>OX463295.1:5000-2996203 GCA_949820665.1 Scrobipalpa costella
TAACCTAACCTAACCTAACCTAACCTAACCTAACCTAACCTAACCTAACCTAACCTAACCTAACCTAACCTAACCTAACCTAACCTAACCTAACCTAACCTAACCTAACCTAACCTAACCTAACCTAACCTAACCTAACCTAACCTAACCTAACCTAACCTAACCTAACCTAACCTAACCTAACCTAACCTAACCTAACCTAACCTAACCTAACCTAACCTAACCTAACCTAACCTAACCTAACCTAACCTAACCTAACCTAACCTAACCTAACCTAACCTAACCTAACCTAACCTAACCTAACCTAACCTAACCTAACCTAACCTAACCTAACCTAACCTAACCTAACCTAACCTAACCTAACCTAACCTAACCTAACCTAACCTAACCTAACCTAACCTAACCTAACCTAACCTAACCTAACCTAACCTAACCTAACCTAACCTAACCTAACCTAACCTAACCTAACCTAACCTAACCTAACCTAACCTAACCTAACCTAACCTAACCTAACCTAACCTAACCTAACCTAACCTAACCTAACCTAACCTAACCTAACCTAACCTAACCTAACCTAACCTAACCTAACCTAACCTAACCTAACCTAACCTAACCTAACCTAACCTAACCTAACCTAACCTAACCTAACCTAACCTAACCTAACCTAACCTAACCTAACCTAACCTAACCTAACCTAACCTAACCTAACCTAACCTAACCTAACCTAACCTAACCTAACCTAACCTAACCTAACCTAACCTAACCTAACCTAACCTAACCTAACCTAACCTAACCTAACCTAACCTAACCTAACCTAACCTAACCTAACCTAACCTAACCTAACCTAACCTAACCTAACCTAACCTAACCTAACCTAACCTAACCTAACCTAACCTAACCTAACCTAACCTAACCTAACCTAACCTAACCTAACCTAACCTAACCTAACCTAACCTAACCTAACCTAACCTAACCTAACCTAACCTAACCTAACCTAACCTAACCTAACCTAACCTAACCTAACCTAACCTAACCTAACCTAACCTAACCTAACCTAACCTAACCTAACCTAACCTAACCTAACCTAACCTAACCTAACCTAACCTAACCTAACCTAACCTAACCTAACCTAACCTAACCTAACCTAACCTAACCTAACCTAACCTAACCTAACCTAACCTAACCTAACCTAACCTAACCTAACCTAACCTAACCTAACCTAACCTAACCTAACCTAACCTAACCTAACCTAACCTAACCTAACCTAACCTAACCTAACCTAACCTAACCTAACCTAACCTAACCTAACCTAACCTAACCTAACCTAACCTAACCTAACCTAACCTAACCTAACCTAACCTAACCTAACCTAACCTAACCTAACCTAACCTAACCTAACCTAACCTAACCTAACCTAACCTAACCTAACCTAACCTAACCTAACCTAACCTAACCTAACCTAACCTAACCTAACCTAACCTAACCTAACCTAACCTAACCTAACCTAACCTAACCTAACCTAACCTAACCTAACCTAACCTAACCTAACCTAACCTAACCTAACCTAACCTAACCTAACCTAACCTAACCTAACCTAACCTAACCTAACCTAACCTAACCTAACCTAACCTAACCTAACCTAACCTAACCTAACCTAACCTAACCTAACCTAACCTAACCTAACCTAACCTAACCTAACCTAACCTAACCTAACCTAACCTAACCTAACCTAACCTAACCTAACCTAACCTAACCTAACCTAACCTAACCTAACCTAACCTAACCTAACCTAACCTAACCTAACCTAACCTAACCTAACCTAACCTAACCTAACCTAACCTAACCTAACCTAACCTAACCTAACCTAACCTAACCTAACCTAACCTAACCTAACCTAACCTAACCTAACCTAACCTAACCTAACCTAACCTAACCTAACCTAACCTAACCTAACCTAACCTAACCTAACCTAACCTAACCTAACCTAACCTAACCTAACCTAACCTAACCTAACCTAACCTAACCTAACCTAACCTAACCTAACCTAACCTAACCTAACCTAACCTAACCTAACCTAACCTAACCTAACCTAACCTAACCTAACCTAACCTAACCTAACCTAACCTAACCTAACCTAACCTAACCTAACCTAACCTAACCTAACCTAACCTAACCTAACCTAACCTAACCTAACCTAACCTAACCTAACCTAACCTAACCTAACCTAACCTAACCTAACCTAACCTAACCTAACCTAACCTAACCTAACCTAACCTAACCTAACCTAACCTAACCTAACCTAACCTAACCTAACCTAACCTAACCTAACCTAACCTAACCTAACCTAACCTAACCTAACCTAACCTAACCTAACCTAACCTAACCTAACCTAACCTAACCTAACCTAACCTAACCTAACCTAACCTAACCTAACCTAACCTAACCTAACCTAACCTAACCTAACCTAACCTAACCTAACCTAACCTAACCTAACCTAACCTAACCTAACCTAACCTAACCTAACCTAACCTAACCTAACCTAACCTAACCTAACCTAACCTAACCTAACCTAACCTAACCTAACCTAACCTAACCTAACCTAACCTAACCTAACCTAACCTAACCTAACCTAACCTAACCTAACCTAACCTAACCTAACCTAACCTAACCTAACCTAACCTAACCTAACCTAACCTAACCTAACCTAACCTAACCTAACCTAACCTAACCTAACCTAACCTAACCTAACCTAACCTAACCTAACCTAACCTAACCTAACCTAACCTAACCTAACCTAACCTAACCTAACCTAACCTAACCTAACCTAACCTAACCTAACCTAACCTAACCTAACCTAACCTAACCTAACCTAACCTAACCTAACCTAACCTAACCTAACCTAACCTAACCTAACCTAACCTAACCTAACCTAACCTAACCTAACCTAACCTAACCTAACCTAACCTAACCTAACCTAACCTAACCTAACCTAACCTAACCTAACCTAACCTAACCTAACCTAACCTAACCTAACCTAACCTAACCTAACCTAACCTAACCTAACCTAACCTAACCTAACCTAACCTAACCTAACCTAACCTAACCTAACCTAACCTAACCTAACCTAACCTAACCTAACCTAACCTAACCTAACCTAACCTAACCTAACCTAACCTAACCTAACCTAACCTAACCTAACCTAACCTAACCTAACCTAACCTAACCTAACCTAACCTAACCTAACCTAACCTAACCTAACCTAACCTAACCTAACCTAACCTAACCTAACCTAACCTAACCTAACCTAACCTAACCTAACCTAACCTAACCTAACCTAACCTAACCTAACCTAACCTAACCTAACCTAACCTAACCTAACCTAACCTAACCTAACCTAACCTAACCTAACCTAACCTAACCTAACCTAACCTAACCTAACCTAACCTAACCTAACCTAACCTAACCTAACCTAACCTAACCTAACCTAACCTAACCTAACCTAACCTAACCTAACCTAACCTAACCTAACCTAACCTAACCTAACCTAACCTAACCTAACCTAACCTAACCTAACCTAACCTAACCTAACCTAACCTAACCTAACCTAACCTAACCTAACCTAACCTAACCTAACCTAACCTAACCTAACCTAACCTAACCTAACCTAACCTAACCTAACCTAACCTAACCTAACCTAACCTAACCTAACCTAACCTAACCTAACCTAACCTAACCTAACCTAACCTAACCTAACCTAACCTAACCTAACCTAACCTAACCTAACCTAACCTAACCTAACCTAACCTAACCTAACCTAACCTAACCTAACCTAACCTAACCTAACCTAACCTAACCTAACCTAACCTAACCTAACCTAACCTAACCTAACCTAACCTAACCTAACCTAACCTAACCTAACCTAACCTAACCTAACCTAACCTAACCTAACCTAACCTAACCTAACCTAACCTAACCTAACCTAACCTAACCTAACCTAACCTAACCTAACCTAACCTAACCTAACCTAACCTAACCTAACCTAACCTAACCTAACCTAACCTAACCTAACCTAACCTAACCTAACCTAACCTAACCTAACCTAACCTAACCTAACCTAACCTAACCTAACCTAACCTAACCTAACCTAACCTAACCTAACCTAACCTAACCTAACCTAACCTAACCTAACCTAACCTAACCTAACCTAACCTAACCTAACCTAACCTAACCTAACCTAACCTAACCTAACCTAACCTAACCTAACCTAACCTAACCTAACCTAACCTAACCTAACCTAACCTAACCTAACCTAACCTAACCTAACCTAACCTAACCTAACCTAACCTAACCTAACCTAACCTAACCTAACCTAACCTAACCTAACCTAACCTAACCTAACCTAACCTAACCTAACCTAACCTAACCTAACCTAACCTAACCTAACCTAACCTAACCTAACCTAACCTAACCTAACCTAACCTAACCTAACCTAACCTAACCTAACCTAACCTAACCTAACCTAACCTAACCTAACCTAACCTAACCTAACCTAACCTAACCTAACCTAACCTAACCTAACCTAACCTAACCTAACCTAACCTAACCTAACCTAACCTAACCTAACCTAACCTAACCTAACCTAACCTAACCTAACCTAACCTAACCTAACCTAACCTAACCTAACCTAACCTAACCTAACCTAACCTAACCTAACCTAACCTAACCTAACCTAACCTAACCTAACCTAACCTAACCTAACCTAACCTAACCTAACCTAACCTAACCTAACCTAACCTAACCTAACCTAACCTAACCTAACCTAACCTAACCTAACCTAACCTAACCTAACCTAACCTAACCTAACCTAACCTAACCTAACCTAACCTAACCTAACCTAACCTAACCTAACCTAACCTAACCTAACCTAACCTAACCTAACCTAACCTAACCTAACCTAACCTAACCTAACCTAACCTAACCTAACCTAACCTAACCTAACCTAACCTAACCTAACCTAACCTAACCTAACCTAACCTAACCTAACCTAACCTAACCTAACCTAACCTAACCTAACCTAACCTAACCTAACCTAACCTAACCTAACCTAACCTAACCTAACCTAACCTAACCTAACCTAACCTAACCTAACCTAACCTAACCTAACCTAACCTAACCTAACCTAACCTAACCTAACCTAACCTAACCTAACCTAACCTAACCTAACCTAACCTAACCTAACCTAACCTAACCTAACCTAACCTAACCTAACCTAACCTAACCTAACCTAACCTAACCTAACCTAACCTAACCTAACCTAACCTAACCTAACCTAACCTAACCTAACCTAACCTAACCTAACCTAACCTAACCTAACCTAACCTAACCTAACCTAACCTAACCTAACCTAACCTAACCTAACCTAACCTAACCTAACCTAACCTAACCTAACCTAACCTAACCTAACCTAACCTAACCTAACCTAACCTAACCTAACCTAACCTAACCTAACCTAACCTAACCTAACCTAACCTAACCTAACCTAACCTAACCTAACCTAACCTAACCTAACCTAACCTAACCTAACCTAACCTAACCTAACCTAACCTAACCTAACCTAACCTAACCTAACCTAACCTAACCTAACCTAACCTAACCTAACCTAACCTAACCTAACCTAACCTAACCTAACCTAACCTAACCTAACCTAACCTAACCTAACCTAACCTAACCTAACCTAACCTAACCTAACCTAACCTAACCTAACCTAACCTAACCTAACCTAACCTACTCTAAAAAAATGTAACATAATTCATGACATTTTAAAGTCTTCGTGGAACACGTCCACCATGTATTGATTAAGATAACATAAAAAAAAACTCATTTTTTTGTAAAATTTTGTTAAATGATACATGAAATTTAAAAGTCTTGTATCTCAAAAAGTATAAGAGATACGGCAAAAATAATTGCATTTTTGGACTCGAGTGTTCCACTTTGTGGAACACGTCCACCATGTATTGATTAAGATAACATAAAAAAAAACTCATTTTTTTGTAAAATTTTGTTAAATGATACATGAAATTTAAAAGTCTTGTATCTCAAAAAGTATAAGAGATACGGCAAAAATAATTGCATTTTTGGACTCGAGTGTTCCACTTTGTGGAACACATCCACCATGTATCGATTAAGATGACATAAAAAAAAACTCATTTTTTTGTAAAATTTTGTTAAATGATACATGAAATTTAAAAGTCTTGTATCTCAAAAAGTATAAGAGATACGGCAAAAATAATTGCATTTTTGGACTCGAGTGTTCCACTTTGTGGAACACGTCCACCATGTATCGATTAAGATGACATAAAAAAAAACTCATTTTTTTGTAAAATTTTGTTAAATGATACATGAAATTTAAAAGTCTTGTATCTCAAAAAGTATAAGAGATACGGCAAAAATAATTGCATTTTTGGACTCGAGTGTTCCACTTTGTGGAACACGTCCACCATGTATTGATTAAGATGACATTAAAAAAAAACTATTTTTTTTTAATTTTTGTGAAATAATTCATGAAATTTAAAAGTCTTGTATTTCGAAAACTATAAGAGATTTGGCAAAAATAATTTCATATTTGGACTCGAACCATGCATTTATAAAGATAACAGTAAAAAAAACTCATTTTTTTTTTTAAATTTGAAATAATACATGAAATTCAAAGTCCTGTATCTCGAAAACTATAAAAGATACGGCAAAAATAACTGCATTTTTGGACTCGAGTGTTCCACTACGTGGAACACGTTGACCATGCATTAATAATGATTACTTAAAAAAAAGTCACTTTTTCCAAACTTTTCTATTAAAAAAAAATCTAACCCGGGTCTAAAATCCACAGTTTTTTGACTATTACAACAAAATTAGTATCAATCGACGCGGAAAACAAATATCTTTTGGGTATTGTAGATTTCAAGTTTTTACATACATTAGAAAAAAAGTTATTTAAGAAAAACCTAAAAAAAAATGAATAAATGTATGGGGGGTACCCGAACCAGGGCAGATCGCACCCCCGATGGGGGGGTACATCGAAAGACCATTTCAATAGACCCCTAAATCCAAAATTTCAGAACGATCCACCGACAAGGAACCCCTTAACCTAACCTAACCTAACCTAACCTAACCTAACCTAACCTAACCTAACCTAACCTAACCTAACCTAACCTAACCTAACCTAACCTAACCTAACCTAACCTAACCTAACCTAACCTAACCTAACCTAACCTAACCTAACCTAACCTAACCTAACCTAACCTAACCTAACCTAACCTAACCTAACCTAACCTAACCTAACCTAACCTAACCTAACCTAACCTAACCTAACCTAACCTAACCTAACCTAACCTAACCTAACCTAACCTAACCTAACCTAACCTAACCTAACCTAACCTAACCTAACCTAACCTAACCTAACCTAACCTAACCTAACCTAACCTAACCTAACCTAACCTAACCTAACCTAACCTAACCTAACCTAACCTAACCTAACCTAACCTAACCTAACCTAACCTAACCTAACCTAACCTAACCTAACCTAACCTAACCTAACCTAACCTAACCTAACCTAACCTAACCTAACCTAACCTAACCTAACCTAACCTAACCTAACCTAACCTAACCTAACCTAACCTAACCTAACCTAACCTAACCTAACCTAACCTAACCTAACCTAACCTAACCTAACCTAACCTAACCTAACCTAACCTAACCTAACCTAACCTAACCTAACCTAACCTAACCTAACCTAACCTAACCTAACCTAACCTAACCTAACCTAACCTAACCTAACCTAACCTAACCTAACCTAACCTAACCTAACCTAACCTAACCTAACCTAACCTAACCTAACCTAACCTAACCTAACCTAACCTAACCTAACCTAACCTAACCTAACCTAACCTAACCTAACCTAACCTAACCTAACCTAACCTAACCTAACCTAACCTAACCTAACCTAACCTAACCTAACCTAACCTAACCTAACCTAACCTTTTTTTTTTTTTTTTTTTTTTTTCGTGGAGGAAACCTGCGTTCCAGGTACCTAGCTCTCCGGGGGAAGAACTAGGTTATGTGGGATTTCTACCCACTAAAAACTCCACGGTGGCCATCCTCCGTGCTATTCGGGAGACACTGGGATCTCCTACGGAACACAACCAGTGACTCCCTAGCGCAGCGCCCGGAGGCCCATCCCGGGGCAGGTTAAACCTACCCCTGCACCATCCTGGTGCGCAACGACAAAGTGACCACGCCTTGTCGATGCCTCCCCGGGGTCGTTTGTTGGACGCTTTGGCCCCCGCCATAAACGTCCACAACCCCGATGACCCCCTTAAGTCGCCTCTTACGACGGGCGGGGGAGACCGTAGCACTATTCTTAGCCGGTGCTGCACGGCTTACGTGCCGAGATTAATCCCGGCCACGCCGTGCGCGAGCGGCTCTGTTGAGAGCCCTCCGCTGTCGCCTCCTTGCGGGATCCGTTCGCTCACGGTCCCGCTCTGCAGTTTCTTTCTGGACGAGAACAGTCTCGCAGAATGAAACTACGGCACTCCACGCTTCTTTGCGCCCCAGCATCGCAGTTACCACTATTGGTAAAGAAAGGTTTGCACCAATTTCTTGTACCAGGGCTTGGCGCTCATTGTGCCAAGCGGGACACTCTTCGAACGTGTGCTGTGCTGAGTCTTGATTGGAGCCACAGTGATGACACTGTGGTGTTGGTTCTCGTCCAATTCGATTGAGATACTCACCGAAGCAGCCATGCCCGGTTAGTATCTGTGTCAGATGAAATGTGACTCTTCCGTGCTGCCCTTTGCGGTTCAGCCAGGGGCCAAAGTTTGGTAAGATGGCTGCAACAACTCGTTGTCGAGCACCATGTGGTTCAAGCAGGCGTGTTTCCCATCTGTTTAGCGCCTCTGTATGAGCCCTCTTTCGGATTGCCTCTACATCTGTGTCTTCATTGGCTGGATGAATTGAGCGGTAAACTCTTGCGTCCATCTCTGCAAGAATGTCGAAAGGTGGTAGCCTGGCCAGGACAGTGGCTGCTTCGAACGATATGGTTCGGTACCCTCGAGCCACCCTTATTGCGATACGCCGCTGAACAGCGTTTAATTTAGTTCTGCGGTGACGGACACACAAGAGCCTATCCGCCCATACAGGTGCGCCATATAGTGCTATCGATCGCAACACGCCTGCATAAAGGCGACGAACTTCTTCCCTGGGTCCACCCAGATTAGGCAATATTCTGTGCATTGCACCAGCTACTTTTTCAATGCGGGGTACAAGTCGTTCCAAATGCGCATCAAAGGACCATCGACCATCCAAGTATAGGCCTAGATATTTAAGGCTCTGTCCTATCTGCACCTGAATATCTCCCACTTGTACAGATGATGCAGGGGGATCTTCTCTTCGAGGAAGTCCGTGGAACCACAGCGCTTCGGTTTTATGAGGCGCGATCGCCAAACCAAGTTCACGGATCCTTCTTATCGCACAAGCGGTACCGAGCTCTGCAAGTCTCGTTGCCCTCTCAAATGTCTCTTCTTCCGCTAGAATTAAAGTGTCATCCGCATAACAGATGACCTTAACTCCATGCGGTAACGTCAACCTTAGGACTGAGTCGTAGGCAAGGTTCCACAGAAGTGGGCCCAAGACTGACCCCTGTGGAACACCACAAACGACCGCTCTCTGAACTATGCGTCCATCGGGAACTTGATAGCACACGCTCCTATCAGAAAGATAGCTTGCAATCACATTTCGTAAATACGAAGGAAGATCGTGATGTATTAGGGCCTCGTGAATTGCTTTCCAGGGAAGGGAGTTGAAGGCATTAACTATATCTAGGCTCACGGCCAGGACCACTTTCCCCTGGGATACTGCCTGTTCAGTAATTTCTCTAACGCGGAGAATGGCGTCTATGGTCGATCGATTTTGTCGAAAGCCAAATTGGTTTTCTGAGAGATCTGGTCCAACGCGTGCCAAATGCTTGTTTATTCGTAGGGCTATAATACGCTCAAAAAGCTTTCCCATTTCATCCAACAAGCAAATGGGTCGGTATGCTGATGGCGAGGTTACGGGCCTTCCCTCCTTTCTCAGTAGAACCAATTTGGCTTCCTTCCATATCATTGGGAAGGATCCATATCGAAGGCAGCTCGTGAAATGCCGCTTCAACCTGCCTCCCAGAACTTCTAATGAAATGATCAGGGCTCGACCCGGGACTTTATCTGGTCCGGGTGCTGTGTTCTTGGCCGACATGCGCCTTATAGCATACCTCATTTCTCCATCATTCACCTCAAACTCACTAGTCCACGTTGCTTCCGCCGTAATTGGAGCAGCAGACGGAGCTCGGGGGAAGAGGGTGTCCACTACATTACGGGTAAATTCTGCCTCGAGAGTTTCAGTAAGAGGTGGCATCCAGGGGCGCAACTTTCCCAAGACCATTTTGTATGGGCGACCCCACGGATCCCTGTTTAAGCCGTCGAGAAGTTCATTCCACGACTGGATTTTAGCATCTGCTATCGCTGTTTGTAACGAGACTGTTGCAGTGCGGTAGTCTCCGTAGGCCCTCGCTTTTTCTTCGTCTGTTGCTCTTCTTCTTCTTCTTGTTCTTGTAAAGACACGACGAGAAGCAAGACAAGTTTCGCGCAACCGTGCGATATTTTCTGACCACCAGTAGACTGGAACCTAACCTAACCTAACCTAACCTAACCTAACCTAACCTAACCTAACCTAACCTAACCTAACCTAACCTAACCTAACCTAACCTAACCTAACCTAACCTAACCTAACCTAACCTAACCTAACCTAACCTAACCTAACCTAACCTAACCTAACCTAACCTAACCTAACCTAACCTAACCTAACCTAACCTAACCTAACCTAACCTAACCTAACCTAACCTAACCTAACCCAGTTGCGCTTCGACAGCCACCTCGAACGCATCTAAAACTCAAGTGCTCCCACAAAAATATTGGAAAAAAATAGAAAAAGTGCTCCGATTTCGATGATCTTTGTGTCAGTGTGTGCAGAAACGTGTGCCCTAAAAAGTGTTAGTGTGAACAAGAAGGCGAGATCACCGCCAACCCAAGTTTTGACCCGATAACCTAATTTGAGGTTAAGTTTTGAAGGTACCATTTTTTGACACCATCTTTTCTGGAGCTTTTTCTATTGGAGTGATACCAGGAAACTGTGCAGTCTTCACTGCCTAAAGGAGACCTACCTTGCAGATTTTTTTCATAATTTTCTGGAAACTACTTCAGCCTGTAATGCTAATAAAAACAAAAAGCACGTGGAACGTGTTTCCTGAAGGGAGAGGCGCCGGGCGCTGAAATTTTGCCAGCCAAGAGTCTTCGCATAGTTATTACTTTTTCTGTTTAGTTTACATTTTTATATCTCTTAGTTTTTCAGTAATATCATATTACATATTGTAACTTTAGATTTTTGTCGCACTGTAAAACGATCGACGACCTATATTTTTTATTTGCAAATTGTTTGCGCGCTAGCTTTATTTAGTCATACACCAATTTTCAGATTTTTCTGCCCGAAAACTTTTGTTTTATGGCGGAAAAACCAGAAAAAAATATTTTGTCTCTGAAAAGTACTGAAACTTCAAAAATTCTAAGATAAAATCTATTTTCCTTTTAGATAACATTTTTAGACAAATTATTCAAAAAAAATCAAAATTTTTTCATTAGCCGTTCCTGAGATATAAATTTTTTCATGTTTTTTGGCCATTTTATGTAAACTATCCAAAAATTAATTATTCTGACCCCTAATAAAGCTTATTAGGACTTATTGACATAGTTTAAGATCAAACACCGGGCCCTTAGCTTCAAAATCGCGGATTTTGGCTTTTTAACCCCCATTGGGGTTGAACGGGTAAAATCTTTGAAAATTTGTGTCTCAGAAACCGTAATAGTTAGACAATTGCGGTTTTCATTTTTGGTCTTTGTAGCTTGCAAAAAATCGGAAGAATTTAGTTTCAGGATTTTTCAGGCACTTCTGTTTCTCGGTCCTGAAACCGGCTGGGGGTGGTAGTATTGGTGAGCCTTAAGCCCCCATTCGAAACCCCGACTTCGTGCGTCGCTTGGTTCCCGGGATATCGTCACTTAAACTTATCATCTGACGTTTGTGACGTCACGTCCACCAACTTTGACGTACGATTACTCGGAGCCAAATAAGCGTAGGAGTCTGGGATTTTCGGTTTGGGCATCCTCAAACCCGTACTGTTGAGGCTAGACACCTTCTGGCTTTTTCAGGACTGAAAAAATCTGCGAAAATTTGAGCGCCTGAAGGCCCGTAATATTGGTAGTCCCGGTCATCCCGGGCACGGAGGTGAAAACGCCGATTTCTTGCGACGGTTGGGGCCGGAGATATAGGTGGTTGGACTTCGGGTTTGACAGTTGTCATCTGTCAAAGTCGATTTTTGGATCGCCATATCGTCGGGTCCGGACGTCGTAGGAGAACGCGATTTGCTTCCGAGCTCTTGGCACAACTTTTACCATCTGACTGCAAACCTTATGCGAGTTTTCGGGACCTGAAATTTTCAGTACCTGAAAACTTACGGATTGTCAAAAAACCGGTGGATTATCAGAAACGTTGCCACAGGGTCGAAATCCGGGAAAAATCGGATCAGGGGTTCCGGAGATATAACGCTGCGAAGTTTTCAACCCCTAGTGGGGGTGGAGGGGGTGGAAACTTTGACCGGTGGGATCTCCGGAACTACTTGTGCTAGAGCTTCGATCTTGGGCTCGTTTGAAAGGTCTTGACTAGTTTTACCTTGTTATTGTAGAAATATAGCTCTACATAGAGAACTTTAGTTTTTAGACAATAATTGTTACATTTTAAAAGGTAGAGGGAAATTCTTTTCTTGTAAAATCCTCCCTAATCAAGGACAATATTCTGCACTAATAAAATTTGATATTGCTCTACATAGAGCAAAAAAAAAAAAAAAAAAAAATTGTATATATATATCCTTTTGACATAGAGTCTGGAACTCGATTCTGTTTTACTGTTTTACTGTTTAGTTGTGTCGTACCTTAGCTATTTATGATTGCATATTATTGTATGCTGAAATTGACATAAGACAGCATACTATTGTATGCCAATTAATAGAAGACACCACACTATTGTGTGCTCTTTGATACCGGTCCTCTCAGACCATATATTCGAAGACGCGAAGAAATAAACTTTAGTTCTCCCGTAAAATAATTAACAAGTCTACTATTGAGACTGGTCCAAAATACTTATTAATTCGCAATTATACTTCTGACCTGTACCCCATACAAAATGTTCCACTCCCCCGCAAAACCCGACCGTCAAGCCAACCCGGGAGAAAAGCCCAAGTCGACGACCAAGTCACCAGCAGAAAATAAAAAGAGTGAATTGGTAGGGAAGGCTGGACCTACAAAGTTCGAACTGACTCGAAAAAGCTTCGGCGAAGTGGCAAAGTCATCTGGCCACGGTAGCCTAAACAAGACCATAACCGTTGTGAAGGAGAAGAAAAACACCATCACGGAGGAAGCGAAGGCTATAATGAAAATAGCACTTGAGCAAATGGAAATGTCGGGAAACATGAAGGGAACAATAAAGAAAAGAGTAATAGAGTGTATAAGAGAGCTCTACGATGTGGTCAAAAAGTCGGAAGCAAGATACGAGAAATCAAAAGAAGGAAAAGATAGTACCGATAGTACTGACAGGCAACAAGTAGAATTACAGCCGCCGGAACTTACCTCTCCGGGTGCCCTTGCCACCAACTCAGATCAAAGAGACCTTTTCCTAGAGATCAGAACACACTCTAAGCTGCTCGCAGAAAACACCAAGAAATTGGAAGAACTGCAAATAGTGATTGAGAAGCAAAAAGTGATTCTAGACCAATCGCCAACATACGCAAACGTCACTGCCAGTCAAGGCGTGGTACAAAAAAGAAGTACACTTCATTCTGTCGTAGTCTCCTCTAAGGATGAGACTGAGACGGGGGAAGAGGTGCTGGAAAAGGTACGCAGGGCGGTCGACGCAAAAGAGGGATGGGTGACGGTAGAAAAAGTGAGAAAGGCAAAGGACAGAAAAGTGATTATGGGCTTCAGCACTAAAGAAGATAGAAACAAGATAAAAAGCCGGTTGGAACAAGAAGGAAGTCATCTTCAAGTGGAGGAAGTGAAAAATAAAGATCCGCTTCTGGTCCTAAAGGACGTCTTAGTGGTAAACACTGATGAAGACGTGCACAAAGCGTTAAGGAACCAGAACCGGGGTATTTTCCACGACCTCAACGAAGAAGAAAACAGGGTCGAAATTAAATATAAAAGAAGGGCACGAAACCAACTTACCTGTCACATCGTCATCTGCGTTTCACCCACTATTTGGCAGAGAGCAATAAGCGCCGGATACGTACATATAGACCTGCAACGCATACGGGTGGAGGACCAATCCCCACTTGTTCAATGTACACGCTGTTTGGGATACGGCCACGGCAAACGATTCTGCAGGGATCCAGTGGATCTTTGTAGCCATTGCGGTGGCCCGCACCTAAGAGCAGAGTGTGCAGAACAACTAGCAGGCACCGCACCCACATGCAAGAACTGTACGAGAGCCAAAATGGATAACGTAGAGCATAACGCATTTAGCAGTGACTGCCCAGTGCGGCGCAGATGGGACGAAATAGCGCGATCATCGGTATCGTACTGCTAAGGGCACCCAAGCAGAACAAATACCCTACCGATTCATGCAAGCGAACCTCAAAAAGAAAAAACTAGCTCAGTACGAACTTTTTACGGAAGCTGAAAAACGTGGGGTATCAGTCGCGCTCATACAGGAGCCTTACGTTGGTAGCGGTCAGGTAATGAGGGATCACAGGGGACTACGTGTTTACCAGAGCACTCAGCCGGGAGACGGGATAGTTAAGGCAACAATTGCCGTCTTTAACCAGGACATAAACGTAGTGCAATACCCGAAACTCACTACAAACAATATCGTTGTAGTGGGAATACAGACCAGTGCCTGGGAGATTACCCTTGTCTCGGTTTACTTTGAGCCCGATTTACCTATCTCGCCATTCCTGGACCAGCTAAAGGAAATTGTGGAAAAATTAGGATCCAAAAAATGGATAATTGGGGGAGATGTGAACGCCAAAAACCTTTGGTGGGGGAGCTCCACAACTGACCACAAAGGACAAGAACTGCTTGGTACTCTCGATGAACTGGACATGAACATACTTAATAGAGGTAATGTACCGACCTTTGACTGCATAAGAGGTGGAAAACCCTTCAGCAGCTTTGTGGACATAACTGCTTGTTCTACAAACATATTGGATTTGGTAGAAGACTGGAATGTGAATCAAACACTTACGAGCTCGGACCACAATACCTTGACTTTTGACGTTCGTCTACAAAGATCAAAAGGAGTCAAAATTAGTAGAACAACGAGAATATTCAACTCGAAGAAAGCTGATTGGTCTAAATTCAGTCAAAAATTTAAACAGACTATCATAGAGGCGGACATCACTATAGACAACATAACACAAATCAATACAGTGGAAAACCTTGAATTAGCAAACACCAAAATATCAAATGTAATTACCCAATCTTGTAAATATAGCATGCCGACCAAAAAGATGAACGAAAAGATATCACTTCCATGGTGGTCCGAGAAACTCGAAAAGTTGAAAAGGGAAGTGGCCACTTTGAAATGCAGAATACGATGTGCTGCGCCAGTCCGAAAGCAGAAAGTTATCCGAGAGTACCAAAAACACAAGGACATTTATGAGTCAGAGGCAGCCACCGCACAAATTGAAAGCTGGAAAGATTTTTGCTGCAAACAAGACAAGGAGGGCTTATGGGAGGGGATATACAGGGTGATAGGAAGAACAACGCGTCGGTACGAAGATGTGCCCTTGGTCGAGAACGGGCATGTGTTGGACGCAAAAGGCTCTGTAAAGCTGTTAGCAGACACATTATATCCAGAGGACCACAGAGAAAGCGACAACACCATACACAGCCAAATTAGGGAACAAGCCGAGAAGGTGAATGACCACGAACAAGTAGGAACTTGCGACCCGCCATTCACCATGGCTGAGATGATAAGAGCGACCCGATCTTTCAATCATAAGAAGGCCCCAGGCGCAGACGGGTTCACCGCGGACATTTGTAATTACGCTGTCAACAACGAACCCGATCTGTTCCTGGCTCTATTTAACAAATGCCTGGAGCTCCATCATTTCCCGAAGGCGTGGAAGGAGGCGACAGTGGTCATTCTGAGGAAACCGGGCAGGGATAACTATACTACCCCCAAATCCTATAGACCCATAGGCCTCCTACCCATTATTGGGAAGATTTATGAGAAGATGATCGTGGCTCGCCTTAAGTACCATCTTTTACCAAAGATGAGCGCCAGGCAGTTTGGATTCATGCCGCAAAAGAGCACCGAAGACTCCCTTTATACCCTAGTCCAGCATATTAACACCAAGTTGGATAAGAAGAAAATTGTCACACTAATATCATTGGATATAGAGGGAGCCTTTGATAGTGCGTGGTGGCCCCAAATAAAACTCCGACTGGCAGAGGAACAATGCCCAATAAATCTGAGGCGAGTTATCGACAGCTACCTAAGGGAAAGGAAGGTCAATATAAGATATGCTGGCACAGAATTCAGCAAGAGCACGAGTAAGGGATGCGTCCAAGGGTCCATCGGTGGACCGACCTTGTGGAATCTCTTGTTGGATCCACTCTTAAAGAGTTTGGAGCAGAGGGGTGACTACGCCCAAGCATTTGCCGACGACGTAGTGTTGATATTTGATGGTGATACGGCCTTGGACGTGGAGAGACGAGCCAATGATGCCCTAGGATATGTTCAAGGGTGGGGTGTGGTAAACAAATTAAAATTCGCTGCACACAAAACACACTCGATGACTATCACGAGGAAACTTAAATACGACACCCCACGCTTGACCATGGGCGGGGTAGACATCGCCACGGCCAAAGAGGTCAAACTGCTTGGCGTCACTATTGACGAGAAACTCACCTTCAACACTCATGTCGCAAATGTTTGTAAAAAGGCCATCGGGATACACAAACAGTTGTGCAGAGCAGCAAAAGTTAGTTGGGGGCTTCACCCAGAAGTTATAAAGATAATTTACGTGGCTACAGTAGAGCCTATAATACTGTACGCTGCCAGCGTCTGGGCTCCAGCAGCTAGAAAGATAGGAATACGGAACCATCTGGGAACGGTACAAAGGGGAATCGCACAGAAGCTGTGTAAAGCATACCGCACAGTTTCTCTAAACTCCGCCTTGGTCCTAGCTGGAATTCTCCCATTGGATCTCCGTATTCAAGAAGCTGCAAAACTTTACGAGGCCAAAAAGGGACTCAGTAATATGGCGCCAGGAGACAGGGAGGTTGAGAGAGTGACATCAGCCATTCAAACTCCACACCCCGCAGAACAGGAAGATCTGAAATTCCTTTGCATTACAGACCAAGCACAATTGGACTCCCACAGCTTCGAGGTAGACATCTACACGGACGGTAGCAAGATTGAGGGTAAGGTCGGTGCGGGACTATCCTGGAGGATGGGCAACACCGAACACAAAGCTTTCAAACTTGCTTTACCAAATTACTGTACAGTCTATCAGGCTGAGCTGCTGGCAATCTGTAAAGCAACGCGGGAAATAATAAAGAGCAGGGCGCTTACATTCGGAATCTTCAGTGACTCCATGGCGGCTCTCCAAACGATTTCCAACGTTCGTTGCTTCCACCCTCTGGCCACAGAAATAAGAGATAACCTTAGAACTGCATCTCTCCAAAGCAAACATGTAAGTCTGTTTTGGATCAAGGCTCACGTAGGGTTGGAGGGCAACGAAAGAGCTGATCAGTTGGCAAAGGAGGCTGCCCTGGGACTGAAGAGGAGACCCGACTATGACCTGTGCCCGATCTCGTTCATCAGGCGTGATATCCGCGAGGCCACGCTTGGCGAATGGGACCGCAGATACAGTACCGGCGAAATTAGTGTCGGCGCGTGTGTTTTAGTGTTCTCCATATTTGTGCCAAATCCCTCATCACGGGAATTGAAGTGCTAAAAAGTTATTGCGAAAAAACGTGATTTTGAGAGGTTAAGTGCAGTGGAAGTTATCACAAAAGTGCGTGCGCGGCCCGATTTTGATCGGTGCCCCCACATTTTTATATTCGCCTTCTGAGGGCAACCACCATCTCCAACTTTTGCCTCGCCAAGAAAAACCCGGACACCACGCCCCTCGGAGTTATTCAAGATTTTCTTGAAAGAGCACGTGGTTCCTTGAAGCACGAGATCTAAACTGGGGAAACTGGGGAGGAAACACCAGTCATAAGCGAGTCCAATGCTCCGCTCGTTCAGATCACCCATTGCTGCGATTCCCCTAAAAGTGCTTTAGGTTCGCCCCGCTCCCTCAGGGAATTAGCCATGTTAAACGTTTCCAAACGTTTGACTTCAACCCCCGCTCAATCACGTCTACTAAATGTAGAGGTGAGCGATGCGGGGATGTTTTCACCGGCACCCGAATAATTCAAAAAACGGGAGCTAGAGCGAAGATGGTTAAGGCAGCGGTCGTGATAGTCAACGATGACCTCGTGGTCCAGGTTGACCAGAACTTCGTCACTGAAAACATGGTGGTCGTGACAGTGGCTAAACCCGGGGGACAAAAGCTTACACTCGTGTCGGTATACTTCGAAGACACCGAGCCGTTAGGGACCTACCTTCTGGCGCTCGAAGAGGCGATAGGCTCCATCGATCGAGCTATAATCGGTGGAGACTTTAATGCCAAGAGTACCTGGTGGGGTAGCTCGGTGGATAACGACAGAGGAAAAGAGCTTCTCGAGTTCCTGTCGTCGTCGGGACTGCATATTGTTAACGAAGGCACAGTCCCGACCTTTGAAGTATATCGTCGTGGCAGACTCTATACCAGCATTGTCGATGTGACCCTGGTCACGGAAGCGCTAATGACCAAAGTCTCGGGTTGGAAAGTAGATCGGATCATAGTCCAGTTGTCCGATCACAACACCATCACTTTTCAACTCGAGACCGCTGCTTCCGAGGGTCCACGACCGATGTCTGCCACCCGAAAATACAACACGAGGAAAGCGAACTGGTCTCGGTTCCGTCGCGCTCTCAAGGAGAAACTGGAACTGCTCGCGATACCAGCTGAGCAGGTAGCCACTCTCGACAAGATCCAGCTAGAGGGCTACATCCAAGGCCTTATGGAGACCGTGACGTTGACATGTGACGAGACCCTCCCCCGGATTAAGCCACGCAAAAAAAAACCGAACCCGTGGTGGGTCAAGGAGCTGACGGAGAAAAAGAAGGAGGTAATCAGGCGAAGGCGGCGCATAAAAGGAGCAAACCCAGCTCGCAAACAGCTAGTGATCCAGCACTACCTGGAGGCGCTCGAGGACTATAAGAGCGCCATAGACCAGGCTCGTATCACTAGCTGGAAGCGGTTTTGTTCCGAGATGACTTCCGACCGAGCATGGGACGGAGCGTGGAAAGTTATCAAACCGAGCACGAGCGCAGGAGTGACAGGTGTTGGCCTCAAGAACGCTCAAGGCGACACCCTGCCCCCGACCGAATCCGCTCGGCTGATAGCTGACACGCTTTTCCCCGATGACTCACCTGAACAGGATACTCCTGGACAGGCTGAGCTGCGCCAAGTCATCCAAATGCCGCCGCCTTCCGATTGCCTCGCCCCGTCTGGCCCACTGATCACGGGTACGGAACTCCTGGATGTGCTATCAACGATGAACCCTAAAAAGGCGCCGGGAGCCGATGGGCTCACCGCGGATATCTGCAGGGCAGCCATAATAACCGACTGTCAAGTGTTCCTCGCCGTATTCAACAGGTGCCTGGAGGTAGGACTTTTCCCTAAAGTCTGGAAGTCAGCACGGGTTTGTGTCATACCTAAACCTGGAAAGGGGGACTACACAAACCCAAAGGCGTATCGTCCGATAGGCCTACTATCAGTTATGGGAAAAGTCCTCGAGAAACTGTTCAACAACAGACTCCTTTGGCACCTGGAAGCGCGAGGACACCTTAACTCACGGCAGTACGGCTTCATGCCCCAGCGAGGCACAGAAGATGCCCTCTATGATCTAGTGCAACTCATCAAACACGCAGCGCACGAGAAGCACCGGATCGTCGTTGTCGTGTCACTGGACATTCGATCATGCCTGGTGGCCGTCCATCAGAGCCCAGCTGGTGGCCAAAAACTGCCCTGCAGATATCTACGGTCTAGTGGACAGCTATCTTAGTGATAGGTCCATCACACTGGAATATACCGGCGC
Source organism: Scrobipalpa costella (assembly GCA_949820665.1). Classification (NCBI taxonomy): domain Eukaryota; kingdom Metazoa; phylum Arthropoda; class Insecta; order Lepidoptera; family Gelechiidae; genus Scrobipalpa; species Scrobipalpa costella. Next base: position 25,328 of record OX463295.1, read on the forward strand.
CACGGTCAGCAAAACTACGACCAGAGGCTGCGTACAAGGAAGCATAAGCGGACCCCTCATGTGGAATGTCGTTTTAGACTCGCTCCTGGAACGCTTAGAAGGCAATGAAGTCCACGTCCAGGCTTTCGCCGATGACGTGGTACTGGTCGCCTCAGCGGAAACAGTGCAGGAGCTTGAGTCAATGATCAATCCGGTACTCGACACGGTCGCCAACTGGGGCACGGAGCACAAACTCAGATTCTCTCCTCACAAGACCAACCTAATGGTGGTAACGAGGAAGATGAATACTCCCGTGCCCCGAATCACAATGGCGACCGTTCCACTAACACCAGTGGACAATATTCGAGTACTAGGGTTGATCATCGACAAGAACTTGACGTTCCGAGACCACATAGTGGGGGTCTGCTGCTACCGTGTACAAGGGCCTGGCAAGAGCCGCTAAGGCTTCTTGGGGATTGCGCCCGGAGATTGTCAGGCACTTGTACATTGGAGCTATAGAGCCGATTTTGCTGTACGCAGCCAGTGTTTGGGTAGATAGCACATCCAGGGGTTACATAGTCAGACGTCTGAGGTCGACACAGCGCTTGTTTGCGATAAAAATCGCCAAAGCCTACCGAACCGTCTCCTATGAATCAGCGGTGACTATTGCGCGACTGTTGCCGATCGAACTGCGGGTGCGAGAGGCGGCCGAGTTATATGCCGTAAAGCGCGGGAGACCCTTACCGGAGGCGGGGGATCGAAGACTGGAGTCTAGGACGCCATTCTTTCGACAACCTCATCCCTCTTCCCGGCTAGAGGTGCGCTACACGGCATTGGACCGCCTCGAGGACGACACACCAGGGGCAAAACCATCTGCCCCCGTCAGTATCTACACTGACGGCAGCAAGATCGAGGGAAAGGTTGGTTGCGCATTCACCTGCTGGCGAGACGGTCGCGAAGTGCTGAGCAAGAAATACCGACTGGAACCGTTCTGCACCGTGTACCAGTCGGAGTTGTTCGCACTTTGCCAAGCGGTACGGCTGACGGTAGAGGATCCTCGCTACAGGGAGAGCGATATCCTAAGCGATTCGCGATCCTCCCTGGACGCGATAGCGAACCCGCGGTCCACGCACCCTCTGGTTAACGAGGTCAGGTCGAGTCTGTCGCGGGCAGCTGAGAAGGGCTGCATCGTAAATCTGTGGTGGGTGCGCGCTCATGTGGGCACTGCTGGAAACGAGCGCGCCGATCAACTCGCCAAAGATGCTGCCCTTCGCAAGAAAACAGCTGCAGACTACGACAGATTCCCTCTTTCGTATGCCAGAAGGGTGATACGCCAACGGACGCCTGGCAAGAGGAGTACTCCGCGTCCGAGAAAGGCAGGATAACCAGGCTGTTCTTTCCGGACATACGCGAGGCGTTCCGAGTTATAGGGAAAATTGGCGTATCCTACTGGAAATCGCAAGCGTGGACCGGTCATGGCGGGAACGCCGCGTACCTCTACCGTTTCAAGCGCTGTGACGACCCCAGATGTCAGTGCTCCCCGGACGCTGAACAGACAATCGAGCACGTCCTGAACGAATGCCCGGTGTATGGAGTCAAGAGGTTGGAACTCGAATTCGAAGTCGATGACAAAGTCTCGACTTTGGCCTGGAGTCACCTCTTGGCTGGGAAGCGTTCAGGACCGAAATTTGCCGATTTCTGTGTCAGCGTCATGAAAGCAGTGGCGCAGAATAATAAGGCCTCCGTGACAAAATAATAACAAAAAAAAAAGTGAGTAAGTGGGGAACATAAAATAAAACATTATAAATAAAATAAACGGGCAGAATATTTATACAAAGTTATTTTAGAATAATAAACTAGTGTTAGTATTAGAATAGAATTGCAAATTAATATATAAGAATACAATTAAATTGAGTAAATTATTATTTTTAAAATTTGACATTATTAATAAAATTAAAGATAGATAAACAAATTAAATATATAGGCAAATATGGAAATAATTAGATACAAAGAAAAGGTAGAATATAAAAAAACATACAAAATTAAACATGACATATTTATATAATTTAGTTTTTTATAAATATACAAGGACCCCGAAAAATTAATATCGGGGGGAAAAACGGCTATAAGAGATCAAAAAAAAAAAAAAAAAAAAAACCTAACCTAATTAATTTGCTTTTTTAAAAATCGATTTAATCTTCTGAGTTTTATCTATTTACTCGTATTTCACTAACGAAAACTTCTATTAAGTTATCTCTGTCGTGGTAAAGAAATAGTTTAAAATGGGTATTATAGAGTCAGAAGGCAGTGCGTCCTTATCGACAAAATAATACGGTACCCTAACAAGTTATTTATTTCTTTTTCTTTTTATATAAAACTAGCGACCCGCCCCGGCTTCGCACGGAAATTATCAGTGTTTCTCAACTATATTATGCATGTATTATTCATATAAACCTTCCTCTTGAATCACTCTATCCATTAAAAGAAACCGCATCAAAATCCGTTGCGTAGTTTTAAAGATTTATGCATACGTAGGGATATAGGGACAGATAAAGCGACTTTGTTTTATACTATGTACTGATTCCTCAGCTTAAATATCAATCACGTATTTTTTATATAGTAAAAATAATTATACCTAACTAATGAACGATAATAAATAACGGAAGGGAAAAATACGACAGGGATTAGTGACAGATACTTCACATAACCGCAACGGTCGTGTTGATTCTCATATCCTCTGATCTTCTGCTCTTCTGGACAATTCTGCAGTTCCCAAAGTTGCGTAGCCTCGATAATTCTTCTTAAGACATTTGTAGGTTCGTTGTCTGTCTCCAAAGCGTCAAAACACACGTAGGGAGGGTCCAGACGTCGCTGTCGATTGCGTCGATTCAGGGGTCCGTCGTCGGTCTGGTCCTTCAGTCGTGACTTCCAGGTAACTGCTTCCAGGAATCAGCGTCGTCGGTCTCCTACTGAGACGGCTCAACCGGCTGCGCCACTTAAGGGAAATAAGTGAAAGGCGGCAGACTTATGGGAGCAAGCAGATGTATTTGTCCGAAGATCGTTCGGTGCAGTAAAAACAACTTACACACTAAAACATGGGCTTAAATACTAATTATTTGACGTCACATAATGCTGAGACGTGATTTACAAGATTTGAACTTCGAACTGATATTTGCTTGATGAGCATATCTTGAATCTAGTTCAGTTGGAGTCAACATCATTACTTGTGAATTGAGAATGCTGATATATCATTTCTTAACTCGGGCAGATCGGTCAGATTTCGAGCATCTCCGGAATCTGGCCCCGTATCACGCGCCCTATTTGACCAGAAACCATTCCCTCGCGAGCTCGCTGTGGTGGAGGAGCTCGACGAGGGAACTGATAACCCGGAATGACCAACGCCACCGGTTTGAGGGCGTCATCACACTGACGACTTGACCTTGCCGATGGCTCCAGACTTACGACACCCACCTGACCTGACTCTCCTGACTCTGACCTTTACCGGCTGAGCGGGCCCGACAATATTCGAGTCAGCTTGCCGGTCCCTCCTGACGTTTCATCAACCACCTGGCTGGCTCCCTGAACAGGGAATCACTCGGTGGGCCGACTCGCCGGTGGTCACCGGTTTTTGACGCGCGGTCGGCCAAGGTGCCGGCCACGCCCCACCGGTTTTTGTCCAATTGGCCCATAGAGTGGCATTTTTGACACGTGACGAAACGTGACACGCCCGTTTTTACGGGTATCGAAAGCATCCACGCCTAGGGGACCTAGCCCTGAAGGCGTCTCCCCGCCGTCTTGCGGCCGTCGAGAAGACTATCACAGACGCGTCGGCACGCCAGTCGTCAAGAGGATTTCGAAACGGGAACATGTCCGAAAAACGGTCAAGTAATTCCAGCCCGTGCTCTTGTGATTTCGACAGGCGTACTTTACATTATCAAAATAATAGATAAATTAAGCTGTGATAAGTCACCTGGTCAGGATGGAATCCGTGTTCGAGACATAAAATTTATTAAGACAAAAATGAGTCCTATTATTGCTCTGTTCATTAATTTGAGGATAGAAAAAGGTATGTATCCAACTGATTTAAAGTCAGCATTAATAAGACCCATTTTTAAACAGGCTTCGCACCTAAATTACACAAATTATCGGCCCATAGCCTTCTTATCGGTTATAAATAAAATTGTTGAAAAATATGTAGTAGAACAAATAAGCAGCTTCCTGGAAAAAAATTGTATATTATCAGATGTACAGCATGGGTTCCGACGGGGCCGTAGCACGGCGGCGGCGGCGACAGCGCTGGCAAAGTTTACCGACGACGTGAACGACAGTCTTAACGGCAGGCAGCAGGTGGTGGTGGTCTACATTGACTTCAAAAAAGCTTTTGATACTTTGGATCACTGCCGGCTGCTGCAAGCCATGGAAGAGTGTGGTGTAAGTGGCCCGGTCAGTAAGTGGCTACAGGCCTACTTATCGCAACGGACGCTGAGGACTGCCGTTTGCGGCGTCACGGGTGATAGTGCACAAGTATCATGCGGGGTGCCGACTGGCTCCGTGTACGGTCCCGTCGGATACATCATGCACGTTAACAGTATGTGTAATGTAGTCAAACACTCGCGGATATATATGTATGCGGACGATACCTGTTTAGTATATTCAAGCAAAGATATAAAAGAGATTGAATTTTGTATTCAAGAAGACCTAAATAATATCATTAAGTGGGCCCATGACAATGGGATTATAATCAATATTGCAAAAACAAAATGTATGCATATTTTCTCCCCCTATAACAAATGTATAACAGACATACCTAAAATAGTCGGTCACAACTACGATTGTTTGCATCGTGGTTTTTCCCCCTGTCACTGTGGGCAGCTTGAGGTGGTGGAAAGTTACAGGTACCTGGGGCTAATTATTGACTCCCGTTTCACGTGGAGTGCACATGTGGAATTAGTGTGTGACAAGTTGAGGGCGGTGCTTGTGAAATTTCACCACCTGAAGTTCTTCACTGACAGGGCTACCTTATATACGGTTTACTATGCACTTACTGAATCGATACTTTCTTATGGACTGAGCACATACGGACGAACGTTTAAAACTTACCTCGATAAAATAAAAACCCTTCAAATCAGATTCATAAAAGTTTTAGTAGACAAGAAAACAAAACAACTTTGTAGTATGGTTATAATAAACTGTTTCTAAAAAGTAACATCTTGCCGGTCGATGAGAAAGTATCGTTTCAGATTGCTCTAGAGCAATTTGGGTGTGACGACTTTAAAGTGTACGTCAATAATCCAATGTTGCATAGGAAGGTAGCTAATGAATGTAGTTAATTGTACCTAGAGTTGTGGACTATTACGATAAGAGGGCTAGACCGTATCTCGTTCCAAAATATATAATGATATACCGTTAACTATAAGAAAGAGCACAACTAAAAATGTTTTTAAAGCTAGTCTAAATAATACATACTAAAAAATCTTAAAGTAAAACTGAACTCGAACTGATAAATAATAACAATCATTTGTTTTTATAATATTTGCAAAACTGTAACTCATTTAAACTTTTCTTGCTAAACTTACAATATTAACTTAGATAACATAAAGCAGTAATGTAAATGTTTAATACAGGGGAGTCTATTTCTGCCAACAAACTGTTGTACAGTTTGGCGGAATTTGTTGTACAAATATAAACATGCTGTCTTATGTGAATAAACGATTTATTTATTTATTTATTTTTTTATAAGGAGGCGGTCAGCAAGCTCAAGAACGCGCTGCCAGCGAACTTGAGAGTGGCTGAGCCAAATGAGAGAGCGCCCTTGGTGTGCGTCATAAACATGGAGGGAGACATAAAGGACAGCGAGTTCACCGCGGCGCTCATCGAGCAAAACTTTGAAGGAGATTCGAAGGCCAAAGCTCGCAAGGAGATCGAGGTGGCATTTAAGAAGTGGAGAAGGGGCGGGAAAGCAACGACGGTAGTTCTAAGGTGCAGCTCGGAGATGAGGGAGTGCCTAGTCAACAAGGAGCGAGTCTACTACGGCTGGGAACGCTATCTAGTGCGCGACTACGTTGACGTGGTCTGCTGCAGCAAATGCCAACTATACGGCCACAGCGTTAAATTCTGCAAGGCCTTGAACCCCATATGCGGCAAATGCGGGGAGTCTGGGCACTCAAAGGAGGGGTGCACGAGCAGAAGGACTATGTGTGCTACGTGCACTTAGTTCAAGAAGGAGGGGGCTGAGAATCACAAAACCGCAGCGATTAATTGTCCCGCCAGAAAGTACGCCGTCGACAGGGCGCTCTCGAGAACTAACTATGGATAGCTCAACTGACCCGAAGACTCAAAATTGGACAAATAAACCTACAGGGCTCCATCCTAGCCTCTAGGGAGTTGGCCACCATAGCGGCGGATATAGATTTAGACCTTGCCTTAGTACAGGAGTATTACCGGATTGCCGACGACACGACGTACTTAATGGACGTGGGGGTGGGCGCCAAGGCCGCGCTTGTCTTATTCGACCGGAGCCTCACCGCCACAGTCCTACATCACCTATGCACCCGCCACTGCGTTGTGGCTCACGTCGGGAAAGGAAGGGACATATACATGGTCAGTGCATACTTTCAGTACTGTGAGGCCATCGACGGACACTTAGCTCACCTGGAAGTGGTGCTGGCCACTCTTCACGGAAGTGAGGTCCTGATTTGCGTCCACTCAAACACTCACTCACCACTGTGGGGTTCCCTGACCCGGCACCACATCGGAAGGGGTACCGAGAGTCGACGCAAGAGAGAAATGATGGAAGACTTCATTGCTACCCTCGACCTGGGGATCAATAATAATGGTACGCAGATACCGAATCCGAATACGAATAGATAGAGAATCGTACATCGACTTGACTCTGACCACTAGACGCGTCAAAATTAAGAAGTGGACCGTTCACCAGGTCGTTAGCTCCAGCGACCATCGCCTTATTACTATGGACATGCAGGGCATCAGGCCCTTCGGTGTCTGGAAGTGAAGCGAAGCAAGGAGCCAATGAGGTATAGGGGCCGAGGAGTGGATTGGGGCCGCTTCCAATACGTCTTCTCAAGGCGAGTAGGGTACATAAACTTTAGGGCGCCGTGTATAGACGGGAGCAGGGAGAGACAATTAAACAAGTTGAATGCTGATTAATAACTGATTATATTTGGATATAATATTTGGCTAAACAAGCATGCGCACGGTTAAACAAGGAGCTAGGCAGAACAGCAGCCGAGTGTTTAGGTGTTCGTAAGCCGGGGAAGGCGCAGGGGTATGTATGGTGGGGGACGGAGCTAGATAGGTTGCGGAAGAGACATGCTTGGCTTCGCCGGGAATGGCAGGCGACTAGGCGCGCGGGGGGTGCTGCAGAGCAAGCGGCTAAGGAGCTGTTCCAACTTGCTCGCTCTGAGTATAGAGGGAGGATGCGACAGCCGCCGAACGCGAACGGTCGCAGAAACCGACCACTTCCGGCAAGTTGCAAACAGTGGAAATGATGACCTCTGGGGTATGGTGTACCGTGCCGCCAGTGGCAGGGTGCGTCCGCCATCGGGAGTTGTTAACGGACTGAGGCTAGTCAAGGGGTTTGCTGGTGATACCAGCTCAGCAATGCGCAGCGTGCTGGGGCTTATGTTCCCGGATGACAATCCAGAAGCGGACACGGCGTACCACATCCAAATTAGGGGAGCGGCAGCATGCATACCGTCAGGCCAAGACTCGGAACCGTGATAGGATCGAGCGCATCATTAGGGAGCTGCCAAACAAGTCCCCAAGCCTAGATGGCATAACGGCTGAGATTCTCAGAATGGCTTGGAAAGTATCAGCGTATGAAATCACTGAGCTTATGGCAAAATGTGTCCGCGAAGGAGTCTTTCCTAGTGTCTGGAAAGTAGGTAGGCTGGTGGTAGTCCCGAAGGGTAACGGGAAGACCGCTTCGGACCCAAAGGCTTAAAGACCCGTTACGCTTCTGCTATTGATAGGCAAGATCCTCGAAAGGGTGATTTGCGAGTGCACACCGGGGTTTTACAGTCGCATCTTAGGTGGGCAACATGGGTTTAGAAGGGGGAGAAGTACCGTGACAGCGTTAGGAGCGATTCTGGATACTGTAAAGTCCTCAGACCGCAAGTACGTCCAGGCAATTATGTTTGACATATCTGGGGCGTTTGCTAATGCGTGGTGGCCGATGGTGATGATTAAGTTTAAGCAAGAGGGCTGTCCTCCGAATATGTATAGGCTTTCTTCATACTTCGTTGGCTGAAGGGTTGGGATGTTTGCAGGAGTGGAAGTCGCTAACTATGGGTTGTCCACAGGGATCAGTCCTGGGTCCCACGTTATGGAACATTTTACTGGACGACTTACTGAGATTACCGGTGCCGACAGGCGTTAAATTAATTGCTTATACCTACAACGTGACGGTCCTAATCGAGGCGGACACCATGGCGGAGATCGAGGGTAAAGCACAGACAACCCTAGCGCTAGCGCTGGATTGGGGGAGTCGGAACCGTCTGCAGTTCTCCAGAACCAAGTCGGAAACGATTACCCTCAAGGGGAGGTTCAAACGGTCGCCTACCATTCGAATGGGAGATGGTCCAATTAGGGCCGCTACGGCCGTCAAGCTTTTGGGGGTCACCATTAACGCGTACCGTACAGAAATGTTCATCTGCGCGACGAGGACAGGATATGTGTCTCGCTGTCATAAAGAAGGACGTATGTATAGTGCACTGCCGTTGTATGTAGATATAATTTTTGTTTTCTTTTTGTTGTTATTATTTTGTTATGAATCATAATTCTACCATAATCATAATTCTTCCATGCTGGACTGGTAGTGAGAGAAAAACATAGAATGTGCCAGCTGCATTTTCACCCGGGCATGCTGTAGAAACCAGCTAAGGGATCCGAGGATTTCTGTATATTGCAATTTAGGCGATGGGCTGACAACCTGTCACTACAGCAATTATACCTACAAATCTATCTGAAATAACCCCCAAAAGTTTCACAGACGTGGCGAATATGTCGTTTACGCTCTGCCTACCCCATTAGGGATAAAGGCGTGATTATATGTATGTATGTATGAATCATAATAATTACAGATCCACCGAAATCTGTTCCCCTGTCACGTCATCAATATAGCTGTCATCGCTTCAATTACTGTCAGTGTAACCTAGACAAATTCCAGCAGACAAAGTGTAAAACCGTAGAGTATAAATCGCCTGTTGCGATGTGGGCTGTAGAGGGTTCGAATAGAAACACGTGTGTCGAGCTCTGAAGACGTATAATGAATGCGCAATAAAAGGAATACAATTTGCTTACTACTAATTTAAGGCTAAAGTCGTGGAGGCGGTGTCTCTACACTACACCGGGTGGTGTAGTAGGTATAGAGCAAAAGTCTCTTCTAAAAAAATTCAAAATACATACATATTTTTTATTTTGACAGATAATCTTTATTATATGGATGCATATTTAAAACAGTATATATTTGATAGAAATATAATTATTAATCAAATAAGAGAGTCAGTTACTTAAATCTCAATTATATTTTTTTTAAAGATCACTAGCATGAATAAGTACAAGAACAGAAATAGTATTACAATAGATTTTATTAAAAATCTGATCAAACAACAGTTTAATTTTGATCATAACAACAGTAAAACTTTATATTTGTAAAGCATAATACTTGAAATGTTTAATTCCTTATAAGAGGTCAAAATAAGTTTTCAGACTATGAAATTTATGAAATTATCATAGTTTACAATCATCAAAACCAGTTTTTATTAAAACATCGTTTGTATATAAATAAAATAAAGTAATCAGTCATATTTAAATTAAATGTAACTAAATTTAGAAAAAAGAAATTATGCAAAACTAAGCTCTTCCAATACAAATTAAAATTCACAAATTATACAATGTTCTATTAAATAATTCTGTAACTGAAACTTTCTGACAAAAAAAATAACCCATTATAACAATATTTTTCACTATTACTACCATGCCTACCTATCTAAACCCATATTCCTGGAAATGCAACTAATTATACTCATGTCATGTGGCATTAAAAGATATTTAATACATTTCTCTTAATCCATACTACAATTAACCAAACCATTTCAAACTCATATTTGTTTTACTTACTTAACTCTTACAAAACCATTATTTACGTGTAAACTTCTATATTTATTATGTCTCTAATCTACGAGTATTCACCTTAATGCCTACTCATTGTTATACTTGCCTATCATAGGTATATCTACTTACCTATACTTGTCGTTCAAGTTTCTATGTGCACATTGTAAGACATGTGAGTTCCATGAAAACATGATGATGGCATCAGCCGTCACAAAAATCGTATCATTTTACAATTTGCAATAGGACTCGTTACCACCCGTTGTTAAGTGCAAACAACATCACTGTAGTTTAGATGCATTGTTGTCAACATTATGTGAAATTTTTTTAATATAGAGTCTTACTTTTATGTCGTATTAAAATTCCAAAATCATAACTTTTATGAATGTTGCAATTTCTTATACATAATTTATAATATTAAAAAAATCAGCAACTAATAACTATAATTTTAAACTTTTATAAAACCTTTGAATTTTCACCTCAATGATTGACGAATACTATGTTGACCCTTTTACATATAATCACGCCTTTATCCCTAGTGGGGTAGGCATAAATTATACACTAACACAATAAACAAAAAGGTATTCGCACCACTTTGTTCAATCATGCTCAAACCTTTATTTGGTATAAGTATTCTAAACAATTTAAAACGGTGAGTGTGAAGAAGTTCTTGTTTTTATCTGTTTGACTAATGCAAAACAAAGTTTTGGAATTTGATCTGTAGCTATCTACGCAGATAAACACTCAAACAAATGCAGTCACGCTATGTAGTGAACTTTGTACCTGTACAACTATTATGTTACCTATAAGTATCACATTTTTACTTACCTGCATTCGAATTGATATTGATGTAAACAAAATATTTTGTGGCATTTATATTATAATATGGCATTATCTTAAAAGTTTCAGGGGATAAAAAAATAAGATAAAAATCCTAGCGGTGTTTATATGCTAAGCTTACTACATTCTGTTTTCTTAAATGTATAATTCTGTGCTCTCGGTAAAATTTTGACAGGTAAATATCCAGATCACGTATGCAAAAGATTTTTTAAATTTACTTACTGGAATATCCTAATTATTTCTGATATCTCATAAAACGGTTTTGGTTGACGCGAATATACTACAATACTTTTATTACTACACCAGTACAGTAGAGAAAATAAAACATAAATTTTACCAAAATCTCGTGTGTAATTCCTTCTACATTCATATACGAGTACAAACAGGGTATCTATTTATCACTACTGAGCTGTGTTCTATTTTTAGAAAACGTTCACTATGTGACCATACATACATGAAATTGCGCCCGTATCACTTACGAGGTTGACGAAGCTTCACTGGACTGATTATAGAACAGAGTAGTGATCATAAATATATTCCTTCTTATCAATAAGTATTTACTTGGCTTTTTTTTTAATGTGAAATATGTCAAAATTACTTAATTTAAAATTGACTATGCTACCAGACAATTTCATTTGGATAAAAACGGAGAAAATAATGTTATGGTAGTGTAGACATTATTTCTACTGAATATGGAAAACAAATTCAAGCCTGAATAAGTAACTTTATGTTATATTAGCTGATACTTACGTACACCGATTAATAATTAAAAGTAATACTTACACATTTTTCCAACGTTGATAGGTACGCGCCGAATTGCTTGTTAAATTACAGCACATACATAACAATAAATAAACTGATAAATAAGTAGCTCCTCATCTGACTGCTTGTTCTGTTATTTCTTCGTTGGTACCTAGTTATTCGAAAATCAGTTTCAACAAAAACTGACAATAGTTCACTTTAATGTTTGCATTATACTATCACATTTGAGCATTTATACCTAGATACCTACTTCAATAATATTCAATTAATATGTTCCATTTGATAAGCTTCTTTCTAATTTTAAATAAAGACACCGTTGAAAATAAAGGTGTCTACTAGGTAGGTTCATACTATAAAAGTATTAAAATTGCGTATAGTTAAGTCTAGAATATAATTGTCTTAAGATTAATATGCATTTATTGTTAATCTATTAATATAGAATACGTCATTTTGATGCATTTGATTTGTTTTTATAAAAGGATATAATTATTATGAATTTATAATTTTACATTTTTAATTTCACGAAAGATATAACTGATATGTTTAGTACTATGTATCTAGCCCTAGCACTTACTTTACTTTCACTTCATAGACACTCGGGGAAGACCAACTTCCTGCTGGGTTGCTCGTGTCCAGTCCATCGGGTAGATCACTGATATGGTGGTTTTTATTCTGGGACCGGAACTCTCCCTGCCGCATCCCTTCCGACACGAACAACGCCCAGCGCCCTGCTACCTCGGACACCAGCACCGCCTGGTGCCCGGCAATATCTCCCATTCATCGCGCACCATCCTGATTGTTGATCCCGACGCCTCACATTACATACTCCTTCATCAACTTGTCTGTTCTCCGATTAACATCGCTGATAAAAAACGTCCACTTTATATGATGAAACATGGACAAATCAAAAATTCCAATAAACCTGTCTGATTTATGGATACGTAGTAGAAAACTGTCCAAATTAAAATACAGGCGTAAAGTCTAAAATAGTTCCCCGCTAGCAATAAAGCACAGTTTTTTCAACATCACCAAAACTATGTTCACTTTTGTCTATTTAATTTCTTTTTGCACGAAGAATGTCAAAATATTCATCACAAAATTTCACTTAAAACGCGTACTTATGTATTTATCTCGGAACCCTCATACAATCCAAACACTAGACTCCAAAGGCTCAGCACTGCCCATAGAAGGCAGCACTGGCAGTGGTCGCCATGCGATGTGGGCTGTAGAGGGTTCGAATAGAAACACGTGTGTCGAGCTCTGAAAACGTATAATGAATGCGCAATAAAAGGAATACAATTTGCTTACTACTAATTTAAGGCTAAAGTCGTGGAGGCGGTGTCTCTACACTACACTGTCCCTTTTCAATTTTGAAAGTGACAGATAGATTATAATTTTAGTATAAGCCGGTGGTATCTAGAATCGAGCCCACAACGGCATATACACATTCCTTCTTACTTTAATATCAGTGTGAACCATTCTAAATGTATGGTGCGATACGAGCGTACGATATTACCTATGTCGGAGCGGGTTGTTGCTTAAATTGAGAACACATAATCCATACACATTTTTCGACTTCCTCGAGTTAAATCCCAGTTTACCTTATTTTTGAGTAAAACCTATCTATTTCTGTCGAGTATTTAGTCAAGGAATGCGAATTTCGATCATGATCATGCAAAAACTTAGTTTCCTTTATCCATTTTACTGTCGAAATTAACCTCCCTTAATTTGGTTTGTGAGCAAAAATTCTGTTAATTAGTAGAATATCAGCTTAAATATTACCTATCTTAAAAGAAAGGCCTTGTCCGAGCATGATGTTAAATATATTTTTTTTTAAATCATTAAGAAAAATAAATAAATAAACAACTTCAATTTGGACATAGTTGGCATTTAACTGAAATTGTTTTTTTAGGGTTAATCTATAAATTGCAGTAGCTCCCTAGCCTTGTCCCGTATCTCACGGGGTAGGCTACCTAATCTAGCTGATTGAATGAGGGTACTGGTTTTTACACAGAGCGATTGCCATCTGAGCTCCGCAACCCAGAAGGGAAACTAGACCCAATCCTAGATTAGGTCAGAGTTTTCAAGCTGCCAATGCTTAGCACTGCACTCTGACATGGCTTAACGATTTATATCTACGATATTAACTGGGACCAACGGCTTAGTGTGCCTTCCGAAGCACGGAAAAAGCGCCGAATTAACGTATAAAATTCGAAATACGAAAAACACATTGGTACGTGGTGGGATTCGATTACTTCCATGCTGGACTGTGGAATGTGCCAGCTGCATTTCCTCCCGGGCATGCTGTAAAAACCAGCTAAGGGATCCGAGGGTTTCTGTATATTGCAATTTAGGCGACAGGCTGACAACCTGTCACTACAGCAATATACCTACATATCTATCTTAAATAACCCTCAAAACTTTGTCAGACGTGGCGGAACGACCTTTGTTCAGGTCGTGTACGCTATGCCTTCCCCATTAGGGATAAAGGCGTGATTATATGTATGTATGTATGGTATTCGAACCACGACTTCCTGCAAAAAAGGCAGCGGCCCTATCCACTACACTAGCGGGCTCATAATAATCTAAAAATAGCAACAAAAAATATCAGACGTTGCTAAAGGCATGTATGGCTCAGCATGTTCCGAATGGAGTCAGCCATCACCCCTTTCAGGCTTTGCACCTTGCTTCCAAACACATTGTATAAATAATTTGCCTAGAAATACTGCCTAGTATTTTTTTTATACCAATAAAATCAATTCCTTGATTGGCACTTGGACGAAACAAGATTGGCCTAATTGCTACAGTCACTAACAAGCTATGGTTTCATTCAGCGGTTTTTGAATAGGTTGTGAAGTGTTTTTCTGTAAGCCAAAGTAAAATTAAGTTCAACATGAACTTATTTTTAGCTTTACTTGTGAATTACATATGTTTTGTGAGCTGCCCGTACCCACCAGTAAGTTGTTTGTACTAACTTAGTTTTTCTTTGCAATGCTAAGACTTTATGCCGTGGTAAATTTTTCATACAAACGCTCTACACTAATCACTCCGTGAAATCGCAGCCGATTGTGTTACTTTTTATATAAGCTCGAAACAACGAAATATACAATACAATACAATACAAGATACTTTATTGCACAATGAAACACAAATACTTACAGCCGAAAAGTAAGGAACAAAACTGTACAATATAGGCGGCCTTATTGCTAAAGCAGCACTTTCTACCAGGCAACCTTTGGGTAGTAGGATACTACATAGCAGATAGCGGGATAGTGCATACTAAGTTAATCTTAATACTTAAACAATATAAATACTACTAAATAAATACATAAATAAAATAAACTAATATATATATATTTATAATAAACTAATACATATTATGCTAATGGGAGATAGGATAAATAACTAATTATTATTCTCTAAGAAGAACTTTCTTGTTCGCTCTTTAAATGTTTCAATAGACGGTGCTCGTCGAACGTTTTCGGGAAGGGAATTCCACTATTTGACTAAATATAGGTCTCTTACCTTCTTTAATAAAGCACTTATGAAAATATAAGACTTAGACCCGTATATAAACATCACTGGAGATTGACAGCTAGTTTGAGTTTGTATCAGAAATGTCATTTCCGTATATAATGGACTGTCAAATCCATACTTAATATGGCTCTCAATCTTGAGATGGCTTTATAAAAGGACGAGCCTTAGGGCGCTATTACACTGCTCCGTTTTCGGTTAGTATCAGTGCCGTAAATCGGAAGAATGGCCAGACCAGGCAGGAGTATTATTTTGTCGGTTTGCTCCTGATAAGCTCGCCGCCGCTGCGCTCCTAGAGCTCGATTGCAACACATACATACCTACATGCCAGTACCATTCCACCTGTATTATTTAAGGTTATAAGATTTATTATATTTTGTCGTGCCCGTTTTACGCGCGTATTGTATTTATTAAATGTTACCACTTGAATTTAAATTATTGTCATTATATATGATATGGCACACATAAGGTATATTAATAAAAAAGTTAATATTATAAAATAACAAGTTCTATCTATGAACTTTTAATTGTGTTTGACTGTATGGTCTTATTGTCTTTGCTATAGTATGGATGCATT
The DNA here is from genome assembly GCA_949820665.1 of Scrobipalpa costella. Taxonomy (NCBI): domain Eukaryota; kingdom Metazoa; phylum Arthropoda; class Insecta; order Lepidoptera; family Gelechiidae; genus Scrobipalpa; species Scrobipalpa costella. Next base: position 41,151 of record OX463295.1, read on the forward strand.
TATTAGTGGATGTTTTTTTGCACTTGTGAACAAAATTCAATTTTGTGCAGCCTAACAAAATAGCACTTTCACAGTATGAGAAGTACAAAAAAATATGATGAGATGTTTCCGCAGGCGGACGATGAAGTGGTTCCTGGAAGCGTGTTACTCCCGGCCAGCCGGCGCGGGCGCTACTTAGCCAACATCGTGCGGAGACAGGCTGTGGTAACACATGCACAATTTTAAACCAGGGATGTTGCGGATGCCGAATATTCACATTTAACATTTTTCTATTTTAATTTTAATGATGCTGACAAAGCACAAAAAAAAAATCTTTCTATGGTGTTCATAACAAAAATAACTTTCAGTGAGTACCTGAGCAAGAAAAAAATGTGTTAACGGCCTAAAGGTCTTTAAACTTTAAAACCTTTTTATTTTATTGCGAAATTCTGTATAGTTGCTACAATTTTCAGGCGTTTCTTGACTCTCCACGTCACAAAACTACACATCTACATTAAATCCGTATTTATTTCATGTAGATGCGGATGCGGATGTCCAAATGCGAATGCAGATAAGAATATTCGCAACATCCCTGTTCCATACTAGGTGCAGTTTTCGGCAAACATATTGAGCAATGACCTTTATTGCGAACAAACGATTTTTTTGACAGATGAGGGCGCCACTTAGGCCAGGGAGGCCCCGCTAGTTTTAGATGCGCAATCTTTACCCCATTGCATCATTTGATGCTCAAGATGCTTGCCGGAAACTGTACAACCATTGTACATTGTATATTTTAGGTGCGTAGTCGTATAAGTACTTTTCGCGACCAGAAACTGTTTTACCCATAGACGGATCCATATTTTATCACAATATTTTACAAACGGTACAACAACTCGTCTATATTCCCTGATGATATGAGATGACGCAATAACCAACATGCCGGCTGGCGGTGATTCACTAACGTCACACCGCCAATTATGAAATAATGCAAAGTGGCGCCAGCTTGTGTCTTTTCGTGGAACTAATGGCTTCTCATGTTACCAGTTTGAAGTTATAGATGGCGCTATTTTTTCTTACTCTATCAGTACTTATTTTTATTTATTTGTCGTTGTATTGTATGTACGTTTACTAAATTAATGATAACTTATTTGATTTCAGGATGGAACAGGAATCACGTTTAACAAGGATGCTGATCAGGTAAGCTACGAGAAAGATATCCTACTAAATACTACAATTGAATTTTTTTGGATATTGAATGTTTGTTATTAACCACGCTTTAACAACTGGATGGATCGGAATGAAATTTGGCGCATACGTAAGCCATGAACATAGGCTACTTTTCACCGCGAGAAAAACCTTTAGTTCTACGGAAAAAAATATATAACGCTCTGAAAACCACGGCGGAAAGCTAGTAATAAAATGCATGATATGCATTATTTTAAAAATCCGGGGATTGCACAGTAAAAAAAAACAAATAAGTAAAAAATAGTGGACTAGTTTGGTTTGACCTGAGCTGAGTAACATGCGTTACATTTTACAGCGGAAAAATGTCTGATTCTCTCGGAAAATCGTAAAAGATCTCGTAATACCGGATGTAAGGGACAGCGTTTCGCAACTAGGTTGCTCAGTCAATGAAACTGAACAACATTTACTAGGAAATTCTTTTAGGAGATGAAATAAATTATTGACCTTCCCGTACAAAATGACCATCTAGATTGAAAAATCTATATTTCTTCTTCACTTTTTGAAAAGTTTAAAAAATCCGGCTGATGTTGTTCAGTTTTGTTGGCTGAGCAACCCCTATCAGTTTGCGGGACACTGTTCCTTATACAACGTATAAAGATTGTATTTATGTTGTATATATAGATTAACACCGAAGCGAAGATGAAGAAGAAGGTAGATGTGCTGTCAGACGAGCTTCTGCCCTTTATCATAGCGGAGCAAGAGAGACGCATCACGCTGTACAAGAGAATTATGACCGCAATTCAAAACGGTGAAAAAGGCGTCACAATCGTCGAGATTCGGAATAAGCCTCCCGTGCTGATAAGAAAAGGTGAGCCGTTATCGGTCTATCTATACCTCGTTAAGGATAAGGGCGTGATTGTTAGTAAGAGAGCAAGACAGATATCACACCTATAGGGGGTTTGCAGAGCATCAACTGCCTTCGTGGTCTTGTGATCTGAGCCTTGAGCTCACGATCCGGAGGTTCTGGGTTCGATAACCAGGGGAACTGGAGGAACACAAAGATGATATTTCTCAATTTATCACTTAGCTTAGTTAGATTTTTGCTAGTTTGGTTAGTACAATGCAGGCTTAATTACCTGAAGAATTCCGTGCTTCGGATCGGTGGGCCGATGGTCCCGGTCGCTGTCTTTGATAGTGGCCGTTACACAAACCATGTCAGAGGTTTACTTAGAGGATTCATTGGATGGACCGACTCAAAACTCAAGGAGTAAATTTTTTAAGCCAACTGACTTAGTGATTATGGATGGGTGTCCAACCGGACAAGTTTTGAACGCAAGTTTTGCAGATCGCTGAGAAAACTTCGATACCGCGTTTGGGAACTTGTGTTTCTTGATGTGGCGCCATCTGCCGGCTACAAAACACACACAAAAAAGAAGAAGAGTTTCAAGACTGACTTAAGTATTTCTTCTTCTTGAGTTGTTTAGTAACAATTTATTCATTTTGTTAAGATTATAATAGATGTAGCTGTCTTTTCTCTCGACTACTGTTTTCCAATACTTGTGTGCATAAATGAACCTACACGCACATTGCCTTAGTGTGCGTGAGATCGTCATACTAAAACCTGTAGTTATAGTGACGCACACAAGGGCGCGTGTCCGAACGCACAACCACAGGTAAAAATATGAAGAAAAATACTTATAGCTCGTTTTTCCTTCCCAGGCGTAATGTTTCGGTGTCCATCAAACCGTGCTCCCATAGAGCCTGACGGTTCGGGGTCGCTGATGTGCGAAGAACATATTGAACCCACGCAGGTTAGCACAGAAATACCAACGAGTTATTTAACCTACGAAGTGAGAATTCATAATTTTTGACGTCTAATAAATCAATGGACGCCGGCTGCAAGCAAGAAGGATGACGCAATGTCCTGATACAAAAAATAGACAACAAAACAACAGCTGATTATAATCCTGTCAAAGTGACGTTTAATGCCTAAAATATGGCGGCATGCTAGATGGTGTCGTCCTATTCAAAGCAATACACGCACTTTGACATAATTATAATCAGTATAAATCCGGTGGTTTGTATTTCATTGAAATTATAGAAAGTGAGAGGACCAAACTAGAATAAGTTAAGTTGTGTCTTCAACAGAATCGACACCCCTGTCTCCCTCCCCGCTATTGATTCCTACAATTTGTCCTACAAGTGTTGGAACATTCTATGTTATTCTATCGCTCCCAGTCAGACCAGCATACAAAAAAATCGGTTTATTTGAACACAGGTGATGTACGAGTCCTGTTTGAGTGCTGAAGACAAGGACCTGTACGTCGCCGACGGAAAATACTTCTTTTGTAACAGTGAGTGTTGCAGAACAGAATATTGTAATTATTTGAATTTGCCCATGAAGAGCTTTATGGTGTAGGGAATCGGGCCGCGGCCGGAGGTCGTGGTTTAAATGCCAACCCGTTCGTTGGCATTTGAACCACGTTTACATAATTATATGTATGTTTATTCGACGCTCTAATGCTGAAGGAAAACATTTAAAGAATTTCCTGGTGAAGGTTGTTCAGTTTTGTGAACTGAGAAATCCCTATCAGTTTCTGGCACGATATGTCTCATATAAGGTATTGAAGAATAGATTTTAATTATATGACTGACATTAGGGCACAAAGAGGAGGGGCCTGATCTACCGAAGAGCGGGTCTACGGTGATAGGCTGCGCGCCCATAGAGCGCACGTCTCTCAACTACACCAACAGCAAATGTGCCATCGAAGGCACTGAAGATGTAGTAGTGCATTATCGCTACTATCCGGACCGGGTGAGTTTTATTTATACACATATACATACATATTATCGCATGCATATTATCCTAATGGGGTAGGCAGACCCAAGTCAACGACCCATACAAAGATCGTTCTGCCACGTAACGTGTGACAGTTCTGAGGGTTGTTTAAGATAGATCTGTTTATTGCGGTAGTGACAGATATAGGCTAAATAGATAGATAGACAGGTTATCAGCCCATGCCTAAACTATAATACATAGAAACCCTCGAATCAGCACGCCCGGGAGAAGATGCAGCTGGTACATTTTATGTTTTTCTAATGCTACCAGTCCAGCATGGAATAATTATTTTATCCTTCTAATAGTATCGTATGGTAGAACGAGCACTTGATGAAAAGACAGGTGGACTGCTGGTACATGGCCATCTTTCTCTACCTGATGAACCATGGTGTCAGAGTTTTTTTAAACAGCCTAGTAGCACAGCTAATAATCCTCTGAAATGGTTTGTGTGACGACCAAGACAGATGACAGCAACCAGGACCGACGGCTTAACGTGCTCTCCAAAGCGTGCAAGCGAAGACATACCTACATTTTGTAATATTAGGGGTATATGCATCGTGAAATGTGTGAATCTACCCATTAAACTGAACAACTTTATTATTTTTTAACTGTATATAAATGCAGGTATTTATTTATATCTTGTTTATATTTATATAATAGATTATATAAGTATTTTACAGTAGTATTATTTTATTAGTAGGTATAAAATTTTGTGCACTTTATATCCGCGTATCATAAAAAAATTCACTTCTGTAGGTCTGCTGTAAGAAATTCCTTTTTAGAAATAAGCAGTGCCTGTTCTGTCTTTGTTTTGTATGTCCTGTTTTTATGATGTTTTTGTGAACAATAAATTGTAAAAATAAATAAATAAACTTTCCCTAAGGAACATTTAGGTCGAAGTAAGAAAAAAAAAATGTCTTCCCATTCCCATACTAAATCGTCTAAATACTCTATCGGTTGATGCATTTAGTATAGAAGGTATTTTTACGTATGTTCCTTAGGGAAAGTTGTTCAGTTTCATGGGTAGATTCACACATTTTACGATGCATATACCCTTTATATTACATGATGTAGTGTAACGATCGTTTATCATTACATATAGAATAATTAGTTTATAAAATCGACCCAATACTTAAACAAATAGCATTTAGATTATTCGTTTAAAAATTGAGACATCTTTACCTGACATGACCCAGCATTTAAACAAGAGTATCAAATGCATAAATACCCATACTTGTTTCTTGGAAATAGAGTTAAATTTTGAATGTTACAAACGATATTTTACTTTGTCTTAATATAGCATAGAACTTGGAAGATTAAAAAAAAACAGAGGAACAGCGGGCATGCAGTGGGGGTTGGCAGTTGCTGACGGGCCGGGACGACGTTCTAACGCGGAAATTGGCGATGCCGAGCATCATGTGTTGTTTATTTTCGGCGTTGTGTTTTAATTCGAAGTCCATCGTTGTTGTGATTATTACTGTAAGTGTTTCTTAACCTTACAGATAGACGATTTCGTAATAAAGTGATAGTTTCAGCTTTCTGTACCTGCAGCGTTGCGAGTTTTCAAATATCATTCAATGATAATCGTAGGGAAATGTGTTATTAGAATAGGAAATAGTAGGTGTGTGTTATGTGTAAAATATCAGTGTGCGAGAGTGTGAGGATGAATAAATGCAATAAAAACTAATAGGAATATTTTGATATGTCTTTAAGATACAGTGTTACACGTTAAAACAAAACACGGTGTTTTAATGATATTAGTGGTTAAAATCAATTACTTGTATTTTGAAATATTTAATTATTTTTATATTCAGGATAACACTTTACATACATTAACTACACATCGACAAGGCTTATGGGCTCCGAGAGTAGCTGGCCCATAATCCCTCTCGAGAATTCATTCCAATAGGTATTCATACAAACCTCTAATGGTCTATTTCTCAGCTGACGTAGCGAGCTATAAAGGTGATAATTTCTTGACACAGTCTCTATCATTTGAACTGACTTCTTAGCGCATATCATGTGATTTTGGTACAGCAGTCCTTGAAAATTATACCATATTGCAAACTGAACAGAGAAATTGATTATTAAAAGGTTTGAACATTAGTACACCGTCACAGGTGACCAAAACTGCAGTTAATAGGTAACTTGTATGACTTTGATGAATGATTGGTAGTATGAAAGAAGTTTGTGAATGAATTAAGATGATCGGAATGTTTGATGGAAGGTTTGCAAGTTAGATAAGACTAGGGTTCAGTGTTAGTCTGTGCAAGGTTTTCGCGCGTTGGCATGGTCTGTAGGTTGGAAGGGAGGGCCATTTCATTTGCCTAGGTATCCTAATTCTAAGATCTTAAAGATCTTTATTCAAATTCCCTTCCCTGGTTATTGAGTCTTTGTACCTTTCAGCACGCTACATTAGCCGGGAGATTTAATATTTAGTATGTTTGGTTTTATTTTATTTGGGTTAGTTATGCGCAAGAAGAAAGAAGATGGAGATTCCTGATTCCTGAATTTCAGCTGAAAATATTTTATGTGAGTCGCATGTTTTATATTACTCATTTATATTTTATTTTTTGTCATTTTGTGTTATTTTTCAGCTGAATTTGATTCTGAACTTTTTTTATTAATCATTTATTTACTTACGTCATAATTTCAATTACGATTACCCTATTCAAACTTTACTTAAATTTGTCTTCAATTTTCTATTTGAATACACAACGTATGGGTCTTTTAATTTGATATAAAATAATTTTTTAGACGATCACATATTTATCTTTGGCCATATTAATTTTATCAGATTATTATTTAATTAGGGATAGGGTGTTACAGTATGTATGTCTTCGCTTTCATGCTATGGAGGGCACGCTACGCCGTCGGTCGAGGTTGCTGTCTTGGTCGTCACACAAACCATTTCAGACGCCTATTAGCTGTGCTCATGGGAGGTTGTTTCGTCCAAGGCTGTGCTACTTGGCGGTTTAAAAAAAAATCGGACACCAGGTTTCACCTCAGTAGAAAAATCTTTCCACCGAGTGCTCGTTCTACATTATACTATTAGTAGGATAAAATAATTATTCCATGTTGGACTAGAAACTGAAGAATTTACACGAGTCGTGATCGCGGGTCGACTGGTATTGCGATAGTGACCCGGTTAAAAGTAAAATCACTTTCTACGCAGTTCGGTTCTTGAGCTTTATAAAAATTTTAAACTTCTTTTTAAACTTCCATACTGGACTGGAAGTTGTAGTCGACAGAGGGCGCCACATCAAGAAACACAAGTTCTGAAACGCGGTATCGAAGTTTTCTCAGCGCTCTGCAGATATACAAGTTCCAAAATTATCCGGTTGGACTTCGGTCCCCTGGTTTCAACTCCCGACCAGAGGTGGGTAGCTACTTTTTTCCCATCCTTCATCTCATCACTAAGCCAACTGGCTTCAACATTAAACTCCTAAAAAGAAATAAAAAAACATAGAGAGTGCCAGCTGCATCTCCTCGCGGCCGGGCATGCTGTAAAAACCAGCTAAGAGATTCGAGGAACGATCTTTGTTAAGGTCTTTTTTGCTCTGCCTACTCCATTAGTGATAAAATCGTGATTTTATGTATGTATGTATATTTTAAACACTTTTCCTTTTTATTTGTACACCTTATGTTTCAATATTTTTTTATTTTAGTGAAATCGTTTATGTTTTTGTTTTCATAACTTTTTCTGTGTATTTGTGTGACTGTAGTACCAAATAAACGTTTTATCTATCTATCTTAAAATTTCTTGTTTTAGAGTTACAAACTCGTGACCGAACTGGATCCAGACCATGAAGTGTGCGACCACTGGAACCCGTGTCAGATTGGATACATCTTCGCTCTACCCAGCTCCAACATGGCGATCCCAGCGAATGAACTCTGGCGTAAGTATTCAATTTTATACCAGATGGGGTACCGAAGCGAAGTCGTCAACGACTTTAACAAAGGTCTCATACTTTGCAAGCGATGCGCTAGACATTGCATTATCTCGACAGTTATACAAGTGGGAAAAGGCCCCCTTGCGGGGAGGACCACTCTGCGGAGATCATGCTTAACAGCTGCTCCTAAAGAGTTGGATTCGGTTCCGAACCAAATAAACTATGCTCACGAGCAAAGCACTTGTAAACCAAATGTAATGCGGACACTTCCGCATCTGATGAGTCGAAATGAAGACGAAATACTGGTTGTTGGCAAATAGCTCTTCAGTCCGACGGGAATCCTCATTTTACGTTTTTAGGTAGTGTGGTTTCCTCTCTATTACTATCATTTATTTAAAAAAAAATAATACATACACACATGTAATCACGCCTCTTTCCCGGATGGGTAGGCAGAGACCACATCTTTCCACTTGCTACGATCCTTACATACTTCTTTCGCTTCATCCACATTCATTAATCTCTTCATACATGCTCGTCGGTTTAGGGTACTCTTGACCTGACCTTTCTTTAGGACGTCCCCGATTTGATCCAAGTACGTGCGTCGAGGCCTTCCCCTTCCAACATTCCCATCCACACTCGCCATATATATCTGTTTGGTCAACCTGCTTTCACTCATTCTCTCAACATGTCCAAACCATTTAAGCATTCCCTTGTCAATACCTGTCACTATATCTTCTATCACACACCAACGTTAAAAAATAATTATTAAGTATTATATTTGTTTTTACAGGAGGTTACAGTAAGTAAAAATAAATTTTACAATCATTCTTTTCCTGAAGGGGGTGTCTGTTTTCACACATACTTAATATAACTAACAAGTAGTTAGGGGGTATCTTTTCTCTTTAAGAATATTTGTTAATAAATGAAGAGCACAGGTTCCGTGCGGCGGCGGCGCTCCAATACGTTAAAAGTCGGAACTCGCACTTCTACTTCCTTAGAATCAGAACTAATGATTTTATACGAGTACCTGTTTTTATTTATTTATTCAATAATAATGGTGGAGCAAATAGCAAATACTTCCTCGCAGTTACTATAGAAATTTCCACCAAAAATGGCCGGTTTTAGGAAAAGATTCGATAGTAGATAACTGCAAGGTACTTTCCGCTCCACAATTCATTACTTCTAAAAATACATACATACATATGATTCACGACTTTATCTCTAATTGGGTAGGCAGAGCGTAAACGACTCAAACAAAGGTCGTTCCGCCGCGTCTGACAAAGTTTAGAGGGTTATTTAAGATAGAATTGTAGGTATATTGCTGTAGTGACAGGTTGTCAGCCCATCGGCTAAATTACAATATACTGAAACCCTCGGATCCCTTAGCTGGTTTTTACAGCATGCCCGGGAGGAAATGCAGCTGGCATATTCTTTGTTTTTCTCTCGCTCTCAGGTGGATGGCATGGAAAAAAAAGAAAATAGCTATATCTATAAATCATTAGGTATAATTTGTGAGGAAAAGTCAATAATTTGATAGTTATGATTTTTTGTTTGTCAGACGTGGCGGAACGAACTTCATTTAGTTCATTTACGCTCTGCCTACCCCATTAGGGATAAAGGCGTGATTATATGTATGTATGATTTTTTGACCAGTGGGGGCGTCACCGCTCAATATAAACTACTCGACGACTACTCCCTTAAATATACTTATTTGTTTTAAGCTGAGCGTAAGTATTTTGACAAATTCAATGGAGTAGTGGTTAGCGCTTTAGGGCCATTGTTTTTTATGCGGGAGATCTTGGTTCAAATCCCACCACTCCACGTACCAATGTGTGTTTTTCGGTTTCAGAATTTACTTGAAAAATATTTGAAAATATTTGAAATAAAGTATTTGTATTTTTTTATTATATGAATATTTTCTTATTTTTATTATCTTTATTCTTAATTTTGTAGACTTTGGAGGTAAGTTCAAATGCAATAGAATAGTTAGAAATGATAATTTCGTCAGTGTTTATTTTTTAATCAAATAATATTTTTACACCGATAAACGCACTTTCAGAATATGAACGTAAGTTTTTTTTTGCTTCTTAAGGTGGCAGCAGAGCAGAAGAAGTGGCCGATATTAGCAATTTTACAACGCAAAGCTTAGATCATCGTCATATAATAAATATATTTGTCATACTCCTTCCTCCGTGAGCGAGTTTGAGTTCGTATCAGAAATGTTATTTCAGTATATTATGGCCTGTCAAATCCATACTTAATATTGCTTTCAATCTTGAGATCGCTTTATAAATACGAGCTTTAGTTTCATAATTTAAAGGGAATTATTTAAAAAAAAAATGCTACTAGAATTCAAGATATGCAACCATCGCCCGTAATAACAATATTGTTCAAATCAGAGCACGCTACGGCGCGCGGCGGCGGCGGGGCGGCGGCGGGGCGGGGAGGGTGGCGGTTACTTCCGTGGCCACATTAAAAAAGTAGTTAAAGCTAAAGCTTAGTTCATAGTTGAGGTCTTGGGAAATAGGAAATTCATTGCTACAAACAGATTTATTTGTAGATTTTTTTAATATACTACAACTAGAATATATTTATAATTTTTGTTGAGATATTTTGCTATGATTCGTTAAGGGGGAATAAGATCTCAAAAACAACCATTTGCCGGCTTTACCCTTAATGCATAACCCTTTAAGTGTCATTAAGTAAGAATAATAATTTACGTATATATTTATTTATTTAACTATTTATTTATTTTCAGGTGATGGTAATGATTTTTATACTGTTCTGTATTCCTTAATTTCATTTGTTTCAAATTAAACACACCTACATTAACTGACAATGACTTTTTATGTTTTAAACTTTTAACTAATGAATGTCATTTTCGGTTTCTTTTTTTTAGAAATTGTGCCTCGTAAGTACATTAATGTTTAGGAGGGGTTCTCAAACTTTTTCTGTTTGCTTTATTTTTGTTTGACGTCATGATGTTTTTCGTCGTTTGCGCTCTGCCTACCCCATTAGGGATAAAGGCGTGATTTTATGTATGTATGTATGTTTTTCGTTATTTTGTTTTTGTTTCATGTCGTTGTGCGTTGTCCCAGAGTGTGCCCTAAGGTGTCTACAGAAAGACCTCGCGGGGCCCTTGTTTACTATCTCCCTTTTGGAATCTTGGATTTGGATTCTATCTATCTATCTAAGCCTATATCTACCCACTGCTGAGTATACATACATACATATACTCACGCTGAGTATAGGCCTCTTCTTTTATACGCCATCTACAACGATCCTGTGCCTCCCGCAACCACTGTCTCCCTACTGGACGTTTTGATGATATCGGCAGCTACTCCGTTACCGCCTTGGGCCACCGACCGTCATTCCGACTAGCCAAGTGTCCCGCCCACCCCCACTTCAGTTTCGTGATTCGTTTACTGACATCGACGACTCTGGTTCGGCGTCTTATCTCCTCGTTACGAATACGATCCTGAAGTCTGATGCCTAACATAGAGCGCTCCATGGCTCTTTGTGCAACCTTGATTTTGTGCACGCTTTCCTTCGTGAGCGTTCCTTTCTTTCCTATGTTTCGGCACCATATGTGAGCGTGGGCAAGACACATTGGTAAAAACTCTGGATTTCAAGTTTTGCGGGATTTTAGACTTAAAGACGTCTTTAAGTTTTCCAAAAACGGCCCAACTCAGCTGAGTACGCCTTTCAACCTCTTTGACCTGTGCTTTTGGACCAAAGGATAAATAATGTCCAAGATATACGTAGTTACCTACTGCCTCTACAGGGCTATTACCAACGATTATGTTTGGTACAGTTGAGTGACTCAACATAATTTTTGTTTTGGACATGTTCATCCTAAGGCCAACATTTAGTGAAGCTGCGTGCAGCTCTTCCAGCATGTTTGTGAGATTGGCGACGTCTTCAGCTACGAGTATCAGGTTATCTGCGAATCTAAGATGCGTTAGCATAGCGCCATTGATACTGACTCCCCTCTCCTCCCAGTAGACAGTCTTCAATACGTCTTCCAAAACAATTGTGAAGAGCTTTTGGGTAATGGATTTGGATTGAGAATCCCTAATTTATTACTAATCAATACACAGCATGTTTCCGTTTTTCTTCTTATATTAATGTTCTTTTTATATTTTTTACAGCTGTACCAGGTAAAAAATACTTACTAAAATACTTATATTAGAGCAAATTAATTATCGTAGTCGTTAATCGAAGACCGCCGCATTTGACAAACCGCAAAATTTCAGTTCGAAGTTTGAGACATTTAATTTTGTTTATAACTTGGTGAAAAAATTCTCCAAAATTCTCAAAATGTAGCGCACTGCGTGTATAAATAGTAAAAGATTGTTAAATTGAATTTTATTTACAATGAATATTTAGGAAATCGTTAGTCGCATGTGCATGTACAGCGTTATTATATGAAAATCGTGTTGTAGTAAATGCTCATGCGGCCTTTTTACTTGGAAAATCTACGTTATTTTTCTAGGATGTTATTCACCTAATTTATGTCAGAAGTCACAATGCAACATACATAAAGACATAATGTGTATGTGTGTATAAGTGTTTCACAAACCACGAAAAATTTATTCGCAGAATTTCGTTAACGCCGCATGTAAATATGCAACAGAAAAATTCGACATTTGTCTGGCGCGGCGAGTTTAAGGTTAAATTAAGGATGTGAGCATACAACATTTTAAAGCGAAAAGAAATCAGATGCGACGTTTTACGGACTAAATATTTCCGAAACTACTGAGCAGAAAAATATTATATTTTTTTTAAAGAAAGTTTATAGTATCGAAGCGCTTTGATGAAATAAGAACACTTTCGTCGGATCTTCACATACGGCGTTGTTCGATTAATGGTACGATATATACAGACATCTTTTGAATTAAGGGAAACATATCTATATATATATAATATATATATATATAGATTTCGATCTGTCAAAAAAACCCGCCTGAACATGAGGATATCATCATCATCACAAGTTCATACGTCCACATCCACACCGATTGGCACGATCCTACCCTAAATAGGCCGATCGGTTTTTGTCAACCACGTAGGTCCAGTACGGATTGGTCGACATCACAAACACGCAATCTTTGAATTTCTAGGTATGTGTGTGAAGGTTCGTTCACGATGTTTTTAAAAGCGCCGAATAACGTACATTTGAAAATGGGAAGTTGAAAAACATATCAGAACGTGGTGGGATGCGAACCGCGACCTGCACAGGAGGCAACAGCCTTATTCGTACTGGGTGCACGTGCCCCACTCAGGGTAGGCTCGTGCCCTCGGTGGGGACAGATATCAGTTGAGAATGATTATTATTATAGAGAGAGAGAGAGATAGAGATAAATTTATTAATAATTGTATTTGTTGTGTTATAGTGAAGTCACTATCTTCCATGCTGGCCTAAGAGCGAGAGAAGAACATAGAATGTGCCAAATGCATTTCCTCCCGGGTATGCTGTGAAAATCATCTCAGGCATCCGAGGGTTTCCGTATAATGCAATTTAGGCGATAAGCTGACAACCTGTCACTACAATAATATACCAACAAATCTATCTTAAATAACCCTTAAAACTTTGTCAGACGTGGCGGAACGACCTTTGTTTAGGTCGTTTACGCTCTGCCTATCCCATTAGGTATAAAGATGTGATTATATGTGTGTATGTATGTAAGAAGTAATTATGCGATAATATGCTCATAAAAGATGTATTAAAAAAAAACCATTTGATATCGTCATCATCATATAGTGACCAGCGGTAATTCAAGCTTTCAAAACCTGAATGTTCTGAATGTCCACAGAGGATGCCTACGAAGAGTTTGTCTCGCCGCAAATGAACCACTACACGAGCAGCCCACGTAGAGTGGCTATTCCCAAAGGATACAAATATTCCAAGCTATGGGCTAAACGTACCATTGATGACTTTGGCTGGAACGTAAGTTGCTATCTTTTTGAACAGAAAATGACAGATGAAGATTTTAGTAAAGACTAGCTTTCACCTTTTATAATATTTTGGTATCGCTTCTTACCTATTATATGTTTTTTTTGTTTTATATTCCACAGCCGCAAAATAACCAGTTTCAATGTACAGCGGAAATCAAAGTCGAAAATGACTTTGTCACCATCAAATTTAAGTAATATATATCTTTTTTATACAGTCGGGTATTTGTTTACACGGGGGTTATTTACAGGCGGACTCTGTAGTTAGTTCTATAGTTTATTTTTTATTGCTTTTTGAAGAAGTTACAAAGAAAAGTGAAAGTGTCTTACGTAGGTAGATAGTAACACACCCTTAAATATGTGCACTTAATGACCGTATAAATGGTTTAATGTAAGAGACAATCAAACGGGATAAATTTCATGGAAAAATTCTTTCAGGAAATGAAAAAAATAAGATGTGTTACCAAAACAAATGACCAGACTATGAGAGAAGTGATGATTTTGTATGAACAGTATTGTGTGGGTCTTGATCCCCGATACAGCTAAAGATGATAATGATTTGATGTTGTTTATGATGAAAACACTGATATGGGCCTTGAGCCCCGATACAGCTAAAGATGATAATGATTTGATGTTGTTGTTGATGAAAACACTGATATGGGCCTTGAGCCCCGATACAGCTAAAGATGATAATGATTTGATGTTGTTGTTGATGAAAACACTGATATGGGTCTTGAGCCCCGATACAGCTAAAGATGATAATGATTTGATGTTGTTTATGATGAAAACACTGATATGGGCCTTGAGCCCCGATACAGCTAAAGATGATAATGATTTGATGTTGTTGTTGATGAAAACACTGATATGGGCCTTGAGCCCCGATACAGCTAAAGATGATAATGATTTGATGTTGTTTATGATGAAAACACTGATATGGGCCTTGAGCCCCGATACAGCTAAAGATGATAATGATTTGATGTTGTTGTTGATGAAAACACTGATATGGGCCTTGAGCCCCGATACAGCTAAAGATGATAATGATTTGATGTTGTTGTTGATGAAAACACTGATATGGGCCTTGAGCCCCGATACAGCTAAAGATGATAATGATTTGATGTTGTTGTTGATGAAAACACTGATATGGGCCTTGAGCCCCGATACAGCTAAAGATGATAATGATTTGATGTTGTTGTTGATGAAAACACTGATATGGGCCTTGAGCCCCGATACAGCTAAAGATGATAATGATTTGATGTTGTTGTTGATGAAAACACTGATATGGGCCTTGAGCCCCGATACAGCTAAAGATGATAATGATTTGATGTTGTTTATGATGAAAACACTGATATGGGCCTTGAGCCCCGATACAGCTAAAGATGATAATGATTTGATGTTGTTTATGATGAAAACACTGATATGGGCCTTGAGCCCCGATACAGCTAAAGATGATAATGATTTGATGTTGTTTATGATGAAAACACTGATATGGGCCTTGAGCCCCGATACAGCTAAAGATGATAATGATTTGATGTTGTTTATGATGAAAACACTGATATGGGCCTTGAGCCCCGATACAGCTAAAGATGATAATGATTTGATGTTGTTTATGATGAAAACACTGATATGGGCCTTGAGCCCCGATACAGCTAAAGATGATAATGATTTGATGTTGTTTATGATGAAAACACTGATATGGGTCTTGAGCCCCGATACAGCTAAAGATGATAATGATTTGATGTTGTTGTTGATGAAAACACTGATATGGGCCTTGATCCCCGATACAGCTAAAGATGATAATGATTTGATGTTGTTTATGATGAAAACACTGATATGGGCCTTGAGCCCCGATACAGCTAAAGATGATAATGATTTGATGTTGTTGTTGATGAAAACACTGATATGGGCCTTGATCCCCGATACAGCTAAAGATGATAATGATTTGATGTTGTTTATGATGAAAACACTGATATGGGCCTTGAGCCCCGATACAGCTAAAGATGATAATGATTTGATGTTGTTTATGATGAAAACACTGATATGGGCCTTGAGCCCCGATACAGCTAAAGATGATAATGATTTGATGTTGTTTATGATGAAAACACTGATATGGGTCTTGAGCCCCGATACAGCTAAAGATGATAATGATTTGATGTTGTTTATGATGAAAACACTGATATGGGCCTTGATCCCCGATACAGCTAAAGATGATAATGATTTGATGTTGTTTATGATGAAAACACTGATATGGGCCTTGATCCCCGATACAGCTAAAGATGATAATGATTTGATGTTGTTTATGATGAAAACACTGATATGGGCCTTGAGCCCCGATACAGCTAAAGATGATAATGATTTGATGTTGTTTATGATGAAAACACTGATATGGGCCTTGAGCCCCGATACAGCTAAAGATGATAATGATTTGATGTTGTTTATGATGAAAACACTGATATGGGCCTTGATCCCCGATACAGCTAAAGATGATAATGATTTGATGTTGTTTATGATGAAAACACTGATATGGGCCTTGAGCCCCGATACAGCTAAAGATGATAATGATTTGATGTTGTTTATGATGAAAACACTGATATGGGCCTTGAGCCCCGATACAGCTAAAGATGATAATGATTTGATGTTGTTTATGATGAAAACACTGATATGGGCCTTGATCCCCGATACAGCTAAAGATGATAATGATTTGATGTTGTTTATGATGAAAACACTGATATGGGCCTTGAGCCCCGATACAGCTAAAGATGATAATGATTTGATGTTGTTGTTGATGAAAACACTGATATGGGCCTTGAGCCCCGATACAGCTAAAGATGATAATGATTTGATGTTGTTTATGATGAAAACACTGATATGGGCCTTGAGCCCCGATACAGCTAAAGATGATAATGATTTGATGTTGTTGTTGATGAAAACACTGATATGGGCCTTGAGCCCCGATACAGCTAAAGATGATAATGATTTGATGTTGTTGTTGATGAAAACACTGATATGGGCCTTGAGCCCCGATACAGCTAAAGATGATAATGATTTGATGTTGTTGTTGATGAAAACACTGATATGGGCCTTGAGCCCCGATACAGCTAAAGATGATAATGATTTGATGTTGTTTATGATGAAAACACTGATATGGGCCTTGAGCCCCGATACAGCTAAAGATGATAATGATTTGATGTTGTTTATGATGAAAACACTGATATGGGCCTTGAGCCCCGATACAGCTAAAGATGATAATGATTTGATGTTGTTTATGATGAAAACACTGATATGGGCCTTGAGCCCCGATACAGCTAAAGATGATAATGATTTGATGTTGTTGTTGATGAAAACACTGATATGGGCCTTGAGCCCCGATACAGCTAAAGATGATAATGATTTGATGTTGTTTATGATGAAAACACTGATATGGGCCTTGAGCCCCGATACAGCTAAAGATGATAATGATTTGATGTTGTTTATGATGAAAACACTGATATGGGCCTTGAGCCCCGATACAGCTAAAGATGATAATGATTTGATGTTGTTTATGATGAAAACACTGATATGGGTCTTGAGCCCCGATACAGCTAAAGATGATAATGATTTGATGTTGTTGTTGATGAAAACACTGATATGGGTCTTGAGCCCCGATACAGCTAAAGATGATAATGATTTGATGTTGTTTATGATGAAAACACTGATATGGGCCTTGAGCCCCGATACAGCTAAAGATGATAATGATTTGATGTTGTTGTTGATGAAAACACTGATATGGGTCTTGAGCCCCGATACAGCTAAAGATGATAATGATTTGATGTTGTTTATGATGAAAACACTGATATGGGCCTTGAGCCCCGATACAGCTAAAGATGATAATGATTTGATGTTGTTGTTGATGAAAACACTGATATGGGTCTTGAGCCCCGATACAGCTAAAGATGATAATGATTTGATGTTGTTTATGATGAAAACACTGATATGGGCCTTGAGCCCCGATACAGCTAAAGATGATAATGATTTGATGTTGTTTATGATGAAAACACTGATATGGGCCTTGAGCCCCGATACAGCTAAAGATGATAATGATTTGATGTTGTTTATGATGAAAACACTGATATGGGTCTTGAGCCCCGATACAGCTAAAGATGATAATGATTTGATGTTGTTGTTGATGAAAACACTGATATGGGTCTTGAGCCCCGATACAGCTAAAGATGATAATGATTTGATGTTGTTGTTGATGAAAACACTGATATGGGCCTTGAGCCCCGATACAGCTAAAGATGATAATGATTTGATGTTGTTGTTGATGAAAACACTGATATGGGCCTTGATCCCCGATACAGCTAAAGATGATAATGATTTGATGTTGTTGTTGATGAAAACACTGATATGGGCCTTGATCCCCGATACAGCTAAAGATGATAATGATTTGATGTTGTTGTTGATGAAAACACTGATATGGGCCTTGAGCCCCGATACAGCTAAAGATGATAATGATTTGATGTTGTTGTTGATGAAAACACTGATATGGGCCTTGAGCCCCGATACAGCTAAAGATGATAATGATTTGATGTTGTTGTTGATGAAAACACTGATATGGGCCTTGATCCCCGATACAGCTAAAGATGATAATGATTTGATGTTGTTTATGATGAAAACACTGATATGGGCCTTGAGCCCCGATACAGCTAAAGATGATAATGATTTGATGTTGTTGTTGATGAAAACACTGATATGGGCCTTGAGCCCCGATACAGCTAAAGATGATAATGATTTGATGTTGTTGTTGATGAAAACACTGATATGGGCCTTGAGCCCCGATACAGCTAAAGATGATAATGATTTGATGTTGTTGTTGATGAAAACACTGATATGGGCCTTGATCCCCGATACAGCTAAAGATGATAATGATTTGATGTTGTTTATGATGAAAACACTGATATGGGCCTTGAGCCCCGATACAGCTAAAGATGATAATGATTTGATGTTGTTGTTGATGAAAACACTGATATGGGCCTTGAGCCCCGATACAGCTAAAGATGATAATGATTTGATGTTGTTTATGATGAAAACACTGATATGGGCCTTGAGCCCCGATACAGCTAAAGATGATAATGATTTGATGTTGTTGTTGATGAAAACACTGATATGGGCCTTGATCCCCGATACAGCTAAAGATGATAATGATTTGATGTTGTTTATGATGAAAACACTGATATGGGCCTTGAGCCCCGATACAGCTAAAGATGATAATGATTTGATGTTGTTGTTGATGAAAACACTGATATGGGCCTTGATCCCCGATACAGCTAAAGATGATAATGATTTGATGTTGTTTATGATGAAAACACTGATATGGGCCTTGAGCCCCGATACAGCTAAAGATGATAATGATTTGATGTTGTTTATGATGAAAACACTGATATGGGCCTTGAGCCCCGATACAGCTAAAGATGATAATGATTTGATGTTGTTTATGATGAAAACACTGATATGGGTCTTGAGCCCCGATACAGCTAAAGATGATAATGATTTGATGTTGTTTATGATGAAAACACTGATATGGGCCTTGAGCCCCGATACAGCTAAAGATGATAATGATTTGATGTTGTTTATGATGAAAACACTGATATGGGCCTTGAGCCCCGATACAGCTAAAGATGATAATGATTTGATGTTGTTTATGATGAAAACACTGATATGGGCCTTGATCCCCGATACAGCTAAAGATGATAATGATTTGATGTTGTTTATGATGAAAACACTGATATGGGCCTTGAGCCCCGATACAGCTAAAGATGATAATGATTTGATGTTGTTTATGATGAAAACACTGATATGGGCCTTGAGCCCCGATACAGCTAAAGATGATAATGATTTGATGTTGTTTATGATGAAAACACTGATATGGGCCTTGAGCCCCGATACAGCTAAAGATGATAATGATTTGATGTTGTTGTTGATGAAAACACTGATATGGGTCTTGAGCCCCGATACAGCTAAAGATGATAATGATTTGATGTTGTTGTTGATGAAAACACTGATATGGGTCTTGAGCCCCGATACAGCTAAAGATGATAATGATTTGATGTTGTTGTTGATGAAAACACTGATATGGGCCTTGAGCCCCGATACAGCTAAAGATGATAATGATTTGATGTTGTTGTTGATGAAAACACTGATATGGGCCTTGAGCCCCGATACAGCTAAAGATGATAATGATTTGATGTTGTTGTTGATGAAAACACTGATATGGGCCTTGATCCCCGATACAGCTAAAGATGATAATGATTTGATGTTGTTGTTGATGAAAACACTGATATGGGCCTTGATCCCCGATACAGCTAAAGATGATAATGATTTGATGTTGTTGTTGATGAAAACACTGATATGGGCCTTGAGCCCCGATACAGCTAAAGATGATAATGATTTGATGTTGTTGTTGATGAAAACACTGATATGGGCCTTGAGCCCCGATACAGCTAAAGATGATAATGATTTGATGTTGTTGTTGATGAAAACACTGATATGGGCCTTGATCCCCGATACAGCTAAAGATGATAATGATTTGATGTTGTTTATGATGAAAACACTGATATGGGCCTTGAGCCCCGATACAGCTAAAGATGATAATGATTTGATGTTGTTGTTGATGAAAACACTGATATGGGCCTTGAGCCCCGATACAGCTAAAGATGATAATGATTTGATGTTGTTGTTGATGAAAACACTGATATGGGCCTTGAGCCCCGATACAGCTAAAGATGATAATGATTTGATGTTGTTGTTGATGAAAACACTGATATGGGCCTTGATCCCCGATACAGCTAAAGATGATAATGATTTGATGTTGTTTATGATGAAAACACTGATATGGGCCTTGAGCCCCGATACAGCTAAAGATGATAATGATTTGATGTTGTTGTTGATGAAAACACTGATATGGGCCTTGAGCCCCGATACAGCTAAAGATGATAATGATTTGATGTTGTTTATGATGAAAACACTGATATGGGCCTTGAGCCCCGATACAGCTAAAGATGATAATGATTTGATGTTGTTGTTGATGAAAACACTGATATGGGCCTTGATCCCCGATACAGCTAAAGATGATAATGATTTGATGTTGTTTATGATGAAAACACTGATATGGGCCTTGAGCCCCGATACAGCTAAAGATGATAATGATTTGATGTTGTTGTTGATGAAAACACTGATATGGGCCTTGATCCCCGATACAGCTAAAGATGATAATGATTTGATGTTGTTTATGATGAAAACACTGATATGGGCCTTGAGCCCCGATACAGCTAAAGATGATAATGATTTGATGTTGTTTATGATGAAAACACTGATATGGGCCTTGAGCCCCGATACAGCTAAAGATGATAATGATTTGATGTTGTTTATGATGAAAACACTGATATGGGTCTTGAGCCCCGATACAGCTAAAGATGATAATGATTTGATGTTGTTTATGATGAAAACACTGATATGGGCCTTGAGCCCCGATACAGCTAAAGATGATAATGATTTGATGTTGTTTATGATGAAAACACTGATATGGGCCTTGAGCCCCGATACAGCTAAAGATGATAATGATTTGATGTTGTTTATGATGAAAACACTGATATGGGCCTTGATCCCCGATACAGCTAAAGATGATAATGATTTGATGTTGTTTATGATGAAAACACTGATATGGGCCTTGAGCCCCGATACAGCTAAAGATGATAATGATTTGATGTTGTTTATGATGAAAACACTGATATGGGCCTTGAGCCCCGATACAGCTAAAGATGATAATGATTTGATGTTGTTTATGATGAAAACACTGATATGGGCCTTGATCCCCGATACAGCTAAAGATGATAATGATTTGATGTTGTTTATGATGAAAACACTGATATGGGCCTTGAGCCCCGATACAGCTAAAGATGATAATGATTTGATGTTGTTTATGATGAAAACACTGATATGGGCCTTGAGCCCCGATACAGCTAAAGATGATAATGATTTGATGTTGTTGTTGATGAAAACACTGATATGGGCCTTGAGCCCCGATACAGCTAAAGATGATAATGATTTGATGTTGTTTATGATGAAAACACTGATATGGGCCTTGAGCCCCGATACAGCTAAAGATGATAATGATTTGATGTTGTTGTTGATGAAAACACTGATATGGGCCTTGAGCCCCGATACAGCTAAAGATGATAATGATTTGATGTTGTTGTTGATGAAAACACTGATATGGGCCTTGAGCCCCGATACAGCTAAAGATGATAATGATTTGATGTTGTTTATGATGAAAACACTGATATGGGCCTTGAGCCCCGATACAGCTAAAGATGATAATGATTTGATGTTGTTGTTGATGAAAACACTGATATGGGCCTTGAGCCCCGATACAGCTAAAGATGATAATGATTTGATGTTGTTTATGATGAAAACACTGATATGGGTCTTGAGCCCCGATACAGCTAAAGATGATAATGATTTGATGTTGTTGTTGATGAAAACACTGATATGGGTCTTGAGCCCCGATACAGCTAAAGATGATAATGATTTGATGTTGTTTATGATGAAAACACTGATATGGGCCTTGAGCCCCGATACAGCTAAAGATGATAATGATTTGATGTTGTTTATGATGAAAACACTGATATGGGCCTTGAGCCCCGATACAGCTAAAGATGATAATGATTTGATGTTGTTGTTGATGAAAACACTGATATGGGCCTTGAGCCCCGATACAGCTAAAGATGATAATGATTTGATGTTGTTGTTGATGAAAACACTGATATGGGCCTTGATCCCCGATACAGCTAAAGATGATAATGATTTGATGTTGTTTATGATGAAAACACTGATATGGGCCTTGATCCCCGATACAGCTAAAGATGATAATGATTTGATGTTGTTGTTGATGAAAACACTGATATGGGTCTTGAGCCCCGATACAGCTAAAGATGATAATGATTTGATGTTGTTTATGATGAAAACACTGATATGGGCCTTGAGCCCCGATACAGCTAAAGATGATAATGATTTGATGTTGTTTATGATGAAAACACTGATATGGGCCTTGAGCCCCGATACAGCTAAAGATGATAATGATTTGATGTTGTTTATGATGAAAACACTGATATGGGCCTTGAGCCCCGATACAGCTAAAGATGATAATGATTTGATGTTGTTTATGATGAAAACACTGATATGGGCCTTGAGCCCCGATACAGCTAAAGATGATAATGATTTGATGTTGTTGTTGATGAAAACACTGATATGGGCCTTGAGCCCCGATACAGCTAAAGATGATAATGATTTGATGTTGTTTATGATGAAAACACTGATATGGGCCTTGAGCCCCGATACAGCTAAAGATGATAATGATTTGATGTTGTTTATGATGAAAACACTGATATGGGCCTTGAGCCCCGATACAGCTAAAGATGATAATGATTTGATGTTGTTTATGATGAAAACACTGATATGGGCCTTGAGCCCCGATACAGCTAAAGATGATAATGATTTGATGTTGTTTATGATGAAAACACTGATATGGGCCTTGAGCCCCGATACAGCTAAAGATGATAATGATTTGATGTTGTTGTTGATGAAAACACTGATATGGGCCTTGAGCCCCGATACAGCTAAAGATGATAATGATTTGATGTTGTTTATGATGAAAACACTGATATGGGCCTTGAGCCCCGATACAGCTAAAGATGATAATGATTTGATGTTGTTGTTGATGAAAACACTGATATGGGCCTTGAGCCCCGATACAGCTAAAGATGATAATGATTTGATGTTGTTTATGATGAAAACACTGATATGGGCCTTGAGCCCCGATACAGCTAAAGATGATAATGATTTGATGTTGTTGTTGATGAAAACACTGATATGGGCCTTGAGCCCCGATACAGCTAAAGATGATAATGATTTGATGTTGTTTATGATGAAAACACTGATATGGGCCTTGAGCCCCGATACAGCTAAAGATGATAATGATTTGATGTTGTTGTTGATGAAAACACTGATTTAATGATTTGATCTCGATTTATTGATAAACTGATTAAACTACGGTATACATGTTTGATGGTGAGCACGCTTGCACGTAGACTGACTAAAGTAGGTAAAAATATAAAATGCTAAGTAAACAAATTTGAAGTAAATTGATGACGCTCACTAAGAGCATGCATACTCGTACCTTTAGACCTTTAGAAATAGAAATAGAAAAGAAATAGAAATATCTTTATTAGCAAGCAGACACGGTAACAAGTAGCAGTCATAGTAATTATTAAGTCGCACAAGCGTGTAGTGCCAGTTATTGGCATGCAAAACTACATTAAAATAAATATATCAATTTATCATCAGTCATCATTATCATATATACTTCCATGCTGGCCTGGGAACGAGAGAAAAACATGGAATGTGCCAGCTACTTTTCCTCCCGGGCATGCTGTAAAAATCAGCTCAGGGATCTGAGGGTTTCAGTATATTGTAATTTAAGCAATAGGCTGACAACCTATCACTATAGCAATATACCTACAAATCTCTCTTAAATAACCCTTAAAACTTTGTCTGACGTGGCAGAACGACCTTATTTTCGTGTGGGTTTCGAGTCGATCAATCCGATGAACCCTGGTGTCAGAGATTTTAAACCGTCTATTGGTACAGCTAATGGGCCTCTGACATGATTACCCTACAAAGCACGAAAACTGTTTTCTTCAGCCAATCAGACGATCTGGTTATTCAGCCTGCATTGTCCTAACCAAACCAGTAAAAATCTCACAAGTTAAAAAAATACTAATTGAAAAATGCACTCACTAAAAATAATAACAAATACCAACTTTGTGTTCCCCCCTTGGAATCAAACCCCACTTTACACCCATTCTATATATTTCAGGTTTCCCGAGCATTGGTCCGACTTCTTCTACAGTACTTATTACGCAGTGTTTACCAAAGGGCCACGGTCATCTGGCGGCGTCAGAGTTATCAAGTTTTTGACCATCGGTAAGTGCCTAACTACTACCCGCGTGATTCTACCCATCATCGCGCCAGTTTGCGATACGAGCTAGGTGTACGGTGGCTTTACCCTTAAATCTCGTTTAGGGGCTTCGTGAGATAAATGACTAATACACCTCCTTAGCTATATGTATGGAGAAGTCATTATTCAAGCACTTTATGTACCATTTAAGACTGGTGCTTGCACCACTTCATAATAGTTCTTAATATAACAGAGCGATAAAGTGAGAAACATGTCGCACTGTGTAATTATTATCACAGATTTTAGAATAAGTTTTCTTACCTCTATATAAAAGTTTTAAAATTAAATATGGACGAAATCATAACCAGTTTGTTTTTTAATTCTAGAGACATAATATCTTATGTTCGTAATAGCTGTTTATCTATTATAATATTTGGATCACTGACACGAAGAAGAAGAAGAATAGCTCTTCCATATACTGGATCAGCTAAGCGACCCAAAGTGAGTCTTGTCCTCCAATACGAGATGACACCATTTCTCCCGGTCTCATGCCAGTCGCCAGCTGGAAGCACGCAAAAATCCGCTTCCACCACCTCTTGCCAGCGGGACCCGGGGCAACAACTAATTATTTTGCCCGATCTGTTCCGTATACGCTAGTATAATAGTAGTTGAGTGAATACACCCCGTATTGTTTATTGCTAGCGACGACGTCCGCTCTCGTGGTGCCGGAGATCGTCCAACCCGGCCAGACCAAGAACTTTTCCACGATACCCTTCAAGTGCACGCGCTGCCTCCTCCAGGTTGGTAAAATTATAATACCGTCCCGCAAACTGATAAGGGTTGGTCAGTCAACGATATTGAACAACTTTCACCAAAAAATTCTTACAGGAAATGAAAATAAAAATTGAGTTTTCCATACAAAATGTCCACCTCAATCAGACAATTTGTAGAAATAAGTTAAAATCTTTTTTTCACTTACTGAAAGAATTTTCTGGTGGAAGTTGTACAGTGCCGTTGAATGAGCAAGCCATACCATATATCAATGTTAATTTGGAAGTTAATTGTTCAGGTTACTACGTTCCCCAACCTGCGACTCGTTCCAAGCAAAGACCTAGGCATGTCCTTACCGACGGCGATGACCAAATTACTCTTGCATTCAATGCTGCCAACACTAGTCGAGCCACACTCAGTACAAGCTCTTCCAGCAGGTCCTTCGCGGAGGTCCCTCCTTTGCTCACCACTTTGGGGTTTACCGGCACGTACCGGCTAGATTCTCTCCGATAAGGAGTTCCCAAGGCAACGCCATAAGCCGAGGTTCGAGCCCTAGTGGGCGCCCTTAGGCAGTTGCCATTGCATTTAAGGTTGAAGATTGTGTGTAGCAACTCCCCGCCTATAGTAAAACTAAATAATAATCTTACATTAAGGTCAAGATAATATTTAACCTAAAATAAATGTTATTGTACTTCAACAGAAAAATAACTTACGTTATTAGCTAGAATTCTGTGATAGGCTGTTTAATAAAGGGAGCAGGCTGAACCGATCTGATCTTTAAGAATTACACTCGCTTCTTCCATTCCAACTCCAATATCTCGCTCGCCCCACAATTGATATTCAATACTCTAATTATAATTACCTATCATAAATGTCATATCTATTTTAATTTTCGTTAAATATTAAATACAAATATAAATCACTTTATTTCCACAAAACACATTACCAAAAATGTTAACAATTATTAATATGGTTATAAGTTTTACACATTCTTCTCTAGAGAAAATGAACACTAACACTGGTGGGACAGTATGGCATTTATCAATTGTATTTTGTTTTTAGAATATCTTGGAAATTTATCTGAGTATTTATTATACAAAATATTAGATCCGACCTAACTCGACACGATTATAGTGTTTTGAATTTGTGTCGTAGGGTTAAGTTTAGTTATTATTTAAGTTTCTTTACTTCGGATTTCAGAGCATCATAATACGTACTTATGACGGCCCTATACATAACGTAGATCCGGTTAACTACAGAATTAAGGATGACAGGTAAATATTATAATGATAAACTTGTTTGAACAATGTAACCTAGTCAATATCTGCCCTACGCGACGTAGCGCGGAGCCCAGTGTGAGAATCGACTAAATCATACAGTCTTAAAAATGCTGTTTTATTTTACACTTGCGGTTCTAAAATGCTTACCCTATTTATAAAGTAAAGTCAAACATAAGAGATATGTTAAGTATAGAATGGATAGGACATTTTGTACTAAAATTACATTTATGATACGAACTCAGGCTCACTGACACTCTATAGAACCATTTAGAGCTTCTTATAAATATGGGCCTCGCCCTTTTGCGCCACTACAGCTCTACTATGTCTAAGCTAGACGCAGACTGAGCTGAGGTGATGTGCACGTCAGTACAGTACACACACAAGTACGAATAAGCAGCAGTCGTGAGATAAAACATATTGTACATGTATTATTACAGGTATTTAGAAATAAGCCTGCTCGATCTGCAGCCCTGGCAGTATGGAGACTACTTCGCAATTGTCCAGAATGCTGACGGCATCGAAGAGAGACTCAAAGTGCTGTCTTTAATAAGTAAGTAAGCCATTAAAGAGATACAGGTCGAGGCAAACAATATTTTATTGTATCGGGTCGAAGCATGCATTATTTTAGATAATTTGATATTAGGCTTAGTTCACACCGGGACCGCCGCGGGCTGCCGCAACCAGAGGACGCGCGAGGTCGTGCGGCGTCGCTGGCACCCGCGCATCCTTTTCGAACTTTTCAAACGATACTAGTCTTTAAAAGTATGTAGACAAAGTATAATATTAGTTAACATTGAAAGTGCTTGTCGCGCCGCTGCTGGCCACTGCCATTCCGGTTTGCATCCGCCCCAACTATTAATTTGAATTTGAATTCAGCTTGCGACCACGAATGTTGTAACGCGTTCCGATCGTATTACTAATACCGATCTTAAAGCATCCCTGCTCCAACCTGATACAATAAAAAAAGTATGTACAAAGCGCGAAAGTCTTAAACAAACGTCCAGGCAAACATCTTTTACAATGACCTTGAATGCGCACAAACTAATTTCAGATCTGAAGAGTAAAAAGCTTCTGTTAGTTTTTTTCCCGCATTACGTAATAATACTAATAAGATAAGAATTCCTATAATTACTGTACCTAGTTTAACACCACTAAGAACACATTTGATTATTTTATAGGACCTGGTAAGTGAATCGAATCCTACGTTTTTAGTTGTGACCCGTTTCATAAAACTGCAATCTTAAGAATGTTTCCCTACTCACCTTGAAAGGATTATTTCTGCAGGAATTGCCCGCTTAAGTAATATTTTTTGTGAATGTTTATGTAAGTTTAAAGTCAAGCAAAGTTTTTAAAATTAGTTTGAGACTATGAGGTTACCTCTTTAATTTTTTTATTTAAAATTCAGAACTGACAAGGTTGCTCGAACTTTAAATTCTAATTTTCGCTACAAAACTAAGTAGGTACTTACATCAACACCAAGAATATAAAACTTTTATTGATCATTCAAGAGCATGATTATCATTACAATGATGACGGCAATCAGGTCAAATTTTCTCGAAAATTACTAAAAACGCTCGTAACTCCTGAACTACTGAAAATCGCTGAACATACATGGCCATGATTTGAATATTCCTTGACCGAAGGAATCTGATCTTCATCTTTGAGCCACCCTGTGTAGTCTGTCAAGGTGAATAATCCTTATAGTTTTTGTATAAGGTTTAAAATTAAATTTAAAAACAGTAAACATATAAAGCTACGAAATTCAATACATCACTATCACTTCATAGTATAAAACAAAGTCGCTTTCTCTGTCCCTATATCCCTATGTATGCTTAGATTTTTAAAACTACGCAACGGATTTTGATGCAGTTTTTTTTTTAATGCATAGAGTGATTCAAGAGGAAGGTTTATATGTATAATACATGCATAATATAGTAGAGCTACACTGATGATTTCCGTGCGCAGCCACGGCGGGTCGCTAGTTATTTATAAAATAATAATTTTACATACATACATACATAAATCACGCCTCTATCCATTACGGGGTAGGCAGAGCGTTTAACGCCTCGTAAAAGGCGCTTTCGCCACGTCTGACAAAAATTGAGGGCAATTTTAGATTGTAATATGTATTGCTATAGTGACAGGTTGTCAGCCCATCGCCTAAATTACAATACACTGTAACCCTCGAGTCCCTTTTGCTGACTTCAACAGCATGCCCGGGAGGAAGGGCAGCTGGAACATTCTATGTTTTTCTATCTCTCCCAGTCCAGCATGGAAGTATATTATTCTAATTACTTACTAAAAAAAATGTCTTTATTGATAAAAATATAAGATTATAAACATAAGTTTAAAAAAAACTTACTAGCTACTTAATTAAACTAAATCTAACATCCCGTCCCGACTCATACCAGGTCCAAACGTGCCCATTGCGCTGGCCGCGTTGCCACGTTGAATAGCCAACGAAATTTGTTGGACCAAGTATGAGCCGGCCCGAGGATCACCACCACGGTCCCGCAAGCGTAGCCCAATCTGATGGACAAACTTTTTTGCTTCCGCACCTCAAGCGCCCGAAGTCTCTACCGCGAAAGGAACAAAATCGTAATTTTGCATTAGGTCATGGTACTTTGCCCGTTTTTGACTTGCTAGCCACTCTGCTGCTGAACCAGCTGATCGAGTCGTTTTGGGAAGGTGAGAGGCAGCGTACGTACACGCACACGTCGCATCCCATAGGAGACATTTTCCCTTTTTCCACGGGACTAGCGTGAGGCCATCGGGTCTCCTTCCATCAGTCCGTGATAACCCTGGTGGCTCGAGGACGCAGGGAATGTTAGCAGACACCATGGCACGCCGAATTAGATCATTAATAGCGTGATGTCTTGGATGTCTGCCCGCGCTGAGTCTGCAGCTTAGTCCATGGTGACCACTAGCATCTACCTGCACTCCACACCTGCACGCATGTGGCTCGCATAGACTACACCCGAGCCGAAGTGCCGCCGCTATCCGTAATGAATTGTTATCCAGCAATGTCCCGAGGTGCGGTGAAGGTAATGCATGAAGCCATGCGCCAGACTCGTGGCAAGAAATCGCTTTCAGCCGGGCCAGATCTGCACCAGAGGAAGACTCAATTAAATCATTGAGCACCGATTTCGCCCACAAGTCGTCCCAGGACCTTTGTACTTCGGGTCTGTCAGGGGGTGGGGAGTTAGGGCAAACCGCAGTCCAGGCCGTCAGAGCCTCATTCTGAAAAGGAATATCGAAAGCGTCACCTTGGTTAGATAAAATAAGTGTGACGAGTTTTAAAACCCCATTCGCAGAAGACAAAAAGGCCGACGGACCGGTATCCTGCACTCGCCTAACACCCAGACCACCATGACGTACAGGTAAACAGGCTTGTTGCCATTCCCGCTCGCTAAGTCTAATGTTAAGCACCGTTTCGAGTGTGTTCTTGAGTACTTCATCCAAAGCGATCACTGTTTGGGGAAAGAGCCATGTCGGGCACGTTCTGATCGTGTATATCAACTTGGGCAACGACAAACAGTTTCTGAGCAAAACAAGAGCAACATGAGCCGAAATATTTTTTAGCTGGTCTTGTGCTTTACCTAAAACGGCTCTTTTCTCATCCAGGAAATTTGGAACTGCTTCTGCGAAAATTGGAGTACCCAGCAGAGAAAAATTTACTCTATTCAAAGTTCTTAGACCCGGTATAAGCGCCTCGATTCTGGGACAATCTCTAACCGCTTCCGAACCACAAGGAAAAATCTCGCATTTCTGTGTATTTACTACAAGCCCCATTTCTTCCAATTTTGGAAAAAGACGCTGGATATCATCCGCTACCTGATCGACTGAACCGCCTATCGTGCCATCGTCTAAATACCATATATTTAACGGGGATTTTAGTTCAGTGATCGCTCTATTTATGGCCAGGCTAAAAATTAAAGGCCCCAAGGGGTCGCCTTGTTGAGCCCCTACTTTTGAAGAAATCACAGAACCGCCATAAAAAAGGTTTGTGGGCGCCGCATAGCATTGATAGAGGAAAGGAAACAAAGATGGAATCCTTTCCTTTGCTTCTGCAAGAATGACATCGCGTTCCAGACTATTAAAGGCGTTTTTTATGTCTAGTTTTAGAATTACTTTGTCAGAGTTGGAATCGTCCATCGCAAACGATCTTGTGGCATGGATAGCTGCTTCACATCCGAGCACCGTCCCAAACCCTAACTGGTGTGGCTGGAGAAAAGCAGCCATTTGATCTTTCGTTGCCCTGCATCCGAGTTTTGCCACGAGACGGCGAATTGTGTTGCCGATAGCTATAGGCCGTATCCCGCCATCTTTCTTTTTCAGAGCAATTAGAGACGCCCCATAAATAAAGGGACAAACTTCCGGATTTAACATTCCTTTAAGTAAAAAGTTGCACAACCGAGTCAAGCTACCCAAAAGCCGCTTTCCGTTGTCACCCGCTGAAGGAGAAATTAATGCTTTTAAGTGTTGTGGGCGTAACCCATCCAAGCCTGAAGCGGAGCTGTTATAAAACGACCCTATAGCTGAAGCAACATCATCACTTTCAACAATAAGAAAGGCAGATGCCCGATCTGGTTTAGGGGGAACAGACAAAGATCGTGAAGGAGACGGATGCTTTTCTTTTAAAACTGTCAAAGTGTCGTCATCTGCAGGCGCGAGACTACAATCTGAAACTAATAAACGGACTGCGCTTCTCAGATCTCCTTCGTGAACTTTTGCCTCAATACGCTTAGATTGCGATTGCGGCCGAGCATCTCCCGGTAAAGGTAGAAATGGACACAAATCTTCAATATTTTCCTTTACTTTGGTAGTCAGAGATCTTTTGTCTCCTTGTTTCGGAATTTTGAGGCCAAAAAAGGCAAAAGATAACAAGGAAAACCATGCTTCTTTACTGTTTAAACGGAGACAGTCATCAATAATCGCATAAAGTTTACCCGCCGCTGAACACCGAGCGCCTTTCGGGATGTGTTTAAGAATTCTGCCATTCGCTTTTAAGTCCGGGAGATTATCAAGGCCCAACGATGAAGTAGATGTTGTTGATGGCTGACTGATGTCAGTGTTATCATGGGTGTTATCATTATTTACTAATGAGGCTTGCGATGTTGGAATATCGTTATGCTTGCTTCTAATGTGAAGTTTATGACCTCGAGCAGTGAAGAGCTTAACCCTGTTGGGATCTGAAGGCATAGGGCAATGCGGGCATGGAGTTCTTGAGGGACCGTTCATAATTGATTAATTATGTATCTTATCTATAGATAATCGAATACTTATGTTTTTTTTTTTACTTATGTTATTTTTTGTATTGACAACTCAACTGGTAACAGAAATTCAAATATATATTATTATTTTCTTACCAAATTACCTAACTTATAAACATTTAAAAAAAAAACAGTGTACGTTAGTACATTCAATGATAGCTAATAAACTTAATAGTGAAACGTAACAGGAATCCTATTTTAAAATGTATTTTTATAAAAGGGCAATGCAGAGGGCACTACAAAGACGCCGCGGCTCGCATAATTTTAGCCTAGGTGGCGTTGCGTTAATTTAAACATAAACTATGGCAAGACAGAATGACAAATTAAATAGGTATTATAGTAAAATTTAAACGAAAAACAAACTTGACTAGGCTAAAACTAGACAGGTACGAGTAAAAATATGGTAGTAGAACGTGCTAAAATATTATTGGAAATGGGTTGTGCAGGGGGCTCAGAGGCGTCGCGGGTCGCAGATTTATGTACGGCTGTACTGTGACGGGCAGGCAGGAAGGCAGGATTCTTCATCATAGACAGTGCACCGACAGGTCTTCGGTCTTCAGGTCTCATATCATCACCGCGTGACGCCCTCTAGTTTCCAATAGGCAGTATCATTTCGACATTGGTTAAAAATATCATGTCTCCAAACAGCACCGAACAAAAAAATATATCTATATATACATAAGTTCAGCTACTCCATAACAGATGGCGTTAATAGCTTCATGTTTTTAATCGTTAATTGTTCTTTTTGCGTTAAAATAGTAATATTTAGGAAAATACTGCCAAAGAGTCCTTAAAATTAGAAACAATATTTTATAACACAAAAGCACAATACCAATACACAACTTTTATGTATTAATTCATAAAAAAGAAGTTTGCACTGAAGTTTGAAAGTTCGTTACGTTTTGTGTTGGTAATCGGTTTTGAATTTGGAAAGTAGTAGAAAACGGAATGAATTTTTGATGAATTTATCCCTCAACTAAGCAAAAGTCTCTGCGAAAAGTGCACTGTTTGTCCTTTTACACATATCACTATCTAATATATAAACCCAGTCTGGAGCAAATACAAAGCAAATATAGGGCTTGAATAGTATAGTTTGAAAGTTTTGGCGGCGTCGTCGTCAGTATTGATGTGCGCACTTCTTCTCTATTCAATGCCAAATCTTTAATTCTAATGATACCAATTTTTATTATTTACAGAAATAGGTAAAACGATTTTATACTTGACACTTCATTATGAAAAAGTGTTTTAATAATAATAATAATCGAAAATGAAACATATTTTCTGTTTAAGATGAAAGTAAGTGGAAGTTTTAATTACATATTTTGCTTTCGTAACGTTAATTAATAGAAACTGGTATTAATTCTTCAATTTTCATCTGATTTGCAGATAACGGTGAGTACGTATGGAAAAAAAGGAATCTTGTAAAGTCATTTTCGAAGGGGATAGCACACATCAATTTATGTTCATCAATATTAAATAGTTAGCGCTCGGCTGGCTCGGCGCGCGGCGGGGGGGGGGAGGGCTGCCTCTCAAAAGCGGGACAAGTATCATCATTTGTGCGAATCGTACCATTTCGTATCAGTTGCGGTGGAGGTTGCGGGCTCTTGGTTTGCTGAAGCCAAAGATTTTATCAAGGAACTGGGGCGGCGATTAAAATGAAACGGATCTGACCCCCGCGCCGAGTCGTATCTGGTACAGCACATCTCGTTGGCTATCCATCAAGGGAATCCTGCCAGTGTGATGGGTACCTTCCCACCAGGTACGATTCGGGCGGTCTTTTTGACTGAGTAGGTTTTAGTTTTGGTTTTGACAATGTGATTTTAGTTTATTGTGACATTTTGTAACTTTTGTAATTGACTTTTTAATAGTTTTTACAGCACACAAAATATTTTTCACAAATAAATCAATCATTAATCAAACTAACAGCGAAATCTTAGTCAACTTTTTTACCCTTTGGGTACGACACCTTAAAAAGGATATTTCTAAAAGGACGCTTTGCTTACTGTACCAAAAACTGTGCGAATTTATGGAGGAATAATTAATTAATAAAATTTATTACGTATTCAGAGGTGCAAGTCGTTCCTAAGTCCGTGTCTCTTGCTATGGGCGACAAATACGAGGGAGTGATGGAGTATAAGTGCGAGAAGGACCCCGAGTGCTCCCTGGACAATGTGCTCTGCAACGGGAAGAGCGTCACCGGCGCCGGCGCCGGCGTGGTGACGCTCACGCCCGTATCGAACAAAGTCACTTTCACATTCCCTTCGTAAGTACATACATACATTAATCACGCCTTTATCTCTAATGGGGTAGGCAGAGCGTAAACGACCTAAACAAAGATCGTTTCGCCGCTTCTGACCAAGTTGTGAAGGTTATTTAAGATAGATTTGTAGGTACATTGCTGTAGCGACATGTTGTCAGCCCATCTCCGAAATTACAATATACTGAAACCCTCAGATCCCTTAGCTGGTTTATACAGCATGCCCGGGAGGAAATGCAGCTGGCACATTCTATATTTTTCTCTCGCTCCCAGTTCAGCATGGAAGAATGCAATCTGGCACTGGCCACAATTCAGCGTAAACAAGATTTACCTACAATAAATTCATACCCGTAATTTTCCGTCTTGAGATGGTCTTAAGTGACCAGAAAAGGATGGCAGTATAGACGGACTTATCATATTTCTAATCTAAAATTTGCTTTCAATATTTATCAAACGTAGTGCTTTTTACTAGCGATTTTACGTTCTGCCTACCCTGTCCTTTGAAGTTTTTAAATTACTTGTTTATAAAAAACACTATCTGATAGTGATATGAAATCACTTTAATAACGGTACTGATCTAACGGAAACGTTTCGCCGTGCAACAAGATGTAGACTCTGTTGTAAAATGGTCGCATGATAACGGCATCATATTAAATTCAGACAAGACTAAACTGTTAATAATCCATTCGCCTTATATGCCTCTAAGTGATGTTCCTCCTTCTTTATTTGCTCATAGTTATGATTGTCTTCATAATGAACTCGTTAACTGTAGTTGCAAACCTATACAAAGAGAAACTTGTGTAACCTACTTAGGAATGAAAATTGATGAACATTTTTCTTTTAATGAACATATTAATTATTTATGTATTAAACTTCGAATTATTTTAGGTAAATTTTACCATTTAAGCTATAAAGTGCCTATTAGCACATTAAGATTGCTGTATTATTCTTTGGTTGAATCAATACTGGATTATGGTCTCGATTGCTACGGGCTGACGTTTAAGACATACTCGTACATAGACAAGATAGAAAACATTCAAATTAGGTTCTTGAAATTACTAGTGGATAGGAAAATTAAAACTAAATGTAAAAATGATTACAGTAAACTTTATAATATATGTAAAATACTGCCATTGAGTTGGAAGCATAAATTCTTAATTCTTTCTAAAAGTCATAGTAATCGTGACCTTGATCCCTTATTGGTTAGGATCGATAATCAATACAATGCAAGAATGACCTCGGGTAAATTTGTTATTCCTAGAGTAACTAATTATTATGGTGATAGGTCATTAAGAAAACGCCTTCCTTACTTAATGAATAGTCTACCTAAGAATATTAGATCTGAAAATGATAAATCTATATTTAAAATCATGTTAAAGAAACATCTCTTAAAATCTCTGTCTTAAATCATAATTAAGCATTAGTAATAAGTATATTTTTACATTGTAATGTATAATTAAGCGAGATTCTGATCTCACAGTCAAACTGTATGTACCTACAGTTTTGTGGGGCAATGTTTAGTAGTTAAGTTTTACCCTGTACCTTATAAAA
Organism: Scrobipalpa costella; assembly: GCA_949820665.1. NCBI lineage: Eukaryota > Metazoa > Arthropoda > Insecta > Lepidoptera > Gelechiidae > Scrobipalpa > Scrobipalpa costella. The sequence goes on from OX463295.1 coordinate 77,124, forward strand.
TAAATAAATAATAATAAATACATACATACATATATTCACGCCTTTATCCCTAATGTGGTAGGCAGAGCGTAAACGACCTAAACAAAGGTCGTTCCGCCACGTCTGACAAAGTTTTGAGGGTTATTTAAGATAGATTTATAGGTATATTGCTATAGTGACAGGTTGTCAGCCCATCGCCTAAATTGCAATAAACTGAAACCCTCGATTCCCTTAGCTGGTTAATACAGCATGCCCGGGAGGAAATGCAGCTCGCACATTCTGTTTTTCTCTCGCTCCCAGGCCAGCATGGAAGAAATAAATAATATATACTGGGACTATTGTGAATAGTGTTATTAATAGTATTAAAAATGTTGTTCTCTTTTTAGTTTTGACAACTCTCTTTCATGTGTGTATGTGGGAGTGTTTTCGAGTGGCGGTCATATCTACCAGAAGACCCTCTTGGTCGTGGAACGTAAGTTAATAATATTAGAAAAATGTTTTTTTTTTCTTTTTTCTAAGTTTGTTCATAAATAAACGCTATATGTGCCTAATATTGTTGCTATTAAAATATATATTACAAAGATTTGTCAAATTGTAGTTTAAGTTGTTCTGTGCTATTTATCCTCTTCTGTACACCTGACGTAGGGTGGACTTAAAAACAGCCAAGCTGTGTCCACACCTTTTTCCACTTCTGCTAAATATCTATATGCCTACCTGTCCTGTTTGTTATGTTATTCTTGATTGTGTGTTTTTATTTTTTGTAATGTGTTTTGTGGAAATAAACTGATTTGTATTTGTATTTGTATTTAGAAAATATTCTCAATAAAATAAAAATATTTCGATACGTAATTTTTTATGTTGTTACACAATACTTATTTACCTCTTTTACAGAGAATTGTGAGTTACAATTGAATCTTATTCTTTTTTTTACAATAGATGATAAGATGATTGTCACTTACACTTTGTTTTGATATTACCCTTTATTATTACTCACCTAACGTTGTTTGTGTATATTTTAGCCGACGGTAATAACAATTACAACTAATGTTAATTAATGTATGAATATCTTACAATACAATACCATCCTCTATAACATTTTACTGCAATAATATTATTGTTACTTCCTTGCTAGACTAGTAGCAATATAAACATAGAATGTTTCAGCTGCCTGCTGTAAAAACCAGCAAAGGGTTTCGTGTTTTTTTGTGGAGTATAAGCGTTGTGATGTAACTAAATGGTAATATTACCAGAAACAGATTTCTATTTTTGTACGTATTCTATAGATTCATATCCAATGTGCTTGATAGTGATGTAATGCACGAAATGTGTGTTTTTTTAAAATAAAAGATCCTCTAACTTTGTCAGACGTGACGGTGATGTCTGCAGACGTGACGGTGATGTCTGCAGACGTGACGGTGATGTCTGCAGACGTGACGGTGATGTCTGCAGACGTGACGGTGATGCCTGCAGACGTGACGGTGATGTCTGCAGACGTGACGGTGATGCCTGCAGACGTGACGGTGATGTCTGCAGACGTGACGGTGATGCCTGCAGACGTGACGGTGATGTCTGCAGACGTGACGGTGATGTCTGCAGACGTGACGGTGATGCCTGCAGACGTGACGGTGATGTCTGCAGACGTGACGGTGATGCCTGCAGACGTGACGGTGATGTCTGCAGACGTGACGGTGATGCCTGCAGACGTGACGGTGATGTCTGCAGACGTGACGGTGATGTCTGCAGACGTGACGGTGATGCCTGCAGACGTGACGGTGATGTCTGCAGACGTGACGGTGATGCCTGCAGACGTGACGGTGATGTCTGCAGACGTGACGGTGATGCCTGCAGACGTGACGGTGATGTCTGCAGACGTGACGGTGATGCCTGCAGACGTGACGGTGATGCCTGCAGACGTGACGGTGATGCCTGCAGACGTGACGGTGATGTCTGCAGACGTGACGGTGATGCCTGCAGACGTGACGGTGATGTCTGCAGACGTGACGGTGATGCCTGCAGACGTGACGGTGATGTCTGCAGACGTGACGGTGATGCCTGCAGACGTGACGGTGATGTCTGCAGACGTGACGGTGATGTCTGCAGACGTGACTTAGTTTGTACATAATTATAGTTATATATATTTTTAGCTGCGAAAATAGATGAAGTGAAGAAAATGCCCGTGCCGAAACTTGGCGAACAGTTTGAGCAAACCGTCTCATTTAACTGCGCATCGAACTGTACGGTCGAGAAGGTATGACACTACCACTACTGAACCGCGCTCAATCCCTCCTGGCAGACGGCGTCACAATTAATCAGCTTCTTCTGCTGTGACTTCTGTCTATCTGTAACCTGCAGCACACCGGCAGAAGTAACATACATAGGTAAATAAATAAATTATTACAGAAATGTGAGATGCCGGCTTAACTTGCTTTCCGAAGCACGGACCTTTTTTCTTCCAGAACATTAGGTGATTCAGCCTGAAATGTCCTAACCAAACTGGGCCATAATCTCACAAAATGATAAATTGTCAAACATCAACTTTGTGTCCGCCCGGAGTCAGTAAAAAAGTATAGTTATTGAGTATATTTTCTATGCTTGTCATTTTAGTTGTAAACAGCTAGTAAAATTCTCTTTCTATTTATGTACGTAGGTGTCAGTAAACGGTGTGCCGCTGCAGTCAGGGGTGACGCGGCGATGTGCATTCGGCGGGATGATAGCCGTCGCTTTCTTTCTTGTAGTCGGTTTTTCCATCACTATAAGGTAAGGTTAAAGTCTTCCGTGCTTCGAAGGACACGTCGAGGCGTATCCAGTCCGCAGATTAGCTACTAGATTTCAAGATATGCTACGATCACCCTTAACGCCCTAGAAATATTGTTCAAATCATAACCGCATTAAAAGTGTGCGAAAAAATCACATTCCATGAAAACTAAGTACTTTTTGGATTTAAAAAAGCAATGTCGCGATTGTTGGTAACGAATACGAATGTTTTCCCGAAGGAACTGTGAAAGTGCTGCTTATAGTTTGGCAGGAATAAGAAATTTATTATTTAAGAAAAAAAAAATTACTTATAAAAACAGCTTCACTTCCATATTTTTTGGTGCATACTTATTTATGAATTAGGATATTTTTAATTTAAAAAAATTTAAATCTCTTTATTTCTCCAAAAAAGATACACATAGCCCTATAATGTTACAATTTTAGACCATGAACTAATTCGTTTTATAAAGATGTGTATCTTGATTTTTTCGATTATTCGTTAAGGAGAAATCATCTCTCAATAACAACCATTTGCCGGGAGGAATTAAGTCGTCGGTCCCAAAACTTTCAAATCGCTGTCATTGATAGAGGTGATTTTACACAAAGCATTTCTTAGTCACAGATTACTTATGAGCGCTGCGGATATCATATTTCTATATAACACTAGGGATGAACTCTAACACTAGGGGGATTCAGCCTGCAGTGTCCTAACCAAACTGGGGAAAATTTCACAAAGTGATAAATTTACAAATACCCCCCCTGGGAATCGAACCCAAGTCCTCCGGATCGAAAGCCCATGGCACAAACCACTAGACCACAAAGGCAGTTTGTGGCAGTATTCTGTATAATATTTACATTTGTAGTTTTCTTTAATATTTTTTATAAGATAAACGAACTTTACATTACCTCTTTTTAGGATCACTCAGTTCTTGATGTCGCTGGTGGGCATGTTCCAGGCAACGTTTAACGTTAATGGAGAAACAGTCACCAAGAATATAATGGAGATTGGGTAAACACATTTCATTCACTTACTGGCTTTCTGCCCGCGATGCACGACGGAATCACTACCTGTATTTAATCTAAGATTACTCTTTTTTCATTAGATATGGTTATGCTTCTTGACATCTTGACTCTAGACATTAGGACAGGGATGACCGTGACAGAGTCGACGATGGAGCGAGCTCACCCAGAAGATGCCTGTTATGACACTGGCAATCTCACGCATCGACGGAATACAGCAAGTTGGTTGGCACCGGACTGAGGGTGAGAGGGTGGTTGCGAGCCAGTCGGCTCCTTATGGAGCCTACCTCCGCTTTCTAGGGATCGTTCAGCCGGAATTATTCACAGGCAAGCCTGTGTTGCTGTTGCCCGGGGTGAACCACTAAGATAGATCCCATCCCACCCCACCCTTATAATCGGGTGCAGCAAAAGTAATCATCCAATGTTCTTTTGCTGTTATTTTATCATATACATATAAATCACGCCTTGCCCTACTGGGGTAGGCAGAGCGTAAATGACCTAAACATAGGTCGTCAACAAAAAACTTTGGTTTTGCTTGTGAAGCATGTTTATTGAATCCATTATTTATTCTATCAAATGGAGAAAATGACATCGGCCAAGTTTCTCCATTTTAGAGTAGGTAGTATGTGGGCAGGAGAATTCTTCTTATGGGCTTTTTTGAAGTTTTCGATTAGTTTTAATAAACAAATCAGGAAAGGAAAGACCTTGTCACCCGTAGTTCTGGCGAGAGTGATAAAAAATCTATACCAAACGTCCTTATTTTCGTCAACTCTGGCGGCGGCCTTTTGGCCGATATAATTTTCTTGACTTGTGTAATGGACCTGGCTTCTGCTATTCAAAACTAAATCACTGTTTTAAAATACAAGTTACGCCATCTATCAGATTGGTAGGAGAATCACTATAAACGAGAAACTAATGCCAATCTAGTGTTGATTGAGTAGAGAACTAATATTGTAGCCAGATCGAACTGAAATTACTTCAATTTGAAGTAAATTATAGGTATCATGCCAGATTGAAAAATATAAAGATTATATTTTATGAGGTAAGTTAATTGTTTTATTGTGTGGTATTGGTTTATCTACACAGATTATATACGAATAAAAATAAAATATCGAGTATTTGGATTGTGTGCAGAAATTGTGAAGATAGGTTTTGACAACACAGAACCAGAAGGACACGCGGTGCCATCTGGAGGAGAATGGGAGAACTATCAAGAGAAGTACGAATGAAGGCTCTCGAAAACTCGGGAATGGTCTAGAAGAGGGAAAATAAAACAGTCGGGGGCTCGAGAAGAGGGGAATGGGACCGGAACTGGGGAGACCAGGGCGACGAGAGATGGAGAAGGACGCCGGGGAAGATAAATAGCGTCTGGGACCGAGCAGGGAGAAGTTTAGTTGACCTAGAGTTTTAGTTTGAGTGAAAGTTTAGTTTTACTTGAAGTTTAGTTGACTTTTACGAGTGAAAGTGTACACATCAAAGAGGAGAGTATGCAGCCGGGAGGCAACCAAGAGACCTACTTTTACCTACGTTGGTGCCATCAGTTATCCTGGTTGTGGACGGAGGGCGGTGACCTGAAGATCAGCTGTTCTTTTACATGGTGGAGTGGCGGATGCTGACAGTGGAGTCTTGCAGAGTTGGTGGAGTGCCAACTACAAGGATTTTAAAGGATGGGTAAACCTACACACAAGGTATTCCTGCATCAAATCATGAAGCATTCATTTATTTACTTATTCTTGAATAAATTTACATCGTGTTTTATTTTCTTTACCATTTCTACATTTATTTAATTATCTTGTCCACTTCAGACTTTGTTTTTTTACAAGGTTTTTCCCTGTTCAATTAAAAATCCTTTTTTATGATATTTCATACTTGCCAAAGGCCGTTCTATTCATTTTTATATATATAATTTCTTATATGATAGGTACGGTTAATGAGATATATGTAGGATTGTAGGTCGGTTTAGCATGCAATTACATAATTCATACACAGCTATGCGGTTAGGTAAATAGCCAGTTTAGGTACATTGTAGGAGTAGGTTAGGTAGGGGTAGGTTTAGATGGATAGGTATCCTAAGTAATAGGAATTAGAACAATATCTAGGAAAGTAGGTGGGGGTAGCTATTTGGGATCCTAGTTTGTGTTTAGGTAGGTAGTTCCCTCGCCGTTCTCTATACCAAAATTCCTATATTACCTTTCCTTGAAGCAGAGAAGCATCATCCTAATGTTTCATAATGTGCCCAGCAGTGGAATGTATAAATTACATTCTATGTTTTTCCCACATATCCTGAGAGAGGGGACAAAATACCTATTCTTCTCAAATAAACTACTGAACTGATTTATATTCACTTAACTGCGGATTTAATACCTATATATGAGTCATTCATATTTATAATATATGCTTATCCTGGCAGTGGATACTGAATTGAATTTATGTTCACTTTATTGTGAAATATATCAACGGACAATGTTTTAAAACATTTATTGGATTAATGATCCTATATGTATGTATGTTCTAGACTCTAGAACACCAGCTACAAACTTGGTGGGAACGTTCACCTCTGATACCTACTATGTAGGTTTTATCCAATTGATGATTCAATTCTACAGGCTGACAAAGTTTATCTTTGATAATATACCTACTGATGTGTGGGTTTTATACTTGCAACTTATTGGGACTATGGTCCAACTTCCCTAATGGAAGTATTCACCATTTATTATACTTACCAAACCAATACAACATGGAATGTGGGATGATGTTATCTGTATCCTACCTACAACCTCAAATTACCCTGGAACGGGTCTGGAATTAAAATTATATATTTATTCACTTTATGGGAATTTTATATGACTGATTTATGGTCAGTTGGCTTTGACTAGCCATTATACTACTGAAATACTACTTGACTTGATGACAATTGAGCGACATGGTAAAACCTCCATCACATACTACATCTTAGCATTCGATATGTCTGTAACATCATTTAGATCACAGAAGCTTATTCTGCACTAAAGAAGTCTAACAATCAGTCACTACTTGTTCTTGCCTATCACTCCTATATCTACATTGAATCTATGGCTTGCGGTGTGAATGATTGTTATATTATACAATCTGGGACTAGCTTCGGCATCCCTATCTATTCTACTGACTTCTGTATGTGCGTATCATAAGTGGAGATCGGTGACTGGTGCAGTTTCATAGTCGGTGCTTCCAGCATAGCTGGACAACAATTTATAAAACCTTTGCTGAGGCAATGTTTCTCAATTGGACATCAGAACTTACTACAAATTACATCAGACATGACTTGCTCTGTCTTGGTTGGCTGACCAATAAATCGGCTCAAACTAATTATATTTTACATGATGTTGTTCATCAATCTGGACTCGTTCCAAAATTCCTAAGTGCGCTGTCACTTATCTCTGGCCTGAGGCTTGGCCAAAACAAAAACCACTTAAAACCAATTGGAGGGCACAGAAGTGCCTCCACTTTCCTTTTTTGGGGCTCGCATGATGGGTTTTGCATCAAGGACAAGTTCCTTGATGCTTATTTACTGTCTTTATTAGTGTCTGGGAATTGGTAATTGAAGTAAATCTCATTCGTTGATGGTTGGCGAGCACATAAATCCTCGACCAGCGAATGGTTGGAGCTGGAATCTGAGGTTCTGTTATCCCGCTGCGCACTGTCCCAATGTTGTCCCAAGAACCTAAAGAGAGCTAAGGTATGACATCCCACTACCACTTTAAAGGATTTGGGTTACTTTTATAAATACTATCACACAACGTACGGTCCTAACTCTTAATACTAGACGATCACAATCACGAGCCAATATGTTAATTTTATTTCTAGACGATCTATCCATCCACTCTTCCCATTCCTTTCCTTTCCTATTCCCTTTCCTCCACACCTTCCTCTCACACTTCCTTTCACATATCATTTATATTAGGGATGTTGTTAGGGGGAGGGGGTTGTTACACTTGGTGGAATAAATATAAATGGAACCGAAGATATTTTTAAATAAAAATGTTACTGCAATAGAACATCGAATGACCACTTTTGCCCCACCCTGTATTTGACAAAAACATTCAACGTACCCTCACACTAGACAACGTACGAGGGGCGGCTGATATAAAATCTACTTTGTTAAAGAAAGTTTTGAAAATCGAACTGGCCATTGCAAAATCATATTCTATATTTATTCCTTTTTCAAAATTATGACGCTTATTTTTTTTCGCTTGCTTTTGTTTTTTTTGGCGCGGCTTTGATTTCACCATGTTGAAAGAAAATTGCAAAATGATGAAATTTGAGCATCGAGCAGTGATTAAATTCCTAAGTAAAGAAGGAAATACGCCTACGCAGATCAGAGAGTGCATGTCAAAGGTGTTTGGTGATTCAAGTCCTTCTGAATTCGTCATAAGTTTTGGTCGAAGCAATTTAAACATGGCCGTGAGAGCCTGGAAGACGACACACGTAGTGGAAGGCCAATTTCTGCTGTTACCGCAGATAATGTTGAAAAGGTGAAGAACCTGATTCTTGCAGATCGGCGAATCAAGCAGTGGGAGATAGCCAGAGATGTGGGCATTAGCAAGGAACGAGTTCATGAAATTATTCACGAACATTTGGGCATGTCCAAGGTGAGCGCGCGTTGGGTCCCTAGAATGTTGACCCCCTTTGACAAACAAAGGCGAGTAGAATGTTGTCAGGCATTTCTAGACCTGGTCAAAGGTAAAGAAGAAGAGAATATCTCTCGAATTGTGACCTGTGATGAAACTTGGATTCGCCAGTGAGATCCGGAAAGCAAACAAGAGTCAATGCAATGGAAATTTAAAGGAGAAAAGCCGCCAAGGAAGTTCAAGGTTCGGCCGTCGGCTGGAAAACTAATGGCCACCGTATTTTGGGATGCCGAAGGGATTTTGATGATAGATTATTTGCCTAAAAATACAACAATGAATGCTGAATATTATGCAAACTTGCTTGACCAGCTTCGTGAACAAATCAAAGAAAAGCGGAGAGGCAAACTCAGCAAAGGTGTTCTGATTTTACAAGACAATGCTCCTGTACACACAGCCTTAACGGCGAGGTCAGCCCTGACCAAAAACGGCTTCACAGAAATTAACCATCCACCTTATAGTCCAGATCTGGCTCCCTGTGACTATTTCTTATTCAAAGATTTACAGAAAAAATTGAGGGGTCGCAGATTTTCGACGGACGAAGAAATGAAAGAGGCTGTGACTGACCATTTTGACGAGGAAAATAAAAATTACTATTATAACGGCATAATGTCACTTATTTGCAAATGTCATAAGTGTATTTCACTTGCAGGAGACTATATAGAAAAACAAAAAATAAACTAGCCATCAAAGTATTTTCTTTCATAGTTAGGTAGATTACTTATCAGCCACCCCTCGTACGTCATGTGTTCGTTCGGACGGCCGTAATGGGACTACAGTTTTCTAAGAAAGTTCAAGAAAATTCACTGTTTCTTTACATAAAGTCGCTGTTCCTACGAAATCCCATTGCATGTATTTACATACGTATCAGATTGCGTCATTGCAATAATGCGTCAGCTGACGTATGTGCCGCATGATTCTGCCGTCCGAGCGACATAGATAGTCAGTGTGCGAGCAAGAAAGTATTCGAGTCCGCACGAGCTGAGATGGATAGTCAGTGTGTAAGCGAGAAAGTATTATACAATAGCATCACAAGTAAACGTCCCGACGGCCTATGCTCTTCTGATATGTGTGATGCATCAAATTACATAAAATAACGCGGCAGGCGTACGTCGCGTAGGCCTGTCTGGTGTGAAGCTGAAAACGCGACAGAAAACGTGGCTTCATATCATGTAAGAGAAGTGTCAATCCACTTATATTTACTGCTACCTTTAAATTTTAAATTTTAACTAATGATAGTAAATATATTTTCTTTGCTTTTTATTGCAGAAATTGTCCCTCGTAAGTACATTTATGATTAATAGGGGTTTCAATAGTATGGTCCGTTGATTTCAATAAAAAATAGAGAACGTGCCTTAACATCATGTAAGAGAAGTGTGAATCCACCTTTAGATTATATTTACTTGATTTTTTTAGAAGTTGTGCCACGTAAGTACATTAATGATATTCAAGGGTTCCAATGGTATGACGCGTTGATTTTAATAAAATAACAAATGCTTATAGGAAAGAAGGTAAGTCAAATCAACTCTATGTAAAAAGATAAAACTATTTTGTATGTAATTATGTAGGTAGGTCAGACGTGGTGGAACGATCTTTGTTTAGGTCGTTTACGCTCTGCCTACCCCATTAGGGAAAAAGGCGTGATTATATGTATGTATCTTGGACGAAAGTATGTATGTATGTAGGTAGGTCTAAAATTATCACATCGTACTATACCCCGTCCACTATAATTATGATGATTAGATTACTGACAGCTTAGGCTTAATGGGTTTTCCCGTGGGATTCAGATATTTTTCCCGCAATAAAAGTAGCCTATTCAAGGTAATATAGTATGTTATTCAAGGTGGTAGGTGCAAGGTGGCTTATAACAGTGAACGAAATCCGTCCAAGAGGTTTTGAGTTCAATGGCATTTTATATGTACGGTCAGTAGCTACTCTATACTTAGTGCAGGCGGTGTAATAGTGAATTGGCTGGAGTCAAATTAACATTTTAAGTACACATATAAAAAATATTTACTGCTTCATATTGATTATTTTACACAATTTGAAAAAATATTTTATTTATAAGCTAAGATTATTTTACACAATTTGAAAAAATATGAAATGCGGCTTATAATATTTTGAACATAACCTTTTACCAATTGGTACAAGTATTGTATTTTATAAGACACTCATGCTATTCGCGAATTCAAAGCCGAGTTTCACTTATAATAATTGTGATTATACAGAATGTAACAAAGCTGCGTACCTTTTTATACTTGTATGTATTATGTTGTACCTATATCTCAAATTACCTACATGATGTGGTAAACTAAACTAGTAGAGCCATGATGGGGTACTAACGATGCCGTTAAAACATTAAACGCCCATGAAAACTGATCGGCTTACTTGTTTGTATTGAAACGAGGTTTAGCCCTCGGCGTTTCGATCCTAAACGATGATCCATCAACAATACAACAACCAGCCCCAGCGTCGACTTCAGCGCCACCTGTCGTGCTGTCGGCGCGGGCGCAGCGAACAGCAGCGATCCGCAATCGAAGGTTGCACTTGGCGGGCGGTGGAGTGTGACTTTCTTCTCTTCTGATAAAATATAGGATCGAAACCTCGAGGGCTAACCCTCCTTCACTACATAGTATAAAACAAAGTCACTTTCTCTGTCATTATATCCCTATGTATGCATAAATCTTTAAAACTACGCAACGGATTTTGATGCGATTTCTTTTAATGGATAGAGTGATTCAAGACGAAAAATTAAATTTTAAAAATTTGTTCTAGAATGGAATAGAATAGAATAGAAACCCTTTATATATATATATACTATATGTCGCATCATGGTGTGCTTAGGCCTCAGCTGGTGGGATATTTCCCAGCTGGATTTGTGGGCGTAAATCCATTGAGCGATTATTATCGCCTTTCACTGCGTTCTCCATCATCCCCGGGTTCCCCAAAGCACAAAATGACTCTTAGTAAATGATCACACAGTTTTAATTCACTTCGATCTTATTTTAGTTACAAATGGAACGTTCTTAGCTCAATCTATTCGGTGCACGTGCACTCGACAAAGAAACAGACAAGTCCCCGAAAGTAACCGATCCACGACCGCACCGTTCGACTGATCAAAAATAACTGTCCTGAGAAATTCAAATTGATTTTCCAAGTGGACGTTACTTCCCACCAAAAGGCCATGTCCAAGCGCGGGAAACTCTATGCGCTTGCGTTTCTTTGTCTATGCACGACCCGACAAACTTAGTCTTAAGCACCCGACAATTCAACATGATTTTAAAAGAAAAATAACAATTATTGTCTATGGAATTAAACAAGCAATGTACGATAAAGTCGGGTTGACCTGTAGTGCCATCTGACTGTGATTATGGCACTACCAAGAATAACAAATTTAGCTGTCAAAGTGATGTTTGGTGTAGCATGGCCCATCATTCGGTGGTTGGCACCAACGTCCATCTTCGACACGGCCATCATGACAATCACCCGTCCTCGGGTGGATTACCTGAGAACAAAAATTTTACGAACAGTAACCAGTTCGGCGATCCTGACCTTAGGTCATAAAATAAACATTGGTTTACATCAGTCGATACAACAAGTTAGGTTCAAAATCAACAGGTTCGGCCAAACTTTAAAAAAAAATTAAGTAAAGCACTTTGTAAAAAAAATCTTATCTTAGACAAATCACATTTTAGGCTCATCACATTTTAGACTCAACACATTTTAGGCTCATCACATTTTAGACTCAACACATTTTAGGCTCACTGACAAATCCACCATCACACTGACCAGTCTCATCGGTCAACATGCCCTTCTTAGAACATGACGCACTCACGAAGAGTATGGTTTTTTTTAACATTCTCAACAGAGCTTCCAATCATAGCGAAGCACGTAACAGCTATATGATGATACCCATTACGTGTTCCCGCTCCTGAGAACTTCTGGTGTTACGTTGGCTAACCACCAAGCGTAACGAGAGAACTTGACTACCCACCAAAGCCTACACTGGCTAACCACCAAATAAAAACCTTCGGCTAACCACCGAAATACTACATCCTGGCTAACCACCAGATCAAATCTTTCGGCTAACCACCGAAATACTACATACTGGCTAACCACCAGATCAAATCTTTCGGCTACCCACCGAAATTCTAAATACTGGCTAACCACCAGGTCAAATCTTTCGGCTAACCACCGAAATACTACATACTGGCTAACCACCACATCAAATGTTTCGGCTAACCACCGAGTCTTTCTTATTCGGTTATCCACCAAATCAACGCACAACTTAGCTACCCACCAAGTTAATCAGTTTAGCTGACCGCTAAACTCGTCAGTGAGACCAAATTCAAATGAAATCAAATGTAATCACTTTAGTTACTATCAGAGTCACCACTCTCTATTACAATGTTCAACTCAACTGGAACCTGCTGATTTATGACCTTTTGTACACGGTCGTGAGCGTACTTGTAAGTTCTGTTTGAATTAAGCGCTCTTAGCAAATACCTGTCCCCATCTAGTACCTCAATAATTTTAAAGGGGCCCTTAAATTTTGGGTCTGATTGGGTTTGATTGTTTTCCTCATTTTCTATCAAAACAAAATCTCCTACATCAAATTTAGTCAGTTTAGCTTTGTTACTATCAAATTTTCCTTTGTCATATTGGGCTGCTTCACCCATGTTCCGTGTCGCCTGCTCTCTCAAAAAAAAAACCAAGTCAATAACTGGTCAGAGTGTCAAGTTCAACTTCGTCACTTTCTACGGCAGTCATTAAATTAAGGGGTCTGGCAACTTTAACATTCATCAACTCCAACGGGCTTTCTTTGGTCACACGATTAACTGTGGAATTCAATGCTAGCTGAACGTCTTCTAATGCATCTTGCCAAAAACAAACAACAAGTAAGAACAAACTGGCGGAAGTAAGAGGCCATGCCAATAAATTGGCTTCTTCTTCTTATCGTGTCGATCGTTTAGGCGTTTTTATATTAATTTTGACCAGTACTCTGCCAAACGAACCGCGACGTCAGTGGCGTTGTACAGGTCTTCTTGCGTGCAAGATGAAGGGCACGCGGGGCAAGACAATAGATGTGGCATTGTTTGGGGGGAGGCACCACATTTGCACTGGTTGTTCGTGCTGTATCCCCATCGGCACAAATTGTCCCTACAGCGACCGACTTGGGTCCGGAGTCTGTTCAGGGACTTCCAAGTCATCCACGGGAACTTATGCCCTGGGGGAAGAACCTCTTTTACTGGGTTTAGAGAACTGGTAGGGTATCTCTCCTGCCAAAGCTTACAACGGGCTTCTGGACCACTGCTACTAATTGGAGCAGCGTGCTTCACGAAGCTATGCCGGCTTTTGAGTCTCTGGGGTCCTTGGGTGTGATGGTAAAGTGGATGCCTGGCGTCGTTTTCTTTCTTGTAACACTCAACTGAAATTGCAATTTCTCTACGGACGTCGGGTGGAGCAATGCCTGCCAGCGGAAACAGCTTATCTACTGGAGTAGGTTTAAGACAGCCCGTAATTATTCGGCATGTGTCGTTTAAAGCTGTATCCACTGACTTTGCATGTGCTGAATGGCTCCAAACCGGACTGGCGTACTCACCAGCCGAAAAACATAGGGCCATTCCCGTCGTCCGTAGAACTTCCGGCGAAGCTCCCCATGTAGTTGAGGTTAGTCGACGTAGTAGGTTATTTCGTGTATTAACCTTTTGCTGCGTGTTTTTGCAGTGCGCTCTGTATGTCAGTGATCTGTCCAAGGTAATGCCAAGATATTTAGGTTGCGCATTGTGAGCAATAGCCACGCCACGCCAAGTAATGTTTAGCTCACGGTTCGCCTCACGGTTTCTAAGAGGGTACGCACAGGATTGGGTTTTCGAAGGGTTGGGTCTTAGTGCGTTACTGTCATAGTAGTAGCTTAAGGTGTTGAGGGCTGCTGACAAATTAGACTCAACAGTTTCAAATAACCGCGCTTGTGAGGTTAAAGCTAAATCATCTGCGTACAAGAAGCGTTCCGTGTTAGGTGGAGATGGCTGGTCATTTGTGTACACATTGAATAGCAGCGGTGCTAGAACACTACCCTGTGGCAACCCGTTTTTCTGTGACCTCCATCGACTTTTTTCTGTATTGAGGTAGACTTGAAACCGGCGATTGTGAAGCATTTCACTAAGAAACTTCGTAAGGTTATGGTTGCCTGTTATATCAGTCACCTTACATAATAGTCTTCTCAGGTTCACTGTGTCATACGCTGCTGATAAATCTACGTATACAACGCCGGTTACTAGGCCTAGTTCAAACCCATCCTCTATGTGCTGGGTGAGTTTTAGCGTTTGGCTACAGCAGGACTTGCCTGGTCTAAAGCCAGCCTGTTCTGGGATGAGCTTGGGGTCCACAACACTTAATAGGCGGTTTAGCAGCATTCTCTCTAGAAGTTTGTAGGTATGACACAGGAGGGAGATCGGACGATAGCTCTTTGGATCACTACTTGCTTTGCCTGGTTTAAGGAGAGCAATCACTTTTGATTTCCTCCACAGTCGGGGTATCCTGGTTATCTCCATACAGTTATTAAACATAGCAAGTAACCAAGACACCGCAACCGGCCCAAGATTTTTTATTTGCTCCACTGATATGTCATCAGCTCCGGACGCCTTTCCGTTTTTAAGGGATTTTATTGCAATAATGATGTCAGGAAGCAAAAACGGTTTGCTAATGGTAGGCTCGGAGCTGCGGCAGCTACTGATGGTGGTTTTTTTATTGAAGCGACGAGGAGATTTGCCGTTCAGTAGGAGCTGGTGAGCAACTTGGTTTGCCGTAACTTTACTTGGAGGTGAAACTTGCGGTGGATCACTGGTAAGCTTTCTGATGGTTGTCCACGCTTTCCTACTACTATGCGTCATATTTATGTTTGAAACCGTGTCTGTCCATTTTTTTTGCCGGTTTTCGCTAACTTGAAGCAGTAATTCTTCACCCTTCTGTGCTGTTTCATCTGAGAAGGGATCGTCATCAAATAGACGCTCGTACTGCTTCAGAGTTTCAGCGGATTCATGGGACAGTCCGGGTATGTAGGCCGTACGGCATCCTCTTGGAATGTATTTCCGGGACTTTGTTGCTACCGTATTAACGAACAAATCGTAGTTTTCCGCTTTAGGAGCAACATTTAAGAGGACGTCGTCAATAGTAGTTGCATAACTTTCCCAGTCAGCTTTTAAGTAGTTAAATCGACGCCTAAAACCCACATTTATGGGTCGGATTACAGGTTCAACAGAACACAAAATGGGCCTATGCTGGGTTCGAGGTATAGGTGCGCAGACTGTCTTTATTGCCTGTTGACTTAAGCTTGAGCTGGTAAAAATGAGATCGGGGTTGTACCCACGTTTCCAGCGGCTGCTATTAAAGGAGGATGGTAGTTTTGCGTTGTGCAACAGAATCAGCCCATACGCATCTGCCCATTCTATAATAAATTGGCGAAGTTGGGTAATAGTGGTTGGTGGAGGAAGTCTGGTCAAAGCTTCGATCTTGCCATGATTGGGCTGAATTTTACCATTTTCAACCAGAAACCTTAAGTACTCAACCCGCTGCATCAGAATTTAATGGACTCACCTGAGACAGGGATCTGATGGTAACCACTCAGCACATTCAAAGCTGTAAACCACTTACCGCCACCTAGTCTAGCTATCTGATCATTTATGAGCGGACCCATCCTTATTTTTCGTTAAAAGCACTGGACTAGAGAATGGGGAACAACTTGACCTAATAAACCTAGCATTTCATTGACCCTTTTCCCCGAACAATTTCCCGTTCTTCTGCACCTAATCTGTAGGGACGACGCTGGACAATACGATTGGGATCTAGCAGTCGAATTTCAAGTTGTTCGGTCGTCAGCGTCACACGAGACTTGGCTACACCAGTAAAAAAAAGATTCGGCAAACTCGTTCAAAACATACATCAGCTGCTGGCGGCTCGCATCTGGTGCATTGGTGACGATATTGTCAAAATTCGCCTCAGTATCTTGCCTACCCTCAGCATGACTGGCCTACATTAACTTCAGAAATACGCCGAGTAAACTCCGCACTGTCAGTGGTCATCGTCACCTTCAAACCTAAGCCTAAAGTTTCACAGCCTATCAAGATGTCGCTTGCTATCAGACGTTCTAGAACGCTGGCACAATGTGAAATAAAATAGCTAAATGTAAACCATCAATCGTTACTTGTGACAGAATTTGCCGAGAACTGTACATAGGAGTGTTTGCTCAACCAACTAAAGCAACTATATCGTTGAGTCGTTTGCCCGGAAATTTCACAGCAATACATTCTTTCCTGAGAGAGCATTCGGCACTGGAATCGTAATGAAAAATATGCGACTCACATGTAATATCAAGTTTTCCAAGAGGCTTTTTCGCGCAGCACAGGTTGACATGGTAGTGAGGAGCGTTGCTTGTAGCTGTAGCAGGTCCCGAACCGCTGGAGCTGCTGCTGTTGCATGCTGGAGCGCTGCCACCTGCACTGGAACCTCCGTTGCCGCCGCTGCAACGACATTTGTTTGCGTAGTGGCCAGATCCTCCATATCTGAAACAACTAACAATATCTGCGGTAGATCACTGTGTAGGCACCGAAGAATTTGACAAATTAAAGGAATTGCACGACCTTTTAAAATCCTTCCTTGAGCGACAGTCGGTTAAGCGGTGCCCCAGTTTTCACAGCAATAACACCTCGTAGCAGATGAGACGGCATGCTTGTGTCGCTTGTGTTCAGTTGGTTCTTCAGTATTGGAAGTCTGCTGCATGTTTGATTTCTTCTTCACGACTGTATCTTGCGCTGCACCCTATCACGGGTGGTGATTTCTGTCGTAAAAGCCATACGATGGATCCTTCCATTGAATTGTGAAACATGTGACAGCACCATAGCCATGGTAATCTGGTCCACTGATAAATCCTTCCATCTAGTCATCAATGTGGTCATCAATCTAGCAGCGTAAGCAGACATGCACTCGTTATTCTTCGGTTTGTTGTTTTGCAGGGTAATTAAAGTAGCTGCAGGCGTTTCGGTGCAATCATAGCGCGCAGTAAACAAGATCTTGATTTGTGGCCAGGTTATACCGGCATACGAAACTTGAGACAACGGGATGCACTGCCTCTTAAAAGCTTTGCTCAATGCCATAATCAGTGCACTGCCTTTCAGGCTTTTCCCGATAAGCATAGGTCGACGGTGACACACCAAGCACGTGCGTCAGCATCAGACTTGTCTGGGTCGAATTCCGGCAAAATCAATCTTAGGGGTACTCACGATTGGTCGAATTGCGTCAATAATCGACAGCATGTTTCAATTCTGCGTCTCCAAAAGCACGTGTATCAAATTCTCATCGAATCTTCAAGCAGTTTGTGCTTGGGTTATCCCCACTTCAGATGTCGCATCATGGTGTGCTTAGGCCTCAGCTGGTGGGATATTTCCCAGCTGGATTTGTGGGCGTAAATCCATTGAGCGATTATTATCGCCTTTCACTGCGTTCTCCATCATCCCCGGGTTCCCCAAAGCACAAAATGACTCTTAGTAAATGATCACACAGTTTTAATTCACTTCGATCTTATTTTAGTTACAAATGGAACGTTCTTAGCTCAATCTATTCGGTGCACGTGCACTCGACAAAGAAACAGACAAGTCCCCGAAAGTAACCGATCCACGACCGCACCGTTCGACTGATCAAAAATAACTGTCCTGAGAAATTCAAATTGATTTTCCAAGTGGACGTTACTTCCCACCAAAAGGCCATGTCCAAGCGCGGGAAACTCTATGCGCTTGCGTTTCTTTGTCTATGCACGACCCGACAAACTTAGTCTTAAGCACCCGACAATTCAACATGATTTTAAAAGAAAAATAACAATTATTGTCTATGGAATTAAACAAGCAATGTACGATAAAGTCGGGTTGACCTGTAGTGCCATCTGACTGTGATTATGGCACTACCAAGAATAACAAATTTAGCTGTCAAAGTGATGTTTGGTGTAGCATGGCCCATCATTCGGTGGTTGGCACCAACGTCCATCTTCGACATATATATATTTCATTGTATGTTGTATTGGTTAAACGTGATAGTCAGATTTTATATAACTGTGATAATTTGATTCTTTTACTGATATTATTCCCTTTTTTTTCTTAGTTTTTTTTTTATAAAGATTTTCTTTTTTTTGTTTTAATATTGGAATTTATTTGTAAACAATATGTAATTTATTTGTATGAATATTCTTTGTATTTGAAATCTCAATTTGAATAGGAGATGAATAGGAAAAAAGCAAGTAATTTATACCTATTATATTTAACTAGGTAGTTTGACTGATTTTTAATTTATTTTGTTATTGTTATAAGTTCATAATGATACCCTCCTCCCTAAGGGTGACATGTCCCCATTGCCCAGCTTCTACACGCTCCTTTACACTACACGGCCTCAAGGTCAACATTGGACACAAGCATAAGGATGTCGATTATCTCAACCCCTGCGGACGTCGTTGTCACAACCGCTGCCATCGCCAGACAGCAGTACGCTAGAGAATCTTGCGTCGATAAGGCAATCAGTACGGGTGCTTCGGCATATTCCAAAGGGAGCGAGGAATATGGCTGCAGGTAAAATGTGTGAGATTATTACTAAGTGCATCGTGGGCAACGAAATTGCAGACTGGTATGCACTTCTCACATTTGCGTATTCGGCGCTAAAAGCTCCAGATGTTCAAAGTCAGGGTAGGAATCTTACCGCTAAAGTAAAACACAATATTGAATCTTCGTCAGGTGACATGTTTTTCTGTTGCGTCGAGAACTCGCACTTGTCATCAAAACCGCCTTTGGTGAAGAGGACCATCGAGTCTAAAGTTTTCGAGGGTGAACTGAGGGGGGCCGTTCGGGTTCTTATGTCAGACGATAAAATAGCGGCTTTAACTCCAGAAACACTAGCTTCTCTAAAGTCGAAGCACCCAGTTCCTTCCCGCCCGCTAAATTTTCCACTGCCACCGGACCCTTTGGTTCTCCCTCTGGTTTTTAAAGAGGAGGATGTTTTGAAAGCGCTGGGTAGCTTTCATAATGGATCAGCGGCGGGCCTCGATGGGATTCGACCAACACATCTTAAGGAATTGGTTTCTAATACGGTGGGCGATAACGGACAGCCGTTGCGGGAAGCCTTAACGAGGTGTAATTTTCTTTTAAGTGGGCAGCTAAACCCCGAAATCTGTCCTTATATATACGGTGCGGCCCTTTGCGTTATCGAAGAAAGAGGGAGGCATTAGGCCCATAGCGGTAGGTAGTACGTTCCTTGTACGTTGTCTTGTACGTTGTCTTGTAGCCAAATTGGGGTGTCAGGCAGTTAAGGAAGAGATGGCCATCATTTTGCAGCCTCACCAATTAGGATTTGGCACACCTTTGGGGTGCGAGGCGGCCATACATGCAACTCGAGCTTTTGCTATGGATCCCAATAACAGCGGTTGTATAATCATCAAATTAGATGTTAAAAATGCTTTTAACTCAGTTGAGAGTGACGTGCTTCTGAGCGAGATCAGAGATAATATACAAACCTTATATCCTTTTCTCCAACAAGTCTATCATTCACCTTCTAATTTGTATTACAACAATTCTATGATCCCTTCCCAGGTGGGCGCACAGCAGGGTGACCCGCTTGGTCCGCTTATCTTCAGTCTCGCCATCCATGGGGCCATCACAGCGATCAAATCTCCGCTTAACTTATGGTACCTCGATGACGGTACCATAGGGGGGAAACCCGAGGTGGTAGAGCGGGATTTGCAAGCGTTGCTTCCTCGCTTTGTGGAGCTAGGACTGGAGGTGAGCTCGTCGAAGTATGAGTTCTTCTCCTGTGGGTCCACTTCTTCTTCTTCATTTCCTTTCTTCGCCTCTCTTCTCCCTGGCCTCAAAGAGCTGACTCAGGCTAGCTTTAGCCTTCTTGGTTCCCCTTTGTTTTCAGCTGGCGTGCCGGAGGCTATTGATGCTCGAAAACGGTTCCTCCTTCTTGCTCAGGAGTGCCTCAAGGATTTATCGGCACACGTGGCTTTAATTTTATTACGCATGTGTTTTGCCATACCCAAAATAAATTATCTTTTAAGGACGGTTCCTACCTGGTTGTGTCCTGAAAAGGTCGCTTCTTTCGATGCCACCCTCAGAGACACACTTGAATTAATATTAAATGTTTCTCTCAACGATGGGCAGTGGAGTCAGGCAGGTTTGCCTATTTGCCATGGGGCTTGGGTGTGCGTCGGGTAGAGGATATCGGTCTACCAGCATTCCTCGCGTCGGCGCATGGGGTTGCTGACTTCGTCTCTAAAATTTTACTCTCTAATGGAGGCGTGGTCAATATACCCTTTGCAGCCGATGTGATGACAGCTTGGACAACCATTTACCCGAATGCGGCCTTACCTAAGCTTCCGGTCCAGCGAGCTTGGGGGGATTTGGTGGCCAAGAATACTCTTGACTAGCTCATCTCCGGTTCGGTAGGGGTAGATCTTGCGAGACTTAGAGCGGTATCAAGGTCAGAATCAGGAGCGTGGTTGCAGGCGTTGCCCTCACCTTACTTTGGAACTTTCCTCGACAAAAGTTCTTTGCGTGTGGCTGTAGCTCTCCGCATGGGCTGCGATGTTTGCCAACCTCATTCATGCATCTGCGGCGCCACAGTGGAGGCGAACGGTCATCATACTTTGAGCTGTTGTCGATGTTCAGGAAGGTTTCCTCGTCACCACGTTCTCAACGATATCGTCCGGAGAGCACTGATCTCGGCAAATATACCGTGTGTCTTGGAGCCACCGGGTTTTAGTCGGTCAGACGGCAAAAGGCCGGACGGGCTTACACTGGTGCCGTGGCAGAGGGGAAAGTGCCTTATATGGGACGCTACGTGCGTCAGCACTTTTGCTGCCTCCCACCTAAGTAACACCGTACGATCAGCCGCCGCAGCAGCTGAAACTGCGGCATCTAAAAAACATACAAAATATGCGGAATTGGAGGATTTATATTACTTTCTTACCCTGGCAGTGGAGACTTTGGGTTGTTGGGCATCGGAAGGGATGTCATTCCTTAGGGAAATTGGGCGCCGCCTTCGGGAGAGAGGTTGCGACAACCTCGCTGGGGCGTTTCTGCTGCAAAGGCTGTCTATTGCAGTTCTGCGTGGTAACGCAGCGAGCGTAATGGGCACCTTTGCACCGGGAATGACCCAGGGCGGGCTTTTCGTTTAGTTTTTAAGTTGACTTATTGTATTATATTTTTATGAATAGTGAATGAATTTGTTTTAGAGGAAGGTTTATATGTATAATACTTGAAGAGGATGATTTATAAGAATAATACATGCTTAATATAGTAGAGAAACACTGATAATTTCCGTGCGAAACCCAAATAAACCGATTAGTTTTCATTATGAATAACACTTGTTTATCGTTTATTGTTAAAATAAAAGCTCTTCGGCACTACCTGGCTCTTGTTTATATGGATCCGGTGATGGTGGTGATGGTGCAGGTATTGCTGCCAACTTTAATTGCAAGAAATATAGCAAGTGTAACAGCTTCCCGCAAACTTACAGTGGTCAGTTATCGGAACTGAAAAACTTACTATTGCAGGTTTTTGTTTTATCCATATATATTTATTTATTTCAGTTTATTTATTTATTTTTAAAACACTACTATCAAAACTTACATTATAATACATTTGTTTGTACTCTGCTAAGGACATAAAAAATAACTTCAACGTCTCATTCATCTTATATAACATACTGCTAAAATACCACGGCTTTTCTACCGACTATATGTGTGTAGTGTTAAATGATAAATCAAATAATAAGATTACAAATATTACAATCAATTTGATCAAAATAACAATCGATTAACTTGGCTCTGCGCAAGCAAACCACTATAATGCTGTGCGTGACCCATTTTAGAAATTTAATCAATATATATATATATATATATTAAATTTCTAAAATAATTATGAACTAAAATAATAATAATAAATATAACTTTGAAAAAATTATCTATAATTAATGCTGTGCGTGACCCATTTGTCGCTTAAGAACACGTTTGTAAAATGTTAAATATTTGTAAATTGGTGGAAAGTAAATATTTTCTATTCTATTCTATTATGTTGAAAGTTTTTTTTTAATTATTATTATTATTTTAAACAGGCAGGCAGTTGTTATCAACTGCGATGGAAGGTAGTCATATAGTGGTTTGCTTGCGCAGAGCCAAGTTAATCGATTGTTATTTTGATCAAATTGATTGTAATATTTGTAATCTTATTATTTGATTTATCATTTAACACTATATATATAATTATATAGAATTTAGATAGATTAATACATATTTATTTGTGTAATAAT
Source organism: Scrobipalpa costella (assembly GCA_949820665.1). NCBI lineage: Eukaryota > Metazoa > Arthropoda > Insecta > Lepidoptera > Gelechiidae > Scrobipalpa > Scrobipalpa costella. The sequence goes on from OX463295.1 coordinate 99,884, forward strand.
GTAATAACTATTAATGATGGATAGTTTATGTGTTGGTATCATATTATATTAATGAGTTATCATTATGTTATGTAGATATGTATTTTGATCTTGCGCAGAGCCAAGTTAATCGATTGTTATTTTGATCAAATTGATTGTAATATTTGTAATCTTATTATTTGATTTATCATTTAACACTATATATATAATTATATAGAATTTAGATAGATTAATACATATTTATTTGTGTAATAATGTAATAACTATTAATGATGGATAGTTTATGTGTTGGTATCATATTATATTAATGAGTTATCATTATGTTATGTAGATATGTATTTTGATCTATTGATTTTGATAGTGTTTTTTGCAAAGTACTACCACTTATGGGATTGACTTTTGTACAAAAAGAATATGTTTCTTTAACAATATTTTGAAATTGTATATAGACTGATTATGACTGATAATATGACTTTTTTCTTCTATAGTGCGACCGCCATTACCTACTGTTCGTGGCCATAAGAACAAAAAAATTCTATGTTACATAGATAGCGATTGTAATAATTACAGCTAATATATGTGTTGCTGTAAAAGCCCGAAGCGCGGTAAATCTTAGGATTTACAGGTATAACCTGAGATTTACTAATAGTATGAGAGGTGAACATGGGTTGACAAAACAATCGTGAAAATGACTGATTCTGTATTGGGAGTTTGTAGACTACTTTTGCGCTTTGGATGGTGGTGGTCTGCCGTCATGGTGTAGGTACGTCTAGTAGTTACAGCCGTTAAACCACGTGGTGATTATTCAGTACTAAACCATCTTAAAATTGATTGATAAAAAGTTAGGTTAGGTTAAGATACTTTGTGCACTCGTTATACGCACTGCAACGGCTGATCACGGATTAGATGCTCTGTTTAGGAGCTACAGCCTGCCGAAAGTGTTTTCCGAAAAGTTAATTTTGCCTTTTATTACGTAACCCGTGCTAAAAAGAATACTGTGGTACATTTTTGGAATCGGCTAATTCACCTTTCACTCGGAGTCGTATTTTTGAACCGCTCGTATCCGAATTCGCATAGGTACGGAATCCCAAAATCACTATATTTGAATACTCGTACGTATGCGACTCTGCAACGAGTGCTCAAAAGCACTCGTTTTCTTGTCTACTACTAAGAAACGTAAGCAGCCTATGAACATGACAGTGACACAGACAATCATTTGACAAGTGACACTTTAACTTTTGAATTTACTTGAATTTACGTTCCGTTTCTCTGCGATTCGCTTCCGGTTTTTCAAATCAACGATTTTTGTTAATGGTAGTGGCGGTATAGTAAGTGTATTTCTGCGTAGAACGAAAACAATTTATGGGAGTAGACTTTATTGGAAACTCAGTGTGTGATAGAATTTGATTTCGTATACGAATGATTTTCGTATGCGTTTTCAGTTTTCATACGAGCGGTTCAGAAATACGACTCCTGATATCCCACTCAACAGGTTCCTGAAAAAGCCAGGAGTTTTCCATACAATAAATTAATGACGTCATAGCTATTTTTTGTTAGGATAGCTGGTTTAGTATTTATGGTATGTAGAACACGTGTTTAAATGGGCCAGAGTCACTTTGCTATTGTGGCGTTGGTGAATGTAGTAGGTGACTGTACGTATAGCCTGATCACGCATGTAATATGATTAAGTAATATGGTGTAGTACATTTTTTAAATCAACTCGTGTAGCTCTTTCATTTGATACCCCACTTAATATGTTTCTGAAGAGAGGACATTACTTCATTAAAAATATGCGTTAGGTAACCTAGTTGGAAAATGTACCTGGTCACAGTTCACGCCCCTGTTAGGTATAAAAGCCTCACTAAGACTTCTATTATTATTTGAAAAGCATTTCCACACACGGAATATCTTAAAAAACAGTACCTAAAAATACTTACAAAAAAAACAAACATCAGTATTGCTTGCATTGCATCTTAGGCTAGTATTTATAAAGCAATAAATTTTATTATTATTTTAATGGACCTACTAGCACAATACTACAGTCTATATAATGCCTCACGGAACTAAAGGTGGGAGCTACACGCAATCAACACCCTTAAATGCAAGTGGCAACTGCCTAGGCGTGCCCACTAGGGTTTGAACCTCGGCTTATGGCGTTGCCTTGCGAATGCCTTATCGGAGAGAAACTACCCGGAACGTGCCGGTATCGCCCAAAGTGAGCAAAGGAGAGACCTCTGTGACCCCGCCGACGGGGTATGCGGTTGCTGAAAGTGCTTGTATTGAGTGTGGCTCGACTTGCGTTGCCAGCATTAATTGCACGAGTACATTCACATCGACCCTAATTGTCTTCACCGTCGGTAAGGACATGCCTAGGTCTTCGTTTGTAACGAGTCGTAGGTTGGGGGACATAGTCACAGGCGCTAACTACGATTGGGCTGGGATGGTGGCGGACTTTGTTGAAGAAGCATTCGGCCGCTTGCTTCATGTACTCTTTGAGATTCGAAACATCTAGATCGATGTGAATATCAGCGTTGAGGAGATACCTGTGGGCCCCGGTTGCTCTCCGCAAGAAACTGTTTTGAACTTTCTGAAGGGTATTTAGGTAAGAGTGGCTGAAAGCCATAATGGCGCAAGTCATGTTGGGTCTAACGCATTTGGTGTAAAGCCTCAACTTAATTCGAAGGGAGAGCTTATTGCGTTTGCGTATGATAGGGGTCAGTCAGCCCACTACAAATTTGGCGCAATTTCGGACTGTCTTGTTGTCAAACATGTTGTGAAATATTTATTGCAAGTTTTACCGTCTTCTGTGGTAAATCCTTGGATTTACCAAGTGAATAGCGGTAAAAGTTCGAAATTGACATTTATCACAATATTTTATGGGAATACAACAATGTTTGGAAATCGTAATTTCTACCGGTAAACTCTTGGACTTACCGCACTTCGGGCTTTTACAGTAACTTAATATACAGATTTGGCAAGACAAGAGCACGATAGTATTGAGACGCTTATGCTGGTCGGCCAGGTGGAAGGGAGAAGAAGCAGGAGCAGATCGCCGACTTGCTGCACAGATGCCATTTTCACAACATTTTTGTGCAATCCTTACACCACACCACCATGAACTTGGACTTCTATATTCACATTTATGTTTTTGGCGAGATATTTAAATATTTCTAGGGGAAAGTTGTTCTGTTTCGTAGAATGTTCCATACTTATCCTAAAATATTATGGTCATCTAAAAACGAACCTCACAGTTTCAGATGATTCCAACTGGACTCCAGCTAATCTACAAAATTTTACGGAACTCAATGACAAAGGCGTGGTAGCTGGTACCGATGGTGACACTAGCAGCCCAATATGGGTGGTCCGGTTTCCTTCCGTTAATAACATTCCCGGAAATCTATTTATAAATATTCCACGAGCTACCTATGCAGACCAGGGACAGCAAAAAGAGGCTACCGAATTCGAGGTATGTAATTGAGATCAATTCTTGATTTGCCAGCTAAAACTAAAATTAAAATCTATTTGTCACTTTCAGACTAAAAACATTGGAAAAAGACAGGACTCTCCGGTTTTTGATTTATAGTCGGTGGGTTTATGCGTTATCTGTAATTTTTTTCCGCCTTCATATGGTATGACGGATATAATTGACAGAAATACTGGAGAAACGTCAAAATCTAACTAACAAAGTGTAAAACCATACAGTATAAATTGCCTGTCCTTTTTCAATTTTATTAATTTACAAATGATAGATAGATTTTAATTTTAGTTTTAGCCGGGGGGGGGGGGTATCTAGAATCGAGGCCATTATGATATTCGGGAGTAAAAAGGAAACGCGAAATGTGAGGGGGTTACAAAATAATTGTTCCCTAAAAACACAACAATAATGTTATGATTTATTTAAACCTGTACCTATTTATTAATTATCATTATTTTATTATTCTATGTTAATTATTAATTTTGTTACGACGATGCTAATTCCACCTGATTGTCTGTCATTCCGTGCTTCGGAGAGCACAATAAGCCGTGGGTACCGGTCACTGTTACTAAAGTGGTCGTTACAGGTCGATGTTGCTCCACGTCCGGAAGAACTACCTTATAAACCTACCACGTGACCCCGGATGGCGCATGGCGTCCAGAGTGCAACATAACTGGCTGCTGCACTGTCCTCTGGATCTCGCCGCAAATTAATGACATACTATAAATAAATAATAATTATCAACTTTCCTTTTTATAACATCTTAAAGTGTTCTTTTGAATCTACTTAGAAATAAAATATTTTGAGATTGAGTTCAGAAATGTGTTTGTTGAAACGGATAAAAACAACTCTCGATCATTTTAAATTTATTTATTTTTGCGATAAATACTACCAAACGAGGAAAGCACCATTCAGGTCTGTCTGCACCATACTGCATTATTTAAAATACAATAACTACTTAGATATTGTTATTATTGTGTTTCAGGTGCTGATTGTAAGCCAAGAGACGATTGAGTGGAAGCCATGGGATGCAAAAAATTTACAACCTCCAGACGCCATAGTGGCGTCTAAGTCTTCTGATAAGGTCTTTTATATAGGAAGGGTCCCTGCTGATCATCCACAGCCATCTCTAAGGTTCTATGTTGGACAGGTATTTTTACATATATATATATACACTAGCCCGCGACTAGGAAGGAAAAATTGATGTCACACAAAAAATGTTTTAGTTTCGATACAGTTACCTTATTAGTTACTTACTAGGTATGTGTGTACATGTGTATGCTATGTGTTCGCGACGGCGCTTAAGTATTATATATTTTAATTTAATTCCCTTATAATTAAGGAGTATTTTTTAGGATAGCCACACTAGAGAGCTGTTATCCCTAAATAAGAGGCAAATTCAATTTAGCCAATCAGAGCAAGTGATAGAACGAGATAGCAATAGTGTTCTATTCTTGTCTTTTTACAAACTTGACGTATGATCAAGAATATTCGAGAATCGATATAGAGCCGTCCCTTTCTTACCAGTGACAGTTTGTATTTAGCTATCTCGATCGAACATTACAGAAGACACTTGACATTTCGAGAAAAGAGTTCCCAGCTGTTTCCCGAGAATTCTACAGTACCGAGACTGGAGTATATAAACGGATGTGTGGCCTGCACCAAGTATACAGTTCCGAGACAATATAGTTTCGTCATACAGTTTTCGTGACAATACAGAATAGTATACAGTCCAGTCCGAATAGTGGACAGTGAATAGAATAGATATAGTTTCGTGATAGATACAGTATAGTTCAGTGATACAGTTCCAGAATAGTGGAAAAATAGTGGAGTGAACAGTGAACAATATATAGTAACAGTGACAGTGATTCCGTGACAGTTCGTAAATAGTTATCGACAAACAGTTCCGTAATCGTTTCGTATAGTGTTTCCGTGATAGTTCGTTCATAGTTATCAACAGCGAGTTCTGTAAACAGTTTCCGTTTCGTATCCGTTTTTTAATAGTTCCGAAAGCAGCAAGTATAAGAATAACAGTGGAAATAACAGTGATTAATAGTGATAACAGAAGTGTGAAGTGCCGTTTATAGTTTAATTCATAAATATTTAAGATTTTGTGCCAATCTGTTTCATAGTGTTGCCAGGTTGTATTAACATTTCATTATTAGTAGAATTTTCATTTTTATTCGTTATTTTTTTGACAGTTCGTCCATAGTGTTGCCAGTATTTTCGTATATAGTTTTGTTAGTAGTTTTTCGTCAATAAATATACAGTCCATTTATAGTATAGTTTTATTTCGTGTTCATTGAGGTAGGCACGTTTGGTTACGCCGAACACTTTCTCGTACACTATGTAGTGATAGCGACTCGCGCGGACTCAGTTATAGCGCGGCGGGCAGACACAGCTCTTGGAATCGTAATAAATACTGACTATTGTTTTTATTTTTGAGTTGTTTTTCCTTTTTATTTGTATGGGCTCCTTTTACGTTACTCAAACACCCCTTAAGCTATGACACGCAATTGTATTAACACCCTGTATAAATAATCCCTTGATCCCAGGACGCCTAAATAGAATTGCTTCTTTAGTACGTCCCCATATGGAGCCCAACTGAGTTAGGATTTCTATCAAATATCCAGTTTAATACGTCCCCTATGGAGACGCTACAAGCCGGAAAGCTCGGGGGGGTGGGGAACGGGGGGTTACATAAATTCCATAAATAAAGTAAACATAAAGTCCCTCATACGTAAAGTCCAATTGGGAATAGGGAATCGGAATCGGTAATCAGAAATCTGGAATTGGGTATCGAAAAACGGGAGTCGGCAATCGAAAATCGGAATCGAAATTGAAATATATACGAACAAACAAACGTTGGAGAAGTATTAAACGAGCATTTCTATTTGATATAAAAAAAAATATATAGAAATACTAACTCAATTTTCTCAGTAGGTTACGTACGTATTTAAGTAGGATGCTCATTCCTGAGTTTTAGCGGCACGCACATAACATGACATTACATGGAAATCTTACGAAAAAAGCGATTTTGCCCTACATCACATAAGGTAGAAGATATTATATTTTGCGTTGGTTGTGATTGGAATGGAAAAAACGCTAAACCAAGTTCTTCCAATCCGAAAGCCCGTCAGATCACTGTAATATGACGTCATGAATTTTTGACGTGATGACATTAAATTCAAAAGAGTCAAAAAAAGTAAAAAATTACAAAAAAGTTAAATGTTTTGCGCCGAATGTTTTGTTATGACGTTGTCACGTTAAACTTTCGTCCGGAAACCGACTTTACAGACAACCAACTCATTGAATAAAAATATATATACATATGCTGTATTTATTTATTGTCTAGGGAATCAAACGAAACCTTCAGGAGCTGAGCAATCTAAAGATATAATACATTATTTTGTAACAGTCGCCTGGTTTTTTGAAATCAAAGAATCTTTTCTGAAACACTCCTAATTTGAAGACATACAGATAAAATATGTCTGAATATATTTTAAATAAAAGATAACTAAATGACTTGCCAAATTTTATATATTCACCGCATGGAAAGCAATTTAAGAAATAATGAAATGCAGTAAAAAACATATGGCATTCTTTATCGTAGTTAAATATTGTACCTACAGATGAATGTCGTTATCATTATTATATATTTTCTATGACTTTATAATATTATATAAAAAAATTGCTTTCCTTGCCGTTAGTATTATAGTATTACTTCCATGCTGGTCTGGGAGCGAAAGAAAAACATAGAATGTGCCAGCTGCATTTCCTCCCGGGCATGCTGTAAGATCCAGCTAAGGGATCCGAGGGTTTCAGTATATTGTAATTTAGGCGATGGGCTGACAACCTGTCACTACAGCAATATACCTAGAATTCTATCTTAAATAACCCCCAAAACTTTGTCAGACGTGGCGGAACGACCTTTGTTTAGGTCGTTTACGCTCTGCCTACCCCATTAGGGATAAAGGCGTGATTATATGTTTGTATGTAGTATATAGGATATGTTGAGTCTTTTCAGTATATTTGTTTATGTATTGAGCTGTTTTTACCTGTAAAAGAAGGAGTGTTACAGATTTTTTTTTTTTAATTCAAAAGATTAGGCGTCTGTTACATAGTGATGTATTATATTTTTAGATTATCTTCATGAAGAACTTTCATTTGATAACCCACAAAATAATAAAATATACATATTATTTTATAATTCCATACAAAAATTTCATGACGTCATAATAACAGTGACCCGAAGGGCTTTCGAATTGGAAGAACTTATGATGGCTTTGCCCAGTCCAATCACAACAACTGACACATATTACAATAAAATCTTCTATCTTATGCCCTACAAGGCAGAAAATACCAATTCCATATATTATTGGGCTCGATTCTAGATTTGCCGGCTAAAACTAAAATTAAAATCTATTTGCCACTTTCAGACTAAAAACATTGGAAAAGGACAGGAGATCTATTCTCTCCGGTTTTTTATTAATAGTCGGTAGTTTTATACGTTATCTGTATTTTTTTATGATATGGCAAATAAAATTGACAGAAATATTAGAGAAACGTGTAAAAACGCGTCAAAATCTAGCGGACAAAGTGTAAAACCACAGAGTATAAATCCCCTGTCCTTTATCAATTTTATAATTTTGAAAGTGACAGAATTTTAATTTTAGTTTTAGCCGGTGGAATCTAGAATCGAGCCAATTATTTTTTCTGTTATTCATACAGGTTTTTTGGTTTCTAGATTTTTGAAGGAAAGTTCCATTTCGGATTTGGTAGTACAGAAATTAGTGGTGTGGAACAATTTGAAGTGCTAACCAAAAAAAGCCAAGGATGACTCATGCGCAAATACATATTCAGTAAGTGACAACGTCACACATCGAAAAAGTTTCTTAATTTATGTATTGAATAAAATGAGAGAAGGAAAGTAAAACGAACGTTAATCCAAATCATACAGGCTTTTATTTTTCGAGTGTTCAACTACCTACAACCGAATTCTAGTACCTGTCTACAAATAAAGTGTGACCAGCGGAAAATTTTCTAATTTGAATTGATATTGAATAAATGAAAAACTAAAGAGTATAGATCATAAATAGTAATCACACTCGGTCGTTCACTTACTTAATATCGTTATCAAAGGACATGTTTCGAGCTTCCGGAGCCCCTCTATGTCGTTCGATAAGGATATAAGTGAACGACCGCGTTTTATTGAGCGGTGACGCCCATATCATATAATCATAACCCGCCTACAACCCGCAAAATATTGTCATTTTCAAAACTTTTCTCTGTCACTTCCTTAGATTAAGACTTAAGAACTTTTTCGAAATTATTGCAGAAAACGGCCACTTTTAGCAGAAATAGTACGATAGTAACTCCAGGGCATTATTTGCTCCTCAATTCATTAATGCGGCAACTTTGAGATTTTTAGGGTTCAAGAGACAACAAGGATAAGACTTATCATTTCGAAATACAAATACATTTATTATCCACATTTACAAACAGAAACTAGTTACACACATTCACAGACATTTAAAACAAACAAAATCAATACAAACATAATACACATAAGATATAAGATATACCTATTATTATAATACACAAAACAAAGTGGATAAATGTTGTGGGCACAGCGCATTGCTGATTTTAAGCCCACCCAAAGTCAGACGGCTACCAAGAACGAGAAAATAAAATAAATAAATAATAAATAAAATATAAAACAGAAAGTCAAATAGTATAACAACAATTAGGTACATACGAGAGGTAATTTATTGACAATATAAAGTATAATTATTTGGAAAAAAACAGATATTTGCAGTAGTCAAACCTATTCTGTATGGGACAACGTATGTTTTGAAACTCTTTTTGGAGGCAGAAAAGAAATCTTTTTAGCCTAATTTTAAATTGATGAAGCGTATGCTAGTTGGTATGGGTGGTGGAATATCATTCCATATTTTTGCTGCGGCAATAAGAAAGGAGCCTCGCGCCGCAGCGGCGCGGTGAGGCGGCACCAGCAGCTGCAGGGCGTTGACGGCGCGCTGGCGGCCGCCGACGCCCTGCAACCGTAGTGTCGCGGCCAGTCCGGCCGGCGTCCGCGATTGCATCACGTTGTATGAGAAACATGCGAGATGCAGACGCCTCCGAGCAGCCATGTCGAGGACTCCTAAGTTGTTGAGTACGGGAGTGATACGGTCGCGACGGCGTAAACGTTCACAAAACCCAACGCATGAATTCTGGACGCATTGGATACGACGGCTAGTTTTGTCCTGTATGCACGGTCCGCAAACCATATCACAGTACTCAAATTGTGATAATATTAGAGACTCCGTGAGAGTACGCCTTACTTCTCTACTAAGGTATTAGTAGCATTCAAATAGGTCTCAAAATGCGGAAGTAAAACTGGGTTCAAGTTAGAGCTATGCTATAGAACTCCTTCACATAAAATAATAACCTGTGACAAATAAACACCTGAATTTAAGTTATATAAAGAAGATAGAAATTACCTACATATAAAAAAAAGGTTTTTTTTTTGTGTTTCGTGGTCATTTTGATGAATGTAGCCTAAAGCTCTTTCATACAGATTTTCTTACTCTACCGCCCTTTACGGCTAAGTCAGTCGTACCGCGAAGGCTAAAGGAGGCCTGTAGGTTTACGATGCGACTCGGGTCACGCGGCGAAGCGAGTTATTATATTAGGGAGCAGTCCACTTATTACTTCATAGAAATCTAGATTAGATAGTAAGTACTTATGCGAGTTACACCTCTTCTATACACCTGACGTAGGGTGGATTTAAAAACAGCCAAGCTGTGTCCACACCTTTTTCCACAACTGTAAAATATCTACATGCCTACCTGTCCTGTTTGTTATGTTATTCTTGATTGTGTTTTTATTTTTTGTAATGTGTTTTGTGGAAATAAAGTGATTTGAATTTGTATTTTGTATTTTTTATAAAAGTAAAATTGACAATCTATACATATAATAAATCTCTTGAAGGGTCGTGTCTGTACATTGAATATTTTTACTAAAACCAACGAAATAAAATTACCGTCTCTCTGTATATTACCACATCGCGCCAAAACTACTGAACCGATTTCGATGGTACTTTTTTAAAAAGCTTTTATGTAGTCCTGGTGTTTGTGTGTCCTTGCGTCCACAAATCTTGAACGCAAAATTTCACCCACTTCCTGGTGTCCGATTGAGATAACATTTTGATATTTATGTAAATCCGGTTCCAAAGCAGTATTATGATATCAATAAGCTGATCTAATGATGGAGCCAGCGATATGCAGTGAAACTCCATCATGGAAAGTGCTGTTAGGCAAATTTGGGTTTATTAGCTTTATTACCTTGCGCACTTTATATTACACACTAGTGTAACGCAGCCTATTGGTCTAGCATCGTCCAACGCCAGCCAAAGCCAAGCCAACACGTCTACTCCCACTGCCCCCGCCAGACCTGCCAAGCGAGTGGAGTGTGGACGTGGTGCCGAGCCTTTATAAACCCCAGCCGGGGGCATTTGCGCCGATTTTTGCCTAGAGTTAAGATAGTAAGCCGAAACTCTGTCAAACTGTGGTCAAATATTAAAATAAATAATTTTTGATTGTCTTCAAAGCTTTTATTTTGTGCCCACTGTTTCATTCAGAAATGGGATTACAAAAAAAAAGAAATGAAGCGTAATCATGTGCGCCCACCGGAATGGGATCAAAGTCCGTCAACGTCACGAGAAAATTCCGTATCGCCGCCACCAGTCGAAAAAACTTCTAAAGAATTTGCTCCAACATGAAGTTAACAAAGCTATACGGGAGCTTAACAGTGAGACACCTAGCCTCATAAAAACCAGAGAGCATCGTGCTGCATCGCTGATACCAGAATTTGATCCTGATAGCGAGGATTGTACCGTAACCGCGTGGTTAAAGAAAATCGACCAACTAGGTGAAATTCACGGATGGGATGAGAAAACTAAGTCGTTCCACCTACAGGACAAGTTGAGAGGTCAAGCAAAGAAGTGGTACAACCGGCTTGAAGAATACAACCAAAGCTGGGAGGAATGGAATCGGATGCTCTTACGCGCCTTTCCTAAGCACCGTGATTACGGGAACATGTTGGACGAAATGATGCAGAGAAAAAAACTACCCACGGAGACAATGACGAAATATTATCAAGATAAGGTAGCTATGTGTTTCCGTTGTAAATTATCCGACAGTGCAAGCGTGTCTTGTATCATTCGGGGGTTACCACCTTCGTTACAACCAAATGCTAAAGCTTTTCAATGCGACCGACCAGACGAGCTTTACGAAGGCTTTCTCAGGGCGCTGGATGACTATCGAACGCCACCTGCTGCAGAAAATCGGCCATTTGTTAAGGACTCCAATCGGCAGCCATTTGAAAAGAAAGGTCCCGCAATCAACCCTGAAGTGGATCCCTGCCCGCGTTGTAAGAAAACCGGTCACGTGTTGCGTAACTGCTCTGCTGCTAACGAAGAAAAATGTGGCATGGGTTTGGGGTGATTCACAAATCAATAGTTTTCAAAAATTAAAAGATTGTTTGTGTAGCAAACCCGTATTAGCACTGTATGACTCGTCACTTGAGACAGAAATACATACAGATGCTTGCAAGTCGGGCATTGCCGGTATATTGTTACAAAAACAAAGTGATAGTACCTTGCGACCTGTTATGTATTTCAGTCGAGTGACGAGCAAGGAGGAAAGTGTGTACCATAGTTATGAACTGGAAACGCTCGCAGTTGTGGAATCTCTGCGCAGATTCCGCGTTTATGTGGTAGGCAAACGTGTAAAAGTAGTGACTGATTGTACAGCTGTGCGTGCGACCTTGACGAAACGTGACATGATCCCGCGGATTGCGCGGTGGTGGCTGTCAATTCAGGATTATGATATTAACATTGAATATCGTCCAGGTGAGCGAATGAAACATGTAGATGCATTAAGTCGGAACCCGGTCGACTCGGTTAACGTGAATCGCCTTCAAGTTCAGGATTGGTTTTACACTGTTCAATATCAAGATGATAAATTGAAACCAATTATTGACCAACTTAAAGGGGGCACTAGAGACGCGACTATTATTAACAATTATACCCTAATCGAAGATAGGCTGTACAGGAAAACATTAAACGGTAACCGACTTGTTGTTCCAAATTTGGTTAGATGGAAAATTTTGCAAATGCACCACGATGAAATAGGTCATGTGGGGTTGAACCGATGCACCGATTTAATCAAAAATGATTATTGGTTTCCCAAAATGACGCGTTTCATTAGGAAATATGTTAACTCGTGTCTTCATTGCGCATATGGGAAAGGCGAACATAGAAAAAAAGAAGGGACCTTACATCCTATACCAAAGCCCACTGAGCCGATGCGTATGGTTCACATTGACCATTTAGGGCCATTTTGTAGAACGAAGAAAGGGCATCAGTATATGCTGGTATTAACTGATGCTTTTTCTAAATTCGTCATAGCTGAACCAACCAGAACTGTCAATTCGGTAGAGACTATTCGTACGCTTGAAAGGATATTCAGTTTATTTGGATACCCAGATCGTGTGGTGACTGATCACGGTAAAGCTTTCACCAGTAGATACTTTAAAAAATTTGCTACTGACAAACAATTTAAGCACACATTGAATGCCATTGCGTGTCCACGTGCAAATGGACAGGTAGAACGCACGAACCGGACTATACTGAATGCTTTAAGAGCCACTGATCCAAGTGAAGCATCAAATAATTGGGCGAACTTACAGGATGGCCGATTGTAACGCAGGCTATTGGTCCAGCATCGTCCAACGCCAGCCAAAGCCAAGCCAACACGTCTACTCCCACTGCCCCCGCCAGACCTGCCAAGCGAGTGGAGTGTGGACGTGGTGCCGAGCCTTTATAAACCCCAGCCGGGGGCATTTGCGCCGATTTTTGCCTAGAGTTAAGATAGTAAGCCGAAACTCTGTCAAATTGTGGTCAAATATTAAAATAAATAATTTTTGATTGTCTTCAAAGCTTTTATTTTGTGCCCACTGTTTCACTAGCGACCCCGGCTTCGCACAAACATTAGTGTTTCTTTACTATATTATGCATGTATTATACATATAAGCCTTCCTCTTGAATCACTCTATCCATATAAAGAAACTGCATCAAAATCCGTTGCGTAGTTTTAAAGATCTAAGCATACATAGGGATATAGGGACAGAGAAAGCGACTTTGTTTTATACTATGTAGTGATGATGACGAGGGACTTATGATGGAGCCGACTGATAGCTATTGGAACTCACTCGTGGAAAGTGCTAAGATAGCAGAGTGTGGCTCATTTGTTTAGTCTTCAACCGATTGAGCTGAAAACACACGTCTAGGTTGAATAACAATGTATACTGCAATTTGTGGTTATCTTCGATGTCTTTAAATCCAATATGGAGACTAATAGAGGTAATCGCTAACTGCAAACTTTAATGTTGGGTCCAACTTTATGCCGCCGTTGAGTACGACAGCTAATAATAATAAAGCTTTATTTTCATTCTATACAACATTTTACAATAAATAGTGGAATTAATATAATTATACATTGCATTGATAAAATTAATTTACGGATAATATAATTGATTAGATAAATTAACAGGCTAGTATCATGCAATACTTTGTTGTACAGACCCCCTTAGGGTGTAAGCCTCCTCCAAAGAACTCCATTTCTCTCTATCTTTCGCTGTATTATGCCAGTGTTCTCCTGCGATTGCTACTATGTCGTCTTTCCAACGAGCGTTTGGTCTACCTCTTGCTCGAGTGCCTAGTCGTCCATTCCAGTTTGTTACTCTTATTGTCCATCTATCAACAGAGTATCTTGCAAGATGTCCAGCCCACTTCCATTTCATAGTCATGACAAATTGTAGAGCATCAGTTATTTTTGTTTTGTCGCGTATATCTATATTTCTTTGTTTGTCTCTTAGTCTGATGCCTAAACAGCTTCTTTCCATTGCTCTCTGTGTAGTCTGTATTTTTGTTCTCGTATACTGGTTTAATATCCACGTTTGGCATCCATAAGTGAGGTAAGGCAAGATTGTAGTGTCCATAATTATTTTTTTCATTTTTATTGGTTGCTTAGATTTAAGTATTTCTTTATGGGCCCAAAATTTATTCCAAGTAATAGCAATCCTTCTTTCCAGTTCTTCCATTTGTCTCTCTGGTCTGAATGACATCTGTTTTCCTAGGTATATATACTCTTTAACATATTCTAAGGGAGAGCCTCTTATCATTATGGGTGTTTCCCTATTATTTGTCATAATTTTTGTTTTATCGATATTCATTTCAAGTCCAATTTCTTTGCTCACTATTTGCAATTGACTTATCATGGTTTGTAATTTCTTAGGACTCACTGCCAGGAGGACAATGTCGTTTGCAAATCTTAAATGGCTCAAAATTTTTCCATTAATGTAGATTCCTTGCTTTGACCATGGGAGGCTTTCCATTTATATTTTGTAAAACTGATATAAATAATTTTGGTGATATTGGATCGCCCTGCCTCACTCCTCGGTTTATATTTATGTTTTTGCCAGTCCTATCAAGCTTTACTCTACTTGTGCCATTTGAATAAATATTTTTCAAGATGTTTATGTATTTACTATCTATATTTTGTTTCTTTAAAGCTTACCAAATGCTGCTATGTGAAATAGAGTCAAATGCTTTTTTATAATCTATAAAAGCCAAGTATAATGGTTACGGAATTCTAAAAACTTTTCTATTACTTGTTCAAGTA
This sequence comes from Scrobipalpa costella, assembly GCA_949820665.1. Classification (NCBI taxonomy): domain Eukaryota; kingdom Metazoa; phylum Arthropoda; class Insecta; order Lepidoptera; family Gelechiidae; genus Scrobipalpa; species Scrobipalpa costella. The sequence goes on from OX463295.1 coordinate 115,085, forward strand.
CTTGTATGTGATCTATTGTGCTGTAGCCACTTCTGAAGCCTGCCTGCTCGCATGGCTGATGATTGTCAATTTCGTATGTGATTCTGTCCAGTATGCAAGAAGCAAAAAGCTTATACAGGCAAGGCATAAGGCTAATTGGGCGGTAATTTCCTATGTCTGTGGGATCTCCTTTTTTGTATAATAATATAATTTCAGACTCAGTCCAGCTTTTAGGTACCTGTTCTGCGGTTAGGATCTATACAACAGGATTGTGAGTGGCGTCAGTAATAGGGGCTCTGCATATTTGATATATTCGTTTGTGATTGCATCCGGTCCGGGACTTTTTTCTGACTTCATTTTCAATATTTGTTTACGTATTTCAGGTTCTCTGAACATGGGGACGGTAGAAGTTGTGAGACTTAGTCGATAGTTGTGGCTTGTGCTTTCAGGTGAATCTTTACAGCTGTATAACATTGAATAGAAATCAGTCGCTATCTTGATTATTATCTGAACGGGATTTGCTCTTTCTTGTACCTGATTGTAGTGATGTTATCCATTTCCTAGTTCTATCCAATTCCTTTAATGCTCTTTTCATGCTTCTTGAATTTTCTAAGTGTTGCGTAATTATTTCTAACCTGTAGAGTTCATAACAATTTTTTATCTCTTTATTTGTTTCCTAGTAGAGTCTTTTCAGGTCATCTTTTTTTTCCTTGTTAAGTATGGATTTATTTTCTAGAGTGCTTCTTTCTTGAATAAGTTCTAGAGCTCTATCAGTGAGGATATTTCTTTTTGAGTGTGGATTGACATTTTTTATACTTTGTTTTATTGCAAATCCGATATTTTGGCAATATTCTGTTACTGAGCAATTGTTGTGAGTTTCTCTCAAATTTGGTATGTGTTCATTTAGGTTAGAGATGTAGAGTTCTCTTTCTTCTTCTGTTTTTAAATTGGCTTTGTATTACTGTAGTGTCTTCTGCTATTTTTCTTCAGAGAGATATTGAGTATTGCCCTGATGAGTCTGTGATCAGAAGCAAAAGGAAATTAAACCAAAAATTCATACTTGGAGAATAACTTTGGTGTTGTGGTAAGGATATAGTCTACCTCATTTTTCGCGTTCCTGTTGGGTGATATCCATGTCCATCTGTTATCGTCTTTTATATTGTAGAATGTATTGAGTATTTTCAGATTATATTCGTTAGCATACTCCATCAGTTTCTCTCCTCGTGCGCTTCTATTTCCATATCCGTATTTTCCAGATATTCTTTTGTCGTGTGGTTTCGGTTTTCCAACTTTCGCATTGAAGTCTCCCATTGAAATTATGTTATTTGTAGAAATCAGTTCGTGGGCTTTAGCCAGATTATCATAAAAGTTCTCTATGTCTTCCACGGGTGAGTCTTCTGTTGGTGCGTATGCTTGTAATATTGCAAATTGTTGATTTTCTAACTCTATTTCTAGAATGCAGACTCTCTCACTGATGCCAGTAAAGCTTATAATACTTTCTTTATATTCCTTTTTTACTAGAAAGCCCACACCATATAGACCCTTTGTCTGGCCGATGTAATACATTATATGGCTCTCATCTTCTATTATGTCTTCACCTAAGCGTCGAATTTCGCATAAGCCCAATATGTCGCAGATGATATTTTTCAGTGCCGATTTCAGCTCGAGCAGTTTTTTAGCCGAAGAAAGAGATCTGACGTTGAAAGAACAGATGTAGATGTTTGTTTTCTTGTTAATTGTTTGAATTTTCATTGGAGGGTGGCGGTCGAGCTCTCCCGCGGTGACCAGCTGTAGTGGGAGATTAGGATGTGAGTGTGAGGGGGCCGCTGCTGTTTGCTATTCTGAGAATTCTGAGTAAGTTTTTGGATATTGTGCTGCAGAGATTTTTTTTATCATTGTTTTGTTTTCTTTAATGGTTGTTTAAAATTTCATTTCAGGTGATTTAGAAATATTCCTTTTATTGGAGTGGGCTCTTCCATGATGTTGATCATTTTCATTCAAGACAATAAGCTTATCGTATTTGTTGAAAGCTTTGTTTCCTGAATCAATTTCTTTCTTCAATTGTGATTGTAATTCTTGGCGTTTCTTAAGGACGTCCAACGGAAAATCTTCTTTATCTTCTTTTATGTAGTATGGAGTATTATCTAATTGCTTTTTAAATTTTAGAAGTTTTATTTTCAAACCCATTGTGTTGCAAGTTATTATAATAGGTCTAGGCCTTTCACCCTTTTTTTTCCCAGTCGTCTGGGAGCCTCTATATCTCTGTTTTCAATTTGGAAATTATAGTTTGTATTTATGATATTTAATATTTTTTTCTTCAAAAAATATTATATTTTTACGTTTCGTGTATCTTTCAAAAAAATTCATGGCTCTGTCTTGCTCTTCAATTTTTTTCTCTAAGATTTCGTTTTTTAATCCTAAGTTCTTAAACTTTTCATTTATGTTATCGTTGATTGTATTTTTAATGTCTTCTTTCATTTCTTGCATATCAGTTTTTTGTTGTCTCATGTCGTTTTGCATGTTCTCCAGTAATTTTCTTATTTCCTCCATAGTTCTTTCTTCTTTTAGATTTACAACGGAAAAAGGTGTTTACAGCGCCCTCTAGTGATTCGTGTTTGAAGCACTTGCTGACGCGTTGTGTTGCTCAGAACTCTTACCGTATCGATGTTTGTACTGTGTGCGAAGTGGTACCGTGTAGATTCGCTAGTTAGCGTTTGTTCCAGATGTTGATGTTGATATTGTAGAAAAAAGATAGATGGCGCTGGTATGATAATTGATAGATGGACGGTTCGTTTCGATGACGACGAATTTGAATTCGATTCGAGACAAAGAAATGATTCACTTTTAGGTTATAATGTTTATAAATCGTCTATTTATAGCACTTTTAATTGATTATGCATGCTCTGTCTGTGTATTTTTCTCACTTATCACTGACTGTTTAAAATAATTCACTCAGTTTCACAGTTTATTCGTTTTTGATGTAGTCTATGCGCCGCTGTTTACTTTTCCAAAAATGTCCATTGTGTATTGTTTTTTTTTTATTATTATTATTTATTATTACAAACATTTACATAAATCTTAAGAACTAATAAATAGTCCCTCAAAACTGTATGAACAGTTTGTCTGAGAGATCGACGAGTCTCAATAACCTTAATAATTAATTAATTATTTAACTTAAGCTAACTATGCTAGTTACAGCTTACATTATAAGATTTTTTATCACATAATAATGAGATTAGAGGTTAGAATTAATGAGATCAATTTATTCACTAATCTATATCATCTAATGAAGATAGCAGATGTATTTTTAATAATCTTCTGAACCTATTAATGTTAGGCTCCCGTCTGATGTCCTCAGGCAAACTATAAAGTATATATGGTAGCCGTTTCTTTAATGTTCTATCTCCATAGTAATTACTAACCCTGGGTACATCAAATTTGCCTGCAGACACCGAACGGGTGCCATGACTATATTGGACCAATGACAAGCTATGCTCTTGATTGTTATAATTGTTAACTGCTAACATATATTTGTGTTTTAAACTAGCTGGAAGAATTTTACATATTTTAAATAATTTATAATAGTTACCTTTACATTTTGCTTTTGTTTTTCTATTGACAAGTAATTTCAAAAACCTTATTTGTAATGATTCAATTTTATCTATGTAAGTTTTAAATGTAAGTCCATAACTATCAAGAGCATATCCTATGATTGAGTCCACAAGTGACAGATATAAACATTTTGTAGGCACCTTAAAGATTAAGTGATAAAACTTACCTAAAAGTATTCTAAGTTTATTACAGATATAATCTATGTGGTGGGACCAGGAAAAATTAGTATCTAACTTAACTCCAAGATAGGTTACACAGTCTACTTTCTTAATTGGTTTACATTGGCAATTAACCAGGTTATTATGAAAACAATTAAAGCTGTAGGTGAACATGTTTGGTGGTGATTCTGCGAGGTACAAATAAGGTGAATGATTTATGAGCAATTTAGTTTTGTCTGCATTTAATACAATCCCATTATCATGGGACCATTTCACCACTGCGTCTACATCTAACTGAACTAAGCGACAGGTTCCAGCGAGATCGGTACCCGCGCGGACACAGCGTACACAGATCGTCAGCGAACATATGAGCTGTACAGTGCCAAAGCACACCGCATAAGCTATTGACATGCATTAAGTAGCAAATAGGTCCGCATCCAGATCCCTGCGGCACTCCGCACTTCACCTCAGTCTCTTCGCTGAGCGAGTCACCCACCTTCACACGATAAGAGCGCGCGGTCAGGTAGTTATTTAGAACTTAGGAGGAAAGTGGACTGGAACGTTGCTGACCGTAGCAGCCACAGCGTTCAAGGACAACGGCGGCAGCGGTGGCGGGGATGCGAGGCCATTACTGCGTTCACTTTTATGTGAACGTCCGATGTGGACTTTAAGTCTGTGCGGACCAAAAGAACGCAGACAAAACGGACACCTGACGCTAAGAGAGGTTGATATCATTATTAAAATTTTAATATATCTAAAAAACAATTCAAAATTTTAAATTAATATCTTCAATAATTAATTTAATAAGTATTTATTTATTAAAACAATTCAATTAAGTATTTTGAATAAAAAATAATAATAAATAGTCATAGTATTATAAAAAACAATAAAATACAATCTTTGCAAAAGTCAAACAAAATGTTTTATCTAATTAAATAAAGAAAAAAACCATGCAAACTTTGCAAAATTAAAATTACCAAATATAATAATACGATAATACGTAGAAAAGTCAAGCTAAATATTTTCCAAATGTACATAACACAGTTGACACAAATTATTATTACCAAGGAATTATATTAATCATTTATAAGTGTAAAATTACATACATACATACATATAATCACGCCTTTATCCCTAATGGGGTAGGCAGAGCGTAAATAACTCAAACAAATGTCGTTTCGCCACGTCTGACAAAGTTTTGAGGGTTATTTAAAATAGATTTGCATATTGCTGTAGTGACAGGTTGTCAGCCCATCGCCTAAATTGCAATATACTGAAACCCTCGGATCCCTTAGCTGGTTTTTACAGCATGCCCGGGAGGAAATGCAGCTGGCACATTCTATGTTTTTCTTTCGCTCCCAGTCCAGCATGGTAGAAAGAAAAAAAAGTGTAAAATTAATTATAAATAAAATAAAAATTGGCATGTAAAGGTGCTTTATTGTCAAAGTGGTTTTATAATCACACACCAAGTGATGATTACACTTAATTATTATTTTTTATACAGTTTTTATACTAACAAAGTTATCTAACTAGTAGAATTGTTAATTCATTTGATTAATTACAGAAAATAACTAAAATCGTGTAGAAATAACTGTCAAATTACATAAACAATAGAAATGAGCTCCAACAATGGAAGTTAATCAAGAAAACCATAGTTTAAAACTAAATTAATAACAGTGACAACGATGGTGCCAGGACCTGGACATCAAAGGTCCTCTGTCCACGGCGGAGGAGGTAGAGCAGGCTGCGCTCGCAGTGAAGGCGCGACTGCAGGAGGCCAGGGAGATGGCCACGACCACCTCAGCCGCCAAGATCCGCCGGTACGACGACCTGCCGGCGACCCTAAAGGCCGAGTTGCGCCGCAAGCGCGAGCTGCACGCGCTGTGGGCGAGGACGAGGTGCCCCACCACCAAGACGATGCTGAACCGGGTGGCGGAGAAGCTGTCGGCGGACGTAAAGGCGTTCCGTGGTACCACGTGGGAGAAGCACATCGACCACGTGGGTGAGAACGAGGCCAGCCTTTACCAACTTAACCGACAGCTTACCCGAACAAAGGAGCCCATCTGCCCGCTGGTGAACAGAGCGGGCAGAAGATGCTACGACGACGACGAGAGGGCGGAAACCCTGGCCGAACACCTGGAGGTCCAGTTCACGCCCCATCCCGTCGTCAGTACGGATCCCGCCGTCATCGCCCACCATGCCGCAGTAGAGGACAGAGCCCGGGAGTTCCTGAGGGCCCCGACACCGCCGCTCCCAGGTGATTACTTCATTTCCCCGGCCGAGCTGGCGAAGGCTGTCCTCCGGCTTCCGAACCGGAAGGCACCAGGACCCGACGGAGTCACGACCGAGGCTCTGAAGAAGCTGCCCAGACGCGCCGTCGTCACCCTTGCCAGGCTCTACAACGGAGTCCTGCGCACCCAGTCACTTCCCAGAGGACTGGAAGTCTGGGAAGGTGATCGTGCTACCCAAGCCTGGCAAGGACCGCCGCCTAGCCGCCAGCTACCGTCCCATCACTCTCCTCTCGCACGTTGCGAAGCTGTTCGAGCGTCTACTCTTGCGGAGAATCCGTCCCCACATCCAGCTGAGGGACGAACAGTTCGGATTCCGCGAGAGCCACTCCACGACGCTCCAGCTGACGCGCGTGCTGCACCAACTGTCCGAGGAGAGGAGCAATGGAAGATACACGGTCGGAGTCTTCCTCGACATCGAGAAGGCTTTTGACCGTGTATGGCACCCCGGCCTCCTACACAGGCTGCTAGACACTGGGCTGCCGCCTGGACTCACGAGGACTGTCGCGTCCTTCCTCGAGGGACGCACGTTCCAGGTGGCCATCAAGGAAGCCCAGTCAACACCGAAACCCATTCGAGCCGGAGTACCACAGGGAAGCTGCCTGTCGCCGTGTCTCTACGCCCTCTACACCAATGACATCCCCACCCTGGAAGGACATCTCCAGGAGTGGGAGGAGGACGTGGAGCTGGCGCTATTCGCCGACGACAGTGCATACTTCGGCTCTTCGCGCAAGGCCACGCTAGCAGCCGGCAGGATGCAACGAGTGTTGGACCTGCTGCCAACCTGGCTGGACAAGTGGAAGACGACGGCCCTGCTTACCGGCCAGCAACGCATCCTGCCATTAACTCTCACCCTGAGAGGACAGCAGGTGGAGTGGACTCCCTGCATCTAGTACCTGGGTTGCCTCATCGACCGGGCATTACGCATGGTGCCGATGGTGACCCACCTCACCAACCAGGCCAAGGCGGCCTGCGCCATGCTGCGCCCGGTCCTGGCCTCGAGGCTGCCACTGCGGACGAAGGTGAGGCTGTACAAGACGTACATACGGTCCCGCCTCACCTACGCAGCCCCCGCGTGGTACGCACTCACATCGCGGACCCAGAGGAAGCGGCTGGAAGTGGTCCTAAATAAGTCATTGCGGCAAATCACCAACGCAGGGAGATATGTCCGCAATGACGTAATACAGCGGGATCTAGTGTGCAGCGTGGAGGAATTCGTGCGGTCGTTGGCGCGACGCATGTTCGACCGCGCAGACAACGGCCCGCACCCCCACCTCCAGAACATCGCGCCTCTTCACTCCCGCCCACCGGGCCAGAGCTTCCTGTGGTCCGCTTCCACGAGACCTGCTGCGGAGCCCGACACCGGACCCAGCACCTCCAACATCACCGCCACTATAATGCCGCATCCGCATAGATGAGCCTGCTGGATGAGTGCCGAGGGTAGCGAAGGGGCAAAAAAAAAAAACCCTTCTGAGCCGTGGTGCTCACGCATTCGGCTGGGAATGAGGAAAAAAAAAAAAACCAAGCCTGACCCCACCCTTACCCTCACCCAGCCACCACATTGACCGGAGGGGACGTTGCCCCTCCGAGAAGAAGCCCGGGCACAGGGGAAACCCTACAGGCCCGCACTGGCAGACCACAAGATTCTGCTGATGACCCGCGAACTGAACGTCCGTTTCCAAGTTTCAAGTACTAATACTTACTTTGTACAAGATAGACTTTGGTATTTTTCTCGTTCGCATTCGTGTTAACAGTAAAATACCCAAGCTCCGTTACTTTCGCTCACTGCGCCTACCCTTCGTGTAGCTGCTGGACGAGCGCCGTTGAGACGCAGCCTACCCCGCACCGCTTTGTCGCACCACCGCAAACCCGTTCGCTGGGCGCCTAAGCCGAACCTCCTTCAAGGGATACCCCCCGGCTGGGTTGCACGCGCACGGTCCGAGACCTGTTTTCCCGGTGGCGTCCTGCTGATTGAGTTCCGAGGAATAATCATCCGTAGCTCCTCAGCCATCTGCCTATCGGCACGGCTCATGCCACCAACGCCGCCACCAAAGTCATCGGACTCTGAGTCCGACGTCCCGGGCATGTTGGCACCCCCTTACCGGGGTGCACGCACCACAGTGCCCTCCCCTAACGAGGAGCAGCACTTTCCCTTATAAGTGCAGCGCCTGCAAATAATATGCAGGCAACACAATTTCACCACAAGCTCAAAAGCAAATCAAAGTGCCTGGCAAAAGTGCGTGAGCAACACGGAAAAAGTCTGGGTACAAAGTGCCTGTCAGAAACTATCAGCAAGCGAAAAATTTTTACAAGTCCCGTCCCGCACAATACGTTCCTGTATTAAAAATACGCGGAATACGTTCTTGTATTGAACCACACACACACACACACACACACAATACGTTCTTGTATTGAAATCTCGCACAATACGTTCTTGTATTGAAATCTCGCACAATACGTTCTTGTATTGAAATCTCGCACAATACGTTCTTGTATTGAAATCGCGCACAATACGTTCTTGTATTGGCGAGACGTCAAATAAAAAGCCACCCACAACCAAACAAGGTTGAGGGCGGCAATAAAATCTAACGACTCACCAATACAGTCCAATACAACGCGGCAACAAAGCAGCGGGGTAGCGGGGCTCATGCAATCGCAGAGCGCCTCGCGCGCCACACCCTTTCTCCGTCTACCCGCACACGCGGCAATGTGCCAGCGCGTGCCGGGGTACCGCGCTGCACCAAGCTGCAGTCACTGCACCTCACCTCACGGCGTCCACTATGTTAAATAAAAACTAATTAACAAATAAACAAAACACCAATGGTCACTATCCAATCCAATGCACAAACACAAAGGAACTTAACCTAAAAACCGTCCACGCGGTATATAAGGCGTCCTTTTCGCACGAATAAAACAAACTATAGTGTCACGGTCACAACCCGAATGTCAACAAAATAAAATATGGCAAAAGAAAGTCGGAAAATCGCGAAAAACGCCGGCGAGTCAGCCCACCGAGTGATTCCCTGTTCAGGGAGGCTCAGTGAGCGACTTCTAGCCAGGCGGTTGGTGATACGTCCGGAGGAACCGGCGAGCTGACCCGAAAGTTGTCGGGGTCGCTCAGCCGGTGAAAGTCAAAGTCGGGGAAGTCATGTCAGGGGCCACCGGCAAGGTCGAGTCGTCAGTGTGACGACGCCCTCAAACCGGTGGCGTTGGTCAATCCGGGTTGTCAGTTCCCTCGTCGAGCTCCTCGACCACTGCGAGCTCGCGAGGGAATGGTTTCTGGTCAGAGGGGCGCGCGTGATACGGGGCCAGATTCCGGAGATGCTCGAAATCTGACCGATCTGCGCGCGCGAACATCCTGGTCGAGAGCCTGGACACGAACTCATCCAGGGTCTCGACTTTTAGGTCTCTCCGAATGACTTCGTTGCGGACGAACATCGGCGCATCCGCAATGGTGCGCAACGCCTTCGACTGCTGGGCCCGCAGTCTCCGGCGGTTGGTCTCAGAGACCAACGCGTACCATGCAGGCGCGGCGTACGTAAGACGGGTCCTCACATACGCCTTATAGACGCCGACCTTCATGCGCAACGGGAGCCTCGAGCAAAGAAAGAGCGGGACGGAGCAAAGCAATGGCAGCCCTTGTTTGCCCAATCACCCTCGCTACATGCTTACTCATGGACAGGCTTCGGTCTATGGTTCCCCCAGGTATTTAGCCTGAGGTTGCCACCCGATTTCCTCCCCATGAAGCTTCAGTTTCGGAGGATCTAGCCGACCACGCCCCACTATGATCGCCTGAGTCTTCCCAACGTTTACGCTCAGTCTCCACTTTGCCAGCCAGGCAGGGAGGGCATCAAGAGTCGCATAAATGCGCGTCACCGCTGCGATTGAACGCGGAGGAAGATGACGCAACATTTCATTCGTAATGGCATCAGGCCCGGGTGCCTTCAAGAGGGGAGTTCGTCTTATCGCCCGGAATACTTGGCCGGGAGAAAAGATGATGGGGTCCTCATCAGGAGATATCGGCTGAGCGAAATAGCCCGCCAGACTTCGCGAATTTCTTCTTCATCGTGGTCGGCGCCTGGGTTCGGCCTAAATTGGCTCTCCAGGCACTCAGCGAAAATCTCAGCTCGATCCTCGGCTCTGTAACGGGGGAGCCCGTCCTGAGCGAGGAGAGGTCTTACTGGTGCCGCTTTACCGGAGAGCCTGCGACACAGTCTGTGGATGCCGGTCCAATCTTCACCGGCTGTATCAATATCGCGCTGCCAAGAATCGGTAGCGGCAGCGTCGAGCGCGGCCGAGATTTTCTCGGCAAGCGCGTTCAGCCGAGTTTTCATGGTGGGGCAGCGAGTGAAATTAAACTGCTTGCGCAGGCGTCGCTTCTCAGCGAGCATGTCTGCAATACGCCGCGGTAAGGGAGGAGCGGCCCCCCGACGGGGGGCATCCATGGCGGCGTGTTGCTTCGCTCGCTGGACTGCGGTCGCAAACTCGCTAGCCAACTCATCGACATCCGTAGGTGTAGAGACTGGTCTCATGGGAGTGTTCTCTACCATGTACTGGCCGAATTTCTCCCAGGCTATCTTCCGCCTCTTGAGGTCGGCGTCATCGAAGCAACGAAGTCACGCAATTTTGCGGTGGCACTTGTGCGAGGAGTGGCGGAACTGCTGGCACCGGTGACATTGCGCCGGTCCCTTTTTGCCCCGCCAGGCCTCTATCTTGACGCCAGGCATATTCAGGAGCACTGTCACTGAGTATATGCCTGGCACCGTTGCGGAGTCACGCGTTAGTTGGGCAAAGTAAATACACCCCAGTCGTTCGCCACGCCCCTGGATGGGGCGCACGTACTCGGGGGTGTAGCCCAACTGGCGCAGCTCGGCCTCAATGAGGGCTGGGTCGGTTTCGACCGGCAGCCCTCTGATGGCAACCTTTAGGCTGCGCTCCGCTGGGAGGGAATAGGAGAACCACGATACCGCGGTCTCCTTTTCCAGGGCCATCAGGTACGACTGGATGACCCTGTATTCCTCCCCGGTCTTGGGGATGAAGCGTACCCCCCGCCCGTATGGGCGGGCTTTAGGAGGGTGTCCGAGCTTCTCCCGGAGGGCCAAGAAATGCTTGGCCCAATCCGGCAGTACCTCCACCACTAATGGGGGGTAACGCTCCTTCCTAGACGGCGGAGCGGGTTGCTTGGCGGGCTTGGCCTGGCCGTTCGTCTGAGGCGGGGAATGGACGTCCCGCGAGGGTGGAGTTGTCACCCCGGAGCCAGAGGCTGCAGCCGCGTACGAGGGCTGCGTCTCCATGGGAGAGGGGGGTGACAAGCTTTGTCTGAGTTGGAGGGCGGGAAGTGGTCCTCCCTGACCCCCACTGAAGGGGAGTGAAAGGCCTCTCACCGCCGGCATTGCTGGTACCCGTAGGTGGTACCCGCCGCTCTTTGGCGACGGGCTTTGGGCGGCCAGCATCTTGGCGGGCGGTGGGGGGGAAAGCTGTGCGGGCGACCGCCGCTGTGTGCGGGGGTCGCCGGGCCAGATCCTCTGGGGACCGGCTGGGGATGCTGCCGGCCACTCTCGGTCCGGCCTCTCCAAGGAAGGCATGGAGGGGGCGGTCTGCCGCGAAGTGGACGGCAGAGAAGGCGTCGTCATTAGGGTGGGCGATCCCTCCCTCGTCGGAGGGGGGGCGCGGTTTTCATCGTCATAGAACGCCTCTCCCCCTCCCATTGCTAGTGAGAGGAGGGGCGTGTAGTGGTCGACGTCAGGTATTTGTATTGTTCGTTTCGGGTCGTCGTTAGCGAGGGCCGACGGAGCGGGGGGTCGATAAGACCCTGTGCCACCGCACCCATGGCCCGCAGGAAGTTGTCGTCCATCGGAGCTGGCGACAAACTCCTGCGGAACACGCGCGGACGGTGCACCCGCGTCAGCCGCTTCACTGGGGCGGGAGGGGGAGCCATACCTCCCAAGCCCGGCGCTTGACGTCTGCTGCGGCGGTGGGGTCAGAACTCCTTCCCCGCCGCAGCCGACAAACCTGGGGGACACCCGGGAATTACACCGGGCGCCCCCTACCAACGGCGCAGGATGCTGCGCGACGACAAGCAAACCCTTGGAAATCCGGCCGTACCCCGGACTAACCGAGGAAGGCGGAGCGTCACCACCAGTTCCCCGCCGCAGAGATTTCCACACCCAGAAAAGTTCGAGGTGTGGGTCCCGGGCAGTACGCTGGTAGGCTTCGACCGCCCGCCACGGCGCAGGGGTTTTTAGCCGGGGCTAACGAAGGCTTGGTGCGCAACTAGAGGCGGTTGGCACCCCCAGTTGCGCACAAAAACGACAGAAAGCAAACCAAGGGTTGCGGGCTGAGCCCGGAAGCAGGGGGGGAGCGCCCCCACCCTCGACTAGGCGAGGAAGGCGCCTCACCACCGTCGATTGTACCCTTGACAGGCCCTTATCACACCCGGTAGAGTGTAGCGGGTGTGGGGCCCCGGGTAACTTTCGGCTGAGCGGTGATCCGCCCGCCGCACCGCGAGGGTGTAATTTAGGGCGAGACACAAGGGGGGGAGGTGGTAGTACCACGTTAAGCACCCGAGGGTGGAAGAATAATCGGCTTTCGCCGACTACCCTCAACAAAAGTTGGTGAGGGTAGACGGAGAAAACTTAAAAATTGACTCACCCTCGAGTTGGATTCACTTTATGGGACGTGCGTGTACTCGTGCCACCTCAGCCGATCCTGTTGCGGACCCCGCGAAATTCTTCTCGTCGGCCGCGAAGCGGCCGGCGGGGAGACGCCTTCGGGGCTAGGCCCCCTGGGCGTAGAATCTGTCGACGCCCGTAAAAACGGGCGTGGCGTGGGGTTAAAAGCCCATAGTGGGCGAAAAACGCCCCTCTATGGGCCAACGAAGTCATAGTCCGGTGGGGCGTGGCCGGCACTTTGGCCGGCCGCGCGTCAAAAGCCGGTGACCGCCGGCGAGTCAGCCCACCGAGTGATTCCCTGTTCAGGGAGGCTCAGTGAGCGACTTCTAGCCAGGCGGTTGATGATACGTCCGGAGGAACCGGCGAGCTGACCCGAAAGTTGTCGGGGTCGCTCAGCCGGTGAAAGTAATAGTCGGGGAAGTCATGTCAGAGGCCACCGGCAAGGTCGAGTCGTCAGTGTGACGACGCCCTCAAACCGGTGGCGTTGGTCAATCTGGGTTGTCAGTTCCCTCGTCGAGCTCCTCCACCACAGCGAGCTCGCGGGGGAATGGTTTCTGGTCAGGGGGGCGCGCGTGATACGGGGCCAGATTCCGAAGATGCTCGAAGTCTGACCGATCTGCGCGCGCGAACATCCTGGTCGAGAGCCTGGACACGAACTCATCCAGGGTCTCGACTTTTAGGTCTCTCCGAATGACTTCGTTGCGGACGAACATCGGCGCATCCGCAATGGTGCGCAACGCCTTCGACTGCTGGGCCCGCAGTCTTTGGCGGTTGGTCTCAGAGACCAACGCGTACCATGCAGGCGCGGCGTACGTAAGACGGGTCCTCACGTACGCCTTATAAACGCCGACCTTCATGCGCAACGGGAGCCTCGAGCAGAGAGCGGGACGGAGCAAAGCAATGGCAGCCCTTGTTTGCCCAATCACGCTCGCCACATGCTTACTCATGGACAGGCTTCGGTCTATGGTTACCCCCAGGTATTTAGCCTGAGGTTGCCACCCGATTTCCTCCCCATGAAGCTTCAGTTTCGGAGGATCCAGCCGACCACGCCCCACTATGATCGCCTGAGTCTTCCCAACGTTTACGCGCAATCTCCACTTTGCCAGCCAGGCAGGGAGGGCATCAAGAGATAGCTGCATTTTTCGAGCGGCATGACGCGTGTTCATGGACACGCTGAAAAATGCAGCATCATCGGCATAGAGGGCCAGCTTGGTGCCCCCCTCGACAGGAATGTCGTCGGTGTACCTGGCGTAGCAAACCGGAGAAAGGCAGCTACCCTGGGGAACTCCAGCAGCGATCCTTCGGACTTGAGAGAGGGCGTCTTCCACTGCCACCTGGAAGCGCCTGTTCTCTAAAAAGGTGGCCACAATCTTGACGACTCTGCGAGGAGTCGTAGACGTGGACAGCTTGTATATCAAGCCCGGGTGCCAAACGCGATCGAACGCCTTCTCCATGTCGAGGAATACTGCTACGGTAGTCTCCCTCTTGTTGAGGGCCGCCGTCATATCGTGCAGTACTTTCGACAGTTGAAGGGTTGTGGAGTGCTCGGCTCGGAAGCCGAACTGCTCCTGGCGTGGCATGATGTGGGGGATCATGTGACGCAGAAGAAGTTTCTCAAACACCTTGCTTAGCGTAGGTAGCAAGGTGATTGGCCGATAGCTCTCAGGCTTCAGGGTGTTCTTCCTGGGCTTGGGGAGCATAATTACCCGCCCAAGCTTCCACGCGTCCGGGAAGTGCCCCGTGCGCGTGATGCCATTATAAATGCGCGTCACCGCTGCGATTGAACGCGGAGGAAGATGACGCAACATTTCATTCGTAATGGCATCAGGCCCGGGTGCCTTCCGGAGGGGAGTTCGTCTTATCGCCCGGAGCACTTGGCCGGGAGAAAAGACGATGGGGTCCTCATCAGGAGGTATCGGCTGAGCGAAATAGCCCGCCAGACTTCGCGAAACTTCTTCTTCGTCGTGGTCGGCGCCTGGGTTCGGCCTAAATTGGCTCTCCAGGCACTCAGCGAAAATCTCAGCTCGATCCTCGGCTCTGTAACGGGGGAGCCCGTCCTGAGCGAGGAGAGGTCGTACTGGTGCCGCTTTTCCGGAGAGCCTGCGACACAGTCTGTGGATGCCGGTCCAATCTTCACCGGCTGTATCAATGTCGCGCTGCCAAGAATCGGCAGCGGCAGCGTCGAGCGCGGCCGAGATTTTCTCGGCAAGCGCGTTCAGCCGGGTTTTCATGGTGGGGCAGCGAGTGAAGTTAAACTGCTTGCGCAGGCGTCGCTTCTCAGCGAGCATGTCTGCAACACGCCGCGGTAAGGGAGGAGCGGCCCCCCGACGGGGGGCATCCATGGCGGCGTGTTGCTTGGCTCGCTGGACTGCGGTCGCAAACTCGCTAGCCAACTCATCGACATCCGTTGGTGTAGAGACTGGTCTCATGGGAGTGTTCTCTACCATGTACTGGCCGAATTTCTCCCAGGCTATCTTCCGCCTCGGCGGCAGCAGCCTGGAGCGGGCCGGCTGGTCTGAAATGACCAGCAGGACCGGTTGGTGGTCGGAGCCTGTGTGATCGTCGAGAGTCTCAACGGTGGGGTCGGGCTGGAGCCCCTTAACCACCGCGAGGTCGATCACGTCTGGGAGGTGGGCACGGTTGTGCGGGTAGTGGGTCGGGGTCTCCGGCCCCAGGACCACGTACCCATTGAGGTCGGCGTCATCGAAGAGACGTTTTCCGTCCGGACAAGTCCGTGCGGAGTTCCAACCAACGTGTTTACAATTCCAGTCCCCGGCAGCGATCGTCGGCCCCGAGAAGTCCAGAATTTTCCGGACGTCCGTCAGGACCAACTGCGTCGCCGGGGGCTTGTAAATTACATACACGCGGGTTGGGACGTCACCGAGAGCGACCTCTACTCCCAGAGCGTAGACAGACTGAAGGTCAGCTGTGGTGAAGGGTGGCAGGAGCTGGTGCACCAATCTTCTACGTACCAGGACGGCTAAGCCTCGAAAGACGCGCCCGGTGGCGCTGAGCTCGTCCTGCCGGTACACGTAGAAGTTGGGAATCTTCAGTCGGTCTGCGCTACTCAGTTTGGTTTCTGAGATTAGCGCGACATCGATGTTCTGCTCCTTCAGGAGGGCACGCAGAAGGCCTATCTTGACCTTAGATAGGCCCTCTGCGTTCCAGTGTACTATCCTTAGAGACATAAATGTTATGCTCCAAGGATCTTAGCCATACCGGATAAGAGCACTGGCGTGGGGTCAGACCCCTCGTTCAGTGCCCTTAGCACATCCTGAACAACCTCAATGGCGACCTTCACCACCGCCTGTTTGGCGGCGGCTACTGCGCCAGCTCCGGCCGTCTTCCCCTTCCCCTGGATTGGGGCGGGGTGACGGACGGGGGCAGGAGGTTTTGGAGCGGTGGATGCCGCGGGCTCCTTAGGCTGCTGCTGGGGCGGGTTTGGGGGCAAAGAGGGACCCTTGGCTCCCTTCTTCGCGCGCCTCCTCCGACGCCTCTTTTTGGGGGCGCTCGACGGGCCGTTAGCCGCGGCCATGAGCGACCCCTTGGCATTGGACTCGCCCGTAGGCGCGTCCAGGACCTTCTTGGCCTCTGCCTTAGAGAAGGAGGTGCGCGCTGCGGTTCCGGCCTTCTTGTTACGTGCTTCGCGCACGAAGGCCGGGCAGGCCACATGGTTGGCCGGATGTGGCCCCCCGCAGTTGGCGCAAGTCGCCGGCTCCGTCTTGGGACGTTTGCAGTCCTTCGCCGGATGCTCTTCCCCGCACCGCACACACGCGATTTTGCGGTGGCATTTGTGCGAGGAGTGGCGGAACTGCTGGCACCGGTGACATTGCGCCGGTCCCTTTTTGCCCCGCCAGGCCTCTATCTTGACGCCAGGCATATTCAGGAGCACTGTCACTGAGTATATGCCTGGCACCGTTGCGGAGTCGCGCGTGAGTTGGGCAAAGTAAATACACCCCGGTCGTTCGCCACGCCCCTGGATGGGGCGCACGTATTCGGGGGTGTAGCCCAACTGGCGCAGCTCGGCCTCAATGAGGGCTGGGTCGGTTTCGACCGGCAGCCCTCTGATAGCAACCTTGAGGCTGCGCTCCGCTGGGAGGGAATAGGAGAACCACGATACCGCGGTCTCCTTTTCCAGGGCCATCAAGTACGACTGGATGGCCCTGTACTCCTCCCCGGTCTTGGGGATGAAGCGCACCCCCCGCCCGTATGGGCGGGCGTTAGGAGGGTGCCCGAGCTTCTCCCGGAGGGCCAAGAAATGCTTGGCCCAATCCGGCAGTACCTCCACCACTAGTGGGGGGTAGCGCTCCTTCCTAGACGGCGGAGCGGGTTGCTTGGCGGGCTTGGCCTGGCCGTTCGTTTGTGGCGGGGAATGGACGTCCCGCGAGGGTGGAGTTGTCACCCCGGAGCCAGAGGCTGCAGCCGCGTACGAGGGCTGCGTCTCCATGGCAGAGGGGGGTGACAAGCTATGTCTTGATTGAAAAACGGGAGGTGGTCCTCCCTGACCCCCACTGAAGGGGGGTGAAAGGCCTCTCACCGCCGGCATCGCTGGTACCCGTAGGTGGTACCCGCCGCTCTTTGGCGACGGGCTTTGGGTGGCCAGCATCTTGGCGGGCGGTGGGGGGGAAAGCTGTGCAGGCGACCGCCGCTGTGTGCGGGGGTCGCCGGGCCAGATCCTCTGGGGACCGGCTGGAGATGCCGCCGGCCACTCCCGGTCCGGCCTCTCCAAGGAGGGCATGGAGGGGGCGGTCTGCCGGGAAGTGGACGGCAGAGAAGGCGACAAAGTTAGGGTGGGCGATCCCTCCCTCGTCGGAGGGGGGCCGCGGTTTTCCTCGTCATAGAACGCCTCTCCCCCTCCCATTGCTAGTGGGGAGGAGGGGCGTGTAGTGGTCGGCGTCAAGTATCTATACTTGTCTTTGTCTTTGTCGTGGTGGTCGTTACGGGGCGTTAGCGTTAGCGAGGGCCGACGGAGCGGGGGGTCAATAAGACCCTGTGCCACCGCGCCCATGGCCCGCAGGAAGTTGTCGTCCATCGGTGCTGGCGACAAACTCCTGCGGAACACGCGCGGACGGTGCACCCGCGTCAGCCGCTTCACGGGGGCGGGAGGGGGAGCCATACCTCCCAAGCCCGGCGCTTGACGTCTACTGCGGCGGTGGGGTCAGAACTCCTTCTCCGCCGCAGCCGACAACCTGGGGGACACCCGGGAATTACACCGGGCGCCCCCTACCAAGGACGCAGGTTGCTGCGCGACACTCTTAGAAAACCGGCCGTACCCCCGACTAACCGAGGAAGGCGGGTCGTCGCCACCAGTTCCCCGCCGCAGAGATTACCACACCCGGAAAAGTCCGAGGTGTGGGTCCCGGGCAGTACGCTGGTAGGCTTCGACCGCCCGCCGCGGCGCAGGGGTTTTTGGCCGGGACTAGCGAGGTTTTACTTTTAGTGCGCAACTAGAGGCGGTTGACACCCCCAGTTGGGCACAAAAACGACAACGACTGCAGAGGGTAGGTTTTGGGCTGAGCCCGGAAGCAGGGGGGGGGCGCCCCCACCCTCGACTAGGCGAGGAAGGCGACTCACCACCGCCGATTGTCCCCTTGACAGGCCCTTATCACACCCGGTAGAGTGTAGCGGGTGTGGGGCCCCGGGTAACTTTCGGCTGAGCGGTGATCCGCCCGCCGCACCGCGAGGGTGTACTTTGGGGCGAGACGTAAGAGGGGGAGGTGGTAGTACCACGTAATACACCCGAGGGTGGAAGAACAATCGGCTTTCGCCGACTACCCTCAACAAAAAGTGGTGAGGGTAGGTGGAGAAAACTAAAAAACTTGACTCACCCTCGAGTTGGATTCACAATTCGTGCGCGTACTCGTACCACCTCAGCCGATCCCTGTTGCGGACCGCCGCTACCGGCCTCTATTTATATGATTCCCGACACTTTGCGGGGTTAAGCTCCGCGCGGTGTGCGGGGGGAGGTGAGCGTGGGAGAGAGGGAGAGCGAGAGCTTTTTGTCCCTCATCGCTGGCTATTACGTCCGCGTGTTTCGAACGTACTCTAATGTGGGCCTATCCGGTCAAGCATTTCCTAACTAGGTATTTATTTATTTTTAAACTATATTTTAATGAGGAAACCTATTTTAACTATACTTAACGAACTATAACTTTACTTATTCTTTGGGAAAATAATAAACAAATCGATCTATGTTTTATTATAAAACCTATCCTACTTAACGTACAATAATGATTTTAATTATTTTCAAAATTTTATATAAAGGCTATGTAAGCGATGCCGGCTGTCCCGTACAAAAAAGAAAGTTGTATATCGATTTTTTTAATCGATTCTTTCTCATCTTCAAAAATTCGTGCGAGGTTTTGACTTGTAGGTCAAAAGGACTACCTGGTTATGTTTATATCTTCGAATGAAACAATGAAATATACTGTAATGAACACATTGAATGCTACCAGAGTGTAGCCCGAGTCAAGTATTCAGTGTGAACTCTTTAACTTATACTCAAAACAAACAAATACTACACTAAATCATCATTCGCTTGCCCTTATCCCATTTACTTGGGGTCGGCGCAGTACGTTTTCTTCTTCCATTCATCCCTGTCAGCCGTCAATTCAACACTCACACCTGTTTTAGACATATCAGCTTTCACGCAGTCCATCCATCTTTTCTTTGGTCGTCCTCTCCCAACATATCCATCCACATTCAAATTCATTACCCTTTTGCCTATATGACTTTCATCCCTCCGCATAACATGGCCATACCACGCAAGGCGATTTGCTCTTACTTTGTTGGTAATTGGCGCAACTTTCAGACTTCCTCTTATATACTCATTCCTTATCTTATCCATTCTTGTTACACCACACATCCATCTCAGCATTCGCATTTCCGCAGCGTGAAGTTTTCTTTCATCCATCACTTTCATAGCCCAACACTTTGATCCATACATGACGACAGGTCTTATGACGCTCTTATAGATTTTCCCTTTCAGCCTGAAGGGCATTCGGGGGTCGCAAGTTGTTCCTGTAACCTGTCGCCATTTCATCCACCCTGCGCTAATTCTGTGCGTAACAGCTCTGTCTATCTCACCATCTCCTAAATACTACACTAAATAAAAAAACTTAAATATATGATCACGAAAACAATTCTGAGCATAATGTAATGCACACATTGAATACTACCAGAGTGAAGCCGCAGTCAAGTATTCAATGTGAACTCTCTAACATATACCTACTCAGAACCAACTATTTGTACACTATCGTAAAACTTTTAAGCAAATGTAATGAAAACCGTTTGACACATAATATGTATTGCTCACATTGCATACTACCAGAGTGTAGCCCCGGTCAAGTATTCAATATGAACTCTCTAACATATAACCAAAACCAACTATTTCTATTTCAACTATAGTCCAACCGTTTTTAATTTGAATTTTAATCGTGCATTAAATCTTAATTGTGGGCGTAAACTAATGATCAAATTAAAATAAGAAAGATTAATAAATACCTTATGTACGGTCCATCCCGCTTCTGAAGTAAAATGAAATCGTTTTACTTGAACACTTCACAATTTATTTCACACTGACAACTATCATAGATTCTGCTGACCAGGTGTAACCTACCAGGCTTTTCGTTCGACTGAGCTGCCGTCGGCTCAAGTGACGGCTAGCTAGCTCAACCCAACCCCACTCCGAATACTTTTGAAAGAGGAAACACGTCATCAGTGTTGCCAGTACAAAGTTGGAAAAATTATAAAAACACATTTAATTTTAAGAATCATGACACATTCATGTTATTCTCTGGCTCCCAGTTCAGCATGAAACAATACATATTTACAATACTCTAACAGACAAAAGATTTCCGTGCTTTAGAGGGCACGGTAACTGTCTCCGTGATGGTCTGAGCCGTGAGCCCACGATTCGGAGGTTCTGGATTCGATTCCCAGAGGAAAATTAAAATTGTAAGTGCCTGACGAAAACAACACAGCAAATATTTAGATGTGAATGTCTAAAGGCGTTTTACCACTAGTGTTCTATTAGGCTTTTATGGGGCAGGCAGATCGTCAACCACCCAAACCAAGGTCGTTTCGCCACGTCTGACAAGTTTTGAAGGTTAATTTAGATAGATGTGTATTTTACTGTAGTGACAGGTTGTCAGCCCATCACTATGTTGTACTTTTATACTGGGTGCAAGGGACAACGTCCAGTAAACAGAAAAGGGTTGCTCAGTCAACAAAACTGAACAACTATCAGAAATTCTTTCAGGAGAAAAAAAGAATTACCTTCCCAAACATAATGACCACCTTTATTAGGCAATATAAATGCCAGTTTTTATTTTACTTCCTAAAAAAATTCTTGGTGATAGTTGTTCAGTTTCGTTGACTTGAAGGATACAGAAGATGGCCTAGTACCCTTCCAATTGTTTGAGTGGACTGTATTTCGAGGTCGCTTATGAGTGACTGGATGCGATATAAATAATACGTCCTAGAGTTCAGAACACAAACTATATTGTCTTGATATCACTTTTACATTTAGGATTTAATTTCACTGAGAAAATACATATATGGGCATGGCTGCCGGTCAACGAGTTCTGATTCTGACAGACAAAAAACAGAACACTATCAGTTAAATGTGTTGGCAAATTGGTTACATTAAAACTACTATTTCATTATGTTGTCATATTTAATAGCTAAAACTTATTTTAGAAACAAAATATTTGAATAAAAGACATGAAACATTGTTTACCTTTAATCAAAACTGAATTGGAAATACTATAATTAGAATTGCTTTTTATGTTTTATCTTATTGGAAACTTTCCATAAATGTAATAGTCAGGTTCTATATCTACTATATTACAAGCGAATCATTCTTCCTTGTTGGTCTGGGAGTACATACATCACGCATTTATCCCTAATGGGGTAGGTAGAGCGTAAACGACCCTGACTATTCTCTCCACAGTGGAAATTTTGGGCGACTGGAACTGCCACCACTTTGTGTGGGGTTGCGGTAAAACTGACCCCGTAGGGGAATTTCTTTTAGAAATTATTGACTCTTTGAATCTCTGCCCTCCCCCCCTCCCCTTCTTAAATATGTTATTAATAAATGTCATGCGGAGAAATTCCGCACTAGTGAGAAATTTTGATAATACCCTACCAGCGTATGATTCTGACAACATTCAAACATGTATTAACTCTTTAATCAAAGTTCTTATTATTTGCGCTGATATGTCTTTCCCAATTAAAAGAACGGCCTCTGGGCTGCTCCCATCCGCTCTTTGGTGGGATAGGGAATGTACAAACGCTGTTAAACACACTAAAAGTTGTGAACTAGAGTATGCTCTGGATATCTCCTTCCCTAACTTCATAAAACTTAATCATTCTCTAGCCCAGTCCAAACGCCTCTTAAAATCTAAAAAACGTGATGGCTGGAAATCATTCTGTTTGTCTCTCTCTCCTACTACACCTCCATCTGTTGTATGGAATGGAATAAAAAGATTTCGTGGGGCTTATTATCCTCCCTATCGATCCTGCCCCTCTTCTACTGATTGGGCAGAGGAATTTATGAATAATCTAGCTCCATCCTATGTCTCGTCAGATCTACAGATTCCCCTC
The DNA here is from genome assembly GCA_949820665.1 of Scrobipalpa costella. Lineage (NCBI taxonomy): Eukaryota > Metazoa > Arthropoda > Insecta > Lepidoptera > Gelechiidae > Scrobipalpa > Scrobipalpa costella. The sequence continues at coordinate 137,399 of OX463295.1, forward strand.
TTTCGTATAGATAGTATCCCTTATTCCTTTTTTGTTCACTCCCCGAACTCGGTTCTTAACTACTTTTTAAATATTATTCCTGCCTCCTTCAAATCCCAATTAATTATTCCTATTTTAGGGTTACCACAGGGCTCTGTCCTAAATCCCTTCCTCTATAATATATATACTTCTGATCTACATACCTCTATAACCTCGTCTCGAATTCTGCAGTATGCTGATGACCTATTAGTCTACTCTTCCAATAACAAAATTTCCGTTGCAGCTGACTCAATCAATGTCTCCCTAAATAATCTATCTTTATGGCTGGCTAACCATGGCTTTTCCCTTTCCCCCTCCAAGAGTAATATTGTAATTTTTACGAGGAAAAGAATAATCCCTGATATTTCTATCTCTATAAATAATAGTCCTGTTCCTATTTATAATCATGTTAAGTTCCTTGGCGTTATTCTCGACTCCAAGCTTTCAGGTATCTATCTTCTGGACTATATTGCTACTAAGTGTGAGAAAACCTTAAATATTATGCGTTGCTTATCGGGCGTATGGTGGAGGTCTCATCCTTTTTGTATGAAACTATTATATAACGCTATCATAAGGAGCCACTTGGACTATGGTTCCTTTTTACTAGACCCGGCTAACAAGTCAGGCTTACGCAGGCTTGATATTATTCAGTCCAAAGCCCTCCGTATAATTGGTGGTGCCATGAAATCCAGCCCAGTCAATGCCCTCCAGGTAGAGAGCGTGGAGCCTCCACTTGATTTACGTCGTCAACTCCTGTCTGACCTTTTTTTACTCCGTATTTCTCAATTTTCCTTTCACCCTCTTTTTCCTAAACTGCAACTACTATCTAATTATTACAATAGGTATGTGTATTGGGCAAAAAAGAACTCTTCCTGTCTCGTGAAAAGTTTCTCTAGAATAAGAGCCATTAAAGACCCTATTTTCCATTCTGAAAACCTTCCCATCTTTAGCTTCTCATATGAAACAGTTATTTTCTAATCCGACATCTCATTGAATTTTAATATTTGTATATCCCTTCAAAAGTGCAGAGAGTGGTTGGCACCATATTTATTCCGATGCTTCCAAATTATCGCCACTAGGCTGCACCCACACAGCCTTGGAGTGTTTCACAAACAATATAATATTGTCCAGAAAATTAAATTTCCCCCCGAGTCTTCAGTTTTCACTGCGGAATGTTTGGGATTACTGGCGAGCGTTAATTATGTTCTTTTAGCCAAACTTAACCTTTGCCTTGTCTTCACAGACTGCCGTAGTGCGTTGCAAGCATTATTATCAAACCCGTTCTCTTCCAATTCATATAGCCATATTCTTCTTCAAGTAAAAGAAAAATGACTTATATGCTGTAAATACTTACATGTTACTTATATGTTAGAGGCTTCAAGGTGGTCCTCGTCTGGGTCCCGAGTCACTCCGGCATATCCGGCAACGAGCGGGCTGATCAGCTCGCTAAGGAGGCAGTGGTCTGTGGGGACAATTTTCCCTTTAGGAATTATTCCCAGGACCTACTGTCTCTACCCGCTAGCTATATGTCCAGCTCATGGTATGCCCGATGGGCTCGTACGTCCAGAACGAAAGGGGCTCACTTCATACGCATACAAAATGACATCCCATCAAAACCTTGGTATTCTAGGATTTCCCTTTCCAAAAAAAATACTTCTTCAATCATCCGTATGCGCCTTGGACACTGTAGTTTTCCAGTTCATCTAAATAAAATTAGAGTTAGAGACTCTTCCATCTGTGAGTGTGGCTACAATGAAGGGTCCTTAGACCACATATGTTTTCAAAGCCCACTTTCTAATCATTCTTTCTTCTTTTCTCAGCTGTGTAATCTAAAAGTTCATTTTCCTACCTGTATGGCTGTATTTCCTACCTTCTGCACTCTAGGGATAGAAATATTTATTTATCTATTAGAAGCTTTTGTAACTTAAATAACCTAAATTTATAAATCTGTATCCTTGTGTAGCTTTGTTTTCATATTCTCATTACTATTTATGTACCGTATATATTTATTCTCATTAAATCTATTTTTCTGATCCGGTTTCTTACTTTTTTCTTACTTTTCATTACGTTTGCGCGTTTTTTCTTGTTTAATTGACATGACACTGGCAAAATGTCCCAAAACCCCAAAACAGACGATTGCTATTAAAAAAAAAATATGACGGCATCAGTGCTGCCAAGTGCAGCGATTTATCGCCATTTAGGCTATCTCGAATGGTGCCTCCCCTCAAACAATGGCACATCTATTGTCTTGTCCCGCGTGCCCTCCATCTTGCACCCAAGAAGACCTTTACAACGCCACTGATGTCGCAGTGCGTTTGGCAGAGTACTGGTCGAAATTAATCTAAGCCGTTACGATCGATACGATAAGAAGAAGAAGAAGGCTATCTCGAAAGGTGCCGTGGCGACCAAAAATTGCCATTTGCGAATGGTTACAATTTAGGCTATCTCGAAAAAAATATTAGGCGATATTAGGCTACTTCAAAAATAATTAGAAGTAGGATATTTTCATCATATTGGGTACGAATACGAACAAAATGGGTCCAAACACATAGGTTTTCTGAATAATTATTGGAAATTTCTACTATACACCCATAGTCCACCCTCTTTGACTCAAGATTTTGAGATCAAACCAAATTATTTAAATAACATCCATACTAAACAAAGTCTTAAGGGATAGGTCTCAAGCATTTAAAATAGTAGCTATTTAGATTATTCGTAAATTATTTTAGGCGATTTTAAGCTACTTCACCTTGGGCGACTTTTAGGCTATTTGAAATTGACTTTTCGGCGATATCATACTAAAAAGACTTGGCAACACTGGATGGCAATCACAGACAGATGAATAAAAATTTACGCCAATTTTCGTATTCATGTGTGTGCCCCGTATTTTCGATCGTTTTGGATTATAGATTACAAGAAAACAGTGCATGTAGTGTACAAATATGAGTACTTTAGACGATGATGACGGTTTGAAGTGTGAGGGAGTGTGTGGAGCAGCGGCGGCACGCGTTTGCCGCGGGTGCCTGTCCAACGGCGGCGGCGTCGGGGGCCAGCTCCGCGACCTGCTCGCGTCGAGCGCCGAGCTGCGGGAGTTCTGCGACCTCACTGGACTGCCGGTCAGTTCTTGGGTTAATGAAATCTAGATAGTGATGCGATTTTGACGTTATTTTTGCTTACTCTTAATTGATTGTGTCATCAACTGACCTACTACAAATGATAGGATAGGAACTACAAACGAACCTAAAACATTTAATTTCATGTAGATATTCCATAGCTGTATGAAAATGACTCAGACTCTGACTGGACCGTACATAATGTTGTAGCTATCTTGTACTAGAACTAAACAAATTCATTGTCCATAGAACCTTCCAGCCTGTGGATCACTTTTTATAATATGCTCGACTATGGATGCAACTTTCTACAGCTAAATATAATTAGAATCAGAATCAGAACTTTATTAGTATTATGGTTAAGGTATGTTATATGTTTGGAATATAAATGGGTCTAATGCAAGGCTCATGTAGACCGCTGGTGTGTTATATATGTAAACCTTCATCTAAAATAATTTTAGGATACTGCTGTTAAAATTAGTTGAGGAATCATGATGCCAGAATTGACAGTATCTTGAGATTGAATGTTGTCAAGACCTTAGTGGGTCAAGCCTAGGCAATATATGAAATATATCATTTTTATACCTTCGGCGGAAGAACATTTGCTATTTGAGTTTGCAACAACATAATTTAAAGAAATGCTGGTTTTGTTAGAATTTAACGGAGTAGCGCAGTGATGGATCCCTAAATATTCTCACTAAACTGATTGAATAACAGATAAACTCGTAAAACATTTATTCTAAATTATACATCGACATATCAGACATTGCAAAAACCAAGTGACACAGTGACACATAAACACTTTCGAACTGTTGGTCTGGCACGACGTCCATCTAGCCCGTTTTAACATCTTCTCTTGGCGTGTCCAGGCCGATCAGTTTCATTATGTTCCATAGGGCTGGTCTGGGAAGCGGCTTGGTGAACATGTCTGCCACCTAAAGTCCGCTTGAGACCTTTATCACTTCCATTTCACCATTTGTGACAAGCTCCCTTACATAAAAATGGCGAATTCTTATATGCTTTGTTCTCTTATGGAATTCAGGATTTTCTGCAAGCTTTATGGCGACCTCGTTATCCACCTTTAATGCTGGTACACCCTTTAAGTTGACCATGTCCTTAAAAAGACGTGTGAGCCAAACTGTTTCCCTGACTCCATCGCTTGCAGCCACAACTTCTGCTTCTGTCATTGAAATTGCTACACTTGATTGCCTTTGGCTAATCTAGGTTATTGCACCTCCTGCGTACATACACAGTACACCTGATGTAGATCTGCCTGTACTACTACTTCCGCCATGGTCTGCATCACTATAATTTTCTAGAATCCCTTTCTTGTAGTCTCTTTTGTAGACTATTCCCGTGCTCGGGGCATACTACAAGTAACGCATAATCCGCTTTACTCTTTTGCAGTCTTCAATCTTCGGACGCTCTAGGTTTCTAGACACTATGCTAACAGCATAAGCAATATCTGGTCTTGTCCCGACCATCAGATATGCAAGTGCTCCAACTATCTGTCTGTAGTTCTTGAGTATCATCTCATCACTCTCAACCTCAGGACTGGCATCATCTTTGACAATAGGGGTCATTTCCGGTCGACAAATTCTCCATGCCAAACCGTCGTAAGACTTTCTTTGTGTAAGATGTCTGGCAAATCTTTAAACCGTCTTCTCTGGTTTCAATCTCTATGCCAAGAAAGGTTTTGTTGTAAGCTTAAAATTGTCCTTAAGCTCGTTAATGAACTTACCAATGACCTTCGGATTTCTTCCCGCTACTAGGCCATCATCCACATATAAAGCCAGTGTAATCCTTTCTCCATTGCTCTTATTCCTCAAAAATAGACAAGGATCAACTTCGCTGTTCTTGAAACCAATTTGCTTCAAAACGTCTACAATCCGTTTGTTCCAGCATCTCAGTGCTTGTTTCAAACCGCACAAACTCTTTTGTAGCAAACAGACTCTATTTGTGCCATCATTAAATCCTTCTGGCTGTTTCATGAAGATTTCTTCATCCAGGTTTCCATGTAAAAATGCTGTCGGGACATCAAACTGAAGTATCGAAAGTCCTTCACTCGCTGCTACACTCAATACTGCTCGAATCGTTCCCATTTTTGCAACTGGACTGAAAGTTTGATCATAATCAATTCCCTTTTTCTGGGAAATACCCTTGATAACAAGTATCGCTTTATACTTGTCCGCCGATCCATCAGCGTTTGATTTAACCCTATAAACCCACCTACAAGGGATCGCTTTTCTATTCTGTGGTAAGTTGACTATAGTCCAGGTCTTGTTTTCCTTCAAGGAATCTATTTCGCTTATCATAGCTTTGTGCCAGAGTTCACGTTCAGCACTGTTAATAGCTTCTTTGTAGGTAGAAGGTTCGAAATGGCCACTAGTTTCCATTTTATGTATGTCTATGATAAAGTCGCTGCATTTTTGTGGTGGTGTAATCTGTGAACGATCTCTCAGAGTTATTCATTCATTCATATATTTATTGCGATCATGTACGTACATATACATTACATTATGCAGGTCTTAAATACTATTTTAAATAGATTGAGCAGTACATGAACCCTGTTACTAGGGCATTGCAATATGTCTTAAACAAAGTATAATCAAATATTTTTAGCTTGTACGATATATAATTAGATTGGATAGCAGAACTTCCGTTCTTGTAATAACATATGTGTCATTATCGATACGTCAAACGATTGGTTTATAAGTTTTGTCAAAGGTGGCGCAAGTATATCTGCACACTGTTTTAATAAAATAGGGGGGATTTCGGCAATTCCGGAGCTATATTTACTGTCAAGATTTTTTAAAAGTTTTAATGTTTCGCATTCGTCAATTGGGAATAAGTCTTGTAGATTGCGCCTCAATCTCCAGATCTGAAACCTAACCAATGTCATCGACAATATTACCACCATCATCAATATCATCAGCTATCTGACTGGTTGCGTTGTCATAGACATCCACGTCCCCTCCTAATTCACGATTTTCATCAATCACATCATCAACATTTTCATTGATCCTTCTTACCTCCGAATCAAAGTTCTGTGAAGTTCAGGCTTCCTGCGGCTCTATTGGAGTTGGATAAACTCTGAAGTATTCGTAGAAGTCAACGGTTTTAGTGAAATTTCGATTTCATTCTGTTCTTTTCCTTCATTGACGGTCTTCTCTGGTCCAGAACAGTCCAAGTTGCTATGTCCCTTCAGAACTTTTTCGTCAAAAATGACGTCTCGCGATCTTATCAGGCTGTTATTATTCATATTCCACAGCCTGTAGTCGTCGTCATTATCATATCCGATAAGGATACACTTCGTCGCCTTTTTCTGCAACTTCCTTCTTCTCTGCTTTGGTACATGAGCATAACAAGGACTCCCTATAACCCTCAGGTGCTTTATTCCTGGTTTTTTGTCCAACCAAAGCCCGTATGGAGACTTCTTTTCTACACTTGGACCCGTTCTATTCAAGATATAGACGGCTGTATTAACGAGTTCAGCCCATAACTTTGAGGTAGTTTCTCATGCGCATGCATCATAGCTCGAGCACATTCAACGATTGTACGATTATCTCGCTCACAACACCCATTTTGTTCCGGTGTGTACGGCATCGTCAATGTCTGTTGAATTCCATGCTTTTTCAGGGTAATACGTACTTTTTCATTGTTGAATTCACCTCCGTTATCATTTAACAAAACTTTCACAATATGTCCAGCTGTCTTGCATTCTGCCAGCATCTGTTGCAGCCTGTCGCTTACTTCTGATTTCTCCTTCAGAAAATAAACGTATCGATAACCAGTAAAATCATCCTTAAAAAGTATCTAAATTTCGAGAAGGTCCTTGGGAATGGTCCGCAAATATCAGAATTTATTATTTCTCCAGGTTGTTTGGCCCTTTCGCGCACTCCGAACTTCCGTCTATGTGCTTTACCGAAAATACAACCTTCGCATAAATCACCAGTGTCCTTGACCTTAATACCCAATTCTCTTTCTATGACCTCTCTAACATGCCTCTTGTTTTGGTGACCCATTCTTTCATGGTAAAGTTGTAACATGTCAGTCTTATCATCAATCAAGTTGACCATCGCTGCTCTCTGAGGTATGGCTTTAAAGTTCAATTTGTAAAGTCCTCCATATTTGTCCCTTTTTCCGGTGGCAGTGACTCTTCCATTGATTCTGACTTTACATGTAGTCACTTTCGACGTGAATATGCTATCAGGATTTCTATCCTGTGTCGATAGCACTGAAAATAGGTTCTTGCTCAACTTTAGTACAAACCATACATCCTTCAGAAGGGTTTCCTCACGTTTTCCGTCAATTGTACCAGCGATCTTGACTGTACCTTTACCAACAGCAGGTACTACAGTCCCATCAGCTGTCATGAAACTGTGTGCGCTTCTCTAAAGTTCTCAAAGTCCTGGAAAAAGTCCTTGCGCATCGTCACGTGATTCTTTGCGCCATTGTCCACATACCAGCCATCTGTATCTACAGCTGAGTCCACGGAGCAAAGCATCAACATCATTGGTTCACTTTGGTTCTTGTTGGGACAATCCTTTTTTAAATGGCCTACTCCCTTGCATTCAAAGCATTTGAGTTTAATCCCACTTTCCTTGCGAGAGTTTTTACGTACGGTTTTCGTAACAAAAGCTTCACCACTTGGTGTGGCCATTGAGTCGCTGGGATTCTTAGAATATCTAAAGAATTCTAAACACAGGTCATATACGCGATTATTATTTACTTCGCCGTATAATCTATTTAATTCATCCCACACTTCTTTAGGTTTTGTGAGTCTGAGCACTTAATTCAAAGTTTCATCACTGATATTATTTGTGATCAGTAGGAGCGCTGTGCTTTCTAGTCGCATGTATTCACTAAGTTCTCTGTTATAACTCCTTACAGCCTCGGTGCTCCAGCTAGTAACGCCGTTGACACCTCCGCAGATTCATGTACTTCCGCTATTGTCGCGGGTCTAACTGGCATCACCTTGCGGCCTTCAACAATATCCAAAAGTCCGTCAAAGCCGCGCAGCAGGGCAGTCATTCGGTATTTCCATTGGATCCAGTTTTCAGAGTTCAGTTTCGTAATTTGAACTTTCGTGAGATCCATCATAAACTGTTACTGGGGGCCGTAACCTTTTAGAATGTAACGGAGTGGCGCAGTGATGGATCCCTAAATATTCTCACTAAACTGATTGAATAACAAATATAAACTCGTAAAACATTTATTCTAAATTATACATCGACATATGAAAGACATTGCAAAAACCAAGTGACACATAAACACTTTCGAACTGTCGGCCTGACACGACGTCCATCTAGCCAGTTTTAACAGGTTTAGCAACAAAATTGAATACTAACTTAAATATGAAACATGAAGCAATGGGATCACTTTGGATAGACCTACAGATTGCAGATACTAGGTTATTAACTAAGCGGTTTATACAGAGGGCAAAAATCAACTCAAGACCAAGACAACTTACTGCTACAACAAATTACAACTGCATCAGAATCTAGTACTACTATTGTAATGGGAAACTTCAACTTTCGAGGCTTGAATTGGCCTTTTGAAAATTGTAGCTACCACACCCTGAGAGAAAACAATTTTGTACAATGGTATTAGTAACTTTCAGCAGCTAGTAACATAGCATTCTAGGTTTTGACAGGGAAATAAGCCCTCCTTTCGGGACCTTGTCCTAACAAATGATGAAACATTTGTAGCAAAAGTTGAATATCAAGCTGGAATAGGAAAAATTTAATTAAAATTCATTTATTTCAGGCAAGATATCCCATAGTATGTCATTACATTGTAAATTGTCATTAAAATGTAGAATAAACTAAGATAAATCAAGAGAATTAAATTAATGAATTAATTTAACATACATGTCAGTTACTTAACATTATAACATTTATCTAATCTATAGATATTTTCGAATACTATTTTAACAATATTATTCGTTGACGACTGTAGCTTTTTGTGGAATGATATTTTTTTAATGTCTTCAACAAGTCACACATACCCTTGACTCCGTTCTCAGCGAACATGCCAGACGCGCTACACCGCCAGGGCAGACTGAGCATCACTCTTAGAGCATTGTTATATTGTAGTTGCTCCACAGATGGCTGGTGTAGAACGCCTGGCAGTACACCTTGAACAGCGTTACTTTGCCCTGGTTCGAGCAGAGAACTGCCTCGCCAGCATGTTGATGCGCGCGGCCAGTGCGCGCCGCTGCCGCTCCAGGTCAAAGCAACGCTGTTCAAGGTGTCATTAAGTCGTGTACCGTCTGTGGCGCCATGTAACATTTCTGATACAGACCGATAATCCGCCTATCAAAATTCAAGTATTCTTTCAAATCCATTTTGCGTCAATGTAAGTTATCACTACATAGTATAAAACAAAGTCGCTTTATCTGTCCCTATATCCCTATGTATTCATAAATCTTTAAAACTACGCAACGGATTTTGATGGACAGATTGATTCAAGTGTATGGTTTATATGTATAATACATGCATAATATAGTAGAGAAACACTGATAATTTCCGTGCAAAGCCGGGGCGGGTCGCTAGTCTGTCACAAACTAATGTATCGACTTAGTTTATCACAAAAATTGTAGATGGCGTTAGTGCCAGGTTTCGACCACTCATCGTTGACCGATCGGGTTTAACTACCTACGGGATTTAAAAAATAGGTAAAATAATTATTAACGTGTTAAATATTGTGTGTTTTGTATGATATTGTAGTGTAGTTTTAATTTTTTAATAATTCATTGCCTTCGATGAATTTGGAGTTTCTGTCTGTTTGTACCAGTTATGTCACATTGCCTAACGTGGGTACTTTTTTCTTTATGAAGAAGCTTGATTCATTATTTTTATTCATTATTTTTCTGACGAACTGATCTAGGCGCATCCTCAAATGTTGTCATGCGTCTATCACGAGAAATACCTCACAATCATAATACAAAAAATGGTATACTAATTCTTAGTACTATTCATCGAAACAGGATTCCAGATTGCAAGCTACCCACAGACAAAGAGATGTCCAAGGAAGGCGGAGGCTATTCTGTTGAGTACGTTACTGATGTCAACGGCGCGAATATAGCTACTGCAGCCTGGAAAGATAATAAGATAGTTACTATTGGGTCAAGTTTTGTAGGAGAAATGCCTTAAGCCCAGGTGAGGCGGTATGACAAGAAGAACAAGCGGTACGTATTACTTGATCGTCCAGATATTGTTGGAGAATACAATCGTCACAGCTTCGCAGCAAAAGGTGGCAGGTTCAGATGTTTTACCATTTACTGGATTTGAGAATGACAAACGCATGGCTTCTTTATAAAAGGATTCGCAAACCAAAGGGTTTTCAGAATAAACCTTTGAACTCTGCTGATTTTCAGCTTGGAGTTGCAACAACTTTATGTAAGCTTGGTGTACCATCGATCCATCGAAAACGAAATTCTAAGAAACTCAAGCTTCTCGAAATTCATGCTAAGCGACAAAAGGTCCAGCACAACATATTCCTCCAATGGCAATCAGGGAAGATAGAACAGGCCCCTAGCCCGTTTGGACAGAAACACGCTGCAAATTTCCAAACTGCTCTGGTGTCTCACAAACAATGTGCCAAATATGTGCCGTTTCTAAAAAAAAAACATGTCACCTTTTGGTTATTAAAATGGGACTAGACTTGCCAATACTAGACATGTTAACCATACAATGCACCTGGAGCAGTGGGTGGTGCTGAGTTGTTACCCCAGAAGGCAGAAAGTTAACGTCGAACTGACAACCTGATGGATGATGATGCCTATTGCAAAGATTGGTGGGAGACGACCCAGGAACAAAGGGTACAGGAAAAACCAGTGGGGGGACGCATTTGCCCAGCAGTGGGCCAATATACTCCTAGCCTAATATCCTCTATAATCTATATCTATATCTCTAGCCTTTTCTAGGTCAGTTATCTTTTTGAGAAGTTTGATTGAGGATACTGGTCTTTACACAGTGACTGCCATCTGACCTCCGCCAATCAGAAGGAAAACCTAACCCGATCCCAGATAAGATTTTTGCCTCAAGCCGCCTAATGACCTCTGACATGGCTTAACAACTAGTATCTACTTTTAGTAGTGGTTTTGTATACGGGTATGCGACCCCGGCTTCCCGAGCTACTACAGCCACAAACCCAGTCCTCCAAGGCAGTAGTATCCTTACACCTAGTTTCCTATCCCAACTCATATTTTTCCTCTCCCACCCACCCTTTCCGTTCACCTTCCTGTTTCCTCCCTCATCCGCCAATCTAAGGTCTGCCGCGCCGATGGATGCATGGCTAGGGGCGAGCCTAGTTTTGAGCGTGCCGATGGCCCTGGGACCGGGTGACCCCAGATCAAGGCTAACCTTGTCCTGGTAAGCGGGGCTCTGCCAGGATCGACATATGAGTGCCCTCGCTGCTCGTGGGAACGCAATGGTTTTTTTAAATATGCAAACTAATAAAAATGGCGGCGATGTAGGATTTCGCAACTCATCACGTCACGTTTCTACCGGGTGCGGAACGCGGACCACAGAGAGCCGCTTTGCTACGATGAATGTTAGAGGTAGTATGGCTGAGAAAATAGACGAGGTATGCCAGTTGATGGATGATAGGCGTATAGATGTACTGTGTGTGAATGAGACTAAGCGGAAGGGATGCGACCAGACGCAACATGGACCCTACGTAGCGTATTGGTCTGGGGTTCTCAGTACCGACAGAGGCTCTAAGGGAGTCGGTGTATTCCTCTCCGCACGAATGGCTGAATGTGTGACTGAGTATGAATGTGTGAGCCCTCGACTTCTCTGGCTTAGGCTGAAGGTCGGAATCACTCGTATCTTCATCCTAGGTGCATATGCACCGACGGATGTGGGTAGGAGTGGGTCCACAAAAGCTAAAAAGGAAAATGAGGAGTTCTGGGAGAGTGTTAGAGATGTTTTGAAAAACTGCAAGGCAAATGAAAAGATTATAATGTTAGGCGATTTTAATGGATGGGTGGGTATTAAGCGTGATGGGTATGATAAGATCCTTGGAGCATTTGGTGATGAAAGGATAAATGAGAATGGAAGGAGTTTGTTAGGGATCTGCTTGGAGTGGGATCTTTTTGTGTCGAATACCATGTTTCAACACAAAAAGATCCATACTTATACTAGAGCAGAAAGATCCTTAAGAAGCATGATAGATTTTGTGATTGTGGATGAACGATTGAAAATGAAAGTTCTGGACACTCGGGCATATCGGGGTGCCGGAATCGACTCAGACCACTTTCTGGTGATATCACGTATAAGTGGTCTCTTTAATCGATGGAGGCACAGGGTGAATCAGCCAACTAGTGATCTGGAAAGAGTGAAAGTAGAAAATTTGCAAGAAAATGATGTAAGAAAGGAATATGTTAGAAGATTGAAGGATGAATTTAGTGGTGTGAATGAAATGTCTGATAGTGAAGAAGGTTGGAAGGAATTTAAGGAAAGAGTGCTGAAAGTTGCTATAGAAGTATGTGGAGTTTCTAGACGTTCGAAAGGGAATAAACAGAGGAGTGCATGGATGAGTAAAGATGTGCAAGAAGTGGTACAAAGAAAGAAGAAAGCATGGTTGGATTGGTTAGCTACCAAAGCTAATCAAAGAATGCAAAAAGCGGCAGATGAGGATGTAGACGAAGCACGAAAGGAATATAAACTATTGAAAGATGAAGTAAAGAAAGCAGTGAATAAAAAGAAAGACGAATATAAAGATGAATTTGACAGGAGGCTTTCAGAAAACTTTCGGTCCAACTTAAAAGTTTTCTGGAAATCCATAAGGACAGCTCGCGGTAAAACTGCAACATCCGAGCTGAGTAGGATTCGAAGCCAGGATGGTAGTATTGTAAAAGGTGAAGAACACGTGCTGAATAGATGGAAGGAATATTTTGAAAGTTTATTTGAAAAAGAGGAAGAAGCACAAGGTTTTACCATTCCAGAGGTAAATGAAAGTGAGAATGAAAGTGAAATTGAAATGGATGAGATTGTGAAAGCACTGAAAAGAATGAAGTTGGGTAAGGCTGCAGGGTATGATAGAGTGTCTGTCGAAATGCTGAAGGCTGGCGAAGGAGTTGTTGCTAGTCAGCTGTACTGCCTTTTCAACCTGTGTTGGAGAAGCGGCCAAGTGCCAAAAGATTGGTGTAAGGCTGTTATCGTACCACTATACAAGGGTAAAGGGTCACAGCTTGACTGCAAAAATTACCGCGGTATAAGCCTTCTCAGCGTCGTCGGCAAACTGTATGCAAAGGTATTGATTGAAAGAGTGATGAAAGAAACTGATGAGAAAATATGGGATGCTCAGGCAGGTTTTCGTAAGGGGATGGGATGTACGGATCAGGTCTTTTCGTTGCGGTGCATAACCGAAAAATATTTGGCTAAAAGCCAAAAAGTTTATTGCGCGTTCGTGGACTTAGAAAAGGCCTATGATAGAGTTGTGAGGAATGAATTGTGGTCGGCACTGTCCATGCATGGGGTGAGCGGTATTTTGATACGAGCACTGAAATCCTTATATAAGGATTCCAGTGCTTGTGTCAGGATCAACGGGGCGTACACTGAATTATTTAACATCGAGAAAGGTGTAAGACAAGGATGTGTAGCGTCTCCATGGCTGTTTAACTTATTCATGGATAGCTGTTTGACAGATTTGAAAGATAATGAATGTGGTCTAAGAATGAACGAGTTACTCGTCAAATGTCTTCTCTACGCTGACGACCAAGTTATACTTGCGTCCACGGCTGAGGAGTTACAGGAGATGGTAAATTGTATGCATGAAGCTTTGAAAAAGAAAGGAATGAAAGTGAATGTTAGTAAAACCAAATCACTGGTTTTTGAGAAAGAGGATAGAATGACAGAGTGTAACATTCTGATAGGAGATGAAAAGGTGGAGCAAGTGAAAGAGTTTGTTTATTTGGGTTCATTGTTTACAGCAGATGGAAAGTGTGATAGTGATATTGAAAGAAGAGTGAATGCTGGTAACATGGTGAATGGGGCGTTGCACACCTTTATGAACAGCCAGAGGGTGTCCAATAAGGCTCGTCTGGCTGTGCATAGAGGAGTGTTAGTCCCAACACTTATGTATGGCAGTGAAAGTTGGGTATGGCAGAAAAGACATGAAAGTAGAATAAATGCGGTAGAAATGAGAGCATTAAGAAGTATGATTGGTGTGAAACTGAGTGACAGAATAAGAAATAGCGTGATAAGGGAACGTTGTGGTGTGAAAGAGGATATAGTGACAGGTATAGAAAAAGGAATGCTGAGGTGGTTTGGTCATGTTGAGAGGATGGATGAAAAGAGATTAACCAAAGAGATATACATGGCGAGTGTGAGTGGGAATGTTGGAAGGGGAAGACCTCGACGAACGTACCGCGATCAAATCGGGGACGTTCTAGGGAAAGGTCAGGTCAGGAGTACCCTAAACCGACGAGCGTGCATGAAAAGATTGATGAATGTAGATGAAGCGAAAGAAGTTTGCAAGGATCGTAGCAAATGGAAGGATGTGATCTCTGCCTACCCCTCCGGGAAAGAGGCGTGACGTTATGTATGTATGTATGTATGTATGTATCTACTTTTAGAGACTTGAAGTTGAGATTTTATCTGTTTTATCCAAAAATCCGTTTCACAAAATATTTTCCATCATCACGCCTATTTTCTCTTAAGACAACTGTCAAAACTGTCAGATCACATGATATGACGTAACTATATACGAGGGGCGTTCAATGTATTCTCGGTATGGGTATGTAAGAAAAAATTTAAAACCTTGAAAAAATATTATTTTTCAATATAGTCTCCCATGATATCTATACATTTATTTGATCGAGAAAAAAGATTTTCTATTCCCTTAAAAAAAAAACTTCTTGGACCGAAAAATGCTCATTTACAGCGGACTTGAGCTCATTATCGTCAGCAAATCGCTTTCCCCGAAGGTCTTTTTTTAAATTTGGGATTAAAAAGTAGTCACTGGGGGCCAGGTCTGGGCTGTAGGGTGGGTGGTTAATTTCCTCGAACCCGCACTCTCGTACAGCAGCCTTGGAGAGCCGCGCAGTGTGAACCGGTGCGTTGTCGTGAAGAAGCAGCACTTTCTTTGCCAAGTTTCCTCTTCTTTTTTCTATTATTGCTACTCTCGAACGGTGTAAAGTGGTTGAATATTTTTCTGCGTTGATGGTTTCACCTTTTTTTGTGTACTCAATCAATAGTATTCCTTTAGAATCCCAGAAAACTGTGGCCATGATTTTCCCAGCCGATGGAGTGACATTGAACTTCTTGGGGGGAGTCTGATCCCTTTTTATGCCACTGCATAGACTCCTGTTTACTCTCAGGATCATACTGATGAACCCACGTTTCATCACCTGTAACAATCCTTTCGAAAACACTTGCTGGATCGTCGCCACACAGCTCTAAAAACTCCTTACAAGTGTCAACCCGCGCCTGCTTTTGAAGAGCAGTGAGCATGCGTGGCACCCATCTTGCACTGATTTTTGTAAGGTTGAGAGAATCATGTAGTATTGTGTGTATAGTACCAACGGATAACTTCGTTATTTCTGCCAACATCTTGATTTTTATACGTGCATCTTCTAATACAAGTATTTCGATAATTTTCACATTTTCTTCAGTGGCCGCCGTGATTGGCCCACCTGGGCGGGGGTCATCTTCGATACTTTCCCTGCCTCTTTTGAATTCACTTGACTACTTCTGTACGGTCGATAATAAAGGAGCAGAGTTTTGATAAACGGCTACCATTTCTACGTGGATAGTTTTTTGAGATTTTCCTTGTTTAGTGAGGAATTTAATCACCGCACGATGCTCGATTTTCTTCATTATTGTCGCGTCAGTCATTTTCGTCGTCTTTAACTGGAGGTCGCAAACAAACTAATGAAGTTATCAACATGAAATTTTATATGAATACCCTCAGATAATGTTGTTAGCTAATGATATATTTTCATAAAAACTAATAAAAAATTGCGAAAAATATGCATGTGCACATGGACTTACCTACAATGTTAAAAAGACTGAAATTATGATATTTAAAGCCGGTAGAGGCCCTAAAAACATACCTACATTCACTCTGTGTGGAAGTCCCCTCAATAATGTACAGAAATTCAAATATTTAGGCCATATTATTAATACACGACTTACTGACGAAGAGGACCTGGAGCGGCAGCGGCGCGCCCTGGCCGCGCGCAGCAACATGCTGGCGAGGCGGTTCGCGCTCTGCTCGAACCAGGTCAAAGTAACGCTGTTCAAGGCGGTGCTGCCAGGCGTTCTACACCAGCCATCTGTGGAGCAGCTACACGAAGGGTGTGTACAACACTCTTCGTGTACAATATAACAATGCTCTAAGAGTGATGCTCGGTCTGCAATGGCGGTGTAGCATGTTCGCTGAGAACGGAGTCAAGAGTATGTGTGACTTGTTGAAGACATTTAAAATATCATTCCACAAAAGGCTACACTCCTCAACGAATAATATTGTTAAAGTAGTATTCGAAAATATCTATAGATTAGATAAATGTTACAATGTTAAGTAACTGACATGTACGAGGGTCATTCAATAAATACTTAGCCTACAAAAAGAAAACGAAAATTTTGGAAAAGTGGCAATTTATTTTTCAACATAGTCTCCTTTTAGTTCTATACACTTAGCCCAGCGATGCTCCAACTTTTTTAACCCGTCCGAAAAATAGTTTTTGTCAAACTCTGCAAAATAGGCCTCCGTGGCGGCGATGACCTCCTCATTTGATCCATATCTACTCCTGGCGAGTGACTTTTTCAGATTAGGAAACAGAAAGAAGTCACAAGGGGCCAAATCTGGAGAATACGGTGGATGGGGCAGCAATTCGTAGCGTAATTCGACCAATTTGGCCATGGCAACGGCAGACGTGTGAACCGGTGCGTTGTCGTGGTGAAACAGCACTTTTTTCTTCGCCAGATGGGGTCGTTTTTTCTTTAATTCGGCGTCGAATCGGCCCAATAAATCGGCATAGTAAAGCCCTGTAATTGTTTTACCCTTCTGGAGGTAATCGATGTAGATCACACCTTATGAATCCCAGAAAACGGTGGCCATAACTTTTCCGGCCGATTTTACAGTTTTCGCCTTCTTTGGAGCACGTTCCCCGGTCTGGATCCATTGTTTTGATTGCTCCTTGGTCTCTGGTGTGTACCAGTGGATCCAGGTTTCATCGACGGTCACAAAACGACGCAAAAACTCCGCTGGATTCCGCTTAAACGGCGCGGCGCCAAACACGTCTCCGATGTGGTCTCACGGTTGCGCTTGTTTTCCGGTGTGAGTAAACGCGGCACCCATCGCGCTGACAGCTTTCTCATGCCGAGTTCCTCGTGAAGAATATGATGCACTGTTCCTTCTGAAATGCCTACAGTCTCAGCTAGCTCCCGAACCTTCAATCGGCGATCTGCCAATACGAGATCATGGATTTTTTTAATGTTTTCCTCCGTAGTAGCTGTTTTCGGTGCACCTGGACGTGGTTCATCAAAAACCGACGTACGGCCACGTGCAAACTCGTTGAACCAATTCTTGACGGTGGCCATCGATGGAGAAGAGTCACCGTACACAGCATCCAAGCGCTCTTTGATTTCGAAGCGCGTTTTCCCTTCCAAAAATAGGAATCGAATCACCGAACGATATTGCTCTTTTTCCATTTTTGTAAAACTGATCGACACGTTCGCTTCCATAAGTTGTAAAATTAAAACAAATGAAGGGATTGGAATGAAAATTTGAAAAAAGAATTAAAAAAGAATGTGCTACACTGTGTTTAAACTCTTTTGAAACTACAGCGCCCTCTGGCGATGAGGCTCGGTACTTATTGAATGCACCTCGTATGTTAAATTAATTCATTAATTTAATTATTTTACATTTCAATGACAATTTACAATGTAATGACATACTATGGGATATCTTGCCTGAAATAAATGTTTTTTTTTTAAATTTAATTTAATTACCCACAATAATGTCAAATCACCCCGATACCGAGAATACATTTAACGCCCCTCGTATGACGGAATAGTACAAACTGGCGCCACATACTATGATACTTTAGGGTACTAATTGCTTCATATTATTACCACTACTTTGTAATAGATGGCGCTAGTTAATCTTACCCTAACACTACCCCTGGACCAACAGTTTATATACATGCTTGAGTTGTTATTCCACCAAATCATAATGCTTAGACATCGGATTAGTATTACAAAACTATCGATAGTTCGCGAAAATTCAATAGTATTGCTTTGATTTAGTGTAATGAATTATAATCAATTTTAGGCCTGTATTTATAAATGTGATCTCAAGATTGAGAGCAGTATTAAGTATGGATTTGACATGTCATAGGCCTGTATTCTTCTTCTTTTTCTGTCGAGTGGGTATCGAGTCTATCGACCCGATGAACCCTTGTGTCAGAGTTTTTAAACCGCCTAGTAGCAAAACTATCAGGCCTCTGATATGGTTTTTTGAGTAACGACCACTATCAAAGACAGCGACCGGGACCGACGGCTTAACGTGCCCTCCGGAGCACGAAATCTTTTTCTTTTTCTTACAATCAGGTGATTCAGCCTGCAATATCCTAACCAAACTGGGGAAAAATTCACAAAGTGATAAATTTATAATGAGCATTTGAGCGTAAGAGCGAGTTTGAGTCGTATCTAAAATGTCATTTTAGTACAAAATTAACTGTCAAAACCATACTCAATCTTCGCCTCAAAGATCGCTTTATAAATACGAGCCATACATACATATAATCACGCCTTTATCCCTAATGGGGTAGGCAGAGCGTAAACGACCTATACAAAAGGTCGTTCCGCCACGTCTGACAAAGTTTTGAGGGTTATTTAAGGTAGATTTGTAGGTATATTGCTGTAGTGACAGGTTGTCAGCCCATCGCCTAAATTACAATGTACTGAAACCCTTAGCTGGTCTTTACAGCATGCCCGGGTGGAAATGCAGCTGGCACATTCTAAGTTTTCTCTCGTTCCCAGTCCAGCTTGGAAGAATAATACTAGCCATAATGTACTGAATATACATTTCTGATACGAACTCAAACTCGCTGTCAGTCTCAAGTGCTGATTATAAATACGGGCCATAGGCTCATGAGTGACAGCGAGTTTGAGATCGTATCAGAAATGAAATTTCAGTACATTATGGCTCGTATCTATAAAGTAATCTCAAGATTGAGAGCTCAATAGTTCAATACTATCGATAATTATGACGTCAACCAATACTATTGATTTCTAATAGCTATCGATCGTATCGATACTACCGATAGGCCTATCGATATTCTTACTTTTTTCCAAGGTCACGATACTATTGATAGTTCGATATATTGTTGCAACACTGCATCGGATTATATGCACAAAGTATGCACTATCAAAATGCCGTTTCTTAGTAGACTTTATGTTATCTATACATATAATAAATCTCTAGAAGGGTCGTGTCTGTAAATTGAATATTTTTACAAAATAATAATTGCAGCAGGCATTATTAACGATATAAAGTTAAAAACTTTTTTTTAGATTTTTTGTCTGTCTGTATGTTACCACATCACGTTAAAACTACTGAACCGATTTTGACTGTACTTTTTTTATTTACCTGTGTGTTACCCGGATTGCAACTTAAAGTACACACCCGCACACAAACATATACACACACACACGCACACTCGCAAACACGCACACACCACTTCTAATATTTATAGTATAGCTTTTATTTTAAGAGTAAAAAAATAATAATAATATTTTTTATTTATTTATTTTCAACTATTGTTATTATTTTGTAGGATAAATTTATGTAGGTATATAATTATATATACATTTATTACTATATGAACACCACTATAGTAATATGCAACATCATTCTACTTATTAAAGCACGCACAAAACAACTACCATAATTATTGTTATAAGCACTAAGGGGCTGGTCTAAAAATCAGCGCTAGGCATTATGCTTAGCGTTATTCTGAGATTAGTACCCATTGCCAAATACGCCAAACACTGTTTTATTATTTACTTTTTGGCCAGATAATATGTATGTAGTTTAAAAAAAAAAATCATTTCTATTGTGTATTTTTGGCAATAAAGACTTATTTACTTTTTTTTAAACTAAATTTGGCTGTTTCTTAACAGATTTTTATGTAACTTTTTTTATTCGACTGAGCATTATTTAAAATCAAAGTACGATACAAATAATCACGCTTTATGACTTAGGAGGTAGGTAGGACATTGAATTTCTGTCGTTTTTAACCAATTTTGATGGAACTTTTTTTGTTTGTCTGAGCATTACTTAAACTCAAAGTTACACTACAAATAATCGCGCCACCTGACTTTTGGTTAGGCAGGAAATTGAACTCTGATCGTTTTTAACCGATCTTTAAGTAACCATTTTTTTTGACAGAGTTTTTTAATTATGTGGTGTCCAGCCTAGGTTAGAAATAATCACGTAAACGATAATTCTAATAATGAGTAAGTAACCCAGTTTGTATGGAAAACACGCAGTGTCGAACATACTGAAAACGCTTCTCCGCGCGTAGGGGCGGGATCTGCTAGCTCGCGCGCGAAATCGTGTTTTCCATACAAAAACAAAAATCTGACAATGCGAAACATGCTTCCGCGCGCGGGTTAGCAGATCCCGCTACTACGCGCGGAGAAGCGTTTTCAGTATGTTCGACACTGCGTGTTTTCGATACAAACCGGGCGTACGAAGTCGCGGGCTCAGCTAGTTAATAATAATACTCATATGGGTTTCATAGATTCATTCTAATATAAGTTTAGATAAAGTGTTTTTGCTTTTTTACGTAGTTTATAATGTATAAAATCAACGCAATAATATTATGTGTCGGTCTCCTCTTTACTCTTTGAACACTGTCCCCCAAAATACAGGTTAAATCCTAGTTTGGGTGTCAGGGCTCCTCTTAAATAGTCTAAGAACAGTTTGTCACATCTATTGTTAAATAATTATTGTTAAATTGGAAAATAAACTACTTTTTTTTTTATTATATAATAGTTATATTATTCTATGAAAGAGAAAGGCGTGCCTGGGAAGTATGTGGCGCTAATTCGTGCTATGTACGAAACATCCTGTACTCGTGTACGGTCAGCTGCAGGCACTAGTGACGAGTTCGGTGTGGCTGTAGGCTTACACCAAGGGTCGGCTCTAATTCCTTACCTATTCCTGTTAATAATGGACGCCTTGACGTCGGATATTCAGGAAGAGGCACCCAGGTGTATGCTGTTCGCCGATGACATCGTTCTCGTCGGCGAAGATGGACTCGAGGTACAGAGCAGGTTGGGGAAATGGCAACAGAAACTGGAGAATGTAGGCTTGAAAATCAGCAGAACAAAAACGGAGTACATGTTCTGCGATTTCGGCGGTCACTCCAGTCCTGTGGCTATGACCCTTGATAGGGTAGCATTACCGGTCTGCTCCGACTTCAAGTACCTCGGGTCACAAATTCAAGGAGATGGTGAGATAGACAGAGCCGTTACGCACAGAATTAGCGCAATATGGATGAAATGGCGATAGGTTACAGGAACAACTTGCGACCCCCGAATGCCCTTCAGGCTGAAAGGGAAAATCTATAAGAGCGCCATAAGACCTGTCGTCATGTATGGATCAGAGTGTTGGGCTATGAAAGTGATGGATGAAAGAAAACTTCATGCTGCGGAAATGCGAATGCTGAGATGGATGTGTGGAGTAACAAGAATGGATAAGATAAGGAATGATTATATAAGAGGAAGTCTGAAAGTTGCGCCAATTACCAACAAAGTAAGAGGAAATCGTCTTGCGTGGTATGGCCATGTTATGCGGAGGGATGAAAGTCATATAGGCAAAAGGGTAATGAATTTGAATGTGGATGGATATGTTGGGAGAGGACGACCAAAGAAAAGATGGATGGACTGCGTGAAACATGATATGTCTAAAACAGGAGTGAGTGTTGAATTTAAAAAAAAAACTTAACATGAGTATCTAAGTTAGACCTTCAACAATAAAAAAAAAAACAGCATTTGATTTGGTGCAGTAGTTTATACGTTACACGCGAACAAACATACAGACAGACAGACAGACAAACAAAAATTCTAAAATGTGGATTTTTGTGTTCTACTATGGCACTTATTTATTTTTTCTTATTTATCCCCCATGAACAGCCATCGATCTGTTACCGTTAAATTTAATTTGTACATTTATAACTGAAATATGCTCTATCGACAAAAATATGCGCTGACGCAATTTAAATGGCGTTTTATGCATTTGCATATGCGAATGCATATAATCCGATATCTAATAATGATATGATGTGTTTGTCTGGCAGGCTTTGACTGAGGGGCCGGTGTGGCTGTGCGCGCTCTGTCGCCTGCAGCTGCGCCGCTGCGCCCGGCTCCGCGCGCGCTGCCGGCTCGCCGCAATGCACCTCGCTTGTGCGCACAACCAACATACGGTAAGGGCTTACTTACTGTAATGAAATTGAAGTGCCTAGTGGCATCTCGTCCATCATCAGTATCCATGGATGACATCTTTGCTGAACCTTCGTTAGTACTCCTTTTTTCATTGTCCCTTTTCTCTTTCGTTTATAGTTTTGGCATATATTTAAATGTTCTCCTATTTATTCCCATTTTGTGCACCTCAAATACTAAATCGTTCACCTAACGTTTAAAAACTCTGACACCAGGGCTCATCGGGTCGGTAGACTCGATACCCACTCGAATGAAGAAGAAGAAGTTCACCTAACTTTGGTCACATAAAATTATCAGTCTTTGCCAAACTTTTCGAGTCCATAATAAACCAGTGCATTAGTAATTAAATAAAAAACCAATTACATGACAGTCAACACGGATTTAGAGCAGCCCGATCTACAACAACCAGCCAGATTAACTTTGTTGTGTAACGACCTAGATGGATCTTGGTTGTCAGGTAGATACGGCTTACTTACATTTTAAGTAGGCTTTTGATGTAGTGGATAATGACTTTCTCCTTAACAAAATGGCTGCATTTGGATTCACTCCTAAACTGTTACAGTGTTTTACATCGTATATAATCCGATGCACGATACAATATGTTCGTATTGTGATTACTCTAATTACTATACCAGATCCGGGGTAAGTCAGGGCAGTACTTTAGGGCCTACCCAGTTCTTAGTTATGATTATTTATGATCAATGACCTACCAAAGGTGGTGAGGAATGCTAAGTGTTTATTGTTCGCGGATGATTTAAAACTATACTACTCAATTGCTGTACCAAATAATTGCATTAAGTTACAACGTGATATTGATGCAGTAACTGATTGAAGTGAGAGACCGCCTCCCTTTTAATGAGAATAAGTGTAAAATTGTTAGTTTACCACGAAAACTGGTTCCCATAATTACTTCTTACTTTATTTCGGAATCACCTTTGGAACGAGTTTATCAAATTAGGGATTTGGGCCTGGTAGTGAGCTCGAGTCTTGATTTTAAAGAACACATAATAACTACAAGCGCCAAAGCTTCCAAAATGTTAGATTTTATTATGAGAATTACTTCTGCTTTTAAGGATGGCAGAGTTGCTTTGGCGCTGTACAATGCATACGTTCGTAGTAGACTCGAATTCAATGCCATTGTATGGGGCCCGAAAGAAAATAAATATCAGGTCATGATTGAAAGATTGCAGCGCAAGTTTGCCAGGTACCTGTATAAGAAGAAATACGGGTATTATCCGTACTTATACCCCTCTTTATCTGTTCTTGGTTCGGTTGGGATGGATACCTTAAAGATACGTTGCAATATACTTCTGGTTATCCGTAACTATTTGCTACTCAATAATAAAGTGGACAATCCAGAAGCTCTTGCCCGAATTAACCTGGTGGCTGTGCCACAAAGTCTCTTGCATGGTGGTGCACTCGGGCAGAGAAGGTGCCGGCCGCGGCCGCTGTTGGCTGTGGGGCGGGAGTTGCACACTCAGCAAGCTTAGCAGGCTCCTACTGCAAGGGTCATAAGTCTCCTTAATGACATTATTCAGTCACCCGACAAAGATGTAGATCTATTTTATGAGAGTTATAGTGTGATATGTAAGAAAATGTACATATATCTAAATAGGATAAGTTAACCAGCAGTTAGCTTTTAAATTAACGTGTAAGCGCTTTGTAGTAATCAGTAAGCTTGTGTTGTAATAAGTATAAATATATAAATATAAAGCCCTATTCGTCGCACTATTTAACGCATTATGTTCACCTAAAATACTAGATAGTTTATCTACATTTGTCGCTTTCGGTTTCGGCTTTGGGTTCATTGGATCGACATGGGTTGGTTGATCGACGAGGGTCGATGGGTCGACGCGGTTTTGAGCACGTTACGAGCACGTTATGTGCACGTCACGAGTGCATTACGTTACGAGACGTCATCACGTGCCTTTGACATTCTCGAACTTTCTCGAGTGTCTCGACTTTCTCGAGATTCATGACATTCGCGACGTTCTCGAGATCGTCTACATTCTCTACATTATCGAATTTTTTGACTTTCTCGACATTCTCGACATCTCGTGATTCTGGAAATTCTCGACAGTCACCAGTCTGCCGGAGTGTACCATCGGTGATGCACTAGCTATCGCCAGTCTGGCGGCGTGTACCACTGGTGGTGCACTAGCTGTTCGTCATTAAGGCCACGTGTACCATCGGTGCTAGTTATTAGGTTAACGATTAGTATTTTAGGTGAACCATTAGTTTTAGAAGTGAACGATTAGTTTATTCTGTGAATGATGAGATTTTTAGGTGAACGTTTAGTATTTTAGGTGAACATGTTGAGTGCCACGTGATTTGGTGAATATTTAGTTAAATAGGTGAACATTCAGTTTTATAGGTGAACAATCAGTAAATTAGGTAAACCTGTTTAGGTGACCAATAAGTTTATTAGTGTGTCAATTAAAGATTTCCCGATAGTATTTAACTGTGACACGAGCAGTGTGTCTTTTCACTAATATTATCTGGAATATCCACATTTCCAACATTTGTTGTATATCCTTAAGTAAACAGTCATACATAATCAAAGCATGAGGATTTAATGTATTCTGTTTTTTTTTCATGTAATTACACACAAATAATCTTTTTTCGTATTTCAGGTTTTTAACTCTTTAGATACAAAATATTTGCAGTACAACTTCATAAAAACTGAGACTGAAATATTAAGCATCGAACCTATCAAAGCAAAACCTAAACGAAAACGGAAACGAATTTTTATAAAAACCGACACTCTGCATATAGATATACAACCCCAAGTTGAAATATTTGTAGATATTAAAGATGCAGTAAAGAAACAAGAATCGGATGGTGAAGATTTTGCACTTATACCTCACGACACTCCATTAGATACTTCATTAGTAACAGAAAGTAGTGTTAGTACAATAGAGCCTTTAGTAGAACCTGTAGTTTACAATGAAATAGAAAAATGTGACAATGATTATGAAGACTCTAAGCCGAGCATCTCAGACTCGAGCAGTGTACACGACGACGACGATGATGATGACGATTACACACTAAGTGATGTTATAAAGAAAGAGAAATCCGGTGTTAAAAGTAAAAATGGGAGTAATAAAAGGTCAACAAAACTCAAAACAAATAAAAAGCAAAAAGCTGGAAATACAGAAGAAGATAAAAACAAAGTTAAAAGGAAAAAAGGCGAATCAATAGAGAGGTCTGAGGACAAGAAACTTATAAAAGAAATTGGAGAGACATTTAAAAAGATGTGGAGATGGAAAACAGAAGAGAAGATGGACATCTTCAGAATGTTCGAAAAGATTTACGAAGAAAGTATAGCGGTGAAGAATGGTGAAAGCGGAGGTTGCAAATGTGAACGCAAACACGGCAAAGGGGCGGTGTGTGTCAAACAAGAACTTAGAGTATTTTGTGAGTATTGATGGTGTTGGGCCTTGGCAGTTGGCATGCGACATAGCTGTGATTTGCTGTACAATGTAGCACACACCTTTATTGGGGAATACACCATTAAGTTAAAACAATTCAGCTTTTATTTCTTTCCAACTTCCAGTTCCCTTGTACTAAAACCAAATGCTACTCATATTATTAATACCATTTGCAAAGGACCGCTTCCCGCTGGTCTGTCAACGAAACTGAACAATGTTGACCTGGAATTTCTATCAGAAAATAAAATAATTTATTGATATCCCCCTACAAAATGACCATCTCAATCAGTCAATTTGTAATGAAAGCCATTTTTTTTTTTCATTTCCTAAAAGGATTTTTTTGTAAAAGTTGATCAGTTTCGTTGACGAAGTAAACCCTATCAGATTGCAGGAAGCTGTCCTTTACACACCGTAGCCCCCCTACCTAACATTAGGTTATGCTTTTTTTATAATCAATAAGGGACTTTGCATGCCTCTTCAAAATCGGATATTAATTCACTGCTTATGTAAATGTAATCTTTATCCAAAATTAGGTTTAGTATTTTATTTATTTAATTTCAAACTTCATAATTTTCTACTAGACACCCTTTTCTAGTACATGGTGGGCAAAAGTAGTCATCCGATGTTTTTTTGCCATAACTTTTTTATTTAATTTAAATCTTTGGTTCTGCTTGTACGTACAATATGTTTATATAATTTATTAGAATTTATACCATGTAGTGTTAGTTTATTGTTTATAGAAGCATGTCGTCGAGGAAATTATAGCGGCAAAGTGGCTGTTGTTTTAGTTTTGTTATTCGCTAGCAAAATAACACATTTTTTTTCCATATTTATTTATTATTATTCAGATTACATGATTCATTGTTATGTTCTTAGTTGTAGGTTAGATACATAGTATAAGTTAGTAGGTATGTAGGTTAGGTAGAATCACAGAATACGATACAATTTATGCAATAGTAAGCACGTTACGCATTTGATTATAAAACTGTATGCTCAATCTCTCATACTTAATCATCATCTCCCTAGCCTTATCTCGTATCTCGCGGGGTCGGCTACCTAATCTAATTAGACCTAATCTAAATGATTGAACGAGGGTTCTGGTTTTTACACAGAGCGACTGCCATCTGACCTCCAGCAGGGAAACCAGACCCAATCCTAGATTAGGTCAGAGTTTTCAAACCGCCAATGCTTTACATTGGCCTCTGATATTGACTAATATCTATGGCGAAGCACGGGAAAAGCGCTAAATAAACGTACATATGAAATTCGAAAACCGAAAAACACATTGGTACCTGGTGGGATTCGAACCACGACCTCCTGCTCAGGAGGCAGTGGCCCTATCCACTACACCATCAGGCTCATTAACTTAAATGCATACTAAAAAGACTAAAAAGCGTGTGAAGTCTATACTTCAATTTCTTTTTAAGATTTTCTTAAGTCTTTTCACAACTAAGGGATTTAGCGCCAAACAGTCAAGGACAATAATAAATAATCTACATTAAATTGCAAACAAAACTGTAGTACGTAACTTTATTTTACCGTCAAGACTTAAGTTACGGAGGATAGAAAATACACGATAATCTAAAATTAATGTTTTTACTGCCGGTTTTTGATAGCCGATGGTGTAGTGGATAGGGCCGCTGCCTCCTGAGCGGGAGGTCGTGGTTCGAACCCCACCACGTACCAATGTGTTTTTCGGTTTTCTAATTTCATATGTACGTTTATTGGGCGCTTTTTCCGTGCTTCGAAAGGCACGTTGATCCGTTGGTCTCGCTTAATATCGTTCAATACCGTAGATATTAGTCGTTAGGCCATGTTAGAGGCCAGTGCTAAGCATTGGCGGCTTGAAAACTCTGACCTAATCTAGGATTGAGTCTGATTTCCCTTCTGGGTTGCGGAGGTTAGATGGCAGTCGGTCAGTGAAAAATTAGTTCTCCTTCAATCCCCTATATTAGGTAGCTAACCCCGTGAGATACGGATAAGGCTAGGGAGATGATGACTGCCGGATTAATTGATCAGTTCATTAACGTAGATCCTAAACTATTAAAGCTAGAATCACGACAATTGGAAATCAAGTTAATTTTATGACGAAACCTCTGTATACGAAAGCATAATATGTAGATTTTCCACCGCCAAGGCCCAAGGGGGTAGATAGGGAATACAAGTTTGTAAGGAAGTCTGTCAATTTTGAAGTTTTTAAGAAAATATATAAGAACAACCGGCCAAGTGCGAGTCAGACTCCGTTGTCGGCTTCCGTACCATTATCTATACAATATTAGACACTATATTTTAACTATTTCTTACCAATTTCTTCCAATCTGGCCTGGGAGCAAGAGAAAAACATAGAATGTGCCAGCTGCATTTCCTCCCGGGCATGTTGTAAAAACCAGCTAAGGGATCCGAGGGTTTCTGTATATTGCATTTATTTTTTGTTGGGCTAACAACCTGTCACTACAGCAATATACCTACAAATTTATTATAAATAACCCTCAAAACTTTACCAGACGTGGCGAACCGACCTTTGTTCAGGACGTTTACGCTTCACCTACCCCATTAGGGATAAGGCGTGATTATATGTATGTATATATGTTACCAATTACCATTATTAAAATGAAGCAAAGAAATCACGTTTTAGTATGGGAGCCCCCTTAAACTTTTATTTTAATTATCTATTTTCAAAGTAAGTAAACAGTTCAATGTTCTGTGAGTTTTTCAAAAGTTTACCTGTTGCCATTTCTTATATTGAGCAAGAAACGGCAAATAAGTCACGTGTAATGTACGGGAGCCCCATATTTATTCAATATTATTTTTAGTATTTGTTGTTATAGCAGCACCAGAAATACATCATCGTGTAACATGACAACCGTATAGCTATCACGGCTCATGAGACACAGCCTGGTGATCTGGTTCTTCTTCTGTCGAGTGGGTATCGAGTCTATCGACCCGATGAACCCTGGTGTCAAGAGTTTATAAACCGCCTAGTAGCACAACTATCAGGCCTCTGACATGGTTTGAGTAACGACCACTATCAAAGACAGCGACCGGGACCGACGGCTTAACGTGCCTTCCGAAGCACGAAATCTTTTTCTTTTCGGACAATCAGGTGATTCAGCCTGCAATGTCCTAACCAAACTGGGGAAAAATTCACAAAGTGATAAATTCTCAAATATCAACTTTGTGTTTCCCCCCTGGGAATCGAACCCAGGACCTCCGGATCAGGAGTCCATGGCACTAACCACTAGACCACGGAGGCAGTTATGTGGTGACAGACATAATATCACATGTGTTGTATGGGAAAATCTGATCCTGAATCCTGGATCCGCCCCACTTCAATATAAACTCCACTTGTTGTTGGTTAATAAATAGTATATTGTTGATTGCAGTGGACTACGTGAAGAAGTTGTCTGACTTGTACAACGTGGACGTCGAGTTCCTCAGCGTCGCCAAGCAGAAGGTACTTGTTACTTCGTAGCGCAGCAGTGCACTCGCCAACCACCTTTTTGGCCTTCTCATCTCACATCCTGGAATTTGTTCCCGAACCTGTTTCTGTATCAAGTCTGTATAAGGACAGTTCCGATCTAAACAGCGGGCCAGGTGTCAAATTAGTAAATGATTTCCTCTCGGCTGTCACTTTGTATATATTATATGACATGTTTCCCCAGCCGGAAGCCAGCTGACTAGTTTTTTTGTATTATGTACTATCAGAGCAACATCCTATAAAATTTGCAAGCGGGAGGAAATCATTGACCGGTTTTTTCCGTGATTGGTCGCTACCACGGCTCACCCCCCAACGGCATCGCAGCTGATGGTCTTACAAAAAGACCTTAACAAAGTTACATCCGACAGGAAATCAGAAAACAGTTTGACTCCTGACCCGTAGTCTAAAGAATCATTCATAATTCATAATTCATAATTCATAATTCATTTATTTGCTGTCACATGGTGTCTTAAGATCTAATATTACAGATAGTATCACATATGACGCCCTGTTGAGGGCACTGCAAATTGAGGACTGTCATTAAATTGAATATAAAAAATAAAAACTAAGATTGATATGAATAAATATGTCAAAAAATTATTTACAATAGCAATAATATAAACAAAATAAAAATTTAAACAGTCAAAAAATAATTAATCAAATAGTCAATATATTAAATTAGTATGTCTTTAAATCATGCATAAAATTAATTGAATTCCCTAATTACAATTAGAATAAATTAATAAATTATTCCATAAAACAATAACATGTACTACGTCATTAAGTATAGACCGGTCGCAGATTGGCGTTTTATTTATCCACTATACCTACTTACTACGTATCCATTTGTTGCATTTTGTCCTTGTGGAACTCGTCTACGCTGTAATAGCATTTCTTACAAAGAAAAGATTTTAATTTGTTTTTAAAAGTTGTCATTTTTATTTCAGATTTGATACTGTCAGGGATTTTATTATAAATTTTTGCCGCATTACTGTGTGGTCTTGTTCCAATACTTGTTAGCCTTGATGAAGATATTACAAGGTCATGTTTATGACGTAAATTCCTGTTATGTACCATATGTTGCTGTTTAAATAGCTTGTAGTTTTTCCTTACAAAAATAGCCATCTCAAGTATATAAATGCATGGTAGGGAAAGTATACTCTGTTCTATAAAGTGCGGCTTGCAACTTTCGGGACAACGTATGCCAACCAGTATTCGAATGCATTTTTTCTGTAATATAAACAGATCATGAGAATCGGTACTAGTATACCAAAGAATAACCCCGTATCGTAACCACGCTTCCGCAGACGCGTAGTAGGCCGTTAGTGCAGTTTTAAAATCAGTTACCTTTTTTAAATTATAAAGGGCGTATGAAAAGTTTGCTAATTTTGATTTTGTGGTTAAAATGTGTTGTTTCCAGTTCAAATGGTTATCTATGTGTAGTCCTAACAAGTTAAATGTGTCAACTTTTTCAATTTTAGAAGTATTTTTTATTATTTGTAGGTTATAAGGTTGTGTTTGACATGTGTGAAATTCCATTAGTTTTGTTTTTTCATAATTGATTTGAAGGTTGTGATCAATTAACCAGTCATTTATTTTGTGTAAAACTTTCTCAATTTCGTCGTTATAGTTTGCTTTGTTTTTGAATTTAAATAAGACCGTGATATCGTCTGCAAAGAGTGTACAGTGTTCATCAAGGATTTTGGGTAAGTCGTTTATATAAAGCAAAAACAGAACACATCCAAGCACTGTACCCTGCGGAATGGATCCATTAAGAGTGCGCACATTTGAACGAACAGTTTGCACTTTACCTGATGACTCATTATAGTCGTGTATCTGTACGTATTGAATCCGGTTTTCTAGGTAGGATTTAAACCAGTCATACACTAGACCTCGAACTCCAGAGCCGTATAATTTTGACAATAGTATATTGTAAGAAACGCGATCATAAGCTTTCGTGAGGTCAAGCAGAATGGCAAACGTCTTGTATCTCTTGTTTAGGTTTTCTAATATTTGTTCTGTTAATGAGTATACTGCCAAAACAGTTGAACGTTTCTGTCGGAAACCGTACTGACTGTTATTATAGACATTATTTTTCTCTAGAAAGTTATTCCATGCTGGACTGGGAGAGACAGAAAAACATAGAATGTTCCAGCTGCCCTTCCTCCCGGGCATGCTGTAGAAGACAGCAAAAGGGACTCGAGGATTACAATGTATTGTAATTTAGGCGATGGGCTGACAACCTGTCACTATGGCAATACACATTACAATCTAAAATTACCCTCAATTATTGTCAGACGCGGCGAAAGCGCCTTTTACGAGGCGTTTAACGCTCTGCCTACCCCGTAAGGGATAAAGGCGTGATTTTATGTATGTATGTATGTATGTAGAAAGTTATTCAAACGAGTGCACATAGCCTTTTCAAAGATTTTTGATATGCTTGGTAACAAAGCTATGGGGCGATAATTACTGGGGTTTAATGTGTCACCTTTTTTTGGAATCGGTTTTACAACTGATACTTTTAATGCGTCAGGGAAACGGCCCTGTTCAAAGGATTGGTTGATAAGAGAGGTGAGAACCGGTGCTAATTCTTCTGCGCAAGATTTTAATAGGGTGGGTGGTATTTCATCATCGCCGACACTATTTAAAGTTTTCAGGTTTTTAATTATTAAGAGCACTTCGCGTTCTGTGACCGGTTCTAGGTACATTGAGTTGGACAAAGGCTCGAGTACGGGGCGACCGTGCTTCGTTGATCCGCTGTTCAATGAATTCCCGGTTGATGAGTCATACACGTTCGCAAAATGATCATTAAACGTGTTTGCTACGGTTTTTGGACAATCTGTGATTAGCAGAGGTCGGAAATTCGGGTGCAAAAAAAGTAAAAACCCACTGTTGGAGCTACTGAGAGTTGCTACAACCACCTTTTTCAAGATGTTTAGGGCCCCAGTTTATTTTTCTTTATTAAATTGTTTTAGTAATGCCAATGTGTTCTTTGCGTCAATATAAGTCGAAAGTGTTTGCAATTTTTTTTTATATTTGTTTTAATTTGAAAGATATAAGTAGAAATGTGTTTTCAATGTACTGAAAAATATTAAAAATATAAAAATATCATTTGATTGTTTGATATTTTTATTGAATACCATTTAGAAATGATTTCTACGATGCTTTTATTATTTTTACACAAAAATTTGAATGGGGCCCTCGGGGGCCCAAAAGCGTTTTATTTCTTTAAAAAAAATTGCGGAGTAAATTAAAATTAAAATTCATAATTGGCAAGGTTAAGACAAGATAAACGCTTTTTACTCTTGTCATTTTTTCTCTACGATTGATAGTTTCAGGGTAAATTGATTTTGAAGTTAGTAGGACACAATTGTTCAAGACCAAGCCAAGTAGTTGTTTTTATGGTGAAATCAGCTAGGTCAAGAAGAGATAGGCACTTCTCTTTCAAGAAAGATTTTTTTCTCTACGGTTGACAGTTTCACAGTGAATTGATGTTAAAATTCCCTGGACACAATTTTTGGGCCTGGAGACCCCAAAGCGTTTTACTGCTTAAACATTACTATACTTTTTTCTTTCGTTGTGAAACTATTAAGGTTCATTGTAAGCATCTAAATCCTTAAAATAAGACCAGTCAAGCACTCGCATATATATATATATATATATATATATATATATAAAGAGTTTTACCGGATTCGTCTTTATTTTATATTTTACAAATAAGTACATACATACATATAATCACGCCTTTATCTCTAATGGGGTAGGCAGAGCGTAAACGACCTAAACAAAGGTCGTTCCGCCACGTCCGACAAATTTTGAGGGTCATTCCAGGTGGATCTGTATATTGCTATAGTAACAGGTTGTCAGCCCATCGTTTAAAATACAATACTGAAACCCTCCCTGGGTTAGCTGGTTTCCAATAAGTATATCAGAGAAAATACTTGATACTAGGTTACATGTAATACACTTTTGATTTTGTGTACTTGCCATATTTTACAAACCAAAAATTAAGACAATACATCCTAAACGCACTTAGACAGATACAGTCAATATGCTGACCTTGTCGCACATACTCAAATAGAGAGATAGACAGGGACAAGGATAGAGAGAGACAGGGATATTTGGCCAGCGTGTAGGTGTCCTTAAAATGCATATTTCTAGGAAGTTGATAGCTCCAACCTTTTTTAACAGGTAGTTTTTTGTCACACGCAAAACGTTCAAAATAATAATTTCACCACTTTCTTGCTTCGGCTCGAAGAGTGCGCTTGAGTTGGTTGGTGTTCGGGAGTGATTGTTGATTGTGAAAGACAGATCTATTCATATTTTTTGACCTCGGCTTTTGTATTCTGGACATCGATTCATTCAACAAAAATAGCATTCAAACACCTGTATTGACAATATTGACTCAATTTGAATCCAAAGTTACTTTTAAGTATTTTTTGGTATAACTGCAGGTGCCGCCTGCCTCTTCCACTATGGTTGAGTAGTCTTTTGCACATACTGGGATAAACAGTCGAAGTGATAAATTTCCTAGAAATATTTATTTGAAAGACACATACATGCTGGTCCAATATACTCTCTCTGTCTCAGTATATGCGACAAGGTCAGCGTATAGAGCTGCATCTGTTTCAATTTGTGAAATGTTGAAAGTACACAATATTATGGTCAAATTTTATAAAGAAAGCCAAAAGTATTTCATGTAACTTAGTAACAAGCATTTAATTGTTAATTTGAAACTATCAACCGTAGAGAAAAAAATACAGGAGCAAAAACGTTTATCTTGTCCTAACCTAGCCAAATAAGAATTTTTATTTTATTTTTTTCCGTAATTTCTTTGTTTAAGAAGTAAAATAATTTGGGCCCCCAGGCCCAAAAATTGTCCTAACAACTTTAACATCAATTCACTGTGAAACTGTCAACCGTAGAGAAAAAATAACAAGAAAGAGAAGTGCCTTGCCTATACCTAGACGATTTCACCATAAAAACCACTACTTTGGTTAGTTTGGAACGATTGTGTCCTGCTAACTTCAACATCAATTTATCCTGAAACTATCAACCGTATAGAAAAAATTACAAGAGTAAAAAGCGTTTATCTTGTCTTAACCTTGCCAAATACGAATTTTAATTTTAATTTTCTACGCAATTTTTTTTTAAAGAAATAAAACGCTTTTGGGCCCCCGAGGGCAACATTGAAATTTTTGTGTAATAATAATAAAAGCATTGTAGAAATCATTTATAAACGGTATTCAATAAAAATATCAAACAATCAAACGATATTTTTATATTTTTAATATTTTTCAGTACATTGAAAGCTCATTTCTACTTTTATCTTTCAAATTAAAACAAATATTTAAAAAAAATGCAAACAGTTTCGACTTATATTGACGCAAAGAACACATTGGCATTACTAAAACAATTTAATAAAGAAAAATAAACTGGGGCCCTAAAAATCTTGAAAAAGGTGGTTGTAGCAACTCTTAGTAGCTCCAACAGTGGGTTTTTATTTTTTTTGCACCCGAATTTCCGACCTCTGGTGATTAGTGAGGTCCGATTTTGACTATTAGTGTGTAAGCGTAGTTTGAGATTCTTATAGCTGTTTCGTTTAGTTTGCCCTGATGCTTCGCTTATAACTTCCCACATGGTTTTCGTTTTATTATTTGAGTTTTTCATTTTATTTACATTACTTATTTTTTTAGATTTATAAACACATTTTTTTAGAATTTTTCCGTAGTTATTGTAGTACTTTTTTAGGACGGGGTGATGTTTTGATTCGATAAGTAATTGTTTTACTAGTCGTTTGTTTTTGCATGCCTTTCTTAAACCAGAGGTTATCCAGGTGCTTTTATAATATTTTAGTATTTTCATTTGAATAGGTATTTGGGTGTCAAGAATTGATTTTAATTTATTGATGAATGCATTATAATTTTTGTTTATATCGGTTTTATTTATTAATATTTTATTCCAGTCAGTCATTTGTAGATATTTTTTAAAATTGTCGCGGTTTGTTTGATTAAATGTTCGTTTGTAAATTATAATTTTTTTATTTAAACTATTTATTTTGTTGCGCGGTTCGAGAGATTTATTAGTAAAAGTATAGGTAATGCTCCTATGATCTGAAAAGCCATATTCGTTTACGAGTGCGTGTTGTTGTTGTTTGTTTGTAAAGATAAGATCAATACATTTAGAAGAGTGGGATGTTACGCGAGTTGGTTTTGTCACTATTTGTTTTAGGTTATAGGTTAACATAAGGGCAGTTAAACGCTTAGACTCCGATAATATAAACATATTGATATTAAAATCGCCTCCTATAACAATATGATTCTTGGACTCTTTTACTTTTATTTTGTCTAATAGTTTGTATAAGTTCTTGTAAAAGACTTCAATCTCGCGGTCCGGTCTATATATACAAATAAGAATAACATTCAATTTAGTAAGTTCAATAGCACGAAATTCAAAAATAAATTCCTTATTTAAAATGTAAAGGTCATCTCTTTCTGTGAACTCAATATGATCTTTAATCCAGATTGATATTCCTCCGTGGATATGTTCCTTTCGGTAATAAGCGCTCGCACATTTGAATCCTGATATTTGAATGATGCCATCATGATGAGGCAGTAACCACGTTTCTGTAATACATAAAGCGTCGTAACTGTGGTCTTCTAAAAAAGCTTCTAGTGTGTGTACTTTATTTGTTATGCCCTGTATATTCTGGAATAGTACTGTCAGCGAATTAACGAAAGGTGTGGTTACGGCCGTCTATTGTAGTGGATATCTTGTCGATTGGCAAATTTTGAGATACTGAAGTTTGGTTTTCATTTATGGTGTGTTCTTTTCCGTCAATAAACAGTTTGTTTCCTTTCATGATAGCTTTTTTGCCTGCTTTTTTAGCTGCTATGTAAGTTTCTCTCAGTTTATTTCTGTTTTGTAGAGATGTCCCAGTTTTGAACTCTGATAAGGCTAAACCTGTGTTCTTGAGATAATGTGCCTGGTGTAGTAAGTAGTTTCTCATCCTCTTACTTAGAAGCTCAATTTCAATTGGGCGTCTATATCCCCTTTTACCGAT
Organism: Scrobipalpa costella; assembly: GCA_949820665.1. Classification (NCBI taxonomy): domain Eukaryota; kingdom Metazoa; phylum Arthropoda; class Insecta; order Lepidoptera; family Gelechiidae; genus Scrobipalpa; species Scrobipalpa costella. The sequence goes on from OX463295.1 coordinate 173,965, forward strand.
TCTGGATACGCTTTCAATGTATGGATTTAAGTCAATTCCTAGAATGTCATAAAAAATGTTTGATATATAGTCAATAAGGTAGTTTTCGTCTTCATTTTCATATTCATTTAAACCAAACAAAACAAGTTTTTTATCGGTCTGATTGTTTTCATTTTCTGTTTGATTCTCAGTAATATCTATACACTTTTTTATTTCTTCTAATTCTTTTTTAAGTTTTGTGTTTTCTTGGTTGAGGGTTTCAATTTTTGTGTTTATTTCAGTTATTTGTCTCATTTGGGTTGATTGATCTGCGACTAGTTTAATTGTTGCGGTTTGAAATTCCTTTTTTATACTATTGATTTGGATATTTAACTCCTGCGTCAACGTGTTCTTAATCTCCGCAGTTATACTTTTAATTAAGCTTTGTCTCATATTATCGCATTCTCGTTTTAGTAGAAGGCTAAATTTATCGTATGTAATTGTGTCTGAGATGTTACTTTCATCAAATCTAATTCTATCAACAACAGTGGGGGGGCTTATTGTTTTGCCTGCCGCGTCTATAAATGAGCTTTCGTCTAACAATGATTGCTGCACGTTTTCATCTATCGACATATTAGTAATGTTAGTAGGTAAGCTGTATCGACTTCTTGCTGGTGTTTCATCGGTCCTAGTACGGCGTGTAATGCGGAAGCAGTCCGGACAGGTCCAGTTTCCCTGTAGGTCATGTTGTTGGGCTACAAAGTAATCTCTATCAATATTCACACATTGATAGTGGTATTGTGCTTTGCATTTAGCGCACTCTATTGCTTCAGCGATTGATATATGCTTAGTGCACGCTAGACAATTTCTCATGTTGGCCCCGAATTTTGCCCTCTTGTGGTAGAAGCTCGAAACAGTTCGAAGACGGGACGACGATAGTCGATTGATTAATATAGTTTGTGATCAGGAAGCTTTTCACGTAGTTCGATGACTCTGCGCTAGATGGCGGTACGAGAAGGTAGTTTCCCTCGGAACCGTTAGATGGCGTTTGGTTGCGTAAATTTGAAGAAGCTGATTGGTCAGCTGTTGTGGTTTACTACGATTTAAATCGCTAACGAGTGTTTATATATTATGATTTCACAATTTTTCCACTATATTGTTTTAATTCAACTATGCCGCGGGGTTATTATTTTGCAATATACTCACTAATGTTTATTTAGCAATTCAAGTAGGTCCTGATTCGTGCGTAACTTTGTAAATGTCACTTAACACTCGACACTGCTTTGTTCAAAGAATATCTGAATATTTCACTTATATCTAGTTCAACATTATCACTAACACTTGTATCGCGTAGTCATAGCACTATGGTTATATTTTCACAGTAATTTCACTTATTTGTTTGTTTGTTGATTTAAAATGAAATTTAAAGTACGGACGTAATGTTTACGCTGAGGTGGCGCCCTCTGTTCTCTGTTCTCATATGAATGAAAACGTTCCTTCTACTATCGTAGTGCTGTATGCGTCAGTGGTCAGAGCCATGAGCTTACGATTCGGTTCGATTACCAGAGGGGAACACAAAGTTGATTCAGTATTTGTAATTTTATCATTTTGCGAGTTTTCCTCAGTTTAGTTAGGACATTGCAGGCTGAATCACCTGATTGTCCGAAAAGGAAAAGGATTCCGTGCTTCGGAGGGCAGGTCAAGCCGTCGGTCCCGGTAGCTGTCTTTAATAGTGGTCGTTACTCAAACCATGTCAGAGGTCTATAGCTGTGCTTCTAGGCGGTTTGAAAACTCTGACACTAGGGTTCATCGGGTCGTTGTTCAACTCGAGAATCCACTCGCTAAGAAGACGAAGTGTTTCTAATCCAAAATTGTAGAAATACTAGCGACCTGCCCCGGCTTCGCACGGAAATCATCAGTGTTTCTCTACTATATACATACATACATAAAATCACGCCTTTATCCCTTACGGGGTAGGCAGAGCGATAAACGCCTCGTAAAATGTGGTTTCGCCACGTCTGACAAAAATTGAGGGCAATGTTAGATTGAAAAGTGTATTGCTATAGTGACAGGTTGTCAGCCCATCGCCTAAATTACGATACACTGTAACCCTCGAGTCCTTTTTCTCTACTATATTATTAATATATTATACATATAAACCTTCGTCTTGAATCATTCTATCTATTAAAATAAACCGCATCAAAATCCGTTGCGTAGTTTTAAAGATTTATGCATACACAAGGATATAGGGACAGAGAAAGCGACTTTATTTTATACTATGTAGTGATAGCTGTTTTAAAATTTAGATAATGAATAGTAAGCATTAGTGTTTCCTAATTTCTTTTTCATTCCCATTCATAGAATTCGTGGCGTTATAGAGCGCGTTTAGAGAAAATCATTCAGCCGTTTCCTGTCAGGAAGAGCACAAACATGGCGCGTTTCAAAAATGAATTATATATTTGTTTTTATTTGATACAAAACAGCTAGCTTTAGTATAACTGTGATATATTTTTAAAATCAGCTACAAACAAAAATGAAAGGGTCGTTGGATACCCAACACGGTAGGTTCTGGAACAAAAAAATATCCCGTTAAAAATTTACACGGATAAAAAAAACATACGTTTCTTGTACTAGAAATAGTAAAAATGCCCTAGTGCACATAATGTAGTGAAGCTCAAAACCCTAGAACAAGAAAAGTGGGTTAGTATGGGAGCTTGTATCTTAATTCCTGCAGTAAATAGCATAGGTTCTGATAGACATTCTAAAATGTGAACCAATCGCCGTTCTTATTTTATAATAGCAACGTTTCGTTTCGTAATGTTACTATAGGGACTAGATTTTACGAAAAAAACCTTTTTAAAATAATATTGTGATGTTTTACCATTATCTAACTATTCGTGTTTTCTCAATATTCCTAGGATTTTCGCGAATTTTGTTTACGCTCTGCCAACCCCGTTAGGGATAAACGCGTGATTATATTAGACCTAACGCTTTACTAACGAATAGTTAGATAATGGTAAAAAAATAAAATCAAATTATAAAAAAAGGTATTTTTTGTAAAATCAAGTCACTATAGTAACATTACGAAACGAAACGTTTCTATTATAAAATAAGAACGGTAATATAATAAGTCAGTCAACGCGCCCAAAACAAGATTTTATCTGATTGGTTCACATTTTAATATGTATGTATATTTTTTATGTATTTATTTGTATGTATGTATGTTTTCGCGAAGATTCAGATTATCAAATCATCCTAGGACTTATATGAATTAAACCCATTTTGCACTTTTCCGTTGTGTTCGCGTTGGTAACTGGTGTGCGTGTGCGCAGGCGGAGATCGAGTCTCGGCGCGCGTCGGCCGAGTACCTGGACGCGCAACACAAGTGCGAGCTGTGCGCGAAGATCTTCAACTTCCACGACACATACAGCCGCCACATGGCGTCACACACTGTGGTAAGATTTATTAACATTTCAGCCACAGAAACCACAGACAGAAACCCTTCTAATGAGATACCTTGATAACTTTTGGATAGCTCTGTTTCGTTAGCTTGTAAAACTTGAGCACTTACTCGAAAAACGCTCATTAATGTTCATTTTTTATATAAATTAGATAAAAAAAACCTTTCACTCAAGTGATGGTAAGGTGCGGCGGGCGGGCGGCCCACCCTGCCTGTATGTGCATACATGTACGTACAGGCAATGCACCTGCACCACTACCGCCAAACAATCTAATCAACTCGTGCTTAGCCTCTCCACGGAGTATCATCAGATTCATCAGCATATAGACGGACCGAGGAGGCGCGAAACACGTGTTGAGTTGATTCGTTGGTAGTGGTGCAGTTGCATCGCCTGCGCCACTATATAATAATGTGCATTTATTTGCGTTGAGTGGAAGAAGCTAAATATTTTTTCTATCTTATGTTATGATAGACTTCCGCAAAATAACGCCTGATTCTATAAAATATCAACTTAAAAAAAAGCAATGATTTTAGCCTGTTCTGTAGAAAGAAACTAAATCAAGAGCCCGATGATGTAGTGGATAGGGCCGCTGCCTCCTGAGCGGTTCGAATCCCACCACGTACCTATGTGTTTATCGGTTTTCGAATTTCATATGTACGTTTATTCGGCGCTTTTTCCGTGCTTCGGAAGGCACGTTAAGCCGTTGGTCCCGGTTAATATCGTTTAATACCGTAGATATTAGTCATTAAGCCATATCAGAGGCCAGTGCTAAGCATTGGCGGCTTGAAAACTCTAACCTAATCTAGGATTGGGTCTGGTTTCCCTTCTTGATTGCGGAGGTCAGATGGCAGTCGCTCTGTGTAAAAACCAGTACCCTCGTTCCATCCCCTAGATTAGGTAGCCGACCCCGTGAGATACGGGATAAGGCTAGGAAGATGAGTAGAAAGAAACTAAATGTGCGTCAATATAAAGGGTGTTCAGCAAGAATTTTTTAAGTCTGAAATTGAATAAATGAAAAGCTAACCAATATGGGTCAAGTTTTATTTTACCAAATTGAGCATTCATGTTTTGGATTAATTAGTCACGATGAGTTATTGATCAGAAGGACATCGCGCGTTTGTGGTCGAGCAATATCTGAAACAAGAAAATCGACAATTGAGGCGCGTCGCCATTTTTGTTCACACATCTTATCTGCAAGCTGTTATGATGTTTTGAGCACGTCACTTATCTGATCGTAGGCGTAATGAATTAGAGTTGAAGAGACAGTGGTGAACCGAACTCTTCCGGGTCTCTCAACGCTGACGTTGAGACACTTGCTGTTCCGGTGTTGCTGTCAGCAGCAACTCAAATCTCAATTTCGACACCAAATCATGCAAAACCCATTTAAGACAGATCGAAGTCTTTAACGAAATAAAGATACCAACAGAGTGTTTAATTTTTAAGCTAAAAATTTGGTTTCACTAGTACAATTCGCAAATCATGTAAGATTTTAATAAAAATTGCAACTATTGCGTGTTTTCTTTTCCAAAACCCTTGCTCGAACGATCTGTACGAACGCTTGTAAACATACTGTCTAGTGATGAAACACATTTTCATATTGTGGCTATTCATAAAAAAGCAGAACATGTGTTATTGGTGCATACAAAATCCTAGATAGGCTTACATTGTTCGACAACCACAGTTTGACGTCCCATTTCTTTTATTGCAAATGAGAGGGTTCAGCTGCAAGAGAGCCTGACAAAATCGGCAGCCATTTTGATGACATTGTCTTTAGAATTAAAATCCAAAACATGACTGCACAATATGAGCTACAATCTTAATCTACATATTCAATTTCAAGCTTTGTTTATTTTCCGCTGGTCGCCCTTTATTATGTATCTATCCATGTGTGTGGATGTTTACATGTTGCAGTCGCCGGGTGATGTGGAGTGCGAGATCTGTCGCTACCGGTTCAAGCGCCACGCCAGCCTCATGAGCCACATCCACACCATGCACAGCAAGAAGCTGCGCTGCCGGGAGTGCGGCTTCGTCAACCGCACCTGGTATGCGAGCTCGTTCATCTGCCTACAGCTCCTCATGAGCCACATCCACACCATGCACAGCAAGAAGCTGCGCTGCCGGGAGTGCGGCTTCGTCAACCGCACCTGGTATGCGAGCTCGTTCATCTGCCTACAGCTCCTCATGAGCCACATCCACACCATGCACAGCAAGAAGCTGCGCTGCCGGGAGTGCGGCTTCGTCAACCGCACCTGGTATGCGAGCTCGTTCATCTGCCTACAGCTCCTCATGAGCCACATCCACACCATGCACAGCAAGAAGCTGCGCTGCCGGGAGTGCGGCTTCGGCAACCGCACCTGGTATGCGAGCTCGTTCATCTGCCTACAGCTCCTCATGAGCCACGTCCACACCATGCACAGCAAGAAGCTGCGCTGCCGGGAGTGCGGCTTCGTCAACCGCACCTGGTATGCGAGCTCGTTCATCTGCCTACAGCTCCTCATGAGCCACATCCACACCATGCACAGCAAGAAGCTGCGCTGCCGGGAGTGCGGCTTCGTCAACCGCACCTGGTATGCGAGCTCGTTCATCTGCCTACAGCTCCTCATGAGCCACGTCCACACCATGCACAGCAAGAAGCTGCGCTGCCGGGAGTGCGGCTTCGTCAACCGCACCTGGTATGCGAGCTCGTTCATCTGCCTACAGCTCCTCATGAGCCACGTCCACACCATGCACAGCAAGAAGCTGCGCTGCCGGGAGTGCGGCTTCGTCAACCGCACCTGGTATGCGAGCTCGTTCATCTGCCTACAGCTCCTCATGAGCCACATCCACACCATGCACAGCAAGAAGCTGCGCTGCCGGGAGTGCGGCTTCGTCAACCGCACCTGGTATGCGAGCTCGTTCATCTGCCTACAGCTCCTCATGAGCCACGTCCACACCATGCACAGCAAGAAGCTGCGCTGCCGGGAGTGCGGCTTCGTCAACCGCACCTGGTATGCGAGCTCGTTCATCTGCCTACAGCTCCTCATGAGCCACGTCCACACCATGCACAGCAAGAAGCTGCGCTGCCGGGAGTGCGGCTTCGTCAACCGCACCTGGTATGCGAGCTCGTTCATCTGCCTACAGCTCCTCATGAGCCACATCCACACCATGCACACAAGAAGCTGCGCTGCCGGGAGTGCGGCTTCGTCAACCGCACCTGGTATGCGAGCTCGTTCATCTGCCTACAGCTCCTCATGAGCCACATCCACACCATGCACAGCAAGAAGCTGCGCTGCCGGGAGTGCGGCTTCGTCAACCGCACCTGGTATGCGAGCTCGTTCATCTGCCTACAGCTCCTCATGAGCCACATCCACACCATGCACAGCAAGAAGCTGCGCTGCCGGGAGTGCGGCTTCGTCAACCGCACCTGGTATGCGAGCTCGTTCATCTGCCTACAGCTCCTCATGAGCCACATCCACACCATGCACACAAGAAGCTGCGCTGCCGGGAGTGCGGCTTCGTCAACCGCACCTGGTATGCGAGCTCGTTCATCTGCCTACAGCTCCTCATGAGCCACATCCACACCATGCACAGCAAGAAGCTGCGCTGCCGGGAGTGCGGCTTCGTCAACCGCACCTGGTATGCGAGCTCGTTCATCTGCCTACAGCTCCTCATGAGCCACGTCCACAACATGCATTTTTCTATTAATTAAATAATCTTCTTCTGTCGAGTGAGTATCGAGTCTGTCGACCCGATGAACCCTGGTGTTAGAATTTTTAAACCACTTAGTAGCACAACTACCAGGCCTCTGACATGGTTTGAGTAACGACCACTATCAAAGCCAGCGACCGGGACCGTGCCCTCCGACGCACGCAATCTTTTTCTTTTCGGTCAATGAGGTGATTCAACCTGCAATGTCCTAACCAAACTGGAAAAAAAATATCCGCTCTGTGTTTGTGTTTCCCCCCTGGGAATCGAACACAGGACCTCCGGATCGGGAGTCCATGGCACTAGCCACTAGACCACGGAGGCAGTTAATATTAATAAATAAGTACTACGCAAAAATTAAATAATAAGTATATTTGTCAGCAGCATGTATGTCGGGTGTCATATTGATGGTGTTTGTATAAATAACATAAGCTATGCCGATGACATGGTGCTGCTGAGCCCAACAGTGAATGGTCTAAGGAAACTACTGACTGTCTGTGAAAACTATGCAAATAAACATGGTTTAAAATATAATACTGCGTGAATTTATGATATTTAAAGCGGGAAACAAATGTCCCACTACTGTACCTCATGTAACCTTTTATGGATTACCACTTAAAAGATCATCTTTCAAGTATCTAGGACACATAGTAACAGAAGATTTGAAAGATGATGAAGATATTGAAAGAGAGCGCCAAAGCAGTCAGGGCCAATATGGTGGTTCACAGATTTAGGTATTGCTCAGCACAAGTAAAAGTAATACTTTTTAGGGCATACTGTACATCATTATATACCTGTAGTCTGTGGACTTCATACAGGCAACTGTCGCTTAAATCCCTGTGTATAACAATGCCTTCAGGGCGCTGTTGGGGCTGCCGCGCTTTAGCAGTGCTTCTGGTATGTTTGCGGATGCGTATGTGGATGGCTTTCATGCTACACTCCGCACACGGTGTGCTGCAACACTGCGAAGGGTCCGCGCCAGCACCAACAGCGTTCTGGCAGTCATTGGTAATACTGTGTGAAGGTCGTTTCATGAAATATTGGAACAATACTACTGTAAGTGTGTGTACTAGTGTAATTATCTAAGTCTTATTATGTAAACACTAAACCTATTTTTGTTTTGTTGTATGGATCAAAAGGTCTGAAATAAAAGATTCTTATTTTTTTATTTTTGTTTCCGTTGCAGGAACCTTGCTAAGGAGCACTACGACTTCCACCAGGGCATCGCGCCCGTGTGCCATCTCTGCGGGAAGAACTTCACGTGAGTACACTACCGTACCGGTATATACTACACTATAGGATTATGTTTTGTTTACTTTTGATATCGCTTGTGTTCGATCTCGCAAGTACGGCTACAATACAGCCTACCCGCAGACCCGGACTGGACTGCATTCCACTTGTATAAATAAACCATTGCCGCCGTACGCACCATGTAAAGTATGTCCCACTATTATAGATGCCGGCTCCCTAATCACACGATTTTGTTGAGTGTCTTGGAGCACTTTATCTTCTGAAGGATTTAACAAACCACTTTTTTAATAGTCCAATAAAATGTTGGCAGCGAGAAGAAGCATTACCTGATGCACCTGCGTCAGGTGCACCGCGCGCAGGTGGCCACCGCGCTGTGCCTGCTGTGCGGAGACTCCTTCAACGGGCCCACGGGGCTCCGCATACACATGGACCGCTCGCACAGACAGGTCAGACACCCTACATACCGCGCTGTGCCTGCTGTGCGGAGACTCCTTCAACGGGCCCACGGGGCTCCGCATACACATGGACCGCTCGCACAGACAGGTCAGACACCCTACATACCGCGCTGTGCCTGCTGTGCGGAGACTCCTTCAACGGGCCCACGGGGCTCCGCATACACATGGACCGCTCGCACAGACAGGTCAGACACCCTACATACCGCGCTGTGCCTGCTGTGCGGAGACTCCTTCAACGGGCCCACGGGGCTCCGCATACACATGGACCGCTCGCACAGACAGGTCAGACACCCTACATACCGCGCTGTGCCTGCTGTGCGGAGACTCCTTCAACGGGCCCACGGGGCTCCGCATACACATGGACCGCTCGCACAGACAGGTCAGACACCCTACATACCGCGCTGTGCCTGCTGTGCGGAGACTCCTTCAACGGGCCCACGGGGCTCCGCATACACATGGACCGCTCGCACAGACAGGTCAGACACCCTACATACCGCGCTGTGCCTGCTGTGCGGAGACTCCTTCAACGGGCCCACGGGGCTCCGCATACACATGGACCGCTCGCACAGACAGGTCAGACACCCTACATACCGCGCTGTGCCTGCTGTGCGGAGACTCCTTCAACGGGCCCACGGGGCTCCGCATACACATGGACCGCTCGCACAGACAGGTCAGACACCCTACATACCGCGCTGTGCCTGCTGTGCGGAGACTCCTTCAACGGGCCCACGGGGCTCCGCATACACATGGACCGCTCGCACAGACAGGTCAGACACCCTACATACCGCGCTGTGCCTGCTGTGCGGAGACTCCTTCAACGGGCCCACGGGGCTCCGCATACACATGGACCGCTCGCACAGACAGGTCAGACACCCTACATACCGCGCTGTGCCTGCTGTGCGGAGACTCCTTCAACGGGCCCACGGGGCTCCGCATACACATGGACCGCTCGCACAGACAGGTCAGACACCCTACATGTCGCGCGCAGGTGGCCACCGCGCTATGTGACAACTGTTTTGCTTGACTGTCTGAAGAACTAAACGCTGCGTATGAGTAATGCTAGTTGACTGTCGGGAATAGATACTTTTCTTCCAGTTATCCGACTGACATATTTCCATTCCATTTTTCGGATTTAAAAAAAGTTGTGTTGTTTTCATTAAAAAAATATATATATTATAACCAGAAATAGAAATTAAGTGCTTAAGAAACCGATTATTATAGTAACAGCATTTGCGTATTCAGAATTTCGGTCATAAGTTAATAATAATTCAATTCATTGGAACATTAAATTTTTGTAGGTACGTAAAACATGTGTTCAACTATAATTTGAGAAAGTTTGTGTTTGTTAGTTAATTACGTAATTATTTGTCAGTGCGTTTTGTGTTTATTTGCTGGTAATTGATTTAATCGAAGCTTAGTTAGAATGACAGTAAAACCCATTTCAGGCGGCGAAGTGCGGTCGGTGCGACAGCTGGTTCCTGTCGGCGGCCATGTTGGCGGCGCACGCGGCGCGCGCGGCCGGCGCCGGCGCCTGCCAGCCGGGACACAGGTCACACACACTATAGTATATACGCTCAACAAATATCAACAAAAAACACATAGCCATAAAGCTAAATCGGAAGGTTACTCAAACTTTTTAAGCGATGCCATTGCTTTGTGATCGTAGTCGTGTCATTGAAAAAATGAGACGGGTTTTCGTTGATTTGAAATCAGCGTCCACCAGAAAGCAACCAGCATGATGTTATTCTATGGAGACTACCTGAATGCAAGTTGAAGTTGCATGCAAGCAACTTGCATAATAGAAACTTGGCTTAACGTGACTATAGAAGCTAAGTGGCGCCACATTAGTAAAAAAAATCATCACTCACTAAAAACACAATGAACCGAAAATCCGGTCGAACAGACTCAAGAAATAGTTATAAAGATAATTTAAAACCATATAAATTTTCGATTCTTGTAGTTGCTGTTGGTAGCCGTTATTCGTTTAATTTTTCTTCCTGTTACTACAACGAACTATGAATCGCTAATTTATAAGGTTCTAAATTAGCTTAATGTCTATTACCTGAAGACTCAATGAAGACTTCAAAGACTGATGGACCGGGTTTTCGATCCACTGCGTGTTTAGTGAATGATGTGTTATTTACTGAAGGAGGCGCACTCAGGCCTATCGCCACCTTAACCACCTACTGTATACTTGTGTGACACAACCACCTGACATCGGTGACAGTGGTCGCAGATGGTTTTTGGCATATTTGTCAGTGCTGAAAGTTTTTGGAACCGATATGAATAATTAAAATGCAATATTTTGTACCGATAATTCTTGTCACGTTAATAAGTCTAACGATAAAAACGCTTTCGTAAAAAAACACCTGACAAGGAGAAATTTGTTTAGCCATAAAGTAAGAAAAAGTCTGTAATAATATGATTTATTTCTAAAAGAAAAACTATAAACCTATAGTTTAAAAAGAAACAGTAATAAAATTACCGTTAATTAATGAAAATTGCAGATACCTAAAAGTTTCCATTTTTAGCATTTAGTAGTAGATAGATAGCGGTATCAACAGGAGAAGTTGAAGCATACGGTCCCGCGTCGTCTACAAACAGCCGGGGATTACATCACTACAGTCCTTATTTGTTATATTCATTGATATTAGACAACTTCTGTATCAGTCACTTTGCACTGTTCTGGTCGATGCAATACATTTTATTCTATAAAAAAAATCCCACTAGCACCTACCCGCGGGTACACTCACCGCTGCGCGCAGGTAGACGCGAGCCGATCGCAACAATAATACTACAAATATGCGTAGAAAATATATATATCTATGCATAGAAAAAGAATACTTGGTGTAAGGGACAGCGTTCCGCAAACTGATAGGGGTTGCTCAGTCAACGAAACTGAACAACTATCTCCTGGAATTTCTTTCAGGAGATGTAAAAACTCTTCCATGCTGGACTGGGAGCGAAAGAAAAATATAGAATGCGCCAGCTGCATTTCCTCTCGGGCATGCTGTAAAAACCAGCTACGGGATTCGAGGGCTGACAACCTGTCACTATAGCGATACACATTTCAGTCTAAAATAGCCCTCAAAACTTGTCAGACGTGGCGGAACGACCTTTGGTCGTTTATGCTCTGCCTACCCCATTCGGGATAAAGGCGTGATTATATGTATGTATGCATGAAAAAATATTCCCATACAAAATGACCACCTCAATCAGACAATTTGTATGGAATAACTTTCTTTTATTACTTTGTAAATAAAAATCTGCTGATAGTTGTTCAGTTCCGTTGACTGAGCATCATCAGTTTGCGAGACTCTTTTCCTTACACCTCGTACATAAAGTAGCTTTCCATCAAAATATCTCAAATTAAAAAGTGATAGGGGTCTCTGTGGCCGAGGGCAGGTGGTCAAGGGTTATATAAATGGTTTGTGTGCAGCGCGTGCCCGCTGTGCGGAGCCACCTTCTCCACCGAGGAGCTGATGTGGAGGCACCACGACGAGCAGCACATACAGGAGTACCGCTGCGACGAGGTGCGTGCCCACGCCACGCCACGCCACGCCACGCCGCGCGGGCTGCGCTGGCACTGCTGCAATCAATGCGCACATGCACACAGTTACACACACACATAGATAGTACACACATCTTGCAGAAACGTGCCGCCACACACCATTTTTGTAGAGAGGGAACCTGATCCTTCCCTGAGGGTCTCGAGGCGGGATATCGGGTAAAAACCTACACGTGAACCCACACACGGTGGTGCTAGAAGTGCAACAATAACTGCTGCTGCTGTCCTCAGGACCTCGCAGCAAATAGTGTCGGTTTCCGAGTCAGTCACTTACCCCGTCGTGTAATCTGAAATAGGATTTCAAAAACATGCGAGACGGACTCTAAAATGTACGGTTCTATACCACCATAAAAAGAAGCAATTACTTAGTCATAAAGAGTCATGTTATAGATTGTTTGTTTTGATTATCATCCCGTTAACGTTCCAGTGTAACAAGTCGTACGCCGGGCTGCGCAAGTACAAGTGGCACGTGGAGAACAAGCACGCGAAGACGAGGCGCGGCGACGCGGCGGGGAAGCCCCGCAAGCGGCCCAGCGACTACCGCGGCAACAAGAACTTCGTGTGCGACGTGTGCGGCAAGGACGACTTCCCGGTGAGACGCGCCAGATACACGCGTGCCACACGTGCCACACGTGGACGCTCTTGTGTTGCTCCGTGTTGGAGCGGGAGCGAAACACTCACTCCGGGGTTCATCGGATCGATTAATTACACAATAAGAAGAAGCTATAGATATTGCTGTCGATATCGCGATACTCTTCTAATACTGAATTCCTGCCACTTTCTAAAAGGTGACGTTCTCAGTGTAAAGGGACCTTATTGCCAGTATGGAGTTATTGATGGTTCCATAATCTACATACAATATTCGAATTAGTATGCGGCGAAAGGTGGTTTTAAGAAAATGCATCATAAACTTACCAGACAAAAATGTTCCTGCTGGAAGTTATATAGATGGCATGTTTGTTGAGAAGTTGACGATATACATATAATTTTAATTATCAGTATAATTTTCAAAATTTTAAAGCTGGCTATCTATAGTAAGATCTTGTAAAGTGGGAAATTGCTAAGGTTCATACATTTCCAAAGAGGGTTTTTTAGGAATATGAAGTATTTAGTGCAATCACTTTGCGAAAAAAAGTTATATAAATTGACTTTCATCAATAATTTGTTATTTGACGCAATAAAGCAGCAAAATAAACATAAAATTGACCAAACGGGGCTCTATTACGAAGCTTCCATTGTGCATCTTTCAATGGCTGTATCTCATGGACTAATGAATAAGACATTTGAAATTATTGTGTGTATTGATGTATTCATGTTGCTGCTAAAATTAGAAATAACAAAAATATTGGTATTTAGACTTGTTTGGGATTCCTGTGGTTAACCGACAAAAAGATCCCTTTTCATTAAACTTTACAAGACATTTTCTAAACAAATAAATAATCCCATAAAATAGGAAGCAAAACGTCAAACTACAGTTCGGACTTCGCTTAAAAGATTAAGTTAGAAACAGAAAATCTATACTTTTTGTATTTTTTACAAAACCTTCAATATCTCGGTAAATAAAACCGACAATAAAGTCCCTTTTCATAGATAACGTCACAAATGTGAACATAAAAGAGACAACATTCGGTTATAATCTTGTCAAATATATTTAAAGCGTAGCGAAGTATGGATAGATTTACTTGTCTCTTTGTCTGCGCGAATCGTCGCAGGAGCCACAGTAGACGCAATGAACGATTCAGAATTTCCAAAATTGACTTGACTTTACCAAAAATTGTGTTCTACCCTGTCTAATTTATACAGGAAAATAAAGTCATTATTATCATTGTCACGTTTTAGTCAAAATAATATTAAAAATAGCTTTCTAGTCTCGCCCTGGGCAATGGATATTGATATCATATATTTAATCTGTTTCAAACAAATTAAATATATGAACAATATATTTCAAATTCATCATTACTCCTGTCAGACGGCGTACTGGAATATTTGCTTATAATTTTTAATTTATTTTTATTTCTTGTTTCTGTCTGCTTATTAGAGCTGCTACACCTCTATGGGCAAAAAAACATACAAAGAAGTTAATTTCGCATTTATAGAAAATTTGTGTGCGCAAAAAGATACCACTTGTCAACATTTAGTTTCGGAGATGTACGTACTTATACGTAATATAAGTAAGCCGTTTTCTAAAGCGAGGCAAAAACCTGCATGCTGCATTTTTAATTTATCTACAAGTTGATGATTAAATTAACTTCATAGGATCTTTATAAGTGGTATGAACACATCAAAATCTATCTAAATAAAAAGGTTTGATTTATTTTCAAATGTCTGGCAAAACAAAATTAGGCCACAGACGTGGTTTGAGTAACGACCACTATCAAAGACAGCGCCCGGGACCGACGGCTTAACGTGCCCTCTGAAGCACGGAATCCTTTTTCTTTTTCGGACAATCAGGTGGATTCAGCCTGCAATGTCCACCAAACTGGGGAAAACGTCATGAAGTGATTGACAAATATCAAATTTGTGTCCCTTCCTTGGGAATCAAACCCAGGATCTCCGGATCGTAAGCCCATGGCTCTGACCACTAGACCTCGGAGGCAGTATGTAAATGATTATATTATGTATGATATGAGCAATCAGCGGTCAAGCTACGGTTATTTATTTCATGCCTTTCAATTCAAAACAATATTATATTATTATCGTGTATAGGACACCCATTGTCTATGCTGCGAGGGCGACCATCGACAAATGACAATTTTAATTTCACTTTTCTCCGCGCTCCCCAGCGCTCTTTCTCTTGCTAGCGAATGGCCGCTCTTGTGAAATATTCTGTATTGATATTCTTGTGCGAAACGTTTCTCTAATAAACCTTCTCAAGCTATATCTTGGTTTTACTCAGTCTCTCTCTCAACGGAGCTGCTCCTGCGTCTCGGGACTCCTCGGAGAGTATATAATCTCAAATAATATTTAATACTTGTATGCATCCGCTACTTTATTTTATTTTATTACAAATAGGGACACCAACATCAGTCGGATAATACACAGGACTTCCGACTTGGGTTTGGGTCTCCTTCAATGTATATTATTCGCTATACTCGACGTGATTAGCACTTTGCTTGGCGAGTTCATCTCAAGATAATAGTTACAATCGGAAAGAATGAGTGCTACCATTTTGATTCTTTAGCAATAAGGCCGCCTTTGTTGTACTTGTATTTTATGTTCTTATCTGCTCCGTGGTATGATTTTATGTTTTTTAACCGCAATATAATACTATGTATTGTAGTTATTCTGCGTGATTATATTGACCTGGCGAACCACGCGAAATATATCTAAGACACTTTTTAGCTCAAGATATTATGTACTACTTGACTTTCTTGTAGGTAATATTTGTTTGTAATGTGATGTTTGTCTGTCGGTCAGTTCCTATCGTCGCTGCGCTTCCACCAGCGCAAGCACACGGACGAGAAGCCGCACGAGTGCTCCGTATGTCGGAAAGCGTTCAAGGAGAAACTCAACCTCAAGGTAACTCCCCCGCGCACTAGCGGGCCTTGCAGCCGCACGAGTGCTCCGTATGTCGGAAAGCGTTCAAGGAGAAACTCAACCTCAAGGTAACTCCCCCGCGCACTAGCGGGCCTTGCAGCCGCACGAGTGCTCCGTATGTCGGAAAGCGTTCAAGGAGAAACTCAACCTCAAGGTAACTCCCCCGCGCACTAGCGGGCCTTGCAGCCGCACGAGTGCTCCGTATGTCGGAAAGCGTTCAAGGAGAAACTCAACCTCAAGGTAACTCCCCCGCGCACTAGCGGGCCTTGCAGCCGCACGAGTGCTCCGTATGTCGGAAAGCGTTCAAGGAGAAACTCAACCTCAAGGTAACTCCCCCGCGCACTAGCGGGCCTTGCAGCCGCACGAGTGCTCCGTATGTCGGAAAGCGTTCAAGGAGAAACTCAACCTCAAGGTAACTCCCCCGCGCACTAGCGGGCCCTGCAGCCGCACGAGTGCTCCGTATGTCGGAAAGCGTTCAAGGAGAAACTCAACCTCAAGGTAACTCCCCCGCGCACTAGCGGGCCTTGCAGCCGCACGAGTGCTCCGTATGTCGGAAAGCGTTCAAGGAGAAACTCAACCTCAAGGTAACTCCCCCGCGCACTAGCGGGCCCTGCAGCCGCACGAGTGCTCCGTATGTCGGAAAGCGTCAATGTTGTACGGCAAAAAATAAATCTTAATGGAATATAGTTGTTAGTGCCCGAGTGTTTGCGCAACACACAAGTGCACCCTCTATTCCTTGAATCTCTTATGGGGCAGATTGACTGATACGACCAGAGATAAATCAGGCGCAAGACCGACTATATGCCCATCCGATAGCATGGATCATCTTACTTTTCCGACTATCAGGTGGTGAGCCTGCAATGTCCTTACCAAACTAGAAACAACAACACAAAGTTGTTGTCCCTCGCCGGGTTGTCATCGAACCTGGGATAGAACCTCTGGGTCACGAGTTCATGTCTCAGACCACCGGACCACGGAGCCAGTCCCAGGATATGGATAACTCAAAAATACTAAAGCTCACCTTGGAGCGGCATCTAGCAGCCTGCGGGTAGACCGAGTAGACCTGCTACCGGCAGGTGCCTCTGTTCCCTAGTAGGGGGCTCTCGGTGCCGAGCTCGTGAGTTCGATTACCTCGGAAGAGCATAAATTATAATTTAGTGAATTTAAAGAGACTGTTAATAGTAGATTTTATGCCGAGTGCATAAAGCAAGTCATCATTATCCGAGATCGTTATATGCCCGAGCCCGCAGGGCGAGGGCAGATGAAGAAGTCGAGGATAAAAATGATTTGTGCACGAGTTATGAACTCTGCTTTTCACTTCGATTGCGAGAAAATAAAACAGTAACATAACATACTAACATTTATTTAATTAAAATTCAAAGTAAAATTAGTACAATACGAAAATTTCACAGCTTCTTTCCCGCTACTTTACTTTTTTTAATTTTTGTGCATGATTTTCGGGCAAAGAATAAAATATATACAGCCTACTCTTTAATTATTTTGGAATATTGTTCTTTTTAGTGATGAATATGTCTTGATATTCAGTAACTTTTTCGTATTATCTTATTATAAACCAAAAATGCAAATAGGGAAGGATATATTATAAATTAGCAAGTTTTATCCGTGCAGAATTTATTATGTTTGGCTGCATGGTCTAAATTCTCACTGCCTTAGTATAGATACATTTAAAAAGCTACTTTTTTGCCCTTGTGCATAAAGTTCAACTTTATGTCGCCTAGATTCTGCATAAAGTAGTACTTTTTCGAGCATGAGAAGTGAAAAAATATTATTGTAACATTATGCATGAGCATTCCGTTGACTATGACACAGTTATTGTTTATTTGTGTCATTTAATTTTTAACATTGTCATATTTAAGTTTTATACATTGGGTACGTTTATTTTCTAAGGCACATATTATGAGCAACCACCAGGTCGCGGGACGGAGCCTTAGGTATTGTATCCGACCCGCGGATGGATTTTGTAAAAGCGTGCGTAACCAGTAAAGGCCTCTTAGAGTAGCTCATAAGCTCACTGAAAAAGCGTAGGTCCTCCCCGCCGGCATCTTTATAGCGTGATAACTCCCTCACTCGTAGCTTCACCGAAAAGTTGCTGCACATTCAGGATCAAGAAAACATGTAATAAGTACATACCAGTTGCCAGTGGGTACCAGGGACCCATGTTACACGGGGATCGTTATTTGAAGACTTTTACCAAACGTATCTTGTGGTCAATGCGATAGTAGCTTCATAGAATGACGGAGTTTCGATTATTGGCCTTCTTGTACCACAATAAACGATTACTTACCTAACTAATACTTGCCACAATTTAACGAGCAGCGTTCGTATTGTACTGTGTAAAAGAAGTTTGTGTTGGTCGGCAGGTGCACATGACGATCCACACGGACGAGCGCCGCTACCAGTGCCCGCACTGCCCCAAGGCGTTCCGCCAGTTCAGCCACCGCACCGTGCACATCCGGGTAAGTAGCTGCGTCACATCACACACGGACGAGCGCCGCTACCAGTGCCCGCACTGCCCCAAGGCGTTCCGCCAGTTCAGCCACCGCACCGTGCACATCCGGGTAAGTAGCTGCGTCACATCACACACGGACGAGCGCCGCTACCAGTGCCCGCACTGCCCCAAGGCGTTCCGCCAGTTCAGCCACCGCACCGTGCACATCCGGGTAAGTAGCTGCGTCACATCACACACGGACGAGCGCCGCTACCAGTGCCCGCACTGCCCCAAGGCGTTCCGCCAGTTCAGCCACCGCACCGTGCACATCCGGGTAAGTAGCTGCGTCACATCACACACGGACGGGGACGGGGGAAGGCAGTGCTTCAGCACCATACCAAAATTAGCAATGTTTTAAAACGGATGGCTTTAGGTTTAGGCCATAGAGGTCCGTGAGTTGTAATTAAAAAAACTATTTGTTTACTAGAGATCTGAAAGGGGCAGTAACATTTTTGGAATAGTGTGAATGGCGAGCCACAAAAGATAATTTTTAATTTCCATTTGTGTGTAGAATCGAATGGTTTAAGTTTTATAGTGCGCCGCCACATAGATAAAAATATAAGGTTTAATTAACACTTTGCCAGGCTCCATACAATACATGCCCGCATTCGCATTTGGATTACTTTTGGTATGTATATAAAACTTTCAAACCTTGAATAAATTAAAGGTTATCCGATGTGGTACAATAAGAGCCCAGGTAGACTATATGAGATACGGAATCCCCAAATTTTTGGGCTTCGTATAGGACGCCATCTTAACTTACACTAAATGCTTACTTACTTATAAATTAAAACAATTTGTCATCTAATGGAATTGAAATCTACACAACCTAGGCTTTAAAAAACGTCCAAAATATATAATTCATATCCCAAACATTTTATATCACACTATAGTTCGTTTTCGTACCCTAACTATAAGGTTCCATGGTTTCTACTGGAAACTAGCGCTAGTCTTTAATTGGAGCATTATGGTGAGTAATAAATCTTTTCGTATCTATATCTAGTGTAACCATTAGGTAGTGTTTAAGTTGTCTAAGTGACTGGTACCAAACAAAATGTTTATCTATCTATGTAATATTCATGTGTGTTGTATTGTTACAGACGCACACGAAGGAGAAGCCTTACTCGTGCAGCATCTGCGGCAAGCAGTTCGGGCACCGGTCCGTGATGCTGGAGCACACGCGGACCGTGCACGAGGGCCTGCCGCCGCGCAAGCGCACCCGCCACCACAACCACAACCACCGCAACAATGTGTAGCACAAACACACAACCACACTACCACACTACCAACAACAACCGTGGAGTTGGAGGTCAGGCGGTTTCATTGCAGTAGACGGTAGTGTCGGTAGGGTAGTAGTGAAGTCGTCCAGTATCATCAAGGTAAGCCGCAGATCACCACGCCACGTCGGTCGACGGTGGCTCGACCTCACTGGCCAGATGACTCGACCTCACCGTCCAAGGCCCTAGAGCACGCGGCAGACCAAAGAAGCGCTGGCTTGAAGTTTTAAAAGCGGATATGGAAGAGAACGACCAGTGGTTGCCG
This sequence comes from Scrobipalpa costella, assembly GCA_949820665.1. Taxonomy (NCBI): domain Eukaryota; kingdom Metazoa; phylum Arthropoda; class Insecta; order Lepidoptera; family Gelechiidae; genus Scrobipalpa; species Scrobipalpa costella. The sequence goes on from OX463295.1 coordinate 193,930, forward strand.
AAGACTTGGCAAAGTGAAGTAGATAAAACCGGAAAGCGGACCCCAGCATCAGGCCGGGAAACACTCGGCAGAACAAGAGTGATACTACAATACAGCCGCGGCGGGAAAGCGCCTCAATAGAAATGATGCGCGATGAACTTCATCTCACACGTTTGCTACGAACTTTTGTACAGGCGATATTTTAGTTTTGAGCAAAATATATTTTTTCTGAATCACGGTGTTTAGTAGTTTAACCTAAAAATTTCACAAACGTCACTGTCACAACACAAATAGTATTACGTTCCATTCCATGCATTTCTTTCCTCTCTCTTTGCTTGGTTAAGGGTGCGTTCTGAAACTGTATTGTATCTATCCGTTTGCGGTAGTTTTGGTTCTGTTTGTTTGTAATGAATTATGTTTCTTTTTTGATTGCAGCTGCCGGCGTGTAACCCAGAGAATTGGTTGCAAATTGCAAAACTTAGTATAAATATTTTTTTATTTTAAAACAGTATTTCAATCATAATTATTTATTAAATTATATTATATTTTATTTTCATAATATATCAAATGTCCGATGTTTTGAGCCTTGAATCAGACCCTGAATATTTTTCGCTATCTTCATCATCAAACAGTTTTCTTAGTGTGCAAGACGATGTGTCTGATATTCTATGTTTGGGAGACAGACTAAAATCCACCTTTTGTTCTCTAAGCAAAACCTTAAATGTAGTACACATGAATGCGCAGAGTGTGTCTCACTATGGAGATCTTCTTGCATCGTTCCAATATAATAAAAATATCCACGCTATTCTTATATTGGAGTCATTTAACCGCATCCTGGTTTTCGTCTCTTAAGAAATGATAAAATATACCATAGTCTTCTTCTGTCGAGTGGGTATCGAGTCTATCGACCCGATTAACCCTGGTGTCAGAGTTTTTAAACCGCCTAGTAGCACAACTATCAGGCCTCTGACATGGTCCCAAGGCTTGGAAACTTGCGCACGTTATTCCTCTCCCTAAGAAGTCTAACGACCCTGCATTCTCTCAATTCCGACCAATTTCTATTCTCCCCATTCTCTCTAAGATCGTAGAGCACTGCGTTCACCAACGTCTAACTCGGCATCTCAACCGTCATATGCTGTTCAACCGTTTTCAGTGTGGGTTCCGAGCCGGGCACAGCACTGTATCTGCGCTTGTCCAGGTCACGGACGACATCAGGCTTAATACTCAAGAGGGCAAAATTACCATCCTCGTACTTCTTGATTTCAGTAGCGTGTTTAATACTGTAAACAGTGAAATCCTCCTTGCGGTGTTTTGTAAGTTTAATCTTGCCCCCGAAGTCACTTCATAGTTGCGTTCATACTTATCTGATCGCTATCAGCTGGTCAAAGCCAATGAGAGTCGATCTGGTTGGTGTACCGCAGGGAGGAGTACTGTCGCCTATACTGTTTTCAGTGTTTATCGATGGCTATCACCTTTATGCTGATGACTTGCAGATATATGCCGCCGAACCACCTGAGACGGTGGAGCTTGCAATTGATAGGGTCAATCGCGACCTAGCCTCTAGATGGCTGGGCGAAGAGGCATGGACTCCTGTTAAATGCTGCTAAATCGCAGGCAATCGCTATTGGCAGTCATCAGCGTATTGCTAAATTGCTTAAGACTACCATTCCCGAGGTTATTATCAATTCCACACCTATACCCTACTCTTCTAGTGTGAAAAACCTTGGGATTGTTTTGGATCAGAAATATACGCATCCCTGCACTCTCATAAGAGGCTACAAAACTTTCTGCCGCTTCACACCAAAATAATGCTGGCTCAAGCCCTTCTCTTGCCGCTACTGGATTATGGTGACGTGTAGTATCTCGATCTTACAGAAGAACTGCTTAATAAAATGGAACGCTTACAAAACCAGTGCATACGCTTCGTTTTTGGGCTCCGAAAATACGTCCACGAGTTTAGGGAGCGATTGACGTGGCTACCGAATCGCCTTCGCAGGGACCTAAACATCTTATCGCTTCTTTACAATGTTCTCAATAATCTTGGCACCCCTGTCTACCTGAAAGAAAGATTTGAACAACATAATGTGGAGAGGGCAAATGTGCGATCTAGTGGGAATCTCTCACTCAGAGTACCTACATGCTCTTCTCAATCGTACGCACGGTCTTTCACTATTCATGGTGCCTGTTTATGGAATAAACTTCCTTCAGATATTCGGAAAAGTAAAAATCCTTTAAGAGTGAAATTAAGAAACTCTGGGGATTAGAAAAATCGGACAATACGTAGGATATTTATTTATAATTTCATGTTTCGCATATATACCTATATATATATATCGGGTGGCCCAAAGAGTGACGTCCAAAGGAAAAATTTTGATTCCTTAGGTCAAGGGGTAGCCAAATCACCCCCATGTATGTTCAGCGATTTTTAGTAGTTTAGGAGTTATGAATTTTTTTGCTAATTTTCTAAGAAAATTGACCTCAGTGGATTAATTTTTTTTTTTTTTTTTTTGGATAACTTTTTTTTATTTTTTTTTATTTTTGTGACATCCTCTTAAATTGTTCTTTTAACCATAAAAGTTTCAGCTTCCTAGCTGTAATGTAAGTTAGTTATTTTTTTATCGAAAGTTCGAATTTTACGATCGAGCTAGTCTGCTCTGAATTTTCAACTTGAAATTAAAAATTGAAAAAGATAATCTCATGGTCCCTTATTAGTTTTAAAAACTCCGCAAGGTTTCAAAATTACATAAAAATAACAATTAACTATTGCTTAATGGGGTATTATTTGCAGAAAACAGCCTTCAAAGGTACTTGGGTGGAAATTACCTAATTAGTAAATTGTTTCAGAAAGTTGAAAGATTCCTGTTATGTCATTACTAAGGACTAATTAAGTTAGAAAATGTATCAAATTAAAGGGAAAATAAAATTATTTACTAAAAAATGTTATTTAAGTTACATTTTTGAATGAAAATTCTTAGTAAAATGTTTTAGTGTGAGTTGTAAGATTTATGAGACAATTGTATTATTAATAATAAGTAAATAAACTCGGATAATTCTTTTACACATTTACTCACAATAAATTTTCAAAATGGCGACCTCCCACAGCAATACACAACCTACATCTACGCAAGAAATTTTCTTTAAGTCGCCTAAACGCTTCTCTGTTTCCTCTAACGACATTTCCGGCCTCTCCAATTCGCTGTCTTAGCTCCTCTTCATTTAACGATTCTCGGGCGTAAGCTATGTCCTTGTAATAACCCCAAAAAAAAAAACAATCGGATTTAGGTCAGGCGATCGTGGAGGCCATCTGATTGGACCGTTTCGTCCGATCCACCTGTTGGGATACGTTTCATTCAAATGATTACGCACTTGTGCTGCGTAGTGGCATGGTGCACCGTCATTTTGGAAAACCATGTGTCTTCGTAAATCGAGGTTGACTTCTTCCAATAACAAGGGAAGATCATTTTCGAGAAGCAATTTGTATGTCTCGCCATTGAGCCTCGACGGCAATTCGAACGGCCCGATCATTTCTCCGTTCAGTATGCCTGACCACATGTTGACGCTAAAGCGATGCTGGAACCTAGTATCTCTGGTCAAGTGGGGATTCTCTACTGCCCAGTGGTGGGTGTTATGAATATTAAATATTCCTGTGCGCTCAAAACGCGACTCGTCAGTCCACAAAACTTTTTCGAAAAATCCCGGGTCGTCTCTCTCCATCCTTAACATAGTCTGGCAAAAATCAACTCTCTGTTGGTAATCAGCAGGCATTAGAGCTTGAACCCGTTGAATGTGATATGCATGGTACCCTTCGACTTTCAATATTCTTTGGATTGATGTTCTGGGGATGTTCAAATTGCGAGCCATTATTCTTGTACTTGTTGAAGGGTGCTCAGCTACTTCGTCCAATACGAGGTTTCGACGGCCCGGATCAACTATTGGGATACCTTCACGCCTGCCTTCTCGACCAGGAATGCGGCCTGCCATCAAAGTGTTGTGTGTGTTAATAAAAACACGATGGTTGGGATACCTATTAGGCTGCGGTCCTCCACGGCGTTGAAGTTGCTCCCGATTAAGTCTTGCCGCTTCATGGCCGTTGCCTTGAGCAACTCCAAAATGACGGTGCACCATGCCACTACGCAGCACAAGTGCGTAATCATTTAAATGAAACGTATCCCAACAGGTGGATCGGACGAAACGGTCCAATCAGATGGCCTCCACGATCGCCTGACCTAAATCCGATTGATTTTTTTATTTGGGGTTATTACAAGGACATAGCTTACGCCCGAGAATCGTTAAATGAAGAGGAGCTAAGACAGCGAATTGGAGAGGCCGGAAATGTCGTTAGAGGAAACAGAGAAGCGTTTAGGCGACTTAAAGAAAATTTCTTGCGTAGATGTAGGTTGTGTATTGCTGTGGGAGGTCGCCATTTCGAAAATTTATTGTGAGTAAATGTGTAAAAGAATTATCCGAGTTTATTTACTTATTATTAATAATACAATTGTCTCATAAATCTTACAACTCACACTAAAACATTTTACTAAGAATTTTCATTCAAAAATGTAACTTAAATAACATTTTTTTAGTAAATAATTTTATTTTCCCTTTAATTTGATACATTTTCTAACTTAATTAGTCCTTAGTAATGACATAACAGGAATCTTTCAACTTTCTGAAACAATTTACTAATTAGGTAATTTCCACCCAAGTACCTTTGAAGGCTGTTTTCTGCAAATAATACTCCATTAAGCAATAGTTAATTTTTATTTTTATGTAATTTTGAAACCTTGCGGAGTTTTTAAAACTAATAAGGGACCATGAGATTATCTTTTTCAATTTTTAATTTCAAGTTGAAAATTCAGAGCAGACTAGCTCGATCGTAAAATTCGAACTTTCGATAAAAAAATAACTAACTTACATTACAGCTAGGAAGCTGAAACTTTTATGGTTAAAAGAACAATTTAAGAGGATGTCACAAAAATAAAAAAAAGTTATCCGAAAACATAATAAAAAATAATTAATCCACTGAGGTCAATTTTCTTAGAAAATTAGCAAAAAAATTCATAACTCCTAAACTACTAAAAATCGCTGAACATACATGGGGGTGATTTGGCTACCCCTTGACCTAAGGAATCAAAATTTTTCCTTTGGACGTCACTCTTTGGGCCACGCTGTATATTAAGATATTTATAGGTATCTATTATATAATATAAATATATATTTATTATATATAATATTAAGCATTAAATTGTATATATTTATATCTAGTATTTATGCGTTCAAATTTGAGTTGTTAAGTATATTATTTTGTCTATGTCACGTTATATAACCGTTTCAAGTACCTATCTTAGTTTACCTGCAAGCATAATTGTCTCCTCTGGGTTTATCAAAGGTTGACTGGAAGAGATCCCTAAACGGGATAAGTTCGCCTTTGTGCCACTATTGTCTATTCTTCTTGTATTTTAGTTTTAAGATTTTTAAGGTACTGTAAAGAGCTTACATACATACAATAGTAAATTCGGTCACTGCCTTCCAGATAACCTCCTACTCCGGGAGCTAATTTAATTTATTTAATAATTTCGTTATAGTAGTATGTTCAATTATGTAGTTTACAATTTTGGACCGAATTTTGGTTTTGAAATATACATTAATACTAAAATTATTAAAATAATCTAAAATCTATGCGATAAATTACAATGCAATCAAAATTTATTGATGCGGCGAAATACTCGTACCATGTGTATTAGTTAAATTAGTAAATATTAGAATTTAATTATTATTATTATATTGCTAGTATCTAAATGAATTTATAATAAAATCTGTTTGTGTTCTAAGTTTCATGTTAATTCGCCCAGTCGTTTAACGTTAGGGAATAAACCAAGCGTGTATATGTAACACACACTTTTTTTGTATTTATTATAAGAATAATCGCTCTCAGTGCAGTAGTTATGGAAAAGCAATTTAAAAACAAAATAATTATGAACCGGGCAATGCTACAGTTCACTACACGTCGCTATGAGCCCACTTGACGCATGCGCAGCGCAGGCGTTCTTAAAGTAATTCCTGCCGGCAAATAGTTGTTTTTAAGAGCTTATTTCTCCTCGACGAGTCTTTCTAAAATTCCAAAAAAAATATATCTGAGAAATTAGTTCATGACCAATTGCAGTATTTAAAAATATTCTAGTTCATAAATGCTAAAAAAAACTGGAGGTAGGGCTGTTTTTATCAGTTAATTTGATATTCCTTCTAAACTAGGGAATTATCCGTACTATGATTATCTAAAATCGCAACAGTTTTTCTTTAATCCGACCCGTAGTTTTTGGCGCGGCTACGGACGTAACCGCCACGCTCCGTAGCGCGCGCTGGTCTGAACGATATGCTAAGGCATTACGGGCGATGGTTGCATTATCTTGAAATCTATCTGCTCATCTGCCGGGAGGATACACCTTCAGGTGCGTCCTCACTGGGACATTCGTTCGCGAGCAATATGCGCGTACACTGCGTGCAGGTTGCTCGCGAACGAATGCTCTCAGTGAGGACTAACCTTTTCGTCTGAGATGTGTTTGATAAAAAGTCGTCAAATAACGATACCTGTAAGGCATAATCATGTCCTTCCTGCGGCCCGGCGGCCTGCTGGCACGGCACTGGTGTGCAATTACAGAGCATGTGTTCCTGAACATTGTATTGCGGTCGGTAATAGACCGGGAACCGTATGTGGGCAGAGCTATGACATCAATTAATTTGATGCATTAAAAAAATCCCTTTCATTTGATACTCCATGAGCTGATTCAAAAAATATACTACACTACTACATTAAACCCAACTGTTTTGTATAAATTTTTTTATTGAAACATGCCAAGTTTGCGCTCTTCCTGACAGAAAATAGCTTATTGTTTTTTTCTAAACCATACGCCGAGTGACACATTACATCCTCATAGTTAATTGAACGTATTGATTTCTTTTTGTAAAATATTAATGCTTACTCGAAAATATGAAACAGCGAGCAATAATGTAGTGTTATCAGTGGTGGTGGCGTGTAGTATTTTTATAATCAGCTGATTGAGCCCTTTCATTTGATACCGTGTTCAAAAGATGTCCGCAGGAAGGACATATTGATTTATCAAGGGACTTCCTCAGTGAGCTTCCCCTCCTCCTATTGTAGTTTTTGCCTCGACCACGACATGAAACGTCACTACGTAAAAAAACTAAAATAAATCCACGCAATGCAATAAATAAATTAGTATTAACTTTAACTTATGAATTAAATTATAGGAATGTAACGTATTTAATAAATTAAGTAGAAATACAAACTTTGTGTTTTATTGATTTGCACTTTTTAGACTGGTTTGTTTTGTATTGTTGGTAAATAGTTATCTTCTCTATTTTACATAATATATTCTAAGACTGATTTTATAGCACTGTGAAAAAATACATAAAACATTAAAATGATACTTAAAACATGATGTGTTGACATGACAGTGATAACAATCTGGACGAACACATCATTTCTGGACAATACCTTACAGTGTGCGTGTACGTTGCTTTTCTCATTGCCATTCCTTATAATGATTGAGGACACAACTAAATCTTGATTAAAATCATTGCCGTCCCTTTCTGTTCTCCTCTCTATGCTCGCGACTTCGTACGCACGGTTTTGATGGAAAACACGCAGTGCCGAACATTCTGAAAACTTTTCTCCGTGCGTAGGAGCGAGATCTGCTAGCCCGCGCGCGGATGCGTGTTTTACATTGTCTGATTGATTGTCTTTGTATGGAGTACACGCTTGCAGTTTTCAGTATGTTCGACACTGCGTGTTTACATTTTACATACAAATGGGATACTTGTTCAAGGTAAGAATGTATTCAAAGAGGCTAGGTAATAATCAGAACTCATTTTTCTGCCTTCCCCCTAAGTCGGGTAGTGTGATTAGTTCAATACAAAAAGTCCCTTTAAAATCGGTTAAAAACAATCCAAATTCAATTTCCGGCCTACCTCCTAAGAGGTGGCCGATGGCCTGATTATTTGTATTCTAGGTTGCAATCCTAGTAACACTCAGTCAAATAAAAAAAGTTTTATCAAAATCAGTCCAGTAGTTTTGCATGATGAGGGTAAAAAAACAATCAAATTGAATTTTCTGCCTACCCTCAAGTCAGGTTTTAGCCTAGAAAACACTCAAATCTTAGTATCACTACATAGTATAAACAAAGTCGCTTTCTCTGTCCCTATGTATGCATAAATCTTTAAAACTACGCAACGGATTTTGATGCGGTTTCTTTTGATGAATAGATGATTCAAGAGGAAGGTTTATATGTATAATACATGCATAATATAGCAGAGAAACACTGATAATTTCCGTGCGAAGCCGGGGCGGGTCGCAAGTTGTTAAAGCCTGCCTTTTTTCACAAAAATATTCAATGTACAGACACGGCCCCTCCAGCGATTTATAATATGTATACATAGGTATAGACAGATTTTGTGATTTAGTGCGCAAACGAATTGCCCCCATTAAATATTGAAATCATTCAGTAATAATGGTTGTATGAATTTAATAGAATTATATATAATGTAACAGACAAAGAACATCATTGTACATCAGTAAAGTAAACGTTTACAAGTATAAATTTATGTATGTGCGTAACATAAACAATGTATGTTTGAGTCCATGGTGGTGGTGGTAGTTGAGGCGAAGCTGTGTCGGCGGGGTAGGGGCGGTCGAGCAGCGCGGGGGGGCGCGCGCTGGCCGAGGCGGCGCGCGCGCAGCAGGTCGCGCTGGCTGGCGGTGGGCGGGGCCGCGCGCCGCTCCGGCACGATGGCGCATCCTAACACCGCCAGCGCCGCGCCCGCCGTTTTCATCTCACCAACATCTCTTCGCCTGTAATTACCAAATATTTCAATCGTTTGAAAGGAATGAATATGTTGTATTGCTCAATCCAATCCAATGCTTATGGCATGTGGCCAAGCATTTGAATGATAATTAGAAGAATAAGCATTACTTGAACAAGCACATACGTAGTCAAGAGGGCTGCATGGTGTAGTCCGTCAAGGCGGGGTGTCGGTGCGGGCGAGCCGGGGCTGGCGTAAGCGCGGCGCGGGGGGCGCGGCGTGGCGGCGGCAGGAGCGCGCGCGCGGGGAGCCCCCGCCCCCGCGCCCCCCGAGCCCCCCGCACAGCAGGGGCAGCGCGCGCCGCGAGCCTGCAACACCAGCCTGCTAGCTCTCAATACGTGTCGGGCTCGCAACTTCCTATTCTATCATCTCAATAACTTGTTAACTCCTTCAATTATCATTGGAATTCGAATAGTAAGTTCGCTCTACCATATGAGTAATGTATGTACCTGTACGTCCGGCCGGCGTAGCGGGAACTCATTGAGAGCGGGCAGAGCGTCGTGGTGCGTGTGTCGGGCGGCGGGCGAGTGGCGCCTGTCTCGCTCGCTCGTGCGGCCGCGCAGCGCTCGCGCTCGCTCCGACGCGGGCGCGGGCAGCGAGTCCGCCGTCGAGTTGTAACGGATAGCGGGCGCTGCGTGCGCGCAATGCATCGCGGGTGGACGCTTACACATTGGCCAATCCCGGTCCTACAGTTTCAAACAATAAAATGATTTTGTGCAAATTATTTTTATTCTGGTAGCTCAGCATTTTGAATAATATACCTGCGAGCCTGCATCGCTATACCGGTCGGTGGCGGCGTCGCTGCGTGAGGAGGTAGCGGGAGGAGCCCCCCCCGCGCCAGAGTGTGATGGGAAGCGCAGACGCAAGTCGACTCGCGACGGCAGCGCTGCGCGACACGATCCAGCCAGTGTCAGAGACCAGCCGTCGCCACTGTCTAACATATCAAAAAGAAAATACATATTAAGATTTGTCATTTAAAGGCACAATTTTTAAAGTATTTGGTAAACAGTCTGTACCCACCCGAATGTGCTTTGGCTGAATTGTCTTCGGGCATGTTATGCGCAGCACTCTCGGCGTCGATACGTGGCGGTGGCGGCGGGTGCGGGTGCGGGGGCGCGGGGCGGAGTGCTCGCCGCCGCCGCTCACGAGGCGCCACGCGACCGCGCCGCCGCGCGCTCTGCGGTCGAGCACGCGGCGGCACTTCACTCACTGACTCTAATTCACATTCGCTCGAGCTTTGTTCTTGTTGCTGCAACTCGGTTTCCATTCCGCTTTTATGATCGGACGAGTGTTGTTTCGCCAGCTGTTGCTGTGGCGTTCGCGTCCATTGTGTGCCGATCGACCGACGGCCGTGGCCGCGATCTTTTCGACTCTGTATCCGTTCTACAGAACCCGCGGTCGAACCTTTGGGTCAATAAAACGATGATCGAAATTCAGAAATTAATAATAGAAGATCGAATTTCATCTTATAAAATTAATACATTTTCTACAGCTGCATACTTCTACAAAGAATAAATAATTCGTAGGGCTCTATGAGCATGAGTGAGTCGTTCGCGCGCCTTGTTTCCTATCCTATATTCATATAGAGGAGTGTGGAGACGCGACGGCGCGGCGACGTTGCGGGCAGCAGTGCGCGGTGCGGGGGGCTACTCTACGAAGACCGAGGTGGCGGCGGTGCGGTGGCGGTGCGCGAATGTCGGCGGTGGCGGGGTGCAAGCGAGCGCCATACCTGGCGGCGCCGGCGCCGGCGCGTGCGGGCTGGTGGCGGCGGAGCGCCGGGCGGGCGGCGCGGTCGCTCCGGCTCGCATGTCTTCACTGGCCGACTCCAAACTGAGGCTGCTTCTTTCCTCGGGAATGACATCGAAAACTCGCTCAAAGCGCATTGACCGAGACGATGTGCAGAGCTCTGGTCCCGGGACAGAAGCGCGGCGAGGTGTAACATTAGACCCAGTGGTGGAAGAAGTCGACGACGTCACGGAAGCGCGGCGGACTCGCGGCTGTTCCGTTTTGTCTTGGATGGGAACTGGAATACGGGATCTTCGACATCTGGTGGCATTTGGGCTCTCATCAGAATTTGTTTCCGAAGAGCTTCGTGGTGTGTTCGCATATTCTACTATCTCTAATATCTCTATACATTTTCCACCATCATGGATTTCGGATTTATGGTAAAGACGCCGCGGGGGAACGCGGTCGCGCGGTGCGGGGGGCGGTGGGTTAGACACCTGAGTACTCAAGCTCGTCTGTTTCAAGTCTTCTCGCTGGCGTTGGTCTTTCGTTCCTTTTATACTATTACTCCGTCCGTTCCACACTCGGGTGGTCAAAGCATTTTCTTTAGGGAAACCAGATTCCCGATGTTGTGCAATGCGCATATACCGATATTCCTCTCTTACAATCTTGGCGATCGCGTCGTCAATGAGAGCATCGACGAGCGCGGCACACTGCCGCTGGATGTCGCGCTGCGCGCCGCGTCGTGCCGCGCCGCGCCGCGCGCCTTGTGCGCGAATTTCTCGTCGCCTATGTCGTCGGTAAAGCCTTTGTTTTATTTTCTCTGGCATATGATCAGCAACGACAATATTTTCCTTTTCACATGCACAATTATCTTCATTCATCCGTATAAAAAATGACTCACATTTTTCTCTGAGTGGTGAGTATTCCATGTCTGTATAAGCCGAGGAAAGCGGTGTTGATTGAGAAGGTTCCTTTATTTGTTCGGGCAGTGGCCCGGGCACCACTGCTGGTGGTTGCGGCGGCGCTGGGGGCGTTGTGGGCGCGGGCGGAGGGGGCGGCGCTGCTCGCGGTGACAGGGGGTCGTCGAGGCTGTCCACGAGGCTGGCGCACGGCGACTCGGCTCGAGGAGGTACTTGCCAAACTTCTGCGTTCACTTGGAATTCGTCAGTAAACATCCCCTCAACCGGTAACAGCGACACATTTATTGTATCACGTTCGCACAATTCTCTATTACCAAAAATTATTTGGTTATTTGAAGTCGGGCTCAAATGTACCACAGTATTAACCGCCTTATTCTGCAATTTTACTTTTATTTCTTTTTCGACTACGCTTATTCTTCCATCGCCACCACCGATTGAGACAGTCATACTCTCCAATCGATCAGTCAACGAATTGAGGCTGTCCACTAAAATGTTAGAGACGTACTCATCAATGTTAAGATTACAATCGCTCGAGCGAGTTGTATTTGAGGCTATATGCGAAGGACGCGAAATAACTGCGGGTGAAGTCTCTGATACTACTATTTCAAGAAGATCTGCCGTCGGCAAAGGCTCAAAATGGTTCTCGTCGCTGTCTGGCACTGAAACATGGTGGTCTCTCATCGGGGACTGTATCGTGCATTCTGGGGAGCGAATGCCTCGCACCAATGGCTGGCTGACTTCAGACCGTGAGCCCTCCAATGAGCGCGTGTCGCAGTAGCACGGCGCGAGCGCCCCCGCGGCCGCGCCGCCGCCGCCGCCGCCCATGCGCCGCAGCAGCGCCGAGCGGCGCACCAGGTCGCGCGGCGCTGGCGCCGGCGTCGTCCCGCCTGCTGACTCTTCCTCTGCTTCGGACTCACGAGCCAGTCGATACCTGCAACAATATAACAAAACTCTCTAAAATAAGATATTTATATTACCTAGCAACACACACACTGGTAAACAACCATTAGTAGGGTTAACCCATTAGGGTTTTTCGAAAAAAATACTTCAAAGTATGTCTTCAGCCAACGATGTATTTCTAAATTATGCATTTTATGGAAATGAAATATATACATAGGCAATTGGTTCTATGGCAATAATTTCTGAGCAGCGCAGCGTGCCCGGAGCACTTGCTAGGCGAAGTTCGAATGGAGCGGCGTATCGGGAAGAGACGTCCTCGTAACAATTCGTATCAAGGTGTAAAAAGAAGTACTGCGTTACTTCAAATTACATATTCTACTACTCGTAATGGTAACAAACGTCGCTGGCTGAAGACCTACTTTGAAGCCATTTTTTCTTCAAAAAGTTAAAAAGTAACAATAATAAATTGCGTATAATTTGATAGAACTAATTATGAACACCACTGGTTCACTCGCCGGATATGGTCAGTCGCTGGGTGACGTCACATACTTGATCATGGGTGTCATAGAAAGTTCAAATTCAATAAAAAATATAATTTCAAGTCACATGAAATTAACCTTATTAAAGAGCTAACAATAACTATATTAAACCCTAGACCAATGATAAACCAATGCGTAAGGCAAAAGAAAGAGATAAACCATGTATTATATATCTGAAGTCACGATTCAACTCCCCTTTCATATGGTATCCTAAAGGATGCAAAAGCAAAAACATTTTTTTTATCACCAACACATTATTTTTATATCTCGACTTCCAGATAGAATTTAGAAAAATACGCTACATGAGTATATAAGTTAAGGTATTTTTTTGCTTCTTTAGCACTTACAGACCCCTTTATTATATTTTTCTTATTTATCTTCTATATACAAACATCGACCTGTTACAATTTTATTATACGTATAGATTTAGTCAAGTTGTGTGCTCTACGAATGGACACCATTACCTGCAAGTTTGGAAAAAATTAAAATATATTTCTTGTGGACCCTCTCCCATAGAAAAGGCGGATATTTTTTTTTAACCTAATGTATGGAGTAGGTCGTAGGCCTTGTAAACTAAATTTAAGTTTTATTTCTGTTTTACGAATTTAATAAAAAAATACTTAAATATTTTTATAAAATTTTCAATTCTGTAGGTCTGCTGTAAGAAGTTTCTTTTGATAAATAAGCAGTGCCTGTTCTGTCTTTGTATTATATGTCCTGTTTTTTTATGTTTTTGTGTACAGTAAATTATTAAATAAATTAACATTGTTATGTTTTATAATATCGTTTTTTTACCTACTACTGTGGTTTTATGTGTGAAGTACCTGCGCATAACCGTCTCAGGTACGGAGTAGCGTCGGTGTAGCAGCGCGGAGTGCGCGGGCGCAGGCGAGGGCGCGGGCGAGGCTGGCGCGCGCGGGCCCATCGCGCCGCTGACGGAGCCGCCGCGCGCGCCGCTCTCGTCGGCGTCGTCGGCGCCCACAGACGCGCGCGCGCAGCCCTCCACGCTCTCGTCTTCGCCGCCGATGCAAATTGAACTCGAATTCGATGCCCAACTTGTTCTGCTTTAAGAGAACATTATTCTGTCAAATTCAAAAATACTTCTTCTCGGGGGGTTCAAAGGTTTCGCATATTGAAAAATACTACCCAGGTGGTAGGTAAATGCAAAAAGTAAAGGACAACAATAACATATTATTCAACTTTGTTCTTATTAAACCTACATCAATGATTTACCGAAAAACGTATCACAATCCATGCTTTTATTTGTTGGCGATATCGCGATAGTACCGCATACCGTTACCATTACATGCTGTAGGTACTGTATGACGCACCTCCCCCCACATTTATGCTTACTTAGCGTTTAGGTTACTTATTATAATTTTAAACGCATATCTATCACTTAATAAACGGACGTCCAACAAGATAGTTGTTTCCATTGTTCGCTCCCGACTCGCCTCCTCGCATGGCGATCCTGCCAGTGCTGCCTGTTAGGGCAGTGCTGAGCATTGCGCGTGTTAAAGTGAACTTTGGACTTTTGTGTTTTTGAAAAATTAAACTGCTCAGTTTCTTTACTTTCTTCGGTGTGAAATCAATGGACAAGTTTTGAGTGTTTTTAACGTTATGGAACTCATTCAACTGGGACTGCACAAAATGAGAAATTAAACAGCGTGGTGGAAAAAATTACCTATCAACATTACATTACATCGTAGTAATAGGAAAAAATCTGATGATAAGTATTGCTGAGTGCCGGGAGTTGTTGGAGACGGATGGAGGAATCGTTGCGCAGGGTGCCGGGAGATGATGGAGTCCGATGAGCGGATGCTCATGGAATGAAGGACGCAGGTTGCGTCCAGGTAGAGCACCGGGGCTCGGCAGGTCGGTACCAGGCCAGTACCGACTGCTGGACCAGTATTCGACGATAACGGTGTGAGCGTATGTTGAGTTGTGCAGTGCCGGAAACGATGTCAAAAGTGAGTACTTTACTAATATACCTAATCGTAATGCGTGATTGCGTATTCCGTAGTGCCTTCAGTAACGGCCAAGATATTTTAATAAACAGAAAAAAAATATATGTTTAGTAATAAAAGAAATACTTAATACCACTTATATATATATATATTTTTTTTTTGAAGCTCTAGCCTAGTAAGAGAGCGTATTTTTAATCAAACACATTGTTCCTTTTGCAGTGATAATGATAAGCTAATAAGATTCGGCGCTGTAAATTATATTTTATATCGCAAAGAAAGTATACATTAGGTCCCATAATTTCAAAAATCTTTAACTCTTTTTGATGAAAATGCATACATATTTGTTTATTTTTGTTTTTTCTATAAAAGTGCAAGACGGTAATTTTAGTGTAGCTACTGATCCAGTGATATGGGTAAGCAGGCATTCAATTCTTCGGTAATTATTTTTCTAACTCTTTGGGATGTTCCATGTTTGATTTAGAAATTAAATTATCTGCTGAATATCTTAGCTAAATAAAAATTTTAACTTACTATTATGTGTAGATCTAGTTAAACTAGAATTATTACATTGTATTCATGTCTTACCCCTGAGTATTTTACCTATAATTTGTATTATCATTAGCTGCAAGTAGAATTGTAACACAATTTTACAAACTCCTTTCACCTTATTATTCTCTAAATTAAATCCAAATATTATTTATTCTAAAATTAATTAATTACTCATGAATTATACTTTCGTAGGCGCTTTAGTCTGGTAAAGTAAGTTCCTATATTATGATAAGGCATAATTTGTTATTATCCCATTTTATGTACTGTATTAAGTGTTATTTATAAATAAAGACATTTTAAAAAACAAAAACAAAACTGATCCAGTGATAAGAGTAAGCAGGCATTCGATTCTTCAGTAATTATTTTTCTAACTCTTTGGGATGTTCCATGTTGATTTAGAAATTAAATTATCTGCTGATATCTTACTAACTAAATAAAATTGAACTTTCCTCTATCTCTTATATTTATTACATTTTGATGAAATGTTAAAAATACAAATCTTTTCATTATCCCCCGTGCACGCCAGCGCCCTCATCAGTTAAAAAATCATTACTTACTAAAAACGCTATCAATCGAAAATCCGGTAGATCAGATTGAAGTACAGGTACTGAAGTGTATTTTAAGCATCGTAAATTGCTAATTCAATGTTCACTGCAGTTACAGATAGCAAAAGTGCCTAAAGTGGCCGTTTTTCGCAAATTTTCTATCTGTAATTACAACGAACTATACGTTGCAACTTTATGAGGCTCTTAACTACCTTCATTGCTTTAACCTCAATCTGATCTACCGGATTTTCGATTGATTGTGTTTTCAGTGAGTAATGATTTTTTGACCGATGGGGGCGCCACTTAGCCCAGGGAAGCCCCTTAGATGGTTTTATTGAAATTTAGTCTTTGCTTACTCTCTTTTTGGGTAATTAGATATTCTACTGCAACAAGGTATTTTTAACATAAGCACATAATTAATAATACTTTACTGGTTTTCGAAAAGTTTAATAGTTGTTACGCTGAAGTTTGATACGCTAATAGTTTGTAGTTGAATGCGCTGTTTTTTTTTATTGAACACTGATTTGGTCACGGGTTCGAGTCCCGTCGTAAATTGCCTACTTACTTCATATTGCGTCTTGATTACTTTTTAACTCATCCAAATTACTTAAATTAATTTTACTGATTAAGGTTCGTATTTATGAAGCGATATCAAACTTGAGAGCAATATTAAGTATGGATTTGTCAAGCTATTTTATACTGAAATGACATTTCTGATACGAACTCAAACTGTCTGTCAATATCAAGTGCGGATTATAATTACGGGCCTAAGTTCCTACCTATAATATTTTATTAAATCCGCAATTCTTCATAATTTTCACAATATTGAATAACTTAATAGCGCTTTATGTAAAAGAGAAACAACTGATGATGACTGAATAGAATAATTTGTCAGAAATTGTTCAGTTTCTTCTTTGATAGTTTTAATTAACTGTACCTGATTTAATAAATTTTCATGGTTTTATGATTTCTGTGTGCAGCTGACTTACCTACCTGATATTCTAACATGTTCCTAAGAAGCTACGACATGTAAATAGTTCATTTATATTACTTACATCATTAGATTTATTTCAAATTATAATGTATCTACTACAGGTTTAGGCGTGACTTAATATAAGTATTTGTTTACTTATTTCATCCGTATAAAAAAAAGCTGGATTTATTTTGCTTAATTTAACTAATAATATGAACTATCAGTAATAAATAATTTCGTTTGTAGTTCATGGAGTAAGACCAATCAATGATTCTCTAGAAAAAAAAAACTATCATTCAAATCACTTCACATTATTAACATTCCATAAACATTGTTCAAATTCCTATTGTCTTTAGCATTGCCTTTGAGGCTCTGCCTATCCCGAAAAGAAAATAGGCATGTTTACATGTAAGTATATTATTAGCAGTAACTCGCAACAACAAGAGTATCTTATATCCAGAACGTGTCATATGAATGTTCTTAATTTAGTTCGAAGTTTTGCTCTTGAATATAGGGTCTTATCTTACGAAATTAACGTAAAGGTATCGTAACGTCGCTCGTTTTTTTTAACACATTAGGGTTACTAGCAATTATTCTTCGTTCATTTATTTATAAAATGCACCATGTATATTCAATTCAGTACTTATTATTTTTCAATTACGTATCAAATTAAATTATCATGTTTCGTCGTTTACGCTCTGCCTACCCCATTAGGGATAAAGGCGTGATTATATGCATGTATTACCTATGTATATCGCGATAATTTTTTGTTCAAGTTTATTTTATAGATATTAATGCAAGTGAATACTAACAAATCATTCGGACCCAGTATATAATATTATCAAATAGCTCACACATGTATCTTCTAATGAAAGTGTGAATCACAATTTACACGAGTAGCAGAACAAGCTGGCTTCGATGATATTTGACCACTAACATGCTATTCTCACAGCTCACAGATAATGTTTTAACAATATTAATTGAACAATGATTTGACTTATTTTCTTAACTTTCTGTTATAATGGGACTTACAGCACCAAAGGTAAATCAAAATTCTTAAATAAATTAATATTGGTTAAAGTAATGTAAGTAAGTAAATAATTTAACCTTTTCACCGCCACAGTCGTGTATAGCCGACAACCCGCGACTTGCCGTCAGCGCCACGGTCGGCTACAGCCGACAAAATGTAGTTTAAAAGTTTATGTTAATAAACCAGCATTTTAAAACTGTAGCTTTTAATTTTTTCGTATATTGCATTTTTTGTATCTTCTACTTGGATTTATAAACTTTTGCGCTTAGATGTTTATTCATTTTGTAGTATAAAATAAGAAAATACTGATTGCGTTTTGAACCTGCAGAAGTACAATTCGCACACGCCACAGTCGGCCATACACGACTGGAAGTGTTGTTCCTTGCTAGTTCAAATATGAAACATCGATAAGTCTACAATATCTATACGGATTATACTATGTGTATATTTGTCAAGTCTGTCATAACAATAACGTTTTCTTATTACTCTAATGTATAATGACAATATTTCCGACATCGATTTGCAGAAATATGCTTAGAATTAGTCTTTTCTTAAAAAGTTCATTTATTCAAGTACAGAAACATTTACAATACAGACTAATAAAATAAAAACAACAACAATAAAAAAAGAACAAAACTTAACAATTATCGAAGAGCCCGCCCCGCATCACACCCGGTGGAAACGTGCTTATAACGCTGGCCGCGTTTCCACGCTGGATGGCCAGCGATATATGTTGCATCAGGTATGACGCGGTGCGGGGATCTCCACCGTTCCGCCGCGAGCGTCTGCCAATTTCGGCAATTAATGCCTTTGCCGCTTTACACCACATGACCGCTACCTCCACCGCAAGAGGTACAAATATGTAATTATTGGAGAGGCAAGCATATTTCCCATCTTTTTGTGATGTCTTTTTTTTTGTTTGATTGAGTATCGACAAACCGGTTTCGCCGACTCGTGCACAGCGATAATTGCTTGACCATTGATAGTTCGTCGTTTTTAATGAATATTCAACATAAGTAAAATAATAAAAAGGAAAGGAAATGAATGAATAAAAAAGTTGCAATGAAATATTAAAATAGGTACCAGAATTAATGCTTTGATGTTGTAAAGTTGAAGAATTTCATTTTCATATTTTTTATCGATGTTCTATATTACATCCTTATTTGTCCTAACAGTTTGAGAAAATTGAAATGCCACCGACTCCACAGTCGTCTATAGCCGACAACGCGATGTATAGAGACGCGTAATAGAGATGCGCCAGTGCTCATTCGAAAACTGAACTAAAGATAAACTTATTGAATATCCAAGTGTTGTTTACTATACCATCACTACTACCACTATGATATATTATTGTTTTGACCTATATGAACGAATTACTGAAAATAAGGAAGCAAAATAATGGTTTTAGATTAATTAAAACTTGATTTAAAAAGTAATGATTTACTATCGATATGAACTGTTGGGCATCTCCATTTTATTGAGTATTTCTTTACCTAGAAATTGGTGTGGCGCTGGTTGCAATTTTTTACCTGTATTGCTTGGCGGCGACAAGGTTAAATGGATTAATTATGAGTAAGTATTATAACGTTCCATTACACAGATATACTAGATACGATATATACTATACCCACGGATACGACAAAGAAGTATGACTTCTGAAAAGGTACGTAGATAAATGAATACCTATTACACGATACTAAATATGAAAGTAAGTCATTGTATATAAGGTGTGATTGAATGATTAAAGTTAGTCTAGGTATATGAAGCGTGAGATAGGCAGGGGGAGACGTGAATGATGACTTAGTAATTTGATTACGGATGGATATGATAGTATGTTATGTATTTTGAGACGGATAAAGAATGTTAGAATTTGGTAGGTTTATGAATGTAGAAAGGTTTGTATTACCGATGTTAGAATAATTTCGTCAATACGTTTTGGACAAGCTCTTGGACTGATTAGTGATCAACTGATCACCCAAACGCTGTACCAAATTTTATTTTTCCAATCTATTTAGAGTGCATGAATTTCATGGATGAATGGATTTTGAACGAATTAGTAATGAGATAAACGAAAGCACGTTAATGTTATAATCTATAGTGGGTACATATGCGGTACAATAGGGTTAGATCCTTCAGCCATAGTGCGAACGAGCTTTCCACTTTGAGTAATATTGGAGACCAAAGATGTCTTAAACATTTTACCTTATTCAAATGGTACATGAGGGGCAGATCCTTCCGTTCGATCATGGTGTAAACGAGATGTTCTGTGAGAACTGTTGGAGTCTTAAAATGGCTTAAACCATGACCCCCAATAAAGGGTGTGCGCACAACCCATAGAGACACCAGATGTCCATAAAAATATATAAATAATTGTCATAAATAAGAGTCCAATTAATGTTAAATGTACCAGTAATAATAAAATAATAATAATGAAAAGGTACCGGCGGCCGGCCCAAATAATAAAATATGTACCGCATAATATGAAGTAATAGAATACCTATTTAAAAGAGGTTTTGATGTGTATTGATTAAGTTCTATTTCCCTCAAATGATTATGAAGACGTAGTACGTTTATGACGATTTTTAAACATAAATAACAAAAAAAAAGGCAAATTGATTTATATGTATCGTAAAATGGATTTGGATTTTCAAGTGCAATTGTGATGTAATTCAATAACTTGAAAATAAAAATCAAAATAGTTGCAAAATTTTAAAATGACCAAAATTCATCTTGCCAACAGACAGTGTTAGTTAAGTTAAAATTAAGAATGTAAGTTATATATATATTAATTTGAAATTAAAATTTTGTTACAAGTACTTAAGTATTTTAGTACCAGCCCTACCACACGTTTATTTTAACAAAATAACAATGTACCTATTTTGTATATTTTAATTCAATTTGTACGTATGATGTTTTTATTTCGGTTATTTACTTGCAACTTGCATAGGCTGATTTTTTTTAAAGAATAGTTGCAATGTTAGAGTTAAGATCTTATTTCATTATATGCTCTGTACCTACATTTATTTTAGTAAAATTTCTTTACAGGATTTTGTAACAGGTAGATAACTATACATAATAGATATAATAATTAATTTTATTTACAACGGATATCATTATCTTTGCTTAAAAGTGTTAAAACTTATTTCTTGCATAAATGGAATTTTGTGAAACTTGAGCTGATATTTTTAGTACCTATTTTAAATTGAAATTCATGATATTATTGTATAACTTAGTTTTACTTCACATGTTTTTTAAAAATACTTACCGCAAAGCCGCATTTAAATTTTGTAATGCATGTGAATGTTCATAACTTATGAACAACATTGTTTAAAGTTAGCATTTAGTTGTCACTTTACTTGATTTCTTTATATACCGTTTCATATTTCTTCTTACGTAAAAAGAAACACCTAATATTGTAAATGTTCTATCAAATTGGTTTAAACAGAATTATTCTCTTACTTAGTTTAATTATGTCGGTTACAGCTTGTAATGTTTAGAATGTCTTTTGTTTTTTCTCATATCCAATGTCTTTTCTGATATTTTTAACCGTTCAGTATAAAATATATTTTTTTAAATAAGGAATTGACTTTAGATTATAAGTAAAAGAAAAACACTAATGTATAAAAATAAAACGGTGAAGGTGTACTGTATGCCGCACCTCCCCACATTTATGCTTACTTAGCGTCTAGGTTACTTATTATAATTACATATCTATCACTCAATAAACGGACGTCCAACAAGATAGTTGTTTCCATTCTTCGCTCCCGACCCGCCTCCTTGCAATGCGACAAACCGAATGAGTATGAAAACCAAATTAATAATGCACTGAAAGAAATAATAACCTGGCTTAATAGTAACAATTTGAAAGTAAATTTAGAAAAAAAACAAACTCATGCACTTTTACCAACGGAACCTTTCAAGTCACTTGCAAACTATAGTCGGTGTTCGACTTGAGAATCCACTCGCTAAGAAGAAAAATATTAATTTTAATGGAACTATTATAAACAGCACAGAGGTTACAAAATTTCTAGGTTTGACGGTTGATAATAAATTAACATGAAAAGCACATGCAGAGAACCTTAGTAAAAAGCTAAGAAAGTTTTCATACGCACTTTCTGAATTAAGTAAGGTAGCTAACGATAGGGAGACGGTCGTGGCTGCATATCACGGATTTGTTGCGTCAAGCTTAAGATCTGCAATATTTTTTTGGGGCAACTCTTGTGATATAGAGAATCAATATTAAGAGCTCAAAAACTATGCATTCGTTCTATCTGTAACCTTAATGTTAGAGCAGCTGTAAGCCATATTTTAAATCATTAAAAATTCTAACTTACTTCCATGCTGGACTGGGAGCGAGAGAAAAACATAGAATGTGCCAGCTGCATTTCCTCCCGGGCATGCTGTAAAAATCAGCTAAGGGATCCGAGGGTTTCTGTATATTGCAATTTAGGCGACAGGCTGACAACCTGTCACTACAGCAATATATAACAACAATATATCTTAAACAACCCTCAAAACTTTGTCAGACGTGGCGGAACGACCTTTATTTAGGTCGTGTACGCTCTGCCTACCCCATTAGGGATAAAGGCGTGATTATATGTATGTAAAAATTCTAACTCTTCCCTCACTTTACATATTTTAAGTAGCAATATTTGTTATATATTTGTATCTTACACGTCCTAACCTATAGTGCGCAGGTCTGGTCTTTGACTGCTTCTCAGAAGTCCAAACTGGCGTTTAGTCAGCGAGCGATAGAGCGCAGCTTACTTGGTGTCAAAAGAATAGACAGAGTCCGGAACACGACTCTGCGCTCCAAAACGCGCATCACTGATGAAGCCGAGAAGGCGGCAAAATTAAAATGGGACTGGGCGGGTCACGTATGCCGAATGTATCAAGAGAGATGGGTCAAATTAACGACCGATTGGGTTCCCCTAGATAGCCGGCGAGGGAGAGGAAGACCGAGAAAACGATGGTGCGATGACTTAGATTCTTTTGAAAAAGACTGGCAAAACATAGCTGGAGATCGAGACCAGTGGAAAAAAAGGAAGAGGCCTTTGCCCTGCAGTGGGAAACTTCAGGCTAAGTAAAAAAAAGACTTAAAGTTAACGTATGTAAAATTACCTAAACCTAACTAAATTTACGGCGCCAAAGGCGGTCGGGGTCGGGTTGTCCATCGTCTCGATGAACGTTTTAATCTCTTTACTCTTATTTATTTGTGTCATTACGAATCGCGTTAGCTAAGCCTAACACGTTACTTGTGTGCGTAATACTAATGGGACTTACTGTATTGTAATGAGATTAAAAAAAAACAGGATTAAATTTTCTGCCTACTCCCTAAGTCAGGTGGCGTGGTTTTATACGTATATCTATAAAGTTTTAGGTGAGGTAACATTCAGCCGAATTAAAAAAAAAAACAAATCTTTAAATTGCTACCTACCCCCCAACTCAGGTGGCGTGGTTATTTGTATCCTATGTCTTTTTTAGATAACAATCAGTCGAATAAAGAAAGTTTGATCGAAATAGGTTTGAAAACAGCCAAATTCGAATTTCCTGCCTACCCTCTAAGTGAGGTGGCGTTATTTTAGGTTTCCTAAGTTGCAACCCGGGTAACACTGAGTTGAATAAAAAAAAAGTCCCATTGAAATCGGTACAGTAGTTTTGGCGTGATGTGGTAACATACAGACAGACAGACAAAAATTTCGATTAAACTTTTTTTATTAGACTGATTGTTATCTAGGACAAAACATAGTATACAAATAATCACGCAACCTGAGTTAGGGGGTAGGTAGGAAATTGTAGGCAGGAAATTCGAATTAGGCTGTTTTGTAACCGATTTCGATTAAACTTTTTTTATTAGACTGATTGTTATCTAGGACAAAACATAGGATACAAATAATCACGCCACCTGAATTAGGGGGTAGGTAGGAAATTAAATTTTGATTGTTTCTTACCCGATTTGATGGGTTTTTTATTAGGCTGAATGTTACCTCACCTAAAACTTTTATAGATATACGTAAAAAGTCACGCCACCTGACTTAGGGAGTAGGCAGAAAATTAAAATCCTGTTTTTTTTTTAATCTCATTAGAATACAGTAAGTCTTATCGCACACAAGTATCGTGTTATACACGTGTTAGGCTTAGCTAACGCGATTCGTAATGACACAAATAAATAAGAGTAAAGAGACTCGTTCATCGACCCCGACCGCCTTTGGCGCCATACACGTAAAGAACGGAGTGATCTTTTTCTGCTTAAATTGTTGTCCCTTTCTGTTCCCTCATGATAGAAAAAGTCGCGTGTAGTCTTTTTGCTACTACGAATTGGCTTAATTATGAAACTAAATCGAGCGAGTGGATCGCCAACCCGTAGGTGTGGTAGGTGTGGTAGGTGTGGTAGGTGTGGTAGGTGTGGTAGATGTGGTAGGTGTGGTAGGTGTGGTAGATGTGGTAGGTGTGGTAGGTGTGGTAGGTGTGGTAGGTGTGGTAGGTGTGGTAGGTGTGGTAGGTGTGGTAGGTGTGGTAGGTGTGGTAGGTGTGGTAGGTGTGGTAGGTGTGGTAGGTGTGGTAGATGTGGTAGGTGTGGTAGGTGTGGTAGGTGTGGTAGGTGTGGTAGATGTGGTAGATGTGGTAGGTGTGGTAGGTGTGGTAGGTGTGGTAGATGTGGTAGGTGTGGTAGGTGTGGTAGATGTGGTAGGTGTGGTAGGTGTGGTAGGTGTGGTAGGTGTGGTAGGTGTGGTAGGTGTGGTAGATGTGGTAGGTGTGGTAGGTGTGGTAGGTGTGGTAGGTGTGGTAGGTGTGGTAGGTGTGGTAGGTGTGGTAGG
The DNA here is from genome assembly GCA_949820665.1 of Scrobipalpa costella. Taxonomy (NCBI): domain Eukaryota; kingdom Metazoa; phylum Arthropoda; class Insecta; order Lepidoptera; family Gelechiidae; genus Scrobipalpa; species Scrobipalpa costella. The sequence continues at coordinate 218,755 of OX463295.1, forward strand.
TGTGGTAGGTGTGGTAGGTGTGGTAGGTGTGGTAGATGTGGTAGGTGTGGTAGGTGTGGTAGGTCAGGCACGTACCTACGTAACAGATATTAATTTCAAAGAGTTTCTTTTAGTAACAGGGTGTATGTAACATAACATAAGTAATTAAACTCATTTATTAATTATCGTTACTATCCATACTATGTATTTTTATTTTATTTAACAATTTATTGTACACACAAATGTAATACTGTAATGATAATACTATACTATACCACTCTATCTGTCTGTCTGACTGTTTGTTTATTGCTCATTCACGCCTAAACGGCTAAATGTATTTTGATGAAATTTGGTATGGTGATAGATGGTAACCTGGAGACGGACATAGGATATATACAATCACGCCACCGTACTTAGGTGGTAGATAGTGGGCAGGGAACTGAATTTAGCTAGTGTTTTTAACCGATTTTGATGGGGGTTTTTTATACAACTGAGTTTTACCAAAACACAAACTAACGATAAATATAATCACGCCACCGTACTAAGGGGGTTGGCAGTAGGCAGGGATCTGATTTGAGTTTGTATTTTAACCGATTTTAATACGTCTTTCTTTAGTTTGTTTAGTGTTATCTCGATTTACGATATCATCACGCTACCTAACGTATGGGGTAGGCAGGGAACAATTCTGCGTTACCTGGACTAACTTAGAACACATTTCATCACGCTTCTTTACTTGGGGCATTCAGCCAGAATTAAGAGTGCTGTGAAGTATACGAGTAGGTTAGGTATGTATTTAGCAAAATTAAGATAATATTTTGTACTAAGTGGTGGGTGCGTGCGAGTGTGATCTATTTCCGGCGGCGGCGGCGGCGGCGGGGCGCGTGCGCAGCGGCCGCGGCAGCGTGGCTGCGGCCCGACTCGTGACGATATTGTGCGACCGCGCCGCGCACCGCCCGCACACATGGAGTCCTTCCTATTATTGAATCACTCGAATCGTAATTCGTATACGAAAAAGTAACATTGGCATTATTTAAAAATTGTATGCGAAAGAAAAAAACATGTATTTCTCTAAAACCACCTCAGCTTTAAAAGTAATGCTCACCTTTACTCAACTTTATACGTATCGCTATAATATGTTAACTTTTAAAACTCTTGTTAATCCTACCTATAAACGAAAACTTAATAATTATTACGAATTTCAGAGGGTAACAACGAGACGCGGTTACTTCGCTGTCTGTCCGTCTGTCGCCAGACTGTATCTCATTAACCGTGATTGCTAGAGAGTTGAAATTTTCGCAGATGATGTATTTATGTTGCCGATATAACAACAAATACTAAAAACAGAAAAGAAATATAAGGGGGCTACCATACAACAAACGTGATTTTCTCTCTGTCACTGCAGGCTGTAGGTATCTCATAAACCGTGATAGATAGACAGTTGGTATTTTCATCGTTGATGCATTTTCGATGCCGCTATAACTACTACCTACAAATACTAAAAACAAAATTAAATAAATATTTAAGAGAGCTGTCATACAACAAACGTGATTTTCTGTCTATCACCGGGATGTATCTCATGAACTGTGATTGCTGAAGATCATGTATTTCTATTACCACTATAACAACAAATACTAAAAACAGAATAAAATAAATATTTAAGAGGGGCTCTCATACAACATATGTGATTTTATGTCTGTCACCTCGTCACTTAAGGCGAGTCTCCAGCGGCTTGTTTCGAAACAAAACATCGCAACAAAACAGAAACACAACATTGTTTGATTTGCCTGCGTAGGAAAATGTTTCTGTAGAAGCCATCATGAATTCTGACGAGAACGAGACGAAGGCACGGATTTTTGGAGTTATCTTTTTGTAATTAAGCTATAATTAGCTTTATTTTACATTAATTGATTCGGTAGTAACTCGTCATGTTTTATATGTAGAGACAATAAAAAAATTATGCTATACTTTTGCTATAGAAGAAATAGCTTTGTTAATAGGTTGCCGGGAGTCTCCCTGAAACTGCATTAGCGATTGCTAAACTAGAGAGTATGTAATGTATTCCTCGTCTGAACTCATGATGGCTTCTACACAAATGTTTTGTTTTAACCAGAAACATTTTCCTATGCAAACATACCAAACAATGTTTTGTTTCGAAAAGAGACAGAGTGTTCACAAAACCCGCGCTCCGCCAGGACCCGTATTTGTAAATAAAAAACAAAAATGATCGGTACCTACTGTTCTTCTTTATCGTGTCAGCAACCTTCTGGTACAGTTAATATTCGATAACAGTTTATTGCACAGGCGACTAGCAGATAGTGCAGACATGAAGCCAGCGTGAAATGCGAGATGCAAGTTTGCATATTTTCTCTGCCGCGCTCCGTTTGCTTAACAGCGCGGCGTCCGCGTCGTCGGCGCGACGTAGCGCGAGACGAGACACCCGCGCCGCGCGCCGCCACCGGGCCGGCGGCGCCGGCGCCTATTCTGTAATAGACACGACTTAAGTAGTTTTAGTGTGCTCCTGTCACATTCTAAATTTTTAATATATTAGAGCAGAAATACAACAGCTGATTATAATTCTGTCAAAGTGACACTACACGCCTAAAATAATAATGACATCCATGATGTTGTCTCCTTATTTTAAGTGCTAAACGTCACTTTGACACGATTAAACTAAAATTATTATTTAAGTTGTGTCTATAGTAGAATCGGCACCTCTACATACTTTACGCGCGGCAGAACATCAACACGACCAACAAGTTATTCCAGGCATAAGTAAACCTAAAGCTATCCTGCTCTGCGGAGTCTGCGGTAGATTAGATGCAGATACACGGACACGGTGATTTTAGCTTTTAGATTTAGTTAACGCACTAAAATTGCAATAAGTTAGGTACTGATCATAAGATTTTATCTCATAAACCCAATGCAAAATGTTTTGCTGAAATACACCAACTACAAAAATATACTTACTTTCAATCAATCAATTGTAGCAATAATGCTTAGTTATAGTTACTTACACATTTTATTCCAACGCTGATATTGTTAAAAACAGTTGAACTGCAAAATTTCCGCATCTGACCGCTTCTCCTAGTATGTACTTAGTTGTTTGTACCAATTTAGAAATTAGTTTTAACATACGACCTAAAATAGCTTATTTGCATGAAACATTATACTGGATTAGTAAAAAATAAAAATAAAAATGTGTTTCAAAAGTAATCCTTGTAAAATAAAGGTTCTTGGTAGGTTCATATGGTATGTTTATAATTAACATATCGAAAATATTATTATTCTAAAACATACGTACTTAACCGTAAGATGCTGATATTGCATTGCAAAGTATTTTTTTTTTGACGAATGTGTTATTATTAAAATGTGTGACTGACAGTCTGCTTTTCCTGTTGAAATTTAGAGTTAACCAACTCACGGACGTTTTTAATACAAAATAGAATAGAATACAAAACATTTTTTTGTCACCAATTATTACAACAGAAACATAACCTAAAATATTATGTATAATTAAACAAAAACAACTTAATCTAGGGCAAAGAATTAAAATAGTAAATAGGGTGACAAAAGGGTCCCAGCTCAGCGTAATGCTAAGAAGGTGCCTACTATAGTAATACACCTTCACAGCGCTGGTCTTTCGCGACACCGAAAAAAAAAAAGTACTATAAAACAAATAAAAACAGTTTTTTCTTACGGAAGTTGAAAGTGTAACTGAATTGTAACACTGAATTTATGATAAATAAGTAAAAATAGAGGAAACTAAAATAGATAACAACTAGCTTTGAAAAATCCACAGAAAATATACTTATCATAAGAAGATTAATAGGCATACATGAAATCAGATTGTGATAATCTCATTATTATAACTAAGATTAAGCGGTGTTTAGTGGAAAAACGATTCAGTATCTACAACTGCTGCTCTAAAGTATTTTTTGAATTTGTAAAATGTGTTGTTTGAGTTTAAGTTTGAAGGCAAAAATTGATTTGGTATTTCTGATTGGATGGGGCAAGTTATTCCAGCATTTCGTGGCAGCGTATCGGAAGCTGCCACGAAAGGCAGTTGTACTGTGCTGGTGAACGATGAGACGACTTGTAAATCTGGCATGACGGTTGGAGAAGTTAAGTTTAGTGTACAAATATTGCGGTTGATTATTTATTATAACTCAAAAAAGCAGGGTTGAAAAATGTAATAAGCGCCGTGATGACATGTTCATTAAGTTATTTTTATTAAGAAAGGGGGTGACATGAGCTCGACGTGGTATTGCGAAACAGAATCGTGCACAAGCGTTTTGCAATTTCTAGGTCACTCTTTTAGTTCTATCAAGTAAGCATTCCCCAAATACCGTATCAGCGTAATTAATTACAGAGACGAATTCGTAAATCGACATCCAAATAATTTCGAACTCGGTACAGTACTTTTAAAAGCAATTATAAATAAAGCAGCTATAAAAGCAATTACGTATTGTATGTTGAATGTGGTTCTCAAATTGTTATCTCCCGTCCATCAGAAGTCCCAATTTGCGAGCTTTAGGAACATATAATATAAGATACGCATTTATGTATACAGCAGGGTCTGCAGCTAAAATGTCACTTATCTGTTTTTTAGACCCAAGGACAAGAAACTTCGATTTAGAAGGATTTAAAACTAGGCAGTTTCTTTCACTCCACTGGGCTATACGATTTAAATCCTGATTTAACTGTTGTACAGCTGCATTTGTTTCACTGGGTTTAAATGATATATAGAGCTGAAGATCATCAGCGTAAAGATGGTAATTACAATTTTTTATAGAGGATATGATGTCTGCGGAATACAAAATAAAAAACACTGGGCCAAGAATGAAGCCCTGCGGAACACCTCTATTTACAGGAGCAATATCAGACACAACAGAAGATCCATCAGCGTTTTGAAGCTCTACTAATTGCGAACGGCCTGATAAATAACTCGAGAACCATTTTATTGTACTGATATTTAACCCGTACAAAGATAATTTAGAAAGAAGGAGAGAGGTATTGATTGTCTCAAAAGCACGTGAGAAATCTAATAGCGCCAAAAGAGTTCCTTGCCCATTATTTTGCGCAGCAAAAATATTATCAACTACGTCCAATAAGGCCGTGGCTGTACTATAACCCTTCCTAAACCTAGTGTAGAATAATATTTTCCTCAAGATAATTAAACACTTGCATGCAGACTGCTTTTTCGACGATTTCGGAGAGAAAGAGTAATATACTTATTGGTCTTAAGTCTTTGAAATCTGAAGGGTGGTTATTTTTAGGAAGAGGTTTAACTATTACGGTTTTCCAGGCCTCGGGAAAGGTGCTGGATTCAATCGATTTATTAACTAATGCTGTAATGATACCAATTGTATCTGGAAGAGTTAACAAAACCATAACTAAAGAAATTCCATCTATGCCCAGTGCTTTACTTTTTATTGTCTGTATGATTTTTAGTACGGTGGACTCATCAACGGGAGACAAATTGAAGGACGCGGATCCAAAACGGTGATATTCATAATAGGATAGGACGGAAATATTTACTGAATCATTACCAGGCAAAGTGAGAAAGTGAGTATACGACATGGGTCAAATAAATATGGTCGCACTTCTGAATCATTAGTTCCTTCTAAAATCTGCAAAATTTCGTATAATATTCGTCCACAATCTACGGGGGTTATTTATATTTGAATTAATATGTTTTGTAAAATAAGCAGTTTTTTCAGTTTTGAAAGCTAAAATCACAATATTTTTTAAATCTTTGTAGTAGTTTTTATGTAAATCTAATTTAGTTTGGCGGGACTTAACATGAGCTGCATCACGATTTTTTATAATTTCTTTAATGTTATGAGTAATTCAGGGGTAGGACCGTTCTTTTAAATAATCAATTTTCCTTTGAGCATGACGGTCAAACAGAATCAGAATATAGGTGCTTAAATTGAGTAGTAATTGATTAACATCCTCAGTAATTAATTTATCAAAGTCTATAGAAGTTACGTCATGGTTAAAGAGATCGATATCTATTTCTCTAAGGTCTATATACGATCCATTTTGGGGGTGGATTGTTTTTCTTAAAGGTAGATTTACACGAGATAAATGCATGATGACTAAGATCGGGGATATAATCAACTACAACATCCGAGAGTTTACTAGTGGAACACAATAAATCGATTAAGGTTTGGCTATGATCTGTAAAGTGTGTGGGCTGTTCTACATATTGACTAAGGTTCATGCATTTAAAAAAGCCCGTCAGTTTTTGTTTATATTATCCATATATCTGGGATTATTATTTAAAAGATCAATGTTAAAGTCCCCAACAAGAATGAAGTGGTCATATATAGAAAATGATGATACAGAATCAGAAATAGCATCAATGAATACATTTAAGTTTTGCGACGGCGGCCGATATGCAGTCCCAACTGCGACTTTAAAACCATTAATGTTTAAGCCTAGCCACATTTGATCAACGGGATGAGAAACGGGATGTTCAAGATAAGAAACATTTATGCCACGCTTGATATAGAAGCCAACACCACCTCCGAGGGTACGAACATTTTTAGACCGTGGTATATGCCGGAGCCTGTAACCAGAAGGGGCAGCCGCCCGCGCCTCTTCACCAGTGCTAAGCCAAGTCTCATTTATGGCTATAATATCTACATGGTAGCGTGACATGGCTACTAGAAACTCGTCATAATGAGTACCGAGATAACCAGGGTTAAGTAAGCCAATGGCCAAATTTTTACTCTTAATGTATTGCAAGACATAAGAATGTAGAATTTGACAGTATTTGCCGTGCATCAACATTAGTGTAAGCAATGATACATGTCGCCACGCAAGTTTGAATAAATATATACTTAATAAAGCGTATTTTACGTAATATAAATAATAAATGAATGGTTTTGTATAGCATGTGAAATAAATAAATAAACATTGAGATAGTGATACCATGGAGTAATATAATATACTACGCAGTGAAACATATAATACAATGTAAATAATATAAAACAATTTAAGGCACATTAAGGCTTTCGTTAAAATATTTAAATAATAACTATTATTTTTAGTAAATTGAAATTCAAAGTAAAATTTGAGTACAGCAATTAAAAATGTCTTATATAAGAGGTAGAGGTTAATTACAACAAAATTATTTAGGACAAAAAACCTGAGTAAGATCAGCCTCTGTACGAACTCGCATTACAGGTGGCTCGTGATCTCTACGTACGAGGATAGACCCATTTTTAGTCCAGGCAAACTTCCAGTTAAGCCGGTTTTTTTCCTCTCGAACACGTTTGAACAACAATTGCCTGTTAAACTTTGTGAGGCGCTCATTTATGTAGAAGCGTGTTATTGGGCCTGGTATTTCGAGTCCAGCAGTATCAATATTGTGGCGAACGCGGGCGGCGTGCAGTAGTACGTCTCGCTCAGCGCGTCGTTGCAGGTGGACCACCAGCAGGCGTGGACCCGCCTTGACCTCCGCATCTCCTGTCCTCGCGGTCGCGGTGCCGGCGGCGACACCCGCTTAGTCCCGACGCACGCCAAAACGAACCTCGCTGACTACGTCGCGCTCCTCGATCTTCACCCCAGGTTTACTGCTGGCGACAGTAGCGACATAAACCGGATTCTCTCCGCTTGCTTCGGGTATCCCGGATATCTCGATCTCATTCAGGAGAAGTTCTTGATCTCTATCATTTAGTTCACGCGTCAAATGATCGTCGGTGGTAGCAAGGGCATTGATCTTGACATCGCTGGAACTAATTCCCTCGACAGCTGAAACAGTTATTTTTTCGAGACGCTGTTCAATTGCTAAAACTCTATTTTCGATCACTTTCAATCGATTGTTGAATGAACTAATTGACGCAACGATTGTGTCGATTTTAGCTAGGAGTAGTTCCGTGAATAAAAACATCTGGTCGGCAACATATTTCTTTAAATCAGCCGTTATTTCAATAGCTTCTTCTCCCAGCTTAGGACAATCGCTTGAAGCATTCGAATCTAAAAAAAGAAATTGCCACTTACTTCAGATAACACTTCACTCACACACGGGGAACATCAAACTGTCTTCTGGGTTGCTCATGTCCAGTCCATCGGGTAGACCTATCACCAGGCAGAAACCTATTACGCTCTTGGTGGTTACATCTTGGGACCGGAACTCTCCCTGCTGCGTCCCTTCCGACACGAACAACGCCCAGCGCCCTGCTCCCGCGGACACCAGCACCGCCTGGTGCCCGGCCATCGCCCATCCATCATGCACGCTCCTAACACTCCTGGTTGTCCAACGCGACGCCTCACTTCATATGTTTCCTCACAACCTTGACTGCACTCCGATCCAAACGTCCACATACATTTTTTGAATTCCAAATTTAAGTTAAGTTCCAATGAAAGTATTTTAAAGTGTCCAGTGTATTAAGTTTGAAAATGGTTTTAATGATTTATAGTAGGGTTCGGAGTATTTTTTTTATTATAAACACACAAATAGTTCTAACAACAACTCCATAACTCTGTTCTTTCGTCACACGTGTCGGTAGAGTTCACATTCACAAAAAAAAACACTTTCCTCGGAACCCTCATACAACCTAATCTTTAGACTCCAGAGCTCAGCACTGGCAGGGTCGCCATGTGATGTGGGCTGGAAAGGGTTCGTAATAATACACGTGTTGAGAGTTCAAGCGACGTCTATTGAATGCGCATCAATAAGTAATACAAATACTTATGCACTAACCTATACCTAAAGGCGGGAAGGCAGTGTCTGTACACTACAAGGTGTTAATCTGTTTTTCCTTAGTCATTGGCGTTAATACAATTGATATGATACTAGTGATACCTACCAGGCGTTTTACGCTCTACCTACCCCGTAATGTATAAAGGCATGAATATATCAGATTATAAAATATTATGTATTTAGTAAATTTTAAAAAAGAGATCTATCCAGAATTGACGTCACTAACGGATAGCCTAAGTGGCGCCCCCATCAGTAAAAAAAAACATAACTCAATAAAAACACAATGAATCGAAAATCCGGAAAAGATATAAGTAATAGTTATGAACTTATGAAGATAATTTAGGCTCGTGTTTATAAAGCGATCTCAAGATTAAAAGCGATATTAAGTATGTCTTTGACAGGCCATTTTGTACTGAAATGACATTTCTGATACGATCTCAAACTCGCTCTCACTGTCAAATGCTTATTATAAATACGTGCCTTAGAACCTTATAAATTATCGAGCTGACAACCTGTAACTACAGAAATATACCTACAAATTTAAATAACCCGCAAAACTGTGTCAGACGTGGCGGAACGACCTTTGTTTAGGTTTTAGTTCTGCCTACCCCATTTAGGGATAAAGGCGTTATTATATGTAAATTATCGAGTCACAGTTCATTATAGTAACAGGAACACAAATTGCTGTTGGTGGCCGTTATTCGCAATTTTTCGCAGGCCGCAGCGGTGCGCGGCCGCTGCTGCGTGTTGTTCGGTTCACTAAACACGCGCTGCGCATGCGCATCCCACACATCTCATAAAATCTAAATAAGTGGCACAGCACAGCACAAGTGCTGCTGCACCGGATCGATCCGCCGCCGCATCGGCAATTACACCATTTATTACAAGTACCGGTACAGACAGCGTCCATTCAATGTTTTCTTTTATTAAATATAGCTACGGTCAAAACTTTTTCAATTATTTTATTTTTAAATGGGTTGCAGCAAGGCCCTTTGATATCTTTAATAAACTTATTTTGACCGAGTCTTTATACGTACTAAAACAACTGACCCCTGACCCCCCTGACCCCCTGAGCACACAATTAAATCCACACCCTGTAGTGATAAATTAATAAATGTTCACTGTTCACTGTCTGCCTATGTAAAAATTGGCGACATTTTGTGACAGTAATATTTGTTCATGAGATATAGATTGAGCAACAGGCAGACGGATGGCTGACCGAGCGGGCGGGCAGTGGACGCATATCAGACTTACCTCATTCGAAGCCTAATAAAACATATGAGTAGCGTTTCGTTGTCCGTAGTGCATATTGACCGGAAGGGTCCTTCCACCTCCATTCCGCTCCTACTTCCGTGGCTAACTTCACTCGAGAGCTAGTCACTAGCGCGCCGAGAGCAGGTTGAGTTTGCAGCTCAAAATATTCCTCATTGCGTCTCATGGCAACCAGGTTTAAAAAATATTAGGCTTCGAATGAGGTAAGTATGTTTAATAAACGTTTTAATTTCAAGTAAAACGTGTCTCTTAAACAGTCTGTACCGTCATTCGAAGCCTTATAAAACATGAGAAGTGTTTACTATCGCCTCGTGGCGCTAAATTGCCAATGTGATATATATACCTACATCCTTTTCGTTCGATGTGACTAATAAAATAACAAAAAAACTATAAGTGACTATTGTTATGAAAAAAAAATCGGCAAAAAGAAAGATATCGACTAGTGAAGTGTTAGAAATATAACTATCTAAGAGCAGTAAATAACAACAAATGTACCAAAATATAGCAAAAATAATAAGTATTAGGAATAGTGAAAAACAAAAGTATACGTTTACATCCTGAAAAACTGTTTTATTTCAACTCCAAACATGTAGATTAGAAAGTAAACATAAAATACCCTCTAAATAATTCAAATAATTATATATTACATACATACATAAATATAATCACGCTTTTATCCCTAATGGGATACGCTCTGTAAACGACCTAAACAAAGGTCGTGCCGCCACGTCTGACAAAGTTATGAGGGTTATTTCAGATTATTGCCATAACATTAAATTGTGTTAGTCATGGACAGGAGCAACATTTCGAAACACAACACAACAACAACAAACATCTCGAAATAGAAGTAAAATCACTTGCATCATAGATATAGGTGTAGATATATTCTTATTCGTAATAGTATTTACAAAACGTATTAGCCGATCTCTAGTTACCACGGGCCAAAATGTCATCAAGTAGGAAATTTTCGCCCCAGTTCTGTGATGCAACAGCTGATCTGAAGTTGCCTGCAGTTGCTTTTATGCCAGCTTCTCGAACTAATTTCTTGACCCATCCCGTATTATGGTACGAGATGCTGGACGAGGACTTCCAGTTAAAGCAAAAAATAAGTTATCACACTTAGCTATCGATCTTTTCTTCTGATAGGCGAATAAGTAGTTTCACCAAACGAACAGAGCACAGACAACTGTTGTCAGGGTTGATAAGTATTTCCAAGCAGATTGCTGATAACTACAAGAATCGGTTTTTGATCCAAATACTGGTCTAAATATGATAAAATCTTCGTCATTGTACAGTGTTGTGGTGAAATCTTAAGCAGTGTTAAATCGTGTACCTACTCTGCTACCTGAGCAGAGTAAAAGTATAGCTGCTGTACACTTTGACACCTCATATAAGTTAGTCGTGTCAGCATTTCTTGGTCTGAGATATTTTTTTAGTATATCCGTGTCCCAGATAGGTGCCTTAGCGGGTTTTTGGTCTTTCATAGCTTTCAAAACTTGTTTCACAAGAGTATGCGCACTCAAATTTACATAGTTATTAAGGGCGACAAATGTAGCCACCACAGATTTATGTACTTGAATTGTTCTTAAAGATATGCCTTCTCGTATTTATGCCTATTTTTCTAGCCCAAGATGACCATCTCTTCCAAGCGGATTTGTGTGTGTTAAGCGTAGATTCACGCCAAGAAGAGGCCAGTAAATTCCTTTGTTCGTCAGTCCAATATTTTAGTTCTTCTCTTCACCCCCACATTTCCATACTTCCAGAGTCAATTAGAATTCTTGAGAGATTTCGAATTGTGAAGCGTCTTGAGCGCGATTTTCAAGTCCGATCCCCAGAATGCAGAATTCGTTCTCCCAGCGGGGAACTACTATTATAAGTCTCTCGTGTTTTGTTAATATGTGCAAGGACTCTCTGAATGAGATGTGGGGATGGAAACAGAACGGCTAGTTGATAGTTCCACTGCATGATCATCGCATCGTAAAATGTCGTTTGTTTGTCCGACCGCCGACCGGTCTAGAGTACAGTACGTCGACACTACGTGAGCGCGTTGTGATGCGAAGAGGTCTACCGTAGGTGTGGCCCACTTCTTGAACAGAATTCGTGTATGGGATGCCCCAGACTGTAGGTAGGGGTTCCACTTTGTCCTTGGAGAGTGGCGACGCAGGAAATGAGACAACTATATAACTAAAATGGTGGTATGCGGACGCCGACACGGAAATCGTCGAACGGCGCCGCGCTGTGGGCGTGCGCTGCGGTAGGATTCCCGCCGACCGGCGCGGTACGATTCTCGCTGTCGCCGCCGTTGTCTTTTCCGCCGCCGGGCATAATTACCACAAGTGTCCAATCGGCGGGTCACATAGCTTGCCTGATTAGACTTAAATCTTTATAATTTTCTCTAAATGATTCTATATATTCTTTTAAAGTAGCCATAAAATCTAATTAAAACTATACGTAATAACCATACCATACCTAAGTCCAGTTCATCGCTCGAGCGCAAGTCACGTTATGTTGACGAATCACTTTTACGTATACCACACGATTTTCACTCAAATCTTTTACGTTTTTCCGTAAAAAAGGAATATACGGAAGTCGCAGGGTGTGTCGATGGTGTCGTGGTGTGTTGGTGTAGGGGTAGCTCCATAGGGTTGATGAAATTAAACACTACATTCTTTAACACCCGCTGTTGTTTATTGGTCGACGTACGAAGGCAAACAGGCAGCACGCACGTGGCGCAAATGCATATAATACAACCAAAGTGCTGATACATTAGTTTACTTAAAATACTAAAACTCCACTACACACTACACCATAGTCGGTTGGCATAAATCAATCGAAGGAATCGTCTCTGACTGTTTGCGACAGGCAGATGAAAATAAGCTTGGCTCAAATTTATTTTCGCCATCCAATCGCATGATGTATGAAATTTGGAACCCGCTGAACATTTACAAACCGATATTTGCCGGTGTGGACAAACCTGTTTTTTTTTTCAGATTGAAAATTGGAAGCGAGGTTCCGTCGGGTTTAAAACATTGTGGACGTAAAGCTGGGGTGTTCCCGAACTTCTCTGAGCACCTTGATATATAATTTTTTCTATTACTAATGTCATTTCTGGAGAAACCGGTGTTTGGTAGTCAAAAATTGGCATGTGCATAAGGGGCTTTTGTTTGAATGGGATGCGGTATCCTGTCAATATCACAAGTATGTAAGTCGACGCCTCAAGATTCTCCCATTGACCTCGATAAAGATTTAGTTGCCCTGCACGAAAAGGTTGACCCGGCAAGTCAGTTTCTTTTATTGGGCTGATCTCTCCTATCCCGGCGGGATGTGGGAGAGCGTGCGCCCGACGCCTTGTTCGTGGTTTGATCTCGACGTGTTGGTCTCTTACATTTTTTTCTACGGTACTATTGGTAAAAATTGTCTTTCGTTGTGTTCTTTGAAAACTTTGTTTCTATGGCTCTTTAAATGTATTTGTCCTGGTCTGCCCTTTAAAAAGTACTTTGGGCGGTGCTCTGATCGTTCTGTGGTGCAGGTTTGCGATCTTTGTTTAGTGGCCTTTGTTTTGTTTACTTCTCCAGACTTATCAATAATAGAGCTAAACTTTTCTGCCTGTAAAAGTTTAGAACAAGATGGCGGAATTTTATGCAAAGTGTTTTTATGGTGAGGATCCTTGACATGTACCAACATATCTTCTCGACGATGCTGGACTAGTTCAGCTCTATGGCCAAATGGCGCAAACCAATTGAAGAACATCACTGGATGTCTTACAAAAATTCTCTTGCGTAAAAATCTCATTAATTTTACAATGAACCTCTGTATAACTTCCATGCTGGACTGGGAGCGAGAGAAAATCATAGAATGGGTCAGCTGCATATCCTCCCGGGCATGCTGTAAAAACCAGCTAAGGGATCCGACGGTTTCAGTATATTGTTTTTTAGGCGATGGGCTGACAACTTGTCACTACAGCAATATACCTACAAATCTATCTTAAAATAACCTTCAAAACGTTGTCAGACGTGGCGACCTTTGTTTAGGTTGTTTACGCTCTGCCTACCCCATTAGGGATGACGGCGTGATTATATGTATGTATGTATGTAACCTCTGTATAATTAAAATTCTCTGTCAATTGAACCCAAATTATCAAATTACGCATTTCAGTTTGCAACATTTCGCGTTATTAAAGCAAAGCATAAGAAATGCTTTGCAAAAGCTTTTTCCACATTACCAACAATCTTTAAATTATCGTAACGTATTGTTAAATAAATAAATAAAAAGACGTTTAGCTTCATCGCCATCGTAAAAAAAAAACAATATTAGGACACAAATTCGATAAATAAATTACTAAAAATAATGACCGTTAATTCAATTACAGTCACTTTTCGAACGGTAACACAGTTAATTTTACAATATTAATTACTGTTTTACCGGTAAATATATTTACCAGATACAGAAAAACTCTCGGATTAAAAACAACATAATTTGCACAATTGAGACGGCCAGGAGTACGCAGTACTAGACACAATCGACTCTGGCGGGAAACGAATCGCCAATGTCAAATATTTTGAGCGGCAAACTCAACCTGATCTCAGTGGCGCTAGTGACGTGCTCTCAAGTGAACTTAGCCACGGAAGTAGGAGGGGAATGGAGGTGGAAGGACCCTTCCGGTCAATATGCACTACGGACAACGAAACGCTACTCTCATGTTTAATAAACTATATTCTTGGGAAATATAGATCCTAGATTTCTCGCGTGTTGATAAGTTTTGACAAGACATTCATTTTAGATGACAGCTGTCAAACTGTCATTTAAAATGAAGATCCCGTCAAGATCTATCATTTGTCCCTACACAAAATTATTAGTCTAGAATTAATATTTTTCGAGATATGGCCGTTTCAAGTTTGACAGCTGCCATCTAAAATTATCACTTGTATACCCCACAGTCAAATAATCCACCTTTTGGATCGATGAGTAGTTTCCAGCAGTTACGTCAAAGTAGTGATTGGTACTCTTCTACGTTTCAGCAAGGAGTAAATACAGCTCCTACGTACAAGTTTTAGCTTAAAATACACAAAACTACCCGATTTTGATTCAACTATCAATCGACTAGGTATATCTCAAAAACTGGTCATTATTCAGGCATGGATTCTACACTTTTTATCAACATGATATAGACAATCATTTTCCAAAATTTCAACTAAATCCACGGACCGGGGATTTTCAAACAATTTGTGCGGGGTCCTTTTAAATATTGAAACATTACATCTAGGTATCTAAGATGATTTTAAAGTTTGGTTGTCTTGTCAGACACCATTGAGATATTAAGGTGATTCCTCCCAGCAAATTGTTATTTCCAAGAGCTTATAACTCCTCATAAACGAATCAATAGAAAATTCTAGAATAATATAGGTAATATATACATCTAAGAAATTAGTTCATGGCCGGCAATTGCAACATTTAAAAATATTCTAGTTCATAAATTAACTAGTATCTATGCTAAAAAAATCTGGAAGTAAAGCTGTTTTTATCAGTAAATATTGTATTCCTTCTAAACTATTAGGAGCGCTATGACGGTTCCGTCAGGAAATTATCCGTATCATGATTATCTAAAATCGCTACATAATTTTTATTTTGTGCGTTTTTGCACCTTTTTGACGCGGCCTCCGACGTAACCGCCACGCCGTAACACACGCGATTTGAATAATATTCTTGCATATGTTAAAATGTACCTGCTCACCTGCCGGCAGGAATAACCCTAATTCACTAAATTCGGCTCGTAATCGGTTAAAGTCAGTTATGGAGTATTATATTTATATTCCTTAAGGTAGGAACATCAACAGAAAATACATCAAATAATGATTAATATTTTTTTATTATATCTACATAGTACCGACATGCAATCCGACTTAGGTGACACAAAATAAAAGAAAAAAAAAACTGGGCAGTAAATTGTAATCGTTTGTTTCGTTTCCCTACCTTTTACGAACATTATAAAAAACACTTGACACTGGCACAAAGTCTTCTAGTGCCACAAACTAAAAAAAAACCAACATAAGTACCTAGCTAGCTTGTATTTCAATAGATAACCCACCAATACCGGGTGTAAGGGACAGCGTCCCGCAAACTGATAGGGGTGCTCAGTCAACGAAACTGAACATCTTTCACCAGGAAATTCTTTCAAGAGAAAAAATATTTGACCTTCCCATACAAAATGACCACCTTAATTAGATAATTTGCACAGAAAACCAAAAATATATTTTTAATTCTTGAAAAAGAAATCCTGCTCATAGTTGTTCAGTTTCGCTGACTGAGGAACTCCTCTCAGTTTGCGGGACGCTGTCCCATACACTCCGTATACAAAATATTCATGCATGCGTGGACAATGGACACACGAGTAAACACTAATTGGCCCACCCCGTTAATATTGAAATAATTATCTTTATGATAAGTATTTTATAAAATACTAGCGACCCGCCCCGGCTTCGCACAGAAATTATCAGTGTTTCTGTACTTTATTATGCATGAATTATACATATAAACTTTCCTCTTGAATCACTCTATCCATTTACAGAAACTGCATCAAAATCCGTTGCGTAGTTTTAAAGATTTATGCATACATAGGGACATAGGGACAGAGAAAGCGACTTTGTTTTATACTATGTAGTGATGTTTGCTTTAGTACAGGTGCAGTCAAAATTTTAACTCCAAATAGGTATCAATTCGCCGTAAATAGGTAAGAGATTCGGGTACAAGTAATTAATAATAAAATAAACATCACCATACATTCACAAAGCGTACCTAGATCTTGCGCAGGTACATATTATACTGGATAAAATAATGGTCTCTCATTAGAGGTCCGGTCTATTAAGATGATTCCTAACGGCAAATGGTTGTTTTTAAGAGCAAACAAATCATTGGAAAATTCTAATAATACACATCTAAGAAATTAGTTCATGGCTTGCAATTGCAACATTTGAAAATATTCTAGTTAGTATATCATTCTAAAAAGAACTGCAAGTACAGTAAATTTCTAAACTATCTGGAGCGATGTCACGGTTCCTTCGGGAAAATATCCGTGTTATGATTATCTAATATCGCCACAAAGCTCTTTTTAAATCCGACTCGTAGTTTTTACGGAATTAGCTTTGTTGTGCGTTATAGTGACATTTTTGACGCGGCCACAGACGTATCCGTCACGCCGTCGCGTCGTAGCGCGCGCTCATTTGAACGATATTCTAATCTAAGGCATTACGATGGGTGCATAATTTGAAGTCTATCTGCTCATTTGCCGGCAGGATATACCTTATTTGTATTTTTTTAAAAAAGCACTAAAGACAGCATGTTACACCAAATACAACACTTCCGCCAAACTGTACAACAGTTTGTTGGCAGAAATAGACTCCCTTGGAATAAACATTTACTTTGCTGTTTTATGTTATCTAATTAATTAATATGTAACTTTAGCATAAAAGTTTTAATTGTACTTTTATAAATTTTGTTTAAAAACAAATTTATTTTTATCAGTTGGAGATTAGCTTTACTTCTAGATTTCTTAATATATATATTTTTAATTTAGGTTTAAAATAATGTTTACTTGTGTTGTTTCTACTCCTTAATTCGGATCGTTATCAGTCAGGTATGGAGTTTTATATTTTTAAGGTAGGAACATCAGCAAAAACCACGTCAAATAAAAATAACTTATTGTTATTTCTAAATACGAGCTACTGACATTAAATCCAATTTAGGTGACACAAAATTTGCAAATAAAAATAAACTAATCTGTGAGGCGAAAACAACATAAGAAACAACATATTTAGTACACCTAGGCTCTGCATTCATTTTGTCTGTTACTTTCGTACAATGCTTTAGTACAGGTACAGTCAACATTTTATCTCCAAGTAGGTTTCAATTCGCCGTAAATAGGTAAGAGATTCGGGTACAAGTAATAGTTAATAAAATACATATCACTTTAAATTCACAAAGCGTACCTAGGTCTTGCGTACGTAAATATTATATTGGATAAAATAGTCTATAAAGTGAAATAAAATTGACTCACCTTTACAAGACGAATAGCAAGTCGCAATCGGGAAAAGGATCTGAGTATTTTGTCGGTAATGTCATGAGATGTCTTTCAGGGAACGGAGGAGAGTATGTCTCTATTTGCGCCGGCTCGCGACACTGGAAGATGATGGGTGGCGAGCGGTGGGCGCGGGTGGCGGGTGGCCCGACGGGACGTCGCGTGGCGAGTGGCGGGCGCGTGGCGCGTGCGTGCAGCGCTGCGGGAGACTCACCGCGGCGGAGAGCTGGCGCGGGCGCACGCTGACTCGCTCACTGCCGCTGCCACCGCCGCCGCCGAGGGCGCCCCGGCCGGCTGCCACGCCGCGCGCACGGGGGCCAGCGCTCCGCTGATCCCTCGCGGTGATCGTTCCACTCCAGCACCACCTGCACAAAAACAAACAACAAATTATTTATAAAACAAGTATATAGACTGAATTGCCAGTCTCGTGCGCAGGAGCTTTCTGGTGACCAGCTCATACATATTATGCAAAAAATACCTACATTTTGTGAGCTGTCAGTGATCGATCATCCTGATTAGAGGACGGAGAATAGGCTACCATTGTATAGGATCTACAAGCAGAGTCAACGTTATTTAAAATCAAAATAGAAACGCCGTAACCGCAAGAACTTACTTCCATGCTGGACTGGGAGAGATAGAAAAACATAGAATGTTCCAGCTGCCCTTCCTCCCGGGCATGCTGTAGAAGTCAGCAAAAGGGACTCGAGGGTTACAGTGTATTGTAATGTAGGCGATGGGCTGACAACCTGTCACTATAGCAATACATATTACAATCTAAAAATGCCCTCAATTTTCGTCAGACGTGGCGAAAGCGCCTTTTACGAGGCGTAAAACGCTCTGCCTACCCCGTAAGGGATAAAGACGTGATTTATGTATGTATGTAACTGCAAGAAGAAGAAAAGATTAATTGGATGGAGAATAGTTACACAGCTACACAAGGAAATGAATCACCAGTAAAGGGACCTAGCGGGGTTTCAGTACTTACTACCTATAATTTAAAAAAACATTCAAAATTTCACGTCGAGCAGTAATAGGACGGGTTTCTCAATCATTTGCTTTTCCCCTCTCTGCCCCGCGGGGTCATGTTTTGTGTAATGTTTGAGAGCAGGAGACACGCCTTGGGGTTTGGTACTCAACTTCGAATGTCGATGGCTCGATGCTCGATACCTCGATGTCTCTACCTCGATAGTACGTTTTTCCGGTGGGTCATTACCTCGAAAGATCAGCACCTCGAAGGATTCCTACCTCGACGGGTCTTTGCCTCGACGATGCACTTCATCGATGGCTTGTCGCCTAGTATGATCATCAAAACCAAAGTAAATTTAAATTATGACGTAAGGTGTAATAATACTAGAGGACTACAATTGTAATCAACAATATTTATTAATTATTTCACAAGTGAAACAGAATATTATAAATAAATTTAAAAATCCTTCTTTCTACTATGATTAATGTTACAAACTTTACTCCTCTTCTTTAATCAAAATATTTTTTAAATATCTATATAATAATTATTCTTCTGTAATCAACAATTTTTATTAATTATTCTTCTTCTTTGATCAACGACAACGTAATTATAATGCTGTGCAAATAGCAATAGAACGCAAAAACTTTTTTAATTCCATCTGGTCTCTATTTCTACAAATCTGAGCAATTGCAGTTTGTATAAGTATAGTATAAATTAAATCAAGAAAACTTTTTTTTTCGTTACCCTCAATGTTCTCAATTTTAGGTGCCTCAAATAAAACAATGCAAATGCAGTCGGAAACATGTCGGCGTCAATATTAGTAGCAAAATCTAATAATAGAATAATAGAATAGAATAATAATAATTAACAAAAAAGTGAATAATAAATGTTACTGGTGTTGTAATCAAAAAGATGATAAGTTTTGTTCGAGCACATTAACAACAGAAAAAGCTAATTCCGGTGTGCACAATGTGATCAAAGAAATGACCAAACATTCTCATGCACCGTCACCTAGCAAAATAGATGCGATTAAATTAACGAACAATATCAAACAGAATGCGTTGACGAGCAGTGATAAGGCAACGCAACTTATCAATACGCACCTATTAGATGTACCGAGCACTAGTGCATGTTCTATTAGTAACAAAAACGCATTAAGACAAATTGTCAAACGTGCTCGCGCTAAGGCCAAGCCAAAGGAACCATGCACTTTGTCCGAAATTGACTTTCCAGATGATCACATAACAACTGCTGGAGAAACATTTTTGGCTCGTGATTTATCATTTGGTGATGGTGAGCGAATAATATTTTTTTTGTACAAAAAAAAATATAAGGATTTTACATGAATCTTTGATTTGGATTATGGATGGTACGTTCAAAACATGCCCTTGGATATTTCAACAGATTTATTCCATCCACGGTATTACTGGAATAGACGAATATAGAAAAATTGTGCCTTTAGTGTATTGTTTCATGACCTCAAAAACAGAAACTGCATACATGCATCTTTTTCAAGAACTGAAATCTTATGCAGCTGAAGAGGGTTTTCAATTAAACCCATATCATATAATGACGGATTTTGAAATAGCTGTCATTAACGCAGTTAGAATTGAATTTTCGGACACAGTTCATAATGGATGTTTATTTCATTTAGGACAGAACGTATGGAGGCGAATACAAGAGTTTGTATTATCGGTGCGCTATGGACAAGATAGTAACCTTGCTGTTAGCTTACGACATCTAGTTGCCTTGGCATATTTGCCGCCAGATGATATTCCAACTTACTGCACTTCACATTCTAAAAGAAAAAGTTTTGCCTCAGGAAGCAGATCCCTTAACGGAGTGGTTCGAGACGTATTATGTTTCTGGCAAAAGAAAGTCGGTAGGAGGAGGAGGAACTAAAATTAAAATTTTCAGATCACCACCTTTATTTCCACTTCACTTTTGGTCAGTTCACCAAAATAACGAACTAGGGTTACCGCGAACTCAAAATAATGTGGAAGGATGACACAGGGGCGGTGGAACTGTTTACTGAATAACAGGCGTCTTGGTCTCTATGCGACTGTACGCGAGGAACAAATAAATACAAATCACATTGTTCAAAAGGCGCTTTCGTGTATGGAACAAACACCCCCTAAAAAGAAAAGTAAGAAATTGCAAACTGCAATTGCTCAGATTTGTAGAAATAGAGACCAGTTGGAATTAAAAGAGTTTTTGCGTTCTATTGCTAATTGCACATACATACATAAATACATAAATCACGCCTTTATCCCTTACGGGGTAGGCAGAGTGTTTAACGCCTCGTAAAAGGCGCTTTCGCCAAGTCTGACAAAAATTGAAGGCAATTTTAGATTGAAAAGTGTATTGCTATAGTGACAGGTTGTCAGCCCATCGCCTAAATTACAATACACTGTAACCCTCGAGTCCCTTTTGCTGACTTCAACAGCATGCCCGGGAGGAAGGGCAGCTGGAACATTCTATGTTTTTCTATCTCTCCCAGTCCAGCATGGAAGTAGTAGAAGGATGCACAGCATTATAATTACGTTGTCGTTGATCAAAGAAGAAGAATAATTTATAAAAATTGTTGATTACAGAAGAAGAATTATTATATAGATATTTAAAAATTATTTTGATTAAAGAAGAGGAGTAAAGTTTATAACATTAATCATAGTAGAAAGAAGGATTTTTACATTTATTTATAATTTTCTGTTTCAATTGTGATATAATTAATAAATATTGTTGATTACAATTGTAGTCCTCTAGTATTATTACACCTTACGTCATAATTTAAATTTACTTTGGTTTTTATGATCATACTAGGCGACAAGCCATCGATGAAGTGCATCGTTGAGGCAAAGACCCGTCGAGGTAGGAACCCTTCGAGGTGCTGATCTTTCGAGGTAATGACCCACCGGCAAAACGTACTATCGAGGTAGAGACATCGAGGTATCGAGCATCGAGCCATCGTCATTCGAAGTTTAGTACGAATCCCCACGCCTTGATTGATTATGGTTTTTGTTTTTATGCAGAGTGTCAACTTTTTCAAAAAATATTTTTAAAACGAAACAATTGCAGTTTTAAACTATTTTAACGCAAATTTAGTTCGGTTGTTTCAGTGTATAATTTACCTATGCCTACACTATCATATCATAATATATTCGCCCTAAGTAGCAAGTGTTTGAATAGTTGTTGTCACGGCACCTGCTCCTGAAAGCCGTGTAACCGGAGCCGCCGCCCCGCGCCCCGCGCCCCGCCGCCGCCGGCCAGCACCGCCAGCCGTCGCGTCCGCGAAAGTGACCTCCGGCCTTGACGCTTGTAGCTTGTTCAAAACCGACTGTGCTTGCTCAGTAAATGGCTAGGTCTTCACGTAATCGTGATGTTTTCAATTTGAACGTGCACGATGCATGTATTCTCATATGTAGTTTGGATCGATAGGAATCTAGGGACGCATTATAGGGCAAAGCAATTGTGTAACTGGATTAGGTTAGGTAGATAGAACAGAAATCAATACTGGATGCCAGCTGTAAGGGATGCCGGTCACGGCACCACCACATCCGCCCCACGGCGCCACGCCCGCCCCGCGCCTCGCGGCCCGCGACCCACGACCCACGACCCACGGCCCCCACGCTCTCTGCGTCACAAGTCACCTCACCACCAAGCCAACCTTCCCCAGGCCGCTACCCCGCGCCCCGCCGCCGGTTGCCGACTTCTGTCTTAGGTTGTACCTCGACCAATTTGGCAATGGGCAATGAGGGCATTCAGTGCAGCAAATTACACAGATTATACCTGTAATTATCCGGGTCCGAGGGTTAGGCGCCCAGTTGCCGACGCTACCCGGGTAAATGTCACCCGTTAGTTAGATTTGATTTCATAGCTATTTTTATTTAAAAACGTATATGATAACGTTTATAAACGTATGACACATTACATTAGTACATGATATTACGTCAGTAGTTAGTACATATTGGTAGCGATGCCTTGAGGACACAATTTAACTAAAACTCGAAAAACATTGTTGCCGTCCCTCTCCCTGTTCACACCTGTTCTCTTTTGATAGAAAGTGACAGGTATACACTTATATTAGTTAAGACAAGTTTTTTACGTTTTAAGCAATATCACTTCTTAGGTCTGCTGTAAGACATTTCATTTTAAAAATAAACAGTACCTGTTGTGTCTTGGTTCCCTATGTAATTTATTTGTACAATAAACTGTTAAATAAATAAATTTATGCAACCACGAACTGCTACCACTGGCGGGCATACCTATATAACAAGTGTTTTACAAAACTATTAAACTACAGACAAGTTTATTAATACCAATACATATAATAAATCTCTAGAAGGGTGGTGTCTGTACATTGAATATTTTTACAAAAAAATAATTGCAGCGGGCATTATTAATAAATATAAAGATCAAAACAAATTCATTTTCAAATTCAAATCATCATTTTTTTTTTTTTTTTTTGTGTCTGTCTGTCTGTCTGTCCGTATGTTACGACATCACGCCAAAACTACTGAACCAATTTCGATGGGACTTTTTTATTCAACTGTGTGTTACCCGTGTTGCAACTTAGGATACCTAAAATCACGCTACCTGACTTAGGGGGTAGGCAGGAAATTGAGATATGGCTGTTTCTTAACCGATTTTGAACTTTTTTATTTGACTGAGCATTATTTAAAATGAAAGTTACGAAACAAATAATCACGCTTCATGTCTTAGGAGGTAGGTAGAAAATTGAATTTGAGTCGTCTTTAACCGATTTTGATGTTTTTTTTTGTTTGACTGAGCATTACTTACACTCAAAGTAACGATACAAATAATCACGCCACCTAACTTAAGGGGTAGTCAGAAAATTTTACTCTGATCGTTTTTAATCGATCTTAAAGGGACTTTTTATTTGACTGAGTTTTTTTAATTACCTGGTGTCCAGCCTAGGTTAGAAATAATCACGCAAACCATTCTAATATTGAGTAAGTACCCCAGTTTGTATGGAAAACACGCAGTGTCGAACATACTGAAAACGCTTTTTCGCGCGTTGGAGCGGGATCTGCTAGCTCGCGCGCGGAATCGTGTTTTCCATACAAAAACAAAGATCAGACGTGTTAGTTCGACACTGCGTGTTTTCCATACAACCCGGGCGTACGAAGTCGCGAGCACAGCTAGTAACAAATATAGTCCCGCCCAGTTGACGTGTTAGTAGGAGTTGACACAATTTGTATGGAAAAGCCAATATTTTTTTTCACTTCCTGAAAGAGTTTTCTGGTGGAAGTTGTTCAGTGTCGTTGACTGAGCAACCCCTATCAGTTTGTGGGACGCTCTCCCTTACACCCAGTATTACATTTTCAAATGAAATTTATTATTTTATTAGTACATAAACCAAATAATAAGTGATCTTAACTAATAATTTAAAATATTTTATTTTTTGTATTGGTCCATAATGTTTGTATGTATTGGGTAAACTCACTTCTTATTTTTACCAATAGAAAGTTACATTATTTGCTGTAAAATATAACGGTAAAAATTCTCGTTTATACTAGAGTGCAAAAGCACAAAAAAGTTATATTATGGTCAAAAATGTATGGAACTTGGTCGAAGACTCTACACTGATTTAAACCATTTATTTGCCACACACACAAAAAAAACCATTTGTTTGGGTCGTTTACGCTCTGCCTACCCAATTAGGGATAAAGGCGTGATTATATGTATGTATGTATGTACAAAAAGAAAACTGTTTACATTTTTTCTTGCTTAACAATGTAACAATTGTAACTTATTATCTAACTTATCTTAAATAGGTATTTAGCTGGCAACACTGATAGATAAGACTTGTACGAATTGTAAGTAAATACCTACTTGTCAAATGAATCACGACAAGTATTATCAAAATCCGTACCGGGTTTTTTTCTATGGTCAGTTTAACCTAAGTATAAAAATATGATTTTACGTATGGCGTGGTGTTTATTTTGACACATTCATATTAACATTGCGTGTCTCTCGAATGTAATGTCTCTCATGCTTTGCATTGGACCCATCATGCATGGGAGAACAGAAAGGGTCGATAATTTTACTTGAGATTTAGTTAAGTCGTGTACTTACCGAAGTGCTTTCCTATGCTGACGACGCAAACCAAACCTATTTAGTTACATTAAATCATGTTAAGAATGATAAAAAGTCGTATTGAGTTCTAAAATGTACCTAGATTTTAACAGATCCCGCGTAATAAAGTTCGCTTTATGATTATATATATTCGTGAAAATCAATAATAAAACGGCATTTAGCTTTAAAGACACTGCACTCCGAAATGAGGCACATACCTACTTTAAAATATTTCGCTTTTGCATATAATGTTGGTTAGAATAAGTATGCTGTGCGCGTTGAAATTAATTAAATCATGGTTTTATTTTCATTAATGACTAAGTGGGAGAGATGTCGGGAGATTTTAACGCAATACACAAGCAGCTGACGCGAAGACGGACGAAGTGTGAACGAAGGACGCGTATGATGTATCATAACTTAACTTAACATGCATGATGTGATGCATCATGATTCGCAGCGGTGGCAGTGATGTAACGTGGTACCTAGTATGAAGTTAGAAAAAGTGGCAAAACAGGATAGAGTTGTGTTGATACTATCTGTCATACATAGACTGCGAGGTGAGTTTAGATCGCCAGTTTGTCGTCACGTTTGATTCCGAAAAAAACAGTGGGAGCTGTAAGTACACTACCTGATTTATTTATTTTATTGTTCTCTCGTTTTTTGCGTAATAATACTAGCAGTATTTCGGGAAGCACGCTGATTGTACAGGGCGGTAGTCGGTGGTGCCAGCAGTGGCAGTGGCAGAGGGCACTTTGTGTGCAGGCACCGCCGCCGCCGTGCAGCCGTGACACGCGCCGAGCTCGGACTCGCTTACAACACTACGCCGCCGGCCGGCCGCACACCGCACGCCGCACGCCGCACACCGCACGCCGCACCAACACCATACCAAACCAACACTACGATCAATAACAATGTAAAACAACGTTCGCTGCAGGCTGCGTCATCCTCATACCCTATTCTGCACCTTAAGAAATTTATAGCCCCTTCCAGGTAATTCAACTAGCTCAGCTCTTTCTACATAATAAATAGAGCCAGTCGCCGCCATTCCAACTCCATCGTTTACGTATATAAGCTACACGGTTTAAGCAAAAAAAAAACCGTAATATTTTATTTGTCAAAATCGTGGTAGGAAATGTAGTAGCTATATATTCTTCGTTGGTTGTAATGTAGTATTGTAGCAATGGTTAGTAGTGTAATGACGCTACTTCTTAACATTGTTATAATGTAGGTAGCTGTACTTAAGGTTTGACATACATACTTACAAATAATCACGCCTTTATCCCTAATGGGGTGTGCAGAGCATAAACGACCTAAACAAAGGTTGTTATGCTACGTCTTACAAAATTTTGAGGGTTATCTAAGATAGATTTGTACGAGATTGCTAAAGTAAAGGTTTAACATAAGGCGAATCAGGTACCATCACCACACCGTCACCGCCACCATCCCGCCGGTTCGTTCATTCGTTCGTTCGTTCGCCGATGGTTTGGATGAGATCGCTCTCGGTCTGCTGGCATCGCTCGCGCTGAGAACAGTCGCTGCTACAACATTCTTTTCGCTTGTTCTTCGTGACTTGCAAACCTTAACCAGTATGAACTCGTAAACATATTTCTAAATAGGTACTCGTAAATCATGCATTAAACAAAGTAAATTCAGGGTATATCCCCAACTGAGTGCGTGTTGCAAATACATTATTTCTACTTATCTGTGGAAGATAGTGTACAAATCTTTATGCATAACCTTATTGTATGTGTATCTGGAATTTGAATCCTATATATATAAATGTGTCTATTTTAAATCAATCGCTGTAACATTGTGTATATATTACAAGTTCTTTTCCGTTTCTTTCCTCTTTTGTAAACAAGCTGAGGGATCCGAGGGTTTCTGTATTTTGCACATTAGGCGATGGGCAAAATACTGAAATCCTCGGTCTGTCACTACAGCAATATACCTAATAATATATCTTTAATATCCCTCAAAACTTTGTCAGACGTGGCGGAACGACCTGTGTTTAGGTCGTGTACGCTCCGCCAACCCCATTAGGGATAGAGGCTTGATTATATGTATGTATGTATGTTTGTTCTTTTGGAATCCGATTCTTATAAGTTGAAATGTTATACTTACTACTAAATTACAGCATTACATTTTTACCTTTTAGCAATTAAATATAATTTACATTTATGTGCTAGCTAACATGTATGAACTGTTGAAAAATTTAGTTTTAATGTTCAAGCTTTTGCTTTTGTAAAATTCTGTCTAGATATTTGTGTACCTATTAATTTCTTAAGCTGATTTTTCTTACAAATCAACATCATTGTTCACTATATCATGTTTAGATATCACTTTCGCAAGCTTCGGCCAATATTAAATCAATACCCGGAAACTATGCTGCCGTCACAACGAAATTTCTGACATTTGGTAGAACGCCTAATTCCCGGAATTCCAGGGACCAAGTACGGAGGTGCCTTCTACCGTGCCTCCGCTCGCTGTGGAACTACTCTAAGTGTTTCGTCACCGCCCCGGTGCGAGGGTTAGTAAGATGACTAATGACGTCATCGCCGTCGGCTACACGGAACTGATATTCGTTTAGAGACTATAAAGTGAACTCGGTTTAATATTTAGAGTACTCGCGACCCGTGCTCTCTTAAAACTCTTGTAAACTTCCACTTGATTCTAATATAGTTACTTGTTCTATAATCTTCTTTGATTGTTTTATTCCTACAAGCTAAATTTTTTACTGTCGCACTTAAAATTGCGACACGAGAAAAACCTTTCAGTCGCACTTGCAGCATTATCTTCACTACATAGTATAAAACAAAGTGCCTACTCTGTCCCTATATCCCTATGTATGCATAAATCTTGAAAAACTACACAACGGATTTTGATGCGTTTTCTTTTACTGGATAGAGTGATTTAAGAGGAAGGTTTGTATGTATAATACATGCATAATATAGAAGAGAAACACTGATAATTTCCGTGCGAAGCCAGGGCGGGTCGCTAGTTGTACTATAAAAGAAATGCCTTAAAGCCAAACCCGCTTAAAACCCAGTCTTGCTCCTTCCATCTTCGCAACCAGGAAGCGGGCCGTTATCTTAATATCACATGGCGAGGAGTTCCGATTGCCCACAGCGACCACCCAAGATATCTTGGTGTTACCCTTGACAGATCACTCACTTTTAAGAAGAACTGCGAAAATTTCAAGCAGAAGGTATCTGCTCGTAACAATCTTCTGCGAAAACTGACCACAACTAAATGGGGTTCCTCACCTACGGTTCTGAGTACAACTGGTTTGGCGCTTTGCTACTCGGCGGGCGAATATACGTGTCCCGAGCGGGAGTCGGCCGGAGCAAGGATAACCGCTTCAAGTGGGGATTAATTCGTGACCCCGACCTTCGGTGCAAATGCGGAGTTGACCCACAAGCCATGGCCCATCTAATATCGTGCTCTATGTGCCACCTGTACGTGCATCCACACAAGCTGCGATGAGAGTTGCCGACTACAATTCAATTCTCAATTCTTTATTTGCATTCATGTTGTACAATGGTGTTCTTAAAAAGTAAATATTTAGTCACAAACACGAACCCTGCTAGGGTGTAGCAAGTACGCTAAATAATAATCTAGGTATAAATTAACAACTTAAAATTAAAGTATTATTCTCAGAATTCTCATCAATCATCTTCTAAATACTTGTATTGTATAGAAGCATTTTTTTACAACACATTTTAAAAAGCCGCTTTTGAAAGTTTGTGGTTAGAAATTAGTTTGATAGTCTCTGGGAGTTTATTATACATTTTTACCGCTACTGGGCTAGAGAAATTTGAGATGGGGTTTGATTTGTCGTCGACTCGATTGAACACGAAGATATTTTCCAAATCAGTAATTTAGTGTTGCATATGAGGAAATTACATATCATTTGAAGTATATTAAAAAAATATATTAAGCCGTATCGTATCTGGAGCAGCCCAAACATGATAGTATTTTCATTTCATTTTGAATTTGTGACTGATATGTGATGACGTGATATATTTTTAGAATCAGTTCAAAACGCCCTTTTATTGGATACCACACACGATAGGTTACAGAACGTTTTTTTTATTTCCCATACAAAAAAAAACAAACTTTTTTTATGAAGGTTCCGTCACGAAGTTGGCGAACCTCAGATTCGGATTCAGCATCGCAATAACGACTAGAAATTGAAAAAAAATGTTCCATCCTTAAAACTTTCCTTTTAATAACAGTATCTTAACTGAATGAACAGTCACCGCTGGCAAAACAATCTCACTCACCAAAGAGACATACGTAGATGCGAAACGATCGCAACAATAACACTATACCTAAC
Organism: Scrobipalpa costella; assembly: GCA_949820665.1. NCBI lineage: Eukaryota > Metazoa > Arthropoda > Insecta > Lepidoptera > Gelechiidae > Scrobipalpa > Scrobipalpa costella. The sequence goes on from OX463295.1 coordinate 248,189, forward strand.
TTTTTTGGGGATTGATGTAAGTAACAACAGTTGTACTCGTTTCACAATAATTTTAGTTTATTCACCGACCGGTTTCGCTAATACAGCATCTTCGCGGTGAGTTATTTACAATGGTCTTGCGTACATTATATATTTAAATTAAAAAGGTTACGTGCAATAAAATCAATGTAAACATTTTGATAATGTTTACATTCATCAATCCTCAAAAGTGATTATGGCGTTTCACCAAGTGACAATCGCAATTATAAATACTATAATTAATTATGCATAGAAAAGGTATATAGGGGATCATTGATATACAGTAACTTTCCATCAAAATATCTTAATTTAAAATACCGTAGGGATCACTTTGACCGAATGTAGGTGGTTAAGGTGGTATAGAAAGCTAAAGTAACTTAAAAAATACAATTCGAATTCGCTTTAGCTCGCATCGAAAATCTATTAAAGTAAGGAAATGTGATGTCCCTCAGTAATGTCTACAACATCTACACATTTAATAAAACTAGCTGTGCCCGCGACTTCGTATGCATGCAAACTGGGGTACTTACTCTATTATTATTATTATTATTGGATTATTTCTAACCAAGGCTCCAACAAGGGACACAGAACAGGTAATTAAACAAACTCAGTCAAATAAAAACCTGGAATCACGACTATAGATACTCATGTTTCGTTTTTTTGGATATTCCATCTGGAAGTCGAGATATATATTTTTTTGTTGCTTCTGCATCCTTTAAGATACCATGCGAAAGAGGACTAAAGAGTGAGTTCAAAAATATAGTACATTTAAATATTACGATAATACTAAACATAATTTCTTACGTTTAATGCTCTTTTTTATTTTTGCAATGAATGAAAAAAACTAGCGCAATCTATTGATAGCTTGACTATAACAAGTGTTTTGTTTAATGAATTTGGGAATTAAACAATTTTAAATGGGAAAACACTCATTTCCACAGTAAAAGTCATTTGAAGCGGGAGAAATCACGATTGCCACCAAAAAATTGCCACAAAAATAAATATTCTTAATTTTTTTAAGATACCTATTCAGTTTTAATCAGGCTCGTATGGTTGTTGCGAAATTAGCTACAATAATGTTAAAATACAATGCGACAGTAAGAATGATGAGAGTGGAAGCAAGGATCAGGCCGGTGAGGAGGGCGCGGCCCTCGAGGGCGGCGAGCGCGGCGGCGGCGGACAGAGCGGCCAGCGCGCCGAGGCACAGCAGCGGCAGCACGCGCACGTACAGCGCGCACAGGTCGCGGTCCTCGCGCCGCGCCGCCGCCGCCAGCAGCGCGTGCGCGCTCAGCAGCAGCACGCCGAGCGCGCCGTGCGCCCGCCGCAGCAGCAGCAGCCGCGTGCCCAGCGCCGCGGCCCCGGCGGCCGCCGGCGCGCAGTACGCGGCCACGTGCGCGCCGCCCCACGCGCCGCCCAGCGCCGCGCTCCACATCACACCTTGCCGAAGCGGCAGCACCCCCAAGAATTCATTCAAGCGCGGCCAATCGTATCCCATTATTTGAAATTGATGCGATGGATGTTATTCTATCATTTGACATGATCTCTGACATCATAAAATTGACAGGTGTTTGACCTATTCTGACGCATGCCTAATAATGACGACCCAAAAACTTTTTACTATAAATCTAAAAACTGTAAAAGTAATTGTAAAACTTCAGTTTGGTTGGCTGAGAAAGACCTTCTTCTCTCATAGGTAGAATATAAATAATACATATAATCATACATATAATCACGCCTATATCCCTAATGGGGTGGGCAGAGCGCAAACGACCTAAACAAAGGCCGTTCCGCCACGTCCGACAAAGTCTTGAGAGTCATGCAAGAAAGATTTGTACGTATATTGCTGTAGTGACAGTTTGTCAGCCCATCGCCTAAATTACAATATACTGAAACCCTCAGATCCCTAGAATATAAATAAAATATGGCAAAATAAAAATGGTGTTCAAAAATAAGCACTACTATAATTTGATTACCTGTAGCGACAGCTCTACGCAGCAGCCGCGCCAGGGCCGCCCCCCGCGAGCGCGCACCGCCCTTGCGCACGCCGACGGGGCCCAACCGGCGCATGCGCGGCGCACGCGGCGAGCTCGTCGCCGGCGGCGTCGTCGCAGGCAGCTCTATTGGAGGCAGTGACATCTTTTCCGGTGGAATGAATGTACTTCTTGTCCATACGTCTTCGGAGCCATCGAGACTCGATGAGTCTATAGGGGTTGGTAATTTGAGTGGTGGCAGTGTTCTCGTGTAGGGGGGCAAACGGCGTGCACAAGCGCTGGCAGGCCAAGTAGGAGAGCGGCGCGCCATGGCGTCGGTCGGGGCTGGCTCGGAGGGGGGGGCGTCTGCGGGCGCGGGCGACGGGCGGGGCGCGGGCTCGGGCGCGGGCGCTATCACGGTCGGTGGCTCACACGACAGCACACCAAAAGGATGACCGAAGTAAAAGAGACACAGCGGGCCCTACAATAACAAAACTAGATTTTGATTATGTTATCCACTAGGTGCCTCAGCAACGTAATATCATTGATACTTTTATGCGTAGATAACTTACCTTGACTATATCATCAGTGGATGTTGCAGCATCTGATCGAGCAGCGCACATTTTATACCTATCTATATCTATATTAAATTCTCAACTGTTCTTTCATATTGACACGTTGTAATACCAAGAAAGGGTTACATTTCTTTTTAGTTAACACTTCATCACTGCACTGATTCTCTATCTAGTTATTTAGAAAATGGTTGTGTATTTTTATTTTTTTCGAAGTAGCGCTTTCTGAGTCGTTGTTAGTGGGCGTAAAGCGAGGCGCAAGCACTGGCGCGTGCAGCTCTGCCGGGCGGCGCGGCGGCGGCGGCGCGCGGGCTGCGCTGTGCCGCCGCCGTGCCGCCGCCCCTGTGGTGCCATCGCGCCTCCTGGCACGGCTGCCTCGCGAGTCACGACACGACGTTTTTGCCGACACAGTATTAACCTAAATAATAAAAAACATCTATTTCAACCCACAGGCATGGGGTAAAGGTATTTATGCATTTTTATACAAGTAACGTTCACCTCGATCCTACGCCTCGATCAGAGAATTTGTATGGAAAAGCCATTTCTTTTTCAGTTCCTGAAAAAAAAACTTGCTGACAGTTGTTCAGTGTAGTTGACTGAGCAACCCCTATCACATTTTCGGGATGCTGCCCCTTACACCTGGTATTATACCGTTGGTACATAGACGCTTCTTCAATGCTGGATTGGGAGCAAAAGAAAAACATAGAATGTGACAGCTGCATTTCTTCCCGGGCATGCTGTAAAAACCAGCTAATGGATCCAAAGGGGTCACGGTATATTGCAATGAGCATGAGCTGGTTCCAGGACTTAGGTGGACTGTAAACGTGTTGAATATAAATAGGCTGCCTCATTCCGTGCGTGATAGTGCTTCTCGCCTCAAGACAAGATGGCATCGTTAGAGTGTCTCAAGCTATAGGGCCGATTTTTTTTTCTTCGAATTTAGAGACGCATGTCCGAATTTTTTTATTCTATTTTACCCTAAATGCTGGAATAGCAAAAGCCGACTTGATGTCAAAGTTTAAGCTGAAAGTTAGTATGGGGAATTATAATGGAATTTTAGAATTTTAAGTTTATTCGGTAAATAAATACTGTTTTACCCCACATACATACATAAAAATAATCACGCCTTTATCCCTAATGGGGTAGGCAGAGCGTAAACGACCTAAACAAAGGTCGTTCCGCCACGTCTGACAAAGTTTTGAGGGTTATTTAAGATAGATTTATAGGTATACTTCTATAGTGACAGGTTGTCAGCCCATCGCCTAAATTGCAATATACTAAAACCCTCGATTCCCTTAGCTGGTTTATACAGCATGCCCGGGAGGAAATGCAGCTGGCACATTCTATGTTTTTCTCTCGCTACCAGTCCAGCATGGTTTACCCCACAGTTTCACTTATATCATATATTCTTATTATATTTCATGTTCCTGCTGCATTTCCTCCCAGGCAAGCTGTAAAAACCAGCTAAGGGATTGGAGGGTATCAGTATATTGCAATTTAGGCGATGGGCTGACAACCTGTCACTACAGCAATATACCTACAAATCTATCCTAAATAACCCTCCAAACTTTGTCAGACGTGGCGGAATGACCCCATTAGGGATAAAGGCGTGACTATATGTATGTATGTATTTCACGTCAAACTTAACAATAATCAGTTTAATTAAATTCACACCTAGTCAAAAGCCCATCTCGGAGTATGTGCACCTGGCTCAAATGCCCACATCACGCCTGCCGGGCGGCCGCGTGCCCGCGTCGAATGGCTCACTAAATGTGCTGAACCAGGAATGATTCGCAGCGAAGATCACATCCACCGTCCCGCATTGCCTTAGTTCTTTTGAAGGTTTTAACCACCTCATACCACGTCCACCCGTCTCTACACTCTACAGCGCAAGGCAGGAAGAAAATATTGTTGCTGCAAATCAGCATATTTTGCCTTCCATTCCATGGTGGGATGTGGATCGTTGAAAGGGTACTTAAATAGGTGGTGTCCCTTGAAATTTTACAGCTTTTCCCCTTCGCGACTTTTTTCAGGCTGTCTGAGTGCTTACCACCAATCCTGCTAAGGCCCTGAGGGTCTAGGATGCATGGCACGTTTCAAACGACAACACTCAACGAATTAAAGGCGTGGTGTCTGTGATATTTATATCTCTTCAAGCTTCCAGCATAGTTCGGTTTGTGATCACCGCTAGCGTCCACAGATATTCCATTAGGGTAACGAAGGGTTTTGCAAACTTTTGTTTTTGATTTTGATTGCTACTCGTAAAGTATTGACATCCAAGCTGGGGCAAGGGCAAAAGTTGAAGCCATTCGCCCAGCTATGAACTGGTTGCGAATTTGATTCCTACCACATACTACGTTATGTTTTATTCCTATAAGTGATTGGAACAACTTCGATAGGAGTAGCTTAGAACTGAGATCATCCCAAGTTCTCAGCGAGTTAAGTTTACTCCGGTGGTAGAACATTGGGACACATTGTGGCTCAAGCTTTCTGAAAAATGCTGGTGACATGATTCGACTCAGTTTGACATCGCAAGGAGATCAGGAAAGCCAATGGCCTAAACATGTTTGATTTCCAAACCACCCACCGTACTTAATAGAAGTAGTACCGGTCTGTCGACATTGGTTGTAGTCAATTTACAATGTATTCCAGATTCGCTTGGATCGCATTATCTAAGCAGAGACTTCGTCAGGTAAAAAAAAGCATGTTTGAGTGGTCCGAATCACGTAGTATGTTAATTTGGGTAAGGAAAGGCAGATACGAAAGAGGATCAAACTATCATAAGCCTGCAAGTGTCTTAGATATTTTTAAACTTGTGTAAACATGATGATTCCTGTCCTTTAAAGCACACGGGACTGTAATTTGGTAATATTGACATGTTGCCTGCACAAAAACAATGCCTAAGAATCAATAATATGTATATCGATATTTTAGCTACCTAGTACGCCAGTATGGGAATGTTTCGATGGAAGTCAGCACGGGTTGAAGTAGTTCTATGTACATGAAACTTTATATACAATTGTTTTGACTTATTTAGAACAGAATTACAGGGTATGCGTTATAAAAAAAAACTTTTATTTTATGAGACACCCTAATGTACGTGTATATTTACAAGTTATTATGTGTTAAGTTTTTCAAGTGTACAATAAATAATAAATATTTTTAAGTACAGTACTTTACTTACGTATATTAATAAAATACCTACTTTTTACTTGTATCTATTGTTATCAAAATTAATTTATAAGTTCTTGACTTGACCATGACTATATATCCCTTCCTGGCGCCGAAGCTGGATCCGCCCTTGATTATACCCATCATCATATCTTCCACTGGCGTAGTTCCAAAGTCCCTAAAAACAGCTATAAAACTTCTTCTTCGAATCAAAGGTACAAAATTCAATTATTATTATTATATATTAAAACTACTGGACCTACATGAAAACACATGCATTCCCCTATTAAAATCTATACCTAGTTATTGACATCTGTTCCAAAGTTCGTCGCTTTTTTACATCATCCAGCCTCACACTTCAAAACATTCAAGAATCAAGCCGAAAATCAGCAACTCAGAATTCATCATCATAACTAACTTTTACACACCAAACAATAAATCGCAACCATAACACACAAAGACGAGCACATAGTGATCCACATAACACACAAAGACGAGCACATAGTGATCCACATAACACACAAAGACGAGCACACAGTGATCCACATAACACACAAAGACGAGCACACAGTGATCCACATAACACACAAAGACGAGCACACAGTGATCCACATAACACACAAAGACGAGCACACAGTGATCCACATAACACACAAAGACGAGCACACAGTGATCCACATAACACACAAAGACGAGCACACAGTGATCCACATAACACACAAAGACGAGCACACAGTGATCCACATAACACACAAAGACGAGCACACAGTGATCCACATAACACACAAAGACGAGCACACAGTGATCCACATAACACACAAAGACGAGCACACAGTGATCCACATAACACACAAAGACGAGCACACAGTGATCCACATAACACACAAAGACGAGCACACAGTGATCCACATAACACACAAAGACGAGCACACAGTGATCCACATAACACACAAAGACGAGCACACAGTGATCCACATAACACACAAAGACGAGCACACAGTGATCCACATAACACACAAAGACGAGCACACAGTGATCCACATAACACACAAAGACGAGCACACAGTGATCCACATAACACACAAAGACGAGCACACAGTGATCCACATAACACACAAAGACGAGCACACAGTGATCCACATAACACACAAAGACGAGCACACAGTGATCCACATAACACACAAAGACGAGCACACAGTGATCCACATAACACACAAAGACGAGCACACAGTGATCCACATAACACACAAAGACGAGCACACAGTGATCCACATAACACACAAAGACGAGCACACAGTGATCCACATAACACACAAATCTCCTCTCACTCTCAAACACAAGAATCAGGATACTTGGCATGAGCCCGTACCTGTTTCTTAAACACCGACATAATGTCGAGATTAAAAGTTTTTCGATAATAATTTTTGGCCGATGAGCAAAATCGGAGATTAAACGTTCAGACTAAAGATATTTCTTTAGCGATCAAACATTAGGTACACAGGGAAGGGTTCCTTTTTCATTCTGAAGTCTTTTTTATCCCCCTCTGCCCCGTGGTGTTCAATGTATTGTTTCGGGGCAGGAGACAGGGTTTAAGGTGATTCTTAATGGCAAATGAGTTTATTTCTTCTAAACAAATCATTGGAAAATTCTAAAAAAATATACATCTTAGAAATTAGTTCATGGCCTGCAACATTTGAAGATATTCTAGTTCATGAATATCTTCATCTGGAAGTAAAGCTGTGTTTATCCTATCCTAGCTGTTTATATTCCTTCTTAACTATTATGAGCGATTTCACGGTTCCTTCGGGAAAATATTCGTATAATGATCATCCGAAATCCGGCTCATAGTTTTAATGAAATTACCTTTAATTTTTGACGCGGCCACGAGCGTTACCACCACGCCGCGGCTGCCTAGGCGGTAGGCAGCCGGTGGTGGTGGTCTACATCGACTTCAAAAACTTTTGATACATTGAGCCACCACCAGCTGCTTCTTCTTCTGTCGTGTCGATGGTTCAAATATATTTTAACCAGTGGTCTGCCACGGCGACAGCTGCTGCAAGCCATGGAAGAGTGCGGCATCAGGGGCCCTGTAAATAAGTGGTTAAAAGCATATCTTACTGTCCGAACCCTGAAGACAGCCGTTTGCGGCGTCACGGGGCAGATTGCACCGATTTCGTGCGGAGTACCGACTGGTTCTGTCTTCGGGCCCGTCGGATACATCATGCATGTAAATAGCATGAGTAATGTAGTCAAATATTGTCGCGTTTATATGTATGCAGATGATACTTGCTTAGTCTACTAAATATATGTACTATACATGTTTCTTAAATTTGAAAAACAACAGTATGTAATACATTTTATTTAATGAAGAAAAAACTGTTTGTAATGTTATGGGAGCCACTTCTGCCAACAAACTATTTGTATAGTTTGCCAGATTTTGTTTAAGTTGTAAAACTGTACTGCCAAAATGAATAAACGATTTATTTATTTATTTTATTTACACAGGGACGACTGCCTCCGTGGTCTAATGGTCTGAGTCATGTACCTTCGATCCGGAGATCCTGGGTTCTGGGTTAAATTTATCTCTTTGTGTGATTTTCCCCTGTTTGGTTAGGGCATTGCAGGAAATTTCCCGCGGTTTTAAGATTGTCATTTTCTGTTATCATGAGAGAACTGAAAGAGACGCCAATAATTCACAACAACGCAGTGAATTTGAAAAACCGGTCCAACATACTCAAGTAATTGGTAGTAATTAAGATGATTAAGAACCTTATAAATTTGCGATTCATAGTTTGTTGTAGTAACAGTAAGAAAAATTGCAAATAACGACCATCAAGTGCAATTGGTACCCGAAAACCGCAGTGAAAATTTGTTACACATCATGAAGTTGTTATGCGAGGTCATCAAAGCTCCGATCACTATCGCTGATATCCATTCCGTGCGCAGATTAGCTAAATTGAACCCAGACTCTGATCGTCCCCGTAAAATTCTCGTAACTCTACCTTCTGAACGTTTTCGTGACAACATGATTTCCGCATTTCGTCGTTTCAATAAGGAACATAAAGACGACCTACTTAACGCCTCGAACATCGACTGCTCCGGTCACAACAAGTTATACGTAGTTGAACACTTGTCACCCGAAACAAAATCTCTACATGCTGCCGCAAGAAAGCGTGGTGCCGAACTTTCGTACAACTACGTGTTGGTGACATACGGAAATATTTACATGAGAATGACGATAAGTCTAAACCAATACATATCAAGGATGATAGTTCGTTTAGTAAATTGTAATGCCTACCTACTTTTATTCTCTTCTTGACGTTTTAAGCAACTATTTGGTATTTTATTTTTATCAAAATGTAAACAGAATTCGTTCAAAAACTATTGATGTATATTTAAGTGTATTTAATTGTTCTTTTGACATTATTTGTCTTACAGAGACTAATTTAAATCCCTAGGTCTATGACAGTGCGTTTATTGATTCGCGATATAATATTTTTCGCAGGGATCGTGAAAGTTCTCTGTCACAATAACCTGAAGGTAGCGGTGTATTAATTGCTATTAAAAAGAACCTGAATGTTATACGTCAAACTGGATGGGAACTCAATGGGAAAAAATTGAGGGGTCGCAGATTTTCGACGGACGAAGAAATGAAAGAGGCTGTGACTGACCATTTTGACGAGCAAAATAAAAATTACTATTATAACGGCATGATGTCACTTATTTGCAAATGTCATAAGTGTATTTCACTTGCAGGAGACTATATAGAAAAATAAAAAATAAACTAGCCATCAAAGACTTTTCTTTCATAGTTAGGTAGATTACTTATCAGCCACCCCTCGTATCTTGTTTTAATCTTGTAGAGCAAAGAGCCCGATAAAGAGGAAGACGCTGGTCCGATGCAGGAAGGCACCACCACCGCGGCGGAGGCGATTCGCTCCGTCTTATCCCCAAACAATCCAGTCTTTAAGCTCACCAGTCAATCCTCCAAGATCAAGGCTGTCATGGACTGTCTGCATCAGAACGTGTTCGCTAACAAAGGTAACTTTACTAGCCAGATTTAGTGACTTCTTCTTAGCGAGTGGATTCTCGAGTCGAACAACGACCCGATGAACCCTGGTGTCAGGTTTTCAAACCGCCTAGTAGCACAGCTATTAGGCCAATGACATGGTTTAAGTAACGACCACTATCAAAGACAGCGACTGGGACCGACGGCTTAACGTGCCCTCCGAAGCACGAAATCATGTTTCATTTCGGACAATCAGGTGATTCAACCTGCAATGTCCTAACCAAGCTGGAGAAAACCTCATAAAGTGATAAATTGACAAATATCAACTTTGTGTTCACCCAGTTAACAATGCAGTTATGCTAAACATATTGGTGACTGATATGTAGGTCACAAGGCAGTAGTGGTTTCCCAATGGACGTCGGTGCTGCGGCTGGTGGGCGCGCAGCTGGCGCGGGGCCGGGTGCGCAGCGTGACGCTGAGCGGGAGCGTGCCCGTGCCGCACCGCCCGTCCATCATCGACAAGCTCAACGACCCCAACTCGGACGTCAAGGTCAGCTGGCGCGCGGCCGAGTGCGCAGGGTGACGCTGAGCGGGAACGTGCCCGTGCCGCACCGCCCGCCCATCATCGACAAGCTCAACGACCCCAACTCGGACGTCAAGGTCAGCTGGAGCGCGGCCGAGTGCGCAGGGTGACACTGAGCGGGAGCGTGCCCGTGCCGCACCGCCCGTCCATCATCGACAAGCTCAACGACCCCAACTCGGACGTCAAGGTCAGCTGGAGCGCGGCCGAGTGCGCAGGGTGACGCTGAGCGGGAGCGTGCCCGTGCCGCACCGCCCGTCCATCATCGACAAGCTCAACGACCCCAACTCGGACGTCAAGGTCAGCTGGAGCGCGGCCGAGTGCGCAGGGTGACGCTGAGCGGGAGCGTGCCCGTGCCGCACCGCCTTGGCGCACCGCCCGCCCATCATCGACAAGCTCAACGACCCCAACTCGGACGTCAAGGTCAGCTACTACGCGACTTATATTCTAAAGTGCGTTATTAAATTTTATATAGATTTTCTCACTTAAGTTTAAATAGTTTCATATGTATGTGTCTTCCATGCTGGACTGGAAACGAGAGAAAAACTTAGAATGTGCCAGCTGCATTTCTTACCGGGCGTACTGTAAAAACCAGCTAACGGATCCGAGGGTTTTGGAATCTTGCAAATTAGGCGAAGGGCTGACAACCTGTCACTACAGCAATATAGTATCTAGTTCCCTTGTAGTGCTCCGTCTGCGCAAATCCCAGTGTTTGATAGCTCGTGGTAGGCGCGCTGGTGTGATGTGTAAATGGCGGATGTTCAAGTAACCGGTGAGTCCCGCTTGTGGGAGGCCGGCACTTGACTCGCATTCGGCTCGAAGGCCAAAATGAATGATCCAGTACGAATATTTCATTTAAATAGTCAAAAAATCAGGTGTAGAATCGGTTTAAACCTAAGATGATCTGGCTCGTAGAACCAAAATGTACGAGACAAAGCCATTGCTGGCAAAGTCTGCACATGATGGAACCTAGCGGACGGGTTGTAGAGGGCGCTCGCGGGTGCAAGGTAATGAGACGAGGAGTTCTTGATTCAGTCTGATTTATTGTATGAAAGTATAGCTATTTTATATTGATGTTACGTTATACACACAATGATAGTATTATTTATGTATTACATGCGTGTACGTTACAAGCTCAGCATGTCAATCAGTATTGTCAATAATATGCAGTAAGCAAGTCGACAACCTGCGCGACATGCTGAGTAAAATGGTTTGAGTTGGCTCGAACACTCTGCCTAATCCATTAGGGCCAAAGGCGTGTATATGTATGTATGTAGAATTCCTTGTATCAAAGTGCCATGGACATAGCCAATTAGACATTTTTTTATTCCAGGTGATGCTGCTGTCCCTATGCGCGGGTGGCGTGGGGCTGAACCTGTGCGGCGCGAACCACCTTCTCCTGCTCGACCCTCACTTTAACCCTCAACTGGAGGAGCAGGCGCAGGATTGCATCTACCGCGTCGGACAGACCAAGCCCGTCCACATATACAGGTGATAAATACATACATAGATCACGCACATATCTCTAATGGGATAGGCAGGGCGATAACGACCTTAACAAAGGTCGTTCCGCCACGTCCGACTAGTTTATTTACATACATATAATCACGCCCTTATCCCTAATGGGGTAGGCAAAGAAAAGATGATTTAGCCCTCCTATACAAATTGACTCGAGCCACGACACGACACCATTTCTATGGCAGTGCCTTTTTTTTATACTTCAATATTCATATACAATACAATACAAAAAAAACGTGTAATTGTAGGTACGGTTCGCCTGAATGGAAATTGATAATCTGTTTGTTTGATTTATTCGGATTTCAGCGATACAGGATTTTCCTAGTGCGGGATCCAATGGAAATTTGTAATAGGCCTAAGTTTATTTTGTTCAATAAATTATTTGTATTTGTAAATTCATATTCATTTATTTGGTAACAATATTTTTTACAGTCATAGTTTAAAAAACAATTCTTGAAATTTGATTATCGTTACATATCATAAATACAAATTAATCCTATATCATAATATTTGAATTATTACAATAGTAATTTATACTTTAAAAGTACCAAGTCAAAAATAAATAATACAATTTTGATTAAAATAAATTAAAAGTTATTAAATAATGTAATTTTTCAAAAACTCTGCATAGCTATAGAATGTGTGCTCCAGTAGCCAATGCCTAAGTTTATTTTTAAACGAAGTTATTGAGTCTGCCTCCGATACGCTGACAGGAAGTCGGTTGAATACCTCAGGGCCCATCATGTGAGTTAGCTTTCCTGAATGCGCTAATCTGTGTCTAACTATTTGTACATGGTTCGCGTAACGCAGTACCTTTACCGTCACATCTAAGCGTTTTTTGTATTTGTCTATATTGGTAAAGATATACACAGCGAACGGAAAAATAACTATTGATGTGAGGGTAACAATTCCCAGTGTTTTGAAGAATGGCTTCGCAGATAGGTCTTGTCGCACTTGCACTATAGCTCGTATGGCTCTTTTTTGCATGCGAAAGGCTCGCTCCCATTCGCCAGCACGCGAACCGCCCACGAACCGCGAGTTCATGGCATCCGCTGCACTCTTTTTATCCCGAGACCTATCTCCGTTGGGACACCTAACATAGAAACGTTGTTCAGTTTCAAGGGTAGAATTACACCGTAAAATATGGTCAGCTATTTTTTTTTATCTGCCCAACCCACAGAGCTTCACGTGGCACGCTATCGAAGGCCTTCTCGAGGTCGACGAAACAGAGATACATATGACGCTCTTGCTCTCTACTTTTGTCTTGAAGTTGACGCAACGAAAATATGGCCTCACATGTACCACGGTCAGGTCGGAAGCCAAACTGAGTTTCCGGTAGAACTTTTCCGATAGTTTCATTAGGCGGTTTAGTAAGACTCTGGCAAAGACTTTTCCAGGAACAGATAGTAATGAACCTTTATTCTCACTAGTTCGATTCATTAGTTCGATCGTCGAACTAGTGAGATTTTTTTTTCTCATTTGTTCGACCGTCGAACTAGTGAGAAAGTCACGATATATTTCGAAGAAGGCACAATGAAAGTTTTTTCTCTTACTGCTTATTGAGATAAGTAAGACAGAGAAAAATATATTTAAATATGTATGTTCCACGAAAGTTGTGTCTATGAACATTTTAAGGTTCTACACCTACATACACCTCTAACGTACGTGATCTTCGTCGTGCTAAGACGTGTACATGGTTAATAAGAAATAATTGCATAAAAACAATTATTTTATTGTGCCCTAGTTTTTGTGTTTGCGTTGCGTTCCAGTTCAAGGTGTTACTAGTGAATAATGCTTTGTTTTGTTTTGTTTAAATTATTAAACATCTAAAATGAGTGCAGGTAGTGAAAATAGTCCTTTTAATCGGAGCAGTAGAACCCGTCACTCTCCTCCGCCCCCTACGCAACACGAGCAGCCGGTAAATATAGAGTCAAGCTTTATGCTCGAAGCTGTGTCTACAGCAGAAATCCAAGGATGGATGGAAATAATCCAGGCATGCCTTGGAGAAGTTGGTAAGATAGTTTCTGAGAGTACGAGCAAGCTTAATACTGACCAGAAAATGAAAATAAGCTCCCTGTGCCTCAAAATAGGAAATGGGTCATCGCAAATGGCAGTAAAATATCAGCAGCTTAAGCGAAAAGCTATGGAAGCCTCTGACTTAATACAAACTCTAAGGGAGAAGCGCGACCTTGCCGAGTCCATCTTTGAACTCAAGCAGACCATCCTAGAGGCGTCTACCAAACCAGCCCCTGTACCCACCTCGTCGTCTTATGCCGACATGCTGATAAAAGGCAGCAACAATTCCCTTGTGCGTCCTAATTCCCTGAATTTCGTTACCATCTATCCAGCGGACAAGCAAAAAACCAGCGACGAAACTAAAGAAATTGTCCAAAAACTCATCCGCCCCGAACAGATGAAGTTGCAAGTGAGAGGTCTTCGCAAAATTAAAAACGGCGGTGTAGTAATTAGCACAGAGAAAAAAGACGACATTGAGAAGTTAAAAGAAACTGTAAGAAAGTCTTCACCTAACTTAACCGTCGACGAACCCCGAAAAAGAAGACCTAGAATTATAGTAATTGGTGTGCCCTCTTCTCTGACAGACAAGGAAGTTGCCCAGTATATTTTTGAACAAAATGTAAGTGACAAAATGCCAACTCTAACATGCGAACAGTTTTTAAATGAAATTAAACTTAGCCATAAATCGGGCAAGAAGGGTTTAGAAACCGCAAATTTCATATTTGAAGTATCCGCAAATGTACGTAAAGCCCTCATTGCTCAAAACAGGGTCTACATAAATTGGTCATCGTGTATAGTTAGAGACTTCACCTTAGTGACGAGGTGTTTTAATTGTCACAGATACGGTCACGCGGCAAAATTTTGTAAAGAAGAACGACCTACTTGCGGCCACTGTGGCGACCTAGGCCATCAAAACAAGGAATGCCCTAAACATAATGAATCACCTAAATGTGCTACATGCCTTCATTTTAAAAAGCCGTGTCAGCATAAGACAGGTGACGCAGATTGCCCAGCCAAGAAAAATGCAGAGATCGCATATATCAACTCTATAGATTATGCTGGCGCTTAGAGCGCCGCTTTTATTTGTATTTAGTTAGCACAGTCTAGTTTATAAAGTTTTCTTTATTTTCATTTTATTTTTACCTTACGTTAACGTTTTTACTTTATATGGACGATCTTATTTCAAGTATAGACAATTTTAACTTAAGTACCGTTCACACTTGTGATGCTGACCGCTGTTCCTCGCTTATCCAACACCCACAGACTAATTTAAAAATTCTTCACCAAAATATCCGTAGTATAAACCGCAATTTTGATAAATTACTAACGCTACTCTCGCGAATAAGTCTACAATGTGATATTATTGTCTTAAGTGAAGCCTGGGTCTCATGTGTTAACTTATTGCCTCAACTTAGTGGTTATGTTTCCCATAGCACGCCAAAGTATCACAATCAAAACGATGGCGTTGTAGTTTACCACAAGTCATCACTAACACCTAAAGTTACGCAAGCTGACATTACCGAAGCAACGGCCTTAATTATTGAACTTGACAAATCAACAGTAATTATAGGTATCTACCGACCTGATTGCTTTAATAATGCTGACCGTTTCATTGAATCACTCCGAAAATTATGTTTAACTTACAAAGACTTTTCGAACATCGTTATAATCGGTGATATAAACATAAACATTGTTCCAAATAATAAAGACCCGAACTATAACAATTACATAGACTGTTTAACCTTTGAAGGACTGTTTCTCGCTTATGATATTCCTACGCGAGAAAACGCCTGTCACGACCATGTAGTTTTAAAGACCAAACTTAAATCGACAAATGTGGTAATAAATTCAACTTTAACGGACCATCATGCTTAGATTGGGGTAAAATACGTAAAGAACCAACTATATCTGTTCCGAAAATTAACTACAGTACATTTTCTGTAGAATTCCAAGAGTATGATTTTTCCCGTATATACGAATTGAACCCAGATGAGGCAATGAGCTTTCTATTGAAACTTTTAAATAAAGCAGTATAAAACAACACCAGTATTCGTAAACTCTCTAGTCGTAAAATAGCTTTGAAACCCTGGATGACATCAGGTCTTTTACGTTGTGTACGACACCGAGACAAATTACACAAAAGTATCAAAGCTAAACCGGAGAATGATGTCCTGAAGATCACATATCGACGGTATAGAAACTTCTGTAACTCTTTACTAAAAAAACTTAAGCGCCAGTACGAAAGAGAACTTATTAAATCCGCGGGTAGAAATAATAAAAAGTTATGGTCAGCTATTAAATCCATTGCAAATCTGGAAAGTGCTAAAAATACTCCCATCGAACTTCTTTCCTCAAATCGTGAGCCTAAACTTGCGATCAATAATGTCAATCACTTTTTTACTAACGTAGGTAAAAATCTTGCAGAAGCTATTCCTCCCACTCAGCCGTTTAATCAATATATTGGTAGTATAAACAGTAGCAGTAGTCCAAATTCCTTTGTTCTTCTTGAAATCACGGAAGGCGAAATTGAGTCACAAATTCAAGCCCTACGAACCGATTGTGCTGTGGGATATGATGGAATAAACGCTAAAATGATAAAAATGGTCAAAAATACCCTGGTCCCTCTCCTGACTCATATTTTTAATGGTTGCATAAGTCATGATATTTTCCCAAGCGTTTTTAAAAAATCCTCCATATGTCCCATTCACAAGGGTGGTGACCGTAGGCTTGTCGGCAACTATAGACCAATTTCGATTCTACCCACTTTATCCAAAATATTTGAGAGAATAATAAATAATAGACTGGTTGATCATTTAAGTAAGTATATGTAGTGATATTCTATCTACCAATTTCTCTGATATATAACGTAGAGTATCCTATCTTATGTAGCATATATTATGTATTAGTTTATCATAAGATATGTATCAGTATATTTGTTTTTATTGAAATATTTATTTAATAGTGTGTAAATATTGTCTAAGTATTATATGTAGTAATATGCACTATCCCGCTTTCTGCTTGTACAATTTCTATACCCAAAGGTTGCCTGGTAGAAATTGCTGCTTTAGCAATAAGGCCGCCTATATTGTACTGTCACGTTTGTTCCTTTTTATTTCTGTTGTATGTGTTTCTTTGTGCAATAAAGAATTTTGTATTGTATTGTATTGTATTGATTATCTTGAAAAAAATGATTTATTGTCTAAAAACCAATTTGGTTTCCGATCCGGTAAATCAACTGAAGACGCCTTATTAGCTTTCACTACCATAATAGCTAAAGACTTAGATGATCAAAAGAAATGTATAACAATATACCTTGATCTAGCAAAAGCTTTTGACACGGTCTCAATCCCATTGTTGCTTAAAAAGTTAGAAGCACTAGGTGTAAGAGGAAAGCAGCTTCAATTATTTAAAAGTTATCTCTCGGGCAGAACCCAACGTGTCAAAGTTGGGGATTGCACGAGCGATGACTTGCCAGTACTTTATGGGGTTCCACAAGGAAGTATTCTCGGTCCTACTTTATTTTTATGTTATATTAATCAACTATGTGATTTAAAAATTAATAACTGTACTATTGTTTCATACGCGGACGACACAACTCTCACCTTCTCAGCCTATTCATGGCCCGATGTCTTTAGATTCGCTCAGGAGGGTTTCAATACAGTATCACACTGGTTAGCGTCGAACTATCTAACACTTAACGCAGATAAAACGATGTATATGACTTTCTCGATTTTGAACTTAAATAGCATTATTGAAATTCTTGCAAGATCCAAAATAATTTCCCATCAATGTTCCTACCCACCCGCTCTCGTCTGTAACTGCCCGCCTATCCAGGCAACAAACTCAACTAAATATTTAGGTGTTATTATAGATAAGAATCTCACCTTTATGGAACACCTTAGAAAATTATCGGCACGAATCAGGAAACTCACTTTTATTTTTAAGCAAATTCGACATGTAAGTAGCGAACTACTAGTTAAACAAATATATTTTGCTCTCTGTCAATCTGTACTATCTTATGGAATCACTTGTTGGGGCGGAGCAGACAAAACCCACCTTCTGACCGTTGAACGGGCTCAGAGGCTAATCTTGAAAGTTAGTTTTTTCAAACCGTATAGATTCCCTACCCGAGAGTTACATAAGGTCACCACTACACTTACAGTTAGACAACTTTATATACTGTTTACTATTATTAGGCAACACTCCTTAGTGCAGTACACAAGTGTGAACAACCCTGTCCGGCGTGACTATTATTAAATTCTTTATTGTTTTAAAAAATTAAACATAAAAGTAAACTTAAAAATTAAAACAAAAGGCGAGCTTATCTCTATAAGAGATCTCTTCCAGCCAACCTAATGAGGATGAAAGAAGGGAAAATCACGGGAACAGATATAATAAACGTAATAACATTAATAATTATAGTAATACTAATACACACTAATATATTTCAATAAAATAAACTAATACATAACAATATCAATATGATATATAATTAAATGGTATAAAAGATATTGAAAATGAATCTAAATATATAAATGTCATAGAGAATTAATAAAATGCTCTTTCAGTCTCTTCTTAAAGGTGAAACTCGAGGGACTCTCTTGTAGAGTTTTTGGTAATTTATTCCAAAGTTGTATGGCTCTTACAGTGAAAGAATTAAAAAAGAATTTGGTGTTCGATCCAGGAACCTCCAACACCTTTGTGATGCAGGCGCGCCTAGATCGAGGGTCAGGAAGTAATAATCGGAATCGGGAGCGGAGATATTCAGGAGAGGAAGGGTCATTAAGGATTTTATACAGGACAGTGAGGATGTGCACATCACGACGAAGTCGGATAGGAAGCCATTTAAGTTGAGCGCGAAATTCTGAGACGTGATCAAATTTGCGAAGTCCAAAAATGAATCTAATAGCTAGGTTTTGTAAGCGCTCAAGTTTGTTTAGCAGCTCCTCAGTCGCATCCAGATAACAGACATCAGCATAATCGAGGATGGGAAGGAGAAGAGCTTGTGCAAGCATAATTTTAGTGTGAAAAGGAAGGAAATTTTGGAGTCGTTTGAGAGAATGGAATGAATAATGCATACGTCTACTAACCTCATTCACCTGTGCCGACCATGATAAGTCACAGTCCAAAATCAACCCAAGATTCTTAACTTTGTCAGTATAAGGAATGCATATGTTGTTATAAAAAATCTTAGGTAGATCTGCAACCTTAATCCTACAACTGAGCCTGCTGCTACCGACGATCATTGCCTGAGATTTGGTAGGATTTACAAGTAGCCCAAAACTCCTTGCCCATTCCTGCACAGCAGCAAGATCTGCATTGACAGCATCAACTGCCTCTCTAACGTTAGTCAAAGAAAAATGACTGTAAATTTGTAAATCATCTGCATACAGATGGTAGGGAGAAGAAATGACTTTAGAGATGTTGTTTATAAATATTGAGAAAAGAAGAGGAGAAAGAATGCCGCCTTGCGGAACACCAGCAGATAAGTTTGACCAGTCCGATGATCCATCATCTGTCTTCACACACTGCTGGCGCCCATGAAGATAAGAGTGGAACCATTCGATCACAGCAGGAGCAACGTTAAGAGAACGGAGAGAACAAAGAAGGATATCAAGGTCAACACAGTTAAATGCATTGCTGAAGTCTAATAATACAACAATGGTAAGTTTGGTATTATCCATAGCATGACGGATATCTTCAGTAACATTCAGCAATGCACTAACTGTGCTGTGAGAAGGACGGAAACCGGATTGAAATGGGCATAGGAGATGATTAGAAGTAAGGAAGGAATACAATTGATGATGGACCACACTTTCAAGAACTTTTGAAAGAATGGGAAGGATGGAAATAGGACGGTACTGAGAAAGGGAGGTGGGATTGGACGTTTTAGGCAGTGGAATAACAAACGCTTTCTTCCAAGCAGTAGGGAAGACATTTGCCGTCAGTGAATAGTTTGTAATGTGAGTGATAACGGGCAAAATGTCAGCCAATATGGGAATGATCATGTTAATACTTAGCTCATCACTACCCACTGCCTTTGTGGAAATGGAGAGGATGATTTTCTTAACGTTGTCTTCAGTGACCGATTGAAATGAGAAAGAATTACAGTCAGGCAGGTCAAGGTTAGATAGAAAAGAAATAGAAGAAGACTTGGTAAGATTATCAAGAATTACAGGGGGAGTAGAAAAGTGACTGTTGAGAGCATTTAAATCCATAGAACCTGTAGGAGTATCCATGGCCTTGCCAATGCCTAGAGACTTTAAAAACTTCCAAGTTGAAGCCTGTGAAAGATTTTCTAAAGAAGAGTGAATATAGCGACGCTTTGCATCCCTACACATTCTGTTGCAGATGTTGCGAAGTTTTTTATAAGCAGCAAAATGTTCGTCAGAAGGTTCCTTCTTTAACCTGCCTTTTGCCCTATCCCTCTTTGCCATAGTTCTTTTGATAACCGGTGTCAACCAGGGAGCCGGAAAATGTTTGATTCGAACACGTCTGACAGGTGCATGTGTGTCAAAGAGTTTCGTCACAATAACTGTAAAAACAGCCACCTTGGCGTCAATACAGTTGGCGGATTTTACTGGAGACCAGTCAATACTCATAGCATCATCTCTCAAACGATCCAAATCCATGTTGCGAAAATTACGCTGAAAAGTTACTTTGGTTTTAATCTTAGGGGGACGTACTTTATACGTAAGAAATAATAGGTCATGATTAGAGAATGGAGCCGACATTTGCCCATGAGAAATAACGAATTTAGGTTTAGATACAACTATGACGTCTATTAAAGATGGCCTACGATTCGGGACATGGTGTGTTGTAGAAAGCGGTAAAAATTCTAGATTTAAGGACGATGTGAGAGAAATCAGTTTCCCGGACCTGGCCAAGGATGTGGCGTCGTCCTTTATTAAACACGTATTAAGGTCACCCATGATAATAATATGTTCGTAAAGAGAGCTGAAATTTTCAAGGGTTGACTCAAAAGATGCAAAGTAATTAATTTGATCGCTAGGACAGTAAACAACGCCAAGTAAAATTTTGCTATGGTTTACAGTGACTTCCAGAAACAAGTGTTCAAGTGAAACAGAGTATTGAGAGGGGGAAGAGCTAAGCAATGTGGCCGGGATATCACCGCGAAGGTAGATGCCTACCCCGCCGGCACCCGCGCCCACACGATCATTGCGGAACAGCCGATAACCAGGCAGAGAACAAGATGTGGAAGGGAGAGATGGCTTCAGCCATGTCTCAGAAACTAATATTCCATCGACTATGCCGCTGCTGAAAGATGCAAGAAGATCATTGTAATGAGCAGAAAGGCTCTGAGCGTTGATGTGCACCAGGGAGAGGAATGGAGAACTGTGCTGAAAAGCCGATGCAAGTTTATCTTGCAACGGTTCAGAGTCTGAAAGAGAACAGTCACTATCACTGAGAGCACTTAAATAATCTTCAGAAGAAGAGCAAGATAAATAATCATTGTTTAACATAAATAAATAAATTTATAGTACAAAAATAAATATAAAAATAACAATAAAATAAAAACAAACTACCACTTTCAACCACACAAGCTGGCTAAAAGAGATTATTTTAATTAGCCCGAATAACCAACACCACTCTGATTTACAAGCTAAGACTTAAAAAACAAAGCAGTATTCGCCACCCAAACCAATTATTACAACCAACATAAAAAACGAAAAATAAAAAAAACATGAATGCGGCACAATGGGACTAGGCCGAAGCCATAAAAAAAAAGTGTAAATTCCTGAACGTAGACAGAGAAAAGTATAGACTGATTGACATTTTTTATTTCACTTACACTAGTAAAGGATAGTCATATACGTGTTGCTGATAAAAAAAAAGGACGAAGAGAGTTGTTTTTTGTCTCTCACTGCGTGCCGATTTTTTCAAGGCCAGCAACTCAGTTGCTAAACAAACTTTGACGTTTGCTGAGGTGACGAAACAAATTTTTACAGTTTTTCATTTGTTTTTGCAAATACATTAAACTATTTGTGTCAATATAGTTACTGTTAGATGTGTACATCCATGAAAAATGGTGCGGTGTAGCATAAAAGGCTGCAAAAGTGATAGCGAGAGAAAAATCAGTGGGTTGTCTTTTCATTCGTAAGTAACCATTATTCTTGACCTTTTTCCTTGCAAAACATAGTCATCTATACTGAATTTGAAGTACTTTTTGAGAAATATAACATGAGTCATCATGATTTTGTTAAATATGTAAGATTTTTAATGTTTTTGGTAACATAACCTCACAAGTCAGTGTTGCTGCTTTTTGGTGGAAAATTACCCAAAAGTTT
Organism: Scrobipalpa costella; assembly: GCA_949820665.1. NCBI lineage: Eukaryota > Metazoa > Arthropoda > Insecta > Lepidoptera > Gelechiidae > Scrobipalpa > Scrobipalpa costella. Next base: position 270,352 of record OX463295.1, read on the forward strand.
TGATAATCATTGTTTGTCAATTTTAAGTATATGTATTTTGGACATCGTTTTTAGATTTCCTTGCGATCCTGAGCTGCTTAGTGTGTGGGTTGCGGCTACCAAAAGAACAGGTTGGATTCCAAAACCTAGTTCAAAAATATGTAGTGAGCACTTCGATAAAAAGCTGCTATGGAAAAAAGGGAACAGAACATATCTCAATCCTGATGCTGTTCCTGTAAATATGGTAATAGTAACATTATTTTTGTTCTCGCTTTTAATTTAACGCCACTATTCTTACTGTTTTCTAGCTTTCTTAAGTTTTGAATTTGAATGTAATATTTTCAAAACTTCTCAATCTGTGAAATTTGTAATCCGTTGCATTAGAGCGTGCGCACACGAGCAACCTTTTTGAACCAGCAAAAGTCGGAAGTCCCTTTCCTTCTCATGGACAGGAAAAGGTCCGACTGTTGCTCCGACAAAAAGTTATATTTATCGCATATTTTAATATGTCATTTTACTTATAGATGGGTGAATCTGATGTTATAAGTAGTACAGCAAGTACATCTATGACATCAAAAGCACAAAACGATTTAAGTATTTTAAATAATCAAGATACAATCGGATCAGCTAATAATGTAAGTAATTTCATTATTCACAAAAAATTACATGAATAAATTAACAACAACATAAAATTACTGAACTACGTTTTCTTTTTTAGATGGACGAAGCGGATGCCACGGCAAACCCGGTGTTAAACGATTTAAGTAATATACCTGAAACCGTAAAGACTGTAAGTATTTTCTAAACATACACGTTGGTATCATTAGGCGTGTAAAATTTACTAAATCTTAATTAAAATGAAATCTAGTTGCTAGCTGCATAGTCATCCTTCAGAATGAATACACTGAAGCTAACAGTTGTTAAGATTCACGCCGAATCATTTCCATATTATATTTCACACTGTTATAGTGCAATGTATAGCTCTGTATCCCCTGATCTGTTGTTATACAGGTGTAAAAAAAAATGCTGGTAATCTTTTAAAGAGGTGAACCAGACCATATAACAACAATTTTCCCCAAATAAAATATTATGAAAAAAATTGAGACTTTTATGTTTTATTGGCTAGTTCACCCCTTAAAATATTGCCAGTTAATTTTTTTAAACCTTATTTAACATTGTACTTGCTTTTAATTTAACATCACGATTCTTACTTAACAAACTTTTATTGCATTCTTACTATTTTCTAGGAAATAAAAGTATTTAGATTTTGAATCTGAATGTAGTATTTAAAAAAATATCTCTCGCTTATGTAAGAAATATACAACAATTTTGTAATCATTTTAATTTTAGATGGATGAAACTGATGTTATAAGTAGTACAGCAAGTACATCTATGACAATATTAAATAATCAAAATACACTCAGATCAGCTAAGATTGTAAGTAATTTCATTATTCACAAATTAATCACATCATAAATAAATATAGGCTTAACTGAACTACTTTTCCTTTTTAGATGGACGAAGCGGATGCCACAGCAAGCCCTTCTGTGTCATCAAAGGTGTTAAACAATTTAATTTTAAATCCTCAGAATATGCCTGAAACCGTAAAGACTAAGTACTTTCTAAATATACATATTATTATCATTTGGCGTGTGAAAATTACTTAATCTTAATTGAAATATAGATCAGCTGCTACGTTTATATACCTACTGCTGATCTATTATGTAACATCATTACTAAATAAATTCTCAATATAATCTCAGCAAATTTTGTGATTAAACCTAGACGACTTGCATTACAACTAGCAAATATGTTTGTGTTTAGAGTTCATCTCCAGACTACACGCCACGAACACTAAAGAGGAAATGGAAGAGAGCAGAAGAAAAATCTGATCGACGATTAAAAAAAATAAAGATTCTAAGGGAAAAAAGTCGAAGATTAACTAAAAAAGTGGCAGATTTAGAACAAGTTCTTTTAGAACTTAAGTCCAAATCACTAGTTTCCGAAGAAGATTGTGATTTGCTTGCATCAATTGACACTGTAAACAAAGATTTTCTGAAAAAAGTCTTAAATCCGGAGTCATGTAAAGAAAGTACTCTCCATCTCTTAGAAAATTTGCCCTGTGCTTACATTTTCTCAGTCCACGTGCGTACTCTTTCGTAAGAAATTTTTTTAATAGTTGCCTTCCTCATCCGTCAACACTACGCTCTTGGTACAAGAGTTTTGATGGAAGTCCTGGGTTTACTCAAGAATCTTTAGATTGTATTAAGCTTCTAGTAAAACGCGTTGTTTTTTTTATTTTTTGAGTTGGTCTCTGTTAACTTACTATTTGTTTAATAAATACATGTAAATAAATGAAAATAAGGAACCTGAAAAAAGTCTACTGCGGTCGGGACACTCGGGACTTAAACTCGGCACCATGGAGTACCGTTACAACGCTATGCCACCTGAAAAAAAAATGCATTAAATACATTTCTACCTCTATCTATCTTTTCATTTCTATTTAATTTCCTTTTAAAATAATATTAAAAATTTACTTCATCATTGAAAGAAATTGGATAATGATTTGGGGAAATATTTTGCTTACTTGGCAACCCTAAATCTGACATATACTTTTTTTCTATCCCTTTCGGCGACACGCTTGCTAGCTGTCTATACCCTATTCTCTGTCTACGTTCCTGAACGACTAGCAAGCTGTCAATCAGTGACAGATTTTGTAGGTTAGGTTATTTTACCTCTTGCAGCTGAATGTACCTTACATTAAAATAATAAATAAAGGAAATGAACTAGATTCAAGTTATGTACAGAGCTACAAAGTAAAATGAATTGACAAACATGGTGTACCGCAGTTTAAACAAAGGCACATTGTATTGTAGGAACATTGTCAACACACTTAATTGATTCACACATCAATACGGCGTGGATGCGAAGTGATAAGACGCTGAAGCTCGGGCATAGTTACCACCTTCTTCCTGCTTCCATCCGTCAAGAGTACGACTATGACACCCTCAGAAGACCAGCAGTATTTCTTGCCAAAATGCTTCCTGGCAGCAGTAAAGACAGTCTGACGCGGCTTAGTCAGAAATTCTGAGACTGAAACCGTGGAGCCCTTGAGTGCGGTTTTGGCGTTCCATACAGCTGTCCGGTGCTTCATAGTAGTGAAACGCACTAATATTGGCCGAGTCTTGTCCCTTTTCACACCAAGGCGGTGGCAGACTTCAATGGCATTGTCATTTACTGAAGAAAGCTTCATTGTGCCTTGAATCAAGCAGCAAACTTTCTTAGGCAGATCTTCAGTATTCTCTTCTGACTATAACGTATGTATTTGTTTGAGAAGCAGGACTTTCTTTTTAAATAGGTTTTTTATTTTTCAAGGCCCTAGGATGTACAATTTAGTTAATAAAAAAATATGTATTTATAGAAAATGTAAATTCGAATTGAAGAAAACAGCCACCGAGTGGCTTTTAAACTTAACTTATGAGAAGACCGAAGAACTTTTAGATATAGTAGCATAGTATAATAAATTACAATAATAACTTTTAGTTTTACCTATAAATATGTATATTGTATAGCTCTACGTATGCAACGTTTAAATACAACAGTTTAAATATATATATGTAATTTAATGTAAGTGCTTATTAAAAATATAATTAATTATTGCAAATAAATAGTGCCGAAATAAAATAATAAGTACGATTTGTAAACATCCAATGGTCATAACACAGGCTTCGATTGAATGCTTAGTATGATCATTGGTTGTAATTATGAAAACAAATGTAGCGTTATATTTTAAGTTTAGTTCTAAATATTGCAAGTAGATATGACATGTAAATCATAATTTTTGACCTAATAAATTATTATTATTATTTATATCTAAACTTTCGTTTTCTCGGTTTTCACCGGTTTACTGATATGCACGGGCCTAAGCCAAGTGCATATCATGACAATTCTGTATATTGTGTGTTTGTTTCCGATGATTCCGTGTTAGGTCCTGTGCTACGCTGAGGTATGTGGTTTGAGTGAATGGGTTGTACGACTTGTGTGGATGTTGGTTGTACTTGCGATATATGTATATGGTCCTGCTCATTTTGTAAGAATTTCCGCACTATGCGGCATGTGTTCAATATGACAGCTTTCTGCAATAGGTGGTAAGTGTTTGGTGGTAGATTAAGTGTTTTAAGTGACTGGTGGAGCTGCTTTGGTATTACGCCTGTCGATGAAATAACTATTGGTACTATGACTACTTTTTGGAGGCGCCAAATTCGGGTTATCTTATTATTACCTAATTTTGTACTATTGTTATTTTGAAATTCCTAATTCATGAGAAACAATCATTTATTATAAGCATTTTTTTGTTAAGCTTATTGAAATATGCGAGACAGAAAAATATGTTTTCTACTTCTTACCTACGAGTACGTTTTTGATCAAAGATATAAAACATATTATTATAGTTGTTCAAATATATTATGTTTACAAATAGAACTATGTATGATTGTAATTTTGACATTTTTAATTAGGTCTTTGACCAATAAATAATTTATTATACATATGTATAATAAATGATTATATATATTATTCTTTTTTGCTAGCCTGATCTGTCCCACTGCTGGGCAAAGGCCTCCCCTTTTTGTTTCCACTTTTTTCTGTCTTGTGCAATTTGCATCCAGTCTTTATTATATATATAAGCATTTTTAATTTTTAACTGAGAAATCGAACTTGTGAGAATAGCGGGAAGATTCTCATTTAAATATTCTCACTAGTTCGACGGTCGAACAAATGAGAACAAAAATTCTCACTAGTTTGACGATCGAACTAATGAATCGAACTAGTGAGAATAAAGGTATAATTCCACTAAATTGTATTGCATTGCATGTTCTTCTATGTAGTAAGCTTCCATGCTGGACTGGGAGCGAGAGAAAAATATAGAATGTGCCAGCTGCATTTCCTCCCGGGCATGCTGTAAAAACCAGCTTAGGGATCCCAGGGTTTTTGTATATTGCAATTTAAACGATGGGTTGACAACCTGTCACTACAGCAATATACCTACAAATATATCTTAAATAACCCTCAAACCTTTGTCAGACGTGGCAGAACGACCTTTTTTAGGTCGTTTACGCTCTACCTACCCTATTAGGGATAAAGGCGTGACATGTACATACAGTATGTATTGCATATTCTAATTCATTATTATTAAGACTAACAAACGTCTGAAAAGATTCCATTCAGTGGAATGTTCCTGCTTCCGTCTAGAAATATGTTCCAGGCGCATACGGTTGCCAAATATTCATACATACATACATAAAATCACGATTTTATCCCTTATGGGGAAGCAGAGCGTAAACGACCTAAACATCCGCCACGTCTGACAAAGTTTTGAGGGTTTATTTAAGATAGACTTGTAGGGATATTGCTGTAGTGACAGGTTGTCAGCCCGTCGCCTAAATTACAATATACTGCAACCCACGGATCCCTTAGCTGGTTTTTACAGCATGCACGGGAGGAAACGCAGCTGGCACATTATATGTTTTTCTCTCGCTCCCAGGCCAGCATGAAATAATATCCTGGTGAGTGTTGTTCAGTATCGTTGACTGAGCAACCCCTATCAGTTTGCGGGACGCTGTCCCTTACACCCGGTATAGAGGGATTTTTTGCATATAATTTACCGTCATTACATTGAGTCTGCCAGCGGTAACTACCGGGTTTGATTCTCAGTGATGAACTTAATGTCATCCCGATACCGTACATGAAGTCACGCCTATACTAACAGGGTAGGAGAAGCAGCCGGCGCATTCTATATTTTTCAATCGCTCCCAGTCCAGCATGGATGAAATTCCGATATCACTAAAACCAATAGCGTGTGTGTATACGGGATGTAAGGGAAATCGTACCTAAAACAGATAGAGGTTGCTCAGCTCAGTCAACGAAACTGAACAACTTTCACCAGAAATTCTTTCAGGAAATGAATGAATATTCTGACTTCCCCATACAAAATAACCACCTCGATCAGATAATTTGTATAGAGAACCCCAAGGAAAAAACATTTCCAGAAAAAGAAAAACCGGAAGATGGTTTTTTAGTTTTGTTGTCTGACCAACCGCTATCAGTTTTGTGGTTCACTGTCTGTCCCTTACACCTGATATACCGGGTGTAAGGGACAGCGTCCCGCATACTGATAGGGGTTGCTCACTATTGCTCAGTCTATGACACTGACCAACTTCCACCAGGATTTGTTTTTTAATATTGGCTTTCCATACAAATTGTCCAATCGAGGTGATTTTTTTATGGAAAAGCCATTTTTTTCCCTTCCTAAAAAATGTCCTGCTGATAGTGGTTCAGTGTCGTTGACTGCGCAACCCCTATCAGTTTGCGGCACGCTGTCCCTTACACCTGGTACACGTATGTAATAAATAACATGTTTATTTATTGAGCACTTTGCGTTGTTTTCCTTGATTGATTTACTGTGAGATGCTCAGCTGTTAAATGTGTATCTTTGTCGCGAGAGTATTAACTCACACACTTTAATGAATGTGTTAGTGGAAAATAACATTGTGTTTGCAGTTTATTTAGGACACGCTCGAAACATGCTCTAAATCACAATTATTAGGGAATATTCGGTAATCTTCTTCTTCTTAGCAAGTGGATTCTCGAGTCGAACAACGACCCGAAGAACCCTGGTGTCAGAGATTTTAAACCGCCTAGTAGCGCAGCTATTAGGCCTCTGACATGGTTTCAGTAACGACCACTATCAAAGACAGTAACCGGGAGCGACGGCTAACCGTGCCCTCCGAAGCACAGAATACTTTTTCTTTTCGGATCTGATTCAGCCTGCAATGTGGAAAACCTCACAAAGTGATAAATTGACAAATATGAACTACTTCCCCCCTGGGAATCGAACGCTGAACCTCCGGATCGTAAGCCCATGGCTCTGACCACTAGACCACGGAGGCAGTTTCGGTATTCGGTAATAACACGACCTTGAAACTCAAATAAAACTATTGTTCTGTTTTCTTATGATACAACTTGCAATATTTCCACTCGCTGTTTCACTCGCGTGGAAATGAGAAAATGTAGGTTTTGGTGCGGTGAAAAGTGGCTTGTGTCCTATTCCAGGATTAAGCCTGTGGTTGAAGCGTTAACCAACATCCAAACTTTCGCATTTATAATATTACTAGAAGTGATGTCATCATTAATTATATCATTAGTAGAAGTAGGATATTAGTTAAATCATGTCATTTGTAATGCAATCGCCTAAATTGCAATACATTGAAGCCTTTGAATCCCTTAGCTGATTTTTACAGCATGACCCGGAGGATATGTTCCTATCCTATGTTCTTATATCACTCCCAGTCCAGCAAGGAAGTTAAACATTCATTTGCGTATTTATAACACTTTCACTTTTCTCTAAACTCTCAAGGTTTCGACTGACATGCATATGTGTTGGACATAGACCTGTTGAAGGGTTGGCTCTGTGCCACAAGAAATGGAAACTCCTACAAAAACACATTTTTAACGATCTAAGATAGAATATGAAGCAGTGAATATGCATTTAGTAAGACTAATATACAATCACATTCATAAAATCACGTCTACTTAATAGTAATGGGTCAGCAGAGCGTGTATGAATGTAAAGTACATCCCGTAAAGATAATTTGCAGGATTCGTGAAAGAAATTTTGATGATAGAAATTAATCGAAATACATTACAACATTTTGATATAATTATGCTCTCGGCAGCATGATTCAACCTGTATTGTCCTAACCAAACTGGGGCAAATTTTAAAAGTGATAAATTGACAAATAACAACTTTATGTTTCCCCGTGCGAATTGAACCCACGACCTCCAGTCGGGAGCCCATGAGCACTAGACTATTTGTATATACATACAATCACGCCTCTATCCCTAATGGGATAGACAGATTGCCAACGACCTAAACAAAGGTGTTGTTCCGCCACTTCTGACAAGTTTTGAGGGTTGTTTAAGATATAACTGTTTGGAGAAAGAAAACTGCGGTGAAATGTTATTGCGGTAATGAAAAAAAATTACAAAATATAAAAATGGAAATAGTGAAATGTCCGAACCGTTTTCCGAATCAGTCTGTCGCAATGCGCCGAGCGATGCAAACGCATTTGCCGACGTAATTATTTTTACTAATAAAAATAATCCGCTGCGTGGCTACGACCGCGCTTGTTTTGGATCATGGGTGAAAAACTTGTGGCCAACGAACTCCTGGCGTTTCTGCAGCAGAAGTTGGACGTCATGGACGAACTCAGCGCCGTCCAGATCTGCTTGACCAACTTCAAAGTGGAGGACATATGTAAGGCGAAGGCGCTGCTCTGCGAGTCGCTCAAACTGAGCGCTAAGTGTTTACCTCACCGAAGGGGAGACGAAAATCGGAACAAGAGCCTTCAGGACATCATCACTATCCTGAAGGAGACCGACCCTGATGACGTGCCGACGTTTGTAGCTAAGGATCTCTACAAGCTGCCGCCCGTCACGTTCGACCACGTCGATGTCACCGGGCTCCTTAAGGACATCACAACCCTAAAGGCAAGCCTGGAAGAATTCAAACATAAATTTGAAGTCTCCCAATGTACTATAACTGAATTGCGCGACGAACTTGTCATCTTGCGCAATTCAGTGACTAGGTCAGCTGATGCTTCCATTTATGTCAACGAACGACGTGGAGCGCGTGCCGGTGATTCAACTGCAGCAAATTTGCCGGCGCATGGGACACCTCGTGCCGAACAAACCGACCCGCCTGCGCGTACGCCCCCCGCCGCCGCCACGCCGCACGCCCCGCCCCGTCCCGCTGCACCGCCGCCGCCGCCTGCACCCGATGCAGTTGCATACTCGGCGAAATTACGTCAGCGTCCGCGCCGGAACATCGCTAACCGGCCAACTCAGCTGCCCACCTTACATGCGGCACCTGATCGAAAGAAGGTTCGACCAACTCCTGTTGAACCTCAACCGAAGAAACGCTGCGACCAGGTAGATGCGGATGGGTTTACCCTGGTCGAAAAGAAGCGAAGGAAGCGTACCAGCCGGAACAAATGCGGCAACGCCCCGACGGAGCCTACTCTACCGCTGCGCGCCGCTACGCCGAAAACATCTCTGTATGTCTCTCGCCTGCACGAAACTTGCACTGCGCAAGACGTGGTGGACTACATCTTCGCGAGACATAAAGCTGGTGTCTTCAAGGATTCGCCGAGACTGGGCGTGTGTGTGGAGACTCTGGAGTCGCGCCATCGGGTGAGCTTCAACTCGTTCGTGGTGCGGGTCCCGACTGCACATCTGGGCGTCTTCACATCGCCGGAGTTTTGGCCGAAAGGAGTAGTGTTCCGCCGTTTCCGTGGGAATACGCGGCGCACAGCTCCTGAGTCAGCATAGTTTTAATAGTGCTATGTTATTTTATTTTAGGTTTATAGTATTGTTTATTAGATTTAAGTTTATAATGTATAGTATTTTATGTATTGATATGGGCCTCAGTTGCCTGAAATAAAACAATAAATCAAAATAAAACAAATAAATAAATTGCAATTTAGGCGATGGGCTGACAACCTGTCACTACAGCAATATATCTACAAATCTATCTTGAATAACCCTCAAAACTATGTCAGACGTGGCGGAACGACCTTCGTTCAGTTTGTTTACGTCGTTTATGCTCTGCCTGCCCCATTAGGGATAAAGCCGTGATTACATACATATATGTATGTATGTAAATTACTTATTAGATTCCATTGCCCCCCAGATTCATGTGCGTGGACACGGTAGAGCAGTCGATCAGGAAGCTGCAGCTGGCTAAACTGGAGCTGGCGGAGAACGTGCTCAGCATGTCCTCGATGCTCTTCAACATGTGGCCACCCGCGCAGATGTAAAGCTTCTAAAGGGGTATTCCACGAAAGTGTCCCGCAGAACACGCATTCTTCTTCTGTCGTGTGGGTATGTCGATCGACCTGATGAACCCTGGTGTCAGAGGTTTTAAACCGTCTCTACACTTCTTATATAATTCAATGTTATGTTTTGTCATTTGTATTGTCCTTTTGATAAGTTTTTAATTGGAATTTGCTACCTTGATCATGAGTCAAAATGTGAGAAATGTAAATAATATGATAGATCTAATTATAATGATAAATAATGAGAATTTAGCCATATACTTTTTTTTTAAGCACCTGTGGTGTCCCACTGCAGGGCAAAGGCCTCTCTCCCTTCCTTCTATTTTTCGCGATCTAGTGCCAGTTCTTGCCATTCGGTCATGTGTGCGTCTAGTTCGTCTCGCCACCTCTTTCGGGGTCGTCCACGTCGTCTCCTAGCATTTGCGGGTTCCCATAAGGTGGTTCTTTTAGCCCATAGAACATCTGGCATTCGAGTGACGTGACGGGCCCAATCCCACTTCAAGTAGGCAGCCTTCTGAGCTACATCTATTATTTTTGTTTGGGAACGCAGCACTGAGTTCCGAACTCGGTCGATCAGTTTGACTCCAAGTGTGCTGCGTTCCATATTTCTTTGGCAAACCCCGAGTTTGAACTTTTGGATGTCAGTCAAAGACCAGGTCTGAGCGCCGTAGGTAAGAATGGGAAGAATACACATATCCATGAGCTTGCGCTTTAAAGCCAGAGGTAAGTCACCCTTCATGAGATCTTTCACTGCCCAATAGCTCTTCCAGGCGTTTTCAGTCCGTCTTTCGACTTCCTTGTCTTGTCTCGCCTGGAAAGAGACTATTTGGCCTAAATAAAGGTATTCATGGACATATGCGATATTCTCCCCATCCACTTCCACAATTTGCTCGTAGCTATTAGTCATAACCTTGGTCTTCGACATGTTCATCTTAAGTCCATCCTCGACCTTGCCCTGCTTAGTTCTTCAAGCATTTGTTGTAGCTCGGAGGCCGTTGAGGAGAAGATAACAATATCGTCGGCGAAACGAAGGTTGCTAAGCTTAGCCTGACCGACATTGACACCCTTCTTTTCCCACTCTAGATATTTTTAAAATACATGTTTTTAAATAAATAATTATTATGTTTACGATTTTAATTTTTTAATAGTTATACGGGCCATTTTTTACAGATTTTGTGTGAGGGCAAGGCTATTTTGTTTTGTTTTTCTCCAGATATGTACCTACTACTAATTTTTCTTGTTCAGGTTTTGATGTAGATCATGATTTTTCGGGTGGTCTTTCTTTCATTCATACCGTTCCACTTCCATTATAAACAATTATCACGTAGTGACGATTATTTGTTAACAATAAAAAAAAGTAAATTTCGGACTGCTGCAAATCTGGATAAATGCATATCAAGGGAGCAAGTTTACCGGAATTACAGGTATTCCCAAGGGAATTATTACTAAGGGATTTGAGGGTTTTAGTATATTGCAATTTAGGTGATGGGCTGACAACCTTTCACTACAGCAATATACCTACAAATCTATCTATACATATAATAAATCTCTAGAAGGGTCGAGTCTGTCTGTACATTAAATATTTTTACAATTAAATAATTGCATCAGGCATTATTCATTATTAACGATATAAAAATCAAAACGTTTTTTTTACAAAAACAAAGATCAGACAATGCGAAACACGCTTCCGCGCGCGGGTTAGCAAATCCCGCTCCTACGCGCGGAGAAGCGTTTTCAGCATGTTCGGCACTGCGTGATTTCCATACAAACCGAGCGTACGCAGTCGCGGGCACACTGCGCTCCCTCCTATTACGGAGCAGGAAGTCCGCACCGCCCTTAAGGCGCTCAAGTCTAGGAAGGCTCCAGGACCTGACGGTATTACAAACCGTGTCCTCAAAATCCTCCCTGACCATCTCATTACCCTGATCACCCTCATCCTCAATGCGCGATGACCAGCTGCACCTTTCCATCATCATGGAAGGAAGCCACAGTCATAGGCATCCACAAATCTAAAAAGCCTCGCGATCAGCCCTCCTCTTACCGGCCCATCAGCCTTCTTAATCCCCTCGGCAAACTCTACGAGCGGTTGATTTATCGCCGCCTTAGAGATTACGCTGAAAACAGTAGCCTCATTCCCCCCGAGCAATTCGGTTTCCGTTCCCAACATTGTTGTGTTCGTCAGGTCCACCGTCTGGTGGAACATATCACGTCCAATTCCAATGAACGCAAACCCAAACCCACAGGAGCCGTCTTCCTTGATGTAGCGAAGGCATTCGACAAGGTCTGGCACAACGGTCTGGTGTACAAGCTATACCAGCTCGGTGTGCCGGATCGTCTCGTACGTATAGTACGTGACTTTTGACGAACCGCAGCTTCCGTTACAGAATCGAAGGCGCCCTGTCCACCCCACAGCTCGCTCTGTTCGCAAACGACACTGCGATCTATGCCTCCTGCCGCAGACCCCAATTACTTGGCAGATACCTCCAGCGTACCCTAGACTCCGTCGGGAGCTGGTTCCGCAAATGGAGGTTCGAAGTCAATCCCGAGAAGAGCACCGCCGTGCACTTTACTCGTGCCAGATTACGTCGTACCCTCCCAGCTGTAAAGCTGTACGGTCGACCCATCCCATGGTCCAAAGACGCCAAGTACTTGGGGGTTACTCTTGACTCCCAGCTTAACTTTGCGAAGCACATCAGGAGAGTCCGAAACCGTGCCAAATTTGTCATGGGCCGGCTCACCCCAAATCATACGCAAACGCAGTAAACTCTCCATTAGAAATAAGGTGAGGCTTTACACTACATGCGTTCGACTCATAATGACCTACGCCAGTGTGGCCTTCAGCCACACCTACCCCACTTATCTGAACACCCTCCAGGTAGTTCAAAACAGCTTCTTGCGGAGGGCAACCGGGGCCCCCTGGTACCTCCGCAATTCTGACATTCACATCGATCTCGATGTTCCGTCTCTCAAAGAGTTCATGAAGCAAGCGGCCATACGCTTCTTCGACAAAGCCCCTCACCACCCTAACCCTCTTGTAGTTAGCGCCTCTAACTACGTTCCCCAACCTGCGACTCGTTACAAACGAAGACCTAGGCATGTCCATACCGACGGCGATGACCAAATTACTCTTGCGTTTAATGCTGCCAATATTAGTCGAGCCACACTCTGCACAAGCTCTTCTAGCAACCGCGCTCCCCGCCGGCGGGGTCGCGGAGGTCCCTCCTTTGCTCCCCACTTTGGGGTTTACCGGCACGTACCGGGCAGATTCTCTCCGATAAGGAGTCCCCAAGGCAACGCCATAAGCCGAGGTTCGAGCCCTAGTGGGCGCCCTTAGGCAGTTGCCATTTCATTAAGGGTGTAGATTGCGTGTAGCAACTACCCGCCTTAGCCCGGTGACGCATTATATACACTTTGTAGTATTTTGCAAACAGGTCCAGTCAGTCGCGGCAATGCTATACGTATACATCATACATAAGTTAACTTTTTGTCTATTAAAAAAACGTAAGTTATAAATAATCTTAAATATTCAATAGTGTAATTACAAATTCAACGAAAACATTGTATCATGATTTGTATATAATTAATAATAATAATTAATTGAACCCAAATCAAAAAGAAATGGAAACAAAGAAACAATCGTTAGGTAACACGACTCCTTCCATATTTAAGTAGACAGGTACAAAGAATACCTACTTTAATGTACTATTCTATCCCAATTATGTAAAATTTAAAACAAAAAAATACATCGCTGTTTAAAATCATAACCACCACGCGTACGGAGTCGCGGGCACTGCTAGTTTTAAATACTCCTCAAAACTTTGTCAGACGTGGCGGAACGACCTTTGTTTAGGTCGTTTAGTATTTATTTACGCTCTGCCTACCCCTTTCGGGATAAAGGCGTGATTATATGTATCACGTAAACACGTCGAGCGGTTCGTCCAGAGCCGACACACACACGACTATTATTTATTTATTTGTCAATTTATTGCACACATAATCATACACAAATATAAAAACAATAGCACAACAGGTACAGCTTATCTCTAAAAAGAAATCTCTTCCAGCTGACCTACGGTAGTGAGAGAGCATAAGTGCGGCAGATAAGGCGTGTACAATTATAATGTAGGTAAAATTACATTAAATAAAATTCAAAGCCTAATATCATAATAAAAAACAATAAATTTACAATTTTATTATTAAGTATAGCTTCCGGCAATTAACTTGACATGGCATTGTTTGCGCACCGAGACTTTAATCTGATCCTAAAGATGCTCGTGCGTGCGTGTGTGCGTGTGTGCGTGCGCTGCCAAACAAATGAGCATTTTCTAATAAAACTAAACTCGTAGGTACGTGTGTGTCCTGTCTTATGTAGCATATATTATGTATTAGTTTATTATACGATATATATCAGTATATTTTATTGAAATATTTATTTAATAGTGTGTTAATATTGTGTAAGTATTATATGTAGTAATATGCACTATCCCGCTTTCTGCTAGTACAATTTCTATACCCAAAGGTTGCCTGGTAGAAATTGCTGCTTTAGCAATAAGGCCGCCTATATTGTACTGTCACGTTTGTTCCATTTTATTTCTGTTGTATGCGTATCTTTGTACAATAAAGAATTTTGTATTGTATGTGTTGGGTTGGAATTAATCACTAGGGGCGCAGCGGGAACTTATCAGGAGCAAACAGAAAAAATATACTCCGTTTTTTAACATTGATATTTAATAACGCAAAACGGAGTTTTTGTCTGCTAAGTTGCAAAGAAAAAGCAGTTTATGGGCCGAAAAACACGTTGTTATTGGTATCGATAACTGAACGTAAAAAATACAAACTATAATATGGCGTGTAAGGGACCGTCACAGCGCGCAGCGTCCCGCATACTGCTAGGGGTTGCTCGATGAACGAAACTAAATATTTAGTTGATAGTTAGGTGATAATTGTTTAGTTTCGTTCCAAATGTCTTGATTTTTCAGGAAGTGGAAAAGAAAAAAATACACATACAAATTGTCGGATCGAGGTGGCCATTTTGTATAGGAGTCTTACCTTTATTTACATCTCCTTAAAGAATTTCGCGATGAAAGTTGTTCAGTTTAGTTGAATGAGAAACCCCTACCAGTATGCGGGACGCTGTCCCTTACACCCGGTACTTTGTCCTGCCTGGTGTGGCCATTCTTGTCTGGAGAGTCTACGCCATGTGCCTGGTTGCTGGTGGCACCGCCCTATTTGCGGAGTTGTTAAAAATAAACAGGATTCCCGCGACAACAGCTGCGGTCAGTTGTTGACCACGCGTCGGATATTACGCTTGTTTTGTAAATAACATTTGCATTTACGTGCATATTACGTGTTTAAAACAAGACTGACGGGAGTGGACCAAATTGTTTTCAACATTATACATCGCGACAGCTGACAGAAAATTTAATTGTAAAAATGTGTAACTTTTTCTAAAGTGGGCACTTTAAACTTTAACTATCTAATTGAAGGTACATTAAACAAAACTTGAACTTGAATAGGTGGTGCAAATTTTAAGATGAATTTAAAGCAAAATTGAGTGAATTTGGTGTGTGTGAAAATGGGTCTAGAAACAACCTCATGGACTGGTTCTTCGCCAGATGTCACGCAGAGATTGATGGTCATCATTGTACTCTCCATTGGAACACTTCTTGTGTTCGGACGTGAGTATATCTTAGTATTTATAAATCTTTGGGTAAAGTGTTTTCTTTGTTGCTGGATGGGGAAGGAACATGCATACATATAATCACGCCTTTATCCCTAATGTGTCCCTAATGGGATCGTAAACGATCTAAACAAAGGTCTTTCTGCCAAGTCTGACAAAGTTTTTTGGGTTATTTATGATAGATTTGTAGGTATATTGCTGTAGTGACAGGTTGTCAGCCCATCGACTAAATTACAACAAACTGAATCCCTCGGATCCCTTAGCTGGTTTTACAGCATGCTCGGGAGGAAATGCAGCTGGCACATTCTATGTTTTTCTCTCGCTCCCAGTGCAGCATGGAATTTATCCAGTATGGGGAAAGAACACTAGCAAGAAACTCGCTTCTCTTCCATCGCAAAAGCATGTTTAAACCTAGGTATCCGTTCAATTGTATCAGATGCTGATAACGATATTAGGTACTAGAACCTAAAACTACTGAAGTGACTTCTTAAACAGTACAACCTAACAGTACCTCTATTGATTTTAAATGAAGAGACGCCATGCCACATTAGCAATGACATAGGCTTACCATACGTCTCGGTCTGCGGTGACCGGGATTGTCCCGGTTTCAGGCACTGGTCCCGGTGTCTCGGTCAGTGAAATTTTGCCCCGTAACTTTTTCTGTCGTATAAAATTATAAACGAACAAAGTGAGTAGAGAATAGAATAATTTTCAAAGATTTGTCGCGCTCGCTTCGCTCGCGTATGTAGAGTATTGATTGCCTTTTCGTAGAGATGCCGTGCTTGCTTCGCTCTCGTAAAGTACTGATCCAGCTAAATGTAACGCGTAACGTATTGATTTATCTGTCGTGTCGTGGCGTAGGTATCAGTTCAATATTCCAATTCCCATTAAAAAAATTAAAGATTTTAAATTCTGTTTAAAAAACTTTATAACACCTATAAATGTCGGAATGATTTAAAAATTTTCTTCTGAACGTGATGAATGTTTCACTTAAATGTTGTTCTACGTTTTATCTATTGTGTTGTATATCACTATGCCGTTTTTCCAGTGTTCGTGACGCTGAAGAAGCCAGAAGACATCTCCACGTACGGCCTCACGACGTCCATTGGATATCTGTACAACAGAGCGAAGAAATTTCCTCCAAAATACATAGGCCATAATGACCCGGAGAAAATTCAAGCACAAATCTATAAAATCTTCCAATGCCAGCCGACAGATTGTGGGAATATTCATAAGATAGGTCTCACTGGACTAGTACGAAAATGTATACAATTTGAACTAAGTAGAACACTGGCTGCAGTACAAAACGCAACGGCTTATTTAGAATCGCTAAAATGAATCAGAATATTAGTTTACAATTTGCGTCTATACTTTCCTGTTGTAATCTTTGTGATATGATATGCGTTGTACTTATTTGTAATACATACAAAACGTTAAAATTGTTTTTTTTTATCGTTTGTGGGTCTAAAATGCTTGTTTGTGTTTTATTTATTAGCCGCAAACCAATACATGATACAAATCCAATCCAACCAAACACTTCAGTCACACCCGCGTTTTTTAAATTTTCCCGCTCAACCTATCTGACAGCAAACGGAAATGTGACGAATTATAGTTCAAAAATATTGTATACATTGTTAAAATTAAATCAAATTCCATTTTCTATTGCTACTTTTCTATTTTTTCTGACATACGCTTGAATCAACGTAAATTAGATTAATAAAATAATTAGATTTTCGTATTTGCTTGCAGCGTTTTGTGCGCTGTTAGATAATTATTAAATTTTCATTCTATTTCATTAAATTCCTGAACGAAAGAATATTATTCGAAACTATCATGTGAATTATTGGTCCATGATTGGCCAAAATGCTCATCATTACAATACAGCCAATGGCGATCTTCTGAATACATACGGAACAACCAATCACAGGGCAGTATTTGAGCTTCGGCGTCTCGCTTCCATCACGCACGCTTGCAAAATTTTCACCGCCATTTTGTAACGACGTTACGATTGATCAGTTCAGTTGTGTGGATAATTTGTGCCGTGGAATATTTGTGAAATTGTGTGGATTTAAGAATATTAAACAATAATGGTGCAGGTAAGTGTGATATATGAATAAGATAAAGAAATAACTTACAGTATTCGAGATTATTTATCACGTAAATTGCGTCTTTCAGCAAACGAAAGTATTCGTCGGCAGCCTGCCTCAGGGCTCCAAGCCGGAGGAGCTGCGCAAACTGTTCGAACGTTTCGGAACCGTCACAGAATGCGACATCATGAACAGATGCGGCTTCGTCCACATGCAGTCGGAGGAGCAGGCGTCCGCCGCGATCAGGGCCTTGAATAGCACCACGTTCAACGGCGGCGTCATCACCGTGGAGCGCGGCCGCATCAAGGAGCGCGGACAGCGGGGCCCCAGCGGCCCTCGCGGCGGCGGGCGCGGGGGCATGCGCGGCGGCATGGACAGGCGCGGCGGTGGCGGCGGCGGGCCCATGCGGGGAGGCCCAGTCGGCGGCCGCGACGCGCCTTACATGCGGGACCGGCCGATGGGCATGCGAGGCGGCGACATGCGCGGGCCCCCGATGGGCGGCGGCATGGGGATGCGTAACGGGATGGGCGGCGGCGGCTACGACCGCGGGATGGACTCGCGCGCAATGGCGGGCGGGTACGACGACCGCTACAACGGCTACGGCGCGGAGGACCGGCGCGGGTTCGCGCTGATGGACGGGCGCTCCCGGGACCCGTACGCCGCGGCGCCGATGGCGATGCCCTACGACCGGCGGGACCCGTACGCCGCTGCGCCCGTGGATGACATGGCTGGCATGTACGCCGACGACCGAAGAGCGCCTATGTACCCAGAGGACACATACGAAAGAAGGGCCCCAGTGCGAGGGGGACAGATGGCCACAGGATACGACAGGCCTGCACCCAGATCTGCACCCTTGGGCAACGGTGATATGTTCAGCAGAAGGAGTCCACCTTCAATGTAAGTTATTTATATTTGCTAAGTATTTAATTTATTAACTTCATTAGGTGCTTCAACTCAATAATCCACTCGCTAAGAATAAGAAGAATATTTGCCATTTATACCTATTATTCCTACAATGTTTCATGTTTTCATATTGCACTGCGAAGTCTGTTTGCGAATTATTACATTAATATAATCACGCCTTTATCCCTAATGGGGTAGGCAGAGCGTTATGTGCTAAACAAAGGCCGTTCCCCTGCGTCTGACAAAGTCTTGCGAATTATTGTTACAAAAAAATAAAAATTGAAGGTTTCGAGTATAGATGGCAGTCTTATTGTCCACAAAAAATATGGTTTATTTTACTGGTAGTATAAGAGCCCGATGGTGTAGTGGATAGGGCCGCTGCCTCCTGAGCGGGAGGTCGTGGTTCGAATCCCACCACGTACCAATGTGTTTTTCGGTTTTCGAATTTCATATGTACGTTTATTCGGCGCTTTTTCCGTGCTTCGGAAAGCACGTTAAGCCGTTGGTCCCGGTTAATATCGTTTAATACCGTTGATATTAGTCGTTAAGCCATATCAGAGGCCAGTGCTAAGCATTGGCGGCTTGAAAACTCTGACCTAATCTAGGATTGGGTCTGGTTTCCCTTCTGGGTTGCGGAGGTCAGATGGCAGTCGCTCTGTGTAAAAATCAGTACCCTCGTTCAATCCCCTAGATTAGGAAGCCGACCCCGTGAGATATGGGATAAGGCTAAGGAGGAGATTTTACTGGTAGTATAAGTCATACCATAATATTAAAATATTGTAGAACTCTTGTTATTTGTGAAAACATGAACACTGAAAACAAATATCTGCTCAGATAGTTGATCTCATAACATACATGCATACACACAATCACAGCTTTGTGCCTAATAGGGTAGGCAGAGTGTCAACAACCTTAACATAGCTATGTCTGACAAGTATTGAAGGTAATTTCAGATGGATTTTATAGTGACAGTTGCCAGCTCATCGCCAAAATTACAATACACTGAAACCCTCAAATCACTTAGCTGGTTTTCACAGCTGGCAAATTTTATGTTTTGCTATCACTATGGCATGGAAGCAGATGGTTGATGAAATTCAGTAGAGGAAATTATCTTGTCATGAATTCAGATTATTGTAGAAAATATTAAAACTAACAAATCACAAAATTCAACTGCTGACAGGATTTGAACCTGCATCTAGAAAATCGCCCCAATTAACCAACTAAGCTGCAATGGCCCATTATATTACTCATCATAAGTGGATGATGTTGTTATTTGTAATATTTTCAGAAAATAGCATTGTGAGTGCAAAACACTGTTAGCAAATAGAATATTGTTGTTTATTGCAGGCGCGGCGCGGCGGCCGGCGGCTACGACCGTGACCTGTACGCTCAGCAGTACCCACCCATGGGGCGGTAAGCTCGCTTCTATACTCTATTCTTTACACTACTCTTGAGTAAACATACATGATTAAAACATGGCATTTTGGCATTGCTATTATAACTTAAAACCTAAACTATTATTTGTCCCTATCAGCATAAAAAAGGACAGGGTTTAATCAAGATTTAGTATTTTTTTGTGCAGCCAAATCACCCTTGTTATGTCCAGGCCCATTAAACAATTGATCTTGTTTGTGAATACCAAATCTCTAAAATAATAACAAAGAATGATGGGCACATTGCACCCAGTTCCATTTGTTGTTTCACTAGCTGGTCCAACACATTAAACCTGGTAAGACACATTAATCAAAATGAGCATTTGACCTTCCATCGCTAGCAATTTGTATGTAATGGGAGCTCTATTGAATATATCGGAAATCAGATGTTGATCATCAAACTAATATTAGTCTCAGTGCTTAAAGCTCCTGGGTGCACAGCCAATATATTTGTGCTCATGATCTGAAAGAATGAAATTGATGCGAACAATGGTAAAGTACTAGTTACAAACTTAACATGTATGTTTACTCAATAGTTAGAAATAATCTATTACTCATTAGTTAGAAATAACCTATTACTCATTAGTTAGAAATAACCTATTTTCATTCTGTGAACTATGGTTCATACTTAAATCATCACTTCTTTGCACTCAGTCAAAGTAACGGAAACGTTTAAAGAACAGGAAAATTTGAACGTAAATTATTTTGTGATGTCGATTTTGTTTTATTTAATATTATCTTTTACTTCAAATAGTAAACAATGTATGACTCCTCTTAGATTATAGTAATGATATGGTGATCAATTTTAATTATTGATAAAGACCTGTCATATTTGCTGATGGATAAAAGATAACCCAGATTATGTTCAATGTATAGTATTTCTAACTCAGTTTTAGAATAAAGGTAAACAAAGTTACATGTCTTTTAATAAAAGATCTTGTTTCATTTCATTTATTTGTAAAAAGTGTTTTTGAATAAAAAGACATAAAACTTTGATATTCTATAACTAAGTTGGAAATAATTACCTTGCAAGCCCCATCTGGCAAAAAAGAAATATGTTTTCACAACAGAAAATTGCATCATTAGGACATCAGAAGGCAAAATAATGTTTCTTGTGGTACCTGCCTTAGCCGGGTACGTGGTCCATTTTATTTACCAATAGTGAAGATTATGTTAATGTTGAATTAACAATTTGACTCAGGCATTATCAGATGTGTATCGACTGTCTGCCTGCTGAACGTTACATATAATCACGCCTTTATCCCTAATGGTGTAGGCAGAGCGTGAACGACCTAAATAAAGGTTGTTCCGCCATGTCCCACAAAGCTTTGAGGGTTATTTAAGATAGATTTGTATGTATGTTGCTGTAGTGACAGGTTGTCAACCCATCACCTGCTGTTATAAATGTTTTATCTCAAGACTGCAGTTTTGCTTTACTTTTGTTATGTGGGTACTGTACCAACATTGCCTTAGTGTGAGTTAGTTCGCCATAGTAAACTCATAGTAGCACCACAGAGCAGATATAGTGGTAACACACATGCGCACAGGCGCTTGTCTGTACGCACAACCACACAACCACAAGTATTGCCGAGCGGCAGTCGTGAGCTAAAACAACACACTCACAGCCCCCACTAGGATTCCCTGTATCGGGGTGCCATGGACATACACAGAAACAACCACACCCAGACCCAGAAACACATAAATTCATGATTCAAATGTCTGCCCCAGCCGGGAATTGAACTCGGGACCCACTGTGTAGCAGGCGGGTATACTGCCAACTAAGCTGCGCGAGTCGTCAACATGCATACATATAATCAAATGGGGTAGGCAGAGCGTAGAAGACCCAAACAAAGGTCGTTCCGCCACGTCTGACAAAGTTTTGAGGGTTAATTATGATAGATTTGTACGTATATTGCTATAGTGACTGGTTGTCAGCCTATCGCCTCAATTGTCGCCAACTATAGTATAATCTAAGAATGGAGTCATACATTCGCTATGCGTTGTGTATTGCGGGAGTGTTGAGTGTATTATTTGTATGTAGCGGGTCCGGTGGCGGCGCGCGCGGCGGTAGGGACGGCGGCGGCATGGGCCCGCGCCGCTACTAGCTCACGACCACTAGACGACACACGGGCGGCTAGCGTATTACCACGTACCACGAACAAAATATCGTCTTCCCGACGTCGGTGTAGCGACACATACAGCCGAATTTACGCAGCGTTGTTCGCGGACGATTTAACAGATGTTAATAAACTGCTAAACTAGTACAGTCAGCAAAGGCGATTGCGGGGCAGGGCCGCTCGAAACGGATGGAGAATTAGTTTTGGATAATATTTCGAATATTTGTTGCAGAAAACCAATAGGGAATACTCATGATTTTTTTAAAACTATTAGTAAGAATTATTGTCACCATAGATGAACGGATGTGAAGGAATTTTCGCAAAATATTGATTAGTTTAAGAGTTATAATGCCTTAAAGTGGTTAGTCAAAAAGAGAGGTCCGAACTGTCATGTGACGTCATAAAACAGGAGCGCCATACTAATTCCATATAATTTGTCGTTTCGAAGAGAGAGATAGATAGTCTATCTTTATAATGGTATATCTCGGTGATTTTTTGATCAATTTTATTTCTGTTTTCACTGTTCCTTTCATAATTTAAGATGTTTTTAGACAATAGGTTCAGGAACTGAAAATATGTTATATGCACGTTCTCTATTGCACAAATGTACGAAATTTCATGAAAATACACAAATAATTTCCTGAAATAATCACATCCGTTTCGAACTGGCCTGCCTAGACGTCTCCTTTGCTAACTGTACATGTTGTTGAATTTATTATAATGCTAAATCGTTTTATTTGACTTCAGTTGATATATTGAGTCTCGTATTTTAATACTACAAAGTGTATGTATGTTTAATAGTAGGCAATGATGCTCTTCAAGTCGAAACGAACTGCTTGTACTGTGGGTTAAATAAGTAATACGGATACAATCGTTATGCGACCCGACCGTTAAGCGTACTATATGTTAATTATCTGTCCTTAGTTATCCAGTCGCGCGAAGTTTCAATGCGGAGTTGGCCCACAAACCATGGCCCACCTAATATCGTGTTCTATGTGCCGTACCACCTGCACGAGAGAGCAATTAATGCAAGCCACAGAATATACCGACTACTGGACTAGAGAAATTTAAGATGGGTTTGGCTTGCCGTCGACTCGAACGAGAATATTTTTGTTTTGTGTCATTATCATCACATCAACTGAATGTCAGATCAGCCACAGAACTTCAGTCGCGTAAGTTCGGCGTGGTGTGTCGCTACACGTACAATACATACTCTAAAGTGCGCGCGGCACAATCGAACATGCGTTGAGATTTAACGGTAAGGCGGCTCTAGAATAAGACCAATAGACATAATGTGAATCATCTTTATAAATTATTAATAAATGAGATTAATCGTAACGGATCGTTTTCATTTCACCCGCCGATTTGTTCTGCTCGAGACTTGATGTCGATTAGATTTATATAAATTACATTAACGTTCGTAATTTGAAATAATTTTGGTTAAATAAGAAAGTATTATATTTTATGCTGTACATTTTATTTTTAGATTAAAGATCTTCATTCGTAGAATCTTTTTTAATTTAATCATCCCAATTTCGATACTATAATCTCTTGAGTATTGCATGCCATTCGGAGACCTTTCAGGCTCCTTCTAGCTTCTGGTTACGGTAATGTTAAATTATTCTACATTATGGTTTTATTTCAGGATTGAGACGGCACGGTCTTGACTGAACTGAACATTGTCCTTCATTCCGAGGGTCAGTTTTGGGACGCCCTGCGCCCACAATTGCTGTCCCCTTGAATGTTTGGATACCATATTATAAGCGTGGATCTATAGTTACAGAGCACTACAACTTGTTAGATAGTCCGTGTGGGGCGTAGCAAAAAGTACGTTCAAGTAGGTAGGCGGAGCGTTAAAATATATATGACACGATAATGACGACGAAGCGAAAATACGCTAATATTTCGTACAGATTTGAAACAGAAATAAGTAACAAAAATACCTACAGTTACTTAATATTCACCACCTTCTCCATGCTACGTCCCCGTTCTGTGCGTATAGCGTTGCGAACACGTTCTGCTCTGTAACTTGTGCATCTGTGGCTAACGTTGCTAGCGTCGGCTTTCACACAAAAGTGGCCAGTCCTTTCAGATAGTTAGGAGCGGAATAACGGCGCGGCACGAGCGTTCGGCGGCGAATACTCGCCAATCGTCACTCGCCATTCGTCACGACAACGTTAGAATTAGGCGGCCATGAAGACAGCGCAAAGCAATCGTAAGTACGGCATACAACAGCGCGGCATGCGAGTGCCTCAGCTTCAATAACAAATTGGTTTACCGAATCTAAAACCGTTGCACTTGTACATGGACGACGTGACGTGATGTACGGTTAAGTCGCCAAATGAAAAATATCGTCGAATGAAAGCACCGCATGGATTGGGCGTTGCGTTGCGTGCTAGGATGATCCACGCTGCAGTCGGCTCTGGAGCCGGATACTTGAATAATTCTTATAGAAACGCGCATGCGAAAGAGCAACATTCGCATGCGATTGCCATAATAAGGGCGTTTTTGCACTGCTCCGTATTCGGTTCGTATCCGTGAAATTTCCATATAAAACGGATATGGGTGGGTGCGCAAGCTGTCATACATTTACTAGGAACGCTAATTCGGATACGAAATGGATACGAAGTAGTGCAAAAACACCCTAATTGGCATGCGAATGTTACTTTCGTACGCTAATTTCAAGAGTGGTTCTAAAATCCGGCTTTAATTACGCTTTATTATATACTAACAGTGTTTTGGTCGGCAGGTACAACTGGCCGCCGAAATGAGGGTCGGCCGACTACGACGCCATACTCTTGCTGGACCTGCAGGCTGCGCGGAACGCTCCCGTCCTCCTCGACGGGCTCACTGCCATAGCGAGCATGGACGGGCTCACGGCCATGGCCGGCATGGACCGGGCTCACGGCCATGGCTGGCATGGACGGACTCACGGTCACGGCTGGCATGGACGGACTCACGGTCATGGCCGGCATGGACGGGCCCATAGCCATGGCCGGCATGGGCGGACTCACGGTCACGGCCGGCATGGACGGACTCACGGTCACTGCCGGCATGGACGGACTCACGGTCACGGCCGGCATGGACGGACTCACGGTCACGGCCGGCATGGACGGACTCACGGTCACGGCCGGCATGGACGGACTCACGGTCACGGCCGGCATGGACGGACTCACGGTCACGGCCGGCATGGACGGACTCACGGTCACGGCCGGCATGGACGGACTCACGGTCATGGCCGGCATGGACGGGCTCACAGCCATGGCCGGCATGGCCGCGCTCTTTGAAGGCGCGCAAGGACTAAAAACTTGTCGCGATATATAAGCGAAGTGAACCAATTTTAAGAATAATAAATGTATAATCTTAAATGTATAACTGATTGTTTTTCTCTTCAGCCAGTCACCGCAACGGGACCATCATGAGAATTAGTCTTTCATTCTCAGATGCCTTAGGAATCTTTAGATTAGCCATTTATGACGAGGCTTTAGACATTGTTACCGTCCAATCGATTTCCAAGTTATTTAACTTCAAAGATGGTCCCGCCGGAGTGAATCCTTCTGACACAAAATTTTATAAACAATAAACTAACTAGATGCACAATCTCACTCAAAAAAATCTGCCACCACGTCAATTGGGGAGAATTTTCATTCAGTATCTATCACCTTGCTCGCTCGCGGCTTTTGACGTGCCACAATGACGAAGTGCTCAGTCAAAATGATAGTATGTGCGAGTGCTATTGATATTGTACCCTTTCTTCGACGCGTTAAGGTCCAAATTTGAATGAATATTTTTATGTTATAAATATAACAATTTTAACTATACGTATGTGCAGTGCGGCTCGGACATTTATTGGTCGGGGTTTCTTCGTGATTGTGCATCTAGTTTGTTTATTGTTTATCAAAGGACACGAAATACGAGATAAATAACTGGATAGTCTACTGGTATTTATATTTTATAGCTTACACGATCACACTACAAACAAATCTTATCTTATTTAGCCGTTAGTGTCCCAAACAAACAAATAAAACAACAACGTAAATCATCAACTTTTATTCAGCACATTCAATATAGAATTCCATGAGAGTAAAACCTGATGGGTGATGCATCACAAAAATTATTTATCTATCACACATTTGTACTAGAGCAAAGCTACCACAAATAGTTGACATGTTATAATTCCATATGTTCTTCCAACTACTTATTTTCGTAGCCTCCTGGAAGAAATGTTTGGCGTTGTAACTATTATACGTTATGGCACTAAAATAATGTTTATGACATAATTTTTATTGAAATATAAATAAGTACTAAAAATAAATTAAGAATTATTCAGCTAGGCTGCCAACATCATAAAATAAAATTTTGAAAAATTATAAAATCTTCAAGTTATAAATGGACGCAAATAGGCAATAACGTGTCAACCCACAAATTTGAAAAAATATAGCTCTATATACCATTCGTTTGGTAATCGGTTGAAGAACATTTAACAATAATGGTTTAAGTCATATAACTTCTAAGCCATAGAGATTTTTGATATTTTTAGATTGTGTCAATGAGCTATGCACGATAAATATTTTTGACATAATAAGTTAAGTTCCTTGAACTACTCTGTTAGATACTTAGCGCCATCTGTTATTTTTCAATAGCAACTCAAGACGCTTAACTTAACCACAGATAATATAATACTATACTAGTACAGATGCCTAATGTCATACAACAAAACTGGTCCGCCATAAGTCGGGCCGAGTGACGGGCCGCAAGATTTTAGTACAATCTGACGCAACGTTACCACGTGACAGACCACGGCGGGAAGTGTTCGGTCATAATATTTTGCCGTGATCACAGATGGCCCCACGTAGGTACAATGCACGTTCGAAGTACGTAATTTTCTACTAGACTACTAGATGGCGGTAAAAGAGAAGTGAACGCTGCGCCAGAGCACAGATATTAGCAGTTTTAATCTGTAATTTGTAAGAGATTGAATAATGAAACTTATCTTATGTACTGTCAGCAAAGGCTATTGCAGGGCAGGTCCGTTCGAAACGGATGAGATTGTTTCAGGAAATTATGTATGAATTTTAATGTGGTTTAGTATATTTATTGCAGTAAGTGAATCGTGCAAATAAGCGAGATTTTATTAAAGTTTATCAATAATTTCCTAAAATGATCTCTTTCGTTTCGAGCGGGCCTGACCAGATGTCTCCTCTGCTGACTACGTACACTCTACAATCATATTAGGTGCTATCATTTATAAATTTAATAAACTGCTTTACACGATTGTTACTTTTACTTTTTTTCACCAGGTCTCCTTCCACTTATCACTTTTTTGAGCATCTATTTTTATTTATCAAGATGGTTCTTATTAAGGGGCTTCCCTGGACTAAGTGGCGCCCTCATCAGTCAAAAAAACATAATTCACTGAAAGCACAGTCAATCGAAAATCCGGTAGATCAGATTGAGGTTAAAGCAATGAAGGTCATTTAGAACCTCATAAAGTTGCCACTTATAGTTTGTTATAGTAACAGATAGAAAAATTGCGAAAAACGGCCACTTTTAGCACTTTTGCTATCTATAATTGCAGTGAACACTGAATCATTAATTTATAATGCTTAAAATAAATGTCAGTACCTATACGTCTATCTGATCTACCGGATTTTCAATTAATTGAGTTTTCAGTGAGTAATGATTTTTTAATTGATGAGAGCGCTGGCGTGCACCTGAGATTCCCTTAATAGAATAGAAATCGGCCTTAAATACACTTTAAAAGTAATAAATTGAACAGTAGTATGACAGTAAAATATTTACCTTAAAAAGTAAAAGAAAGAAAAACTAATACTAAATAAATGTTTCTAACAAAAAGGAAATTGTATTTTCAATCAACGATCGGACTCGATCCGGATAATCACAGTGCTGAAACCCGACCAACTAACCAACGCGCCATCCCGCCGGTGAACTGAGTTGCGAATAAAAGCTACCCATGAAGTTGTTATGGTTCATCAATGAGTATATTTTTTTTAATAGTAACGTAAACAACAAGTAGAATATCGACATAATTAGCAGGAAAATATGTATATGATTTCTTCATTAATTCGTTTAGGAGAAATAAGATCTAAAAAACATACATATAAGTATGTAATTTTTACAAATTTCGGAATCAACGGAGCGGATTCGCATTTACCCATTCATACGTTGACCGGCAACGTTGCGCGCGGGCCCGCACTGAATGGCAACGACGCCACTTGCGGAGCCAACGCTGCACAGTGGGTCAGAAATTGAGATTCATAGAATTAGGAATAAACCAAGTTTCGGAATTTTGCTTACAACTTTCAGAAGACAATCTATAGGTAAACTTAATAATCTCAAAGCAACTAAAACTTAAACTTAAGTACCTATGTTTCATTAGGTTAATTTTAATTTAATAAAAATATATTTATCACTAGGGATAGAGGCGTGACTATATGTATGTATGTATGTATATTTATCACTATTTAACATAAATATCTTTGACATTTTAAGAACACATCGAAGTAAAAGGTGTTACCAAGCAAGGTTTAAGAATCGATATGATTTGTTTTAGGCAGCAGGCAATCATGTCTTTTCATTACAGCTACAATTACTCGAAATATGTTTTAATTAAAATATGTATACTTTTAAAGATTCTTAAATAATTAATAATATAAAAATAGCTCTTATAGATAGTGAGAGAAAAAAAGTAAGTTAATCTAATATTTATATTCTTTATGTTAGTTAAATCTAGTCTACGCCGAATCGTGGCCATGTCAATGTTTTGTACATACATACATCACGCCTTTGTTCTTAATGGGGTAGGCAGATCGTAAACAACCTAAACAAAGGTCGTTCCGCCACGTCGGACAAAGTTTTGAGGGTTATCTAAGACAGGTTGTCAGCCTATCGCCTAAATTGTAATATACAGAAACCCTCGGATCCCTTAGCTGGGTTTTTTCAGCATGCCCGGGAGGAAATACATCTGGCACATTCTATGTTTTTCTCTCGCTTACAGGCCAGCATGTAAGAAGATTGTGAATGATTTGTTGTTGGTAAATTAAACAAATATAGATACAGTTTTCCTGCTGATCGTAAGAAAAATACATACTATCCATACTCCATACTAATATTATAAAATCCGAAAGTAGCTCCGTCTATCTGTTTGTTTGTTGTTCTTTCACGCCTTAAATTCTGAACGCATTTTGATGAAATGTGGTGGCATGGTGATAGATGAAACGGACAAAGGCCATTTTTTACCGTAGGATAAAATCTTATTCCCTCGGGAAATATTTTCACACGGTATTTAGGGTATAGGGCAACACTTTATGTATCGATTGACTATGACCATGACACTATAACGCTATGGCTGATAACCAGTGATCGGAATTGGTAGAGTATTTTTACCTAAACTTCTAAGAACAGAAGCGGAAAATGGAGACTTCCTTACTACGTAAACTTTTTGCGGGACATCACATAAGTAAGCAAGAAATATACTTTGCACCATGGTTTTAATTCTATGGACAAATACAAGGTAAAAATATACTTGGTGATATTTGGCTACAGTGTCACATTGCTTAGATATTTTGAATTCAAGATTTTCTTACTTTATAGCTTTAAAACTGCTGTGTGTAGGAAAAAAAATATTGAGGAAAAAATTACGCAAATTATGTGCTGTATAATTTCTTCATAGGTGTCAACATCGTACGAGCTACAGAAACCAAGATATTTACGAAAAATTGTTTTATTTTTACATTTGACCTTGAATAGCTTATATTCCTGGTTGGTTTTTTTAAGGCACCATTTTGTACGCCGAAATAAATCTGTGAAAAGTCCTAGGTTCGATTAAGATAAACCGATGCTTTTAATGAGTTCCCCTTAGTCAAACATTGATAACAACGCCGTAAAGAGTATGATATAAAGCACACAAAGTAATTTTAATTGTTAGAAGGCTTGCACTGATAGTAATATGCTTTTAAATAAGTGCTGTTTATTCACAAATAAACAAAAACTTCGTAAACAAAGCGATTAAATAGAACTACACAAAAGAAGCTCAATTGTCAAAAGGCTTGCACTAATTATTTTTACCTGAAAAGTGATTCCAGGTGTCTAAACTTGCGTAAATCAAACTTCAGATGTCACCAGTAGAAAACTTTATTTGCCTAAGAATTTCCAGACCTTATATACTTCGCCGTGAACACAACGATAGCGGGTTTTAATTAGTCACTCGCGACATCTATTGATAACTACTAAAATGAATGAAACAATCTTTTTAAACATCCCGCCCACTAAAGGACTCCGTCCTTTCATAAAAGGAAATCACAAACCAAATATAAAGTCTATAAAGCAAACACAAACAATATAGAAACTCTATAAGAAACTATAGAAAACAATTAGACTCTGGGCTTACATACGCCGCCCACCATGAGATAACACACTCAAAGAAAAATATTAAACTAAAATACTGAATGTACTCAACTTTGGTAATAAAACACAAAACTGACAGCATATTAACTCTGCAGATGCAACAAAACTACTTTACATACAAGTAAATGTAAATTTTATAAAACTTAATTTTGGCTTAATCTACAGACTTAGGTAGAAAACATAATTTGTTACATGGCCGTTTACAGTAACCATTTCTAGTTTTAAGCGTTACAACACGTGTAATCTGATCCTTACCGACATGTTTCTCAACGACCCTACCTAACAACCATTTTGCAGGAGGCAAATTATGATCTTTAATTATAACAACATCATTAATCTCTGGCTCAGTTTTTTTTCATTGTCCATTTATAGCGTTGATTTAGAGTAACTAAATATTCATCAGACCACTTTTTCCAAAAATCATTAACCATTTTTTGAGTATATTTCCATCTCTGAAGGCCAGTTACATTTTTACTAGTGCTATATTCATCAGGAATTACAATAAGTGGCTCCCCAACTAAAAAATGACCAGGCGTTAATGGTAAGGGATCATCAGGATTGTCACTGAGATAAGAAAGCGGACGAGAATTGAGGCATGCCTCAATTTGCGTTAAAACTGTCGAAAGCTCCTCATATGTGAGCGTAGCATCTCCTATCACTCGCTTTAAATGTTTTTTAGTGGATCGAACTCCGGCCTCCCACAAGCCTCCGAAATTGGGGGCATGTGGAGGAATAAAATTCCATGACGTACCTTCGTTTGCAAGCAGGTGACTAATTTCGTCTGGCAGCTGCGATACAGCACGATTAAATCTCTCCCTTAACTCTTTATCAGCGCCGACAAAATTAGTACCATTATCACTGAACAACGTCTTACAATGGCCTCTCCTTGAAACAAATCTACGAAAAGCTGCAATAAAGCCTTTAGCAGTCATATCGCTGACGGCTTCTAAGTGTATCGCCTTTGAAATCATGCAGATAAAAACACAGATATAGCCTTTGTAAGACTTTGCTCCTCGACCAGGTGAAAAACGAATATTAATGTGACCTGTAAAATCCACCCCAGAAATCCTAAAGGGCCTCGTTGGCTTTAAACGATCCTCGGGAATTTGGCCCATCAGTTGATTGTTATTTTGCCTCGAATATCTTATGCATTTTGCACAGGTTCTATACTGCTTCTTCACCAGGTCTCGCGCTCGAATGATCCAGTATTTTGATCTCAGAAAATTAAGCATCAACTGTGGTCCGCCATGAAACGTTTTAAGGTGAGCATCCGCAACTATGAGCTTAGTAAGATGACTCTTACTAGGCATAATTATTGGATGACGAGTGTCATAGTCAACCTTGGCTTCATTAATGCGTCCACCTACTCGTAATATACCGTTCTCATCGAAAATCGGGTTGAGAGTATGTAAACGGCTCTTTTTTGGTACCCAGTTGTGGGTTTTTAAGTGCTTGATCTCTTCTTCGAAATACAAACTCTGTGTCTCCTTTATACAGTGTCTCATCACCGGGCTCATTTCATCGGTTGTTACCGTCTTCGATAAGGCAAGTCTCTGTTCTTTTGGTAGCTTTAAATTCAAAAATCTTTTACAGTACGATATCACGCGTAACAACCGTGGTAACGAAGAAAATCTCGTCCAAGGGAAAGTCTCTTTTATTTGTATCGTAGTCGCCAAAGACTTGACAGGCTTTTCTTCCTCTGCAGTCTCAAAATCTTGACAACCTTGACTCTCATAACTCTTGTTGTCTCTGAGCCATGTGGGACCGTGCCACCACAACTCGTGATCAACCAACTCTTCACTGCTTATACCTCGGGATGCACAATCCGCAGGGTTATGATTTGTGCTCACATGTCGCCACTGACTTCTATCCAATATTGTAAGAATCTCTGATACTCTGTTGCTCACAAAAGTCACCCAACGATAAGGTTCTCCAGCGATCCATGCAAGTACCACTGTGCTATCAGACCAGGCGAATAATTTTTCTTTTGGTACTTTCATAACTTGAGAAACTTCATGTATCAACTTTGCGGCAAGAAGTGCTGCACACAACTCTAGGCGAGGTATGGACATCTCTTTTTGAACTGGCGCTACCTTAGTTTTAGATGTAACCAGATTAACAGCAACTTTACCATCTTTGTCTTCAGTTTTCAGGTAAACAGCTGCAGCATATCCAACTTGGGAAGCATCTGCGAAAGCGTGTAGTTCAACATGATCTTCTTTTTTTGTTTGGAGCCATCTTGGAACAATAACCCTGGGAACATTTACTAAATCATCTTTAAATTTATACCATTCACGAAGTAGTTCCGATGACAAGTTTTCGTCCCAATCAAGACCTGACTTCCAGAGTTTTTGGATGAAGACTTTACCTATAAACACCACAGGTGCGATCCACCCGATTGGATCGTAAAGTCTTGCAATGTCGGATAACACTGACCTCTTGGTCACCCTCTCATTCTGAACTGGAAGCTGAAAGTTGTATTCAAAATTGTCAGTTTTCTTATTCCAGGATATACCTAATACTTTGATCATGTCATTGGATTTGAAAACAATGGTTCCGTCTGTACGCAAATTCTCAGTCTTAATGTGCTCAAGTAAACAATCATTGTTGCTACTCCACTTTTGGAGTTCAAAACCTCCAGCTCTCATCAGGTTCGTCATCTGCTCATAAATTTTCATAGCATCGTCATACGTTTCGCATCCCGATAGCAAATCGTCCATGTAATAATCCTCAAGTGTGATCTGAGATGCCACAGGATACTTCGCAAACTCATCCATTGCCAGCGTTTGAAGGGACTTAACTGCTAAATACGGCGCTGACGCCGTACCGAAAGCCAGTCGCTTCATTCGGAAATGCTGAATTGGCTCTTTGGGATCTGATCTCCATAAAATGCGCTGTAAGTCAGTATCTGGCTCCTGGACTATTACCTGGCGGTACATTTGTTTGAGATCCGCCACAATGCAGATCGGATGTTGTCTCCATCTCATCAAGATATGACGTAAATCCTGCTGGATTTTGGGACCGACGAGCAGTTCCTCATTTAAGGAAACATTGTTCTTTCCTTTGCACGAAAAATCAAAGACCACTCTCGTTTTGGTCGTTTCTCTTTCTTCTTTCACAACTGCGTGATGTGGAGCATACACTGCTGTTGGATCTTTCACTTGCTCTTCTTCTATAATAGGCTCCATATGGTCCTGAATCAAATAGTCATCGATCGCTTTTGTATATTCTTCGCGTAAAGAAGGATTTCTCAAAAGTTTCTTCTCTAGGTAGCTAAACCTCTTTAGTGCTATCTCTCTCGAATTGCCATGTAAACACTCTGGGTTTGCACTTTTGAAAGGTAATCTCACCATGTAACGTCCGTCCTTGTCTCTCTTGGTGGTCCTTTTGTAAATTTCTTCGCACCTCATTTCTTCTTCTGTCATCTTCTTCTCAATATTGTCTGGTTCTCTCTCTATTTCCCAGAATTGTTTCAGAAGCTCATCTTCATTAACTCGGATATGAAGACTGATGGGAAAGAAATCTGCTTCAGGGGACTCGTTGTCGACTCTACCGGACAAAATCCAACCAAGTTCAGTGTTCTGAGCAAGTGGACCACCTGGACCCGCGGAAGGGTGTTTGATAAGGCCTTCTATAACTATCGCACTGTGTACATCGACTCCTAGAATGACATCTATTTTACCAGGAGATCTATACTTTGGATCAGCTAGTGAAAGATTCTCAAGCTCAGGCCAATCTAGAATCACAGGTTTGCGCGAAGGCAGAACGGAAGTCAAACTCTTCAACACATAAGCGTCGCTAACTGGAAAAGAAAACTCAGGATTA
Organism: Scrobipalpa costella; assembly: GCA_949820665.1. Lineage (NCBI taxonomy): Eukaryota > Metazoa > Arthropoda > Insecta > Lepidoptera > Gelechiidae > Scrobipalpa > Scrobipalpa costella. Next base: position 304,696 of record OX463295.1, read on the forward strand.
AGCAAAGATTCAATGCTAAAAGATACCATGCTGTTCGTTCTTGTTTCACCTTCACCTACACCGGAAACTATACCATTAATAGGAGTTCGATCAAGACCTAATGACTGAACAGTTGCCTCACTGATCAATGACACCTCAGAACCCTGATCAATTAACGCTCGGACTAATTGGGAGTAGCCATTTGATGAAACAATTTTTACCAGGGCGGTTGCTAACAATTTACTCTGATTGCCCTGATAACTCTCTTTAACAAAATGAGCTACTACTCTTGATACGGGATTTTTATTAGGTTGTTGACTCAAATTTTGTGGATTATTCATCTCAGGCGGTTGCTGAATCTCTGACAGAACCGTAGGCGGAGTAGCTGGCGGTAGGATCGGAACCGCAGTAGCCACTTGTTCCTCTCTTTCATAATGTAGTGTAGTGTGATGACGTCGTCCACACCGACGACAACACGTAGACTGGTGACATCCTCTCACAGAATGACTCGATGATAAGCAGTTGAAGCACAAGCGGTTTGCTTGCACGTACTCAGTCCTCTTCTCTGGGGACAGCCTCTCATACTGCTTACATTGATATAGGGAGTGTCCTCCTGAACACATTACGCAAGTATTGATTGACACTTTTTTCTCGTTGTTGTTAACAGTGGAGTGAAAAGACTTGTGTTTAATTATTTGTTTAGAAGCATTAGAAGTATTGTTCTGCGTAACCTTTGGTGTACACTTTTGACCATCCAGCATCTCTAATGTTCGAAATCTAGTCTCCAAAAAACTTGCAAGTTGATTCCAGGATGGCAATGTGTTAGGCTGAACATTCTGACTCACATACATTTCCCATTGCTTACGTGACTCGATATCAAGCTTGGACAATACCAAATAATTGATTATAGGGTCCCAAGAGTCCGTGTTGATATCAAGATTCTGTAGTGACTTGAGACACGCTGATGTATTATCCAAAATTTGCTTCGTAGATGTCGCTGACTCAGCAGTAATCGCTTTTTGGGAAAACAGACACTTCATCATCTCATTGCAATTGTATCTCTTGTTTGTGTAGCGTTGGGTCAGTTTTGTCCAAGCATCTTGATAATTCGCATCAGTTACGGCTAGGTTTCTGAGAAGCAACTCAGGTTCTCCAGACAGGCTACTTTTGAGATAGTGGAGCTTTTGAACTTCCTTTAAACTGGAATTGTTGTGAACGATCGAAGTGAACATATCGTAGAAGCTCTGCCATTCGTCATAATGACCGGTAAACTTTGGCAACTCAATTCTCGGCAGTTTTACGTCGGGCTGCGAACTTGTCTCCGAATTATTACCATTGTTGCTGGATTTTGTAGTAGTAGCAGGGCTGGTTGGAACAAGCTTATCTAGCTGCTCTGCGAGCATCGTTTTAAATGCCAAATATGTCTCTTCACAACCGTCATAAGCATCATCGAGAAAGTACGACAACAGCTTCTGGTCGTCTGGTGAAGTGACAGCAACAATCTCATAATGGTTGGTGTTGAATAGGTCCCAATTTGTCTTTAAAGTCTCTTCTCTAATTCGGATGTAGGGCACCGTAATTCTATCCTTCGGGGATTTTTTAAAGTTCTTGAACGCCTTCGATATACGCTCGCTAATCTCAGTTTGTTTGAAAATCATTGAGTCTATCTTCTCCATGTTGACGCAAAACAAATGTTCAAAGTTCACAAAACTCTCCAGCGACTATGTTAAAGATTCGCAAAATGTTTCAGAGACTAAGACCAAAACACATGTAAAATATCAAAGAAAAGTTCCACTGATCGAAATTTTCTAAGTTTCGTAATCAGTAAAAAGTAAAAGTCCCATAATCAGTAAATTTTCTAAGTCTTGACACGAGTGAATTATTCTAAGTCTTTGGGACTCTAACGATTTTTCACTGCACACGAAATATTCTAAGTTGTAAACACTTTGTCAATTCTACACTCACTCACGATTATTCTAAGTCTTTGACACTTAATTTTTTTCACTGTACTCACTGTTACACTTATGTCCTTCTTCTCCCGGGTTTCGGCACCACTTTATGTCTAAACTTGCGTAAATCAAACTTCAGATGTCACCAGTAGAAAACTTTATTTGCCTAAGAATTTCCAGACCTTATATACTTCGCCGTGAACACAACGATAGCGGGTTTTAATTAGTCACTCGCGACATCTATTGATAACTACTAAAATGAATGAAACAATCTTTTTAAACACCAGGTAAAAAAAACACTGAAAAAACACGTGCTGTAAATGAATGGAATTTGTTTCCGAATTTCGAACCGTCAACTTTGCAAGATAAAATCAAATGCAAATAAAACAAGTCATAAAATAATCGAACAATAGCAAATGAGGCTTGAATTTATGCATTTCTGTATTATACGTGACTATACGCCACATAATAGAACTAGTAGAGGAATAGTAGGCCCTTTTTGACCGGTTATCTATGGCCAAACGACCAAATCGCAATCTTTAGATCAATGTGTCTTGGTAATGTAATATTTTGTTTTATATTTATTTCATGTTCAAACATCACACGGTTGATCGTACGCCAGCCAACTTGAACCAAATCTCAGTTAAATATCGGCAAAATATTTAGTATGCCAGATACAATCATACCTCTTTCGAAATATGAATTTTGTTTTTTGTAGTTTTTAATGATAAAAATTAAATTTGTTTTTTGTAACTTCAGGTATAAATCAAAGAACCAATAACAAATAAAATAAAGCTTATTTTTATTAAAGTAGACAATTATTCATGTAATGCAGTAAAAAAAACCTGATCACGTAAGGTACATCGTAAACGCGATTAATTTTACTTAAAAAATAATACATTTTATATGTCGTCAATGTCTTCGTCTTCAGTGGCAGAATGAAGATACTGACGAGATATTGCTTTCTTGCAGGGAATTGAAGTAGATGAGCATTATTTTTTCTATATTTTCCGGTTTAAGTCTATTCCTTTTTACACTGAAAATCCACTAATAGGTGTAAAAGGACCTTTCAACATCTACAGACGTAAGAGGAGCATATTTAAAAAATACTTCGTCATCTACTTCGATTCCCTTTACAATTTTTTCACTTATTGTTGTAATAAAATCGTAGTCCGGAATTCTGTTTAAAACTTTTTCAAATTTATTTTGAATTATCTGATTTGTTGACCAGCTTAAAACATAACTAACATCGTCCATAATATGAAAACTGTCAGATATCGTTAAAACGGTTTTTCGTAAATATCTTGGTTTCTATAACTCCAACGATGTTGACACCTATAAAGAAATTATAGAACACAAATTACGCGATAATTTTTTCCCTTAACATTTTTTCCTACGCACAGCCGTTTTAAAGCTATAAAGTAAGAGAATATGCAATGTGACACTGTAGCCGAAAATCACCAAGTATATTTTTAGCTTGTATTTGTCCATAGAATTAAATGCCATGGTTCAAAGTATATTTCTAGCTTACTTATGTGATGTCCCGCAAGATCTCCCGAAAAAGTTTTAGTAGTAAGGAAGTCTCCATTTTCCTCTCTTCTTTTTAGAAGTTTAGGTAAATATACTCTACCTATTCCGATCACTGCTGATAACATTTCCTCCCAGCCGAATTTCCTCCCGGGCATGTTGGAAAAACCAACTGAGCAATCCGAGGGTTTCAGTATATTGCAATTCAGGCGATGAGCTGGCAACCTGTCACTACATGAAACTGCCTAAAAATTAAAATCTATCTTTAAATAACCCTCAAAACTTTGTCAGACATGTCGGAACGACCTTTGTTTAGGTCGTTTACGCTTTGCATACCCCATTAGGCGTGATAAAGTCGTGATTATATATGTGTATATATGTATGAGTGACATAGCAACAGGCTAACCGTTAACGCAGAGAAATACTTTATTTCCGCGAGAAAATTCATTTAATCGTGGGTGAAAACGCGGGGCGGAAAGCAAGTGAGTTTTATAAATAAGATACAATATTCATACTTTAATTTTTGTTTTATTGTTTTTTTCATAATTCAATGTGCGAGGGTCTCTAAAAGTAAAGTCATATCATAACACATAAACGGCAACCGCTCGATGTAGGTATATTAATTTCATCTGTGGATCAATAATTGTACCAGTGACATCTATTGGTGAATGGTTGGTACTACCTGTATGTGTTTCGGGTTTGAGCGAAAGTCGAAAAACTTCATATCCTTGACACTCCTGTGTGGGTGTCGCTAGAGTAGCCGCTGAAAAGAAACTTTTAATCTAAAACCTTTTAAAAATGAGCATATTATACGATTTTGAATGCTCAGGGTAATCAGAATTATTTATTAATCAATATATTTGCTGGCTTTAGAAACAAAAAACTTGCTTTATGTAAACTTTTATTTAGAATGACCTGCCCGTCTTACCCTTAGCGCCATCTGCCGATATTTTTTAGAAGCTATTTACTGTTCTTCGGAGTGAGACCCCATACTTAACACGTTTTTGCAAAACTGCTGTCACTATTGTCTTTGTTTTTTTTGATTGTCTATGGTTTTAATTTTTACAAAAATCATTAAAAATATTTACAAAATTAACTTAAATCTAATTAAATGTAATAAATGGCCTCCAGAGCGTCCTGCTGTGGCATGGTGCCCAGCACGCTGGCAGCGTTCCCCCTTTGGATAGCGAGGCTAATCCGCTGCGCAAGGAAGCCGCCAGCCCTGCGGTCACCAGTGACCTCAGCAAGACGCCCTGAAAGGTCCTTCATAAATTTCTTTGTATCCGGCCCCCAAGGACCCATAGTTTCGAACCCCAGCGGTAGAAACATGTAGCTGCCAGAAATATCCGTATATTTACGGATTTTGAGCTTTTCAGCGTTAGCGGCTGCTGCGCTTGCCTGTTGACTTGTAGCTTTGACATGAGACGGTGCTAGCGTATCAACGCAAGTGACGTCCCATATAAGACTTCTCCCCTTCTCCCATGGAACGAGCGTAAGTCCGTCGGGTCTCTTGCCGTCTGAACGGATGATGCCGTTTGGTTCTAATAGTGACGGCACATTCGCTGAGGCAAGGGCCCGACGGATTACGTCGTTCAAAATAGCGTGGCGAGGGATACGGCCAGCGCTTCTTTGGCACGACAGCCCGTGCTGACCCAACTCGTCTACAACGGCTCCACACTTACACATATGAGGTTGTGTTATTTCTAGGCCTAATCTAAGGCCAATAGCCACAGAGAAAGTGCGGTTGTCGAGGAGCGTTCCGATATTGGCAGATGGTATTGCGTTCAAGTATAGTCCGGATTCTCTCTCAAATGTAGCTAAAAGGCGGGCACGATCAGTCATGTCTAGAGACGCAGCCAAAAGTTCTTGCTGTGTGTTTGCGCACAACGGCTTTTCCCACTGCCTTTGAGAATGTGCTGCATCGGGACAGTCACTACCACTGAGCGACTACCACTTATTTACAGCTTCGGGGAGATGGACAACACTAGAATGGCCTAAGCATTTGTTCGGTATAGGACAGATTCTTGGATTGGTCAGATTCGTGAATTCGGCAGATTCGTTATTGGACAGATTCGTAGATAGGGCAGATTCTAGGATTCGACAGATTAGCTATACGGCGGAAGTACAGGTGCCAAGAAAACAATTTAAATAAAAAGCACTTATAATTAAAGAAAAAAGTTCACTTAATGAAATATTTCTATAAATTTCTGGTTTTAAACATAAAATTTATTTTGCACAATTGTTTCAAGCAATTAATCACGGTGATTTCATTCTTCAATGCTGCGGTAACTATTTTATTTATTTGAGTATTTTTTTGCATTACTTTTGTATTACGCCGCTTCCCCTTGCAATGAATTTGTTCCTTTTTTAATTTTCTGTCTTGAAACCTGGATTCTTTCTTTAATAATTCAATAAAGAGATAGAGTGATGGCTTCACGGGAAATCTTTTTTTTAGGCGAGCATGCCATCCTTCGATGGAGTTATTTGTACGAAAGTTTTCTTCGTAACAAGTGAACACATTCTCCGTAAATATTCCCATCCATTGAGTAGAGAAATAATTTCTGAAAGCATTGTATTCCGCTGAATCATCGCCTAATTCTTGAATACTCAATATCGCTTCAGGAACCAAAACTGGTGGCAGCAACGGCAGTTGCATATATAGGCGCAAAATAAACTCTCCATTTTCAGTTTTATCAAATCCGAGTTTTTGTCCCTTTTTAAGTACGGCTTTCCAGAAATGAAAGTAGCAGCCAGTTACCTTCACATCAGGAAAAACTGATTGGACGGCTCGAATGGCTGCTATTTCAAAGTCGCATTTATAATTTTCAATTAACACGGAAAAGTGGTCTCTCAAAATAGTGAACAACCGTTCGTAAGTTGCCTGCGTTTTATTAGGCAGAAGTATGTAAAGCACTGGAACAAAATTTATCGTATTGTCATCGTGAGCAATATTAATATGAATACTGTAAACTTGATAAAATGGAGTGGGACATATTTTGAAGGTACCGTCTCCATAGAAACTCTTTTTCTTTTTTAAATATTCTTTCGCCAGTGGCGTCCCAAAGAATAAAATTTTGTCTTCAATACCATGATCAAATAACAAGAATTCACCCACAAGGCTGTGCGGTAGCTTCAGGGATTTCAGGTGCTTACAGTTTTTGGTATTCATTTTCAGGTAATTATTTCTTGCTTTATACAACACATCCTTTTTCTGTTCAAAAGTTGGTTTATCTTCATCTATTAATTCACTATCGGCAGTGTCCATGAATTCCTCAAACAATTTTGGGATTGGTTCGAGCTTCTTGCATACTAAGGCCTTGCAATCATCCATCAAACTATCCACTGCATTTTTAGTAAAATCGGGCAAGCACATGTGTCTGGACTCTCGCACGATTCGGTTTAGTTTATCCAAAGTGATGGAACTGCTGCACTCTACCTTATGAACACATCGCCAGTTTGTAGTACCACATTTGTTTTTCTTTACATAATTGTATCTATGTCCACCACGTAAAACAACAGGTTTTCCTCTTTCACTTACAATGATTTTTAAATCCACTTCACCGGTGCTAGAGCCGGCCAGATCCATTTTCACAAATATTTTAATTGATGAAATAATTATTGTTATGTTCACAGCGAAACAAAACAGGAAAACAAATTATGGTGCATTTATTTGAAGTATAGGTAGACATATTATAAATGACAATGTCATGAAGTGTGCTGCTAGATAATTGAGTATCAAGGAGTTTTCATAGCATTGAGTTTATTTTTACTTAAATATAATATTAAAATAATCAAAATCTATTAATCTTTGAGTAATAATAAAATAGGTGTGGATCATGAATTGTTGAATAATGATATTGGATGGTATAAATTAAGGGTTTGCCAAGCTGAAAATGGAAAGTTTTGCTTTTGTTCCGTCGGTGAGAATGGGGGATTTTTTTATTATTTTTGTGCACGACAGTACATTTTCTGCCGTATAGCTAATCTATCGAATCCTAGAATCTGCCCTATCTACGAATCTGTCCAATAACGAATCTGCCGAATTCACGAATCTGACCAATCCAAGAATCTGTCCTATACCGAACAAATGGGCCTAAGGAAGGATTTATGATTTTATTAAAAAGTTTTGCGCATCCAAAAACAGAAGACAGAAAAGCGGGTAAGGATACTGCCGACACCTTGCGAATCCCTATGCCTCCGAAGCGAACTGGTAGTGATGCTTGTGTCCATGCCTTAGCTGTCAAGCTGCAGTTCAAAATCGTAGACAGCACTTCTGCAATTTTTAATTAGTTTGAATGGTAATATTTAAATAAATGGTCATGTTTTTGTTTATTTTAAACTTATTTTTAGTATTTTACAAATTATCATTTAAAGAATTACAAAATATTGATACAACTACGAGAAAAGCTCAGAAATTTAGTAAAACAAAATTTGAAATACCTAATTTGTTTTTTATAAAAGGTTTAAGTGACATAAATTGTTATTGCTGAATAGCAAATAGGTCACGGTAATTCTTTTGATAGTAGATTAAGTGCTTTAAAATAATATTGAAAAATTAGAAAATACGTATTTATGATTTAGATTTTGCACACTATGACACTTAAAACATTATTGACTATTTTTAAATTGATGAGTTACTTTCTTATTATTATTATTAGTAAAATACAGTCATAATTTGTAGTAAAATGGTATCTTTATGATATAAAATAAATTAAATTGTTGTGAATTTTCACACAGCTTTTTCTCAAAATGACAGCTGTGTGGGTTGACATGTTATTGCTTATTTGCGTCCAAATAATCAAATAATAAAAACAGTTTATCGAAAAAAATATCAATATTTAAAGAATAGCATTCAAGTAGTATTGACATTGGCTCCGGTTTTGTAAACTTATGAAAGGCATTAAAGATATTACGAGTTTAGTAGTAGTTAGGGAAGAAGCACACAATTTTTTTTTTATAAATGAAAGGGAATTTTCTATTTATATTATTATGATCTCTTGATTGGGCATACGTTTAAAAAGTGTCCGAGATTGTATATATATAAATTCCCGAAGCTCTGCCAAAATATTTATGCCTTTAGAATGGTTAAGTTTTTTTTTAAAATTATTCACCGCTTTTTTACGGATAGATCTAGGCTATAATAATAATAAATGTTTATTTCAGGAAAATCCCATATCTTACGACTAACAATATTAATAAACAAATTGGGTAGGTAAATTTGTACACACACAAACTGTAAAATAAAATAAATAAAATTGTATAAATAATTAAATTTTCTAAAAGTTGTACATGCCAGATAAAATTGTAAAAAATGTATAACAGGTACTGGAACCGATTACTACACTAAGTGGTAACCACTCGGCGTCTATTTTTTGTTTCTATTGCGGTGCACGGATAGCCAATTTTCATTTTTTATTCCAGTTACAAAAATCCTCTGTTGGAGAATCTTGTTATCCGAATTACGCACTCGAGACCAAAAACCAGCGATTCGGGACCTCATGATCGCAAAGAAGTCCTGCGTTAGCCTCGGCGAACATGCTCGACGCGCTGCAGTATCGTGGTAGCTTCATTAGAATGCGATATGCGTCATTATATTGCACTATAATGGTACTCAGAACTTTCTTCGTGTAGTTGGTCCAAAGCTGACATGTGTAGAAGCACTGACAATAGGCTCTAAACAATGTCAGCTTTGCACGTTACACCTTACAGACATGGCTCTTCTCTCACGCTCAATGTCTTCGTCATCGCATAGTTTCTCCGTGAGTATGTGGCCAAGGTACCTAAATCTTATCTATCATCTAGCTATCATCTGAATAATTAAACTCTAAACTAGAAAGGTCACAATTGTGTGACCTTCTGCCCAAAGTCAAATATTGTATATGCCATGCGTGTTATACATACATACATATAATCACGCCTTTATCCCTAATGGGGTAGGCAGAGCGTAAACGACCCAAAAAAAGCTCGTTCCGCCACGTCTGACAAAGTTTTGAGGGTTATTTAATATGGATTTGTAATTATATTGCTGTAGTGACAGGTTGTCAGCCCATCGCCTAAATTACAATATACTGAAACCCTCATGCGTGTTATAATATGATCCAAATTACATTATCGCAAAATTGGTAGAGTGGCATAAGCTTCTAATGGATAAAAAAGTAGTAATGACTACAAAATAGACCTAAGACGACATGGTAAAGTTTTTTCCTTTTTTTAATTATTATACAGCGTGTAAAAAAATTACAGCATTAGTTTAAACCACGTAATGTACTTACAACACAAAAAAACAGATTAAATAAACTAAATAAAAATATTTAGTTTATTTTTAACTCGTAATACAATAACCAGTTGCTTGTTTCGGTTTGATGAATTTAATAAAAATAAAATATTTGTTTCATTTAATGTGTGTTGTATATCACTAAAAGATGACACGGTTTAAAGGAACGCAGTACTTTGATTTACACCCTGTATATTATTGGAATTGGACATTATAAAAATGCTTATCTGGAATCATGTCTTAACGTAGCAGTAGAAAAGGTTAATTACTTTCATCGTAATAGGTTACTCATAATTTGAGTATTCTTCTTGTTATCTTATTTAGCCTATATCACCCCACTGCTGCCTTGACTATTAGTTATCTAAAAATCTGATTGATTTCAATATCACGTAAACTTTTAAAATAACGAATCAGATGTAGCGACTTGGCTTTAAAATCGCATTGAAAGTCAATTCGGTACATCTGATTTGGAATCATAACATATTATAATACAATTTTGTTTTCATGAAGTAACAAACCTTTTCCCCCGCCGCAAAGGTCAAAGGTCATCAGCAGGCTCGCCTCTTTGACAGGCTCCTGTTGACCTTGACGTTGAGCTTGGGCAGCGCTAGTCGCTAGGAGCGCGCGTACTTGAGGGCTTGGTTCAGTGGTTTCTCTTCCTTAAGAATCTTTGAGCGCGAGTCTGAGTTGTCACGTGATGATGAGTCTGTTTGCCTGGAACTAAAAATATTAACAAAAAAAAACAATATACAATCATACTTACATTTCAAAATATTTCGAATAGATGGCGCTGACGTTACAAATAGTTAAATCGGACTGAACACTCGGTGGCTCAGTTGGTTAGAGCGTCGGTATGGTACGCCGAAGGTCGTGGGTTCAAATCCCACCTGAATAAAATATGTGACCTCGTTATTTTCATGTTTCTTCTAACATTTATGGCAGACAAGACTAAACACAACTACTATATTGACCCCAAGGAACATTTGTGCTGGGACTTAAGTCCAAATAAATAATATTTGAAGGTGATCAGAAATAATTTTGTATGTGTAAAGCAAACAACAACTTACCTGAATCTCCTAGTGTTAACAGGCGCCAAAATGGTCAAGTATTTTAGCAAGGTGTTAGGAGCTAGTTTGGCAGGAGGTAGATCCACGCAGTAGCGTTCCGCTTGTTGTTATCGAAAGATGGAGGCACTATCAATGGTGCGTTCAAAAATTATTTCATATTTGACATTTTGATGCAACGAATGAATGATAAACAATAAATAAACTAACTTATTGTTTATCAAATCCCCAAACCCTACTATTTGATGACATTTCGCGGATTAGCAAATGCAAAACACACAATCCCCGATATGTTGTTTTATTTCGGTTCTATGAGCGTTGTTATACAACCATTCCGCTGCCTGGCAAACACCAAAACGAAATCTTTAAAATACCAGATGTAAGTGACAGCTTAACATTAACAAAACAATATGCTCAATTTATGAAACTGAACAACTTAGACCAGAAAATTAACATCGAGTTGATCATTTGTCACTAATATTATATATGAGAAGAAACTCCTTTCTGTCTGTCTGTTTGTTTGTTGCTCTTTCACGCCTAAACGGCCTAATTGGTTTTTGATGATTTTTTGTATAGTGATAGATGGTAACCTGGAGACGGACATAGGGTATATATTATAATCACACCACCGTACTTAGTAGTAGCTGTAGCTGATAACTAAATTTAGTTATTGTTTTTAAACGTTTTCGAGGGGACCTTTTTTATTGATTATTTATATCTTTGATTTGTGTCTTGGTAGCACTCAGTTGAATAAAAACAATCCCATCGGAATCGGTTAAAACACTAACTAAATTCAGTTCCCTGCCTACTACCTACTACTATATACCCCCCAAGTACAGTGGCATGATTATAATTATATAGCCTACTAGCGACCCGCCCGGCGCCCCGGCTTCGCACGGAAATTATCAGTGTTATAGGGTAAGCGTGTAATGGGGCTCCTGTACAAAAAACGTGACTATTTTTCAGTTTTTTGCTCGATATAAATAACGGCGTTCCAACGTTTAAAACATTCACAGAATAATTAGTTGCATAATTTACTTCAAAATATACAATGTTAGTGCGTGAATCCAACTCGCACTTCGCCGGTTTTACTAATTGTCCTCATGATTGTAAATAATAAAGGAACATCGATCGAAGTAATATGAAGTATCACGTTAATCAAACACGTAATATTTTGGAAATTTTACTGTTCTCAATAAACATTGGCATCTTACGGGGAATATTCACTTTATTCCATGCTTTATTCTATACTAGCGACCCGCAACGGCTTCGCACGGAAATTATCAGTGTTTCTCTACTATATTATGCATGTATTATACATATAAACCTTCCTCTTGAATCACTCTATCCATTAAAGCCGCATCAAAATCCGTTGCGTAGTTTTAAAGATTTATGCATACATAGGGATATAGGGACAGAAAAAGCGACTTTATTTTATACTATGTAGTGATTATGCATGTATTATACATATTAACCTTCCTCTTGAATCACTCTACCCATTAAAAGAAACCGCATCAAAATCCGTTGCGTAGTTTTAAAGATTTATGCATATATACGGATATAGGGACAGAGAAAGCGACTTTGTTTTATACTATGTAGTGATAGTGATGATATAATGACAGCGGCGATAAAATGTACAGAGTACAGAGTTGATTTTTGAACGTACCCTTGATGAATGCATCGGTGGTTGCCCCCGCAACCCGCGGACCCGCCTGTCACCCGCGCCCCGCGCCGCCTGCTCGCTCATCTCGTACGCAACGCAGCGAGATGATTTCTCTTTAGTTGTATTTTATGTTTTGTAAGTTTCCGAAGCAGAATGTTTTCCGCTTCTTGCTGTTTCATATCTTCGGCCTGTGTTTTCTAGTCATTGTGTGTATTAAGTGAGGCCCACGCAAAGAACTAAGTGAAAGCGCATACGATCTGTGAAAACACTTGCTGTTTTAAGAAAAGTTTATCCAAAGTTTAAGTGGGAGTGGTGTGTGTTGTCATGTCATGACCAAAGATATTATATTAGCGAGTTATCAAGAAGAGTAGACGGAAGGGGTCGAGAGGAACCTTGGAAAATGGAGTCGAGTTATGTGGGTGAGTAGTGTCTGCTAAGTTACTCGTTCAAGCGAGACCTTGAATTGAGAGATCGGTGAGCGGGTGTCGCAGGCGCCGGTGGCGAAGGCGGTGGCGGGTGGCGCTTGCTCGTTGTTCGTCGCTCATCGCGAAGAGGCGTAGTCTCGTGATGCAACCAGCGCGCGCTCATCAATTAAATCATTACAGGCGACTCCGCCGCTCGCGGCTCGAGCTCGAGCTCGCGTCATCGCCTCGTTGCCGGCGCCCAGCACCTCCCTATCTTATCTCTGTTCTACGCTTATAGATATACATACTCATGATGAAATTGGAGCACTGTACTGTAACCCAATATGTCAAATATGTTTAACTTTCACATGAATGATAGACTTAGTTTTATCCAAAACAGAATATTTCAAGGCTTTCAAGCACTTGTAAATGGAAAAACTTCCACAAGGTTATGCTAATAATTTAAGTATATAAACATTTGTTTGTGTTTTATGCATACTAAAATAATAATGTAATTAATTTTGTTTTGGCCATGTAATGTATAATATGTATATGGCTGAAATTCATGTTACACCCAACAAAAGCTATTTTGACATAACATTTATTTAATCATGCATTTAAAATTGTATTCAATTGTATTAATTGAGCCATTTTACTCAAACCTGTGGTTTGGTTGTATATGTCAGATACTTATGCCAGGTTTCAATTATGTAAGTACTTACTAACACAACTGGTATATAAGTAACTTCTTTCATTGGAAACCTCATCTTGGGATTTGCATGCAATTTTTGACAGGACTGGAATTTTTGCAGAAATTACTTGCATAATGGAAACCCAGCTTACTTTCAGAAATGTTCATGGAAGATAACAAAAAATGTTTGTTGTCACTGCTTCTTCTTTCTATATTAATTTGAACAAGGTTTAGTAGGCAATAAACCATTTTCCGATGAACAATAGTTCTCTTATCCTCGATAGATCTCTCTGCTTTTAATTCATTGAAAAAAACTAGGCTGGTTTACAGATTCATTAAAAAAACAACTACAATACTCAATTCTCAGAATAGAAACTCCTTCTTCTCTTTGAATACCCACTGAGAATAATACCGAAAATGAGTTTAAGATCAAGTTGGACACACCCATCTATACTATGCAGCGTTCTGTACCTATGTATTTCCCGTAACAACTTTTATTTTATAGTTTGAATACTCCGTGTATGATTCAACGTTACACAAACTGATAGGGGTTGCTCAGTCAACAAAACTGAACAACTTTCACAATAAATTCTTTCAGGAAATGAATATATCTTATCAAATTTCAAGTCAATAGGCGCAAAACGGATATTGTTATGGAATTGTGCAGGGGCATTCAGGGGGACTAACATATGAACTGATATGGCAAAATGATAAACGTCTGGTTGACTATATTGCTAAATGTCTGGTTGACCATGACATACCTGATTTTAATGCATATATTCGCGTTTATTTATGCTCAGTGTACTTTGTGCTGTCCTATTCATATGCCGTCGGTATTTACCGATTTCGTGCCCAATACGCCGCCGCCGCCGATCATTTTTCGACCGTACGTTTATGTATTACTCAGAATAAAAATTCCTTATACAATCTATAAAAAATCTTCCTAGCCCTACCGGCAGGATCATTTGAGTTTTTATTCCAAGGATGGCTATGATTAATTCAAGTCCGCGACATCTGTCGGAAATAAAATGCTATTTACTGTCTACTGAAAATGACTCAAAACGTTGAATGATCAAATCTTAGTAAAAAGAAAACACCATAATGATAATTTGATAACACGGATAATTAGACAATTAATAAAAGACTATTAAAGAAATGGCTTAAATTGTCTAGTCTTTCAGAAATGTTCTTTTTAATTACTTTATTTATTTAACTTTATGCACAAATAGTTACATGAGCTGACTTAACGCCAAAGGTATTATCTACCAGTCTACCTTAGGGCATGGTGTCAAAATTTATATTTTTATTAAATTTAAGATTTTTAAGTAAATGTCCTAACACAATGCTTTACTTTGTAGATTCACTCACAATTTATTTTTTGGTACTCATTAAACAGGTAAATGTGTGGAAGAGATACCAAAAGTAAAGAAGAGGGATTTTAAATTTTTCAGTTATTTTTTAACAATGAAATCCTAAAATACGACATTTGCTATTTTTATTACAGCCTACATGAATATCTATAAGGAAATCTTAAGCAAATCCACAAAAAGAAGAATTTTGTCAGGACATTTCACTCGAAAGTCATAAATTGAATAAAAAAATAAATATTTACTTTTACAACAAAATTCTTTTATATTTCTGGCAATTTGATACATTTCCTAACTTAATTGTTTATTAATAATTATAAAAAAGTTACTTATCACTTTTTCTTCCATGCTCAACATGAAAAACATAGAATGAGCCAGCTGAATTTCCTCCTGGGCATACTATACAAACCAGCTAAGGGATCCGAGGTTTTCGGAATATTGCAATTTAGGCGATGGGCTGACTACCTGTCACTATAGCAATGTACCTACAAATCTATCTTAAATAACCTTGGACGAAACAGAGGATTATTCGTCCAAGTAAATAACCCTCAAAACTTTGTCAGACGTGGCGGAACGACCTTTGGTTAGGTCGTTTACGCTCTGCCTACTTCATTAGTGATAAAGGCGTGATTATATATGTATGTTATTTTATTTATATTTTTTCTGTAGTAGTTATAACATATCATTATTATATCGTTAATCAAATAGACAATAGACGTCATAAATAACATTAACAAGAAAAAAGTTACAGCCATATTTTTTAATGTTGGAGAAATGTCTAGGTCTATAACGTATTCAAAAAATTGCGGCATTTCAAGGCTTGCTCACGTCTTTAAATTTTATATTTTAAATTCAGAACTGACTAGTTCGAACTAAAAATACTAACTTGCGATTAAAAAATAAGTAACTTACATCAAAGCTAGGAAGCTCAAAACTTTAATGATTAAAAGAACCTTCAAAAATATTGCAGAAATGCTCAACTCAAAAAGAAATAAAAAAATAATAAGGCATTTAGGTCGATTTTCTTGAACATTACTAAAAAACGCTCATATTATTATTATTATGAAAAGTAATAATAATAGCACCTAAACTACAAAAAAATCGCTGAACATACATGGATACCTCTTGACCTAAGGAATCCGATTTTTATCTTCGGACGTCATTCTTTGAGCCACCCTGTATAATAAATAATTATACCTTACAATAGGGCACTTGGAAAATTCAAACCAATGATAGAAACTTAAAGATGTAAATATGTTAATATGGTAATGCAAGCTTTTTCAAATAGTGTACACGCAACTCAGCCTTGAATGCGAACGGACTCAGCTCTTTCTTCAGCTCCAGAGAAAGCTCATTCCAGAGAAGCCCAGCCTGGACCACAAAAGAATCACCCATAAAGTTTGTGCGTCGTTATTTGCTCGCCAACAGGAGGTTGAGTGCTGATTGAAGTTGCCCATCATGAGTATCACATAGGTACTGAAAAAAGTCCCTCAGATACGGTGGCGCGCAAGGAACATTTAGGATCGTGTAAAGGGCACACAAGGTACACATTATGCCGCTGCCGTATCGGGAGCCACTTCAAATGCGCGCGGTATTGCGACACGTGGTCAAATTTGCGGAAACCAAACATTTACTTAATGCACCAAATCAGCAGCCTATCAGATTTATAGAATAGGTCGAAATTCAAGTCTACATAGCACACGTCAGCATAATCAATAATAGGTACAGCAAAAGCTTGAACCAGCAAAAGCTTAGTCCGAAATGGAATAAAGTTTTTAGCCTGCTAAGTGATCGCAGTGTCCATGTGACACTTTGGCAGAAGTATGCTATGTGCGGGATCTGGCTAAGAGTATAATCGATGTGGAGACTGAGATTACGAACACTAGGACTGAGAGGCACAGCAGTACCATCATAAACCCCTGGGACATGGCGTTCCGTGCCGCCAGCGGCAGGGTGCGTCCGCCACCGGGAGTTGTTAACGGACTGAGGCTAGTCGAGGGGTTTGCTGGTGATACCAGCTCAGCAATGCTCGGCGTGCTGGGGCTTATGTTCCCGGATGACAATCCAGAAGCGGACACGGCGTACCACATCCAAATTAGGGTGGCGGCAGCATGTATACCGTTAGGCCAAGACTCGGAACCACTGAACCGTGATAGGATCGAGCGCATCATTAGGGAGCTGCTGGTCCCCAGGCCTAGATGTCATAACGGCTAAGATTCTCATAATGGCTTGAAAAGTATCAGCGTATGAAATCACTGAGCTTATGGCAAAATGTGTCCGCGAAGGAGTCTTTCCTAGTGTCTGGAAAGTAGGTATGCTGGTGGTAATCCCGAAGGGTAACGTGAAGGCCGCTTCGGACCCAAAGGCTTACAGACCCGTTACGTTTCTGCTGTTGATGGACATGGATCCTCGAAAGGGTGATTCGCGAGTACACACCGGGGTTGTACAGTCACATCACAGATGGGCAACATGGGTTTATAAGGGGGAGACGTACCGTGACAGCATTAGGAGCGGTTCGCGTGAGAAATCGAGGCGAGGGAGGGGCGTTTACGCAAAAAGAGATGAGGCACTGTATTCGTGGCAGAAGCGGTGGGACCAATCGGACAAGGGCCGGGATCTCTACCGTTTCTTCCCTAGTGTCAACGACCGGGTGAGGCGTAGATAGATAGATAGATATATTCTTTATTGCACATAAAACAAAACAACAGGAATTGAGAACAAATAGCGTAGGTGGTTAGAACCAGACTATGTCCTCTCCCAGATGCTCACTGGGCACGGACACTTCAAGGGTCGGCTCTGTGACGTCGAGCTTCGGTCCGAGGGCACGTGTAATTGCGTGTAATTGGAAGCCTGCTAACTGCCTCCGTGGTCTAGTGCCATGAACTCCTGATCCGGAGGTCCTGGGTTCGATTCCCAGGGGGGAAACACAAAGTTGATATTTGAGAAATTATCACTTTGTGAATTTTTCCCCAGTTTGGTTAAGACATTGCAGGCTGAATCGCCTGATTGTCCGAAAAAAAAAGATTTCGTGCTTCGGAGGGCACGTTAAGCCGTCGGTCCCGGTCGCTGTCTTTGATAGTGGTCGTTACTCAAATCATGTCAGAGGCCTGGTAGTTGTGCTACTAGGCGGTTTAAAAACTCTGACACCAGGGTTCATCGGGTCGATAGACTCGATACCCACTCGACAGAAGAAGATTGGAAGCCTACGAGTATAGGGACCACACTTTGTGGTCATGTAGGACGTATGAGCGGGAGAGGGCGGCTCTGTTGGGGGGTCTGAGCGTAGGTGAGGAGGGACCAGTTCATTTCGCGGAACTGGAATCTTCTGAGGCGAACTTTGCGTGTTTCAAGGAGTTTTGCTACAAATGGCACCGGAGGAGAACTGAAGAGATCGAGGAACGGGTTCGAGAGGGTCGAGAAGTGACTAGAGAAGATCAGGATGTAGCAACTGATGAAGATGGAGAATCGAGAAGCGATTAAGGTGTGAGGAGAGTAGGGATCGTGAGGCGATCGGAGGAAAAAGGAGCCGTGCTGTGAAGTCCTGCTCTAGAGTGGGGAGAGTGCGACGAATTGTCCTGCCCCAGAAGGGGAGAATGTGACACTCAAGTCAGATTTTATTTTTATTAGTGAATTCAGGCAGTGCTTTAGCGTATGCTTTGTAAGTCCCCTGTACGTCCCGTTGTTTCGGTCTGACACGGTCCTGATGATACCGAGAGCTCGGTAGGACCATGGGAGGAGGTGGGAGTACCATCATAAACCATACCAGGCAAGTAAGATAAAGCAATACGGGCCAAAAGATGAGGAAGCTTCCAACTAGGATTCCTTGGCACTTAGTAGGATTTACCTCAATACCAAACCTCCTGGACCATTTCTTGATTGCATCAAGGTCGAGATTGACATTTTGAATCGCCTCATCAACGCTGCCAACATCAGACTGAGCATAAATCTGGAGAGCATCGGCATAGAGACGATAGCAGCACTGGAGCACTGCATTAATGAGATTAATAAAGATTGAGAAAAGCAATGGAGAAGGAATCCCATTATTTGATTATATTTATTATTTTACTATTGTTTATTTCTTGATTTCTGAGTTTGTTAAAATATATTTATTATAGGCTCCTTTTACGCTACTGAAACACCCCCTAAGCTATGGCACGCAATTAAATTTACACCCTATATACACAAGATTATGTACATTTAAAGTTAAACTTAAAACAAATAATATTCACAAGTACGTATATATACATTTATTCGAAGAGCCGCGACTCAAACGTGCCCATCACGCTTATTGCGTTGTCTCGTTGAATGGCGATGGACAACCTTTGCGCCAGGTGGGATCCAGAGCGGGCGTCCAACCCCCTCTTTCTAAGTCGGCAGCCCTGGATGAATTTACGAAGCCACGAAAACTAATGTAACAATGTGATAAAAAGTTTTATAGATGTTAGAAATTGGTTATCAAACCACAATTTAGAAATTAATCTCAAAAAAACTAAATGAATTCAACTCAGACCTAGACAAAAAACGGAATTAGACATGACAATGGTTGCAAACAAACTTAACATAGAACAAGCTAGTGAATATAATTTATTAGGTATTACAATAGACACACACATTACCTGGGAAAAGCATATCCAAAAAGTTAAATCTAAATTATGTCAATTCACCTATGCACTGTCTACCCTTAAAACAAACACCCACCAAGAAGCGTCGCTGGCTGCATACTACGCTTATGCCTATGCATGGCTGCGGTATGGAGTGTTGTTGTGGGGATATAGTGTCCATGCACATGACATTTTCGTATTGCAAAAGAGGTGCATTCGTATTTTGTTTAATATAAAACCACGGGATAGTTGTAGGCCGTATTTTATAAAGGAAAAAAAATTGCCCTTATCGTGTATTTATCCTTGAATCCGCCATATTTATTAAGAAAAATTTAAACATGTTTACTTTCTGCAAAAGCGCCAGACGAAACAAAATACTAGAACTACCGAAAGCAAAAATGGAACTGGTCAAAAATGGACCCCACTACAAAGCAGTACAAATCTACAACAAATTACCACAAGAAATTAAAACTGAAACCAAAGACAACCCTTTTTATAATGCAGTTAAAACATTTTTATTGTATAAGTGTTATTACACTGTAAATAAATTTCTTCACATTCCAATCTAATATAATAATAAAATTTAATTTATAATGTATTATTAATTTATATTCCGGTTTCTTTACAATTTTTACATAATATTTTAATAATTTAATTAAATGATTTCCTATTTACTGACAACAATTTTGACATGTATTCATTATTAGTGATTATATGCTCAGTGATTGTGACGATATTATTATTTACGTTTTAATTATTTTCGTATTGACAACAATTTTAAGTAGTTGAGCTCGTTATGAATTTATTTTTATCACATATTTTATATAGGAACAATGATTTGACTTGTAATGATTATGTTATTTTATTTTTAACATGAATTCTTAATTCAAATTAATGAAAATTAATCTTTTTGTTGACGATAATAATTTCCGTATGCATGTTTCATCTTGCAGTGCCCTGACGGGGTGCATGTACATATCTGCTATTATAACATTATTATAATTTTAAGCTTGTACATGTTGGCATGAATAAATGAATTGAATTGAAAGTGCTGACGCACGTGGACGCCACAGTAGGCACTTTCTTCTCTGCAATGCTACTAAAGCTAGGCCGTCAGGTCTTTTGTTATCTGAACGGCTTAGGTCCAATACACATGGTATAGATATTAAAGCCCTTCACGAAGTCGTTCAGGGCAGCAACTCAGCGCGTGATGACCGGTGACCGCAGATGCATCGGTGTGGTTGACAAACATTGCAGCCCAGGCGTAGAGCTACAGCAATACGCAAAGAGTCGCTGTAAAAGTATCCTTACTTATATGGCGTTAGTAATGCCTGCATTCACGACCGGGGTCAGGAGCGTGGCTGCTGTTCAGTGTCAAAACAAGCACTAAGTCTGGCTAATTCTGTACTGGTGGCTGCATCTATAAGCTGACCAAGTGTTTCTTTGAACCCTATGTAGTTAGTAGGTCGCTGGACTTCGGGAACCTTGCATGGGAGTGCAGACGCAATGGCATCAGCGGTAAATGATATAGACCTAAATAAGACAATTGTTTTCACCATTGTCTTTTATGTTATGTATATGTTACCGAAAATGTATGAAATCCGTCATTGTATACAATTCATAGGAAAAGTATATAATTCCTAAAATCACCCGGAAATGTGTGGAATAAATCAATTAGGATAGTTTTCCTAGGAAATCTACACATATCGTAAAATAACAACTGGAAATGTTAGAAGTCCTTCTCAAAAAAGAGTTTAGTTGCCATCATTTTATATTAAAATTTCGTAGTAAGTCTTTTTACGTCGAGACCAGCTATTTTTGTGCACAGCAAGTCAATATTTTTATGGGCATATATTTAAAGGTTCACCTAAATGCTATTTATGCATTATGTTCACCGATTAAACTGAATGTTTACCTAAAAAACTAGATTGTTCATCTAAATATATTCACCTATTTATCCCCCTTTTATCCACCTGAAATACTAGATTGTTCTGTTTATCTTAATTTGTTGCGGTCGGGTTTGTTGGGCCGACGTAAGTAAAATAAGGTAAAACGAGGTAAGATGCGGTAAGGTGGGGAAAGGCGGTGTAAGGTGGGGTAAGATATGGTAAGATGGGGTTATGGTAGAGGTAAGCTGGTTAAGTATTTATGACGTCATAAAGATGGCGGTACGAAGAAAAACATTTTGCCTTAATAATGTGGCTTGTGGGATATCAAAATGAAAGGGCTTTTTGAGTAAATTACAAATATATAGCAAGCACGCTATGACATTTCTAACACATCGTCTAACAAAATATTACCAAAAATCTGATTATTCATCATTTATGAGTTAACTTTTAAAAGCTGTAGGTATTTTGGTATTTCCAAAGCTAAAAATCATATATACATACAAACATATAATCACGCGTTTATCCCTAATGGGGTAGGCAGAGCGTAAACGACCTAAACAAAAGTCATTCCGCCACGTTTGACAAAGTTAGGGTTACGTAGGGTTATTTAGAATAGATTTGTAAGTATATTGCTGTAGTGACAGGTTGTAAGCCCATCGCCTAAATTACAATATACTGAAACCCACGGATCCCTCAGCTAGTTTTTACAGCTTGCCCGGGAGGAAATGCAGCTAGCACATTCTATGTTTTTCTCTTGCTCCCAGACCAGCATAAAAGAAATTCAAGCAATAAATCATACTTCAAAGAATTTGACCTTAGTTTGATATTCACACAATAAAAAGTATGTTTTGAATAGAATCCATGATAAACAACGTGATGGGTTTTATTTAATGTTATTTACTAGCTGTGGTGCTAGCGAGTGAGCGGGCGGGCGGCTTGCGCGCGCATTGCTAAGTGTCATTAATAGAAGTAATTTGTGTTGTGTCCCAGTCACAGGCAATCATCACATCATACTACTCCGGGAACAACAACATTCACCAAGTTTAAATAGATGCCAGCTTAGATCAACAGCGATCTATGTCTGTGATGCCATCATTGTATTAGTCATTCACTTGTTTTGGGAACATAATTTGCATGGAATATAAAATAGTAGATTTATAGCCAATATTACAAAGGAGGAGCAATTATTTTATATAACTTTGTCCGCCTGCCAGTGGAGACTATAGCTTGTTGGGCATCGGAAGAGATATCGTTCCTTCGAAAAATTGTGCGCTGCTTATTGATTAGTTTTTAAGTTTACAATTATTATAATGACTTTGTAAAGAGTATTAATAAATGAAAATAAATAAGTATAACACGTACCATTCTCAATCCTAAGTACCATACTACAGGCTGATCACCTGATTGTCAGAAAGTAAAATGGTCTATGGTGCCGGATGGGCACGTAAATAGTCGGTCCTGCGCCTGATTTCTCTTTGGTCGTGTCTGTCAATCTGTCCCATCAGAATAGAGAGTGCACTTGTGTGTTGCGCAAACACTTGGGCACTGAAAACTTGGTCCCGCGCATTTTACTGATCTCTGGGAGGTTGGCTGCCATCACCGATATAATCAGTTGGGAAGACTATTTTGTATGGAAATGTGAATATTCGATCCCAAAAACAAAACAAAAAATGTGGAAGCTAAGTTCATAGTGGTGTGGTTTGCACAAAGAAGTAGTGAGATCTGCAAAGGGAACCAAGTCTAGGGTTTATTATAGTAATTTTATCTCTTCAATAAGGTTCATTTCATGTTGTATTTGACAATTAAATCAACTATTTACTATATTATAACATTGAACAGCTGACTGAAATCTTAATAGTAGGTAATCATTTAAATAATAGGCAAATACAAGTAGTTACGCGACCTTAGAATGAAAACAATGGTATAATAAAGATTGAGGGATCGGCGCGGTATGTTGTCGCTCCTGAACACATTTGTGTACCGTCGCGCGAGTGTGCGGGCGTGCGGGCGTGTGCGGGCGTGCGGGCGTGTGCGGGCGACGGGGCTATGTTCGCGCTGGTGACGGCGGCGCAAGCGGCGGCGCGCGCGCTCGGCGGCAGCGGTCCGTGTGTCCCGCCCTCCCCCCTCCGTACTAACTGACGCTTATCCTCCTATACATATACTGAATGTCAAAAAAATTAACTACAATCCCCAAGAAAGAAAGGTCCAAAGAAGGAAAATAATATGACCCTCCCATATGACATGACTGGGGCCGCGGACATAATTTGAAAGGAAAGGTCAAAATTTTCCTGTTCCGGGGCAAGTTTAGTTCCATGGGTAGGATCACAATCACACCCTAGGTATTTTTTTACTCCCTATTCAGTTCATTCATGGAGGAATAGTATAATGTTCAACCAACCAAGTCATACTTTATTTCAATTTTATTAATGTTGTTTGTTCCAGACGAAAGAGAGGATGTCCAGAAAAAGACTTTTGCAAAATGGATCAACTCCCAACTTAGCAAGGTAAGTGTAGCTAGGTAAGTTTATAACGAGTGCGTTGCAATACTTCATGCTTATTGAGCACGGTCGTGAGACGGTTGTGAGCTGTGTGTGTTCGGGCCGAATAGCAAAACTTCGATACTGGAGCGCGAAATCAGTGACAATCTCAGTATATAAGTAATTATCACACACACACACACAATCACGCCTTTATCCCTAATGGAGTAGGCAAAGCACAAACGGCCTAAACAAAGGTCGTTCTGCCGCGTCTACCAAGTTTTGAGGGTTATTACAGATGATAACGTGTAAGTATTGCTTGCTATGTGACGGCTTGTCAGCCTATCGCCTAAATTGCTATACACTGAAACCCTCGAATCTCATAGCTGGTGGCTGCCCGGGACGAGATGCAGCTGGCACATTCTATGTTTTTCTATCAGTCCCAGTTCTGCATGGAAGCAAAGCAAGTAATTATCCAGTTTAGATAAACCGCGCTAAGATACAAATGCACATTGTATCGCTCCGACTCGCAGCCACAACCTTACTCTTCTAGGAAGCAAAACGTATTGCTGACTGTGATACTGAATGTCGTTGTCCCCTAAACTTCTCCTGATCGGATCGCAATATGTGCGCAAAATACGAACACTTCTTTTTAGTGGAAAACACTCGCGTAACCCTAACCGCCTCACCCATCGTAATAATAATGAATATCCCTTAGAGTTTGTTTATATAGTGTGTATTATATGTAGAACGGCAAGCCGGGCGTGGTGGAGCTCTGCCGCGACCTGCGCGACGGGGAGGTGCTGCTGTCGCTGCTGGAGGTGCTGACGGCGCAGCAGTACCGGCGTGAGCGCGGGCGCATGCGCGTGCACCACGTCAATAACGTGAACACCGCGCTGGCGGCGCTCGAGGCCAGCGGCGTCAAGCTCGTCAACATCAGCGCCGCGGACGTCGTCGACGGCAACCCCAAACTCATCCTCGGTAAGCGGCCATCAAATCAGAGCGCTAGTTTTTATCTCTTTGTTTTGTGCGTTCTGCTCTTCTGTCTCCTCATAAATAAACGTTGGGAGTAAAGCTTTTTGC
Source organism: Scrobipalpa costella (assembly GCA_949820665.1). NCBI lineage: Eukaryota > Metazoa > Arthropoda > Insecta > Lepidoptera > Gelechiidae > Scrobipalpa > Scrobipalpa costella. The sequence continues at coordinate 329,664 of OX463295.1, forward strand.
GCTACGTGTGTTGCAGGGTTGGTGTGGTCGGTGATCGTGCACTGGCAGGTGCAGGGCCAGCTGGCGCCCGAGCTGCAGCACTCCTCGCTGGAGCGCACGCTGCTCGCCTGGTGTCGCGCGCATACGCAGGTACAAACTTCACAGACATTTTATCATTTCACTAGCTTCTCCTATGCCTGTCGACCTGGCGAAAATTCATTTCAGCGCCATTCACTGGGGAGACCCACCACGCTGTATGACATGCGCTATGCGCGATGTACTCTCCTTGCTCCGGCCAACTTGGGAGCGCCCGCAGCCCATCTAACAACTTGTAAGTTGGCCAAGGTAAATCTTGCCCAGGAGGAGGGAGGAAGGCGCTCCGACAGCGACGTCATTATTAGCTATCTAAATATCAAAAGGTTTGGCACAGCTACTGGGCTCGATTCTAGATGCCACCGGCTTAATTTTAATCTCTCTGTCTTCTTCTTCTTAGCGAGTGGATTCTCCCGAGTAACCCTGGTATCAGAGTTTTTGAACCGCCTAGTAGCACAGCTATTAGGCCTTTGACATGGTTTGCGTAACGATCAACTATCAAAAACAGCGACCGGGACCGACGGCTTAACGTGCCCTCCGTAGCACAGAATCTTTGACAATTAGGTGATTCAGCCGGCAATGTCCTAACCAAACTGGGGAAAACCTCACAAAGCGATAAATTGACAATTATTAACTTTGAAGCTCTAGCCGGTGGCATCTAGAATCGAGTCCTACTGTCAGTCTGTCACCGTTACAAAAGTTTCACTCGCGTCGCGTTCTTACTTAGGAAATTAGTCATCTATTTGGTTTTCTATTCTGTTGTCACCGTTTCCATCCCGAGTTGAGTCATAGGAACGTTTACTGGACATTATTTGTAGTTAAGATGTCAAAATTTTACTTCTGACCTTTACTCTCTCGACCCTAACTTTCATATTATACCAGCAGTGTTGTTTTAATAAAGATAAAACTGAGCTGTAGTAAGGAAAAGAGACTTCTAAATAGACCACTTTATAGCGACCAGGAAATTCATTTATAGCAAGTTGAAGTCTCATAACCGTATAAAATTAAACAAAATCTGCCGCAATTTCACGCGACAGGAATATGAGTACCGTGAACCTACGGGAGCAGGAGTGGTCATTCGGCGAATCAAGTTATTTTCTTGCGTTCTTCTCTACTGCAGTATCCCAACCATATTGCGAAAGAGTTGCATTGTACATGATTGTACTATTACTTGTGTGAAATGGCACGTATTGTGCTAGTGCTAGCTCAGCACAATAGGTAGTATTGCTGTTCGGTGTGTGTATGTAAGCGATGTGTCGGTGTGTGCGCAGGGCTACAGCGGCGTGGAAGTGCGCGACTTCACGGCGTCGTGGGCGGACGGGCTCGCGTTCAACGCGCTGCTGCACCGCTGGCAGCCGGCGCTGTTCGACTACGCGGCGGTGCTGCGGCGCGCGCCCGCGCAGCGCCTGGACCACGCCTTCGCGCTCGCCGCCCGGCACCTGGCCGTGCCCCGGCTGCTCGACCCGGAAGGTGAAAACCACGCTTATTGTTTTATGTATTGCAACTTGCTTTTGTATTTTTTTTTCTGTAATCTAAATCTTTTTGTACGCAGACGTGCACACGCCGCAGCCGGATAAGAAATCGATCATGATGTACGTGATGTGCCTGTTCCGCGCGCTGCCGCACGCGGACGCCGCTCCCCCCCCTCCCTCCGCCGGCCTGTCGCCCGCGGAGCCCGGTGACGTCACCTCCCCCCCCGAGCCCGCCGACGACGCCGACGCAGCGTCTAACGCACCGCTTCTCACCGCGGACTTCTCCACTAACAACGAGGTAATGTTTTCTATATTTTACTGGTTTTATAATATTGGTTTCATAATGAATGGCAGGAGATGGTAAATATTATGAATGAAGCTTTGAACAAGAAAGGAATGAAAGTAAATGTTAGTAAGACGAAAGCAATGGTTTTGAAAAGGAGCATATGACAGAGTGTAATATCTTGATAGGAAATGAAAAAGTGGAGCAAGTGAAAGAGTTTGTGTATTTAGGATCAATGTTTACAGCAGATGGAAAGAATGATAGTGATATTGAAAGAAGAGTGAATGCCGGTAACATGGTGAATGGAGCGTTGCACGCCTTTATGAGCAGTCAGAAGGTGTCCGATAAGGCCCGTCTGGCTGTGCATAGAGGGGTGTTGGTTCCAACACTGATGTATGGGAGTGAAAGTTGGGTATGGCAGAAGAAGCATGAAAGCAGAATAAATGCAGTAGAAATGAGAGCGTTAAGAAGTATGATTGGAGTCAAACTGAGTGACAGGATACGAAATAGTGTGATTAGAGAGATTGTGAATAGAGGGAACGTTGTGGTGTGAAAGTAGATATAGTGACAGGTATTGACAAGGGAATGCTTAAATGGTTTGGACATGTTGAGAGAATGAGTGAAAGCAAGTTGACCAAACAGATATATATGGCGAGTGTGGATGGAAATGTTGGGAGGGGAAAGCCTCGACGCACGTACTTGGATCAAATCGGGGACGTCCTAAAGAAAGGTTAGGTCAAGAGTACCCTCAACCGACGAGCATGTATGAAGAGATTAATGAATGTGGATGAAGCGAAAGAAGTATGTAAGGATCGTAGCAAGTGGAAAGATGTGGTCTCTGCCTACCCCTCCGGGAAAGAGGCGTGATTATATGTACGTATGTATAATTGACGTGGGATAAAAGTAGCGTTTCTTTAACCAGCAGGTTAGGTTGTTGTTTTATATATATATATATACTGTATGTAAAGGTGGATTTTTTTATTTTTTATTATTATTTTTTTTAGCTAGCCTGTTCTGTCCCACTGCTGGGCAAAGGCCTCCCCTTTTTGTTTCCACTTTTTTCGGTCCTGTGCATCCAGTCGTTTTCGAAGGCATCTATCTCATCACGCCACCTCTTTCGGGGCCTACCTCTGCCTCGACGGCTATCTTTGGGCACCCAGTCAGTAGCGATCTAGGCCCATCTGTCTGGATGCATGCGACAGACGTGGCCCGCCCAATCCCATTTAAGCTTGGCAGCCTTTTCTCCTACATCCTTGATACGGGTTTTTGAGCGCAGGGTGGTGTTCCGGATTCGATCAATCCTTTTCACACCTAATATGCTGCGCTCCATGGCCCTTTGGCAGACCGCCAGTTTGGACTTTTGTAAATCGGTCAATGACCAACTTTGTGCACCATAAGTTAGGACGGGCAGGATACACATGTCGACAAGTTTACGCTTTAGCGTAAGAGGAAGATCTCAGCTGACCAGTAGCTCTTCCAAGCGTTTTCGACTCTGCGTTCGACTTCTTTGTCTTGTCGGCTTTGGAAGGAGACTAACTGGCCAAGATAGATATACTCGTCGACATAGTGTATGTTCTGTCCGTCTACCTGTACCTTATGTTTCGTGCTGTTGGTCATAAGCTTGGTTTTGGACCGATTCATTTCAAGTCCAACTTCGCGACTTGCCATGCTAAGATCTTCAAGCATTCTTTGTAATTCTTGGGCTGTAGGAGCAAATAGTACGATATCGTCGGCGAAACGGAGATTCGTGAGCCTCTTTTCGCCGACATCTATGCCTAACTTTTCCCAAGGTGTTGCAAGAGTTTTAAAAACCTCTTCGAGGGTACTCGTAAATAACTTGGGAGAGAGCGGGTCACCCTGTTTTACGCCCCGGTTGATGTTAAACAGTGGTCCCTGTGTCTGTAGCCTTATGCTGGCTGTGCTTTTAGAATATATATTTTTAATAAGTTGGATGTAAGAAGGTTCTATGCCCTGTGACTCTAGTGCTGCAAACATGGAAGTGTGGTAGAGACTGTCAAACGCTTTACTGTAATCTACGAATGCCAAATATAAGGGAATTTTGTGTTCACTGGTCTTTTCAATTACTTGATTTAATGCATGAAGGTGATCGGTAGTCGACAAACTAGGACGAAAGCCAGCTTGTTCTGGAGGTTGGTTCCTGTCTAATTTACCTTCAATGCGATACTGAATAATTTTTATGAATGTCTTGTAGATATGTGAGACAAGACTTATTGGCCTGTAATTGCCGATATCTTGTTTATCTCCCTTTTTGTGGAGAAGCACGATGCTAGACTGGCAAAAGCTTGCCGGGAAAGGTGGAAATTAAATAAAGTATTTATTTATCTAAGATAGAAATTTGCTTTAGTCTGGTTTCACCATTTCTATTCTAAGGGCTACTTCCATGCTGGTCTGGGAGCGAGAGAAAAACATAGAATGTGCCAGCTGCATTTCCTCCCGGGCATGCTGTAAAATCCAGAAAAGGGATCCGAGGGTTTCAGTATATTGTAATTTAGGCGATGGGCTGACAACCTGTCACTACAGCAATATACCTAGAATTCTATCTTAAATAACCCTCAAAACTTTGTCAGACGTGGCGGGACGACCTTTGTTTGGGTCGTTTGCGCTCTGCCTACCCCATTAGGGATAAGGGCGTGATTATATGTATGTATGTATGTATTCTAAGGGTCAAGATGCTCAGCTCGCGAACGTGATTAACTGTTTATCTGTGCCACCCGCACCTACTATCTTCCAAATATTTTAGCCCGTAAGCAATCTTAACGAAAAGTTCCAGAGCTAGAGTGTTGTGGTTGTTTGCAGGAGAACAGCGGCGGCGGCGGGGGGGGGTACAAGGAGAGCGGCAGCCGGCCGGTGTCGGGCGCCACGTCCGCGTCGGCCGAGCTGGGCGGGTACGGCGCCGCGCTCGAGGACGTGCTGGCGTGGCTGCTGGAGGCCGAGGAGCGGCTCGCCGCGCAGCCTCCGCTCCCCGCGCCCCACTCGCCCCCAGCGCCCGCCGCGTCCCCCGCGCCCCCCGACCACGACGACGCCAGGCCTGAACACCTGCACGCGCTCAAGGAGCACTTCCACACGCATGAGGTCGGTGCCGCGACACACTGAGAACATACAAAATGAACTAATAACCAATTGGACCTGGTCATCGACCACGACCAGGAAATCCACTTTTCACTTCTCATGCTCTGAAAGTACTATTTCGATTGTTTGATGGACAAAAACGTATCTACTCATAAATGCATCTCGTCTAAGACAATAAAATTAGGCCCTACAGCCAAACATTATAAGAAGTTCATAATACTTACTTATTTAAGATTCTGTTTTTGCAAATAAGTGAAAACAGACGTGATGCGTGGATCAGCACTGTCACGAATATTAACATGACACATGACAGTAAAAAAGCTTGGTGTACCATCCGAGGCTCACCGACTACCTTCACCCTTCTCTCCCAGTGAGCCCCCAGTCTCACCAACTCCTTCTGAATAGTAAAGCGAGGTGCGCCGGACCACTCCGTCCGATGTTAAATGACTCTGTAGGAACATCTTACCAAAAGTCAACAAGCTATTTAACCTGAGTGATGTTGCTGCTATTGAATATCTCAAATGCGGTAAAGCGTCGCGGATTGCCAACCTCTCAGTAGAGCAAACATAGTACCTCGGCCCAAACTCTCGGCTGTTTCATGTCGAAACATTTAAAAAATTAAATGGCGGGAATGAATTGTTTAGCCTATAATATTTATGTAGAATTTCCTCAATTTTCCAAAAGCAGAATTTATAAGTCGTCCACAAAACCATTTACGCCTTGCGGGCTCGGGCAGCTATAATCTCGGACAGAAATGTCTTGTTTTGTGCACCTGTGGTAAAACCTACTACGTGTCTCTGGTCTCTACCATTGTATACATATAATCACGCCTTTATCCCTAATTTCTTCCATGCTGGACTGGGAGAGATAGAAAAACATAGAATGTTCCAGCTGCCCTTCCTCCCGGGCATGCTGTAGAAGTCAGCAAAACGGACTCGAGGGTTACAGTGTATTGTAATTTAGGCGATGGGCTGACAACCTGTCACTACAGCAATACAAATTACAATCTAAAATTGCCCTCAATTTTTGTCAGACGTGGCGGAAGCGCCTTTTACGAGGCGTTTAACGTTCTGCCTACCCCGTAAGGGATAAAGGCGTGGTTTTATGTATGTATGTATGTTTATCCCTAATGAAGTAGGCAGAGCGTAAACAACCTAAAAATCGTTCCGCCAGGTCTGACAAAGTTTTGAGTGTTGTAGGTATATTGCAAAAGTGACAGGTTTTCAACCCATCGCCTAAACTGCAATATACTGAACCCCTCGGATCCCTTAGCTGGTTTTTACTGCATGCCCGTGAGGAAATGCAGCTGGCATATTCTATGTTTTTCTCTCGCTCCCAGTCCAGCATGGAAGAACAAGTTAGTTGTTAGTAATAATTGTAGTAGCTATATGTAATGTACCTAAAGCTCATATTTATAAAGCCATCTCAAGTTTGAGAGCAATATGAAGTATGGATTTGACAGGCCACATTGTACTGAAATGACATTTCCGATACGAACTCAAACTAGCCGCCAATCTGGAGCGGTGTTTTAGAATAGGGGCGAAAGGCTCGTATTTGTAAAAGTTTCTCAAGATTGAGAGCAATATTAAGTATGGATTTGACAAGCCATTTTGTACTAAAATTACATTTCTGATACGAACTCAAACTGGCTGTCAATCTTAAGTGATTATTATAAATACGGGGCTAAGTGTGGCGGTGCGTGTGCGTGTGTTGCAGAGGTTCCTGCTGGAGCTGTCGGAGCAGCAGGCGCTGGTGGGCGGCGTGCTGGAGGCGGGCGCGCGCCTGCTGGCCGACGGGCAGCTGGCGCGGGACGAGGCGCACGAGGTCCTACACACATACATCATACTTTACTAATTACATCCGTATTGTCGTCAAAAACATGTGTCTCATCATCTCCCTAGCCCTATCCCGTATCTCACGGGGTCGGCTACCTAATCTAGGGGATTGAACGACGGTACTGGTTTTTACACAGAGCGACTGCCATCTAACCTCCGCAACCCAGAACGGAAACCAGACCCAATCCTAGATTAAGTCAGTTTCCAAGCCGCCAATGCTTAGCACTGGCCTCTGATATGGCTTAACGACTAATATCTACGATATTAAACGATATTAACCGGGACCAACCGCTTAACGTGCCTTCCGAAGCACGGAAAAAGCGCCGAATAAACGTACATATGAAATTCGAAAACCGAAAAATACATTGGTACGTGGTGGGATTCGAACCACGACCTCCCTATCCACTACACCATCGGGCTCTTACCTCGTGAAAAACATGTGTATGAAGCCTATTTATCCTCGACTTAAATATCGGCCCTAACCATAATACGGCTTACTTTATACACTTGGAGTAAAATGTGCGCGGGAACCGCTTTTGCTATAATATAATAAACCAAGGATATGTAAACTAAATATACCTTTTTTCACATAACATGAGCATCCTGACACATGTCAGACGCATTAATTTTTTGACAGTTATAATGGAGTGTTATTAGCTGCTGTGATATTTGTATACTCCCAATCTGCCCCCAACAGACTGATGCAATCTGACACCGTGTGTGTGTGCACAGGTCCGCCTGCAGGTGCGGCTGCTGAACCAGCGCTGGGAGCAGCTGCGCGCGCAGGCTATGGAGCGGCAGGCGCAGGTGCACGCCGCGCTCATGCTGCACCAGCACGAGTCGCTCGAGCACTTCCGGTAACTCCCACACAAACGAAAGTCTTCGTCTACTTCCACTCATCCTTATTTATTTATTGAGCTGTTAGTCTTCCGAAAATGTATCTAGCAGTTAGGTTAAAGTGGGTTTGAGGTAGTCACGTCTGCGTTTACCAGAGAAACTACGGGAAAAGTTAGTATTTGAGTGGTAACCACTCACTACAAATCTACTTCCAGTAAAAACACATTGAAGATTTTATTAGGACTTGCCATTGATCAAACTCATGCTAATCGACCATTATAATACTAGAAATAGAATAAATTGTTTGATAAAATCATGAAAAGGGCACCGAACAAAGGTAAAGGTTATTCTGTATATATTCGACGTCACTTGTCCGATTCAGGCATTTTGTATTTTATAATCGGGTTGTGTAAGTTTGGTCATGTTTCTTCCTTTAATTCACAATTCTACTCCGTACAATATAGACTTGTAGTTGGCCAATCGTATGACATATTCCTTTTTGCGACTGCAAATAAAATTTTTGACTGTCGGCCGACTGTTTGGTCTGTTGACTCTTATTTTTTAATACTGCTATCAACCGAAATCTATTTCGATACTTGACAGCTTCTAATCTTGTTTGATATTTAAAATACCGTTGATAATGATATAATGAATATTTTGTTGTTGTGTTGCAGCCGTTGGCTGACTGCGACCGAGGACCGCATCTCGCACATGGGCGCGTGCGGCGCGGCGGCCGTGCGCGCGTTGCACGCGGACCTGCGCCGCCAGCAGCCGCTGGTGGACGCGCTCGCCGACTGCGTGGTGGTGGTGGACGCGGACGCCGAGCCCGCCGCCGCCAGCAGCGTCGCCGACATCGAGGTAACCCCCCCGGCCCTGCTCGCTCATTTGATGCTTGTTCGCGACGGATTTGACACTCCTGGACGCACGAGGAGGAACACGTGTTACCGATGAGGATACAAACACAAACAACCTGTGAGAATGTGCTTCTTGTCAAACAATCTTATATATATTTTATTAACAGTTCTCGCGTTCAATCCCCTCGATTAGGTAGTCGACCCGGTGTAATGCGAAATACGGCTATGACAGATGATGTGATTGATGTGTGTACTAAATACGTGTCTGTGTTGCAGGACCGCCTGACCGCGCTGGGCGAGCGCTGGGCGCACGTGTGTCACTGGACCCTGAGCCGGCTGCAGCGGCTCGAGCAGCTCGCCGAGCGCGCCGAGCACCTCAACGAACAACACAAGCGGCTGCTCGCGCAGGCCGACAAATATGAACAACAGCTCAAGCAGGTCGGTAACCGGCCACTGTTCACATGACCGGCCTCATTTCATTTAGCTAACAATGTAATCAATGATCCGCATAGATAAACAATACAAATTTCCATGTAAAGCATGAATTTGGGGTGATTTTTAACTACTGATCCACATAATGTGAAAAGAATTAACAAGAACAAGGTTCACTTACACAACGTGATGTATTTGGTTGCAGATGGAGGCGTCCCCGACAGAGACGGTGGACGGCGTGCTGGCGCGCGTGGCGGCGCTGCGCGGCGCGGGCGCGGGCGTGGGCGCGCTGCGGCGGCGCGCGGCGCGCCAGCTGGCCGCGGCGCTCGCGCTGGCCGGCGACGCGCGCGCGCACGACCTGCCCGCGCCGCGCGCCGCGCGCGACCTGCCGCAGCGCGCGGAGGCCGCGCAGGACAAGCTGGACGCGCTGCAAGACATCCTGCAGGTGCAGGCTGAAAGGGTTAGTATTATACAAGTAACCGCGACGGGAATTTGAGAACCTTTGCGCCGGGAATGACAAGACACAGTATATGTATAGAATCTATACTACAGATATATACCCGACCCGACGCCTGACAGGAACTTCAAACATAGCAAATTATATTAATGAAAATCAAATCGATTTACAGATCAGAGACTGCGGTTTCGAATTCGAGTTGAATTTGAAACGCGAATCGTCCGGCGACACGAGCAGCGCCGAGAGCCTCGCCTCGGAGCCGCCGGGGGAGGAGGCGGAGGCGAGGGGGGGCGCTGCCGGCGCCCGGAGCAAGAAGCCGCGCCTCGGCAGCGCGGCCCACCAGGTATTGCAGACCCACTGCTCATACATACATATAATCACGCGTTTACCACTAATGGGGTAGGCAGAGCGTAAACTACCTAAACAGCGGTCGTTCCGCCATGTTTAACAACTGTTCATATTGAAATAAAACAATTAATTTGCTTCCATGCTGGACTGTCAGCGATAGAAAAACGTTGAAAGTGCCAGCTTCATTTCCTTACGGGCGTGCTGTAAAAACCAGCTAAAAGATTCAAGGATTTCAGTGTGTTGCAATTTAGGCAACCCAACACTACAGAAATATAAACAATCATCTCTAATAAATAAGAATAACCCTCAAAACTTGTCAGACGTGACGGAACGAGCTTTGTTTACTTTAGGTCGCTGACGTTCTGCCTTCCGCATTAGGGATAAAAACGTGTTTTATGTACGTTGCTATTTATTTCATTTCAGGATGACGAGGACGAACCGGAAAAGATGAGCGAAGAACCAGAAAACATAAAGGAAGAGCCAGAGAATACAATAGAAGAAACAAACCCCGAAAAAGAAGGATCGGATAGTACGAGAGAGTCGACTCCTGTTGCTCCGTCCCCGTCGCCCGCGGGACCCGCCCACCACGAACACCGCGCGCTAGCGGAGGAACACGCCACCAACACAAACACATCACAGCCAGGTACTGTAACAACCATATTTCTGTAATAATATAAACTGATAAGGGTTGCTCAACTACACTGAACAACTTTACCAGGAATTTTTTTTTAGAAGAAGCAGCTCTTGTGTCCCATATGTAGCTTGGTTAATTTGTATACAATAGTATGTGCCTTTTTATTTATGATTCGAGCTTGGCATTAATATATAATGTACCGCTTTATATTACAGATATAGAAGTTATAGAGATGGTCCCCGCGCACGAATCTTCAACAAAAGACGAATCAGTGAGTATCTCATTCGCGATACAGCAACGATTTAACTTACAGTAGAGCCGAATCCTAAAGTTACGTATGACAGCTCAACCGCAGGTCGCTATAACCTTTTTACGTCGTCATCTTTTCAAATCAAAATTCAATAATACCATATCTCCCTAATTAATTACAAACAAAATATATACATTATCATAACTCTAAACTAAAAAAAATGTTTCCTCATATTAATATAATTTGAAGTGCTAGAAAATATTTTATTACTCATTCTGTAATACGCTTCTGCTAGGTTATATTATAACCGTTCGGATACATATATATTTTATTGCTACAAATACAAATTTGTTTATTTGCCAGATTACACATTACGTAGGTCTTAATATAAAAAGGAAAGTCGTAGTATTCAAACTAATCCAGGCATGCAAATAGTAGGTAGGTGTACATTCATTTAATTAAACATTGACAGAGAATTGATGATTAACTAACTACATACACATTCATCTATGTCAAATAAACAGTGCAAATCAATTATATTTAAATTACAATTTATCAATTAGTATTAATTACAATTTATGTCAATAAGTTCAATGTCAAGGCTTAAAAACTAGAAATTCATTATAACTGTAAAAACATTTGTTGTTAATTCATTAAATTCCAGCAAATTCAGATTATCCGATATTTTATTGCATGTCTCAATGCACACGTTATATACATTTTTCCTATAAATACATGTGTGGCAAGGAGGTTGATAAAGTTGGCCCGCATATTGAGCCCTGACATGTCTAGTGGAACGATCACTTTTTCGTTCTTTGATTTATTTAAGTCACGTTCCTGATGGTGAATAAAGTGCTATGTAGCACTAATCCTGTGACTATGTATCACTCGGAACAAAGTCTCAGCCTCACCTTCAGCTACGCTTCGGTCCTCACACTTCGCCCTCGTCGGGAATCGGTCACGTTCTCCCCTCGATGCGACACCACGTGACATTAAGGAGTTGAAGCAATCGCCGTTGCCGAAATCGGTCTGGAGCAATATATACTATTGTGTAGTGGTGATTTTAAAAGTTGTAAACGTTTCGTTCGGAGATTATGAATTCTGCAATAAATGAAAATGTCAATTGCATTACTTTCAGCCGGCGGAGGGCAAAGTGGATGAGGAGAGTGAGTCTTGTTCGGCGGGCGCGCGCCGGCGGTCGCTGGAGGCGCGCATCGGCGCGCTGGAGGCGTGGCTGGCGCGCGCGGGCGGGGGCGCGGGCGGCGCGCCGCTCGAACACGAGTGCCGCATCGCCGACTCCGCTGAGCTGTACCGCGTCAAGGCGCGCTTCCAGGCGCTCAAGGAAGAGTGCGACCGCGCCAGCGACGAGTTCCGCGCCGTCAACGAGGCCGGTCAGCACCACTTATCATATAACACTCAATACGAGAGCGCAAACTTCATCAGACATATGTCGGCCGTCAGGCTATATAAGTTAATCTTGAAAATATCTTATGACAACAAACAAAATGTAACAAAGTGTGTATTTTGTCAGGTAACGACATCCTGTTGGCGGTGGCGGGCGGGGAGGGCGGTGAGGCGGGCGGGCCGGGCGCGGAGGGCGAGGCGCAGGCGCAGGCGCTGGCGCGCCGTCTGACCGCGCTCAGCGCGCGCTGGAACCAGGTCACGCACGGCGTCTACGAACGATACAAGTATGCACCGTGCAAACCTACTAATGATTGTGTTGTCACAAGACAATTGTTTATCGCTCCACAAATATCGAAAAAATACTTTAATCATTGAAATATCGCAAATAATTTCAGGGTACTGGCGGAGGCGTGGCACGAATCCGGTGAATTGCGGTCGTGGGTGGCCCAGGAAGCCGCGTGGCTGGACGGACTAGCACGCCGGCTCGCCAAAACCGGCAGCGATCAGCACCAGCCCGCCGACGCCGAGGAGATCGCCGACGAACTATACGTGAGCTAACAATACCATACTCATCATCAGGGGTGCTCTACCTTTTATTGCCCATCGACCAGAAATGTCCGCGCGTCAAGCGACCGATTACTACTATTGCATGGTCACCACATTATAAGAGGTAAACGGTTAACCGAAGTCGCTAGCTTGTTGTGTGGTGTTAGTAATAAACGTTAAATTAATGAATTGAATAATTCTACAACGAAATATTGTGTCCCAGGAGATGAAAGAAGAGATTGATATTAGGCCTAAAATTATACCGATGAAACATTTTGAAAGAACAGTTCATATTATGCCATTCGGACATTTTGAGTTTCCGAGTATGCCTTTTGGTTTACTAAAGGTCAGGCTTGACTTGTGGACTTAATTTTCTAAGAGTAGTAGAGATTGTCAGTTAGTTGATAGCTACAGAGGTGGCTTTGCGGGTGTTGCAGGACTTGGAGAGTTACGTGCAGAACCACAGCGACCTGCGCCTGGCGCGCATCGCGGACGTGGGCCGGCAGCTGGCCGACGCGCACATCATGCCCGCCTGGATCCGCGGCGAGGTGGACGCGCTCACCAGGCGCTTCCACGACCTCAAGCAACAAGTACATATTTTAACTAAAATCAAACTAAGCCTGCATTTTTTCGTCTCGAGCGACGGACTTATTACTATTACACAAATACGTAAAATCTAATTTGTGATGTGAACGAGTCTCGATTGAGTGTCATCCAAATGCTTTGTTTTTGTACGAGTTCTGATAGGACTATAATCAATCCGAATATACTGCCATCTTTGTTCTCTCAAGACGGGAAATGACCGGTATGGTTTTGTTTTAGTTAAATCTTGTTTACGCTGAATCGTGGCCAGTATGTCGCAATCTGTGTTTCAAAATACAGCAATCGAGCTGTACTTGTAACCCGGGTGTGTTTGTTGCAGGCCACCGCGCGCGCGGCGCAGCTGGAGCGCGCGGCGGGCGCGGCGGCGCGCTGCGAGGCGGCGCTGGACGCCGGCCAGCAGTGGTTGGACGCGTTGCCCGCCGCGCTGCACCGCCACACACAGGTAACACCACTTCCTTCAAAAAACCGCCCAAGTGCGAGTCGGATTCGGTCACCGAAGCTTCCGTACCAACTTGGGAGTGTTTGAAACGAATAGAATATAGAACCCGCCCGGTCGCTTCTTCCAAACCCAGACGTTACTGTTTAAGACGAAGCCACATTCGTTGCGGCTAGATGGTGGTTGACCTCTTCAAGATTCAAAAACCTATAGAGTACTTCCCATTGGCCTAGGACCTTGAAATTTGACAAAAAGCACTGTGACAAAAAGTTTGAATCTCGAAGCCCACGAAATCTGGCCACTTCGCCTCTTTAATATTTTCAAGTAAAAGTAAGGGAAAATCAACATATTGTCCGCGCAAATTCCTTTTCGTTCTTTGATTTAATAATAAATAAGTGTTTAGTGTTTTTGATGTAATGTGTTAAAACTGTATATAATTTGTATTTAGTTTGTGTTCTGTTTGGATGGATTAAAATATCGTCTTACGTAAGTTATCATTATTTTTCTGTTTTACATAATCGTTTAAGTCTCTTCAAATGTAGAGTCGAATCCAGCCGGCATATCGGCCACAACATAGCAAAGTTCATCATAGAACTCATCTTTCGACCCGGCTGTCGCGGTGAGGGTTGGAGCGCAGGCGGAAATCAAAGTGACAAAGCTGATTTTGGTATTGAGGCGCAAGGTCATAATACGCTCTCTTACACCTCGAGGTCATTCTATGGCACTTAGGAGAGTAACTCAAACTAAACCCTCATAGGAATCGATGACCTTCTTCCCTTGATGAACAATTAACTATTTAAGGTGCTAGGACATATATATTTTATTAGGTATAAGAAGTAAAACTGAAGCTGTTTTGCAAACATTTTCTTATATTAGCAGTAAATATCAAAGCTAGATCGATAGTATTAATGCAAGCATATCTAAATGACATAATACAGTAGATGATTGAAATTGTATGTATTATCATCATGATTCCTATTCTTCTTGTTTGCGTGTCGATGGCAGATATTACACTGCTGCAGCCCAGAATTGGCCACGTTAACAGCATTATCATCAGGCGGTGATTTATTTTATTTTTTTATTCATCTACAATTCTTGAGATGCAAGAAAAGGGAAAAACTGTGGAATAGTATCATCGTTGCCTTAATGCACAGCGGGCGAGAAATGGCGGCCCAAGGGAAGTTAGATCAATCGCAACGCTGGTGACAAGCTTCCGCTGTGTTTCCAGGAGGAGTTAAAGGATCTACAGTCGCAGCTGGCGGCGCAGGTGGAGCGGCTGCAGGGCGTGCAGGCGGCGGCGGCGGGCGAGCGCGCGGCCGGCCGCCGGCAGCGCGCCGCGCGGCTCGAGGCGCAGCTCGCGCTACTCACGGTGAGTGCTCACTACACCACGAACGCACCGCGTCCGAACACTGCATGATGGCGTTTCCCCTGGTGTTCGGAAGGAAGCTAAGATAGTACCAGTTTATAAAAAGGGTGACACTAGTTATCTAGGAAACTACAGACCGATTTTTACGGGGTGTGAGGGACAGCGTCCAGAAAACTGATAGGGGTTGCTCAGTCAACGACACTGAACAACTTCCACTAGCAAATTCTTTCAGGAAGTGAAACTGTTGTGTTCGTCTAATAAATAAAATAAAAATGCACTCAACATGTCGTAACCGCGTTTTAACGCATCTCTGTTGTTAATGGTGATCTGTACTAGCTACAGGTACTAGATCTTTAAGTTTTTTCAAGTAATCTCACCAGACATAATTATAACATAACATCATAATAAATTTAGTTTTCAATTTTCATACTCTGAAAGTGCTATTTTGTGCAGACTATAGACTGAATTGACTGATTTGTCTTTTAGCAAATCTTGCCAGTAACATTTTTTCAAATCACCGATAATACTATTGTAATCAGCCTTAAATATATTATAATCTTCACGAGGTTTAGATTTAAGGACTGAAATATTAGGGAATGTAATGGTTAGTAACAGATATGGATCAATAAATAAATAAAAAGCTGTGCTACTAGGCGGTTTGAAAACTCTGACACCAGGGTTCATCGGGTCGTTCGACTCAAGAATCCACTCGCTACGAAGAAGAAGGCTTTTGCACAAAATATATCACTTCGCGTGTACATGCCGCGTGCCGTTTGCGCGCCCACCCGCTAGATGGCGCTGTAGTATTTGAAATGCGGTATCGTTGTGTCTCTCTTGACTGGCGACCGATGGCTATGCAGTCTGCAACAAGCGACTAGTTTCGGTAATATACATTTGAGATTATTAAAAACGTTCGTGGATTCAGTTCCATAGACGTTCATATTACATTAAAGAAAAAATTGTTTCATTGAAATAGTAATACCGGCTCAGTATTACTATATCAACTAATAACTGCCTCCGTAGTAGTAGTGAGAGCCAA
Source organism: Scrobipalpa costella (assembly GCA_949820665.1). Lineage (NCBI taxonomy): Eukaryota > Metazoa > Arthropoda > Insecta > Lepidoptera > Gelechiidae > Scrobipalpa > Scrobipalpa costella. The sequence goes on from OX463295.1 coordinate 345,622, forward strand.
AGGCTTACGATACGGTGGTGGTGGGTTCGATTTCCAGGGGGATCACGAAGTTGATATTAGTCAATTATAAAATACGCATGAAAAAGTAAGAGTATCGTTTCCGACGAAAAAAAAAGGAAAAATCGTTAAGTGGCAGGACGGAATTTTTCCGTAAACATGTCACTTAACTTTTAAAATCTTTCGACATTTTTCTGTGTAAATGTTCGGCAGACACGCCTCTGACATTGGCCAAAAGACTTTTTGTAACTGAACACAGACTTCGACAGCTAACGACTCTGGATGTTCATACGGGAGTCCTGTAAGTAAATGCATGCAGTTTTGGTAGCAGTTGTTTTGTTTCAGTACTCGTCCTGAGTCGTATTGCGTCTCGGCCTTCCAAAGTTACTCGACCATACATTGCTTTATTTTAGGCCTCTAAAGTAATATACTACTAGTCAAAACACTGAAGAAATCTTGTGAATACTTTAATTATAATGTTGATGTTTGTTGTTGTAGGAGAAGTTCTCACAGGCCGAGGAGCGTCTGTCTGCGCTGTGCTCGGAGGCAGAGAGCGCGCCGGGCGCGGGCGCGGGCGGGGGCGGGGGCGGGGGCGGGATGGCGGGCGCGGCGGAGCCCGGCGACGAGCAGGCGGCGCTGGAGGCGCGGCTGGCGGCGGCCGCGGCGGCGCTGCGCGACGTGGAGCGCGGCGCGGCGCACGCGCTGCCGCTCACCGCCGCCGAGCCCGACGCCGTGCGCTCGCAGCTGCGCCGCTGCCTGGTCAGTACTATGAAAGCACACGATCACACTTACAGCACGCATTAGGATTCCCTGTGTCGGGGCGCCGTTGACATAGTATACACAGAAACAACCATAAAGAACGCCCAGACCCACACACTTAAATTCATCATTGAAATGTTGGCACCGGCCGGGAATAGAACCCGGGACCCTCTGCATAGCAGGCAGTTACACGTGCGGATCATCATCTGATCATCAATGACTCATACTATAATAAAATTATGTGCACCGAAGTTTACTTAAGAATAAAAAAACATTACTACGACTAATTATAATGTTCTTAGAATTTGTGTACAATAAATTATTTACTTAAATAACATTCAATAGAGGAATTTGTGTTTGACTAATCAAATCACATGTATTACTATTTAAACTTGCCTGCGTTGTTCAACTGTATGCGCATTACGAGAGGCAGGATAATGTGTCGGTCCTCGCCGGTCGGGCCAGCTAGCCACGCGCGACAGGTAACGCGGTGGCCCCGTGGCCCGGTGGCCCGGTGGCGCGCGCCCCGGCACGCTCACCCTCGCACACACGATCACACCAACACATTATGTCAGTGCATTCATACGTTCTACCACTAATAACTTTACATTTTAATATTTCAAGTAAGTTAATACATTTTTATATATTAGAGTTTTGATATAGTTTTTCTGTAAATTACCAAACATATCAAAGAGTTATTATTAAACTCTTATATCAATCATTATGGACGTAACTTTAGAATTTCCGATAGAGCCACTTAAAGAAATAATCACAGTTGATCAACATTCGCTACTCATTAAGACTAGATATTATTTACAAACTATAAACTGGTTTTGTTCGTATCTATTTTATATTTTATTATTACTAGCCTGTTGTGTCCTGCCGCTGGGCCAAGGCCTCCCCTTCTTTTTTCCATGTGCCACGGTCCTGTGCAATCTCCCACCAGTCACCGCGATAACCTTTAAGGTGTGGTAGATCCACAAATCAGCAAGTACATTTTGAGATATGCAAAAATCGCCCGAAACGTCATTGAAATTATGTTCATAAAGCGTACGCTACGGCCTGACAGTTACGTCCGTTGTCGCGTATCGCGAGTGCGAAAATCGTAGTTAATTTCAATAAAATTAATAGTGCGTAAGAAAAATTAAGAAACAGTGGCAATTTTGTGATTTCTTGATTTCTTTCTATCGAGCGAAAGTTATCCAATCATGTTTTAGGAAACGAAATGCATTACGAAATATGTTAAGAATAATACATATAATTTTCATTTTCCTTTTTATATATCCTTTTACGCCGCTTACTTAATGAGTTTACTTTCCCGCGGTAAAAAGATGTTACTCCGGGTGAACGTAACTTTCTAAGAGTGAAAGAATTTTTGAAATGGTCCAGTATTTTTGAGTTTATTTGTTACTAGCAGCCCGTCCCGGCTTCGCACGGGGTAGACAATTTTGTTTTTTTTTTAAGTAATTAGAATAAAAGCAGAGTCGAATAAAATATATACAGTCTAAATTAAACGTTGACAACTTTCAACTACAAATGTATCTACCTATACATCTAGGTATTTCAAAGAAATTTTTGTTCGTGTCGATAGAAACTTGCCTATCATTATTTAGTATTTACCTTACAAAATTATTTTTTTTTTGTTTGGTTTTGTTGTTTTGTGCTTATTATTTTGTTTTTTTACTTTTCCATCCGGGGAAAAGTTGAAAAAAGTTGTTGTAGTGACATAACTACAATACTTGGACATATGCTACCGCGGAGTTTTTTGTAGACATTATGATGTTCTTCAATATTGTTGTACATTATTTTGTTCTATCGCTAATAGTTTCGGCAACGCATTCGACGAAAGACATTATAAGACTCATTTTTCTACACCTTCGGTTACATTGTTCAAATTTTACCAAGGATCCCTAATTTTTTTCAAAATGAAATGTAGCCTATGTCAAATTGGAAGAATGTAGCATTCTATTGGTGAAAGATTTTTTTAAATCGGCCCAGTACTTTTTGAGCCTATTCATTACAAACATACAAACATACAAAAATAGGTACAAATCTTTCCTCTTTATAATATTAGTGTAGACAAACATACACACAAAAATACATATCTTTCCTGAAAAGTACAAAATTATGGCTAAAATATTGTGGATTTCATTCATCATTTTCAATAAAATACACACCAAGATTTATTAGGTCTTTTCATACAAAAAGCGTTTTTGACATTTCATAAAAAGTTGCTGCTTTTATATAAATACCACTACAGAGTAACTATAATACTACGTCCTTAGATCAATTATATTTGATTGTAACAGAACAGATTAGGTATTACATATTAAAATAATGCGAATGTACGTTATAAAAGTTGTGATTTGAAGTATTTTAATGATATATCGACAGCGCATGTGTTTCGTATAATGGAACAAACAAGTGATATCTACATATAGTGTTGACTATAGCATAGGTAACAGGTACACGATGCGAGTAGTGCAATGGAAGTGCGTGTCGCGTAATACGATCAGCTGCACGCGATCAGCGCGCCGGACGAGGGCTGAGGAAGCCTTGTTGGCAGCAGTCCCGCGCGGCCGCTCGGGACGCAAGTTGTCTATTCGTGGTTATACGGGGTGTAAGGGACAGCGACCCGCAAACTGATAGGGGTGGCTCAGTCAATAAAACTAACGAATAACTTTTTCTGGAAGTGAAAAAAAAATGGTTTTCCATACAAATTGACTGTTCGAGGTGGTCATTTTGTATGGGAAGATCTAATTTATTTTTCATCTCCTTAAATCATTTCTCGGTGAAAGTTGTTCAGTTTCGTTGACTGAGCAATCCCTATCAATTTGCGGGATGCTGTCTCTTACACCCGATATTTATATTCATTACGTTATGTTGCAAGATCCGAATTTGTGTAAAAGTTATCAGAAAACGACTTATTTTATGCTACCTAGGATAAAAACATCGAGGCCGTATAATATAAGAACCTAGATTATAAAATAGATTTATAATATATGAACTTTGGATAAAAAGTAACCGTGTGTGTTGACAGAGGCTGTACCGCACGCTGAGCGAGCTGAAGGGCGAGGTGGAGGGAGCGATCCGCGCGGGGCGGCGGGCGTGCGAGGGCGGCGGCGGGGAAGGGCTTTCCGCGCGCATCGACGCGCTCAAGGAGCTGTACAACCGGCTGGGCGCGCGCGTCACGGACGCCAAGGCGCGGCTGGAGGCGGCGCTGCTGCGCGCGCGCGAGCTGCACGCCGACCTGCACGCGCTGCGCGCGTGGCTGGACGCGCGCCCCTCGCCCGCGCCCGCGCACGCGCCCAAGCTGCAGCTGGAGATGTCGCGCATGGAGGCGGTTCGCGACAAGCTCAACGCCAACTTCGCGGAGTTCGCGGCCACCTGCGACAACCAGCACCTGGAGCCGCTCAGGGAACAGGTACGAATACTGCATCATCTTCTCGAGGGAAGAAGTGCAGAATGCCTAATTGGAAACTCGTCTTTGATTGATTCTCATTCAAATCGTATTTACACACTCTTTGAAGGTGGTAGGATTCTGTGACTGTATTGAGAAGTACCGAGCATTTCAGTGTTTCGGTTTGAAGTTCAAGTGAGCCAGTGAAATAACTGGCATGAGAGACATTCCATCTTAGGTCGGCTACGGTGCCGCTTACCATCAGATGGGCTATATGCTTAGTTGCCAATGAATAACATAAAAAATCCCTGATTTTGAAACCCAATGTTCCAGGTGGAGCAGGTTAACCGTCGCTGGGAGCAACTACTCAAGCCCCCCGCGCCCCCTGCTACCCCCACGCCCCCCGCTACCCCCGCTGCCCCCGCCGTGAACGGAGGGCAAGCCAACGCTAACGCTACAGAACCACAGGTAAATCAACATTACACACGAGCTAAAAAGAAAATGATTTGCTGAAAATAAAAAAAATAAATAACTTAACCTACTTATCTTGTAATATGATTTCAATATGATTGATATCGTCTAATGTACTACATATGCCTATGTCTTTAGTAATTTTATTTATACATATCCATGTTGTAAATTACTTATGTAGTAAATTTTGTAAAAACTGTATAAAATGAAGATCTACATAAGATCGTATAAACATGCTAAACATTCACGCTGTTGTGGGAGCTTATTTCACGCATATGTATTCGGAACACTTATTGCAATCAGTTATTATAAATATCGTTTTCACTTCTCATGCTCGGAATGCGCCATTTTGTAAGACTTATCTTATTTTCTAACAAATTCTATCTATGAACTTCTTATTATGTTTGGCTGGATGGTATAATTTTCTTTGCCTTAGAAGAGATGTATTTATGAGTATATTTGTGAATTTGGTAGCACTTTCAGAGCATGAGAAGTGAAAACTAAATTTATTTATATCACAGGTTACTGCTACTTCTCGTTTATTAAAACATTAGTGTATATTATTTCTTAGCTATCTGACTTATTGTATATTAGAGACAAATTCTCCTTGTTAGAGACATGATGTTGGATGGAGCCGTATTTTCGAACGACTTGAATCGAAATGCGCAAGTGAAACAGCTATATTTGCATGAGATTTCCATACTATTTGGCATGCGAATTAACTCTTTCGTATACGAATTACGATTCAAGTGATAAAAAATAGGACCTCTGGTTTTGTGCCCTTGGTATTATGTCAGATTTTTTAAGTATATTGGCATCCATCATATTGGCATTAGTCAAGGATATTGGCATCCTTGCATCGGGCGCATTGGCCTGTAAAGAATCAGTGTTTTATATTCTCTAATTATTATGATCTGTACAAATGTCGACGCACTCACTTCGTTTTAAAACATCCAACCTGATAGTGTCGTTCACAAAGAAGTAAATGCAATAAAAACATTATAATTTATAACAAACTAAAATAATAATGCAAAAAACTGTGAATACTTATTATAGCTTGTTAATTCAGTTAAGATACTGTTATTGCAAGGAAAGCTTTGGGGATGGAAAATATTTTTTTCAATTCTAGTCGTTTTTGCGATACTGAATCCGAATCTGAGGTTCGTCAACATTTCATGATGTAACCTTGATAGAAAAAAGATTGGTGTTCTAGTATGAAAAAAAAAACCAAAATGTTCTTAAACGTATCCTGTGTGGTATCCAATAAAAGGGTGTTTTGAGCTGATTATAAAAATATATTACACCATTACATATCAGTAACAAAATGAAAGTAATTTTCAAAACACATCAAGATTCGGCTTCCAGATACGATACGGTTTAACATTGTTTTTTTTTTGTGAAATATACTTCAAATGATACGTATATTCAAGGTATTTTCATTTTATTTGTATTCAATACTGAAAAAAAAATGTAATGTTAATATTCCCAATATTTTTTTGGGATTGCATATGAGGATATTAGGTACGTATAATTTGAAGCATATTTCACAATAAATATTAAACCGTATCGTATCTGGGGCAGCCCAAACTTGATATATTTTTAAAATTATAGTCATTTTAAGTTTGTGACTTATATGTAATGATTTGATATATTTTTAGGATCAGCCCAAAGCGCCATTTTATTAGACACGATATGATTCAGAACATATTGTTTTAAATTTACCATTAAAAATAAACCTTCTTTTTTATAACGAAATTTTGTTAGCAACTCTCAGATTCGGATTCAGCATCACAAAAAATACTTGAATTGAAAAAAAAATGCGCTCCCTAAAACTTTCCCACAGTCCAAAGGGCTCAAACACGTCTTGACTGAATTATGTGTAAATACGCTAGTTTTGGTGTTGGTGTTTGTGTGGTGTCGAGTGTCAGCCGCTTTAACTCATGAGCTACAATTAAACATCATTATTAACTACATCGGGACGCTGAGATCACGGGAACCATCACATCACGCTTACTTCAGCTCACCTGCCGCCTGCCGCCTGCCGCCGCAGCGGCCGGCAATGCACAGCGCGGCCAGCGCGACGTGTAATAGCGGACGTTGTTGCAGACGGGCGACGCGGCGCCGCACTACGAGTGCGTGACGGACACGATCAAGCGGCGGCTGGAGAGCCCCACGCCGAGCAGTCCGCCGAGCGTGCGCCAGGACGCCAAACGCTCCCGGATCCCGGTCGCGCTGCGCTCGCCCGCGCCGGTGCGCCGCCAGCTCAGGGAACGCACGCGCTCCCCTTCCCCCTCAACTGCGCCCGCGCCCCGCACCACTACGACAAACGACCCACAAACAGTACCCATCGCACAGATTCGAACTGAAAGCGGTTTAGATTCGATCGCTAGCGACATGCAAAGAGATGAAAAATCTAGCAAGAACGATGCAGAGAAAGAAGACAGCGGTACCGCCGAGAGCGCGGTTCAGTTCGTGCCCGCGGCGGCGCGCTCGGAGGGCGGGGCGGGGGGCGGGGAGGAAGCCACCCCCGCGGCGGGCGCGCTCGGGCTCGGCTCGGAGCCGCGCACGTTCGTGGTGGAGGTGCGCCGGCTCGAGCGTCGTATGCAGCCCACGCTGGGCGTGCTCACGCTGCGCGACCACGCCGACAGTGACGCCACGCCCCACACGCCCGACACGCCGCACACGCCCGACGCGTCCGTGCACAGCGAATGCCTCGACACCGAGCGCACACAATCGCCGACGCAAACACAGAACGAAGTCATTTACACAGAAGTAGAAGAGTCGCCACAGGTAATATAGAAGTAAATTGGCGACAACATTGTTATGTTATGATTGATAATAATATCAATAAAACAAGGTTTATGATAACATTTTATACCAGTATTAGTTTTAGAACTGGTTAGTAAATTAATGACATCTCACGAAAAAAATAAGAAAACCTATTAAAATGTATGTACAAAACGGTAATAAATAAAACATGACTACGGAGCGAATATTTAAACACCCAATGAAATATAAAAGCCAGAATTTTTACAGTGTTTTAACTTACTCAAAGGGTCATGTTTCTTTTGTATTGTCTACTTTAGTTATTCTACGTATTAGTAAAGTACGTTATATGCGACGTTGTGTTGTCAGTTGGGCAGCGAGGGTCGCGAGTGGGAGGCTCCGCTGTCGGCGTCGACGCCGCTGAAACAACACGCGACTGTGGTGGCCATGTCGCCTAAACCACCCGCCACGCCGCCCGCCACGCCACCCGCCACGCAACCTGCCACTCCAGTTGCGCCCGCCACGATGGATAACGAAAAACAGCAAACTATTGACGCTGACAACGAGACTACCAAACAGGTAAGAACTGTTGTCATTTTAGGGATATTGATTTAATTATTGTGTAAAGTGTGAAATGAACTAGTATTTTGTGATTCGTAAACCTGGCATGAAGTTTAACTATAGCGACGGTAAATGATAGGATTCATTAAATACATTTTTAGTAAAGTAGTTTTTGTCTTTATATTGGCATAAACTTTAGGCGAGGGGCTGACAACCTCTCACTACAGCAATATGCCTACGAATCTGTCTTAAGTAACCCTCCAAACTTTGTCAGACGTGGCCTACCCCGTTAAGGATAAAGGCGTGACTATATGTATATATGAACTTTAGGATGATGAGTCGGTGGGCGAGGGGCTGCTGCGCGCGCGCTTCCCGCAGGAGTGCGACGACGAGCTGGAGCAGTTCGAGCTCGAGGCGGCGCGCATGTCCCGCCGGATGCAGGTCATGCTGCTGACCGTGCGCGGCGTGGCCAGCGAGCGCGACGTCGCCAAGAGGCTAGAGGTGAGCCTTCCTGTATATCATGTTTTTTTTATATGACATGTTCCGGATTTAAATTCAGCAAACTTTTCGATCGATGTCATCCCATATCTGTATTTCTTTATAAAATTACTTTGATTATTCTGTTTGACAATGGTAATTCCATTTGGACTATTTGAATTCCCACGCATACCATTGGGCCTTTCAAACGCCACTGTAATGTACCATTGTAAGTTGTTTTTAAAATGTTGTTTGTGTTGTCAGATCCTGAAGCACCAGCTGGGCGCGCTGACTTCAGACGCGGCGGCGCTGATCTCGCGCGGGGACAGTCTGGTGTACGCGTGGCACGCGCGCAGCCCGCTGCTGGCCGACTTCCTGCAGGCGAGGGTGCAGGTACGGAGCACGTGACTCTCTCCGCGACTGAGGGTTCACAAGTGCACAGTGCACTCGGTTCCTTCAATATTGAATGAAGATTGTATTTTCTTTTTAAATGCATTTTGATGTTGCTACTGTTGACGTTATATTGAAATTTACAATTTTATTGTTTTTAGGGTTCCGTACCCAAAGGAAAAGAAAACGGCTGCTATACCAATAAATATTAAAAACTGAAATAAAAAATGTTGAAGGGGGCTCCCATACAACAACCGTGATTTTCGATATCTCATAAATCGTTATACCTAGAGAGTTGAAATTTTCGCAGATCATGTATTTCTATTGCCGCTATAACAATAAATACTAAAAACAGAATAAAAGTAATGTTTAAGGGGAGCTCCCATACAACAAACGTGATTTTATGTGTTGTCATCTCGTCACCAGTTGGTGAGCCCAACATGCGCGCCACGAGGTTATTGTGTCACTGCATTATCTCGCGCGTAGTGTACTTCACACTAAACAACGCCTAGATTTAAGCGGAGCGAAAATTTGCGCGCTCGGTGACTGAATTATCTCGTGGCGCGCCTGTGAGCCCTACTGACTGTATATGGGATACAGCAGTAATAGCTAGACAGTTGTCATTTTCAACGATGATGTATTTCTGTTAAGGCTATAACAAAAAATACTAAAAAAAGAATTAAAGAAATAATTGAGGGGGGCTTCCGTACAATAAATGTGTTTTTTTCGTTTCTTTCTCGTTATTAAATTTGGCAACAGGTAAACGCTTGAAATACTTTAAAAATAAATAATAATAATAAAAAGTATTTAAGGGGGCTCCCATACAAAAACGTGACTTTGCCGGGTTTTGTTTGAGTTGATATTAAAAGCAGTAATTCTTTGATAAACTAACATTGGTTACAAATGGTTAAAATGTAGGTCTAATATTGTATAGACATGGTAAGGAACCCTTCGTTCGCGAGTGCGACCATTGTTCTAACTTGACCAGTTTTTTTAAAACCTTATTTATCGAAAAAAATACAGTGTGCTGTATAAAGTGTGGTGTGTTGTGGTAGGACCGGCTGCGCGGCGAGTGGGCGGGCGTGCTCGGCGAGATCGAGGCGCGGCGGCGGCTGGCCGTGCGCGCGGAGCAGCACGCGGCCGAGCTGCGCGCGCTGCTCGAGCGCCTGCGCGACCAGCTGGAGCGGCGCGCGCCCGGCGCCGCCGACCTCGCGCTGGCCGAGCCGCAGCTCGAGCGACTGCAGGTGACGCCCTGACCGATCCACTTCGGGGTCTTGTAATTTTACTCAGCTCTGAATCAATCAGTTTTAAAAGTAGACGTTTGAAGGAGCTTGTGTTAGTGCCAGTGCCAAAACTGGCAACTTCTGGGTGAGCTTCCTCCATCGTCGACTCTGTGCTGTTATTCTTGGCCTTATCTAGAGTTAAGAGAAACGTTGAGATAAATGATACGTGTGTGTATCAGGAGCTGTGCGGTGAGCTGCGCGCCGCGCGCGTGGAGTTTCCCGAGCGCGCCGCGCTCAGCGTCGTGGAGGCCTTCGACCGGCTCAGCGACAAACACGCACACGACAAAAACAAAACGGTTAGTACATTACATCACTCCTATATCCACACAGAGCACACGTGTGCTCTCAGTCGGACTATCATTCTTGCATGAATTATATATATAGTCATTCTTTATTAATGCAAACTAAAGAAACCAGCTTTTTAACAGTGGCTTACGTGATATTCTGCATGACTTCTACATGAACATGCGCCGCGTGGCTTAGTTGTAGGAAGCTTGCTATCTACGGTTATTTCCTGGTATGAAAATGGTAGCATTTACACACGAACGCGTCCTAACTAAATCTCAATTAAAATTATTGTTATCCCTTTCTAATAAGATAAGAATTACCGAAAAGTAAGGGTATGGACTTATCAGTGGGGGATTTACCAGCAGGCTGTGTAGCAAATTTGGGGACCTTTTTTTTTTACTACCTCATAGAAATAAAAAAATAAAATTGTATGACGGTTTTCTGTATTCTGATGTTTTACAGAAGTCTGCAACAAATGTTGCCGACGACTTTTCCTTCTCACTTGTCCGTTCCGTGAAGCCGTTTGGCAATCTTCCATATTCTAGAGTACAACAGCTAGTTCGCCCCCAACCAGTAGTCGGTCTTCGCGCCCTCTCCCCGCACTTTGAAACAGCGTAAAGAGCGAAATTATACAAAATGTATTTCTCTCTTGCTACTATCAACCCATACATGCCCGTCCTACTATTGGTTGGAGGCTGCGAACTGCACGGTGTGTTTATAATTTAGTGATTTCAATTTGAATGTAGTAAATAATTAAATGAATAATTTTACCGATTTTATTGTAAAAAAACCTTGATCAGCGATTATTTTATATGCAATACCAACGAAATTGTTGAATCGTAAAAATAATCTAGGACATGACAATTTGACAATTGTGGAGGCAAGGGCGGGCAAAATTTGTAAATCCGCAACTGAGACTTATATTGGTGAAGTGGTGTATTCTTTAATGGCGAACCTCTACCAATATAGTGTGTGTTGTGTTCAGGAGGGCGTGGAGGCGGCGTGCGGCGAGTGGGTGACGCGCGCCAACCGCGCGCGCGAGGCGGCCGCGGCGCTGCGGGCCGCCCTGCGCGCGCCGCCGCTCGGCGGGAAGGACTACGACGAGTTCCCGCTGCAGGAGGACGCACTCGCGGTCAGTCACACACACACACACACACACACACACACATGCACATACACTTATCTCATATACGCATCTCTGACATACTATGCTGTCCAAATAAGAATACAATAAATAAGATACACAAATGGTGTCGCTAATATGTTTCGTATCCCTTTTACATGTAGTTTAAATAATTTTGTGAGAACCGATTATAGCAAGACAGTTCTTTGTTTCCACATACCTCTATTGAAAATCATAGACTAAAATTTAATCTGCCATTTTTTTATACAGCATGATTTTTCATTCATCAAAGGGCCTTGTTTAGACGTTTAAACCATGAAACTGAACAACTTTCTTTTTGGAACATAATAAAAAAATTACCTTCCATACTAAAGGTGTCTGCTGTTCAAATCAGTTTGTATGTGTTGCAAGCGTATACTGTTTATGATGAGTAGAGGTTGAAGAATTGATGTTAAGGCGCTGATTTATGAAAATCTTATAACGAACAAATAAAATACAAAAAAATACAGAAAGCGGTCTGCTATCGGTGACGGACGATCAAGGTGAAGTGTGTGTAAGGGGCGAAATCTCCCCCCCCCCCCCCCCTCCCTTGCCCCGCGCCGCTGGGAGCACCAAATTATTTATTCATATTTAGACCTATGTTCTATAGAAAAAGTTGTTCAGTGTCTTGGTCTAAAGAAACCCTGAGACTTTGGCGAATGAAAAAGCTCACTGCTTTCACAATTGTATTTATTTAATTTAGCGCGTGTTTGTGTGTTCCGCAGAAGGTGAAGTCGTCCCTGGAGGAGGTGTCGGCGCGCGCGCTCGAGCTGGAGAAGGAGTTCTCGTGGCTGGCGCGGCAGGGGCGCGGGGGGGACGGCGCGCGCGTGCGCCGCCTGCGCGACAAGCTGCGCACCGAGATCGACCACCTGAGGGACGAGTACCAGGAGCGCAGGGACCGGTCAGTGCCGCACACGCATCGCACACTTTTATACTTTTATGCTTCTACACAGATGGACTTGGATGGACAAAACTTATCACCCACATTCTCAACTTATTAATTGAAACAATGTAGAAAATGATCCATCAGTTCCTTTACCCAAACTTCGACACTTTCTTATCTGTTCTATTGTTATTTGACAATCAAGCATGATTTTATTACCGTTCTTTCGTTAAAACCAGGTAGCAACAATGGGGAAGATGCAATGTTTTTATTTTTGTTTTCATTTTAAATGTAGGGAATTTCTAACGAAATGTGGGAAGTTTTGGGGAGAGCATCAATGAGGGAAAAATGCGGGGATTCCAGGAATTTTGATTCAAAGGAGACGGGGCGAGAGTGGTCTTAGAACCAATAGCAATATATATTGTATGGGTAACTCTACTACACTTTCGTAGAAATTGGCATCAAAATCGAACCCGGCAGTTTCGAGAAAATTGACCTTTGAATAGAAAATCCTGTATTCCTCGCATTTTCCTCGCGTTGATGCTCTCCCCATAACTTCCCCTATTCTGTTTGATATTTCTTACATTTTGGGGCATTTCTCACTTTTTGGCAAACCTCGACCAATGACAGGACAGGAATGACGTAATAGGAACCATAGTCCGTATTAGCGCGAAAATTTAAACTGTCAATTTAAAACCGCGTTTTTTCAAATAAACTAAAATGTTTTTCATATTTTTGTGATCTATTCTACATGGAATTCTTTAAAATGAAAACAAATAAAAAAAAATGCATAACATTGGATATTCTCTATTCCGATAAGTAACTTTTTATGTAAGTTCAAAAGTACATAAAATTTGGTGTATTTTTGATTGCTCTGTAAAATTAAGAATGGTAGTTGCGGCAGATCTCATTTCAGAGGAAAACAAAATATAATGTATCTAAAATCCATGCAAATTGCATCTGTCACAATTAAACTCTTACGTTTTTTTAGGTATAAATGTTTAATTATGTTATTATTTGAACAACTCCCAGTCCAACGGGTCTATTAATTTGGATGTTTTACCATAATTAAAATATAATGCATGTTTTTATGAATGTAACTCGTTTGCGACAAGTTGTTAAGATTGTAAAGTAGTAGATGTTGTGTGTGCATGTGTTGTTGTGTTGTGGTAGATGGTCGGTGTGCCAGGCGGCGTGGGCGCGCCTGTACGCCGCGCTGGAGGCGAGCGGCGAGTGGCTGGACGCGTGCGGCGCCGCGCTGGACCGCGTGCGCGACCAGGCCACGCCCCTCGCGGAGCTCCGGCAGACGCGCGCGCACATAGAGCAGCAGGTGAGCGAGCACACGACCAGGCCACGCCCCTCGCGGAGCTCCGGCAGACGCGCGCGCACATAGAGCAGCAGGTGAGCGAGCACACGACCAGGCCACGCCCCTCGCGGAGCTCCGGCAGACGCGCGCGCACATAGAGCAGCAGGTGAGCGAGCACACGAGCAGGCCACGCCCCTCGCGGAGCTCCGGCAGACGCGCGCGCACATAGAGCAGCAGGTGAGCGAGCACACGACCAGGCCACGCCCCTCGCGGAGCTCCGGCAGACGCGCGCGCACATAGAGCAGCAGGTGAGCGAGCACACGACCAGGCCACGCCCCTCGCGGAGCTCCGGCAGACGCGCGCGCACATAGAGCAGCAGGTGAGCGAGCACACGACCAGGCCACGCCCCTCGCGGAGCTCCGGCAGACGCGCGCGCACATAGAGCAGCAGGTGAGCGAGCACACGACCAGGCCACGCCCCTCGCGGAGCTCCGGCAGACGCGCGCGCACATAGAGCAGCAGGTGAGCGAGCACACGACCAGGCCACGCCCCTCGCGGAGCTCCGGCAGACGCGCGCGCACATAGAGCAGCAGGTGAGCGAGCACACGACCAGGCCACGCCCCTCGCGGAGCTCCGGCAGACGCGCGCGCACATAGAGCAGCAGGTGAGCGAGCACACGAGCAGGCCACGCCCCTCGCGGAGCTCCGGCAGACGCGCGCGCACATAGAGCAGCAGGTGAGCGAGCACACGACCAGGCCACGCCCCTCGCGGAGCTCCGGCAGACGCGCGCGCACATAGAGCAGCAGGTGAGCGAGCACACGACCAGGCCACGCCCCTCGCGGAGCTCCGGCAGACGCGCGCGCACATAGAGCAGCAGGTGAGCGAGCACACGACCAGGCCACGCCCCTCGCGGAGCTCCGGCAGACGCGCGCGCACATAGAGCAGCAGGTGAGCGAGCACACGACCAGGCCACGCCCCTCGCGGAGCTCCGGCAGACGCGCGCGCACATAGAGCAGCAGGTGAGCGAGCACACGACCAGGCCACGCCCCTCGCGGAGCTCCGGCAGACGCGCGCGCACATAGAGCAGCAGGTGAGCGAGCACACGACCAGGCCACGCCCCTCGCGGAGCTCCGGCAGACGCGCGCGCACATAGAGCAGCAGGTGAGCGAGCACACGAGCAGGCCACGCCCCGGCATTCAACGACGTAATAATTCACACTTCGCGGTTTTCATCCTATCACTAGCACGCTCTATTTGCCATTATTTTGAACAATTAAACTATCCAACAATATCTGCCCAACGCGATGGAAAGAGGCACGCACAGAGGTAAGTGCCATAGACACCAGAAACTTCTATTTAGTCGAGGGCTTTGTGGGCGGGACTGTAATGCCCACTACGGTGGATAATATGAACGTCACTCGAGAGTGCAGCAGTTACGATTTTAGTGGTGGATATTCTTTGTTTAATTTTGTGGGTAGGTCTAAACAAAATACTGCACACGCCCACTACAGCGGTCACCGTGGAGGTGGAGCGGTCAATGCTTATACTTGACCGAACACCAGTACCTACCTGGTATTCATAAACTAAATACTATTATACTAAGATGTTGTTGAAGAAGCCATCTAATTAATTAAATAATAACTTGATGTCTCTTTGTAATACGATACCGTACAAGTGCTTGGTACCATACCATCTTGAAATGTACGTGTGTGTCGCAGATGCCGGCGCGCGCGCGCAGCGTGGCGGCGTGGCGCGCGCAGGGCCGCGCAGTGCTGGGCGCGTGCGGGCCGCCGCTGGCGCGCGCCGTGCAGGACCAGCTGGACCTGCTCAACGAGCGCTGGCACGCCGCCAACTGCGAGCTGCAGCGCCTGCAGGCACGGTAACCAAGCCCGCACACTAAGTTGCACTATATTGTTTATTTTTCAGTATTTTAAGATTGACATGTAATGTTTTTAACCAAGAAAGAATTGTAATGTATTGAAATTGGTTGCAAATCCGGACACAGGGTTCAGTAGCGTGCCTTAGCATATCCATCAGTAAACTAACACCGGCTGATGAAGATGGTAATCCAGTAGGTCCAAAGAGAGACCTGGCCCAACATTCGCACCTTTACAAATAAAGTGACTTAACTCAAAAAATTGGGATTTCGAGTTTCTGCTATAAACCGACCTTTAAAATTATAACTTACAACCCTAAAACCTTGAAATATTTTTTAGAACATTATCTATCACACTTTTACTGAGAAAAAAATACCCAAGTATATAGGGTTGTAAGGTTATGCTTTCAAATATCGTTTTATTGCAGAAAGTCCAAAATCCCCATTTTTTGAGTTCAGTCACTTTATTTCTAAACGTGCGATATGTAACACCTGTAAATGGCTTCGTTGAAATATGTTTAAGTCTGATTATTGTAATCTACATAAGAGGTGTTCTGAATAATGAAAAAAAAACAAAAGAAATGGCATGGTTTGTGTTCTGGCAGAGTGAACGCAGCGGAAGCAGCAGAGAGCGCCAACCGTTCTATAACGTCAGCGACGTCGGGCGAGGATGCGAGCGGCTCGGCGAGCGGCGCGACGCTGCGCGCGGTGCACGAGCTGCTCGACACCACCAGCGCCAACCCCTCCGACGCCACCAGCCTCTCCATCCGGCTCAGCCTCGTCAAGGTCACTACTAACTACTTCTACCACTGTTATTGAAATGGACTTAGACCCGTGCTCTGCCACTACATGTTGTGGAGTGCAGGTGTTGGGGATTGTCTGCGTCCGTAAGATGCGACATCATCTGTTCGGATCCACATGTACCCGCATCGTGTAGTTCAACCTGCAACACGAACAACAAGTGTGCTTAGTTTATTTAATGACTCCTAGGGCGATTAGGGTAATTGGATGAATGCAAAAAAAAATTTTTTACCCCAACTATACATGTACGTATAATCTAAAAAGGTAACTGCGACAGATGAAATTCCGAAGGAAAACAAAAGGAAATGTATCTGAAATCTATATCATTCTAGATTTTTGAGTACGGGTGTGGTTGGCCAATCGTTCTAACACGATAGTTCGACCATTTGACGGTTCTACCACTATAGTAAAAGTTAAAACGGTCCCAGAGAGTAAGTAGCGAGTTCCGTTTGAAGCGAGTTCAAGTGGCAATCGGCTATTTAGGCAACGATATTTAGGCAATCGCAGTGAGATGCCTTGCTGATAGATGAAGCGAAATCCAATGGTTTGTAGCGCACGTAGGTGGCGCCACAACAAGGATACAACAGTCGTGAAACGCGATATTGAAGTTTGCACTACGATCTGAATATACCTCTACCAGTTCCACACATGTACGTATAGACTTCTGTCCCCTGGTTGACTACCCCTTTCCCATCTGTCGTCACGCGGCCAAATGGCTTTTGCAGGAATCTCCCAAAGATTAATTGGATAAGAGCCGAGATAAGATAGAGATTCTTGTCCACCAGTGGACGGACACTGCCCCCTCAATAACCCGGCTGATAGTTAGGATGTTCGTCATGCGGCGCGCCTGGTGACAGTAACGTGACACGCGCCTTACATGGAATGCTGACACGCTGGACGACCGAGCTGCGCACACAATGTGTTAACATGGATGCGGCATATGAAGATAGCCAATCAGAAGCCGAAGCCTAAAATGCGGTATCGAAGTTTCTCCGAGATATTGCATAAATAGAAAATCCACGGTCTACCAACTGGACCTCGGGGGGAATTCCCCTTTTCCATCATGTTGTATTGGGCCAAATGGTCTTCAACATAATCCTAACAGTCTAACGGTAGATATCAGATGATATTCGTGATGTTTGATACAGCAGGCGCGGGCGCATGCGCGGGCGCGACGACGGCGGTGCAGGCTCGCACTCCCGCGTCGGCAAGTTGGCGTGTGTGGCGAGTGAGCTATGTCTTGACATCACGTGTGTAGTAACCAAAACTAAAACTAATTTAAACACCACGACTTACTCGTAAAATAATAGCTAAATAAATCAGAAAATCAAATCCCACATCATAATCGAATATTATTAATAATGCGAAAGAATTAGGGCGTTTGCGCACTCATGCATATCAAATTCGTATCCAATGCTGATCAAAATAAATTCCATAATATGACGTATATATATGGATGCGTGCATAAGCTGTCATACAATTACTAGAAGGCCAAATCGGATACGAATTAGATACGAATACTAATAAGGATGGGTGCACAAACGCATTACTGTTGAACGAGATGAAACTTGGCAAACACATGACTTTTCACCGCGGGAATAGTGCATTGTTCAACAAGGGTGTAGTTTGAGGCCCTAAGCGCAGTAATAGTAAATTTTACGACAAGTGCACATAATATTTCATGTCGACAAATTTAAAAAGTAAAATGGCAGGAATGAATTATTTAGAATATTTTTCTAAATTTTCTTGATTTTTTCTCGCAATCGAAGTGTAAAGCAGGGTTTACAACTCGTGCACAGAACCATTTTTGTCCTTGATAATATTAGCCATCGTCCTGCAAATTACTTATTTTGTGCACTTGTCGTAACATCTACTATTATACTACAACTATTTATACACTATACTTTCTGCCCTCTTTTTTTCAAGCGGATGCCGTAAGACAAAAAGTTTGTATCTCGAAGCCTACAAAAAGATACTGGCCGTTGGCTGGCTTGCAGGTCGAATTGTGAAGTCATATGGAATGAACATTATTCAATTCAATTCAATCATTTATTAATAAATAAAAATTTACACGTCACTAAATTCATCAATTACAATTTTTTTTAATCAAATTCAAAATTATCAATAATAAAATAAAAAGTAATAATAGATATATTTGTACTGACATTCAGATTTGTTTATTTGTGCAACTGGGGCAGTTAATTGTTAATGAATTCATTTATATTAAAATATGCTCTTGTTAGTAAAGGCATAAGTATTACAAATAGTTATTTCTAAATGTACCACCAACTAGTATTTCCACATATTTTCTCATAGGAGTAGTATAAAGCACTATGTATTACTCGGAAGAAAATGCAGTTCCCAACTCGTGTGTATTGAGATCATCAAACTACACCCTCGTAGGAAGCGATCATGTTCTTCCATCGATGAAGAATGTACTAATTTGTTACGAGAATATTTATTTAATATATTTGAGAGTGAAGACGCGGGCAGAAGCTTGACCTGATGAATGACCAATACTACAAAATACTGCGACCGCCACAGCAGCCGCGTCCGTCTTATCTCGTCATGCGGGGAGGGGATCGCATCCCGTCAGTTTTACAAATATAATAGCATTGTGAGTGTAAAACTAGTAGAAAATACTACGACATTAAATTGATGAGTTCAATTTATTCCCATGGTAATGCTTAGATTTTGTTTTTGTGACATCCTTGGTTCTCAAATAACTCAAAAATATGTAGTTAGACACAATGTTTCAAAATATCATTCTTAATTTTTTTTTATTTATCAGCTTTATTAAATTCAATACAATTAAATTCCCTTTACTTCACCGTTTTATATGTATTAAATAAAATAATTGAAACAACTGTGGAATTTAAATAAATATGTCAAAAATATATAAACAGGATCATAACATAATAAATTAATTACATTTCACATAAAGAAAAATGAATTGTAGTAAACACGTTTTATTAAAGTACAATGTCATCGAAAACGATCGACAACAGTAAAGACAGATCTTGAATGAATAAGTGCACATACTTCAGACAAAGATGCACACATGCACAATAAGGTTACGAAAGCGTCGCGGAAGCGCAGTAGAGCAGAGGCGCGGTGACATCTGCGCGTGGTGTGTAGTGTTTGGTAATAAATAAGCCGGCGAGTGCGGCGGGCGCCGGGCGGCGCGGCGCGGCGAGGCGCGGCGGGTCGCGTGGGGCGCGCGGCTATTTCTGACCTTATGAAAATATTTCCGACGCGAGAGAGTCGCACGCGCCGCCCGCGGTGCACTCGCCACTCGTGTTCGCGCGCGATTCAGAGCTTCAAAAATCCGCAATACTTGTTGAAGTGTAATGATTGCTACGAACCGCTTCGTATCGCGGCGTTATACGTTCACAACACGTGCTACTTGACGGACGTATGAATGGTTCGCGACGCGATCTGCCGCGAGATGGTTCCCCGGCGCGACGCCCCCGCGGGCCTTGCCCCCGGCCTTGCCCTGCCACATGTTAATAAACACCTTGATTGTTACTGCACGAAAACTGTGTTTATTTATTAACATATTTTAAACACTTCATCGGTTTGTGCGGATTTTGCGTCAATAGATAAACATTCCCGACGGGAATGTCAATGAACTGCATGCCTTTACCTATACGTACGAAATATGGAATGAAATGAGGAAGGCATAAAGTGTCTGAAGTGGGACAGATATAACTTGAAACGTTGGTGCTGAGTGTGCTGGTACTGCGTTGGTTCCCTGCTCGACTGTGCGTGTGATCTGTCGACCGCTGACCGGCGCTACTCTATATCGTTAGAAATAATATGTCGTTAAAAGTCCAACACACGATAACCGTGAAAGATGTGTGTTCAACATATCTTTCAATTTTAACTTATTAGAGCGCGGGGATGTTGCGATAGTGACGATAGCTTTTTACTTTACGACGAAGCGCTAACTGCCGTGTAAAAAATAACATTTGGTTTTTATAATTGTTTTGAGCAGTTTTGTTTGTTTAACGATGCATGTTTGTTTACTCATTGTTAGTGTTGTATACGGAGCAGTGTTGTAACGCCCGGTGTGTGTTGTGTGCGCAGGCGCGCGAGGAGGAGCTGGCGACGCGCCTGCGCGAGCCCGGCGCGCCCGCGGACCGCCTGCAGCAGGTATGCGTGTGTGGAATTATTTCACATTTTTTGTTTTTTTGCACTCATAGTGCTTGTTAGTGTGCGTCATTCAGAAAATCGCAGGTTCAAGTCCTGCCCGAGGCGAATCTATTATTTATTATTTCATATTACATTTCAACTTAGATTTCTGCGATTTATTTGTTAATTAATTTGCAGTCATGTATTTTTGTTCATAATTCCATTCCAACTAGGTTTGCCAGGCTGTTTAATGCCTACAAATAGCGGATTCAGCTCGATATTTTAGCCCTAAATGCTACGCTAGACGTGACTGTACGAGTCGGTGATTGTTCGTCCTCAGGCGGCTAGCAAGCTGAGCGCGCATCGCGAGTACATCGGGTCGCGTCTCGCGGCGCTGAGCAAGTTCAGCGCGCGGCTGGAGGCGGCGGGCACGTGGGCGGGCACGACGCGCGCGCGCCTCGCCGCCGCCGCCGCGCTGCCGGCGCAAGCACGCGCACACGCGCTGCACGACGTACAGGTAACGAGCTCAGCGCGCGGCTGGAGGCGGCGGGCACGTGGGCGACGTACAGGTAACGAGCTCAGCGCGCGGCTGGAGGCGGCGGGCACGACGCGCGCGACGTACAGGTAACGAGCTCAGCGCGCGGCTGGAGGCGGCGGGCACGTGGGCGACGTACAGGTAACGAGCTCAGCGCGCGGCTGGAGGCGGCGGGCACGACGCGCGCGACGTACAGGTAACGAGCTCAGCGCGCGGCTGGAGGCGGCGGGCACGACGCGCGCGACGTACAGGTAACGAGCTCAGCGCGCGGCTGGAGGCGGCGGGCACGTGGGCGGGCACGTGGGCGGGCACGACGCGCGCGACGTACAGGTAACGAGCACAGCGCGCGGCTGAAGGCGGCGGGCACGTGGGCGGGCACGACGCGCGCGACGTACAGGTAACGAGCTCAGCGCGCGGCTGGAGGCGGCGGGCACGACGCGCGCGACGTACAGGTAACGAGCTCAGCGCGCGGCTGGAGGCGGCGGGCACGTGGGCGGGCACGACGCGCGCGACGTACAGGTAACGAGCTCAGCGCGCGGCTGGAGGCAGCGGGCACGACGCGCGCGACGTACAGGTAACGAGCTCAGCGCGCGGCTGGAGGCGGCGGGCACGTGGGCGGGCACGACGCGCGCGACGTACAGGTAACGAGCTCAGCGCGCGGCTGGAGGCGGCGGGCACGACGCGCGCGACGTACAGGTAACGAGCTCAGCGCGCGGCTGGAGGCGGCGGGCACGTGGGCGGGCACGACGCGCGCGACGTACAGGTAACGAGCTCAGCGCGCGGCTGGAGGCAGCGGGCACGACGCGCGCGACGTACAGGTAACGAGCTCAGCGCGCGGCTGGAGGCAGCGGGCACGTGGGCGGGCACGACGCGCGCGACGTACAGGTAACGAGCTCAGCGCGCGGCTGGAGGCGGCGGGCACGTGGGCCGGCACGACGCGCGCGACGTACAGGTAACGAGCTCAGCGCGCGGCTGGAGGCGGCGGGCACGACGCGCGCGACGTACAGGTAACGAGCTCAGCGCGCGGCTGGAGGCGGCGGGCACGACGCGCGCGACGTACAGGTAACGAGCTCAGCGCGCGGCTGGAGGCGGCGGGCACGTGGGCGACGTACAGGTAACGAGCTCAGCGCGCGGCTGGAGGCGGCGGGCACGACGCGCGCGACGTACAGGTAACGAGCTCAGCGCGCGGCTGGAGGCGGCGGGCACGACGCGCGCGACGTACAGGTAACGAGCTCAGCGCGCGGCTGGAGGCGGCGGGCACGTGGGCGACGTACAGGTAACGAGCTCAGCGCGCGGCTGGAGGCGGCGGGCACGACGCGCGCGACGTACAGGTAACGAGCTCAGCGCGCGGCTGAAGGCGGCGGGCACGTGGGCGGGCACGACGCGCGCGACGTACAGGTAACGAGCTCAGCGCGCGGCTGAAGGCGGCGGGCACGTGGGCGGGCACGACGCGCGCGACGTACAGGTAACGAGCTCAGCGCGCGGCTGGAGGTGGCGGGCACGACGCGCGCGACGTACAGGTAACGAGCTCAGCGCGCGGCTGGAGGCGGCGGGCACGTGGGCGGGCACGACGCGCGCGACGTACAGGTAACGAGCTCAGCGCGCGGCTGGAGGCGGCGGGCACGTGGGCGGGCACGACGCGCGCGACGTACAGGTAACGAGCTCAGCGCGCGGCTGGAGGCGGCGGGCACGACGCGCGCGACGTACAGGTAACGAGCTCAGCGCGCGGCTGGAGGCGGCGGGCACGTGGGCGGGCACGACGCGCGCGACGTACAGGTAACGAGCTCAGCGCGCGGCTGGAGGCGGCGGGCACGACGCGCGCGACGTACAGGTAACGAGCTCAGCGCGCGGCTGGAGGCGGCGGGCACGTGGGCCGGCACGACGCGCGCGACGTACAGGTAACGAGCTCAGCGCGCGGCTGAAGGCGGCGGGCACGTGGGCGGGCACGACGCGCGCGACGTACAGGTAACGAGCTCAGCGCGCGGCTGGAGGCGGCGGGCACGTGGGCGGGCACGACGCGCGCGACGTACAGGTAACGAGCTCATCGCGCGGCTGAAGGCGGCGGGCACGTGGGCGGGCACGACGCGCGCGACGTACAGGTAACGAGCTCAGCGCGCGGCTGGAGGCGGCGGGCACGTGGGCGGGCACGACGCGCGCGACGTACAGGTAACGAGCTCAGCGCGCGGCTGAAGGCGGCGGGCACGTGGGCGGGCACGACGCGCGCGACGTACAGGTAACGAGCTCAGCGCGCGGCTGGAGGCGGCGGGCACGTGGGCGGGCACGACGCGCGCGACGTACAGGTAACGAGCTCAGCGCGCGGCTGGAGGCGGCGGGCACGTGGGCGGGCACGACGCGCGCGACGTACAGGTAACGAGCTCAGCGCGCGGCTGGAGGCGGCGGGCACGTGGGCGGGCACGTTTGGCCCCTGGTCCCAACACTTGACTAGGCAAGTAGCTTCCCGTTTTCTTTCCGTCATCACTCTGTCAACTGGCCTCAACATTTAACTCAAAAATACCATAAGCGTGATATGATATGCTGCTGCTGGAGCTGCCATCCATGCTGGACTGGGAGCAAGAGAAAAACATAGAATGTGCCAGCTGCATTTCCTCCTGGGCATACTGTAGAAGCCAGCAAGGGGATCCGATGGTTTCTGTGTATTGCAATTTAGACGATGGGCTGTCAACATGTCACTACAGCAATATACCTACGAATCTATCTTGAATAACTCTCAAAACTTTGTCAGATGTGGCGAACGACCTTTGTTTAGGTCGTTTACTTTTCGGCTACCCCATTAGGGATAAAGACGTGAATATTTGTATTTATGTGATATGATACCGCAAATGGGGTTTTAGTATAGTATAGCGTCACAGACGCCACAACAGAATGATAGACAGATACTCTGTAGAAATGTATCCAACTACTTCTAGTGCATCTATTTGTCAAATTTGCCGCTTAGCAGCAGTTGACTATGTCGCTGCTTAGAAAGCGTATATTTTAATAGGTAGATGTTAATATATGTATGTACTGATTCCCATCAGACACAAATATCGGAGCGCGAGGCGGAGGTCCGCGAAGTGATCGAGAACTACAACAACGTGGAGCGCGAGTGCTTCGCGGCGGCGCAGGCCGTGGCGCCCGAGCTGCGCGCGCGCGCCCTGCAGCTGCGCGCCGACTGGGCGCTGCTGCGCGCTCCCCCCGCGCCCGCGCCCGCGCCCGGCGCCGCCGACGCCGACGCGCCCGCACCCGGTGAGTTGCTCATAGCTCGGCTACAAACACCGCGGGTGAAGGGCGTCACTTGACCTAGTTAAGACTGTATGGATTAACAACTTTAACCATCTTTGTATTGAACGCTAACATTTGTATACGTTTGCCATTGGTGATGGGTACTACTTGAATCTGTAGTTAGATTATTAATACATCATTCAATTACTTCTATTGTATGGGACATTTTTCTACAGATCCTTAATTGACTCAAAGGTCATAGTTTCCTTACAGTTCTTTTGAATAAAAATATTAGAGTACTATTCTCTTTAAATCAAGGTTTTTATATAAATAATTGTGTGTGAAAAATGTCTCATTGTACAATGTTTTGTTAGTGCTAATCAAATATACTGGACTGTAATATCACTTTCACTATGTTTATGTATTGCACGATTGTACTGTTCCGCTCCTGTTGTATCTAACATATAAACGTGTGTACCTGTCGATACTTGGTGTGGGAAATAAACTTGTGCTATACTAACAGCTTGTTTCATTGGTATAAGTACACCGAATGATTAGTTTTTGCTAACACTAATATTAGATATCATTTATTTGTTTCTTTCTATTTTGACAATTACACCTTACACCTTTTAAAAACAAGATTCAGAATGCGCTTTAATTTAAACTGAATCGCAATTTGAGTGGCCTCTACAATCATTCACAAACCTCCAAGGTAACCTCTATGTTCATATTGATCGAATAGAATATATTCAAAAACGTTTCCTTCGGTACCTTCAATTTAAATGTAAAAGAAAGGACCATGGTTATCGAGAGTTGTTGTAAAAAGTATCATTGTCTACCTTTGGCTAAAAGACGTGAAGTATCTGACCTGACCTGGTATATTTGTTAAACATTTTGAATGAAGGAATCGACTGTCCTGACCTTCTGGAAAAAGTATACATCTATGTACCTCATAGTTTATCCATTAGACACAGGAAGCCACTAGCTAATCCGCAAGCGAAAACAAACTATCGTCGAAAAGAATTTATATTAAAAGTCAGTAAGTCATTTAACAAACTTGTAACACAACATAATAGCTTAGAATTGTTTTGTTCAAAACTCTCAGAAATAATGCGAGTATCACTACATATTTTAAAATTTAAGTTCCTAGCCTAGTAATTATTACATTCGCATAGGTATACACACACACACGCGCGCACAGTCACAAACACACTACACTAAGGATGAGTCCATCTGCTTAAATGTTATAATATAGTTAAGATTACCCAAAATTTCTATAACATAAGTTTGTTTATATTAATTTACACTTCTCATGCTCGGAAAGTGCCATTTTGTGCAGGGTGTAGGTTGCACAAACTTGATTTTTGTGCACAAGTCAAAAAGGTATCTACCCATAAATGCATCTTTTCTAAAGCAAAGAAAATTAGGCTTTACAGCCAAACGTCATAAAAAGTTCATAGATAAAACTTGTTATTTCATAAAATTTGCTTTAAAACATTTGGCTTTTGGGTTTTTGTGACATAAAATTATATTAAAAATTAAATTCCAGTACGTTAGTTTATTTAATTTACTATTACAAAATTAATTTAATAGTAGGCAGTATAAATCTCAGTCCGAGCTTAATATTTCACGTCGAAAGATTTAAAAAGTTAAATGGCAGGATGAATTGTTAAGTTTATTTACATTTTTTGTAGAATTTCCTCAATTTGTAGTGAAAAACATAAAATTACTTAATTTTGCAACCCTACCCCCGACCCCCGCACCGCACGCGGGATCTCTACTCTCACTGTGCGAGGAAATACACGGAACGCAGACTAGATGGCGCCACATGACGTACACACGGTGTAGAACTGCTTCTAAACGAGCAATATTTATGGGAAAAGCCCGGAGCCGTAGTGGCTGGCAATCATTGCAACTATTGCCAGCCATACCATGAAATATTGCTGTCAGACCACGGGCTTGGGATCAAAATAGATAAGGATAGGATATGGACATCATTCGGGTCAACTCGCGATATTTAGGTAAAACATAGAATTATACACTTCCATGCTGGCCTGGGAGCGAGACATATAATGTGCCAGCTGCATTCCCTTCCGGGCATGTTGTAAAAACCAGCTAAATGATCCGAGAGTTTCAGTATATTTTAATTTAGGCGATGGGATGACAACCTGTCATTACAGCAATATACCACCAAATCTATCTTATAGAACCCTCAAAACTTTGTCAGATGTGGCGCACTTTTGTTTAGGTCGTTAACACTCTGCCTACCCCATTGGGGATAAAGGCGTGATTAAGGTAGGCAGACCGTAAACGACCTAAACAAAAGGTCGTTCTTCCACGTCTGACAAAGTTTTGTGTGTTATTTAAGATAGAAAGGTATATTGCTGTAGTGACAGGTTGTCAGCCCGCCTAAATTGCAATATACTGAAACCTTTAGCTGCATTTTACAGCATGTCCGGGAGGAAATGCAGCTGGAACATTCTATATTTTTCTCTCGTTCCCAGTCGAGCATGGAACAAACCACTACCATTTTCAAGTTGCTCAAAAACTTAATAATTACGCTTAGGTTTGTGTATCGTACTATTAATAGGTACAATGAAGTCTTGAGACTTGAGGACAAGAAAAAAACTGGCCGGCCCCGCTCCGCAAGAACACCAGCAGTGATCAAAGCGTTCAAGGCGCGCATACGAATAAATTCTGCCCGAAAGGATTTAAAGATGCGAAAATACAATAAAAAGAGTGGGCATCTACTTAAGGCCCGTCTTAAAGCAATAAGACTCAAAAGATCCCGGATGTTGTTAAAATGGTACGCAAAAGACCGACACCGTGATATACTCTTTATGGACGAAGCTTTAGAGCTCAAATGATGATGAAGTTTAAGAGCTGTAATGATGATGAAGTTTAAGAGCTGTAATGATGATGAAGTTTAAGAGCTGTAATGATGATGAAGTTTAAGAGCTGTAATGATGATGAAGTTTAAGAGCTGTAATGATGATGAAGTTTAAGAGCTGTAATGATGATGAAGTTTAAGAGCTGTAATGATGATGAAGTTTAAGAGCTGTAATGATGATGAAGTTTAAGAGCTGTAATGATGATGAAGTTGAAGAGCTGTAATGATGATGAAGTTTAAGAGCTGTAATGATGATGAAGTTTAAGAGCTGTAATGATGATGAAGTTTAAGAGCTGTAATGATGATGAAGTTTAAGAGCTGTAATGATGATGAAGTTTAAGAGCTGTAATGATGATGAAGTTTAAGAGCTGTAATGATGATGAAGTTAAAGAGCTGTAATGATGATGAAGTTTAAGAGCTGTAATGATGATGAAGTTTAAGAGCTCAAATGATGATGAAGTTTAAGAGCTGTAATGATGATGAAGTTTAAGAGCTGTAATGATGATGAAGTTTAAGAGCTGTAATGATGATGAAGTTTAAGAGCTGTAATGATGATGAAGTTTAAGAGCTGTAATGATGATGAAGTTTAAGAGCTCAAATGATGATGAAGTTTAAGAGCTGTAATGATGATGAAGTTTAAGAGCTCAAATGATGATGAAGTTTAAGAGCTGTAATGATGATGAAGTTTAAGAGCTGTAATGATGATGAAGTTTAAGAGCTGTAATGATGATGAAGTTTAAGAGCTGTAATGATGATGAAGTTTAAGAGCTGTAATGATGATGAAGTTTAAGAGCTGTAATGATGATGAAGTTTAAGAGCTCAAATGATGATGAAGTTTAAGAGCTGTAATGATGATGAAGTTTAAGAGCTATAATGATGATGAAGTTTAAGAGCTGTAATGATGATGAAGTTTAAGAGCTCAAATGATGATGAAGTTTAAGAGCTGTAATGATGATGAAGTTTAAGAGCTGTAATGATGATGAAGTTTAAGAGCTGTAATGATGATGAAGTTTAAGAGCTGTAATGATGATGAAGTTTAAGAGCTGTAATGATGATGAAGTTTAAGAGCTCAAATGATGATGAAGTTTAAGAGCTGTAATGATGATGAAGTTTAAGAGCTGTAATGATGATGAAGTTTAAGAGCTGTAATGATGATGAAGTTTAAGAGCTGTAATGATGATGAAGTTTAAGAGCTGTAATGATGATGAAGTTTAAGAGCTGTAATGATGATGAAGTTTAAGAGCTGTAATGATGATGAAGTTTAAGAGCTGTAATGATGATGAAGTTTAAGAGCTGTAATGATGATGAAGTTTAAGAGCTGTAATGATGATGAAGTTTAAGAGCTGTATAGATGATGAAGTTTAAGAGCTGTAATGATGATGAAGTTTAAGAGCTGTAATGATGATGAAGTTTAAGAGCTGTAATGATGATGAAGTTGAAGAGCTGTAATGATGATGAAGTTTAAGAGCTGTAATGATGATGAAGTTTAAGAGCTGTAATGATGATGAAGTTGAAGAGCTGTAATGATGATGAAGTTTAAGAGCTGTAATGATGATGAAGTTGAAGAGCTGTAATGATGATGAAGTTTAAGAGCTGTAATGATGATGAAGTTTAAGAGCTGTAATGATGATGAAGTTTAAGAGCTGTAATGATGATGAAGTTTAAGAGCTGTAATGATGATGAAGTTGAAGAGCTGTAATGATGATGAAGTTTAAGAGCTGTAATGATGATGAAGTTGAAGAGCTGTAATGATGATGAAGTTTAAGAGCTGTAATGATGATGAAGTTGAAGAGCTGTAATGATGATGAAGTTGAAGAGCTGTAATGATGATGAAGTTGAAGAGCTGTAATGATGATGAAGTTTAAGAGCTGTAATGATGATGAAGTTGAAGAGCTGTAATGATGATGAAGTTTAAGAGCTGTAATGATGATGAAGTTGAAGAGCTGTAATGATGATGAAGTTTAAGAGCTGTAATGATGATGAAGTTGAAGAGCTGTAATGATGATGAAGTTTAAGAGCTGTAATGATGATGAAGTTGAAGAGCTGTAATGATGATGAAGTTGAAGAGCTGTAATGATGATGAAGTTGAAGAGCTGTAATGATGATGAAGTTGAAGAGCTGTAATGATGATGAAGTTGAAGAGCTGTAATGATGGAGTCTTGTTGAGTGTACGAAAAGACAAGAGTGCACTAAATCTCGCTCGTTTCAGAGCGAAACGTAAAGTCCAGCAATCTCTTATACTGGAAATTCTCTACGCAGACGCTGTTTGTCAGAAAAAATACCTCGACAAAATCGTGGACGATTCCTGTCGGAAATTCGGCCTAGTGATCAACAAATCAAAAACTTAGGTTCTGAAACAACCTGCAAGTGATACTGCTGCTTACCCAGGTGGGAAAAAGCTTGACGAAGTAGGTACCTTTCGATATGTTGGGTGTCTGGTTCGCAGCGACAATCGTCTGGAGTCTGATATATCTGCGCGAAGCCGCTGCTGGCTTTGGAAAACTCAACCAACTATAGTATGGAAGTCGCATGACCTGAAACTTCACACTAAACTCGCCGTATACATAGCAATTATACTACCTCTGCTTCTGTACGCTTCGGAGACATGGTGTCTGTACAAGGGTGATATCAAACGTCTCGATGTTTTTACATGAAGTGTCTCCGGGCTATTTAACGGCTGAAGTGGCAAGATCATATTTCAAACTCGGAAGTTCTTCGTCGTACTAATTTGACCGGTATGGAGAGCATGCTAATGAAGTCACAGTTACGATGGGCTGGACACGTCGTGCGTATGAATTCCTCAAGGTTGCCGAAGAAAGTCTTTTACTCAGAGTTTAACTCAGGAAAGCCAAATCCTGGAGGACAATTAGCGAGATCTGAAACGCCACTTACCATCCGCCGAAATATCTTGCGAGCTGAAATGCTCTTAAAACGGGCACCGATAAATTTGAATGCACCCGACTTGAACATCTCTACGCCAAACGCCAGATCCTAAAATGTCGGCCCGAGCCCTCCTATAGTTACACAATTTTCGTAGACACAAGGCGCCGGCACACCACACTCACGGCTACCGAGAATACGTATCGCTTTGACCCGTTACAATAGTAAAATGAAACTAATCGCGACTACTGAAAAAGGGATATTGGTATGATATATGGTATGAATATGATATGGATACGATATGAATATATGGTTATATAAAAAAACCTTAATGTATCAACTGAGAAGAAATCATTGGCGATTTTGACCTTGGGCCATTGTCTAAGTAATGGCTCAGATATACCGGGTGTAAGGGACAGCGTCCCACAAACTGTTCATCTTTCACCAGGTTTTTTCACCAGTTAACAGTCAGGTATTTATTTAGGGAGTGTTTTTATTTTGTTTTTTCATAGAAATTCTCTGGTCGAGGTGGTCATTTTGAATGTAAAAGCTAAATAAAAAACTTCCTCGAAAGATTTTCATGGTGAAAGTTGTTCAGTGCCCCTCGCATCTCCTCGCCGTGAAGCGCGGCTCCGCTCGGCTGCAGCTTCAGTGACGCTCTCATACATTCTCATACAAAGAATCATTTTTAATTAATGTTGTCACTCACAATGCTATTTTTATTTCATATAATATGGAATAATCATTTGTGTCGCAATGCCGCGCCGCGCCGCGCCGCGCCGTGCCGCGCCGCGCCGTGCCGCTGCAGATGTCGTAGCGCGGTCTAACCTCTGCACCCCGTATGGTTGGCGTGGCCGGCGCACACTCGCGGGTGTTGCAGCATTTAACTGCAGCTTCACATTACAAAAATAATATTGCTCGTCTAGGAGGGGGTGGTTCGTCAACTGAACTCGCAATCAACTGGTCCCGCGGGATGAGTTGATGAATCTTATATTAAATAATATTAACTATTCGTCAACTGAACCCGCTTTAAAGTTTGCATAGAACAGTTTTGCCAAACATTCGATAGTACAACAATTTATTTGTTGTACTTATATCATTCACACAATCGATGTAGTACAACTTTATCAACAATATCGGTCGATAGTATCGGTCGTTTGCTAACAAAAAACAGTCGATACTATTAATAATATCGATTTGAGCCCCATGGTTTAGTGGATAGGGCCGCTGCCTCCTGAGTTAGCGAGCGCTACCTACCAATGTGTTTTTCAGTTTTCGAATTTCATATGAACGTTTATTCGGCGCTTTTTCCGTGCTTCGGAAGGCACGTTAATCCGTTGGTCCCGGTTAATATCGTTAATTACCGTAGATATTAGTCGTTAAACCATATCAGATGCCAGTGCTAAACGTTGGCGGCTTGAAAACTCTGACCTAATCTACGATTGGGTCTGGTTTTCCTTCTGGGTTGCGTAGGTCAGATAGCAGTCGCTCTGTGTAAAAACCAGTACCCTCGTTCAATCCCCCTAGATTAGGTAGCCGACCCCGTGAGATACAGGATAAGGCTAGGGAGATGATGACTATCGATACTATCGATTGTTTTGGTCAATAGATTATGAGCATTCACTCGATAGTATCGAACGCAGCATGCAGGTACAGTGAGCTGTTGAATAAACTTTGTTTAATTTTTTTTTTTTTGCCTACGTATACTATTTACCTTTGGAAAATTGTTTAGTTTCATGGGTAAAATCACACACTAAAATATGTTCAGCATTTTTTTACTCACTGTGCAAAACAATCGATATTATCTATCTATAGTATCGATAGTTTGTTCAATATCGGAGAGCAAGAGTATCGATTGTTTCTTCGTTTCCAACGAACGATACTATACTAGATAGTATCGACAGTTTGTTCAATATCGGAGAGCAAGAGTATCGATTGTTTCTTCGTTTCCAACGAACGATACTATACTATATTAGTCCAAAACAATCGATAGGGAACTATCGATCGGCAACACTAGCATAGAAAGAACCAAAAAAGTACAGTTAGCAACATCTGTACTTTTTGAACTCAAATATAAAAGTGGATTCAGTTGACGAAATAGTTAAAGAAAATGTAATTTATTTTATGATTCATCAACTCATCCCGCGGGACTAGTTAATTGCGGGTTCAGTTGACGAATAGCCAGTCTTCACAAACAGCTCTCTGAGCAATGCAACTTTTTACCGCGGGACTAGTTAATTGCGGGTTCAGTTGACGAATAGTCAGTCTTCATAACAGCTCTCTGAGCAATGCAACTTTTTACCGCGGGACTAGTTACTTGCGGGTTCAGTTGACGAATAGTCAGTCTTCACAAACAGCTCTCTGAGCAATGCAACTTTTTACCGCGGGACTAGTTAATTGCGGGTTCTGTTGACGAATAGTCAGTCTTCACAAACAGCTCTCTGAGCAATGCAACTTTTTACCGCGGGACTAGTTAATTGCGGGTTCAGTTGACGAATAGTCAGTCTTCACAAACAGCTCTCTGAGCAATGCAACTTTTTACCGCGGGACTAGTTAATTGCAGGTTCAGTTGACGAATAGCCAGTCTTCACAAACAGCTCCCTGAGCAATGCAACTTTTTACCGCGGGAAAACTCTTTAGCTGGTGGTTAAACCACGGGACGGAAAGCTAGTCAACTATACAGTAACATTTCATTTTTACTTATTTTAAAATACATTCATGTCATCGTTGGTAATAAAATAAGTAATAACAACTCGTGTTATTAAAAAACTGCGTAGATTATTTATCACCGCGTTTATGTGAAATTAGAGCAAGAAATCACAGCTACACAGCGTGCCAGATTATGGAACGTATGTGGGGTAAAAAACTAGAAGGAATGAACAAAGCCTAGAGAGAGTTCCTGAAGTTTGGCTTACTTTCGAATGAAGCGCCCCAGATAGTGTCAAAGCAGGAGGGGGACGCGCGGGCGCGGGGCGGGCGGCGGTGACAATACGCCGCGTGGAGTCATCAAGCCCCCCCCGGCCGCGACCCCGCCCGCCGCCGCCCGGCGACGCGCGCTAAAGGCTACCCCGAGCAGCACCGCCGCCGAGCCGACACTAAACTTTACACTTTACAGCTCGCTAGAGAAGCCGCGGCTTAACACGGGACACGGGGAACTAACCACCTATACCCATGTTTATGTTTTGTCTTCGCGCTAACAAAACTAGTCCATATACATATAAGTATAATTGCACAGAGTAGTATAGCTAAAAACTTATAAGCGTATGATTTTAGGAATCACAGATTTGTTATAGCCGTTATAGCGTGACCGTTGATTAAAATCTAAAAAGATCCACTCAGTAGGTAATCACAGACCTGCCGAATAGGTACCATAGAGCTTATGGTAAGTTCTTAAGTCCTTCTCTTTTCCTGTCTCTGTCTTTCTCTCTAGGTCTTTTTAGTCAGTGGTCGTATAGCATGACCTTGGTAGTGTAGAGGATCCAATTAGCAACAGACGCTTGTTTAAGATTTTCGTCGTTCTGATTTCGGCAGAATCAGCGTGAATTACTGATTAACAAAATGAATGTTGTCGCATTCTAAAGTATGTTGCTTCGTACTAATAGTGTGGTACAATTTTAGAGTCATCTCTTAGAACTACACACTAAAATGTAAGATTTTGTCTTTCCCCTCTCAGTGGTCTACAATGCGAGAACATTCATTTTGTAATCAGTAATTCACGCTGTTTCTAACGATATCAGTTGTCGGTATAGCTGTTCAGTCAGACACAAATTGTTATTTTAGTGTTTTTACCACCTTTACCTAGGTACCTACGTAGATACATATGATCAAATATTACATCTGTCCACCGTACAGTATCGAGCGGTTTAGATTCGTATAACACCTACTCATGTGAACACGCGTGTATTGTTACTCTACCATACAAGAATTGTATAAAGTCCGCGCTCCGTAAAAGGTTTTGCACAATGCACAGCGAGCACAGCACACCTCCCGTCGCTCCCGTCCTTTGCTATTTCTGCACCTTTGTCTAATTTTATTAATTAAAACTGTAAAATTGCTAGATTAGTTAAACTTTTCTTATTCGGCCATCCGTGGGCAGTCAATGAATACAAGATATTAAATTATAAATACGGTCCCTCACTTTTATTAGTATTATGCGAGACGCGACCGCTAAAACATCGCTACCGCACTCTACACGAGGAACGGAATTCGTATGTTCCGAAACATGTCGTAAAGATCCACTAAAATAAAAGACCGTTGACCGTTTTTATCATTAAAGTCACTGATATGATAATTAAGAAGGTCTATGCTTGCAATGACTTGAAATAGTGCTAGAGTGGTTCATAGCGGCTCGTAGAACTTTCTGCTGTTTTAACTGAAACCATAGTTCGTGAGATTTAAACAGGAGCGACGGCTCCTTTGTTAGGTTTCATCAGTACATTCACCCTCATATTCTAGATCTAGACGCCTGCTTAGTGATATGAAATTATACAAAAGCGTTGTGTTTATACTATAATCTACAAAAACTGAGTTAAATCATAATAAAGACGTAATCTGAAAAGTTGGATTTATGTTTAAATTAAGTTAAATTCGTGAATGTCGATAGAGATATAAATTGTCCGCATATTTGCTCACGAGCTGTTAGTGAACTTGGGAGTCAAAGCGTGTTTAATATGATAAACGTTTCCCTTAATTGTCGTACATTATACGGGAGTAAAGTTAAGGCTGATATAGGAATAGTGTGGCGAGCGTAATTGTGAATAAATTTGGGCTCACCCCTTGTCGGGAGGGAGAGCGTCAATGAAACTCGGCACATTGAAAACATCGCGCCAGGAAAAGTCAATCCGAGACGGTGATATCGCGGCCGCACAGGAGGAAAAGGAACGTACAGACAAGGGGAAGATTTCCCTCTCGTTTGGGCGGCGGGTGCAGGCAGGGTGCCAGGGTGCCCCGTGCCATGCCGGCACCGGGCACCGGCAGTGTGACTGGGGCGCCCGCAGCGGGCACTCTCGCTGTGCGCCGCGTGACGAGCGAGCGAGCGCGACAACCCGCGCGCGGTGACGACGACGTGGCGCTGCTGCCGCGCCGGCGCCGGCGCCCCCAGCACGGCGCCCGCACGCAGCACACACTACGCTCATGTACCACACGCGCCCGCGCCGGACACTCGCCTAGATTACGCGGGAAAAACTAATTTGGAAAAGAAAACTTTGTTTTGTAAGTTTCGGGATTTTGTTTTTAGTCATCGAGAATGAAGAACTTGCCTATAATTAATTAGAAACTTTTTTTTGCTTGCAATAGAATAGGTACCTACAGTTTTCTACTTTCCATTTTCGGATTATAAATTCATATTTTTAGTCGTAGTTAACTGTTAGAACGCAGAAACGTCATTATGTGTTTAGATTTATGTGCAGTAATTTTGAAGAACGACATTTCTGTATCATTTTTTGCATACAAATATACATACATAAAATCTCGCCTTTAAGGGACCTTACGGCGTAGGCAGAGAGTAAAATGCCTCGTAAAAGGCGCTTTCGCCACGTCTGACAAAAATTGAGGGCATTTTAGATTGTAATGTGTTTTGCATTCCATTGATACGTTGTTGTCAGCCCATCGCCTAAATTACAATACACTGTAACCCTTGAATCTCTTTTGCTGACTTCTACAGCATGCCCGGGAGGAAGGGCAGCTGGAACATTCTATGCTTTTCTATCCCTCCCAGTCCAGCATGGAAGAATTCTTTTACCTGTTATATTTTTATTTTCAAACTTTCCGTGTGTGGTGTAGGTATAGTATGTTATAGCTCTGCTATGCGATCCGGCCTTATTTTTGCGGGTGCCGAAACCTTGAGTTTTACGAACAATATTAGAATACTTTGCTAAAATTAGCGTCGCGCGAAGTGTGCGAGGGTGCGCGCGGGTAGGGTCACGGCGGGGGGTCGCAGGGGGGTGGCGGGGCGCGGGGGGCAAGGTCACGGTCAGGAGAGATGTCGACTTGCTCTCAGCTGCCCGACACCAACTTTCCTGCCATACACGCACTTGATCTAACAACAAAACAGACTTTCAGTTGGCACAAGATCTGTTCCCACTTTTGGTTAACACTCTCGCCTCGCTGATTCTAAGTAACGTGACATGTAGACTTTTATATAAGCCACAGTGTACGTAGTATTATAGTTACTCTGTGGCCCCAGCAAATACACAAATATTTATGTATTTTTTCAAAGTACCTATTCAAAACTGGACTGAAGTCCTGACGGCACCCACAATACAAGCCGATTTGATCTGATAACTATTTCAATTTGACTACACAGTTATTCATAAGCAACTTCTCCGTTATCATATTACTATTGTAGCAACAATATAATTGTTTGCAAACAGGAAAGTGCAACTTCTGTGAAGCCAACAAACTATTTCAGTGAACGTAACCCTTTCGGCAGTATCCAGTATCGCGTGCATTGTAAAACTTTGGATCACTGCAAACTATTTCCTGTCCAGGAACCGTATTTTGAATTACTCGAACTCCAATGCGCATACGAGAGAACAAATTTCGCATGCGATTTTTATTCCTTTTACGTTGACGTGACAGGGCATGTGATAGCAACGTGGAATTAGTATGCTGCCCGGATAACTTCTCGAATAATTGACCTGAAAAGCGCTTTCTGCTGTTGCTTTAGTGTTAATATTGAGAGTGGAGACACATAAAATAACGGCTACGTTCCCCGTCATGACGTCGTAACTTAATCTGGTTTTTACGTTGTGCCACGTGGATATCCACGTCACGACGTCTTGACGTGTTAATGTGTGGTAGACTGGGTGTGTATTGTAAGTTAACAGAAATGAGTGATTGATTCACCCGAATCCCGGTTAGCCGTAATTTACTGTAGCTGCCTCCAGCCAGACCTTGGTGTAAGGTTACTCCCGGCTCTCCTGGAGCCCGCGATCTCCTAATCCTAATCCCTACTCTCCCTCCCACGCCGCCTGGCTAATTCTAATCACGTGACGTTGTTGTGAATTGTATCCATGCTTTGTTGTTTAAATATAAACACAATATGATAAAACATTCAACTAGAGAGTTACTTACCGTGTAGTAGGTACTTACCTTTCTTCCATCACATTTAATGTTCTCCTCCATTTTTTTTCATAATATGACATGCAGGAAACTTACCTTTTTGTCTATCTAAAAATAAAATATTATGATAGCGTTCATTTAAATCGCTCTCGACTCATCTCTGTCATAAGAAAACTCAATTTTTTCGCTGCAGAAAATTAAATTTACTTTTCTATTGTCTATTCCGTAGTAGTCAGTTATTTTACTCTAAAATACTTCTTCTAAAAATAGTAAACATAGGTAAATTTTCGCTTTTATTTAAAAATAATAATTTCATATTATAATTAAAAAGTTATGCTTTTAGTCGAAGACTGAATTTAGGAAAACAAACGCCTTGGATAGAATTTAAGCTAAGTTCAAAAAAAAATATCCTTATCTACGTTTAACTAACTATGGGATTGTGTTTATATTGTAGCCATTAGGTAATTTGGATTATAGATCATAAAAACATTTTGAAATTCGTGAATATTATTTGGAACAATAGATTATAAAAGTTAAGAAAACTTGACATTTCGTCAAACTTATGTTTGTATTATTATTTTTATACACTCACAATACATTTATCATGTTGGCCTTAAATGTCTTACATTCTCATACAAATCAGAATTAACTTTACTTATTTTTAATTCTTTACAAGTTTCATAAAATAGGTATTACTGCATAAAATTTGCAAATTATTTTAGTAAGAATTTTACCTTAATTGATATTATAACATTTAGACAGACCACCGAAGAAACACTTACGCAACTTTGTAGTTATTACGGTACACAGTTCTTTTGCTTATTTACCTCGATTGACACTTTTTGGTACTGTATTGGACAACATGTGATCAGTCTGCCGCATCCACTTCCGTCTCGAACAACCTCCCGGCGCTCCGCTACTCTGCTCATCTTTCACCATCAACGACATCTGACTCGTACTCTCTCCCTGCGCCCAGCATTTCACATCTTCCTCCAAAGCATCTGACATCTGTCGATTCTAACGGTATTTCACATCTCTATCTGTTTTGTGATTTTAACAAATCGGTATCTCCATATTTAAACCATTCTTCTTCTGTATGGTTTCGGCGAAATATAGATATCTACACGTCATAAGTGATATCTATACGACTTCGTAAGAAAATGTTGCGTAATTGTGTATATTGAAGTATACATTTTTTATAGCAGCAGTCCAAGACACAAAAAAGTCACGTTTTCACAAACATAATTTAGTTCCCATAGTCAGATTAGTAGATATTTAGTCACATGGAACCTTAAAGCAACCATGGCACGTTGTAACTAAACACCCAATAATGTCTATGTAGAACTTTGTCACTGCATTCTTAGTCCGTTTTAATAAAGTTCACTTTTACAAAAATAGGATGGTTTACAACAGTCTTAAATCACTTCATCTCCCCCGAACAACTAACCACACCAGAAAAACCACAGCTCAGCACTGCCCAAAGGCAGCACTGGCAGAGTCGCCATGCGATGTTGGCTGTTGGGGGAGGATTGAGACAAACACAGTGCGCGGTGTTCAGACGTGTAATCAGCCACAATAGCAACATGCAATGCCTTATATCTAACTTATGACTAATGAGTGGAGAGTAGGTAAGGTGTCACAGTACGAGTACACTGTCATGAAATTCACTTTTCACTTTTATTATACAATATCATCAGGGACACGTGGTGTTGGAATTACGTGTGTATGTAATGAATCCTAGACGGTTAATTTCCCGTTGGCCGTTGTCATCTAAAAATCTCTTCGAGCAATAAGTGACTTTGTCAGCATAGCTATTAACTATTTAGTAGGTTTTTAGGTGTCGGTCGGTCTTCTTCTTCTGTCGAGTGGGTATCGAGTCTATGGACCCGATGAACCCTGGTGTCAGAGTTTTTAAACCGCCTAGTAGCTCAACTATCAGGCCTCTGACATGGTTTGAGTAATGACCACTATCCTATGAGACGGCACGTTAAGCCGTCGGTCCCGGTCGCTGTCTATACAGCGACCGGGACCGACGGCTTAACGTGCCCTCCGAAGCACTAAATCTTTTTCTTTTTGGACAATCAGGTGATTCAGCCTGAAATGTCCTAACCAAACTGGGTAAAAATTCACAAAGTGATAAATTCTCAAATATCAACTTTGTGTTTTCCCCCCGGGAATCGAACCCAGGACCTCCGGATCGGGAGTCCATGGCACTAGCCACTAGACCACGGAGGCAGTTAGTGTCGGTCGGTACCTTTGTGCCTATAGGTGAGACTTGGTCATCCCACACGCCTTTTAATATTTAATTTCATGAAATTGTTTGTCTTGACCGTTGTCAGGAAGGTATAGTCCGGCCGATTGCTCGACCAAATACTCTTCAGAAAGGCACCATTTTTTTCCAGGTACTAGTTAGGTACATAGCAAACCAAATGCAAATATCGACCCGAACGGATTAACTTTTTTAAATGTCGTATATTTTCCAAAAAAACTCTATCGCATTGGATGCATTAGTCAAAAACGCAAAAACACATGTCCACTATTTTTTAATAATTAGCCTAAATACAAAATTAAAAGTTCTAACTTTAAAATAAATTGAATAAAATGAACCCTTTTCAAAAAATTACAGAAATTATCAAAAAATGCTGATACACGTTTTTATTATTTTTTAATCATTAGTCTAACTACAAAATTGGAAGATCCTCACTTCAAAAAAGTCAGTTTTGATAGGAACCAGCCGCGGAGGAGTTGTTTCCAACTTCTATCTGAAACTTAAAGCTTTGAACCTAACTAGTTCCTGGAAAAACTTGGTGCTTTTTTGACAGCGGCTCTAGATAACAAGCTGGAACTGCCCTACTAGTACTTATATGATTAAGAAATGGCACAATTTGTGATAATGTCTGTGGTTCTTGTAAAGTTAACCAGTGAATAAATAGGCAGATTCCCTGAATAAGGTGTTGGTGTGGCAGGTGTTTGATAATAAAATTATGTACTAAGAAACGTTTGCCTCAAAACATGGTCACACTTTACGAGTACATCATATTTGTCTTATACAGTTCCTGTAGCATGAAAAAAAAACGAGAGCAATCGTTTTTAACCCGACAATAAAATATCGACGATCTATGCCGAGTTGGGTATCAGTGAATAAATTTTTAATATCAATTCGAGTTTTCATCGTGTTTAACAATCTTTTAAGATCTATGACTATCACGGTTTAAAGTTTTAAAGCTCACTTTGTATTCTACGCAGTTGAGTTATTTTGAACTTTTCAAAATATTTGTTTTACGAGCGGCTGTTAGCGTGTGCGTGTAAAAGAAACCTACGAACAAGTGTATTAGAAGTGGGGCTCCTGACGAGACGTTCGCGCGGCGCGCGGCGGCGTGCTCGGCACGCGCGTGGTGAGAGTGCAGGTGATGAGCACTCGGCACTCGGCACTCGGGGGCAAGGCGACGGCTTCACTACACCACACGTGTCTCATACCTATACGAGGTGTAAGTGGAGCTTTCCGAAAACTAATAGGGATTGTTCAGCCAACGACATTGAACACTTTATTTTTGACTACTCCCCAAACTGACCCCCGCGATCAGACAATTTGTATGGAGTTTCATTTCACTGAATGAATTAGTCGTATTACTTCCATGCTGGACTGGGAGCGAGAGAACAACATAGAATGTGCCAGCTGCATTTGTTCCCGGGCATGCTGTAAATATCAGCTAAGGGATCCGAGGGTTTCAGTATATTGCAATTTAGGCGATGGGCTGACAACCTGTCACTACCGCTATGTATGTGCTTACAAATCTATCTTAAATAACCCTCAAAACTTTGTCAGACGTGGCGGAACAACCTCTTTTTAGGTCGTTTACGGTCTGCCTACCCTATTAGGGATACAGGCGTGACTATATATATGTATGTAATTAGTCGTGAAAGTTGTTCAGTTTCGTTGACTAAGCAACAACTGTCAGTTTGCGCAGCGGGAAGATGTCGCACTGTATAAGGACAAGTACCTTAAAGTAGGTATAGTTGAACTCGTTTGTTTCTGTGCCTTATACCAACTTGTAGTTGCATTAGGAAATTAAAAAAAAAAATAAGTGAAAGTCTTTCGTATTTCAGTCCGTGTAGCCGTAAAGCG
The DNA here is from genome assembly GCA_949820665.1 of Scrobipalpa costella. Taxonomy (NCBI): domain Eukaryota; kingdom Metazoa; phylum Arthropoda; class Insecta; order Lepidoptera; family Gelechiidae; genus Scrobipalpa; species Scrobipalpa costella. The sequence continues at coordinate 386,889 of OX463295.1, forward strand.
GGAATAATTGATACCTACTGGGCTATTTTTAGCCTGAGCATAATATATCAGTTTGCGTCCTGAGTAAAAAATAATCCTGTATATGTATGGTAAGCACATTCTTCCATGCTGGACTGGGAGCGATAGAAAAACATAGAATGTTCCAGCATCAATGTTTGCATCACCTCCCGGGCATGCTGTAAATATCTGCTAAAGGATTCGACGGTTTTTTGTATCGTAATTTAGATGATTAGCTGACAACCTGTCACTACAACTTTACACCTAGGTCTGTCTTCAACCCTTAAAACTTGCCAGGCGCGATCTTTATTTAGGTCGTTGACGCTCTGACTACCCCATTAGGGATAACAACGTGATGTATGTATGTATAGTAAGTACTAACGTGGTAAACGATGTGGTAGCTGGTGATAATGATGCTTCTGAGTGAAATAAATAAAAAACGTGTCGCGTTATATTATACCTACTATACCTACCTACCTCCGCCATAATGCGCGCGCTGATTTTCATAAAAACTTGTCTTAAGGTTCCTAACGGAAAATGGTTGTTTTTAAGAGCTTATTTCTCCTAAACGAATCATTGGAAAAATCCAAAAATAAATATACATCTAAGAAATTAGTTCAAGGCCTGCAGTTGCAACATTTAAAACTATACTAGTTCATAAATAAGTAATCTAAAAAAATATCATAGTGATTAATTGATTGATTGATTGATTACCTAAAGCTTTTATTGACTGACACACAACAGATACAGGAAATGGTACAGACAAGAGAAAAAGTTACAATAAAAACCAATGAGGACAATAATATAACGAACATAACATTAACAAACGTAACATGACAAAAATACAAAACAAACTTAATATGTAACATACAAAAAGAACAGTGCCAGTGTACCATACTGTCCACATTGTGTCAGTCAACTTGGCGCTGACTCAGCATTGTGCTGTAGTGTAATACTACAGCGCTGATATTCTGATACACAACCAAGTTGCCTGTCCGGTAGTGTGGTTTTATGTACGGGTATGTGACCTCGGCTTCCCGAACTGCTAGAATAGAATAGAAACCCAGTCGACCGAGGCAGTAGTATCCTTACACCTAGTTTCCAATCCCAACTCATATTTTTCCTATCCTACCCACCTTTTCTGGCCACCCTCCTTATGTTCTTCCCCCTCCGCCAATCTAAGGTCTGTCGCGCCCATGGATTCATGGCCAGACGCAACATGTACCCTACGAAACGTATTGGTCTGGGATTCCCAGTACCGACAGAGGCTCTAAGGGAGTCGGCGTATTCCTCTCCGCACGAATGGCTGAATGTGTGACTGAGTATGAATGTGTGAGCCCTCGACTTCTCAGGCTTAGGCTGAAGGTCGGAATCACTCGTATCTTCATCCTAGGTGTATATGCACCGACGGATGTGGGTGGGAGTGGGTCCACAATAGCTAAAATGGAAAATGAGGAGTTCTGGGAGAGTGTTAGAGAGGTTTTGAAAAACTCCAGGCAAATGAAAAGATTATAATGTTCGGCGATTTTAATGGATGGGTGGGTATTAAGCGTGATGGGTATGATAAGATCCTTGGAGCGTTTGGTGAGATTGTTGGAAGGAATTTAAGGAAGTGCTTAAAGTTGCTATACATGTATGTGGAGTTTCTAGGCGGTCGAACAGGAATAAACAGAGGAGTACATGGATGAGTAAGGATGTGCAAGTATTGGTACAAAGAAAGAAGGCGTGGTGGGATTGGTTAGCTACCAAAGCTAATCAAAGAATGCAAAAAGCGACTGATGAGGATGTAGATAAAGCACGAATGGAATATAAAGTATTGAAAGATGAAGTAAAGAAAGCAGTGAATAGAAAGAAAGACGGATATAAAGACGAATTTGACAGGAGCCTTTCAGAAAACTTTCGGTCCAACTTAAAAGTTTTCTGGAAATCCATCTCGTAGTAAAACTGCAACATCCGAGCTGAGTAGGATTATAAAAGGTGAAAGAATACGTGCTGAATAGATGGAAGAAATATTTTGAAATAGAAGAACTAGCACGAAGTTTTACCATTCCAGAGGTAAAAGAAAGTGAGAATGAAAGTGAAATTGAAATCGATGAGATTGTGAAAGCACTGAAAAGTATGAAGTTGGGTAAGGCTGCAGCGTATGATAGAGTGTCGAAATGCTGAAGGCTGGCGAAGGAGTAGTTGCTAGTCAGTTGTACTGCCTTTTCAACCTGTGTTGGAGAAGCGGCCAAGTGCCAAGAGATTGGTGTAAGTCTGTTATCGTACCACTATACAAGGGGAAAGGGTCACAGCTTGACTGTAAAAATTACCGCCGTATAAGCCTTCTCAGCGTCGTCGGCAAACTGTATGCAAAGGTATTGATTGAAAGTGTGATGAAAGAAACTGGTGAGAAAATATTGGATGCACAAGTAGGATTTCGTAAGGGAATGGGATGTACGGATCAGGTCTTTTCGTTGCGGTGCATAACCGATAAATATTTGGCTTAATGTCAAAAAGTTTATTTAGAAAAAGCCTATGATAGAGTGGTGAGGAATGAATTGTGGTCGGCGCTGTCCATGCATGGGGTGAGCGGTATTTTGATATCTTGTATCAGCATTAACGGGGCGTACACTGAATTGTTTAACATCGAGAAAGGTGTAAGATAAGGATGTGTAGTGTCTCCATGGCTGTTTAACTTATTCATGTTTGACAGATTTTAAAGGAAATGAATGTGGTCTAAGAATGAATGAGTAACTCGTCGAATGTTTTCTCTACGCTGACGACCAAGTTATACTTTCGTCTACGGCTGAGGAGCTACAAAAGATGGTAAATTGTATTCATGTAGCTTTGAAAAAGAAAGGAATGAAAGTGGGCGTTAGTAAAACCAAGTAACTGGTTTTTGAGAAAGAGGATAGAATAGAGTGTAACATTCTGATAGGAGATGAAAAAGTGGAGCAAGTGAAAGAGCTTGTATATTTGGGTTCATTGTTTACAACAGATGGGATATTGAAAAGAGAGTGAATGCTGGTAACATGGTGAATGGGGCGTTGCACACCTTTATGAACAGCCATAATGTATCCAAAAAGGCTCGACTGGCTGTGCATAGACGAGTGTTAGTCCCAACAATTATGTATGGCAGCGAAAGTTGGGAATGGCAGAAAAGACATGAAAGTAGAATAAATGCGGTAGAAATGAGAGCGTTAAGAAGTATAATTGGTGTGAAACTGAGTTACAGAATGAGAAATAGCGTGACAAGGGAACGTTGTGGTGTGAAAGAGGATATAGTGACAGGTATAGAAAAAGGAATGCTTAGGTGGTTTTGTCATGTTGAGAGGATGGATCAAAAGAGATTTACTAAACAGATATATATTGCGAGTGTGAGTGGGAATGAATGGAAGGGGAAGACCTCGAAGAACGTACGTATAAGGTCAGGTCAGGAGTACCCTAAACCGACTAGCGTGCATGAAAAGATTGATGAATGGAGATGAAGCGATAGAAGTTTACAAGCATCGTAACAAATGGAAGGATGTGATCTCTGCCAAAAAAACTGTGGAAGTAAAGCTGTTTTTATCACTAAATTTGATATTCCTTCTAAACTATTAGGAGCGCTTTCACAGTTCCTTCGGGAAAATATCCGTACTATTGTACGTTAGTATTATTAGTTACTCTGTGGTATAATGATTATCTAAAACTCCAACAAAGCTTTCTTTAATCCGATCCGTAGTTTTTATGAAATTAGCTTTTTGTGCGTATTTCACACATTTTTGACGCGGCCACGGACGTAACCGCTACGCCGTAGCATGAGCTGATTTGAACGATATTCGAAGGCATTACGGGCGATGGTTACACCTTAACTAAGACTCACGCTGTGCAGGCTAGTTGGTGGTATGTGTAACTTGGCGGCATGTTTAATTTGGCGCTTTGTTTGGTGCAGAGTGGAGCGCGCGCGGGTCGGCGCGGCGCCGCTCGTCGTCGCAGCCGCACCAGCCGCCCGCTGCGTTGCTTGCACACTTCGACGCCACCATTCTGCAGGTATGTATATTACATCGTATTTTTAACGTTGAGCAGTTTATGAACAGCAAAACAAGTTGGTACATAAGATTACTCAACGTTAAATAAACAGAGTTTTGGTACCTTTAAAGTCGCACTAAGACGTAGCTTCAGCGGAGCAGCGCGGCGCGGCACTACGCGACAAATTATTCTTTATATAAAAAAGTATGAGATGTACCTCACTGAAGCGGAACTGGAACTGCAGCGGAGCAGCACGGCGCGACATGGCGCGGCAATGGCAGTTCATATATTTTTCATAGTGCGGTCTAACCTTTGTGACAGAATTTTAACGTATACATGCAACCTTTCCCCAACTACAAGTTAATTGTTGAAGACTGCCGTTCTTAGATTGACAATTTATAGGTTCCATTCTGGCGCTTCTTCCTTCTGCTAAGGCCCTCTAGATAAACAAGTACCCCAAACAAAACCATACACCACCACCACACCACCAAAAACATGGCTTCCACTTTCACATTTATGTTTTTGCTGGGATATTTATTGCCGGACTTGAAAAAGATGATTATTTTTTACAAATAATATTTATTAATAAAGAATGGAGTTCCTATGCTCTACCGTACATAACCTGGCATAAAAAAAAACATTCAGATCGATTTTGTACAAATATAGTTCATTAAAACATTAAATAATTGGAGCCGAATTCTTTTGAATACCGGTTTAATTATCAGTTTTTATCGATTCCAAAGGGTCGCTGTCCGTCCTTTGAATGTCACCTGCAATCATCGTGAGCGTCCAATTAGGTACATGAAAGCGGCGAATTTTCAAATTTTAATATACGAATATTGAACCTACTATTAAACAGATATTTTGTATTCATTTTGTTTCCAAAAATTAAATGTTACAAAATTAATGAATGAGGAAATTATTTTAAAAAAACCTGTCTTTAAGAACAATTAAGGTTAGGCCTCACTAGGACGTATCTGCAGCGGAGAGGCGCAGCACAGCGCGGCACTGCACGACAAATGATTCTTTGTATGAAAATGTATTAGATCTACCGCACTGGAGCTGCAGCGGAGCGGCGCAGTGCTTCACGGCGCGGCGCGGCAATATCAGTTCATAAATATTGACAGATTTTGTCGCGCAGTGTCGCGCCGCTGCAGCTACGTCATAGTGCGGTACCTTTATTTTAACTGCGTCTGTAGTCTAGTGGTCTGAGCCATGGGCTCCCGATCCGGAGATCCAGAGTTCGATTCCCAGGGGGGGACAAAGTTGATATTTGTTCATTTATCACTTTGTGAGTTTTTCCCCAGTTTGGTTAGGTTAGGTTACAATTAGGCTAAATCACCTGATTGTCTGGAAGAAACGTAGTTCGGAGGGCATGTTAAGCTGTCAGGATGGGACTTCGCTGTCTTTGATAGTACCGACATTACTACGTTACACAAACCATGTCAAAGGCCTGTTAGCTGTGCTTTAGGCGGTAACGGTATAAAACCTCTGCCACCAGGATTTATCGGGTCGACTTACTGGAAACCCATACGGCAAGAAGAAGGGTATTTTATCGCCCTCTCTTGTATGGAACCTCACCCTTGAGTGCTCGGTCCCTGCTAGCTCATGGCCAGCTTACTACGTACGTACTGTTTTTCATAAACGCTCATGAAAATTTATGTATCACAGAAAAGCTAAAAAATATCTACAATATATAGATCATTTAGGCTTTTAAAATGTGTATTGAGCAGGTCTCAATAAATATTTTGCCCCGTATTGTGGACGTTAATGTTTGAAACTGTCAATAATGCAGCCGACACGTGGTCGGGCTTTTTTTTACTGTTTTTGGGGACGACACCAATTCCAGTAGATTTTGCCATGCTGTTTTCGAATCTGAGGATTGCTAACAAATTTTCGTGCCAGAGCATTAAAAAAAGATGTTCTTTTTTGTAAGAAAAAAATGTCCTGAGATCTATTGTGTGTGGTATCAAATAAAAGGGCGTTTTGATCTGATTCTAAAAATATATCACATCATTACATATCAGTCACAATATTTAAAATTAAAGTGAAAATAATTTTCTAAACATATTAAGTTTGCTACTAATATTTGTTTGTGAAATATATCTACTTAAAATAATACGTAATATCCTCATATGCAATCCCAAGATAGTGATTGGGAAAATATTAATCATCATCATCATCATCTCCCTAGCCTTATCCCGTATCTTACGGGGTCGGCTACCTAATCCAGGGAATTGAACGAGGGTACTGGTTTTTACACAGAGCGACTGCCATCTGACCTCCGCAACCCAGAAGGGAAACCCGACCCAATCCTAGATTAGGTCAGAGTTTTCAAGCCGCCAATGCTTAGCACTGGCCTCTGATACGAGGGTCATTCAATAAATACTTAGCCTACAAAAAGAAATCGAAAATTTTGGAAAAGTGGCAATTTATTTTTCAACATAGTCTTCTTTTAGTTCTATACACTTAGCCCAGCGATGATCTAACTTTTTTAACCCGTCCGAAAAATAGTTTTTGTCAAACTCTGCAAAATAGCCCTCCGTGGCGGCGATGACCTCCTCATTTGATCCATATCTATTCCCGGCGAGTGACTTTTTCAGATTAGGAAACAGAAAGAAGTCACAAGGGGCCAAATCTGGAGAATACGGTGGATGGGGCAGCAATTCGTAGCGTAATTCGACCAATTTGGCCATGGCAACGGCAGACGTGTGAACTGGTGCGTTGTCGTGGTGAAACAGCACTTTTTTCCGGTGTGAGTAAACGCGGCACCCATCGCGCCGACAGCTTTCTCATGCCGAGTTCCTCGTGAAGAATATGATGCACTGTTCCTTCTGAAATGCCTACAGTCTCAGCTAGCTCCCGAACCTTCAATCGGCGATCTGCCAATACGAGATCATGGATTTTTTTAATGTTTTCCTCCGTAGTAGCTGTTTTCGGTGCACCTGGACGTGGTTCATCAAAAACCGACGTACGGCCACGTGCAAACTCGTTGAACCAATTCTTGACGGTGGCCATCGATGGAGAAGAGTCACCGTACACAGCATCCAAGCGTTCTTTGATTTCGAAGCGCGTTTTCCCTTCCAAAAATAGGAATCGAATCACCGAACGATATGTGCCTCCGTGGTCGAGTGGCTAGTGCCATGGACTCCCGATCCGGACGTCATGGGTTCGATTCCCAGGGGGGAAACACAAAGTTGATATTTGAGAATTTATCACTTTGTGAATTTTTCCCCAGTTTGGTTAGGACATTGTAGGCTGAATCACCTGATTGTCCGAAAAAGAAAAAGATTTCGTGCTTCGGAGGGCACGTTAAGCCGTCGGTCCCGGTCGCTGTCTTTGATAGTGGTCGTTACTCAAACCATGTCAGAGGCCTGATAGTTGTACTACTAGGCGGTTTAAAGACTCTGACACCAGGGTTCATCGCGTCGATAGACTCGATACCCACTCGACAGAAAGACCGAACGATATTGCTCTTTTTCCATTTTTGTAAAACCGATCGACACGTTCGCTTCCATAAGTTGTAAAATTAAAGCAAATGACGGGATTGGAATGAAAATTTGAAAAAAAGAATTAAAAAAGAATGTGCTACACTGTGTTTAAACTCTTTTGAAACTACAGCGCCCTCTGGCGATGAGGCTCGGTACTTATTGAATGCACCTCGTATGGCTTAACGACTAATATCTACGGTAATAAACGATATTAACCGGGACCAACGGCTTAACGTGCCTTCCGAAGCACGGAAAAAGCGCCGAATAAACGTACATATGAAATTCGAAAACCGAAAAACACATTGGTACGTGGTGGGATTCGAACCACGACGTCCAGCTCAGGAGGCAGCGGCCCTATCCACTACACCATCGGGCTCTTCATGTAGTGAATACAAGTATAATGAAAATTTAAAATAACATACTAACTGTTAATATTTTCCAAATCGGTTATTTGAAGATGCCATCTCCAAAACTTTGCTGGGAATAACAGTATTTTGACTGAATTACAAGTGTTAGCCCTTTGCGTTTGTCCCGCCGCCGCAGCGTCCTCCAAGCCGGGCCGGACCGCACCGCACCGGGCCGGGCCGGGCTGGGCCGGGCGGGCGGCGGACGGCGGCCGCGCACCTTCGTACTATCTCTTCTGGCCCATTAGCCGCGTTCGTTCACTACCCTCGCGACCCTCCCCGTCTCGCCCCCGCCCCGCACACACCCCGCGGACCCCTGTATACGGACGGTGTGATGATAATGATAAATGATTATTTTTAACTTTTTTGATGTATTAATATGTTATTTCGTAGTAGTAGTAATTACTCTATTGTAACGGGAGCATTTACCCGCACGCCTAAATCTTTTACGAATCGTAAAATAACCGATATAGGAACTGTTAAGCAACCCGCTAAGAACCCTCTCGATGGAAGAAGAAGCATAATGCTTACTTATATTGAATTTATCATATCAAGGCCAGAAACACTGCGAACGCAAGCGGACATGCGGTGTGGGGCTGTCTATGTCCCAGACGGGTTTTAGATCACCCGCAGGAATAGTTAGGGCGGTGTTGCTCTGAGCCGCCACCACACAGTTTAATGCTTTTTTGTTTGAACCCGCAAATAAATGGTTGAACTGACACGCTCGTGGTCTGAATGATCCATAACAAGTGCTGGTGGCCACTCGCTTGTGCAGGACCCCCTGCCGGCCCAGGCCGGACTAACGACATTCTTTCCGGTTGTGTGCGCATATTACTTCACGTCCTGTAATTATCCGGGACACCTATAGTCCCGTCCCGTAGCACCGCGCCCCCCGCGTCCCCCCGCGCTCGCTCTTTTAAAGACCTTTCTATAAAAATGTTACGTGCCGGTTTCCGCGGCCGACTTACCATTCCCCGTGGTTTCGTTCTACTAACGTGAATACAAAGGAATTCCTGTTCAATATTGAATGTCCTACCCTTTGTTGCCTACGCGATTCTTTCCCGTGTGTGGACAGTGTGGTCTATTCATTACAAACTTCAATACACTGGCTCGTAATATAGGTGTTATTCCAAGCATATGCATCAAAAAAGAAAAGGAAAATATGTAATATCATGTAATATGAATAATAGTCACTTGAATTGTTATTTTATTCATAAATATTGTATTACGAGGGTGGATTGAAATGTATTCGGCCTGACCAAGAAAATAAACACAAATAAAATTTATTATATTTTTATTTTTCTACGTAATCACCATCAAGTTCAATACACTTACGCCATCTAAAGGTCTAAACTCTTGGCAGGGGTGCCAAGAGTTTAGACCTTTAAAAAAAAAAGATTCTTCCATAGAGTCAAAATACGCGTCTACTGCTGCTTTGACTTCATCGTTTGTGGAGAATTTCTAACCCCCCAAATGCTTTTTTAAGTTAGGGAACAAAAAAAAGTCGGATGGTGCCAAATCAGGTGAACAAGGCGGGTGCGGTAACAATTCAAAGCCACTGTTACTAATTTCAGCCATTGATTGCACCGATGTGTGAACCCGTGCATTATCCTGATGAAACAGGACTTTTTTCCTCAGTTTTCCAGGGCGTTTTTCTTTAATTTCCTCACGTAAACGACGTAGTAAGGTGCAGTAGTAATCAGAGTTTATAGTACGGCCCTTTTCAAGATAATCTATCATAATTATACCCTTTGAGTCCCAAAACACTGAAGCCATCACCTTACTTGCCGACAAAATTGACTTAGCCTTTTTAGGGGGTGGTGAACCGGGTCTTCTCCATTGCTTCGATTGTTGTTTTGTTTCCGGTGTACTATAATGCACCCATGTTTCGTCCATAGTAACAAAACGATTCAAAAAATCATCTGGATCAGCTTCAAATAATTCCAAACAGTCGCGTGAAATAGTCAACCGCGTTCTTTTTTGTTCCATTGAAAGCAGCCGTGGGACCCACCTCGCCGCAACCTTGTGGAAACCCAATTCGTTGACTATGATGTTTTGTGTTCGCTCATAGGAGATGCCTATAATCTCAGCTATCTCCTTAATTTTTAATCTGCGGTCTCCTATAATTAAATCCAGTACTTTTCCAATATTTTCCTCAGTAGTGGAGGTTGAAGGCCTTCCAGAGCGGGGTTCGTCTTTCACGCTCTCTCTACCACGCTTAAATTCAGCTACCCATTTTTTGACTGATGAATATGACAAGGCGGAATCACTTAAAGTACTGACCATATCTTCATGGATGGCCTTCGGTGATAACCCCTTCTTATGGAGGTACTTAACAACAGCCCGCTGCTCAATTTTCTCCATTTTCCGAAATCACGTCGGATTGCTTGATAAATAAATTTATTTAATCACAAGTAATTATCGCACACGTTTGAAACTTCGCACAGTTCGCAAGTTTGAACTGAACTGAATTATGGAGTAGTTTCGATTTCTAAAATTGAGTGATTCTGTGTCAGGCCGAATATTTTTCAATCCACCCTCGTATGTTTCGCCTGACATCAACATCATGAATGATTAAAATGGAAAAACAGTGAAGACAAATTGTCGGTGTGGATAATTTTCCTGTCCATCACTTGCCTAGACTAAAGATACGAGTACCCATTACGAATAGTAAAAATGGCGCATGGAATGCTTGTCTGGTATCCATCACAGAATATTAATATGCCCTCGCGGTTGCCCCTATTGATCGCAGGTGCATGGAAAAACGTCTTAAGGTTAAACCGCACTATGTCGTAGCTGCAACGGAGCGGCGCAGCACGGCCTGCAGCGGCGCGACACTGCGCGACAAAAACTGACAAAATGTATGAACTGACATTGCCGTGCTGTGCCGCTTCAGTGCGGTACCTCTCATACATTTTAATACTAAGAATCATTTGTCGCGCAGTGCCGCACCGCGCCGCGCCTCGCCTCTCCGCTGCAGCTACGTCCTAGTGCGGTCTAACCTTTAATGCAACTTGTGCCGGCGCAGATAAAGTTATTTATAAAAAAAATGCTCATAATATTTATTACATCACAAATAAAAACATGTTCCATGACATCGAGATGATGTACCCAAAACGCTGGCAGCGTACTTCTGTACAAAGCAAGAACTAACTCTCGAGCAAAATAATTGTTCGGCCTTGGGTCGGTCGTTGCTTAGATCTTCATCGAGTCGACGAACGACGCGACGCGATGAATCCTGGTATCAGACTTTTTAATAGGTTTCTGACTTAGTTTGTTTAACGATCGCTATCAAAGACAACGACTAAAACTGACGGGTAAATGTGCGTGTCCGAAGCATGGTAGCTTTTCTCTCTAATATGTTATAAAAAAAACTGATGAAGAGCCTCATATAGGATCGAAATATCGAGGGTTAACCCTCCTTTCAATACAAACAAGTAAGCCGATCAGTTTACATTATGAATAACAATTGTTTATCGTTTAGTGCTAATATATAATCATAAACGCTTTGAGCGTTCACCATGTAGATGCAGTATGAATAAATGCCAGTCGTCTCTAAGTTCCGCCTTCTCTTTGACTTGCTTGTACGCAACATTGCCTCGATGTGAAGCGAGGGGAAGAAGTGTTTCAATTGTGGTTGTTGTAATGTGTGGTGCGTGCGCGCAGATCCGTGACTGGGTGGCGGCGGAGGAGGAGATGCTGCGCGCGCAGGCGGTGGCGGTCGGCGACGTGGACGGCATCCTGCACCAGCTCGACAAACAGAAGGTGAGCGATTCTCACGAGCACACACCTCGCAGCTCACGACACCGGTCATACTAATCCCTACTAACTACGTATGAACAGCGCGGCTACACCATTATTATTATTTCTTTATTCGTTCATCAACATTTGTACATACAAGCATTTATGGCGGCTTTTGACAATAATAATCAGTTCTTATATACTGAGCTCGATTCTAGATACCACCAGCTAAAACAAAAATGAAAATCTCTGTCACTCTCAAAATAATAAAATTGAATAAGAACAGGCGATTTATACTCTATAGTTTTACACTTTGTCCGCTAGATTTTGACGCACTTTGCACGTTTCCCCAGTATTTCTGTCAATTTTATCCGTCTTTGCATGACGGCGGATAAAAATGACAGATAACGCTTAAAACCACAAACTATTATTAAATCAAAAACCGAAGAGTATAGTTTGCCTGTCCTTTTCCAATGTTTTAGATCTGAAAGTGACAGATAGATTTTAATTTTAGCCGGTTAAATCTAGTATTAAGCCCACTAAACAATTATATACAAAAACAGCATTCTTAGAATAATTGAGCAACATTAATTTAAAAATTATAGTAAGCAGTTATTAGTTATGTATGTTTGTATTCAAAAATTATTTAACAATATATAATTTAAGTAACACTTAATCTAGGGACTAATGAGATGATTTGATTCCAGCATTTTAATAGATTCTTTCATCACCATAGTCGCGCGGGTAAATAATGCATGTGATTTTCCAAGCTGCTGCAGTGGTGCGGCGCGCGGCGCGCGACCGACTCGCTCTCGCAGTACAGCATGTACCATTGTTACTATTTCTCATCTCATAGTTCAGTAGTTGTATTGTATTCGGACAACGCTGCTACACGCACGCTATTTTGCAACAACTTTAGTTAGTACAAGGGATACATCCAAACATATAATCTCGACTTTATCCCTAATGGGGTAGGCAGAGCGTAAACGACCTAAACAAAGGTCGTTCCGGCACGTCTGACAAAATTTTGAGGGTTATTTAAGATAGATTTCTAGGGATATTGCTGTAGTAGCCCATCGCCTAAATTGCAATATACTGAAACCCTCAGATCCCTTAGCTGATTTTTACAGCATGCCCGGGACGAAATACAATGGCACATTCTATGATTTTCTTTCGCTCCCAGTCCAGCATGGAAGAAAAAGATACATACAAACATATAATCTCGACTTTATCCCTAATGGGGTAGGCAGAGCGTAAACGACCTAAACAAAGATCGTTCCGGCACGTCGACAAAATTTTGAGGGTTTTTAAGATAGATGTGTAGGTATATTGAGTAGAAGGGATAGCTTAATGCAATTTGATAGGGGTTGATCAGCCAACGAAACTGAACAACTGCACCAGGATATTCTTTCAGGAAATGATTACAGTCCCATGCAAATTGTCTGATCGAGGTAATAATTTTGTATGGGAAAAGCATCAAAATATTTTCATTCCCGAATTAAGTTATTGCTAAAAGTATTTCAGTTTCGTTAACGAGAAAACTCGTATCCTTACACCCCGTATAACTAGAATACTCACCGAGAATAGAAACTGAAACAAATTACAATACAAACAACAGTTTCACCAACATCACTTACCGGGGTCTGAAGCAGGTGAGATCAAAGCATCATTTAAATCGGTCCAGTATTTAGGTATTGAGGTCATCCTTAGCGGTGGCGCCACCAATCGGTAAAAAAAAGCATAACTCACAAAATTATGCGGTGGCGCCACCATTTGGTAAAACATCATAAGTCGCAAAATATACTTTTTTAAAGACATTTCCTTAGAATTAGATAGACCTAATGATTTTTTCGAAATAATGAATTGAGCGCTTGAGCGAAGATTCAATTACCACCAGGAATGTCCCCTAGGGTCAATATGTCAATTTCTTTGAATGTCTATTTCCCCGTTTGTCCATTTTCCTGAAAGCCTACTTCACGGAAGTGTAAATTCCCGGAATGTCTATTTTCTGTGATGTCCCTTAACTTGTCCAGTGGCTACCCACCCATAACCCGTAAACTATCGAATCTTAAACTACTCGAACTCATGTTATAATAATAAACGGCTTAACGTGACCTTTCGAAGCACGGAATCCTTTTTCTCTCAGGTCGTCCAGCCTGCAATGTCATAACTGGGGAGAAACGAGAATATGTCGAAAAGTAATAAATTAATAAGTGTCACGTTTGTGTTCCCTCCCTGGAAATTGATCCCTTTGTATAATTATTGAAGACTTTGTAAGTAATATTGAACACTTTGTAAGTAGTATCGAACACTTTGAGGACCCAGGACTAAGAGCAGACATTGAGTACCCATCGGAATATCAAAGAAATATGCCAAGTAAAGGCATATTGCCGAAACTAGACATTCCGGGAATTTGACCTGTGAAATGGACACTCAAGGATATGGACGTTCGTGGAAATAGACGTTCAGGGAAACAGACATCCGCAGTCAGGGGAATTGAGGATCAAATAGTGCCACACGGAGTACTGTTCTATGTATCTTCTACGTACGAGTATATCCTGTACACACAGTTAGGTATTTCTCGAAATTACTAAAGGCTCTTTTCTGGTTGAAGAAATTTATTTACTCAAAAAAGAATTTACATTCGCTTACTTTATTATTTTCAAAGTACAAAATGATCACACACAACTATTTTTCACGGATTCCCTACGGTTCGGGTCCTTTATACTCCTGCTGGTTCTTACAGTACACCCGGGAGGAGTAGCAGCTTGCACATTCTATGTTTTTCTAACGCTCTCTCCCAGTTTATGGAACTATTATATCATTACCAAGAGAAATGCCATATTCAATCCATTTAAAACGCTCTATACACGTGTCGTAGCATATTGGTAGCTGTTGCTACGAGAGCTACGCGGTGGTGCTCATAGCCGTTGAATCTGTTGCTACGAGAGCTACGCGGTGGTGCTCGTAGCAAACGCAGCTGTTGCTACGAGACCTACGCGGTGGTGCTCGTAGCCGTCGCAGCTGTTGCTACGAGAGCTACGCGGTGGTGCTCGTAGCCGTCGCAGCTGTTGCTACGAGAGCTACGCGGTGGTGCTCGTAGCCGTCGCAGCTGTTGCTACGAGAGCTACGCGGTGGTGCTCGTAGCCGTCGCAGCTGTTGCTACGAGAGCTACGCGGTGGTGCTCGTAATCGTCGCAACTGTTGCTACGAGAGCTACGCGGTGGTGCTCGTAATCGTCGCAGCTGTTGCTACGAGAGCTACGCGGTGGTGCTCGTAATCGTCGCAACTGTTGCTACGAGACCTACGCGGTGGTGCTCGTAGCCGTCGCAGCTGTTGCTACGAGACCTACGCGGTGGTGCTCGTAGCCGTCGCAGCTGTTGCTACGAGAGCTACGCGGTGGTGCTCGTAGCCGTCGCAGCTGTTGCTACGAGACCTACGCGTTGGTGCTCGTAGCCGTCGCAGCTGTTGCTACGAGAGCTACGCGGTGGTGCTCGTAGCCGTCGCAGCTGTTGCTACGAGAGCTACGCGGTGGTGCTCGTAGCCGTCGCAGCTGTTGCTACGAGAGCTACGCGGTGGTGCTCGTAGCCGTCGCAGCTGTTGCTACGAGAGCTACGCGGTGGTGCTCGTAATCGTCGCAACTGTTGCTACGAGACCTACGCGGTGGTGCTCGTAGCCGTCGCAGCTGTTGCTACGAGAGCTACGCGGTGGTGCTCGTAATCGTCGCAACTGTTGCTACGAGAGCTACGCGGTGGTGCTCGTAGCCGTCGCAGCTGTTGCTACGAGAGCTACGCGGTGGTGCTCGTAATCGTCGCAACTGTTGCTACGAGACCTACGCGGTGGTGCTCGTAGCCGTCGCAGCTGTTGCTACGAGAGCTACGCGGTGGTGCTCGTAGCCGTCGCAACTGTTGCTACGAGAGCTACGCGGTGGTGCTCGTAGCCGCCGGCTGTTTGACTCCAGCAAATATTTAGCCGCATTCGATAACATAAAACACACGTATATATAGTGTCTGCCCGCACCGGCTATTCCCTATTCCCCGAACGAAGATATTAAATTAAGGCTATGATTAAAGGATGGGCCTCGACTCTGCCCCAGAGATGTTCCCGTCCGGGCGTCGGGCCTACAGCGGCCGGCGGCCGTGCACAGAATCTTAATTAAACTTGTGCTGCAAAAACTCATTGCTCTAAAGTGAACACGCCTCCTTTCCCTTTTATAAGATTTCACAAGGTAAAATATATAATGATGAATATATAAAATGATGAGAAAATAAACGAATAGCCTGTGTTTATTTAATCTTGGGATCTAGACTACTCGTAAATTAGAAAAGACAAACATTTTCGATATCGATATCAGATAGATTCTCGCAAACAATAGAAATATTTCTTGTCCGGCTGTTTCATATGATTAGGCGATTACCGAGACAAGTTATACAAAACGATACCCCTGTGGGGTCGCCCTCGTGCCGCAGCGGGGCGGGGCGGGGCGGGGGGGCGGCAGCGGCGCGGTGCTGGGGGGGGGGGGGTCTAATCGCTGCCGAATTTGAAACAAGCCTCGAACGTGCTGTGCACACCTCGACGCGCCGCCGCCAGCACGCCACTAGAACGCCACCAGCACGCATCAAGCACGCCCGCGCCGCGCCGCCTCGAATCAACTGCGCATGCGCCGGTACTAGTGATGCGCTCCACTCGATAGAACAATTATTCCTACAAAACGTTTTTTCTGTCAGCAAGAAAAGTTTTTAAGCACTGTCGACGTTCTACAACCAATCATTTGATTCAGGGCGAAATAAATCAAATTCAGCTGATTCAACTTAGGTTTTAAACTAAAAAAATCCTTTTACTAGATACAATTACATATATTTGGGCGCATCGCAAATAGGAAGCGGTGCATCGCTTGAGGAGGCGCCTCGCCGGTTCTCATAGGCATGTTGGCTGGCTGGCTAAATAAACCCAAAACGTGTATACCTACTTAAAACTGATGGTTAAAACACTGTGGATCTCATTCATCATTTAAATAAAATGCAAATTTAGATTTCATAATAAAGTAAAAAATATAGAAGTTATTGATTTGAGAACTCAATATTTACTGAGGAGTGACGTCATAACCAAGTATTTCCATACAAAAAAGCGAAATTGACATTCCAAAAATTTTGCTGATATGACGAGTAGGAAAATAGCTTATTGCGATGCGCCTCACAATTTTTCGTTCCTTGCGTAGAATTTATCATAATCACCTTTACTTCTTCGCGGATATTACTGAAATGGAATCGACATTGTTAAACGTTATGAATTTCCTCGCCCTATTCCGCTACTCGACATGTGCGTCGAACGCCCAAAAATGTTTTCATGGCGCGGCGCGAGGCGCGGGGCGCGGGGAGGCGGGGAGGCGGGGCGGCGGCGGGGGCGCGGGCGGCGGCGTGATCGTCGCCAGGCAACGCGGACGCCCGCCGCGCTCAGCTGACGCTACGCTCTGTAACTACTTTTCGCGCCGTTTGTATTCGGCCCTGAACTGAATAGAACAACGGAGGTGCTAGGGCGCGCTAGGGTTTCTGTTGTGTTGTACTGTAATATATGTTCACATACATACAGCGCGTAGGGGAACATACACTTTGTAAAAAAATATATCATCAAACATTTTTGGCCTTCCGGAGCGAAATGACCAAAGTGTCAAAATGGCGAAGGTGCCAAAATTACCAGTGCTAAAATGTCCATGGGATTGGTTTTGTTTTTGGTCATTTTAGCACTTTGGTCATTTCGCTCCAGAAGGATTTTGGGTATGAATCTACCCATGAAATTTAATATGCTCATTGTAGAAATTTGGGCGGCAATATTCACAATTAAGTTGATGATGCCAGAGAGTACCTTTATGTGAGGACTTAAAGTTGCACCACGCTCCACTACCGTACCTTACCGGCGTATTGTAGGATTATTATTTTGATAATTGGAATCTTTGCGAATTCCTGGAGATTTTGAGAAAATACGGATAATTTGACAATGGTGAAAACATTGTCACATTTTACAAAAATTAAAACTTTAAAAACTCTAAAGTCAGGTTTTTGGCCAAAAACCTCGTCGTTCTAGTAAGTGATCCTATCCATGAAACTGAGCAACTTAGGTCGAAATATGAATAAACTCTGCTCTACCAACCAAAAAAAAAAAATCGACCGCTGACACCATTTATATGGGAGGGCCAATATATTTTTTCATATTTCGACCAATGTTTCTTGAGAAAAGTTGTTCAGTTTCATGTTCATGGCTAGGCTGTCATTCCTAAGTTGTTGTGTGTGTGCAGGGCGTGCTGCGGGAGCTGGAGCAGAAGAAGCCGCAGCTGGACGAGCTGCTGCTGACGGCCGAGAGCCTGCGCGGCTCCGAGAACCGACAGCATCTGCACGGGAAAGGTCAGTCGACCGAACACCACACACACCACCACAGATACACTGACATGACTGCCCTTAGCCACCACCCGCGGATACCTCAGTCGCCGTGATCATGACGCGTGCAACTGCGTCGTAATATCGGACATATCGGCAATCGCAGCGTTCCCGCTTTAAGTCACTACTGTTTGTAAACAGTTTGTGTGTAGGACTGCGTCAGGCTTCCTGTTGCTCTAACTAAGGACTTGCTGCTCTTCCCGTCATCGCGCTCGTGCGGCCACGCGACATGTTGCCACGTCACATCTGAAGCGTACACGCAGCAATGGCGGCACTTGTTTGTCTCATTTACAATATCCGACACTAGTTTGTCTCATTTACAATATCTTCTATCTATCACCTATTGTTTTAAGCATACACTCCTACACAGGTACTAATTTAAAAACACACAAAACCTTGCAAAGTCTGATGAAGTACTTTGAGGTGCTTCCGTAACTAATATATATATTTTTTTTATTAATTCTTGGAATAGCAACTACGTGAAGTCGCTCTCAAGTCTAGGATCGGTCCTCCCTCGCACAGAAACCTGCAGGGTCCTCTGTAACATAACAATACTTTAAAATAACCTCACTAAACAACAGTCGGCGGCTTCTTCAAGCAAAGCAAACGAAAAATATACCCACGCGATTTTACACGACTTTTCTACGAACAAGACAATGTACTTAGTCGATGAATTCTTTTACAACATTTCATTTAATACAATATGAAACAGCTAGGCAAATGCAAATTATATGAGCCCGCATGCATGCTTGTACACGGCGAATGTGTTTTTGTTGGAGACCTGCGGGAAATAAGCACATGTTTATTGTGTCTTAGCCTCGTATTTGTAAAGCTATCTCAAGTTTGAGAGTGATATTAAGTATGGATTTGACAGGCCAGTTTGTACTGAAATGACATTTCTGATACGAACTCGAACTGGCTGTTAATCTCAAGTGCTGATTACAAATACGGGCCTTAGTGTGCTGTGGCACGTGGCGCCCTCTGTCGGCGGCGGCGCGCAGCTCGCGCGTGCGGGCCGCCGCTCGCGTTCGCCACTCGGCTCGACCGAACCGCACGCGAGCTCGATTTAGTACTAGCTACTTCCATTCTTACTACGACCGATACGTTACAATGTACTACCAAAAAACTATTATTCCACTCGCCGTAAAAGATATCCTGTTACTTCGAAATATTTGTAGGTTAGCATTATTAGTTACTTTGTGGAAATATATTGCACAAAAACTTGTTAAAAGACAGAGATTATTTTTTGTAGATAACGCTGTGAATGCAAGCTATCTTCTCACCTTAATTTCTTAAAATTTAGTTTAATACACAAAAGGAAATAATTGACATAAAATTATGAAAAAATATCTAATAATACTATCCAATATTTGGTTATTTTTAATGTTATAAATGAACTGCTCCTTTCGTTATCGAGGCTCCCGTAGCGCCGGCACGCTTGCTGTCGTAGCCGCGTGACTACGACGACGGCCGCGAGGTCTACGCGCGTAGCATCTCGTAGCACGCGTAGCCTTCCGGTCGCGCCCCCAAGCTCCCAGCCCCAGCCCCAGCCCCACACCATTAAGCCGACCCCTCGAAAAGCTTCTCGACCCCGGAAAATATGCACGACTCATCAAGCCAGCGTAAAACTGGTCGATGATTGCTCATACAAAGTTAACATTGTGTAAGTAATCCGTCCAGTCGGATATTAAAATAAAATATTAGTACGGTCGATGTCACTCAGGGAAGTGTTACAAATATTGTTTGGGGCGAGAAGTGAAAACTCTGTAAAGCTAGCTAGAAGGGTGGTCTATATGGTCGCGGGTTGCAGGGGGCGGGCGGGCGGGCGGCGCGGGAGGCGGGGCGCGGGCGCGGCGGCCGGCAGTCGGCGCCCGCTCGCCCGACCGCCGGCCGCGTCCGTCGGCCCGCGCGCCCGGCGACTCGAGCCGACCTCACTAAACATATCATTGCTGCTAGTGCTAGTAAGGTGCGCGACCACTCCGCACTCCTGAACGACGCCCGCGCCGCTCTCGCGCCTCAAGTTTCTGTCATCAAACCATCAATATTCACTAAGTCAAAAGTCACTTGAAGTGCATAAGTGCACAAAAAATAGTTTTGAAAGTTTGCCGGAAGTGTCGTGTGGTAGGTGCCGGCGCGGCGCCGGCCGGCCGCGAACAGGCAACGCGCTACGCGACTACCAGACATCGCCGAATATTTCTTCCTTCACCTTAACCGGTGCCGCTACTTAGGTATACATTAGAATTTATGTATATATACTTGTGTCTATTATGTGCAGTTCAATTTCAAGTTGTGTCTTCAGTTTATGTAAAACTAAACGTTTTTATTGTATACACTGATTTAGTTTTGAAGTCAAATCTTTTTATAAATTCCTCGCACATATGTGCTATTTTTTTCTTGTGGATCTTGTCGTAAATCGATCCGGTTTGTGCCGCACACATTTTTCGTCCCTGGAAGACAAAATACTATACTGTTGTTACGCGACCACTAGTTACAATATAACCTGTTAATAAAACACCAGTGTTTTATTCCTGTACAGATATATGACAGGCTGGTAGTACTTCGCGAAGGTATGAGGTAAATTGAGTAACGTGCCGGTTATTTAGTTGGCTCCCCTCGCTAGGTGCTCGCGCTCGCTCCGGAACACACTTACAACACTTATGCTTGAGCACAGGAATTTCATTTGTTTTTCTCAAGACTAGGAATTTGGCTGGAAACCAAAGCTCTAACAACAATCATGTCAGATTCCGGCCACGCTTTGAGTACGCAATGAAACTGCTTATTATCATTACGCTAGTCGGAAATTCTTTTCAGTTTACACAGTGTTTACCTATACATTAACACACTAATGCTGGAATTGGTTAAAGTATTCATTGAAATGTTTTTTTACGTTGTTAAGTAATTGTTACTTCAATTCAGTGACTTACTTTTTTTATTCTCCAGCATAATCAACCGTTTGAATAGGAAATCAATAATTTCTTCTGCGATTGTTACTTAAACTTGGAAGTTCCTTTCTCAAATAAAGTTTATTTGGGAGGTTCATTCACTTTGTCGTATGTCGTATCGTAACTTTGTAATGTGCATTTGATGTTGCCGGCTGGCTGTTGGAGTCGTTAGATCAGTGGAGTTGTCGTTAAAAAGCTATCTCTGGCTGCGGACGGCCGCCGCCGCTCGCCGCTCGCCCGACTCACACAGCTCGCCCGACTCCCGCCGCTCGCACCACTTACGGCGCTCGGCACACCTGTCGGGAACGACGAGCCATTATTTTTGCACATATAAATGTATAGTTATATAGTTGATGAAATGGTTCGTGCTTATTCATTCTGATAACGAATGTTAAGCACCGATCGCCGTTGCTAGGCCATGGACGAGTTATAGCGTACTATAATTACTCGAGCGTATCCGAGCTTCGGAAGGCATGTTAAGCCATTATTGGTTTCGGTTAAATTGTCGGCTTGGATCTTTGTCAGCTAGGTTAGTCACTAACCTGGCAAAAGACTTAATTAGGTGTGGTTTCCCTCCTGGGTTGCAGAGGTCACAAGGCAGTCGTTCTGTTTAAAAACCAGTAGCCTCATTAAATCTCCCAGACTAGGGATAAGGAAAATGCTAGGGTGATAACAGGTATATTGGAGCCGAACAGGTATACAGGACCTGTTCGCAGGTGTGGTGCAGCTGGGTCGAGTGCTGCACATGACATTCACCTGGTTGCTCCCAGTCGGTCGGGGTAGTAGTGTAAGTGTTAAATGAATCAGAGATGTACCTGCTTATTTAAATAAAAAAGCGCATAAATGGTCTCATCAGCAATATTCAAGCCGGTAGGCATGAATCTTAAAACTTCATGTTACCCGAACTTTAATTAAACCAACTGCAGCCATTTCTTGCAATATAAATTGACTGTCCGTAGTCGAGTCAGTCGGGTAGAAAACATCTCCAGTTGGCACGATATCGCGTGTTGTCTCGTGTCATTTTGGTTTGTTATATGGGTGTTGACGTCAGGTTAGTGGGTATTGAGTGGCATCAGGAGTGGCGGGCGCGGTGTGCGGTGTGATGTCTGCTGCGGTCAATACGGCCACACACACGCGAGAGCGGCTGGCCGCGCGCCAGCACCGCCGCACCGCCGCCGTGCCGCCGCCGGTGCATGTGCAGCCAACGCTCTTGACTCGACGCCTGACGCGCGTACCATCTCTCACTGATTGTTGACATTGAGTGCAGTGCTCCTGCATCTCTATTTGATAGTAAGAAGTGTGCTAATACCATTAATGTGTCGCGCAGATTTAGACGCAGTTCTCTTAATCATGTTGTAACATTGTTCCCATTAGTCCGGACCAAATCAAGATCTTAGCTATTGGTAGAGACGTTAATAAAGTTTAGTCGAAGCGCAAGTAGTTACAGTCGTTGTAGTGTTAAGAACTTGAGGCGGACTTGCTCTTTCCGAGCAGTCCGTGAGGCGCGGGAGCGGGACGGGAGCGGGGCGGGGCGGGGGAGCGTCGCGTGCGCACGCTGCTCTAGCACGAGTACTCCTTCCTTATTTCTATCTACAAGTTTTGAAAATTTGACTGTTTGCTGATGCAAGTGTAATCGGTTGTGATTATTTTCCTATACGACTGTAAATGGATATAGCTTAGTAAACCTAGTCATTTATATAAATTTACAAGTACCGTATTACGAACCTTTTGATATACTAACTATTGGTATTGTGTAGTCAATTATACAATTAAAACAGTGTACAACGAATCGAGGCATCTTTGTGTACAAAAAAAATCTGAATACGAAAACAAAATGTCGGAGGTGACACAACAGAATCCTCTGAATGAGAAACCCCAAGAGGTGAACCGGCGCGCGTCCATGGACATGTCCGACTCGGCGGCGGCGATGAAGACTGCGCGCGCGCCTGACGGGGAGGCGGCGCCCGCCCCCGCGCCCCCCGCGCTCGACAAGCCGCGCGACGAGCCGTACGGCATGGCCGCCAAGCCGGAGGGCTACCACGCGCCGCGCTACAACCCGCTCGAGAAGAACCCGTTCGCGTCGCCGCAAGTGTTCCGCAGCAGCCGGCTGCAGCAGCACTTCGAGATGAGTGCGCGCGGCATGGAGTACTCGCCGCACCGCATGGGCGCCGAACTGTCCAACCGGCTGCGCGAGTACGCGGCGGCGGCGGGGCTCGGCGCGCTCGGCGGGCTCGGGCCGCAGCGCTCGCCCTCCGTGCACGGCCACGAGCAGGGCGAGCGGCCCGAGTACCTGCACCGCGCGCACTACGGCAGCCAGACGGCGGTGGGCGCGCACGAGCCCGCGTTCCGACGCGCCGACGACTGGTGGGGCGGCGGCCGAGCGGCGCGCTTCTCCTCACAGGAGTACCTGAACGCGCCGGTGCACGCGCGCTGGCCCGACCACCGCGCCGCGCCCGACTACCGCCAGCGCCGCCGCAGCCAGCAGGACCTGCTCTCCATCGGACACGACCCCGCAGCAGGTATATACACACTTACACGGTACACACTTCCGTCTGTTTCATTTCAGGAAAACTTGTTTGAATGTCGCCTCCGTAGGTGCGTCTTGCGTCAGAGATGGAAGCGACACGGCTTATCCGCGAATGAATGTGTTAATTCCAAGCAAATAAGCTGTAATCCGCGCTAATCCGCTTCTTCTATAATAGTACATTAGTAACCAAGGATTACTAGACATCAATTGCATACGAGGTATGTAGTACGACAATGCAATTGATGCTTATACCCGAGATAAGTACTATGCTATACAAATAGACTGATAGATAGTTCAAATAAAGGAAAATTTTACGAAAAATATAGTATGAAAATATATTTTTAAATAGCAATATCATCAGCCGCCTAAATAGGTGTTTTGTCGAAAGAAATACTAAATGGAATATAAATTTACATACATACATACATATAATCATGCCTTTGTCCCTAATGGGGTAGGCAGAGCGTAAACAACCTAAACAAAGGTTTTCCCGCCACGTCTGACAAAGTTTTGAGGGTTATTTAAGATAAATTTGTAGGTATATTGCTGTAGTGACAGGTTGTCAGCCCATCGCCTAAATTACAATATACTGATACCCTTGGATTCCTTAGCTGGTTTTTACAGCATGCCCAGGAGGAAATGCAGCTGGTACATGCTGGTGTTTTTCTCTCGCTCCCAGGCCAGCATGGAAGAAATATAAATTTCACTTGCTTTAAATAAAATAAACATAAGTTAGAACTATACTATACAATTATTGTTAAGTTTGAAGTCGTCACTAACCACGGTTAACAAACGTGTAATAAATGAGACTTAGGTATTTATATGATTACAATAGACAAGACATTGCTAATGCTTGGCTGGCATCGACTCCAAAATTATCAATAATTGTATCGTATAGTTCTAACTTATCTATATTTTATTTAAAGCAAATGATCATACATTCCGTAGGTAATTGATTTTTCGAAAACGAATTTGAGTGGATCGACTGAACGCTCTGCCCATAAGATACAACAGCACTGTCCAAATCCTAATCAGCTACATCCAAGGTTATTTCAAAGAGATAAGAAGCTGTGCCAAACTCGAACTTAAATGACAGGACCTTTTTATGAGCCCTCAACCAACATCTTCCACCACCACTTGCTCACGGCTGTACTCAAGTATAACTTCTAAATGAGGTTAATTCTTTTCTTTTTTGAAGCGGGAAAGTATTCCTCAATCCCGGTGTACCTATTGATGCGGTGTAGTTTTAAATACTCTTACAACAGCTATACTTATTATATCCATTTCTATATAAAGACAACGCAATTATCCCCTGAGTAGAGATATTATTAATTAACTACTTACTTCCAAAAGAGGTTATTAATTTATATTTGTATATGTGAAGGGCAAGCACCCCTCAGCCCCCGTATTGATGCCTTATGTTGGCAATTTCTTCTAAAAGAGGTTTTATTTCTTTAAGAAAACTGCAAGTATGTTTCATTCCCTATTCGTTTTCTATTGCATAAACTAAACTTGCTCTTTACAGTGAGTAAATTTGGTTTCTCGATATCTCTTATAGACTAGTTGCGCTCTTAGGGTTCCACATCAGGCACTCCTGACCTATATGGCATCAAAAAGCGCTAGTGACACCGAACATCTTTTGTTAACGTGGCGTCTCCATATATCTCAAATATTAACTGGGCTCTTATAGTCAGTTACTTCAGATCTTCGAATAGTTAATATCCTACAGAGAGTGTTTATCATATTTATTTATTTTTGCTAAAGTGGCTTCTCTATATCTTTGATAGTTCAGCTGGGTCCTGTTCTGCAGTTCCACATTGAGTGCTCCAGATCTTTGATACATTAGTTCCACTTCACCAAATTGTATATATACATACATACATACATATAATCACGCCTTTATCCCTAGTGGGGTAGGCAGAGCGTAATTGTATATTCTGAATGTAAATGCTCGACATGTTGCTTAGCATACCGAAATCGCTATATGTAGGTCTTTAAAATCTGAGGAGTTCCCTCAATTCCTCATGGATCTCATCATCAGAACCGGATTTTGATTCAAACGGGACCAATTCAGGAGTATATTTTTTCTAATAAAAGAAGAATTTTTCATATCGGGCCAGAAGTGACGGAGTTATTATGAGGTAACATACATACAAAAAAATAAACACAAAAGAATTGACAACCTCCTCCGTTTGAAGTCGGCTAAAATACGTAGGTTGAACCAGTAAGCAAAGCCAGGTCTCTTTTTTTTGTTTGCTGCCTTACTCCACGCGACACACACAATACTGGCAGGTTATTACGTTTTGAATTTCGATTCGAGTAAATATGCGAGCCCGAGAATAGAAGAAAAATAGAACTTTTAACGTTTTAAACACTTCCATGCTGTACTGGGAGCGAGAGAAAAACATAGAATGCCAGCTGCATTTCCTCCCGGGCATGCTGCAAAAACCAGATATTGGATCCGAGGATTTTTGTATATTGCAATTTAGGCGATGGGCTGTCAGCCTGTCACAAGCAATATACCTACAAATCTATCTTAAATAATCGTCAAAACTTTGTCAGACATGGCGGAACAACCTTTGCTTAGGTCGTTTACGCTCTGCCTACCCCATCAGAGATAAAGGCGTGATGATATGTATGTATGTATCTTTTTAAAATATAGTTTTGACATCTAGCGAAACGACAGTTCAATTTCAAACGAAATGAATGCTCTAGGGCTTTTTGGCTTATCACAACCCAGCTTGTAGGGAAGCAATGGCCACTTATATTATAGAGCAAGAGATATGGAAAAAATGATTTCTGTCAATGCAATTCCAGAGTTCACCTACGGCAAACCAGTAATGGTACAAAGACGATTTGTACCGGAAAACTATTAAACACAGTCGATCAGCAGTTTTATATCAGAAAGGTTTCCGCCAAGTTTTCTTGACCGTGACTTATTATCTTCATAATCCCTTGGCGACGGGTGAGACAGTGCAGTTGCAAGAGTTTTAAATCGAAGTTACCATAAAAAAAATCTGCTTGGAGCTTTCGATAGAATTCCAAGTTGTATTTCACTGTTCCTGAGTTCAAATCGGAATTGGCTACTCGTAAATCCACAGCGTACGAGCTTTGGTCTGGGACGTAGTTATGTGCCAAGAGGATTACCGCGTTTCGTCGATTTGTTTATTGGGCGCAACATTGTTCACCACTTCCCTTAGACCTGCATCGCTCGCTCGGCTCGCTCTGTTCTATACAAACACAACACACGGAACACAGACGCAATCCGTCTGAATCTGAGGGCACTCACGCTTGATGCGATACGTAGCCGATGGCTAACTAACCGAGTGGGAGGATCATAACACTGGCCGCATATCCGTTTCAAAGGATTCTCACTACATTTCAGTCGCACTTTGGTCTGCCGTTGCCATATTTTCGTTCGTACCTACCTTTTGTTTCAACAAACAACACTTCGGATTTGGAAAGAGATCATTAAAAAGTAGGTATTTCTGTCCGGACTAAGCAGAGCTTGGGGTGCGGCCGGCGGTGCGGCTCACGGTTCCCGCTCGATAATCACCGGAATTAATTAAATATTAAAGACGTCACAGACGCAGCTCTTAAACGTCGAGCTGCGGTGAATACAGACTCAATGGATGCTTAGATATACAGTACCAGAGTAACTAACTGACTGCCTTCGTGATCTTGTGACCTTAGCAATGGACTCGCGATCCGGAGGTCCTGGGTTCGATATCCTCCTGGGGTTTTTATTTGTCAATTTATCACTTTGTGAGAATTTCCCCAGTTTGGTGAGGACATTGCTGTGCAGGATGAATCACCTGATTCCACCTGATTTTGAGGGCACGTTAACCCGTCGGTCCAGGTCGGTGTCTTTGATAGTGGTGGTTACACAAACCATGTCAGAGGCCTATTAGCTGTGCTATTAAGCGGTTTAAACCAGTCGACAAGAAGTGTTCTAACGCGTGATTTGTGTGTGACGTTCAAACTGCTACCAGCACCGCGCGTGAACTCCCGCTGACAGCGCGCCTCGCCTCGCGCCAAGCATGCTTGTACTCGTGTTGTCTAATATAATAACGTCCCCGGTAACATACCAACCGGCTTACATATTTTTCTTTTTACGTATAAATTTTTGACTTCCAAATTAAATTATGGACACCCGACGTAAATTCTCCATTTTCGACCCTGTTACGATATGATCATATTTTAAACGATGGCTAATGAAATGAAAAGAAGAAGAAATAACAATTTAAGCAGATGTAATTATTTTGAGCGTAAGGACGGTGGCATAATGTCAGAACTCT
The DNA here is from genome assembly GCA_949820665.1 of Scrobipalpa costella. Taxonomy (NCBI): domain Eukaryota; kingdom Metazoa; phylum Arthropoda; class Insecta; order Lepidoptera; family Gelechiidae; genus Scrobipalpa; species Scrobipalpa costella. The sequence continues at coordinate 414,712 of OX463295.1, forward strand.
TAAGTTACGATACTTGCGGGTCAGGGTCGCTCGTCCCTGCAGCGTGCGTGGTGCGGAGTGTGCGTCGCGGCGGCGGAGCGGAGGCGGGCCGGGCCGGGCGGTGCACAGCCTTGACCTCGTGTTCTGCTATTAATTGGCATTGTCACACGAGGCTGGAGCCGCAGCCGGAAGACGCCGCGAGAAGCAACAGCTGTGGAGGAGCGCGGGCTCGGGGGCGCGGGTGCGCGAGTAGCGCGGTCGTTGACCCGCGGGGTTCAGCCTCCCCTCTATCGATCCCATTCATGCGTGAGTCGTGCGGCTCCGTGCGGCGAGCGGCGACACCGCGGGGTCGCTGGAGGGATTGCTGCAGGACCTGGCGCCGCTCGCGAGAATCCGCGCGCTATCTTGCGCCACACTACTAGTGACTGCTAAACGTCTTATAGTAAATTCTAATCCAACCAAACTTTAATTTTCTGCCAAGCCTCGCGGTGTTAAGGCCGTAAACATTAGTGAGGTCAAATGGTCGATTGTGTTCTCGTCATTTATTCATTGATCTCTGTAGTCTCTCACTGGTTCCACATCAATTAACACTGGTTTTTGCGCTCGTAATATAGAAACTAGAAACACCCTTCAGGCACGGATGTTCCAAACGACCTTAGCTCCCGTATGAGTATTTTTTTGTTTTCTATGTTTTAATAGAATAGAAATATACTTTATGCTGCACTTATTCGGAAAGTATATTTACTTGAAAAAAGAGAAGAAAGTACGTAAATCCGAACGAAGAAATATGCGGGCGGCAAAAATATATGGGTTTTACTTTCTTCCCTGCTGGAGTGGGTAGAAAGTAAGCACTTTTTGCCCTCACGTACTTTTTAAAAATTCATAATTTAAAACTAGAAACAGGCGAATGCCAAAAGACAAAAGGTTGGTTTCTCGAAGCCCACAAAATGATACTGGCCACTAACATTTTTTGGCAGTATGTGCTTTGTTTCATTTGCCTCTTTAATGTTTTCAAGTAAAAAATAAGGAAAAAGCAACATGTCCGCGCGAATTCTTTTTCGTTATTTGATTTATTTAACTTAATAACTAAAATTAATTGTTTAGTGTTTTTGATGTAATGCGTAACTGTATATAATATGTGTTTTTGTGTTCTGTTTGGATGGATGATGAGAGGACACTTCAAATGTACTTATCATGTAAGTGATATCTTCATTCTTTTGCTTACAAAGCTTTTTAATTATATTTCCCTAATAGGTGTAGTATAAAGCACTATGTATCGCTCGGAAGAAAATATGAATCCAAACTCGTGTGTATTGGTACACCTTCGTATAAATCGATGCCTTTCTTTCCTTGATGAACAATGTAGTATAATTCGCGCAATACACAGAAATTACAAATATGATTAAGCAGACAAATAGGTTGTAGTAGTCATAGTCGAGGGATTTAGTATATTGCAATTTAGGCGATAGGCTGACAACCTGTCCGTACAACAATATACCTACAAATCTATCTGAAATAACCCTCAAAACTGTCAGACATGGCGGAATGACATTTGTTTAGGTCTTTTACGTTCTGCCCACCCCATTAGGGATAAAGTCGTGACTATATGTATGTAGAAAAATAGTATAGTTGGCGGCGTTAAGTTATGATCTAATATTAAACTGTTAAAAAATACCAATCAATGCTAAATCCAATCAGCTGTTAATCAATCCAATTAATGGCAATAAAAAAAGAAGCCAGTCAAATTCAATTCGTAGAAGGGGTAAAGATTACTAGTATTTATAAAGCGACCTCAAGATTGACAGCGATATTAAGTATGGATTTGACAGGACATATTGTTCTGAAATACCACTTATGATACAAACTCAAACTGGCTGTCGATCTCAAGTGTAAATCATAGATACGGGCTAGGACTAGGACGTAGCTGCAAAGGAGTGGCGCAGCGCGGCGCGACACTGCGCGACAAATGATTCTTTGTATGAAAATTTAAGATATGTACCACACTGAAGCGGCACTGAAGCTGCAGCGGAACGGCAGCTTAGTATCGGTACAAGAAATGTATGTCACGTCCCACCCATCTTACTGTAGAATGCGACAACATTTAGTTAACCAGTAAATAATTCACGCCGATTCTAACGATATCAGTTGTACTGTACAGACCAAATAAAAAAATATGTGTGTGATCTGATCTTCTTTTTCTGCCTAGCGTTTTCCCGGCCTGATGCTGGGGTCCGCTTTCCGCCTTTTTCTACTCCACTTTGCCCGGTTTTCGGCAACCACTGGTGTGAGATCGTTCTGTTCCATATCCGCTTTTACGTCGCCAAGCCAGCGCTTCTTTGGTCTGCCGCGTGTTCTTGGGCCTTGAACAGTGTGAGCTCGAGGCATGTGTGGTCTAATAAAAAAAGACCGACGAGAATCGAAAATACGCGAGTTTTACGAATTTGAAAGCTTCCACCAATACATGCCATTGTTCAAGCGTATGCCATTGTGACATTCAAAACTGCACATGACATGGAGCCAAAAAATATTCCTATTTTTTGCAGTTTTGAATAAAAATCTATTTGATTCAAAAGCAAAGCCATGCAAAGGCTTTTGGTATTCAGAATGGAAAAGGCCCAAACAGCCTAGAGACAAAATGTTTAATAACTGGGAAACTGGTATATGAATACCAATGTACCAGTTATTAAAAAAAATCCAAATACAAAACCTGGTACAATCTAGACTCCTATTGATTTCGCAGACCTGTTTGATGCAAGCCCCACAAGGGATACGCACCAATCAATTATTTATTAATCGTAGGGCAAAATATTACTCCAGTGTTTCAAGATTTCAAAAATAAAAACTAAAAATGTAGTAGAAAATCCTTAAAATCTTCAGTGTAATATTCTCTTCTCGATGCACGTAAGTTACCCTCGCGATTATGATAGTTCAAAAGTCTCGTTGGTAAAACATTTTGTACAAACAACTAAATACATTGAGTTATCACGGGCGCACATTCGGCTTGGAATGCGCCCAAACGCAATAACGTGGCACTTGCAACGCGCCGCCGCCCCGGCCCCGCCGCTGCCCTCCCTGCGAGAATCATACGTCATCGCTGTTTATAAAACATGCCTAATTGCTATTGCTAACCGATTGACTTTACAGTTAGGTCATCAGTCAGCATCAGTCCACTGCTGGACATAGGCCTCTCCCATGCCACTCAGTTCAGTCTTCAGCCGTTTTCATCCAATTCCTGCCCGTTACCTTACGAACATCTTTCTAACAGTTTAGATACTAACTACTGCGACTACAGGGACCGCGGTTCGAGACGCGAGCGCGAGTACGCTATGTGCGGCGAGTGGTGACCGGCGACCGGCCCGCAGTGCGAGACGAGCGCGAGTACGCTATGTGCGGCGACTGGTGACCGGCGACCGGCCCGCAGCGCGAGACGAGCGCGAGTACGCTATGTGCGGCGAGTGGTGACCGGCGACCGGCCCGCAGCGCGAGACGAGCGCGAGTACGCTATGTGCGGCGACTGGTGACCGGCGACCGGCCCGCAGCGCGAGACGAGCGCGAGTACGCTATGTGCGGCGAGTGGTGACCGGCGACCGGCCCGCAGCGCGAGACGAGCGCGAGTACGCTATGTGCGGCGAGTGGTGACCGGCGACCGGCCCGCAGCGCGAGACGAGCGCGAGTACGCTATGTGCGGCGAGTGGTGACCGGCGACCGGCCCGCAGCGCGAGACGAGCGCGAGTACGCTATGTGCGGCGAGTGGTGACCGGCGACCGGCCCGCAGCGCGAGACGAGCGCGAGTACGCTATGTGCGGCGAGTGGTGACCGGCGACCGGCCCGCAGCGCGAGACGAGCGCGAGTACGCTATGTGCGGCGAGTGGTGACCGGCGACCGGCCCGCGGCGCGAGACGAGCGCGAGTACGCTATGTGCGGCGAGTGGTGACCGGCGACCGGCCCGCAGCGCGAGACGAGCGCGAGTACGCTATGTGCGGCGAGTGGTGACCGGCGACCGGCCCGCAGCGCGAGACGAGCGCGAGTACGCTATGTGCGGCGAGTGGTGACCGGCGACCGGCCCGCGGCGCGAGACGAGCGCGAGTACGCTATGTGCGGCGAGTGGTGACCGGCGACCGGCCCGCGGCGCCGTGACGCAATTTACGACTAACAACACGTATAACACTTTTAACAGCGTTGCTCGTTTTATTGCAACAGAATTAGATTTACGGCTGGTTGATGCGAGCAGCGCCTAGAGCCACGAGTCCACACATCGTTTGTTTACGTTGCTAATGCCACGACAATGTTTGTCAATATCGCCCATTTTCGATCTCTGCCCTTAAATAATAAATGGACATAATACCGGCCAGTCAGTATGTTTTATACTAAAAAAATAAAGTATCCATGCTTGGAGTGAACTACTTGAACATGTTTAACGCATACGCGGGACGGAGCAAAAATGACGTGCGCGGGCCGGATTGAAGGAAGAGGTTCCATGAAAAATTAATGAGCCTTGCGAGCCGCTAGCCGAAACAGGGCGCGCCGCCCCCGCCCCGCGCCTCGCCCGCCGCCCGCCCTACGCTCGCGCCCGCCCTAACACTCGATACTAATCATGTACCAGCCAAATATATGTATCGACTTTAGACTACAATGTTCGATAAATAAAGAATTCCAATCTTCCTTTATTATTCACAAAGAATTTCATTTGAAAATATTGAATTTATACAGGCTGAAGGGAGTAGGTACATGGCTGAATTCTTTTACGGGGATATTAAAAAGCAAAAATGGTCTTTGCTGTATAAGACAAGGTGTAAAACTTTCCGTTTTTTTAGCCTCCCAGTCAACACGGCTCTTCCATTCCACTACAGCCTTAGAGAAAATAGAGGAGATTTATTTAAATGCCGCCACTGTTATATAAACCATGAGCATTCAGTAATCGCCGGTTAACCAATATCCGCTGGCTCTGTTACAGATGAAAGTACTGTTTATTTAAACGCGAATTCAGATTTCACGCAGCCTAATCCGATTGGAAATTTTCAATTGTTAGCTGTTCCGGTGAAACGTTTTCAACTTTTCGCTTTATAGAAACATCGGTCATGTTTATTTGCATCAGTCGGGAGTGTTGTTTGTGTTTACTAATCGTGTGGATCTAAAGTGCGAGAAGCGGGTGCGGGATGGGCGTGGGGCGAGTGCGGGACGGGGGCGGGTTAGAGCTGTTTCAACGTCAAATGTTTGTTTTATTTAGAGCCGGCAGCTCTCTGGACGGATGGGATTAATATTGAAGGAGGCACCGGCACACGGATGAGAGCGCCTATAGGTATATTATACTCGGCCACCTGTGTCGACTATACTTCATTTTTTTGCATTAGAAATTATGTAAACAAAGAAGCAGGGCTAGTAAACATAAAAATCAGCTGACCTAATTTTATCAAGTTTTCATCTCATAGGCACAGAATTCAAAGGGTTTATCCATATAAAATATATAAATACTGGCCAAGTTAGAGTGATTAATGTTCCTAGTCGGACTACGGAATTACAAAAATCATTACATAGAAAAAAGGTGCATTGAGTTGAACAAGAGAAGACAGTGAAATTTTGGTGGAAAGCTGCACAGGAAAGGAACAGTTGCTGTGTGATGCTTTTGCCTGTGAGGGCTCCACAGCCGGGGATTGGTAGAAATATCATTAATTAAATGAAAAATACATGTATTTATACATACATACATATAATCACGCCTTTATCCCTAATGGGGTATATATTGAAAATGCAATTGTGGTTGTCAAATGTAATATTGTAATATTTTTATGTGGAAATAAAGAGGTAATTATTATCATTATTATTTATTCGTCTTCTGAAGAATCAGAAGAATCAGATGACTCTCCTACGTTAATTATAAAACTTTCAACATTATTATCAATTAATATGTCTAAAAGGAGCATTTATATTTCTTCTTAAATCCAGTTACTTGATGTCATTTTTTAAAATGCTTCTGCTACTTTTTTTTTTGTCCCCATTTTGAAATCTTTATTGTGTTTAGCAATGTACCGTTTTACTTGCGCCCATATCATTTCAATCGGGTTAAGTTCACAATGGTATGGTGGTAACCGCAGTACTGTGAACCATGTTTTCCGTTCTTTCTTTTACGTTCCATGTTTGCAACCTCTGCTTCTTTAAGTCTTTACAGTACACACTTTTCAAGATGATACTTTATTATTATTTCTTTGGTCTTATTTTGTTGTTCTATTTGAAATAATTATAATTTATCATAAAGTATTTGAATAAAACGTCACAATAATGTCAATTTTCTTTTTACTATAATTATTTGCTATTATTTCACTTATGTTGCAAAGTAACGTGTACAATACAAAGCCCATATTTTTTTCTTTCTAATGCTAAATACAATGAAGTATATTTAGACTCTATGTCCAACAAGTATAGGTACTTACTCTACATCTGGAAGACATATTCATTATCTAATTCTGCCTTGGAAAATTAGCAAAAGTTATTATAATTTTCGCAGTACTTTTTTTTACACAACACTGCACACTGCATGATTTATTTATACTGTTGGAACCTTTGACATACATACATACATATAATCACGCCTTTATCTCTAACGGGGTTAAGAAAAGGTAGTTCCGCCTCGTCTGACAAAGTTAAAGTAGGAACCTTCAACATATTAAAATTTATCACCAAATTCAAAAATAATAATTAGGAACCAAATAACTTTCTCCAAACTTGTCGGTCAGTTCGTTACACGCTGCCTCAATAAAGGTTATACCGCACTGGAACGGCGCGACTAAATCTGTCAAAATGTATGAACTGACCTGCTCCGCCGCAGCTACGTCCTAGTGCGGTAAACACAATGCTATTAAATTTATTTCCAACCTGCCGTCGCGGTGGTAACGAATTCCCCACTTTATTTACTTAAAAGCTCTCATTGGACTTATTATAATTATGATAATCGATCATAAAATGACAAAACCTCGTACTAATGGACTCAGTTAAATGATGGATTTATTTATAAATGGTTATTTTTATCACTCACAGAGACTAATATGACGAATCGTAACTCAATGCAAAGTAGGTACGCCCAGCAGAACTAGAATGGCGCGGTGGCCACCTTCTACCTTCCGCCTCCATAATGAGGTCTTGGAATTTCTTGTAACTAAGTGCTCATAGAGATGTAAAGATCATCTATATTCCTAATATTTTGTTTAGTTAGCCTGAAATGTCCCACTGCAAAGGCCTCCCCTGTCGTTTTCCACTGGCCCCGATCGCAAGCCAAGTGTTTCCAGTCTTTTTCAAAAGCGTCGCGCTACTGTTTCCTCGGTTTTCCTCTCCCTCGCCTGCTATCGAGAGGAACCCAATCGGTCGTTAATTTTGCTCATCTCACTGGATGACCCGCCCAATCTCATTTTAATTTTGCCGTCTTCTCGGTTACATCAGTGATGCGCGTTTTGGAGCGCAGAGTCGTGTTCCGGACTCTGTCCATTCTTTTGACACCATGTATGCTGCGCTACATAGCACGATGGCAAACCGCCAGTTTGATATTCTGAGCAGTCAAAGACCAAACCTGTGCGCCATAGGTTAGGGCGGGTAAGATACACGTATCGACGAGCTTCCGTTTTAGTGAAAAAGGAAGATCTCCTTTCATTAAGTCCTTCATGGACTAGCGACTGACGGATCAACGCACTGCCTAAACCGCTGATCGTAGAGACCTGAAACTTGGTTGGTGTGTTCTTTGTATGCTACAGGCATCCGATACGAAAGGATTTTTTCGATATTCTATCCCCCTAAGGGGGCTGTACGGCGTACTTATGTGCATATACGCTATACATGGGGTTGCATTTGTGAAGTGATCAACGGAATCAGAAAGAAGAAAATGCATGTCTTGTCCGTTTCACGTATATTTGGACACTGCATATAAAAAGTTAGACAGTTTGCAAGCGGCTACGGTTGGTCGTATGACAATGCAGATTAATCTAGGTTGCGATCTAAGTACGCTTCAAACGCGTGTATCTTATGCAAACTCATCTTAAAATTATGAAATAATAAAAAACATGTACATGCATTGTACAGGGGTGAAAAAAGGGAGGGAATGACGTATCATTCGATTTCTACTATAACAAAAAAATATTGTTCAGTTTCGTATCTGGGGCAGCCCAAACTTGGTATGATTTCAACATTATTTTAGGTTTTATTTAGAATTAGTGACCAACATACATGTAACGGTGTGATATATTTTTAGAATCAGCACAAAATGTACATTCATATGATACCTCACATGCCTTCCAATGTCGATTTGCTAACACACTAAAAATAACTCGGCACGCGAGAATTTCAGACTGATGCAAATCTGGATAATTATTATCTAGTTGGACACAAACAACATACCGAAAGAGCAAGTTTAGTGCAATTCTATATTCAAGTTTTTTTATTTGTAAGATATGACTGATCTGTTATCCTAACTAAACCTTTAATATTATTTGAAAGTTTTTGTTTGGTACCCAATTACGCTATAACCACTGGATAAGCCTCCATTTACAGTGAAACCACGGGCGGGAAGCTAGTAGGAGATAATTTAATAAATCAGCTTCCAGTTCCATCATGGAATGGAATCAGCTCAAAACCTTTAAGATGGACGTACATACGTACATTTCAACGGTACTAGAACATTGCATTGGTAATGCCATAGATAGAGGAATGGGAATATCGTTTTTACATATACTCGCAATTTCCTAACTGACGACAAATTCGTCATATGTATCGTATTCTTAGATCGTATTGACTTAATTTAGTTTGACAAATTATATGGGGCGGTTTCGTTTTGGAGTCTGAAGCAAGTATTATAACGATAGATGGCCCTGAAAACCTTAAAACTAAAAAAAAATATGATTTGACAATTTTATTTATTTTAATGTTTTATTATTGTTTATAATTATTACATACATTTACATTTGATGCAATAACTCGATAACGAGAGACTCGATATCTCAATAACAGTACATTTTTGACAGCAAAACACGAGGACACATACTTTACTTAATTTAATAAAAGAAAAAATATGAAACCAGCAATCGCCGTGTGACAACAGACAACAGGGACGTGGTGATAATAACGCATACCATACAGTACGTATGCCCCAGTCTAACACATGACAGCAGAGTCATTTTTACTTTGACAACTTATTTATTTCTACAACGTCGCCCCCTATCAAGTAAAAGTGTACTATATATTTTTTTTTTAAAAGTGCCCCATTTCATGAACTACCCAAAGCTAAAGTTGGAGATGAAAATATTAATTGAGCCGCAGAAACAATTTAAATCATAAATTATTCTTTATTAACTAGATTTGAATCAAGAACCCGCTTATTTTCAACTGGTAAGAAAAATAAACTTTATTTTTGCTTATTATTTTAAAAATCACGCCTTTATCCCTTACGGGGTAGGCAGAGCGTCAAACTCCTCGTAAAAGGCGCTTTCGCCACGTCTGACAAAAATTGAGGGCAATTTTAGATTGTAATGTGTATTGCTATAGTGACAGGTTGTCAGCCCATCGCCTAAATTACAATACACTGTAACCCTCGAGTCCCTTTTGCTGACTTCTACAGCATGCCCGGGAGGAAGGGCAGCTGGAACATTCTATGTTTTTCTATCTCTCCCAGTCCAGCATTTTAATGTAGATTAGGAATTATTAATGCGTTTAACTCCAAAGTAACCAAGTATTTGTGAATCAGTCAGTGTAGGTATATATTTGCCCTATGTATGTAGTACTATTATATATTCTGTGCTCTATGTTATGATAAAATTTATGGAATCATTGGTGCTGTCAATTATCTGCGGGGCCCCGGGGGGGGGGGGCGTGTCGGAGCAGTCACCCGCGCCTCGGTGACACGACCGGGAAATTGCACCGGGACTCCTCACATCACCAACAACCGAGCATATTGTCCTCCAACACTAGTTCCAACGATAGCATTCAAACAACACCTAACATGTGTGTGGGAGCCTCGATACAATCGACAAGCTTCTACCTACTACACCTAGTGCACCTATTGCAAACTGTTTAATAGGTCCGGGAGTAATGCAATTTTTATAGCAGTGGCTGAATATAAGATAAAAGCTCCATAAAAAGAGTATTGGCGTTTGTAATGGCTCCATTAAATGAGTCATCGGGTATGAAAATACCGGTAAAGCTGCTTCCTTCGTTCGCCCTGGCACCATCAATCGGCGCTGGGAGGGGGCGCTGCGGGGAGGGGGGGGGTGATGCTACGCGAACAACCCATTTCCACTAATATCCTCCAGAAGAGAAGCCGTTTCCAACGATGAGTGGGTTAGCTACACCTTTTCGCCTTTTCGCGTATATTTTGAAACTAATTTTCGACATTCCGTGTACTAATAAAACCCAAATTTTCGTAAAATTTAACTTATCTTTCACTCGATATGTAAAACACAGTACTTACCTCGGGTATAAGCATCAATTGCATACTTGGATTCATCGCAGATTTAATCCTGTCGTTTTTTCATTCTAAAATATCGTGTTTAATCAATATTTATCAGTTCCATCTAACCACCCCGGTACGCGGCCTGTTACACTACTTACTTTTAAAAGTACATCGAGTATCTGAGTAATGCGAAACTAGCATTTGACGGACGAGTAGAGGTTGATACGAGTCAGGCAAAAGCTTTTTCTGTAATTATTTAATTATTAATCATAACATACAAAGACAAATACTAACTTATACAGCTGAACACCATTAAACCAAGTATCGGTTTGTCTTGGTGCTGCAGAATACTCTATGAACTAATATCTTTAAAGCTTAAACAAACTAATTCGGCATTTATAGCGCTTTTCTAAAAAAAAATGCATGTAGTGTAATAAATATTCTATAAAAAATATATTCTTGATTTCTCATTCCACTCCTACTCCATTCGCAGTTTCCCACCAATGCTGATGTTTTTTTGTTTTACCGCTTTTATCAAGGCAAAGGTTAAATACGACGGTACAGGCTAGTGGTTCATAAAAAATAACGCATGGAACCCTTTAAAAAAAACGACATAACGAACGTGCCTAATAATGCCCCCATTCTGTGAATCTATAAATGTTGTTGGTACTCCTGTCCAAAATACCAACTTAACAACAAAATAAGACAATAATAATTGAAAAAGACGACAATAATGGAATTTAATCCAATTTGGAAGTAACAAAGTTTTTCTTGCCTCGTACTTACACCGTCGGGGAAGCTCGTCGGACAAGCCAATAGAAATCTCTACAGAAATACTATATTACTCTAAAAGTCGAAAAGAGCCATGTATAGTCGAGTAACAGCCGAGGCCTTCCAATGTAAACAAGACCATATATCGAAAAGAGCCATGTATGGTCGAGTAACAGTCAAGGCCTTCAACAGAAAGAGAGAAAAAAATCTTTAAGTCCTATGACGGCAGACAATCTCCTTTCCGATTGCCGTACTCTTTTTGGATTCAACATACCTTTCGCAGAAAATATAGCTAAAAGAAACTCTCTTATTTACATATTTTTTCCCAATTTGTTGTAAAAATAAACAAAATAAAAGAGTTGAGTAGTAAAAATATTCTAAAAAGACTAGTGATGCTCTAGATCAAAATGGTGAAAATACAAAGTGGCGGATTAAAGATAGAATAGATTGCGGCCCGATCTTAAGAAATTTCAAGAAGTACACAATACCTAAAATCAGCGAACCCAAAAACTACTAGATTTCAATTTTCAGTCATCAATTTCGTCCGTTGCGTAAAATCTGCAATTTTTTTTTACCTTTTTGATAATGCCTTTTTATCCGATGTCTACTTATTATTCTCATGATACACTGACATTTAAAACAGCGCACGACCTTAAGTATTAGTTCCCAATATTATTGAGGGTAAGGATGTTGTAGACTCTTACCTCTTTCCTACAAAAAAAAAACAAAACATACTCATCCCCTTATCACTCAGGATCACGCACACAATTAATTACACGTGTTAGGGTTAGCTAACGATCGACACAAGTTCGAAGTATAGAAAAGGCAGTTGACTGTACGTTCATAGAGACGATCTACAACCTGACCGACCGCCTTAAAATACGAAGTGAGACAGGCCTGGCCAAGGAAAGCGCGGGTTTCGACAAATAGATGAGAAATGCTCAGCGACCGAACCATTTCATCGCGAAAGAGTAAAAACTTCCGAGAAGACCAATTGATATGGTTCTAAAATGAGACTTCGAGACCCTGACGATCGCTCAATGGCCTCGAAACATAAAACGTGATGGTACTCGTGATCCTGATCTCGATAGGAAATTTGATAAAATGATTTGTTATAATTATAACCGCACACATTGGGTCGCGATGTTGCTAAAAAAATAACAATTCAGTCCATAGTAAAACGTGATAAGAAACGTGCCTCTATGAAGACCGAGAAGAAGCAAAACGTGCCAAAAACTTCGGAAAAACAAAAAACACATATCAAAAGTAGGTGTTTATAGCTGTATGACTTTCTAGGCACAGACAATTTTAAATAACACAATTGACTTAGCTAGCCATCTAGATCTAATGATCTCACACTTTTTACGGCTGAAAGACCGCGAGGCTTTGCAGAAAATATACAGAGAATATTTTTGATTGGATGTAGGTACGGTAATATTCCGGTCCCTTATGTTATGTCGTTTTAAGACGAAAATTTTATGAAGTGAAAACCGGTAAGGGATTCGAGGGAGTGTATTGTAATTTTGGAGATGGGCTGACAACCTGTCAATATAGAGATACACATTAAGATCTAACATTGCCCTGAATATTGGTCAGACGTGGCGTTAATGCTTTTTACTACTCGTTTTACGCTCTGCCTGCCCCATTAGGGATACAAGGCGTGGCTTGGTATTCGTGTATGAATAAAAACACAATGCTGCTGCTGCATTTTTCTAGTAGCCGTTTGATAGGTTTTTACAATATTTTACGGAAAATGATGTATTTTACCGTATCACATCCGTAGCGGGTTGTCGGGCCGACTGATGTTGGATCTGAACATTATAACTCTTCCCATGCAGATTTTAGGGTTTTGCGTGATGGCAACTGGCAACCGCCGCGTGGCTTGTGCAAGCAAACCGGCGCGCGTTTCCGTCACTAATCACTCTGGGACAAATAGACTGAATTCCGACGCAGGCAGGCAATCAAGGCCCTTAGCCCTCAGGCACGCAGACACTTGAAGGGAGGACTCTTTTATTAAAGCTGGATTTTAGCCTACTTTAGCAACCACTCGTACAAAACATACAAATCAAAGTCCCTCAAATTAAGTTTCACACAAGTCACAAAAACCACACCACCAAAATTATTTCTGTTTGACTTTAACGCTTTTCGATCAAAAACCACGCCCCTGTTTCAAGTATAATATTTAGACCAAAATAGAGAGAATAACCTAAAGCCAAAGATTTTAAATATTTTACTGCCAACATTTAAAAAATAGACCTGTTTCTGGTTTATTTGCGATAACAGGTGATATGGAAATAACTGGATATAAATTTCGCAAGAGAGCGTTTCAAAAAAATTTACTTCTATTTCTGCCATTGTTACGTTTAGGTCAGAATATTCGGTTCAATAAAACATTCTATAAGAATGTGCTGTATTTTTTTCAATATAACAACGAAACTGTTCGCGACACGTTCCATCCTTTTATTTTCCTTTCATTGGAGGGCTCGAGGTGGGCAAGGGATAATCAGTTTAAGTGGCGAATAGTGGCGCGCGACTGTGGCGCCATCAGTTTAAACTGAATTGTGCCTAAAATACAAATATTTTTATGAATATTTTGCGTTTTGCGAGAATTGCAACTAATTTTCCATTTTATAATCCATAATATAATAATTCACACTAAGCATTTAAGCTTTGTGTTATAAATCACTTTTGTAATGCAATGCTTAAATACTCATTAGAAATTGTTATATTATGGATGATAAAATGGAAATGTAGTTGCAATTCTCGCGTAACGTAGAATACTCATAAAAAATGTATGTATTTCATGCACAATTAATTTAAAACTGATGGCGCCACCGTCGCAGCTTTGTTCACCCCTTGAAGCACTGGCACTGTGTAACGCGTGGCCCGTGTGCCCGTGTGCCCGTGGGCCCGGGGTGGTTCAGCGTTCACCAACCACTCAGTATTCACGCTGCGACGAGGACGAATTATTTACAGCCCATTTAAATGGATTTATCGAAATCCTCTTCACTAAATGGAGAGTTTTATGGAGAAAAAGGTTATTTGAATATGCTTTTTAAAAGTATCAAGTGAGGATAAAGTGTTTGTTGTGGGATAATTGGTGCGGCGTCGTCGTGAGTCTTGAGGCGGGTTCTGTTTGCGATCACTAGCACTCAGCACTCGCGGCGAGCGGCGCGACACGGCGCGCCCGGCAGCCTCTTTGTCTGTAGATAAAGGATTCCATCCCATCCCATCTAGGACGAGCGTACATACATTTCCAACTAAATAGTAGACAGACATTCATGCTTCCCAGGTTTGGATAATATCTACACTACAATCATACAGATTGTGGTTATATCAAACCTTTTTCAATTATGTAGAACATTTTTACTCGTAGCGGCATTGCTACGGCGTAGCACAACGACACGGTCAAGTAGGATATGGAAACCGCATCAAAATCTGTTGCGTAGTTTAAAAGATTTATGCATACATAGGGATATGGGGACAGAGAAAGCGACTTTGTTTTATACTATGTAGTGATGAGGCAAGTACTTTAATTTCCATACTAGGTCTATTTAGCGAAACAAAGTGCGTCACTCAATCTGCCAATACACTTTAACTTTTAAAAATGTAATTTACATGAGAAACTAGCCAGCTTTTATTACGCATTTGGAAAAAGCTTCTGTTAGAATAGAGCGTGGTTATTCAAAACTTGGCGCTGAGCGCTGCTAGTGCTCCTACGTCGCATACAGCCGGTCGGTGGCGGGCGTGCGGCGACCGGCGACCGGCGACCGGCGAACAAACACTATTTAGTAATTGCTTTTACCCCGCACGCTGCACGCTGCAACCAACGGTCACATAATATATGATTGTTGGACACGGCTAAACGCCACCAGTCTGCGTGTACCAGGTATACCTATGTACATCAATTAATTTTAACATTTTAGAAAGCTAACAGCTATATCTACTAAATTTAAGCTGCTAAACACTAAAATGTTTTATTACCGATAACAGACTTCGAGGGTTTATAGAAACCAAATATTAGCGACAGTATTGCTGCTAGAGTATTTAATTTATCCAGTCAACAGTTCAACTATCAGCTATAGAGGATAATCTCAGAATTTGAATAGAAAAGACAAGAGATTTATGTAAATATCTCGCTGCAAAATTATTAATTATCAAAAAGTCTATCGATAGGATTGGTAACAAAACTTAGTCCAAGGCTTTAAATAAATAATAATCCCCGTCAAAACAATAATAACAATAAGTCTAAAATAATAATTAATAATGGCACATGATCGACTATAATGTTGTTGTTGGTTAGAACAACACAAGGTGATAGCTTTGCTTCACCTGCAATAGGGAAGGAAGCATCTTAAGCTGACCTATCAAACTAAAGGAAGCCGGGCCTCCGCCTTTTCCTATCACACCCGGCCAAAACACTAGCATCTAAGACAACCAAATTGAATCCATACTCGATCCGCTCTGCTTCCTTTGAGTAAATTGCCAAAAACAACAACATTCTTCAAAATCTGTGATACTTGCCCCAAAATAATGTTAGTTTATGCTTCATAACGTGAAGCGTTTAAATGGGGTTTTGTTGTAAGGGAACCTCGTTTCGTCAGAACAAGCTAAATTCAAAGGCTGATGTTCTTTAATACGTCGGAATAGATGCCCAAGTGGCCCAGAACAGGTAAAGTCGTTATGTCAGTTTAAAGTCTTTAGTAGAGTCACAGTCTGAATCAAATAACCAAAGAAATACAAAAATAAAATGAATCATCTGGGAAAGGATGATAATCAGGAGGCCGGCCTTTGTGTGATGTGTATTTTATCAGAAATGATACACATTGCACCACCAGGGTTCCCGCCACTCCTAGATTCCTGTTCGTTCGTTCGTTCAGAGGCGGTTCCATAAAGACCTTCCACTGCTCTTCAGTTACAAACACTTCCATTCTATAAGAAAGAAGCTAATAAAATTAACTACCGTTGCGTTGTAATAAAGTTTCATGTGAGTAAATATTTTTTTATTTAAATAAACATTTGTTACTTAAATATAAACAAATATAATACGTTTTAAATAAATATAATTACGATGTCCCAATTCAACAAAATTTGATAAATATCTTCAGATTTATTAAAAGGGGTATTAACATATCTATTGAAGCATATTTTTGGGTGCACCAGAAGTAAAGAACGCTTAATGATCGTTTACCAAGTCAATAAATAACGTCGTGATTCTGCGTCGTGGCAAACGTCGATTTGTTTTAACCGAGGTATTTAGTAGGGTGGTTTACAATTCAGGATTGAAAACAACCGCGGCGATTGTTGAAAATAAACGCGGCGATTGTTGAAAATAAACGCGGCGGTCGTGGGTTGTTGAAATGGTCCACCGTACTGAGGTTATTGGTTATTTTTAGTAAAGTTTAGCAAATAGCCTTTCTGACATTTTAATTAAGATTTTAATTCACCAACCAAATTCTCTGTAGCATCAGGAGTCGTATTTCTGAACCGCTCGGATGAAAACTGAAAACGCATACGAATATCATTCGTGTACGAAATCAAATTCTATCACATACGATTTTACGTATTTTTGAAGCAGTAGAAATCTGTGTTGCCAAAAAGTCTAATCCCATAGTTCTTTTTCGTTCTACGCAGAAATACACCTACTATACCACCACTAACACTAACAAAAATCGTTGGTTTGAAAAACCGGAAATAAATCGCAGATAAACGGAACGTAAATTCAAGTAAATTAAAAAGTTATAGTGTCACTTGTCAAATGATTGTCTGTGTCACTGTCAGATCATAGACTACTTAGGTTGCGAGTAGTAGAAAATAATACGAGTGGTTTGGACCACACGTTGCAGAGTCGCATACGTATGAGTAGTCAAAAATAGTGATTTTGGAATTTCGTATGCGAATGTTGCTTTTTCGTATGCGAATTCAGATACGAGCGGTTCAAAATTACGTCTCTCTTTCCCTGCATTAGCTATCTCTGTGATTAAACAATGAAACAGTACAACCTGATAAGTTATGTTACCATTTCATCGTCAATAGCGGCCTCATGTGAGTCGTCTAGAATACATATAGTTTGACACTAATCCGTCGTCTGCATCAACAGCTTCTTTTATAAATCTCATTACAGTAATCTTTGGAAAATAAACACGAATTGGGAAACCAAAAATAAACTCTAAAGACACACAACCACAAAAAATATATGTGTATGGGTCCCCAACGATACTTAGGGACCCACCGGCGAACACAAGTCTAAATTTCCTCTTTATTTCTGCTATTTTGCAAAATATCCCTCACTCCAAAAACATTTTTTCATCAATGACATAATCTTTTTTTTCGTTGTTATGCCATACTGTCGAAACCATTTCCAATTTCCCTTCAAGCCCTTTCAAACTTTTTCGTAACTGTCAGCATTGACAATTCTTTTCTTTTTATTTAGTTGTTATTAAAAGTCAGTTTACTACAGTATCTTTACTCAAGTCAACACAAGTCAAGTCAAATCATTTTTTTCCAAATAGATTCCTAAGAACACTTTTAGATAGTCACAAGCGAGTCTATTATAAATAAATTTATATCTGTGTCACAAAATAAAATAAAATTTATATCACAGTGAAGAAGAAGCATGAGAAACTCGCACTTTGCGCCCCTCCCTTCGTTTTATCTTATTCTTACTTTAGTCCTTCTTTTTGTTCAAAATAGGGTTTGTGATCGCAATGATCTGAAATGAACTGATTTCCCAAACATTTCTTAATTTAGCAGCAGTAGGCTGCAGACAAGGAAATTAATTTTGTAGAGCAGGCTGTGAATGCAGGCTGTGTATGCAGTCCCGCCCCCGTGCCGCCGCCGCCGCTGCGTCAACACGGCGCGGGCCGCAAACAGCGGCCGGCGGCTGATGACTGTTTGTCGCCGCCGTACAGCCGACCGACCAACACCAACTTGTCACTCTAACTAAACAGACCGATTCAATGGATCACGTTTTAGTCTCCATCAAATATTTGCTTTTGTTACTATTTTGTGCAGCTGACACGATAAATTGTTATTTAGAGTGATTTTTTACCACGAACTCTCTCGATATTTCGGTCAGTTTATGGTCAAAAGAAGACTGATAATAATGATAATACTACAGCAATTTAAATTAAATTGACGAGATTAATCCCAGATTGATGATGGATTTATGTACACCACAAAGAATCCATTCGAAATAAACAATAGTACATTACTCTAAAGGCCGAAAAAGAAGCAATGCATGCAGTAAATTTGGAAGGTAAACGAGAACATCCATACATTGCTATTTCGGCTGAGAGAAGTTTAGTACTTTTCTGTCATTTTGCGAGGAAATAATAACAGTGCACTTAAAAATAAACATCAAACTTGAGATTCCTCCATAATACCAGGCCACTCGGAAAGTATTGCGATAAATAGTTTTTATATATGGCAGACTGGCCGGTTAGAATCTTTTTTGAAAATATGATTACTTGTTAGTAAAAATATGTGTGTTCCATTTTCAAAATTTCCCTCCACATTTTTTGCGAGCCAATTCAAAGTATCGTGTCTTACTGAAAAATGGATCTGCGCCGGGAACATTTTAGAGCTATGATTTTTTACTATTTCAAGTGTCGCCTGAAACCGGATGAATCGTTCGATAGACTTCAAATGGCATTTATGGATGAAAGCCCCTCCAAGGCAACCGTGTATCGTTGGTATAACGAATTTAGGCGCGGTCGACCAACCTTGGGGGATGAAGAAAGAAGCGGTCGCCCTTTGACGGCTATTACGGAAGAAAACGTGCTAGCAGTGAAAAATTTTATCCAAGATAATAGGCGAATTACATATTAGGAGATTCAGCACATATTAAAGATTGGATCGGGAAGCGTGATTCTACAAGGGCATCTTCGCGTGAGGAGGATAGTATCGCGCTGGGTGCCGCACTACCTCACCGACGCTCAGAAGCAGGCCCGGGTGGAATGGTGCCGTGATATGCTGAACAAATTTGAAGCAGGCTCGTCTCGGCGTGTTTACGACATCGTAACAGGTGATGAGTCCTGGATTTATCAATACGATCCAGAAACCAAGCGCCAGTCGACAGTTTGGGTGTTTCAAAATGAACCAACGCCTACCAAAGTGAAGCGATCTCGAAGCGGGGGGAAGATTTTGATCGCCAGCTTTTTTAATTTGACTGGCCACTTGGCCTCAATACCCTTACGAGATCAAAGAAGCATTAACGCCGAATGGTATACTACCAAATGTTTACCAGAAGTTTTTTCTGTTGTGAGCAACAAGCGACCAAACACAGGGCTCCGCGAACTACTGCTCCACCACGACAATGCGCCTGCACACACCGCGGTCAAAACGAGGGACTTCCTGGACAGCACACCCAGTCAAACTCCTGGGTCACCTTCGTTACAGCCCTGATCTAGCACCGTGTGACTTCTTTTTATTTACAAAAATAAAAAATCAGCTCACTTTTCGTCGCCGGAAGATGCGCTGGCTGCGTTCGAGCAGGCTGTAAACGAGGTGTCTACGGCGGACTGGAAAAAGTGTTTTGAAAACTGGTTCAGACGCATGAATCTTTGTATAGAGACTGGTGGAGAGTACTTTGAAAAGATTTAATAAAAATATATGTACCTGTAAAACAATTTTTTTTAGTGTCGCAAATCTTTCTGAGTGTCCCACGTATATTATACCTTAGCAATAAGGCCGCCTATGTTGTACTTGTTTTTTGTTTTCTTTTGTGTTGTATATTGTATTATTACGTGAAATAAAGTATTTGTATGTTATGTTATGTTATTGCCATTAAAAAAATTGCATGGCGCCTATGACAGGCGCGCATTCCATTCATTCAAACATATTTTTTTTTCACATTTAGCCTTTAAAAAAAAATATATTGTGAACTTAAAAACACCTAATTCATACTAGTGTATACCTTGGACGAAACAAGTGTATACGTTAAAGTCTTCGCGTAGCGTAGTTTGAGTGCTAAAAAAATTGAATGTATACTTTACTAGCTGTGCCCGCGACTCCGTACGCGTGGTGGTTATGATTTTAAAACAGCGATATATTTTTTGGTTTAAATTTTACATAATTGGTATAGACTACAGTCTTAAATTGCTCCTTGCTCCTACGCGCGGAGAAGCGTTTTCAGTATGTTCGACACTGCGTATTTTCCATTCAAACTGGGGTACTTACTCAATATTAGAATGGTTTGCGTGATTATTTCTAACCTAGTCTGGACACCAGGTAGATAAAAAAACTCAGTTAAATAAAAAGTCTCTTTAAGATCGGTTAAAAACGATCATACAAAAAATGTCTGCCTACCCCCTAAATCAGGTGGCGTGATTATTTGTATCGTAACTTAGAGTTTAAGTAATGCTCAGTAAAACAAAAAGAGTTCCATCGTTTGAAAACAACCGAAATTCAATTTCCTACCTACATCCTAAGTCATGAGGCGTGATTATTTGTATCGTAACTTTGATTTTAAATAATTCTCAGTCGAATAAAAAAAGTTCCATAAAAATCGGTTAAGAAAGAGCCAAATCACAATTACCTGCCTACCCCGTAAGTCAGGTAGCGTGGTTTTAGGTATCCTAAGTTACAACCCGGGTAACACACAGTTGAATAAAGAAAGTCCCATCGAAATTGGTTCAGTAGTTTTGGCGTGATGTGGTAGCATGCAGACAGACAGACAGACAGACAAAATAAAAAAAAAAAATCGGTTTTATCTTTATAACGTTTAATACCTGCTGCAATTATTTTTTTTTGTAAAAATATTTAATGTACGGACACGACCCTTCTAGAGATTTATTATGTTTTTTCAAATAATAAAGCAATTTCCAAGCAAATAGGAAAAAAATAATCCGTACCTAATCCACAGAGCAGGATACTGCTTTGTAACCTAATCTGAAGTTGGTTAAAACTTAAAAGTGTAAGCTTTAAGCTGAAAGCTGGTGCTAAGCCCCACCTCCCCACCCCACCTGGAGAAAATCGCGTCGCGCCTCGTGCACATCCGGGGCTTATGTCCGTTGCTATGACAACACTCACAGTAGACGAATACGATATCCGTCTTGCAATACAATCGGAAATTCCTACTTGATCGCTAATTCTGGGAATTATTCTGTTGTTCTTGCGAACAGAAGGCGCGTGGTTTTGAGCGCCGGGAGCTGTGTGCAGGCAGCGGCCGGGTTCTGAATCTGACTCTAGGTTCTAGATTCGGGCACTCCGTAGATATGCTGCTCCTTTTAGCCTCGGTGTACAGCTCCACGCTCCAGGCTACAGGCGTGGAAGTAATTGATGCCGCCGGGCTGCTCTCAAAGGTGCTCCGCATAATCTTTCACATGTATCCTCGTTAACTCTGTGTTTTCGTATATTTATGAAATCTTATGTATAAAATTAGTTCTGCGCGTTCTAGGAATCAAATCAACATGAATTCAATCACATTTAGTCGAGTGAACCCACAGCACCGACACACTTCAACAGACTTTACTACGAATGGTTAGGCACCGAGAACATGAACAGCAAACTCTTACACTAAGAGGATTACAATTACTTTGAAATCTTTTGCAGACGTAAAACGGGAAATTTAGTATTTTCTACTTTAATTTTGTAATTTCGTTTCATAGAAACGTTCGTACAAAATGTTTAACAGGTGAATTTAAATGGGTGTAATTTTAGTGGTATATTTTTTTAATTTCTAATTTACTATAGCATAATGAGTTTTGCATAACTTTACAAGCATAATGAAACTTTTACATAATTATATTTTGGCATACAGTATTGTATAACAATATGTTGTATATATTAATATATTGAATAGAACTAATTTGCAGTCGCATAACGATCATTAGACATCTTATTGATTATACTAATACAGTGGTACAAGTTGGGTAAGTTTATGAAAATTGTCAACTGTCCCATGCTGGACTCGGAGAAATAGAAAAACAAAGAATGTTCCAGCTGCCCTTCCTCCCGGGCATGCTGTAGAAGACAGCAAAAGGGACTCGAGGGTTACAGTGTATTGTAATTTAGGCGATGGGCTGACAACCTGTCACTACACATTAGCAATATCTAAAATTGCCCTCAATTTTTGTCAGACGCGGCGAAAGCGCCTTTTACGAGGCGTTTAATGCTCTGCCTACCCCGCAAGGGATAAAGGCGTGATTTTATGTATGTATGTCAACTGTCCCTTTGAAACCAATGACAGAATGCGCGCTCTGTCCTTTTCTAGCCTGGGGCTGATTCTCGCGGTTTTCATATATTTTGCATATGTCTCGATGTACCCCTAACAGCCCTAACAGCCTATTATGCATATGCTTTTTCTTGGATACGGTACGGTATCCTACTATTGGGAGACAGCACAGCCGCAGAAGAAATCTTCATACAACAAAAAAAGTGATTGAGGATCTTATATAACTTGAACCCGAGAGCGAGCTGTAAGCCACACTTCATAGCAAACAAAATTCTTACTGTCCCGTCCATATACATTTTCGAGACTGCAATATTTGTTAGGAAAAACCTGGCCAAATTTACCTTCTGTACGAGGTTAAAACGTAAGGATAATCTAAAGCTCCCAGCTCCGAAGATGGAAATATATGAATCTA
Organism: Scrobipalpa costella; assembly: GCA_949820665.1. Lineage (NCBI taxonomy): Eukaryota > Metazoa > Arthropoda > Insecta > Lepidoptera > Gelechiidae > Scrobipalpa > Scrobipalpa costella. The sequence goes on from OX463295.1 coordinate 437,476, forward strand.
GTCCGTTTGACCGCGCAATAAATATTTATAATGCATTACCAAAACATTTAAGAGAGGAAACTAAACCAAAGATATTTCATAATAAATCAAAAGATTTTTTTAGCACAAAAAGGATATTACACCGTAAATGATTTTTTAAACGAAAAATAGGTCATGTAATAATTAAATGTTATAACGAATTATTTAAGATTAAATATTTCTTATAAATGAATAATACAATTAAATAATCACACACACACACACACACCGAATGAATTATTATTTTGATTATTATGTTTTATTTAATGAATGATGACTTATTTATCTATGAATGAATTAGTGGTTGTAAATAATATGAATTATAGTTTTATTACTTAATTTTTTTAAAATTTAATTGAATTTTGTTAGTAATGAATGATTTTAAGTTTAGTACTTTAAGGTTTATAAATGTAGGTACTGTTTATCATTATTAAAATTGCTATAGTTAGTACTTAGAAGTAAATATTGTAATGTAACATACGTTCCGCTCAATTTGCAATACCAACAGGGTTCTTGTACTTCAACTGACCTATTTTTAAGAACTTTTATCATTGTACATGAAGGCAAAATAAAGAATTTGTACGCTTAAGTATTGAAAAAAAAAAACAGAGTTAATGATAGTGTTCTTCATAATTTTACAGTGAATTCCATATAACATTTGGTGGATTTAAGCTCATATAAATGCCACAATAATGGTAATGCATTAGCATTGAGACGCGAGGTTTCCATGAAATATTCGATGATTTCCAGATATAATCATAGAATTTTTGGGTTATATCATTGAATCATGATGTCCCCATATTTTAGATACTAATAATAGTTTTGTTGAAAATTCAACTCTTAACTATTATAACATAGTGAAATGACGGACCGTGTTTAGCTTGATTTCAGGTACTTCCATCCTTAAGTATGTTCACTTGTTACAGCAGTGCGCTGATAGTCACAATCATAAATTATTTGACTACATGAATACAAAAATGCAAGTCACGACAGTAGGCTACGATGCGTTTTTTTCCCAAGGGTGGCCCTTGTGCAAAAAAAACTGCCTCCGTGGTCTAGTGGCTAGTGCCATGGACTCCCGATCCGGAGGTCCTGGGTTCGATTCCAAGGGGGGAAACACAAAGTTGATATTTGAGAATTTATCACTTTCTGAATTTTCCCCAGTTTGGTTAGGACATTGCAGGCTGAATCACCTGATTGTCCGAAAAGAAAAAGATTTCGTGCTTCGGAGGGCACGTTAAGCCGTCGGTCCCGGTCGCTGTCTTTGATAGTGGTAGATACGATAATATTTTGACATTTAGAATTTGCAGACTTCGAGATCTCTCAAGATTAAATCGCCTGTTCTTTTTCAATATCATCATTTTAAAAGTGACAGATAGGTTTAAATTTTAGTTTTAGTCGGCGGTATCTATAATCGAGCCCGTTATTACAGTTATTGTGCAAACCAGGTTATTGTTTCCCGCAACCAAGAAAGAAATACTTAAGTTGAGCTTTTCTTGTTCGTTAATTAATACCGGGGACAGCGTCCCGTAAACTGATAGGGGTTGCTCAGTCAACGACGCTGAACAACTTTCACCAAGAAACTCTTTCAGGACATAAAATATTTTTTTCACCTTCCTATACAAAATTACCACCTCGATCAGACAATTTGTTTGTATGGATAATCAAACTTCTTTTTCAATTGCTGAAAAAAATATCCTGCAGTTAGTTGTCATTTTCGTTGAGTGAGAAACCCCTATCAGTTTGCGGGACGCGGTCTCTTACACACTCTATACTTACGAATACATACTACTTTATGAAAGTTCTTCCATGCTGGCCTGGGAGCGAGAGAAAACATAGAATGTGCCAGCTACATTTCCTCCCGGGTATGCTGTATAAACCAGCTAAGGGAATCGAGGGTTTCAGTATATTGTAATTTAGGCGATGGGCTGACAACCTGTCACTACAGCAATATACTTACTAAATAAAATCTATCTTAAATAACCCTCAAAACTTTGTCAGACGTGGCGGGCGACCTTTGTTTGGGTCGTTTACGCTCTGCCTACCCCATTAGGGATTAAGGCGTGATTATATTTATGTATGTTATGAAAGATTTCTGTTTAGCTAGCAGTCGTAATTTTTACTTCTGCTTTAATATAGGTTATAGGATGTACTTTGGTAAATCTCGTGGAATCGCGGAAAACGCCGGAAATGACTTCCATCTTTTTGCGGTAAGATGTCGGTCGGTGCGCTCGCGCACACGCTGACCTTGTTACACAAACTCGGACGGTTTTTATTTCAACTACAATGTTTATTTACATTGCCATGTCTAACGAACGTGTTTAGAACTGAGAAGTTTTTTTTTTGTTTCCTGTTACGTTATTGATGCTCTAATTAGAACTGTACATAATCCGAGCATTTGCTTCGAGTTGACCCAGCGTGATAGTTCGGCAACGATTCTCGCGCAGGTAAAGTGTTATTGGAAGTTTGTTACGAACCAAAGCACATTTCTAAGTGGCTCTAACTCTTTGGCACTTCAGAACATGAGTGTTTATTCAAGGAAATGGACATTCCGGGAAATGGACTATATGCCCCTAGTGGACAATCCGGTAAATGAACCTTCCGTGCCTGAGCGGTTTCAAAGCGTTTTATTATACACTAGCGACCCGCCCCGGCTTCGCACGGAAATTATCAGTGTTCCTCTACTATATTATGCATGTATACATATACTTCCATGCTGGACTGGGAGCGAGAGAAAAACATAGAATGTGCCAGCTGCATTTCTTCCCGGGCATGCTGTAAAAATCAGCTAAGGGATCCGAGGGTTTTTCTTTATTGCAATTTAGGCGATATGCTGACAACCTGTCACTATAGCAATATACCTACAAATTTATCTTAAATAACCCTCAAAACTTTGTCGGACGTGGCGGAGTGATCTTTGTTTAGGTCGTTTACGCTCTGCCTACCCCATTAAGGATAAAGGCGTGATTATGTATATGTATTATACATATAAACTTTCCGCTTGAATCACTCTATCCATTAAAAGAAACCGCATCAAAATCCATTGCGTAGTTTTAAAGATGTATGCATACATAGGGATATAGAGACAGAAAAAGCGAATTTGTTTTATACTATGTAGTGATTTTTAGCTGAATTTTAAATTGAAATCTACCGTGGCTCTCCCGGTTTCTACAGTTTTTTTAGTATTTAGCTATGTTTTTTCGTAGTTGATCAGTAAACCGGCAGGTTCGACTAGGGTTGTAGCACCGGCAGGGTTGCCGCGGCGGACTGGGTTCGACAAAAACTACAATTTGGGGTGTCCCCGCTCCCCCGCTCCCCCGCGCCCTCGTCCCCCTCCTCTAATTACCCGCCGCCGCCGTGTCCTACTCTACTCGTACCTGTTACAAGTGTAACTCAGTTCCGGGGCTTTTTTCACATCCAGAGACGTTCAAACTACGCGCGATTAATTACGTTTTCATCGTCTCGTTTTTTCCGTCCAGTACGCAAAGCGAATGCAAATATGCTTTCAAAGAAATGCGCACCGTGAAAATGGTGAATGAATAATTTTCATATCATAACGGTTTTCGGTAGGCAAAGCATATAATTTATTAGCGCTCGGTAAGAATATCTTCGGTGACATGCTGTTACTGGTTGTGTCAGTACGTAGGCCCGTCTTGTTTTGTTAATTAGGGGGAATGTTTGCCTGTGCCTGTGTCGCCGAACGCGCCCGGAGCGGGTTCCTTTGATCCAGCGGCATCAGGCGCCCGCCCGCCCCCGCCCCGCCCCGCCGCGACCCGCGCCCGCCCTGAGATACGCGCCCGTACTTGACTTTGTGGAAGATGCGACACAAACCGAGCCGTGTTATCAATTTGTTTGCGTTACTGACTGACATAGATATAGATCTTGTTTACCTCTCCTTTTGATGCCCTAAACTACACAGATTGAGCATTAGAAAGAGGTCTAGCTACATTTTTAATTTATTCATATTTATCATTATTTTAAATCTGCATTATATTCTCTATACCTAGTTGCTACGTTGTGTAATCATAATCAACCCCGAAATGCTGAACTTAAAATAATATTTTTAGAACGCGAAGATTCAAATAGAAACCAAAGAATGTTTCCAAACAACAACAATTAAAATATGACATTGTTTTTATTTCTAATTTGTTTACGTTTGTTGACGTTTAGCAATGCTTCGTTGAAAATTGTAATTTTTTTTTTGTTGATTCTACGAAATGTAAATAGTGAAATCCACGTCTGAATTTTACCTTTGATTAAACGTATGCTGCTTATTAAAAATAAAATTGAAAACTGTATTTTCACTGTAAACTGTTTTGTAAACATCAACCAGGGATCATACATGAAATATTTAATTAATGTACGCGAAACCATCACTCGGATACAAAAAGCTTTCATTACGGTGATATTCGGACACGTAAAGCCTATTTTAAACCAGCATTTAATAATATCTCTAGTTTGTAAAATGATCATAATTAATCACTACGGAATTTGATATTCAATGATATACGTACTTATAATAGTCCTCCCCCGATTTTCGGTGACGCAATCTCCCAGAGATCGGCCAACTGCGCAGAACTAGTTTTTAGTGCCCAAGTGTTTGCGCTACACACAGGTGAACTCTCTTTTCCTTCAATCTCTTATTCTGATGAGACAGATGGACTTATTTTTCTTCTTAGCGAGTGGATTTTCGAGTTGAACGACCAGAGAGATATCAGCCGCAGGACCGACTATTCACATGCCCATCCGACAACATGGATTATCTTACTTTTCGGACAATCCGGTGATCAGCCTGAAATGACGTAACCAAACTAGAAACAACAACAAAAAGTCATTGTACCCCGCCGGGAATCGAACCCGGGACCTGCGGTTCTGAGGGTATATGGCTCAGTCTGCTATACTACGGAGGCATTTAAACGATATACCAAACTATAATCTATGTTTAAACTATTATTAATCTAGACAAATTAATACATGTCAATTTACAAATAAACAAAAGAAATGTCAGAATATAAATTACATAAATTATAGCTGTATATTGTAACTAGTCAAGTAGCCCCCCCCCGTAGTGACATCTGATCGAAAGTGCCCATTATACTTGATCTAGATATTTTAAAAACAAGATACAATAAATTTTCTATCTAATTAAGAATCAAAAATAAATCTGGAAAAGTATCGTAACCCGAGATCGTATCTGTTCGCCGCCGACTTAGAGCAACACGGCCTTCCTGTTGCTCTGTGGCCGCTGGCATTCGCTGGCGAGGAGTTGAGGTCAGAGCACACTAGGACGTAGCTGCAGCGGCGGGGAACTTCGCGACAAATTAATCTTCGTATAAAAATGTATGAGAGGTATCGTACGATAGACTCGATACCCACTCGACAGAAGAAAAAGACCGCACTGATGCGGCACTGTAGCTGACTAACAATGTCAGTTAATACATTTTGTTAGTTCTTGTCGCGCCGCGCCACTCCGCTGCAGCTACGTCCTAGTGCGACCTAACCTTTAGAGTTGGGATCCCGGCGAGAGGAAGGATCCCTGAGCCACGACGGAGCACCGCACAGCATTATAATAGGATGTTTCTCGGCTTGTTAAGAAGCGCGCCAAGTTAAATCCCACCTCGCTGCCTCCAAGCTTTCGTTCGGATTCCGTATTAGTGGGTAAAGGAAGGAATTACTTCCATGCTGGACTGGGAGAAGAAGAAAAACACGAAATGCTGGTCCTCCTTGCGAGCATGCTGTAGAAATCAACAAAGGGATTCGAGGTGTTCAATGTATTGTAATTAAGGCGATATGCTGACAACCTGTCACTATAGCGATACACATTTCGGACAGCCTTCATTATTTGTCAGACGCATATCAGACGTACCGAAAAAGCTATTACGCTCTGTCTACCCCATAAGCACAGCTTTTACACAATTAACTATTTGCCTTAGTCGTGTATGTGAGAGAAGTCGTGGAGCGTGAGCGCTCACACCGCTCACCTTGCTCACCTCACTCGCCTGCGCCACTTGTTTCGACTGGATTATTTAATTACTCGGTCGGTCGGACCAGATTCCCCACAATCGGTTCATTCAGTCCCGGGATCGATGCAGCCTCGGGCTTATGGAGTTAACAGAATATTGGGAAATGTACGTGAGAGTACGTCCGTACAACCACAATACGTCCATCATCACATCTGAGTGACCACGCGGCGCTCAATAACTTTTACTCTCTATATATACGGGATGTAAGGATCAGTCTATTTCAGTTATATATTTGGTTACATTTTTTTTTTTAAATACATATAGGCGAGCATTTGTCCGCCATCTCACCTGGTGGAAAGTGACGATGCGGACTATGTTGAAGCATACTCACCTATGTAGTGCCTATTCACTCTCGCCTTGAAAAGGCCCAGGTTATATTGTTCCGTACTATATGTTTATTGTTTAAGTAATATAAAATTGGTAATAAAATTAATATGCACTATCCAGCTTTCTGCTATGTACTATCCTTATACCCAAAGGTTGTCTTGTACAAATTGCTGCTTTAGCAATAAGGCCGCCTATATTATACATACTGTTTTGTTCCTTACTTGTCTGTTCTATGAATTTGTGTTTCTTTGTGCAATAAAGTATTTTGTATTGTACTGTTGATGTTGACGTACCACCATTATTTTGACGGGCTCTGCGTTAAAACCGTATGTTCGATCATCACGCAATTTTAAGGATTAATATGGGATTGAGAAAGATCAAGTAATTGTTGCCTTTTCCTATATTTCACAGGGTCGGCTACCTATAATAATATATGACATTGAACGACAATACTGATTTTAACACAGTGACTGCCATCTCATCATGGCAGTGGCAACCACTGCGATCCAGAAAGAAGGGAAACGAGACCGAATCCTAGGTATAAATATTAAACTTTGCAAGGGTTTCAATTGCTTTAGATACCAATACTTACACTATAACACACACTTAACATGACCTGTATTTCATTGGACAATATCATTATAAGTAGGGCTAACCCACCCGTGAATAAACACACCCCAATTAATGAACATCGTAGCTGTTTTCCATTAGAATAAGAAAAAGACAAGAAAACGTTGCGCTGTTGTTATTGCCGACGTTATTTTGGTGTTTCTTGTTTGTTCTGTCCGGTAGAAGTAGGAACCAGGCAGCATCATGACGTTCTGACCATGTGGGAGATTGTTTATGACGGTCGATCCTAGCCAGGTAGCAGAACTTATCAACCACTTGTAAGCTCGTCTGTCTGGCCTTATTGCCGGTATTTTTGCACTTCCTTGCGCTAATACCACCATTTATTGTAAAAAGTAATCAATGTCCTCTCCCAGGTAGATGTGATATGTGTCAGTACGTCCGCGTGAAAGGAAATGCGCTGTTATTCTCGTGGAAATGAGATATTTTCCCGTGGTGAATAGTAGGCAATGTTGTGTTTATCATTCTTATTTATATTCACGGTGAACGTTTCATTGGTTTTTGCTGTTAGTTGTAATGGTAACAGACATACACAATTTTCCTATTCATAATATTACCACTAGTATAAATTATAATATTATACTTACATTAGAGTTTCTTGGCTGAATGGCAATTAAAATCAAGCAATTTTGTAGTAATTTTTATTAAATATGTCTAATTAATTAGCAAAACAAACTGTTCATTCAGGACATTCTTTAGATATATCTTCAGTTAAAAAAATCACAACTCACTAAAAACACAATGAATCGAAAATCCGTTAGAACAGACTCAAGTAATACTTACTTATAAAAATTACATTATACAATTACATGGTTTGAGTACCGACCACTATCAAAGACAGCGACCGGGACCGACGGTTTAACGTACCCTCCGAAGCACGAAATCTTTTACTTTTTCGGACAATCAGGTGATTCAGCCTCCAGTGTCCTAACCAAACTGGGGAAAAAATCACAAAGTGATAAATTCTCAAATATCAACTTTGTGATTCCCCACTGGGTATCGAACCGAGGACCTCCGGATCAGGTGTCCATGGCACTAGCCACTAGACCACGGATGCAGTTATCTTTATAACTATTAATTGAGTCTGTTTGTCCGGTTTTTTGATTCATTGTGTTTTTAGTTAGTTATTCTTTTTACTGTTGGGGGCGCCGCGTATGCTATATCCGGACTAAGACTAAAACAAGGTATCGATACATTCAGAAATAAGTTTCTTTTTTAATAATTGAGCTTGCAAATAAGCACAAGATGTATTTGGATATACCATCAGAACATACAAAAAAATATGCATTAAAGTTGAAGAATTCCTTAGTGTCCATTCATTGGTGGGCTTACCATACAATTTCGTTATTTTTATTTATATTTGTTTATTATTATTTATGATATATGTACTTGTGTATGATTATATTCCAGCGGTAGAGACGGGGTTCCCGGATACGCACACTAGCTCGCTGCTGTTGCACTTGCGCGCACTCTTAAAAGGTTCGCCGCTTACGCTACCGCTGCCGCTCCAGCTCCCGCCCCCGCTACTGCTCACGCTTACACTTCGTTTCCATATGCTTTCTATATCTATTGCGTTATGTCTGTTCATAATATTTTTCACACAATATGATATCCCAAATAATATTCACGCTTAGAAATAATCCGTAACTCACCCGTTTAAAATAACGCATATAAATCGCCACATCCACGTGTAACTTCTGTAAAGTCGTTGTATAAGCGCAGTGGCAACTCTGACGTGTTGGGAACAGTTGCAGCGCCAATTTCCTCAATTTGCAGCCGCTGATAATCCAATAGACGCGGCGGCAGGCGGCTCTGTGTGCCGTTCACTCGTTTAATGGCTGTGTCATATTGAATCAACACGCTCACGGCGCGCGGCGCGTTGCCTGCAACCTCCCGTCGAACATTCTCTCCTTACAAGATAAACTGTTTTTAAATATTATACTTTTGAACGTGATATTTTGTGTCACATCCGCGTCGTTTTACCTGCCTACTTACCAACGTCAAAAACAAATTTGACCTTGATACCTAACGCTGTCCAAATTAGTGAGTAAACTAGATGCAGATGGCATTTAACTATTCTACAACTTCAAACGAATCGCTCCAATAACACTTTATAAAACACTTTTGGAAAGTATAAAAAACGGGGCACATTTCTGATCTGTCGTTTAAAAAGCTCTTAGCCTGAACTCGGCTCGCCTTGCATACGGCGTCTGAACACCTGAATGCACTTACTATATAGCGAAAATACAAACAAACCATTCGCAATAGTGTATCTATTAAAAACATTTCCCGTTGAGTCTAAAACGGTGCTCCTTTAAACAGCTTTTATTAGATTAGGCTGAATGTGCTTTTTAGTTTTGAATTAGGACAGGAACACGGTGATAGGTTTATAATCAGAACACTCCAACAACTGGAAAGCGTCAGTTGCGCCGCCATGTTTCGTTTGAACGACTTTAAATCTGTGAATGTTTACACTGTTCAATTTTCTCGTAATAAGTACCAATGAGGTGCAAGTAGGTGCAGCTCGGCGGGAAGCTGCACGCGTGCTAATTGGTCGGAAGCCGGTACGACGCCGCCGCCGCGCCGGTACGACGCCGTCACGCCGCCGACACATACACGCGCTACCGAGCCAATCACTATCACTAATTTAATTAATTAACCTTTGTGTGATGTTTATTTGGGTTATTATTCAACTGAACCCGTAATAATCTGGTCGCGCGAGATGAGTTTATGAATCGTAAAAAAAACATTTTTTGTTTTCGTCAACTAATTCCACTTTTTTTGAAGTTTGCGTATAAAGACCCGTAAGAGAAAAGTACAGTTAGCAACATAAATGTCTCACCCATCTCTCATTATTTAATTAGAATTGACAATCTTGCCAGACGATTAAATAAATTAGAACATAATTTAATATAATAATATGTCTTGAGTTGGGTTGCGATTAGTCAGTCAGAACAAACTAGGTAATGCTTCCCCGCCGCACAGGTATACAAAAAAAGTGCCTTAAAACTGGTTATAGCAAAGCTACAAGACATACATACTTTCGGGATGCAGTCTGTCAAAAATAAATTCTTAGTTGAGCTTGTAACAATAGTCATAATAATTTAATAGAACTCAAATTATATTCTAATTAATAAATATCATAAGATATTGGCGGCAATTCTGGCCGCACTATTCCTTAACTAATTCTTAGCTAGCGCTGTCACTTTCTTAACTATGACATAAGAACAGGATAGCAAGTAAACACATGGCTTTGACATTCCTAATCTGACGTAAGACGCTTTAAATAAGAATGTGTATAGAGCATGCTTCCTTATTTTACATCAAATAAGCAGTCTTATGTCAGTTTAGGAATGTGAAAATCATGTGTTTATTTGCTATCCTGTTCTTATGTCAAAGTTAAGAAAGTGACAGCGCTAACTAAGAATTAGAATTATGTTGCGAGAATCGACGCCATTGATGGGGCAGTTATGTTGCTGACTGTACTTTTCGGGTTCTTTCTATGGGAACTAAAAAGTGGAATTAGTTGAAATCAGGTGGTGAGTACAAAATATTATTAATTTTATGATTTATAAATTCATCCCGCGGGTTATTGCGGGTTCAGTTGATGAACTTTACACCATATTATTTTAAATAACTCAGATTATTTGCTCGCTAAATGTTCATTAATTTATGACGGCGTGTATTTAAGGCGGCGCCAAATTAATCTGATTTAGAGTATTCAAAACAAATAAAATAGGTGCAAAAATTATAGGTTGGCAGCTATAGGGAAGTAGCATTTTAAGTATAAAGTAGCAGTTTTATATTGAGTTGTAAGCTTTGTTTAAATTTAAATGTGCAGTGATTTATTGGTGTGGCAACAGAATTAATTAATTCATTCATTCTTAGGCAATTAAAAGTAGAAAATAGGTTTTCATAAATTATAAATGAGCTTGTTTATAAAATTAACTGAGATGAGAGGAAAATATGAACAAGGTCATAAAAACACATACACCGCTTTTCATTCACTCGACTATCACAATCCATTAAACGACTTCATTCTGAAAATAAATTCGCCTTAAAAAAATGGTTTTTTAACGAGTCTTTATGACCTTCTTCTTCTTCTATCGAGTGGGTATCGAGTCTATCGAACCGATGAACCCTGGTGTCGAGAGTTTTTAAACCGCCTAGTAGCACAACTATCAGGCCTCTGACATGGTTTAAGTAACGACTACTATCAAAGACAGCGACCGGGACCGACGGCTTAACGTGCCCTCCGAAGCTCGAAATCTTTTTCTTTTTCACTGACAATCAGGTGATTCAGCCTGCAATGTCCTAACCAAACTGGGGAAAAATTCACAAAGTCATAAATTCTCAAATATCAACTTTGCGTTTCCCTCCTGGGAATTGAACCCAGGACCTCCGGATCAGGAGTCCATGGCACTAGCCACTAGACCACGGAGGCAGTTAATTTATGACCTTGAATAATACAAACAATAGCAAGTCCTGTGACATTCGCCTGTCACTTGCCATTGGCTAGAAGCGCGCTCCACCTGAGCGCGCCACGGCTCCTGCTCTGCTTCTATACATTTGTCGCTTTTTTTATTACGTTACGATTCTTTATTTATTTATTTCTTTTATTATTATTTACCACAGAGCCCGATGGTGTAGTGGATAGGGCTGCTGCCTCCTGAGCGAGAGGTCGTGGTTCGAATCCCACCACGTACCAATGTGTTTTTCGGTTTTCGAATTTCATATGTACGTTTATTCGGCGCTTTTTCCGTGCTTCGGAAGGCACGTTAAGCCGTTGGTCCCGGTTAATATAGTTTAATACCGTAGATATTAGTCGTTAAGCCATATCAGAGGGTAGTTCTAAGCATTGGCGGTTTGAAAACTCTGACCTAATCTAGGATTGGGTCTGGTTTCCCTTCCAGGTGCGGAGGTCAGATGGCAGTCGCTCTGTGTAAAACCAGTACCCTCGTTCAATCCCCTAGATTAGGTAGCCGACCCTGTGAGATACGGGATAAGGCTAGGGAGATGAGATGACACTATACAACTTCTAAAAACAAAAATTCTGATATCCTGATACTTAAGTATATGTCGTCTCAGCCGATAGACGTCCACTGCAGGACATAGGCCTCCCCCAAGGACCTCCACGATGATCGGCCTAGCGCCTTCTGCATCCAGCAGTAAGTAAGCCAGCTTAAGTATATGACTCGTTTTAATTTCTACAACTGCTTGCAAATCACTGCCTGAAATTGTATTTTTATATGGAAGCCAGTAGTTGCCAATAATAGATAGATAGATAAAATCTTTGTTGTTTCACACAAAACAAACATCAAAGTACAAACAAACTTAAAATTAACACAAAAAAAAATACAGAAATAAATGTCACAAAATCGAACAGGGAACGACAGAATAAATAACAAAACATGAAAACAGACAAATAATAAAACATACAACGTAATCAAACAACATTACAATGTTTGATATCCCACTCTTAATATTAGGCGGCAAGTTATTATATTTAATACCTCACATTTTATTTCATTGACCCTGTTTAACATATTTCCTACCTTATTTGCAGCCATTATTTAGTTTTTATAGATCTTTTGTAGCTCATATACTATAATAGTTGCAAAGCAATTTATTTTTAACTAAGTAGTTTGTCGACTAATAAGTTGTTAGTCGCCTCGAAAATAATTAGCTTAGCCATTTATGATTGAATGTTTACCACACGAATTGCGTAAACTTTATTTGTTACTTATATATGTTTGAATTGTAAACGAGTAAAACCAATTAAAAGAGAAAGAAAAGACGTTTACCGGCACCGACACTTTATTCTTCGTTATTTCATTTCATTCAACACTTCTAGACGTTCCTTTTTATTAGTGGTTGTGGAATAAAGCTAGCTTTTCTGCTGTGATCCGGCGGGCCGCCCCCCGCGCCCCCGCCGCCGCCCCTGCCGCCGCCGCTGCAATGTCGGACAGTTTATTTACTCCATTTATACCGTCTTCACCGCAAAAGAAACCAAAGTGACTTGCCTAGCAGCTCACTCTTTTTTCCCCTTCCTTTGAAATGCTTTGACTATTTCTTATAATGCTATTCAATAAAATTATAAATTCAATCACTTGAGCGCCTTATTTTATCAGTTTGTTAGATATATACTACAGTTGCATTTAAGAATTCACGTTTAGATCCTTTGTGAAAATTACTTTTCAGGATTCTAAGATAAGGTACATTATTATTATGTGTGTTATACCATATCACGTGACTACAGAGTCCCGGACTTTTGGAATATCCGTGTGTGGGGCCGAAGCCAACAAGTAGAGGCACTTTTAAACAATTTTAATATTAGTAATGTGACACTAGCCGGCGGCCCGATGGTGTAGTGGATAGGGCCGCTGCCTCCTGAGCGGAAGGTCGTGGTTCGAATCCCACCACGTACCAATGTGTTTTTCGGTTTTCGAATTTCATATGTACGTTTATTCGGCGCTTTTTCCGTGCTTCGGAAGGCACGTTAAGCCGTTGGTCCCGGTTAATATCGTTTAATACCGTAGATATTAGTCGTTAAGCCATATCAGAGGCCAGTGCTAAGCATTGGCGGCTTGAAAACTCTGACCTAATCTAGGATTGGGTCTGGTTTCCCTTCTGGGTTGCGGAGGTCAGATGGCAGTCGCTCTGTGTAAAAACCAGTACCCTCGTTCAATCCCCTAGATTAGGTAGCCGTCCCCGTAAGATACGGGATAAGGCTAGGGAGATGATGACACTAGCCGGCGGCTATCCCTGTATGCACTATAGAAGAACACCCTAGGACAACCCCCGGGTAGGACTATAGAGGAAAATGGAAGCAAAGAAACGGGGTTATTGTGTGTATATTACCTAATATGTTGAACTGACAGAACTATGGCACCTGCCCGATCAATGTTCAAAAACGGGCAGCTCACTATAATGGCCCCCCCAAAACGGCCGAACGCAAGGAACGACAAGAGGGCAACATCTTCCGGGGACTGACTGCACCACAGAAGTGGTGGGCGGTGGGGTCGTCAATTCCCTAAGCCGTTTTATTATTATTAGCCTATACTGTCCCACTGCTGGGCAAAGGGCTCCCCATCGTTTTTCCACCTCACGATCCTGGGAAATCTCCCACCAATAGTCGCAATAGGCATCGAGGTCGTCCCGCCACCTTTTACGATGTCTACCCCTTCGACGTTGACCGTCTGGGGAGACCCAAGAGGTGACATGTCATGACATGTCCGGATGCATACAGCTGACATGTCCAGCCCAGTCCCACTTCAACCTTGCCGTCTTTATCTGCTATTTCGGTTTTGGAACGCAGCGTAGTATTCTTTACTCGGTCAATCCGTTTATTACCTAATATGCTGCGCTCCATTGCTCTTTGGCAAACCTTGAGTCTAGACTTCTGACACTCGGTAAGCGACCAAGTTTGTGCACCGTAGGTTTCATTATCATAAAACTATTATTGATGTCTTGGTATTGTATACCAGGCACACCAGGTACACAATTCAGTATAAGGAGCATTAAAGGTTTCATTTACCACCTGAACAAGTTATCTTATTAGGAAGCTTTTAAATGACTTACGAAATAAATACTATAGTTTGCGCTCTCTACGGCAGCTATTAAGTTCGCAACTGCCGATGCTCCGCGGCTCAATTAACCTTTTCACGCCACAGTCGGGTAAAGCCAACAACCCGCGACTTGCCGTCAGCGCCACGGTCGGCTACAGCCGACAAAATGTAGTTAAAAAGTTTATGTTATTAAACCAGCATTTTGAAAATCTGTTTTTTTTGCATATTGCATTATTTTCTACTTTGATTTATAAACTATTGCGCTTAGATATTTATTCGTTTTGTAGTATAAAATAAGAAAAATAATGATTACGCTTTGAACCTGCAGAAGTACAATTCGCACACGCCACAGTCGGCCCTACACGACTGGAAGTGTTGTTCCTTGCTATTTCAAATATAAAACATCGATACGTCTACAATATCTATACGGATTATAATATGTGTACATTTGTCAAGTCTGTCATAACAATAACGTTTCCTTACTAATGTGTAATGAAAATCAATCATTACAATTTAAAATTTGCCCTCAATTTTTGTCAGACGTGGCGAAAGCGCCTGTTACGAGGCGTTTAACGCTCTGCCTACCACGTAAGGGATAAATGCGTGATTTTATGTATGTATAATGAAAATATTTCCGACATCGATTTGCAGAAATATGCTAAGAATTAGACTTTTTTTTCTTTGTTTGATTGAGTATCGACAAACCGGTTTCGCCGACTCGTGCACAGCGATAATTGCTTGACCATCGATAGTCCGTCTTTTTTAATGAATATTCAACATAAGTAAAATAAATGAAGGGAATGAATGAAAAAAAAAAGGCGCAATGAAATATTAAAATAGGTACCAGAATAAATCCTTTGATGTTCTAAAGTTGAAGAATTTCATTTTCATATTTTTATCGATGTTCTATATTACATCCTTATTTGTCCTAACGGTTTGAGAAAATTGAAATGCCACCGACGCCACAGTCGTCTATAGCCGACAACGCGATGTATAGAGACGCGTAATAGAGATGCGCCAGTGCTAATTCGAAAACTGAACTAAAGATAAACTTATTGAATATTCCAAGTGTTGTTTACTATACCACCACTACTACCACTATGATATATTAGTTTTAGATTAATTAAAACTTGGTTTAAAAAGTAAAGATTTACTATAGATATGAACTGTTGGACATCTCAAATTTATTGAGTATTTCTTTACCTAGAAATTGGTGTGGCGCTGGATAAATTTTTGTATCTGTATAGCTTGGCGCCGAAAAGGTTAAAAACTACTTCGTAAACTCTCTATCATCGCCTGTTTACCAACATTTTCATTACAGAAGCTGTATTTTTGAATCAGCCAAATTCCAATGCGCATACGAAAGAGTAAATTTCGCATGAGATTTTCATACATAATTTACCATGCGAATGTAAGTATTTCGTATGCGAATTCATTTAGAGTGATTCAAAAATACGGCTCAGATCGACCGCGATTTTTGTACAGTTGTCAGCGGCTCTACAGTTGTCAGTGTCAAATTGCAACCATCATTTTGTAGTTCTCAATTGTCTGCCTGATCAAAAATCGCAGTCGATCTGTACTGAGTTGTTTATTTGTCAAACTGATCATTATCAATGTCTTCGCATGCTGGTCTGGGAGCAAAAGAAAAACATAGAATGTGCCAGCTGCATTTCCCGGGCATGCTGTAAAAACCAGCTAATGGATCCGAGGGATTCAGGATATTGCAATTTAGGCGATGGGCTGACAACCTATCACTACAGCAATATACCTACAAATTTTAAAAAACCCTCAAAACATTGTCAGACGTGGCAGAACTACCTTTGTTTAGGTGTTTTACGCTATGCCTACCCCATTAGGGATAAAGGCGTGATTATATGTATGTATCATTATCATTCATCCATCAAATCACACATGTCATAAGCTGCCACAGATAAGTCCAGCTGTTAGTGAACCCTCTGCAGCTGACGTGGAACTTCTGTTACTACTCTGCTGAGGTGCACTCTCACAAACGTATATTCTAATCGAATCCCATACTTTCTGAAATTGAGATGATTGTAAAAAGTATATATAACTTTAGTGTTATTGTATTGTTAATAATATATATATATACGTAGATGTAAATTTTATAGAATTAAACAACAGTACTACAATTTGTAAAAAAATTGTCATTAAAAAAACACTCAAAATTAAAGAAACTAAAAACCACAGTATCAAATTAAAACTTGCTATCTTTTTGTATGTGTTAACATAGAAAAATATATAAATGTCGAATCGTTGGAGGAAATCTTAAACTTTAATATTGGTCTTGCAGTCTTCGCAAATTCGCCGTATTCAATATTTTAATGGTATTTTATGTTTATTTGTTACGTGTAGGGCTAATTTTTTCATTAAACATATACCAATTAATACATTTTTAGGCTGACCCAATTTAACTTTATGTGAAATAACCTTTATTGCTGAGCTGACGTCCGATAGACACTACGACGCATGTGTTTATTCTAATGACCACACGTCTGTCAGACCCACCATTTGTTCCTGACCTTACGTCCTGCAGACACCAAACTGCTCTACCTTACTAAGGCTGCTTGCCTGTTCTGTGTCTGCTGCACTATCTGGGAGATCACACGTCCTGTTCCGGAAGGTACAGGACAGGGAGACACAGGATGATATTTAACAAATCAATGGTCTGACAGACGTCACATCCGTGTCGCAGTGTTAAATACATACGTATATAATCACGCCTTTATCCCTAATGGGGTAGGCAGAGCGTAAACGACCTAAACAAAGGTCATTCCGCCACGTGTGATAAAGTTTTGAGTGTTATTTAAGATAGATTTGTAGGTATATTGTTGTAGTGACAGGTTGTCAGCCCATCGCCTAAATTAAATTATACTGAAACTCTCTGAACCCTTAGCTGTTTATTACAGACTGCGTGGGAGGAAATGCAGCTGGCACATTCTATGTTTTTCTCTCGCTCCCAGGCCAGTATGGAAGAAGAATATTAACAGTATGATATAATAGTAAAAATAATTGTTTCTTTTTATGTGTGACAAATGTTATCGGCGTAGTAACGGTAGATTACCCCTTGTAAGAGGCATCCTCCGCCTCCGCGACGCGTAATATAATGTAATAATGTTCATTATTTATTTATGAGCCGCTACCGCCGGGTACCGTGGGATAATATTTGCTTTGTGTCTCGTCCTGACGCGTGACGTAGGTGGGTACTACGGGTACCAGGAATCGACCTTTGCTATTTCATCATTATGCTGAAAAAATCTTTTGAGAAATTACGATGTTTTAATGAATCGAGTTGATATTTTGAATTGGAGCTAAAGAATTATCGTTTCTTTTTTAACTAATATTTAATCTGTACTAACGTGATAGAAAAATTTATAAAGGGTGCATAGGTTTTTTTTTTGTATTTGTTACGCACAATCCCCGAATTCGCTCATTGGCTGAAAAAAGGGACAATTTGTGGATTGGCAAATGCAAAAAGTAACATAATGGATGTAGAGAGAGGGCTGGGCTGTAGCGTTGCATAGCGCTACATTTCACTATAACCCGTCCACCATAACATGATTACTGACAGCGCATATAAAATGACATTTTCTGCATACAACCACCATCATACAACTTGTATCCATTAGATGATTGTATGAGATGAGCTGTCAGTACTCATCTTATGGTAATGGGGTATACGTACTAAACTATAATATGTACTAAACTAGCTTTTTGTGTATTTCTATAACTAATAGTAGGTAACAAACTTTTCATCGTAATATAATGTTTTTTTTTTGTTTCTGTTTAGTGACGGCACTCCGCGAGCACTGGGATGAAGCGAACGCGCGCGTCCTGCAGCGCAAGGCGCAGCTGGACGCCATGCTGGGCGACTCGCAGCGCTACGAGGCGCGGCGCCGCGACGCAGACGCGTGGCTGGCCCGCATGGAGGCGCGCCTGCACGCCATGCAGCCGCCGGGGCACACCGCCGACGTGCTCGAGGCGCAGCTGCGCGAACAGAAGGTAGATCGCCACTTGCTGCGGGCACGACACCCAAAATCCAGGTATCCGAAGGCCTGAAGATACCCTGAGCGGCTCACAGGCACAAGCCGCTGACCGAAACATGTTGAGACAGGCCGTCGATAAATTAAGGAGTCACGACCCTCAGCAGTGAGGGATCGACTATGGAGGAGGACATATAAATAAGATGTTACAAATCCTTAGCTAGTAAAAAGTATCTTGACTACACTGTGACTACGATCGTAGCATTTGTCGTAGCACATTTTTTGGTTGAACAAACACAAGCTTAATTATTCAAACTCGCGACGCGTAAATTTTTATTGGCTTCGATATTTCTACTCCAATTGTCTCCTGCTATTCGTGTTAGTAAGTGAATAGGTTTATGGGGGTTGTGTTGCAGAGTAGCTTTTAGTGCACAGTTCGAAAATTGGCTCAGCGCTCGATCGTACGGCGCCTACTGTTATTCAAATTGATGTAAACGCATTTAGTCACTTACACCTTCCGATTGGTACGCTGCAGGCTCCAACAATCATGCTTAACGAGCTATTCAGGCCTATGCTCCGATGAACGACTGGTAACTGGATTATCGCGGTGCGTTTGCGGCCCGTCTGCTCAATGCGAACACAATTTACATATTGACTACAGCAACGAAATATACGAGAAATGTATTGTGGACGATTAAAGAATTATGGATTAACAGATTCGGAAACAATTATTGGCTGCGTGTATTTTGGCTTCCATAATAAAATTTACACTCATAAAAAACCGACAGATACTGCGCGAAAGGTGATGTGAAGAGAAACTGATTAACGTCCTCTGGGAGTGTGATACACTTGCACAGGCAAAGAGTCAAGCCCCGAACAGCTATGAACCAATGGACTGTCTCCTTAGGAGGCTCTAAGCCCCATTCAGATTGTCTTCTTTGATTATGCCTAAAGCCTTTGTTTATGTATGTGTCTGTAGCAATGAAATAAACGATTTATCTATCTATCTATATTTAATATATTAGACCATAATAGTACATGAATAAAAGGGTCAGCCAATAAATAGATCACGAAAGTTTTACACCTAATCGTAATCAAATAATGCCCACGTGGTCTCAAGTTAGAATGAAGAGAAGCATCCTATTTATAAGTATGAACGTGACTTACAGAATTATTCGATCTAAAGTGGGTTCGAATCCCCCTCGCTTGAAATACTTAGGTAGTTTCTACTTCGTTCGTCATATTATTCGATTAATATAAATATAGCAAATGGAAAATATCAAGAACTGTTCCATGTCAAATTAACATTTGTTATCTTGCTCGCCTACCCGCTCGATAAGTCCGACAATAATATTTATTGCCCGCAATAACTTATCAACATCTAAAAGTGGACTTTCTGCAACTAATAAAATTTGAAGTTGGTATAAATTGTTCGTTGCGGTGTTGCGGTGCGGTGGCGGGCTCGCGACCGACAATCTTCGTGCTCTCTCGGAAATTGTGTAGAGTCCAATTTCTATTCGATATATTCACTCAAAATATTCCTAAAAATATTGTAAGCGATGGAACCGAGTTACGCGGGAAGTTGCATATTCAACAAATAAATATTCATTTCTGTGGTAACGAGCACAATCAAAGTTTCCGCGCTCTGGCGTAAAGCAAAATACTCGGTATTTTCTGATTGTATTTATGATCGGTTTCACTAAAATAAAGTATTTTTATTATGAATTAAATATTAAATAAGATTTTCAGTTTCATGAGCACCTTTTTCGGGTCAAAAATATTTTCGATGGAAATGCAATTTATAGCAGATCAGAGCGTAAAAATAATAAGGTTGTATCCTGTGTTGGCTTATGTCCTTTGGGCGCATATTGTTAAAAACGCAGTATGTCCAATGGCTTAAATGATCAAACTCGTAAAGATATAGAATAGGTAAAGAAGTAAAATGGTAAAATCTCTTAACAGAAAATGCTCAAGAGGACTGTTCATTTGTCAAAAGAAAAGTATTTCAACAGATGTGATTGTTAAGAAGGAAACTGTCCGAATGTGTTTTATTATTATTAAGATAGCGTCCACAAGCAGTTAGCGTCGACAGCTACTAAATCAAGAGATGTGAAGCCGTTATAAAAAAATTAATCGTTTGCATTACTATCGATATGAAAACAAGAACAAGTGTCCATTGAGTTTTATTAAATACATGCGTATCAAAAAACAGGGTAAACAAATAGAAACCAAAAATTTCACTCGAGTGGGATTTGAATCCACGACCGAGTTATTGTTTGTTCACACCTCAGTTGAAATCGAAGAAACTCCAGAGAATCTTTCAATTTGTACGCGAATATGCGGCGTCACAGCGTCACAGCGTCACAGCGCGGTCCGAGTGCCGAGCGTAAGTCCAAGCTGGGTTACAAGAGCACGAACCAATTCACATTGAAACATAGGTACGAGCCGAGCATTCTGCCCTTAGTCTGCAGGAACACAAGTGTTCAGTGAGGCGTATTGTTGCCTGATATATCTATTTAAGCGCTTTTAATTCCGTAGATTTTGACATTCTTCTTTCCGTTCTTTGTTCTCTTAACATCTCCTCTTCAGTTATAGCTTGGTTCGAATCTTACCTTCGTGGTCGCTCGCAGCGGGTCCGCTCTGATGAGGCTTTCTCTGATTGGTGTGATCTCGTTGCGGGAGTTCCACAGGGTGGCGTGCTTTCTCCTCTTCTTTTCTCAGTATTTATTAACACCGTCACTTCGGTTATTTCCTCTAGCTTCCATCTCTACGCTGACGACTTAGAACTTTATCGACATTTCAAGGCTGCTGACATTGATAATGCAGTAGCTGACTTAAACTTAGATTTGGTTAAAATTAATACTTGGGCTACCTCTTTTGGTCTCTTGGTCAATCCTAAAAAAACACAGGTCTTGATCATGGGTAGCAGATATATGTGTCAGCAACTGGATAGTAACAGCCTCCCGGCTGTTATCTACAACGGCACTCCCATTGCTTATACTAGTACGGCTAAGAATCTGGGGGTAATTTTCGATGCTAATTTGTCTTGGGTAACTCACGTTAACACAATCAGTAGAAAGCTCTATTTTTCCTTTCACTCCCTTAAACGTCTTCAAAGTTTCTTGCCCCTGAAAACTAAAATCTCTTTGGTACAATCTCTCCTCTTTCCTATTCTGGATTACGCTGATTCTTGTTACTTACATGCCACAGAGGAGCTACTAAACAAGCTTGAGCGCCTTCAAAATCTTTGCATACGTTTCGTGTACGGTCTACGAAAGTACGATCATGTTTCCCAGTTTCGCAAACAGCTCAAGTGGCTCCCAATCCGCTTCCGCCGGAACACTCACATTCTCTGTTTACTCTATAACATTCTTTCAAACCCTTGCTCTCCCAATTATCTTCGTGAACGTTTCAATTTCTCGCGTTCCCAGGACAAACCATGTCGTCCTATTGTTAAATCACTACTGTCTATTCCTCACCACCACACAGATTTTTACTCTTATTCTTTCACTGTCAATGCGGCCAGGTTATGGAATTCACTGCCGTACACGGTCCGTGATAGTTCTTCTGTCGCTGTCTTTAGGAAGAGAGTTAAAGAGCATTACCTTTCACTTTCCGTATAGTATTAGTTATATATATATGTATTTATATATATTCATGTTTATATAGTTATTATGATTTTAAGTATTTATATAATTAGTTATTTATGTAATTTATAATTATCTGGTATTATTTTTATATTATGCTTTACTTGTGCACGCCTAATTTGCCTCTCATTTTAAGTCTCACTTCCGTAGGTCAGCTGGAAGAAATTTCTTAGTAGAAATAAGCTGTACCTGTTGTGTCGGTATTCCTTGTGTATTGTCTTTCTCATGTTACTTGTGTACAATAAACAGTAAATAAATAAATAAAATAAATTTATACATAGGTGATAGGGTTACTATCTCTTTATTGTTTAACCCCTGTAAAGCGTCACTTTTCTGTACAACATTTTTGAAAGAACACCACTTCTAATTTTGCAAGTTTGAGAACAAACTTGATACTGATTTTGTATTAATAATAATTTGTATGAATAATAATATGATGTCTGGTTGGTGCAGTCATTCCACGCGGAAGTTCACCAGTACAAACACCAGATCGAGCTGTTTGGGCAGCTGACGCAGCGCCTGATCGCCGTCTACCGCTCCGATGATACGTCACGCATCAAGCGAGCCACGGAGACCGTCAACCACAGATACAACGAACTCAACAACAGGTAACCCCACGATGTTCGCTCTGAACGAATTCAACAAAACTTAACGCATGCCATTCGGCCTTAAGACTGCTTCTTTCGAAACTCTCCTATAGTATTAAACAAAAGATTATTTGGAGATAAACGCGTATGTATGTAGTTTTTGTTATTGTTTTTTTTTTTAATAGAAATGGGTTTGCTTTTAATTTTAGATATTAGGGCCCGTAATTATAAACATCACTTGAGGCTGACAGTTAGTTTGAGTTCGTATCAGAAATGTAATATCAGTATAAAAGGACCTGTCAAATCCAGACTTAATATTACTCTCAATCTTGAGATCGCTTTATAAATACGAGTCTAGGTCAGCGATGACCGTGACAGAGTAGACGACGGACCGAGCTCACCCCAATATGCCTGTTATGGCACTGGCAATCTCACGCACCTCGGAAACACAGCAAGCTGTTTGGCGCCGGACTCCGGTGGTCGTGTGGTCGGGTCGCAAGCGGCCCCGACCGGAGCCTACCACTGCTTTGTTAGGATCGTTGAGCCGGACTTATTCACAGGCAACCCTGTGTGGCCGTTGCCCGGGGTGGACCGCTAGGTGTACAGAGAAAAGCGAAAGAGTTACAACACGTAGTTCCACACATGTATGTACATCTAAAAGTAGGCACATACCTTGAACGAACCACAGATATGAGAAAGTATCGAATCGAGTGCGAAAAGTCTTGATTATGTCTAGTAAGTGACAGGTGTCTTCGCAGGAATTAGGGAGAACGGAGGTCATCTGTCGAGAGCCCCCGCCATATAAGTAAATGTTCCAGAGTTGCTACTGAACAATACGAACTTGTACATCTTAATTGTATACTGGAATACTTCTTCTTTCGTGTCGGCAAGAGACACGGGCTGAATCTTGCTTGCCCAGAAAGCAGCTACCGTAGTGGCTCTCTGGTTGCTATCGAGCAAGTCCTCGCTTGGTATACTAGTAGTCATGGAGCTATAGTATTTTGACCAGTAACCATAAGCTAGTGATAACAATCTACCTATACCTACTTTACCCAATGAACATTGGTAGAAATAACGCACGTATCATGAAAATCATATCGATCAGCTGATTGGATACACTATATGGAGTAACTAATTAATTAATCACTTTGACCTACTTTCTTAGCAAACAAATTGTTATAGCTTCACGCAATTCTACAGAAACATATATGTACGTCTGGTTTTCACTCTGGATACAATAAAAATATCTTAAGAAAGCAAAACGAAAGAACATGGTTAAGTTAGTTACAAACAAAAAATTTCATATTTCGTATTTTCCTTATAACGCGTAAGTACAGGATAACAAAATCTTTACTAAACCACGATAATAAGATGTACGAATGCTCAAGCGTGGAGTCCCGTCCAGATTGCGAATCGGGTTCTGAGCGCCATCTCTCGGTTGGATAGAGTTACTATCTCGCACTAACACGCGGAACGGTGGAACCCGTAGCGTAGAGGGTTGAAGTTACCACGTTGCAAATAGTTTTGATCCTCTCCTGCAGGTGTCGCCACCTGTGAAACTTTAATACACGGAAGTACATATTATATATACTTGCGATTGTCACTTGGTGAAACGCCATAATCATTTCTAAATACCGGGTGTAAGAGACAGCGTCTTGCAAACTTCTCAGTCAACGATACTGAACAACTTCCATCAAGGAGTTATTTCAGGAAGTGAATATAAAAATTGGCTTTTCCATACAAAATGTCCACCTCGATCAGACGATTTATATTGGAAAGCCATTTTTTTTCACATCCTGAAAGTATTTCCTGGTGGAAGTTGTTCAGTGTTGTTGACTGAGAAACCCCTATCAGTTTGTGAGACGCTGTCCCTTACACCCCGTATAATAGTTTACGGCCTAGGAAAATGAACACTGCTAACAGTAAGATGGCTTAGCCATGTGGTACATAGGTTCCGTAATAATCATTTCGACCCGAAGTTCTTTTAAAATAAATCCTTAGGAATCATGTGCTGACATCATCAATATTTTGTATGGCATTTCTATTATTATTTTTTATCTTTATTGTGAGGTATCTGATGAAAAAACTTTATAAGAGGATTCCAAAAACATAAAACATTAGTATATAACATTCACCCAGCTTTTTAAATGAACGTAATATTCTTGAAACACTACCACTTTCAGGATCCACAGATAAACGGCTGACACATACATACATAACGTCACGCCTCTTTCCCGGAGGGGTAGGCAGAGATCACATCCTTCCATTTGCTACGATCCTTGCAAACTTCTTTCGCTTCATCTACATTCATAAACGGCTGAACAGATTTAAAAAACAAAAAACGTAATTACCTGCAATATCCTATACAATAACAGCCTGGAAAGCGAATCAGGAAATATTAGCGGCTAAATGACACAAAAAACTATTAAATCATCAAACTTCACCCGCATAGTTACGTTGGTTTTCAATAGAAAATGTATGCAGAAACAATCTTAGTTGAGGTGTTTTGGCCTCGCATCTACTTTTTTTACATTTATACTAAAGAAACTTTATAGGTACTATAAAGTGCTTCTAATTTGCATAAGTATGGTACAATACTATACAAAATTCTTTTTCACTTCTCATGCTCGAAAAAGTACTACTTTATGCAGAATCTAGGCGACATAAAGTTGAACTTTATGCACAAGGGCAAAAAAGTAGCTTTTTAAATGTATCTATACTAAGGCAGTGACCATTTAGACCATGCAGCCCAACATAATAAATTGTGCACGGATAAAACTTGCTAATTTATAATATATCCTTCCCTATTTGCATTTTTGGTTTATAATAAGATAATACGAAAAAGTAACTAAATATCAAGGCATATTCATCACTAAAAAAAAAATATTTCAAAATAATTTAAGAGTAGGCTGTATATATTTTATTCTTTGCCCGAAAATCATGCACAAAAATTAAAAAAAGTAAAGTAGCGGGAAAGAAGCTGTGAAATTTTACTTTGAATTTTAATTAAATAAATGTTAGTATGTTATGTTACTGTTTTATTTTCTCGCAATCGAAGTGAAAAGCAGAGTTTATAACTCGTGCACAAATCATTTTTATCCTCGACTTCTTCATCTGCCCTCGCCTTGCGGGCTCGGGCATATAACGATCTCGGATAATAATGACTTGCTTTATGCACTCGGCATAAAATCTACTATATTGCACTAAGAAACACATACAACAGAAATAAAAAGGAACAAACGTGACAGTACAATATAGGCGGCCTTATTGCTAAAGCAGCAATTTCTACCAGGCAACCTTTGGGTATAGAAATTGAACAAGCAGAAAGCGGGATCGTGCATATTACTACATATAATACTTAGACAATATTTACACACTATTAAATAAATATTTCAATAAAATATACTGATACATATCTTATGATAAACTAATACATAATATATGCTACATAGGATAGGATACTCTACGTTATATATCAGAGAAATTGGTAGATAGAATATCACTACATATACTTACTTAAATGATACTTATAAATTAGACAGCTACACATTAAACATTATTAGCCAGATAGAAATTTCTTGTTTGCTCCTTAAACGATTCGATAGACGGAGCTCGTCGAACATTCTCGGGCAAGGAATTCCACAGTTTAATTGCCTGTACCGTAAAAGATTTAGCGTAGAAATCAGTCTTGTGGGAAGGTAGGTTTAAGGTAAGATTGTAACTGGAGCGCAGATTACGCATCAGAGTAGAGGAGTGGAAAATGAAGCGGTCTTTAAGGTAAGGAGGAGAATAGGGATTGTATGGTATAGCATGTATAAGTCTTCGGCTTCTTTGAAAAGATGACAAGTATGTAGAATGTAGGTTAATATTCTTTTCATTTAAAAATATGAACCATGTTAAGATTATGCAATATTAATCCGCACAAAATGAAGTTATTATGATTGAAACTACTGTAAACGTTCTTCTTTTAACATTGTTACGATTTTCGTTATTCCGAATATTAATTACATTACAATTTAGGCGACGGGCTGATAACCTGGCAATATACCTACAAATCTATCTTAACAAACTCCCAAAACTTTGTCAGACGTGGCGGAACGACCTTTGTTTAGGCCGTTTACGCTCTGCCTACCCCGTTAGGGATAAAGGCGTCATTATATTTATGTATGTATGTAGGATAGTCACTTTATACCGGGAGTAAAACAAATATCTGCACATATTTTAGGTTGTGATTCTACCCATGAACGATTCGACGACGACGAACATTGTTTCCCCTAGGAACGTAAGTAAAGTTGTTTAGTTTCATAGGCAGAATCACACCCTCAAATATGGCCAGCAGATATTTTGCTCTTGGTTATCCTGATAAAGTGCAAATGCATAATTTTGGTCAAAAATATGAAGCGTTGCAAAAATCTTTCGGTGTTGTTTTTTTTAACATCACCAGGACTACGTAAATAGTATTACAAGCTCTTACCCGCGACTTCGTCTGCGAAGTTTTTTCTCTCCTTCGTCCACCCGTGATTATCTTGTAGTCTTGTGGGTATGGTGGCGGTGAGGGTAGGGTCAAGCCTCTTTTCCCGTCATCGTTTTTCACGCACATACCACCCATTCCTCCCGTCCAGGACTCGCTCCAGTCGCATCTGTTCCCTTTCCATCCTGAGTCTTATGTCACTCCAGCGCACGTGTATAAAACTTTCCCAAATTATTAATATTCATATTCATAGCATTCATTATTCTGCCCGCCTGTCCCCTAAGTACCATACGTTAATATTAAGTAAACTAAAAAAAGTTCTATCAAAATTAGTTAAAATAGAAGCTTAATTCAGATCCCGGTCTACTGCCTACCCCCTAAGTACCGTGACGTAATTATATATATCCTTAGTTTGTGTTCAGGTAAAACTCAGTTGAATAAAAAAAGTCCCAGCAAAATGGGTAAAAACACTAACTAAATTCAGTTCCCTGCCTACTGCCTACCACCCAAGAACAGTGGCGTGATTGTACTCTATATACTTAGTTAAATAAAAAGTCCCATCAAAAACGATTAAACATGACTGACTAAATTCAGTTCCCTGCCTACTAACTACCCCCTAAGTACGGTGGCATGATTATATATAGCCTAAGTCCGTTTCCAGGTTACCGTCTATCACCATACCAAATTTCATCAAAATCCATTTAGCAGTTTAGGCATGAAAGAAATCACAAACTAAATTTAGTTCCATGCCTACTACCTTCCCTCTTAGTACGGTGGTGTGATTATTTATTTCCTATGTCCGTCTCCTCCTATCACCATACCAAATTTCATCAAAATCCGTTCTTTCGTTTAGGCGTCAAAGAGCAACAAGCAGACAGATAGAGTTACTTTCGCATTTATATTATAAGCATGGATAGTAATATTATATTTTCAGAATATGCTCAGCCAGGCAGACCTTTTATTTGATACCGCAAATGGCAGGATATTTACATATTTTTTAATTACTCGTACGTAAATAATAAATACCATTAAATGATTTTAGTTTCATTCTTTTTCTTCAATAAATATTCATTTTTTGCATAATTGCTTTCTACTGTTAATACATAGGATATTACGAGCCATTCGTAAATATTTTAATTTAAATCCATTAAGTAGTTTCTTACCTGTAGTGCTTCAAAGTAGCAGTGTTTCGAGAATATCACTTTAATTTAAAGCAACTGGGTGACATGTTCGTACTTATGTATTATATTTTTTCAATCCTCTTATAAAACTCTTTGATATGATACCTCACAATCATCATCTCCCTAGCCTTTTCCCGAATCTGATGGGTCGGCTACCTAATATAGGGGATTGGACGAGGGTACTGGTGTAAAAACACAGAGCGACTGCCATCTGACCTCCGCAACCCAGAAGGGAAACCAGACCCAATCCTAGATTAAGTCAAAGTTTTTAAGCCGCCAATGCTTAGCACTGGCCTCTGACATGGCTTAACGACGAAAATCTACGGTATTAAATTATATTAACCGGGACCAAGTGCTTAACGTGCCTTCCGAAGCACGGAAAAAGCACCGAATATACGTACATATGAAATTCAAAAACCGAAAAACACATTGGTACGTGGTTGGATTCGAACCACGACCTCCCGCTCAAGAGGCAGCGGCCCTATTCTCTACACCATCGGGCTCTCCACTTCACCAGCGGGCCACAATGTGGATTTAAAATAATTTATATAAAAAAATCATACAAGTAATTGATGACGTCGGTATGTTTTTCCTAAGGGATTTTTTTGAAGAACTTCGGGCCAAATGATTGTTTTAATCTTAGACACCTGTGTACCAACCGGCTAGGCCGTCTAACTATTTGCGGTGTTATTACAAGAATTCCTTTCTAGGCCGTCCACTGTATGGGGGCGCCGGTTTCTTGGCGGTTTAAACATAACTATTGTCTATCACGCTATCACATAAATCATTTTTGAGTCGTATCACTGTGAAACTTCGACCTTCTGAGATGATTGACCGTGTTTGTGTATTTGGGCAGCATCGTGGCGCGCGGCAAGGCGCTGCACTCGGCGGTGTCGTCGCTGCAGAACTTCGACCGGTCGCTGGACAAGTTCGTGGGCTGGCTGTCGGAGGCGGAGTCGCTGCTGGACGCTGCTGAGAGGGACCCCCAACTACTCAAGGTCAGTACTGATACCACCTAAAATATACAACGGTAAGAATAAGCCAGCATTCAGCATTTAGGACCACTAGTACCACCAAGTTCTACCACCACCGTAAAGTAGTGGTGGTTGTAGCGGGGCTACCGTGTCCATTTTTTTTTTAATCGGACTTACATAAAAAGTTTCATCCCCCTTTGGAACCGAAATTATGAAAAACGCTGGTACAATGTTCATTATTTTTATCTCATTGCTTCTATTTTACGTAGCCAGATGGCGCTTAAATAAAAAATCGCTGATATCGCCATCTACGGGGATGGTTTTGATATTTGGCTATGAGCGCCATCTCTGGAGGGGCGTTTGAAACTACACGAGTTTCGGGTTGCTGAGTTGCGGGCACGGTAAACGGCGTGAAGAGCGTAGACATCCAAGCATTTAGATCATAGAATCATAGATGGCGCTGTAACGCTTTTAATCTATACCGGCGTCATGTTATTTAGTCTGTAGTCGATCTAAGTGCATCGAAAGGCTTGTAGCCTGTTGCAGTTACAAAATGGGGCGATTGGATCAACCAGATAAACTAAAGGTAATATTACTATTTGTATTACCTACACAGGTCTATTGTCAAACAATTTTGTAGTCTTATTTCACTAGCTCTTAGTCTTACCCACGCTAACAAAGCAAAACATGTTTCTTAACATGTTCATGTTTATATATTAATTTTCTTTGGTCTTTCTGTGGCATTTAGTTATGTATGATACAAACTTAAATGTTTATTGTGTTTTTTGTGTACTTAGCTGTTTGTTTTGTGTGAAACGTTTTAATCTATTTATCTGAAACTAATTAAAGCCTGACTTTACGGCTACCATGATGTGTAGGTACATATACGTAGATATAACGTACCGCTCAAAATTATGAATGAATTAACGGCATCTATACAATAAATTAAATAATACCTACCTTACCTATAAATTATAATTTAACCATCATGCCTCTTATGATCATTCTACAATTATTATTTGACACTAGATATTTTTTACCCGACTGTCAAGGAAGGGTTAATTTTTGCGCGTATCTTGTATGAACGTATATACCTACCTATTATGTTGTCATATTTCTTTATTACCTCGTATCTCTGAAACGAATTGATAGATTTAGAAAATTGGGGATCTTTTGATTTGTCTTAAACACCCGAGTGTTCTTAGATAGGCATGACAAAAAAAAACAATATGTCGGATTTCTGACACCAAATTATATTGTAAGTGTTAAAAAACAAATGAACCTATCGAGTGGGGTATCAAATTAAAGGTATTTTCAAGTAGAGTACAAGATTAAATATAAGTTATTTCGTGTATCAAAACTCAATTTGAAACAATACATTGCAATAATTGCATTGTACTTTTTTTATATGTACTACAGTCGGGGTTTTTGAAATACTTGTTAATTCACCTATTGCATTTTGTTTTAGGTAAGTGAGCTGTGTATCGTCTTCAGAAGTACGTCAGACTGGTAAGTAGACTAGTTTGTTCATCATCATAAAGAGAGGTTAAAGAGAAGGCTGAATCCCGAG
Source organism: Scrobipalpa costella (assembly GCA_949820665.1). Taxonomy (NCBI): domain Eukaryota; kingdom Metazoa; phylum Arthropoda; class Insecta; order Lepidoptera; family Gelechiidae; genus Scrobipalpa; species Scrobipalpa costella. The sequence continues at coordinate 468,470 of OX463295.1, forward strand.
GCAGCTGGCGATTGCTCCACCGACAAGAGCAAAGCTCTTCAAATGATGATGACTAGTTTGTTAGCTAGTATTATTCTTCACGAGGTAGAAATCCAGGTTTGTTTGTTTCCAATTGATTGTGAACTCGCTGTTGTTGTTGTAGCGTCGCAAAGGGTGTGCACTTGTGCAGCGATTCTCATCCATAATGCGCATAATCATACCCCACGCCACGATATTGTGCCTGCTACTGCAACAGCACTCGCCTCATTATGAGACGCCTTGTTACCTTGCTAGCCTTCATTCTTTTTGGAATAAAATTTACGATTTAGAATAGTACATTGTTCATCGAGGGAAAAAACGCATGGATTCCTAGAGTTGGGAACCGCGTTTTCTTCCGAGTGATACATAGTGCTTTATAGTACACCTACGAGGAAAATAAAATTAAAAATGTAATGTAATATAAAGAATATATTTGGAATATATGATATCACTTAGACGAGAAGATATCTTAAGTAGATTTGAAGTGTCACAATCCATCCGAACACGAGAAAAACTAAACACATATTATATACAGTTACACATTACAACAAAAACACTAAACGCTTAATTTTAATCAAATAAATAAATCAAAGAACGAAAAAGAAATCGCGCGGTCATCTTGATTTTCCCTTATTTTTAATTGAAAATATAAAAGAGGCATAAACACAGAGCACATACTTCTAAAAATGTAAGTGGCCAGTATTACTTTGTGGGCTTCCAGATACAAACGTTTTATCTTTTAGCATTCGCCTGTTTCTAGTCTTGAATTATGAATTAAAAAACACAAAGGAGGGAAGCAAGTGGATCTCATATATTTTTGCCGCCCCCATACCTAATTGTTCACTTGGAGTTACGTACTCTTTACCCTTTTTTCAAGTATGAACGATAATATACTTTCCGAATATGTGTAGTATAAAGTTATTTAAAAGGATCTAACATATGGCCTTGTGACACTAAAGGTGTTTTACAACTTAAAACTTTTCTCAGACATACATTTAATCACGCCTTTATCCCTAATGAGGTAGGCAGAGTGTAAACGACCAAAACAAAGGTCGTTCAGCCACGTCTAACAAAGTTTTGAGGGTTATTTAAGATAGATTTGTAGGTATATTGTTGTAGTGATAGGTTGTCAGCCCATCGCCTAAATTACAATAAACTGAAACCCTCGGATCCCATAGCTGTTGCACACTCTATGTTTTTATTTCGCTCAAAGTCCAGCATGGAAGAAAACCGAGAAAACACTTTTCTGTTGGAATTTTATAAAATGTTATTTACTATGTACGGTGGACTTCAGGAGGGTAATACTATTCTTATAAAATACTCACTTTCTGAGGATTATTTGCTAACGCCTCAGACGGTATGTAATTATTCAGATGTTTACTTAATCTAATAAATGAAGTTACAAGCCTCTATTATTATGTTTTAAACAAGACGCATTTGAACTAGATTTATTAAAAAAAAATAGTTACGATATTTCAAACAGTTTTAAAACATGCTCAACAAGTTTCTGTCATGGTATTAATTAAGCTGATATTACTCTTAGAATTTGAGCTTTCATACTAAATTAATGGAAAATTAATACAAATATAAAAGATTTTGATAAAAAATATTCATTATAAATTTTCATCTTCCATGCTGGACTGGGAGAAAAACATAGAATGTGCCCGCTGCATGTCCTCCCGGGCATGCTATAAAGATTTGAGGATTTGAGGGTTTTAGTGTTTTGTAATTTAGGCGATGGGCTGACAACCTGTCTCTACAGCAATATACAGATCTATCTTAAGCAACCCTCAAAACCTGTCAGACGTGACGGAACGACCTTTGTTTGGGTCGTTGACGTTCTGCCTACTCCATTAGGGATAAAGGCGTGATTATATGTATGTATATTAATTTTGTTTGTAAGCTCTAATTTTAGGTATTATATCAGCTTAAGTGATACCTAGAAAAAAGCTCATTAGCTGAGCATGTATGTTTTCAAATGATTGTACTTTCGTGGCTATTGTATTATTTTCTTATAACGCCATTAAAAACGCCATTTCTAAAAAATATTTGAACTGCCTTTACAACTTCAAATGCGTCTAGCTATTAAAATAATAATAATAGAGTATTGAAACTTAATTGATTATATTAGAGCGAAGCCATGGTAAGATGTCTGCACATCTAACTGGATGCTGACACATTCACAGGTGATACATACATATAATCACGCCTTTGTTCCTAATGGGGAGGGTAGGCAAAACGTAAACGACCGAAAAAAAATGCGAGCTGCCACGTCTGACAAAGTTTTGAGGGTTATTTAAGATAGATTTGTAGGTATATCGCTGTAGTGACAGGTTGTCAGCCCAGCGCCTAAATTACAATATACTGAAATCCTCGGATCTCTTTGCTGGTTTTTACAGCATGTCTGGGAGGAAATACAGCTGGCACTTTCTATGCTTTTCTGACGCTCCAAGGCCAGCATGGGAGAAATCACAGGTCGTACTGCAGGCAACAAGATACAAGCTCCCATATGAACCAACTTTTTCTGTTGGGTTTTGAGCTTCACTACATGTGCTCACTCGGTCATTTTAAGTATTTGTAGTACAAAACTTTATATATTTTGTTTATATCCTGGGATATTTTTTTTATCCATACCAATTTATATGGAAATATTGCTGTTTTTAAAATTAGGGAATGAATAGTAAGCATTTCCTAAGTTGTTTTTCATTACCTTAGATTTTGAAGATGTAGCAAGTCGTTTCAGTGGTTTCTTCGTCAGGAAGAGAACGAACATGGCGCGTTTTAAAAATTAATGGCTATATTTTTTTTATTTTATACAAAAAACCTGTATTATATTACCCGCTGTAATAAAAGAAATAACTTAAATTCATTAAATGACAGTGTGATATATTTTTCCATGCTGGATTGGGAGTGAGAGAAAAACATAGAATGTGCCAGCTGTATTTCCTCCCGACCATGCTGTAAAGACCAACTAACGGATCTGAGGGTGTCAGTATATTGTTACTGAGGCGATGGGCTGACAACCTGTCACTACAGCAATATACCTACACATGCCCGCACTGTGCGCGAGAATTCACCGTAAAAATTGTCTATCTAAGCCACATAAGGGCGCATGAACGCCGAAACTAATACAGGAGTTGACAGCGGTCGCCATGACCGAAAACGGTCGAAGGGGATTATTATTATTATTATACCTACAAATCTTTCTTAAATAACCCTAAAAACTTTGGCAGACGTGGCGGAACGATCTTTGTTTAGGTCGTTTACGCTTTGCCTACCCTATTAGGGATAAAGGCGTGATTATATGTAGGTCTTCTCTTCTTTTTCTTCTGTCGAGTGGCTATCGAGTCTATCAACCCGATGAATCCTGGTGTCAGAGTTTTAAAACCGCCTAGTAGCACATGGTTTGAGTAACGACCACTATCAAAGACAGCGACCGAGACCGACGGCTTAACGTGCCCGCTGAAGCACTAAATCTTTTTCTTTTCGGACAATCAGGTGATTCAGCCTGTAATGTCCTAACCAAACTGGGGAAAAATTCACAAAGTGACAAATTCTCAAATACCAACTTTGTGTTTCCCCCCTGGGAATTGAACCCGGGACCTCCGGATCGGTATGTAGGTATGTTATATATTTATAGAATCAGCTTAAAACGCCCTTTCATTGTATACCCCACACGATAGGTATTTGATAAAAAAGAATAATTACCCCGTTAAAAATGTCATCCCCCCATGCTTCTTCAGATTAAAAATATCTTTGAGTCTTAGAAATACTTAAAATGACCTAGGCCCGTAGTTATAGCCTGCACTTGAGACTGACAGCTAGTTTGAGTCCGTATGAGAAATGGCATTTCAGTACAAAAGCCTGTCCACCTGTCAAATCCGTACTTAATATTACTCTTAATCTTGAGATCGATTTATAAATACGAGCCCTAGTAAACTTATGTAGTGAAGCTCAAAACCCTACAACAAAAAAAGTGCGCGTCATGTCGCTTATACTACGTATATAGTCACAGAATATACAATAGTTACACATACAGAATGGACATTCACCTCTCTTTCCCAGACCGAGTTACGTAACATAACATAAAAATGCTTTATTGCACGTAAGAATACAAATATTATATTTCTTCCATGCTGGACTGGGAGCGAGAGAAAAATATAGAGTGTGCCAGCTGCATTTCCTCCCAGGCATGCTGTAAAAACCAGCTAAGGGATCTGAGGGTTTCAGTATATTGCAATTTAGGCGATAGGCTGACAACCCGTCACTACAGCAATATACTTACAAATCTATCTTAAATAACCCTCAAAACTTTGTCAGACGTGGCGAAACGACCTCTCTTTAGGTCGTTTACGCTCTGCCTACCCCGTTAGGGATAAAGGCGTGATTATATGTATGTATGTAAGAATACAAATCATGCAACACAACAGATAACAACAAAAGACAAGTACAACATAGGAGGCCTTATTGTTTAGTTTAGTTTTATTTATCACACAGTGAAAATTACATTATAAAAGTTCAAAATTACATGTCATATTATAAGCATTCACAAAGTGTTTGTCAGTAAACAAAATAAAATTAATAAAATCGGTATAAATACAAAATTTCATAAATAATTTTCAAAACAAAAGAAATAAAAAATACTAGGTATAAATAGGTACAATGTCATTTTGTAAATTTAAATTCAATATACTCTTTAACAGAGTAAAATACATTATCCAACAAAAGGTTTTTCAATCGGGACCGAAACGTTTCGTCAGATAGTTCGGCTTTTAGGTCGGTAGGTAGTGCTTCATAGAAGGTCGGTCCGATAATGCGCGGATTTTTCTCAGCAAGGACTAATCGATGTGGGACTGAAAGTAGGCATCCAGTCCGACGTAACGTCCTTCCCGGAACACTTACTCGTTCAAAATTTGATAAATTACAACGAATATACATGATTACGTCGAATAAGTATTGCGAGAAGTGTGTCATTATAGCGTATTTCTTAAATATGCCCTTACACGAATATCGTGAGTTTACTCCGGCCATCGTCCGAAGAGCACGTTTCTGCAATCTCAATACCCTTGATGACTCAGTTGAGTTACCCCATAGAATTGAACCATACGACATAATGGAGTGAAAATGTGCAAAATATGTTTGCCGGAGCGCATCACTAGATATAAGGGGTTTCAGTCTTCGCAATGCAAATGCTGCGCTACTCAGCTTATCGCAAAGAGTGTCGATATGCGCTTTCCAGTTTGTGTGACTATCAAGCACAAAACCTAGGAATTTACATTCGTTGCTTATTGGCATAGGACAGTTCATTTGAGGGGGAGCTACGTTTTGGCTGGAGAACAACACAATATTAGATTTTGTCACATTCAGGATGAGTCCATTTGCTAAGAACCATTTCTGCAGCTGCTCGCATACTCGACAGATCTTAATGTTTAGTTGCTCAAAGGTTTTCGCGGTCACAACTACAGTGGTGTCATCAGCAAACAGAACTACCAAACCGTCAGTAACAATAGATGGGAGATCATTGACAAAAGCCAAAAACAACGTATTTCCTAATGAGGATCCCTGTGGAATGCCTATTTTAACGTTACCTGCCTCTGATTTTATCTTTCTGCCCTGTGATGTGAACTGGATGGTCTGTTTTCGACCCGTTAAAAATGAGTTCAGTAGTTGATGAGCATTATTTCGGACTCCATATGTGTTCAACTTTTCTAACAATAATTTATAATTAATGACGTCGAATGCTTTTGATAGATCGCTGAATATACCAGCAACTTTATACTTATCATCTAGCCCCGTAATTATGCAATCCAACACTTTATGAGCGGCGGTCGTAGTTGACATACCTTTACGGTAAGCAAACTGTTTATCAGTCAGTAAGCCGTTTGTCTCTAAATGTAGCATAAGGTGTTTTGATAAAATCGATTCAATAATTTTTGATATGTTGGGGACGATGGTAATAGGCCGATAGTTATCAATTTTGTGCTTTTCACCTTTCCCTTTGTAAACTGGACATACTCTTGTGCATTTTAAAACTTCTGGATACACGCCACCCTTAAACATTTCATTTATCAGTGTCACAAGAATATCCGCAAGTACTGGCCAGATACATAAAAGTATATTTACAGATATATCATATATATCCAGGGTACCACGAGATTTCAGCAAAGATTTGAGCACTTTGTCTAAGCCAGATTTACTAATTATAGGCAGAGAGAAAACAGGAATACTTGTGTCTTGTAGATTTTTGGTAAGATAGTTTTTAGAACTTTGATAGTCAATCCGCTGCAAATATTTCGTACCAATATTTAATAAATGGGAGTTAATGTAGTCGGGAACGTCACTCAGTGGTATATCCTTAGAATTTGTATCCCTCAGACGTATTTCGCTTGAACTTTTTGTAGAAATTTCGTCATTGACCACACTCCATATCTCTTTAGCTGGATTTCTACAATCAGCCAACCTCTTTTCAATATGTTTTCGTCGGGATGCTAATGTTTCAGATTTAATTAAATGAGAATAGTGACTAATGCATTCAAATAGTATTTTTTCTTGAGGATATTGCCGCCTGAGTTCAGTCAAATCATTGAATTTCATCATGTACTCGCCTAGGGCTTCCGTCATCCAGGGGACAGTTTTATTATTTTTTATATTAATTAATTTAAGAGGGAAGTGTATGTCAATATAATATGTCAATATTGTAAATAATCTGTCGAATTTAATATTAATGTCCAAGCTGATATCATAAATAAAATTAAAATTATAATTTTCTATGTCAATATAAAAAGCATAAATTGATTCATCGTTGAATAATCGGCGTTCAATGAAAGAAGCCGTTTTTTCGCGGTGTGACTGTCCCGTAAATAACGTGAACAACTGGGCATTATGATCGCTTATAGGCGTCTCAATAGGGACCACGGTGACGTAATTTTCCCCACAGCGCACCAATCCGCAATCTATAGAAGATGCACGCTCCTCAGACACGCGAGTCGCAAACGTTACAATATTTTTGCATCCGTAGCTTTGCAAAACATCTTCTAATCTCCGCGTCAAGTTATATTTAGGGTCATCATAACGCAGGTAATCCACGTTTTGATCTCCGACTAAAATAAACCTTTTGTTTTCGTTATTTAACATGTCCAATAACAATTCTAATTGATTTAAAAATATGTCATAATTTCCCTTATTAGTCCTATAAACGACAATAATAATCAAATTTAATTTACATATTTCTATTGCTGATAATTCACAGTGATATAATACGGTCAGGTTCTGTAGGTCATTGCGTTGTTTATATTCTATGCCCTCACGAATAAACAGTGCAGCGCCACCGTGAGCGCCAGTGCGCGGGCGACCACAACAGTTAGCAAGCTCGTATTTGCATAACCTCACTTTTTTCATATCGGCCGGTCTGCACCATGTTTCACTACAAGCCAATACATCAGGCTGTTCAGTCTTTATTAGTAACTGAAGTAATGCGGTTTTACTGGATATAGACCTCATGTTCTGATGTACTATCTTAAAAGTGAAACATGGTGGTTTGGTCAGGTTTACCGTGTTTTCGATTTCGGCGCACGTGCGGGCGAGTTTTTTGGCTGGACAACATTGAACTTTCGGACAGATACTCCCTGTGGCCAGCGGCTGGAGTCCCTCACATGCCCCACATTGCTAGCCGATACATCTAGTCTAAATGAGGAATATTCGCCGCGAGTGACGATCAGTTTTTCGCATTTTATGGGCTCAAAGCCCATATGCTGAACATGCTTCACAACATCCTCCGCAGTGGTGCTCGGACTTAAATTAAAAACATGCATACTGACGGGACGGGGAAGTGCCGCTTGGAGCCCAACAGTGTTTCCCAGTGATGGTCCCGTGGATTGCTCGTTCGTGGACTGCTTCCCAGGCGGATGATGTTGCCCGGTGCTGACTACGTAGTCCGTCACCTTCTTAGCCGCTGGGGTTACTTGCACAGGGCTCGCGGGGGTGCGGCGCCGTCGGGCGCGCTTGGCAGGTGCACGGGGCGCAGGAGCCTCCAGTGTTGGCGCTGTTGGAGTCAATAGCAGCTGTGCATTCATCCCCGTCGGCAGGGCTGGCGGGGTCACTGTAGCAGGATGGGTGCCGAGGTGTTCAGCGGAAGATCGCGGTGATGTGTGACGCGTTGTGTTCCGAATTTCCTCATTGTCACTGGTGTCTAGTTCACGAATAAAGCCTAGGCCTTGTGGACCGGATTCATTCAGTGAAGTGCTATTTCTATGCTGGAATCTTTGTGGAATTTTCAAAACTGTTGAATACTTCGGTGACTCATTCATTAATATTCCTCTAATATCTTCAATGTCAGTATTCGTAGCACTCAGTAGGCGTTGTTGGGAAGATATCATGTCAAAGCATTCGTCAAGTTTCTCCTTTAATCCCACTATCACAGTTTCGAGATTCGAAATAACGCTCACTAACCTCTCGGTCTCGGCATCTCCGGTTGTTTTCGTCTTTCTCGGTGCCATTTCGAACAGTATTTTTACATAAATTCGTTTCGTAGAACTTGCACTATTGTTTTATTGCGTCAAAACTAGTGTTTATAAATATAAACAATATAAAATAAATAAAAACAGTAAGAGATATTTAAAATTGTTGCTAGCGACAGTAGCGCCACCTGGTGTATTTATATTTATATATAAATACACCAGGTGGCGCTACTGGTATTGGTAAGTCACACGTCACGTCACACCCCACGCCGTTGGTGGGTCAATTAAAGGGTACGCTTAGCAGGCATGGCGGGACCAACGGCTTAACGTGTCTTTTGAAGCACGGAAAGAGCTCGAATACACGTACATATAAAATTCGAAAACCGAAAAACACATCGGTACGTTGTGGGATTCGAACCACGACTTCCCCGCTCAGGAGGCAGCGGCCCTATCCACTACACCATCGGGCTCATTAAATAGATGTGCACTGATGAATACACACATACAAATTATAATATTTACCTATATGTTTGTGTGTATTATATATAGTACAAGAATAGATTAGCGTGTGGAGTCTTCGTTCCAATTGACAAACGATTACGCTCGTGACTATTATCGAATAGTATCTCCATCACATAATGTTTATTAGGCAAGTGCTTACCAATTATTCCTATTTGTAATAAAATAATAATAATAATCAATTACGTAGTCAAGGTACCAGATTAATCAAGTCATGATTAGGTATGAAGAGGAGAGGAGGGCGCTACTGTGTCACTGTTTACATTGTGTCTGTATCTTAAATTACTTTAAAAATATAAAGAAGTAAACAACTGTATAACAAAGTGGTTAAAACTAAATACCGGAGTGTAGTACTACTCTTACATTTGAAGTTTAGTGATAAAAGCTGCAATTAGTGAGTGATTACTGCAAAATAACTTTCGGTGATTTTGTGTTGTTTTTTTTTCATAGTATATCAGTTCGGAACAATTGTTTACGACGTGATTCAAAAGACATACCTTTACGGTAAGCAAACTGTTTATCAGTCAGTAAGCCGTTTGTCTCTAAATGTAGCATAAGGTGTTTTGATAAAATCGATTCAATAATTTTTGATATGTTGGGGACGATGGTAATAGGCCGATAGTTATCAATTTTGTGCTTTTCACCTTTCCCTTTGTAAACTGGACATACTCTTGTGCATTTTAAAACTTCTGGATACACGCCACCCTTAAACATTTCATTTATCAGTGTCACAAGAATATCCGCAAGTACTGGCCAGATACATAAAAGTATATTTACAGATATATCATATATATCCAGGGTACCACGAGATTTCAGCAAAGATTTGAGCACTTTGTCTAAGCCAGATTTACTAATTATAGGCAGAGAGAAAACAGGAATACTTGTGTCTTGTAGATTTTTGGTAAGATAGTTTTTAGAACTTTGATAGTCAATCCGCTGCAAATATTTCGTACCAATATTTAATAAATGGGAGTTAATGTAGTCGGGAACGTCACTCAGTGGTATATCCTTAGAATTTGTATCCCTCAGACGTATTTCGCTTGAACTTTTTGTAGAAATTTCGTCATTGACCACACTCCATATCTCTTTAGCTGGATTTCTACAATCAGCCAACCTCTTTTCAATATGTTTTCGTCGGGATGCTAATGTTTCAGATTTAATTAAATGAGAATAGTGACTAATGCATTCAAATAGTATTTTTTCTTGAGGATATTGCCGCCTGAGTTCAGTCAAATCATTGAATTTCATCATGTACTCGCCTAGGGCTTCCGTCATCCAGGGGACAGTTTTATTATTTTTTATATTAATTAATTTAAGAGGGAAGTGTATGTCAATATAATATGTCAATATTGTAAATAATCTGTCGAATTTAATATTAATGTCCAAGCTGATATCATAAATAAAATTAAAATTATAATTTTCTATGTCAATATAAAAAGCATAAATTAATTCATCGTTGAATAATCGGCGTTCAATGAAAGAAGCCGTTTTTTCGCGGTGTGACTGTCCCGTAAATAACGTGAACAACTGGGCATTATGATCGCTTATAGGCGTCTCAATAGGGACCACGGTGACGTAATTTTCCCCACAGTGCACCAATCCGCAATCTATAGAAGATGCACGCTCCTCAGACACGCGAGTCGCAAACGTTACAATATTTTTGCATCCGTAGCTTTGCAAAACATCTTCTAATCTCCGCGTCAAGTTATATTTAGGGTCATCATAACGCAGGTAATCCACGTTTTGATCTCCGACTAAAATAAACCTTTTGTTTTCGTTATTTAACATGTCCAATAACAATTCTAATTGATTTAAAAATATGTCATAATTTCCCTTATTAGTCCTATAAACGACAATAATAATCAAATTTAATTTACATATTTCTATTGCTGATAATTCACAGTGATATAATACGGTCAGGTTCTGTAGGTCATTGCGTTGTTTATATTCTATGCCCTCACGAATAAACAGTGCAGCGCCACCGTGAGCGCCAGTGCGCGGGCGACCACAACAGTTAGCAAGCTCGTATTTGCATAACCTCACTTTTTTCATATCGGCCGGTCTGCACCATGTTTCACTACAAGCCAATACATCAGGCTGTTCAGTCTTTATTAGTAACTGAAGTAATGCGGTTTTACTGGAAATAGACCTCATGTTCTGATGTACTATCTTAAAAGTGAAACATGGTGGTTTGGTCAGGTTTACCGTGTTTTCGATTTCGGCGCACGTGCGGGCGAGTTTTTTGGCTGGACAACATTGAACTTTCGGACAGATACTCCCTGTGGCCAGCGGCTGGAGTCCCTCACATGCCCCACATTGCTAGCCGATACATCTAGTCTAAATGAGGAATATTCGCCGCGAGTGACGATCAGTTTTTCGCATTTTATGGGCTCAAAGCCCATATGCTGAACATGCTTCACAACATCCTCCGCAGTGGTGCTCGGACTTAAATTAAAAACATGCATACTGACGGGACGGGGAAGTGCCGCTTGGAGCCCAACAGTGTTTCCCAGTGATGGTCCCGTGGATTGCTCGTTCGTGGACTGCTTCCCAGGCGGATGATGTTGCCCGGTGCTGACTACGTAGTCCGTCACCTTCTTAGCCGCTGGGGTTACTTGCACAGGGCTCGCGGGGGTGCGGCGCCGTCGGGCGCGCTTGGCAGGTGCACGGGGCGCAGGAGCCTCCAGTGTTGGCGCTGTTGGAGTCAATAGCAGCTGTGCATTCATCCCCGTCGGCAGGGCTGGCGGGGTCACTGTAGCAGGATGGGTGCCGAGGTGTTCAGCGGAAGATCGCGGTGATGTGTGACGCGTTGTGTTCCGAATTTCCTCATTGTCACTGGTGTCTAGTTCACGAATAAAGCCTAGGCCTTGTGGACCGGATTCATTCAGTGAAGTGCTATTTCTATGCTGGAATCTTTGTGGAATTTTCAAAACTGTTGAATACTTCGGTGAGTCATTCATTAATATTCCTCTAATATCTTCAATGTCAGTATTCGTAGCACTCAGTAGGCGTTGTTGGGAAGATATCATGTCAAAGCATTCGTCAAGTTTCTCCTTTAATCCCACTATCACAGTTTCGAGATTCGAAATAACGCTCACTAACCTCTCGGTCTCGGCATCTCCGGTTGTTTTCGTCTTTCTCGGTGCCATTTCGAACAGTATTTTTACATAAATTCGTTTCGTAGAACTTGCACTATTGTTTTATTGCGTCAAAACTAGTGTTTATAAATATAAACAATATAAAATAAATAAAAACAGTAAGAGATATTTAAAATTGTTGCTAGCGACAGTAGCGCCACCTGGTGTATTTATATTTATATATAAATACACCAGGTGGCGCTACTGGTATTGGTAAGTCACACGTCACGTCACACCCCACGCCGTTGGTGGGTCAATTAAAGGGTACGCTTAGCAGGCATGGCGGGACCAACGGCTTAACGTGTCTTTTGAAGCACGGAAAGAGCTCGAATACACGTACATATAAAATTCGAAAACCGAAAAACACATCGGTACGTTGTGGGATTCGAACCACGACTTCCCCGCTCAGGAGGCAGCGGCCCTATCCACTACACCATCGGGCTCATTAAATAGATGTGCACTGATGAATACACACATACAAATTATAATATTTACCTATATGTTTGTGTGTATTATATATAGTACAAGAATAGATTAGCGTGTGGAGTCTTCGTTCCAATTGACAAACGATTACGCTCGTGACTATTATCGAATAGTATCTCTATCACATAATGTTTATTAGGCAAGTGCTTACCAATTATTCCTATTTGTAATAAAATAATAATAATAATCAATTACGTAGTCAAGGTACCAGATTAATCAAGTCATGATTAGGTATGAAGAGGAGAGGAGGGCGCTACTGTGTCACTGTTTACATTGTGTCTGTATCTTAAATTACTTTAAAAATATAAAGAAGTAAACAACTGTATAACAAAGTGGTTAAAACTAAATACCGGAGTGTAGTACTACTCTTACATTTGAAGTTTAGTGATAAAAGCTGCAATTAGTGAGTGATTACTGCAAAATAACTTTCGGTGATTTTGTGTTGTTTTTTTTTCATAGTATATCAGTTCGGAACAATTGTTTACGACGTGATTCAAAAGACATACCTTTACGGTAAGCAAACTGTTTATCAGTCAGTAAGCCGTTTGTCTCTAAATGTAGCATAAGGTGTTTTGATAAAATCGATTCAATAATTTTTGATATGTTGGGGACGATGGTAATAGGCCGATAGTTATCAATTTTGTGCTTTTCACCTTTCCCTTTGTAAACTGGACATACTCTTGTGCATTTTAAAACTTCTGGATACACGCCACCCTTAAACATTTCATTTATCAGTGTCACAAGAATATCCGCAAGTACTGGCCAGATACATAAAAGTATATTTACAGATATATCATATATATCCCGGGTACCACGAGATTTCAGCAAAGATTTGAGCACTTTGTCTAAGCCAGATTTACTAATTATAGGCAGAGAGAAAACAGGAATACTTGTGTCTTGTAGATTTTTGGTAAGATAGTTTTTAGAACTTTGATAGTCAATCCGCTGCAAATATTTCGTACCAATATTTAATAAATGGGAGTTAATGTAGTCGGGAACGTCACTCAGTGGTATATCCTTAGAATTTGTATCCCTCAGACGTATTTCGCTTGAACTTTTTGTAGAAATTTCGTCATTGACCACACTCCATATCTCTTTAGCTGGATTTCTACAATCAGCCAACCTCTTTTCAATATGTTTTCGTCGGGATGCTAATGTTTCAGATTTAATTAAATGAGAATAGTGACTAATGCATTCAAATAGTATTTTTTCTTGAGGATATTGCCGCCTGAGTTCAGTCAAATCATTGAATTTCATCATGTACTCGCCTAGGGCTTCCGTCATCCAGGGGACAGTTTTATTATTTTTTATATTAATTAATTTAAGAGGGAAGTGTATGTCAATATAATATGTCAATATTGTAAATAATCTGTCGAATTTAATATTAATGTCCAAGCTGATATCATAAATAAAATTAAAATTATAATTTTCTATGTCAATATAAAAAGCATAAATTGATTCATCGTTGAATAATCGGCGTTCAATGAAAGAAGCCGTTTTTTCGCGGTGTGACTGTCCCGTAAATAACGTGAACAACTGGGCATTATGATCGCTTATAGGCGTCTCAATAGGGACCACGGTGACGTAATTTTCCCCACAGCGCACCAATCCGCAATCTATAGAAGATGCACGCTCCTCAGACACGCGAGTCGCAAACGTTACAATATTTTTGCATCCGTAGCTTTGCAAAACATCTTCTAATCTCCGCGTCAAGTTATATTTAGGGTCATCATAACGCAGGTAATCCACGTTTTGATCTCCGACTAAAATAAACCTTTTGTTTTCGTTATTTAACATGTCCAATAACAATTCTAATTGATTTAAAAATATGTCATAATTTCCCTTATTAGTCCTATAAACGACAATAATAATCAAATTTAATTTACATATTTCTATTGCTGATAATTCACAGTGATATAATACGGTCAGGTTCTGTAGGTCATTGCGTTGTTTATATTCTATGCCCTCACGAATAAACAGTGCAGCGCCACCGTGAGCGCCAGTGCGCGGGCGACCACAACAGTTAGCAAGCTCGTATTTGCATAACCTCACTTTTTTCATATCGGCCGGTCTGCACCATGTTTCACTACAAGCCAATACATCAGGCTGTTCAGTCTTTATTAGTAACTGAAGTAATGCGGTTTTACTGGAAATAGACCTCATGTTCTGATGTACTATCTTAAAAGTGAAACATGGTGGTTTGGTCAGGTTTACCGTGTTTTCGATTTCGGCGCACGTGCGGGCGAGTTTTTTGGCTGGACAACATTGAACTTTCGGACAGATACTCCCTGTGGCCAGCGGCTGGAGTCCCTCACATGCCCCACATTGCTAGCCGATACATCTAGTCTAAATGAGGAATATTCGCCGCGAGTGACGATCAGTTTTTCGCATTTTATGGGCTCAAAGCCCATATGCTGAACATGCTTCACAACATCCTCCGCAGTGGTGCTCGGACTTAAATTAAAAACATGCATACTGACGGGACGGGGAAGTGCCGCTTGGAGCCCAACAGTGTTTCCCAGTGATGGTCCCGTGGATTGCTCGTTCGTGGACTGCTTCCCAGGCGGATGATGTTGCCCGGTGCTGACTACGTAGTCCGTCACCTTCTTAGCCGCTGGGGTTACTTGCACAGGGCTCGCGGGGGTGCGGCGCCGTCGGGCGCGCTTGGCAGGTGCACGGGGCGCAGGAGCCTCCAGTGTTGGCGCTGTTGGAGTCAATAGCAGCTGTGCATTCATCCCCGTCGGCAGGGCTGGCGGGGTCACTGTAGCAGGATGGGTGCCGAGGTGTTCAGCGGAAGATCGCGGTGATGTGTGACGCGTTGTGTTCCGAATTTCCTCATTGTCACTGGTGTCTAGTTCACGAATAAAGCCTAGGCCTTGTGGACCGGATTCATTCAGTGAAGTGCTATTTCTATGCTGGAATCTTTGTGGAATTTTCAAAACTGTTGAATACTTCGGTGAGTCATTCATTAATATTCCTCTAATATCTTCAATGTCAGTATTCGTAGCACTCAGTAGGCGTTGTTGGGAAGATATCATGTCAAAGCATTCGTCAAGTTTCTCCTTTAATCCCACTATCACAGTTTCGAGATTCGAAATAACGCTCACTAACCTCTCGGTCTCGGCATCTCCGGTTGTTTTCGTCTTTCTCGGTGCCATTTCGAACAGTATTTTTACATAAATTCGTTTCGTAGAACTTGCACTATTGTTTTATTGCGTCAAAACTAGTGTTTATAAATATAAACAATATAAAATAAATAAAAACAGTAAGAGATATTTAAAATTGTTGCTAGCGACAGTAGCGCCACCTGGTGTATTTATATTTATATATAAATACACCAGGTGGCGCTACTGGTATTGGTAAGTCACACGTCACGTCACACCCCACGCCGTTGGTGGGTCAATTAAAGGGTACGCTTAGCAGGCATGGCGGGACCAACGGCTTAACGTGTCTTTTGAAGCACGGAAAGAGCTCGAATACACGTACATATAAAATTCGAAAACCGAAAAACACATCGGTACGTTGTGGGATTCGAACCACGACTTCCCCGCTCAGGAGGCAGCGGCCCTATCCACTACACCATCGGGCTCATTAAATAGATGTGCACTGATGAATACACACATACAAATTATAATATTTACCTATATGTTTGTGTGTATTATATATAGTACAAGAATAGATTAGCGTGTGGAGTCTTCGTTCCAATTGACAAACGATTACGCTCGTGACTATTATCGAATAGTATCTCCATCACATAATGTTTATTAGGCAAGTGCTTACCAATTATTCCTATTTGTAATAAAATAATAATAATAATCAATTACGTAGTCAAGGTACCAGATTAATCAAGTCATGATTAGGTATGAAGAGGAGAGGAGGGCGCTACTGTGTCACTGTTTACATTGTGTCTGTATCTTAAATTACTTTAAAAATATAAAGAAATAAACAACTGTATAACAAAGTGGTTAAAACTAAATACCGGAGTGTAGTACTACTCTTACATTTGAAGTTTAGTGATAAAAGCTGCAATTAGTGAGTGATTACTGCAAAATAACTTTCGGTGATTTTGTGTTGTTTTTTTTTCATAGTATATCAGTTCGGAACAATTGTTTACGACGTGATTCAAAAGACATACCTTTACGGTAAGCAAACTGTTTATCAGTCAGTAAGCCGTTTGTCTCTAAATGTAGCATAAGGTGTTTTGATAAAATCGATTCAATAATTTTTGATATGTTGGGGACGATGGTAATAGGCCGATAGTTATCAATTTTGTGCTTTTCACCTTTCCCTTTGTAAACTGGACATACTCTTGTGCATTTTAAAACTTCTGGATACACGCCACCCTTAAACATTTCATTTATCAGTGTCACAAGAATATCCGCAAGTACTGGCCAGATACATAAAAGTATATTTACAGATATATCATATATATCCAGGGTACCACGAGATTTCAGCAAAGATTTGAGCACTTTGTCTAAGCCAGATTTACTAATTATAGGCAGAGAGAAAACAGGAATACTTGTGTCTTGTAGATTTTTGGTAAGATAGTTTTTAGAACTTTGATAGTCAATCCGCTGCAAATATTTCGTACCAATATTTAATAAATGGGAGTTAATGTAGTCGGGAACGTCACTCAGTGGTATATCCTTAGAATTTGTATCCCTCAGACGTATTTCGCTTGAACTTTTTGTAGAAATTTCGTCATTGACCACACTCCATATCTCTTTAGCTGGATTTCTACAATCAGCCAACCTCTTTTCAATATGTTTTCGTCGGGATGCTAATGTTTCAGATTTAATTAAATGAGAATAGTGACTAATGCATTCAAATAGTATTTTTTCTTGAGGATATTGCCGCCTGAGTTCAGTCAAATCATTGAATTTCATCATGTACTCGCCTAGGGCTTCCGTCATCCAGGGGACAGTTTTATTATTTTTTATATTAATTAATTTAAGAGGGAAGTGTATGTCAATATAATATGTCAATATTGTAAATAATCTGTCGAATTTAATATTAATGTCCAAGCTGATATCATAAATAAAATTAAAATTATAATTTTCTATGTCAATATAAAAAGCATAAATTGATTCATCGTTGAATAATCGGCGTTCAATGAAAGAAGCCGTTTTTTCGCGGTGTGACTGTCCCGTAAATAACGTGAACAACTGGGCATTATGATCGCTTATAGGCGTCTCAATAGGGACCACGGTGACGTAATTTTCCCCACAGCGCACCAATCCGCAATCTATAGAAGATGCACGCTCCTCAGACACGCGAGTCGCAAACGTTACAATATTTTTGCATCCGTAGCTTTGCAAAACATCTTCTAATCTCCGCGTCAAGTTATATTTAGGGTCATCATAACGCAGGTAATCCACGTTTTGATCTCCGACTAAAATAAACCTTTTGTTTTCGTTATTTAACATGTCCAATAACAATTCTAATTGATTTAAAAATATGTCATAATTTCCCTTATTAGTCCTATAAACGACAATAATAATCAAATTTAATTTACATATTTCTATTGCTGATAATTCACAGTGATATAATACGGTCAGGTTCTGTAGGTCATTGCGTTGTTTATATTCTATGCCCTCACGAATAAACAGTGCAGCGCCACCGTGAGCGCCAGTGCGCGGGCGACCACAACAGTTAGCAAGCTCGTATTTGCATAACCTCACTTTTTTCATATCGGCCGGTCTGCACCATGTTTCACTACAAGCCAATACATCAGGCTGTTCAGTCTTTATTAGTAACTGAAGTAATGCGGTTTTACTGGAAATAGACCTCATTTTCTGATGTACTATCTTAAAAGTGAAACATGGTGGTTTGGTCAGGTTTACCGTGTTTTCGATTTCGGCGCACGTGCGGGCGAGTTTTTTGGCTGGACAACATTGAACTTTCGGACAGATACTCCCTGTGGCCAGCGGCTGGAGTCCCTCACATGCCCCACATTGCTAGCCGATACATCTAGTCTAAATGAGGAATATTCGCCGCGAGTGACGATCAGTTTTTCGCATTTTATGGGCTCAAAGCCCATATGCTGAACATGCTTCACAACATCCTCCGCAGTGGTGCTCGGACTTAAATTAAAAACATGCATACTGACGGGACGGGGAAGTGCCGCTTGGAGCCCAACAGTGTTTCCCAGTGATGGTCCCGTGGATTGCTCGTTCGTGGACTGCTTCCCAGGCGGATGATGTTGCCCGGTGCTGACTACGTAGTCCGTCACCTTCTTAGCCGCTGGGGTTACTTGCACAGGGCTCGCGGGGGTGCGGCGCCGTCGGGCGCGCTTGGCAGGTGCACGGGGCGCAGGAGCCTCCAGTGTTGGCGCTGTTGGAGTCAATAGCAGCTGTGCATTCATCCCCGTCGGCAGGGCTGGCGGGGTCACTGTAGCAGGATGGGTGCCGAGGTGTTCAGCGGAAGATCGCGGTGATGTGTGACGCGTTGTGTTCCGAATTTCCTCATTGTCACTGGTGTCTAGTTCACGAATAAAGCCTAGGCCTTGTGGACCGGATTCATTCAGTGAAGTGCTATTTCTATGCTGGAATCTTTGTGGAATTTTCAAAACTGTTGAATACTTCGGTGAGTCATTCATTAATATTCCTCTAATATCTTCAATGTCAGTATTCGTAGCACTCAGTAGGCGTTGTTGGGAAGATATCATGTCAAAGCATTCGTCAAGTTTCTCCTTTAATCCCACTATCACAGTTTCGAGATTCGAAATAACGCTCACTAACCTCTCGGTCTCGGCATCTCCGGTTGTTTTCGTCTTTCTCGGTGCCATTTCGAACAGTATTTTTACATAAATTCGTTTCGTAGAACTTGCACTATTGTTTTATTGCGTCAAAACTAGTGTTTATAAATATAAACAATATAAAATAAATAAAAACAGTAAGAGATATTTAAAATTGTTACTAGCGACAGTAGCGCCACCTGGTGTATTTATATTTATATATAAATACACCAGGTGGCGCTACTGGTATTGGTAAGTCACACGTCACGTCACACCCCACGCCGTTGGTGGGTCAATTAAAGGGTACGCTTAGCAGGCATGGCGGGACCAACGGCTTAACGTGTCTTTTGAAGCACGGAAAGAGCTCGAATACACGTACATATAAAATTCGAAAACCGAAAAACACATCGGTACGTTGTGGGATTCGAACCACGACTTCCCCGCTCAGGAGGCAGCGGCCCTATCCACTACACCATCGGGCTCATTAAATAGATGTGCACTGATGAATACACACATACAAATTATAATATTTACCTATATGTTTGTGTGTATTATATATAGTACAAGAATAGATTAGCGTGTGGAGTCTTCGTTCCAATTGACAAACGATTACGCTCGTGACTATTATCGAATAGTATCTCCATCACATAATGTTTATTAGGCAAGTGCTTACCAATTATTCCTATTTGTAATAAAATAATAATAATAATCAATTACGTAGTCAAGGTACCAGATTAATCAAGTCATGATTAGGTATGAAGAGGAGAGGAGGGCGCTACTGTGTCACTGTTTACATTGTGTCTGTATCTTAAATTACTTTAAAAATATAAAGAAGTAAACAACTGTATAACAAAGTGGTTAAAACTAAATACCGGAGTGTAGTACTACTCTTACATTTGAAGTTTAGTGATAAAAGCTGCAATTAGTGAGTGATTACTGCAAAATAACTTTCGGTGATTTTGTGTTGTTTTTTTTTCATAGTATATCAGTTCGGAACAATTGTTTACGACGTGATTCAAAAGACATACCTTTACGGTAAGCAAACTGTTTATCAGTCAGTAAGCCGTTTGTCTCTAAATGTAGCATAAGGTGTTTTGATAAAATCGATTCAATAATTTTTGATATGTTGGGGACGATGGTAATAGGCCGATAGTTATCAATTTTGTGCTTTTCACCTTTCCCTTTGTAAACTGGACATACTCTTGTGCATTTTAAAACTTCTGGATACACGCCACCCTTAAACATTTCATTTATCAGTGTCACAAGAATATCCGCAAGTACTGGCCAGATACATAAAAGTATATTTACAGATATATCATATATATCCAGGGTACCACGAGATTTCAGCAAAGATTTGAGCACTTTGTCTAAGCCAGATTTACTAATTATAGGCAGAGAGAAAACAGGAATACTTGTGTCTTGTAGATTTTTGGTAAGATAGTTTTTAGAACTTTGATAGTCAATCCGCTGCAAATATTTCGTACCAATATTTAATAAATGGGAGTTAATGTAGTCGGGAACGTCACTCAGTGGTATATCCTTAGAATTTGTATCCCTCAGACGTATTTCGCTTGAACTTTTTGTAGAAATTTCGTCATTGACCACACTCCATATCTCTTTAGCTGGATTTCTACAATCAGCCAACCTCTTTTCAATATGTTTTCGTCGGGATGCTAATGTTTCAGATTTAATTAAATGAGAATAGTGACTAATGCATTCAAATAGTATTTTTTCTTGAGGATATTGCCGCCTGAGTTCAGTCAAATCATTGAATTTCATCATGTACTCGCCTAGGGCTTCCGTCATCCAGGGGACAGTTTTATTATTTTTTATATTAATTAATTTAAGAGGGAAGTGTATGTCAATATAATATGTCAATATTGTAAATAATCTGTCGAATTTAATATTAATGTCCAAGCTGATATCATAAATAAAATTAAAATTATAATTTTCTATGTCAATATAAAAAGCATAAATTGATTCATCGTTGAATAATCGGCGTTCAATGAAAGAAGCCGTTTTTTCGCGGTGTGACTGTCCCGTAAATAACGTGAACAACTGGGCATTATGATCGCTTATAGGCGTCTCAATAGGGACCACGGTGACGTAATTTTCCCCACAGCGCACCAATCCGCAATCTATAGAAGATGCACGCTCCTCAGACACGCGAGTCGCAAACGTTACAATATTTTTGCATCCGTAGCTTTGCAAAACATCTTCTAATCTCCGCGTCAAGTTATATTTAGGGTCATCATAACGCAGGTAATCCACGTTTTGATCTCCGACTAAAATAAACCTTTTGTTTTCGTTATTTAACATGTCCAATAACAATTCTAATTGATTTAAAAATATGTCATAATTTCCCTTATTAGTCCTATAAACGACAATAATAATCAAATTTAATTTACATATTTCTATTGCTGATAATTCACAGTGATATAATACGGTCAGGTTCTGTAGGTCATTGCGTTGTTTATATTCTATGCCCTCACGAATAAACAGTGCAGCGCCACCGTGAGCGCCAGTGCGCGGGCGACCACAACAGTTAGCAAGCTCGTATTTGCATAACCTCACTTTTTTCATATCGGCCGGTCTGCACCATGTTTCACTACAAGCCAATACATCAGGCTGTTCAGTCTTTATTAGTAACTGAAGTAATGCGGTTTTACTGGATATAGACCTCATGTTCTGATGTACTATCTTAAAAGTGAAACATGGTGGTTTGGTCAGGTTTACCGTGTTTTCGATTTCGGCGCACGTGCGGGCGAGTTTTTTGGCTGGACAACATTGAACTTTCGGACAGATACTCCCTGTGGCCAGCGGCTGGAGTCCCTCACATGCCCCACATTGCTAGCCGATACATCTAGTCTAAATGAGGAATATTCGCCGCGAGTGACGATCAGTTTTTCGCATTTTATGGGCTCAAAGCCCATATGCTGAACATGCTTCACAACATCCTCCGCAGTGGTGCTCGGACTTAAATTAAAAACATGCATACTGACGGGACGGGGAAGTGCCGCTTGGAGCCCAACAGTGTTTCCCAGTGATGGTCCCGTGGATTGCTCGTTCGTGGACTGCTTCCCAGGCGGATGATGTTGCCCGGTGCTGACTACGTAGTCCGTCACCTTCTTAGCCGCTGGGGTTACTTGCACAGGGCTCGCGGGGGTGCGGCGCCGTCGGGCGCGCTTGGCAGGTGCACGGGGCGCAGGAGCCTCCAGTGTTGGCGCTGTTGGAGTCAATAGCAGCTGTGCATTCATCCCCGTCGGCAGGGCTGGCGGGGTCACTGTAGCAGGATGGGTGCCGAGGTGTTCAGCGGAAGATCGCGGTGATGTGTGACGCGTTGTGTTCCGAATTTCCTCATTGTCACTGGTGTCTAGTTCACGAATAAAGCCTAGGCCTTGTGGACCGGATTCATTCAGTGAAGTGCTATTTCTATGCTGGAATCTTTGTGGAATTTTCAAAACTGTTGAATACTTCGGTGAGTCATTCATTAATATTCCTCTAATATCTTCAATGTCAGTATTCGTAGCACTCAGTAGGCGTTGTTGGGAAGATATCATGTCAAAGCATTCGTCAAGTTTCTCCTTTAATCCCACTATCACAGTTTCGAGATTCGAAATAACGCTCACTAACCTCTCGGTCTCGGCATCTCCGGTTGTTTTCGTCTTTCTCGGTGCCATTTCGAACAGTATTTTTACATAAATTCGTTTCGTAGAACTTGCACTATTGTTTTATTGCGTCAAAACTAGTGTTTATAAATATAAACAATATAAAATAAATAAAAACAGTAAGAGATATTTAAAATTGTTGCTAGCGACAGTAGCGCCACCTGGTGTATTTATATTTATATATAAATACACCAGGTGGCGCTACTGGTATTGGTAAGTCACACGTCACGTCACACCCCACGCCGTTGGTGGGTCAATTAAAGGGTACGCTTAGCAGGCATGGCGGGACCAACGGCTTAACGTGTCTTTTGAAGCACGGAAAGAGCTCGAATACACGTACATATAAAATTCGAAAACCGAAAAACACATCGGTACGTTGTGGGATTCGAACCACGACTTCCCCGCTCAGGAGGCAGCGGCCCTATCCACTACACCATCGGGCTCATTAAATAGATGTGCACTGATGAATACACACATACAAATTATAATATTTACCTATATGTTTGTGTGTATTATATATAGTACAAGAATAGATTAGCGTGTGGAGTCTTCGTTCCAATTGACAAACGATTACGCTCGTGACTATTATCGAATAGTATCTCCATCACATAATGTTTATTAGGCAAGTGCTTACCAATTATTCCTATTTGTAATAAAATAATAATAATAATCAATTACGTAGTCAAGGTACCAGATTAATCAAGTCATGATTAGGTATGAAGAGGAGAGGAGGGCGCTACTGTGTCACTGTTTACATTGTGTCTGTATCTTAAATTACTTTAAAAATATAAAGAAGTAAACAACTGTATAACAAAGTGGTTAAAACTAAATACCGGAGTGTAGTACTACTCTTACATTTGAAGTTTAGTGATAAAAGCTGCAATTAGTGAGTGATTACTGCAAAATAACTTTCGGTGATTTTGTGTTGTTTTTTTTTCATAGTATATCAGTTCGGAACAATTGTTTACGACGTGATTCAAAAGACATACCTTTACGGTAAGCAAACTGTTTATCAGTCAGTAAGCCGTTTGTCTCTAAATGTAGCATAAGGTGTTTTGATAAAATCGATTCAATCATTTTTGATATGTTGGGGACGATGGTAATAGGCCGATAGTTATCAATTTTGTGCTTTTCACCTTTCCCTTTGTAAACTGGACATACTCTTGTGCATTTTAAAACTTCTGGATACACGCCACCCTTAAACATTTCATTTATCAGTGTCACAAGAATATCCGCAAGTACTGGCCAGATACATAAAAGTATATTTACAGATATATCATATATATCCAGGGTACCACGAGATTTCAGCAAAGATTTGAGCACTTTGTCTAAGCCAGATTTACTAATTATAGGCAGAGAGAAAACAGGAATACTTGTGTCTTGTAGATTTTTGGTAAGATAGTTTTTAGAACTTTGATAGTCAATCCGCTGCAAATATTTCGTACCAATATTTAATAAATGGGAGTTAATGTAGTCGGGAACGTCACTCAGTGGTATATCCTTAGAATTTGTATCCCTCAGACGTATTTCGCTTGAACTTTTTGTAGAAATTTCGTCATTGACCACACTCCATATCTCTTTAGCTGGATTTCTACAATCAGCCAACCTCTTTTCAATATGTTTTCGTCGGGATGCTAATGTTTCAGATTTAATTAAATGAGAATAGTGACTAATGCATTCAAATAGTATTTTTTCTTGAGGATATTGCCGCCTGAGTTCAGTCAAATCATTGAATTTCATCATGTACTCGCCTAGGGCTTCCGTCATCCAGGGGACAGTTTTATTATTTTTTATATTAATTAATTTAAGAGGGAAGTGTATGTCAATATAATATGTCAATATTGTAAATAATCTGTCGAATTTAATATTAATGTCCAAGCTGATATCATAAATAAAATTAAAATTATAATTTTCTATGTCAATATAAAAAGCATAAATTGATTCATCGTTGAATAATCGGCGTTCAATGAAAGAAGCCGTTTTTTCGCGGTGTGACTGTCCCGTAAATAACGTGAACAACTGGGCATTATGATCGCTTATAGGCGTCTCAATAGGGACCACGGTGACGTAATTTTCCCCACAGCGCACCAATCCGCAATCTATAGAAGATGCACGCTCCTCAGACACGCGAGTCGCAAACGTTACAATATTTTTGCATCCGTAGCTTTGCAAAACATCTTCTAATCTCCGCGTCAAGTTATATTTAGGGTCATCATAACGCAGGTAATCCACGTTTTGATCTCCGACTAAAATAAACCTTTTGTTTTCGTTATTTAACATGTCCAATAACAATTCTAATTGATTTAAAAATATGTCATAATTTCCCTTATTAGTCCTATAAACGACAATAATAATCAAATTTAATTTACATATTTCTATTGCTGATAATTCACAGTGATATAATACGGTCAGGTTCTGTAGGTCATTGCGTTGTTTATATTCTATGCCCTCACGAATAAACAGTGCAGCGCCACCGTGAGCGCCAGTGCGCGGGCGACCACAACAGTTAGCAAGCTCGTATTTGCATAACCTCACTTTTTTCATATCGGCCGGTCTGCACCATGTTTCACTACAAGCCAATACATCAGGCTGTTCAGTCTTTATTAGTAACTGAAGTAATGCGGTTTTACTGGAAATAGACCTCATGTTCTGATGTACTATCTTAAAAGTGAAACATGGTGGTTTGGTCAGGTTTACCGTGTTTTCGATTTCGGCGCACGTGCGGGCGAGTTTTTTGGCTGGACAACATTGAACTTTCGGACAGATACTCCCTGTGGCCAGCGGCTGGAGTCCCTCACATGCCCCACATTGCTAGCCGATACATCTAGTCTAAATGAGGAATATTCGCCGCGAGTGACGATCAGTTTTTCGCATTTTATGGGCTCAAAGCCCATATGCTGAACATGCTTCACAACATCCTCCGCAGTGGTGCTCGGACTTAAATTAAAAACATGCATACTGACGGGACGGGGAAGTGCCGCTTGGAGCCCAACAGTGTTTCCCAGTGATGGTCCCGTGGATTGCTCGTTCGTGGACTGCTTCCCAGGCGGATGATGTTGCCCGGTGCTGACTACGTAGTCCGTCACCTTCTTAGCCGCTGGGGTTACTTGCACAGGGCTCGCGGGGGTGCGGCGCCGTCGGGCGCGCTTGGCAGGTGCACGGGGCGCAGGAGCCTCCAGTGTTGGCGCTGTTGGAGTCAATAGCAGCTGTGCATTCATCCCCGTCGGCAGGGCTGGCGGGGTCACTGTAGCAGGATGGGTGCCGAGGTGTTCAGCGGAAGATCGCGGTGATGTGTGACGCGTTGTGTTCCGAATTTCCTCATTGTCACTGGTGTCTAGTTCACGAATAAAGCCTAGGCCTTGTGGACCGGATTCATTCAGTGAAGTGCTATTTCTATGCTGGAATCTTTGTGGAATTTTCAAAACTGTTGAATACTTCGGTGAGTCATTCATTAATATTCCTCTAATATCTTCAATGTCAGTATTCGTAGCACTCAGTAGGCGTTGTTGGGAAGATATCATGTCAAAGCATTCGTCAAGTTTCTCCTTTAATCCCACTATCACAGTTTCGAGATTCGAAATAACGCTCACTAACCTCTCGGTCTCGGCATCTCCGGTTGTTTTCGTCTTTCTCGGTGCCATTTCGAACAGTATTTTTACATAAATTCGTTTCGTAGAACTTGCACTATTGTTTTATTGCGTCAAAACTAGTGTTTATAAATATAAACAATATAAAATAAATAAAAACAGTAAGAGATATTTAAAATTGTTGCTAGCGACAGTAGCGCCACCTGGTGTATTTATATTTATATATAAATACACCAGGTGGCGCTACTGGTATTGGTAAGTCACACGTCACGTCACACCCCACGCCGTTGGTGGGTCAATTAAAGGGTACGCTTAGCAGGCATGGCGGGACCAACGGCTTAACGTGTCTTTTGAAGCACGGAAAGAGCTCGAATACACGTACATATAAAATTCGAAAACCGAAAAACACATCGGTACGTTGTGGGATTCGAACCACGACTTCCCCGCTCAGGAGGCAGCGGCCCTATCCACTACACACCATCGGGCTCATTAAATAGATGTGCACTGATGAATACACACATACAAATTATAATATTTACCTATATGTTTGTGTGTATTATATATAGTACAAGAATAGATTAGCGTGTGGAGTCTTCGTTCCAATTGACAAACGATTACGCTCGTGACTATTATCGAATAGTATCTCCATCACATAATGTTTATTAGGCAAGTGCTTACCAATTATTCCTATTTGTAATAAAATAATAATAATAATCAATTACGTAGTCAAGGTACCAGATTAATCAAGTCATGATTAGGTATGAAGAGGAGAGGAGGGCGCTACTGTGTCACTGTTTACATTGTGTCTGTATCTTAAATTACTTTAAAAATATAAAGAAGTAAACAACTGTATAACAAAGTGGTTAAAACTAAATACCGGAGTGTAGTACTACTCTTACATTTGAAGTTTAGTGATAAAAGCTGCAATTAGTGAGTGATTACTGCAAAATAACTTTCGGTGATTTTGTGTTGTTTTTTTTTCATAGTATATCAGTTCGGAACAATTGTTTACGACGTGATTCAAAAGACATACCTTTACGGTAAGCAAACTGTTTATCAGTCAGTAAGCCGTTTGTCTCTAAATGTAGCATAAGGTGTTTTGATAAAATCGATTCAATAATTTTTGATATGTTGGGGACGATGGTAATAGGCCGATAGTTATCAATTTTGTGCTTTTCACCTTTCCCTTTGTAAACTGGACATACTCTTGTGCATTTTAAAACTTCTGGATACACGCCACCCTTAAACATTTCATTTATCAGTGTCACAAGAATATCCGCAAGTACTGGCCAGATACATAAAAGTATATTTACAGATATATCATATATATCCAGGGTACCACGAGATTTCAGCAAAGATTTGAGCACTTTGTCTAAGCCAGATTTACTAATTATAGGCAGAGAGAAAACAGGAATACTTGTGTCTTGTAGATTTTTGGTAAGATAGTTTTTAGAACTTTGATAGTCAATCCGCTGCAAATATTTCGTACCAATATTTAATAAATGGGAGTTAATGTAGTCGGGAACGTCACTCAGTGGTATATCCTTAGAATTTGTATCCCTCAGACGTATTTCGCTTGAACTTTTTGTAGAAATTTCGTCATTGACCACACTCCATATCTCTTTAGCTGGATTTCTACAATCAGCCAACCTCTTTTCAATATGTTTTCGTCGGGATGCTAATGTTTCAGATTTAATTAAATGAGAATAGTGACTAATGCATTCAAATAGTATTTTTTCTTGAGGATATTGCCGCCTGAGTTCAGTCAAATCATTGAATTTCATCATGTACTCGCCTAGGGCTTCCGTCATCCAGGGGACAGTTTTATTATTTTTTATATTAATTAATTTAAGAGGGAAGTGTATGTCAATATAATATGTCAATATTGTAAATAATCTGTCGAATTTAATATTAATGTCCAAGCTGATATCATAAATAAAATTAAAATTATAATTTTCTATGTCAATATAAAAAGCATAAATTGATTCATCGTTGAATAATCGGCGTTCAATGAAAGAAGCCGTTTTTTCGCGGTGTGACTGTCCCGTAAATAACGTGAACAACTGGGCATTATGATCGCTTATAGGCGTCTCAATAGGGACCACGGTGACGTAATTTTCCCCACAGCGCACCAATCCGCAATCTATAGAAGATGCACGCTCCTCAGACACGCGAGTCGCAAACGTTACAATATTTTTGCATCCGTAGCTTTGCAAAACATCTTCTAATCTCCGCGTCAAGTTATATTTAGGGTCATCATAACGCAGGTAATCCACGTTTTGATCTCCGACTAAAATAAACCTTTTGTTTTCGTTATTTAACATGTCCAATAACAATTCTAATTGATTTAAAAATATGTCATAATTTCCCTTATTAGTCCTATAAACGACAATAATAATCAAATTTAATTTACATATTTCTATTGCTGATAATTCACAGTGATATAATACGGTCAGGTTCTGTAGGTCATTGCGTTGTTTATATTCTATGCCCTCACGAATAAACAGTGCAGCGCCACCGTGAGCGCCAGTGCGCGGGCGACCACAACAGTTAGCAAGCTCGTATTTGCATAACCTCACTTTTTTCATATCGGCCGGTCTGCACCATGTTTCACTACAAGCCAATACATCAGGCTGTTCAGTCTTTATTAGTAACTGAAGTAATGCGGTTTTACTGGAAATAGACCTCATGTTCTGATGTACTATCTTAAAAGTGAAACATGGTGGTTTGGTCAGGTTTACCGTGTTTTCGATTTCGGCGCACGTGCGGGCGAGTTTTTTGGCTGGACAACATTGAACTTTCGGACAGATACTCCCTGTGGCCAGCGGCTGGAGTCCCTCACATGCCCCACATTGCTAGCCGATACATCTAGTCTAAATGAGGAATATTCGCCGCGAGTGACGATCAGTTTTTCGCATTTTATGGGCTCAAAGCCCATATGCTGAACATGCTTCACAACATCCTCCGCAGTGGTGCTCGGACTTAAATTAAAAACATGCATACTGACGGGACGGGGAAGTGCCGCTTGGAGCCCAACAGTGTTTCCCAGTGATGGTCCCGTGGATTGCTCGTTCGTGGACTGCTTCCCAGGCGGATGATGTTGCCCGGTGCTGACTACGTAGTCCGTCACCTTCTTAGCCGCTGGGGTTACTTGCACAGGGCTCGCGGGGGTGCGGCGCCGTCGGGCGCGCTTGGCAGGTGCACGGGGCGCAGGAGCCTCCAGTGTTGGCGCTGTTGGAGTCAATAGCAGCTGTGCATTCATCCCCGTCGGCAGGGCTGGCGGGGTCACTGTAGCAGGATGGGTGCCGAGGTGTTCAGCGGAAGATCGCGGTGATGTGTGACGCGTTGTGTTCCGAATTTCCTCATTGTCACTGGTGTCTAGTTCACGAATAAAGCCTAGGCCTTGTGGACCGGATTCATTCAGTGAAGTGCTATTTCTATGCTGGAGTCTTTGTGGAATTTTCAAAACTGTTGAATACTTCGGTGAGTCATTCATTAATATTCCTCTAATATCTTCAATGTCAGTATTCGTAGCACTCAGTAGGCGTTGTTGGGAAGATATCATGTCAAAGCATTCGTCAAGTTTCTCCTTTAATCCCACTATCACAGTTTCGAGATTCGAAATAACGCTCACTAACCTCTCGGTCTCGGCATCTCCGGTTGTTTTCGTCTTTCTCGGTGCCATTTCGAACAGTATTTTTACATAAATTCGTTTCGTAGAACTTGCACTATTGTTTTATTGCGTCAAAACTAGTGTTTATAAATATAAACAATATAAAATAAATAAAAACAGTAAGAGATATTTAAAATTGTTGCTAGCGACAGTAGCGCCACCTGGTGTATTTATATTTATATATAAATACACCAGGTGGCGCTACTGGTATTGGTAAGTCACACGTCACGTCACACCCCACGCCGTTGGTGGGTCAATTAAAGGGTACGCTTAGCAGGCATGGCGGGACCAACGGCTTAACGTGTCTTTTGAAGCACGGAAAGAGCTCGAATACACGTACATATAAAATTCGAAAACCGAAAAACACATCGGTACGTTGTGGGATACGAACCACGACTTCCCCGCTCAGGAGGCAGCGGCCCTATCCACTACACCATCGGGCTCATTAAATAGATGTGCACTGATGAATACACACATACAAATTATAATATTTACCTATATGTTTGTGTGTATTATATATAGTACAAGAATAGATTAGCGTGTGGAGTCTTCGTTCCAATTGACAAACGATTACGCTCGTGACTATTATCGAATAGTATCTCCATCACATAATGTTTATTAGGCAAGTGCTTACCAATTATTCCTATTTGTAATAAAATAATAATAATAATCAATTACGTAGTCAAGGTACCAGATTAATCAAGTCATGATTAGGTATGAAGAGGAGAGGAGGGCGCTACTGTGTCACTGTTTACATTGTGTCTGTATCTTAAATTACTTTAAAAATATAAAGAAGTAAACAACTGTATAACAAAGTGGTTAAAACTAAATACCGGAGTGTAGTACTACTCTTACATTTGAAGTTTAGTGATAAAAGCTGCAATTAGTGAGTGATTACTGCAAAATAACTTTCGGTGATTTTGTGTTGTTTTTTTTTCATAGTATATCAGTTCGGAACAATTGTTTACGACGTGATTCAAAAGACATACCTTTACGGTAAGCAAACTGTTTATCAGTCAGTAAGCCGTTTGTCTCTAAATGTAGCATAAGGTGTTTTGATAAAATCGATTCAATAATTTTTGATATGTTGGGGACGATGGTAATAGGCCGATAGTTATCAATTTTGTGCTTTTCACCTTTCCCTTTGTAAACTGGACATACTCTTGTGCATTTTAAAACTTCTGGATACACGCCACCCTTAAACATTTCATTTATCAGTGTCACAAGAATATCCGCAAGTACTGGCCAGATACATAAAAGTATATTTACAGATATATCATATATATCCAGGGTACCACGAGATTTCAGCAAAGATTTGAGCACTTTGTCTAAGCCAGATTTACTAATTATAGGCAGAGAGAAAACAGGAATACTTGTGTCTTGTAGATTTTTGGTAAGATAGTTTTTAGAACTTTGATAGTCAATCCGCTGCAAATATTTCGTACCAATATTTAATAAATGGGAGTTAATGTAGTCGGGAACGTCACTCAGTGGTATATCCTTAGAATTTGTATCCCTCAGACGTATTTCGCTTGAACTTTTTGTAGAAATTTCGTCATTGACCACACTCCATATCTCTTTAGCTGGATTTCTACAATCAGCCAACCTCTTTTCAATATGTTTTCGTCGGGATGCTAATGTTTCAGATTTAATTAAATGAGAATAGTGACTAATGCATTCAAATAGTATTTTTTCTTGAGGATATTGCCGCCTGAGTTCAGTCAAATCATTGAATTTCATCATGTACTCGCCTAGGGCTTCCGTCATCCAGGGGACAGTTTTATTATTTTTTATATTAATTAATTTAAGAGGGAAGTGTATGTCAATATAATATGTCAATATTGTAAATAATCTGTCGAATTTAATATTAATGTCCAAGCTGATATCATAAATAAAATTAAAATTATAATTTTCTATGTCAATATAAAAAGCATAAATTGATTCATCGTTGAATAATCGGCGTTCAATGAAAGAAGCCGTTTTTTCGCGGTGTGACTGTCCCGTAAATAACGTGAACAACTGGGCATTATGATCGCTTATAGGCGTCTCAATAGGGACCACGGTGACGTAATTTTCCCCACAGCGCACCAATCCGCAATCTATAGAAGATGCACGCTCCTCAGACACGCGAGTCGCAAACGTTACAATATTTTTGCATCCGTAGCTTTGCAAAACATCTTCTAATCTCCGCGTCAAGTTATATTTAGGGTCATCATAACGCAGGTAATCCACGTTTTGATCTCCGACTAAAATAAACCTTTTGTTTTCGTTATTTAACATGTCCAATAACAATTCTAATTGATTTAAAAATATGTCATAATTTCCCTTATTAGTCCTATAAACGACAATAATAATCAAATTTAATTTACATATTTCTATTGCTGATAATTCACAGTGATATAATACGGTCAGGTTCTGTAGGTCATTGCGTTGTTTATATTCTATGCCCTCACGAATAAACAGTGCAGCGCCACCGTGAGCGCCAGTGCGCGGGCGACCACAACAGTTAGCAAGCTCGTATTTGCATAACCTCACTTTTTTCATATCGGCCGGTCTGCACCATGTTTCACTACAAGCCAATACATCAGGCTGTTCAGTCTTTATTAGTAACTGAAGTAATGCGGTTTTACTGGAAATAGACCTCATGTTCTGATGTACTATCTTAAAAGTGAAACATGGTGGTTTGGTCAGGTTTACCGTGTTTTCGATTTCGGCGCACGTGCGGGCGAGTTTTTTGGCTGGACAACATTGAACTTTCGGACAGATACTCCCTGTGGCCAGCGGCTGGAGTCCCTCACATGCCCCACATTGCTAGCCGATACATCTAGTCTAAATGAGGAATATTCGCCGCGAGTGACGATCAGTTTTTCGCATTTTATGGGCTCAAAGCCCATATGCTGAACATGCTTCACAACATCCTCCGCAGTGGTGCTCGGACTTAAATTAAAAACATGCATACTGACGGGACGGGGAAGTGCCGCTTGGAGCCCAACAGTGTTTCCCAGTGATGGTCCCGTGGATTGCTCGTTCGTGGACTGCTTCCCAGGCGGATGATGTTGGCCGGTGCTGACTACGTAGTCCGTCACCTTCTTAGCCGCTGGGGTTACTTGCACAGGGCTCGCGGGGGTGCGGCGCCGTCGGGCGCGCTTGGCAGGTGCACGGGGCGCAGGAGCCTCCAGTGTTGGCGCTGTTGGAGTCAATAGCAGCTGTGCATTCATCCCCGTCGGCAGGGCTGGCGGGGTCACTGTAGCAGGATGGGTGCCGAGGTGTTCAGCGGAAGATCGCGGTGATGTGTGACGCGTTGTGTTCCGAATTTCCTCATTGTCACTGGTGTCTAGTTCACGAATAAAGCCTAGGCCTTGTGGACCGGATTCATTCAGTGAAGTGCTATTTCTATGCTGGAATCTTTGTGGAATTTTCAAAACTGTTGAATACTTCGGTGAGTCATTCATTAATATTCCTCTAATATCTTCAATGTCAGTATTCGTAGCACTCAGTAGGCGTTGTTGGGAAGATATCATGTCAAAGCATTCGTCAAGTTTCTCCTTTAATCCCACTATCACAGTTTCGAGATTCGAAATAACGCTCACTAACCTCTCGGTCTCGGCATCTCCGGTTGTTTTCGTCTTTCTCGGTGCCATTTCGAACAGTATTTTTACATAAATTCGTTTCGTAGAACTTGCACTATTGTTTTATTGCGTCAAAACTAGTGTTTATAAATATAAACAATATAAAATAAATAAAAACAGTAAGAGATATTTAAAATTGTTGCTAGCGACAGTAGCGCCACCTGGTGTATTTATATTTATATATAAATACACCAGGTGGCGCTACTGGTATTGGTAAGTCACACGTCACGTCACACCCCACGCCGTTGGTGGGTCAATTAAAGGGTACGCTTAGCAGGCATGGCGGGACCAACGGCTTAACGTGTCTTTTGAAGCACGGAAAGAGCTCGAATACACGTACATATAAAATTCGAAAACCGAAAAACACATCGGTACGTTGTGGGATTCGAACCACGACTTCCCCGCTCAGGAGGCAGCGGCCCTATCCACTACACCATCGGGCTCATTAAATAGATGTGCACTGATGAATACACACATACAAATTATAATATTTACCTATATGTTTGTGTGTATTATATATAGTACAAGAATAGATTAGCGTGTGGAGTCTTCGTTCCAATTGACAAACGATTACGCTCGTGACTATTATCGAATAGTATCTCCATCACATAATGTTTATTAGGCAAGTGCTTACCAATTATTCCTATTTGTAATAAAATAATAATAATAATCAATTACGTAGTCAAGGTACCAGATTAATCAAGTCATGATTAGGTATGAAGAGGAGAGGAGGGCGCTACTGTGTCACTGTTTACATTGTGTCTGTATCTTAAATTACTTTAAAAATATAAAGAAGTAAACAACTGTATAACAAAGTGGTTAAAACTAAATACCGGAGTGTAGTACTACTCTTACATTTGAAGTTTAGTGATAAAAGCTGCAATTAGTGAGTGATTACTGCAAAATAACTTTCGGTGATTTTGTGTTGTTTTTTTTTTCATAGTATATCAGTTCGGAACAATTGTTTACGACGTGATTCAAAAGACATACCTTTACGGTAAGCAAACTGTTTATCAGTCAGTAAGCCGTTTGTCTCTAAATGTAGCATAAGGTGTTTTGATAAAATCGATTCAATAATTTTTGATATGTTGGGGACGATGGTAATAGGCCGATAGTTATCAATTTTGTGCTTTTCACCTTTCCCTTTGTAAACTGGACATACTCTTGTGCATTTTAAAACTTCTGGATACACGCCACCCTTAAACATTTCATTTATCAGTGTCACAAGAATATCCGCAAGTACTGGCCAGATACATAAAAGTATATTTACAGATATATCATATATATCCAGGGTACCACGAGATTTCAGCAAAGATTTGAGCACTTTGTCTAAGCCAGATTTACTAATTATAGGCAGAGAGAAAACAGGAATACTTGTGTCTTGTAGATTTTTGGTAAGATAGTTTTTAGAACTTTGATAGTCAATCCGCTGCAAATATTTCGTACCAATATTTAATAAATGGGAGTTAATGTAGTCGGGAACGTCACTCAGTGGTATATCCTTAGAATTTGTATCCCTCAGACGTATTTCGCTTGAACTTTTTGTAGAAATTTCGTCATTGACCACACTCCATATCTCTTTAGCTGGATTTCTACAATCAGCCAACCTCTTTTCAATATGTTTTCGTCGGGATGCTAATGTTTCAGATTTAATTAAATGAGAATAGTGACTAATGCATTCAAATAGTATTTTTTCTTGAGGATATTGCCGCCTGAGTTCAGTCAAATCATTGAATTTCATCATGTACTCGCCTAGGGCTTCCGTCATCCAGGGGACAGTTTTATTATTTTTTATATTAATTAATTTAAGAGGGAAGTGTATGTCAATATAATATGTCAATATTGTAAATAATCTGTCGAATTTAATATTAATGTCCAAGCTGATATCATAAATAAAATTAAAATTATAATTTTCTATGTCAATATAAAAAGCATAAATTGATTCATCGTTGAATAATCGGCGTTCAATGAAAGAAGCCGTTTTTTCGCGGTGTGACTGTCCCGTAAATAACGTGAACAACTGGGCATTATGATCGCTTATAGGCGTCTCAATAGGGACCACGGTGACGTAATTTTCCCCACAGCGCACCAATCCGCAATCTATAGAAGATGCACGCTCCTCAGACACGCGAGTCGCAAACGTTACAATATTTTTGCATCCGTAGCTTTGCAAAACATCTTCTAATCTCCGCGTCAAGTTATATTTAGGGTCATCATAACGCAGGTAATCCACGTTTTGATCTCCGACTAAAATAAACCTTTTGTTTTCGTTATTTAACATGTCCAATAACAATTCTAATTGATTTAAAAATATGTCATAATTTCCCTTATTAGTCCTATAAACGACAATAATAATCAAATTTAATTTACATATTTCTATTGCTGATAATTCACAGTGATATAATACGGTCAGGTTCTGTAGGTCATTGCGTTGTTTATATTCTATGCCCTCACGAATAAACAGTGCAGCGCCACCGTGAGCGCCAGTGCGCGGGCGACCACAACAGTTAGCAAGCTCGTATTTGCATAACCTCACTTTTTTCATATCGGCCGGTCTGCACCATGTTTCACTACAAGCCAATACATCAGGCTGTTCAGTCTTTATTAGTAACTGAAGTAATGCGGTTTTACTGGAAATAGACCTCATGTTCTGATGTACTATCTTAAAAGTGAAACATGGTGGTTTGGTCAGGTTTACCGTGTTTTCGATTTCGGCGCACGTGCGGGCGAGTTTTTTGGCTGGACAACATTGAACTTTCGGACAGATACTCCCTGTGGCCAGCGGCTGGAGTCCCTCACATGCCCCACATTGCTAGCCGATACATCTAGTCTAAATGAGGAATATTCGCCGCGAGTGACGATCAGTTTTTCGCATTTTATGGGCTCAAAGCCCATATGCTGAACATGCTTCACAACATCCTCCGCAGTGGTGCTCGGACTTAAATTAAAAACATGCATACTGACGGGACGGGGAAGTGCCGCTTGGAGCCCAACAGTGTTTCCCAGTGATGGTCCCGTGGATTGCTCGTTCGTGGACTGCTTCCCAGGCGGATGATGTTGCCCGGTGCTGACTACGTAGTCCGTCACCTTCTTAGCCGCTGGGGTTACTTGCACAGGGCTCGCGGGGGTGCGGCGCCGTCGGGCGCGCTTGGCAGGTGCACGGGGCGCAGGAGCCTCCAGTGTTGGCGCTGTTGGAGTCAATAGCAGCTGTGCATTCATCCCCGTCGGCAGGGCTGGCGGGGTCACTGTAGCAGGATGGGTGCCGAGGTGTTCAGCGGAAGATCGCGGTGATGTGTGACGCGTTGTGTTCCGAATTTCCTCATTGTCACTGGTGTCTAGTTCACGAATAAAGCCTAGGCCTTGTGGACCGGATTCATTCAGTGAAGTGCTATTTCTATGCTGGAATCTTTGTGGAATTTTCAAAACTGTTGAATACTTCGGTGAGTCATTCATTAATATTCCTCTAATATCTTCAATGTCAGTATTCGTAGCACTCAGTAGGCGTTGTTGGGAAGATATCATGTCAAAGCATTCGTCAAGTTTCTCCTTTAATCCCACTATCACAGTTTCGAGATTCGAAATAACGCTCACTAACCTCTCGGTCTCGGCATCTCCGGTTGTTTTCGTCTTTCTCGGTGCCATTTCGAACAGTATTTTTACATAAATTCGTTTCGTAGAACTTGCACTATTGTTTTATTGCGTCAAAACTAGTGTTTATAAATATAAACAATATAAAATAAATAAAAACAGTAAGAGATATTTAAAATTGTTGCTAGCGACAGTAGCGCCACCTGGTGTATTTATATTTATATATAAATACACCAGGTGGCGCTACTGGTATTGGTAAGTCACACGTCACGTCACACCCCACGCCGTTGGTGGGTCAATTAAAGGGTACGCTTAGCAGGCATGGCGGGACCAACGGCTTAACGTGTCTTTTGAAGCACGGAAAGAGCTCGAATACACGTACATATAAAATTCGAAAACCGAAAAACACATCGGTACGTTGTGGGATTCGAACCACGACTTCCCCGCTCAGGAGGCAGCGGCCCTATCCACTACACCATCGGGCTCATTAAATAGATGTGCACTGATGAATACACACATACAAATTATAATATTTACCTATATGTTTGTGTGTATTATATATAGTACAAGAATAGATTAGCGTGTGGAGTCTTCGTTCCAATTGACAAACGATTACGCTCGTGACTATTATCGAATAGTATCTCCATCACATAATGTTTATTAGGCAAGTGCTTACCAATTATTCCTATTTGTAATAAAATAATAATAATAATCAATTACGTAGTCAAGGTACCAGATTAATCAAGTCATGATTAGGTATGAAGAGGAGAGGAGGGCGCTACTGTGTCACTGTTTACATTGTGTCTGTATCTTAAATTACTTTAAAAATATAAAGAAGTAAACAACTGTATAACAAAGTGGTTAAAACTAAATACCGGAGTGTAGTACTACTCTTACATTTGAAGTTTAGTGATAAAAGCTGCAATTAGTGAGTGATTACTGCAAAATAACTTTCGGTGATTTTGTGTTGTTTTTTTTTCATAGTATATCAGTTCGGAACAATTGTTTACGACGTGATTCAAAAGACATACCTTTACGGTAAGCAAACTGTTTATCAGTCAGTAAGCCGTTTGTCTCTAAATGTAGCATAAGGTGTTTTGATAAAATCGATTCAATAATTTTTGATATGTTGGGGACGATGGTAATAGGCCGATAGTTATCAATTTTGTGCTTTTCACCTTTCCCTTTGTAAACTGGACATACTCTTGTGCATTTTAAAACTTCTGGATACACGCCACCCTTAAACATTTCATTTATCAGTGTCACAAGAATATCCGCAAGTACTGGCCAGATACATAAAAGTATATTTACAGATATATCATATATATCCAGGGTACCACGAGATTTCAGCAAAGATTTGAGCACTTTGTCTAAGCCAGATTTACTAATTATAGGCAGAGAGAAAACAGGAATACTTGTGTCTTGTAGATTTTTGGTAAGATAGTTTTTAGAACTTTGATAGTCAATCCGCTGCAAATATTTCGTACCAATATTTAATAAATGGGAGTTAATGTAGTCGGGAACGTCACTCAGTGGTATATCCTTAGAATTTGTATCCCTCAGACGTATTTCGCTTGAACTTTTTGTAGAAATTTCGTCATTGACCACACTCCATATCTCTTTAGCTGGATTTCTACAATCAGCCAACCTCTTTTCAATATGTTTTCGTCGGGATGCTAATGTTTCAGATTTAATTAAATGAGAATAGTGACTAATGCATTCAAATAGTATTTTTTCTTGAGGATATTGCCGCCTGAGTTCAGTCAAATCATTGAATTTCATCATGTACTCGCCTAGGGCTTCCGTCATCCAGGGGACAGTTTTATTATTTTTTATATTAATTAATTTAAGAGGGAAGTGTATGTCAATATAATATGTCAATATTGTAAATAATCTGTCGAATTTAATATTAATGTCCAAGCTGATATCATAAATAAAATTAAAATTATAATTTTCTATGTCAATATAAAAAGCATAAATTGATTCATCGTTGAATAATCGGCGTTCAATGAAAGAAGCCGTTTTTTCGCGGTGTGACTGTCCCGTAAATAATGTGAACAACTGGGCATTATGATCGCTTATAGGCGTCTCAATAGGGACCACGGTGACGTAATTTTCCCCACAGCGCACCAATCCGCAATCTATAGAAGATGCACGCTCCTCAGACACGCGAGTCGCAAACGTTACAATATTTTTGCATCCGTAGCTTTGCAAAACATCTTCTAATCTCCGCGTCAAGTTATATTTAGGGTCATCATAACGCAGGTAATCCACGTTTTGATCTCCGACTAAAATAAACCTTTTGTTTTCGTTATTTAACATGTCCAATAACAATTCTAATTGATTTAAAAATATGTCATAATTTCCCTTATTAGTCCTATAAACGACAATAATAATCAAATTTAATTTACATATTTCTATTGCTGATAATTCACAGTGATATAATACGGTCAGGTTCTGTAGGTCATTGCGTTGTTTATATTCTATGCCCTCACGAATAAACAGTGCAGCGCCACCGTGAGCGCCAGTGCGCGGGCGACCACAACAGTTAGCAAGCTCGTATTTGCATAACCTCACTTTTTTCATATCGGCCGGTCTGCACCATGTTTCACTACAAGCCAATACATCAGGCTGTTCAGTCTTTATTAGTAACTGAAGTAATGCGGTTTTACTGGAAATAGACCTCATGTTCTGATGTACTATCTTAAAAGTGAAACATGGTGGTTTGGTCAGGTTTACCGTGTTTTCGATTTCGGCGCACGTGCGGGCGAGTTTTTTGGCTGGACAACATTGAACTTTCGGACAGATACTCCCTGTGGCCAGCGGCTGGAGTCCCTCACATGCCCCACATTGCTAGCCGATACATCTAGTCTAAATGAGGAATATTCGCCGCGAGTGACGATCAGTTTTTCGCATTTTATGGGCTCAAAGCCCATATGCTGAACATGCTTCACAACATCCTCCGCAGTGGTGCTCGGACTTAAATTAAAAACATGCATACTGACGGGACGGGGAAGTGCCGCTTGGAGCCCAACAGTGTTTCCCAGTGATGGTCCCGTGGATTGCTCGTTCGTGGACTGCTTCCCAGGCGGATGATGTTGCCCGGTGCTGACTACGTAGTCCGTCACCTTCTTAGCCGCTGGGGTTACTTGCACAGGGCTCGCGGGGGTGCGGCGCCGTCGGGCGCGCTTGGCAGGTGCACGTGGCGCAGGAGCCTCCAGTGTTGGCGCTGTTGGAGTCAATAGCAGCTGTGCATTCATCCCCGTCGGCAGGGCTGGCGGGGTCACTGTAGCAGGACGGGTGCCGAGGTGTTCAGCGGAAGATCGCGGTGATGTGTGACGCGTTGTGTTCCGAATTTCCTCATTGTCACTGGTGTCTAGTTCACGAATAAAGCCTAGGCCTTGTGGACCGGATTCATTCAGTGAAGTGCTGTTTCTATGCTGGAATCTTTGTGGAATTTTCAAAACTGTTGATAACTTCAGTGAGTCATTCATTAATATTCCTTTAATATCTTTAATGTCAGTATTCGTAGCACTCAGTAGGCGTTGTTGGGAAGATATCATGTCAAAGCATTCGTCAAGTTTCTCCTTTAATCCCACTATCACAGTTTCGAGATTCGAAATAACGCTCACTAACCTCTCGGTCTCGGCATCTCCGGTTGTTTTCGTCTTTCTCGGTGCCATTTCGAACAGTATTTTTACATAAATTCGTTACGTAGAACTTGCACTATTGTTTTATTGCGTCAAAACTAGTGTTTATAAATATAAACAATATAAAATAAATAAAAACAGTAAGAGATATTTAAAATTGTTGCTAGCGACAGTAGCGCCACCTGGTGTATTTATATTTATATATAAATACACCAGGTGGCGCTACTGGTATTGGTAAGTCACACGTCACGTCACACCCCACGCCGTTGGTGGGTCAATTAAAGGGTACGCTTAGCAGGCATGGCGGGACCAACGGCTTAACGTGTCTTTTGAAGCACGGAAAGAGCTCGAATACACGTACATATAAAATTCGAAAACCGAAAAACACATCGGTACGTTGTGGGATTCGAACCACGACTTCCCCGCTCAGGAGGCAGCGGCCCTATCCACTACACCATCGGGCTCATTAAATAGATGTGCACTGATGAATACACACATACAAATTATAATATTTACCTATATGTTTGTGTGTATTATATATAGTACAAGAATAGATTAGCGTGTGGAGTCTTCGTTCCAATTGACAAACGATTACGCTCGTGACTATTATCGAATAGTATCTCCATCACATAATGTTTATTAGGCAAGTGCTTACCAATTATTCCTATTTGTAATAAAATAATAATAATAATCAATTACGTAGTCAAGGTACCAGATTAATCAAGTC
Source organism: Scrobipalpa costella (assembly GCA_949820665.1). Taxonomy (NCBI): domain Eukaryota; kingdom Metazoa; phylum Arthropoda; class Insecta; order Lepidoptera; family Gelechiidae; genus Scrobipalpa; species Scrobipalpa costella. The sequence goes on from OX463295.1 coordinate 510,341, forward strand.
ATGATTAGGTATGAAGAGGAGAGGAGGGCGCTACTGTGTCACTGTTTACATTGTGTCTGTATCTTAAATTACTTTAAAAATATAAAGAAGTAAACAACTGTATGACAAAGTGGTTAAAACTAAATACCGGAGTGTAGTACTACTCTTACATTTGAAGTTTAGTGATAAAAGCTGCAATTAGTGAGTGATTACTGCAAAATAACTTTCGGTGATTTTGTGTTGTTTTTTTTTCATAGTATATCAGTTCGGAACAATTGTTTACGACGTGATTCAAAGTGAAATGTTAACAACATAATGTGAGAGCATTTATTATACACGATTCAACATAGTTAAGAAAGTTTCTAATCTCATAACCTCAAAACTTATCGATATAGAAAATCTGCTACATATCTTGTAAAAGAAATACATGTCTTGTTTAAGAGCGCCACTGGAACACGCTGTACAGCGCCATCTAACATAGAGTTACAAAACTTCTTATCGATCAAACACACCAAAAGTTTCTTTTTTCTTTTTACTGACCGAGAATGTAGAGGTCGTTGTGAACGATACTTACTACCTGTTGTCGTAAAAAATAAAGAGAGAGCGCTTAAACAAATATTAAAAGCGCTTAGTAAAATATTTGGAAAAATATTTTTCCTTATAAATGCTTCAAAATGCGACCGTGTAAAGCATGTAAGAAACATATTGGAATAAAAGACCTGATCGAGTGTGTCAATAGCACATGTAAAGGCAAATATCACTACCAGTGCATAAATATTAATGGAGACGAGTATAGAGAGTGCAGACTGGACTATGAAAGAACATGGATATGTCCCGACTGTGAGCGTGTAGCTGTACGACGCCCAAGAAACGACAATACCCCTATATTACCCAAACATCAGCGCAAATTACGTGAAAACCCTTTGCAGTCGGACGAAAAATATGGAGAAAAATATGGAGAAAATTCAAAATATGATCATGAAGACTCACAGCTCCCCCAAGGACACACGTTAGTTTTGAACGATACTAGCCCCAATATGACAACAGAAAGTTCCACTGAAGATCTGCCAGTGACATTTTGTCAAATGAGTAAACTTCTAAAACAAAACAATATTCTGATATTTCAAGAGATGCGAAAGACTATACAAGATCAGATCGAAATACAAGGTGGCGCAAAAGAAGTCATCCGATGTTGTTTGGCTCTCATTTTTTTTCTAAATGAAAAACTTCGAATCTGTTTTTTGATTATATTTATTTGCACCTTTAGAATTTTACTGGTCAAGTCGAGAAGATGATATCGGCCAAATGGGCGCCGTTACAATTGATTGCCATACGGGCTCGTTTTATGGCATTTTTCATCACTTCGGCGAGAACTTCGGGCGACAGATTCTCGCACTCGTGTCGAATGTTGTCTTTGAGGGCTTCCAAGGTCTCAGGCTTGTTGACGTAAACACGAGACTTCAAAAAACCCCATAAAAAGAAGTCCGGGACCGTTAAATCGGGCGATCTGGCCGGCCAGTGCAAATCGCCAAAACGAGAGATTAGGCGACCCGGAAATGCCGCCTTCAGAATGTCGGTTGTGGCTCGTGCAGTGTGCGCCGTTGCCCCGTCCTGTTGGAACCACATGTCCTCCAGTCCCAATTCGTCCAATTGCGGCAGAAAAAATTCGGTCAACATGGCCCTATAGCGCGCACCGTCCACTGTTGTCGTTTGACCCGCGGCGTTCTCGAAAAAAAATGGCCCGATGACTCCTCCAGCGTGAACAGCGCACCACGCAGTCACTTTGAGCGGGTGTAACGGCTCCTCGTGCATCACTCGTGGATTCTCGGTGCCCCAGAAGCGATAATTTTGCCGATTCACGTAACCGCTGAGGTGGAAATGAGCCTCATCGCTCATGATGATTTTGGTCGAAAAATTGTCCAATTCTTCCTCGAGATTGAGGATGGCTTGGGCGTAGGTTACGCGCGTTTGGCGGTCGGCAGGCAGCAGCTGATGCACGGTCTGGACTTTGTAAGGAAACATCTTCAAGTCTCGCACCAAAATTCGCTGCAAGGACCGCCGGCTGAGGCCCAATTGCGTGGCACGTCGTCTGGTCGATGTTTCGGGGCTCACTTCAACGTCCTCGGCTACAGCGGCGATATTCTCGGCAGAACGGGCGCTCCGGGGCCGGCCACTCTTAGCAACGTCTCGTGTGGTCCCATACTCTTCAAGGTTGGTGGCTAAACGTCGCAGTGTTTGCGCAGTCGGTGTCGGACGGCCGGGGAATCGGCGACGGAATTCGCGCTGCGCCAACACCACAGACGAATTGTTACTCAAAAAAATAGACACGATTTTTCCGCGTTCTTGGGGAGTGTATCGCTCCATGGCTTGTTCACTTGTATTCTGCATCTGTCTAGTCCACAAATGTCAAAACAGATTTGACATTGGCGGCCATTTGCAAAAATGAGAGCATCTTCCAATAGGGTGATTTCTTTTGCGCCACCTTGTAGCAATGAAAACACTCAAAGAAGATTTTAAACTGCAGAATATAAAGATTCAAGAAGAACAAACTGTCTGTAATTGACCAGAAAATAATATTACTTACCACACAGTGTGCCGAACTTACAGAAGAAAATAAGAAATTACACAGAGAAATTATACAACTGAAAAACGTCAGCCCTTTCCCTACAGAATCCTCACAAAAACGAGACAAAATGATAGTCCTTCACGGTCTAGAAATTAATTACTGGGAGACAGAAGAAGATGTGATGGGAAGAATAACAAATGTTTTTCAAGATATTCTTAATTTAATAATATCAGGTTATGTGGAAGAAATAGAATTAATCGGAAGAAAAGGTTCTATACGCCCTCTGAAAATAGAATTTCTTAGTAAGAGAATGCAAAAATATATCCTGGAAAATTCTATGTACTTTAAAGAGACTGGACTAAGTGTTACAGAATACCTAACTAAGATCGAACTCTCTGATAGAAGAGATAAACAAAATGCCCTTATGTTGGCTAGAAGAAACGGAAAGAAGGCTGTTATCAGAAATAACAAACTGTTTATAGAAGGCAAGGAAGTTAACAATTCCAAACAACAACACGCATACAAATCTTACGCAGACATGCAAAAAATAAAACAGAGTCCGAAAATGAACACCTGAACACCACTTATACCAAAATTGACACAGAGGAAAAAGATACTCTTTTAGTACCTTTTTCACGCCAAATAAATCAACCTTCTTCCATGAACATCAGTAATAATAATAATAACTCATTTCGAGCCTAATTTCGTAGTTTTATATCAAAATATTAATTAATTATATCATTATATTATATTATATTACACGCACTGTTAGATGAAAATCCATTTATTTACGCAGTTTGCGTCTCAGAATCGTGGCTTAATAAAGATAAGCTAAGTTTAATAGATATAAATGGATATAGTATACGATCTTCTTTCTGTAGAGTAAATCACGAAGGAGGTGGAGTCTGTATATTGTTAAAAACCCAAATTAATTATAAAGAAAGAATTGATATACATCAACTGTCAGTAGAACTAATTTTCGAAATATGCGCCGTAGAAATAATACAGTACAATTTATTAATAGTAAGTTTGTACTGGCCCAATAGTAGCAGAGGAGTTGAAATATTTTATAACAACCTAGAGAAACTCTTAAACCTAATCTCAATAAAAGATAATAAAAAGCATGTAATTATAGGAGGAGACTTTAATATCGATTCTTTAGACAATAGTGAAGCTAAACGACTTTTGAACCTAATGTCATCTTACAACTTTCATCAAAAAATAAATGAAGCTACACGAATTACAGACACTACCGCTAGATGTATTGATTTAATATTTACAAACAAAAAAGACAAAGATTACGAATATAACGTACAAGAATATGGTTTCTCCGATCATAAAGGAGTCTCGTTTACAATGCCAGCAGTTTATCCACTTTTAAACTATTTTATTATTAACAAAAGAATGTTTAATGAAACGAGCATGCTAAAATATAAAAATGAAGTTAGTAAAATAAATTGGAATGATTGCATTTTTTCTGACAGATCTGTTAATGTAAATTACAATACCTTCAGTTCAGTTCTTAGTAATATTCTAGATAAATGTATTCCGCAAAAAACCCTTAAGATAAAAATTTAACGTAAAAAAACATATCTCAAAACCGGCCTAAAACAGTCATGTCAGAATAAAAGGTTACTAAGTATTCTAAAATCACAAACGAAAAGCAAATGCATACATAATTATTATAAAACGTACACTAAAACTTTAAAAAAAGCTATTCAAACGTCTAAAAAAATTTGTAATATCCGAAAGTTTAATAATCAAGATAACAAAACCCGTACAATGTGGCGAATTATTCAACAAGAGAAAAACCCAAGATCTAACAGAATTAAAAACAATATTAAAATAAAAATAAATAATGCAATAATAGAAGAACCTAAAGAGGTCGCAAATTATTTTAATGTATATTTCTCTACCATAGGTATACCAAAAAACAACTTTGTATTTAATAAAACCGTTACCAACCCATTAACTACCGTGGAAAATTCATTTTACTTGGGTCCAGTAGAACCCAAAGAAGTAGAAAAAAATATAAAAAATCTCAAGAATAAAACAAGTTTTGGAGTTGATGAGATTCCTCCTACATTGATGAAAGTATGTGCAATTGAATTAGCCATTCCATTCACAAACTTAGTAAATCAGTCTTTTTCAGAAGGAATATTCCCTGACGCATTAAAAGTTTCTTTGATCAAACCAATCCATAAAAAAGGGGATAAATCCGACCCCATTAACTACCGTCCGATTTCACTATTAAATACGTCATCAAAAATATTTGAAGCCATAATAGTAAATAAAATGTACACTTTTTATGAAAAATACCTAGTCTTTAATGATAATCAGTACGGTTTCCGGAAAAACCGTTCAACTACATTGGCTGTTTATAAGTATGTTCAAAAAATCCTAGATATTATTAATTCAAAAAAATACGCCGTCGGTCTATTACTCGATATGAGTAAAGTGTATGACAGGGTCAACTTTGAAATACTTTTGAATAAACTATATGGAACTGGTATTAGAGGAACAGCCTACAATTGGTTAAAATCATACCTCCAAAATAGGTTACAATGTGTAGAGGTTGAGAATATCAATTTCTTAACAGGGAAAATTCAAAATTCGAGGTCTGATCAGACAGGTGTTGTGGCATCTATACCACAAGGGAGCGTATTAGGATGTTTGCTTTTCCTTGTTTATATAAATGACCTCCCGAAACTGTTTAATAATAATGACCATGCGATTTTATTTGCAGATGATATTTCAATTGTATTTACTTGCTCGAATCCCATAGAATTAGAAAACTCACTTAATACTACTCTCGATAACACAGTTGACTGGCTTGAATCGCATAACCTCGAACTTAACTTTAAAAAAAACAAAGATAATTCAGTTCCGACCATACCAAAAATCCGCGTTACAATTTAACTACAGATATAAAAACACACCAATAGAAATGGTAGATACTGCTTAGTTATTAGGGATTGATTTAGATACTAATTTAAATTGGAAAGTACACGTACATAACTTATCACTTAAACTATCATCTTTTATTTATGCGCTGCTCCATCTTAAAAAAACAACAGATTTTCAAACTGCACTTACTGCATACTATGCATATGCTTACAGTAGAATAAACTACGGTATCATCTTTTGGGGAAATTCTACAGATGTAGAAGATATATTTATTCTCCAAAAAAAATGTATTAGGATTTTAGCTAATATAGATCAAATGGATTCATGCAAACCCCATTTCATAAAGCACGGTATTCTCACATTAACATTTTTTTTTTTTTTTGTAAATATTTTACCTACTAAGGTAACAATATTTAGAAATTACGATCTAGCCTAATCTAAAGCTAATGAGTAATTTTACTATGACTTAATTTGCTAGGTAGACTAAACTAAGAATGTGTCCATTAACACGTTTCTTATAGTCTCTATTAAGGGGAAGACACTTTGTTCTTGTGTTCTTTATGTATAGCACTCAATACACTATATTACATTGTCACTTTACAAAACTAACTCAAAAGGTTTTATCCTCTTCAGTCTTCTCACTATGTCCGTGTTATCGAGGAGCTGGATGGCCTCGACGTTCACATGATGAAGAAGTCTGCGTTCGTGAGCTTCAGCGTTCTTCTTAATTATGTCAGTGACGAGGTCTACTTTAAGGTCCCGATGTAGGTCGTCATTTCTTATGTACCAGGGAGCATTTACAATTCCTCTAAGTACTTTGTTTTGGAATCGTTGTATTATTTTAACGGTACATTGTTTGGTGCAGCCCCAAAGCTGACTACCATAAGTCCACACAGGCATTAGGACTTGTTTGTATAAGAGTATTTTGTTATGTACTGATAATGAAGAGTGCTTTCCAATTAGCCAGTACATAGACTTGTAGCGGAGCTCTAATTCTTCGCGTTTCTTTTTGACATGAGCCTTCCAGCGAAGCTTTGCGTCTAATGTCATACCTTAACATGAATTTATATATTGGAGTCATGCAAATTTGTTAGATCTCATATGTATTTATATTCCCCAGAAACAATATTGAAAAGAAATAATCGTAATTTACATAAGCTTAAAATTCCCTTCTCAACATTAGAATTATTTACTTCCGGTCCTCACTCAATGGTCATTAAAATATATAACTGCATTCCCAACAACATTAAAGATATTAGTATTCATAACTCCTTTTTAAACCAACTAAAACAATTTCTTATAAAAAAATGTTATTATAACCTCCAAGAACTGTTTGATGATAAGATAACATAAATAAATAACAAAGTAAAAATAAATTAAATAGAATCTAAAAACCTACCGTAACTGCTAATTATCATGCTGTTGTTTAGATATATTAGGATATAAGATATTGATCTCAAATTGATAATAAGGATTAAGCTAAGTTATTAATTTTAAGTTAGTAAGTACCTACTTAATTATATCATTCTCTAATTTTTTTAAATTGTAAACAGTAGCGTCCTTTGTCTGCTATTAAAATATTGCTATGCCCTGACGGGGCGTCATAATTAATGTATAATATAAGACCTATTGTAACTCGTTAAGAATGTACCTTATTAATTATGATATTGCAATAAACATTATGAGTATGAGTATAACATAATTTGTCAACCCTTATAACACGCTCACAAACGCAGGGCAATTGCAACATGCCGTCTGTCGATGTATGAACAAAATGACAAGGTAGTTAGGAGTGTCCGAGCTGTGCTATAGTATCATGGTGTTTCTGTGGTAAAAATCTGACATACCCCAAATAAAAAAATAATAAATTACACACCGACTTAAATCAGGGCATTTTTAGCAATTAACCATCAGAAATAAGTTATTTTATAATTATAATGTCTGAGAAATATGCTATTTTATAAGAATAGTCTCTAAATACATGCATACATAATCGCGCCTTTATCCCTAATGGTGTAGGCAGAGCGTAAACTACTTAAACAAAGGTCGTTTCGCAACGTCTGACTAAGTTTTGAGGGTTATTTAAGATAGATTTGTATAGGTAACAGAATAACATTCTCAAAATTACAGTTAAAAATTTAAAAAGCTGACTTGGCTTAAGATTTGTATAGCCTAGAATATTCCAAATAGTGTCATTTTATAGCACACCCTTGTAATTCCCTGGGAGACAAGTCAGGAAACAATATCTATAGGCAAACATAGAAAGTACCAGCTGATTCTCTTTAATATTACACACATAGATAAGTGAGCTACGTAGGCCACTTATAGCGTGCGAAGGCTTTCATTCCCGTTATAAATTTCCAATAAATCCAGTGTGTGGGTCCAGTGTGGGCGGATAACGATTCCAGGAAGAAATAATACCATTGAGCTTTCCATCTTTAAGGCCATTACTAATTGTATTAGTTTACGTATTCTCTCTATTTTCATATTGAGACTTTCTTATGCTTTTCATGTGAGGTCGTATAACAGCTGTTTAATAAGCCCCGGATCATAATTATTTAAGGACAATATCTTGCAAGGATATATCTCGTTAGAAATCGAACCCACGATCCCCGACCGGCTATATGCCTATTGTTAGAATTGAAAAAGAAATATGTCCGACTGCGAATTCGTCTTACGACTAGCTTAATAGTATTTTTTCGATAATATTGGGGACCAAAGAACCTTAACGAAAATGAAAATTTTATTGATAACAATAGTTACATGTTACACAAATTATAACAAAATATACACAGAATGTAATTGATGGCGGTAGCAATAATTTAAACAGATAAAAGACAATATAACGATTACCGTGCAAACACGGAAAGCACTATCAAGTCACGCTATCACAGACTGGTCATAGGGGGACTTGTCACAGACTGGTAACCTGGTTAGCTTTCAAACTCCTTAAAAGCATATCCACCCCTGCACAGAATTTTCCGCGGTCAATTATATAAATCTATTTTCTGAGAATCAAGAAAGTTTCCTCGCGAACTTTTAAAACTTGACGTGGGCCACGAAGTCGGACTTTCCGAGATTTCAGTTGTTTCAAGAAAACCTCGGAACTTGTATAAAATAAACAAAAATTAAGTGTTGGTGAGTTGAGAGTTGAGCGATGTTCCAGTGGCTTCCTTATCAGTGAAGCATTACAAGTGAGTTGTTAGGGCGGTATTTATAGACATACGGGCACGTGCAGTCCCGAACCCTCGATATACTCAGCTCACATTAAGAAAATATTTAACTTGCGGATGTATTTGTTGTTTGAATACTTCTGTAACCCGTCTAAACATGTCAAGTTAGCATTATAACTGAAGGCAATAATAAACATTCCAAGAGGAGATGAATAGATAAATGCACTAATGAAATTTGGAAACATGTTAACAAGTTATTCAGTTTCATGAGTTTAATTAGTGAATGCATTGAGGCGTCGTTCAGTGAGCCGCATTGCCTGCTACTGTAGGTATACACGTAACGGCAAGCAATAGTTTTAGTTTCCGGCGTTACGGAGACGGGCGACGCGTTGATTTACGCGGGTTTTCGGGATTCCGGGCCGGAGTCGGGCCGGACTGCTTACGACCCATTGAAGCCTGCAATTGATTACACGACCAATCGAGAGAATTAAACCCGCTCGCAAACATCCCCGCAAAGCGTAACGTCTACAGAACGCCCCCGAAACTACTGATACATTACAATAATATGTTCATGTGACATGTTTTTACCTTAGAGCAAAGCCGGAATTTCTGAGGTTTCAACACACACATACAACAGAATATGGTCGTTCATTTCACTGTACATACATACATACATACGTATAATCAAGCCTTTATCCCTAATGCGGTAGGCAGGGTGTAAACGCCCTAAACAAAGGTCGATCCGCCACGTCTGACAGTTTTGAGGGTTGTTTAAAATAGATCTGTATAAGCTTTATGATAGATTTGTAGGTATATTGCTGTAGTGACAGGTTGTCAGTCCATCGCCTAAACTGCAATATACTGAAACCCTCGGATCCCTTAGCTGGTTTTTACAGCATGCCCGGGAGGAAATGCAGCTGGCACATTCTATGTTTTTCTCTCGCTCCCAGTCCAGCACTCACTCACTATAGAAAGCTAGATCGGACCTCGAATGGATAGGTACATGTTACTATGGACTGACGGATTATTAAGTACACATCTATGTACATAGATGTAGCTAGCCCTTGCACGGGCTTAGGGCTATTTGGGCTAGTTTTTATATCAGTTAAAACCCGTGTTTTTACGTAGTAAATATTGCACATTTTGAATTCTTCTTCTTATGTCATATGTTATTCTGGTGTCAGAGTTTTTAAACCGCCTATTATCACAGTTTTGAAGGCCTCTGACATCTTTTGTGTAACGGCCACTATCAAAGACAGCGACCGGGACCGACGGCTTAGCGTGCGCTCCGAAGCATGGAATGTTTTTTTCTTCCAGACAATCAGGTGATTCAGCCTACATTGTCCTAACCAAACTGGAGAGAAACTCACAAAGTGATAAATTGACAAATATCAAAATTATGTTCCCCCGTGGAAATCGAACCCAGAACCTCCGGATCGTGAGCCATGGCTTTGACCACTAGACCACGGAGGCAGTTATGTACTTCATTAATTAATTACTAAATAATTTTGAATTACCAAAACTGTTTCAACCATGTTCAGATAATAAATAATTTGTGTTTGGAAACTAGGTGTACTGTAGTTAATTAAACTTTTTAATGGTCAGGGATTTTTTTTAATTGAGTTTAGACGACTAATGAATTTATTTAGAGTTTTTGAAACAGATAGACAGATTTTAGAAACTACAGCGTTTTTAGTTTTGATTTTCGGGTAGGTATGTGGAACTCCAAAATACAATTTAAAAATGCTCGATGGTAAAACATTCCAAAGTAGGGTCTATATTTTTTTAAAGCGTATTATACTCGAATGTGGTTCTTTACTATCTATCTACAAAACAAATGAAAACCTTTTTTCATTTCAAAATTAGGCAGGTTCGCTTTCTATAACATACATACATATAAACACGCTATATCCCTAATGGGGTCGGCAGAGCGTAAACGACCTAAACAAAGGTCGTTTCGCCACGTCTGACGGGTTATTTAAAATAGATTTGCAGGTATATTGCTGTAGTGACAGGTTGTCAGCCCATCGCCTAAATTACACTATACTGAAACCCTTGGATCCCTAAGCTGGTATTTGCAGGATGCCCGGGACGAAATGAAGCTGGCACATTCTATGTTTTTCTCTCGCTCCCAGAACAGCATGGTAGATGGTTAAAATTAAAATAAACTCTTCTTGGGTTAATTATTTTTATACATTAAATACGTGAAGCAACCGCTGCCGGTGCCGGGTGCCGGTCGCTGGTCGCCAAATCATTCCACTACTAAACGTGGGTTCACGCATTTCTAATATCGTATTAAGGAATTACGAGCGGGAAATGCGCGGGGCGAGCACGGGGCGGCGCGGCTGCCGGCGGCCGCTCTTTGATCTCGCATGTGGGCCCTTTCGGGGATTTGTTTATGGATGGATTAAAAGGATTTTCTAAGAGTTTTTTTCTTAATGCCTTCGTTTCGGACGGAATTTCCCCGGCATTGTGCTCGGGCCCGCACTCGCCCTCCGCTTGTTTGAGAAGTTATCGAATGTAAAAATGTTTGCTGACAGCGCCTGACGCCCGACGCCCTTCGTCGGCGTCATGCTGTTGAGGCCAACAACGGCCCGGACGCTGGTTTCTTCAAGAAGTCTCAGTTTAATATACGTTACGAACAACCCCCTACCCCTTCTTCTAAAAGCTTTTATTTAACTTGCATTGTATGTTCCTATGTACCTAACTTTGCTTCCATGCTGACCTGGGAGCGAGAGATAAACATAGAATGTGCCAGCTGCTTTTTTTCCCGCGCATGCTGTAAAAACCAGCTGAGGGATCCGAGGGTTTTAGTATATTGTAATTTAGTCGATGGGCTGACAACCTGTCCCTACAGCAATAAACCTACTTATCTGTCTAAAATAACCCTCAAATCTTTGTCAGACGTGTTAGAACGACCTTTGTTTAGGTCGTTTACGCTGTGCCTACCCCATTAGGGATAAAGGTGTGATTATATGTATGTATGTATGCACCTAACCATTTATGATTGGGTGGAATCTTGCAACTCATTATAATGACTAAACATGATCAAATATTCAATTGACGAGAGCTTATGTTTTTGTAACGGTAAATGTCCAACGGGTGGGTAGACTTGAAATTACCGTTCACTCTTAAGGCCCATAATTATAAACAGCATTTGAGGCTGACAGCTAGTTTGAGTTCGTATCAGAAACGTCATTTCAGTACAATGTGGCCTGTCAAATCCATACTTAATATTGCTCTCAATCTTGAGATCGCTTTATAAATACGAGCCTTAGATCACCCAAACCCACAGGAAGTGAAAAAATAGAAAAATGGCTTTTCTATACAAATTGTCTGATCGACGTGGACATTTTGTATAGAGAAGCCATTTTTATTTTCACTTCCTGAAAAATAAACCCGCTGGAAGTCGTTCAGTGTCATTGACTGAGCAACCCCTATTAGTTTCCGGGACGCTGTCCCTTACACCCTAGTGGGTTCAACATTACCCGACGCTGGCTGGGTAATGTCCGATGTTGTAGCATTTTAGAGCGTGAGACGACTATCTTGTGGTTTCACTCACAACTAAATGTGTTTTCCGTGGAAATAATTTGTTTCCTGTGGTAAAAACCATGGCACTTGACAACCTAAGTGCGACTGTCGACGGAATATCTTTTTCCGTAGAATAGAGATTTTTTTTTACATACGTCCAGCCTCGCCTCTTGCCCCTACGGGGTATGCATTCAAAGATCTCTTAATAGTTTTTCCAAATCTGACCAGTTTTAGGATCGGCGCCTTCCAGGAGATGTTGTGAAAAATACTAACTGGGACCTCCTGTGCATGCCCTGCTTGTGAATCTTCACAGTTTTAGTCATGTTCTTTGCAACAAGATATATAATCACGCCTTTATCCGTAATTGGGTAGGCAGAGCATAAACGACCTAAACAAAAGTCGTTCCGCTACGTCTGACAAAGTTTTTAGGGTTATTTAAGATAGTACAATCTATCTTATAGGTTATATTACTGTAGTGTCAGGTGGTCAGCCCATGGCCTAAATTACAATATACTTAAATCATCGGATCCCTCAGCTAGTTTTTACAGCATGGCCGGGAGCAAAAGCAGCTAGCACATTCTAAGTTTATCTCTCGCTCCCAGGCTAGCATGGTAATGAACAACATATTCTTTGCTCGCTCTAAAATAACACAACATCGGACATTACCTAGCCACCGATAGGTAATGTTGAACATTACCCAATTTTTTTTGTTAATTTTATACGGTACATAGTACGTAGCTCGATACAACAATACGGAGCACACTCGTAGCAAAAAGCGCGTAGCTTTTCGTAGCAAGTCGTAGCACTTCTTAGCAAGTCGTAGCACTTCGTAGCAAATAGCAGCGCCTGGTCCAATAAAATGTTTTTGTTAGTTTCTAAACACGATGAGATGCGTGTTTTTCTAAGTGTTTATTTAACCTCATTTGGAAAATCAGTTCTAAAATTTATTTGGAAAGATATTTATAAAACTAAATAGTTCCAAGTTGCAAATTTTTGTGTTTTCAGTCGGTCCACATTATTTCGAAAGGCTGCAAAAACTTTATTGCCCTAATTATAAAAGTTGTTTATACTTAAATTGTTTCACGTATGGTTATAGCCGGTGTTCGAAAACTCGGAAGCCTCTGAAAAGTTCAACAGACTTTTGCAAGCTTCCCCTAATCGAGGAACAGCCGAAAACCGCACTCGAGAACCAAAACACTAGTGAGTGTCGGCGGCGCGGCGGCGGGCGGGCGGCGTGGCCCGCGCGGGCGGGCGGCAGTCTCGCGGCGCGCGCCTTGCCGGCCGCACGCACAGCATGACCGAGGGCGCCGCCCGTCCGCGACCCGCGCCTCCGCGCAAACCGGACTCGCTCGCGCTGCAGTGGACAAGATGGGACGACCCTCCCCCACCCGCCCCCGAACCTTCCCGGGCCGTCCACACACCTTCCGTGTTACAAGATTTCGACGGGTTCGCCCCGTACGCGGCGCCGGCGCCCGTCCGCTGCGAGCGCGCGCCTCTAGCGCGCCGGCCGGCGAGCGTGGTGCTGACCCGCCAGCCGCTGCAGCTGCCCGCGCTGGCGCGGCGGCCGCGCTCGCTGGGAGCCGGGGAGCAGGTGCCGTGGCCACTGGTGGCGCCGGTGCCGCGCCGCCTGCACGCCGGCCCGCCGCCGACCGGCACGCTGCCGCGCTCGCACTACAGCCTGCCGGCGTCCCGCAGCGACTACCAGCTGCAGCGCCCGGCCATCACCAGCAACGGCTACGGCGCGGTGCCGCCCAGCACCAGCCGCCGGTTCTCGCTGCCCGGAGGAGGCGCGCTCAATCCGCCGAAGCCATCCGCCACGTACCACGGCGGGCTGAACAGCTTAGCAATGGTGCCCTTGGGCGGCATGGGGCACGGCGGGACGGGGGCGCCGGGCTCGCTGGGCGCGCTGGGGTCGCTGGGCGCGCCGGGCACGCCGGGCACGCCCGCCGCGGTGTCGGACGCGGTGCGCCTTCTGCTGCAGCAGCCCCGTAATGGGTTCCCGATCATGGACCACAAGCTGTCGCTGTTCATCGAGATCCTGGACGCGCAGGAGAAGTTCTCTCAGGTGGGCGCCAGTTGTTGTTGTTGTTTTCAGGTTCTCGCGCGGTCGCCGCCGCCGCAGATACACGCGTATATTTTTGCGCTGCTGACAACTTATTTTGAACGTAAGTATTTCTAAACTTTCGCAGGACATAGCTAATCGTGAAAAAAAAAACAGATCCAATTGGATTTATTTTTAATTTTAGTAAGTGGTTAAACCGGACCGGCCACCATTCTGCTATAAAAAGTTTCTCCTTCATCCAATTTATGACAATATAGACATAATAAATAATACTAACTTTAACCATCTTTAAGTTACTGGGGAGCAAATTCTAATATCTGAACTTGAACTGATGATTTTAGTAACTTTTCGATTCAAAATTTGTATAGAGAGAAAAGAGACACATGTTTAACAAATCAGACGCGAAGTTTTGTGTGGTAAAATAAGTGTAAAACAGTTTTCTATTTAGTTAGATTACCTACTTCCCACCTTCCAAGATTGTATGTTGCGACGGATGACCGCGGTACAATAAACTAGTAACCTACAAAATACAATAAAAATAAGCTTTCAATATACTTTAGGACAGGTTTCTTATTTTGAAGTTATTTTCAAAATAAAACAATTCGTTTTTGACCTTCGTTACGATTTTTTTTAAATATCTTACTAGCGCGGTAGGTGCCCGATGGTGTAGTGGATAGGGCCGCTGCCCCCTGAACGGTCGTGGTTCGAATCTCATAACGTATCAATGTGTTTTTCGGTTTTCGAATTTTATATGTACGTTTATTCGGTTCTTTAGAATGCACGTTCAGCTGTTGGTCTCGGTTATTACCGTAGATATTAGTCCTTAAGTGATGTCAGACGCCAGTGCTAACACAGACCTACTCTAGGATTTGGTCTGGTTTCACTTCTGGGTCGCGGAGTTCAGATGACAGTTACTCTGTGTAGAAAACCAGTACCCTCGTTCAAGACCCCGTGAGATACGGGATAAGGCTATGGTTATGATGATGACTAGCGCTATAAACTATGACAGGGATCGGGTATTATTTTTGTTTTCAAGATTCGTGACCCGACCCACACGACAAGAAGAATTCGACACAAACCTAATGAAAACAAGCTTGAATTAAAGTTCAGTGCTAGCTAGTTCTTGAAACTAACATACATACATATAATCACACCTTAATCCCTAAAGGGGTAGGCAGAATATAAACGATCTAAACAAAGGTCATTCCGCCACGTCTGACAAAGTTTTGTGGGTTACCTAAGATAGATTTGTTGGTATATTGCTGTAGTGACAGGTTGTCAGCCCATCGAGTAAATTGAAATATACTGAAAGCCGTGAATCACTTAGCTGGTTTTTACATCATGCCCGGGCGGAAAATCAACTGGCACATTCTATGTTTTTGTCTCGCTCCCAGTCCAGCATGGAAGTGTTTAGATTTGAAACTAAACACATCGAAATACCATTTTGAAATATTTGTGTCCACACTTCGAAGACTGGGACTGATACTTGTAATGGGCACAGTCAGGTACACTCTATACACTCGTCACTCTCGTCTTGAGTCTAGGACATTTTGACAGGTGAAATAAGCTTAAACATGTATATAGCCGAGCTCCGTTCATCTATCAAGGGACTACACAAACCGACTCCAAATGTGTTGCGAAAGCTTCACAATTCATAAATATTTACAATAAATATTACTAGTTATGTACATCTGCGAGGAGAAATGACTTCATGAGTTGAAAATCAGCTTTATAACCAAAATCAATGCGCTATTCGGTGAGCAAAATGCGCCTCTCGTAGGATAATACGGAAGAATTGTAGGGTAGAAGGTTGACCGGTTACCATCACTCCGATAAACATCCGAATATTATCTGGAACATCATCTGACCAGCCTTTCATATCCGACAGATATATACAACGGCTGTCATTCAGGGCAGAAGCCCTTCTTTTTCGAGTACTGACCAGCCACACAATGGGCGAAGCTTCATGGCAGATAAATTCTTTATTGACATGTCGCGGTATTGTCGTAACTTGTAACAATGGTCGGGAATGACTCCGGTGTTGGTATCGGTGTCCGCGCGACGCCCCGCGCCCCGCGCCCGGCGCCCGCGCCTCCAGCCTCGCGTATTCAAACGAATGGAACAATAACATCTAAACCACTTGTTCCTGCGAACGCCAGCAAACAATTCAATTAAAAAGTATAGCAGCGCACGGCGAGGAGGGGGGGCGAGCGGGGGAGGGGGGCGTCGCGCTGCTGGATTTCACGGACGTTCCATCTCTTGACCCGGTTTTTAAGAACTCTTTTGTTTCAATATGAAAAATTACTGGAACGGTGAAATATAAAACTGGCGCGAATGAAAGAAATGTAATAAAGTTATGTATAGAGATCGAGGCGAGTGAGATCCGGGTGGCGAGCGCCGGCTGGAACTGGAGCCAGCCCCCGCCGTGTCCTGGCGCTGCGCCGCCCCGTTCTAACTTATAGCTTTTGTTTAGCTTGCAACTTCTTCTGACTTTTACGGTCAAATATTTAGTAATGCGTGGTGACCCATTCCCATTAACATACTGATCTGATAAAAACATTTTACCAAAAACATAACAAACTTTACTTTTTACCCCGGAAAATTCCGTTTGCGCACAAGTAAACGCAATAATATTATCGAAATACAGACAGCTAGTACCCACTTAAATCAAAATGGAGCCCAAAGTCCACCGTATCCTGATTACAGAAGCAGAGGCCGACCGTAGGCTGTTGCGCGTAGTCCGTAGCAGATAGTTCGTAGCGCGTAGCAGGCAGCCGTAGCGCTTTTACATGGTAGGCACTTAAGTATTTTTTTTTTTTTTTTTCGCCCTATCTTTTTTTCGGCGCTAATTTTCACAGTTAATTTGTATTAGTTTTCTAGTGAAGAAATAGGAAATTTGCTATGGATAATTATGGTTTTTAATAAAAGCACTCAAAACAAACATGTTGTAAAAACACTAAAAAATTCGGGCTTTACTCGGTAGAGGTTACTTAACTTCTGACTCTCTCAGTTACCTAACCAGACAAGAGTAGGTTAGGTTAATTAACTTAAACTTGTAACATTAGGCTCGGTAACTAAGAAAGTCAAAAGATTGTCTTGTCAAAAGATTTTCACTGTGTTTTTACGACACGTTTGGTTTGAGCGTTTTTTTTTGTTAATTATGACATGTTTATTGAGCCAATAACTATCCATAACGAATTTGCCGTTTCTTCTCAAGATTTTTTGCATTTTTTATAGGTTAGCTTTAGTTATTCCGCGCGGGATTCATGTTTTTGACGATTTACTAGTTTTTTGAGCCAAAAACTGTGCACAACATATTTTCCGTTTCTAGAGAAGATAATTGATACAAAACAACAGAAAAATATTACGCCGATTTTTGCTTTTATTACAAAAACAAATTGTATACTTCCGAAGTGGCCACCCCGTATTACAACGCAACGCGAGTCGGCTTAAGAAACGCCATGTGCCGGAGAATATAATTTAATTATTAAATAGATAATATGATCTTAAAAACAAAACCCATAACCAACAAAATATCTTTTTACATTACCTGAAGAGTTAAGTTGATTCTCGCGGATTGTTTAAAACAGCTGTTAACGGTGCTCTTGTTAAATAGACAAACAAAATCCTTGCTAAAGAGAGATTACCTTAAAAATACGTTACTATTTAAAGAAAAAGCACGACACGTTAATCTGCTTTTGGCGTATAGTAATTCGCCGCTGCCATGCTTATTTATAATGCATGGGAGATGGGAACTAGCGAATAAACAGGCACAATGTTGTTTTTGTGCGCACACTCGGGGAGTAAATAATTGCGAGGGTTCCGCGGCGCCATTGACGTGTCAACAAGACGAATGTGCCCGGCCCGCCCGGCCAGCACGATCCGCTAGTCCGTTGGTACGTTGGTCCACTTGCTTAGAAGTTATCTCTCGACCGTTTGCATCTCACTCGGGCTTGTTACGGGCTCCACTGGATACTAAAAATGTCCTGGTCGTCTTTCATGAGACAATTTTAAAGTGAATCGACGTTATAAAACGTGAAAAATTTCCTTTCTGCGAAGAGTAACAGGAAACCATATGACGCCTCCATCCATCCGCTACCAGCACCTGTCGCCGTCAAAGCTCAGTGAATATTGCTGAAACTCAAAAAAATTGAGATATTTTTAGCACGGGTTTGAAGTCTTAGGGTCGTATTTACAATTAGCTCTCATGAGTGACAGCGAGTTTCAGTACGTATCAGAAATGTCATTACAATACATACTGGCCTGTCAAATCCATACTTAATATTGCTCTCAAGTTTGATACCGCTTTATAAATACGAGCCTTAAAACGTCACTTTGCCTCAACCTTTTAAGACCTAAAACTTTATTTAAAGATACTCTTAGCTTTAGGTATATTTTAAAACTTTGTGTAGGACAGTATTGGGGGTCATTGTCTAGCTATCGAGTCTGGTCTCGTAATGAACAGCGCGCACCACGCACCGCGCACCGCGCATCGCCGCCCGGCGCCATCGCTCCCGGAAATGACATCCGCCGAGATCACGGCCGAAGGAAATGGAGTGAGCGCGGTGCGTGCCGCAGGATACCTCCACCGGAACATTAGTAGCCAGGCTTCATTACACCAAATTCAAATGCAAATGCAAGCAGACGCAGAAAAATATCCCCCAACTCCAAACATGCAACAACTTATGATGACCGAACCGAAAAGGCAGGCATGTATGGACGTAATGAAAGGGCCTAAACAAATTAAACGCTGTGCAGCGATGAATAAATGAGCGACATTTGTTCACTTGTTAATAAAATATACGGAGACAGCGCTTCAGCCCCAGGCGCGCGGCCTGCGGGCTGCCCGGAGGCGCTGCCCGGTGGCGCCGCTCGGCGCCGCTGCCCGGCGGCGCTACCTGGCTGCTCGACGTTCTGAGTGCGGTATACCCGCCGGCGCGACCCGGCCCTTCGCGCGGACAGTCGCTTCATTCACACGTTGCTTACATTTTAAAACTCGCTTTGCTGCGGTATATCAGAGAAAGGTATTTGTTTTGAACATCGTATCTATTAAATGTCACTCAACTGGCGGTTGGCCTTTGTAGCTGCCTCGCGTTTTATTGGATCAGATTCCATTCAACATTCAGTCAGATTTTTATTTTTATTGGTGGGAATGGATTGAAATTGATTGAGTATTGTAATAATACGAATCGGTTAGATACTTATAGATAAGGTTTCCGGTTGTCAGTAGGCAGTAGGCCGGTGGTTAGCTGTCGGCTATTCGCCGGTGAGTGACATTCACAGCCCATTAGACAGCTGGGTGCACATGACCGCACCGCAGCCGCACCGCAACCGCAATCAGCGGTAAAATACATACAATTAATTTATTACAACAAATTATTAAATTAGGTGGCGTCATAAAATTGAATTTAAAACTTAACAATAGCTGAAGTTGTCATGTTTAAGATAAGTGCGTATCGGGCGATGTATCGTGACGTGTTGAGCAAACTTGTTTACGGCGAGAAGTAATTTGTATCGGGTTCGGGCAGGAGGGGGGTTGCCGTGAGTTAACACAATTGTAGCACGGATCATTACACTCTCACGCGGTGTGTACATGACGGTTTGAGGTAACGGCCAGCGTTGACGGGTCGTGGATGTGCCGGCGCGCGGCGCAGTGCAGCTCCGCGGCGGGGCGGCGACGGGACGGCGACGGAGCGCGGCCGCTGCGCCCGGGGGGCCGGGTGCACATTCTTCATGCAGCGCGCCATTTACTCGGCGAGGTCAAGTGGACTCGGATTTGAATCGCTCGTTCAGCGCGCGCTCTTTGACGCCTGCCCCTCGCCACGCACCCCGCACCCTGCACCCCGCCGCCACCGTCGCGTCGCTCACCTCGCACCGACGCCTAAACAAAACAACAAAGAATCTAACATAGTTCTAGACAACACATACGTGGCCACCACTGACTTAGTGACATAGTGATCCGCTAGTCACTCCCCTTATTGTACCGCAAAAAAAAATCTATCTGTTAGCTGCAAGTAGAGAAGAAGTATTATTTTGAAACACTTTATTACGCGATCAGAACTCTCTGGATAACGTGGCAATGTCAATAAAAAATGTAGTGTGTGATGTGATGAGGTGTGTAGTGCAGAGCACGGCGCGGCACGGCGCGACGAGCAGCGGCTTGATAGTCGCTGCTGCTGCTGTGCGCACAAAACAAAATATGCGCGGCCATGAATAAACCAACGACAGTCGCGATGAATAAGCAACAGTTAATAAATTATACATCCCACCATCCATCCCTCAGATATGCAACTTATCTCCGCAACATTCAAATTGCGAAATGAAATCAACATTCAAAGTCTCAACCATTTGTCATTTTTCCCATATTCAATTAGTGATGCCGAAGCTCTCTTTCCTTGTTCAATCGTTGATTTTGAGAATACCGGGTGTAAGAGATAGCTTTCCGCTAAACTGATAGGGGTTGCTTAGTCAACGAAACTGAATAACTTTCACCAAGAGAATTTTTCACTATGTGATTTTTCTTTTTCCTTACAAACTGTCTCATTGAGATGGTGATTTTGTACGGGAAAGTAAAAAAAAAAATCTTGAAAATACAAAAACTTGGCGTAAGTTGTTCAGTTTCGTTGACTGAGCAACTACTTGCAGTTTGCGGAAAGCTGTCCCCGTATTACCTTAAAATCCTCAGTGATGATTACTCAGGCGGTACCACAACGTCCTTACATTTGTTTTCAGTAACTAATATTTATTTAACGCTCTGCCTAGTTCCCAGCCTACCCGAGTAAATTAGCATATTTAGCATTTACATCATTTTTGGTCCTTCGAGCCGGTTGACAGAATATAATGTCCTTCGTTTGTCGGCGCCTCCTTCGCGACACTACTGGAACAACATCGACATGGAAGAACAATGATATTATCAAGTTATAATATTAATACATCTCGTGGTTTTGATAAAAAAAAGGTAATGAATGGATGCTTGCGTATTTTGTTAGCAATCAATATAATTTCTTGCAAATTATAATTGCATATCGCGGTTACAGTTCGAAATTTATTTATATTGCAAGTTTCCTGACGCGTATGCTTTTGGGTAAGATCGAGCGGGCGCGGCCTTACGGCCTGGCCGCGGTCCGCTCTCTCCAATACATCTTTGTATTCGAACCCAGCTTATTCCTCTCACAAGTCCCTCCTCGAAAGAAAACAGCTTTGATGAATGTTAAGGGCGAAAGGGGATCAAAGTAGCAGAACCCTTTATATTATGAATAAATTGCAACGCTCGACAAAAGGCCAGCGCGTCTACCTCCACTCCACCATTATGGCAGTCGTACCTTCGGAACATAATTAGGTGAGCGCTTTAATAGGCCTTTCGTTGATTCGCAAAGATTCGTCGGCTATTGTGTGGTGCGAGGCGGGCGAACAAGCGAGCAGAGCGCGGGGCGCGGGACGCGGGGGGCGTGTGTCTCCAAACACTCCACTCCAAGTTGGATTAACCCGATGAGTTGTAGGAGGTGGTTTCCTCGCACCGCCGCTCGCCGTCTCTACTCGCAGCACGACACCACTCCGGCACGCGAACGCATCGTATTCACTGATAGTCCTGCTCAAACTAACCGTTTACCAAGTCATTGCAGAGAGATATCTGCTTATTAGGTCATTGTCAGGACCAAGACCCTGAATGCTTGCCATGCCTTTGCTATTCAAAAGCATGCTTCTGCAGTTCTGCTATTCAAAGTCTATCCTTCAAATACCTCAGTACAACGATATTCTTACATTTCAAATGTCGGAGGCAATTTATTCATGTGATGCATTTCTGCTAAATAAGAAAACAGAAATAGTGTTCTCGTAGCGGTTGTAGCATATTGCTACGCGAGCCTCGTAGCTAGGGCTAGGGTATCCATCATTTACCATGTAGTGTTGAAGGCTCAGACTGCAGACAACACTACGGCTGCCGTATTATAACCTGTCCTCTCGTGTCGTTGCCTGAGCTGAATGTATTCCAGGGGTGAGCCGTGACGAGCGATAGGCGGAGCTTGAGGCACCTTGAGGCCGGGGACCCACTGTCGCTACGCATATTTTATTATCTCCATTCTGACTATGTTTGCCGTGCGAAAGACCTGCCTACCAAATTTCTTACATTGTCAACAAATATCATATCTATTACTTACTTCCTCATCATACTAATCTTACTGTCAACTCAGCATTCAGTGATTCTATCAAAAATTGGAAAACGAATTCAAATCATTCATTGCAAATACGTGAGTTGAAGACTATATTAACATAAAAATTAACTAACCACACGATGTTTGAACTTCTCATAAAAGATACTACAATCGTTTGTGTGCATCCGAAATAACTCAAATGCACTTGACTGCCGCGTAGTTTTGTTTTCTGTATAAGTGCATCGTAATTATAGATTTGAGTACCGATTGACGATGATGACCCACGGGTGAATGACCGGTAAATTAGACATCTTCCTTTATCGAATGATTCATTCATGTTTATGACTTTAAGGCTTGTATTTATAAAGCAATCTCAAGTATTTGAGCAATATTAGGTATGGATTTGACGGGCTATATTGTACTGAAATAATATTTCTGATAAGAACTCAGTTTAACCTCGTTGGAAAGTAAACACGAAACTCTTTTGAAGAAGTTTTGTAATAGGCTGCTCTTTGGTAGGTTAGTCACTTAGGCAGTCTCTCATGTATCGTGGTCATACGTTCGACAAAATAAAATCGAAATAATCTCGTTGTACCCTTCAAGTCTCAAGTGCTGTTGTCAATACGGGCCTTAAAATGTTATGATCTCTCTGATTAATCCACATCACCGCGGAGCAGAGCCTAAAAAAATATGGCCATTTTTTTATTACGTTACTAAATTAAATACAATTTGTAGGATTCCGTACCCAAAGGGTAAAATCGGGACCTTATTACCACGCCCGCCACGCTCGTAAGTAATCTGTGCTATTACTGAGACTCCGCTGTCCGTCTGTCCGTCCGACTGACACCAGGCTGTATCTCATGAAGTGTGATAGCTAGTTGACATTTTCGCAGATGATGTATGTCTATTGCCGCTATAACATATACAAAAAAACTGAATAAAATTTATAGTTAGGGGGATCCCATACAATTCTCAATTCTGTTTTTTTGTCGTTTTTGTATAGATAATGGTATGGATCCCTTCGTGTCCTCCTCGCAATTGGGAGATTTTTAGTTTAAACTTGGTATGAAAGGACCTTTAAAACAAGATAGAAATCAACTTATAACTTTGCGATAGTAAGTTAGAATAATCCATTTTAGAATTTCATCTCTATGAATAGAGGCGGCGAGTATTTGTAAAATAGTTATCTCTTTTTCCGAGCTGCTTGAATCTTTGTGATAAGAATATGGAGTAGAAAATTGTTTTTAGAATTTAACCACCCAAAGATGAGATATTATATCCTAATATAGATATCCTAGGGTCCGTATTAATAATCTGCACTTGAGACTGGCAGCTAGTTTGAGTTCGTATCAGAAATGTCGTTTCACTACAATGACCTGTCAAATCCAAACTTAATACTGCTCTCGAACTTGAGATCGCTTTTTAAATACCAGCCTACGATATTTTTGTCCTTTTGCTACGTTCAAATTCATTTAGCCATAGATGAAACTGCGGGACGGGAACGTAGTTGTTTTTATAAAATTGTTTAAGAACAACCCCAAGCTAAGTAGTATGTAGCTGGAATGGGTAAGTAATTAGCAACAGGAGGCGAGCGAGCTAGCGCTGCGGTACGGCGACATTGTCATGCTAACGAACACCGCGTCCGATTCCGGCACAAGGAATAATCTAATTTTATCGGTCGCGGTTTTGCGGCAGCTGGCTTACGGGAGAATCACTCATTTCCTCTCCATTCAGAAAATAATATTTCCAAATTATAAAACTAGTTGACACCGGAGGTTGGAATCGTGTTGTTTAGCTCGGCCGCCGGCGACCTATCCTGCGGAGAGCGGCGGCGGCGCGACGTGAATTTTTAAAAGGATTATTCGAGAGGTGGCTCGTAATGGAGTAGTGGCTGCCGCCGTGTTGGAACAGCCTGGTGCGGGGTGCGTGCGGGGTACGTGCGGGGAACGTGCGGGGTGCGTGCGGGGTGCGTGCGGGGTAATGTGACCACTACGCCGAGCGCCGCTCAGATCGCCCACTACTGTTAATGCGTTTCAAGTGAAGCATGTTTTATGCGGCTTTCTGCTTGTGTGAGGATGTGCTCAGAACTCCAGCTATAGGTTTTTAGGAATGTTATATCTGCACAATCTGCACATGCATTATATTGATGTTAAAGTTATTATATGAGTCAATGCCTTAATACCTAAGAATTATCACTTATCAGTTTACGAGTTTCTGATTTAAACTAATCCTACTTAGTTATAGAATTAATTACTACATACATACATACCATCACGCCTGTATCCCTAATGGGGTAGGCAGAGCGTAAACGACACAAACGAAGGTCATTCCGCCACGTCTGACAAGTTGTGAGGGTTACAATGTACTGAAACCCTCAAATCCCTTGGTTTTTACAGCATGCCAGGGAGGAGATGCAGCTGGCACACTATGTTTTTCTATCACCTCAGTCCAGCATGGAAGATGAATTATTAAGAATTATAATTACTTATTAAGAATCGAATAATGTTTAAGGTTTAAGTTTTTTTTTATTAAATCGTTTAAATATACTTTTGTAAAATTGCTGAAAAGCTCCGCTAGTCCGACACCGCATTAAACCACACCAAATTATAAATAACAGATTTAATTTCCCCAGCTTAATCAAATTGTAAGCATTCATTTGAAGTGCTATCGTGAGCTCTCTCTCGGTTGGGCTTTATGAAGATTACGCTTTTAAGAATGAAATTATTTTAAGCTTTACCGCTTGTTGAACAATACACCAGCTCGGGTAATTTAGTTAGCGAGGTGAGCGGGCGACTGCACTGAAGCAGTGTTTCGTTAGACAGCTGTAGGGCAGGGGCATGCTTATACGAGTAAAGATAAGAGTACACGTGTAGGGGCGTAAAGTTGTAACCCCCGCCCGGCGCTCACCTGTTGCCTGTTCCTAGCATTGCCAAACTGTGATAGAGCAATCAACACTTCCGCTGTATCGAGACTGTTCGACACCTCCCGCGCACCTCCCGCGCACCCCCCGTAGGAGCCACATGCAAACACAGCAAATAACCAAACTTTAAAATTACCTACCTTCTAAAATTATCACAATGATCTGCGAATATTAATTTCCGTCGCCGATTATTACGACAAAAGTAGAAATATTAAAAGGGAGGTCGGAATCACTTTTTTTGTCCGCGTCGAAAAGTGTCGGTAATTTTATAGACATTTGGAAAGAGTCCTATCTGCGGCGGGGGCGCAGCGGGGGCGCGGCGGGGGCGCGGCGGGGGTGCGGCGGGGCGCGGGGCTTCCTAACGAGGTGTCGCCCGAGATGGAAATTCCTGATAAAGCTTTCGGGGACACCTTTATTATTGGAAATCTGGTAGGGGTCCGATTTTAACTTGTAAACTGAGGAGGGTCCATTGAAAGAGTATACATTATATTTTTTTGATAGTGAAATCAAACAATATTAATATTATTTGTTGTTTTTATCGTCTTATTTTATAACAATTGACCACCAAGCCATCGACAATCGGCATACCCAATAAGAGAATCCTTGCTTGTCTGCATCTGAATATGCAATGCACGTTCTAATGTCAACCCATATCTGACTAGGTAAGACAAAGTTTAAAAAAGTCATGTCTTTTCTGGAGGTTCCAGCAAATTCTTCAATGTCAAAAAATATTCGGTGAACCTCGCAACAGGTTATAAACTTGGAAAACTGCATAATACCCTTTCATAACTTAATCCATTAGGGAAGCCGCGTGTACGCCGCCTTCGACCGCCTTGAGCCACGCTATCTGCTACCTTGTGACGAGAGTAGCAAGGTTGCAAATCATCCTCATTTGCCTGTCTGCGTGGAAGCTCTCGTAGCGACGAGTTTGTGTCGTTAGATGGACGGCTGTTGTTGCGAGACGCCACTCGTATGTATTTCGTGGAGTAAGA
This sequence comes from Scrobipalpa costella, assembly GCA_949820665.1. NCBI lineage: Eukaryota > Metazoa > Arthropoda > Insecta > Lepidoptera > Gelechiidae > Scrobipalpa > Scrobipalpa costella. The sequence continues at coordinate 536,621 of OX463295.1, forward strand.
AACTGAAATTATTTAAAACGTGATATGAAGATACATGGACACAATGTTCAAGACATGAAGCAAGTGCATGTGTTGGGGAGGTCTCGCGGGACGGCGGGGTGAGGACAGGAGGGGGGGGGGTATGATAACGCTCACAGCGGGGTATCAACTTTCATTAAAGCGCTCCACCGTGGAGTAGCCATTGTCCTTCACAACGTCGTGCAAAGAATCCTAGAGGCGTTAATTAACCACAACAACACCGTTTAGGATTGACACAATGTTCCTTCAACCTATTAACTCTTAGCTCAATTACTTACTTAGGTGTGTACCTACATTTCTTTAACACTGAATTAATACAAAGCTTGTTACAAAAAAAGATTAAACTCGTGTTTCTAAAACTGTAGAGTATTTTTTTGCCGTGGCTACCTCCGGGTTATCGTTTGACTAGCTCCTGGTTCTTTGCGAATTCGGCACATGTGTGTGTGGGTAAAACCAGGAAATGAAATGAGTGTGTATATATCAAGTAGGATAGGAATGTGTTGTGAGCGGGCCGTGGCCCGTTCCGCGTGTATTTATTTACCGCCGCTAATCTTCCATGTAAAACACACGACCCAAGTGGGGCAATTTAAAGAGGACACGTTTAAGCCGCCCTTTGTAATGGCCAAAGTTGTGCCCCAACCCTTGCCGCCAAACTTTTTTGCCGGGAAATTTATTTCGGTTAAAATTTTTAGGAGTTTGCGGCAACGGGCCACGGGGGAGGTGGTGTATGTAGTTGTAGGTTGTAGAGAGTTCTCGTGCAGATAGTTACTTCGAATCAAAGCAAACTTACGGCAATGAAAATTAATATGCTGTTATGGATTTAGTAGATAGATCGATAAACTCTTTATTGCGCATAAATCGTACAGTTTGAAAAACTTAAAATTAACAGTGTGCGCAAAGGCGGCCTTATCGCTTCAAGCGATCTCTTCCAGACAACCCTGCATTTAAAAAAAAAATACACTTAGCAAGTAGCTGCGGCAACATCAAAACACTAACGAAACACTTAAATAACTATCAACACTTCAGATCTACATAATAGTACATATTAAATACTAATATACAGTATTATAGTAGTATTGATTTTCTTAGAATTATTTGGATATTCGTAGCTTGTGTAGAGGTGTGCTCGGCGACGTAGGCAGCAGCGCGCGCGCGTGACCCCTACGACGGCGGCGGCGGCGGCGGCGGCGGCGGCGGCGGCTCATCAAGAGTTCGAATTAAGTTTTCTGTTTGAGCCAAGTGGCAATAAATCTGCTCCAACTTGCCGGCAATTACTCTTCGGATTAATTGAGCAGTGCGCTAGATTCGTGAGCGCAGGCGCCGTCGCCTTATGCGCCAACTAAATGAAACGTGTTCATTTTTTCGCATAGGTGCTTACTCGGCTCTAAATGGAAACGTTCTTTAGATTGATGGCTAGGAGTGTTGCTACCGCGCTGTAGCTGAGTGTTTGTCATGGTTAAGCTTACATCATGGCCATACGTGCACTATGTATGAACAGGACACAATGTTCTTACTGCTACGTCGTAGGAAACGCTAGTCTAATATCAACTTAGATAACATTGTAAGGGAGCCTGGCCTTCGTTCTTATATACCTAGCGATTTTAGAACAGGTAACATTCGTTTGTGACATTCGTGATCATATCAGCGGTATCCCGTTTGCCTCCCCCGCACCCCGCACGTTGCATCCACAGCCGACAATCGCCTCGACTTTGGTGCATTCGGGACCTTATTCCATGTCAATTCCATTATTTTGCACTATGATAAAGTTTATTCGCCTCGTCTGTGGTCTGTTTGAATCGGAAGATGTTATTTATTTCAACATACGCTGTTTCTATAATTGTTTCTAACTCAGCTGTGCATGAAATTGTGGTGGTGTGTTGGAGTTTGTCCCCTTAGATCGGTGTGCGACATCTGCTAACATATTCATAAATGTAGATGCGAAGGCTTAGTGGTCCCGGTCCCGGTCCCGGTCGCGGTCCCGCCGGGCGGTGGCGGTGGCGGTGTAGCGCGTTGAATGATGCGCGGACTACACCACCAAATTAAAACTGATATTTACGCAAGTTCCTTGGTGTGTCTATCTATATCTACATCACCGAGGCATATAGGTAGGTAGGTACCTCTCCTAAGGTGAGCCACTCAGCCTGATGTTCAGCTCTTTGTCTGCCCCTTATCTTAGGTCATCATAATCACTGCATATTGCATCATTCGTATAATTATTACCCTCCATTATTAGATTTAATATAAACGATAAGGCTTTCCTTTAAAGAAGCATTGTTTATCGAGATGTTAAATTAAAAATAGCTGTATCAAGTAAGACAAAGACGCTCCGTGAACCGTAAATTTAGCATTTGGGCGCGTGTGCCGCTTCCGCGCGGCGGCTCTTTTTAATATCGACAATTATGATTGAGCGTGCAGCTCTCTGAGCGACGACCGACAAGCTTCGCGTTTATTAAAAATAACTGAGACGCAGAATTCACGACTCATTCTTCATGCCCGCAGCGGGGTGGGCAGGGATCATTAACACAACAACGATTGACAACGTGTCGTTGTTTTTATTGGTTTTGTCTTTTCTCGTTGGGTTACTACCTGTTTACCCTCTGTAGGAATGTAGAGCTCTTAAATTAAGATGCATAAAGCCGCCTTATAAGTTTTCTGCCGCTGACCCCTCGCTCATGTTTATGTCGTAGTAAAAGAGTGAAATATCTAGAGTGAAAATAAAAAGGCATAATAATATCTGAACCGTGGCTGTATAGGAATATCCTCAGTGAACGTTTATTGGGTATAGATGGCGCCGGCGGCGGTGCTGCGCTACTGAGCGAACACAATTTGACTTCTAACACGGAGATACGACGAGGCTTCCATTATCTAAGAGGATACAATTTTCTCCGCGGAATTGATTTCTTGTATGGTAATATTTGAACAAAACACGAGCATAAAACTACTTTGTAAAATGATCGTAGCTTCAAGCGTTGCTATCTTACGATACTCCTACGTAGTTTAAGTAAGAGTCTACTTCCATTACCAGAATGTAAAGCCACCATGTTGTGAAGTGAGGCGCAATAGTGGTCCGTATTAGAGCGTCCGTCAGTTTGTCATGTCCCGGCAATCTATTCTTCTTCTTCTGTCGAGTGGGTATCGAGTCTATCGACCCGATGAACCCTGGTGTCAGAGTTTTTAAACCGCCTAGTAGCACAACTATCAGGCCTTTGACATGGTTTGAGTAACGACCACTATCAAAGACAGCGACCGGGACCGACGGCTTAACGTGCCCTCCGAAGCACGAAATCTTTTTCTTTTCGGACAATCAGGCCATTCAGCCTGCAATGTCCTAACCAAACTGGGGAAAAACTCACAAAGTGATAAATTCTCAAATATCAACTTTGTGTTTCCTCCCTGGGAATCGAACCCAGGACCTCCGGATCGGGAGTCCATGGCACTAGCCACTAGACCACGGAGGCAATCTATTAGGATGTAAAAACGCGGCGCCACCATCGCGCGCCGCATCCAATATTTATGATATTCGCCTTGCGCCTTGCGCTTTGGGCCGAGCCATCATACACCACTCTCTATACACAACATGGCGAACACTACCACGTACCACTACTATAGAGTTTGGTGGATGCTTTGATAGAGGTAAAGCGGATATCAAGATTACCACAGATTTAATAATAGTTACTAACCATTACTGAAAACATATTTTCTGATTTATTATAGTATATTTTAGAATTATCGGAGTTAATAATTTTATTCTAAAGCCATACTTTTTATTTGTTTCAGGTAAGAACTCAAACCTACCAACGCACACGCTGTTCAACGCTCCAGGCAGGTAAGTTTCTTAACATCTTCATCGCAACTGTATTCCAAACATAATGACGTCATAATATAACAGTAATGATAACTCTGCAATATCCTTGATATGTCCATGTCAGCTGTGCTATTAGGCGGTTTAAAAACTCCCACACGACTGAAGCAGAAGCAATATCCTTTAGGCTTTATACCGTGGCAGGCGTCATACCGGTACCTACAGCGTCTGCTCATTTCACGGGTCGCATCGGGGTGCATTAAGGTGCTGATAGAGGCTATGTGGACCCACAAGAGCCTCACAAATTATTACTCACTTAAAACACAGTGAATCGGAAATCCGGTCCAACAGACTCAAGTAATATTTTTTTTCTTTTTTATAGCTTGTAAATTGTCCCACTGCTGGCCCAAAGTAATAGTAATAAAGATAATTTAGAACCTTATAAATTTCGAACTATTCATAGTTCGTTGTAGCAACAGGTAAAAAATTGCTATCAACGGCCACCAACTGCAATTTCTCTACCTGTTTCTACAATGAACTAAGAATCGCTAATTTATAAGGTTCTAAATTATCGATTGGGGCGCCACTTAGGCTCTTTATATCGGTACGAACATAACAAGAAGCTCTGTAATACAGCATATTACGGATTACAAGCTGTACCGGCTGGGAGCCAGTCAGTAGGCATTCTATGAAGTACTTCTTACTACATTGATATGACACGCAACAGCGTAAGTTTACGGACGTTGTGCGGGAATCGATCTTATTACCACAGCGGCTCAAAGCGACTAGGCAGCACCTACAGGAAATGCAAAGCGTAGTTATTTTGGAAAGTTGTGTAGTTACATGGGTATGCTCACAATCTAAAGCTTTTCGTCGCAGAATCTCTCTTTCTCATAATTTACATACATACATACATATAATCACGCCTTTATCCCTAATGGGGTAGGCAGAGCGGAAACGACCTAAACAAAGGTCGTTCCGCCACGTCTGACAAAGTTTTGAGGGTCGTTTAAGATAGATTTGTAGGTATATTGCCGTAGTGAGAGGTTGTCAGCCTGTCGCCTAAATTGCAATATACAGAAACCCTCGGATCCCTTAGCTGGTTTTTACAGCATGCCCGGGAGGAAATGCAGCTGGCACATTCGATGTTTTTCTCTCGCTCCCAGTCCAGCATGGAAGTAATAATTCTCATAATGTCTCTTTCGCAATATGTCCCTTTCTTAACCGCTGCTGCTGCGTCTCGGCTCGTCGCGATTAATGGACGCGTGACGTGTTATAGATTTATGATTCTTTTGTCACACTGTGGGATTGATAAATGTCTGCTGTTCCGTTCCTTTGTCAAGGGATTGCGCGCTATACGTCCAACATACGAGGGCGCGTCGTGAATCTATAAACTTGAACGTCTTAGGGCTAAATCGACCTTAGCATATCTGCCTCCGATAGTTCAGTTCCTACGGGCGAACGCGAAGTTGGCAAATCTATACATATAATAAATCTCTATAAGGGTCGTGTCTGTACATTGAATATTTTTACAAAAAAATAATTGCCGCAGGCATTATTAACGATATAAAGATCAAAACCATTTTTTTTTTATTTTTGGTCTGTCTGTCTGTCTGTACATCACGCCAAAACTACTGAACCGATTTCGACTTTTTTTATTTATCTGTGTGTTACCCGGGTTGCAACTTAGGATACCTAAAATCAGGCTACCTAACTTAGGGAGTAGGCAGGAAATTGAAATTTGGCTGTTTCTTAACCGATTTTTATGGAACTTTTTTTATTCGACTGAGCATTATTAAAAAAATATAAATTCCAAGGTAAGACACAAATAATCACGCCTCATGACTTAGGAGGTAGGTAGGAAATTGAATTTCGGTCGTTTTTAACCGATATTGATGGAATTTGGATCGAAGTTTTTTGTTTGACTGGGTATTACTTAAACTCAAAGTAACAATACAAATAATCACGCCACCTGACTTAGGGGGTAGGCAGGAAATTGAACTCTGATAGTTTTTAACCGATCTTAAAAGGACTTTATATTTGACTTAGTTTTTTAATTACCTGGTGTCAAGCCTAGGTTAGAAATAATCACGCAAACCATTCTAATATTGAGTAAGTAAGTTACGATCAAAATAATCACGCCTCATGACTTAGGAGGTAGGTAGGAAATTGAATTCCGGTCGTTTTTAACCGTTTTTTATGTTTGACTAAGCAGTACTTAAACTCAAAGTTACGTATGGAAAACACGCAGTGTCGAACATACTGAAAACGCTTCTCCGCACGTAGGAGCGGGATCTGCTAGCTCGCGCGCGGAATCGTGTTTTCCATACAAAAACAAAGATCAGACAATGTGAAACACATTTCCGCGCGGGTTAGCACATCCCGCTTCTATGCGCGGAGTAGCGTTATCAGTTTGTTCGACACTGCGTGTTTTTCATACAGACTGAGCGTACGAAGTCGCGGGTACAGCTATACATCATACATAAGTTTACTTTTTGTCAATTAAAAAACTTTTTAACGTTTGATGACAAATTCAACTAAAAAATTGTAGCATGATTTGTATATAACTAGCGACCCGCCCCGGCTTCGCACGGAAATCATCAGTGTTTCTCTACTATATTATGCATGTATTATACATATAAGCCTTCCTCTTTCTCTTGAATCACTCTATCCATTAAAAGAAACCGCATTGAATCCGTTGCGTAGTTTTAAAGATCTAAGCATACATAGGGATATAGGGCCATAGAAAGCGACTTTGTTTTATACTATGTAGTGATTAACTGATCTCAAAACAAAAAGAAATGGAAACAAAGAAACAACCATTAGGTAACACAAATCCTTCCATATTTAACTAGACAGGTACATAGAATACCTACTATATTGTACTATGCTCGCATAGGTGTAATGTAAGACTGTATTCTACCCCAATTATGTAAAATTTAAAACAAAAATACATCGCGTACGGAGTCGCGGGCACAGCTAGTTGGTAATAATTTAGAAAAATTTAACAATTTATTGTACACAACACCATCACAAAAACAGGGCATACAAAACTAAGACACAACAGGCACTGCTTATTTCTAAAAAAAATTTTTTTACAGCAGACCTACAGAAGGGTTTTTTTTTTAATAATACGCGGATAAAATGTGCATAAATATAATTATTATTATTATACTAGCCTAAACTATCCCACTGCTGAGCAAAGGCCTCCCCTTTTTCCAGGCTTCCCGATTCTTGGTTGTTTCTGACCAGTCTGTATCAAACGCTGTGAGGTCATCCCGCCATCTCTTCTTTCGGCACCCAGTCAGTGGCCAGCTTTGTCCACCTGTCTGGATGCATTCGGGTGACATGACCTGCCCAGTCCCACTTCAGCTTTGCAGCCTTCTTGCCCACGTCTGTAATTTGAGTTTTAGAGCGGAGACTGGTGTTCCTGATGCGATCGATCCTTTTAACACCGAGAATGCTCCGCTCCATTGCTCGTTGACACACCCCGAGTCTGAACTTTTGTGAACTGGTCAGGGACCACGTCTGAGCACCGTAGGTGAGAATGGGCAGGATACACACGTCGACGAGTCTTCTCTTTAAACAGAGTGGAAGGTCTCCCTTCATAAGGTCCTTCATGGACCAGTAGCCCTTCATAAGGTCCTTCATGGACCAGTAGCTCCTCCAGGCATTTTCTATGCGGCGATCGATTTCATTATCTTGCCGGTTTCGGAAGGAGACTATCTGGCCCAAATAGATGTATTCGTCGAAATACTGTAATTCCTGCCCTTCCACCTTTTAAATATAAACAAGATATAAATAATAACTATAATTATATACCCTAAATAAATATAATTATATACCCTAATAATAAAATCATTTATTCCAGATTGCTCTATAGTTATAATAAATATTTTTTCAAATTAATTAACAATTTCATTACATAAAAAAAATCACAATTCAAAATTGAAATTCAATCAACACTAAAAAAATATATTAACACACTCTAAAATCTAAATCTTAAAAATAATGGAATCCCCCCCCCCCAATCCCCTTCTCTTGGAACCCTCGTGCAGTAGTCGTCGCCACGTCTTGTGGATAGCGCTCGCCAGTCATCCTCGCACAGCTTAACACAGATTACTTTGACAGGGAAAGATAATGCTCTTTAACTCGTCTTTTGAAGATGGCGATAGACGAGCTATCACGAACTGTTGGTGTAAGCGAGTTCCGTCATCTGACAGCATGAACAGTAAAGGAATAGGAGTAGAAATCGGTACGGTGGGAGGGGATGGAAAGAAGAGTCCTGACGTTTGAACGACAGGGCTTATCCAAGGGACGTGAGAATGTAAAACGCTCACGGAGATAGAGGGGAAGAAGGATTGTAGAGGACATTATAAAGGGTGCAAAGGATATGAGTATTCCTGCGGAAGCGGATTAAGAGCCACTTAAGCTGGGAACGAAATTGAGAGACATGGTCGTAGTAATGGCTATGACAAATATACGAATGGCGATTACTTCACAGACAAGAGCCCTGCTCTTAAATTTAAAGAAGAAGGTCGTACTTCTTCATTCCAAAGAAAGTTTTCTCCAGGGCTAGGAAAATGCAGGCGGAATCATCTATCTGATATGCTGTCAAGAAAAACAAACCGTGCTTCAGAGGGTATCTCCCGGTTTTTGGCTTTGATCATCGCTACACAAACCATGTGAGAGGTCTACTAGGCGGTTTCTAAACTCTGATCCCATTTTTTTTAAACTTATGCGATAAATAAAGAGAATAGAATAAAAGTTGTTTTTGTCCTCATAAAGATATATTTGAGGTTGTTATTGGCTGCTGCTGGAGCTTTCGTCGCCTGAGGAGTCAGAGTCCTTCTTGGAGTCGGAGGAGTCCTCGCTGAGTGCCGCCTTGTAGTCGTAGAAGAAGTGCTCGCCGTGCGGCGCCGAGTCGTCCGGCGTGGAGTTTGCGCACCGGTGCCCGTGGATCATCACGAACACTGCAACAGAGAGACCAACGTTCGATTCTCGCCCAATTGAATCCATTGAGAAAGGTACTTAAAACCTAGAAGTCAAATCCTGCCTATTTCCGATCCTATTTGCGACATACATACATATAATCATACCTTTATCCCTAATGGGGTAGGCAGAGCGCAAACGTCCCAAACAAATGTCGTTCCACCATGTCTGACAAGTTTTGAGGGTTATTCCCTGTGGTTATTCCAGATAGATCTGTATATTGCTATAGTGACAGATTGTCAGCCCGTCGCCTAAATTACAATACTGTAACCCTTGAATCCCGTAGCTGGTTTTTACAGCATGCCCGGGAGGAGATGCAGCTGGCACATTCTCTGTTTTTCTATTACTCCCAGTTCAGCATGGAAGGCGACATGCATTCGGTTATTTCTTTCGTTCTAAGCAATTTACTGGCGATGTCTGGAAATTCATTGCTGTGTGGTGTTTTTGGTTTCATACGTACATACATATGGTCACACCTTTATCCCTAATGGGGTAAGCAGAGCGTAAATGACCTAAACAAATGTCGTTCCGCCACCGCTGACAAAGTTTTGAGGGGTTTTTAAGATTGATTTGTAGGTATATTGTTGAAGTGACATGTTGTCAGCCATCGCCTAAATTGCAATATACTGAAACCCTCGGTTCCCTTAGCTGATTTTTACAGCATGCCCGGGAGGAAATGAAATTTGGTTTCATAATTGTTTTTAATTGCGTAAACTAGTACTGACTGGTGCCGTCCTGGCAGTTCCTGTAGCGCATCATGCAGAGGCTCTTGAAGGACCTGCGCGCGCGCTGGTACGCGCCGCACACCCACTTGATGCGCGGGTCCCGCCACTTCATGCCTATATCCGCCTGACACTTGTAGCATTTGCGGTGCCACTTCTTCCTAAACAACACAAATAATATGATAAAATGGATTTACCGATGTAGATCGTAAAATAAATAAAAAACTAACTGTTCAAACGATTTGTTTCACATGTTTAACTGTTTAGCTTATGCGAAACTAAAACATGCTTTTTCTAGGGTGACGCACCTTTTCAGAACTTTGAGAAATGGCTGTGCTTTTCCCTCATTTAACTTCATAGAAATACTCTGACTATTTATATAAAGACAATTCACTAAAGCTAATGGTATACTTGCCATCCATGTCGTTCTTCGGTAGATTTGGGTACATGCTTTTTCTTATTTTTGTCATTGTCTGAGGAGGTGTCGGTATCTTTCATTCCCAAACTATCCTTGTCGTCATCGTCGGACTTTATGTTGTCTTTCTCCCCGGACGAGGAAGAGGTCTCCCGAGCCTTGCCCTTCGCCTTGTTCAGGTCTTTCGGGTTCTCCTTGTATTCGAAGCCCCGCCGCACTCCCTCGTCGTTCGCTCGTCGCGCCGGCGCCGCGCTCGACGCGTTTGAAGCTGGCAGCGTGGCGCCCGCGGAGCTCACAGTGCCCCCAGTGCCCCCGGTGGGCCCCGTACTATTCACTGCGATCGCTGCTTTGCCAGCATTCTCTACTTCCCGCCGTACTCTTGATATTGCCAACACCTGCACTGATGGACTATTTTTTACTCAGATTAATCTTGCTAAGTCATTTATTAATATTATAATTTGTGCTCACCTGCGCACAACGTGGCCAGTAGAAGTGAGAGACGCGTCATGCTGCGCTTGCGCAACTAATTTTTGTGCGTATGCGATGTAGTTCTCACCTCATCCACTTTAAACTAGAGCTCGTAAATCCACTGCGACTACCAATTTTATGACAAATATTATTTTCATCATAATAATATAAAAATGTATATTGTTATACCAAAAAAATACATACATACATACATAAAATCACGCCTTTATCCCTTACGGGGTAGGCAGAGCGTAAAACGCCTAGTAAAAGGCGCTTTCGCCACGTCTGACATAAATTGAGGGCAATTTTAGATTGTAATGTGTATTGCTGTAGTGACAGGTTGTCAGCCCATCGCCTAAATTACAATACACTGTAACCCTCGAATCCCTTTTGCTGACTTCTACAGCATGCCCGGGAGGAAGGGCAACTGGAACATTCTATGTTTTTCTTTCTCTCCCAGTCCAGTATGGAAGACCAAAAAAAGATTGCCGAATTATAATACCAATTTTGCTTCAATGTTAAACTTTACAGAGTTATTTACACAGAATTATTATTTAGATAGGTACTGATATTCATATAAGATAGAACGTTATTTATACATACATATAATCACGCCTCTTTTCCTCACACCACAACTATAACAACTTTATTATATTTAAATTTTTGTTTGTTATGTATGATAATCTTTAAACTACTCGACTATATGCTAGAAATTTAAAATCGTGACTTTAGTATCGATACATCCACTGGAAAACTTATCAGCTATAATTTTATATCTTGTGGGAAGAAAGTCTACATAATTATTTATATTCAGGACGGAAATATAAAAAATAAAGTACTAAAAAGTTGAAATGTAATGAAATATGTATTATTTATCGTTTAAATTAGATAGTTAACAATGTGCTATACTCGGTAAATATAAAACCAGTGTCGTCCGTGGTAGGGGTCCTCGCGGCATCGGTGGTCCGCCACTTTGATGAACACTGGGGGAACACCAGTGTATTATATTACTGGAACATACTAAGATTATTGAGAAACGAAGAAAGCGGATTTCGTGCTCCGGAGGGCACGCTATGCCGGTAGGTCTCGGTCGCTGTCTTTAATAGTGGTCGTTACTGAAACTATGTCAGAGGCCTGATAGCTGTGCTACTAGGCGGTTTGAAAACTCTGACACCAGGATTCATTGGATCGTTCGACTCGAGAATCCATTCGCTAAGAAGAAGATTGAGAAACTTCCACAAGTATGTATTAAATAGTATAAAAATATATAGGGTATTAATTTCATTCCGTGCCATAGCCTTGGGGATGTATTGGTAACAATAAAAGAACGCATAAAGATATAAAAAAAAGGATTCCGTGATTCGGAAGGCACGTCACACGGTCTTTTCTGACGCCATGGTTGACCAGGCCGTTCACCGACTTACAAAGCCACTCGATAAAGGGAATCACTAACTGGTGCCGTCCTGACAATTGCGGAAGCGCATCATGCACTCGCTCTTGAAGGAGCGGCGCGCGCGCTGGTACGCGCCGCAGATCCACTTGATGCCCACGTTGGTGTGCTTGCGGATCATGTCCAGGGGGCACGGGGTGCACTCGCGGTACGCGCGAGTCCTGCCAACACCCAACACGCACACGATACAATATGACAATCTTCAAGAAACGACCTTATGCCTACTTGAAATGCTGGCAGCGCATCGTCCCGCAAACTGATAGCGGTTGCTCAGTCAATAACACTGAATAGTTTCCAACAGTTATTTTTTTTCAGGAAGCGAAAAGGAATGGCTTTTCCATACAAATTGTCTGATCGAGGCTGATACTGATTGTCGATCAAAATTTATATTTCAATCCTGAAAAAAAAAGCTGGTGGAATCTGTGGAATCCGTTACACCTGGTATAGTAATCTAGATTACGAATAGGATAAAAACCAGCATCCTACGTTATACCCCCTAAATTAAGTAACTTCCATGCTGAACCGGGAGCGAGGGAAAAACATAGAATCTGCCAGCTGCGTTTCCACCCGGGCTGTAAAAACCATCTAAGGGATCCGAGGGTTTCTGTATATTGCAATTTAGGCCATGGGCTAACAACCTGTCACTACAGCAATAAACGTACAAATCTCTTAAATAACCCTCAAAACTTTGTCAGACGTGGAGGAACGACCTTTGTATAGGTAGTTCACGCTCTGCCTACCCTAATAGGGATAAAGGCGTAATTATATGTATGTATGTATGTATTAAGTAGCTGGCCCCGTTAGATACAGGATAAGGCTAAGGAGATGATGATATAGTAATCTAGATTATCCAAGCTGTAGCAAATACAGAACTTACACGAGCCGCTTTTCCAAAGTCTCGAAGGAGGATGCGGCGGAGGACCGCCTGCTGCTCTTCTCGGAGTCCGTCACGGAGTTCGAACTGCAAACAGACACTTCACACTGTTCAACATTTTGTTTTTATTTTTGGTTCAACTTCACAACATTCTTTATAAAATGTTAACAACCATCCCCAGAGTTAAACTCGTATCATAGAGTGCGGTGGTGTCTGTTGTATCTTTGTTTAAAAAAAAGAAATGGTGAACTTATAAGGTTATGAGGGTTACCTGCCAGAAGCAGCTTCGTGCACGTCGGTCTCGCTGCTCATGGAGTCGTAGTCGTACCAGCGCGGGCCGCGGTGCGCGCCTGCGCCCTCCACGTGCGCCACCTCGGGCATCTCGTCCATGTGCTGCAGCAGCACCGGCGTCGCGTGGTACTGGCTCTCGTGCCACGCCGCGAGGCGGCCCACTCCTGCGCAACACAATACCAAGCCAGAAACCAGGTCACATTCAGTTAACTAGGTTTTTACACTACGGTTTTACACGCGGCATTTTCCCGTCTTCTTCTTCTGTTGAGTGGGTTTTCCCGAGGGAATAAGATATTTTCCTGAGGTTGTAGCCTATCGCCGTGTCCAGGTTACTGTCTAATCTAACCATTGGTGTATAATTTTCTTTTGACGGCTGGGTAGTAATAGATAAGATCGTGTTCTCTACTCAAATGTTCATTGTACCACGTCCGTGGTACCCGGAAGCGGATGTCGGTATCAATAAAACATCTGGAGCTTTTTGTCGTCGCCGCAATAAGTAAACTTTGAGATTTATTGATTTAATAAAATTGACATTGATTGGATTTCTTACCGCTCATTATAATCACGGTCAGTAGCCAAACTGACATTATTCAGTTCTTTTATTACTTGTTTTCTTGCAATATAAAATTCTCATTTTGCCTTCCTTGTGTGAACTGCGGAGGTATTATAAAATCTGCTACAGTATTTTTATAGCTTATTGGATATTCGGCAGTGGCAGTATTTTCTCGAACGCAGACGGCAGAGTGCGATAACCAGACTAGGGTTCCGCGAGAATACCCACCGAGCTGCCGACATAGAGCCTACAGACAGTGCTCGTGCCTAGAGATGGGTTCCTGTCGGTCTACTCACGTGTATATCGTGTTATGAAAATTACAATAAATTAAACACATATTTCAATGCTTTCCTTTATTAGTGCATGCGTGCTTTGTCTCTTGCTGTACAAACAAATAAAACTATACAAATAATCCATATTCATGCCGAGTGGTCGTTTTTGAAACTGCGGTAATAAAATAGTTTCATTTCAGCCCGTTTCGTTCTGAAATATATAAAAACACATATTTATATGTTCTATTTATATAAATATATTATTGAACAGCACAAAAGAAATGAAAACGGAAAATAGGATAGCTAAGTAAGTAAAGGATAGTGGAAGTATTATTACCAAGAACAGAAAGAAGGCGTGTCAGTGGCAAGGTTCGCCCAAGCACATGGAGAAGAGCTGGCCTCCTTGCGAGTCGTCGGCGAGGCAGTAGCAGGGCTGGCACGCGCGGTGGTACGCGTCGCCTGCGTACGCGCACGGCCCGCGCCCTGCCAACACCGACCACCCACTCACATACACCCCATACACCCCACAACACCACCAATACCACCTAGCCAGTTTGCAATTTATTACAGAAAACACGTGTTAATGGCAATACTCAAAATTTATTGATAGGTGTAACAACATACATTTTAATAATTTCATGTTTCTAAAAAATCATTCAATAGGTAGTACGAACCTCTGGGAATTAAACGGAAGTTTGATTAAATAGAATTTGCATGAGACCCGCACACCATCTGCTCTTGTAATATATTTTTAATTTATGTCCCAAAAGTTGTCGGGCCACCGGAGGATACTGGGATATGCTTGTTAAAATTATACATAACTTTGGCAAAATAATTTCTTTTGCTAATATTCGCCTTTTTCTAGAGAAGAGAAATGTTAGGAAATAAGTGTAGATTTGAGCAAGTGAGTGGTAGAGTAGACACGTTAGTCTTACCGCTCCGAGTGACGCGCTCGCCAGCCGCGCTCGCGCTCGCCAGCGCCGACAGGAACCCGGTCGCACCTGCACACACACGACACGAACACGCCACAGTTACCACAATGCTAATCACTCGTCAATACTCCACTCAATGTGTGAAATACTCACCAGACTCTGCTTGCGCTTGAGCGTAAGCCTGGGCACTACTTTCTGCCACTGATGGAACTGTAGATGCACCTGTTGTTGGGTAATATGTCATCTGCGGAGGCGAATATGCATATGAATTAGTTAGTGGACTGTGAGTCGAAGGCGCAGTGGAAGCTGAAGCGACGGCTTCCGCTATAACTTGGTTTTGTATAAGGTTTTGTTCCAATGACTGTTGACCAAGAGCTTGTCCCGATTGACTTTGTAGTAATGCGCTTAGATATCCATTGGAAGATGGTTGTGAGGCTTGCATGTTTGCGCTGTTAATGGCGTCTATAAAAGATGCTGCCGAGTCGATGCCTTGAGGCCGCGCGGTGCTCGGCACGACGCCCTGCGATTGTAAGCTCTGGAAAGCCTGGACGGCTAAAGCGTTCGCGGCTGCGTTCACATCTTGCGCAACTCCGGGAAAACTTCCAGCTGTTTGTGCGTTTTGTTTGTATATTTGTAGCAAACTAGAAGGTTCTTGATAGTTTTGCTGGTATGCGTTATTCATGGCTTGTAAAAAGGCTTGTGACGAATCTAGGGCGAAAGGACTGCTGGTACTCAGTGCGTTGGCTTGCGATTGCAGCTTCGACCAGTAAGCTTGGAACTGGTTCGCATTATTCAGATTTTGTGCAAACCCTGGATAACCCACTACTTGGGGCCTGTTTTGAGTGTACATCTGTAGCAAACTTGAAGGGTCTTGAGCATTATTCAGCTGTAAATCAGGTCGATATCCGAGTAATGCGTTTTTTTTATATTGATTATACCTGTATCCTTGTAATTTGTTTAATGCATTCATATAAGCAGGGTTAGAACCAGAAATCAGGTTTTGTGTTTGGAGGCTGGACAGAGAGGTAATAGCAGGTTGATTGTAACCAGAAATAGGGTTAACTAAATCAGCATTGGTTATTCCTTGCTGAAGTTCGTTGATAATATTTGAATTCTGCTTCTGTTGCTGTAGACCTGGCAATCAGAAACCATAGTGTTAGAAAGATCGATGACTAATTCGTTAGAAAACAGAATGAAATGAAAGCAGTTACATTTGGGCTGAAGAGTGCACTTGGCGATGATGAAAGTGAAGACGATGTGGCAGACGCACACACTGCACTCGGTCACGAACGGCTTGTCCGGAGACTGGCGGCGACACTTCGGCTCTGGACGGGAGACAAACATTCAGTACATACAGACAAACTCGTTATATATTACATTAAATTTTACGAGTTTTATGAAACAGTTTACTCACCGACGAAACTAATCAGTGAAGGTGGAGCGGGGTCTGAAACAAAATTTCATAAAATTAAGTAAATATTAGTAACACGAATAACAAACTAAAAATATTGGATTATTTGGTCATGTGGTCTAGATCATGGTCGATTGATCACCATGACCTGATCATACTTTTCTTCATAAACCTACCGAGTGGGGTATCACATGTAAGGGCTCAATGAGCTGATTCCAATAATATACCACATCATTACATAATAGCTAGCTGTTACGTATAAAATAATAAAAGTCGGTTTTGAACAGTCAAGTTTAGACTATCCCAGACAAAAAACGGCTTTATATTAAAATCCCGCAATGTAACTTCTGGTACATTTAATGGATCGCGAGACAGGAGCCTTTCAAAGTCGTATGTATGAAAAAAAATATATAATTATTTACGAAACCATTGACTGTGAAATGTATCGTGTGATATATTCAGCTCATTGAGCTCATTTATTTGATATCCCACTCAGTGGGTTTCTCAGAAAAACAAATCTTTGTACATACTAAAAAATATGACGTCATTGCGATCAAACGACCATGATCTGGACATACTTACATACATAAATCACGTCTTTATCCCTTACGGGGTAGGCAGAGCGTTTAACGCCTCGTAAAAGGCGCTATCGCCACGTCTGACAAAAATTGAGGGCAATTTTAGATTGTAATATGTATTGCTATAGTGACAGGTTGTCAGCCCATCGCCTAAATTACAATACATTGTAACCCTCGAGTCCCTTTTGCTGACTTCTACAGCATGCCCGGGAGGATGGGCAGCTGGAACATTCTATGTTTTTCTATCTCTCCCAGTCCAGCATGGAAGTAATGATCTGATCATGATCTGGACCACGTGATATTTTTTTTTTCAATACTCCTTTAGGTGTGTAACAAAGCCCCGCGATGAAAATTCGGTTACATATAAGGGCATGCGAGACAGGACTCAGCGCCCACACAATTCATACTTACTGGTATCTGATTTACCTGAAACAAATAAATTGAGTTTTAAACATGTTCTGTAATTGCTCAATAATTCCAGAATATGGTTCATCCACATACGAGTATCCTACACTTATCTGAGTTTGGTTGAAAAGCCCTATTTACCGGTTCCACAAAATTGGACTCGCCAGTCTCCGCTGTATTTCCCCTGCTCGCCGTTTTTTTCGTTTTTAACGGCACCTGGGGCGATTGTGAATTCCCCACTTTTTACGTCTGTTTGTCAATTGTGACGTCCATTTCGTGTGGTGCGTCGTAAATTTTTACTTTATTCGTTTCAGTGTTTTCAACTTTACATCGTTTGCGCAGCGTTGAAACGTGTTTGTGAGAAATTTTTGCTTCGATGTTTTGTTAATGTGGTAGTGTGTAGATAGTGGTGTCTCGTGTGGGGTGATGAAGCTGCCTAGTATGCGGTGTAGTGGTGTGGGAGCGGGGTACTCACAGAGCGGGTCGCCCTGGCTGCGGCACAGGGGCACCACGACGCCGCCGAGCGCCTCACACGAGCACACCTGACATGCGTCTCTTGGACTCACGAATGGGACTCCCAAGCTTTTCAGCTCACATATGGAATCTGCAATATATTCAATATTATTTTCTCAGCTACTTATATCTTGCACTCAATATAACTTGATGATTTTTTACCGAGTATTTGCAGCTGTGTAGGAGCTTCTGTAACAAAAAAATATGGTTTTAAGAAAATCATGTACATTTCTTATGTAATTTCAACCTTTGAATATTCTTATGGTATATACTGGACTTTTTGAATTAGGATTGTAAAAGCATTATTTACGCGAACTTGCTTTATAATCGTCTGCAGCATCTACCACCTTCTGATAGCGGGAAAATACTTGCCTACAATTTACAAATATATTAGTCTCTAGGTGTAGCGATATTAATAGTGGCTTACTTAGTACAACTACAGTAGTTTGAACGCCAGTAACTGGCTTGACCTGAAATTTTGCTGTATGAAGAAAGTTTATTGATTATACCGCTTGCATGTAACTCACATATCAGTTCATTGATTAAAAATATGTTGTCATGTTACCTGATCCCGATATTAACGAGGACGCACCAGGTATTTCTATACCTGAAACCAATATTCGTATTGAGAGCTGCACGAGTTTCACGAAAAATACAAAAGGCTAAAAGTGCGCGTGATAGCCTTACAGCATGAGGGTTTGGTGTAGCAGTTGACCTCAACGGAGTCGAGTCCTGGCGCGGGGTACTCTGCGCACACGCAGAGCTGGCACGAGTCCCACGGGTGCTGGAACGGGGTGCCTGCGGGGTACGGCTGGCACGACCGGTCTGCAACAAACACCACCAGGGTTCACTTTGTACCCCAGAGTAGAGGTTACATAACAAATTTCATTCTTTACTTTTAAACTGTCACTTACGAGGTGGAGGTCCAAGAAGAGGTCCGTGCTCTGGTTTTTGTAGAGCAGGTATGGTTATTGGAGGCCATGGTACTGAAACGTACGTAAATAAGTTAATGTACGATTAAATAAACGATGATTACACTGTATTTAATCATTAATTAAAACAACAGTTTTTAAAGAATTTTTCAACATTTGCACCTACTTGTTCCCGAGAGATCGGAAATAATGTCCCCGGAAGAAGAGTTAATTAGCAGATAAAAAGAATGATACTAACATGCTTCTGGCTGCACCGTCTGTAGCTCTATCGGTAGAAGTTCGGGAAGAGGGGGATACGTCGTTGGTCTAACTCCGTTCGGTAGTGCAGGTAACATGTTGGACGCAATCCCGGTTGGAATTTCTTGTGCTATTTCGGGAAGTATACTGGGGAGTTCAGGAAATAATGGCCGCTGGGGCAGTTTTGGTATGAAGCCAAGACCTGGGATGATGTCAGGCTTTTGTGTAATTTGTTCGAACACCGGCTTGTCTGGATTTAAAATCAAGGAGTCTTGAAGATCTATCAAACCAGGTGGCGGTGGACTGTTTGAATCCTCAGCAAAGACTTCAGAGTCTATGTCAATTGAAGGACCAGATGGAATATTAGATGGATAGACTTCTTTTGTTGGTACCACAGGCCTGTAGGAGATAACATTTGGATTGTTCTGGTCTATAAATGGCTCAAATGAAGTTTCAGGTCCTTGGGCAGGAAAATACTTCGGGGTAGTGAGCCCTGTAAACAAGACATTAACATTGTGGTTATCATACTTTTCTAGACGAAAAAAATCGTAAAAGTTTCACCTATCCTCTGCACCTGTCCTATGGACCTCGGAGCAAATAATGCCATACGATAAATAAATTAATGAATGCGGAGGTGACGTACTCAGAGCTTCGAGGCAGGCGTCATCTGGTTTGCACAGCAGGTGCAGGTCCGGCGCGCCGAAGGGCGTGGGGCGACGCAGACACTTGCACACCTGACACCGCTCCGTCGGGTGGGGGAACTCCACTAGGGGCGGGAACTTTCCGCACAGAGGAGCTGCCAACAACAACGCGCCGTCAGTGGTTGTGACACGCGACGCAACCACTGCAGGCTTGTGGAGGAGGCAGTGCGCTAACTGAAACGGGGTGCACAGACAACGGACCAATCAATTCTTCTGGAAATAAAAAATAATTCTTACTTACCCATACTAAGTGCGTGAACAAAGTGGTAGAAATTCTTTGTGAAAGTTGTTCAGGTTCGTTCGACTGTGCAACCCGTTTTAATTTGCCCTGTCTCCAAACTTAACTGAAATAACACTGTTTAGAAATAGCTAGCTACTGAAATAGCTACTTACTTGGAACCGGAACATTGGGTATTTGTGTTGTAGCTAAAAAAATAAAAAAAATAAACATTAATCGAGGCAGCTGTTAAATTAATAATAATGTTATTCATTAATTATATTCAATTATGTAACGAACACTTACGTAAAACTGATTGCGGCAACGGTTTAACTGAAATAAATTATGATTTATAGTTTCAATGAATGTCACGAATATTGAAGCTAATTAATTATTATTTTAATTTGTGCAATTACCGCACTGCGGGTCTTCTATACAGGAAACGGACACATCATTCTGCAGAGGATGTTTCTTTTTACATATACATATCCGGCAGGGGTTGAGTGGATGTTCGAACGGCACCTCGAACGGGAACGGTGCGCACGATGCCGCCGGCCCTGTCACCGAAAGCAAAATAAGCGGTTCGCTCGACTCGACATGCTCCCAAACTAATAAAAGTGAATACTGTGACGTTTACCTGGTTGTGGTAGTAGTGGCGGCAACTTTGTGTCGATTGAGGGTTCACCTTCGATCGCAAACGGCGCAATAGGCTCGGGCATCGTGTCGGGCCCACGCGCGCATTTGGCACAGGTCGCACACGCAGGCTGCACGCGCCCGTACGCGCGCACACACGCGCATACCAGACACTCCTGCCAGGGAGTGCGCAAATTGTACATCTCGCCTTCACTTCCACAATTTACAAGGCCTTCAGCACCTGGTGATTTCAAAATTCATCGTGAAGCCACTATAAGTCATATTCTAAAACTGTCAACTTATGCAAGATAGGTATTTACCAGGGATGCGTTCCAGTAACAACAATTCACTTCTAGGTATCAACGTTCTTGAAAAACCTGAAATCAGCATTTATTTAAAACATGATCCTGATACAAACGCATTTCATATGATTTGGCTTATACACACCTGATAAAGGGTCGCGGATATCTGTAATAGCTGGAGTTACTTGTGCAGAAGATAACGTTTGATACGGATTAAGTTGCGTTTGAAATAGAGTTCGTGGATCGAGGCCAGAACCTGCAGTGTAAAGAGGATTTCCGATTGCGGGAGTTTGCATGTTTCCGTACAAAGTCTGATAGAGTCTTTGATCATAGTTCTTCTGTATAATTCCAGGGTTTTGATAGAGTGGAATTTGGATTCCAAAATTGCTTGTTTGTGATTGAGCTTCAGCTAGAGCTTGAGCTTGAGCTAGGGCTTGAGCTTGAGCTTGAGCTTGAGCTTGAGCTTGAGCTTGAGCTTTAGCTTGAGCTTGAGCTTCAGCTTGGGCTTGAGCTTGAACTTGACTTTGTGCTTGAGGATAAGCTTCAGCTTGAGCTAAAGCTTGAGCTTGTCCTTGTGCTTGAGCTAGAGCTTGAGCTTGAACTTGACTTTGTGCTTGAGTATAAGCTTCAGCTTGAGCTAAAGCTTGAGCTTGAGTTTGTCCTTGAGCTTGAGCATAAGCTTCAGCTTGACCATTTATGAAAGCGTTAGGCTGAAGTCCGTAAGGATTGAAGAGATTTCCCAAGTTATTGTTTGTTATACTTGGAGTTCTTCTCAGTGACTCTCTATCATTTGTCGGCTTAGAGAAATTCGGACTCTGGTCCTCAGTACCGAGGACGGGAGTGGGTGCGGGTGCCTCTGCCGTGGTTACGTCCTGAGCTGCACCTGATTTATCGTATGTATTAGTGTCGACTCTGAGCGTGGGCTCGGCGATGTCTGCGGCGATCTGCTCGGCGTCTGGTTGCGCCGACCTTCTGCTCGGGCTCTGCGCCTGCGCGACGGCCAGTGCCGCGTCTAGATCGCTCATCGCGCTCGAAAACCCTCCTCCACTCCCATCGCCGACCTTCAGTAACTCATCCTTATATTCATCTTCACTGGCTGATCTACTGTCTTCAGTTGCTGAAACTTGTTCTCCTAAAACTGAATAAACACAAAATGTTTGTAAATTAAGCCAATCAGTTTAACAATCAATTGTAATTCTATTTGTGTCCACTTACAACCGTCTCGATCAGAATCTGATTTATTTCTATCACTATCGTTCGTTGATCGTTTCATAACTGTAAACATTGTAAAAAACATATAATCATTCTCATGAAATAAGTAAAGACATTATTTATCTTTAATTTTAATGATCTTAAATTGTACCGTCATGGTTGAGATCATTGGAAGCTTTGTACTGTTGTGCTTGTGCACGATGCGTTACTTGCAGCAGCAGTAGCGCGAGCGCGAGTAGGCGAGCGGGGGCGAGGGCGGGGGCGGGGGCGGCACGTGCGCTTGCGCCGGCAGCCGGGCGCGCCTGCATGGTGCGCGGGCGGTCTGGTCGGTCCCGTCGTGGCTGCGTCCTATCAGAAACTACTTACATTAATCGAGGCAGGCTTCACTGTACGCCGCTTTATAAATGCGCTAAATTGATTAATTAGCAATAAATTTGATTGACACCTGATTACTCGTTTTCGCTATGCTTGTAATATTAGTTCCAGTTTCTCAATTACTTTATACATGTCAAATCGTAAAGTCGATTCGTTATGATTGTTATTTACGAAATATTACCCATTAGTTGGTCAAAATGCGTTTTTGATCTGTTTTATTAAAGAATTAACTCAGAGGTAGCACATGACATGACGCTCATTAGTTGTTTTGCTTCTGTTCTGAATATATTCAATAAATCAATGTAAGAAGTTAATGTTTCTTAGATGTGATCGTGATTTGTTTTTGAAACTTTTAATACCAGCTACGAAATGAGATTTCAAATTTCCAGATCCAAGCTATAGCTACAAAATCTAGTTAAGTAATTTTCCTAAGGGCCTATTATTTCAATTTTATATTGCAATGTTTGTTTTATGGTCATCGACGTAAAAGTAGTAATGTCTTTCCGTTGCATCAAATAGTGAACAGAATGGGTTCATTTATGTATAAAATTTATTTAATGTCCCACCTCGTTCTGGTTTCAAGGAAATAACCTGATTGCAGGTGGTAGCTATTTCCTATTGACCAGAAAAAGGTATGCTGACACCTAGTGTTTTGTACAGAAATATCAAGCATCAAAAATAAAAACCACCGCTTTTCTGACTTGTTTTATACAGGCTTTCCGCTCCTATGTTTCACTCATGATGAATTAGTTTCTTGCTGTAAAAGTACAAATCCTAATGTATGCCAAGTTTCATCCCGATCCATCTCGTAGTATTTGAGTTTATGCGTTACAATAGATTATCATCATCATCGTGCATCAGTTTACTGCTGGTTTAAGCCTCCCCCATAGTACGCCACTCAGTTCGGTCTTTAGCCGTTCTCATTCAATACCTGCCTGCTTTCTTACAAACATCATCGCCCCGCCTAGTTTCAGGACGCCCTACAAGCCCTACACAACGTCTGCCGTTTCGCGGTCTCCACTCTAAAATCTGTCTGTCCTAACGGTCACCAGTTCTACAACAATAATGTAGCCCATTGCCATATCATACAAAAATACAATTGTTTTCTAAATCTTCTTTGACACTATGGCTTACACAATGTACGTACATCCATCCATACATAATAATTTATTAAATCCTGTTATTAAATTAAAGCCTGTATCCCTTACGTTACGAGGTAGACAGAGCGACATCTATCTGAAATTATTATTCTACAGTATTAAGTAGGTAGATATTTTATGTTTTTCTAAATTGCCCCAAATGTCTTAAAGGAACCTCTTAAATATTGTGAAAGATAGGGACTCTAAAACACTACCCTGCGGGTCTCCAACTTGTGCATTACGCGGTTACAAGAACTGGACTGGACGTACTGTTAGGTATTCCACTTTTGTCAGTAGGAAATGTAATAACTCAACATTTGGTAATGTACATACGTACATATAAATACGCCTTTATCGCTAATCGGGTAGGCAGAGCGTAAAGGTCGTTCCGCCTCGTCTGGCAAAGTTTTGAGGGTTACTTAAGATAGATTTGGATATAGATTGGTGTATTGCTATAGTGACAGGTTGTTAACCTATCGCCCAAATTGCAATATACTAAAACTCTCGGATCCCTTAGCTGGTTTTTACAGCATACCCGGGAGGGAATGCAGCTGACACATTCTATGTTTTTCTCTCGCTCCCAGTCCAGGATGGAAGCTACATTAGTAATGCAACTTAAAAAAATACCCTTGTAGTTATTTACGCTATTTGTTACCCTTTATCATACGAAGAATAAATGCCTTTATCTAATGTTTTTCTTATAGAACGCTTTTGTGGAATCTATAATATGAATGTGATAGTTCTATTCAAATGATAGATAATTAATAAATTTAATATTTTATTGCCAAGTTTATTGGATCGTAAATTCTCTAATTTTATTATTACCTATTTATTAATCTTATAGTCTCTTGACATATCTTAAATTTCAGTAAATAATCTGTTTGTTTTTAATGAATTTTCTATTGTATTAAGTATTGACACAAATGTTTACTGTACTTGATATTTTTACCCTCGATGACTGTAATTGGTACGCAGTCGTTATTGAAATTAAATAAATAAATGACAACATTCAAGGTAAGGCAACTTTAAATCCAAACAGGTTTCTGTTTTTTTTTTATATTACAGAAAAGAGCCGTTAGAGCGATAAAATTAACTTTGAAGACGTGATTTTCTAAGAGAACTGTTCAAAGAAATTAATAAAATTACCGTACCATGTCAATACATAACATAACATTGAAATACTTTATTGCACGTAATATATATCGAATAATACAACACAACAGATAACAACAAAATACAAGTACAACAAAGGCGGCCTTATTGCTAAGGTAGAAATTTCTTCCAGGCAACCTTTTGGTGAAAGAAAAATGTGTAGCGGTAAGCATATATCATGTCAGAAAAAATCGTTTTACTCTGCCTAAAAATAGTGTCAGGCATAATCACTACTTAAGAAAAAAGAACAAATTGTAGTTCTCTCGTTCTTACTCAAAACTAGTTTCATTGGCCCGAGTATGCAATATTATAACAAAATACATACATCACGACTATGAAAGTATATGACAGCTCTAAATTTAACTTGATATATGTTTGTTAATTTACGTAACTTGTTCTGTTTGACAATTTCATTAAATTTGAATTTAAATAAACTTAAGTAATAATGAATTACTCAGACTTTAAATAAAGGCTATCCTATTAAAAGATGGTAAATAAATAAAGGCGTAGATGTAGATGGCGATCAAAAGAAGAGGCCTATACTCAGCAGTGGGTAGATGTAGGTTGAAATGATGATGATGATGATGAAATAAATAAAAATCTCATATCAATGCTTTATCCCACAAAAATATTTATTGAAAAAGTGTGAAGCGTGCTTATAGTTGTCAATTTGCTTGCTTTTCTTAAACTAAGTTGCATCTAGTCCAGTTGGGAGAGCCGAGCCGTTGCGAGATCATCGGGAATTATCGAGTTAATCTGCAAAAATATATAACTTTTAATTAAGTCAGTTAATAGTCAGTCATACTTATTTTAATCGTCAACTAGCGATAATTTTTGCATTACAGTTGTTGCTATTAAATTACACTGAAACCACATTAGCACTATAATATTTATTTCCTTTAAGTTTCTTGTGCGTGTAACACCTTACGTTGTCTCTTAATTATTCCTATTAAAAAGTTTGAAGTAGGTACATATAATCATGGGGTGCCATATGTGGTGTGGGTGCCTTTTTCATATTGAAGTTTGGTAGTCTGCAGTACCATGAGCTGAAAAGAATTTCTCAAGACCGGAGGGAATACCGACAGCGGACCTCCATACTTCAATTAATATTTATGCAGGCTAATATAATAATAAAATACTGCATATGGACATAATATAAAATAATGTAGCAAATTAACTTACATAGCTGAATCTGTAAGCTTCTTCTTCTTCTTTCTTCGCCATTCTTAGTTAAAGCAGCTTGAGCGGCGGCATTGGCAGCTGCATGGCTCCCACCTGCTCCACCCTGAGCTTGGGCCAAAGCCTCAGCAGTTGCGTCAGAACCCCCCCAACCACCGAGACCGCTTTGCGCGTTTGCTAAAGCTTGTGCTGATGCATCACTATTGCCCCAGCCGCCATGTCCCCCGGCCGCGGCGTTAGCTAAAGCCTGTGCTAATGCGTCGCTCCCTCCCCAGCCACCGTGTCCACCAGCAGCGGCATTAGCTTGAGCCTCTGCGCTACTTTCGCTGCCCCAGCCTTGTCCACCCAATCCTCCTTGGCCACCTTGCGAAGGGAAGTAATATCCGGTGTACCCTCCATGTCCCAAGCCTCCGAGACCACCGGTCAAACCGCTAAGCCCACTGTTCCAGTTGTTATGAGTTTGAGCTTGAGCTTGTGCTGAGGCGTCACTTCCGCCATATCCGCTCTGACCACCTGCAGCCGCATTCGCTAATGCTTGTGCTTCAGCGTTGCTTCCGCCCCCGCCGTACAAGCCACTAAGATCTTGCGGCAGTCCACCAAAGAGTCCACCACCAAAGCCGCCTAGACTTCCGTCATTCCCGCCCCACCCGCCTTGACCGCCTTGTCCGGAATTTGCCAATGCTTGTGCTGTGGCATCACTTTCGCCAAATCCGCCCTGACCACCAGCAACGGCATTTGCTAATGCTTGTGCTTCAGCGTTGCCTCCGCCATAACCACCTTGACCACCTGCGGCAGCATTAGCTTGAGCTTGTGCTTCAGCGTTGCTTCCCCCAAACCCGCCATATAATGCAGAAAGATCTTGCGGTAGTCCAGTACTAAATCCTCCTGGTCCTGAGAGGCCGCCTTGCGGATAGCCTTGGTAGGCATGAGCCGCCGCGTTGGCCTCCGCGTTGGAGTAACCGCTTCCGTCACTTAAAGCATTAGCTGCAGCATTCGCTGAGGCTGAGGAATCTTGCCATGCTAAGAAGATAAACGAAATGTATAAGTTAAAGGAACGGGAATCTGCTGCAACATTTAGAATTAAGACTCAATATAAATTAAACTCACGTAGATAAGGTTCTAGCGGTGAAATCGGCAAAGGTCGTAATGGGTACGGAGATGGTGATGCTAAAATGAATACAATATGATTAGTTACTAATCAAACAAATTATAAATAATATGAATGAATTGAAATGTGGACTTACGGCAATCATCGCTGTTAGCTGTCTCGACGTAGACGTAGTTGTACCGTATTCTGCAGACGTGGACATGGCACAGGTCGTTCGGGACTTTGAAAGGCACATTCGGGGAATGTCCACGGCATATCGGTGCTGTAATAATGGTAATAAGTAATAGACTTACATTAAAAGGATCGAATATATAGATTAATTCGAAGAGTATACGTACCAACGTAAACTATTACCGGTACTGTAAATATTTGCGTCCCTGCGAATAGTAGATTTTTGTTAGTTATGAATATATAATTTGCAAAATATTTTGTGATGATTATGATACTTACTAGTGTATGGAACGGGAACTTGTATTATTCGATCTTTTCCAGGGACAGTAATATATTTGGGTACAGGGAATGGAACAGGGTAGGGTTGTTTAACTGGGTACGGTATGGGCACGTCGCGCGTGGGACCCGGCACCGGCACGGGGATCCGCACGGGCGGGCTCGGGACGGGCACGGGGTACGGGACCTTCTTCTCCGGACCAGGGACAGGATACGGTTCTGGAACTGGTATCAGTTTCGGTGGAGAAGGCACAGGTATCGGCCTGTATATGGGTACTGGGTAAGGGACGTCTTTCTCCACGGGTACTTTGATTAACTCCGGTGGACCCTGGACGTAGATTTTCTGCGGCGGTGAGGGCACGGGCACCGGCACCGGCACTAAGATGCGCTTGCCTGGCACCGGCACTGGCACCGGGTACGGTCGCGGCGGGCCCGGGATCACCACAGGAGGTGGACCTGAACATTAAATATATTAATTTTGCGCTTTGTGCATAATATTGCCTCTAATACCGTAACACGTAAGAAGTGAAGAACAATTGAAATGAACTTACAGATGCCGCCTGGTCCTAGAGGCCTGTATGAAGGCCACTCGGGCACAGGAAGTGGACTCGGTAACGGCTCCGGAGTAGGCGTCGGGTATGGAATCAGACCTGTCGACAATTTCAAATCATTACTTATCTACTGGTAGCGCGGTCGTTTTGTGAATCTTATATTTAAGAAAGGCCTCTACAGCTACACACTTATTTTATACAGGTCGGATTGTAAAATACTAAAAGGGCGCATACCATTGTCCGGGTAAGGTTCTGGTTCTGAAAAGAAAAGAAAGTGTTATCAAATATATATAAATTTTAACAGGAGCCTATAATCGTGAGTATGGTGCGTGTTTGTTCATGTCATCACCTTAAGGGGTCTAACGTGCCTCCACTCGAACAGCGAGTGACTGGATGAATACGATGGTGTGTTCACATTCACATGTCACCTTCAAATAAATAAATGAAACACGACGAGCTGCTTTTTAAAATATGAAGCAGTAAACCAATTCTTATTTCACTTTTATCATAGTGATTTCACCAGTAAAATTTATGTGTAAAATATGGCGATGGGTAAGCCGTGCGAGTGTGATTCCTACCAACAAGCGGGTTTGGAACATTGGGACAAGAGAAGAGAGTCTAAACTAGCCTTGCTACAAAAAATATGATTAAAATTAATGATGCGCAATTTCCAAAGTATGGGGATTTATAAATCGATGTCTTCCTGACCCAGCCACTGGTTAAGAATGCCGATGAGTGTCTGCAATTTTTATGAAGTTGTAACTATATTCGTGGTTTTCGCACTGTTAGTATTATTAGAAATGATCTATCTACCTGGTAGAATTTCTGGTACATGGAATGGTGCTGGCACTGCAAAGTTCAACGAATATCTTAAATGGTAAAGTAATGTTAACAAAACAGCATGGACATGTAATTTCTATACAGGGTAGGCTGCAACAGAAAGGGTATATGCACCCACCCTAAAGGATGTGAATCTTCACATGATTCTGAACAACTTTTCCTTCCTGAGGAACATAAGTCGAATTCATACACAATGCATCAGCTGATAGGATAGTTAGCATGGAACACTATTGTTTTTTCCTACATTGACCTTCGATTTGACCTACTGTTTAATAAAGTTATCCTTAAGGATGTACACCTATCCTTTCTGTAACACCTTGTATATCCATAGATATGTAGACCATAGTGCAACTATATGTATATCCATGGTTATGGAACTGATCGCAAATGGCAGAAAGAAAAAGAAAGTGCTAGTAACTTGTAGTATAGTGTTAGTGAAGTCACCTACCTGGCTCCGGCACTGGCTGTATTATCAACGGATACGGCTCTGCAATGTTCGTGTTATATTCAGATATGTACTAAGGTACTAAAATTACACAACTAACTATAATTACATTTGCATTTTCAAGAATTTACACCATTACGAAACTAGAACTTAAACCCAATTTGTGGATTGTACCTATGACAAACCCTATTAATTAGTTATAACTACCTGGTGGTATGATTTCTGGTACCGGGAACAATGGTGGAAGTGGTGAAGGTTCTGAAATATCAATGTTTTTTATAATCTAGCAGGTATGGATGAGTGTCGATGAGGGGTACGATGTGGGTTCGGTCCCATATAAGTTAATCCCTACCCTGATTTTAATTGAAATATCTGTTAGTCAATTCATAATTAACAATTATTCTTATCGATAGTTTAATTTGTTTTCGAGTTGCATTTAAGTTAATATTTTGGAAAGTTAGAGAAGTTTAAATTTAAAAGATTTAGTTTTTCCTGAGCTAATATACTTGTTATTTTGTCAGCATTTCACACAGATCATGGTCAATCAATGATCAGAGGTAAATATTCTGCACCTCCCTATTCATTATGTTATACTATTGTTTTGTAAAAATCTACCTGGTGTAGGCTGGATAAATTCTGAAAATTTAATGAGATCATTTAATAATGTATAATAGTAATAATGTTTTTTTATACCTAATATTATTTTAATTAGTATGTTTTATTAATATGTGTCACATAAATAATTATCTATATTTCTAACTAGCAAATTATTTTATGAACATTATATAGACAGATTCACCGCAAAAACAAAAAAGTTATATAAATTTTACCTGGTTCTTCTCCTGTAATATCAAATACTTAATGTATTTTTGAAACTATAAATTTTATTATTAAATTATTTGAAACCTTTGGCTACCTTCATGTGTGTGTATGATCGGTCTCGGATAAATTGGCTCTGTAATAGGTATAACAATATTTGGTTTTATTATTGATTAATATTGATTTCCGTTTTTAATATTCAACTTAGTTTTACAATAATAACCTACCTGGTTCAGGGACAGAATACGGCCCTGTAATTTAAATATGATTAAATTAATATCTAGGTTTGTCTCGGTGGTGAAATATAAAATGAAACAAAAGCGAAATAGTTTGTGTTAAATCTAGGTTGTTGTGATGTAATAAATTATTAAAATCAATTAAATATATACCAGGAACAGGGCTGGGGTAGGGCTCGTTGTCTGCAATATTATAAGTAATATCATTAGTTTAATTTTTGATTTTATTTATAGTGCAAAAAACCAAGATGCATTTATGCCAAACGGCATTCCTTCACTTCGTAATGTGGATAGTAACTCACATTAGTTATTTACAATTTTAAATACCTAGCTTAGGCAAAGAGAGAATATTTTCCTGAAATGCATGAATATTTTCCTGAAAATGCATGCATGATATTTGATATTTTTAATGCCAGTACAATATGTTTTTTTTTTAGTAGCAATCTAAGCGTAAATAGAGAAACTATTGAGGAATGTTTCGTATTGTTTTTGATTTGTGCTTGTTTGTGTACAACCCATTTTATTATGAAACATTGTATGCACTATTTTTATCGCATCCTGCACCTATATATTCCTTTTTTTTTAATCAAATATTCCTGTACCTGTATGTGATTCTATAACATAACACGTTGTATATTTTTGTTATAAATGTATGCACAAGTGGTGAAATAATACACATGAGAGACAAATACATACCTGGAACATGCCAGGGTCCTATTGGTCCTGCAATAACATTTGTTTAACGTCATTATTAACCCAAGTCAAGTTAAGAGTGCGTCTCTTGCTCTGCTACTTCTAACTCATTTCGACAAGCAACCTACCTAATATTTGTTGGATACAGTTCCGTAGTATTATATAGCAAAGTTCTGCAATAAACATAATTTGATTTGTTCCATGTGCCATTTGATCTAATCTGTGTGAAATGGTTTACTAAATGTCGACGTTGTCAAACAGGTAGCCTACTACACGTATCGTGACGTGCGCAAGCGCCTACATTAAGGTATTTGGCGCGAAATGTTTACATATGTAAAGCATATAAATAAGTATTATGTAATTGTTTATGATATTGTGGAACCGTTTCCCACAAAGTTCTTGTTGTTGTAGTAGATAGGATACTATTTGCATCGATTGATAGCGGTTAAAGATGATAATGAGGTCTAATCCAACTTGGGTCAAATGTATTAATTAGTTTCTGGTAGTGCAATAAAATGACATAAAATAAACTGATATAAGTACCTGGTAATGGATATGGCTCTGTAAACAAATGAACGAAGAGTAAGAAGATAAGCTACATGACGTTTTTTTAAGAATGAAGATGCTGTTACTTACTTGACCCATCCACGCAGTGCTTAGTTATAGAGTGCAAATTCAATGAATGCATGAATGTACGTTACAGAAAATGCTTAGTGCTGTAGGTCAGCCATTACTGAACCACCGAATAAAATTCATAGACCACTCTTGATGACATGAACAAACAGTGTCACATGTTTTTGTTCATTCTGATGGATATGTTTGAGAATCCACGTGTAATAGGTAGTGTAGTGATCGTACGCTACGCTGATTCACATTTGAAATTCTCACGTGATTCTCTGCTTTCTGTTGGATAGTTATGGATTGTACCTGGGAACGGTTGTGGCGGCGGTGTCGGGAGCGGACTCGGCCCCTGACCTGCAATAAAAGCACAACTTGTACTTGTTGGGCTGGCATTCAGCCATTGTCACTCTACGATATGTACTTTACCGAAAGATGAGTGACCGCAGACGTAAGCAGTGGCTTCCCTGCTGGAATGGACTGAATTTCAGAAGGCAGAGAGTCATTGTGAAGAAACCTGTACCTTTAGAGCAGAATTCATAGCCCTATGAGGGGCATTCCAAAAAGGGGATAGGTTTCCTTGGTACTTGGAGGCACTCACTGAAGGGGCACTGTCCGCAGGCTGCACACTTGGAGTAGAGTCCGTATCCTGAGGAGAAGCAGGCGCACACGAGACAGTTGCCCAGGGGACCACGCTCGTAGTACATATCGCCCACTTCATTACACTGGTGCTCTGTAAAACGAAATCAGAAATATGTTCACAAAGTTAAAATAATTCATGTAAAAATTTGGGTAAAAAAATGCCTTTAGAGATGAACACATGATTTTTTGATTACATAATATTATATTGTAACTTCTGTAAAAGGGTACAATCTGCGAAACTTACCGCCAGTAGAAGGCCACTGGGGTGCAGGGCTGGGCAGGCCTGGAGTCAAGGAGCCGTAGCCGCCGCCTGATGCCTGCGCCTGTGCTTGCGCCTGTGCTGATGCCGAAGAACCGAAGCCGCCGCCAGAAGAAGGCCACTCAGACGTAGGGGGCTGGCCGAATGGACTGCCTAGACCGCCTAGACCGCCGCTTAAACCGTCGCCTAGACCACCGCCTAGGCCACCACCTGACGCCTGTGCTTGGGCCAGCGCCTGCGCGGACGCCGAGGAGCCGTACCCGCCGCCAGGAGCGGAGGGTATGCCGAACGGGCTGCCTAAGCCGCCGCCTAGACCGCCGCCTAGGCCACCGCCTAAACCACCGCTTAAACCGTCGCCGTAGCCGCCGCCTGACGCCTGGGCCTGCGCCAGCGCCTGCGCTGTGGCCGAGGAGCCGCCGCCAAATCCGCCACCAGATGGCCACTCGTTGTTGAGTAGGGGCTGGGGCGAGGGGCTGAACCCGCCGCTAGGAGTAGGCCAGTCGGGCAAGGAGTTCGGCGACGATGGGCCGAACCCGCCGCTTGACGACAACGCCTGCGCCGAAGCCGACGCCGACGCCCCGCTGCGCTCGTCCTCCGACCCTAAATACAATCCGAATTGCGTTAATTAAAAAACACATGAGAGCCTGAGAAACCCCAATACGCAAGGAGAATCTTTGTTTTTATTCCTCTAGACCAGATAGTGCCAGCTCATGGCGTTCCATTAAATATGCAATCCATTCGTCACACCACTGCTTGGTAACATTGCATTTTCAGTTTCAGTTGTGTTTCTTCCTCCGCAACATATTAATTTATGCAATACAGTAAATTAAAACTAGATTATAAAGATAACGGCTTACATTCTGAGGCTCCTTCCCAGGCGCAGGCGAGCGCCACGCAGGCCAGCAGTGCTAGGACCCTGGCAGTCCACATGTTGAGAGTAGGGGAAGCCTTCAGACCTTAGCGAGCGGCGTCCACCACCCACCGAAGATGGCAGATCCCACCGCACGCAGCTATTTAAACCATTGCCACTTTACGCAATAATAACTATAACAAATCGATCGAGCAATGAAAACAAAATTGAAAAAGTATACAATTTTAATTTATTTAACTTTTAATAATATAAACGGGGCGTGACGCCAATATAGAGTGAATTAAATAGCTGAGTGAGAACCGTAGATGATATTGAGCGACACGTGCGGATATTAAACGTAGTTCGAAGTAGAACGTAGGTATTACGTAGTATCACACTTGCCGCGGCTACAGCGCAGCGCAAACACCTACGCACTATTATTACGCATATATAAATCGCAAATAATTTAGAATTAGTATAAAAAATACAATTATTCCTCAGCGTATCCAAACATTTCGAAAGTAATTTGAACTTTAGATATTTATTTATACGAAGTTGCAGCTGTTTAATAACACGGGCGTATTAAAGCCGTAGAGTCGTAGGGCTGTCGGGCCGTCGGGCCGTGGGGCTGTGGGGCTGTCGGGTCATAGGGCTATCGGGCTGTGGAAGTGACGCTCTACGCTGGCACGCCAGCAGATAAACCAATATTTTATTTATAAACTATGACGCTAATTATTGTAGTTCATAAGGGAGCTTCCGAATTACCTACATACGTCATATTATACCGCCTTGGAGATATCTCGATAAGATGCAAAGCTATCAGGAAAAGGTCAGGTTAGGTAAAAAAAGTTGTGATTAGCGAGGATCGGGTAAATGTTGCCTTGCATCTTGTAGTGATATCATATGCTGTGGTGTGGGAAGCGACTTATGGACTAATCAATTATAATATCCTTAGGTCGAGGTGAGAAAATTTAGCTGGTGTAACTACAAGGCGTGTATATAATAGTTTTCGTTCTGCATTCAATAAAACTTGTGTGAATAAAATGCATACAAAGGTGAGGCGATGGCGGGCGGATGAGGGGGCGGCGACGGGCGGAAGCGCGCGCGCTAATGACTATACTGCGGCCCCGCAGTCGCAACGCTCGCGCTACGTTACCGCACCGCACCCGCACCGCACCCGAACCGCACCCGCACCGCACCGCACCCGCTCCGCACCCGCACCGCACCCTCACCGCACCCGCACCACAACACCGACGACTTTTTTATAGAGCAAGTAATTCAAAATAGTTTTATTATTATTAGCTAGCCTATCAGATCCCACTGCCAGCAGTGGCCTCCCCCGCGGTCTTCCACTTGTCACGGTCCAATGGAACCTCGGTCCAGTCTTTCTGATGGGCGTCGAGATCGTCACGCCATCTTTTTTGGGGTCTACCTCTTCGCCGAAATCCGCCTTGAGGTACCCAATTCTCTGTGACGACCTTAGCCCATGGATCCGGGTGCATCTGACAAACATGTCCGTGTCCGGCCTACTCCCATTTCAGTTTGGCGGTTTTAAACCCTACATCAGTTCATCACTATTATCAGTTACGCCCGTCTTGGCTCGCAGTGTGGTGTTTCGTACTATGTCGGTTCTTTTGACGCCTAGGATGCGTGCCATAGGTCTTTGGCAAACCTTGAGTTCGGACTGTTGACCGTTTCTTTTAAGTGATATGGGCAGATCGCACTTCATAAATTGTTTTACCGACCAGCTTTTCCAGGCAATTTTCTATAACTATATTTTGTTTAAAACTTAATTTAGAAACCACTTTTGATAGAACTTCATAGCTAACAATAGAACTGTTAGATACTTATATTTAACCGACTTCAAAACAAAAAGGAGTAGTTTCTCAATTTGGCTGTTTGTCATTTCATCAAATAAGTTATTTAGTGTAGATTTATTTGTAGGTTAGGTTAAAATCTTACATAATGCTAAACGCCCTCAACTTAGAACTTTTATATTTTTTGGTTGCTGTAAATATTTAAATAAACCAGTTTATAACGGTCTTTTGTTCGGGTTAGGTAGAAATACCAAGTATATATATATTGATTACCACATTAGCGAACAATATTGTAGGAACTTTTCATAACTACCATAAAGCAGACATTAATACTCCATCGTAATAAACTTCAGGACAGTCTTTCACGAAGCATTTCCGGTCTTGCGTTGCGTACAGTTCAGACTGTGACACTCGAGTTTAACACTTAATCCGAAAGTAATTTTATTTGTAAGTAATGCCTTCCAAAGTACCCCTCCAGCTATTAAAATGACTAGAGCCTCTCTATCATCTAATCTTCTTCTTAGCGAGTATATCTAATGGAAGTACGTCATTGTTCACCACCGTTCCCGTGCTCTGATTCCACGGATATTATTTAGTTGTTGTAATGAGCACTAAGCAAGCGCTTCTTGACGCAACATGATTGATTAATACCGCCGACACCGGCAGAATGGATTGACATTCCGAGATTGTATTTTCCTTTTGATATATAACTACGGGTATACGTATACCTTTTGTACTCACCTGCCGTATCCTATACATACATACATATAATCACGCTTTTATCCCTAATGTGGTAGGTAGGGCTTAAACGACCTAAACAAAGGTCGTTTCGCCACGTCCGACAAAGTATTGAAGGTTATTTCAGATAGATTTGTATGGATATTGCTGTAGTGACAGGTTGTCAGCCCATCGCCTAAATTACAATATACAGAAACCCTCGGATCCCTTAGCTGGTTTTTACAGCATGCCCGGGGGTAAATGAAGCTGGCACATTCTATGTTTTTCTCTCGTTCCCAGTCCAGCGTGGAAGAAACATACATGATCATCTAAACTAGAGTGAATTAATTTAGAGGAAAGTGTGTTTTACTTTACACTTTCCGTGTTACGTCCCAACGATCCTAATTAAAA
The DNA here is from genome assembly GCA_949820665.1 of Scrobipalpa costella. NCBI lineage: Eukaryota > Metazoa > Arthropoda > Insecta > Lepidoptera > Gelechiidae > Scrobipalpa > Scrobipalpa costella. The sequence continues at coordinate 572,849 of OX463295.1, forward strand.
TTAAAATCACCTACTTCCATTGTTACATTACAAAGACCTAACTTTTTAGTCCCGTTTTTGAGTAAAGCACGTCTTTGTTTAAGAAATAACCAAAGTAAATAAAGCAATGCAATGTGATATCATTATGTAAAGCAGGAGCAGCGAGGGTTGCTCAACTCGCTCTTTCATTTTGCTGCACGTGTGAAGCTGGTCCGGCCACCACTGTTAGAGGATCTTTGCTTTGCATACATTTGCCGGGTTTTATGCACCCAGAGTGCTATATGACACGAGTGTTATGTTGATGAGGTTTAACGCAAGTGACACTTTTGAATATGCTACATTTTATTTATTTTAAAATACATTTTCATTTCAGAAATATGTTATGCCCATCTTGTGACACTTTAATATTTAAGTTAAAATGCTCTTTTCGGTGGAACGAAATACGGTGAATTCTTACGTTACGTATGGCATTCGGAGTGAGCGGAACGAACGAGCCAAAATGTGACAGTTAAACTTACGTTTATACAAGCAAGTTTGAAATATAAGTTACAGTTATACCTGTTGATGTAAAATAAACAGAGGCGTTGGTTCAGCGCCGGCGGTGCGCTAACTTACAAAAATGCAGCGTTTAACTTAGCGTTCAAGTTTCATAGCTAGTTTGCTTGCGATAGTGGTCGCCGGCGCGACGGCGCGACAACGCGCGGCGGTCGTGCATGCGGCACGTGACCAGCTGCGTCTGGAGGAGCTTCATGCAGCTTACAGCAACTGCACCAGGACGTGTTACGTACATAATTCACTATTCACTTACGCTCAACTTTATAAAGCGAAGTTTCACGGAACTCCGCAAATTCTGTGTAGATTTGCATTTCTCGATGATTTGGATTTGACACAGTTTTAAAGGGTAAAAGCCCGGAGGCATTTCTCACTTGCATATGTTTGCCATGAGGGTTCCGAGTAAGGGTATCTGAGGAACACTCGAGGCAAATGAGAGGCTCGGGCCGCGGTCCATGGGGGGGATGGGGGGGACCGGCCGGACCGGAACCGGAACCCGGCGGCCTAATGAGGGTCTGCTGCGGTTGATTGTTCCGCGCCTCATCACGGATATTGTGCGAACTGCCCGCACCAAATTTTTTTTAATGGATTCTTGGAACCCAGAAGATGCCTGTTCATTCCGACTTTGTAGTTCCCTACCTTTTTGCTGTGCGCCGCGCCATAAGAAAGATTTTTGAAATTTTTCTTACCTTGGAACATAGGAATATTATCTAAAATTCTGTTAACACAGCATCGCTTATATAATACTAACTGCCTCCGTGGTCTAGTGGTTAGAGCCATGGACTCCCGATCCGGAGGTCCTGGGTTCGATTCCCAGGGGGGAAACACAAAGTTGATATTTGAGAATTTATCACTTTGTGATTTTTTCTCCAGTTTGGTTAGGACATTGCCGGTTGAATCACCTGATTGTCCATAAAGAAAAGTTTCTGTGCTTCATTGGGTCGATAGACTCGATACCCACTCGACAGAAGAGGAATATAATAATAAATAAAATAAATTTGATGAGTGGAAGACCGCGGGGGAGGCCTTTGCCCAGCAGTGGGATCTAGTAGGCTAGCTATAATAATAATAAAATAAATTTCTTTATTTCAGGGTACAAGCCCCATACATTACATTAAATTATGATAAAAAAGTCGTAATTTCGTCCTTCAAACAAAAGTCTCAGCAAAACCTTCTAATATGTAGAAATCCCCACAAAAAACAAAACGTCATTTCACAAAGTAAGCTTAACATTTTTAAGGCTAAATCGTAAAATATTTTAACACATTCATATTTCAGTGTTAACGGTAAGTATAGCGATGTTGTCGGGGTGTTGCAGGGGTCGCGGGGGTGTGTTTGATGAGCTGGATGTTACGGCACTCCAGCTCTGCTTACTGCGTGTTAACCGACTCGAGAAAAAGACCGGAGGTGCTTTTGGCGCGGCTCCAAGCACCACGAGCGACCAACTAATGCACATGTTTATTTATTGGTTGCATCCGGTGTATTGGATTGGAAAGCAAACTGCTTGTGATCAAGCCTTCACATAAAATTGCTCCGTCTGCCGCGAAGATGTTTACTAGGAAAATATTATTTAACTTGTAGTGTGCTTGTCGTCGAGCTGCAGTTGGTTGTTGTCAGCACGGCAGCAAGCGGGCGCGTGGCGTGCGGCGCGTGCTAGCGGGCAGCGTCCCGTCTCCGGGTGAAGTAGTGGCGCAATTTTCCCCTATCTCTTAGCGCCGGCGAGCCAATCGGGTAAGTGGCTCGTATTTCACTGGATTTGTGGCCGCTCCGGTTCGATTTCCCGTTTAAGCGAATTATAAAGCGGCTTGAGACGCCTACCAGTCTTTAACGGAAAATTCTTTTTATCTTTTCATGTTTAAATAAAGTGGTGGAATGGATTTTTATTTTGTTCAGGGTAATTTGATTCTGTAAATGAAAATGAGAGCGGGGTTTATCCGTGCATCTGTCCTCTCGGTGGCGGTGGCTGTGGGGTGGCGAGGGCTCGCGCGCTCTCGTGTTGACTGAAAGTGTTTGCTCAAGTTATCAGCCTCTTGGAATCCGCCCAAGTTTGCCGACGTCTTCAGCTCATGTCGATTATTCTTCAATAATAAACGACATGTTTGTACCCATTGAGTTGAATGTGTGCGGATGCTTGGCTTTTTATGTTTCAGATATGATGTGCCCATAATCCGGTTTCTAGTGCACAGGGTTGTTGTTCAGGTCTTCGTCTCTCTACAATATTTAAAGCTGGAGGGTTGAGTTTGAATTGAAGGTAGAATAACGTTGAGTTGCATTTGTTTGTAAACAAATATTGCTCCAGAAGTGACAGTAATCACAGCTTCTCTGCGGTGAGCGGGGCGGCGGCGGGGGAAGTCACTATTTCAGAGAGAAAACATTTGTCAACAAACCTTTTAGATGGATCGACAAACCCCCGTCATAACTTCACATTGAAACGGCTGAAATCTTTATTTTCCTCCTCAAGTTATCTGTCCTTTGTTTGGGAAAAGCATTTTTTCGCGACCCCCCTGAAAGGTTTCCGCCACCTTATTTATTGACGACTTGATAAAAATAAGTCTTGGAAAATTGTCACCCCGTCGGCCTCGGCGGCTGTGTATTTTTCATTCGATTCGCTTGTTTGCCGTTACCGAAAGCGATTACAGTTGTGTAGATTGAAAAATTGGAGCGGCGTCTTGCGTTGTTGTTGGCGCGATTCGAAACATTTTTACTTTCTTAGTGCAGCAACACACATGCGTCACTTACTGCGCTCAAGGTTTCGCTCAACATGATGTCAATGCTTTTTGTAAGCAACACACGTGTATCACCTTACGCTCTACGCGCATAGCGATGAACTTTACGTCGGCGTATCCTTCTGCCAGTACGCGTGCACAGAGCGTAAGGTGACGCGCGTGTGTTGTAGGCAATGCAAAAAGCATTGACAGCGTGTTGAGCGAAAGCTTGCGCGCAGTAAGTGACGCATGTGTTTGCTGCCCTTATTCGACCTACTGATGCGCAGAAGTTGGACAGAAACTTCATATAGCGGATACTATGTCATCACAAGCTACGAAGTGTTCTACTGTGGAATTTTTTCATCAACACAAAAGCCATACAGCCTGCTAATTAAGGTCAAAGAGCCTTGCTGCCTACTACTAATACAATACAATATTCTTTATTGCAAAAAGAAACAAATACAACTGAAATAAAAAGGAACAAACGTGACAGTACAATATAGGTGGGTCCTTATTTCTAAAGCAGCAATTTCTACCAGGCAACCTTTGGGTATAGAAATTGTACAAGTTGCATATTAGTACATATAATTTATTTACACACTATAAAATATTTTTTTGTCAGACGTGGCGAAAGCGCCTTTTACGAGGCGTTAAACGCTCTGCCTACCCCGTAAGGGATAAAGACGTGATTTATGTATGTATGTATAAAATAAATAATACCTGCCTCACACAGTAAAAAAATCACCACACTAGTATAAAACACAAGTGTCTTCCTCCTGTCTGTCCCTATGTCAATGTATGTTTAGATCTTTAAAACAACGCATCGGATTTTGTAGCGTTTTTTTTTTAAAGTTGATTCAAGATAAAGGTTTATGTGTATAATAGATTGTTGTCGTGTCGTTATTTAATACTAGAGGCCCGCCCCGGCCTCGCACGGGTGCAATGCTACGTAGCATAGTCGCTAGTATTAAATAAAGACCCGACAACAATATTGATAACCACTATAATAGGGAAGGGTGTTCGAAAACATAGCCTGCTAATAATTACAGTGGAATATCTCTACTTTAGAGCCTTCTTCTTCTGTCGAGTCTATCGACACGATGAACCTTGGTGTCAGAGTTTTTAAACCGCCTAGTAGCACAACTATCAGGCCTCTGACATGGTTTGAGTAACGACCACTATCAAAGACAGCGACCGGGACCGACGGCTTAACGTGCCCTCCGAAGTACGAAATCTTTTTCTTTTTCGGACAATCAGGTGATTCAGCCTGCAATGTCCTAACCAAACTGGGGAAAAACTCACAAAGTGATAAATTCTCAAATAACAACTTTGTGTGACCCCCAGGGGGACCCCCTGGGAATCGAACCCAGGACCTCCGGATCAGGAGTCCATGGCACTAGCCACTAGACCACGGAGGCAGTTAAGAGAGCCGATGTGTGTATAAGATGTGGCTGGTGTTGGACTGATTCCGTGGTCTAGTGGTCAGAGCTATGGCTCTTTTTGTTGTTGTTGTTGTTCTTTCCAGAATGGTTAGGACATTGCAGGCAGATTTGCTGATTGTCCGAAAGGTAATATTTATTTATTAGAAAATCAATATAATCCATGTAAATTGTCGGTCCAGTGCCTGATTCCTCTTTGGTTGTGTCAGTCAATCTGTCCTAGGTGATTTAAGGAATACAGAGTGCACTTGTGTGCTGCGCAAACACTCGGTCATTTTAAACTAGTCCCACTTTGATGATCGATCTCTGGGAGATTCTGCCACCAACAACCCATATATATAGTCCTCCAAAGACTATTATTGAACGTCGCGGTGTTGTTCTGTTACCTATTTGGCGGGAGGCTGGCAGCTACTCGTGGATAACACTGACATCACTTGCCGAAATTGCCTCGCTGCCAGTAACGGAACGGTCAGAACGGTCAGATCCACAAGCAAACCAGCGAGCGCCTTCCAATTACATGCAACTTTCAATAAAACGTTCCATAATTAAAACATTCCAATGAGAGTTGTGCAAGAGAGTGCGTAACCCTAACATCAACCAATCAACGAGTATTGAATTGACATTAGTGACAGCGAGATGATCTAGTGGTCAGAGCCATGGGCTCACGATCCGGAGGTCTTGGATTCGTTTCCCAGGTGGGGAACACAAAGTTGATATTTGTCAATTTATTACTTTGTGGGGTTTTCCCCACTTTGGTTAGGACATTGCAGGCTGAATCACCGGATTGTCCGAAAAGAAAGAGGATTCCTTGGTCGCTGTCTTTGATAGTGGTCGTTATTCAAACCATGTCAGAGGAATAAATAGCTGTGCTACTAGGCGGTTTGAAACTCTGACACCAGGATTCATCGGTTCTATCGTCTCGAGAATCCACTCGCTAAGAGAAAGAATAAAACATTCCAATAAGGATTGTGCAAGAGAGTGCACTCCCTAACATCATCCAATCAACGAGTATTGAATTGACATTAGTGACAGCGAGATGATGGCCGATGGGCGAGATAGCTAAACTAAACGACTGCCGATCCGTGGCGATAAGATCACTGCCTCCGTGGTCCAGTGGTCTAAGCCATGGGCTTTCGACTCGGAGGTAGTGGGTCCGATTCCCACGGGGGAAACACAAAGTTCATATTTGACAATATACCACTTTGAGAGGTTTTCTCCAGTTTGATAAGGACGATGAATACTGAACCACCGGATAGTCTGTAAGAAAAAAGATTCCGATCGTTGTCTTGATAGGTTGCCTGTTATCTGTGCTATTAGGCGGTTTATAAACTAACTTTCGGGTTCATTGGGTTGTTCGTGTCGAAAACCCACATGCCGCCGGTCGTGGCTGATTTTGATTGCACTTCGTTGCTCCGCTTCTTCGAATGGGTTAGTAATTAGAAACAAACCCCAAGACGCCAGCTATCGTTTGCTTCTCCTTTGCGACCCACTTCTGCGTCTACGAAGCTTCAGTTTTATTGTTGCCAACAATATCCGATTCAATCTAACGTAAAACTGCTGCCGCTTGTTGGTTTGTTCTAAACACAACTACAATGAGTCTCAAATATCCTGCATAAAAAGCGGTTAACTATTTTCTGAGTTTCTTTCTTTCTCCAGCTTTAAGAACTGCCGTAGCTGCGTCCCTGTCTTGCGTGTATAAAACACAATATTGCCATCATTAGTGTTCTGAGCGCGCGGAGTTTTACGTTTATTATGGAAGTTTCGCTGTGCAAACTGCGAAGGATAGACTCCGCCGAATTTTCTCACCGCCGGGATTTCACGTGCGGTTTGCTGCTATTTGTGGCCTTCGTTCCATTAATTTAAATGCCTATTTATTAACTTGCTTCTCTGCCGTGTATATCGTAGAGAACGACAGCGTGAGGTCCAAAACTCGGCACAAGCTTTACTTTTCTTGATTATATGATTCAACTGTCTCAATATTAACTAAACTAGGACAAGCTTTCTTATGAATTTCTACTTCCACGAGAGTTTAAACCCAAACCTCTAAACCGCAGAGGACAAAGCGCTTGAGCGATGTAATCGGTTTACATATTTCTATTGAACGTATTTATTCTGCCGATGCGACGCCCGATGCGCGTCATTTTGCAAATCTTTACCTTGCGATGTCTATTTACTACAATAAAATCCTTTCCGGGGCTTCGCTACATCCGACATTAATCGGATAAACCTCTTTGCATGTTAAATCGGCTCACAATATGCTCGTTCTGTTTCTGTTGCCCAACAGTACAATATGCAGGTTATTAAAGACATGTTGATCCCTCAAAGCAGTGCCGCTGCCGCGGGACGGACAGCGCTTTATATCACAATTTTCCAGGGATTTTTCTTGCATGTTATATAATCTGTAAATGCGTTTTCTATTGCCTCAGCACGTGAGTTCTTAGAAATGTTTCTGTAGTTGAATAATTATTAGGTCAATTAACGTAACAAATGAACCGTAAAGACCAATAAAATATTTCATTTAGAATACCTTTACTTTTGTTATTTAAGTTAATGAGTTTCCTGTGGAATATAAGACATTTTCTCGCGGACAGGAGAATATACTTCTCAATGATGCTTGTATTTTTTATTCGTTGGAATTTGAGTTTTAATTAGCTATAAAAGACTTAGCATTAGTTAGATAGCAATAGGCCAGGTACTTTCGATCTCTATCAGCCATTTGCGGGATGACCATAAAAGAAGCAATCGAAATGAGGTTTTGAGGTTTAGTAGTTATTAAACTATTGTGTTTGCATCGTTGGAGCTGCGCTGCAGGTGCGCGTGGGCTGTGCGCGCGCAGGTCGGCGGCTCGGCGCTTGCGCAACTTGCAGCGTGTGGGCCGAGCGCACCGCTAGCTTCATTCATGGCGCCTCGCCACTGTCCACTGCACTAGTACAAGCTTTAGGAAACCGGCTCGTATTGGGCGTATGGTACCGTTCTCTACCATCACTATTATTTATTGATGGGTATTTAACATTCTAATGAGCTCTGATAGTGTGGTCTTACGAGATTTCGTTGATGATTTCACCGTAACATAAAAGCGGTGTTGATCTACTGCCTGTGTACGAAAGCGGCGAAAATGTCCGCAGTTTGTAGTCTCTGTTAATTGTTATTTATTGTTTCATTATTTCTTCTCCTCGTTGAGGTAGACTCGCCATGGACACTCGTAATTTATACTCTGTTAATATCTCTGTCCATACTCTGTTCGCCGACGACTTAATTCGTTTTGTTTGTCGAAACCGTTCTTTTTCCCACATTCGTCTATTAATTTAATGAAGCAGCGCCGCGCGGAGCACTATTTCACGTAGTACGACTATAAACTGACAAAATAAATGAAAGAGGAACATAAATAACATGGAGAGACGTCCTCTGAATAGCAATAACCGCGCCAGTTTAAATACTACATTAAATACGAGCAGCCGTTCAGACAAATTCCATTTTATGATGTACGAGACAGGTTATTACTAAATTACATTTAGATGATGTTCTTTAATAACTTATTTTGTTAAATTATAAAGTTTGGTATTTATTACTTAGAAAAATATATCAGTGCCATTGATCTATTAAGTACGATTGATATACACTGTTATTTACACCAGTGATACTCAGGAGTATATTTGAACGAAGACTCAAAATAAACAAGAAAAGAAATGACCAATAACGGGTGGTGAGACTGTGACATTTATCTATTGACTAGCTTTCCGCCCTGCGGCTTCAATCAGTCAGTAAGGACAAACTATTTTATAAGTATAGATTTTTTATTTTTTATTATCTTTAGTTTACATATGACAATCGGTGTCGTTAAACCCGATGATCGAATCATACCTGTCAGTCAAACAAATTAGTTAACATTTGAACATTATATTGATATTACGGCTCTGTGAATATTTTCAAACCACTTAAAATATAGTCAAGTAGAATCTGAATGAAACCGTTCTCACGGGTCTCGACTGTTGTCACCTGTCACTCGTCACCATCACTAGGCGGAATGTGTGCGAGCACTTCACCACTTCAACATCTTGGAAAAGTAAAAGTGCTCTTAGTATTGACGACAGCTCCGTTACTGAATGTGTGGACGAAGTTGATTTCGATTTGCGCTGGGATAAGCTGGTGACTTAGTGAATCTCCTTTGAGCCGAGCGCCTGCGTTTGTGTTGGCATTAGCTGGCGGCTTTGTGCCTCGCATGTTTGATCAGGCGCTCTGAGTACTGAGCGCTAAGCACCGAGCGCTGAGCTGCGAGCGAGCTGGGAGCGCCCGGTGCGCCAGTTGCGCCACTCACATCACAACGCCGTGTTCCGGCTGATAGGTAATTTCCGGCGCCTCTGTCACGACACTCGCTGGTACTCTCCACTCGCGCGGCAACGACTTAATTACCAAAGACTTGTCAAACTACCACCTAAGTGCTACTCTGTAAGGCGAGGTACTGTTTTAAACTTCACCAAAGAAAACCTTGACAGTAATCAACTTTAAAGTTTGGAGACAACGTCTACTACGAAGTCTTGGAAATATTTACCGTGAAGTTTTATTTTCCTTTCTGTAATTTAAGTACGCGGCTGATAACCAAGTAAAACCAGTCTCCTTTTGTCCCTCTTACACATGATAACTTAATTGAAGAAATAAATTAACTTAGTATGAAAGCCTTTGTTAACACGGGCACCAGTGAAATAAAATGGTTTCTCACTTGCTGTAGGGTTAAAATTCTTTCTTCTAGAATCGACCTACAATACACGTGTCTTCGTTTAGAACATGCACACCGGACGTTGGCAACAGTTTGATATCTCATCTAAAAGTTTGATGAAAGTGGAGGGATCAGCGTGAACGAATATTTACCACTCGATGAGTTGCTACATATAATCGCGCCATTATCCGAACTAAACAAAGATCGTTTCGCCACGTGTGACAAAGTTTTGAGGGTTATTTAAGATAGATTTGTAGGTATATTGCAGTAGTGACAGATTGTCAGCCCATCGCCTAAATTGCAATAAACAGAAACGTCTTTCAAACAACATTATACTATATTTATTATACCAATGTGTGTTATCTACTACTTTATAATAAACCTACTGATGAGTTTTTGCATATCTACGAGCTAAGATTGTACTTTGGAAGATTTAGTTTTCAACAGATTTTCCAACCTATCTCTACACCTGGTATAGTAGGTATTCGAGTATATTTTGTAGTGTTGTGTTACTCGTATTATTTTCTGAAGTATTTTACGAATGCATATGAAGCTTTAAATAAATCATCGCTCATCGTAAAGTTTATTGGCTTTAAGTTTGTTTCTAAAATCAAGTTAGAACTAGGTTTTCAAGCTAGATATTGGTATAGTGATAGATAACGTTTTCCCGTTGGGCTTGTCATATAGAGCAGTACAAACGAGATAATTGATAGCCGCATCTGTCACAATCTGCCCGCTGACGATGACCAGCACTGCGGGGCGCGGGGCGCGGGGTGTGGGGTGGTCTAAACTACGTACAATACCTACTGGGATGCATTTTCAATATTGATGGCATTTCTGTCATGATGCAGAGTTCCTTTTTTAATCGTATAGTTAAATTAGTTTATTAATTTATCCATTAAATTTATACCTTTGTTACCGTTAGTCCCAGTTACTATCGTTTAATATCATGGATAATAGTCGATAAGCCATTCCAGAGGCCAGTGCTAAACATTGGCGGCTTGATATCTCTGACCTAATCTAGGATTGGATCTAGTTTCCCCTCTGGGTTGCGGAGGTCAGATGGCAGTCGCTCTGTGTAAAAACCAGTACCCTTGTTCAATTCCCTAGATTAGGTAGCCGTCCCCGTGAGATACGGGATAAGGCTAGGGAGATGATGATCCATTAAAGGTACCTTTATTGTTCGTGTTGTATCTTTTATGGATTAATTAATTTTGTTGTAGTACCTACTACCTAGTACTGTGGCCAAATAGTAGAATTGTACGCGAACGATACAATAAATACAAGTCTCCTGCTATGACTCTCCTGTGCGAGAATTTATCTGGATTTCTTAGAAATAATCGATGAGGGTCTGATTGGTTTCCGAATCTCTGGCAACCCTTGGAGCGCTGCCGGCCAGTAAGTGAATAATTGCTCGGACTGTCATAATTACCCGCCGCGCCTCACGCCGCCCCCCGCGCCCCCCTCACCCCCGGCTACTACTGCCACTCCATCTACCTACAATCTAGGAATCTACTGCTCCGTGTAGTTGTACAATCCATTACAGCCAACTCACTCCTGTATTTAGATTGATGATTTGAATTCTACTCGGAGCCGAATTTCTGCAACTTGAAATGCAACGGCGCTAATGTTTGTTTGTATATAGTACGATGGTGTTTCAGTCTCAAAATATAGAATGTGCTAGCTGTTTCTGCTTACGGCAGGCATGCTGCAAAAAAAAAACAGTAATATTGTAAGTCAAACATGGCGAACACGCCCTTTGACGTTCATTTTACACTCTTATCTGGAACAGGCGTTTTTATGTAGGCTATGTGTTTCTGTAATACTTAAAATTGTTTGTTTTTGTTGCAGGTAAGACCATTGGAAAAATTATGAAGCTTCTGGTACTTCAACATACGGTATGTACATAGAGTAAGTAGGTAAATAGAGATTTAGGCCTGGCAGACGGCGTGACATCCTTTTATTTCTATTATCTTTTTTGTAATCAATCATTTATAATATCTTCGCAATTATAATAAATATAAAAAAAATAATTGTGACGCCGTCTGCTGTCCGCCAGGCGAGATTGCGCGCGGTATAAAGTTAGTTAGTTAGATTTCTTCCATGCTGGACTGAAAGCGAAAGATTCTTCCGTGCTGGACTGGGAGCTGAACATAGAATGTGCCAGCTGCATTTCCTCCCGGGCATGCTGTAAAAACGAGCTAAGGGTTCCGGGGATTTTAGTATATGGCAATTTAGGCGATGGGCTGCCAACCTGTCACTACAGCAATATACCTACAAATCTATCCTAAACAACCCTCAAAACTTTGTCAGACGTGGCGGAACGATCTTCGTTTGGGTCGTTTATGCTCTGCCTACCCCATTAGGGATAAAGGCGTGATTGTATGTATGTATGTATGTATAAAGTTACCCTCTCCTCGTAGCTTTGGAGCAATTGCTGTACATCGCATGTTGTACGCCCACGTGGTGGTTCCAAGATGACTTGCCACAAACATGTAGAGCAGCTAATGTTGTAGCATGAGTTGGCTGAGCCCTTGGCCCCTGACCTGCGCGTGCGTGTGTGGTGTGTGATGCGTGATGCGTGACGTCACTCACATCAAGCTCTAGTTAGTCATCAGAAGCCTTCACTTTATACCATGGAGATCGTAGAGCGCATATTAAAAGATCTCCAGTTACTAAATGAAACTGAACAGATTTTCAGAGGTAGGAGATAATCTGCAAGTTGAAGTCGGAAAGGGAATCAAAGCTTTGCGCTTATTCTTTTGATTAATTCTCTGTATCACCTTGTAGGTTTCGTTGATTGTATTGTCATCTACATGATTAGGCCACCTTCAACGGGTTGAAGCTTTAATTTGTAACGCTATTAAATTGTCGCAGAGGCTTATCGCGTTTACTATGCGGAGCTCTCGGTTAACAAACTGAACAATAAATAACGGTAGAAAAAAATCAAAATACTCATGATACTTATGATATAATCAATCAGGCAAAGTATAATTATTATTTTTTATAACAGACCTACTTAAATTACCTACATGCTACGATTTACTTGATTTCACGCTTTGGCTATAGTTTTCAATATAAGGCATTTAAAATCATGCATGAGTACCAATTTGCCCAACACTTATCGCTCCCACATAACTGTCCGTTCGGGCGTAATTGTAACCGATCATTATAATTAATCCCCTCGATAAACCCCGCACACCATTTCCATACATTATCATGACGGTCGCGTCGCGGTCGCGGGCGCATGCATTCTCTAAACACCCACATGTGATGCCACAGAGCAGGCGAGGCTGTTGCGTGGATGTGCGTGTACTGGCGGCGGGTGTAGTCAGTCGTGTCGACTGCGGCGGGTCTGTGGCGCGGTGGTGCGCCGCTCGGCTGGCTGTCAGCGGCTGTGCCCACGCGGGCGATAGACCGGAACGCTGCCAAAGATCAAAAGGCCGGGAATATCGGGATGAAAGGCTGGGACACGCCGGGAGTCGGGAAACACTCGACGTCGCTTAGTATAGCGCGCTTTTTGCGGAACTATAAAACTAGGGGGCTATATTAAAATATTTTACGGCAAATTTTAAGTTTTTCGTAGTTTAATGAAAATTCAATTAGGATTTGTATGAGCTCTCCTAAAAAGCAAAAAGTAAAATATTTCTTTCTTTAGTTCAGTTTCTAAACACATCTCTACAAGGCAACTTGCTTCGTAATCAATGCGCATGCATGGTAATTTAATTATATTGCTGTTAGATATGCATATATCTAACAGCAATATAATTAAATTACCATCGAGAAGATCAAAACAATGACCGCGTCAAAACAGCGCTGATGACAAAGTACGCTGGTGTCAAAGCTCGGCACGCATCAGTAACCGCTCTGTACAATACTCTACTCTATGCCCCGTTAGTATTACGCAAGGCTAGAGTGGAGGCGCGCGCGCACGGACAGCGGCCGCGGCGCAGCTCACTGCGCGAGACTTGCTGGCCGGTAACGCGCCGCACCCGCTACCAGACAAACACACAATCAAATTAAAAATAAAAATAATTAAAATCCGCTTTTCAAAAAATTGTGAAGTGACAAGTGTTCAAAATTTGAAATACCCGCATTCTAGTGTTGTGAGTGAGATAAGAAAGGTTTGATAAGCGTATAGTATAGTGAGTGTCGCGGGGCGCCATTCATAGAGATGTGTCAATGGGATGATAGTGTGCGCGCGCGCACGCACCGCCATTCACCCTCTCGCTTTAGGTAAGTTTATTTGTGATGATGATTTACCACTGTAAGAACTGTCTTCAACAAATACAAACGATTTTATGGACTTGTATTTTCTTAAATCTTAAAACTTCATCTTTATTGTTGTACTTTTGCCATACTTTGTATCATATTACCATTGCGTGATTTATACGACTTCCTTAGATTTCGGTTTTGAGTGTGGATTAGTAGTTGTAGCAAAAAAATAAGGAAATAAAGTGCGTGTAATTCAATGTCATATTCGCTGAGGTCGGTGTCTTGTTGAGGCTCCGTATCCGTCATCTTTGAAGTCGCTGATTCACGAGATTATATAAAAATAAAATAACATTTTGTCTTCTAAGAACCTGCTAGCTATTGCGAATGTACAGAGTGTAACAAACAGCGTACACGGGGTGTAAGAGACAGAAAGGGCAAGCCAGTCAACGAAACTGAACAACTATCAGCAGGAAATACTTTCAGTTTTTTTACTTACTATACAAATTGTCTGTTCGAGGTGGTCATTTGGGTTTATATGGGCAAGTCATTCCTTTTAATTTCGTGACAGAATTTGCTACTGATAGTTCAGTTATTGACATCATATGTATGGGTGCATAAGTGCATATACCCTTTTTGTTACACGATGATATTTCCTTCATTTTATTGTTATTATAACGTGCATGCAGAGTGAATGTTACTCGTACGTGCCGTGGTTATTGTAATGCGCTGCAAAATATTGTTCAATGGTTTTTCTTATGTTCTTACCGTCCAGGTGTCGATCAAGTTCAAAAGTGCGTCTAACTCTCTAACGGTAGCACTATTATGCATTCTGTGCTTTCGGAAAGCATTTTCCACGTCATTTAATGATGTAACTGCTGATGACCTTTTCATTGAGAGGTTCCCCAGAACAATAAAAACTGTTCTCTGACACGCATGTCCCGAACGAAACGCACATTCGCTTTAAGGGGTCGTCATTCACCTACTCATAGAGACCACTAAAACCTATCAAAATATTGACCACGGTATAATACATAACCGTTACACGCCCCAGAGGTCCCCTAGAATAGTCAAAACTGTCCTCTGATACGCTTGGTCCGAAACTCATACTTGCTTAAAAGGAGTTTCGTCTGCTTACAGCCCACCCCTAATAAAAAACCAATCGAAATATTGAGATCTTTACGATATTCAAACCACAATTAAACTGACATAACAGCTGGTGACCGTTTCAAACACGCTGCAGCAGAGGTTCTCCAGAATAATCCAAACCCCCGTGTAAGATACATAACCCTTTCTTACACGCGCTAGAGGTCCCCCAGAAACTCATACTTGCTGAAAAGAAGTTTTGTCTGCTTATTGAGACCCCCAAACAAAACCAATCGAAATATTGACTACTGTACAACATTAACCCTCTCACACACGCTCTCGAGGTTCCCCAGAATAATCAAAAATATCAACGGCTACCTCATAAAGGGTCATTTTCGCCACTTCTTCTTGGCGAGTAGATTCTCGAGTCGAACGATGAACACCATTGTTGTCAGAGTTTTCAAACCGCCTAGTAGCACAGCTATTAGGCCTCCGACGTGGTTTAAGTAACGACAGACATATTTTTGAGGGTCATATTGAATTGTGAATGGGGTGAGGATAAGTTTAAATTGTGAATTGCCAATAAGTGATATGATGTCTGAAAACTGTTTACTTTTACTGAATTCTACAGTATGCCCGGGAAGAGAAGCAGCTGGAACATTCTATATTTTTCTACATACATACATACATATAATCACGCCTTTATCCCTAATGGGGTAGGCAGAGCGGAAACGACCTAAACAAAGGTCGTTCCGCCACGTCTGACAAAGTTTTGAGGATAGTTTAAGATAGATTTGTAGGTATATTGCTGTAGTGACAGGTTGTCAGCCTGTCGCCTAAATTGCAATATACAGAAACCCTCGGATCCCTTATATTTTTCTATCGCTCCTAAATAGTCCAGCACAAAAGTAACCAAACCACAATCACTTAAAGGAGTCATAATTCGTCTAGTAATTGAGTCGACTAATCAAAACCTATAAAAATATTGAGCTCTTTACGATACTGATAATATAATAGAAGGGCTCATTGCAGTAAGGTCATTGCAACTAGTTATTATTATTAGATAACGAAAAGATATTTCTTTTATGAATGGCGCTGCTGAGAGCAATTTCAAAACCCATTCATGCTCAAAAATTAAGTATAGATAGAGAAATCGTGTTTGTTTGTTTACTACGTATATAAATTGCACCGTGTTTAGTACCTAGAGAGAGCTGACAAAATGGTCGCTTTTCACCAGCGAAGCCGTGCGAGTGCGAGTACGAACAAAACAACATTTGTGGTTGTGTTTCAAGCGATTATTCACAGTTTTAACTAGTCTCTTTGTAACTAATTAGTGTTTACGGCGGCATTTTACTACGAAAGATAATAGATGAGGCGTAAAGGCGCGTTCTGCCTTGTGTACAACCCGCGCGGTTTTCCGCCGCCCGATCGCACCGCACACTGCGGGAACCGGGTTAAGTACCCACCAAATAGAAATGATTTGTTTGCTTCCGTTTGTTTGCGAATACATTCCGCATTTACAGTTGTTTGGCTTGTTCCAATTCATTTTCGTATCGGTACACGGGTATTGCCATTTGACTGCTCAATCAATACAATAACTTATAACAGCGGGATTTGACTTTTGTTTCTGGTTTGAATATAGAATGAATGTTGAATATAGAATGTATTGTTTATGTACGTAGTAAGGTAGTACACTTGAGTATGAGTAGGCATGGTGAAGTGAGCTCAAGCATTCGGCGACGTGCGCGGGCGCAGGGCAGCGAGCGGTCAGGCGCAGGGAGACGGGAAGGAATTCCGCACGCTCCTGAACTATAGGGCTGCTACCACTACACATCCGCAATAACATTCATTGCTAAGAAAGGTTAAAAGAGTATACACTGTTGGTCTTATTGACAGCTGCATATAATTTGATGGGGCCTGTCAGAAACAGCCCAAATACCATGTATGTCGAGGCCCGGAACAGCCTTGTTCAATTACCGTATTGGGGCGGTACGTGTTGCTGCCACATCATAGCCCGCTCGCTTCTATGGCATAAGAACCTGCCGCAGCCTTGCCGCGTATTAGCGGACGGCCGCATGGCGAGGTCGCATCAACTCGTGTTCATGTTCACCGAATCACTGGTTCTAATTTGATGTCATGTCGGATTACATTGCGCTAGTTTAGCACAATTATATACAGATTTTAGAAACTGTTTGCTCATAACGACCGGTGCACTGTCAAACTTACTCGCTGTGAGTTACAAAATCGCGAGCGTGTGGTAATGCGGAAGTTTCGATTAGTTCGAGTTTTAAACGTTTTTAATTTACCTGGGACTAGTGAAGCGGATCCAGTTTTTATTGGGATATAGGTAATCGGTAATCATAATTGCAGTAGTACACCGGCAGCCCTAGTAACTATGGTAGTAGGTCCCTTCTCCCGCGGGTGGCTCGGTCCGGTAGCTCGCCGCAGCAAAAACTGGCAACAATCGGGGTCGATGCACCTCGTGCGACAAATTCGACTCGCGCGCAGCTGAGCCCCCCTCCCCCCTTCCCCCTCGACCAGCTCCATCACTCGGCCGTCAGGTGGCCCGTGGGTACTACATTCAATGGTTGCTGCAGAGAGATGGTGCGCCTCCGCCCACGTCCCTCGTCTACTCTGGTCTGCGGGGGCGTGGACTGCACCCGATGAACTTGCCCTTCCGGCGTATTGGAGAGTTGGTGTCGCATTTCTCTTTTATGAATTTACATAATTTTTAGGTTTTAGTTAATAACACAGTATTTCTGTTCCTCTTGTTAGTAAATGTTAACCTGTAATTACATACATACATATGATCACGCCTTTAAGGCAGAGCGTAAACGACCTAAACATAGCTCGTTCCGCCACCTGTGACAAGTTTTAAGGGATATTTAAGACATATTTGTAGGTATTGCTCTAGTGATAGGTTGTCAAGCCAACGCCTAAATTGCAATATAAAGAAACCCGCAGATCCCTTGGCTGGTTTTTACAGCATGCTAGGGAGGAAATGTAGTAGTCATATTCTTCGTTTTTCTCTCGCTCCCAGTCCCACATGGAATAACCAGTAATTACAAGAGCAGAAGTTACGTCTAGTGTCCATGTGTAGAGGTAAGGTTAGTTTATCTCTTTGCAGCAATAGTGGAGAGGACATATTCATTAGATTCTTTAGTTAGCCCTTAGCACTCTTTATTAGCAAACCGGTGCATATAAACTTAGCATTCAATAAGAAATCTGATTTCCATTGATGTTTGAAGGTTAATTTTTGCCCAGAGCACGAAACCACTCTTTATAACATCTAATCAAGTACCGAAGACGCTAAAATTAAAACAATATCAAAAGCAAAGTCTACGGGTCATGTTGACGTGTTACAAAGAATCACGTTAAGAACAGTGGAGGTACTTTTCAGTGGATCAATCAAGCTAGTTGTTATCTAAGTTGAGTTCGACACTCGTCGGAAGAGGGCGAGTGTGTGTGGTGTGCATTATCGTTATCTGCAGCCCGCGTGTGAACGTGTGCGAACACCTAACGACTTAATGAACTATGCATGCGGCCCGGCGCGCCCTGCCCGGTATCCGACCACAGGTCATACAAAACAGTCACTCATCTTCGTAGCCCAAAGCCCACATCGTGAGGGCAATAGCCTTGAGCCTTTCATTCATACCGAATTTTGATTTTGAATTTTGATTTGGTATGAATGAAAGGCTCTCTCAATTATTACCTGACGTATTGATAGAGAAAAAAAGTGAACGAAGGCATACATGTGTATGCCTTCGGAGGAGGAAGTCCTCCTAAGCGCGTAAGCGCTCGCCGCCCCATAAGTAGTATGTGTTTCCTCTTCAACCAAAATTAGACACAAAACTTTGTCAGACGTGGCGGGACGACCTTTGTTTGGGTCGTTTGCGCTCTGCCTACCCCATTAGGGAAAAAGGCGTGATTATATGTATGTATGTAATCTTTCCAACAATATCGTAACTAAGAATAGGATCGGACTGTGGGTAGAAAAGTGCCTACCTATGAGCGCACAAACAGCGCTGCCTTACTTATCCAGAATATTAAATTCAATGGGCTACCCGGAAGTCTTTTGACCGGAAAAAGTTTGAAGGCATCATGAGAATAAAAAGTGCGATTAACGGTTTGGGGGTTATAATGTCCAAGTTTGCAGCAACCCAACAGACGGTTAGCTTCGTATGATCGTAACCAATGGCATGATGAAAAGAAGAACCGCTCCTTATTTGCTCTGTGTCCCTCTGGCCCGGGCGCCCGGCACCGACACCGCTCCGAACTAGGTAATTAAGATTAGCTCGTGTCGATGCAACCGCTAATGGAACTCACAAAACTACTGCGAAATTATGTAACTGCACCCATTTCTTCGAGAAATTCAATCAACGATTGGGATTGGGTTCTAAAATTCCTATTAGAGTATCTTATTTGCGCAGCGTGTGCTAAAGCCGGCCGGAATAACGTTGGTGCACTTCGGCTGGTCGCGGCCGAATGCGATATTCGACCTCAGAATCCGTACAATAGGGCCGTTATTTCAGCGAGTGCAGTTTGTAATTTTAACGTTGGAGTTATAGGTGGAACTGTCAAAGGCATGCGTGGAGCGAGGCTCGAGCGGGCGCCGGGTGTCGGAGTCGGGAGCCAGGGCTTCCGCGCGCGGCTCACGGTCCACATTCCCGCAGCACGAGGGCCAACCTCCCAGTCGCTGTAAAAAGCCCGTCATAGATTCGACCGTGCCTCGCCCGAGTATGATCATTAGTTTTGACTTCCATTCCGAGCCTTTGAACATGTTTTACCGCTTTCATCCAGAAATATCCGGATTTGGTTTCTTTTGCGCTTTCAATGCACTTTAGGGATGGAGATATTATGACGAGCTGCAGCGTTTTGAAAACTGTTTGTATTTAATTTCTCGCGGGTATGACTGTGTGTTCTATGCAGGGTGGGTTGTTGGCCGACGAAGGCTGGTTAGAGTGTAGCGCCGCCGCCGCGCGGAATATATTTGTCAAGTGGTATTGCAGTCTATCGGCGCGCTGTCACCAGTATAATGTCAACATCCGGCGAGGAGAGCCGCGGGAAGGGAGGGGAGGGGGGGAGCCTGATCCCATCGGACCACCACCACCGCGATTTATAGCTGTCACGGCAATTGCCGGGATTCACTCCGCGCCGCTGATGGTTTGATTGTTTGTGTCGTTTGAACCACTCGCCTCTTTTATTGGTTGTTATTTACCTTTCAGATCGAAGCGTAGTGAAAATTGCCCGCTGGGTCCTTAGCGGACAGGGGTTTTATGGCAAGGCAGACGACATACCTCAACATAAAAAGTCCGTGAGCTTGATGTCGATCACGGCTTTGTTCCCCGCCCGCTAGGCCGGTGGCGGGTGGCGGTGCCGGTGGCGATGGCAGGCTTCGCTCCGGCGACAGTCCGCTCGACACGTTCAATGGTTTTTTTTGTTTGGCGATTCTTTGTTTGCAATGACAGACTGTTCCGTTCCATAAAAATGACCCTCTCAAGAAAAGCGTATCTCGTTTCGATCATCTCCGTTACAGTCATCAATAAATGTCGTTTTGTTTGGTGTTAATAATTTCGAAATGCGTGGGTCGTCTTATCGTCTAAACAACGGGTGCTTGTGTATGAGTGATCTATGATTAGTGTTTTATCTCACCACATCTCCACAGCTCTGTTGTAACGCACAGTACACTCATTATCTGATTAACACTTCAAGTAATGAAACCGTGTGGGCTCTTCACATTTTTTAGCAATAGGTCAACGCGGTATCCTGTGGCGATGTTAACGCAACTTTATGGCTATGAGTCATATATTTTAAACCTCATATTTATTAAACATGACCAAACGCGAATGCTTTAAATATTTATCATATTTCTAAGAAGTTGTTAATTTATACGTAGAATTTGACTAATAAACCTTGTTAGGTTTCGGAAGTATTGCTAAGTAGGTCATTTTAGGTATTTTCAGATGAGACCACCGTACCGTGAGTACCTAAATGTTTTGATACTCGCTGCGCCACCCGGCGGTGTCGTACGGCACGCGGCGCCGCTGCTATTTGCACGTTCCAGGAACATACATACATACATATAATCACGCCTTTATCCCTAATGGGGTAGACAGAGCGTAAACGACCTAAACAAAGGTCAATCCGCCACGTCGGACAAAATGTTGAGGGTTATTTATGATAGATTTGTAGGTATATTGCTGTAGTGACAGGTTGTCAGCCCATTGCCTAAATTGCAATATACTGAAACCCTCGGATCCCTTAGCTGGTTTTTACAGCATGCCCGGGAGGAAATGCAGCTGGCACATTCTATGATTTTCTTTCGCTCCCAATCCAGCATGGGAAGAACCCTCAACCAAAACGATCACACCAACTTTTCAACGTTCACACATAGCTGAAATATTCAACAGTGAACAGTGACCACTGCATCTGGTTTTGTTTTACACGTTATTCAAACTACGCACTAGCTTTGCTTTTCCGTCCTGAAAGTTTTAAAACAACGTGTTATTTTGCAACAAACGCTGCTGTTTTACGGAAGTGGCATTCGTTCTTTGACTATAAAGGATAGATTTTTTATTTATTTTGGTACGTTTGTCATGATCTGTTGACTAAACTGACTATATTATTTTGATCACAATGGCATATCATGCATATTTTTTGTATCTGGGTCGTTAAAATATTCGTTAAAAATAAATAAGTATTCGTCTGGATATTTGTATATCTTACGCTCGTTGTTCAACTCTATGTCGAAATTGATGATTAGCAGGCTTCTATGGCGTCAAATTGTAGTCAGATAGTAGTCCAGGTGTTGACGTGTAGCAGGCCCTTGGCCCGAATGCGCGGTGCGCGTGCGCCGACAGCCTACTTATCTCCGCAAACAAGCGCGGATCGGGGCCGCGGCACATCACATCGCCTCGCCCTAAACGCAATAAACCTCTCCAAACTAACGCGAGGTCACAAGCATTCTACTGAGAGCTATGTATTTAGAGGTCACATATTCACATGTCTAAACTGAACCGACGTCAAACGTTCTACAACTCTCCGGGTGGCGAATCTTTGTAGCGAAATTTAAAATGCCTCGGGCTTAAGTTGGATTTTAGCTGAAACTTTTTCAGGGGTTATGTAAAGTCTAGACCTCGTATCCGGCGCTGGTAGCCCGGCAGCTCCGCCGGGAACTGTGGGGTCTTTTACGACTTGTAAACACTCGCTATGTAAATTTTCACTCGGAGATACATTATCAGCGCCGCTGGAAGTACGTTTATCTTAAAGGTGGATCTTCAGGGCTGTTGTTGAGAGTTCAGGTACGAGATGTGGGCTATCGCATCCGGTCGAGCATGATAAGGAATACAGTTTTAACTTTTAACCTATAATAATAGCTGGTTGCTGTAGTGTAACGATCTCAGCTGTGGATCCAAGAACTGACCAAGTGGTTCGGTAGGTAGGTACATTGTATTAGTCATTGCTAGTCAATCGCAGCCGTCCCCGTCCTACTACTCATGATTCACGTGTTTCCGGCAACTATAGTTCCGGCACATTCCGAGATGCTACTCTTAGATAGCGAATAATTACATGTGGCGTGTGAGTGTAATGTACGGCTACTAAAAATATTGCAAGGAAGCATTGGTAGCCTCACGAGAGTAAAAAAAATAAGTTTTATTGAGGTCGGGTATAGGCAGATATCTGACCTTGTAAAAGGGTTCAAATATTGAATATCAGAAAGTTGATGTCTTTATTTATGGACTCGGAATCCAATCTTGAGTCCCAAGTAAAAAAATATTGATGACAACATCGCCATTACATTAAAAATTTCCGTCCTCATAAAATAAGGCATGAAATGCGCCACAGCAGCGGGGACTCGTGATGGCCCCTGCTACGACTTTTATGAACCCTCGTAATTTCGGCTTTACACGTTGAATCGTATTCAACGGTAGATTACAGGGTCAATTGGACTAGGGGCTATCATGATTTACATCAGTTTACCTCCAACAGATACCGATCGGGTGGAGTGGGTATTAGAGGTGGTAGGCCGTGATCGTGATTGTGGCCTCCGGATCACACCCACTGGTCTTAAAGCAGTACATCCCTTGTTGCTGTCAAGTATCTTGCAATACTTAGCCAACAATAACAAATTCACCCATTTATAAAATAAGGAACGTTTTTATTCTTTCAAAACTTATGTTATTTACCTGAAAAGTTTCAGCAAGTATCGATTAATCAAAATGGCCGGTAAAACAACGGCAATTCAATTAAAATAAGAGTGTGAAGCCACAAATGGCGGTCGAATGAAGCAGAATGCTCACTGTTCACCGCAGTGCGCTGTGTAACCGAAACCAGGTCTCAGAATCAATTGAAATTAACCGAGATCGATGTCAAAGTGGACGCGGCGAGGCAATCTGATCAGCTAATTGATGAGTCCGACTGTGTGAACCACACTCACTAATTAATTCATTGCAAAACTCTTACATAATGCGCACGGCAAAAGTGTGGAACTGCTACCTGCGTCTGTGTTTCCGAACGCCTTCAACCCCCAACATTTCAAAAATAGAGTGAACAGCAACCTTTCTTCTGGGTGAGCTCGCACCATCGTCGACTCCGTCTCAGTCGTTCCCGACCTAGACTGCAGTCAAGAGCAAACCCATTCTTAATGAAAAAAAAATACAATTCAAAGCTTGTTCATTTGAGAATTGTTTTTAGGAGCGGTCGGGCGGCCGGGCGCGTCTGCTGGTTCTGCCGGTCCCGGTCGCGGTCGTCTCGCGCCGACGACTTTACGATTTCTTTACGATACGTTTACGATTCCTTTACGAGTGAGGACGAGCTCGCCAGACAAATGTTCGGATTGGATCGCTGCGGGTTCGCGCTTTAGCCCCGCTTTATTGACCGGCTTAATAGCCCCTTCTAAACGTCCATCTGGGAAACGGAATAAAACTCCTTGTTGCTTTTGTTTATTTTCTCACCTTTTATCTACCTTTTATCCGAATATAGGTCGAATGTGGGGGCGACTTTGTAAGCGTGTATTGTATAGCCGGGAGATGCTTACATTGCCTCCGCGCTCCGGTTGGCGGCATGCGGCGTCTAGCGGCGTGCGGCGTAGAGGCGAGCAGGGTGTTAAGCGCTTTATAAAAAGGATGAAATAGCGTTAACAAGCGGATCGTAAAACACAAGCTGTTATCATTAGCGCTGGCTTCGCGCCAGCAGCCGGCGCCGGCGGCCGCGACCGGCGGCAGGTCGCGTGGCTACGGGATGCGATACCCGCCGCCCTGCCGCCCCCGCCGGCACATGAAACGGTACCACTCGCCCAAGGATTGGAGCAAGCACCTTTAGCAGACTAAATCCTATCCACGACACTCTAAACTTTAGACCAAAAACACCAGTTAATACGTTGCGTGCCCGATTTCGTAATTGAACGTAACGTTGCACCATCGCTGCATATCTGCACCGTCGCGTTCAGTAATCGCACCACAAGTTGCAAGCGCCATGCATCGAACGAACGCTCACATCTCACTATCAGAACTATTTCATTAACAAAAGAGTGACGTGCGTTCACACTTTGTTGTTTGAGTGCGTCGTTCTTTTAAGATACGAGATATTGACGCTTAATAAAAGCTAATGTCAAAAGATTAGTAAGTAAGCAGCGGTTGTAAAGCATGACTAGGACTACCTGGTTTATACTGTGTGTGTGTGTGTGTGACTGTTTGTTTAACACGGTCGTGAGACGTTTGTTCTAGTTCAGCAAACATGTCCCTAATCCGATGCGCGTACGCACGCGTGCTATCCAACACAACACAACACAACTGGGTCGACGTTTCTTGATTAAGCAAATAAGAACAGATTTGTTTATTACTTTTTGAAAATTGAAGATGCAATCTGATTTAATGTAGAGGAGAATCTGAAAATCTCCTTCATACTTTTTTCCATGCTGGACTGGGAACGATAGAAAACAAAGAATGTTCCAGCTGCCTTTCCTTCCGGGAATGCTGTAAAAGTTAGCAAAAATATTATTTTGATATAAAAGGCCTATATTTTATAAGCAAGCAATACGTAAAATAACTTTCCATGAGCGAGTTCCACTGCATATCTGCTGGTTCCCTCATTCGAGCAGCCCAATACTATCATATCTCAAGTTTCAGATGCGGAAATGTCCGCATCTAAATAATAGGTAGTTTACAAGCTTTGGCACCAGTCTATTCATCATTTCTAACTGCCTCTCTGCTCATGCTGAAATTATGTAACGTATAAGGATGTGTTATATGGACGAAACCATTTCCACCAAGTCTGAATTTTTTTAAGGGTAATAAAGTATAAAATATTTACATTAACCGCCTGTACTTCTCATTGGAATGTCAGAGCATCTGCGGTTGACTAAAACCAAGGACACGACACACTTATTCGCTCGCAGCTTGTGCTTTGAATGTTGGCCAATTTGCGTGCTGAAAAAATGGTAAACGGACTATATTACGGGGTTTTTATTACACTTTAGCCTTCTAATGCACCCACTAGATTACTACCATCGATATAAGAATCAGTTTTCAACGGTAACATACCTACTTATAAATACCGCTAAATAGTTTCACACCAGTCGCGATGCGGGTGATATTAAAGATTAGCTATTTTATAAGGTACGTTTATAGGATCAGACAAAAATCAGATAGAATGGAACTAGTTGAAACAGAATGGGTGTTGTGCCTATATAAACCAGCACAAGAGATATCATGATGATATATTAAATCATATCTCTACGTAAAGCCAGCAAGACCTAACTAGGTACGGTATTCGCTGTCGGAAAAGCGGCCTTTAAGATTGGATAACTAATATGGGAAGACAAGATGGCGGACAGCCAGCTAATGCATGCACGTAGCCAGCTATTTACATATCTCCTGCCTCCTGCCGGCCATGAAATGGCTCATGTAAATTACTCGGGCATATGGAAATTGATAAGGGAGTGCGTTAAGTAAGCGATACGCTTGTACAGCAGTCAGGTATGGTGTCCTCGTGCACCGTTAGCGAGCCACTACATCTCACTATCGCGCAGATGTCAATGCCAACTGGCCACCTAATAAAACATGCCATATCGGCACTTTAACAATGAAACGAGTAGTTTAGTTTATTTTTATGTCGTGTCAAAAATTCTATCGCATGTGTGTGATTGCCGGTCGTAAAGTAGCGCGACAGAACTAAACGGGCAAACGAGGGTCGCGCGGAGGTGGTCATAAACAGGCAGGGGGCCGTGCCACCGGTGCGCGGGTCCTGCGGGGCTCAACTCACTCGTGCCCACAAGCCACCAACCACCAGCCCACCATGCACCGCACATAGCTTATACTTACTCCTAAACCTGACCGCAATATGTAAATTGGCTGACTTATGTTCTCAGGTGGTCGGAGCGGACCGCGTGCATTGTGCTAATATTGTGATTGTGCTCGATGAAATATGTCGCGAGTTGCGAGTGTAGCATCGCACAAACACACTAAACTAATTTGTTGTAGCTCTTTGCGGTACCTTAAAATAAAAATGGGTTGTTGTATGAAAAATCCTTTCGAGCCGGTTGGAGAGAATAAAACTCTGTAGCCAGTAAAGAGACAGCTAAAGAACGCATGAAAAATGTGGTTGGATGGACGGGTTGTATTCAGCAGTGCAGTGGGGTTCCGGCGGCGGCGGAGCGGCGGGACGGCGGCGGCTCGCCGAGCGCGCTCATGAAATATGGACCGCGCATTTAGTAAGCTGTACAACTGAGGGCTAAACCCGCAGCTCCACGCCGCTGATCACAATATCATTATTTATTTACATGTGTTCTGTCCACTCAACACTCCACCCACTACATTAATAACCACTTTTAACTCAACTTGTCCGGAACCACTCTGACCGAGCTCCTACATTGTATAATGTCGTCGCACTGCAAGTGTAAAGCGAGAATGAGACGGTGAACAAAGTAAATAAAAAGTTTGTGAACAGGTCACCCGAACAAATATTATAATGGGCTAACATCCATTTTCTAAATGACTGCTTCGGGCCGCAGCACAAATCTAATTTAGGTCCACAAAGAACACTTACATTTGCATATAATGGTATCTTAATGGAGACAGTGCTTTGACCGTTAAAGCATTCCAAATGCTCTTAATATAATATTAAATTTCCATTGTCTTGGAGTTTGGTGTATCTATTAACTGCGGGAGCGGAGTAACCCTCGTTCTTGCAGGCGGCGGGATATTCGGGCGCGGAACATTTAATATCCGTCGGCCGTCGAGAGATCCCGATTATTGTGTCGCCCTTATAACTTGTAATAACATTCAGTATTATCTCAGTAAACACCGCTAGAGGGTGAAGGTCGCCGGGGGTGACGCAAGGGTGTATCGGACGCAATAAGCTGCATGCAGAGACACTCGCTCTCGTGCCGCACTCACTCACTCTACTATTCTACTATCTGTGATGGAAATTGCCTCCATGTCCTGGGTTCGATTTCCAGGCGGGGAACATAAAAATAATAATTGCCATTTTATCGCTTTGTGAGGTTTTCCGCGGTTTAGTTAAGAAAATTGCAGGCTGTATCACCTGATTGTCCAAAAAGTAAAAAAAAAATCTGTGCTTCGGAGGACACGTTAATCCGACGGTCCTGGTCGCTGTCTTTGATAGTGGTCGTTACAAACCATGTCAGAGAACAAATAGCTGTGCTAACAGGCGGTTTGAAAACTCTAGACACTAGGGTTCTTCGGGTAGTTGTCGACTCGAGATCTGTGACGGACATCTGAAACTCGTGACATAAACATCGACCACCGTCCGTCTCCACACCGTTATATTCCGTCCGCCGTCGATATTACTTTAAAATCCGCACTGGGTGTGCTGATAAAACACCTATCCAAAACTAAAACGTATCTTGTGAAATAGTGCTTCCAAAGAAATTTCTAAAACTTTTCTTCCATAAAATCAATTATCATTCCCATGATATAACCCTTAGGCAGGTAATTAAATTGTAGCGTAGATTTATAATAATACATCTTTCGTAACATTAATATTCTATGAAAAGCCGTCCACTTGATTATCTACTTTTGGCCTCTTACAATGATGGTGCAGATTTTTTAGCACCTGGCAGGTTTTTCGTGGAATGTTGTTCCCATGTTGCGTTCCCGATATTGCCGGGTGGCGGCGGGTTGTTTGGGGTCCGGCGTGTTGGCGAGGAGGTGTCGTTTGTCCAGCGCCTACAGTTCACATCTGTGGTTGACATTATTGCTTCCGGACGCTGTGACACCTCGACACCAACAAAACACTATCGATATTGTAAAATGACATAAAGGATCTATTGCAGCCATTGTTGGTTTTGTTACCTTAGATGGAACGGAATGCTGTTTTTCTAAATTTGTTACAATACAAGGAAGTGGGTTTTGAGCTGTAGCGTAGGAAAAGATTCCTTTTTTGGAATGAAGCTCAAGCTAATGTGTTTATTTTATTTATTTAGTATCGCATGGCATTTTATTCGATCTTAACAATCCTAGGCAAAAAATCGTTGCTTGCTCAGAAAACGCGCACGTGTGCAAGAATATAATCTGGCACATTTATTGGAGCTTAGTCGTCGCTTGTTAGTATGCGCTTATCTGGCGGTTAAGGCGCGCGTCCTAACTGGGTCGCGGCTGCTCGCGCATGCAAACACGGTGCGCAGGCGCACTGAGCTGCGAATGCGGAAGGATCTCGCGCACGTGCGCGCCTGCGCTTTACGTCCGCCGCCCGCGCAACAACTCTCGCACACATTAAATCAGGACTCAGATATTCACAGTATTAAAACGACTTATATTTTTTTTCTTGGGGTTGCTTTTAATAGTTAATGCCGTTTTGGTAAGGTTTTGTTTGAACCCACGACTCGGACGATCCGTGCCGTTGCTCTACCAACTGAGCTAACGCATACCCACTCTAAACACCGCAACCGCGGAAATTCTGGCCACACCGACGGTCTTCAGTTCAAATTCTATCCGTATGATATAAGTATAATAATATAACTAATTCCAATAAAACAAGCGTAGATTATCTATTATAGAGCTCGTGATTATGGTCAGTGTCTATTTCATAGAACCTCAACAGCCACATTATTGTGTTTATGAAAGCACATTGTCCGCTGTCGGGTCACAGAATATTCCGTGTCTGAGATCGATGGAATGCGCCGATAATGATTCGAAGCAATGACATAAATAACCGGAGACAAACGGCCATCGGCGCCGCCATCAGATCATGGTTACCACAGATGGTGACCGTATCTCGACCACCACCAATACAGTTAGACACACATGACAACACACTAATGTGATGCTCATACTTAGATAGATGAAACTGCACTGGTTAACGTAAAGTTCAGGTGTAACTGGTAGCATTGTCACAAGAATGATTATGAAACTTGGTGGTCGTGTGAACAGTGCAGTGCGTTATTGATGACCTCGTGGCATTACAACCGCGTGTCGGCGTGTAATGAATGGATGCGGTGCATTGCATACAGTTCGCAGACGTCTATCGGTCATGAACTGCCTCACATGAGCTCGTAAATAGCTCACTTCCCAGATACTGAACTTTACGACCGTTTTAATAGTTTTCATCGCTCGAGAAGGGCTTCACATTATTCGCCTTAGAAAATAGATATTGCACTTCGAACTGCAGTTTCCAGGAGTATAAAATTGTCATTCTTTGCAAATACCGATACTTATCCGGCCGCTACATCATCGCGGGCAATAGCGACGCCTGCCGCGCCGCCAGGCTCTTGTGTTTTCATCTCATAACCGGAAAACTCTCACGTCGTCGTTACATAGAATTTCAAATGCCTGAGAGGGGAATACGAACTTCAATTTGCCTCAGGCGCTTCGTGTTAAAAGCTCAGATGAATATCGCGAGAAAACAAACAAGTCACCTGATCACGTCTTCGCTTGGAGCGTGCAGCGTGCGCAGCGGCAGCGGGCAGAGTCGCGCGGCGTGCCTAGTGCGCGCGGCGGACGCGGCTTGCGTGCGCGCAACCAACCCGGTCAGCTGATCCACTCCGCCAGAAAAGGAAAAGAATGCGACCCGACCATTCAATGTGTATGTATACCGTTACAAAGTAACAGAAAAGGAAAATTCTACTCTACTAAATGTCCACTAATAACTAAAACCGTTTCGGAAACGTAGGCTCATATGCAAGAAGCAGAGCGTGAAATCCAAAACTTGTTTATGAGCTCGTCTTTCCGCAGAAAATGAGCGGTCGTCGTAACCCTCTGGCCTGATGCGTGGCCGCGTGTGGCCAGGAAGCGGTGCGGTGGTGCGGGTTCGATCCCGGCCCGTGCAACCCGAGCCTCTGACTCACATTACTGGCCGCTATTTATGGAGCGTGAAATCGATAGCCCATTGGCTCCAGTTCCTAGTTAGGCCGTGGTCAGGCACTAATAGATTACAGTCACGCTAAGTGATCTAGTAAACCGAGAGATCCTTCTCCCCACTCCATAGACGCGTTGTTCTCAACTAGTTAAGTAGAATGAACTTACAACTTACTGCGACGTGGCGCTCAAAGTTATTTGCAATGTTATTCTTATTTTATTAAAGAAGCAACCAATAAGTTACTCGATGCTAAAATTGATATCAATTTGTTGGAAATATCAAAAATAAATCGTAATATGTTTTAAAAAATCTTGTTATCCCCTCCCCCGACAAGGACATGACGAGATAAACAAGGAAACAGCGCAGTATGCGGCCGCTGAGCACCGAGCAGGTGTTTTTCTTTAAATCCGAGAATACAATTATTACTTTCTATTTTACGAGGATTAACTTTCATTATTACCGCCCACCGGCGATGATGGGTTTACAGCGTAAATCTGTTTAGAAGCTTTATTATTTATTTTTCAAAATAAAAGTCGGGCAAATGATATAAATCACCGCCAGATGTATTCTATATTTGGAGATGCTTCCTGAAATGTTTTCGGTTTGTACACGTAAAATGTTCATGTATCTTAGTATCATTATAACGAAGGTTACTTGACGAGCCTTTGGGAGATGGTGATCGGTCAATATTTCGGCAAGATAAACAACATTGCCACTCCCTCGCATCTTCGCTGTGTGTGCGAAGTGCAGACGAGACCCGGCGGGTAGACAGCTTGACAAATTGTCACTGTTTCCGCTTATAAATCCTCATTTAAACTACCATCCTCACGGTTATTAATTGAACAACGCTCCGACAACACCAGGGTAACAATGCATTCATAATAAAGAAACTATTTATCCGTACTCAGACAGAATGTGTGTTCTTTCGCAAGAAGGGCGCCGACCGTGGTAATTCGGGATAAAGGGCTACCGAACAAAGTTTGTAACTACGTTGTTGTGTAGCCGGTCTATATGACCCTTCCTTGCCAACCGCATTGTTATAAGCGAATTCTTGGACAACATTTGTAAGCGATGTCCGTGATGTGTAGCGGGACGGCGGGACCCGTTTGATGCCCAGTACGGTCAGCTGATACCCGCCACACGCGACCCGTCACCCGCCAGCCGCGCTAACGGACCTGGGATCATATTTTAACAGAAATTGGTCACTGAGGAAATCGTCAGTTAAACGGTTACATAGTTAAGATTTTCATTTTTAAGAAAAATCATGCGAATTTATTGCCTGCCTAACAGATAGTTGTCTATTTTGTCCATTAACCCTCAGGTGATCGTAACGACCTTCTGTCAAACTATTCAATAAATCCAGCTAAACACAACATTAATCAATTTCAGTCCAATAACCCTTAGCCGTAGATTTCATAAGCAAATTCCGTGGGTACCTGTCACACTAATCATTCACTTCGAGACAATGATGAATAGCGCCTCCTCAGGCAGGGTGCACCCCCCGCGCCCCGATCCCCGCCAGCCCCCTGCCACACGCGCGCACTATCATCACATCATATTTCACGTAGTTATTTCACTATATGAAACTCGTGATTCTGAATTTTGTAATAACTGGATAAGTTTATAGAGTGTCGTGAGAGCGTCGTCAGATAGCTGCATGTACTTGTAGGTAGGTAGAGTTATCTTGTCAGTCTTGGGAAGACTCGTGCTCGGGCTGACATGACGAGGGCGACAGCTGCGCCGTGACGTGACAGCTGCGGGACGGCACGGTACGGGACCGGCGCATGTTGGACACGTCTGCCATCCGTCACAAATCCTCTTCGTTCACAACCTTCCTAATCAAAATATTTTTAAACCTCATAACATGAGCTTTTATCACAACAATAACAAATCAAAAGTGTACCGTGGTGTCGCATCAGCCCCACAATAAATTCTCCTATCGGAAATTGAATATGAAATCTGCATAACGCTTTACGTATAACGAAACGTCGCATCGGGCGACGGGGTAATATTGGCTTTATTTCGTAGACCGCAGAATTTAATATCGGTGAATAAAACGACAGCGACCCAGTGTGGGTTTTCTCGCGGTACAGCCACCCTGAATAACTTATTGAATTTCGCATTTTTTGCTTACATAACAGATAAAAAGTTATATTTAAAGTCGAAAGTTTCAGAAGCATGCTGGTTTAGAGATAAGTCTCCAACTTGAGCCTGCTCCACATTCCACTTCCTGGCGCTATGTTGTTGTAGACCGGGAACAAGCGGCGCCGGCGCCGGCGAGCTTGATCATTGACGTCGAGACCGTTGCATGTCAGTGAAACGCAAAGATGACGTGAAAAAACAACGGAGAGGCAAAGTACTCCAATGTCTGACGGCTGCGGCGAGACGTCTCATGATCCGCGCTTGATTAACAGCAGCGGACAGCCCCCGCCCCGCCCCGCCCCGCCCCGCCCCGCCCCACATACGCCCTGCGGGAATCCAATAAACAGTCCCGCGGAATCATTTGCGAGATTGCGGGATTCCGGGACGAGTGTTAATTTTTGTAATTGCCTGCGGCTCTATTGGGTTATGCGTCAGATGCTCGGAGTTTTCTTCCCTAGGCTATTTATTTCTAAGATAATTCGATGTGTCTTTCTCGTCTTTCTAGATAAAAGCAATTTACTTAGATGAAGGCGTGGTAGAACCTAAGTTAAGTACGTAGAAATCACAATGACCAAATTCCTGAAAATACTCCCAGGGTTGGTTTATGTAAATGTTTATGAAAATAGAAGCATAAATAATGGCAGCTTCTTCCAAGCGTCTTGTTATTAAATTGACTATAATGTTCAGGAGATACGATGCAATAAGCTCTTGAAATAAATTCTAATTAAGTAAAGTGACCTGTAATACAGGGTGTTAGTGGTGCGGTGTCAGGCGCCGCCGGGCGGCGGGCGGCGGGCGGCGCGACGGCGACCGTGGAGCGAGCAGCTGCTTTTTATATTTATGCCGTTCGGATTACACGGCGTCAGTTTGATGTGACTTACTGCTGGCCCACAATTACGGTTTATAGCTGCGAGCGCATTTTGTAGCGGAGTTACGGTCTTCCAGCCCTTCGACCGCGCAAAACACACCGCGTACATCGTACTCGGGAAATAATAATTCGACAGGACGAGCACGTAGCCCGCGCGCCTCCCGGCTGCCGGCTCCCGGCTCCCGGCTCCCGGCTCCCGGCTCGCAGCTAACACTAACACCTACCTGCGGGGCTAAAAGCGATGCTTTTAGTGGGATATTTTAGTGAACAAAGCTGACGCGGACTTTGTCTGAAAGTGGGCTAACGTTTCAGTCATATATAGTGTTTCGTTCATACTCGGGTGAATGCAACTAAACAAAGCGGTACTGAGCATATTAGAAGTTGTAACAGGTTTAATTTCCTTAGCAGTCCGTCTGAGTTGTAATGCGACGGGGGACGGACGGCGGACGGACGGACGAGCGCATAGACAATATGAATTAAGTCGGCATGCTTATAGTAACTACCAGTGGAGATGCTGTTGGCACATCTCCACTTGAAAGCATTACGCTCCGTCTCGGAATAATCTTGATATTCCTCCCCGAGGACATCGCTAAGCTGTGTACTGTCACGGCTAGTTTCCGAGCGAACGGACGGCAACCGCACGGCAAACGCGCGTGGCCGCTACGTTTCTCTAAAAATAATGCATGTTAGCTGTCACAAATGCTGTATTTTATTGCATTAACTGTTGTAAAACGTTATTCTTTCGTGCCAGACTAGGAGCGAAAGAAAAACATAGAATGTAGCAGCTGCCTCTACTCCCGGCCATGTTATAAAACCCGGAAAGGGTGTTGAGGGTTATGTTAAGTTGTAAATTAGGCGATGAGTTGGTAACCTGCCACCACACCGATAAACATTTCAATTAAAAAAAATGTCAGACGTGGCGAAAACTCCTTTTTCTTCCACTCGCAAAGAAATAACTTCATTATTTGATAAAAAATAAATAGCATACATTCACTCTTTTTGGTGCTCGAGTTCGCAGCGCCCGGCAATATCAAGAAACGACAATAATCACCGTTACCGACCGATACACAAAGTCTTTATTAAAGTATACACTTGTATGGATTCGGTGTTTTTTAGATTTTAAAGGCAGAATACGAAAAAAAAAGAATGAATGAATGAATAGAATGTGCTCCTATCAAAAGCACCATGCAAATTTTAAATTTCAAATATTACGAAGGAATTTCGCAAGATGGATATTTATTTTTAGTGTATTGTTTCTTCGCAAAATGAGAGAAAAGTACTATACTTCTCTCTGCCGAAATAGCAATGTATGGTCTGGTTTACACCCAATTTACTTCATCGTAACATTGCTTTTAATCCACTTTTAGAGTAAAGTACTTAATCCTTTGCTTGCGCCGTGCCGTGAGGTGTAACCTTTCTTGAGAACAATGAAGGCGACAGCTGATTCCGTGATGGTCGCGAAGACTTTCACCGCGGTTGTGTATGGGGGTTCCCACGATCGTGCATTTGTGTCAGAGCTGTCCATCACTCACTTCGACGATCACAAGCAATGGCCATTGATTTTAATCCAAATCGATGTTGACCCATTAGAAAACCATTTTGACATTTCAGTAAAGATAATCATTTTAGATGATAACTGCGCTTAGTGATCCCTGCCAGGAATAAAAAAGAAAGACCTGTCACAGAGAAAGAATAACAGAAGAACTTATGCACTTCCTATAAGCCCGTCTCTAAGGTACTTCTATGACAGGTCTTTTTAATTCCTGGCTGGGCTTTATTTTATTTTGTAATTTATTTTGTTCGGTGGACCGAACTTCTTTATAGGTTTGTATAATAAATTATTTGTCGTCCTGAATATAATTCGCTTCATTTTCTTAGCGAGTGGATTCTCAAGTTGAACGACCCGATGAATCCTGGTGTCATAGTTTTCAAACCGTAATTCGCTGATAACATAAGTAACGTATGAACTCCTTTGTTGCAGGTATGTATGGCTGTGAATGCAAAGATCACGTGAGTGGTGCTGTGAGTTCGCGCGGTGCTGTAAGTTCTAATCTATAATATAATCTTTTTCGAACTCTCACGGTTATAAACCCTTAGCCACC
This sequence comes from Scrobipalpa costella, assembly GCA_949820665.1. Classification (NCBI taxonomy): domain Eukaryota; kingdom Metazoa; phylum Arthropoda; class Insecta; order Lepidoptera; family Gelechiidae; genus Scrobipalpa; species Scrobipalpa costella. The sequence continues at coordinate 607,963 of OX463295.1, forward strand.
ACACCGCTCGCAAGTTCTTCAGTTGCTCCGTGATCTTAACGCATGAAACTGCGTTGAAATATCGGACACTCATACAAAAATGGCAAAACCATAAATGTCCCGTTTCTAATCATTATAACGTAAGGAATCTGTTGGTAACTGGTAATTTTGGAGCTGATGATGGAGTCTGAGGTAGCCTCTACCTTCAAGGGTTTAGGTGCTTATTTTAATTTGATAACAGACCGTTACGGTTAACTAGGAGACCGTTTTCACAGAGGTATGTTACTTAAGCGAAAACCTCAAAACCTTGGTCGAAAAACTAGTAAATCATAATTTTCCTTACTATTCTCACCAACGTGCACATCTTCTTAGCGACTAGATTCTTGAGTCGAACGACCCGATGAACCCTGGTGTCAGAATTTGCATATCGCCTGGTGGCACAACTATTAGGCCTCTGACGTGGTTTGAGTAACGACCACTATCATTGACTGCCACCGGGACCGACGGCTTGACGTACTCTCTGAAGCAAGGAATCCTTTTTCTTTTCGGACAATCAGGTGATTCAACCTGAAATGTAACCAGAGTGGGGAAAACCTCACAAGCTGATAAATTGACAAATAATATCAACATTATGTTCACCCCCTGGGAATCGAACTTAGGACCTCCAGATCGTAAGTCCATGGCTCAGACCACTAGACCACGGAGGCAGTTACGTGAACTATCCATTCTAGATACCGCAGCAGTAAAATCGACCCCATTATTAAATTGTCGAAGCGAGCGCGTCGATGTCTTTTGTATGGATAACTTTTAAGTAATTTATAGTCCATTTATTTTATTTCAAATGTAAAAATAGTGGCTTGCGATGTCCCACATCCTCCTCCCTCCCCCCACACACCGTGTTCATAACTCACCTGGATATCCCAACTCGGCCAGGCTTACTTTTCAAATCACTATTCGTCAATTTATTCTATTGAAACTATTAATTAAAAGTAGTTTTAATATCATATAAGCGCGCTGGTTAAAAGAGGCTTGCGTCCCCTCCACAGAACCTCTTGTCGTCCCCCTCACGGTCTTCCTAACTCGCCCGGATATTCCAACTGGGCCGGTCATCCCAACTGGGCCGGTCTTACCTCATATTTGCCGCATGAATATGCTAATCGGCGTTAATTCCGCGCAATGTCATGTTTATTTTTACACCCTTTGTGTGGGATCACACGTTTTGTTCGCAAACGCTCATTTTAATGAACCGCCGTAGAGATTAACAAGTTAGCTCACGGTTGCACAATCGCAGCTTGTTTTTGCGTAGTTACTAGATTATTTGCTCATAGAAATAAGTGGAAACATTACCTAATATGTACCTTACATTATGTATATCAAACATACGAGTTCTAAGTATTTATAATTATATACTAGCTGAACTAGTTATCAAACACTGAAACTGCTAATGAGCTCTTTAGAATGTGTAGGTAAGCTACTTACACGTAGCGTAGGCGGTAGAATCAAAATGAACCCTCTAAAGTATCGCTAGCAGTAGTATTTTGAAAAGATAAAAATAATGCTAAGTAAGTGACTAAACTAGTTTTCAAAGACTCAAAGAGCTAATGAGCTTCTTAGAATGTATTACATGGCAACATCCGTGCAGATATTTACGTAGGTGGTAAACACTATAAGATTTCCTTGAGTATCAGTATATTCCATTTTTTTACGTTGCGTTATCGACACCAACTTGTTTTGCGACCCATACCATGTGTTTGCTTTAAAACTTTTTAGAAAATCAACCGCGAAACATGTTTGTAACCAGGTTATCGACTGCGGTACCGAAATTCAAAGTAGCAAATAAAAAGTCGTATATGGACCGCAAAACACGTTAGTACCGATAACTCCACGTTCAAAATACGAACTATAGTAAAGTAATAATGCGAGCACGAGCGCACTATGCACGTCCGCGCATTGCGATAATGAATTCCAGACAACTTTTGATGTTTAACAAATTTCCCAAAGCTGTAAAGTACTGCGTTCCTTAAATTACATGTTCTACTTTTAACTTATAAAATAACTTTGGCAAACACAATATGGACTTTAAAAAATACACTTCCATGCAAAATGCTCACCACTACAATTTTGTATAGAGAAGACAGCTAGTTTGAATTTAAATCCGAACTGTCATTTCGATACAAAAAGACCTGTCAAAACCATACTTAATATTGGTCTCAATCTTGAGATCACTTTATAAATTCGACCCTATATTTCCATGGTTTGGTAAAGTTCTTGTAATCATTAGTTGAATGTGTGGTTTACAGAAACTTGGTTATATTTTAACTCCCTGTTTATGCGTGTATCGGTATTGGGAAACACCCCGCCCGTTAGCCGCCCGAGCGCAGCGCCTCCCTTGTATCACTGCGCGTCGACGCTTCACGGTAGCCTGCTATTAATTGCGCCCTGCTCATTCAAACCGATTAATCCTCGCAACATTTCTCTTATTGCGCCCGATGCAACATTCCACCTGTCCATGTTTAAACTCTCACCTTTTTGAGACAGCATATTTCGTAAAATGCACGACAAACGGCAGGGACAAAGTTAGTCAAATATTTCAATCGTATGCGGCGCTTTCATATTCTGACATCAACAATTCCGGAGGCATGCGGGAAGTTGAGACCCTGAAATTCGTGGCTCGCGGCGCGTGGGCGACGCTCGGCGACGCTGCTGCGGGGTCGTCACGGGGCGGGGGCGGCTACAAATCACACAACTCACCGAACGGAGCACAATGCCGGCGTGACATCTGTCTGCGACTGTACCGCCGCCCGACGCTGCTCGTAACTGGCTTTTGTTGCTCGCTGTGCTTATGTCAGCTGAACCGCTGACAGCGTGAGTGGGTATTTGTCAATCGGCGTGTCGCGGTGCGTTCGCGGCTGTTGGTTCGACTCGCGGCCCTCTGATTGCCTCGGCCGTCACCAGGTGTGGCCAAATCTAACCCGATATACGAATGCGGCAAAAGCTGATCCCCATTTTCATTATAATTTCTTTAAAAGCTAATGTTTTGGTGGTATTCGGTGCATCTGATTACCAGCAATAAATATTTGCCTGGTGCAGCAAGTGCACAATTGCATTTTGCGTTTCAACAATTTTTCAGCGTCGCATACAGATCGGATTTCTTACCGTGGTTCGAATTTTCACACATCGAAACATTTGTGTACTTCAAAAGCTACTGCGTAGAATGGTCTGGGGATTATACTTTAGCGGCTATGACATAATTTATGGAAAAATCGTGCCCAAATACCCATGAAAAGCGACAAATTTTGTCGAGAATGCAAATTGATGTCAGTTATTGGGCTTAACACATTTCACACTGCGCTGTACCGTGATTTAACACGGCTTAACACTCCCCGACGCCGCACTCACCGCACACCCGCACACACACGCACCACACATGCACGCACCGCACACGCATCGCACACGCACCTGACCCGCGAGGGCGCGCCGCCGAGTGCTGTTTTCATAAAACCTGTCCTTCGTCCGAACACGGCCGGCATTTAAACTATTAATTTCTAACATAATTCGCTGAACAAATATTCCAGATATTTTAATCATTTTATAAAATACGAACACCGTAATATCAGGCTTTCTCAAAATGAAAACGGTCTTAAATAATATTTTTAAAAGTATTTATCCTTATCCGCTAAATTAAATCAAGTTTAGAATAGCCTTGTCAGTAGGAATGAAAATCGTAATAAGAGTGGGTTATACCTGATAGAATAAATTGAAAGAACAAAAGGAGAATCTCTACAATGGAGTTCATAAATGTTTGAACGTGAGTCGCTGCGATTTCTCAGGGTGAATATTGCAGTCGATCTCAGCTCTCGAGACTGACGAAGCGGTGTTTTTATAACCCGAAACAACCGGTAAATAGTACAAAGTAGACAATAAATTCCCGACAATAGACAGGGGTCGGGTCGGTCGGGATAGTTGTTACATTTTTGGCGGGACGACCCACGGATTAACCTGTCCGCGTCCCAGATTATCCCGGTTTGATGTCCCGGGACCGGTAACAAGTGTATCGCTGTCGGTTAATCTTTTGATTGGCTGTAGTCGAGGAGCAATCGAGGGGACAATGTCGCCGACCGATCGCGCTGACACCAGCTGTCGGTAGCCAACATGTTAGTGTGATAGATGCCTGATAAATGCGAACTGCTTTCTCGTTGATTTAATTAAGTTGAGAGCATTAAAGCAGTGAGACTGTTTGCATAATTCAGTGCGGATTAGCCGCAATAAACGGTGCAGGGACGGTGGTGGCACGGCCGGGGTGGCCGGTGGACGGAGCGCGACTGTCGCGGGTTCCCAACGGGTGTTTGCACTTCCTATTACCATGCTCCGTTCCGGTGGGGCCACGGATCTAAGAATAGTAAGGATGTGTTCTCGACGCCCAGTTGTTTGGGTCAGGCTGTCTCCTTCGAAAGTTACAAATAAATGTGCATTACACGAGCTCACACACACAGTCACCGCGAGCCAATCACGTATCGAAGCGTAGCACATACGAGTACATGTACACAACTACATTGCCGATTCACCAACGCACGGCACCGAGCAGCGGCCGTACTATGTAAAAGGTAAAAGAATGAGCTTGTTTTTAGCATTACGTACATTGCCACTTTAGCATAGTTTCGAAGCTCGGCCACAGGCTTTACTTGCTTGTTGATGCATTTTTTTTATTTTAGTGGCACGGATCCGTGGTTTTACCGCAGGATAAATATTAATTTAGTGCTTTTTTGCTAGAATAAAGCATACATTGATACCATCAGACTTAAAGACTTTTTTGGCACTCCGGTTTTTGCAAATTACCACTGCACTGCTCACACAGCTTGGCATTTTGGCCATTTTGCCGTTAACATGGGATGCGCTCCGTGCCTTTTCGGATTTCGGGACTAAAGAGCGATGCTGTCTTAAGCAACGCGAATTGAGTTTCTATGCGCCACGTCCACATGCCATATCCCTACCATTCTTAGATCCATGGTTGGGGCTTATTCTAATTACTTTCATTGGTTTTGTTAAAGTACTTAGGAGGCAGTTCATCTCAGTATTGTTACTTTTGCTTTTGTTTGATAAACAAACAGCTAAAAAATGCGCCAACCTATTTTTTATAGATGGTATTTATAGTTTAGCACTAATAGCTGAACGTGGACAATGGTAAGAGATAGACAAACCAATGCGAGCGAGAATCTCCGATGAGACAAACACGTTATTTAGGGTCTTAAATAAGAATGTATGATCTCGAACTTTACGTCTATATCGAAGTGACTGCATCTTAAAAAACGACAAACGCGTTTCATACGAATATCTGAGCGAAATGGAAATGACATGAATGAATCAAATCTCAATTTAACTATGAGCCGCAATCTCGTCATCCGGGTTACCTGCGCCTTCAGCTCAGGGGTGGGATGCCAGCTTCTATTCTATTGCGTGTCCTGTAAGTTGTTGCCATGCTCCGAGCGCCCTGTCGGGTGCCCTAACTATAGGGATTGGTTGGACTGCATTGCCAATACCAACAAATGTACATATTTATTTAATTAGAATCTCAGGCAGCCGGGAGTCGAGCATTCCATTATGAAAACTCACTTGATGTGAAAAATATATTCATAATTTTGAGATTTAATAAACAGCGACATTTCAAGCGCTTTTATGACACTGTGAAACTTATTTGAAGGAAGTAACTTATACGCAGTATTCAGCTATGGTATTCAGTATATCAAGTAGCTAGCCACATGGACTTCATAGTGAGTCGGTTCGCAGTAGCAGGGAGTAATAACTCGAGCAACTCATATCATGAGGCACAGGCACCAGCGCGCCGCTCCCACTGGGACATTAGGCACAGGCAGCAGCACGCCGCGCCCACTGGGACGTTAGGCACAGGCAGCAGCACGCCGCTCCCACTGGGACGTTAGGCACAGGCAGCAGCACGCCGCGCCCACTGGGACGTTAGGCACAGGCAGCAGCACGCCGCTCCCACTGGGACGTTAGGCACAGGCAGCAGCACGCCGCGCCCACTGGGACGTTAGGCACAGGCAGCAGCACGCCGCTCCCACTGGGACGTTAGGCACAGGCAGCAGCACGCCGCGCCCACTGGGACGTTAGGCACAGGCAGCAGCACGCCGCTCCCACTGGGACGTTAGGCACAGGCAGCAGCACGCCGCTCCCACTGGGACGTTAGGCACAGGCAGCAGCACGCCGCGCCCACTGGGACGTTAGGCACAGGCAGCAGCACGCCGCTCCCACTGGGACGTTAGGCACAGGCAGCAGCACGCCGCGCCCACTGGGACGTTAGGCACAGGCAGCAGCACGCCGCGCCCACTGGGACGTTAGGCACAGGCAGCAGCACGCCGCGCCCACTGGGACGTTAGGCACAGGCAGCAGCACGCCGCGCCCACTGGGACGTTAGGCACAGGCAGCAGCACGCCGCGCCCACTGGGACGTTAGGCACAGGCAGCAGCACGCCGCGCCCACTGGGACGTTAGGCACAGGCAGCAGCACGCCGCGCCCACTGGGACGTTAGGCACAGGCAGCAGCACGCCGCGCCCACTGGGACGGAGATTGCACTGCCACTGAATACAAACATATTAAACTCTGTGCGTTTCACTTACTGAATATCTGGTATTGTATTTTTGTCAATTCAGCTACATAAAATGTGCTGTTTGGATTACTTACCTGAGTGAATTTCAGTCTGAATGAACCACTATAAAAGCGGCGGCAGGCTCCACAAGGGGCTGCTGGCTTGCTGACCACCCTCCCTACGGATTCTAGATAACTGCATGTTGTGTTCCGCAAAAATACTGGCGCTTTGGACTTTTAGCTTAGTTCAGGCCATCGTTGATACTGTCTTGGTGACTTGTCGCTTAAAGGTTAGATCGCACTTGGACGTAGCTGCAGCGGAACGGCGAGGCGCGACAAAAACTGACAATTTATGCGTGGTTTAAAATTCTTTGTTGTTATTAAAGATAAGAAATTGTTATAAGTCATTGAATGAAAAAAAAACCTTCGCAGCACATTACAGCGTAAATCATTTGAACGTGTTATTATTATTATCTAAACGATAATGATAATAAATTCCCTTAATTGAATTTATCTCATTACGTACACACATTACACCCTTTGTAGCGAAAAGCCGAAGTATGGAATGGGCAGTTAAAAACTATCGTTTAGCTAAACCGTAATCGCGCTCCTTAACGATAATGGCGGCAAATTGGCGATTTCAATGAGCGCGGGAGCAGGACGCGGCGCGCGGGCTCGTGGGGCTCCCGTGCTGGTCCCGCGGCAAGCTCGACCCTGGCGCACGTCATCACGACATAACGTCATCGCCTGCCTTTGTGTTCAGAGCCTCGATCCGTAACTCGTGGGTTCCATTCCCACTGAGACATAGAGAACACAAAGTTTCATATGATTATTTCACGGTGTTTAGAGACAATTTAACCAGCTAAGGGCGATCCGAGGGTTTCAGTATATCGCAATTTAGGCGATGGCGAAATACAGCAGTATACCTACAAATCTATCTTAAATAACCCTCAAAACTGTCAGACGTGGTGGAACAACCTTTGTTTATGTCGTTTCCGGTCTGCCTGCCCCAATAGGGATAAAGGCGTGATTATATGTATGTATGTTAGAGATGTGTTCTCTAGTTTACTAGTTAGGACTGTACTGGTTGAGTTATCCGAATGTCTATTAAGACAGATGATTTCATATTTCGGAGAGCACGTCAATATGAAAACATGCACGTTAGAAAAAGTAGGACGACTACTCTACAAATAAGCAAAAGTTTTGTTACTTTGACTTCAGCGAAACAAAGTCAAACATTAAGATGTGTTTGATATTTTAACGTTGGCTCGTTGTCAGGTTTTCCTCCAAAACATTCACATGTAGAGTATTTAAATATACATAGCCTTGAGAGTTTGCTGAATAATATTATGATGATATTGTTGCGGTGTTACTCGTACCTGGTTGCGGAGTGGAGATGTGGCGACGATAGGGCACGCCCGCGCCCGCGCCCGCGTCGCAGCGCTCAGCGCTCAGCGCTCTGCTGACCCGCTCACGCCGGGTACTCGCAGGCACACGCCGACAAGGACTGCCATCAATGAGCCTCGGTTCAAGGGCAGACGTGGCTTGGTATACGTGTACCTGTAGACGACTGTAACCTGCTTTATGACCGTGAATATAACGAGGAAAGCGGGGAATATACATCTGTGACAACATTTGTTGGATGGAAGATATAGATGTAAGGTTCCTAAATTAAACTGCAAGTATTTTCTTGTTATATTTCTACGTGCTTCCATAGATCACACCGCGATGTCCAAACGTTCGTGATAATTTATGAGTTTCCGTTTTAAAGTACACGAGCACTTTAGTTGTACAAGCTTAGTGATTTGTGCGCTTTGAGAATTCAGTTGGTTTAGCAGAGATCATGTTGCACAAAATATACAAGAAATACGATGGATATTTTTGGACGTATAGTCTAGTTTGTGGTGCAAATCTTGCAATGTGTTCAGGTTTTCATTTCTTTTGTTACAAGTCTGGACATATAGGCTCGTATTTATAAAGCGATCTTATGATTGAGAGCAATATTAAGTATGGATTTGACAAGCCATATTGTATTGTAATGACATTTCTGATACGAACGTCACTATACGTATGATTGTCAGTCTTAAGTGCTATTTATTAATACGGGCCTTAGTAAAATAAAGAAAAAAATTCTAATCCAACCCACTAATTCGCACGAGGAAGTAGCACTCACTACACATAAACTTTCAGGAAAAAAATACTGATTTATGGAGAAAAACGGTCCAAAATCTGTTGGGTGACTTAGACAGAGTTAGTAGATCAATAGATTTATTTTTATGTGGAGATGATCAGCTCATGTAGCTCTATTCTCGACTACATTCTCAAGGACAATATTCCCTTGACTTGAGATGTAATCAGATGCAATGCGTTTTGTGTCTGTAATTCTGTATGTATGGTATGTAGGTATTTGTAGAATGCTGACTAATTTGTTATCAGCTAATACGTGCTTAAGTGAATGTGATCTATCATGTTTGTAGTTTCGGATGATTACACCATACGGGTTGGTTGATAATGTATTCTTCTGTTACAATAATATAGCTCAGTTGGTTAGAGTAACGGCACGGCACGGCTCGCTAAAGATTGCGGGATTAAATCGCTACTGAGCTAAATTGTTGGTTACTATATTGCAAGTTCTAAAAATGCATACACAATTTGCAGCTAATAAGTGGAGGCGTCTGTACATAAAAAAATCTTGATAGATTTAAGGCCCACGGCGAAGTGAGTGTTCTACGGAGATGTTTCCACTGAAAAGCAGCTTTTCAGCCTATTCCACTTTAAAAGTGTATCTAATGCAAGTTCCTAGTCTGCACTGAGATAAATTGCCAGTCTACGGTCCTCACTCATAATTTTACCGAGAGAGCACTCTGGGGGCGAGCGGGGAGGGGCAGCGGGGAGCTGAGAGCCGCTTTGAACCATATTGTTGGCAAGTATTTTAAAATAATGTAGATAGCGCGTGTGCGAGGCTCTGTAATGTGAGAGCTCTATGCTGTGGCTCTATGGCGAGAATTTAATTTGAGAGTGGCGCGGGCGCGGATACTATAGCGGGAGAATACAGTCAGGAATTTTCAGACCGCTCCTCCAGGAAAAGTGCTCTTAATACTAGAGATCTCAAAGGAAACATTCCCTTATTTTCGAAAACATCAAAACTGCATTCAAATATTTTTGAAAATACGACTGCCACACCCGGGAATCGAACCGGTTAAAATTTGATAAAATACAACTGTGTTTTTATGCAATTAATGGATAGCGTCAATTATGAGGATCGAACCTCTTCAATAAGCATTCCATGAAATGTTGTTATGAAGGTATTTCGGTTGCACCTTTATTGTCGGTAGACTATTTCACTATTCAAAGTCCTTTGGTTAAAAATTTCAGTCTTCCCCAAATTTGATATCCATCGTTTATTTAAACAAAATGTTTCTTATTATTGACCCTATGAATTGGCATTATAAAATTACAGGTGTTTTTTTAGCTGGTTCGATTCAAGCCCGGGTCAGTGATTCTTCGAAAATCAGCGCATGTTTCCTCTGAGTAAAATTTGCTATCTTGAGTATTTAGAGCACTTCCCCTCTGTCGGAGGAGCGGTCTGAAAATTCCATCCTGTATACCGGCGGCACCTCGTGCGCTCTGAGGCATTATTCTTTCTTCTTCCTCTTAATTGAATATTTTGAGCTTGTGATGGCGGTCGCGCGCCGACTCCGCGGGAATCCTGGAGAGATTGCCTCAATTAACCTATTATGAGAACGAGGAAACCCTTTCTTTTATACGCTGGCGTTTTTACGGCGGCGAGAGGCGCGGAAGGGGGGCGTGTTGTCGTCTTCAGTTTTACTGCGATATTGCGTCGATCGGATGGGGGAATTGAATCCTTATTATCATGATAATGTTCTGAATTCAAGCGTGGCCGCTTATACACGATCGATTTCTCCTACTGACTTTTCGGATGCTCAATTATTTTCGTTTTCTTCGATGCTTGCCCAGTTGGTTGTTTGTAGCTATTGCATTGATCAAAACTATTGTCATCCGCATACATAAGTCTGCATAACTTGCTTCATATAAACTATCCATCATACATAACGTTCCTAGAGGTCTCATATCCTATCGATATGTCATATTGGTCAGCCCTAGCGCTCCGCCCCTCGCACCGGGGAACAAAGTAAAGAAGCGTGTTCGTCCCACGACTCCTTAATCTGTCCCCGACTGGCAGGGGGGGGGGGAGACTTGCCAGGGCGGCACCTCTATACCTCATCGGTGATAATGATAACATATCCTGGCAGTAGTTCATTACCAGAGATTATTAATTAAATTTAAATTTAATCTTAGATCTGGTATTTTTTCTTACTATCAAGTGATTCAGCCTGCATTAGCCCAACCAAACCTGGGGAAAATCCCACAAATTGATAAATTGACAAATTCTATAAGTTCCCCTGTTGGAATCCAACCCACGACCTCCAGATTGGCAGCCCATGGCGCAGACGACTGGACCATGGGGGATGGAAGCAGTTAACTTGTACACATGACACATTCGCAGCTCGCAACAAGCGCAGATTACAGCTAAGCCCAATATTCGAGATGGCGGCGAAACGCGCGGAATATACCCGCGGCAACTTGATTTGCTAGTCTGTCCGATTGTTAGCACCGGCTGCGATTCCATTACTTAGCGGCAGTTAGCCGAATCCAGTTAATCTCACGACAAGTTAAGGCGATCAGCTATCAGTGCGCGATCCTTCTCGAACACTCCATTTTTGACGGGCACTGTTACCTATGTTCGTGGTTTATTGGAACTGATAAGATGGTACAGACACAACTCTTGTGTTAACTTTGGTTTATTCTAATTTACAGTGGAATTTACTAAAACTCAGTTCGAACATAACTTATTATAAGTAGGTACTTTATGCAAAAAAATAATGTTCTTAGCACAGAATGTTTGATACCGTAAAAGGATAAATTTTAGTAAAATAATATTTTGAGACAATATTTAAAAAATATTTGGTATATTATTAGATAAATAGAATTTCACTTACTTTATCTAAATAGCAATTTTTTATCGGGGTAGATTAAAAATCTTTTAAAAATATGCTACTTTCGAAATCATGCTCTTGGAATTTCTCAATAAAGGTTGTAGTTCTTTTCGATAAACTGCGTTTACTCGTGATCGTCGGTAGCAAGCTGCACGAAAATATTGAAAAGTCATTTATAAACAATTCTGGTTAATATTAGTTCCCGCAAATATACAAAGAATTCAATTCATATTTAAAATAAATTGTTTAGTTTGATTTGGGACGTTTGTACTGGTCGCGGCGTGATGCGTGACGCGTTACACGAGACGCGTGACGCGTCCCGTGTACGAGCAGGTCCGCGGGCACAGATTATACCCGCCCGGGGATCAGGTAATCCGCTTCCCGGGAGTAATCTGCTCCTAATTCGGAACGAGCCGCCCCATTCCCGACCGCTAAAACGACGAGCAAATCTACCACGAGCCCTCCTCAATTTGCGTCTAATCTACATCCATTTTTATGCAACATATCCACTGAACATAGTTACTTGGATTTCTATCCTATCCAACCTTAATAGTAATTACCGACTTTGTAGTGTTTTCCAAGAAGCATTTGTCGGAATAGCCGGGCCGGTACGTGAGCACGTGCTTGCGCTGCGGTAGGGCGGCACACGCGGCACGCGGGGCACACGGGGCGGGGGCGGGCGGCTGCGTCGTTTTATTTACTCTATGCGAGCTGATTTGACAGCGAACGGAAATATACGTCGGTGGTAGAATCGCGGCCGGCGTCTCGTGTGGTGGCGCACCGAGACCGGCTAATCTTCCCCCGAACCAATAAATACGTACTCAATTTTTCTAAACTCTGCGAGCGTTAGCGGCTTACGGCTGTAACGCGGCGGCTCCGCGGCTTACCGGATTAGTGCACGAGCTTCAGGACGTCCCCCCTGTCCTGCCTGTCCCCCGCGCCGTTCCGCGACAAGTTTTATATCCTGTCGCGCGCCCGGATTTTGGCCATGGAGACTCGCCGAATAATAGTCCCTAAATTGGAGCTTTAAAAAGATAGGCAGATTAATGCTCTTAATTTTCGGAAAATAAAAAAATACTTTCGTCTTGATAATATTGGGCGAGTTGTGAGCTTTGGATGGCCGGTGGTCGGCGGTAAGTGCTCCATTCAGTAGCGAGCAGGCGGCGGGCTCCACCGGGCGGCGGTGCTGCATTGGTATGCGGGCGGAGCGCCGGCCGGCCGGGCGCACGCCGCTTATCGACTAATTGATCGCAATGGCCGAAATGCACCTGCGGGAGCTGAGAGGTAGCCACTACACGTGCCTCACTAACACCAATAACAATATTTAAATGAGTTATTTTAACTGAAAATTTTGCTATTTAGGGACTGCTCCAAATAAATCTGAAGGCATGTATTTCACGACTATCTTTAAAATCTTCTATATTATAACCTTGAACTCTCATTTGTAGCCACTGATATTTGCTTAAGATTTACTGGGTTGATGACCGCTACCGGCACGTCGTTGAGCCGGCTCCGGCGCCGGCTGTGGAACAGCGCTCGTAAGAAGCTCCGCACTATCTATCTATCCGCCCGATGCGCCCATTCCTCCATATTCCACTAAAGAGAAATGGAGAAATGAGGAAAATAGTGATTTCCGTGCGGAATACCGTCTCCGAGCCATTTGAGGGCACTGGAGCCGTCGTACACCGCACGCTCCGTTATTATCGCACTCTCCATAATAACTAATGGAAGGGTGGACTAACTTGCAGAATGCGATCTCGCAAGTAGGATTATGAACTTAACATGCGGCTCGCAAAGCTCACTATTTACTAAATGCAGAGACTGAGTCGATATAAATATTATATTCGTTGCAGCCGGCGTGCGCGGGTCAGAAATATTAAAATAAGTTCCGCGGCAGCGTGCACCGCTGTTTATTCAGAGATATTTAAATACTTGCTCTGCTATAACGCAGCTTTTCACATCTTTCTGAGCTTACAGCTTTTCGAACTGTGCCTTCTGAAGATGTTGTCTACTATAGACATTTGCATTGAAAAGATTATATTTATTTTATATTTCCACCACTCAGTGCATCAAGTTACCATTAGTTTCTATTGTGACTGGTGGGATTTTAGTCAACGTAGTGACATTGTGGTGCCGGTTATCCCCCCGCTCCCCGCTCGCCGCTGCCCGCCCCCCGCCGGCCGCGCGCTGCGGTCCCTCTCCGTGTTTGCAGCTTTACGCTAATGTGCAGCAAATTGCACTTTAATCGGCACATTATTTCCATGCAACATTTCGTACACGGTTATAATTTTGCGGTTATCGCCGACAACATGATCTCTGCTGGCGCCGACGCTGGGGTGCGTGGAGCGCAGTCGCGCCTGCCTCGTAGCTAACTCCGCGTTCAAACAGTCGTAGCGTTCACATGTATAAATAACCCGTAGCTGTTTTGCTACGTTTGCTACGACGTAGGGGGGTTGTTATTTATAATAGCAAACCCAGAACTCTCTAAATATAATCTCGTATTCGGATAGCATTTGTGCTCAACATCTATTGTTTCTCACTCTCAGAGTTTTTTTTTTAATTTTATTTAATCAACTTCATCATCATAATGTATTGGGAAGATTAGGGTTTCCGCTGGAGGTAATAATAGGAAATTCAATTTCCGTATTAGAGCGGGATATTCGAGACCCGCGCAGACTTACCGACTGCCGATAGTATTGAAAGTGTTGAAACTCGCAACTCGCGAGCACTGAATGTGCTGCTGATTGAGATTCGTGGCAGATACCGAGTGGGAGTTTCTATATTCAATCATTCCCACGTCATATTTTAGAGTTCTCTCACCAACAATCCAAGATGGGGGTCTCTAACAGACGGCACCTGCTGTCTCGTGTCTCGACAACTTCCTTCATTAAGACGCTCGGGGACGCTGCGTCGCCTCGACTTCATTTTAAAGGTAAACAAAGATTTACTCAGATTAGATCACAATTTACGACCAATATATATTTGGAGGGCGAGGTCCATCGGTGATTTAGTACCGGCGAAATTGGCACATAAGTTAGCGCGGCGGGCAGTGGACATCGGAATGCGCACGGGCTATTTGACATGTATTCCAAAGTCCGGAGCGAGTCGATTTCCGTCCCATTTCTGCTCGATTGTGTCGGCAGGATCTGTAAATCAGCGGGAATGCTCCTGGAGAATTAGGACTCGACGCGTACTATTCCGCACTAAGAGAGCCCGATGGTGTAGTGGATAGGGCCGCTGCCTCCTGAGTGGGAGGTTGCGGTTCGAATCTTACCACGCATCAATGTGTTTTTCGATTTTGGATTTTCAGATGTACGTTTATTCGGCGCTTTTTCCGTGCTTCGGAAGGCACGTTAAGACCAACCGCGGGACCAACGCCCGGTTTATATCGTTTAATACCGTAGATATTAGACGTTAAGCCATATCAGAAGCCAGTGCTAAGCAGCTAATCTAGGATTTGGTCTGGTTTCCCTTCTGGGTTGCGGAGGTCAGATGGCAGTCGCTCTGTGTAAAACCATTACCCTTTTTATTCCCCTAGATTAAATAGCCGACCCGTGAGATACGGAATAAAGCTAGAGAGATGATGCGTACTATTCCGCAATTACATAGAATTCAGCAGAAATTGTAACGCTTACCCCTACTTGAAATCTATTATTTTCAGATGGAATATAACTCGCACCTATGTATTACATACACTGTAATCGGAGTACCGAATTCTGCAAATAGTGTCTCGCTATCCAGGCCAGTAAGTGCATGTTTCTCGTATCGGTCGCCCGCGGTCCCCCGCGCCCCGCAGTCCCGCCGACTGCGGTCGCCCGCTGAGATTAAGTGGTCACCGGATACGGATACGGCCCGCGCGGCCGCAGCCTGTACCCGCGCTAATAAGGGCTCATCTGGAAACTACACCTTAAACAATTTGTTACCACTGCTGCCTCCGTGATCTAGTGGTCTGAACCTTGGGCTCCCAGATCGTGATTCTATTCAAAAAGTTTTCATTTGAGCTTCTGTGAAATTTACCCCTGTTTGGCTATGACAATGCAGACTGAGTTGTCTGTTGGTCAAAAATAAGGAGAGCATGTTAAACCTTCGATCTCTTTCGCTGTGTTACACAAACCTTGCCAGAAGCACATTAGCAACTTGTTTAAAAATCCCGGCACCTGGCTTGTCGGGTTGTGCTTCGACCCGAAAACACACTCGATATACTTAATAAAAGCACAAGACTCTCACTCAATGAACAACTCGATAGCAGTGCCATTATTCAGTTTCATTTCATTTCATGTGGATGAAAGTTTACGGCGTGTGTTAACTTGTACCTTTGTCGTTAATGGCACGATGTCTACGGCGAACCGCAGCGTATTAGCCGCAGCCGAATGCTAGATGCGATCTATTCCGTCGACCGGTCGTGCGACCTGCCCCGCCGGTCGTCCGCTCGTTCACTATCAATCTGCGAGTACGCTCACCATTAAACAAACACACAATTTGACAAATCACGGTCGTGTCGGCGGCGCGGCGGGCTGGGGGGGGGGGGCGGGGAGGGGGCCACTGATTGATGTCTCTAGACCCTTGTCTATCCAACTACTTCTTAAGGTATTTGGACCATGAAAACGAATGCGAGCTTAATTTTTTACCAAACATGTTCTTTTAATCCCGTTATTTTATTTTTTCGTAATTTTTGTCGTATTAAAGCTCACAAAGGAACTTCTCAGAAGGGTACGCCTGAGCGCCTTATATTCTTGTTAGAGCCACGCGGTAAAAGCATAAAGGTTCTATATTGTGTAATTTGCAGTAATTTGGCACTCGTGGCGCAATTTTATGTTTTTGAAAATAATAGTATTCATGAAGGCGTGATTATCTGTAGGTAGTAATCAAGAAAAAATAATTACACGAATGGAATACGAACCCAATACTACAGGGTTGCGTGGCATGCCGTAGCACTCTCTATATGTGCAATAGCTAAACAAATTGTGCGGTCAGCCGCCGCCATCATCCGGACCCTATCCCGATGTGTTACTTCCCATTACACTAATTGAGGTTTAACTGTTAAATAGTTGGAAAGTTGTCGTCACATGTAAACCCCCAAATCCTGGGTTCCGGATAATGGAGCTAAACGCGTGCGATAACAAACAAAAAGCGAGTAACAAACTGTTGATAATGAGGGCCACATTAACTGTCACCCCTACAGGGGGCGGCGGGGCGGCGGCCGGAGAAAAAACGGAAACATTTTAACAAACGACGCGGCCGATCCGGCGCGGTGACGTCGACAAGCCGAAACAAATTGTCGACTACACAAATCGGGAAAAAACGTAGCGGCAAATAGTACGTTCGAGTATTGCAGAGGCTGGCATTCGTTGACGGGGCGTTCCCGGCGCCTGCTTCCCGAGACAGTTTTTGTTCACTCCGGACACTTGCGAAGTTGACGAGCTTAGCCTAACGGCTCTACCGCAAAACATGCATGACACAGCTTCTTGCTTGTATTGTATATTCATTACTATCGGCAAGCCTCCAGAAAACATTTATCAGAAGCGAATTGTGAAATATTAGCCAATGTATCACATATTGCATGTACTATTTAGCGGTAACGCGGTGTAAAATAATGGGCGCGATAGTATCGGCGATTAGTCGCGAACGGATTGCATGGCCCCCGCCCCCCGCCGCTCGCGCATCCACTGCACCATGCACATCGCCTGCACTCAGTAAACATGCAATTATACCCGACTGAGTAATGCAGGCAATTATTTGACAATCAATTCGATCGGTCGCAGGAAACCAGTAACGTTGTAACATACACTGATTGTTGTAATATGATTAGATAACCAATACTAATCCTCTTAATATTACTGTTGGAGTTCGTTTTGTTGCTTTGAAAATTATTTAAACTTAAACTTCCATACTGGACTGGGAGAGAAAGAAAAACATAGAATGTTCCAGTTGCCCTTCCTCCCGGGCATGCTGTATAAGTCAGCAAAAGGGATTCGAGGGTTACAGTGTATTGTAATTTAGGCGATGGGCTGACAACCTGTCACTACAGCAATACACATTACAATCTAAAATTGCCCCCAATTTATGTCAGACGTGGCGAAAGCGCCTTTTAGGAGGCGTTTTACGCTCTGCCTACCCCGTAAGGGATAAAGGCGTGATTTTATGTATGTATTATGTATGTATGAAAATTATTTAATATTATGTCTCAAAAAATTTCAATCAACAAAAAAGAAAAATCAGGAGCAGAAAGAATGTTAACGTTATCAACCATCGCGTTGTGATTGCAGAAAAGATAAAAGTAAACTGCAATAAACAAGAAGTTCACGCTTTTTCTATCCGTTTATTTCTCACCTTTCAAGAAATATAACGTTACCGGTCTCTGGGTTCATGGCGTAAATATCTTTCTCTAGGAACAGCTTAGCAGATGGTTTATTTCCTTCGAAGGTATTATTAGCTGCGACAGTTTTCTCAATAAATACGGCTTCTTTCCTCTTATTGTTATTTTCATGTACGTCTTACTACTTGGAAATATTTCCATTTAATATTTCAGGTAAAGAAAATTTGTCTTGGAAGTTTTATAATTTTCGTTCGTTCATTTCGTTCTCATTGTGGTGGTTACTATTGTGGTGGCTACGTATTCATGGCGTGGCGGCCCACGTGGCAAGGGATCGCGCCTCATATGAATATTGCTTACACTCGATCGCTACTTCAAACCCTCATGTTTTCGCACACCGCCACATATTTGTATGTAGACGACACACACGGCCGCC
This sequence comes from Scrobipalpa costella, assembly GCA_949820665.1. Lineage (NCBI taxonomy): Eukaryota > Metazoa > Arthropoda > Insecta > Lepidoptera > Gelechiidae > Scrobipalpa > Scrobipalpa costella. Next base: position 626,309 of record OX463295.1, read on the forward strand.
CGCCCTGCGAACTTACTTTATACGTGAACATGAACTAAGTAAGTATCAAAGTAAGTCATCATCATCTCCCTTGCCTTATCCCGTATCTCTCGGGGTCGGCTACCTAATCTTGGAGAATGAACGGGGTACTGGTTTTTATACAGAGCGACTACCATCTGACCACCGTAACCCAGAAGGGAAACCAGAGCCAATCCTAGACTCGCTCAGAGTTTTCAAGCCGCCAATGCTTACCACTAGCCTCTGATATAGCTTAACGACTAGTATCAACGGTATTAAACTATATTAACCGGGACTTTCGAAGCACGGAAAAACCTCCGAATAAACGTACATATGAAATTCGAAAACCGAAAAAGACATTAGTATGTGGTGGGATTCGAATCACGACCTCCAGCTCAGGAGGCAGTGGTCTACACCATCAGGCTCTTAAGTATCAAGGTAATTATCTGTTTATAAAAACGAAAACTTAAAGTTTAGAATTTTCGATTTCTTTCTTAATCGCAGTCATCGGCAAACGACCCTATAAACGGTTTACTTAAAATGTAACGTGTAACATAAAGAAATGTGTGAATCTACACATGACACTTAACAACTTTCCCTAAGGAACATAGGTCGAAATACGAAAAAAGAAAATGTTGACTTCCCATACTAAATGCGATTCATTGATTCATTTTGTATGGAAGGTTAATTATTTTTTTCGTTTTTCGACCTATGTTCCTTAGGGAAAGTTGTTAAGTGTCATGGGTAGATTCACACATTTCACGATGCTTATACCCTTTATGTTACACTTTGTATATACGTAATAATTAATTAAAGTCTTCGGTTGTGCTAGTTCCTTCGCTTTGCTTTAATATTTTCTTTGCCTTTGCGCATGCAATGCGCTTTCTGAAAATACCTCGAGTGTACTTGCTACGTTTGTAGTTTTAAATTAGTTCTCCGTGTTTTATTATAAAACTGCAGTGCTTTTTATTCTGGGTCACTTTTGTGCAGAGTAAAACCCGGAGTAAAAAGTGATCAATTTTGTAAAGCTTCTGTTTAGCACGAGTAAGCAAGAGATATTTTTATGCAAACATAAATCCGTTCGTGTATCTGAAAGAGACAAGCCGTTGCGAGAAAATCGGACAGATACCTATATTTCCTTTTGAAAAATATTGATGTCGTGCGCAGTATTGTAACCGTATGTCTCTTGGCTGCCGCGCGCCGCCGCGCCGCGCAGCCGGCCGCCTCGGAGGTGGAGCGACGTGTCAAATAGCCCGGAATGGAAATAAGTACGACTAAGCGGTTCACGACTCGACACGAAGCTCGCTAGCGCCGGGACGGGCTGCCTCATAGCGGTCCATAGCTCTCCTCACCTCCTTCTAGAATAAACGTCGCTGTCATCCGCGATTCTGCCATGCTGGCATGGTAGCGAGAGAAAAACATAGAATGTGCCGGCTGCACTTCCTCCCGAGCATGCTGTAGAAACCAGCTAAGGGATCCGAGGGTTTCAGTATACTGTGATTTAGGCGATGGGCTGACAACCTGTCACTACAGCAATATACCTACAAATAAATAACCCTCAAAACGTTGTCAGACGTGGCGGAACATGGTCATCCGCAAACAGAACGAAGCTCGATTATAGTTGAACATTTTACCAGAAACTTGGGAATTATAAGAAGGCAATACATACTCTAGTTGTTAAACAAATCAAGGAATCTGTTGAATTTCGATTACGAAAGCATCTGTCTGGAGAATTGGAACAATATTCGGCAATCTCTTACGTTTATAAAGAATTCGCTCTTTTGTATAATATGTTTCCGTTGGGGGATACATTACATTTCAAAACGAAGCAAAAGGAAGGATGAAACCATTTCAAATACCGATTAGAAAAACACCTCGGCAATTTTTTAAGTTTCCCCGGGGGGCGAGCACCGTCATCCGGCGGGTGTGGGGTGGGGGGGGGGAGGCTGGAAAATAAACTTTCTCCGTGTGGAGTTAATGAGCCGCGCGGAGACACATGCACCTATCGCTCTCGATGATCATTTATTCTCCGGATTGACTCGTTCCCCTTCTCAATCTCTTTTTTATTTCTGCTTTTATCGTTAGCGGTTATTTGTCAGCTGATTTTCGATAAGTACGTCGGCACTCGCTGTTGTTTGCTGTGAATTATTATGAACTAGGTAGATAGATCCTCGCTAAGGACGAACAAATGAACTCAGGACAAAAAAGGATACATTATCGCTCCCTCGTTGTGTAACGATCGCTTGTGCTTCCTGGCGCATTAACTCGGGAATCTCTGCTGAAGGTCTGTGCGGGAAATGGGGCGAACACGCGCGTGCGGCCCGGCGCAGTCCCGGAGCCGGCCCGTTATGCACATACTACACAAAGAATGCGGGTTTGCGGTAGCCGGTATAGCAGCTCGGATGACGTACCTCTTACGACGAACCATAGTGCAAGCGGGTAATAACAGGGTACCTACCAGGGGGACCAGACACCATTGACTCTTCACTCAATCGAGTATTTTCCACAAAATGTACCATTTTCTATTCATTGGCTTATATTTACCGCAATGCCAGCAATCCCCCCACATAAACAAAACGAGTCATAGCAATTTTGTGATGTGATAGCGACCAGGGAATAAAGCAAAGCAAATGATAGAATAAAAAAACATATAAATTGGGCGACGCGTTGTCGGCTGTAAAAAGGGAACGATCTCTTCTCTCGTGACTTGCGGCGCGTCTAAGTGGAAATAGCTGGGAAGTGGATGGGAATAATAGCTAAATGCTACAAAGACCATTGAGTTAAATATATGGATATAACATGCCAATGAAAATGTACCCTTTTGAAAGTTATGTTTACAAACTTTTTAATCTATTGATTGTCATTTACCAAAATGGCGGGACCGCGGGAGTTGTAAAATCTTTCTGTACAATTGTGCAACTATTGCAATTTTTTGAACTGTAATTTTTTTTTTCGGTATTATTTATGTTACTATTTTGATTCGCATTCGCATTGATCATTGGTGAGTGACTGAACGAGTTGAAGCGGATCAGCTTCATTTTATGCGTGAATATTTTAGTTCGGGATGCCATCTCCAGTGTAAACATAATTCCCATAATACGGAGTTGTTTTATCCATTCTATTCGTCGTCGTTATGTTCAGCTATAGTGCTGATATCGAGAATCACTCGCGGACTGTAATAAATGGTCATTGAGGCGGGGCGGGGATTCAGCCAGTTTCACCAGCACCCGCGCTCTGTAATCGCACCGCGGACACAAAGCGCAAAGCTTTGACTGCATATTTCGTATCCATCAACTGGAAACTCTTTCACATCACACGACCTGCGCTGTTAAACGTGAATCATGTATTCACGCCCCGCGTCGCTAAATCACTGCGACTGTTAATTCTACCATAGTCCGAGGAAGTTTCATCTAATTTCGCATTTGAACCTTGTACCGGAACCTTTGTGCTCTAACTCCCGAACTATGCATGAAACGCCGCTTGGAACAGTTAGAGTTGACACTTTGCTCAGAGCAAGTTCCAGTGCTCGAGTATTGTATTCATTTTTACCGGGCAGTCGAGTCGGGCAGTGCCCATTGCTGCCCAGTACGTCGGTCGCTCGGAATAACAATGCTAATAAAGTTGCGCTAGTTAGCCGCTCATAAATCCGAGAGCGGAATTCCGGTCACAAACAAGACTGGTCGTCGGCGGCAGACTAGCAGGAGTAGCTCGTCGGAGTCAGGGTATTAAACTTGCTTATTGATCACATGTTTAGGCTCGCCTTGTTGCTCAGCTGATATCTCTACCTGTGTATCTTGCTGGGCGGTAGCGGGGTGCGGGGCGCGGGCGCGGGGAGGGCAAACACCGCAATATTCGACGACGGTGCACGACTGCACGAGCTATGGGGCCTCATGCAAATGAAGACATATGGAGATACTCTGTGTAAACATGACGACGTCACATGCTGACTTCCCCGCACCGCCGCATACTCAATCTTACCTAGATAGTTATTACAAATGTTTTCATTTCCTGTGCACAAAATTTCAAGAGCTCCGTAACGATACTCTATGACTGATACTTTACAAAGTCCATGAAAGTGGGGAAACTTCCGAGTAGCGTGGAACTTTATAAAAGATATAACCGTTGCGGAATTGCTTATAGGCTAAGTGTGTCCCGGGAAATAAGATAAAAAAATTGAGAGAGTGGGGATGATTTTTTTTACGATTTCTTGGAGGTTCATCAGGAGGGAAGCGAGGGGCGGAAAAGAGAGGGGGGGGGAGCATGTAAATTATTTACGTGCGGAGAATGAGTGCATGGGCCTGTCAAGCGATGGCCCGCGCGGTAACAGAGTTACCAACTGCAATTCTTTGTTACTGAGATGCACTCTAACTAAAGTACTCAGTAATCCAATTTTCATACTATGTTTTAGTTACTTAGTTCCTATTCTGTCAAGAAGCTTTCATCTTATCGGTTACGTAATATTAAATGCTTAGGCATCCACTACCTAGAGGATGTTACAACGTTATTTAGTTTTACTCAGCCCTCTGAGGTAGATAATAGTGGATTTCCTCGGCATCCACATTGAATCAGTGCCTTCAAAGAAAACTTATTAAGTTTTTCTTTTATGAAAGGAAATAAGAAAATCACTAGAAATTGTTCGCCGGCGGCCACTTCTAACGTCTACCGCTGTTCAGTAGAATATCGAAAAAAAGCCTTTTGATATTGTGCTGAAATAACTGATTGCATGTATCTGAATTAAATTGTTTGTTTATAAATTGCATACCTTTGTGCTTTACATATACAGCTCTCAACAATGTTTTCCATTGAAAATGTAATATAAACCAAAGGCTATGCTACTGATCAATACAGAATTATTCAGTTGAAATAGTTTTACTTTAGTTATGAATTTATGATACATGGAATGTGAAACCGATTTTATGAAATGTATTATATTTCATGTCGGTTAATTGGATCCGTGTCGGAACATGGCCGCAACTAATCACATTGAAATGTTTGTTTTAATTCATAACATATCTGTTTTCATTACAGGGAAAAAAATGCTGACTGAACTTATGGTTGTAAACTTGTGAATCAACTCGTCAAACTGAACCACTTTTCCCAAAGAACACAGGAAGAACATAGGCCATAATATAAAAGAAATATTGGGCCTACCATACAAAATGATTTGAGCCGCTGACACCATAAGAGGGCAATTATTTATCCATATTTCAAATTATGATTCTGGGGAAAGTGTTCAGTTTCATGCGTAGTTTCTCAATCTCTAGTAGGAATGGCCAGCAATTTTTTCTCACCTGTACTGTGGATGGAGTTGCAGCTATCTTGTACATACATACATACAGTCACGCCTATCTTGTACGTAACTCTTAATCACACTAATATACACAGTTTGTCAAAAAATGGTAGGTATATGCGTCTAGAAGGATATAATGATGAACATTACACATACATACATATAGTCACGCCATTATCCCTAATGGGGTAGGCAGAGCGTAAACCACCTAAACAAAGGTCGTTCCGCCACTTCTGACAAAGTTTTGAGGGTTATTTATGATTGATTTGCAGGTATATTGCTGTAGTGACGGGTTGTCAGTCCATCGCCTATATTGCAATATACTGAAGCCTTCGGATCCCTTAGCTGATTTTTACAGCATGCCATGGACGAAATGCAGCTGGCACATTCTATATTTTTCTTTCGCTCCCAGTCCAGCATGGAAGAAACATGAATATTATAGGTACGACGAAAAACTTTAAAATAAATATATTTCTTACAAAATGCGCTATCGTTGAAAGGTTTTTTTTTAATATCAACAAAAAAGAACACACCTTTGGAATCTTACATAGCCCTTAGAACTTTGTCAGACGTGGCGGTACGACCTTTGTTTAGGCCGTTTACGTTTTACCTACTAAATATGATAAAGGCGTGATTTCGTGTATGTACGAGTATGTAAGTACTTTGGAAAAGACTGTTTAGGTTCATGGGTAGATCACATCCATCAGGGTGCATATTCGCTTTATGTAACTCGTAATGTATAGATTGTTTCTTTATTCGATCAGTAGCGGTAGAGGCTGATTTTTCCTTAGCCCCCTCCCCCCGCCTCACCCCCGTAGCACCCGCAGCCTCTACCGCCTTATTTCGGATGATAATTTAATTCAGATTCGATCCAACGGTTCAAGCTCCGTTTGCTCCAGATGATTGCAGTTTAAATGTATATATGTAACGCCTCAATTGTAAATCGCTAATGAATCAAAAGATTTATCAATGGTTGTTCAATGACAATATTGTCCATGTTCCTAACTCCAAATAACCGATAATTTAATTTTGAATCACTCACCATGATGCCAATTAAGAACGATTGCATATTTTCTATTGAAGAATGGATTATTCTCTAATATCTGTTGTTTATTCTTTGTACATCTATTTTAAATAACTTTGTATTAAAATAATTGTTTGTATTGTTACAGGTACGGTGTGCGAGAGGTGAACGGTCTATGTGTTTCCCGCTACGGCTAGCTACGATCAAAGTTTGCTACATATTTTAACTTGCTTATTGCGAGAGGCGGGCGGGCTACGCGTGTCCCCGCTACGGCGTGCTACGCGCTACGGGAGCTACGACGTGTACCGTAGTGCGCATATCAGGTCCCGATATTTGACTTGCTTATTGCGTCGGGTTGTCGGCAAGTTTTACGACTGCTTGACTTTGTTTTATACTCGCCCGCACTTCAATATTCCCGCAAACTGTTCGCTACAAGTCCGACATTATTTAAATAAACCTCGATGTATCTTAAAGAACATTTATCGGAGCGTTGTCGCCGCTCGGTGGTACGAGTGGTTGAATCAGTGCCGGGATATTGCACTACAGTTCGGTATCAATTCGGTGCTGGTATTGTGTTCTTTATTAGACTCATATCTTCGCTCGCACCGGTTCGGTTCAATGAAACAGGTTTCGGTACTCGAAACCGCGAATTTATTGGTTTAGCTCAAAGATAATCCCTTAACATATTTACGTTGATATTGCGGTTACTGCAAGTATTAATTTTCTTGAAACAGCATTAAACTAGGTACTAGCTTCATGCTCCACCGGTGCACACACCGATTATTTTTTCTCGTAGGTGAGCATAAGATATTGTTCTGCAGTAAAAGTTCTATTTACATACATACATACATATTACCACGTCATTATCCCTAATGCGGTAGGCAGAGCGTAAACGACCTAAACAAAGGTCGCTCCGCCACGTTTGACAAAGTTCTGAGGGTTATTTAAGATAGATTTGTAGGTATATTGCTGTAGTGACAGGTTATCAGCCCATCGCCTAAATTGCAATATACAGAAACCCTCAGATCCCATAGCTGGTTTTTACAGCATGCCCGGGAGGAGACGCAGCTGGGACATTCTATGTTTTTCTCTCGCTCCCAGTCCAGCATGGAAGAAAAAACTTCTTCCTTTATTGCAAACAATTCTTGTCTCTGTAGAATATTAATATCTGTATTTGATATGCAGTACTAATTCAATTCTTACACATAGGACCATTAAACCCAATAATGTTATAGGCTTAGATATAGAAACATTAGTCACAAAACTCATCCTCTAACAGAAGTACAAAGTGTAACTTCATGTTCAAATGTTTTGTGATGAACTTAAGAAGCTTAACAGTCCTAGTCCGCTAATCCGTGCCTGTGAGTCTCTCACGCCGCCGCCGGTAATCTGCCGCCCTGCCTGCTCCGGCCCCGGGGCCCTCAGCCGCACACCTGGGCCGCAGTCAGGCCCCACAGCTTCACAACTTCACAACTTCGCGAATACAAATCAATTTGTGTTCGCATAATCTTTCGTAGCCCCGACACAAAGTTAAACCGTCGTCAGGAAATCTTTTGAAAACCGACACTACTTGTGATTGTTTGACTTCCGAATTGCATTACTGTATCCCTAAATATTAAAGGAATATATTTTTGTGATGCGCGCCCATGCGCAGATATTAGTTTATTTGATTGTAAACGCTCACCTAGCCACGACTCTGAGTGGAAGTGCGACCGTTCCAACTTGAAAGCCGATAACTCATCGAACTGTTAATCGGCCTAAACTTTAACGTGGTACTGATTGCGGCGGCGGGGCGGCGATTGTGTGGCGGCGGGACGGCGACGGGACGGCGGCGGGAAAAATCCTGCCGCCGCTTTTCCCCGCCGCTGCTGGCAAAGCCCTAGTTTAGATTGTTTGAAGGCACAGACTTTGAAGTTACAATTTTAAGTCAAGAACAAACATTTCTAACTGCTACGAACTTTTAACTTTATATTTGTCTTTCTCAGATTTAATCAATTCAGAGTCATGTTACGTTTCTATTTTATAAGTTTTCTGAATGCGCTCGTATGTGTTATATTTTTCGTTTCTTTTTCCCTGCTTTGTACTTTTTTCTGGGGATTTTATTCGTTGTAAAAAGTTGCCTATTACATATACCTACCAACAATAAAAATATTTATGTTCGTTATAAATATCTTTACTCTTGTATACGAAACTCTCGAACCAAATTGGTACCAGTGACAATTTCATAATAGTAGATACAGAAGATACATATATATAATCACGCCTTTATCCCTAAAGCGGTAGTCAGAGCGTAAACGACCTAAAAAAAAGGCCACGTCTGACCAAGTTTTGAGGGTTATTTAAGATAGATATGTGTATTGCTGTAGTGACAGGTTTTCAGCCCATCGCGTAAATTACAATATAGTGAAACCCTTGGATCCCTTAGCTGGTTTTACAGCATGCCCGGGAGGAAATGCAGTTAGCACATTCTATGTTTTTCTCTTGCTCCAAGTACAGCATGGAAGAAGATAGATAGTAAAAATACAAATTACAAGTAGAGGATCCTCCATTCAATGTGTTGGCAAAAGGAGTCGCAGCTTGTAGTGCATTTTAGCATGTTTCCAAATAGATAATCTGGTTTTGCATGTAAATGGATGAATCAATGTGGAGAGCCGCGAGCGCAGCGACATGACCTCTACGCGACATAATCAACTATCAACTATTTCCAAATGTGAAGGTTTAAACCAAAGTCAAAATACCAGTGTTAAATTATGATAGACAATAAATTATCCGTTTCAGTTTTTCTTCTTAGTGAGTGGATTCTCGAGTCGAACAACGATCCGAAAAACCCTGTTGTCAGAGCTTTCAAACCGCCTAGTAGCACAGCTGTTAGGCCTCTGACCTGGTTTGAGTAGCGACCACTATCAAAGACAGCGACCGGGACTGACTGTTTAACGTGCCTCCGAAACACGGAATCCTTTTTTGACTTTCGGACAATCAGATGATTCAGCCTGCAATGCCCTAGCCAAACTGGGAATACCTCACATAGTTATAAATTGACAAATTCATTCCCACGGGGGACCTGGGAATTGAACTCAGGTCTTCCGGATCGTAAGCCTATGGCTCTGACCGCTAGTCTACGGAGGCAGTTTCAGTTTAACCTACTCCACTATCAACTATGAAACCGGAGCATAGCTACGAAATGCATACCAAGCTGATTGAATATCGTGGCGAAGTGAAACCGCTAGGTTCTATGATTTCAACGCGATCATCCCCCTTGTAATCAGTTACTATCAAACCGCAAAACTAACCGAAAGCCTAACGGCTGGCTTTCTGTTAGTTTTGCGGTATCAAAGAGAACCAATATCCATCAGCGCGGCAGTTACTTAAGAAGTTGTCTCAATGAAGAGGTTCAAGTTTGAGTAGGAGTCTTGTACGCGTCGGAGTTGTCTCAGCGCCATTTGCTACCATCGTACTTCAGTCAAATATTCCATGCTGCACTGGGAGCGACAGAAAAACTAAGAATGTGCCAGCTGAATTTCCTCCCGGGCATGCTGTAAATACCAGCTAAGGGATCTGAGGGTTTTAGTATATTGTTATTTAGGCGACACCCTGTCACTACAGCAATACACCTACAAATCTATCTTAAATAACCCTCTTTATTTAGGTAGTTTGCGCTCTGCCTACCCCATTAGGGATAAAGGCGTGATTATATGTATATATGCACATCATTCAAACTCGCACAGAATGATCTAGGTATTGATATAGCAATAGACTGGATGTGACACTCTTACATACCGCTATTAGCCTTGAATAAGGAGAAAAACTAACTAAAATACATTATTTCAACCACGGAGATCTTATATCCATCAAAGTGGTAGTTATTTAAGAAGTTGTCTCACTGTAGGGGTCTAAGTTTGAGTCGGGGGCTAGTCTTGACGCGTCGGAGTTGCGTCAGCGCCATTTGCCACCATCGCACTTCATTCAAACTCCCACAGAACAATCTAAGCATTGATATACCAACGGGCTGGATGTGGCCTTTACAACGCATTGAGCACAAATAATATAGATATTGCGTCTGGGAATCACCGTCACAGACCTGACTTAACTTGTTCCGTAATTGAATTAAAATCAATCTTTATTTATTACATACATAAATCATAAATCACGCATATATAATGGGGTAGGAAGAGCGTCAACGACTTTAACAAATGTCGTTCCGGCACGTTTGACAAGTTTTTTATAGTGATAGGTTTTTGATCACCCAAATGCATTATGTTTTTACGGCATGTCCGGGAGGAGATGCAGCTGGCCCATTCTATGTTTTTCTATTCCCAGTCCAGCATGAAAGTTTTATTTCTTCTTAGTAGTTATTTCATTAGTCTAGTCGTCTTCTAAGATTACGCAAATTTTATAGATAGTTAAAGATTTTATATTTTTGTTATGATACAACGTATTACATCTAAGAGTATAGACACAGCCCGCCGCGCTCATAAATAAGGTAATATGTGGTGTAGATTACATTTTACTGTGGGAAAAGATAATGTCTAACGGCACAATAAAGATTACAATTCAATAGAAACTGTTCTGCGTATCGTAATGCCGAATCAAAGTTCTGATAGGCACTTCCAAATCTTTACAGCGGTGGTTGTAATTAAGCGTAGGGTCTGTTAATAAATTGAGAACTCGAGAGACTGATCGCGGGACCGCGGGCTGGAACCCCTGCTGCTACCGTTACTACATTTTTACATAGTAACAGCGCCGAGGGTCGGGGTCCAAAGCCTCGTCCCCCTCCCCCACCCTGATAGACTCACCGAGCACATTCCCCGATGACTGATTCCCACAAAATTAAAATCCGCCAATCACTTATCGGGACTTAGCGAGCGAATTCTCAAATCGAAATGATAAATCAAAGCGTTGTATACACTGTATTGATGACTTCTGTGACCAGACAACGAGCTTACTTAGCAGAGCAAACAATCACAAACAAGCACTGGAAAGTTATTAGCAAGGCAGTAGATTAAAGGAGGAACTGCGAGCAAAGTTGTCGTTGAGACCGCAGCTCGGATTCAATTGATTCCTTTGAATTATTGAATGGCCGTTCCGACTTTGATCCGGCCCGCCCCGGCCCGATCCAGCCCGCCCCGGCCCCGGCAAGGCTCCGGCACGGCGCCGGCACACGCCGCATGCTGCTAAACCATCTGAACGAACATTTTGTCTGCAACTATTCGAGCAAATGTGGTTTCGGATGTCCGACTTGGGATCAATACGAATTCGATGTGCCGAGAAACATTCAATGAAATGTTGTTTTATGATAGCCACTATCTATTGAAATTCTAGCTTATTTACCTTGTCTGCCACTATACAGTAAAAAAATAAAAATTTAGTAACCATCATTGATATATAATAATAAAAAAAGGCAAATAAAAGAGTCTGCTTGCCAAAACAACTTCATTCAAAATCCAAACAATAGCTATCTATCAAAAACCTAGCTAGAGTACAATAATAGAGGTTTCGTGGTCTGAATTGAAAATGATTATTTGAAAATCTCGTATCGAGGCGCGCAGGCCGGCTTTATTTAAATATTTTTATATAAAATATAATCTGCTCAGTTCCTATCAATTTTAAAAGTATTAAATTCTCTTCCAATTTATAGAGATTTTAATAAGCGCTTATTAAGCACTTTCTCTAGGGCATTCTGCTCTTAATAAAAGCTTGCAGCATCATTAGGTTTTTTCTTGGAGCCATATTCCTGCTTATGGAGTAATGTAAATATCTAAAGAGTAGAAAGTAAGTTATTAATTTCAGTATCTAAAGTTCTTCATTTACTGAAGTTTCCGATAGTTTTATAATTAAGTAGGATTCCGTCTCGCGGTATGTCCCGCTGCTAATCTTTCGTGGGAAAGGGTATATTCCGCGGGAAAAATCATAATTGTACTCTGCTTCAAGAAGAAGTAGAAGTAAAATTATCCGGTGTCATAGTCTGTGTGAAATTGCATTCAAATCTTGTCCAGACGTTTGAGTGTGAGGGAGTAACATTTCGCATCCTTCACTTGTTTGTTAAGTAATTTATCTTGCTCTACTAATCCTTCGCTCTGTCTCTGTACTGGTACTTCTTCAATGAAAGGTAATTTGCTGCGCTGCAGCTACGTCCTAGTGCGGTCTGACCTTTTGCCAAAAATCTTCCTAACTGCCGAACTTTATATCCTCGACAATGTAGAACTGAAGTACTTACTGGTGATATAATGTAACTTACCATTACTTATTTTATATTATTCACATTTGAAACTGCAGTTTGGAATAATGTTGCGGAATTTATCAAGCTTCGTCGCTTTAGCGAGTAAAAGGTACCCAGTTCCGACCTCACAGGAAATTTGTTTCGATAAAGAATATGCGCTGTCGCGAGAAAAATCCACCCGAGATGGGACCCGTCCGGGCGTGTCCGGGCGTCCGGGCGTCCGGCGAGCTCCCGTTAAACCGGTTTACAAATGTTTGTGGCCATTCCGACCGCTCAGTTTCGTTTCCCTTTTTACACCCGCGAGATTTTAATATCGGTTTTTTAATATTTTAATATTGGTTACAAAAATGGAAAATCTTAAACAAATCAACTTTAAACAAAACAAGGCGTAATTTATCCTCCCTCGCAAGAGGAAGTTTAAGTAGCCGGAGCCGCTCTTGGCTCCACTCCAAAATCAGCATAATTACCCCGAACATTGGCCTGCTTCAGAATAATTGTTTCTGTCATTATTTTATTTGTATTTGCTTCAATGAAACTCGCCGGGACAAGTTTTTAATTAGCCAAAATTGTCTTTGCACTGGTTTAAGTTTGCGCTGGGATTGAAGTGGTTGCAGCGGCGTGCAGTGCCGCGCCATGCCGTGCCGCTCGGTGCCGTTCTGTGCCGCTCTGTGCCGCCTGCCCGCACTCTCCGGTCGGCGCGCGGCGACCAGCACGGAGCGTTGAACAGTTGCCAAACTACACGTGCTCAAGTTGAGAAAAGCTATCCAACTGGAATTTTCTGGAATATCAATAACATTGTTTCAAACATGTTAGATCTCTGTGGGGTATTTTGTTGCAATCAACCTATCAGAGCAAAGTTGATAAAGATATGGATAGTATTCGAGTTTTCCACAACTGAGGGAGATTTCAGTTTCAAACATCTACAGGTTTACGTGTTTATTTTGGAACAAGGGTATGATCTGGGGTAACGGGGATCAAGCATTAGTTTATAGAAGGATTAGTACGCGACCACCACCCGTCGTCGGGGATTATAATTTGCACAAACTAAACGGGGTTCAATTTATCAGGCGATGCGTGTTACGTCGCAGGAGTACAGCGAGCTCGCGATCAGGCGATGCGTGTTGCGCCGCAGGAGTACAGCGAGCTCGCGATCAGGCGATGCGTGTTGCGTCGCAGGAGTACAGCGAGCTCGCGATCAGGCGATGCGTGTTGCGTCGCAGGAGTACAGCGAGCTCGCGATCAGGCGATGCGTGTTGCGCCGCAGGAGTACAGCGAGCTCGCGATCAGGCGATGCGTGTTGCGTCGCAGGAGTACAGCGAGCTCGCGATCAGGCGATGCGTGTTGCGTCGCAGGAGTACAGCGAGCTCGCGATCAGGCGATGCGTGTTGCGTCGCAGGAGTACAGCGAGCTCGCGATCAGGCGATGCGTGTTGCGTCGCAGGAGTACAGCGAGCTCGCGATCAGGCGATGCGTGTTGCGCCGCAGGAGTACAGCGAGCTCGCGATCAGGCGATGCGTGTTGCGTCGCAGGAGTACAGCGAGCTCGCGATTAGGCGATGCGTGTTGCGTCGCAGAAGTACAGCAAGGTCGCGATTTGCTCCGCGTTTGGGCTCACTCATTTCGCCGATTTCAGCCTTAATTGCTGATTTTCTAATTAATCTCTCTCGAGTTTGATTAATAGGCCTCCAATGAGGCTCGCCAGGGAGACGATGATTTAGTGATTTCGCTCAAAGCCGCCATTTTCCTTTCAGTTTAGATTTTCACTCGCTAATTAATAAGTAGAGTGTCAAGTTTTCAAAGTCGTAGCGCTGATTACGATATTTTGTATTTCTGATATTAATACCTAAATCTAAATTGTAACCGCTTTTATAGCTTTTTATCTAAGATTTCATTGACACATCTCTGGGGAACGGCAGCAAATGGTAACATTTGAAGAGAATCCGCAAAGTATAGTTTCAGTAATAAATGTACGCAGTAAATAAGATCATTAACGCGCGTTTCAAACAGTATTCGAAGCCAAATGAGAAGGCGGACTAACTGAGGAGTTCGAAAAAAATTACGAGTGATCTCAAAATGGCGCTGGAGGCCGCCAGCTGATACCGGCGAGACCGAAGAGTGGAAGCTGCAAGAGAGTCTCTGCGGCCTCCGGGCGCCCGAACAGGCGGGCACATGGCCGCGCCGCCCCCGCAGCGCGCGCGCGGGGGCGGCGCCGCGACCCCTGCCGCCCGGTCCCCGCTGCTCCCCCGCCGACCCCCGCACGGAGCGCGCGCGCAGCTTGCCGCGCTGCCCCCCCTCCCACAAGTGGGAGAAGTTCATTACCAAAGGTCTATGTTACGGTTGTGGAGGCGATTGGGACTTTAAAGGAGCCCTCAAAGTGGACATTTTCAGTTCGGAGTATACGGGTTATAAATACTTCTACAATAAACCAGGATATAGGATAAAATCGCGATCGTGTGAAGATGCCAGGTTTATACATATCAACTTTGTGCTGCTCGCCGAAGCCAAACACTTCGAGAAGGTAAGTGTAGTCAACCACATTTCAAAATTAACAGAAGTCTTTAAACTAACAAAACCTACCTAACTTTAAGTAAAGGAAAGAAAGCAGTTTGAATAATTATGTCGTCATAAAGAATGTTACCTATGATCAATCTTTAGGGTGGTTTCCCAGCCCATCTCTTTGTTCCGCCCTCTACGTCCCGCAATTAAACTCAAGGATGTCATCGTGTCATGAATATTATTAACCACTGTTATGTTACGGTACAAGTAGTTAAGAGATATAGGTAGAAATGACGTCACTTGAAACTTAAGTTGTTTTAGAATTATGAATTTTATAAAACAGAATATGTTTGACCAACTCCACACTGGCGCCAGTAATAGTTAACAACATTGTTTATAAACAAACAAAAAAGTATTAATCAAAAAAAGAAGGCTTGGTGCGGCACTTGACACGGTTCCATTCCAGGTGAATGGAGAGGCCTGAAGGAATTGTACCTATTAATTAACCTGGATTTACTGGGTTCTCCGCGTGGCTGGTCGAGTGGCTGCCGCGAGCCGCGAGCCGCGCGGTATGGCCTGCGGGCCCGCGTAATCAACGCCGGTACTTGCGAATGGGCTGCGAGGTTTTCCATCTTATCGGCGCGCGTCCTATTAGTTACCCCATTAGCCGCGCTCTCGACCCGCCTGCTAATGAAGTCCTCAATTTGTAATCATGCCCGAACCCCGAGTCTCCTTGTAGCGCCGCCGAAAATACTGCCGAATACGACGGAAAGGGTAAGGGCTCGCACTTGCCCATTTATTACGACGATCATATGGAAATTTCTTTTATCTGCCATATTTTATGAGTAATCTGGTAGAACCCCAATAGATTTTACGTTGGAGAAACGTCTTTTAATCTTTTTCTCGGTATAATAAAACGGTTTATATTGTACGTAATCTAATTCTGTTATACGAATGTATTTAGCAGTTATTTGTTGTTTGTAAAATGTTATAAAGTACAGTAGTAGGTAGTAAGGGGGGGGGGGGGGGGGCATCAGGACACGTCACGCTGTAAGAAGGTATGTCAACGGAGGCTTTATGGAGTGTTTTTCGATGGGTTTGGGCGGCGGACATCGATCAGCGCGTGGCGGCACTGACTGCCTGCAGGCGCCCGCCGGCCTGCCCGCCGGTTGCCTGCCTGAAACCCTACAATCATAAGTGTAATTACGCCGGGCCCCGCGAGACCACCGCCTCCAAATTCAGTTACGAGGTCGTTCACTCTCACAACTTTCTTTCCTCCATGAAATGACTGTAAGACAAATAAATTGTATTCCGTACCAGTTTCACGTTTTTCCGCTCGAACAATATGCTAATCAGTATCGCTTTGAACATGTATACGTTTCATCACCACCGCGCCTTTAAAAAGCTATAATCAAATTGAGTTTGGGTACGATCACGTGCCATTCAAATGAGGCGGGACGTCTAGTGATGGTGTCCGCTCGGCGGAGACACCGCCGCCCCTCAACCAAATTAATGTAACGTCTTGTGTGACACATTCGTGCGATCTGCCGGCACACAGCCATGCATAATAATGGGGCTGTGATGCACTCGCGCGGTGGCTGTGTGTTCCTGCTCAGCTCGCACCAGTCTGCCCGCACCCAGCGCAAACTTTTTCCGACCCCTACTATACTTTTTCTTACAGTCGTAGTTCAAAATTTCTGCACTCGACTTTCAGGGTGTTTATCTCAACATGAATAATACGAGTCACCTTTTATTCTTGACAGTTTTTATCTGTTTTGTTTACCACAATATATCCTGTATATTTGTTCGTTCAAGAACAACTGGGAGCCGGTAACTCCATATTGTCTACCCCAGCACCCATTTATTAATTGAGCGCCAGGCCTGCAACTCTCGTGACTTTCTTTATCAATAGGTAATATTATATTCCTTCATGCCAATAGTGTATTTTCTCGGGAGAACATACATACATATAAACACGCCTTAATCCCTAATGGGGTAGGCAGAGTATTTTCGTGCAAGAGGCGACGACCGCGCACCGCACACTGCGGGTAATTGGTAGCGCACTGCAAACCTTATTACTTACTTATCCCCATTAACCCAGTGACCAATTCCCCGCGCCTCCCCGCGCCCCCCTCCTCACTGCACACCCTGCGACTCCCCCGCACTGGCACGCTGCTCTATTAAACAATTATCTGCTCTTTTTAATTAGCTAACATCATCTGCTGGTATGAAACTAGTTTCATAATTCTATCAATTAAGTTTATTACGATTAGTACATTTAATTTTTTATGGCCCTATTTGCACCATACTACAAAGTGTGACCTTTAATCCTTTTTATAACTTGTAAAAATATGTTAGATACATGAAGTATTTACCTATGACTGATACTTTTAAAAACAGATAAGTACTTCTAGAGTGAAATAAACTATTTTATAATATCTAAGTGACTCTACAATGCAAGGATCCTATAAATTCTTATTTAATTTTACTAATTTGACATATTCACACACATAATATAAGATTATTATTTTTATATATTTCGAAAATTTTAAATTGTGTTTTGACATTTCATTTAATTTTACTGTAAATTTTTATTTTTGACGATCATATTATTCTTTGACATTTTTATTATTATTGCAATGTAAATATGAACTTGATAATATGAAATAAATAAATCTAATCTATTATAAGGACGCGACAAAAAGTTTAAGGCGCGTAGTATTTAACAAGTACGTACGTACGTTAAATGAAAATATGTAAAGAACTGCCGAAGCGACCACTTCACCATGAATGTAGGTATTTAACTTTCCTTTTACGATACAATAAATTGTGTGTAGGTACCATGTGCGTTGTTTTGGAAGTATTTTATTGAGATCGTTTCACCGTCTCTTCTTCAAGTCATCTCATAAATTTTCCTCCAGTTTTAGTACCTTTACTGTAACACGGCGGTTTCTTTTTCTGTTAAGTTGTTAATAAATATTAAAGGTATTTATACAACAAGTAAATAAAATCAATTTTGTAGATATATGGTAAATGTAAAACTCTTTGCAAAACCAGCCAGCTTGCCATCTCAAGTATATATCTAAGCTACTAATGTACTTAACTCGCCGAATTTCTGAACTTGGGGATCTCCCGCACTCGTAGCGGCGTAGCAGTCTGCTACTAAACCGTAGCGCTCCGCTACGAGACCGTAGCCCGATGCGGTTTGGCGGTCGGACCAATGCAGTCAGTAATTTCCAATCGGAAGTTACTTCAGTGCCGAAACACAAATTGTTATAGATATTTGAGACATTATTGGATTTGTGTATCGAATATTAATACTCGTAACTCTGATTTTAGAATTTCTGGTCAACTAGTTTCTAATTGGGCATTCGGACGCAGTGGAGTCTTTGAGTAGTTAGTGTTTTAGAATTTGATCCGGTTTGGAGCAAATTGGTTAAGTTTGGCGCGTCGCCACGTCTCACCGCGTGGGTAAACGTGCCGCTCGGCTGCCGCACCGTCGCCGTGCCGCCGCCGTCGACTCGCGACTTGCTCTCGATGAATAATAAGCAGATCACTCGCGGTTTCACTGAAATTGATATGAGGATTTGTTTCGGGATTACAGTTCGCAAAATATTGGCTAAAGGTGTAGCTGGGATCATGTCTGAAGCTCCTAGCTGTCTGCCTGCAGGCTATGAATATGTTCTTGAACATAAACACTCAAGCAGATACCACTTATGGGTAGGAAGAGCGTTTACGACACCTCATCTTAACAAGCCCCAATAAACATTACATTAGAAAAGAGTGGTTTTAGCCGTACACATACATATAATCACGCCTTTAGCCCTAATGGGGTAAGCAGAGCGTAAAGGGCCTAAACAAAGGTCGTTTTGCCACGTCTGGCAACATTTTCGAGGGTTGTTTAAGATAGATTTGTAGGTACATTGCTGTAGTGACAGGTTGTCAGCTCATCGCCTAAAGTGCAATATACTGAAACCCTTGGATTACTTAGCTGGTTTTTAAAGCTTACCCGGGAGATTCTATATTATATTATTTGTATAATTAATTACATAATATGGCTACTGAAGGTAGTCGTCCGTTGATTGTAGTCTGTGGCATGGCGTCGTGGCGGTGGTGGGAGCTCGCTGCTCGCGGCGGCGGCGGCGGCGGCGGCGCGGTCGTTATCGCAGGTGGCCGGGCCGGGTATATCCAGCTAAATCCGGTTACAACCCGGTTACCAGGCGCCGGATTACCCGCCTGATCCGGTTCTGCAGTCGTTTGCGACTTGATTTATTCACTTCGGGGGATTCTAACCGATTTTTTTATTCGAAACGAGGGTTAGAAATGTTTTGATATTGCGGGATTTTTAGTTGATTTATGAGCTTGTTTGATTAAGTGCCAAGCTAAACTTCGTTCGGCTTCGACTCTCACAAGAGTTAGGGTTTTGATATTTGATAGATTACGTTCTGTAAATTACGAAATAAGTAAGTAGCGGATATCTATGACATAAATTTCGGTTAAATGCAGGCTTTCACGTCAAAAAGTTGGATAAAATGAGAATACCTTATTCCCATTGGAAAAATTGCACAGAAAAATTACATAATGTTTCAATCATTGCGGTGGTGGTGGCCGGATAATCCCGCGCGTTACCGAGTCCGGTCACGCGGCGATCCTCGTCAAAACATCTGACTAATTCCGCTGTTAATTCCCAACTACCGTGTTAAACGCCTGTCAGGAGGTCCGTCCCTTCACCAGACATTTACATAATTTAGTCCGCACAACATGTCGCAACGACCCCCCCTCCCCCCGGTGGCTCCTTAGGTCCGGAATACATTGAATAAAATACATAAAACGAATGGCCCCGCGTAGGGTATAATGCGACCGGTGCGCCTTAATAAGACGATCCCGGTGTATCGATGGCAGATAATAACACTACCTGGATCTGTTTGCTTCTGAAACTGATTTTAATTGTTACGACGCACTAGATTGATATAGAATTTGCCAGTTGCTGTTCCTCCCTAGCATGTCGTACAACCAGCTAAGGGATTCGAGGGTTTACAGTGTATATAAAAAATAGTACTGCGTTGCGTTTCTCTAAACCACATGTTCTACTGACGATACCAACCAATTTTTCCAGAGCACAAAAACATATATAATTATATTATTTTAACCTTTTCTATACGAAAATGCTGGCTTGGGAGCGAGAAAAAAACATACAATGCGCCAGTTGCATTTCCCCCCGGGCATGCTGTAAATACCAGCTAAGGGATCCGAGGGTTTCAGTATATTGTAATTTAGGCGATGGGCTGACAACCTGTCACTAAAACAATATACCTACAAATCTGTCTTAAATAACCCACAAAACTTTGTCAGAAGTGGCGGAACGACCTTTGTTTAGCTGCCTCATTAGGGATAAAGGCGTGATTATATGTATGTACACAGAAATGCTTTACTCATCTGCAATTTTGTATGGACAAATCAAAATGTTACTCCGACCAAAAATGTTTAAGCTTTGCGAAAGTTATTTGTTATCATCAGTAGAACATGCGGGTTAAAGGAACGCAGAATATTTTTGACACCCTGTCTGTACACCAATATTGTCGAGTTCTCCTTCCACTTGACTCCTTTCCTGGTAATATTTGCATAGTTAGTTGATACTTCCATGCTGGACTGGGAGTGGGAGAAAAATATAGAATGTGCCAACTGCGTTTCGTCCCGGGCGTGCTGTTAAAATCAGCGAAGGGATCCGAGGGTTTCATTATATTTAGATACTAGTACTACGTAATATTCGGTCCAAGAAATACCCTGAAGACTGTCACTGTTCTCTGAATACAGTACAGAAGAGACACAGTGTGAACTGCCCGCGCTCTACTTAAGGAGTGAACAGTGGTGCGACGGTGGCGCCATCAGTTTGAAATTAATACATACATATAATCACGCCTATATCCCTAATGGAGTAGGCGAACGTAAACGACCTGAACAAAGGTCGTTCCGCCACGTCTGACTAAGTATTGTGGGTTGTTTATGATAGATTTGTAGGTATATTGCTGTAGTGGCAGGTTGACAGCCCATCGCCTAAATTGCAATATACTACTATAGGTGGTTTTAAATTAATTGTGCCTGAAATACAATCATTTTCATG
The DNA here is from genome assembly GCA_949820665.1 of Scrobipalpa costella. Taxonomy (NCBI): domain Eukaryota; kingdom Metazoa; phylum Arthropoda; class Insecta; order Lepidoptera; family Gelechiidae; genus Scrobipalpa; species Scrobipalpa costella. The sequence continues at coordinate 647,452 of OX463295.1, forward strand.
AATATTTTTCGTTTTGCGATAATTGCAACTAATTTTCTATTTTATCATCAATCATTTAACAATTGATTTTGAGTACATATTTAAGCTTTGTTATACAATGTTCATATGCTTAGTGGGAATAAATGTATTCTGAATTATAAAGAGGTAAATCAGGCACAATCGATTTAAAACTAATGGCGCCACTGTCGCGCCTCTGTTCATCCCTTAAAGGCGGACAGTTTCAATTTAACGAGACTTGCCGCCTCCACGCACCTGCGCCCGCCAATAGACTACAAGCGGCTCAGATGTCTACATCATAGTCAGTCGCGCCTGCATCTCTTACGGGGTAGGTAGAATGTCAAAAGCCTTTTAAATCTTGTTTGACAAAGTTAGAAAGATATTTTAGATGAACAAATTGTATAATTGCTATAATGATAAGTTTCAACTTTTCGCCATAATTTCAGTTCTCTGAATCCCTTGTAGCTGTTCCAGCTGTACTCTTCCTATGTTTTCAAAAATAAAAATATAAAATAATTTTTAATGACAATCTGGTACTACTTTGAAATATATTTCTTTCTTGATATTTTTCATCTGCTAAAAATTAAGACTCTTAGTTTGTTCTGAGATTATTGGAATATCTGTAAGATTATTTCACATAATAAATCTACACTATTCAAAATTGTTTCTTGAACCAAATCTTACTTAAAAAATCCTACTTAGCCGCAGAAGTTTTGAAACCGTTTTAACAAATCGTTTTTTTTTTTTGGTATTTTTCGTCTTCTGAAATAAGTCTCAGAGATATTTGTAAGATTTCTGCACAGAATAAACCCTACACTATCAAAATTGTTTCTTTAAGCTGGCCGTATAGTATCCAGACATCGTCTGTCTAAAATAGAATCGCATCGATTTAGTGTTCACACGTTCCCATACATACATGTAATCACGCCTTTATCCCTAAAAGGGTAGGTAGAGCGGAAACGATCTAAACAAAGGTCGTTCCGCCACGTCTGACAGAGTTTTGAGGGTTATTTAAGATAGATTTGAAGGTATATTGCTGTAGTGACAGGTCAGCCCATCGCCTGAATTGCAATATACTAAAACCCCCGGTTCCCTTAGCTGGTTTTTACAGCATGCCCGGGAGGAAATGCAGCTGGCACATTCTATGTTTTTCTATTACTCATAGTCCAGCATGGAAGAACACGTTCCCGCTGCATAATAATAATGTATATTCAAAAATGTCTGCGCGTTATAGACGAAAATAAGAAGACTGCAAGATGAATTGTTTTTAAAATCTACAGTGTATTACGTACCATCTACCTACATAGCTAGTACGTAATCGTTTTCGGAGCGTGTTATAAAAGTGCTCAGGTAAATCTGTTGGTTCATAAATCTCCCGAAGCGCTTAGGGCGAGATGAGGGAAGCTAATAATGAGGTATTGTGTCGAACCCGCGTAAACAAAGGACCGTGCCCTGCTTACACCTCACACGCTATATAACAACAATTGCTTTCATAACTGTTACGGCACTTGGTAACTGATATTGTTAGCTTGATAATTGAAATAATTATTGCGGAACGGAAGAATTAAGTCTGTACGTTGCGTCTGTATGACTTATATCGTCCGGATTAAGTTCGGTTCAGTTCGGATAAAGTTTCAGTGTTTGTCATTGAGTAAGTAGTGCGCTATGGGATAATGCTGTGGGGGAGAGAAGGACATACGCATCTCGCGCGTATTACCGCATAGTCAAATTAGTAATTCATGAACGGCCGGCGACCTACTTCCTCGCGCCCCCCCCACTCGCGTCCCCTACAGCCCCTGAATCCGAGGTGTTGTTTATCCGCGCCTTCATTAGCCAACGTCAATCATAAAGCCGAGTTTGCCTTGCGTCCCGCGCCCGTAATCACCTACCCGCATCACCAATAACCTACTACGCGTGCATGCAAATGTGCCCTTTACGGTCACCGTGAGTCGATTCACACTTCAAAAGATTTCATATTAAAATTTTACTGGTGATGTTTAAACCGATCGCTGTTTACATGGGGGCTGAAATTCATCAGGTTTATTTGAGCATTGCCAATATGGATGTCCTGCGGGCAGGATGACGACCGGCACACGTGGTGGCAGCGGAAGCGTGGCGGGTGGGGCACGGGGCGGGCGAGGCACGGGGCGATGCAGTTTTAATGAAAAATTGTTTAAAACGGTCCGGCGCCCGCATGAATGCGCGCGCTGTTTGTATTACGGTTTACACAACAGAGATACGGACAAACGGTGGAATTTTGCGCCGGATATTGCACTGCCAAAACAAATGCACTCAAAGTATTAAGGTGATTCCTAACGGCAAATGGTTGTTTTTAAGAGCTTTCTTCTAAACAAATCATTGGAAAAATAAAAAAGAAAATACGTTTATGGCCTGAAATTGCAACATTTAAACATACTCTAGTTTATAAATAAGTAAATTAAAAAAAATCTGGAAGTAAAGCTGTTTTTATTAGGTATCAATGTATATGGATATTGTATCTTATAATTAAATTGTGATGTGTGTTTACTTTGAATATCAGAGTCAGAATAATTGTTCATAATATTTGGATCTGTTCTTTTTTGACAAAAATGTAATGTATAAGTAGGTACATCATAACATAAGTATTATTTAATTAATTATCAATTTAATATTTATATAAAATTAAATTAATATTTAAATTAAATTGATATTATATTAAATTAAACTTAATTTAATTATATGTCACTGCATAGTATAAAACAAAGTCGCTTTCTCTGTCCCTATATCCCTATGTATGCATAAATATTTAAAACTGCGCAATGGATTTTGATGCGGTTTCTTTTAATTGATAGAGTGATTCAAGAGGAAAGTTTATATGTATAATACATGCATAATATAGTAGGGAACACTGACAATTTCCGTGCGAAGCCGGGGCGGGTCGCTAGTGGACAAATAATTGCTAACATGACTGTAATGTAATTTGGTCTGAAATAAACAATTTTTTTTATTAGAAAATTTGATATTCCTTTTAAACTATTAGGAGCGCTTTCACGGTACCATCGGAAAAATATCCGTATTATGATTTTCTAAAATCGCAACTCATTGTTTTTATGGAATGTGCTTTTTTGTGTTCAGCCACAGACGATGGTTGCAAATCTTGAAATCTACCTGCTCGTTTGCCGGCATAATGCACCTTAATCAAAGCTATGAAGAGCACACAGTAGACATTCCGTCTTACATTTTTATGAACCGATTTCCGACACTGACCCTTAACCTCAAGTAGGAATAACTTGCTATATTATTATGTTATCTAAGAAACGTGACAAGAAGCAAGAAGAACCTGTACGACTGTTCGTCCCCCAACTTTTTGTGCAAATCATTGCGTCGATCTGTTGCTGCCAAACCAACGCAACGCACCGTTTATAAGATTAGTATTTAGTTGTGTATTGCTCGATTCTAGCTTTGCCGGCGAAAACTAAAATTGAAATCTATTTGTCACTTTCAGATTAATAACATTGGAAAAGGACAGATGTATTCTCTTCGGTTTTTGATTTATAGTGGGTGGTTTTATGCGCTAATTGACATTTTTATCCGTTATGGCGGATAAAATTTACAGAAATACTGAGGAAACGTGCAAAAGCGCGTCAAAATCTAGCGGACAAAGTTTAAAACCATAGAGTATAAATCGCCTGTCCTTTTTCAATTTTATTATTTGTAAATGGCAGACGGATTTTAATTTTAGTCCGTGGTATGTAGAATCGAGCCCAATGTCTGTAGTAAGTTATGTATTCCGACGTTGGTTTTATTTTAATTGTACCTGAGGTTTCATTCCAATTTCACTCGGAATTCATTTCGGTTAATTTCCACCTCTGCTTCCCGATTTTATTTTCCAGTCCATTTCATTTGTCACTCCGGTGTAGCCGCTTGGTTGGAGAACAAACAATATTAATTAATACACAGTCTATGGCTGTTGTACGATTAATTTAGCTCGTTTTAATTTTTGCGGCGATCAGGCGCGGCGCGGCCCGGGCGGCGCGGCGTGGCGGCGCAACATTTAATTAAGAAGTTGCGTCTCGGATACAGCGCTTACTGATAATCCCTGCGCGCTCAATGCGCAGCGAATCTCACTCGTAAATAAAATTTTGCGTCAAAATGAAGTGAAAAGAGGTCGGATGCTCAACCATTGTATTGTCGTGCTATGAATAAATTCAATTTTATCCTGCGTCAAACAAAGATCAGGGAAAGCGGGGGCGGGGCGTGGGGAGTGTGGCGGGAGGCGGGCGGTCGCCACCTCGCCATGCGCGCGCGGCGCTGATAACGCGCGCAAACAACATCAATATGGCCCCCGCCGGCCGCACCGGTAACATTTTGCATTGTTTATTTATTTGTTTAAACAACAAGCGGTACGCGTATTTTGTAAACGGCTCTAAGTGGTTTTGCTATTTTAAAAGGTCTTTTAAAAGCTTTTAAAAGCTTTTATTTAGTTTCACCTGTCCCGGTGTCTGTGTGTTCGCAAATATTGCACGCTAAATTGAACCCGCTTCTCGGTGTATGATTTAGCAAAAAAAAATGTATTATGTAAATCTGGTGACAATGCTATACTATGATACCATTTAGCTGATCTCATGATGGAGCCCGTAGATATGCACTGGAATGATATGCACCTGATGCCGAAGGTTTCATGATGGAGCCGAGCTGACTTATAGATAGCCATTGGAACTCCCTCATCAAAAGTGCTAGTATAGCTGAGTTTGAGCTAAGTTTTTCAGTCTGAAAATACGCGACTTAAGTTGATGTCATTCTAAATCTAACATAGAGGACTTATTATTTTTAAGAACTCGTACAAAATGACAACTAAAAGGTAAAATAATAAATTAAAAGTAAAAAAATACTTTTAAGACAAGCTTTTATTTAAATACGCAAGAAAGAAAATACATTTATCTTTTAAACTTTTACTTTCAACTTGTAACGTTGTCATTATACAATGTATATGATACCTATAGACTCTTGTCGCGAGGTTCATTAGTATAGTAGTAATTCAGGCAAGTTTCTGTTATTGCCAGGAAAGTTTTGGGGATGTTTTTTTTCAATTCCAGTCGTTTTAAATAAAACTAGTTTCAATAAGTCTGTTTTATTGTTAATTTTCACGTCTGAAATAAAATTCGCCCTGTGTTAAATAATACTGCGCTACTGCGCTAAACAGTAGTGACTACGCTATTTTTACGAGTGAAAATTTACGAGCATTTGTATTGAACTACACTCGCAATTTTACCCGTATTTTATATCGACATCATCAATCAAACCGAGGAGCTCGTTGAAAATATTTGCCGAGCGCTCCCTTGTCCAGTGAAATATAACAATGTAGAGTGGTTCGCTAGTCTGCCGCTCTGCTAGTCTGCCGGTCCGCTGATCCGCTCGTGTCCGCGCTCGCGCCGAGTACACTTTGCAAATCTCTGAAGCAACGGCTGATAGATACCCGCGCGTTTGTCTTCGTTAGTCGCGGCCGTGACCGGGACCGAGACCGGCTCCGGGACCAGAAAAAATGCCATTCCCATACGACTTCCGGAGAATTTGTGTGGATTTAATTTAATTTCAGAAGGGTTGGAGGAACAGTTCGCGTCAGCCGTCAATAAATAAACGCTTGTCGTCCTTCCTCCTACAGAGCTGACCGAGCGCTTTAACGTAAACGCCCTTTCGCAAACGGAAAGTTATGCCTAAACCGCTTTTGATATGCATATCGGGCCTCGAAAATATGCGTGGGGAAATTCGGCGAATGCATCCGGCGGAAACAACGTCTAAATCCGGCGTTGTTTGATTACACCGCGCTGCCGCCATCACACACATACACACACACACACATAAACAGCAGCCAGCTCGTGATGTTACCATGAAATCCACAATTTATTACTTTAGTCTTGCTGTACACATTGCTTGACCGCATCTACCTCGTATTTCTAGTTTTCATTTCAAGTTTTTATTTGAAACCTTAAATCAAAAAAGAGTCTAGATTCTGTTTTTGCATCTGCCGCTCAATTTGTTTCACTATTGCCACGACACGGCTCGGCAAACCGGTGGTTGTTTTTCCGTCGGAGCCCCATGGCCGAGGCTGTCTCGTTCGACAAATTGGACACCGAACGTCTGCAGTTATATGAGCCCTAGCCGTAGCTCTAAGTGGCTTGTTTGTTTTACAAAGGCTCATAAATGAAACATTCAGTGCTACCAACCACTCTATCTAATATAATATAGACGAACCAATAAAACGGGTACAATATCGTAACAAAACTATCTTCATTACGGAGATTCTCAAATGATTCAGGTACGATGGAGTTATTTCATTGGAACGTATCTCTTAACGGTCGGTAGCCTCCACACATCGGGCAAAGCATACTTGCACCCATATTTGCATACTGCACATTCACGTTGCATCTGATACTGCATTTGCTGCTATTTGGCTTCATGAATCGAATGCCTCCTAAACAACTCGCGTAAAATTTCGCCAATTTCCAGCAGTGTAGTTTTCGTTCGATTCAATTGAATCGCGATCATGAACTCGGTGAACAATTCCATCCCTATTGTGTCGGAATTTAATCCAGAGCTGCAAATTCAGTTAACAAAGTTGCTTTATCATTCTTTCACTTCGGAAAACTCAAATAACAACTCCACTCCAGGAACTATGACGTCATCAAGTTTTTTACAAGATCTTTCTCGTTACTCCCCCTCTCGGCAGCGAGACGGAACGCTTGTTCCGAATAGTCATTATTTAACGTGATGAGTTAATCCTTTTCTCCGCATTTGGGCCGGTCGGTCGCGGCCGTTATAATCTAATGTTTTCTTCGTTATGGCGGATTTATGATTATTGTTTTATTTTTAATTTATTTACAGTGTATGTTTGTTTGCAGGACTTGCAGTCGGAGATCGAGACGCACCGCGATGTGTACGCGTCTCTCACGGGCACGGGCCGCCGCCTGCTGGGCTCGCTGTCGTCGCAGGAGGACGCCGTGATGCTGCAGCGCCGGCTGGACGAGATGAACCAGCGCTGGCACCACCTCAAGGCCAAGAGCATGGCCATCAGGTACGGCACACCACCACGACCACTTCTACATTCGTGTAGTGTATGTAAGTAGCGGCTCTACGAACCCCGATACAATAAACGTACGTCTTGATAATCCTGTGTAGTGTCCAGACACGACCAAAACCCGAGACAAAGTGCTTGACGAAGCAATTAATCAACTTTCTTTTAACAAATGTTTTATTGTTATTGTCTATAAAAATATCTGTAAATTACCTAATAAATCTATGTTCGCATTTCCTGTGGATATTAAACCCATTGAAATCCCAAGGGTTGGTATTACTAGACCACAGACAGAATAGATACAAATTAACAGGCCTGTATTTTCAATTTGTACTCGGAAAATTTTATCTTGTTTGGATTAATGTTTGTAAACACAAATCGTGTATTTTAATTTAATGAGGTTCTCATTTCGAGCCATTACTGATCCCCATTAGAATTTGCATCCCGGCTGTATTGCGAACATCTGACTAAATGAATAACTGTGGTTTCTCTTGCATCATATTTTCCGCTCAACATTTTCCCTGATACATGTTATTTCGTTAGTCCATTTGGTTTGGATCCGAGCGTAACTTGGGTTTATGGATTTAAAGGTTGTCGGTCGTCGCAAAACGGACCTGCGGATCAATGCAGAGGAGTTTTCACTCGACACTGAGAGGTTTCTTTTCACTCTAATTAAAGAGTTTTATACCCACTTGGAGCTCGAATGGAGTTATTGTCGTGTCGTGAAACGGCTGAGTCGGCGCGCTGCGGGTCGCCCTACCCGTGCCTCGGTGCTAATGATGAAGTTGGTCGCGGGACGTCTTGCCCGCCCCGCTCGCCCTGCTCGCTCCACTCGCCCCACTCGCCCCGCCCGACCCTAGCCGTCAACACTTCTCAATTAATTCTTGTTTGAGAAATCAGTTCGATTTCAGTTGGCGTGTGAATCAAATATGATTTATTGTTTGTTTATGTTCCCCGCTAAGCCCCGGCTAAATATAATAATCCCACCAGTCATTGATTGAAGCTTAACAGTTTATCTGTATTTATTTACAACTTTACATTGCTGAATACCAATGGTCTGTAGGAATTTGGTTCCCTTTGTTTATTGCGGTGATATTTGGTGTACTTGTTGGTCGGTTCGCTCGTCGCGCTCCTACATCCGACATCGAACCTTCTCCCTGTCAGCCCCTCGTCAATATGTAGTCAACCCAATGTAAACACATTTCCCTTTAGTCTGAGGACGCCTTTTATTATCAGAAGAGCTGCAGTGTTCTATTACCGACGTGTTAAATAGATTCCATATATAAGCATGTTATAGGTGTTGCGCGCGGTGTAAATCAGCCTCCGGGCTGTCAATCACATTAAGATAATTAGAGCGGGCTGATGGCGAGATGGCAGTAACGCACTTAGGCGCGGGGGTGGCAGTGGCGGGGCGGCGACGGGGCGGCGGCGGGGCGGCTGGGCGACGGCCGCTGCGGGCGACCCGCAGGCGGCGCTGCCCAACGCACCGTGGAATCAAAACCGCACCGTTGATTAACTGTATTACGGCATTGCGCCCTGACGTCCTGTGCGGTTCTACTTAATGACGTAACCGAGTTAACAGCTGCTACGCTAAACTAATCTGGCTCGTTAAAATGAAACCAATTACACTTGGAACTCGAAAAACTACGTTTCGATGTGTTACTACTAAATTTATATCCTACTCCAACTTTATCCTATGTCGATACAGTGTAACATATATTAAAACTTGCTTGTATTGAAACTGCCTCCGTGGTCTAGCGGTCTGAGCCATGTGGTCACGACCCGGAGGTCCCGGGTTCGAATCCCGGCGGGGGACAAAGACTTTGTGTTGTTGTTTCTAGTTTGGTTAGGACATGACATTGCAGGCTGATTACCTGATAGTCCGAAAAGTAAAATGATCAATGCTGTCAGGTGGTCATGTAAATAGCCGGCCCTGCGCCTGATTTCACTCTGGTCGTGTCAGTCAATCTGTCCTATCAGAATAAGAGATTGAAGGAATATAGACTTGGGCACTAAAAACTAGTCCTGCACAATTGGCCCATCTCTAGGAGTATGCTCGCCATCACCGAAAATCGGTGGGAGGACTATTATTTAAAGCTTGTTCGCAGTTCTGCACGTAGGTACATGAAACTTTTAAAATGTAACGTCATTTGCGATCGTCCGTCGATGGGCAGACAGCCATTACTAGTTATTTATGGCAGACCCCGACGCGGCGTGCGACGATAAATACGCGAAAAATGGCACAAATTGTATTGATTTTGTACCCCATGCCGGCTTGCTGTGTTGACCACCCCTGTAGGGATCATGACATTGAAACGTCTGTTACCTAAATAGTGCTAGAAAGAACTGGCGAAATGTCGGTCGGTATAACTGGCAAAAAGCCTAACATTTCACCCCGGGCTGTCAATTAAACTACGCTAAATTCACTTTGAAGTCAAAATTATAAAGACGCGGGTCCCGGTCCATCAGAAAATAATTCCATCTCCGATTCAGGCAGCCTTCCCAGCATCTCACAACTAAATGGAATTCAAAAATTTCTCTAATGATATTTCAGCTGAAGAATTCAATCGTGTTGGTTCAAATTTATGCCATCGGATATTTTCTTGTTACTTTCTCGAATCTCGAAACAATCGATGACAAATCAAAGTGATTGATTCATTCAGTTTCCTTATCCACTGCGGGGGTGGAGGGGATGGGGGGATGTTTGCCGAAATAAATTGAGAAATATCGGCCGAGCCACAAGTGGTTTTGTTTTACTCTTACTTTTGGGAATACCTTGGTTTGTGTTTACTTCCATGCTGGACTGGGAAAAATATAATATGAATATTCCAGTTAATTTTCTTTTTGGACAAATTGTCAAACTTAGTAGAGGGATTTGGGGGCTTTGATATAGGTCTAGTATTGTACATATGTTATAAACCGTCGACGCTCAGCCTACCACGCAAGAGATACAGGCGTGACTATGTACATATTGGCTATACTGGCACTATTTACTAGATTTAGGTGTTCCATTTCAATGAATAATCAATGTACCTAATATATGTGGTGTGAGTGTGATTAGCCGTGTCAATCAGCTCTTGTGTTTGTGTTTGCTCTGTGGTGGTCACGTGCCGCTCAGCTGTATTGGTCACTCAGCTCTTGTGTTTGTGGTTGGTCTGTGGTGGTCGCGTGCCGCTCAGCTGTATTGGTCACTCAGCTCTTGTGTTTGTGGTTGGTCTGTGGTGGTCGCGTGCCGCTCAGCTGTATTGGTCACTCAGCTCTTGTGTTTGTGGTTGGTCTGTGGTGGTCGCGTGCCGCTCAGCTGTATTGGTCACTCAGCTCTTGTGTTTGTGGTTGGTCTGTGGTGGTCGCGTGCCGCTCAGCTGTATTGGTTACTCAGCTCTTGTGTTTGTGGTTGGTCTGTGGTGGTCGCGTGCCGCTCAGCTGTATTGGTCACTCAACTCTTGTGTTTGTGTTTGCTCTGTGGTGGTCACGTGCCGCTCAGCTGTATTGGTCACTCAGCTCTTGTGTTTCTGTTTGCTCGGTGGTGGTCGCGTGCCGCTCAGCTGTATTGGTCACTCAGCTCTTGTGTTTGTGGTTGGTCTGTGGTGGTCGCGTGCCGCTCAGCTGTATTGGTCACTCAGCTCTTGTGTTTGTGGTTGGTCTGTGGTGGTCGCGTGCCGCTCAGCTGTATTGGTCACTCAGCTTTTGTGTTTGTGGTTGGTCTGTGGTGGTCGCGTGCCGCTCAGCTGTATTGGTCACTCAGCTCTTGTGTTTGTGGTTGGTCTGTGGTGGTCGCGTGCCGCTCAGCTGTATTGGTCACTCAGCTCTTGTGTTTGTGGTTGGTCTGTGGTGGTCGCGTGCCGCTCAGCTGTATTGGTCACTCAGCTCTTGTGTTTGTGTTTGCTCTGTGGTGGTCACGTGCCGCTCAGCTGTATTGGTCACTCAGCTCTTGTGTTTGTGGTTGGTCTGTGGTGGTCGCGTGCCGCTCAGCTGTATTGGTCACTCAGCTCTTGTGTTTGTGGTTGGTCTGTGGTGGTCGCGTGCCGCTCAGCTGTATTGGTCACTCAGCTCTTGTGTTTGTGGTTGGTCTGTGGTGGTCGCGTGCCGCTCAGCTGTATTGGTTACTCAGCTCTTGTGTTTGTGGTTGGTCTGTGGTGGTCGCGTGCCGCTCAGCTGTATTGGTCACTCAGCTCTTGTGTTTGTGGTTGGTCTGTGGTGGTCGCGTGCCGCTCAGCTGTATTGGTCACTCAGCTCTTGTGTTTGTGTTTGCTCTGTGGTGGTCACGTGCCGCTCAGCTGTATTGGTCACTCAGCTCTTGTGTTTGTGTTTGCTCTGTGGTGGTCGCGTGCCGCTCAGCTGTATTGGTCACTCAGCTCTTGTGTTTGTGGTTGGTCTGTGGTGGTCGCGTGCCGCTCAGCTGTATTGGTCACTCAGCTCTTGTGTTTGTGGTTGGTCTGTGGTGGTCGCGTGCCGCTCAGCTGTATTGGTCACTCAGCTCTTGTGTTTGTGGTTGGTCTGTGGTGGTCGCGTGCCGCTCAGCTGTATTGGTCACTCAGCTCTTGTGTTTGTGTTTACTCTGTGGTGGTCGCGTGCCGCTCAGCTGTATTGGTCACTCAGCTCTTGTGTTTGTGGTTGCTCTGTGGTGGTCGCGTGCCGCTCAGCTGTATTGGTCACTCAGCTCTTGTGTTTGTGGTTGGTCTGTGGTGGTCGCGTGCCGCTCAGCTCTATTGGTCACTCAGCTCTTGTGTTTGTGGTTGGTCTGTGGTGGTCGCGTGCCGCTCAGCTCTATTGGTCACTCAGCACATGTGAATAATGTGACGAGCCTGATAGCTCAGTCGATCGAGACTTGCTTGCTGTCTCGAAGTGCTTGATTCTTTTCTTAGCGAGTGGGTTTTTGATTCGAGAAACGAACCATTGATTTAGTGGTGTTTCTGTAATTTAATCTCCGTAAAACACAATGTTTCAAATTATTTAGTTTTTCGGTGCCTATGACAGTCATCGTTCGTTACACTAACCGTGTCAGAGGCATTCTACCCAAATAAAAAGCTCTAAGACTGTTCTATTGGCTCATTGTTTAACTCGATGACGATGTATTACTCATAGGAAACTCATCGCATCACTTAGACTCTAGGAATGAAAAAATGGTGTTGTTCGCTGATGACTGTACAGTTATATATAATAATGAAAATGTTATACAGCAAAGCCTATCACAGATTATTAATTGGCTGATGTATAACAATTTACAAATTAATTTTGATAAAACTAAAATAATGAAATTTAAACAGAAAAATAATTCTATTGTCAGCACAGTTATTGAATACAATGGAAAGCAAATTGGTGAGACGACGAGTACAAAATTCTTAGGTTTACATATTGATAATAACTTAAAGTGGAAAACTCAAATTGAAAATGTATGCAACAAACTAAGTCAATTTTCTTATGGACTGTACATGCTTAGTAAACTAGTGAATAAACAAGCAGTTTTGATGGCATATCACGGATTTGTAGCTGCTACATTAAGATACGGTATTATATTCTGGGGAAACGCAACGGGTAAAGACAAAGTTCTTAGAGCGCAAAAAAGGTGTATTCGAGCCATATGCGGGTTAAAACGTATCGATAGCTGCAAGCCATTTTTCAAAAAATTTAAACTTCTTACTGTGCCGTCTATGTATATTTATGAAACGTCAATATTCGTTCGCAAAAATCCTCACCTATTTCCACATGTACGAAGTGCACGTCGAAAAGATCAGATCTGCCACCTTCCCTGCAAGACTGCCCTTCTACAAAAAAGTGTATTCGCAATGGCACCAAAGATCTACAATCAGCTACCGAAACATATCAGAGATATCAGTGAAATATCCGAGTTTAAGGTATCGCTTCATAATTATTTAATTGAGGCGGTATTTTATAAAATCGATGATTTTTTTTAAAGTCGCTGTTTAACTCATAATGATAATATTTTATTTTTTACATTTTATGGATATGAGTTTTGATATAAGTAGAATTTGTTGATTGACATGATAGGTATATTTTAATTGACTGATATATTGTAATGAAATTTATTAGTTGAAGTATTTTGAATTGAATTTTATTTATTGAATTGATGAATTATTTACTTTAACTTTAAAATTATTTATGTTTCTAAATCCTTATATAGCAATTTGTATGCCAAATGGTGGATCACGGAGTGCTTCTTATATTGTCAACACCTCATTTATACCTGTGTATCACAAATAAAGATTTTGACTTTGACTTTGACTTTAGGATTTAGAATAAGAACTGTTTTATTAGAGGATAGACTCTGTATCGATTATCGAGGTTTATTATTATTGTCACTGCAGCTGGTGTGTATAGTGAGGTTGTGCGACTTGCTGGTTCCGGCTCGTGCGCTCCTTGTAATGCACACGACCTTGTGCGCCTCAATAACACCTCAACGTATAGATCCCGTTGCAGTGTGGCTGCCTCAACTTATCTGATATACCTTTTACAGGCTAAGCTAATTTACTCCGCAATAATGAAAGCCTCGAGTAGAAGTTCGAGTAAATTATTATTGATTGCCGATAATTTACAATCTTGTCAAACAGATTCGTTTTATTAAAATAATTATCGATGATCAAGTCGTCTCCCCTCCCCACTCACCCCACGGCGCTGATCTCCGTCCCGAGCCTTCCGAGTCTCAGCTGGACGCTGAATTAATCATTCCAATTTAACGATAAGTCATAAATCTCTTTTACTCCGGATTAACGGCGAAAAAATGGGCCACGATCACTCCTCCCGCAATATCGTCAGTTTATTTGATTGAAATTGGCGCCGCTGTTTGTACAGAAGATACTCTTGATTTTAATACAGACTGTTAAAGAGCAGCGTGCGTTTAATTTAAACATTCACAAGCGGGCTTTTACGAAGTTACCTCCTGCGGTTCTGAAATAAATTGGCGCCTTTGAGTGCATAGCTGGGGTGCCGAACGCCTGCGAGATGCCCGAATTACGTTCGACCATCATCCTTTGTGACGCAGCTCACTATGCAGCCGCCGCGTCGTGACGTGCCGTGCCGCGCGTCGCAGTCAGTCCCGCCACCGCAGAGCGACGCCGCACGGCGCTTGTTCGACGCTAGAGTGCAGTTTGCAGCCCTAGCATGCATGCTGCGCCTGATATGCGACTGAAGGCTTTTGTGCCATTGTCGTCTCATGCCTTTGTCGCACAAATTGAATACTCTACTCCAAATACGCTCCCAAATGCACACGGCAAGTAACAGATGTCAGGTATCCATCGGTACCTCACCACCGGTGCTGATATAGAAGTAATAGACTCACCGATAAAGCTGAGTAAAAGCCACTATGATAAGTACAGTTGCTCGCGTAAAAGTGATTTTATTGCCCACTTTACAAGTGATAGCGGCGATAAAACTTTTACAATAGCATAGCCAAGATACGTTTGCGGCTGATAACAGATGTACTAGCTGTATATAGATCGTGTTTGATTCCCCTTCGATAGCAAACAGATCTTGGTTTGCTGTGGTCCCGAAATTAGCGATTAAGTAAACGTAGTTGGGAGGCTCATAAATTATTTAACGCAGTTACGTTGGAAATCCAGACACCAACTTTGATGTTTTCCACGTCTTACAAATTTATAGTCTCTTGAATGAGATTGACTTTGTAATTCACTTTATCTCTTGTTAAATATTTTTTGGAGCAAAACTTGATTAATACGGGTAATATTTTGGTATCTTAGCAGAGATATTATGGGTCAATAACTGAAATGATTTTCCTCGTAGGGCTCTCTGGCCCCACCCTTCAGCAATAAAAAGCGATCTGCATACGTGGCGTCGTAACCGGGTCTGTTTAGTGATTTCATTGCGAATAAAACAACGACGACGGTGACCGTTTGCGGGGCGACTGCGGGGCGGCAGCGGGGCGGCGACGGGGTGGCTACGGCAATATACATAAAGACTGCTGGAGCCGTTGCTGCCAAATAGAGTTATCGGACTGATGGTTTTATAGCGCGGACAAACCGACACCCATTTACGGCGGCAAATGGCAAATGCACCACCCGCACTGTTTTATGGCCAGAATCGTTTATTCATACCACTAAAGTTAATGTGATGAATACAGTCTGAGTGCGACCTACCATATAGGAAGGTCAAGAGTGCAATTATACTTTAAAAGCGTAATTTTGCGAACACGTTAATAGGTCGTAGTATGTCGTAGCATTGCTACGGCCACTCGTAGCGTTGATAGAGACTTGAAATAATGCTGATATTTCCTGTACAAGATATTCAACATGGTTACCGATATTGCGGTTTAATGTCTTGGTCGCGTCGCCAATTTTGTGAAACTTCGCCGACCGCATGCGGGTTGATATACAGGAGGTGTTTATTCTGTTAGCACAGGGTGCTCCGCGTTTAAAGTTTGAGGTTGCGGCGACGGCAGGTGGGCGGGGCCCCGCGCTTTGACGCATCCACACACATACACACCCTGTATAAATAATACGTTTGCTTCTAACTATCGGTGCTGGTTACATTAGGAATGTGTATGCTTCGGTAAAGTACTCTAATTGCTTGCAAACTGTCTCGCTTAATAGGACAAGTCCTTTGACCAGATCAAATACATACCGCACCTGACTAACTGGTCGTGTATAAACTGTCCTTTCATCCTTTGATCAGATGAAATGGGTACTACCTACTCAAGTATGTGATAAGTACATACAAGCAATTAGTAGTAGTGAGTTGGGTATCCACAGAGGACTCCAAGTGGACTTCACTTAGAGAGTTCTCAGTTGTGGAAGCAACAGAAAGCTGAAATAAGCTACCTTCAAGTTTGATGACTTTGCGCTTCGTAAGGACCGTTAAGCCGATGGTCTTAGCTTTAACATAGATCATTGCACAAACCCTGATACCAAAAGGTTGTTGGTGAACCGTACAATATATGAAAGAAGTCTCTTTCTTGTGCAGTGATGTAAAACACTAGATTCGTCTTAATCACAAATCAGGTGAACTTCCAAAGTACTGAGCTCGAAGTCATCTAAGTATTGATATGGCCAACCGTCGAAGCGGTTCTTTCGTTGGATTTTAATCCTTATCTGGGGTGGTTACGGGCTGGCTCGCGTGCACGAGCGGGCTGGCGCAGAAATGAAGCAGAATCAAGTTAAAGTAAGTCGAGCAAGTGTAAAATTCTCGGCAATCGTCTCGAACGCAGCGCGCTCCAGATTTATGGAGCGGCTCTAGTGACGCACTCATATCGACAATCTTATCGGTTTATTGTTCAAGTTTAGGGTTTCATTGCTCTTTTAGCGAATTATTTTAACAACTTCTGGATATAGACGTAGAGTTAAAAAGTCGTCAATCTAATCATGACTTTAGTAAATTGCATAGTTATATTTCCCACTACGTTTTGTTCTATGGGATGGTATATGCGTAAAACAAAGCAAAGAGTTCCCAGAAAAGACTATATCACCGAGAATAAAGTAAATAATCCTTTACAAAGAAACAACTTTACAAAGAAACAGTAGTTCTTAACCCATCGAATTATGGCGCATGCCTGTGATGAAAACGCACAGGAAATTGAATTTATTTTTTAACGAGTCAAAAGGCATACTCAACAAGTTAAAGGTTTTATCGGGTCCGTCGTCGGAAGAAAGTTGTCGAGCGTCGAACGTTGTCGGTGGCGCTGTACTAGAACCGCCCTACTGAGCGCCGCCCTGGCAGCGCCGCCCAAGTCACGACTTAAACATATTAGGGAGCTGAGCTGCGGCCAAAATTCCAACAATTGTACTTATTTCGGTGCTTTATACCAACCAAGTTTTGAATTACTGTCTCCAGGCACAGCGCCGCCGCACCGCCCCTCTTTATGAGACTTACTTTTATGGGACATAATCCCTAATTTCCCCATGCTAACATACCTTTTAAATTAACGTTCGTTTATCTGCGGCGTACTCAAATATATATGAATATTTAAATTGGAAGTTTTCATGGCTAATTGGAATTGTGGGAGTCTGTTCTGTTTAAGCTAAGAACAGAAAGGTACGAACGATGTAGAAGCGTCAAAATGGCAGGCGTTTCTTTGTTATCTGTGTTTTAGCGAATTATAAACCCTCGGTGTGTCTCGGTTCTAAAAGAAAGGGGTCCTTAGTAGTCTCAAAAAGGCATTGGAGTACTTTGTAAGATACTCCTTTCTGTATATACTTTTGTGAAATTTTAAAGTCAGGGAATAGTTATATTTTTATAGCAATCATGGCGTAGCAATTATCCAATGTTCTGATACCTTATACAAGATGTAAGAAAACTTGACTAACTAAGGAATGTTTTGTGACAGGAACCGCCTGGAATCGAACACCGAACACTGGTCGGCGCTGCTGCTGTCACTGCGCGAACTGACCGAGTGGGTGATCCGCAAAGACACCGAGCTCACCGCCCTCGCCCCGGCACATGGCGACCTCAGCATCCTGCTCAACCAACAGGTAATATACAGGGTGTTAGCCGCATACACACAGTGCCGGCCTACCGTCACACGAGACTTCACGCGCCGTAACTTACTTGAACCAGCCTATGAAACTGAACATCTAAGCTGACTGTCGCATGTTTCAAGATGATCTAAATCGTTTCTTCAGTTATTACAAAAAAAAAATATACACCTAACCGATCACTTCGTCCTGGTCCATTTTTTCATGTCAGTTCTTTCTTACTTACGTGCTTATAATCACGCCTTTATCCCTAATGGGGTAAGCAAGAGCGTAAATGACCTAAACAAAGGGCGTTCCGCCACGTCTGACAATGTTTTGAGAGTTATTTAAGATAGATTTGTAAGTATATTTCTGTAATGACAGGTTGTCAGCCCATCGCCTAAATTGCAATTTACATATTTTTTTGGTTTTATGCATTGATATATAATGTACTAAGCGTTAGGTAAAAAATAACTTTGAAGCATAGCTTTGAAGCAGTAACCGGCTTCATTCATAGTTGAAATATGAGGGTAGATTTTCACGAATAGCTTGTTGTTTATTTATCGAGTTATTGCAAGTCCGTAGTAGGTTCAATACTTGACGTGAAGTCTAACAAGAGTTAACTCGGATCACCTTCAGGGATTTCTCAAAAGCATTCAGTGTGGAGGTTTAAAGTACACTTGTAAAATAAATTTAAATAGAATAGCATAAAATAGTGTTTAGAATTACCTGTGGATTAGTTTCGCTCATCATAATTTATTGTGATATAAAAATTGAGGCAAGTATTGTATAATATACATTCAACCAACATATTTTCAAAGTTTACTTCAGTACTTTTTGTACCTGACTTTAGGGTAAGGTGGGTACATTGAAACAGAAAAGTGTTTTTTGGCTCTAAAAATATGATGTTAATCTTCTTCTTCTTCTTAGAGAGTGGATTCTCAAGTCAAACGACCCGATGATCCCTGGTGTCAGAGTTTTTCAAACCACCTAGTAGTACAGCTATTAGGTCTCTGACATGGTTTGAGTAACGGCCACTATCAAAGACAGCGACCGGGACCGACGGCTTAACGTGCCCTCCGAAGCACGGAATCCTTTTTCTTTTCGGACAATCAGGTGATTCAGCCTGCAATGTCCTAACCAAACTGGGGAATTTCACAAAGTAATAAATTCTCAAATACCAACTTTGTGTTTCCCCCCTGGGAATCGAACCCAGGTCCTCCGGATCGGGAGTCCATGGCACTAGCCGCTATAAAACGGAGGCAGTTGTTTGTTAATATTTTAAATAAACTCCTTTCATGATAAGAATCTTAAGTCTTTTGTTTAGTTAATCACAATTACAAATTAACTAAATATACTTAAAAAGTAAAGTTATAGGCACTTATGAGACGGTAAAGAAACAAAAAATGGCTATCCAATCGCAAATTGACAACTGCAATAGGATGGCGCAAGTTTTCTTGTACGACATAATGAAACCTATAATTAATTTTTAGCAACTATACTTACTATTGAAGTGACACTTGGTATTCAAAAGGGCATAATATGAAAAATTTGAGGCTGAAAATGTAAGAAATTAAATCTTAAACGCTTAATGGTAAGTTACAAGATACTTGCTGTGTATGTCAGTAAGTTTGGAACACGATTTATCTCAAAATGGCGCATATTTGCGCGCCTCGTGTGGCGCCTGTGGTGTTTCAAACAACTCGCTTTAAAATTAATTATCCTGTGACAGAGCAGCGAGCCGCGACCCGCGCCGACTGAACACCAAACTCCAATTAATAAGCTTGTAATTGAATTATTTAACAGTATTAGATAACAGAGTAGGAGGGCGAGCCGGGAGGTCCCCCGCGGGACACAACTTGCGAGCGAGCAAGTCTCACAATGACTACATAGTTTTTGACTTGGTCAACACACGAGCGTAATAAGATTGCACTACCTCCGGCTCCGGCTTTGCTCGTGCTCAATCAGGCCAACGAAACATACGATATTTTACTTCTCGCCTCATTGGACGCGATAAATTCCCGCGGAGAGAGTGGAAAATCAAAAATAATGGCGTTCGGCTACACGAGACCCGATAGAGTGTAATATTTTATGATCCTAAGCTATAATTTATATGTTACACTTAAAATTTATGTGGATCATCCTTTTAAAAGGTTTCCTTGAAGTTTCCGCTCGCTATAAAATTCTTGTACCGGGGTCAGCTTTCTGTTTATGTATGCAGAGTTAGGGTATAGTTGTGGGGAAGTTTGTACGGTAGCAATTCAAAAACAGTCAATGGGCGATACGATAACATAGAATGTACCAGCGGCTTCATTTTCTGTAAAATCCAAAAGAGGGAACAGCATTTTCTAGGGTTTCTGTGTATTGCAAGTTACGCGTTGCGCTGACATTCTATCAATTAATCTTTTACGTTATGGCGTTTCCACTATGATTTCGCCAGTATCTAGTTGTTTTGAAATTCGATCACTGCAGACTACTTTGACATTTTATTCACCGCCAATTCAGGCAGGTGCCGCCGTTGACTCTCTGTCATTCTCATAATTATAACTATGCATAGTTTATTATATGTATAAGTACAATAACAATGTATATTTGTGTTCAGGACGATCATCGCGCTTTCCGTCGCCAACTGGAAGACAAGAGACCGGTGGTGGAAGGAAACCTGCTCAGTGGAAGGCAATATTTGGCCAACGAGTCGGCGCTCTCAGACTCCAGCGACACTGAACGTGAGTACCGATACCCAACACTTAAAAGTCTTCCATACAGCCAAGGAGTACCTACTTAACTGCAAGATAGGGTTCTTAAAAAGACCACGCAAATGTTAATAAAGAGTCATCAACGCGCAGGTGATGCCACGCCACTGCTTGATCATGACTGGTGTGGTTCTGGTGACCGGTAAAGATCAGGTGTGAGATTTTTTTGTAAGAATCACGCGGCAAAAAGTAGTCAGATACCCAATTCTTCTTGTTTTGCTCTATATCGATGAAACAATTTTTAGAATCGATCCACAGTAACGGTAAATTTTTCACTAATATATAATTTTCTTAAGTTTGATTTCATACACAAGCCACTCCCCCAGCGAGCTGAAGCCTAAAGGTTGTGGCAACCTTAAACCCACTAACATGAGTCCACGCATCGCTCGCCAGCAAACTAAATAAAAGATGAAATGCTTTCACCAGACTGGAACACTAGAGATAGAATCTTCATTGGATTATAGCAGGCAAATACCGTCCAGGGGGGACACTCCTCTCCAGCTTGACCGCAAAACGCATTTGTGCTTTATTGGTCGCTGAATTCTATACCGTGCAAGAACTTTGATCAAGTGGGCGATAGATTTTCTTTGCACTTTTCCCCGCGCTCGGAATTTTCATGCACATTTGATAGATTTTTTTCAATTTGGAACGTAGATTGATTCTGTACGTGTGCCAATGGTGAATGGTGTTCGTTTTTCGGTCAGTGTACACAGGAACTCCATTACTCGCGGAATACTTGCGTTACTGGTAACAGTCTGGCGCACGTCACTGGAATACAATTTGTGTTATACCTTACTGTTATGTCTTAAGTGGTCTTAAGTCTTATTACGACTCAATACGGTTCTATTCACAGTTAAATATTGAATAAATTTGACTCTAAAAACATAATAGTGACGTCAGGTGCCTTCTTATTTTCCTATAGAACCGACAAACATTGTTAAAGTTGCTAATTTGACTCCCTTTTTGTGATTTACAAATTCAAACGTAGAATCGGAGCCGCCACGTTCAGACATAGCAAAAGTAATAAAACGACTTTATACAGGCGACTGAAATAAGTTTTATACAGACCCCCTCACATATCATACGCAAGTAGATGTTTTTCATAAGTGTTCCGACCATATGGACCTAATGACATATTGCTTTAAGTTATTTTTACAAACATATCTATATTTTTATTTATTTATTTATAGGACAAATTACAAGGGTCAATTATACAATTCACATTTTTATAAACAGAAAATTTCATCCATTTATTTTTACTGTGGTTCTTGTATACTCTGTCACCAAGTGCACTCTGGTTGTGGCTTCGCTTTAATTAAGGCCGCACTCGCCGCAAACATTCAGCTCGCGATGACGACAGCCTACGGAGAATATCAACGAAATATCTCACAGAAGTGGAAGCGATGAGAATCATTAGCCTCACGATGTCATTTCTCTTTTTGAGCTTCTCGCATAAACTGGGACTACATTTAGGAAGGACCTATTTTTCAAACGGTGCGATATCGTCTCTGTGTCGACTCTTTGGATCGAAAATCGGTGCGCGAGAGCCGGATATCGGGCGATTATTAAAACAAAGCGAACAAATGAATGAGTAATACGCTAGATTCCTGCTAGTCAACTCAGCTTTTATGAAATGTTTAAAACTATTTTTTGTATGAAATTAGCGAGTTATGATATGACGTCACCCCTTGGTAAATATTCACATATACAAAAAAATCTATATTTTTAACTCGATTATTAAATCTATGTGCATCTTTTTAAATTATGAATGAGATCGACAATCATTTAGCCATCAGCATAAGTTTATTGTTTTTTTTAGCCACTAAGTCAACACGCCTAGTGCGGGGGTGGTTCGGGGCGGGGCGGTGCAGTAATTGCGAATTCCAAGTGTGGATAGATCACATTCAATCCGCTCGATATTCACAAGGAACACTAATGGGATCGCGCCTCTAATCAGTATCCCATTATTACCGGCCATACTGGTCATCCCGCACAGTTCGCCCGCAGCCACCCGCCGCCGTCCATATACCTAAGCACAATCGGACTTGCACGGACTGATATCCCACATTCTACCTACTATGTATTGTACATTGCACTGGACGGTACGTTCTCTCTTTGAAGTTTTGCGAACGAGAACATAAAAACACCCCCTTACTTTGTCCGATAATGATAACTCGATAGGAAATAAGTTTATCGTGCAGAAACGATCATAACCGAACTCGGCGCGTAAAGCGAGGTCCGCTCCGCATGTCGGTCGTGTCGTAAATTTGAAAATGGAACGACTTCCCTGGACCAATGGCGGCGGCGAATTTGAAAAACGAACTCGGCCTTCGTTAGGGCGGCCATTGCAGGCGATAACCGGCCGCTGCCCGCCAAATGCCGACATGACCAACATTTTTCTCCAATTTTACTGCCCTGCTCGAGCGGCCCTGACGAGCTCCGCGTCAAAACGTTGTTTACGAAATATTTTCAACAAATTAAGTTACGAATGGCAGAAAGGAACGCCAACGGAAACAATGCTTAATTAAATAACAGAACGCACGTTGCGACCGGCGTTTCTATTGGATTAACATACACGTACACGGCCCTTTCAGCCTGCTACGGAAAAATGTTGAATGCAACAAGTACGGTCACGAGTACGATGTGAACATTCCACAGCCAAAAAACGAGAAAACCTCTGAAAGCATACCTGTTTTAATTAAACCGATTCCGGCGCGAATTCAAAGGATCCGGTTGTGTTGGTTGATTAAGAGGTTTGCTCAGAAACTCTTAATTAAAATTGTAGGTTCACTCGTACACCTATCTGTTAGCCCGGCTCGGCGCGGATTGGAGCCGCAAGAAAAATGTTTCACATCACCATGGACCACTCTCGCGCGCTACTCGCTATGTTTACTACAAAAAGACCGCCCGCCCGCAGGCGAATTTTAAATGTCGAAATATTATAGAGGAATTGCAAGTCAGATGTTTAAGTGTTTTTTAAGTGTATTGTTGTTGTTTCCTCGCAAAATGAGAGAAAAATACAATACTTCTCTAAGCTAAACAAGCAATGTATGGTCTCGTTTACATGAGAAAGCCTCGACTACATGGCTTTCTTTTCGACTTTTAGAGTAATATACAATTTCTGTAGAGATATCTATTTGCTTCCCCGACGGTGTTAGTGCGCGGCAACAAAAACTGTGTTACTCCCATAAGCAGTATCAGTATGTAATGGAAATATGGAAACTATGTTACCTCGGCTACAAAAGCTTTATACATACATATAAACACGCCTTGATCCCTAATGGGGTAGGCAGAGCGTAAACGACCTAAATAAAGATCGTTCGCTACGTTTGACAAAGTTTTGAAGGTTATTTCAGTTAGATTTGTAGGGATATTGCTGTAGTGACAGGTTGTCAGCCCATCGCCTAAATTGCAATATAGGTACTGAAACCCTCGGATCCCTTTGCTGGTTTTTACAGCATGCCCGGGAGGAAATGCAGGTAGCATGGAAGAACAAAAGCTTTAAGTATCCATTATTGGGCTGTTGACGCGCAAATTGGAACTGACGTGTATTTTGGTCGGATTTGTAAATTACTTTACCTACTCCAACGTTAACTAGAAATCCGTACATGGAATGCAATGGACGAACATCAAAGCGATTGAACCTGTTGACTTTGCTCCAAAAGCGTTAAGTATTCGGTTATATGAACATTCAAACTGTCGCACTGCAAATTGGAATTGAGTTAATTGTGATTTATCAGATCGGATTTGTAGAATATTTACATCGGCATAGTTTGCTTGTCGGTTTGAAGCCGCAAGCTCGCTGCCAGTCGCGGCATGTACCGTCAAATACTAGCGCGTATTGAACTTGTCTACTTGGCTTCAAAAGTGTGAAGGTGATCGGATTTCTGCATATTTTGCTCGTACTGCGACATAGTCTAGCAGGTCGCTGGTGGCCGCGACATGTGGCGTCGTGGCGATATGGCGGCGGAATGCCTCCGCGTGGCACTAACGCTGTAATTACTACATTCCTAGTTTTTCGCGGAGGCTCGACGCTCGGCGCCTCACGCCCCAGATATTAGCTCTCGACCGGCAAGAGGTACGCTACACTTTATATATTTTAAAACTGGAATTCGAAATCTGGAAATTATATTGCAGTCACTGACTTTTCCACTTTTTTAAATTTCTCTTTTTAAAAGGTGACAGGCAAGCATAGCAGCAGCCGCATTAACTCTTTGCGGACGGGACTAAAATAAACGGATGTCGATTACCCATTCGTGCAGAATTGCAGCTTATGATTCTTTTATTACTTTATTTTTAATTATTTCAATATTTGATTTTTTTGATGTTCTATTTCTATTTTGTTTATCAGTTCCGTACGAGCAGCATGTGTTTGATTTGTTTCTTAGTCAGTGAACGCAAGCTAGCTATTGCATTAATTAAGC
Organism: Scrobipalpa costella; assembly: GCA_949820665.1. Taxonomy (NCBI): domain Eukaryota; kingdom Metazoa; phylum Arthropoda; class Insecta; order Lepidoptera; family Gelechiidae; genus Scrobipalpa; species Scrobipalpa costella. The sequence continues at coordinate 672,098 of OX463295.1, forward strand.
AGGCCTAGAGCAGCGGGCTTCACGACACCATTTAAAATAAGATAATATTCCGGATATATTTTATTGACAACCAGTATTTTAAAAGGTCAATTTGCCCTGCTGGCCATTCTACGAACCCAGATACATCGCCCACGCTTCATCGATCGCTGAAACTTTTCCGAACATCTGTTTTCATCATCTATTCTCGTTCTCTCTCAACCCAGCTTCTAGGCAAGTGTGATGTGACAGCTTTGTAAAAGTTCAATCCAAATATAACCAACCAGATAAGGGTGGAAAAGTTTTAATTAAGTATGTAAAAATTTTACTTCGTGATTGAAAAAACTTTTTAAAGAGCTTAGTCCAGTTTTTTTTTTATATAAACTTGAATTTTCCTTTGAAAATGTGTTTCTTCAAAATGACTTTACCTACTAGTGATTTTATTTTACGCGATTAATAATACAGAGATTTCTTCGAAACTAGACGGACTCGAACGGACGGACGCGGCCCACTTGCAGATGGCAAATTTTTAATATTCAGTCGGAAGTCAGAAGACAACAGTTACAAAAGTTTGTTGGATGGCTATGGCTAGGCTGCAGCACAGATAATTTTATCTAACTTATTTGACCTATTCCAGTGAACACAAACTTTCTCTTAAATATATAACGAATAATGCAGTGAAAGTTAAGACATTAAAAGAAAACTTCTAGGAACAGGAATCGATACATTATTTACAGTGAGAGATAAATTCTTCTATTTAACCAGCGTTTATTGGTAAAAGTTTTTCAGTTCTATATTACTTAATAATATTGAATTAATTTTTAACCACATTTTAGCTTGTCTGATATTAACTGTAATCCCTCAATTTACACACACACATAATCCGCCTTTATACCTAATGAGGTAGGCAGAGCGTAACCGACCTTAACAAAGGTCGTTTAAACGTCTGACAAAGTTTGAGGGTTATTTATGATAGAATTGTAGGTATATTGCAGTAGTGATAGGTTGTCAGCCCATCGCCTAAATTGCAATATACTGAAACCCTTCGATTCCTTAGCTGGTTTTTACAGCACGCCCGGGAGGAAATGCAGCTTGCACATTCTATGGTTTTCTTTCACTCATGGAAGAAGCATGGAAGAAGTTGTTCAATCTATTTTAATAACATGACCTTTTATTTATACAGTGGCGACCCGCGAAGAAGGGGATGCTCGCGGGTACCGCTCGGCCGAGGAGCAGGCGCGCGAGCTGGCCCGGGCCATCCGGCGCGAGGTGGCCAAGCTGGCCGACAAGTGGAACGCGCTCGTCGACCGCAGCGACGCCTGGGGACGCTGCCTCGAGGATGCAGTGCAGGTACCTACCTACTATTGAACAACAAATAACTATTAACAAACAGTTTACATTTAGAGTCGCCAGGAGCTACGAAATCCCATACCAATGTAGATTCGTTCTACTTTTTAAACGGTATCACAGAACTTCACTAAACTTTGTACACGTCATCAAATCCAACTTATCTATGTTTATAATTTTATTTCGTTAGAAAATATCGACCACAGACAAATTAACGGCTGGAGTTTAACGATTTTGCGTGAAAATGGACAAAAAATCTTAATCTGCTGTCTTATTTTGTCTTTGAATAATATAGTGTTGTAGATGCTGATAAAGTCCTGTTCTCCCTCATCAGGGACATAGGGTTCGAAAAAGGGTGTTACAGGAATATAGTGTTACTGAAACTAATACATACATACATACATATAATCACGCCTTTATCCCTAATGGGGTAGGCAGAGCATAAACGACCTAAACAAAGGTCGTTCCGCCACGTCTGACAAGGTTTGAGGGTTATTCAAGATGGATTTGTACGTATATTGCTGTAGTGACAGGTTGTCAGCCCATCGCCTACATTGCAATATACTGAAACCCTCGGATCCCTTAGCTGACTTTTACAACATGCCCGGGAGGAAATGCAGCTGGCACATTCTATGTTTTTCTCTCGCTTCCAGTCCAGCATGGAAATAACTGAAACTAATCGTAAACATAAATATGTTGCATTGGATTATGTATACAAAGTTTGGTGTGAAGATTAGTCTAACCATTTTAAAATTAAAACGCAACTACCGTTTTGTATGGGATTCGATTTCCGTGGCATCCTTAATACGTAAAGAAAAAATACCTGTCTCATTCCTATCAACATCTTAAAATACTAGCGCCATCTAATCCGAACCTTGTGTACTCTGTGAACATCGATCGATGCGCAACACTAGCTCCCTCAGAAGTACCGCACGAGAAAGCTAGATGTCGCTGCGAATACATAACTTAAAGCTTTCGTAGCATCGACCCGTGTCGTGCCGGCTGTAAAGATTTAAATAATGGGCTCTATCAATCAACCAGCCATTGAGAGTGCGATGAAAGAGGCGGACATCCGCATAAATAAATACGGTTAGGTTAGGTTAACCTGCGACGTGTATGCCTCGGCACGCCCCTAAGCTAATCACGACTCGACACCCCTATTATGAACGAATAATTTGTTTTGAAGGCTCGCTCTAATAAAAGCACTGATATAAAAATGCATGGCATAGAATACACAGGAGTACTGCGCATATTTGTATATGGTGAACGTGTATTTGCATCACCTAGTATTAATTCACCCATAGGTTCTGATGAAAGTGGTCGTTACACAAACCATGTCAGAGGCCTATCAGCTGTGCTATTAGGCGGTTTAAAAACTCTGACACCAGGGTTCATTAGATCGGTCGACTTGAAACCCACAAGACAAGGGAGAGAGAGCCATACTGTTTTTAATACCGTTGCAGAAGGAATTATTTCACTTTTTCATAACAAATCTAGTAGAGGACAAATGTTTTAAATTTTGCTTAAATAATTTTGAACAGAAAAATTTAAGAGTTGTATCGTTTTTGGTGGGGATTTTATCTGGTTTGTTAAATTCATTTAGCAGGATATTCTTGAAGATGTCCTGGCATAGGCGTGCTAATGTGTTCAATGTGCGTCCGGCAGCTGGCCTGAATAGCTGGATACCAGCTACTCAACAGATTAATAGTGCATTGTGCGCACTGTCCGGAAGCTTTGATTGTACTGTGTAAGGCAGAGAAGACAGTCAACGGTTTAATGAAAATTACTTTTATTCTCAATACTCCAAAACCCAAAACAAAAGGGAAAATAAATATGCAGTCTAGTCTAACTTACTGAAGCATTTATCGAAAACGATAAAATTGCGACCACTCGACCACAATAGGCGCGGCAGTAGGTATTTTACAAATCTTTTATAACCGATTCCCCAAAACCATACAGACGGTGCTGGTAGATATAAATATTTAAGGCGTATCCTGCCGGTAGGTAAGCAAGTCAAATCGACTGCAAGATATGCAACCATTGCATCGCACATAATGCGTTAGAATATCGTTTAAAACCGCGCCGCGGCCGCGTCAAAAATGTGCGAAATACAGTGCGTAAACAGCTAATTCCATAAAAACTACGAGCCGGATTACGAATAAATGAATGTATGAATACGGACATTTTCCCGAAGGCATCGTATGTATTATAAATATGGAGTTTCACCAAGTGCCGACAATCGCAAGTATAAATTGTATAATTTTAATTTCTTAAATGTATATTTTTTAGTGTTTTCAAATGATTCGTTTAGGAGAAATAAGCTCTTAAAAACAACCATTTGCCGTTAGGAATCCCCTTAACTTATAATCCTGCAGGTCGGTAAGCCGCTGTGCCAAATGCACAAGCTCTGACAGATAATAATCGTATCAGCTTGGGGGTGATCGAGGCGTGTTCGGTATACAGGAACCGTCCGGCACTTAGGAACACGGCGTGTACCTACCACAGGGGTCCTCAAACTAACGGGCCGCGTACTACTGTCGCAGCTACCTAATCTAGGGGATTGAACGAGGATACTGGTGTTTTACACAGAGCGGCTTCCATCTGACCTCCGCAACCCGGAAGGGAAACCAGACACAATCCTACCTCTTATACGTACCTAATTGTATACAAAATACCTAATAATTAATGTCGTGTGTTAGAGAAGTCTCATGAAGAGGCCTATGGGTGACTATAGACTGAAGAAGAAGAAGTGGGCACAGTCTGGATGTCTCTTGTTGTGAACCTTGTATTCGTAACGTCAAAATGGCAAACCCCATTTTTTTTGAGTGGGTAGCTTTGAACGGGTTGGCATTTCGCAAACAGGAACAGAAGCACCGCATTTGCCATCTCCAACTTCGCTTCGGGCTACGGAATCAGTTTACATTTACTCCACTGACCCTTATAAGGCACCCTCTGCTCTCCGTAGTTGCACTCAGCACGCTGTCCGAAACCTCTTTGAAACGGACGTCGAGAACGTACCCCAAATAAGGAATATTGGACTTCAGAGTGACCATTAATGGGTATTTGCATTCGATTCTCTGTATACCAAAGACTAATAGCTTTGCGTATTCCTGATAGTTTCCAAGTATTCACCACATCCATTATGCGGTTGTGAATAAGCAAATGCATTCAACTTTGACTGATTTAGACAGGCCCGGCTTTATCTTAATTTGTATCGACTCCATGCAGAATAATCGAAACTTCTACGAAAAAAGAGATTTCTAAAGATTGTCAGAATCATTTTGTGAAGTAGGTGGTTAAAAATACTTATTATCCGACTGTCAAGGAAGGGTTATGTTTTTCGCGCGTATCTTGTATGTATGTACTAGTTTTTTTTACCTCGTACCTCCGAAATGGCAGGATGGAATTCGACAATTAGGGTATCGTTGTGGATTGGTAGTGGATTGGTATCAAGCACCCGAGTGTTCTTAGATGCATTTTAGGCGCTAAATTGTAAAAAATAAAATAATCGACTTATGCTAATGAAGTGGGGTATTAAAATAAAGGTTTTTAAAAAGAGACAAAAAAAATATGATTCATATGTTAACGGTAAATTTTAGAACAATTAATGCATTAAATAAAAGGACTACAGTCGAGTTGTCTAAATTATTATTTTAAAATACTTGTTCAGTTTTTTTAGTCCAAGCAACCCCTCTAGGTTTGAGCACAGTGTCCGAAATAACCGTGTTTCTGTGATTGTGAGATCGGCCGGCTATCGACGTTATGTCTATTGGAGACATATTTGAAAAGATTTTCATTTACTTTTCCCCTTGACTGAAGTTCGCTGTCGTGTCTTCAATTAATGACTAGTATTGTCCTCGTAATTGGCCCTCTATTGGGACACGTAATAACAAATATTGCGTATACCGTGACCATAGATGTAGACGCTGTACGGATCTAGAACGAAAACAACAACGTATTGTCATTTTCAGGTTCAGAAATGAAAAAAACAATGGGGAATAAAAACCTATCTGATTGACTACATTCAACTATCTAACTGCTTACCTCGTAGTTACAAATTTTACTGCATAAAAGCTTTAAAAATCTCCGAGGAAAAAAATACGTCGATTCAACTTCGCTCCACTTTCCTCGGCTGTAGTTGTAGTTACGCGGCATTCAGACGACGACGGGTTCCTTCTGCTTCGTTATGATGTCCCGTGTTCCAGCTCAGGGTATACGAGGTGTAAGGGAAGCTTAACACAAACTGAAAACGATTGCTCAGTCAACCAAACTGAATAACTTTCAACCCAGATATTATATCCGGAAACAAAAGTATTTTTGACTTTCCTATATAAAAAGGTCAGACAATTTATCTTTTCATTTCCTGAATAATTTCCCTGTGAAAGTGGTACAGTTCCGTTGACTGAGCAATCTTTATCAGTTTGCGTTAAGCTGTCCTATAGTAGTAGTAGGGTACTAGGAGCTAAGAAGAAGGCGAGGTCTCGTCGCGGTGCATTCCATGTGCATGTGCAATGCTTTGTGCAAGCGCAGCCACTGTGACGGACCTATCAACGCCGCGCCGGTAATCCGCCTGCCACGCTCCCACCTCGCCCACACCACACATACACAAACGTTTCAGCTACGCGGGCTTACCGCTTAAAGCATTCAGATATAATGACCAAATTAACGTTACAGGCAGAAATAATCATAAACGACTTGCACTTTTAATGTTCGACTTTAAAACTTTTGTAATTTCTCGCGATGAAATTCTGCATTTAAAGTCTTGACATTTGAGCGAACCCTCTCATTCCGCGGGTTTATCGTAGCGAAAGGTTTTAGAACTCGTCAAAGTGGAAGTTTTGAAGTGTGGTGTTAGCGAGCTCAGGCAAAGCGCCTACAGCCGCCGGGGGCACGCGGGACTCCCGGGGAGGGGCACACAAATAAATCAGGAAACTATTTTAATTACTAGCGTCCACTTCGGGCGGAGTTGGTGAAACTGTGGCCGAACTACACACGCCACTTGACCTACCCGGATATAGCATCATCACATAAACCGCAGGACCTTTGAAATGTTTTTAATAAACTTGTTAATAACTTATTTACCTACTCTGCCATTGCAGCTGCAAAAGTTTCGAATATTACTCAAAGTAAATTTGCATGCGCCGTGTGTTGTGTTGGTTCAGCGGGCGCGTGTTAAAGTTGATAACCGCGGCCATATCTGTCCGTAGAGCTTCACTGGAGCTTCACAAGCTGCTCCAATGAGCTTCGGTCGATCGGCAAACCACACATATGAGCTCTGATAGCTGGGGAATTATCGGATATCAGAAATCATAGTTGCCAATTAACCTGTACCTAGAATCTTGTCGGAAATTGCTCAGTTTATATTACGTTTCTGCCGGTCGGCCAGTTCTGTCCGTCGTTGATCTATTTGCTCGGTGGTTGAAATTCCCCCGAAGGAGCAGCGACTTGCGGTTCATTATAGACGTCGTTACCAGCCACTTCACCGACCAATCCTTTCACCACGATGTCAAACACAAACAGTGCACCTCTAAAAACGGCTTTGTGTGAAGTCTCGATCAATATCGAAGGTTTGTCGCAGGACAAATCAGAAATATTTTCTGAACTTTGCCGCACCATACACTGTGACACACTGTGTGTCCAAGAAACACATCGAGATGAAACTCAAAGTACACATTCCTGGACTTACGCTCATCGCCGAGACTTGCCACCCGAAGCACGGAGCATCAAACCTTCCTGCTGAACGACCCAGAATGGTACTGAGGTGATAACTATAGATGTAACACCTAACATCGTGCCCTGCTCGTGCGTGCCCCCAGACCAGCACGCAGAAAGACCTCATGATAGCGGCTGATAATGCTGTTAACGCGGCCAAATTCTTGGCTGCAACAGAGTATTGTCTGCCATCGACATGCTATGAAGAAGAAGAAGAACACCGACCGTCCACCTCCACGCCAATCATAGTCTTGGGCATTTTCCTCACGCTGCTTTCTATTGACAGCGGATTGAGGTTTCTAGTCCAGTCGAAAGTAATTAAACTTTGGTGTTGCAGCTGCTCCACACTTTGCGTGAATACCGAAATTTAAAAATGCGAGTGTCGTTTAATTATGACTTGCATATTGCTTCATTACGGCCCGAAATTGCATCGCAGTGAGCCCCACTTGGGGCCGAATTAAATCAGACCACATTTCAATGGTATTTAATGATAATTGGAGTTGTTGGCAGGTCTAGTGATTTGGTCCATTTACACTCTGTATCGTTCACAAGTGAGAAATATTTAATAATAGTAAATGTGGTGGTTCATTTCTATCTATAATTAACATTGTTTCGTTATGAAGTTTCGCCGAGTCTTTTGTCTGACAACGCTACGTTTCCCAATTTTGGAAAATATCGGATTTCCTATTGATGCATTGTTCGTTTCAGGCATTTCATTGTCGGACGAAGCCTTCGTATCGATATCCTGAAGGGCCTGGCTCGTTAGCGCGCGGTTGTACCCCCTCCCCTCCACTCCGCGCCCTTCGCTCCTGCCACCATCGCAATACACACAAACTAATCCTCACAACACAAACAAACAATGAAACTTGGAAATAAAAAGGAGAGACCGTCTTCTTGCAATTAAAATTCCCACTGACAATAAATAACGATCTTAACTACGTAGTTCGACCGATTGGAGACGATCTTAAGTTTCCCGAGCGAACAAGTGCTGTTCGCCGGTGCGGCGCTGTGCGGTGTAGTGCGGCGTTGTCACTACCCCGCCTGGATGCCGCCGACACTAATTGAATGGAGACCAGAGCTATTTCAAGCAGTTCCCGCCTGCTCTTGCCACCTGAACTACCTGGACGAAAATATTTTCCGATAAGTTCAGCGCTCTTTGTCTGAAAATAAGACATTATTTCGTCCAAGGGTTGTGGGATCGGAGTCGAGGGTAGTGTATCGTGTCCGCGCCGCCCCGTCCTCGCCCCGTCCGCGCCCCGGACGGACGGCCGCTGTTTGTGCGCGGTATTCTCGCCACAATAGAAGGATGTATTTTATTCAGAGCCGTATTTTATCCCGGCATGGAAATGCTTTGATGTTGATTTTTATTCGTCCCCTATTTCGACGTGTGTAATGTCATTATTTCGCAGACAATACCCGTCATATTGTGACGTAATGTTGATTTATTTGAGCTCGACTGTAATTCGAATTCCCTGTGAGCGCTGAGCGCGTAATCCACGAGATTGACAGCCAACGAATAGGATACATCTTTGGCGGTTGAGTGAAAATTATGTGAAAAATACTTTCACGAAGGAAATCCTGCTGGAAAATGACAGATATTAATAGAGCAAACATACTTCGGGAGTGTGGAGAGTAGTCGATGGGGGGGCTTAGACTGGGAAGAGCCGTGTGCGCGCATAATATTAACCGCGTGGTCCGTGCTGCGGCGCGGCGGCGCGGCGCACGACGACGCGGCACGCGACATGTGCCCAGCCAGGTCGCTGACATCTGACACCCGTTAACCCGTATGTAGAAATTGAATTGACGTCACCGCAATTTCGCCTCTCCGTCCGCGTTGCGAATTTGACATGACTCTAATTACATCGTACATCGCACGCCTGATTTGATTACACGAGCGCTAGTTTCGATAACTATTTAATTAATCAATGTAATTTCTACACTTAGCTCTAATTCAACTTCCTTTTGTAGTGTATTGTTAGCATGTTAGCGATGCAGGCTTCGAGTAACTTAGTTAGGGCGATTATCTTTGAGGCTGGTTGAAAAGGTGGTTAGAGGGAGATTTGGCTGGGGCGGGCGCGGGTGTTATCGGATGCGCCGTTAGACAAACCTCAACTAGGGTCGCAGTTGGGGTTAAGTAGGTGTATAATACCACAGCGGCCGCAGCTCTGGGGTTATTCCTCAACTGGACCCACTCAAAACTGATCGTATGGGTTTAGCTCACGTTCAAACTCGTAAAAAAAATGTCTTCGTGAACTGAACACACTTTTATTAACTTTTGGTAACTGGTTTTTATTACTTTCAAAGGACCTTATTGTTTGAGACAGTAATACATATGCTAATAAAACAATGTAATGAGAAGATAAATTTATATCTTCTTAATTGTAACTTTTATACTAAATCTAAGAAATTTTCAAAAGTGGGTTCAGCTGACGAAGACAAAATATTAGGTAATTCTTTTGAGTGTCATCAACATCTTCTTCGAATCAAAGGTCCAAAAACTGATTATAACTAATATTTTTGTAATTAGATTAAAAGGGCCCTTGCCAGTATTTGGCGATGGCTATTCCATTATCAGTGGCTAGGTTCAGGTTCAGTCCTCAACTAAAGCTATGGTATCAGTTTTGAGTGGGTTCAGTTGGCGAATAACCCAGCTGGAGTTTGTCCGCTGAAGCCCCTCACACGGGAACAGAAGCACGCCTCAGTTTCGATTAAGGGTCAGTTTACATTGTTACCGCTAATCGAATGGCCCGTATAGAGCGCACGTTTGATCGAGTATGTTACAGCTTGCGGCATCTCTAAACAATCATAGTTTGCTTGACCAACACTTTATAATCATACTATCTATAGGTACTATGATTATAATTATGATTATATTTACTTCCATGTTGGACTGGGAGCGAGAGATAAACATAGCATGTGCCAGCTGCATTTCCTCCCGGGCATGCTGTAAAAATCAAGTAACGGATTTGAGGGTTTCAGTATATTGCAATTTAGGCGATGGGCTGACAACCTATCACTACAGCAATATACCTACAAATCTATCTTAAATAACCCTCAAAACTTTGTCAGACGTGGCGGAACGACCTTTACGCTGTGCCTACCCCATTAGGGATAAAGGCATGACTATATGTGTATATGTACCTATAGGTACATATTATGTAAAAGTAGTACTTTTTGGACAACATGAATGCAAACAAAGAACTTGAGTGTTGAAAATTAGACGTTACAATTTTAACACCCGCGAACACAACACAGCTTAACAATCGTATAATCCGCGAGTCGGGATAAAACACAAAGCTTTTGATCTCGCTACATCTGCGGTACAATTGTTAAACTATGAAAAGACTCACCTGTTAAAGGTAAAACAAGTAAAAAAAACTGAACTTTAAAAACTACAGACAGATTTTAAAATTGCGCTTTTATTCGAAAATGCTCTTTTATACGAATACCAATAGGTATTCGTATAAAATTCGTATTCGTATAAAAAAATCGTTTAATAAAACGAATCTCGTTTAACTCGAAATAGACGCTTTAAAAGCAATAATATTATTTTACAACGTGTATCATGTTCTCCTATGAACCTCATTATAATCCCAATCCCGTCTCTCCATTTTGTGAAAGTCAGTTAAAAAATAACCGATGAATATTTACTGTTCTCGAAATTAATTTACCGCCGAATATTAAATTGCGGTGTGTTAATGACGAAAACAAATGAAAACCGGTAATTAATACTCCGGCCCGCCCCGCCTCGCCCCTCTCATCAATACCTACACTACGCTAAAAATAATATCCTCACTAAGTTCCAAATGATTGGTTACTGCATAATGCAAAATGGTCCGGTAAAATGAAATATGTATAATTAAATTAACTCTGAAACAGCAGCGCTGCCGGTTAGCTGTGATATAAGGCGGTTTAAAAACTATGACACCTGGGTTCATCGGGTCGATTGATATGAAACCCAATAGACGAGAAGAAGAATTCTATAACGTACCAGAATAACAATAATTCTTGTACAATCACGCCTTTATCCCTAATGGGGTAGGCAGAGCGTAAACGACTGAAACAAAGGACGTTCCGCCACGTCTGACAAAGTTTTTATTGTTATTAAGATACATTTGTAGGTATATTGCTGTAGTGACAGGTTGTCAGCCCATCGCCTAAATTACAATATACTGAAACCCTCGGATCCCTTAGCTAGTTTTTACAGCATGCCCGGGAGGAAATACAGCGGGCACATTCTATGTTTTTCTCTCGCTCCGTAATTGGTTACTGCGTTGGATGCTGAAAATAACAGTCAAAAATAATAATTTATATTTAAATTGAGTAATTTATATTCTAAAATGAGTAACAAGACTGTCTTTCAAATAAAATATCAGAACATTTTCCATCGTTTGTATTAATAGTTAAGAATATTTCATATAATTTTTTTAATCGCAAGTATAGCTTTTAGTTCATAAAATATACACACTGTATCCTGATGGGCTAGGCAGAGCATCAACGACCGAAGCAATTCTTCTTCGGCCCCATCTTTGAAGTTTTGAGGGTTATTTAAGAAAGAACAGTATATGTATTAAAATTGAATATACACTGTAAACCCTCGAATCCCTTTGCTGATTTTTAAAGCATGTCCGAGAGGAGAAGCAGCCGGCACATTCTATGTTTTTCTTTTGCTCCCATTCCAGCATGGAAGGTTCATAAAATAATCGTGATAAAATATCGCTTGTTGTATTCGTAACGCCTGGCCAACGCTGCTTGGCAATTTGTTTTAATTAGGGCGCTTAACATTGTTAGCTAATTGGTAATGCATTTGCCAATTAATAACTACCCGCAAATATTGCGCTGCACTGGCCGCTGCACCACACACGCGGCACTGCGCTGCACTTGCACCGGCAACGCATCTGCTGCATAAATAACATTGGCCACGAAAATAAATAAAATATTGGATTATATGAAATAAGAAATAAATATTATAGATATCATTTTTATTTAAGGCGTGAGTAAATAAATTCCCGAGCTAGTGAAACAATCTCAAATTATAGCAAAAGTCTCGCTAATAATGCGAAGAAGTTAAGGAAATGAGAAGCTGAAATCTCGACACAGATTCAACTTTTCACCTTTACCTGATTCTGCGCCTTTACCATAAATGAGAGAACAATTTTAAATACCTCAGCAAAAGAGGATACAATTTACTTGCCGTAGTAGTTTTATTCTTTTGTTTATAATTCCGAAATCAGAAAGATTTTCTTTTCGTTAAAAGATAAAATTGACTAATTGGACTGATATTTCGCATGCAGGATGACTTATGGAGTGTAACATCCGTCCGACATACTGGTCTGCGAGCGATAGAAGGTCGAGCGATCCTAATAACACGTGTTGTAGAAAAAATACTGGGCTTGTAGGCTTGTATATATAAAGCGATCTTAAGATTGAGAGCGATATCGTGTATTGATTTGACAGGCTATATTGTAATTACTGAAATTAAATTTCTGATACGAAGTCAAACTAGCTATCTATCTCAACTGACGATTATAAATACGGGCCTAAATATGTTAAAATTCAGCTTAAAGTTTGACGCAGTTATAAAAATATTTCTTCCATGTTGGACTGGGAGCGAGATAAAAACATAGAATATGCCAGCTGCATTTCCTTCCTGGCATGCTGTAAAAACCAGCTAAGGAATCCGAGGGTTTCTGTATATTGCAATTTAGGCGATAAGCTGACAACCTGCCACTACAGCAAAATACCTACAAATCTATCTTAAATAACCCTCAAAACTTTGTCAGGCGTGGCGGATTGACCTTTGTTTAGGTCGTTTCGCTCTGCCTACCCCATTAGGGATAAAGGCGTGATTATTTGTTATGTATGTATAAAAATATTAGAGGGTTTTTAATATTTTATAGAAATATCCTGTTTACAAACTGATTTCTTAGTTGAAGTTATTCCGCAGAAATTCGCAGCCATATAAAATGTTCGTGAGTTACCAACCCACGTAGAACCGGGAACAAACCATAGCAAAACTTTTCATTTCTTCATAACCATTTACAGAAAAATTTTGTTACGCAGTTAGCTACTTTTACCCGGGGTATTTTATGGCTTCAATGAGTTTTAAGCAAACTGCCTACATATAAAAATAAACCCTATTTTATAATCAAACCGAAATGCAGAGATCGTCAACATTAAAAGCCTCTTTAGTTGCATATCTCTTTAGTTGACTTGTCAAATGGATCTATTTCTTCCGTGCTGGACTGGGAGAGATAGAAAAAATATATTGTGTCAGCTGCTTCTCCTCCAGGGAATGCTGTAGAAGCCAGCAAGAGGTTTTGAGGGTTACATCGCAGCGTATTGTAATTTGGCAATGCATTTTATTTATTTATTTGTTTACCATAAATGTTACTAGCCATTTAAATAACATCACTGAACCCGAAAAGAGGCATCATTTTTGTTCATGTGTTATATCATCATCTCCCTAGCCTTATCTTGTATCTCACGGGGTCAGCTTCCTAATCTAGGGGATTGAACGAGGATACTAGTTTTTACACAGAGCGACTGCCATCTGACCTCCGCAACCCAGAAGGGAAACCAGACCCAATCCTAGATTAGGTCAGAGTTTTTAAGCCGCCAATGCTTAGCACTGGCCTCTGATAGGGCTTAACTCATACTCATACTCTTTATTTCATAATAATAAATATTACATGTCAATAGGAACAATTATTTAACATTTCATATTATAAGTACCTATAAGAACTGAAATAGCGACTAATATCTACGGTATTAAACGATATTAACCGGGACCAACGGCTTAACGTGCCTTCCGAAGCACGGAAAAAGCACCGAATAAACATAAATATGTGTTTTAAACATACATATAATCACGCCTTTATCCCTAATGGGGTAGGCAGAGCGTAAACAACCTAAACAAAGGCCGTTCTGTCTGAGGGTTATTTAAGTTAAATTTGTATGTATATTGCTGTAGTGACAGGTTGTCAGCCTATCGCCTAAATTGCAATGTACAGAAACCCTCGGATCCCTTAGCTGGTTATTTATAAACTTGAAATTTGTGCTAGAAATGCAGCCGCCACAGCCAGCGCAGAGAGATCTTGTTCAGAAATATATAATTAAACCCATTCAATTTAGGAAATTTCCAGGTATTACTTATTTGACCAAATTTAATAGAGACTGTCGAAATTTACCAATATTTAGAGCTTATGAACAAAATTGCACTGCACACACAAAACCATACTAAACCTTAATTTCGAGTGAACTAGCGTTTATAGGGAACACGGCTGGCATGTACTTTACGTACAAAACGTACACCCTCTAAAACCATTAAAGAAAAAGAACTCTGTAATAAATTAGTATTTGTCTGACGTGGAGAAAATTTCGTTTAGACGAGTCAAAGCTCTGCATACCCCATTAAGGATACAGGCGTGCGTCCCCGCATAAGGTGACTTCTCTTATCCATCGGACTGCAACTGTATAATGAGACGTGGTCATCCAGCGTCGAGGGAGAGGCTGCACAAGCACCGTGCTCCGTGGCTGATGCAAGCTCGTTTGTTGCACCGACTAATGCGGAAAGTTGCAATAGAAACCAAGTTGGTTTACCCACTAGATAATTCCGTACAGTAACATACTTATCCCAAAGGAACATACGAAATATGCAACTTAGGACTGTTACTAATGTGCCAGCTAGAGTCAATTTGTTTTCCTCTTTTTTATTTGTTTAGGATTTTCTGTAGAAATATATCTATTGTACATTGTTAGTGGACACAACTGCCACTGGCTAGACCAATGGTTTGACCCGTGGGCTTACTATACAGAGGCCCTGGGTTCGATTCCTAGGGGAGGACACAAAGTTGATATTTGTTAATTTATTACTTTGTGAGATTTTTCTCAGTTTGGTGAGGACAATGCAGGCTGAATTCACCTGATAGTCTGGAAGAAAACGGATTCTTTGCTTCTTAAATTACGTTAAGCTGTCGGGCTGATCTACTTTAAAAACCCTACACGTGACCCCGGGTGGTACCAGGACTGCAACAATACCGGCTGCTGCACTGTCCTCTGCACCTCGCAGCAAATAATGCCGTACGATAATAATAATTAATAGTGTACATCAAATAAAATATATCACGAATTTGAAACTATTCTGTTTGCAATTGAGTATTTGTGCGCAACACAACAGTGATATTTGCACTGAGCCATGTTATTCATGAGGTTAAATACGTTTCATTACGATCTACAAACTGCGGCGGGCGAATAGGAAATATAAATACATTTCTGATTTATCACTGTTTGTTGCTGACACATTTTACCCAACACTTAAAATCAGGAACAGGTGTTAAATAATTTTGATTCGATTTAGTATTAATTGGGCCCGATGGTGTAGTGGATAGGGCCGGGCCGCTGCCTCCTGAGCGTCGTGGTTCGAATCCCACCTCGTACCAATGTGTTTTTCGGTTTTTGAACTTGATATGTACGTTATGTGCTTCGGAAGGTACGTTAAGCCGGTCCCGGTTAATATCGTTTAATACCGTAGATATTAGTCGTTAAGCCATGTCAGAGGCCAGTGCTAAGCATTGGCGGCTTGAAAAGTCTGACTTAATCAAGGATTGGTTCTTGTTTCCCTTCTGGGTTGCGGAGGTCAGATGGTAGTCGCTCTGTGTATAAACCAGTACCCTCGTTCAATTGCCTACATATCTTACCCCGTGAGATACGGGATAAGGCTATGGAGATGATGGTATTTTCAAATATGCTGCGGTGCGTTCTGCACCACAGCATATGCTGAGTTAGGGCCTATTTAGGGGTGCGATGCACTTGCAATAACTTGTAATTACTCAGCTTTTTATAGTTGTTGTCTTTTTTTACTTTTCATGTTGTTGTATTGTGCTGAACATTTAATAAACGGTTTTCTATTCTATTATATATCAGTATTAAGTCTAGATTAATTAATAATAAGATACTACTTACTGTTATTACTTATACTAACTACGATAATCTGTAATATTGTTATGCGGATAGTCATCGAGACAAACCTATTACGGGTTTAGCGATGTCTTATAGATTGTATAAGGGTCATTTATTGTAATAAAATTCTAATAAAAAAAAAAAAAAATCTATTCTAAATTGTTACCGTAAAAATAAGTGACTGATGAAAACTTTCTGCTACTACGTTTTCATTTGCGTACCTACGTTTCTTACAGCAGAGTCAATAGGGACCCAAAAAAAACTACCCTAAAATAGTGATCTAAATATTTTAGTATCCTTTGTTTATTGTTCAATAAAAAGATGTAATGTTTACTTTCTTACATACATATTATTACGCCTTCATACCTAATGGGGTAGGCAGGAGGCGTAAGCTACCTATAAAGAGGTGGTTCCGCCACGTCTGACAAAGAGGGTTATTTAAGATAGATTTGTAGGTATATTGCTGTAGTGACAGGTTGTCAGCCCATCGCCTAAATTATAATATACTGAAACCCTCGGATCCCTTGGCTGGTTTTTACAGCATGCCCTGGAGGAAAAGCAGCTGGCACATTCTATGTTTTTCTCTCGCTCCCAGTCCAGCGTGGTAGAAATCGTTTGATATAATTATAATAATTAGTGAATCTCTAACTCCAACGACTTGATCATTCTCAAGCCAACAGTTCCATAACAGCAACGAAGCGCGCTCAACTCAATCGGGACCATGACCTACACAGATTTATGTTAATACATACATACAATCACGCCTTCATTCCTAATGGGGTAGGCAGAGCGTCAACGAAGTAACTAAAAAGTCATTTCGCCACGTCTGGCTTGAGGTATATTTCAGACGAATCTTTATATTGCTGTAGTGACAGGTTGTCAGCTCATCATCTAAATTGAATATCTTTATATTCTCAAGACAACACGTGACTTTCTCAACTCGACCGGGACCGGGACCGGGACCGGGACCGAGACTGGTAACTGGCAACACGGTGTTACAGCATTACCTACACAGATTTATGCTCGAACGTAATCATAAAACACTAAAATTAACTGAGAACCAACGTCATGTTATAAACATTCCGGCGTTAAGATGATCCCCTAGGCTAAGCAACGCTTCCAGTTTGTAAAAAAAATATTACTCACAGAGAATTCAATTAATCACAAATCCTGAAGTTTATTTTAAGCATTATAAATTAATAATTTAGCTATCACTGTAGTTCATGTGATGATAGGTAGCATCATTTCTTACAGATTTCAAACACCATTTTGCTATCTGCTATTTATTACAACGACCTATGAATAGTTTATTTATAAGGATAAAAATTACCTTCAATACTTCTACTTCCATATGATCTACTGGATTTTAGATTATACCGCGCTCAATCCCTCCTGGCAGAGGGCGTACTGGCACATTTACCTGTATTTCCTATAAAACAAAGGTAAATTTTTGTCTGTTGCTTTTGTCCATCTGCTACCTCTAAAACGCACACAAAAATAATAAATAAATAAACAATTAATTAAAGGTAAAAGCAAATGTTTCAGTACGCCGCCGTTTGCCAGGAGGGATTAATGCGGTGTAATTACGAGTAATTGTATTTTGCTGATAGCGCCACTTAGCCTACGGGCGCTCCTAAACTGGCTGGGGGCTTGAGGTGTTACAGCAGTGTGTAATTAGGCCCTCAGCAGTTAACTAGGCATTTATTGGACAATGAATTTGGTATTTAACTGTAGCAGTAAACTCCCTCTCAGATGTACTCTCGTAGACTTACGGCCGCCATATTGTTGCGCTGTAAACGGCAGTTCATAATCCAACTGCCTCCGTGGTCTAGTGGTCTGAGCCAAGGGCTCGCGATATGGGGTTCGTGGGTTTGATTTTGGGGAGCAGAAAGTTGATATGTCAACTTATCACATTGTTACATTTTCCTCCGTTTGGTAAGGATAAAGCAGATTGATACCTACTTGCCAATAGAGTCTGACAAATATTGAGGACAATTTAAGACTGAAATGTGTATTTATTGTAGTATGTATAGATTGCCTGGCCATCACTTAAATTATTTACAATACACTGTTTCAAATCTGTCTTGTTCAGCATGCCCGGAAAGAGATGCAGCTGACTGGATGTTTTTTTTTTCTATCGCTCCCAGTCCATGAAGATTTTGCGAATTTTCCCTCTAGCATCTGAAAGACTAAAAATCTAAATCCTCATACTACTTAATAATTTAAAATAACAAGAAAAGCTCCTTCAACGTCGGGATGACCACTTAAGCTCACTTTGTCAGCGGCGCCGTGTATAACACATGTTAGCTAACTCACTGTATACGCAAAGCACTGCGCCTGCGTCTGCGCCGACGGCTACGATGACGGCAAACGTAACGCGGATAAACCCTGATACATGAGCAAGCAAACTACGTTGCGATCCTTTGTGTATCATAAACTAACTTTATACGTATAGCCATTATGAAACACGAGGCATTAAGGCTCGTAATTATAATCAGCTTTAGAAATGTTCTTTCAGTACGAAACGAACTGTCAAATCTACACTTAGAATTGCTCTCAATCTAGAGATCGCTCCATAAATACGACCCTTAGGCTTGTATTAAGAGAACAATATTAAGTATGGATATGATAGTTCATTTTGTACTGAAATGACATTTGTGATACGAACTCGCTGTCAGCCTCAAGTGCTGTTTATAAACAGGCCTAAGTTACTGGGTCACAAGGTTCGGAAAGTGTACATTTAAATGTTGGTGAAACTTTCAGAGACGCGACACTAAATTTTTAATGTGTTTTTGTGCAGGTAAGTGGCAACAAGTTGACCTGAATTGAGCTGACGCGGCGGCTGACGTCGGTGAGTTCGCCCCATTCTGTAAAAATACACCACTTTTAGACCCCAGCACCACTCTACTTATTTCACATGACAGCTAAAAATACAGGCCAACCGTACATTTTGTCAACTAGATTGACGAAACTGAACGGTTGCTAACAGAACTCGTTTACCACATGAACAATTATTATTGGGTAGGAAAGGATGAAGAATTTATAAAACTCTTCGTGAAAGTTGAACTTCCTTCTTATGTAAATCAACTTAGTAAGCGGAGTGTTCAAACCGCCAAAGAGAAATTTAACTACATACGGAGTGTAAGGGACAGCGTCCCGCTATCTGATAGGTGTGGCTAAGTCAACGACACTGAACAACTTCTATCAAGATCTTTTTTCTGGAAGTAAAACAATATATTTGTCTTTCCATGCAAATTGTCGGAACAAGGTGGTCATTTTGTATGGTAAAATTTTTTTTTCATCTTCTGTAAGAATTTCCCGGTGAAAGTTCTTTAGTTTCGTTGACTAAGCAACCCTTATTAGTTTGCGGGACGCTGTCCCTTACACCCAGTATTCTAGCTCGTTGTTTTGCTTAAAACCATAAAACGAATAGGTAGTTTAGGGGGAAGATATATCCCCTGCTACACTTGTAATGTTATGTTATATTTGTTAAAATAAGAATTCCGGTTAGATTTAGAAATAATTAATTTAATGTAAAAAATATAAATTGTTATAAAATGTTAAATATCGTTCATTTGTTATAATGTTTGCGCGTTCGTGGTTTCGTGGTAACTACTGATTCGCTCTACGCACCGCAATACACCGATTCGCGGATATTGCTGATGTTACAAATTGACTAATAGATTCAGGTCGCTCAGAGACGACATAAGACAAATTCCATGTGCGGTTGTTGCTAACCGTACAGGTAGAGATTCAGGATAGTTTTAATTTAAAACTAAGCGAATTTAAAATATACCTACATATACTTCTCGTACTTTGACCATTTAATTTCGAGTCGAGATAATGAAAAGCATCACCATTCACCAGTGCGTATGAGTGGGTGTCCTTTAAAGTGTGTTTGTATGTGTGTTGTTTTCCATCTTTGCTCCAGTTGCCTAGAACTCAAAATCTGTGATACCAATTTCAATGATGATGTATGAGAGTGATCAGAGAAACTACTTACACCATTTTGTTACGACACTCGTCAACACGAGATTCTGTTTATGCGGTGGCTTTCAAATATACATTACTTGAGATATACGGGATGTAAGGTACAGCATACTACAAACTGAATACGAGTTGCTCAGTCAACAATACTGAACAATCACCAGGATATTATTTCAGGAAGCAAACATTTTTTTGGCTTTTTCATATAAATGTCCATCTCGATCAGACAAATTGTAAAGAAAAGCCACTTTTCTTCACTTCCTGCAAGTCCTTCTGAAAGTTGTTCAGTTTCGTTGACTGAGCAACCCCTATCAGTTTGTGGGTGGGAGGAGCCGTTGAATATACTCATTCTAAAAATTTGGGCGGCAAAATTCACTATCAACTTTTGATGAAGCCAGAGTGTACCTTTATGTGGGTACTTCAAACTGCAGCACCCTCCACAACCGTACCCTACCGGCGTCACCCCTTTTAAGGGGGGTCCTTAAAAAGGTCCCGTTTGACAGATAATTGCAACTTCCAGGAAAACCATGCAATTTAGGACAAAATGTTAAAAGAATGAAGTATGGACTATGAAATTAAATACACGTACTCGTATCAACATTATTTTTCTGAAAATCGTAGTTTTCAAGATATGGTGCGTCCAAGTTGACTACATATCCCATACTTTGAAATTTAGAATAGACATGTTATTTAGGTTTCCACGGCCACGACCAGCGGCTGCCTATTGACATCATTACACATACCATGTATTTTATTATATCTAATCTTATTATACTCTTACGACTACGGACTAATAAGTTACTGTATTAAGGTTGTTATGCTTCAGTGCTTAGACAAATTGTGACTATTAATAGTTTAGTTGAATGAAAGGCTCGCTTTGCTACAGATCTATTCAACATTCACCATTGATGTGGCGTTTAGTTCAACTGATAAAAGAAGCCAGCATATGAGAGCTTAAAGTTCATTGCTAAGCTGTTCCGGCGCAATAATCGTGTGCCGCTAATTGGAGGTAGTGTCGGAATGTAGTTACAGGCGTTTACATGATGTAGCGGCGGCAGTAATCCGGCAATCAGTCGCTCTAATATCTGCTCGCATTAGTATGGAAATGGCAATCGCTTGGCCGCGGGCCAGTATTGGCGAGCTACACTTTTTGCCGCGTGCCGTGCCGTGCGGCGCCGTACCGTGCAGCAGCGTGCCTCCTGGCACTATCGGGTTTAGATCAATATACACGACTGTCCCTTTTACCGGGATTACGGCTTTCAATTGAGGCTTTATTTTTGCAATTCTTTGTGCCGTATTCAAAAGCGCGCTTTGACTTAGCTCCGGTTGGAAACTGAAAACTGATCTGTCGATTGAAATAACGAGTCTGCCCTCGTTAAATGGAACTCGCCTGAATAACAAAATGTTGTTCTTGCGAATTTATGGCTTGTTTCCAGTCTTATTGCTGCGTTTTTAATAGCTGCAGTTTATTAAATATATGTAGAGCGGTGCGCAGTGCACTTGGCTTGGTGAAATGTAGGTCGTTTAGAATTTGCCGACGAGTGTGTTATCGTTAATATTCGATGCATAAAACGCAGCACAGACGCATCGTGCCTCCGGCGCGGCGCACGCGGCGCAGTCGGCTCAGCATAAATAATGTGAGAAAACACCGGCCTCAGTAAATGCCGATCAACACTTGTCATTCCTTTGCCATCGCGCTAATACTATGAATGCGGAAATTTGTACCAGTTTAGTTTTGTGTGGTACTACTTCACGCTTAAAAGTTCTCCTTTATTCTGTTCTCTTCATTCCTTCTGTTTCATCCTGTCTGAAAGAAAAGTTAAAATTTCAATATTCTTGCCTTTCCCGTAATTTGCGTTCCTGTCTTGACCTATCTCTCCCTTTAACTCGTCGTAAACTAATTTCTACTCTGACTCTATGACCACACAAGCTCTTCGCTTGTGGAACGCTCTCCCGGTTTCTCTGTGATGTGCTCCGTGGCTTAACTCATTCAACATCCAACTGAAAGCCCACTACCTCTCCAAACCTAACCCATAACCAAGTTTTTCTAAAACCTGAACATACTATATTTACATAATTATTTACCTTTATCTGTCGACTATGTGTGTGTATAATATAATGTTGTTATATTATGTATGTATATTTACATGTAAGTATTGTAGGTATATACGTATATTTTATAGAATATATTTATTTATTTTAATCATTTTTACGTAACTTTAAGTAAATGTACGTGGGACACTCAGAAAGTTTTGCGACACTAAAAAAAATTGTTCTACAGGTACATATATTTTTATTAAATCTTTTCAAAGTACTCTCCACCAGCCTCTATACAAAGATTCATGCGTCTGAACCAGTTTTCAAAACACTTTTTCCAGTCCGCCGTAGACACCTCGTTTACAGCCTGCTCGAACGCAGCCAGCGCATCTTCCGGCGACGAAAATTGTATCCCCTTGAGCTGATTTTTTATTTTTGGAAATAAAAAGAAATCACACGGTGCTAGATCAGGGCTGTAAGGAAGGTGACCCAGGAGTTTGACTGGTGTGCTGTCCAGGAAGTCCCTCGTTTTGAGCGCGGTGTGTGCAGGCGCATTGTCGTGGTGGAGCAGTAGTCCGCGGAGCCCTGTGTTTGGTCGCTTGTTGCTCACAACAGAAAAAACTTCTGGTAAACATTTGGTAGTATACTATTCGGCGTTAATGCTTCTTTGATCTCGTAAGGGAATTGAGGCCAAGTGGCCAGTCAAATTAAAAAAGCTGGCGATCAAAATCTTCCCCCTGCTTCGAGATCGCTTCACTTTGGTAGGCGTCGGTTCATTTTGAAACACCCAAACTGTCGACTGGCGCTTGGTTTCTGGATCGTATTGATAAATCCAGGACTCATCACCTGTTACGATGTCGTAAACACGCCGCGACGAGCCTGCTTCAAATTTGTTCAGCATATCACGGCACCATTCCACCCGGGCCTGCTTCTGAGCGTCGGTGAGGTAGTGCGGCACCCAGCGCGATACTATCCTCCTCACGCGAAGATGCCCTTGTAGAATCTCGTGAACGCTTCCCGATCCAATCTTTAATATGTGCTGAATCTCCTGATATGTAATTCGCCTATTATCTTGGATTAAATTTTTCACTGCTAGCACGTTTTCTTCCGTAATAGCCGTCAAAGGGCGACCGCTTCTTTCTTCACCCCCAAGGTTGGTCGACCGCGCCTAAATTCGTTATACCAACGATACACGGTTGCCTTGGAGGGGCTTTCATCCATAAATGCCATTTGAAGTCTATCGAACGATTCATCCGGTTTCAGGCGACACTTGAAATCGTAAAAAATCATAGCTCTAAAATGTTCCCGGCGCAGATCCATTTTTCAGTAAGACACGATACTTTGAATTGGCTCGCAAAAAATGTGGAGGAAAATTTTGAAAATGGAACACACATATTTTTACTTACAAGTAATCATATTTTCAAAAAAGATTCTTACCGGCCAGTCTGCCATATATAAAAACTATTTATCGCAATACTTTCTGAGTGGCCTGGTATTGTAGCTATTGTACACTCCTCTCGCATTACAATAGTTGTCTATCTTGTTACCGCAGGTTGCCTGGAAGTAATTGCTACCTAGGCCGCCTTCCTTTACACTAATGTCATATCGTATATGTTTAATTTGTTTTTTCCTGTGTACAATAAAGTATTATTGGATTTTATTTAAATAGTTCAGAAACAAATGAAACGTGGTTAACGGAAAATAATTTTACCTGATATAACACTTCCATGCTGGCCTGGGAGTGAAAGAAAAACAAAGAATATGCCAGCTGCATTTCCTCCCGGGCATGCTGTAAAAACCACCTAAGGGATCCGAGGATTTTAGTATATTATAATTTAGGCGATGGCCTGATATCCTGTTACTACCTACAGCAGTATACATACAAATCTATCTTAAATAGCCCTCAAAACTTTGTCAGACGTGGCGGAACAACCTTTGTTTACGTCGTTTACGCTCTGCCTACCCCATTAGGGATGAAGGCGTGATTATATGTATGCAACATTAAAATGTATTAAAATGTTTTGCAACTTTAGCCGCAAGGCGAAAAAATTGACAAGTTAGCTAGAACAAACTTTTTTAAGCTGTCGAACCAATATACACTGTTAATCAAATTGAACAAACAAATTACAGCATGGCATGGCCTTGCATCGAGATTATATTTGAATTTTTATGTTTCCGCTAACTAAATGGACAGAGGAAGGCTAACCTACTAATCGGGGTGTAAGGGACAACTAATCCGATAGGGGTTGCTTTGTCAACGAAATTTAACATCTTAAGAAAATTATTTTAAGAAACGAATACAAAAATAATGACTCCCTCATACATCAAATTGTCTAATCGAGGGCCACATAATTTGTATTCGGAGTTCAAAAATATGTTTTGTTTTCTGAAAGTTTTCCTCCACCCGGCATACTCTGTGCAGACAGACGTTGATAAATACCTCAAACTGAATAAACGGTGATGTTGGCTTTAACGCGGCGATGGCAAGGCAATATGAATATTAAACAAGTATTTACATACATACATATAATTAAGCCTTTATCCCTAATGGGGTAGGCAGAGCGTAAACGACCTAAACAAAAGTCGATCCGCCACGTCTGACAAAGTTTTGAGGGTTATTTACGATATATTTGTAGGTATATTACTGTCATCGCCTAAATTACAATATACTGAAACCCTTGGATTCCTTAGCTAGTTTTTACAGCATGCCCGGGAGGAAATGTAGCTGTTTCTATGTTTTTTTTCGCCCCCCAAGCCAGCATGGAAAAGTGCTATTTACTCAATTATTTAAAATAAAAATCACGCCTGTGAAAATATAACCTTTATTTTTTGATTTTTCATCTGTGCATTGTTATATCATCATTGCATTGTTAAAAGATAAATATTTCAATCATGATTAACCCACAATTTATTAAAACCACGTACGGAGAGACGTGATATAGATTGGTTTTATCATTCACATAATTTATCGTAATTGCTCAATATTAGAACTATTCGTCTGTTTCCATGCTGGACTGGGAGCGATTGAAAACCATAGAATGTGTCAGATGCATCTCGTCCTAGGCATGCTGTTAAAAACAGCTAAGGGATTAGAGGGTTTTAGTATATTGTAATTCAGGCGATGGGCTGACAATGACAAACTGTCACTACAGCAATATACAGATCTTTAACAACCCTCTAAACTGACGTGGCGGAACGACCTTCGTTTGGGTATTTGACGATCTGCCTATTCCATTATGGATACAGACGCGATATTATGTTTGTATGTAGAACTATTTGTTTTAATTAATTTGTCATCAAATACCTACTAAGTGAAGTGGATAAAATGCTAGGAATAATAAATTAATGAAATGATGGAGAAAATGAGAAATAGACACTTGAAAAGATATCGTAAAGTTAACATAAACTTAATACGTTATTAGGGTAAACTTAGAATAGAATACAAAACTCAACATACAGTAAGTAGACTTATTGAATGCTCTGATCTGTATTGCATAAGAAATGAAGCTGACTCAGCATTTGTTACAAGTTATAACAATAACCAGTAACACTGATATTCTGTCAGCACCGTAATACACAATATAATAATACAATACAAAATCTTAAATTTAAAATACATACTATAAATACATTACAAGTAGGCACTTTAAGCGATAAAAATGGCTCGCGTTTTACGGGAGGTCGATAGCGCCTGAATACGACTCCCTGTGGCCAGAAATAACAGAAAACATTTTTCAGAAACTCTCCTGCTATTTCCCGGGGACAGATACGACAAAAGATCTAAAAGATGTCAATCTATAGGTTAAATTGGTCAGCTCCGGAAGGAGATCTCGGCGTGGGTTCCACATTTTCTGTATGTGCTCCTTCACGTCTCTGTTGTAGATGAGTCGAGACGGGACACGTACAGTTGAGTGATGGGCTCGGCAGCCTTGAGTGTTGTGCAGGCTGCAGAGACAGTGCCGCGTTTATTGCGGTTGCGACGAAGACCGTGTTTCCTGGTGTCTACCAGTTCAAAGCCATCTTCGTCAACGGTCGCTTAAGATGGGCCATCGGTCTTTTTAGCTGCCAGTTGTACCTTCTGATTTCCCTTTAGTTTATCAAAAGGCACAGACTCTGACGGCGGCGAGACTTCTGCGATTCCGTCCTCTCTTCTTGACTTCCTCCCTGATCTAGTGGTGCGTTCCTGGCGGGGGCAACGCCTGTTTGTTATTTTGTTGTTGCATCGAGCTGATTTTCCTGAAGTTCCGCGTAGATAAGTAGTTGATCTCAAGGAGATGGCCGTCGTCACCGAAAATCGGTTGGTAGGACTATACATTATTATAGTATTTCCAACTCAGATTTAGAATAAAGGTAAACAAAGATTTATGTCTTTTTATTCAATAACATTTCAATAATAAAGTTACGTGTTGGCAAATTAGTTAGATCACTAAAACTACAATTTCATTATGTAGTCATATCTAATAGGTAAATCTTATTTTATAAACATGATCTTCGATTAAAAGACTTACGTCTTTGTTTACCTTTATTCTAAAACTTAGTTGGAAATACTATAGATGAAAGTTCCCGTCGGTCGTAAGGTGCCAGGCAGGTGGCAAAAGTGTCGTTTGCCAAGCACCCTTAATCGGGGCCGTCGCCTGGTTATCACTCCATCCAATTTTCTTTATGTAAATCTGTGATGATTTCTCTGAGATGCTCGTTAAGCCTCACTGCTGCACTAACCTCAAACGACGACGCCTCTTAAAGCTCTGATTTGGTTATATTATCGTCGTCGCCAGAAATGCAAGGCATACCTGTTTTGCTAAAATCGCTAACACCTTCTCTATTTGCTACTATATCATCTATCCTACCTAACGGAATCCTTAGGGCAAAGGCATCACAGGGTTGCTAAGTCCAGCGAAAAGTTTGTGGTGGACTTTGCATGGTATCAGCACAGCACTTAGCCAGCTAACCCATCGAATAACACAATAACATTGAAAATGTTTTTTCACGTAAATCATTACAAGTTTTATACCGCAATCAAACCTTACCTTACTTTAATACGATCATAGATTTACAACTCCTAATATAAAACAAATTACGACTTGTATTAAATAGTAGCGGAAGTGAATGGAACAGTAGCCATTACAGCCTATTAGTATCACAAAGGGGAAGTACACGCATGGCCGTCGGTCGTCGGTATGTATTGATCAATTGTCCGCGGGCCACGGTCCACCGGCGTCTTTCTCTAATGGGCCTTTGTTATGGGTTATCGTAGGCAAGCCTCCATTTTCATACACAGACACTCCCCTTCATAAATACATAGTAACGCATTTATGCCTTAAGGAATAGGCAGAGCGTAAAACACCTATTGGAAGGCGTTCTCGCCATGTCTGACAAAATACTGACGGAAATTTTATAGATAGAAATGTGTATCACTACAGTGACAGGTTGTCAGCCTATCGCCTAAATTACAATACAGTATGCTGATTTTTACGGGATGTCCGGGACCACAAGCAGTTAGCATATTCTATGTTTCCTATCGCTCCCAATCCAGCATGGAAGTTGGCTCTATACTCACTACTGAATATATATAGTTGCTCATGCTCAATATAAGTGCACATATGTGACGTATAATAAACACATCGAAAATAAAAACAGCATTGGATGCCATGGTCTGATGCTATACACGTACTTGTTACTGCCATCTTTTACAATAAGTAATTGTAGACAAATTGAAGAACAAGCAGCAATTAAAGATCTGGTACAAAGATATGGACGTCTTTAAATTATTTAAACCTGAAGGAGCGGACGACATGAAATTGAATATAGTACATACATACGTGCGTATCATGTTTCCTTTACATAGATGGATGAATAGAGGTACAGTAGTGATATTGTGTTACAGATAGTTGGCTTTGTAACAATTCTAAAGAAAATAAAGTAGATAAATAAACTCTTTATTGAGCAAAATCAGTACAGTTTAGACAAGCTTAAAAATAACAATGTGCGCAAAGACGGCCTTATCGCTTCAAGCGGTCACTTCCAGACAACCCTGCATGTCAGAAAGAAAATAAATATGGATAGGTACAGACAAAGACATTAAAAGAAAATAAATGTCGTACAAAACTATTCAAGCACGTCATGCACAGGGAAAAATGCTTCTCATACGAACATGAATATACCAAAATACAAATATATACTTACTTTCCCGTATCTTTTTGTTTCTGTTCATTTCGTAGATCTATTTTAGCCCAGCATCACTTGAATAGTGGCTATTTGTTCAAATATTTATATACTCAAAGCATTTAACTGTAACGTACCCGCGCTTGTATTTGCAACAAAATAAGCGTAGTGGAGAAAGAGATGTGTTTACGCCGCGTGTAGTGCAATATACAGGGTGGCTCGGAGTGAAATGCATTTTTATTATAGCGTTAATATGTGAATGAAAAATAATTGAGACTTGATTTTCTTTTCAGTGCGTAGCTCGTTGCATGCAATTTCAGTCAACATCACTACTACTTGTGAAAACAGCAAGCATATTTGTAGGGAGCTATTCTCGAATTTCGACCAGTCACGATCATCACGAAATTATTATAGGAAAACATGTTTCAAATAAGATGGCTACATGTTACCCTTCTGATAGGAGCGGTGTGATTAACGAAGTTTCCGTAAAAAAATCTTCTTCTCGTAGAAGCGATACCGCTAGTGCAGTGCATTTCTCTTTGCACCACCCTGTAGAATGTAGCAGTATGTATGTAGTGTAGTAATGTAGGTGAAATTGAAAAGATCCGGCCGTGTGAGGGCATCAGGCGCGGCAGTAAACCACAATGTAGCGACATTGTGCCGCCAATACTAATACCAGCGTACTGGGTACCTACAAATGAAACATACATCCTTTGCAATAGGACATCTGGTAGCACAAAAGAGAAATTTGAGATAGGACTTTGACTTGCCGTCCACTTGATACAAGAATAACGATGAACAACTTACTTATTTTCTAGTAAAAGCATTGGCGCTGATATAAAATGCTACAAAACGAAGCGAGACGAAACTTGGCAGACATAGTAGGAAAAATAAAAAGACATATGGTATATTACATGTACATATTACATACATACATATTTATCCCTAATGGTGTAGGCAGAGCGTAAACGACCTAAAGAAAGGTCGCTCCGCCACGACTGACAAAGTTTTGAGGGTTATTTAAGATAGATTTGTAGGTATATTGCTGTATTGACAGGTTGTCAGCCTATCGCCTAAATTACAATGTATAGAAACCCTCGGATCCCTTAGCTGATTTTTACAGCATGCCCGGGAGGAAATACAGTTAGCACATTTTACGTTTTTCTCTTGCTTTCAGTAAGTATAGGCGATATTTAGATGCAGGTAAATTACATAAATTCTTCGGGGAAACTTATTTAGCAGCGGCTCACTAAGTTAAGGATGGCAGAAAGCTTCGGATCAAGCGTAATATCATAGACTATAGATAACCCATTTTATTAGTCTGAAAGTCATGTGCCTAACTTAATTTTAGCTTCATCGAGTGCACCCAGATTGACCTCTATGTAAAAACTTTTGCATATGACTTTTAAATCCCATAACTTTTAGCTTTGTCACTGCGCTGCGATGATTTAGTTATACATCGTGCACTTTTGAGCACTTACTGTTCAATAAATCCGCAGTGGTGCACAAAGGGTAGCACCTAATATTGTTATCCCAGCTCTCTGTGATACTCTGCGGTCTGGTGGTGTCATCCTTGGGCTTTCGATACGAAGGGCGTCAGATCGATTCCAACATCAAGTTGACACCTTATCTGTCACGTGTTTAGGTAAACTCGCTTAGCCGTTGCTGTCAGACGATTCGTTACACAAACCATACCAGAGGTCTATTAGGTACCAGGGTTCATTGAGTAGTTTGCCGACTCGACATCTCCTCGATAGAAGAATTTGGAACTTGCGGCATATTACTTCGTAAGCTTCTTACTGATTGGAAGTCGAAAGCTTCAAGCTTGTATTGTTGAAAAAACTTATGAATGTCTCTTCTCTACCATACTTTCAATAGACGCCAGAGAGTCAACAGTCATACTTAAAAGAAAGTTATTAAACATTGTATTTATAAAAGTTGAGTTTAGATGCAACCTAGATATCGGTAATTTTATTTTGTACACTTATTATGGGACTATAATATAGGCCTCGTTTTTATAACTAATATTTTTTCAGGTTGAGATTAACTTAGGCATTAGCGTTCTATTTTTTGTTATTTTAAAAACATACTTAGACTGTAAATTTAGTGAGAGAGTTTGATATAATTAATTAATGAGTGAGGTGACCGCAATCAACGTTAGATACCGCCGATCAATTCGTAATTAACTGATAATTAACCAACGGCACACAATGGTTAAATTGTTCCGCGTTGGTGTGGATGTAGCCCGCGGGCCTGTACGCACCGGTGTTTGCACTCAATCTGTACATGTTGTTTAAATCAACCTAAACTAAATTACATACTTACTTGTTTGCCCAATGCTAAAATGAATAGTTAATCGAACATTATTATTATTATAGTTAGCCTTCCCTGTTTTGGGATCATTTATAGGCTAGATAAGATAAGATTATATTTAGCTCGTTAGATTTTATTTTATTTTTTATTTTATTAAGGTAATCAACAGGTCATTACAAACTATTAGAACATAACGCTTAGGGCTAGAATTATGGAGCAAATAACAGATTACCCCAGATTTACCAAGGGCAGAGTAATTAAAGTTAACTAGCTTACAATAAGAAAAGGTAACATATCTTAAACTTAAGTAATAAGTGGTTATAAAACTAATACTATTAGCAGAGTATGAAACACTTCATCTGTGTGGTCTAAATATAGAATAACGAAATAACACGATAAAGTAAGTATTAAGAGGTAAGAGTGATTATCGTAATTGTTCATTAGCATAATGCACTGAAGCTCGATTGAGATAAAATACATACATACATACACTCACGCCTTTATCCCTAACGGAATAAGCAGAACGCCGAAGACCCAAATCCGGATCCCACTGCTGTCTTCTACTTGTCACGGTTCAATGCAACCTCGGTCCAGTCTCTCTGAAAGCGTCGACATCGTCACGCCATTTTTTTCGGGGTCCACCTCTTCGCCGAAATCCGCCTTGAGGTACATTATTAACAGTTCTAAAATTCTAGAAATTAAAATGCCCATTGGCGATGATTAACATTGTATTTGCATATTTTTATTCGGTAATATTTAATAATCTGGGCGTTAATATTTCCAATAATGTTAATGTTCATAGTTAAAATTATAATACCCGAAACATGAATTCCATTGAAGGTACGACATTAATAGTGAGTCTATTATTCGACACAGACCCTTGTCATTCATTATACTCGGCCTCTGTCCATTGAGATATATAAATAGTAGTTTTCTGCCTCTGTCTGTAATCTATCAACAAATAGCAAGCTGCAAGCAGCAACACGACACTGCTCTCAGACACGAGCACTGCTGCCTAGTGAAGCGGCTTTTCACCAATTAGGCTATCTCGAAAAGTGCAGCTGCCATATTGGATATCTAGAAAAACTGGCGAAATTAGACTGCTTACTGCGAACAAAACGAGCTCATACATGAGAGAGGTCTTAGATAGAGTTTATTAGTAGTCATCTGAAAATTCCACTATCTTTCAACTTGAGTTTTAACACAAGATCATTATCATTTTGACTTGGAACCATTATTTAAATGCACATCCACACTAAATTGGATAACTAAATTGAGTTATTTGATTATTGTAGCTATGTATTTAAGCTATCCTTCTAAAGTGTTTCCCTCCGGCAGATGAGCAGGTAGATTTCAAGATATGCAACCATCGCTCGTTATGCCTTAGAATAACGTTCTAAACCGCGCGAGCATGGCGGTAACGTCCGTGGCGGCGTCAAAAATGTGCAAAAACGCGCAAATAATCGTTTTCCATAAAAACTACGATACGGATTAAACAACGCAATGTTGCGATTTCAGATATTCATAATACGGATATTTTCCCGAAAGAACCGTGAAAGTGCTCCAAATAGTTTCGAAGGAATATCAAATTTACTGATAAAAACGGCTTTACTTTCAGAGTTTTTTTAAATAGAATATTTTTATATGTTGCAATTCCAGGCCGTGAAATTTCAAAGTTCAAATTTCTTAGATGTGTATATATTTTTTTATGGCCTATTAATTGTTTAGGAGAAATAACCTGTTTATAAACAACCATTTGCCGGGAGGAATCACCTTAATATTTGTGCGAATTTTGTGCTACTCCAAAAATTAGGCGACTATTAGGCTGATTATTTTTTCTGTGATTTTATACTAGACCTGGCAACACTTGAATCAAGTGCTCGGTGCGACAGAGACGGAGGACTGCAAATACGGATTCATTATTTATGTAGTCCTCAGTAAGTGGCACTCAAACAATGTCTTAATTAACCAGAAACCGGCGATGCTGTGGTGCGAACACTGTCAGGGGCGAAGCGAGGGGCGATTGTGATTGTTATACAACACATATTTACAATATTGTAGATTCAGAAACACAAACACAAGCATAAGATTAAACAACAATTCTTCTTCTTCTCCTGTCGAGTGGGTATCGAGTCTATGGACCCGATGAACCCTGGTGTCAGAGTTTTTAAACCGCCTAGCAGCACAACTATCAGGCCTCTGACATGGTTTTGTGTAACGACCACTATCAAAGACAGCGACCGGGACCGACGGCTTAACGTTAAAACTACAATTAAAAGTCTTATATACATTGCGACACAAAACTATTGAAATTAATGTTTTTGGAAATAAAAGTATCCTCTCAAATGACAACCCCTAATAACTATCAAATAAAGATAAAATTCGAGTAAAAGATCCCTTGGTAGAGCTCCACAACGCTGGAGTGACCAGATAAAAACAGTTCTGGATAAGCCTATTATAAAAGCTCTTCGATCGGCGGAAGACAGGAAGGAAGGGAAGATCTTAGTTCGAACCTCTTCAGAAGCCTATCAGAACAAGGACTGATCAGACACGACCTTCAGAAATTGAAGAGTACGACAACGAAGAAGAATAACTATCAAAATTAGTTCAGTTTCCAGAGCCGTAAAAGCCTATACAAAAATCAAAATTAGTCTTCGACACCGACATGTAAAATAGATGTAAAGATTTTTATTTTTCTTTGTTTTCGGTGCATTTAATTATTTGTTTATAGACCAAATTGTTTATCCCAAAGCAATAATTATTAAAACTAAAAATATTATGATGACATTCAAATATAGTGTTATTTGAATCAAATGTTGGTACTTTGTATTTTTTTCTTATAATATATCTTCATTGAAGACATCAAGAGTTAATATAAGCAGTCAATAAATGAAGTTATAGTTTATGTTTTACATAAAAAAAGGAGATTGATACTTTCTTAACCAGTCTCTTAAGAACACGTATAGCAGAAGGTAAAGTACTTCCACGGATGTAATTCCACGCACGATACCTTGATCTTGTAATATGAGTATTCATTTTTATTTTTCTTATAGGCTAGTTGAAATCGATCCGATCGACCGGAAAAGTGCTACAAGAGGTTTTATTGT
Source organism: Scrobipalpa costella (assembly GCA_949820665.1). Lineage (NCBI taxonomy): Eukaryota > Metazoa > Arthropoda > Insecta > Lepidoptera > Gelechiidae > Scrobipalpa > Scrobipalpa costella. Next base: position 705,700 of record OX463295.1, read on the forward strand.
ATTAATGGCTTCATTTATTGCCCAATATGACTCCCTTAGTTTCCCCACCCTGGCGGAGTTGTGCATAAGTGGGGGTTATCTTTTTTTCCTATGAAATAAATATGTTCTTATTCTTATCGTGTGTAGTACTAAATGAAAGGGCATTTTAAGCTGGTTCTATGGAACTTTTTTTTCTGTCCTCCCATAACTAATTTCATGTGATATGATAACCTAATTGACACCAGGACTCTCGCAATTACGTAATTCTAAATTTCGAGATACATACACAGGACCATTCTTTGAACTATAATACACTTGATTATATATAGTAATAGTAACACTTACCTCGTTACCCTGATCTTCAAGTTGTTTGCACTAACGCAAATGTGCCTGGATTTTCCAGCTTAGCGCAATATTCTTAACACTATCCGAGGCTCCTCATAAAGGCGCTAAACCCCGCTAGGCACCGCGTCGCAATTTACAAGACTTAAATTCCAGCCTGTTTACGAGAACACTTTAATATCTAATAAAATCTTTTTCAAAGGATACGGAAATTATTTTTGGAGTCCATAAAGTTTCGCCTTGCCGAGTTGCGAGACAATCTTCCACCTGGTTAGCTCGTGTTAGCGCTTAGCGTTTTGCCGCGTTGACAGACGATGTGTGACGTCACGAGCCTGGCAGGCTGCGGCTACAAGCGGCTTGCTAGACCAGACGTCAGACTAAAAAAATACACCCTGCTAAATACCATTACCATTATGCCCTGCTGCTTCTGCTTGGTATGGTGGCATACCAATTCCCCCCTCCCATTGTAAACAGGTATAATCCGTTAAAAACAAAAACTACAACATTTAGAAGAAAACTGTTTATGACAAAATGAAAAATTATCTACATTAAATTCACTATCGCACAGTGCTTATATCATGATTATAAGTCTTATAGTAATCGAGTTACACCATCCTAAACTACGAGTATATAGTCTTTTAAAACTTTCATGTTATCTTATTTATGCTATATCTCTATCAAAGTGGGTGAATTTATTTATAATTTGACAATTTTATTAGTTGTACAGAATGTAACAGTTTGTCACCGGGTGTTTTTAGAGTAATTAGAGCCTGCTGAATTTGATTCTGGCCGGTGACGAACCAATTTCTTCCCCCTTCCCCTCGAAACATGTCCATCATCTCTACTACTCATTTTAAACGAAAAATATTAAATTTAGAAATAAACTTTCAAAGACAAAATGAATCTACATTATATTCCAATCAATGCTTATATTACTTTCATAGGTCTAATAGTTTTTGAGCAATGCTTTTCCAAACCTTTTTCTTGAAATTGAAATGTCACCGTGCAGAATCAGGTCAGCAGGGTTAATTTAGTGTATAAACACCCGGTGACAATTCGATATCCGTCCATGCCGTTTGAAGTCGTAAAATCAATATTTGCTTCTGATCAATGCGGTGGGAACTCCTGTCGATGTCAGACTTGAAAAGCCAAGCGCAATTCGCAGTAGTGTTAGCTTACCTCGTCTTCGGATCAGGTCAGCAGTAGATGTTACCTTTTGATTAGTTTATGAGAAAGCTCCCCCTCGCCCCTCGCCCCTCGCCCCGCGCCTCGTCCGCTCCCCGCCCGTGCCCGCTTCTAGCTTTGCATTTTCGCCGGTGCTCATAAATTCATAATTAAATAGCGAACTACTGGCTTTCCCTCGTTACGGAGCTCAATTTTTATTTAATTTTTTATCCGTTTACTCCCCGAGCTGGCCGCAGCTTCCGCAAATACGATGATAGGATTACTGTCATGCATTTATTACACACTATTTACCAGCATGGCTTCGTAGCTTCCAACGATATTTACAGTTTATTTTCTGTTTTTAAAAAATCTCTAACGCTACGTTCAGTAAACAAGTTGTTTACAAACTGTTAGTCAGTGTCGTTGGAAAGTAACGACATAAAAAGTTTCAAACTATTTTCTCTTCTTATTTTATTCTCGTGCGTTTTTTAACTGATTTACAATCACGTTAGTGTCGGAGCTAAAACTGGCCTAATTTGATAATAAAATATCTAATATTGTAGACCGATAAACAACATTTATTTTGATATTTCAGCAAAATGGTTAAACAGCCTTTAATGAGTGTTATGAAGCGTGGGCGGGCGGGGCAGGCGGGGCGGGCGGGGCGGGCGGCGGGCAAGCGCCTCGCAACGGCATCGGGATCCAATTCTGTTTCTTTGTCAGCACAAAGTGTTAGTTCTGCAACTTAAATAACTGCTCCACTTTGGAGTCTAGTTTCAGTTAAGCCGGTATAGTTGTAGCATAGATATTAATTAATAGCAGTATTGCGCCTTTGGGTGGAGTCGCGGAGTTTTGAGCCCGTTTTTAATTAGTATGACTTTGTGTTGTGTGGCGGCGCAGCGTGGTGTGGTGTCGCGTTGCGCACTATACAAGACTTACTTAATAAAACAAGTCCATTCTTTTCAATTTCCTTTTTGAGCGAATAGAAGGCACAGTAGGTACTACAGATAAAAATGGGCTTATTTTACTGCCTAAATCCGTCCGTCATACTGACTGCTCTCCCTTCCGTTATCTCATGGGAAAACATCCAGGTAGGTATAGACTTACTATAGTTAACTCATGTGTTACCATGCTGGACTAGGAACGAGAGAAAAACATAGATTGTGCCAGCTGCATTTCCTCCCGGGCATGCTGTAAAAACTAGCTAAGGGATACGAGGGTTTCAGTATATTGTAATTTAAACGATGGGCTGACAACCTGTCACGACAACAATATACCTACAAATCTATCATAAATAACCCTCAAAACTTTGTCAGACGTATGGAACAATCTTTGTTTAGGTTGATTACGCTCTGCCTACCCCATTAGGGATACAAGCGTGATTATATGTATATATGAATGTAAGTCATGTGCAACGCCGAATTGATTATACGTAGACGATGTTCTATGAGTCGCGGCTGCATAAGACGCTAATTTCTGCTAGCTCCGCTTGTTTTGCTCATATGCCGCTAATTGCCTGCATTCGCACTCGCACTCAAAACAAGACATCTTGATTCCGCCAAATTAATCAGCCTCGTGATGAATAGCTCACGATCCAAACATTCCACGCCACTGCTGTTGAGTAGGTATTCTATGCACTGGCACTCCGCGAGTACTGAATCGCGGTTGAATAACATTCATTAGGTAGCTATTTGCAAAGAATTTTAGTTTATAAAATGGATATGTAAGCCATTAGTAAATGGGCTGCCTGCGGAGGTTGTGTTGGTTCCTACGGGGGAGCACAAAGTTGATATTTGTTAATTTATCAATTTGGTAAATTTTCCCGAGTTTGGTTAGGACGATGACGATGACGCTGAGGCCAAATTATCAGATTATCTGTAAAAGTCCGTGCTATGGTGGGCACACCGGTCGCTGGATTTGATTGTGATTGTTATACGAAACACGTGAATCTATTAGTCGGTTTATTACACAAACCATGTGAAACCTTTAACAACTCATTGACTCGAAGTCTCGAAACCCCTCGATTAGAAGAAAAAAATAGCCTTTAACTTACATACTGGACTGGGAGCTAAAGAAAAACCTAGAATGTACCAGCTGCTTCTCTTTCCCGGTATACTATAGAAATGAAAAGAGAAGATTGCGGTGCAGTTTACACAGTCACAGTCTCTTAAATAATACACAGGTCATTTTTCTCTAAAATAACCTTTGAAACTTGTTGGCGTAAGTGAAACTTATCACATAGACGTTGACGCTAGATTGACTCGATACCCACTCAACAGAAGAAGAAGTTGACGCTCTGCATACCCCGTAAGGGAGACAAGCGGGACTACAATGTGGCGAAAAGTCTTTAAGTAGGAGCGTACAAGGAGTTTCTCAGTATGTCCAGTGTAAAAGCCTGTCTCATCTCCTCGCCCCGTGTCTTTGCTCTGTCATAAGGTTTCAAAAGTTGCTCTTATTCGCTTACAGCAACTGGGGAACAGAGGAAATGCATGCCAAGCTGCATTTTTACTCTAGTTGCTAACTTGCAACTGTCTGTTACTTGCGTATTGTGTTACTGTTCTTTGTTCTGTGTTTATATTTCTTTTTCTTTTTTGTAGGTCGTAGTCCGGTCGTTTTGATTAAGGAAGATGTCCGTCAGTTTAGTTTCTGCTTCTGATTGATATCTGATACTTACTGTGTGTCAGCTGGCTCCATATTGATCAAAACATTGAATACACTCACAGAACTCGGTGTCTGAGTTTTCGACGAGCTTAGAGATGACTATATTTGTTGTAGCGCAGATTAAGATATTAAAACATTACATTGGTCGAGTGTTCGCGGTGTGATGTTTAGGAACCCACTCATTACCACATTAGGACTAATAAAGCACATTGGTTATAATATAAAAACTTTAAGGTTGGCGCGAGCAATATAAGCCGTTAAGTATTGCGATAATTGTAAAACCCATGGAGGTAATAAGTCGTATAAGTAGTACATACATACTTATAATATCGCCTTTATTCCTTATGGGGTAGCAGAGCGTTAACGACCTAAACAAATAAAAATATACTGAAGCCCTCGGATCCCTTAGCTGGTTATTACAGCATGCCCGGGAGAAAATGCAACTAGCACATTCTATGTTTTATTCTCGCTCCTAGGCCAGCATGGAAGTATAAGTAGTACTACTTGATAAAACTATTATATAGGTTTACTAGCTTCGACAGTTTGTCCACGGAATCGCTCTTTTTTAAACAACCCTCGCAATATTTTAAGTTGTGTTGTTGTTGGTTAGAAGACGCCATGTTAGCGCGCCGCGACGTGGCCCGCCGACTCCTGCGAGAAGTTACAAAGCCAAACATCATCCCCGAACACTCACGGGGTTGAAAAAAATAAGAGTTTCAACCCCCCAACCATTGTTGTTCATCCATTAATTTGATTAGGAACTAGAGCTTCACAATAGCGAATCTATTTTGTTGTGCTCTAAAAATAAATTGATCTTTTCTTTTGATAAAATTTCAAGGAATCAGAAAATGTACTTTAATGGTTATAAAATGATGGATGGCTATATTTAAAACTTGCCCGGGCCGGGAGTCGATCTTTGGACCCTGCGATACCCCAGTTGAAACCTGTCGCGGTCACAACGCCCCGCGCGTTCTACCTGCGCGTGCGCTGCTGTCTTCTGAAACAGGGTTCTGTATACTAAACTACGCATACCCTCAAGTTTTTTTTTTCTTCTGCCTATCGTTTTGCAGGCCTAATGTTGGGTTCCGCTTTCCGGATTTTTCTTCTCCACTTTGCCTGCGCGGTATTCGGCATCCGCTTGTGTAAGATCGTTCTCTTCCATATCAGCGCACACAATGTCTAACCGGCGCTTCTTCTATATCCTCAAGTTATAGGCTAAAAAATTAATGAAAATATACCAATTAATATTTTCATTAAATTTTTAGCCATTCGTATGTCGTTAATTAGTAATTTCTTCATCCAATGGCGTCTCCGCAGAAAAGATGTCCATCTGTAGGACAAGTCTCATTGAAAAATCTCCAGGGTGTCAATCCAGTGCAAATCGCGTATTTGCGTGCCATTGCAAAATTAGGAAAGAAAAATGTACCTTTCGCAAAATGTCCCTTGGTCGTCAAATTTTAACGTCGCTTTCTCATAAGTCTCATAATGTCTTAAAATAAATAAATAATATTAATAATAAAAAATAAAATAGTGGTCATACAAAAATACATAAAAATATTAAAGGGACATTTTGCGAAAAGGGACATTGGGGCAGTCCGCAAAAGAGATATTTTGCAGCGATACCTTTTTAATAAATTCTTATTGACACAGAAGTGTAACAAGTAACCTAAGTGCGTGTTCGGGAGCCATCGCTCGAGTTTTACGTTTCCAACACATGTACGAGAACGACCCACATTCGAGTGGCCAGTTGATTCATTCCCACGACTGAACCATACCGTCTGCTAACATACATAAAATCACGCTGAATCCCTTTCGGAGTGGAAACAGCATCAACAAACTTATAAAAAATCGTTGTTGCCACTTTTTACAAGTTTTGAGGGTTACTGTAGAAAAAACAGACAATGGGTGTCAGCCCATCATCGCCCAAATTCTCGCACCTATCCCTTGCGGGGTAGACACTGCCTCAACAATGTATAAAACAGGTTTTACCTCAGTGTCAATAATTGAGAGTCGAAATGCATAGGGACAGATTGTCCGCTCATCGCCTCAATTGCAAGGCACTGAATCCTTCGTCTCCATTCTGCCGATTTCTAAAGATGCCCGGTACTTGAGCTGAATAAATATAAGTTTTACTCCCAGTCCTACGGGGCAGTAATAAATTAGCTGATTGATAACCCACAGATAAATTCATAATACTTCCGCTTAGTTTAAACCACAAATATGGACGTGTAAACAATGATTTATGATGAGCACTAAATATTTAAACACATGCAGAAACATAAAAGTGTCACGTTCTATAACGAACGCGGATTTATTTCTTTATTCTAATCGTAAAGTGGTATAACCAGATACATATTCAATAGTAGCATAGCTCTTTAAGGCATGTAATTTTCTTTTATGTTTTCTCCAAATGTAGAGCAATACTTACCTGATAATGATTAAAAACGGGAAATATACCTGCTTTTAAATTTTTGTATGAATGTCCGATATTTCTGTTAAGATTAGGGAGAAGAACACACAGAAGTCGACCATTGCAGAATATCTGCTAGAATCTGGACCCAATCATTGGATAGAACTGCACAAACCACAGATAATCTCAGTAGAACGCCATTACACTCCAAGGATTGCGAAATACCCAAATTTCAATAGAAGTGATGGTTTCAAGCTGTCAAGTATGTGCAATCCGGTGATAGGTAAGTGCAAAAAAACGCTCGCTAAATAGTCTACCTAAAATGATACTGTTAGTTTTGTGTGTCGTGAGATTGTGCCAAGTGTTAGCGCTCGTTTGAAGGAGTCGTGTAATACAAATGAGCTTGGCTTGGACACGCTACCGCGTGTATAGATACAAACATTGAAAAACGCAACCGAAAGAGGGTAGACCGATATGTCTGCCCTTAGCCACCACATCACTCGCAAGTTCCTCAGTCGCTCCATGACCATAACGCTTGAAACTGCGTTGAAATATCAGACAAAAATGGACACCACGGTAACTTACCCGTTTTTAATCATTATAATATTGAGTCGTCGTTCGACTCGAGAATCCAATCGCTAAGAAGAAGAATGTTGATAACCGTGAGAGTTTGAAAACGACTAATCCTCCTAACGACTAATAAAAATATCTAAAGACTAATACTATAAAGAATAATACTTAGCTTATATCGATATATGCAATTTCTCTTATCCAATAATGTGATGAGAGCTTATACAGAGGGACAGCGTCCCGCTAACTGATAGGGGTTGCTCAGTCAACGGAACTGAACAATTATCAGCAGAATATTTTTCAGGAAGTGAAAAAAAATAATTTTGTTATATAAATTGTCTGATCAAGGTGGTCTTTTTCTATGGGAAGTTCATATTTTTTTCATACATACATACATATAATCACGCCTCTATCCCTAATGGGGTAGGCAGAGCGTAACGACCTAAACAAATTTCGTTCCGCCACGTCTGGAAAAGTTTTGAGGGTTATTTAAGATATATTTGTAGGTATATTGCTGTAGTGACAGGTTGTCAGCCTATCGCCTAAATTGCAATATACAGAAACCCTCGGATCCCTTAGCTGGTTTTTACAGCATGTCCAGGAAAAAATGCAGCTGGCACATTCTATGTTTTTCTCTCGCTCCCAGTCCTGCATGGACGTATTTTTTCATCTCTTGAAATAAATTCCCAGTGATAGTTGTTCAATTTCGTTGACTAAGCAAACCCTATCAGTTTGCAGGACGCTGTCCCTTACACCCGGTATGACCGACAAGCAGTCTTACGAGTATGTTTGCGATATTATGCTACAAATAAGTAAAGAAACGTATTTTGTAATATGAAGTCAGAAGAGTATTTCACATACATTTATACTTACGGGGTAGGCAGCGCATAGAATTCCTTATAACAGACATATTCGCCACGTCTGGCAAGTATTAAGGGGATTAATATCCGAATTTAGCATAATAGTTTATAGGTAGGTGTACTGGAATCATACGGGTATGGCGTGAATCTAATTTGATTGATGATTTGATTTGCCATTCGGTACGGTGTATCTCAATACTGGCTCACAGGCCAGTAATGAAGTGTCTGTTAGCGCTATAGTATTGTAGACATAATTTGTCTAACTGGCTCCGCGGTCTAGTGGTCAGAGCCATGGGCTTACGATCCGGAGGTCCTGGTTTCGATTTCCAAGGGGAGAACACTAAGTTGAAATTTGTCAATTTATCACTTTGTGAGGTTGTCCCCAGTTTGGTTAAAACATTGCATGCTGAATCACATGATTGTCCGAAACAAAAAATGGTTTTGTGCTTTGGAGGGTACGTTAAGCCGTCGGTCCTGGTCGCTGTCTTTGATAGTTGGTCGTTACTCAAACCATGTCAGAGGCCTAATGGCTGTGCTACTAGGCGGTTTGAAAACTCTGACACCAAGGCTCATCGGGTTGTCCGACTCGAGGATCCATTCGCTAAGATGAAGGTGTGTGTAATAGATAGCTTTTGTCGGTTTTGCAGGCGGTTGTTGCTGATTGTGTCCGGTTATATCCGGATATCAGGATCAGTATCACCGGTTATTGTGATCCTGATCCGTATCATGAGTGGCTGTCATTGTCAATTTGTCACCCGGTTTCAATTTACAGTCATAATATAATTAAAATACTGAAATTAATGGTTACAGCAAAATAAGTGTAATATGGGGTGTAAGGGACAGCGTCCCGCAAACAGATAGGGGTTGCTCAGTCAACGAAACTGAACAACTATCACCAGGTTTCGGTATCATGGGCCTCGCATTGTCCCGCTCGCTGTGTAGCAACGTGCTGTATCATGGGCCTCGCATTGTCCCGCTCGCTGTGTAGCAACGTGCTGTATCATGGGCCTCGCATTGTCCCGCTCGCTGTGTGGCAACGTGCTGTACCATGGGCCTCGCAGTGTCCCGCTCGCTGTGTAGCAACGTGCTGTATCATGGGCCTCGCATTGTCCCGCTCGCTGTGTAGCAACGTGCTGTATCATGGGCCTCGCATTGTCCCGCTCGCTGTGTGGCAACGTGCTGTATCATGGGCCTCGCATTGTCCCGCTCGCTGTGTAGCAACGTGCTGTATCATGGGCCTCGCATTGTCCCGCTCGCTGTGTAGCAACGTGCTGTATCATGGGCCTCGCATTGTCCCGCTCGCTGTGTGGCAACGTGCTGTATCATGGGCCTCGCATTGTCCCGCTCGCTGTGTAGCAACGTGCTGTATCATGGGCCTCGCATTGTCCCGCTCGCTGTGTAGCAACGTGCTGTATCATGAGCCTCGCATTGTCCCGCTCGCTGTGTAGCAACGTGCTGTATCATGGGCCTCGCATTGTCCCGCTCGCTGTGTAGCAACGTGCTGTATCATGGGCCTCGCATTGTCCCGCTCGCTGTGTAGCAACGTGCTGTATCATGGGCCTCGCATTGTCCCGCTCGCTGTGTGGCAACGTGCTATACCATGGGCCTCGCAGTGTCCCGCTCGCTGTGTAGCAACGTGCTGTATCATGGGCATCGCATTGTCCCGCTCGCTGTGTAGCAACGTGCTGTATCATGGGCCTCGCATTGTTACGCTCGCTGTGTAGCAACGTGCTGTATCATGGGCCTCGCATTGTCCCGCTCGCTGTGTAGCAACGTGCTGTATCATGGGCCTCGCATTGTTACGCTCGCTGTGTAGCAACGTGCTGTATCATGGGCCTCGCATTGTCCCGCTCGCTGTGTAGCAACGTGCTGTATCATGGGCCTCGCATTGTTACGCTCGCTGTGTAGCAACGTGCTGTATCATGGGCCTCGCATTGTCCCGCTCGCTGTGTAGCAACGTGATGTATCATGGGCCTCGCATTGTTACGCTCGCTGTGTAGCAACGTGCTGTATCAAGGGCCTCGCATTGTCCCGCTCGCTGTGTAGCAACGTGCTGTATCATGGGCCTCGCATTGTCCCGCTCGCTGTGTAGCAACGTGCTGTATCATGGGCCTCGCATTGTCCCGCTCGCTGTGTAGCAACGTGCTGTATCATGGGCCTCGCATTGTTACGCTCGCTGTGTAGCAACGTGCTGTATCATGGGCCTCGCATTGTCCCGCTCGCTGTGTAGCAACGTGCTGTATCATGGGCCTCGCATTGTCCCGCTCGCTGTGTAGCAACGTGCTGTATCATGGGCCTCGCATTGTCCCGCTCGCTGTGTAGCAACGTGCTGTATCATGGGCCTCGCATTGTCCCGCTCGCTGTGTAGCAACGTGCTGTATCATGGGCCTCGCATTGTCCCACTCGCTGTGTAGCAACGTGCTGTATCATGGGCCTCGCATTGTCCCGCTCGCTGTGTAGCAACGTGCTGTATCATGGGCCTCGCATTGTCCCGCTCGCTGTGTAGCAACGTGCTGTATCATGGGCCTCGCATTGTCCCGCTCGCTGTGTAGCAACGTGCTGTATCATGGGCCTCGCATTGTCCCACTCGCTGTGTAGCAACGTGCTGTATCATGGGCCTTGCATTGTCCCGCTCGCTGTGTAGCAACGTGCTGTATCATGGGCCTCGCATTGTCCCGCTCGCTGTGTAGCAACGTGCTGTATCATGGGCCTCGCATTGTCCCGCTCGCTGTGTAGCAACGTGCTGTATCATGGGCCTCGCATTGTCCCGCTCGCTGTGTAGCAACGTGCTGTATCATGGGCCTCGCATTGTCCCGCTCGCTGTGTAGCAACGTGCTGTATCATGGGCCTCGCATTGTCCCGCTCGCTGTGTAGCAACGTGCTGTATCATGGGCCTCGCATTGTCCCGCTCGCTGTGTAGCAACGTGCTGTATCATGGGCCTCGCATTGTTACGCTCGCTGTGTAGCAACGTGCTGTATCATGGGCCTCGCATTGTCCCGCTCGCTGTGTAGCAACGTGCTGTATCATGGGCCTCGCATTGTCCCGCTCGCTGTGTAGCAACGTGCTGTATCATGGGCCTCGCATTGTCCCGCTCGCTGTGTAGCAACGTGCTGTATCATGGGCCTCGCATTGTCCCGCTCGCTGTGTAGCAACGTGCTGTATCATGGGCCTCGCATTGTCCCGCTCGCTGTGTAGCAACGTGCTGTATCATGGGCCTCGCATTGTCCCGCTCGCTGTGTAGCAACGTGCTGTATCATGGGCCTCGCATTGTCCCGCTCGCTGTGTAGCAACGTGCTGTATCATGGGCCTCGCATTGTCCCGCTCGCTGTGTAGCAACGTGCTGTATCATGGGCCTCGCATTGTCCCACTCGCTGTGTAGCAACGTGCTGTATCTCGATGAGCAGGATACACCTCGGGTCAACGACCGCGCCGCACCATGACGCAGTCATTAACATGTATGGCCACGTCTACAGGGTGCTCGCTACATGTCCGGTAGGCTTAAGACTATTCACCCGCAGAGATAGCGCTTTGGTAAAAAGATATCATTATTTTGCAAAATTCAGATTTCTTCAAATTTTATTCCTGCCTATCCCTAAATAAAATATTTTGTAAATATAAATTCATAAGCCCCCATTAGGGAGAAAGGCGTGACTTTATATGTATATATAAGCAAACAGTGCCCTGAAATAGTTACGTAGGTAATGTCGAAAAAAAATCTTAGTAAAGATTTCCATAGTGATCAATTATTCTTACTCTATCTCTAGGGAAGTTTTGAAAATTCAAAATGCTACCAGATTTTCTTTTAACAAAATGGCACTAGCTCTGCGGCTGAATGCTCTTAAGCCACACACATCGCTTCATATTTATACCGATCTAGACTAGATGCTTGCAATCTCCTGACGAACATGCTCCATATTGGCTCAGACTAAGCCCGTCTGTATAGGTGAGCTTTACACGTTTCAGAACGTATTGAGTCTTGTACAAGTATTAAAACCATACATGTATGAATCAACAAGACCACTAACCAAAGGCTGGCTAAGCTATTCCTTAATATTATGGTTTACTATTCTGTTTTTATTTGGTGTTTCAGCTCATAAAAATTGCCAAAATATATAATTAAAAGCACATTGAAGTCGTAATATAGCTGGCTGTTAGCGCGTCATAGCGACCGTAGCATTGCTGGCTGTTGGTCCGTCGTAGCACTGTAACTTTGCTGGCTGTTAGCGCATCGCAGCAACCGCACCATTGCTGGCTGTTGGTGCGTCGTAGCACTGTAACTTTGCTGGCTGTTAGCGCATCGCAGCAACCGCACCATTGCTGGCTGTTGGTGCGTCGTAGCACTGTAACTTTGCTGGCTGTTAGCGCATCGCAGCAACCGCACCATTGCTGGCTGTTGGTGCGTCGTAGCACTGTAACTTTGCTGGCTGTTAGCGCATCGCAGCAACCGCACCATTGCTGGCTGTTGGTGCGTCGTAGCACTGTAACTTTGCTGGCTGTTAGCGCATCGCAGCAACCGCACCATTGCTGGCTGTTGGTGCGTCGTAGCACTGTAACTTTGCTGGCTGTTAGCGCATCGCAGCAACCGCACCATTGCTGGCTGTTGGTGCGTCGTAGCACTGTAACTTTGCTGGCTGTTAGCGCATCGCAGCAACCGCACCATTGCTGGCTGTTGGTGCGTCGTAGCACTGTAACTTTGCTGGCTGTTAGCGCATCGCAGCAACCGCACCATTGCTGGCTGTTGGTGCGTCGTAGCACTGTAACTTTGCTGGCTGTTAGCGCATCGCAGCAACCGCACCATTGCTGGCTGTTGGTGCGTCGTAGCACTGTAACTTTGCTGGCTGTTAGCGCATCGCAGCAACCGCACCATTGCTGGCTGTTGGTGCGTCGTAGCACTGTAACTTTGCTGGCTGTTAGCGCATCGCAGCAACCGCACCATTGCTGGCTGTTGGTGCGTCGTAGCACTGTAACTTTGCTGGCTGTTAGCGCATCGCAGCAACCGCACCATTGCTGGCTGTTGGTCCGTCGTAGCACTGTAACTTTGCTGGCTGTTAGCGCATCGCAGCAACCGCACCATTGCTGGCTGTTGGTGCGTCGTAGCACTGTAACTTTGCTGGCTGTTAGCGCATCGCAGCAACCGCACCATTGCTGGCTATTAGCGCATCGCAGCAACCGCACCATGGCTGGCTGTTGGTCCGTCGTAGCACCGTAACGTTGATGGCTGTTAGCGCATCGCAGCAACCGCACCATTGCTGGCTGTTGGTGCGTCGTAGCACCGTAACGTTGATGGCTGTTAGCGCATCGCAGCAACCGCACCATTGCTGGCTATTAGCGCATCGCAGCAACCGCACCATTGCTGGCTATTAGCGCATCGCAGCAACCGCACCATTGCTGGCTGTTGGTGCGTCGTAGCACCGTAACGTTGATGGCTGTTAGCGCATCGCAGCAACCGCACCATTGCTGGCTGTTGGTGCGTCGTAGCACCGTAACATTGCTGGCTGTTAGCGCATCGCAGCAACCGCACCATTGCTAGCTGTTGGTGCGTCGTAGCGCCGTAACATTGCTGGCTGTTAGCGCATCGCAGCAACCGCACCATTGCTGGCTGTTGGTGCGTCGTAGCACCGTAACATTGCTGGCTATTAGCGCATCGCAGCAATTGCACCATTGCTGGCTATTAGCGCATCGCAGCAATTGCACCATTGCTGGCTGTTAGTGCGTCGCAGCAATTGCACCATTGCTGGCTATTAGCGCATCGCAGCAATTGCACCATTGCTGGCTATTAGCGCATCGCAGCAATTGCACCATTGCTGGCTATTAGCGCATCGCAGCAATTGCACCATTGCTGGCTGTTAGTGCGTCGCAGCACCGTAACATTGCTGGCTGTTGGCGCGCCGTAACACCGTAGCAGTGCTCGCTGGTGGCGCGTCGTAAAGTGTAAAAGCATCTTTAGCATCAAGGCATTGACTGCATCGGAAATAATAAATGTAAAGTCTTAATAAATTCGAAAAAGAGTGAAATATTATGTATGTAAATTCGCGTGAATGGTATTCTTTTTTAAAGAAAATTATTATTTTTTCTTTCACTGTTTTGTATCTCGTATCTTCAGACTGTGAATTTCAAAAGACTGCGAAGAGGAATCTCTAGAAATAGTTGTCTTGTGTGCGAGTGCGGTTCGATATTGCTCCACTCCGCCGCTGAGACGGAGATAGAATAGCTTACCCGTGGAATATTTTATTTTTCTTTTCCCTGCAAAGTGTTTCAGTAGCTTATCTGGCTGGCACTCCGCTTCGAAGCAACGGCCTTTTAACATAAAAGCGGTGGGGAATTATTTGCGCACTTTAACAAGCAACAACTTCCGACTGTACCAAACAAATTTTTAAAAATCTCGCCGTTCTCTTGAAGCACGAACTTACAGACAAAAGTTTATAGGAATTCATAAGCGCAGTTGGGAAAGTGTCGCGCAGCATGCGCACTTCGTTCCATTAATACTTCAGGTCTGAATGAAGCAACGGATTCATTTAAAGACTTCATTTATTTTAATGAAATGCGGCCTTCGTGAAAGCGAATATCTCATTTCTGTTATCGTTGCGAACTTAGGCATTGTGTCTGGTGGGCCTTTTCAAGTTGTTTTTTCTAAGAAATAAATTGGACTGTCGTTCTTTAATTCTGAATCGACTTATCGGTAATTTCGTCTTCTCCTTGAGTCATCTTTCTCTGCCGTAGTGAGGTAGCCACGTCCATAAGGTGCGCGGCGCAGGACCTGGTATATGCCAATGCGATGATTATGTAAATACGGTGCGCGGGCGCAGGGCGCAGCGCAGGCGTTAGCTTTTGCATGTTGTGCGCGCAGTGTCATGGCGCCCGGCTGCGCGGCGCACGCGCCTTAGCGCATCGCGCCTGCTACTAAACTCCTTCGGCATTAATCGATCATCGAACTTTATTTATTTTCAAAATGTACTGTGCAATTTAAAAATGTTTGTGTTGAGTGCAATTTTTTCTATTTATTCAAGTCGTGCAATTCTGATGCATAAAAGAGGTGTTGAAAATTTTACCGATTGTTAGTTTAGCGCAGTGTTTTTTTCGTTCCTTTTCGGGCTTTTATGACGAAGTTTTAAATGTATTTTTTTTAATTGGTCGCACGAAAGGAGGTCGAATGTCGCAACTGGTAATGCGTGCAGGGAGGGATTATGTTCGTCTGTCGATCTGATTTCTAATAGGCTTATCGGGTTTCTGTTATCTGTAATATGTTTGGAGTTTGGAGTCACGTCGGTGTGTCATTTTATTACCGCGCGATATGTTTAGAGTTTAGTGCGAGGTTTGATCTTGATTGCGGTTTCTCTGTCTCCTTACTCTCAGCGTTTAATTAAAGCTTAATTTTGTGTAAGTACAATATCTTTATAACCGGCGCTCGTGTCTCGTAATTAGTGAATTCCTCGCAGTATGACACATATGTCGCGAGTCATGATCGTGACACGAGATACAGATGTACTCTACACTCAATGAAACACCGATGTCTACTTGATATACAGGACAAAGAACAAGGAGCTCCTGGAACCCTCGATAAGCATATTCCGGCGACGAGGCGCTACAATAATCGATCGGACGGAATACTTAATATGTTTAAAATAACATCATGTTCGCGGTACGTGTGCCTCTCCCCCCTCAGGCCCCCGGCACCCCGCCCGCGCCCTTCACTCACACCAGATAATAACATTCATAAAGTCAACTTGAACGTCTCAAGAGAACAGTTGTATCTACACACAATTTGGATGAAATCATTGGCAATTAAATTGGCTTCGAATCTGGCATTGTTCACAAACCTATTAGATAATTCGTAGATAATAGTTAGTAAACAAGGTTCAAAAGTGATCTGAGAGTGTATCGATCAACTAAAACAATAAACAAGACAGATGAAACGATAGATGCGCTTGCACACGTTGCACAATCAAATAAACAAACAAACATACAACGCCACGCCACGCGTGATGTAAACAAAAGATTATCAAAACAAATGAGTTTACCTCACGAAGGTATTACAGCAGCAAACTAGTGTTGAATAATCGCACGCGAGTAGAAATACAAAGTCCTCGTCTATTGAGTGTAGAACAGATATTTTGTTATGACAATTTCCTAACGATTGTTTATATTAAATAACGTCTAACTTATTTCAACCGGATATGACTATCCAAACTGGTAGAGTACCTAAGTACTGTGATCTTGCATGTGAATGATCTTAGTAAAATACATGAGGATTTGTCACGATCTAATCAATAGATCGTACTCAATGGCGACAACTTCTCAGGTGATGATTGAGTCATTCATTTCGTTTTGGAATAACTGACAGCCTGAATATAAAGTAGGGCTTAATTTTATAACCGAACTATGAGAACCCAAATGATTATTGAGATATCCAGCCGTGACAGGATACACTACTTGCATCACAATGAACTTGATGTCATTCATGGCAGTCTTAGAATGGACAAAGTTATATGACGAGAAGATTGCTGCTTGCATTGCTTGGTAATCCAAAGGAATGCCAATTCGTCAATGACAAACAAAAACTACCATTTGTAAATTATAATATTCCGCTAGTTGAGATTAGTTCAATTATAAATCCAATTTAATTAGCATGAGAAACCTATTTAGCGTAGCGGGGTATGGGCTCGGCGGCACGTCGGCGCCCGCGCAGTCCGCGCAGCGCAGCACAGCGCGGTGACTCACGACCACGAGCGCGCACTTCCGCTCCTGTTAACTGCTCTCGCGCGCCGCTAACAATGCCCCGCGCACGCGCATGTTGATCTACAATGTACCGCCGCAGCGTGCGCCCGCGCCGCCATATCACACGACGTTATTTATTGTACAAACTCTCCAAGCCTCAATTATAGAGTTCCAAGTTCCGTTTCAGTTCCGCAACAATGATCCTAGGGAAAGGGACCTACCGAACCGATTGGTGCGTGTAATTCGTGATATACATGAAGGATCGTCGCGGACTGCTCTCAGGCGGTACTGGCAGCACTTTCCAACTAATTGAACCAGGGCATCTCGGAGAGGAAGTGACCGCCACTTGTTCCAAGTTTGCATGTCCCAAGACCGTAATCGATTCACTTTTCCTTGTGGCAGCCGCGGCTCGCATACCGACCGTCGTCTTACCCGCCATCTTTATGCAGGGCATGCACGGCTCAAATGTGAAACCATTTATTTTCACTCTTTTCCCACCAAATTCACTTTCTGCTCCGTTTGTGCGGCTCGAGCTCTAAATATTCCATCTACTCCGCTAGGTATCGTTACGTCCTAATGGTGATTTATCCGCCCAAAATGGCTTTCTTTGATAAGATTTTCAATATCGAAGCTCTATCAGTTATACGTAGCAATAAGGTCTGATTTAAATAATATCAATTCAAAATTGCTGGTACATTTGAGGAGCATTCGATTAATCATCGCATTGCATCATTAATTTTACTTTGTTTTTTAATATACAATAAGTCATAAATCAAATTAAATCTGTCTCCGAAGTTCACTCGATGCTGTAAAATAAACTAAAAAGCTTCGTGAAACCTGTTGGCTTTAATGCCGGAACAACATTTTTCCTGCCAAGGGTGTTGACCTCAATGAAAAAGATGTCAAAGCAAGTGGTTTGTTTGACATTTTTGCATGTTGCGGGCTACCGAGTTCAGCCTGTTTTGCGAATCACTCAGAATCGGGGACACAAAGAAATCTTGCTAAAACTACTCGTCATGGACACCGGGGGGAGTGGTGTGGCTGAACTGAATGATACCCTTAGCTTCCCAATTAGTGGGTAGTTGGAGCAACCTCCGGTGTGGTGCAATGCTAACTACTAGTAGTATCGGGAGTCTCGGTGCAACTATCAATTACGCAATTTAGCATAATCCTGTCTGGACGGAGCGAGGCGAAGCTCTCTGCGGAACCTGCTCGTATCCCGCCGCGCCCGGCCCGGCGCCGACACGGACCCGGACCGCCAGCGGGCCGGATGCCGGCAGGCACACAGTTGTTTAGCCCACCGACTAGAAATACGCTTTACTACCTGGAAACGTGGCCAAATTGCTACTGCCGAGCGACATTCTAAGATTGTTTATTACTCATTGCTCCGTTGAGCTTGCACGCTTTAGAATTGTTACTAATTCAGACGCCTTGGATAAAGGAATTAAGCTCATAGTTTATGCTCGCACTTCCTTTCCTACTGCCGCCTGCTGCGCTACATTATGTGTCCGAGCACTATTACTTGCGCACAAAGTTGGCGTTTCCTACTCACGATTTCCCGGTCCACATTCGTTTCAAAATAAACAAACCTCGCGCAGCTCGCAACACCGCGGTGAAATCTGTATCAATAGCATCGACGAGACCTATTGTATAATTAAAATTCTTCACAAACTTTGTTAAAGTTTTCTTTTGTTTCAAAGAAAATTTCATGTTACCAGCGCCCCTAAACCGAAGTTCGTAAATTTCGTTTCCCTTTTATCAGGCAACATGAACACAAACAAGCGGGTTCGTCCGCTAGCGCCATTCGAGTTAAACATTCCTTCAGATCTAAATCAGGCGCGTCTCGCCTCCCCTCAGTATGCAAAAAGATAGCGTTGACTTCTCACTCCTCACTGAGATATTCCGAATTAGCGAGCTAATTATACGGAAACCCGCCAAGTCCTCTCTTGTGTTGTCACTTCACACCGCCCTCTATCATTATGACTGGATAGTAAATTCTTAAAAATATAACGATTTATGAAATGCTGTTGAAGCGTAATCATGCTTTCATAGCGGCGGCACGGTCGGCGGTTGTAAAAACTTTGTCCGTACAGCGCGGGCGAGTGTTGTTGCATTGTCGCGGGTGAAATTGTTTTCTGGATCGTCGCCAGACGCCTTTATTTTTTTGCGATCGACTATTTCCTCGACTTTTGAGTGGCGAGGCATTGTTCGTGACTGGCATAGGTCCCGATCAACTAGGAGGGTATTTAGCAAATTGTACGTGTCAATATCTTTTTGTTCAACTTTTTTAATTAATCGCTGGGTCCGACCGGCACGACAGTTGTTTTTCTACTTTGATCCTCGCTGTCTGTGCGTTGTGGGCGTCGGTCGGCGCAGGATGACGAATTGGTGTATTTATGGGTCCGTTATTAGCCGGCGACGGTGATTCCATGTCTTCACGCTCTCAAACTCCGGCGACAGGTTTATTTTGAATGTCGAAACCAAAAATTCGGTCTGACAAAGTATTAATGACTGTCAGAGCCATCAACGTGTCCGACCAATTACCTAACGAGTTAAAAGCGCCGCACATACATCGACACTCCTCCATGAACAAGTCAATTTATAGCAACACGATCGCACGACTCTATTACTTGGTTTCAGTTAATCCAAATATACCAAAGAAACTTGTGTAAATAAGTGATCATTGCTAGTGTCAGTGTAGTGACTAGTGACAAGTGCCTGGTGAATGATGAAGATGCACGTGCAGCCGGAGGTGGTGGAGCTGTACCGCGGCGGCGGGGGGGTGGGGGCCGCGGTCGCGGGGGGGGAGAAGCTCCAGATCTCGCACGAGGCAGAGATGCTATACTACGAGCTCATACGTGCCCTGGAAGAAGAGGAAATGGTATGACACATCTTTATCCTAGAGAATAGTAGTAGCCAATTTATACAACAAATTATTCAGAGCAGAGATGCCGTGACGATAAATAAGTACATATAATCACACCTTTTTCCCTATTGGGGTATGCAGAGCGTAAACGACCAAATTAAAGGTCGGTTCGCCACTTCTGACAAGATTTGAGGGTAATTCCAAATAGATCTGTATATTGATATAGTGACAGGTTGTCAGCCCATCGCCTAAATTACAATACTGAAACCCTCGAATGCCTTAGCTGATTTCTACAGCATGCCCGGAATGAGATGCAGCTGGCACATTCTAGGTTTTTCTGTAACTCCCAGTCCAGCATGGAAATAACTATTATGTCGTGTGATGGGTACAATATCAAATTTCAACTTTATTTCTTTGTGGTGTGACTAGGTCTATATGCGTTGCAGAATCATAAGCTTAAGAAGGGAACGACCGGCGTCAATCTTCTCACCACACGCTACCAAAAAGGGGATCTTGCTTTGCTCCGGTTGCCTAAATCTGCGCACACGTCGTTCTCACGGCTCGTGTGGACCGGTTCCATGATGACGTCACCCACACACGCTGACGTCACGCGCTTCGAACCCGGCCCGCCAGCCCTGGCAACATGAATAATAAACGCGAGTAATCTTATTGCAGAGTCCTTGTCATTGTCAATTCCTCGTGTCTAGGAAGTTTTGTCATTTGTGCGGCTCTGGGACGCGTAATTGTGTATGACACTTATATTACGTAGCCAAGAGTTGGAGCTACGACTTGGCGTGTTATGAACGCTTTTAAAACGTTCCTGGAACAAATTAGATCTCGTGAGTGATTAAATGGTGACACAAATCTCTTCTTACTTGGTAATTAATTTGGGACTTTTAATCGTCCCTGCTGATTTAAATGGATTCATTTTGCCCTAATTCCATCATTTGGTTTATGTCGGCTATACGAAATCATATAATACTCCTCCCGCCGTTGTCAGTGAAGGCGGCAAATCTCCCAGAGATCTGCCAACTGCGCTGGACTAGTTTTTAGTGCCCTAGTGTTTGCGCTACACACAGGTGCACTCTCTATTATTTTCCCTTTAATCACCTTTAATCTCTTATTCTGATGGGTTGACACGACCAGAGAGAAATCAAGCACAGGACCGACTATTTACATGCCCATCCGACAGCATGGATAATCTTACTTTTCGGTCAATCAGGTGATCAGCCTGCAATGTACTAGCCAAATTAGAAACAACAAACACAAAGTCATTGTCCCCCGCCGGGAATCGAACCCGGGACCTCCGGAGGCAATTAACGTAATCATATAGGATGTAACCCTATTGGGGCAAGCAGAGCATTAAGAACTTATTAATAGAAAGTTTTCTACATGTCTGACGAGATTAGAGGGTCATTTTTGAATGCATTGGTTGTAACACGGAAACTCTCAAATATTCTAATTATTTTCAATCGCTGAAACAGCGCGTTTAATCTAGACTTTTAATTTATACCTACTTGCGATTGTGCACGCTTGGTAAAACTCCATTGTATGATTTTGTTATTATAAAAATCGCTTGTCTTGTTTCACATTTTGTCCCTTATGATTTAACTAAATTAACTATTATCTTCCTTCCATACCTACTACAACTATCTTTTATGCTGGAC
This sequence comes from Scrobipalpa costella, assembly GCA_949820665.1. NCBI lineage: Eukaryota > Metazoa > Arthropoda > Insecta > Lepidoptera > Gelechiidae > Scrobipalpa > Scrobipalpa costella. The sequence continues at coordinate 726,935 of OX463295.1, forward strand.
TGGGACAGATAGAATAACATAGAATGTTCCAGCTGCAGTTCCTCCCGGGCTTGCTGTAGAAGTCAGCAAAAGGGATTCAAGGGTTGCAGTGTATTGTAATTTAGGCGATGGGCTGACCACCTGTCACTACAGCAATTCACATTACAATCTAAAATTGCCCTCATTTTTGTCACACGTGGCGAAATCGCCTTTTACGAGGCGTTTTATGTTCTGCCTACCCCGTAAGGGACAAAGGTGTGATTTTATGTAAGTATAATTTAACTAAAGCAACTAGCTAATGAGATGAGATTACGGGCACAAGTATGTTGGACTTTTGAGAAGTCCCGTTATCCTAAAGTTGTCCGATTTAATTATTGACACATTTGGCTGTTGATAATGAGAAGCGCGAAATTAAGTAAGTTGGCGAACGCGTGGCGGGAGGTTGTTGACTCCGGATTTGCATAACCGAGCCAACGGGCCCGGTACGACCGCGACTGCGACTGTTACGACCGATGCTAACTGTACCACAGGAGAGGTGCGACAGAGCGCAATGAGCTCCATAAGTCACTGTAAGAAAAGAGAGGCTCTTAAGTTTAATTAATTTCTCGGAATTCTTTCATGCTGGACTGGGATTCTATGCTTATGATAGAAAAACAAACGTGCCAGATGCTTTTCCTCCTGGACATGCTGTAGAAGTTAGCAAAGGGATTAGAGTGATAGTGTATTATTATATTATAGGCGATGGCATGGGCTGACAAACTATCACGCAGTTCATTGACAATCTGTTTACCCCATTAGGGATAAATACGTGATTTTATGTATTTATGTAGGTAAGTATGTTGAGAAAATGTATGAAATGTACCGCACTGAAGCTGCAGCGGAGCGGCGCGGCGCATCATGGCAGTGCAATGTCAGTTAATACATTTTGACAGATTTTGTCGCGCCGCAACACGCCGTGCAGCTACGTCATAGTGCGGTCTAACCTTAAAAGTAAAGCTAACTGCGAACAAGATTTTTCTGGAAATGGTTATGAAGAAATGCCGAAAAGTTTTACAATGGTTTATTCCCGGATCTACGTGGGTTGGTAACTCACGAACATTTTATATGGCTGCGAATTTCTGCGGAATAACTTCGACTAAGAAATCAGTTTGTAAACAGGATATTTCTATAAAATATTGAAGCCCCTCCAATATCTTTACAACTGCGTCAAAGCTAAAGCTGAACTTTCTTGTACCATACATTAAGAGCCCAGCACTTATTCTCAAACCCTTGTTATTGTGATCGCTCATATAAAACTGAACACTAGTTTAGTTTGGTTGGTTGTTCGTCACTGCTTTATATATAACCGTCCGTCCTGTTTCGACCATATAAACGCTCGGTTAAAACACTCCAAAGTGAAGCTTTAATCCACTTAATACGTTCGCTGCGACGCTAATTGTCCATCTATTTCGGTCGTATATTATTCTGCCTGCTGCTCCGATCCTGATGACGGGTAAAGAGTTGCTCCAATGAGATTTGTAGCTTAAAGGTTAGACCGCACTATGATGTAGCTGCAGCGGCGCGGCGCGGCACGGAACTGCAGCGGCGCGACACTTCTTCTTCTTTCACTTAAGAGCTGGGCTCATCGGTGGAGCAACTTCCATTTTTGGCCAGTTCTTTGATATCCTGATACGACTTGGCATTTACTTTTTCCTTTACTTGGTCGATATAACAACGTCTCGGTCTACCTCTTCCCCGCTTCCCTTCAATTATCCCTTTGCCGTACATCTCATACATTTTCATAAAAAGAATCATTTGTTGCAAAGAGCCGCGCCGCGCCGCTCCGCTGCAGCTACGTCCTAGTGCGGTCTAACCTTTATTTCGAGATTTTTACTAACATTGACTTTTCTTATTTATTATTCCAAAATGAACAAGGTTTGCGTTAATAGCATTTTTATCATTACGGACAATTTGATTACAGGTAGATTGTATTTCTTATTATTAATAAAAAATTGGCACAAAGGATCTACTTGATGATTTTTGCACTGCACTCAAAAACTGTATATAGGTTCAGGCTCGAAGAGTGACTGAATTCTTATTGTAAGAAGACATTTTTGATTCCCATGGCTAAATAGATCAAACAGTGAGTCCTTTTTTATATTTTTTATGTTAACTTGAACTAGATTCCATCACTCGACGTGGTATAGAAGATTGTTCCTTGAAGCGGACGATTTTAATTTGTGAACGATAATTTGTGACACTTTATAAATCTCCGAAACGTATTCTTTTAGGACGTAAACTCTGTTTATCTTATATCTTTATTTTCTTTGTTAACTTCTATCAGATACTTAATAGATTGGTATTTTATTGTTTCCAACAATTTCGACATTTTACTAAGGCCCGTATTGATAAACAACACTTAAAACTGACAGCTAGTTTGAGTTCGTATCAGAAATGTCATTTCAGTACAATGTAGCCTATTACATTCATACTTAATATCGCTTTCAATCTTTCAATCTTCGTTTTCAATCTTGAGATCGCCTCATAAATACGATCCTTAGTCTAGTGACATAACAAATCCGTAAACATTTTTAGTGCGAAAGCGTAATTATAATAAACAAGAAAGATCTTCGTTCCTCAGGGATTCCTCGAGATCCCTGTTTTCGTGATTTGCCTGTGACATTTACAAGTACCGACCAACTCTACATGTCATGTCACAATGCAGAGGCTCTGGCTGCGCGTGCGTCGCAAGCCACAACCATATCGGATTACCCACTACACTGGTTCTCACGGCTCACAGCAACCTGAATGGAAAAGTCAGATCTTTTCAACGTTAGGCTCAAAGCTGGATGCACAACGTTTAAAAAAGTTATGTTAAAACTAACTGATTATGTTAATATTAAAATTAACATAAAAAATGTTTAGTATTCCCGAAATTCACGTCAATTTCATTTAAAATGTCCCCTCGAAAGGCCTTTATTTTAAACACGAACTTAATACATAACGCGAAGTTAATAGGCATATGACTTTTCTAAAAACCAAGTCATCGTGTCATTTGAATTAAATAGTCATACGTATTTTTTATTATTTAAGAACCTCTTTTTAATTGGGCCCTTTAATTCATAATCATAATAATAAACATGCTTGAAATAGTTGAACATGGTTAATATTGGTCCGTATTTATAAAACGATCCCAAGATTGAGAGCAATATTAAGTATGGATTTGACAGGCCCTTTTGTACTGAAGTGACATTTCTGAAACGAACTCAATCGCGCTGTCAGTCTCTCAATCAAAAAGTCAGATTATAAAAAAGGGCCGTTTTATTAATCATGACATTACATTAAATGAATTAACGTACATCTTAATAACGGTATGGGTACTCAATTAATCATTTAAATAAGAATGTTATGGTCAGCTTAGAAATTCAACTGCTAGCGATACAAAAATCAAAACTACCTACCAGCCGCTTTATAAGCTGGCATTTTTAGACTTACTCAGTTTGTTCAGTTACGTTTTGTTCAATTAGTTGATTTTGTACAATTTTGGACGTCAAAGTGCTCTTTTATTTTTTTTAATTTACAAGAAAATTTTCATAACTACTTATTATGAAAAATATCAAGTTTTAATATTAATAAAAAAACACATGACATACATACATACATACATATAATCACGCCTTTATCCCTAATGGGGTAGGCAGAGCGACGAACACATGACGATATTGCATATTGAATGTGAGCAAAGGCCGTTAAAATAATTACGGTGCTCATCCGCGTAGAATATTACAGTACGGTGCCGTTAATATTGCACAATTTGCACATTGTCGGCGGCGTAATTTTTGTCGCACTTTAGCACACGTCACTGTCGGTCCTTTTCCTGGGGTTGGTGTGCAATATTAACGGCCATGTACAGTTCTACGATACACACGAACATCATTCTGAGAACTAATTTTCTGGCTCCTGGACATTTCACGGTGAAAAATTAAGATAAAGCTTAAATTGAAATATGCTGCAAAGTGCTTTTAAATGTATTTTTAAACTCTGCATTTGGCTACCTGTCTCGTGCAGTACCTCTATATTCCATATAAACGGTTCAGCTTTACTAACAGTTCTATCTACCGGGTGTAAGGAACAGCGACCGACAAACTGATAGGGGTTGCTCAGTCAACGAAACTGAACAACGTTCATCGAAACATTCCTTCAGGAAGTGAAAAAAATAAATTTTTGCTTTTCCATACAAAATGTGTGATCGAGGTGGATATTTTGTATGGAAAAGCCAATTTTTATTTTCTCTTTCTGAAAAAAGTTGTTCAGTATCGTAGACCCGGTATATTTTCCTTCAAACATCTTTCTGACTCATAGGTTGTTCGTCGTCTTACTTTTATTCGTCGCTTTTAGAATAGGGGCAAACATCGTAAGGGAATCTGCTCACACACACACACACACACACACACACACAGAGAAGTCGACCAATACGTACTGGGCCCACGTGATCTACTAAGGTCCGATCGCCCTGTTATGACGGTTATTTAAGATAGATTTGTAGGTATATTGCAGTAGTGACAGGTTGTCAGCCCATCGCCTAAATTATAATTAAATGAAACCCTCGGATCGGAGCCAGTTTATACAGCATGCCCAGGAGGAAATGCAACTGGTACATTCTGCGTTCTTTCAGGTCAGCATGGAAGGACAAAATAAAATGTTAAAAAATGCCATACTGGCGTGTGACTGCGTGCCACGAAACGTCAATTACCAAACGCTTCGTCCTCTCGCGGGCTCCGATATTACGTTTTCCAACAATAAATTATTTAAACTGCTGGATACGTTTTTTAAAATTATGCATATTTTAAACCGACGCCATTTTACGGCGTAACTTTTTTTACGATCTAAATATACATTTATGCATTGTAAGTAATATGCGCTTACGTTTATTATAAGATGAAACACGAAAAAAATAGGAGGCGTTTGAAGCATGAATTCGCTTTAACTGAACTCATTCGTGGCGTGGAATGGAACGCACAATCCGCTCTTGTGGAGCAATTTGAAGTAATTTGGAGACGCACCGTCCGAGCCACCCGAGCCACACGGGACGTAAGAGGCTGCCCTAGGCTAAGTAGCGCCCCTACATTAAAACTCTATATAAAATCCGGTAGATCCACAGATGTGAAGTCGCTAGTCCTAGCGCCTTTTACTCTTCTGTGTGTAGATCATATTGAAATTATATTAATCAGAAGATAACTAAAAACCTCATAAATTAACGATTCATACATCGTTGTAGCAACATATAGATGGGAAAAAACGAACAATTATAGCACTTTACTTATGTGTAACTGCAGTGAACACAAAATTTTGAATATTGATGTTCTTTTTAGCGAGTGGATTCTCGATTCGTCGAATATGGATATTGCTTAAAATAATTTTAGTAGCTATAGGTCGACTTTCAACCCGACTGGTCGGAAACAGCCATGGATCGTGTTGCCTGGAAAGAGAGAGGGGAGGCCTTTGCCCAGCAGTGGGACACTTTAGTCTAATATAATAATAATAATAAAATAGGTTCTTCCATCTCATCTCAACCGGATTATTGATTAATTGCGTTCTCAGTGAGTAATGATTTTTTGTCTGTCGGGGCGTCACTTAACGCAGTGGAGCCTCGTAATATCCTGCACTCGTGTTATTTTGTCTTTATATTATCCTTTGTGCACCTCCCCCTCACCCCCTCCCTCACCCCCGGCCAGGGTTGCCCGCCTCATTATCATGTTACGCAAACGTAAACTCGAGTGTTCGCGGATCTACAAAGAACATTCCTATTCCGGATTCCTAATGTGTACGAGTGCGAATTTTTTGTCATGTTACTTTCGATTGAATTTTATACAGCGGACTATGGGCTTGATTCTAGATTTGCCGTCTAAAACTGAAATTAAAACCTATTTTTCACTTTCAGAATTAAATCATTGGGATAGGACAGGATATCTATTCTCTCCGGTTCTGATTTATAGTCGGACAAAGTGTAAAACCATAGAATATAAGTTGCATGTCCTTTTCAATTTTATTATTTTGAGAGTGACAGATAGATTTTAATTTTAGTTTTAGCCGGTGGAATCTAGAATAGAGCCCTATATATTACTGTAGAGACAGGTTGTCAGCCCATCGGCTATCTAATTTTCAGACCTCATTCTCTAATTTATAACACAGGACTCACTACCAGCCTTGACCAAAATCCTAGGAAGAGAAGTTACTACGTTCAATTATTTTTATCACTGACAGTGCAGCATGAAAGATTACCGTTTCCAGGTATTATTTACGATATGACAATATTTCCATCTCAATCTAGAGTTAGATACTTAGATCATTGAACTACCTATATGGTACACTATACATCCTTTCCTATATCCGTCAGCCCTATGAGGCTGAGGCTTCGTTCGTCATCTCACAATCTAGGCATAACGCGCCGCGCCGCTTTCGCTGCAGCTTCAGTGCCGATTCAGAGCAATAAATCTCATACATTTCCATACAAAGAATTATTCGTCGCGCAGTGCCGCGCAGTGCCCCGCCGCGTCGCCGCAGCTTCTTCCTAGTGCGGTCTAACCTTTCCCGAGAAGCTTTCTGCCACAATACATGATATCATGAAGTACTTCTCCAGCCCTTTTTAGTTTGAGTGATGGTAAAAATAACCCTTATCTTTATTTCAACCGATAGTGTAGTTTTTATAGAGTGAGATAAGAAAGCAACACCGACTTGCGGCGTTTATGGAAACAATTTCATCTTAATATCTATCTTTCTACTGGAAGCGATTGAAAAACGTGGAATAATATGTTTCTCTTGGGCATGCTTTAGAAGCCAGCAAAGAGATTCGTGTAGGTACTAGTCGAGGTAGGAGCAGTCCAATTTCGAATAGTACCTACACAAATCTCTTTGCTGGCTATATCTCTTTGCTATTCGAAGTTGGACTGCTTTGCAGCGTGCAGCGTGCAGTCCAACCTCGACTAGTACCTTTCACTACAAAGATACATTTTTCAGTCTAAAGTTGCCCTCAATGTTCGTCAGAGGGGAAACTTTTATAAGGCGTTTTACGCTCTGCCTATACGCAACCATTAGAGATAGGCGTGACTTTGTGTACGTATGTATTTTAACATATGCTTCAATGTGAAGAATAAAGACACTGCAGAAGTCTGTTCCATGTGCTCTAATTTACAAATGTTCTAAGTAACATAACAGCGTAAATGAGTTTATGTACCTACAGCTGCAGTCACTTAAAAAAGTTGCGTAAATTAAAGCTAATATTTGTTGCCAGACGCAAGTTGAACCTTTCGCGACTTATAAAAGGATGGAGATCCCATTCTGGGTTGACCTGTGTGTACGTCAATAAACAATCAAGTTGTGAATGTCAGCGCAGACGGCGACGGCGACGCGCGCGCATCTTATTGAGATACACTCCGAATACTTCCATGTGCATCGCTTCTACACGTCATCACATCACTGCTATGTGGAATTTAAATCAAGTGTCCGATTTCTTGTACCACAACCAGAGGGCAATTTTAAGCGGCCTAAAATGTGTGTGTGGCAAAGCCACGACTTGCGTTAGACAATTTTGACACTAGGCACTTGTTTTCTGTTATGCATCGGAAAGAAATAAAAAGTTAAGCCGTTGCCTTTTATCGCGGGCTACTGTAAAATTAATTGTGAGACATTTATCCCTTTCCGTAGGGACACTAGGGGCCACTTTCTTTAGTTGTTGTATTTTCTTTATTTCTACTAGGGTAAACATACACCGCGCAATGTATGCAGTTACAGCAGGCTGGTCATCCACAATGAGGGCTTAACCTTGCACTGGACTGGAGCAATTGCGGCGCTGAGTCATGCGCTTACGCACAAGCGCACAGACAGAAACAGTAGCGCGCATTGTTGTCCGGTTACGCGCATCACATGCGCTGGGCTTCTTCACTGCATTGCATTGCTACCGAAATATGCCAACGACGTTTTAAAACAGTATCCCTCAACAACAAGCTGATATAAGTCCGCAAGATATAAAAGTACGCCTCTCTAACTTTTTATTTGCATTCTAAAAGAAAAAGAGACCAATTATCTGCTCTTTTTCAAACTGTAATCACCAGAAACACTTATAAAACAGTTCTACACAATGCGATACTTAAACATAACTCTACTTCACACATTTCCTTATCTTTTCTAATTGTTCGACAATACAAACACTCCATTCGTTACCTGCAAACCGTATTATGGTGACTTAGACAAATGGTCGCTATTTTTGTATCAGCTGCGTTCGACACAAAAACTTAGCGGCCAGCGGCTGAGCGACGACAGCCGTGAAAATATCCGGATTAATGTGCGAGAGCCAAAAGCCACTAATGGAGGCAAGAACCGCTAGTTTGGTTTAGTTCCCTGCTTTTTAGGGGCCCGTGGTCACACGCACGCGCTTTCGAGTTTCCATGAATTAAGGTGGATTCACACTACTTACTCGTACTTATGAGATGAAACGCCACGTCGTGTGACGTGTTTTTAGCTTCACACTAGAACTACGTCACCTACGCATCAGCTGCGTCCGCTAACACATAACTCCGTGCACATAACACGTATAGTACGTCGTGAAAACCTAATGTGAATGCACTTGAAGGCACACATAATGCAATGGGATAATTTTAATCCTTTACCTTTTTAAGAATCCGTTAATTCTCTGCCTATTTCGTAGCGATCGAGATAGTGGAGTGATTTTATATGCACATGAAAACATGTACATTTTCAACAGCACTGAATGCATAAGATTCTGATCAGAAACTGGCATTCGTAAAAAAAAAAAAAATATTAAATAGGATCAATTTAAAAACTAAAATTAATCCTGTTGATTATTTATAGCAGCTTCTATTTATTTTATTTTTGGGACTAGTTTTGGTACATAGCGTACCGATGCGTATTTTACTTTAGCGTATTTATTTTCACAAAATAGCTGTGGGCTGTGAGATAAACTCTCTTACCTAATTACTGCGAACACACACCATTTTATTGTAGTTTTTGCTCCGGTGTGAAACAGACCACTTGGTGCACCTGGTCGGTCTCGGACCCTGGTTTTTGTCCGACCACATCTTCTAGTAGCCAGATTCGATATGGGAAATAAAAATCCCAATTTGTAGCTGGGATAAAAGTGTCTACTTGTGACCATGGAGCGTGTAACTGCTTCGAAATATCGGGGTTACAATAAATTTTAATCGCAGAAATAGCCAGGTTACAGTCCCATTTCGTAATTTATCAGAAGTCTCAGTTGGAAGCCAACTTTGAAACAGGTCAATTTTATTCCCATTTCGTAGCCAGCTACAAATTGGGATGTTTATCGCCGATATCGGTTCTGGCTACGCCATGGGACTAAGGGGGTATTTGTTCGTTCACGTGACCTGGGCAACCGCTGACCATTACAGAACAATGTGGGCCTTATTAGCCCATCTGCAACACTCTCAAACACCCGACCGCACTTAAGAATTCCTTTTCTAATTTGAACTTTATATAAGGCCTAACACAAACTTCCCTGATACAGCTGATCACTAGCACCCTGTATTGTAACTTCGTTGGCCAGTATAGTAACTAATAAATTGTATTTTTGTTTCAGGTAATGCAACAATATTTTTGAACACTTAATGCTTCATATGAACGTGGGTCTGTAAGTCTAGAGTTTACTTTTCATTTATTTTGTCATATTAGAAAGATATTCATTTCGAAACAATCTTGATCGCGTAAAATGAAACCGCCAACTTGTTCTTCTGAAGGTAAGTAATTACTTATATGTAGAATTGTTTATTCTTATCAAAATTAGGCACTAAGTTTTTTGTTAGTTGCGTTCGAATGCGTTTTGAGTAAAAAGAGAGTAAGTAATCAGTATCTGCCGGCTTCGTGAACTTATGACAACAAAGTTCGCCGATAGTGGTGTCTCCACGACGCGTTGTCTAGATCGGCGCGCCGCCGCCGCTCCGCCGCCGATACTGGACCGCCCCGCCGCCGACCCGCCGCAGACTTGGCGCCCGAGGGTTGTAGATGCGCGATAACGCGGGACGACGATCCCGCAGGTTGCGATTACACGCATTGTACGTACCAGCCTCAGTTACATGAGCGAGAATAACACAACGGCATAATATTATGGCTGCGAAAACTAATCTCAGCTTGAAATTAATGAATAAACTAGGCCCCAAACGTCTGTGCCACTTATTATTCAGATATCATTCTCTACTTTGCATGACTCTTGATGTGAGAAGTGGAATCCATAATCTTAGGAATTCGTGACGAATGACAATAAATGTAGTATAGTCGAGTAGAAAAACAAATCTTGCCATATATTTTTAAAGACACGTCTTATCGGCGGCAATTAACCTAGAAACGCAAAGAGACATAAATCGGCGTGCGACAGGTCGCGTTAAATCATTTGTGGGGCCCGGGCTCGTGCGACCCGCGACCCGCGACCCCGCCACTACATAACCCGGCTAACCCGGGCTCGCTGCACCTCGCGCCTCGCGGGATCACCAAACAAATGTTATGTATATGAAGTGCTGTGCAAACAAGCAGATCATGCTGTACTAAAGTTGACATCACTCATTACGTTACACTTTTCCATGGGCGTACTTAGGAAAAAACTTGCTTTTTAGCGGAGTCTGTAATGGCACAAATAACTAGCTGGGTAGAAGATAATTTATTGTCACTAAACACGTCGTAACCGAAATATTTTTGCTTCAGTAAAACTGCTGCACTAAGTCCTGACACTACTTTTAAAATCAAAATTCACGCTTTCCCATGCAATCGACAAAAACAAACAAGTATTCTTCTTGCCTCTACAATAAGGTAGTTAGGAGTGCATGTTGACCTGCACTTGCGATGGGATATACAGGTTTCACAGGTCTCATCCCAAATAAGAAGACTTATTTACTTCTTTAGAAATCTTGGGCCCGTATTTATAAAGCGATCTCAATATTGAGAGCAGTATTAAGTATAGATTTGCCAGGTCATTATGTACTGAAATGACATTTCTGAGACGAAATCAAAGTCGCTGTCAGTCTCAAGTGCAGATTATAAATACGGGCCTTAGACACGTGGCGGATCTGAAAATATATACTATAACAAGTACATAAAGCCCTATGTGACTCAATAACAGCGTATTGCATCTGTTCGTGGGGATGTGCAGCAAAAAAACATTTAATCGCAGGAGAACGATCACAAAGAGCTGTGCTAAAACTCCCATATTTAGTAACCCAGTAGGGTAACCCTACTAAAGAACTATACAGTAAAGCTAAGACATTAAGTGTTTGAAAAATTATTTATTTCACAGAGCCTCGTCGATACCACAAGCACACTGTACCCTATACTTCCCAAAGCTAATAAAAGACGCAACGATGGCCCAGCATCCGCCATGAAAATTTGATTCGGACAAAATCACTATTTATATCATATTTTCTAAAAAAAATATTCGAGAGCTTGAAAAATCTAAAACATTTTAGAAACAAATTATGACCAGTTTAGAATCATATGCCTATGATAGTACGGACCAACTACTGGAAGTAATATCATAGAATACGCTAAATACAACTGTTACACTGTTAACTGCTCACGCAAGCATAATGCATTATGTCAACAACCTTAGTTTATATTTGGTTATTAATTTATTTCTTTTTTAAAAAAAAACAATAATAAGTTATTTGCTCAGCGATCAAGGGATGCCTGGTGCGCTGTGACACAGATTTATCCTAGTATGAACACCAGACTCGCACAATTAAAACTTTGTTCATTTAACAAATTGTAGCTGCATTTAAGTCTGTGTTGTATGTGAGTGAATATTAAATATTATCATTCGTTTCATAAATATTTTCATAGCAAAAAAATCCGCTTATGGCTTCGTTTTAATTAATTTATATTAAATGTGGCAAACGCAAAGAAATGAAATGTAGAGCTTTGTAGAGCTTGTAATAATAGCAACGCCAAACAGAAGGTGAAATGCCTTAGCAAATATTTTCCTTTGCTCAAGTCAAGCCAAGTCCTAGTGGATTATGCTTTAAGTTCTTGTGATTGTTTTCAAAGTAAGTTTTTCAACTTTCCCGTTTCTTCTTCGCTTCCATAACATATTCTGAAGTTGTGGCTCATTAAACTTGCGTTATGCGGATTCATATGAAATTGAAAAATATTTCAGAGGAAGCTTTAAAAGTTTTATCTACGAATATCTAAATGAAGCTTTCCTGAAACCGCAGTTTAAGCGTTTTACTATTTGTTGGATACTGGGAAGGAAATTTGCGCAGGATTTTGGGTTTAAGTCTACAGGTTGTAACAGAAAGGGTATATAATTATGCACCGTGAAGTATATGAAACTGATCAATTTTTCCCAAGGAATATCGAAATATTAAAAACAATTGGCTTTCCCATATTAAATGTGTTATCAGCTAATGCATTTTGTATGAGAGATCCAAATTATATTTTCAGTTGTATACCTATGTTCTTTGGGAATAGTTGATTAGTTTCATGGGCAGGTTCACATCAGGGTGCATTATTTCTGTTTAACCCTGTATATAGTCGTCGGCGCGGGAGCGGGGAGCGGGGAGCGGGCGAGCGACCGGCGCGCGAGTGTGCGTGCCTCCTTATCGCCGCATACCAGTTTGCGCGGAGGTAATTTGTAACTATCGACTATGAACACGCTGTAATGGGATGTGTTTCTATCCTCACATACATAGATATAATCACGCCTTTATCCCTAATGGGATAAGCAGAGCGTGAACGACCTAAGCAAAGGTCGTTCCGCCACGTCTGACAAAGTTTGGTGGTTTAATTAAGATATATTTGTAGATATTGTTCTAGTGACAGGTTGTCAGTCCACCGCCTAAATAGCAATATACAGAAACCCTCAGATCCCTTAGCTGGTTTTTAAAGCATGCCCGGGCGGAAATGCACCTGGCACATTCTATGTTTTTCTATGGCTCCCAGTCCAGCATGGAAGGAGGGATCCTCATGTTGGAGCTTAAGGCTGTTAGACTCGTTTTAACCGTTCCACCAGCAGACTAGTAGGTACTCGACGCTCCTTATACGTATGACTGGTCTATCGTAGGTTGTAGTAGTAGTAGCAGTTATATTCAAAATACCTGTTGCCTGTTACCGATTGAAAAACATAGAGTGTGCCTGCTGCGGCTCCTCCATGGCATGCTGTAAAAACTGGCAAAGGGATTCGAAGGTTACTTGTGATTAAGGCGATGGGCTGGTCAACTATTATCCCAATCTCAAATTGTCCTTAATATTTGTCAGTGTCGTGGTGAAACCTACCTGTATATAGCACACTTTTAGTATCGGTTTTAAAATGAAGGGAAGTTGGGATTCCCGTGAAAACTACCCGCGGCTGGTGCAATATCCTGTCCCCTCCCCGCGCTGCCCCTCCGCCCCGAGCCTGTGCAGCGAGCAACCCTCGTTCCGGAACTGACATCCACCTGTCGCCAACAAAGCAAACCTATTATGATGAACGTCACTTCTTCTTTCTACAATAGATGTTCTATCAATATTGTAGAAAGCGGACGCAGCTTTTCCGTCGATCCTGCAAACTTGGAGTCGTCTGAAGGAGGACAATTTCCTCGTCTTGATTTATGAGGCTGGTGGCTCGTTATCGAGATGCCGATACAATCGACGAGCTGGCCTTCCATCATTGTCTCCGGAAATTGTTTGCATTATCTGTGGGTGGTCTTATGCCTGTGATTTTACATAGACTCGACTCGATTGTACTGGGTACGCTATTCGCGCCATTCACTTGACTATACTTGACACTCTGCGCGCAATTTAAGGCTGACAATAGTTGTGAAACGCTAACAATAACATTTATCCGATTGTTGAACTGAAATGTCAAGTACCGATTCAATTTGATAGATTAATATCTTCAAACTGTAATGTTGTATAGCATGCAATAGTGTTCTTTTGGTTGCGTACGAGTCATACATTGTATGGGATGAAAGTCAAATTTTAATTAGATTTCCTTTTAATAATCATAACCTGGTTGTATTTGCAACACGTACTTCTCTGATTACATACATACATATAATCACGCCTTGATCCCTAATTGGGTAGGCAGAGCGTAAACGACCTAAACAAAAGGTCGTTCCTCCACGTCTGACAAAGTTTTGATGGTTTTTTAAGATAGATGTGTAGGCACATTGCTGTAGTGACACTTATTTTATTAGTCATAATTCTATTATACTGAAACCCTCGGATCCCTTAGATGGATTATACAGCATTCACGGGAGAAAATACAGCTGGCACATACTATATTTTTCTCTCGCTTCCAGGCCAACATGGAAGAGTCTCTGGTTTATTATTTAAATAAGTGTTGTTTATCGCTCTGTCAATCTGATGATTCACAATGAATCAATTTACAAATGGACTTCCGAACGCTTCTGAATTTATTAATTAAATAATATTTGGTAGAATGAAAATATTGAATTTAATTTAATTATTTTTTATTAAAATTGCTCTCTGTAATATCTGTCTGCGTAGCCCTTTATGATAAGCCTTTTAAAAATAACCGTAGTCTCTTTATTTAAGGACATCTACATTCACTGTTACTGCCCCACAAATGCTAACATTAAATAATATAGGGTACGAAACGGCCCGAAACGTTTTACCACACGAACAATGACCGCTACGAATAAAAACAAAAAATATATATTTGCATACTAAAAAGTTTTGTTAGTCAGACTATCTCAGCAGCTCTTTTGGGCGGGAGTGCTATTTGACTGGCGACTTTGTCTCGAGGAAGTAGAGGTGTCTATTGTTCGCCCTGCCGCCCTGCCGCCCTGCCGCCCTGCCGCCCTGCCATCGCGAGCTGAGCGTGCACGATCCTGCGAGTCCTTTCTTCTCCTTGCTTTATGGACCTTATTGTTTCCCTCGCAGTGTTTGTTTTGCTTCATTTTCTATAAATGTATGGCAGTTTCGTCCATTCATAGACGCCATCTGTCGGAAATGAGTCAGGACGTTGGGGATGCGGTTTTATGAGGTTTATTATTTTATTATATTTGTTTTGTTGTAATGTAACTATCGGCGGTTGTACAAGCGAATTCAATTGACGCGTGTATGTAATACGATAAGTGGATAAGTGTCGGGTTTGTTGTCATTAGATATTGCCTGTGATACTCCATCCAGCCTTGAGAGACACTTGTATATCAGCATTCTTCAAACGTTGAGGTGACATGACGAAAACACAACGTTCTAAGCAACGATCCATTTATAAAGTAAATAAAATGAATAGATATATTTTAGATTGTGAATAACTTTACTGAAGTAAAAGATAAGATCCAATTAAAGTCTAGTTCTTATTTGATTTGCCGTGAATTCAAAATTTCTAGTAAAAAATATTTTCTTCATTACCTGTACATAATAATTGAAACTCGTTCATAGCGAAGTAATTTCACACTAGATATAAATAGACGCGATAAACTGTACCTATGATAGTTCGGCAAATCGAGCTCAAAGCTAACTAATGCGACTCGATCCCATATTTTTTATCAATAAATTTTATTTTCCTGTTTGGGCAACATTGTTTTTGTAATATCGGGCGAGGGGTAAATCCGGGGCTGTAGCCGCCTCGTCATAAACGCCGCACAAGTCTTGCCAACTACTCACTTATATGATTGCAAAAATATATAAATAAATAAAATAAAAGTTTTTCCATGCTGGACTGGGAGCGAAGGAAAAACATAGAATGTGCCAGCTGCATTTCCTTCCGGGCATGCAGCAAAATCCTGCTAAGGGATCCGAGAGTTTCAGTATATTGCAGTTAAGGCGATGGGCTGACAACCTTTCACTACAGAAATATACCTACATATCTATCTTAAATAACCCTCAAAACTTTGGCAGACGTGGCGGAACGATCTTTGTCTAGGTCGTTTACGCTCGGCTTACCCCATTAGGGATAAAGGCGTGAT
Source organism: Scrobipalpa costella (assembly GCA_949820665.1). NCBI lineage: Eukaryota > Metazoa > Arthropoda > Insecta > Lepidoptera > Gelechiidae > Scrobipalpa > Scrobipalpa costella. The sequence goes on from OX463295.1 coordinate 742,825, forward strand.
TTTAAGTATGTGTATGTAAATAAATGTGTTACATTGAGTTCTAGGTACACAATATATACATATTGTATTAATTTTGTTGAAGAACTGTAATACCAAAAAAAAACGAAGTCGTTTCTAATTGTAGCTTAGCAAAGATTCTTTCCTACTATTTTACGGTATCAAACTTACAAAACATGTGAACTATTATTCTTGGGATCTTTCTTTCTTTTCGAGTCGATCGATCCGATGAACCCGATATTATGATTAAAACCAATTTCTTGCGAAGTATTCACTAATCACTATTGTAATTGTTGGTCTTCCCATGACATGCAGTCTCGTTTGCCATTTCAATCCAGCCATTTCCAAAACTGATTAATCAGTAGTTGATTGTAGTTAGCAACCCCGAGCCGAGCCGGTTGAGCCGGGCGAGCGGGCTTGCCGGATATTGCCCGGCGAAAACGGATTTGTCCGTAAAGCGAATCACGCGAGTTAGCACATCGCTACTGTGCCCGGTTTATTGGTACCCGGCCGGAGTGTGTTTGACAGACTTAATCCCGCCAGCCTTTGGGTCTTGGTCGCGGTCCCGGTCTAATACCTGCGACTGGGACCGGTGTCGTCGCTTAGCCCTTACGATACGTCCTACACCAAGTTACGTATTTTAAAGTGCCGAATTCCGAAATATTATCCTGCATCTTCAGAAATATTATATGCCATCCGAAATGTAACTTTGACCAAACGTTAGAGATATTGTTAATAGAAATAACTTTTGTAAATAGCTTTACGTTTCTTTGTTGGAATGTACTAGCTGTAGCTAGTTTTCTTCCCAACCGGGAAAATTATTCTAAAAGTCAAAAGAAAGGAGTCAGGAACTTGGATCCTAAACTCTTTTTGAGTACCGGTTTATTCGGCGATAGCTGCAAGATCGTGCATCCAAGAAACTCTGCAAACTCTGTAATAAATATCTATAAATAAAGAAATTAAAAAAAACATTAGATTACAAGTCGAATCAAACATGCCCTGGTGATGAGCGATTTGCACTGCCCGCTAGTGGGCGCGGGCGGACCACGCGTGGGCAGTGCGCGGCTGTAAATCCCCACAACGATGGTGCTGCGTTGCGAAGATCGCACGCGATGTCCAGAGAACCCAATCAGAACATAACCGTAATATTACATACTTAAGTATACGGGACGAAAGGGTCAGTGTCCCGAAAACTGATAGGGGCTGCTCAGACAACGAAACTAAACAACTTTCACCGGGAAATTCTTTCATGTTTATGTTATTTTGTTTTTCACTTCCTGAAAAAATATCTTGCCGGTAGTTGTTCAGTTCCGTTGACTGAGCAACTCCTGTCAGTATGCAGGACGCTGTCCCGTATAATCACGCTCGTAATATCCCTACCGGAACGGTACCTCTTGAAAACTATGTCTGACAATTGCTGGAGTTTATAACTTCTATCGCCTAAATGCAACAATGCAAAACAATCGAAAAGAATAGTTGCGCGGGCCACTCATCAAAACAAAAAAAAAAAAACATTATGCAATATTTCTTAGGGAAAGTTGTTCAGATTCACTACTTTAAAAAAAATCTTAAGCCGCTTTCTATAAAATTGTGTTCTTTAACTTTATTCTTCTCTGACCTTGAAACAATCGAATATTAAATCTGTTATTCGAGATAGCCGGAAATGTTATCTAAGCCTTTAGGAAGTTAGTTGAAGTTTGTAGTTGATGTATCTTGAACAGCTAGTTAAGTTAAATTAAAGTTGTGCTAAGTTACGAGTAGTTCTGGCTGCCAAAATACTTGTACTTGTTCACGCTCACCTGGTGAAATTTCAGACAAGAGAAACCGCTACTTTCCTTCTAGTTAAATCAGCAACTTTTCATGAAATGTCAAAAACACTTCATTGTATATAAATTGCGACGCATGACGTCACTTCTTGATAAATACTTCTATATTTTTAACTCGTTTATCTAAATGTGCATTTCTTGAAAATCGGAGATCCTCAATATTTTAGCCATCAGATTTAAGTATAAACATTTAGTTTTTTTTGCTACCCAGTCAACACGCCTATTGAATGTATAATATAACAATTGTTTTTGATCAGGTTACATAAGCTTTTATAAATACTTACCTTTTTAAATTCTCCCTTTATGAGTTCTTTTTCGTGGTAATTAGTAGATTTTCCCTATGTTACCTATTGTTGGTTAAATTAGCTTTCTCATGGTGTGTTTTTTTAATACAATACATTTAGAAGTTTGAGTTTAAAATATTCAAAAATATTTACATAGTTGAAGCTCTCGCTTTGATTGAGAATAGTTCATACGAGTAGAAAGTTAGTAAAACTGATCTCACAGTAATGAAAACATCAAAATACCGACGCACTACAATGCCAATTCAGAATCGAATCTAAAATACTAGTTCGTAGAGTTGAAGCATATCAAAACACCAGTTCCAGTAATGAAAACATATCAAAATACCAAATGGTAGTGAACAAGGGGATTGCCAACAGAGCTTTCAATTTTGGCTTTTGTGGATCATTTAATTGAAAATGGGAAATTTCAAGAATGCAAGAATTTTGCAACAGTATAACAATATATAAAATTAGAATTCCGAATATCCCACTATTTCACTATAAAAATACCTGCATGTTTGTTTTGAAGCGAAGAATTCGTGTTATTTTTATAATTGGACTGTAACACCTGTAAATGTCTGCCATTTTTTTTATATTAATATGTAGGTAAAGAGAGCCCGATGGTGAAGGGCCGGTGCCTCCTGAGCGGGGAGGTCGTGGTTCTAATGCCACCACGTACCAATGTGTTTTTAGGGGTTTTCGAAATTCATATGTACGTTTATTGAGCGGTTTCTCCGTGCTTCGGAAGGCACGCTAAGCCGTTGGTCCCGGTTAGTATCGTTTGAATTGAATTGAATATTATTTGTTAAGCCATATCAGATGCCAGTGCTAAGCAGCTAATCTAGGATTGGGTCTGGTTTCCCTTTTGGGTTGCGGAGGTCAGATGACAGTCGCTCTGTGTAGAAACCAGTACCCTCGTTCAATCTTTTAGACTAGGTAGCCATACGCACACAACACATACGCAATAAGGCTAGAGAGATGATGATGATGATGATTTAAAATGTAGGTAGAAAGGATAATGATAAGTGTAACTGTATGTTTATCAATTAAAAAAAATCCCGATTTACCTTTTGAAATCATGTCTGATGATAGAGTAATTTATTACGCCGCTGACGAACTACTTACCCTGTAAGGTGGTTAAGTAAGTAGTTTGTTTTGCGGTCACAATCTGGACTATTTCTGCTGCAGGCTGGGGTATGTAATTATGTCGCTAATGTGACCCATTAGCTTGTAAGGTAAAGGCTGGTGCACACGGAAGCGCAGATAAGCTATCGGGATGTAATTACGGTTATCAGCGCCGACTGTAGCCGGTGTGACCGACGCCTTATCACAGTCTACACTCGGGAACAGTATAACGTCTATGTATAAGCGCCGTCGCATTACCTATCAAGAAAGACGATTCTGTCCTTCGGAAAGCACATTCATTTTTGGTAGTTTAAAACTCTACCATTAGAGTTTATCGGGTCGTACGCGTACTTGACAGCCTCTTAAAGAGCAGAAGAAGGGTTTAAGAACTATTGTGTTTTTAAAAACCTACGAGAGCTAAGGAATTCAGAACAAAGGACGTCATTTGTTTGAACGCGTTTTACTGTTTATTTCCCTCTACTGTGAGTGTTCTCACTATGGTCATAATCATAATTAAAGGACTTATCATACTGGGTCGTTCACTTGTCGGTTCGTGTTAGACAAATATGGAAAATAAATATCACTAATGATCAACTAATCGTGTCAACTAGGATCGTAGCAGTAGGTAAATTATATACTTATACAGTGTTAATGTTATGGTAATTTAATAATGTGAAAACCTCAGGGGACAATGTAAAAACAATGTAAAAAACCTAGGTAGCTACTCAATAAATACACCGACATTCCCATACAAAATGACGATCAGATAATTTGTATGCGGATGAGTTTTTTGCTTGAAGTAGGATTTTTTTACATATTTCTATGAGATATTATGTCGAAACTAAAACACACCCTGAGCTATGGCACGTAATTAAATGAGCACCCTGTATAACTAACTGGGCCTTGTCGTGTCCCTAATGAATCGATCGAGATAATTTGTCGTGGCAATAGGCGACATTCCTGTACAGGCTGACTACAGGTTTACTTGTCAAAGTAACTGGCATGCCAGCCGGCGAGCGTAGTCGCGCTAGACCGGGCTGCATACGGGATGCGCCCCGGACCAGTTCATCGGGATTTTTAGGGATCCGTACCCAAAGGTCACACGGCCCGGCTAGATCTAAGTGGGAAGGGGTCGCGTACCAATGCGTTGAACAGACTCTATTCGAAAGGCACTGAATGAAGCAATGCTACAAACTGTCATTCACGTGGCTGAATATAAAGCGGCCTGGAGTAGGCAGTGGTCTCATGGAGAAGATCGTAAGGGCGCTAACAGACTCTAATTATTTACCCGCTGTCCGTCTCTCTGGTAGTAGGTGCTCGGGAGGAGAGGGACAGGGACGTATTAAAGAACTTGCAGAGAGTGCACTATTAGAAAACGCGCTTCAAGCATTTACCACTGCACTCCCGATGTTTCGGCGGGTTTGCCTAGCGGCGGCGAGCAGGGCCATGGATGGTTAGTGGCTTTGCCCGTCTGTCTGTGTGTATCTCATGATGCGTAAATGTTATTTTGTAACCGCAAACAATAAAAAATAAATGGGAAGCCCCCTAGTAACGCTAAAAGGACAAAGCACCTATAAAATCTTGTACAAAAGGACGGCATCCTCTTTCGCGATTCTGACTTGCATTTGACCGTTTTTTAGGATTCCATACCTAAAGGGAAAAAACGGGACTCTATTATTGAAACTTCACTGTCCGTCCGTCTGTCTGTCCGTCTGTATCTTATGAACCGTGAAAGCTAGACAGTTGAAATTTTCGCAGATTATGCGTTCCTGTTGCCGCTATAACAAAAAATACTAAAAACAGATTAAAATCAATATTTAAGGGGGCATCCATACAACAAACGTGATTTTCTCTATCACTGCAGGCTGTATCTTATAAACCGTGATAGCTAGATAGTTGGTATCTTCAGCGATTATGCATTTTTAATGCCACTATATCAACAAATACTAAAAAAAAGAATTATATATTTAAATCCATACAATAAACGTGTCTTTTTGCATTCTCTCATTTATTTATTATTGTATAAATAATGTTACGTGCGGAACCTTTCTTGCGTGAGTCCGACTCGCACTTGGTCGCTTTTTATATCTGTCGGCGCGCAATTTGCATGCAGATTTAGGTGCGGCTGCGCCCCTCCCCGCTATTACATCTCGCACTCGGCATCACCAGATTCTCTCTGGCGCCCTGTGAGTATGCAAATGTTTGGATACATGAACACACACACGTGCGCAAGTGTCGTATTATTCCTGTGGAGTAACGGACACTGGTCGACTCACACGCAGATAGTAATGAGACCTTTTTGCTGTTGTTACTTAGCGTGCGTAAGACCTCCAACGTTCAAGTACTAGACTATGCTATGGCAATAACTTTAATCGTGGCATCAAGAGTTGGTTCTCTGTACATACATACTTATAGTGACGCCTTTATCCCTAATGGGGTAGGCAGAGCGTAACAGCCTAAACAAAGGTCGTTCCGCCATGTCGTCTGACAAAGTTATGAGGGTAATTTAAGATAGATTTGTAGGTTATTTATTTATTGCTGTAGTGACAGGTTGCCAACCTATCAACCCTCGGATCCCTTAGCAGATTTTTACAAAATGCCCGGGAGAAAATGCAGGTGACACATTCTATGTTTTTCTCTCGGTCCCAGACCAGCATGGAAGTACTTATTTAATTCATCGAGCCAGGTCATAAAAACTTCCAAACCAGAGTACTGTTTTATGTTCACTCATTCCGAAATAAAATGGAGATAAGGAGTTATTGACAGACGAGACTCGTCCCGCACCAAAACTAAAAAATAAACAGAATAGATCACGTGACTTCTGTTAACTGGCTGCAGTCGAGGAATAAATCAGCTATAACGTGAAATCATCTTCTTATCAAGTAGGTTGAGCTTGAGCTTTTCTTTCATGCTGAACTGCGAGCGAGAGAAAAACATAGAATTTGCAAGCTGGATTTCCTCCCGGGCATACTGTAAAGACCCCTTAGTTGGTTTTTGTTTCCGAAGGTTTCAGTATATTGCAATATATACGATGGGGTGACAACCTGTCACTACAGCAATTTATCTACAAATCCATTTTCAATAACCCTCAAAACTTTGTCAAACGTGACGGAACGTCCTTTGTTTAGGTCGTTTACGCTCTGCCTACCCCAATAGGGATAAAGGCGTGATTATATGTATATATGAGCTTGAGGTTATTGAGGGATCTCAAGCTCATCCGATTCCCAGCGGCGCGGTGATGCTGCGTCGCGACCTGCTATGCCGACGTCTCATGTAAATTACTTGATTACACAGCAAATTGACACCGCAATTTGTTGCCCACTGAGATACTCCAAGCGGCGGTTAATAAACCGCACGTTTCCTATTACCCACAGTTTAGATTATGCACAGGGTTGAGAGCTCGTCTCGTAGTGCATGTTGCGTAAATGCAATATCGTCTGACACCCCCTTAATGACCTGGAAGCGGAGACGACTGCAGCTCGAGAGAATCTTATATTACAGCAGTGCAGCAACCCGCGTCTTATCACTGCACCTGATATTCCAGATTTAAAATTGTAAAATCATATCTGAAATAGGAAAGACGTTATGAAGGATGATGCAATAATCTGACGCGCCGTGCCGTGTGTTGTCGCCTTATTGCATCTTTTTTAAACGTGTCTCGAAGCAGGGGACGCGATATTGAAAATATTTATAAAGAGCTTTCAAATAAAGAGCGGATTGAGCTTATTGCTCGCGATAGCGATTATTAAATACTTCCTCGCTTCCCCGATCCTTTACGACAAAAGCATCGCGTTCTTTTCGAAGTCTTAATAAAAATTAATAAGATAGTTTGAAATGTGCTCGTAGATATTGTTACGTTCTCGATGTTTCGCTCTTGACGATGCGGGCTTGAGTTTCGAGATTAGATTAACTTAAACGCTGATTTACAGACTTCTTTATTGACTTTTGCTCACAAACGTGTGACAGTCCCATTGTCATTTCAGCATTCATTTCGTTCGTCATGACTCCAGAATCTTTTTACTATCTTCCGCCTCACTCTGAGATTCTCGGTTTCTTTTACTAATATCTTTCTAGAAAATATCTGACAAGACAATCCTGGTTACCGCAGTTTTGAAGGCCAGCCATAGATAACATAACGACGGAGTAGTTTCTTTGATTAACTTTAAATACCTGGGCCGTCGCAATATCTAGATCATAGAAATTATCACTTGGTGCTCTAACTAGGTATCACGACCTTGCTCTATTTCGATGTTATGTTTACATTCGTGATATTTTACAGCTCGGGACACAGTGTGCTATACTACACGGCGGATGCGCGCAAACACGGATGCTATGTTTATGATGTAGCTTTTTATTTATACAGGGTGTGGTGTGGGAGCCAGCGAAATTACCGGCACATGAGAATACACGTTAGGTTTCACGGTGAGCAATGTACTTTGCTGAACTAAAGTCTACTCTAGTAGGATAGTAGGTAAGGATTAATGGTTCACCAGCAAGCAGGCGGTATGCATGTTTGTTACTGTTCGGTATAAAAAAAACAAAGCAGAGGACTTTCAAGGTATTCCATAAGTTTCGCTTAGACATACAAGCCCTACCATGGCCGCCACAGGCCTAAGTTTAGCAATAAGCCACCGTCACCGTGTCAGCGTTGTTGCAGCTGCGCACGACGCGGCGTTACGACACCGGGCCGCGTGCGCGGGCGCCGCTGCGCCGCCACGCCGCGTGCCCACCGGCGCCGGCGCCGCCGCTGTCTAGCACCACAACTGTTCGCACTTCATTAGGCATAAAAGGATTTATCAATGCAGGAAATAGGCCGGTTGAGAAACAATGCTGACAGTGCCCGCAAAATAATGCAATTGCACGTTATATCACGGCACGTTAAGCCGTCGGTCCCGGTCGCTGTCTCTGATAGCGGTCGTTACAAAACTACACCCGTCAGCTATAAATAAATAATCTATATTAAAATATTAATCAGAGGAAAGATTTGTATTTTTGTGTGTATGTTTGTAACGAATAAACTCAAAAATTACTACAGATTTCAAAAATTCTTTTACTATTAGAAAGCTACATTCACCCTGAGTAACCGTGGGAAAATATCTGATTCCCACGGGAAAACTCATTAAATAAATGGCGGGTGAAACAGCGGCGTAAATGGCTAGTAATAAATAAAATATTTTATTTCGGGTACAAAGTCCCATACCGAGTACAATACAATTACGGAATGAAAATAAACTTACTTAGGCCCGTATTTATAAGCAGTACTTAAGAATCACAGATAAATTGACTTCGAATCAGAAATGTCAATATTGCTCTTAATCTTAAGATAGCTTTACAAACACGGCTCTTGGTTACACAAATAAAAAATCTATCCATCTATCTATATCAGCCTATATCTACCCACTGCTGATGATATGCTTCTTCTTAATAAATAAATATTAACAACTATTAGGCGGTCTAAAAAGCTCTTAAAATTGGGTTTATTCCAGTCGTTCAACGACTCTTAAGTAGATTCGCCACCTCTCGTCTGGGTATCCTGGTGTCTCCTCGTCTGGTCTGAATGATAGAATATGCTGTACGGCGATTCTCTATTTCTGGACGACATTTAGTAGTTGAACTCCGAGCTGATGCTGAAACGCGAGAGCACATTGTAGTCCACGAATAGCAGCTAAATGGAACGCTTCGGTTAATGGAAGTATCCTGTTTGCAATATTAAACTATACTAACAATAAGTAGAATTGGTCAGTCCCAAAATATGCGTTCGTTCGTTCGTTAAAACTAAAATGAAAGATGACTATGTACTAAATCGGTAAAAAAAATATTGGCGTAGATCGAGGCTTTTGAAATGCAACTAGACTACTGGTTTGTAGTACTAATACATATTCTGTGCTACTGGTACATGCATAGATATAAACGCCTTTATCCCCAATGGGGTAGGCAGAGATCGTAGTTTTGAGAGTTATTTACGATAGATATGTAGGTATGTTGCTGTAGTGGCAGGTTGTAAGCCCATCGCCTAAATTACAATATACCGAAATCCTCGCAACCCTTAGCTGATTTTTACAGCATGCCCGGGAGGAAATGCAGCTGGTATACTCTATGTTTTTCTCTCGCTCCCAGTCCAGCATGGAAATAAATAGTATCACTACATAGTATAAAGCAAAGTCGCTTTCTCTGTCCCTATATCCTTATCTATGATTAGATCTTTAAAACCACGCAACGGATTTTGATGCGGTTTCTTTTAGTGGATAGAGTGATTCAAGAGGAAGGTTTATATGTATAATACATGCATAATATAGTAGAGAAACACTGATGATTTCCGTGCGAAGCCGGGGCGGGTCGCTAGTTATAAATCTAACAAGGCCCTAATGTTATATCCCGTAGGCTACAGTATCGCAGCTACATAGCTATGTTGGCATCCCTGAGGAGCTCAGAGCCGCCGAGCCACATCCTAAAAAATATCTCCTCAGAATACATGAGCCACATAATCTCATGCCTCGCTGACTTAGGCCGCCCACACACGAGCAACGCCAACCCAACATCACACTTGAAAACACGGTATTCTAGATCACTTATGTGAATGTGATTTCAGTGAGTCAGTAATTGAAATTAATTCATAACTTTATGTTCACAAATTTAGCGAATAATCTAACTATTGGTTTTGGTACAGTACCTAACAAACACCTTAATTTTAGTTCTGTTTATTGATGTATGTTTATGAGAACGATGTGTTCACCTATAATTGTCTTTTAAATTAGTGATTTTAAGTTAAGATATAATACTGTAATGTTTAATTTAAAAGATGTTGGTGTTCCTACTTATGATAAAAATAAAACACATGCACTTAAACTAACATCCTCATTTATACTATTAAACTTCAAACTAAGTGCATATTTGAAGTTTTAAATTTGCCTTTTACAGAAAATAGCGAAATGCCTTTTGTAAAACGAAGTAAAAATAATATTAAGAAGTTTTCTTCAAAGGCTAGGAGTTTGAAGGCGGCCTTAAGTATTTTCCTTTATTGAAAATTTCTTTGGAAACAAGTTGGTTGTTGTCCTTTTTGTGGCGGCTGCTAACTAGTAAACTTATAATTGTAAGAGGCTTCTCTTGGAGCTTCGCTGTTAAAACTAGTTTATATAAAATAGGAACTGAATTTATTAGAATAAGTAGTATTTTCGATAGTGTAGTGTCAGCCTAAGTTTCCGTAATATTTCTATGATGTGAATGTGACACGTAACTGCGGAGATACGCGCGTCCCCCGCGCGGCATACGGGCGGGCGCCGTGCGGTTATCGCGCGGAGATCGGCCGGCTGCGGGCAGATAGCGGACACTACCCGCCCGGGACATCCCCGCACCCACCCCGCACCCCGCACCACTCACCCGCGGTCCGACCGCACTCTTATCAACTTTTAGATGGACTTCTATAATCTACATGGTGATGCGACCATGTAAAATCTACTTTTGTCGTTTGCGCTGTGTGTTGAACGACTCGATTGACGCTGGTTTTAAAATGTCCTTTAGCGTACTTTTTTTTTTTTTTTTTATATTTGATAGGCAAAAGGTGATAACTTGGTGGATATCGAACTCACGTCCTCCGGTATCGAAACACGAAAGCTCAGTACGCAGACCATAGATGCAGTCCAAATATATGAAGAACATATCCATCTCGTTTTTATTTGATTTGGAGAGTTCATACTTACAGAGAATACATAACTTTATAACAATTAAATTAGGGATATTCAGTGTAGTTTATTTACGCCGCGCCGTGATGTCTTACGACCGGTCTACTGGGCGGCTGGGCGCTGGGCGGGTATCGTCCGCCTTATCGCGAGACCGATCTGCGGCGTCGGCCCGCGGCCAACACCTCCCCCACACACGACTCTTACACGCGTGTGCATGTAGTATGTGCTGTAGTTTAACCGGCCACAGCCATACCACAGAGAATCTACAACACCGGAGTGTCGCACCGACAACGAGATAGTTATTAACTTACGCATACACTCTATCCTTGCTCCGTCCTCTGCAAACTTTATCCAATCAACCCGTCGAAACTTATAGCTGCGACTGCGACTCGAGCTCATTGCTGGATTTCCTCAAAAGAGAATAGGATTGTTTAAGTTTGCCTCTAACCGCGGAATAGTTGAATCCGCAGCACGCGCCGTTTGAGCTATGGCATTGTAATGTTGGCTGTAGGTTGAAGTGAATGGCTGAACGTGCGCTAAGCTGTGCAGCGACGGCGTGGCGTGTACAGCACATGCAGCGCGCGTGAGATGCCTGCGCGATATTGTCCCACACGACAAATCTCTTAATGCATATGGTCTGGGTTTCAAGAATTCGCACGCGTGTCTTTAAGGTAACTTTGAGCGAAGATTCCTGCATCTCAATTATTCGAGATTTGCAAAGTTATGACACCGCGTAGGCTCTTTGTTTGGTGTACGATGCTTGCCATGTCTAGACTTCTCCCTAAGTTTCCTTTGGGTGAAATTCGGCAACCCGCTCGCTTAACAACTTGGCTAAAATATAAAGTTCCTCTCAGGTCTACCAATTATAGTAAGGAATACTATAAAGTAGCAGCACCCACACTGTACCACGAATTGTCAACCGATATTTCTAGATTGCTTGATGATATAAAGCATAGACAAAAGTTATAATACTCTTAAATATTACTTACTAGACCTGAACATTAATGATGCTATTTCTTGGTATTAAATTATATGTATATCTATATATCAGTTATATTTTTTATAACTGTATTCCAGATTTAGTTAACTTTTTATGCATTTTTAGAAATCGATTGTTTTTTTAAATTTTTATTCACCCTGTACAGGGGTTAATGATGTTTTAATGGAAGAACTGCCACCTCCTAGTTATTTACTAGAAGTAACTAGCCCTAGCACAGACCCCGGTCTTTTTGGGCTGTTACTGTCAATTTACATTATATGAATATTGCGCATTGTGATCAGTTTTCAACATGGTTCTATACTTCCATATCCTTATTACCTAAATGTGATAAGAACGTAATCTAGGAATGTCATATGTTAATAAATAAATAAACTGACGCACTTATTTAAAATTGATATACAGGTTGTAAGAGACAGTTACCCGCTGATTGATTTAACGAAACTGAACAACTTAAGCAACCATATTTATCAGCAAATGAAAAGTCAAATGACTTCCTCGAACAAATTGTCTGATTGACGAGGTTATTTTGTAATTTGTGTGGGCAGTCAATTTAAGATCAGTCTTTTACTGTATAAGTGAATAAATTCAGCGAGTATCAAGTGATCGTTATTATTACTTCCATGCTGGCCGGGGAGCGAGAGAAAAACATAGAATGTGCGTGCTGCATCTCCTCCCGGGCATGCTGTAAAAACCAGCTAAGGGATCTGAGGGTTTCTGTATATTGCAATTTAGGCGATAGGTTGACAGCCTGTCACTACAGCAATGTACAAATATATCTTAAATTACCCTCAAAACTTTGTCAGATGTGGCGGAACGACCTTTGTTTAGGTCGTTTACGCTCTGCCTACCCCATTAGGGATAAAGGCGTGATTATATGTATGTATCAAGTTATCGACATAATCGCGTAGTTAAAGGATAACTAAGTATTACCAACATTACAACTAAACAATGTCCCGCAAGTCTGTTATTCCCATGGGGACAATTCTAGTTTAAACGATACTTACCTCAGTTAATGGTGATGGATCATGTTCTCCATTCTGCTTCAACCAGCCGAGAGCTTTACTTGAAAACAACAACTTTGCTCTCTTGGGAGAAAATTTAGATATTTTCATATTTTTTTTTATATATTTGTATTTAGAAAAGTAATTACTTACAAAGGTACCTAATTTGTAAGTGTACACTAAATTACCTTCTCATTGCCTTGAAAAAAGAATTTTCTCCGATTTTCATCTTAAACTAATTTCTTTGGACAAATAACAGCGATTGTTCAAACGACTCTTTCTCTAATTCGTTACAAATTGTTTAAACTTAAGACTATTCTGTTTGATTAAACCTCTCTGAACTTTAATGAAATACCCACGCCGAACTCCTTGAGAAACTCAATTTGAAATCTTTAAATGGTGGAACAAAGAAGAAAACCGTTGAAATGTTGAAACTAAGTAGGAGAGCGACCGCGGAAACAATCATTCTATTAGGAGAAGTTGGCGATTCAATGGTATCGAGAGCGGTGAATGGGGATGGGGGGGGGGGGCTCAAAACGGGCGCAGTCGATCCCACAGTTATTAATTTATTTCATTTTTCTAATGCACTTTTAGTATTTCACAAAGGAACAAACTCACGCCTCATTAAAATGAACAACTGAGTCGAAAGGAAACGCTCATAGTAAGTTTGCGAGAGAAACTTTCCATGAATTCTTCCTTTCTTCCCCTCTTGACTCGCGCTCTCTAAGTAAACACTATTATAACTAAGTATAACGCTAGGTATGCACTTAACAACTTTTCAAATAAAACGCCAAGTTAAAACAAGGACAGATGGTTAAGACGAAATATTCCCGTTGGACTGTTTCTCTCCTTTTATTTTAAGGCTTCCGACGTCATATCCATTTCCCACCTCAAGTTCGTTAATATTATATTTCTTTCGAGCGACCCCCTCGCCGTTAACAGCGTAGTTTTCAAATTGGCTGATTCCACGGGAAATTCCCAAAAACCCGCCGAAAAACGAATTTATAATGTAGCCGAAGTTAAGTTAAGTTTTGATTGATCTTATCAACGCTTTCTAAACACGACATTCCGGAGTGGATGTAAGTTATGAACTCCTTCTCATTTGATTTCTATTATGTACGCTTGAACAGCTCCGAAACCCTCGGGAAACGAATCAGAGTAAAGAGGCTTTCAATGATCGAATTTGAAATAGCAATGATGCGTGGTACGTGATAAGCGAGTAGCATTTCTAGTACGCATCGACTTCGAACGTGTTGTTGAGGCGGCGGGCACACGGGCCCCACACACCGCTGCCGCCCCGCCGCTGCCCCGCCGTCGCACCGCCGCGCCGTCGCCGTCCAATTTGAACGCGCTATTAGGCGGCGGCGCGCGGGTCTCGTACGACCCCTCATCCGTCAACTGCGCGATACTGAATTCTAAGCAGCCGCAGATATACAACCAGCAGGAAAGGACCACGCGTGCCATTCAAAAGAAAACACTTTTTCTCTCCAAGGTTAGATCTGATAGTCAAGAATGCATGCCGACAAACCCCTATTTTTCACTTCGATGCCGGTAATAGTTCTATTGGCAGCTACCATGTTAACACAACTATGAAATCCACCTTCGCTTTTTAGCTTTGTTTATACAGTTTGCTTTGGTGACCTTACACGGGTGACACCTTTATGTTTGCAATGGAGTTAAATTCGAAATGTTTATTGGAGTGTAAAAAGGAAATAAATTTCTTGTATTCTGTAATTCTTTAAGTATGTATAAACCTACAGTCTGCATTCGTAGGCGGATGTCGCAAGAAGAAAGTACAAACATACAAATATATAAACACGCCTTTATCCCTAATGGGGTAGGAAGAGAGCGTAAACGACCTAAACAAAGGTCGTTCCGCCACGTCTGATAAAATTTTGAGGGTTATTTTAAGATAGATTTGTAAGTATATTGCTGTAGTGACAGGTTGTCAGCCTAAACTACTATATACTGAAACCCTCGGATCCCTTAGCTGGTTTTTACAGCATGCCTAGCAGGAAATGCAGCTGGCACATTCTATGTTTTTCTCTCGCTCTCAGGCCAGCATGGAAGTAAGAAGAAAGTAGACATCTAAATACATCGTGATCGCTCATTCTGTGTTACGTAAACCTTCGTGCGACCACGTGGTCGAAGCGTTTGTTATCTACTTATCTTATCTGATTTCATTTACGCCTTATCTGTACAAAACTAAGAAATATAAGTGATTGGAATTACACAATAGATTTCGATATATTTTAATTTACGCTGAATAAATCGGAAGGCTGTATAATTTCTATGTCTTTGTACAGCTACCCCCGCGGTGGGAATCGTCGGCATAATGCGGCTCGCCCGATACATATTCCCCTATAGGTACAGTACGGGGCCATTAATACTGCACATCGTCACTTACAAAGAGACAGGGACGTTTAAATAATAACGCTCTATATAAAGCCGAACTTATCCGACTTGCAATATTTATGATTATGAGGGTGTACTGTAGCCCAAGCCCTTTTGACGTGAAGACCCTTCTGACGTGAGGTGCAAGTTTTGGGCAAATGAGTGTCCACATTCACTGTACCCCCCCAACGAAAACCTGCTTCCAAGTTATAAAGAACCTTAGCCAATCTGGAGAAATCTATAGGCTTAGGACGCAGGTTGGCCACAGCAAAGACAACCTGTGCCGATGGAGTTACTCTAGTAGTGCAGACGCCAGCTGTGAATGTGGAGAACCATTGCAAACCATGGCGCACCTTACCAACTGTCCCGCGTGTCCGACCACCTGTCTCGCGAGGACTTGCTTGATAGCAACCAGAGATACACTACGGTAGCCGCTTTCTGGGCAAGCATGATTGTGTTCCTGCCGTGTTGGTGCCGACACGAGAGAAGAAGAAGCAACGAGTCCAACACCCCGACGGAACCGATAGCTCCGATCAGCGCCTCATCTTGTTTAGAGGAAGTCGAGTTGGGCACCGGTTGTGGTTGGGTGTTATACACTCAACATGCCAATCACACAATAAACATTAAACACAGGATAATTCTCGACCACAAACGTGCGATGACCTTCTGATCAGTAACTCATCGTCATTAATAAATCCAAAACATGAATACTCAATTCGCAAAAATAAAACTTGAGCTACATTGTTTAGTTATTTATTTATTAAATTTCAAATTTGAAAATTTTCCGTGGACACCCTACTACTCTATACATTGTCTAATCGAAGTGGTCATTTCTTCTATGCTAGACTGGGAGCGAGAAAAAAAACATAGAATGTGCCAGGTGCATTTCCTCCTGGGCATGCTGTAAAAACCAGCTAAGGGATCCGAGGGTTTCAGTATATCGTAATTTAGGCGATGGGCTGACGCCACTACAGCTATATAAAGTTCGTTTTTTTAACGTTGAGTCATCGATACCAACATGTTTTGCGGCTCATAAACATCTTTCTCTTTGCAACTTAGTAAAGGTTTAAATTTCGGACTCGTAAGCAATAAACTTGTTACAAACATATGTTTTGCGGTTGACTTTCTCTACAGTTTTAAAGAAAATGCTGATTATGGGCTACAAAATAAGTTGGTATCGAGAACTCACTTAAATAAACGAACTGGACCTACAAATCTATCTTAAATAACCTTCAAAACTTTGTCAGACGTGGCGGAACGACCTTTGCTTAGGTCGCTTACACTTTGCCTACCCCATTAGCAATAAAGGCGTGATTATATGTATGTATGTAATACTTAGGTATGTGGTTGTCAGGTAATCGCCTAAACTGCAATGAAACCTTGGACTGTCTCTTCCAATTTCTTCAGTACGCCTGCAAAACAAGCAACTGAAAAATTCTATGTTTCGTTTTATTACTCCCGACGAATCTCCCGATACAGTGTTGAATAGGAGGAAAACGTTATCGCGCTTTGAAAAAGCATGTATCTCTTGTACTATCTGTTTTGGTTGTCTCTTCCGAATCATACGACCATTAAACAAACGCAGCGCATATTCAGATGGCCACTAACGGCTCGTTTCACTCGGATTACATTTGCCGTTGTTATTAAAGGCAACTAATATGTGCGGTGGGCGATAACCGGCATCTGTGGCCACGTTATTGCCAGTAACTAGCCGGCCGGAGATATGCCAACTATCGGTCGGTGTTCGTATGCGTCGACGGTCGGGGCGAAATCAGGTTTTTGAATAAAGTCTATTTTCTTACTTACATGCTGAATGTGAAGCGACAAAAAAATGGGAATAGGAATATACAGGCGATATTTTGTAATTTGTGTTTGAGGGATGGCATTTAATTTTTATACAAGCCTATTTGTTTTAGATCGCATGTTTTAGCTATAAGTGAATGCCTTTAGTGTTCATTAGTCCTGTAAACACTGTTGGCGTCGCCGATAAAAACATATTTCAATTTAATTATTTTTTCAATAAATACTTCTTCTCGGGTATACTACAGAAATTATTTTAACACCCTTTTAACTAAAATTTAGAAATGTAACAAACTTTTTTTGGGTATTTTTTTTGTATAAAAGTAAACTGGAATGTCCAGTTTAATGTGGCTTATTGAACAACGGTTTCAATTTTAATTCTGTTGTCCAGGAAGGTAAAATTAAGTCCATTGTGTAAGTATTCGGTCACAATGCTATTTCGAATAGATGTTTTTTTATTGCTTTTTATTGAAATCCCGGTTTAGTTATAGCTCTGCTACATATCGCATTGGAATCCATTGAAACCGTAATAAGTAGTAGATGACTTGTATCTGCAAATATAACGAGCTTACAGCGAGGTGGGAGGCAGACCTGAACCAATGGGTGTGTTCTATTTATTATACGTGAATAGGTATTCTTATCTTATAGTATCCATGTACTCCTTCCATTCTGGACTGAGAGCTAGAGAAAAACATAGAATGTGCCAGCTGCATTTCCTCCCGGGCATGCTGCAAAAACCCGGTTAACGGATCCGATGGTTTCTGTATATTGCAATATAGGCGATGGGCTGACAACCTGTCACTACAGCGGTATACCTACAGATTTATCTTAAATAACCCTCAAAACTTTGTCGGAAGTGGCTAAACGACCTTTGTTTCGGTTGTTTACGCTCTGCCTACCCCATTAGGGACAATCCATGTATAGTATGGACTGGATCATGTATGTTTTTCAATCAACAAACTGGTCTAGACACGACAATACCAGATTTAACACTCATAATCTGTAATGTTTGAAATTGTCAAAAAATCCGGTGCGGTGGATTATGCATAGACAAGTGAAGTGACCGCAGTACGGTCAGTCAGAGCTGTAGCAGCGGGCTGGAGGCTGGTGTACATCCTGGTGTAGAGAATAGCAGGGAAACATGATCCGCGCGGCGAGGCTGCGGCGTGGCAAGGTCACTACCGCGCTGCCACGCACCGCCACGGCCGCAACATCTTACCTGGACGTAGTATTTACACTCAGAAATGGAAATGAAGCCGGCAACTACGCGAAACAGCGAAACTTTGTAAATATTTTCTATTATTCGGAGACTTCGTCCACCTTGAAAACTAAATAAATCTGCGAATTGAATGGAAGTCGCACACAAACTTTCCTGCCTGCATACTGTAGTCTGAAGTGCAGAAGTTTTCAAGTAGACACTTGAATTATTCATACTTTTGCAGTACTAAAGATGACTTTGCCTGGGTCGCTTACGGTCTTAGCCATAAATACTTAGGTACATCAATAATCGTAATAGGTAATGTGGTTTCAGTGCTGCTTAAAGCACGTTGAGTTTAACAGGCTTCAAGACTATAGTTTAAATAAACTCTGGCATAATATTAACGTTTGTTTTGTTTTCCATTACAGCGTGTACGCTCGTTCACCAACTCCTTGGACGAGCTGGTGTCACGCGTCCAGGCGGCGGAGGCTGCTCGCGCGTTGTGGCGCGGACCGGGCGATGCGCGCGATGCACGCGCTCAGCTCGACGCCGTGTCGCGTGCGCGCGCTCAGCTGCCACCGCTGCGCCGCGGCTGCGACGAGCTGCACCAGACCGCGCAGCAGCTCGCCAGGGACAACATCCAGCTGCCTGATCATGTGCTCGCCAGGCTCGACGATTTGAACACACGGTAAGCGATGGGGTGATTGGTTTTTGAATATGGAAAAGCCATCCAGCTACAATAGTCCTCCTCCAATGTCATGCTCATCCATCACGTTTGTCAAGCGGATTTGTGAACTTCGAGTTGTAGTATCTACGGTGCTCCTTGACATATCCACACCAGCGGTTAGCAGTTAGCTGAATAGTTTTGACCATCTACCTCGAGCCTGAAGCATCTTTATGTTCCATTTCCAGCGTGAGCGGTCTGTGCGCCGGTGGCGAAGAGCGCGCCCGTCAGCTGGCGGGCGTGGCTCGCGACGGCGGCGCGGGCGCGGCCCAGGGCTTCCTGGCCGGCTCCGTCGAGCCGCCATGGGAGCGCGCCGTCACTCCAGCCAACGTGCCCTACTACATCAAGTGAGAACATTTCTTCCTTTATAGCTTAATTTTTGCAGACTAGCATATAGCCAGTGTCGAGTGCTTTTACCGTTGTCTTCGCCGTTGCATTTGTTTGTTTCTATAATACATACCTCAAGCGAGACTTGTCTTCTGCAGCCACGAGCTGGAGACGACGCACTGGGACCACCCGAAGATGATTGATTTGATGAATTCGCTGGCGGACCTGAACGAGGTGCGCTTCTCCGCGTACCGCACCGCGCTCAAACTACGCACCGTGCAGAAGGCTCTATGCAGTAAGTACTGACTATCTTGCTTAACTTAAGAGTGATGATGGATTAGAAAAGTGTCGGGCGTTGTGACCAGGAGACCGAAGTCCAACCGGACATGTTTGGAACTTGTATATCTGCAGATCGCTGAGAAAACTTTGATACTTGTGTTCTTTGTTGTGAAGCAATCCTTGTTAATACTGAAAATAACTAACTAACGTGTCACGTCGTTCTCTAATCCAAAGCACTTATAATAAACCGAACCCTTCGTATCCATCTGTGGGCTTTCACAGACTGAGATAAAAACAAACAGGTAGATTGATTTTAAAAAGAAAATGTTTCGAACTGTGTGACTGGCGCTTCCAGTCTCCATGATAATTGAAGCCTTTCTTTTCAACAAAATGAGACAAGAGCGTTTGCCAAATGGTCGGCTTAACTCCAACCTTAGCTGCCAAGAAAGTAGGTAATAGTAGAGCCAGCCGAGCAAATTCATAATCTTAGCATTAAACGAATGTGGCCGATATAACCCGAGCTTTAAAACTGCATCATCACACGGGTACGAAATCTTGCGGACTAATAGTCTGTAATAGTCGTGTTTGTCACTTTTAAGAAAAATTGATGATGTCATAGGCGAGTAAGAACTTGAAATTATTAGGGTCAGTAGTCAACGAAACTGAACAACTTTCAACAGGAAATTCTATCAGGAAAAAAGGACTTTTCGGACAAGTTTTTTTTAGTATTGGAAAGCCATACATTCTTTTTATTTCCCGAAAGAATTTCATTGTTAACGTTGTTCAGTTTCGTGGACTGAGCAATCCCTATTAGTGTGCGATAAGCTCTCGCTTACACCTACTTTTTTGCGCTCTGGTACATCATATTATTGTGAGTAAATTGCACAAGTGTGTGTGATGTTTGCAGTGCACATGCTGCAACTACCCGCGGCTCTGGACGCGTTTGACACGCACGGCCTGCGCGCGCAGAACGACCGCCTCATCGACATCCCGGACATGATCACCGTGCTTACATCGCTCTATGAGGTAAATACACCATCGCACTCCACACCACTATGTCGTGGGTTCAAACTCCGCCTGAGTGAAACTTTTAACCTCAATAAGTTCATGTTTTTTAAAACGTTTCAGTAAAACCATCTGTGAATGTGTCAGCAGTACCTACTACACTTACAGCCGCTGACAGATGCAACTCAGTTATTCTATCATGGTTTCATGCACAGACAGTGTTTTTATGACTACAAAGTTTCATGGGTTTGATTTTTGATGACACCTGCAAATATTAATCTAACATACTTCTGAGTTTAGTGTAAAGGCACTTCGCCCTTTGTGATGACTGTGAGAGACAACGAAACGCATCGTCGTTTGTTGACCACTTTTTCGTCTTAATTTCGACTCATCAGATGCGGAAGTGTCCGCATTACAGTTGGTTGTCCAAACATTGCATTATCTCGTTAGGGATACACGGAAGAAAGGCCCCCCTTGCGGGGAGGACCACTCTGCGGAGAACATGCTTAACGGCTGCTCCTAAAGAGTTGGAATCCGTTCCGATCCAAACGATCTAAGCTCACAAGAGCGAAGCACTTGCAAACTCCTGAGTTTATTTTATTTTTACAATTTATTATTTGTTTAATTTCCATAACACATATAACTAAAATTCAATAGATATCGACACGCACATAAATCTGTAAAGAAATTAAAAAGATAAAACAAATAAGAAAGCAGCCAATGCAAATACGAAATGGAATTAATTTAACCAACAGAAAACTTTGTACCTGTGATGAATTCTTTTTGTATTCTTATTTAGGGGGAAAATAAACATTAGACAATTATTATCAATTTATAGTTTAGGAGTAGTTAGTTGTTGCTTGAGAACATAAAATTCGGATAATCATTTTATTTCTTATTAGAAATGGGTTTGCTCTTATCTCTAGACACAAAGGTCAGGGATGACCGTGACAGAGTCAACGATGGAGCGAGCTCATCCAGATGACGCCTGTTATGGCACTGGCATTCTCACGCACCGACGAAACACAGCAAGCTGTTTTGTTTTGCTGCCTCTTTGGCTAAGAATAATAAAGACTACGCTTTCGACTTCTTGACACACTATTTACACATGTTTTGTCTGTTTCGGCAACCAGGATCGTACTTTTAAGGTCAGAGTGAATGCCTTTTTTGCCCTGTACCCTTGAATGCATATACTTAACCTTCCTTATTTTCTGTTGTCTTTTCAATTCAAGGTTATTTTTTAGTCGGTGCGTAAATTTATAGGGGAAGAACCCAAGAAAATGAAACAACTTTCACGAAAAAGAACGTACTGCGAAAAATATTTCCCCATACAAATGACTTCTTCGATTAGACAAATAGAGGTGTCCAGCAGAAAATTTTCATTGAATAAATAAAAAACTAAACAATGTAGCTCAAGTTTTATTTTTCCAAGTTTTGGATTCATTAGTCACGAAGAGTTACTGATCAGAAGGACATTGCGCATTTGTGGTTGAGCAATATCTGAAACGAGTAAATTGACGGTTGAAGCGCGTCGCCATTTTTGTTTGCACATTAATATCTGCAAGCTTGGCGATGGCTTGAGTACGTAGCTTATCTGATTGTGGGTACCTTTTAGACTTGTTTTGTAAAAAGAATTATTTGCGAAAGTTGTTTAATTTTGTTGTTACATTCTCTATAAGTTTGCGACTAAGAAATAACCCTGTTATTGCTTTGCGTTTTTCTAACGATGTATGGCGGGCCTCTAGGTGATCGCAGCTGAGAACCCGAGTCTGGTGAACGTTCCACTCTGCCTGGACCTGTCGATCAACTGGCTGCTGAACGTGTACGACAGCCAGCGCACCGGCCAGATCCGCGTCTTGAGCTTCAAAGTGGGCCTGGTCCTACTTTGCAAGGGCCACCTGGAGGAGAAGTATAGGTAACTAGCGCCCTCTACCGGGCCCTGCGGATCCCATACGGAATGCTACACCAGGCTGGCCTCCTGCTGTGGCAGCTCATACTGGATCTAGAGGGCCTGGTGCGATGCGACTGCAACCACGTGGTATTTCGCTGTGCTGTTAGAATAAGAACTTGCGAACTTTTATCTTTATCATAGTTCAAGTTATCAAACCTAAACCTTTTTCAAAAATATGGTTACTATAGATTGTGCAAACAAGAGTTATTTGAGAGACGTATTTGAAAACAAAACAAATTATTTAAATTCGCTAGCCACCACTACATAAGTAGCGAGTAGCGCCATCTATCAATGCTAAGCGCCACCAATGGCCGCGAATTCTAACGCTTTTAATTTCCTACCAATTTCTTAGTAATGTTTACTTGCTGAGCGTATAGGCCATATCTTGAGGGAATATGATATGAAAGGTTGTTTTATATGTGGTTATGCTATAAGGTTGGATGTTTGCAGATATCTGTTCCGTTTGATCGCGGACCCTTCCTGCCGCGCTGATCAGAGGAAGCTCGGACTTTTGCTGCATGACTGCATACAGGTAATTACTGTTCAATTGGTTGATACGATGCGAACGATTATTGTTTATTATTATACTATTACGCGTTTAATCTTTTAGAATACAATATTTAAAAAACAAAACATCAAGGAGCATTTGACACATATTGAAAGATACTCATGAAAGCTGTGCGGGTAATTATTGCTAAGTTATAGTAAAATCAGTTTCGTCATCTTGTTCAGATTATAATTCAGAAAAAATGTAATTTTAGTATAATAAATAAGCTTTGCGTTTTAAGTGTCTTAAAGTAATTTAGAAAATTTATTTGTACCCATTCATTATTAGAAACATTTTTAAAGATTTCTTAGACGTCTTGTAATTTATATAAATAAAAAATATTTTTTATATTTTGTAAAAAGTTGCTGATTTAAATTAATACTATTTAGGCCACGCTCTTCGCTGTATACGCACTAAACAACAAAATCACTAAATCTTTACAAAATCCTAAATCCTGAGCATTGATCCTGGGAGAGCAGAAAGTGGCCTCGATTCGGTGTAAACAAGATTTAACTAAAATAAAACCACTCCTGTCATTTTCCGTCGTGAGCGAACAGAAAAGGATGGCAGTATATTATTGACATACATAGAAACGAACGGTATGTTTTATAGTGACGTCATCGGTGTACATTTGTTTAAATTATAAAATAAAAATATTGACTGATCTAAAATCGAAAACTTTGAAATTAGTTGTTTACAATTACGTAAAGATTCAGAAAAAAAATCTTTTTTTAATTTTGAGTAGGCCAATTCAGTAGCACTTACTAAATCTGTGCATAGTTACGTCAAGTTAAGCCGCAATGTGAAAGGGTCCCGATTAAAATCCTTTGATGGTCCTTTGAAGTTTTTGAACGAGATCTATGTGATAAGCTCGGCAACCTGTCCGTCCACAAACCACATTATCCGTAGGGCTTGATTTTATGCATGTATGAATGGTATTACATGCTGGACTGGGAGCAAGAGAAAAACATAGAACGTGCCAGCTGCATTTCCTCCCGGGCATGCTGTAAAAACCAGCTAAGGGATCTGAGGGCTTCTACATATTGCAATTTAGGCGATAGGCTGACAACCTGTCACTATAGCAATATACGTAAAAATCTATCTTAGAGAATCCTCAGAACTTTGTCAGACGTGGCGGAATGACCTTTGCTTAGGTCGTACACTCTCTGCCTACCCCACTAGGGATAAAGGCGTGATTATATGTATGCATGTATGAATGGTATTACAGGTGCCCCGTCAGCTGGGCGAGGTGGCGGCGTTCGGCGGCTCCAACATCGAGCCGTCCGTGCGCAGCTGCTTCGAGCAGGCGTCCGCGCACACCACGCACGCCGGTAAGGGAGGCACGCTCGACAGGAAAGGTAATGCGACCCCCCCCCCCCCCCCCCCCCGTACTATGCGCACGCACCTGCACTTCGCTGTCTGTCATCTGTGGGCTCTTTGTGTCGGTGTGGGGATCAAATTATGAGCGAAATGCAATCTGGATTCAAGTTAGTTGTTTTGGTGTGTTTTTTTAAGAAGTGTCTGCACTAACATCTTTAATCAAAAGTTGCCTGGCGAAAATTGCCACCCGAGCAATTCATTCCTTGTAAAGTCTTGTCTTATGTGCAATAATAGTTCCTACGAGGGTGCAATGTTTCGGGCCTTAATACACACAAGTTGGGAATCGCATTGTCATACATAGTGCTTAATTCTACACCTATGATGAAAATATAATTAAAAATTCTTGTAATACAAAATATAATATCACTTACATGAGAAGATATCTTAAGTACATTTGAAATGTCTACATCCATCTGAACAGAACACAAACTAAAAGCATTACACCAAAAACACAATTTAATCAAATAAGTTTAATAAAACCATTAACGAAAAATAAATCGCGCGGACGGAAATGTTGATATTTCCTTGTTTTTTACTTGAAAATATAAAAGTGGCAAATGAAGCAAATTACATAAACTTTTTGTCTTTTGACATCCGCCTGTTTCTAGTCTTTAATTATGAATTTAAAAAGATATTCAGTCAGGGTAGAAAGCGCATATTTTCTACCCGCTACAGCAGGGAAGAAAGTAAATCCCCCTAAATGTTCGGTTGAATTTACGTTAATTCTTCACTTTTTTCAAGTAAGATCTTTCCGAATAGGTGTAGTATAAATTATATTTATAGTGTATTTAGCTGCGGTTTTTGTTTCGCGGTTGCTGCCTAAGACAATAAATGCTGAAATGGCATTTCTCACCGAATTTCTACTTTTATTAAAAGTATTTAATTTCTGCTTCACCAAAGACTTTCTCTATACACTTAACGGCTATAATAGTAATATATCAAGGAATAATAAAAAGTGCAGAACAGGATTCTCCGCCACAGACACTGCATAGATCGATTGCATTTGGCTTTTGCATAATCAAGTGCTGAGTGAATCACTTGTTCTACTAACCAATTGGACTCTGGCGTCGCACTGGGTGTTGTGTCTCTTCCTGTCTTACTACTATTTTCCTTCTCAGTTTGCCCCACCTTAGGCCCGTATTTGTAAAGCACTTGAGATTGACAGCTAGTTTGAGTCAGTTTGAAATGTCATTGCAGTACAATGTGGCCTGTCAAATCCATACTTAATATTGCTCTCAATCTTGAGATCGCTTTATAAATACGAGCCTTAGAATCAAATGCTTGCCTTTTTTATACTTAATATCTACTTGCACCTACTAGCAGTTCTTGAATTGCAGTGTTTGAATGCGTTTTTGTGATGCCTCGCTTTTAATTATTTATCTGCTTATCTGCTATAGTACAATTAAATAACTTGAATGTCATATTTTTGCATGTCATTTAGCGTTGTAAGTAACAAATTATAAAATATTAGCCACTAGTGAAAAGTCACAAAGTCGGTATGAGAGTTATCAAATGAAAATCAGATTAATCTGTAGCTTCAAATATTGCGACATTAAAGAATATGGAATGGTCTATCACAATAATAAAGTAGGTAGTATAAAGTTTGTTTAAGTAGTTTACGCTCTGCCTAGTACATTGGAGATAAAGGCGTGATTTATATATAAATATATATGTATGTAGCATAGAGTTTACGTAAATATAGCTATACTTTATAAATAGCATAGATCGTTTGAACTCTATGATGCCTTTCGATTCTAAATTATTCTGGCTTATTTAGCTTTTTCCAATTGCCTTATTCCACATCACTCACAAACCACCGTCCAACCTTCCAGAGAAAGACAAGGACAAGGATAAAGAGAAAGAAGACAAGGAGAAGACCTTGGAGCGTGACGGAGACGGGCAGCTGGTGTACATCGAGGCGTTCCACTTCCTGCAGTGGCTGCAGAAGGAGCCGCAGTCCATGGTGTGGCTGCCCGTGCTGCACCGCCTCGCGGCCGCCGAGAGCGCGCGCCACCAGGCCAAGTGCAACATCTGCAAGGAGTACCCCATCATCGGGTTCAGGTTGGCATTTAGGAAGCCTCAGATCGCCAGTGCGAGACAATAACGTTGAATCGGTATTTCAAGCGGCTGGACATTGTCTTGCCTGATTGTCCAAGAAGTCAGACAAGCTATGCTTTCTGGAGGACAATAGTCGATCATGCGGTCTAAAAATTAATTTTATGTGACCATTGGTTCAAAATCCAAGTCATTTTCTTCACAGATCTTTATTTGAGTCACTATTACGGGGCGCTCAAATCCTAACCAATTAAGGCTCGTAATTATAAAGCGATCTCAAATTTGAGAGCAAATATTAAATATGAATTTGACAAGATATTTTGTACTGAAATTACATTTCTGATACGAACTCAAACTGGCTGTCAATTTCAAGTGCGGATTATAATTACGGGTCTAAATGTCTTGAAAATCCTACAATCTTTTCTCTATTTCCAGATATCGCTGCTTGAAGTGCTTCAACTTCGACATGTGTCAGAAATGCTTCTTCAGCGGTCGCAAGGCCAAGAGCCATAAGCTGACGCATCCCATGCAGGAGTACTGCACTGCTGTGAGTATTCCGCGCCATAACGGGTGTAAGGGACAGTATAAAGCAAACTGATAGGCGATTACTGCCTCCATGGGCATCCCGAGATCCTGGGTGGGTTTGATTCCCTGGGAACAGGGAACACAAAGTAGATATTTTTAAATTTATCACTTTGTGAGGTTTTCCCCAGTTTGGTTAGGACCATGCAGGCTGAATCACCTGATTGTCCGAAAAAAAAAAGGATTCCGTGCTTCGTAGAGCACGTAAAGCCGTCGGTCTTTGATAGTGGTCATACTCAAACCATGTCAGAGGCCTAATTAGCTGTGCTACTAGGCGGTTTGGTAACTGACACCAGGGTTAATCGGGTCGTTTGACTCCAGATTCCACTCGCTAAGAAGAAGAAGATAGGGGCTCAAATATATTTTTTTACAAATAAATAAAACATACATATTATCCGATGTGCAGGGGGAAAGCAAAAAAAATACCATTTATGATCTTTGTAGACGCGTAAAACTGTGTAAAAACCAGTTCCCTCGTTCATTCACCTAGATTAGGCAGCCGACCCCGTGAAGTACGGGTTAAGATGATGTAGACTTGTAGACGCATTGCTATTGTTATTTTAGACTACATCTGGCGAGGATGTGCGTGACTTCACCCGTGCGCTGCGCAACAAGTTCAAGTCGGCGCGCTACTTCAAGAAACACCCGCGCGTCGGCTACTTGCCGGTCCAGACCGTGCTAGAAGGTACAGTAGCCATTGACATTTGTTTATAAACTACTACTATTATGCATGTATTATACATATAAACCTTCCTCTTGAAAGTTGATGTGTATCGATCGCGACGTATTGTAACCTCGTGGGTTTGTCGCAGGCGACGCGCTGGAGTCCCCCGCGCCCTCCCCGCAGCACGGCGCAGGCGCGGCCATGGCCGGCGGGGACGACATGCACTCGCGCCTGGAGCTATACGCCTCGCGCCTCGCACAGGTAGAGCTGGGCGCCAGGCCGGGAGACACGCCTGACAGGTTGGTTCTATTCAATACTAGCTTTTCTTTAATGAGTTTTCCCGTGGGAATGAAGTGTATCCTATGTCCGTATCCAGGTTACCAGCTATTACCTTACCTTTCATCAATATCCGTTCAATCGTTTAGGCGTGAAACAGCAGCAAACAAACAAACAGACAGACAGAGTTAGTATAATTCAACTTTTAGTGGTTGGGCGTTTCCGTGATGATTCCTCCAGTATCAAATTTGTAGGGCCTAAGGCCTTTAAGGGATTAGAAATATGTTTGCTCTTGACTTAGCCAAGATCTGGCATGTCAGTGACAGAGTCGACATTAGAGCAAGCTCACTCAGAATACGCCCGTTATTCTGTTTCGCCACTGGTATTTTCACGCACCTTGGGAACACAGCAAGCTGTTTGGCGCCGGACTCTGGTGGTCGTGTGGTCGGGTCGCAAGCGGCCCCTTGTGGACCTACCACCGCTTTGTTGGAATTGTTTAGCCGGACTTATTCACAGGCAAGCCTGTGTTGCCGTTGATAGAAGTAAGAGTCCATCCCACCCCAAATCCAAGGAATTCAATGTCAAGGTCATATAGTCAAATTGAAGCAAAGTACCTAAACATATAGGTATAATACAGTAAGGGGTGTAAGAGACAGCTTCCCGCAAACTGATAGGGGCTGCTCCGTCAACAAAACTTAATAATTAACACAGGAATTTATTTCAGGGAGTTAAAATACATTATTTTTATACAAAATTTGTGTGGAAAAACAAAAAGAAAACACCTCATGAAATAAATCCTAATGTAGTTGTTCAGTGTCGTTAACTAAGCAACCCCTATCAGTTTGTAGGATGCTGTCCCTTGCACCTATTAAAAAAAATAAAAAGGAGATGCTATTATCGTACCACGCCGACACTTATAAGCTTATACTTGTAGAATCCTTGTTACCTCATCATCTTCCTAGCCTTATCTCGTATTACCTAATCTAGATGATTGAACTGCTTACACAGAGGGACTGCCATCTGACCTCCGCAACCCAAAGGGAAACCAGACCCAATTCTAGATTTCCCTAGAGTTTTCAAGCCGCCAATGATAAACACTGGCCTCTGGTATGGCTTAACGACTAATATCTAAGATATTAACCGGGACCAACGGCTTAACGTGCCTTCCGAAGCACGGAAAACAAGCCTAAAAAACGTACATATGAAATTCGAAAATCGAAAAGACACCTTGGTACATGGTGGGGTTCGAACCACGATGTCCCGCTCAGGAGGCAGCGGTCCTATCCACTACACCATCGGGCTCTCCCAGAATCCTACATACATACGCCTCCATCCCTAATGGGGTAGGCAGAGCGTCAACGACTCAAACAAAGGTCGTTCCGCCACGTCCGACAAAGTTTCGAAGGTCATTCAAGATATACTTGTACGTATATTGCTGTAGGTTGTCAGCCCATCGCCTAAATTACAATATACACAAACCCTCAGATCCCATAGCTGGTTTTTACAGCATGCTCGGGAGGAAATGCAGCTGGCACATTGTATGTTTTTCTCTTACTTCCAGTCCAGAATCCTTGTACTTACCTTCATGCTGGTCTGGGAGCGAGAGAAACACATAGAATGTGCCAGCTGCATTTCCTCCCGGGCATGCTGTAAAATCCAGCTAAGGGATCCGAGGGTTTCAGTATATTGTAATTTAGGCGATGGGCTGACAACCTGTCACTACAGCATTATACCTAGAATTCTATCTTAAATAACCCTCAAAACTTTGTCAAACGTGGCGGGACACCTTTGTTTAGGTCGTTTACGCTCTGCCTACCCCATTAGGGATGCAGGCGTATGTATGTATGTATGTAGAATCCTCGTTACCTAAATGCCATAATTGCAGCGACGAGGAGCACCAGCTGATCGCGCAGTACTGCGCCTCGCTCAACGGCGGAGGGAACGACGAGGAGGCCCCGCGGTCCCCCGTGCAGGTCGTGTCCATCATACACCGCGAGCAGCGCCACGAGCTGGAGGCCATGATCAGGTACGTAACGATTACATGCATATAATCACGCCTTTAATCCTAATAGGGCAGGCAGAGCGTAAACGACCTAAACAAAGGTCTTTCCGCCACGTCTGACAAAGGTTCAGTCCTGTCACTATTACATACATACATACATAAATCACGCCTTTATCCCTTACGGGGTAGACAGAGCGTTTAACGCCTCGTAAAAGGCGCTTTCGCCACGCGTAGCAAAAAAAAATTGAGGGCAATTTTAGATTGTAATATGTATTGCTATAGTGACAGGTTGTCAGCCCATCGCCTAAATTACAATACACTGTAACCCTCGAGTCCCTTTTGCTGACTTCTACAGCATGCCCGGGAGGAAGGGCAGCTGGAACATTCTATGTTTTTCTATCTCTCCCAGTCCAGCATGGAAACATAACGATTACATACATATAATCAAGCCTTTATTCCTAATAGGGCAGGCAGAGCGTAACCGACCTAAACAAAGGTCTCTCCGCCACGTCTGACAAAGTTTTTGTCCTGTCACTACAGCAATACGTATACCTACGAATCTATCTTAAATAAAATTCAAACCTTTGTCAGACGTGGCGGAACGACCATTATTTAGGTAGTTTACACTCTGCCTACCCAATTAGGGATAAAGCCCTGGTTATATGTCTATGTTATATTCGTCGATTTAAACACACTCGAGACTCGTTCAATAAACAATACTGCAGAAAACTGGTTTTGGTTTTTACCCCAGGGGCCCCCCTAGGGTCCCTTGCGAACCAAAACCAGTTTTTTTGCGCTACTAATACAGAATGCTCTAAAATCATGTTTGCGTTAATATTGGGCTCCGATCTAGATTTCATCGGCTGAAACTAAAATTAAAAAAAGGGGATTTAAACTCTATGGTTGTACATTCGCTAGATTTTGACGCCCTTTTGCACGTTTCCCCAGTATTTCTTTGACGGCGGATAAAAATGACAGATAACGCATAAGACCACCAACTATAAATCAAAAACCGGAGAGAATAGATCTCCTGTCCTTTTCCAATGTTGTTAGTCTGAAAATGACAAATAGATTTTAATTGCAAATCTAGAATCGAGCCCAGTATGTTGTTAGTTAAATCAGTAAAAGGAATCTCAATACATTATAACTAGGTTTTAATCGATTTAAACACTCGTTCAATAAACAATGCACTCAGCGCGCGCTGTCCCCTTGCAAACTAAAACCAGTTTTCTTGCCCTAGTAACACAGGATGCTCCAAAATCATGTTGGACTTAATATTGTCTAAGTAATTTTTCTTGTCATCTGCTCAAATTGTTGTAGAAATTTAAGAACAACTGTTATATTTTTAACAAAGATTCGCTCTGGTAAATTGTTGATCAGATGCGGTACAATATAATAAAATTTTCTTTTACCGTCAAAATATTGAGAGAAGTTGTTTTTAAGCTTGTGTAGTATTTTTAAAATGTTTTGTAGTCTGCAAAATTTCAGTTCTGTAAATATGCTCTAACCAAGTAATTCATAATAACTTGCAGGGAGCTCGAAGAAGAGAACGCCAGTCTCCAAGCGGAATACGAGCGTCTGAAGGCGAAGCAGACGCCAGGGTCGACTCCGGAAGATCAGGCGCACCAGACCGCGCTCGCACACATCGAGAGCCGCAACCAGAGCAGCATCATCCCGGCAGATCAGGTAGGGGGAACACGAACACACCCATAGCGCCGTATGTGTTATCAGCTCTCATGAGTGACTAGAAATGTCATTTCAGTACAAACTGGCTTGTCAAATCCATACTTACTATTGCCCTTAAGATTGATATCGCTTCTTAATTACGAGCCATAGTCCTTGACCCCCACTTAGATGCCCTGTATAGGGTATAAAAGCACACCCAAACCCCGATTGCCCGGCCGGGAATCGAACCCGGGACACTCTGCGTAGAAGGCAGACACCATGGAGACACAATTACATCTAACCTTTGCGGGTGCTCCGAATCGAACGACCTGATGAACCCTGGTGTCAGAGTTTTTAAACCGCCTTATTGGACCGTAGACCTCTGACGTGATTGTGTAACGACCACTATCAAACCGATCGACCGGAATCACGACCGGAAGCAAGGGACCTTTTTTCTTACAGTAAATCAGCTAATTTAGTATGCACTGTCCTAACCAAACTGGGGAAAATAAAAGTGATAAATAAAATTAACAAGGGATCAGTTCGGATGCGCACAATAAATCTGTACTAAAATTGACACCAGTAATTTTCTACCACGACAGAGCAGAAAACCGAATTGATATCAGTATCAATTTGTGTTAGCTTCAACTTTTTAACAGTCAAGTTTTTTTTCTGGCCATGGCCGGTTGGCGGACATTAAGGGGCTCCCTTGGTCTAAGTGGCTCCCTCATCAGTCATAAAATCATAATTCAGTGAAAACATAATCAATCGAAATTCCGGTAGATCAGATTGAGCTTAAAGCAATAAAGAAATCTAGAACCTCATGATGTTGCAACTTATAGGTCATTGCAGTTACAGATAGAAAATTTGCGAAAAGCAGTCACTTTTAGCACTTTGCTATCTGTGATGTATATTGTTTAAAATAAATTTCAGTACCTATACTTCAATCTGATCTACTGGATTAAAGATAAAGTGCGTTTTTATTGAGTAATGATTTTTTTAACTGATGACGGCGCTGGCGAGCTATTAACAAAATAGTTTTATTTCGTAATTTCTGTCTGTTCGTCTGTCTGCATGTCTGTCTATTTGTCTCTGTCTATCCACCCCTCTGCATGTCCCCTGTATCACTGTGCACTTGTCCATCAGCATGCTATTATCGTTGGTTTATGCGCGCGATGTTGAGTTGCAGGACATGCTGGCGGAGGCGCGGCTGCTGCGCCAGCACAAGGGCCGGCTGGAGGCGCGCATGCAGATCCTCGAGGAGCACAACCGCCAGCTGGAGGCCCAGCTGCAGCGCCTGCGCAGACTGCTCGACGAGGTACCTTCATCTTACATACATATAATCACGCCTTTATCCCTAATGGGGTAGGCAGAGCGTAAACGACCTAAACAAAGGTCGTTCCGCCGCGTCTGACAAAGTTTTGAAGGTTATTTAAGATCAGTTGTAGGTATATTGCTGTAGTGACAGGTTGTCAGCCCATCGCCTAAATTACAATATACAGAAACCCTCGGATCCCTTAGCTGATTTTTACAGCATGCCCGGAGGGAAATGCAGCTGGCACATTCTATGTTTTTCTCTCGCTCCCAGGCCAGCATGAAAGAAAACTTCATCTTCATTAATGGCTTTTGTGTAATGACTTCCATGCTGGACTGGGAGCGAGATAATAACATAGAATGAACCAGCTGCGTTTCCTCCCGGGCATGCTGTAAAAACCAGCCAACGTTTCAGTATTTGCAATTTAGGCGATAGGCTGACAACCTGTCACTACAATTAGCAATTCACCTTCCAATATATCTTAAATAACCCTCAAAACTATGTCAGACGTGGCGGAACGACCTTTGTTTAGGTCGTTTACGCTCTGCCTACCCCATTAGGGATAAAGGCGTGATATATGTATGTAATCACAATTCTGCCAATGGCACGTAGGGTCGTGTTTATAAACTTGAGACTGACAGCTTGTTTGAATCCGTATCAGAAATGTTATTTCAGTACAAAAGGACCCGTCAAATCCATACTTAATATTGCTCTCAAAACTTGAGATTGCTTTATAAATATCAGCCGTAGTGAAGTAAATACAAGCTGGGGAGGATGTACAAACACAATAACGATAAAGTGTTTTATTTATATTTCTACAAAACACAAGTACATAAGAAGACACATACAATAAAACAAACAAATAAATCAAAGTAGTTTACGCAATGTGCACATGTGTGCTGCAGCGATGTGAAAGGGCCAAGACTCAGTGAAAAAGTGAAGTAGATCATACATATAATTAAATGAGATCATACATACAATTAAATGAGATCATACATACAATTAAATGAGATCATACATATAATTAAATGAGATCATACATACAATTAAATGAGATCATACATACAATTAAATGAGATCATACATACAATTAAATGAGATCATACATATAATTAAATGAGATCATACATACAATTAAATGAGATCATACATACAATTAAATGAGATCATACATACAATTAAATGAGATCATACATATAATTAAATGAGATCATACATACAATTAAATGAGATCATACATACAATTAAATGAGATCATACATACAATTAAATGAGATCATACATATAATTAAATGAGATCATACATACAATTAAATGAGATCATACATACAATTAAATGAGATCATACATACAATTAAATGAGATCATACATATAATTAAATGAGATCATACATACAATTAAATGAGATCATACATACAATTAAATGAGATCATACATACAATTAAATGAGATCATACATATAATGAAATGAGATCATACATACAATTAAATGAGATCATACATATAATTAAATGAGATCATACATAGTCACTTCATCATCATCAGCTCAGCTCATTCTCCCACTGAGGGCACAAGTCTGCCCTGAATTAGACCGATTGTAGCCGACCACGAGGACGCTTGGATTGCTCGACCACACAAAACCTTAGTCTAAGTTACCCTCCAAAGCACGGAACCTTTTTTATTTCAGAAAATCATATGATACTTCCTTGCTGGCCTGGAAGCGAGAAAAAAACATAGAATGTGCCACCTTCATTTCCTCCCGTGCATGCTGTAAAAACCAGCTAAGTGATCCGAGGGTTTTAGTATATTGCAATTTAGGCGATGCTGACAACCTGTCCCTACTGCAATATACCTACTAATTTGTCTTAAACAGCCCTAAAAACTTTGTCAGACGTGGCGGGAATGACCTTTGTTTAGGCAGTATGTAATCAATGATTCAGCCTTCATATATTGTGTTCCCCTCCGAGATCCAACCTAGAACCTCCGGATCGTGAGTCCATGGAGGCAGTGAGATCCATGACTAACCTGTTTTGTGAATGACTTCCTAGCCGGTGCAGAGCTCGCCCCCGGGCCGCACCGGCACGCTGCAGACGCGCTCCGTGACCGCCTCGCAGCTCGCCACCGACTCGCCCGCCAAGATGCACAACGGCCTGTACCACGACTCGCATACCAGTGAGTATCCGCTTGCGTCATTCCAACTGTCGCTACCTTTTGTCAAGGCAAAGCGCGGCCGGTGACTGATCTAGTCAAGGAAATCGGAGCAACCCAATCATTTTATAGAATCGAGTTTAGGAAATCGACAGATCGGATAATCTGAATCGGTTCCGATATTTTTCTGACTTTATTCCATAATAATAATTTCCACAAATAGTTGATGTGTGTAATAAGGGCTTATGTGGGATCGTTCAGCCGGATTTTGCGCAAACCTGGAACATGGTTATGGATCGCTAGGAGGTATATATTCTAAACCACCCTATTCACCCTATTACATAGGTAATACAGATTTGTCATGTTACAGTATGGTATTAGAAGCAAAGACTTCTATATTAACTGAGGTAGACACGATTTACTAAGCAAATCGTCACTCAAAACGCAATCCCAAAACTACAACATTCATTTTGTACACGCGGTATTGAACACTGAAGGGAAGGTTACCAACTTGTCCTCAATGAAGCGCTTAAACTTTTGGCGCATGTGCCGTATCTATCTAAGTTTATATAAAAGTCTTTGGTTAAAAGACGAAGATAGAAATTAATCTGTTAACTTGTTCAATAAATGCTCTGTACGAGATATTACGCGTTGTTTCCGTCGATGTTCCGCCATTTTGACGTGTGCTATGATATGAAGATGGCGGCGGAGGGTGGGCGGGGCCAAACGCGCTGCGCGACGCGCTGCCATTGGCGGAGAGGCCGCCGCCGCCGCCGCACGCCGTGCACAATCTCATGCACTGCGCAGGTTAGCCAGAAGCCTCTAGGTGGCTAGCAGTGTTGCTTCACGTTTTCTTTGCGTTTTTACAATGTTTTTTTGGTTGATGTTTTGTTTCGATAATGCCACTAGAGTCATTTAGTCAACTAATAAAAGTAATCTACAAAAAAATAATAGTAGATTTTAAGACAAGTGACAAACAGAAGAAGTAATTTTTGACCGAGATCAGGGCGAGGGCTGATATTACACGAGAACAAAATTTGTACTTGAATAAAAATTTTAATGTCTATTTATGTCATGAAAAACACAAGGCTAATAATATAAAGTAAATATTATAAAATAACAAGTTCTATCTATGAACCTCTTATTAAGTTTGGCTGTATGGCCTAATTTTAAAATCTGTGCCTTAGAGGAGATGAATTTATGAGTTTGTACACACAATTCAATTTTGTGCAGCCTGCACAAAATAACACTTTCAGAGCATGAGAAGTGAAAAAATCCTTTATTTTTAATAGTAGAAAAGCCTGTAGATTTATTATACCAACACTCCAAATTTACTCAGTAACTACAGAACATTCATTCTTTTTTCTGTGCCTGTTTTTTCCTATAGGATCACAACCGAACTGGGACCCTATAATTTTCGGTTATTAAAACAGTCGGTTTTCAAGATGTGAAGCTTTTCTGTTGTTTTGGTCGCTTGTACGAAGTATAGAAGATTTTATGACAAGTGCACAATACAAGTAATTATTATCTGCCCGAGCCCCTCGAGCGAGCTGATATTATTCGAGGATAACAATGGTTTTGTGCACGAGTTGTAAACTCTGCTTTTTACTTCAATTGCGAGGAACATTGAGAAAATTCAACAAAAATTATGTTAACCAATTAAACTGGTTATTCCCGGCACTTAACTTTTTCAATTTTTCGACATGAAATATTAGGCTTAGGTTAGTAGTAGGCTGTATAGGTTTCAACCCAAGCCTAATATTTCATGTCAAAAGTTAAATGGCGGGAATAAATTGTTTGGAATGTTTAGACTATTATTGTAGATTTTCTTTAATTTTTCTCGCAATCGAAGTGAAAAGCGGAGTTTATAACTCGTGCACAAAACCACTTTTGTCCTCGACTAATATCAGCCCTCGCCCTGGGGGTCGGGCAGCTAAAAATCTCGGACAAAAGTGACTTGTTTTGTGCACTTGTCGTAAAATCTACTATTACTATTTCATGTGGTTTTATCAATTATTACCAAATAGCTGTATTGTACAGGAGTTGTAATTGTTATAGATAGTTATTTTTAGATTTTATTTTCATATGTTATGTTTGATATTGTTGTTTATTCTCGTAGTTATTATCACATTTCGTTTGAGTTTTGATAAAACTAGGTGTTTGCATGAATATTGCATGATGTTTTTACTGTTACCGTCTAATGGTTTAATAACACATTTGTATTTTCTTTTCTTGCCACCCTAAAAGGACGACTACCTTAAGGTAACATAATCAAAAGGAATATGTTTTTTTCATAGAGATAGGGTTTTTTTTTAATATTTAAAACTATTAAAGCTCATTGAGCTTATTAGTGTTGCAATCCTATAGATCTTCTTCTATTTATCGAAGTGGAGTTTCTAGTCGATAGTTCGATAGCAATAGTTGATTTTGAAAAACAGTAATAATATCAATTGTATTAAAAAGCGATGCTATCAATAGGTCTATGTACTATTTTCTCAAGGTCACGATATAATCGATAGACTGCTACAGCACTAGACTTTGATGTAACATGACTTGTCAATACTAACGCTATTTTTATCTCCACGTTGCAGATGATTTAGGACGCGCTGTCGAGGAGCTAGTATCAGTAATGACGGAAGATCAGCCAACCCAGTCTCCAAATTCGCCGCCGCAGTACTCGAACGGGAAGCCGCCGGCGACAGATGACCATCCTTAGCCGCCGGGCTTCGAGAACCTTCGAGAACCCTTCGAGAATCTTCGAGAACATTCAAGAACCCTCAAGAAACACGCTTCATGTGACCTTATGCCTAAGCGTGGTCTAGTTCTGGCGTTTGGTGCTGCGGCTCAAGGCCCTAAGATATCTATGGAGTTGTCACTAGGGCCTAGTTTTTTATCTTTCTAAATTCCACGTCCTGGCAACTGGCGTCGACTTTTACATGTCTTTACATATTCTTCTACTTTATCTACTTTTGTATAAGTTGTACCTTAGTTGTAATTAGATAAACTATACCCAATATGTTCTGGTACAATTGTCTAGTGTATACTAATTTTCGACTCATCCCTAACAAAACACACGCACTGTTCTCTGTACGCAATATATGACTATACTACCTTATTATACATAAGCTTTTACATTCCATTTATATCATTTACTAACGAGCATGGCTTCTTATGGTACTTCAGAATGTGATTCTTACGAGTAAGTAAGAGAAGTGTGGTGAGAAGCATGGAAAGCGGTGACATGAACTCCACTCAAACACTATTGATAAGAAAACAAAAATAAACAGCGACAAGTGGTTTTATCCTGTTAATCTCAGAATTATTTTAAAAATAGGTACGACGAAATTCTTACATTATAAAATTATCACAAATTAATTGACTACAAATTCACAATTTGAGACTTTCTGATCGTATCACGTGTATCAAATCTTTGAGTAGTTTGACCTATCCTATGGAAAGTTTGACTTAACCTGTGGATAGTTTGACCTAACCAGTGTGTAGTTTTACCTTAACAGTGGTTAGTTTGACATACCAATGGATAGTTTGAGCTCTCTAGCATTGTGTGTTGAGTGGTGTCGATGTGGGCCGACGAAGTGGCTACTGGACACGAGCGGGGGCCGGGTGCGCCCGCGCAGTCCGAGCTAGCCGACGTAACCTCAACTCTAGCTCCGACGATACTACGTATGCAACGCTTATTGTATTGATAAGGGCATGCCATTGTTGCAGTACGAATCGTGAATGAGTCATACTTTATATTAATGTCTCTTATTGCTGTTGCATTCATTAATAAATATTTAAAAGGGATTAAATTGACGGTTTTGTATGTAGAACGGTAAAAGGGATATTTAAGAATTTATTTCTAAATGCAACGGCCCTTAATACTTCCGACAAAGTTGCTAGGACGGACTTTTCAACGAAAAAAAGACACTGTATCGAGCATTTATATTTTAAATAAACAACGTACCAAATTTGTGAAAATGCTAAAGCATTTTTTAATCATTTAAGTACATATCTTATTAGTACAATCTCCATTATACTATCATATCACTTCTTGTAAATTCCCATATCATTTTTACTGTATATTGTAAACTGGCGTTTGTATAAATTTTTTAAACAAGATGTCGCGACATCGAATTTTTGAAACGATTGTATGATCGCAAGGGAACTTTTAGAACGGCTTGAACTTAGTAAAGGGCTGAGAGCTTTAATAGGAACGCAATGCTAGCTTTAACGACCGCCGGATCGACCCGGGACCTTCAAACGACGACCGTTACGACGCATCTACCGAAACGATTTCAGCCGCTCGGATTTGGCATATGTTTTAGTCAAAATAAATGTTATTTATTAGCAAACGTTTGGTGCTTAAGGGCATATCTAATTACGCTCAAGTTCGTTTCAATCGGAAAGCAGCAACTGTTTCAACGTTGCATGAAACGCTTCGCAACAAGCGCCTCGCCTTGTAATATCTAAATGGTGTTGTTTGAATACAACGGTGACCCCTACCGGCAGAGGCGCGCGTGCCAGACCTGTCCTTGAACGCCAAGTGTTATTTATTAGATAGATGTCTTCAACTTTCAACATGTATGCCATCACAGTCATGGCCGTAGCTAGTAATGGATTTGTTAAACCGTTCAGCAAGTAGCTAGTAGTCGTAGCTAAACCGTATCAATCAGCATGTTAATCTATGTGCATGTACCTAAGTGTTTACATCATAATCAAGTTAAAAATGTATTGTTAGATGAAAACATATATAACTAATGGAACTGCTTATACGCATTGTAGTGACATTTCCTTTACAATTTCCGCGTTTCGGAATGTCTGATGTAGTGGATCTCTTCTTAGCCTCACTCACGTGTCACGTGTCACGTGTCATACCCTCCGGCCCTTCAGCAGCTAAAGTCGCCGCCGCGTCATAAACACCCATACACGCAGCTCAACACTAGTAGTTAGGAGTATTCTCTCGTCAAACGCTGTAACAACTTGTGCGTTTGACTGTAGATACCTAAGTAGATCCATATTATGATTGTAATAGAGAGGTTGATTTGTTTCATCGCGGCCATGTTGAGCTGCTGTGAAACGCGCGGTCACGTGACGGTCTCTGCCCGTCTGTAACAAGTCTACTGTAAGACTGCCTATCCTTTAGATAACAATATATTG
Source organism: Scrobipalpa costella (assembly GCA_949820665.1). NCBI lineage: Eukaryota > Metazoa > Arthropoda > Insecta > Lepidoptera > Gelechiidae > Scrobipalpa > Scrobipalpa costella. The sequence continues at coordinate 783,207 of OX463295.1, forward strand.
AGATGACTTTTATACAAATGTTAAGCATCTGTTGAAGCTAGCTTTAGGACTTCCGATGTAACCATATCATGGTTTTTGATTTTATATTTTTTTGTCGGCGCGGCGAGCTGAGATTTCACCTAACGTTTATATAACCCATTTAATATCTTCGAATTCTCAGCTAGCTCGTCACTTTATATACTTACTTAATATTTTATTATTTTTAATTTGGCTAATATAGAACTTAAGATTAAAAAGCACAATTATTATTATTTTAACGGAAAAGTAATTATGTCTACACTAATATCGTTATTAATTTTATTTGTTTATTGGTAATATTAATATGGGTAGGTTTATTACAAAATCTTTTCATTTATCGGCAACTAAGAAATATAATATACTACTTGTGCATTTATTTGATGGATATTTTACTATGTTTATGAAGATGTTTTAGAGGTTAATTATATCCAAATAAACATTCAGCATAGTAAGAATGGCGTTTCATTTACCCTGCAACCCTCAATAAACAATTATAAATCTAACAATAAACCAAGGAGTTCGGTGCCAGAGTTATTCCAATCCGCTAAATATGCATGGCTGACGTCAACTCCAACCTTAAAAAATATTGTAAAGTATTGATCTAATATCATTAAATTTTAAGTTATTAAAATACCTTTCAGTGCTTTTTATAAAAAAACTTGAAGGAGATTGTTTATTTTGTTGTTTAAAATTATTACGATGTCTAATTAAAGAGGAATCTTCAAAAAAGTGGCGAAAAATGACACTTCTGGGTAGTCCTTCTTCTTCTTTGCCTCTTTAAACAGGTGTTTCAATGAGCAAAATATTGCGGCCAAAGACCCTAGCATCAACATATACAGCTACTTTGCCTCTGTAAAAGTCACAAAACTGGCAATAACGAAGCCGCGTACTGCAACTTTGTTATAGCTAACACACACAAAGCGTGTCACAAGAGCGTGTCTTTATAAACTGGTCATCGAGCATTATTCACTTGTAACTAGTTGTTACAAGTGCCGACAATATGGACACTCCTCATAATACTGCAGGGTCGCTGAATCCACCTGTGGACGCTGCGGATGCGCTGGTCACTCCAAGAAGGAATGCCCCAAAAGCTCAGAACCAGTCATCTATTAGAACTGCACTATAATCTTCGAATCTTAATCTTCCATGCTGGACTGGAAGCGAAAGAAAAACATAGAATGTGCCAGCTGCATTTCCTCCCGGGAACGCTGTAAAAAACAGCTAAGGGATCCGAGGGTTTCAGTATATTGCAATTTAGGCGATGGGCTGACAACCTGTCACTACAGAAATATACCTACAAATCTATCTTAAATAACCCTCAAAATGTTGTCAGACGTGACGGAACGACCTTTGTTTAGGTAGTTTACGCTCTGCCTACCCCATTAGGGATAAAGGCGTAAATTATATGTATGTATCTTCGAAGCAACTTGGCTCTCTAATGTGTTGATCAAAACCGAATATACAAACTGAATCTAATAATTATGTTTGAAGAGATCATTGTTTATATCGCCCACTAGCTGTGCCCGCGACTTCATACACCCGGTTTGTATGAAAAACACGCAGTGTCGAACATACTGAAAACGCTTCTCTGCGCGTAGGAGCGGGACCTGCTAACCCGCACGCGGAAACGTGTTTCACATTGTCTGATCTTTGTTTTTGTATGGAAAACACGAAACCGCGCGAGCTAGCAGATCCCGCTCCTACGCGCGGAGAAACGTTTTCAGTATGTTCGACACTGCGTGTTTTCCATACAAACTTGGGTACTTACTCAATATCAGAATGGTTTGCTTGATTATTTCTAACCTAGGTTGGACATCAGGTAATTAAAAAAACTTAGTCAAATAAAAAGTCCGTTTAAGTATCTACCTTTATGATCTAAGATTATGAAGAGACGGAAAACCTACTGACTGTAATTACATAATCAACTAATCAGGCGCAATCAGATTTTGATGACTATAATGTTAATATAGCTAATACTAAATTAGTCACCTTTTGTTATTTAATTAATTATCTTATTCCTTAGCATTAGAATATATTTTCCCAGCAATTTAAGTTCCTAAGATACAAGTACTTACTTTACATAAGTACTTAGTTTAGGCACTTTAGTATAATTATTATTTAGATTATTAGCGAGCATACAGTTTTATAATCAAATGCGTAACGGGTTTACTATTGCATAAATTGTACCGTATTCTGTGATTCTACCTAACCTACATACCTACTAACTTATACTATGTAGCTAACCTACAACTAAGAACATACTAACAATGAATCATGTAATCTGAATAATAATAAATGAAAATGAATGAATGTTTAAAAACGATCAGAGTTCAATATCCTGCCTACCCCCTAAGTCTGGTATCGTGATTATTTGTATCGCAACTTTGAGTTTCAGTAATGCTCAGTCAAACAAATAAAGCTCCATCAAAATAGGTTAAAACCGACCGAAATTTAATTTCCTACCTACCTCCTAAGTCATGAGGAGTAATTATTTATATCGTAACTTTGATTTTAAGTAATGCTCAGTAAAACAAAAAAAGTTCCATCAAAATAGGTTAAAAGCGCCCGAAATTTGATTTCCTACCTACCTCCTAAGTCATTAGGCGTGATTATTTGTATCGTAACTTTGATTTTAAATAATGCTCAGTTGAATAAAAAAGTTCCATAAAAATAGGTTAAGAAAGCCAAATTTTGATTTCCTGCCTACCCCCTAAGTCAGGTAGCGTGATTTTAGGTACCCTAAGTTGCAACCCGGGTAACACACAGTTGAATAAAAAAAAGTCCCATCGAAATCGGTTCTGTAGTTTCGGCGTGATGTGGTAACAGACAGACAGACAGACAGACAAAAAATCTAAAAAAAAAACGTATCGGTCTTTATATCGTTAATAATGCCTGCTGCAATTATGTATATTTTTCGAAATATATTCAATGTACAGACACGACCCTTCTAGAGATTTATTATATAAATAGATTTTTACGACGGTTTGCGTCTCTGTATCGAGTTTATGCAGCAACTGTTTAAATAAATGCAAGTAATCTCTATGACTGGTTTTGTTAGTGATATATTCCTTAGATAATTATATCGTGCTTCCATGCTGGACTGGGATGCTTCCATGCTGGGCTGGAAGTGATAGAAAAACATAGAATGTGCCAGCTGCATCTCCTCCCGGGCATGCTGTAAATCAGCTAAGGGATCCGAGGGTTTCAGTATATTGTAATTTAGGCGATGGGCTGATAACCTGTCACTATAGCGATACACATTTCAGTCTAAAATAGCCCTCAAAACTTGTCAAACGTGGCGGAACGATCGTTTCTTTGGTCGTTTACGCTCTGCCTACCCCATTCGGAATAAAGGCGTAATAATGTTTGTGTGTGTCTGTGTACAATTATATCATCGCTAAGAACCTGAACTGCACATACGACAACGAGTTGTTCTATCGACAGGTCGCAATAATCTTGCCGACGCTTAGCTTGTATACCTTTTCGTTCGTAGATACAGCTACCACCCCTTTCTATGTTCGGTCTACAATAAATAGAAACGAGATTGAAATTGTTTAGCGTTACAGATTGAATTTCACCGTTTCGTAACCAATGTTCAGTTACTATAAGAATGTCATGACATATGTTTGTCTTGTTATTTAGAGTACACATATTTGTTGACATATGAAACGAACGTCACCGTCGTCGATAGTGTCGGCTCGTAGTGGCCGTGTGTAGCGACGTGCAATAGCCGATCGAGATGGTGGTGACTCACTCACTCACTCCCTCTGCTTGTTGTGGTTTGAGCGTGTGCATCTCCCCACCCAGCCCAAACGTGATAGGTGTTTTTATCATATATCAGGATTTAGAGCATAATTGGAGCACCCACATACTGAAGTCAGTAAATTGGAGCATCAATAGGAAAGACGCTGCGAGCTAAAAACCGTGGGCCGGCTGGGGAGATTCTCGTCAGCGAGCCCGTGCTAGATCTCAGGTACTGTTGAGAGTAGGGCAATGTGTTATATCTCTAGATTTAGAGCATAATTGGAGCAATCTTCTGCCGAAAAAATCTATTTCGAAACTGTATAATGAAAGGAGTTATACGCGATTATCTGTGGGCTCGCTGGGGAGACGTCTCTCCAGCGAGCCCATTTGGATCTGTAGGAACTTGGAGGAAATCTGTAGGAACTTGTTATAAATAATATGATACAATTTATGTCCATAATAAAATCAATAAATGCTGAAAGTATGTTTGATATGGGCGCCTGACTATTACTTCTAGAATGTTCTTGGCTCGGTTAGACTAAAAACACTCTTAAACTTTGCATCACAAGATATATTTTTGCTTGAATGAACGTTTCGTGACGCGTCCATTTGCTCGTTGCACGGAGCGGCAACGTCGTGCGGTTGGGAAATTTGTTTTTTTTGGCGGCAAAAGTGTTTTTCACTTATAGCGTGAAATCTGTAGGACCTAGAATTTTCTTCTATTTGGAGCTTAGTGCTCTAATTATAAGCTTTAATTTGAGCTATTTTCGAAGTTTGTTCCTTTTTATTTCTGTTGTATGTGTTTCTTTGTGCAATAAAGAATTTTGTATTGTATTGTAAGAATCTACGTTGGGTAATTATTGCGCATCAGATGGGCTCGCTGGAGAGACGTCTCGCCGTACATACCATTTTCAAAGACATATATCTCGAAAACTACTGAACACACAGTACTTAATTTTTTGGAGCTTAGTGCTCCAATTAGCAGGTATGTAGAACTTTAGATCAAAACTTAAATCCCTACCGTTTATGAGATCCAAATGGGCTCGCTGGAGAGACGTCTCCCCAGCGAGCCTACAGATAATCGCGTATAACTCCTTTAATATTACAGTTTTGAAGTTGATTTTTCGGCAGCAGATTGCTCCAATTATGCTCTAAATCTAGAGATATAACACATTGCTCTACTCTCAACAGTACCTGAGATCTAGCATGGGCCGCTGACGAGAATCTCCCCAGCCGGCCCACGGTTTTTAGCTCGCAGCGTCTTTCCTATTGATGCTCCAATTTACTGACTTCAGTATGTGGGTGCTCCAATTATGCTCTAAATCCTGGTATATGATAAAAACACCTATCTCGTTTGGGCTGGATGGGGAGACGCACACGGTTTGAGCGCCGCCGGCCGTAAGAGAAACTTGCGAACCCAGCGGATGCTTTTACGAAACTAATCGCTTATTTCTACGCTGGACAACGTACGTTGTTTTTATTTTCCACGCTGGACTGGGAGCGAAAGAAAAACATAGAATGTGCTAGCTGCATTTCCTCCCGGGCAAGCTGTAAAAACCAGCTAAGGGATTAGAGGGTTTCAGTATATTGCAATTAAGGCGATGGGCTGACAACCTGTCACTACAGCAATATACCTACAAATATATCCTAAACAACCCTCAAAACTTTGTCAGACGTGGCGGAACGACCTTTGTTTAGGTCGTTTACGCTCTGCCTACCCCATTAGGGATAAAGGCGTGATTATATGTATGTATTTCTACGCCTGGAGGCCAATTTTCACCTGCCAGAAAGTCAATATCTTCCATGCTGGACTGGGAGAGATGGAAAAACATAGAATGTTCCAGCTGCCCTTCCTCCCGGGCATGCTGTTGAAGTCAGCAAAAGGGACTCGAGGGTTACAGTGTATTGTAATTTAGGCCATTGGCTGACAACTTGTCACTAAAGCAATACATATTACAATCTAAAATTGCCCTCAATTTTTGTCAGACGTGGCGAAAGCGCCTTTTACGAGGCGTTAAACGCTCTGCCTATCCCGTAAGGGATAAAGGCGTGATTTATGTATGTATGTAGAAAGTCAATATTACTGACCGGGACTAATAAAACAAATGATGAGTAGTAGTCGTGTCGCAGCTCGAGTTTATCCACTTTATAGTTATCCGGGGATCTTTTGGTCGTATAATAGAGAACGTGCATATAACATATTTTCAGTTCTTGAACCTAATGTCTAAAAACATCTTAAATTATGAAAAGAACAGTGAAAACAGAAATAAAATTGATCAAAAAATCACCGAGATATACCATTATAAAGATAGACTATCTATCTCTCTCTTCGAAACGACAATTTGTATGGAATTGGTATGGCGCTCCTGTCTTATGACGTCACATGACAGTTCGGACCTCTCTTTTTAACTAACCACTTTAAGGCATTATAACTCTTAAACTAATGAATATTTTGCGAAAATTCCTTCACATCCGTTTATCTATGGTGACAATAATTCTTACTAATAGTTTTAAAAAAATCATGAGTATTCCCTATTCTGGACAGCTTCGGGAGTAGTTCCTGTTTTAAAAAAAACATGCGTGAAGTTTCTTGCGCTTTTCGTTAGTTTCAAGGCATTTATAGTCGGGACCCGCGCCGGTCACTGCAACGCTTTGACGATTTGCTCTTCAATTTCAACTTTTAGTTGTTTGGCGTTTCCGTGACCATTCCGCCAGTGTGAAGTTTGTAGGGCCTTTTAAGGAGGTAGGTCTATTACTATGCTTTTAAGGATATCCTTTCGAGGTAACACTGTCTGTAAGTTTAGATTGACGTTGTCTTCGTCGGTCGTCTCGATGTTAGATCCTGTAAAGTTGGTAGCGGGGAGTCTCGATGACTGCTCAGTGTCCACGGTAAGTCCAGCAGCGATGTCTGAAGCCGAACGGTCCGGTCGCTGGTCTGCCGCCCCCGTCGCCGCGCCCCCGCTTCCACCTCCGTCGCCCTCTGCCCCGTCGTTTGCGTATGCGCTCCGAAACTCAGTCAGTTTATACCGTTACGACATACGTTTTTTTTTCGCCTTATTCCATGCCACACAACAATACTGGCCGGTTCGATTATGAAAATAAATTTTTCGTATATTCCAATACAATTGCGTTTCGAATTTCTTTTTCGATTCGAGTTAATATGCGATTCCCAGAACCAATATAAGAAAAATAAAATAAGACTTTTAACTTTTTAATATACCTACATAGCGAAATGACAGGTTCCTATTTCAAATGTTATTATATCCCTAGGAAAAATTATGGCCTATAACAACCCAGTTTTTAGGAAAATAATGGCCATTTATAGAGCAAGAGATAAGTATGTAAAATAAATATCGCGTGTAAGGGACAGCGTCCCGCAATCTGATAGGGGTTGAGTTGACTGAGCAAGTCAACTAAACTGAACAATTTTCACCAGTAAATTATAGCATGAGATGAAAACGAAAATTTACCTACAATTAGACAATTTGTATGGAAAAGCAATTTAATTTTTTCATTTCCTAAAGAAAATTCCTGCTCATAGATGTTCAGTTTCGATGACTGAGTAACCCCTATCCCTACACCCAGTTTAAGATGCTACTAACACATTTCATTTCACAAAGGCTTCCACGGGTTAAGTTGTGGCAAAAGTGCTGGAAGATTCCCGAGGCACCATACGTGGGACACTCAGAAAGATTTGCGACACTAAAAAAAATTGTTCTACAGGTACATATATTTTTATTAAATCTTTTCAAAGTACTCTCCACCAGCCTCTATACAAAGATTCATGCGTCTGAACCAGTTTTCAAAACACTTTTTCCAGTCCGCCGTAGACACCTCGTTTACAGCCTGCTCGAACGCAGCCAGCGCATCTTCCGGCGACGAAAATTGTATCCCCTTGAACTGATTTTTTATTTTTGGAAATAAAAAGAAGTCACACGGTGCTAGATCAGGGCTGTAAGGAGGGTGACCTAGGAGTTTGACTGGTGTGCTGTCCAGGAAGTCCCTCGTTTTGAGCGCGGTGTGTGCAGGCGCATTGTCGTGGTGGAGCAGTAGTCCGCGGAGCCCTGTGTTTGGTCGCTTGTTGCTCACAACAGAAAAAAACTTCTGGTAAACATTTGGTACTATACCATTCGGCGTTAATGCTTCTTTGATCTCGTAAGGGAATTGAGGCCAAGTGGCCAGTCAAATTAAAAAAGCTGGCGATCAAAATCTTCCCCCCGCTTCGAGATCGCTTCACTTTGGTAGGCGTTGGTTCATTTTGAAACACCCAATCTGTCGACTGGCGCTTGGTTTCTGGATCGTATTGATAAATCCAGGACTCATCACCTGTTACGATGTCGTAAACACGCCGAGACGAGCCTGCTTCAAATTTGTTCAGCATATCACGGCACCATTCCACCCGGGCCTGCTTCTGAGCGTCGGTGAGGTAGTGCAGCACCCAGCGCGATACTATCCTCCTCACGCGAAGATGCCCTTGTAGAATCTCGTGAACGCTTCCCGATCCAATCTTTAATATGTGCTGAATCTCCTGATATGTAATTCGCCTATTATCTTGGATTAAATTTTTAACTGCTAGCACGTTTTCTTCCGTAATAGCCGTCAAAGGGCGACCGCTTCTTTCTTCATCCCCCAAGGTTGGTCGACCGCGCCTAAATTCGTTATACCAACGATACACGGTTGCCTTGGAGGGGCTTTCATCCATAAATGCCATTTGAAGTCTATCGAACGATTCATCCGGTTTCATTCGACACTTGAAATCGTAAAAAATCATAGCTCTAAAATGTTTCCGGCGCAGATCCATGTTTCAGTAAGACACGATACTTTGAATTGGCTCGCAAAAAATGTGGAGGGAAATTTTGAAAATGGAACACACATATTTTTACATACAAGTAATCATATTTTCAAAAAAGATTCTAACCGGCCAGTCTGCCATATATAAAAACTATTTATCGTAATACTTTCTGAGTGGCCTGGTATGATTAACGAGATCGTCCGGAGAGCTTTGGTATTTGCTGGAGTTCCGTGCACCTTGGAGCCACCCGGCTTGTGCCGCGATGACGACAAAAGACCAGATGGACTCACACTAGTCCCTTGGGAGCACGGCCGCTGTTTAGTGTGGGACGCAACATGCGTAAGAACATTTGCTGCCAGCCATTTATCACGCACAATCCGAGCACCAGGCGCCGCTGCGGAGTGGGCAGCAGCACAAAAAGATGGGAAATATGCTTGCCTCTCCAAAAATTACATTTTTGTACCTTTTGCGGTGGAGGTAGCGGGCGTGTGGTGTCGCCCTGCAAAGGCATAAATTGCCGAAATTGGCAGACGCTCGCGGCGGAACGGTGGAGATCCCCGCACCGCGTCAACCGCGAAACGCGGCCAGCGTTATGAGCACGTTTCCACCGGGTGCAATGCGGGGCGGGCACTTCGATTATTGTTAAGTTTTATTGTTTTTTTATTTTGTTGTTGTTTTTATCTTATTAGTCTGTATTGTAAATGTATAAATAAATATAATCCCAGTATTTCTGGAGTAATTTGTTTTGTTGAATGTTCGGTTTTTAAAATATTATGCATCTTTTTTTGCCAAATCGAATCTCGGACAACGGACTTGATTATCATACCACTATGGAAGCCCCTCGTTTTATACCAACCCCAAACTCACCCCTTGAAACTATAGAATCTAGATTGAATCACAGATGGCACTAGCTGGTTTTTAAAACGCGGTATCGTTGTGTTCACGGGTCTGAATATAGGGCCCCGATTAGTACCACACCGTCACTTAGCCTAAGGTAGCTTGTAAGTTGATGTTAGGCATAAGTTAGTTTTAAGTTATGCACTAGACCGTAAGCTACAGGTGACATAATGGAAAGTCCTGATTTTTTGTAACCGCGCCTCCGGGCGTGGTCGTTAACTAAAAAACACTGGGACTACACTAAATTCTAGAGACTAAATTCAGTTATTATAGAAATGATTTTTTCAACTGGGAACTGATAAGGCTGGAAAACTCATTTGATGTAAAAATAACTTTTTAAAATGAAGTGATTTAATTATACCAACTCTATACCACTGTCATCAGGCTGATGATATCTAGTTATTTGAGACTTTAATTAAGTATTTTTTTTTACTTTAATTATCCTAACATCTGGACACGCGGTAGCGTGTGTAAGCCAAGCTCAAGCGAAACGGAGAGAACTGGCCGGCAGCACCTTGTGTATATTTACAGGAACCATTTGGAGCCACTTTTGAACCCTTCATAACTCGAAAACTACTAAATTTAAACGCACCAAATTTGGTTTACATATTAAAATCCTCTAGATAAACAAGTACTTCAAATTTTATAATCATAGATTTACGTTTTACGGTTATTTAAATATTTAATTCTGAAAAATCGATTATTTTATGACTGGTTGACTGATTGACTAACATACATCTCAAAAATCAATTATTTATAAAACCAATGACATAGAAAGCGATATTTGGAATGTAGAAGAAATGACACAACATTTTAAATGTAAAATATTAACAATTGGACCCTCTCCCATACGAGTGAAACGGGGGCATTTATTTCAAAATTTGAACTACTGTATTGAGTGGGGTATCGTTAGACAGGTCTTGTAAAGTAAGGTAAAGTTTCTTTGAAAATAACTGACATAAATGGGTCCTTCTCGAGATATTTGCATAAAAAAGTCGCCGTTCTTAAAAACAAAAAAATAATTAAAAACCTAACCCACTCCCAAATGACCTAGGAAGTTGATATATGGAACGATGATTGACTATAATGACGCAAAGTCAGAAATGTAAAAATTAAAATACAATTGGACTCTTCGCGCCCGTATAACTGAAAGGCGGAATTTTTTTCTGTTATCTACTATATTGAATGGGGTATCATAAGACAGGTCTTGTAAAATTAAGTAAAAGTTTATTTGAAAGTAAGTGCCTTAAATGTTTCTATCTAGATATATTTGAAGTTGACGTTCTTTAAAAAAAGAAGGTACCTAATTAATAACCTAACCCACTATCACACGACGTAGAAAATAAAAAAAATGTGAAAAAGCTTATAATGATATTAAATAGACAAATAAAATAATATCGCCTAAACAAAGGTCGTTTCGCAACGTCTGACAAAGTTTAGAGGGTTTTTTAAGATACATTTGTAGGTATGTAGGTATATTGCTGTAGTGACAGGTTGTCAGACCATCGCCTAAATTACAATATACTGAAACCCTCAGATCCCTTAGCTGGATTGTACAGCGTTCTCTGAAGGAAATGCAGCTGGCACATTCTATGTTTTTCTCTCACGCCCAGGCCAGCATGGAAAAAGTCGATAAAATTATTTAATAAATTAAGTCATTATTTTTTTTATATAAAGAAATAAGTAGGTATACGTACACCTACCTAAAAGAAAATGTATTTTAGCGATCTTTGCTTATCTTTTATCTTTACATCAGTCATTTTTACAGAAGGGATCTACGACGGGACACATTTTATTCAATTGAAATGTGTCTTAATATACGTGATGTATATGTTGATATCAAACATGTATATTGTATAGCTTTGAATGAAATGAGGGGTTGTTAACGTGAGGGGTAACGGTTGGCCACTGGTAATAACACTTACACAGTGAAAAGATGTTGTACTCAGTAGCATGTATCAGTAATAATAGTGATCTCATACAAGATGACGACGCCTGGAATATCTCTGTATACTAATGAGTGCTGGATAGATCTGGTCTGCAGATTGTTGACAGGTGCTCATATTGTAGTCGCGTATAACTGCCCGTTAACTTCTCAACTTCGTAGATATCTCTGGTTCGCGCAATTTTGCTATGGCCCTAGACAGATATCTAGCAAACACTTTTATGCCTTTGTTGCTCTCAATTGGCTTTTTAATTCAGTCTATAAATATTTGTTACTGCGAGCAATAATTTGGAGATCTGCCTGTTTAACATTTCACTGTTTAAATTTTATTTTGATTTTCCTGCCCTGTTAAGTTGATTTCCACGACCAGATTTTCTAAAATCCATTTATCTCCGTTATTATGAGACTAATATAGAGTTTCTTTTTTCATATATTTTCATAATTCAATAAAACCATGAAACGTCCACGAAGGATGGAAAATCTGTAATAATGATAATTGTGAGTAACGTGCGCCTGGTGTATTTAAAACAAGGTAATAATTTGTTTATACTTTGATAGGGTACAAAATCTAAAACCTAATGTCAATACATATAATACAATAGACCGCTATCCATACAAGATTTTACTAATATTATTGTAAATGCTATGGTATGTCAACCTAAACGCGGACAAATGTACTATACTTCACATAGGTAACAGAAACCCACAACTAGCATACAAACTGAATGAAGTACAACTACGAGCAGTCAAAAAGCAAACTGATCTGGGTGTTATTATAACGGACAACCTGAAGTGGGAAGATCACATCTCCACAATCACAAAGAGAGCAAAAAGCTGTATCTATCTCATTAGAAAAGCTTTTGGAATCCTTACACCTGACATGATGCAAAACATACACAAGACTTACGAACAACCAATACTGGAGTACGCCTTCCACGCCTGGAGCCCATATTTTGTAAAGGACATAGAATTACTAGAGAAAGTACGGCGCAGATTCACCAAAATACAGAGACAGCTAAAGAGACTACCATATAAGGAAAGACTTGAAGCACTGAAATTATGCACCCTCAAAGAGAGAAGACAACGTGGAGATCTCATAGAAACTTACAAGACTCTAAATGACCACTACGGTCTTAAAACATTTTAGTAAATTTTCAAGATGGACAGAAACACCCGTCTAAGAGGTCACCACATGAAACTGGAAACTTGTCTTTCGCACAACATCCCTCACAGAAACTTCTTTGCTAATAGTGTTATTAATGAATGGAATAAACTGCCAACAGAAGTAGTCTCTACGCGAAATGTTAATGCATTTAAAATAAACTAGATGCACACATTAATGAAACTAAGAAAAAGAAAGCTGACTAAATGAACTGGATACAGGCATTATCAGTTTTATATCGCTACTGCCTGTCTGCTCAAGAATAATAATAATAATATATGCCATAGGCTGCTTTTTACCATGGGAAAATACAAAAACACCCTTCCCTCGTTTTTTTAATCTTCCTTTTTCATTGTAACCCACGGACATAGCTGTGGCGTAGTGTAACCCATAGGAACTTGTATTACGCGCTCAAGAGATGTCGCTGTTCACTGTTTTACGCTTATCTGAAACGCGGTATCGTTGTGTTCTCCAGTGGAATACATATTCGAAGAGATAAAATTGTTTATTAAAATAAATAAATTTTCCCAACTTATATTTTTGAAGGCTCTTAAGCAGACCATGTCTGACGGAGTCGAATAAAAGTAAAAACTATACAGTGGTACTAGTCTTCCCTGGACTGGGAACGATAGAAAAACATAGAATGTACCAACTGCTTCTTCTCCTCTCGGGCATACTTAAAAAACCAGCAAAGGGATTCTAGGGTCACAGTGCATTGATTGGTTTACAACCTATCACTATAGCGACACAAATAATTTTCAGTTTATAAATTGCTCTCAATATTCAAAATACGAGCAACAAAATATCAAAAAAATCTGTTATAGACAGAATTTGAACCCGCGTCTTTGGAGAACCGTCCCAACGCCATAACCAACTAGGCCACTCACTTTACTGCGGCTATCGTCCTGAGCGGTTAAAAATCTTTATAAAATATGACTTTCCTACATGACAGAATTATTTAAGGTCTCATCGACTGCGGCCTGACCCTAAGTATTTTGTCATTGAACGTCTTTTTACTCATTTCACAGTAAAAGCGCCCTTACTTACTGCGCGGCTCCGTTTGTTGAGCAGTAGCGGGGCACGCGCGGGGGGCGCAGTCCGCTTGGCTGGCGGGGCAGTCATTTCGCGCGATCGATCTTCAGTTATGTATGCTTTATTTCGCGGCGTGATGTGCACGTTGATTTTAACAGTGAAACTGTTCAAGAGATTATCGTTCTTTTTGTGTTTAGGTGATCTCGATTTTTAAACGACTTCAAAACAAAAATGAGGAGTTCTCAATTGGGCTGTATGTTTTCGATATGTTTTTATTGTATGTATGTTTTAAAGTGAATTAATTACCTTTAATTGATTCTATGATGGTTATTGACTGTTCAGTGAGACAGGCCAAAATAATTGTGACCAAGCATCTAAAGACACTCTCTTATACAAAGACTGAAGCTTTGGCTTTAGGGTTTTTGTATCTTTTCATGTGAAGTTATTCCGTCTTTTAACGACTGATTCTGAGACGCACACGTTTCCCTTCTTCCTGCAGTATTCCCGTTTTCGCTTCGCGCCTTCGGATTTCCACATATGGAAAGGATGGGAGAGGATCGAGCCGCCAAAACGCCTATCTTGGTCAACCATCTGGGAGTCGCCCGTTAGGGCGTTCAAGATATCGCTGGAAGGATGAAGTCGTCAAAGACCCGAAAGACCTGCGAGTGTCCGACTGGTCAGAATTGGCACAGAATAGAGAAGAATGGAGCACTTTAATGTTGGAGGCCAAGATCCACTTCGGGTTGCTGAGCCAGCGAAGTAAGTAAGTACTGTCAAGGTAGCACACGAAGTTAAATCAAAAACTCGCAATGAGGTCATCTCAAAACAAATCACTGGACTTCCTAAAATACTTACTTGTATGTTACTAAGGTAAGCCATAAGATCTTTGCAGCTGCTGGCTCCTTGAGAAAGTGGAAGAATTTGTTGCCGTTGAAGACAAAAATTGAGCTCGCGCAAACCCTTCTTCTACCAATTTTAGACTATGCTGACACCTGTTACTTGGGTTGGAATGAGGACTTGTTGGACAAACTTCAACGTCTTCAGAATATGTGTGTCAGGTTTATTTACGGTTTGCGGAAGTTTGATCACATATCTGCTTTCCGTGTTCAACTGGGATGGTTGCCGATCAGCCAGACGCCCATGCAGCTGCGATGGTGTATAATATTTTAAACAATCCTCTGACTCCTACCTATCTCTCTGAGCGGTTTAAATTCCTTGGTTCAGACCATGATAGAGTGCTTCGTTCAAGGTCTGATAACACTCTTCAAGCTCCTTTTTCGGCTTCGGGTTATTATAGGGAATCCTTCACGATAAAATCCACTCACATATGGAATGGTTTACCGTCGGAAATTCGTCACTGCACTTCGCTGGATACCTTTAAAAAAAAGGTACACCGATTTTATCTGTTAAAGTCTAAATCAGTTTGCTAGTGATTTGTGTCCTTTCAAGTTATATTTTATATATATATATTGATATGTATTTATATATATTTATGTATTTATTTGTATTGTTACATGCATTTATATTTCCATATTATTGTGTATGTATTTTATGAATACTATTATAGTAATTTTGTATTACATAAACGCATATACCTCTAAAGATATGCATATATTTATTTTAGTTTTTAGTTATTCTTATTTTCACTATTCTATTTTTGTTGTATTTAAAGTATTTATATATTTCCTATGTTTCAGCACTACTATCTTCTCTTTACATTCTCCTCTACCCAAAGGTTGTCTGGAAGAGATCGCTTCCAGCGATAAGACCGCCTTTGTGCACATTAATTTAAGTTTATTTTTGTATTTCTTGTTTTTTGTGTGCAATAAAGTGTTTTTACTTACTTACTTACTTGTATGTTCCAGGTGTTCGAGCTACTTACTGTCAGTCAGCACTGTGCGTGTACAACGCCAAGGACTATGCGCGCGGAATTTACACCCACAACCGCTATAAGGAAAGACATATTTATAAATAAATGATAATATGTGTAGTTCAGTAACTAACACAGCTGGGTTGACCCTAATATAGGATTTGGTCTGGTTTCCCTTCCGTATGGTGAAGGTCAGATGACAGGTAGCTCTGTGCCTAAATCGGTTATAGTTAGTTAGTTTCCATCCCACCAAATCTGTGTGTTTATTTTGCCTTACTGATAGCCACAAAAAAATTAATGACAACATTTTATGCTGATATAGTAAAATTTGCACGACACGCTAATTATAAGAAAAATAAGTATGCCAATTCTTCCGCTGATTTTATCATCTGTTACGTTTTGGGTCTAAATAAGATAGCTATCTATATGGATGATTTTTCGATTGGTAAAAGAATTATATTCAAATAACAACGCCATACGTTTGTAAAACGTTCTACCTACTCTATGTTGCTACATTATATTTTGTCTTTAACCCTTCAGGCCCTGAAAACGAGCGGTACCGGCTGAACGTGGCGGTGGACGAGCTGAATCATCAACTGCCCCACCATCTCTGCACCTCGGCTGCCCGACCGCATCCGCGTCAGGAATGAGTTTATTGGTAAGAGATCTCATCTCTATTTTCGCTTCCACTACTGCTACCAGAAGGCGTTGGATCGTCAACTGCCTCATAAAAACTATGATTTAATATTACGTCCTGCAAACTGAAAGCAATTTAACCAAATATTTTTTATAAAGAAATTATTCTACTAAATAAAAATATATTGTATTGTAAATATTTATCTTACTAGAAAAAACCTTCGTGAAAGTTGTTTTATGTCGATGAATAAATGTAGCTTCTCAGGCATCACTTACTGCGCGTAAGGTTGCGCTCAACCCGGTGTCAATGTTTTTTGCATTGCCTACAACACACATACGACACCTTACGCGCACTTAGCAATAAGGAACCCCTATCAGTTTGCGAGAAGCTGTCCCTTACACGTCTTTTGCTAAGAAAGTAACCAGATTTCAGCTACAATTATCTTAATTAATATTGTAAATATGTTTATTAATTCAAAATTGTAGGTCACTTATAGTATGGCACGCCGCTGTGATGCTAAATTTGTTTTTACTCGAGTGCATGAAGACCTATTGGGTTTTGAAGATTGGACAATTTAAATAACAAATGATTTATTAATGTTTACTCTTTTAGCGGTGGGGGAAGCTTTTAAGGCATATCAAATTAAAAAAATAAATATATATGTATCATTTTGAAAATGTGCAAGCTTGACAGATTTTGGTAATGTAGGTACGCAACGTGTATCTACAAAAAATTATATTCCTCGAGCGCATTTGATATTCATAGTGGATGTTAAGTTGACCTGGACAAAGCACCCATTCATTAAAAAAATTGACAATTCGGAAGTGACGCAAGCTCATAGCGGCTTAGTAAAGATGCAAAGTAGGCAACCCTGAAAATTTCGTGAAAAAGGCTAGTCTTGACGATGCCGCCGATTCAGCAGGTCAAATACGCTCTGCCTGGACGTCGCTTTATTAGACATGGAGGAGACCAATCTTATCCAAAAGTCGGAAACCCCGAAAAAAAAAAAAAAACTTAGTCGGAAACAAGCCCAAGGCATTAGGCAAACATATACCTTAAGAAGAATTTCAGTCCAGTAGTAGCCTTATCTTTTAAATTATGCGCCAGATCCATCAGTTATGGTTAACAAGTTTCCATCCCACCAAATCAGAGTGTCTGTTTTGCCTTACTAATAAGATAATTTATTTACTGGTGTATTTGTCGGTGACCACTTTGTATTTAAATGATTTAAGTTCAAAATAAGATGACGTTACTAAAAAAATATCAACAACCGAGGTAATTGTGTTATCACCTGAAGAATACAATGATCTTGGGGACACTAGTTCACCCCTAATAACCCAGCACTTATGTTATCCAGAAGAGGTTAATAGTTAAATTCTTAAGTTGTCGGGTAACTTGGAAACAGTCGTTCAAACAAAATTGATTTTTGATAATTCTAAGATTAGTGACAAAATATTTAACCTCAAAAACTGCACATAGATTTTCCAATAACTGCAAACGCAAATGGCCATGATGGTATCTCTATCGATATGATCCGTATTACTTCGAATGGCACGCTACCTATAATTACGCAAATTAACACGTCCATCCAAACAAACACCTTTCCTGGTGGATGGAAAATCGCAAAGGTAAACCATTATTAAAGGATAACAAAATAGAAGACCTCTTTGTTGAAAAATCTTTTTAGATTTCAGGCGGATTAGCATTCATCCAGTTCTTTCCAAAATAATATAGAATTAGAAGAAATAATTAGAATTAGAGTTGTGTGTGCCCAACTTAACAAATATCTTGATGAACATAACCTGTTAGTCTAATACAGTCTGGATTACTACAATACTGCAACTGCTCTGACTAAAGTTACTGATGATATAATCGCTGCTTCAGATGAGGGAATGGGAATGATCCTTGTACTCCTTGATTTCTCACGGGCAATTGACTGTCTCAATCCCAATTTATTGATATCTAAACTAGCTCATTATGGAATCTCGAAATCGTCATGTAAATAGTTCCAGTAATTCCTAACAGACAGGCAACAATTTGTTGAAATACAGACAGCCCAGGAAGTAGTGCAATCAAACATAAAAGAAAATACTCGTGGTTCTCCACAGGGATCAATTTTGAGCCCTTATCTATTTCTACTTTACTCTGCTAATCTAATTAATAACTTAAAATATTGCAGCATACATCTAAATGCAGATGATACTCAATTGTATTTTTCCTTTCTTTCAGAAGATATAATCGTAGCTATTTATAAAATAGGAAAAGACTTAAATACTGTAAAATGTCATCTAAGAATATTTTAGTTCTCAACCCATCAAAATCGCAGTTTGCGTGCAATGCGTGGCAACGTACAAATATTCTAGAAAGAGATCCAAATGTGTTTATAGGAGATGATTCAATTTAGTAACTTGGGTAGAAAAAGTTAAAAATCTACGTGTTATCATAGATGAAGGAATTGGGCATATAAATATTAAAGTAAAAACTGAATTTTATCGTCTAAGAATTGGGACACTATCGGCTAAATAATAAGAAGAAGAAGAATTTTGCATGGTATCCGAAAATATCTATCAGAGAATGTGAAAAAAATACTTGTCAAATCTAGCGATTCGAGCCAGATAAAGATAACGATTCGAGAGGCCAGCATGGAAGGAAGGCCATATAGATAGGTATCTTATTTAGACACAAAACGTAACAGATAATAAAAATACCGGAAGAATTGGCTCACTTATTCTTCTTATTATTAGCGTGTCGTGCGAAATAAACTTTATGAGCACATAAAGTTGTCATAGCGTTATAAGTGGCTGCCCATAGGTCTTCTGACACACTCATCTTGAATTGAAATTAAATGAAAAATCTTTATAGCCTTTACTAACAAATTAATATATGTTACCTATTAAATCCATGCTGGCCAGGAGGCTGTAAAAATCACCTAAGGGATCCAAAAGTTTCAGTATATTGTAATTGACAACCTGTCTCTACAGCAATATACCTACAAATCTATCTTAAATGACCCTCAAAACTTTGTCAGACGTGGTGGATCGACCTTTGTTTATAATAAACTAGCTGACCCGGCGAACTTTGTTCCGCCTTAGACGCCATAAATGAGCAGATTTTTGATTTTGGTTAAGTAATTTTAAATTTTCTAATTTTCCGCGCAATTTCCTTAATTTTTTCTTTCATAAGAACTTTCTTTCTTTGATAATAACGAACAGAACAAAAAAAGAATTAACAAAATCGGTCCAGCCGTTCAGGCGTGATGCCGTGACCAAGGGAAATAGGGATTCATTTTTATATATATAGATTAGGGATAAAGGCGAGATTATTTGTATGTATGTATGTATGTATCTATATAGATAAATTTTCGATTAGTCAAATAATTATTTTTAAATAACAACGCTATACGTATGTTAAAACTTTCTACCTACTCTATGTACTACATTATTTTTTGTGTCTTTAAACCTTCAGGCCTGCCACTGCCTGCTACATTCTATAATGCAGAGCTAACATTACTCGCCACCCTGACCGGGGCGTGCAGCTAGACGACTTTGAGGAGCAGCGCGAGAGCGAAAAGGCGCACGGTCCTTGAGGTATCCACCACAACTCACATTTAGACGTCTTCTACGCTATCCACAGGTTAGTTATCCATCCTATATTGCACATACGAGTATAACGTCACTGGCCATCGCCACCCTGCCCTGGGGGTGCAGATGGACGTCTTTGAGGAGCAGCGCGAGAGCGACGAGGCACAGGGTCCTGGAGGCATCAACATCAACATTTAGACTTACGGGCTGCTACACATTTTAGGCAATATATTGTATAGGTAGTAAATAAGCTACTTAGGTATATTTATATAATTAATAACAATAAAAAGACATGCGTATAAATTACTTATACCTACATAGAAATACATAAATATTATGTATTATAAAACACATATAAATATATATAATATTAACGAAAGAAAATGTTACAACAAATTATTCCGGGAAATACGCAAGTGAAAAGCGGTTAAGGTAGAGACATATAGTGAGCTAAAGCTGTGTTATGTAAATAGGTACATAATTAAGATAATACGGGCTTTTCAAATAGTGTTCACGCAAAAAAAGTTGTAAAATTGTACAAAATCGCTAATACACGTATTTATTTCTTTTAATCTGATGATTGATGCTGACACATGAAATTCAAAGGACAAATCTTCAAAATTCACGGAGTTGCATACAAATTTCCATGCCATTTTTAACCCTCTTGGGGGTGGAATTTCCAAAATTGGCTTTTAAGTGGATGCTAATAATGTATACAGTACCTATGTGCAAAATTTCAAGTCTCTAGGTTGAGTGGTTTGATGGTGGCAGAAGGGAGTGGAAGTTTGTATTTTACTACCTTGGGGGTGATAATATCAAAAACTGAACTAAATATTTTTAATTATTATTAGCCTAGCTTTTAAATTATTAACCTAATCTAACTCACATATATATTGTATGGCAACCATCTTAAATTCAATTTATTTTATTTTATCACCTGCACTGCCTCTGTCAAGTGTACTCCAATGTTAGTTCCAGCACAACCTCGCTATCCAAGATATAAAAAAAAATGTGGTTTTCAAGATGGTTGCGAAACTGTGAATCATATTTTAAATAGAGCTAGGTTACTAAATATTGTGAATGTTATGTTGATCTATTATATTCTTAATGATTCCAGGTGCAATCCACGGGGTCTGCTGGTTCTTTTCCACCCGTCCAATCTGCGACACCTCGGGAGAACAGAAGACCAGAAAGGAATCCTCCGAAATCACTCTGTTAGACGGCAAGAGGAGCTTGAATGTCAATATATTCTTGAAACAATTTCGAAGGTAATTGAACCAATCGAACATGTACCAATCTTTTTCACAGACGTATCTATAGGCGTTCGGGGTTATTAAAAAGAGTCCGGACTTACTGAGTCCGGGAATTAAATTTTTCAAATCAGATTCAGGGTGGTTTAAAATGGAGCCGAAAAATCCGGAAAACGGACCCAGTATCAGGCTGGATAACGCGCAGAAGAGATTCAGGATGGTGTTTCAACGGAAAAGTCATATTATTATATCTCGTAACACAAATAAAGAAAGAAAACGTTTTTTGGGATTTACCACTAGAATATTATATTTCAGCTCGAATGAAGACATCATTCAACTCATTCGCGAAGGTGCTCACGACGACATTGGTGCTGAGAAACTCCGGGGGCTTCTGAAGATATTACCCGAAATCGACGAGTGCGAGATGCTGAAAGCGTTCAGTGGGGATGTCACTAAACTAGGAAATGCTGAAAAGTTCCTGCTGCAACTCATACACCTGCCCAAGTAAGTTTGTCTTTCTCTACGAGCTAGTCTCACTTCATCATCTCCCTAGCCTTATCCCGTATCTCACGGGGTCGGCTACCTAATCTAGGGGATTGGACGAGGGTACTGGTTTTTATACAGAGCGACTGCCATCTGACCTCCGCAACCCAGAAGGAAAACCAGACCCAATCCTAGATTAGTTCAGAGTTTTCAAGCCGCCAATCTCACTTACGTCACTAAAATCGGCTATTCAGGGTTATTTTTAGTCAGTAGGTGTACGCAAACTGATGCCGATGCTCAGACAACAATGGTACAAATTCATAGTTATAAAATCACGACTTAACCATGGGACTTAAGGGTCTGCCGAACTAGTGAAATCCCATACAAACGTAATTTCACTTTTATTCCTAAACAGTTAAACTAAACTTAACCAAACTTCGTACACATGACCAAATTCATCATATCTATGCTTCTAATTAGGTTTGGTTTGAAAAAAAAAATTAAGCACGAACAAAATAAGACCGAAAAAATGATTTTGTATGAATATTTGCTTTCTAGTTTTGTACTTGGTTAATGTTTTCATACCAAACCTGACTAGAAGTATAGTGCTGCCCGACAGCGACGTCGTCAAGACCATTAAGGCTGTTGAAGGTCTGTATATATCACCAAACGGTCAATTGCCGAAAAAGTTATAATAATAGGAACTTCAAAACACCAGGTGTGGTGTGAGGGACAGCTTAACTCAAAGTGTCGATCATGCTCTGTCAAAGAAAACTAGACGGGTCGATAGACTCGATACCGACTCAACAGAAGAAAAGAAAACTGAACTGAACAACTTTCATCAGGAAATTCTTTCAGGGAAAGAAAATATTTTTTTACTTTACCAAAATGATCATTTCCTGATTCAGTTACACGAACTGAGCAGCCCCTATCAGTTTGCGTTAATTTACCCCTTTCATCATGTATTTTAATGTCGTTTACAATTGGTATTTTAAATAATTCGGCAATTGGCCGTTTGGTATTTGCCACTCCGCGGAACGGTGGTTTTACAACGCTCATTGGCTGAAATAAAAAGACATTTCGGCGATTGAGCGTTTTGGTATTTGCGAATCTGCGAAATGTCTGTTCCCGGCCAATGAGCGAATTCGGGGATTGTGCGTTACACACACTCCATTCGCCATTTTATCAATCATCATCATCAGCTCATTCATATAAATCGGCTTAATTCCACCACGTTTGGCCGAGTGATGACGGACGGGAAAAGGGTAGACCCGTTTGGTCGGTCTATGTGACCAGGTTACCGAAACCCGACTGGACATATTTGTATACCGGGTGTAAAGGACAGCTTCCTGCAAACTGATAGGGGTTTGTCAGTCAACGAAACTAAACTTTCACCAATCAACTATCACTCTCGTAAAGAATCGAAACGTAGAGATTAATATATCAGTATAACTATCACCACAACATTCTTTAAGGAGATGAAAAATAAATGAACTTCCTATAAAAAAATATCAATCCAATCAGACAATTTGTATGGAAAATCAAATATTATTTTTCACTTCCTGAATAAAAATCCCGCTAATAGTTGTCCAGTTCTGTTGACTGAGCTACCCCTATCAGTTTGCGGGACGCTGTCCCTTACACCATGCATGTAACCCGATGTTCCTCTGTGCATTTTTAAATTGAATGAAAGCCTTTGGTTGTGTTTGTAAAAGTGTTCATTCCATCTATTAGAATTTATATTCCATCAAGACGAAAAAAAAATATGGGCCAAGTGCCAGCCGCCACAGTTGTTTAATCAATTTTTGGGACTATTTATATAAATGTTTTTGAGTCGCTTTTTCTCTCGTTTTGGTGATTTGCACTGGCGGCCACTACACTAGATTTTACCATTGCAGACTTAAACCACAATTTCAAAACCCCCTTATAGTTGTGGTTTAATGTCAACAAGGTTCAGACTCCACCAGGAATGCGAGAGCCTGTCGGCCTAAGTTCTAGTAAGAATGATGGAAAATCCTATACAAAATATCTACCTGGCTGATTTAATTTTCTTGACTCGTAGAAATACATTCTAATAGATTAAATATACGTATTTACTAGAATGACCTAAGATTATCATAATATCATTAAAAAAACAACGGGTGATTACTTTTGCCCCGCCCTGTATCTATTGCTGCATATCCTTGAAGGTAATATTCCTTTCCTCTGTACACAGATGTTCAACCTCAAACAAAATACAACAGACTTCCGTGGAGGAAGACGGTGGAGAACAAAGAGTTGCGGCAAATGAGAAGACAGCGCTCCCGGCAACAAATAGACTCCCCAGTACCACTGGTCTCCATCACTTAGGAGGAGAAACACAAATTACCCGACATCAAGATCACCAGCGACAAGATCAAACCCGATAGAGCTGAAATCAATTCAGATAACATCCAAACTGCTCCAGTCCAAAGAAAAATGTTCCATAACCAAGGTGAACACCAGCAACAAGGCCGTCAGTGAAATAAAGGACCTGTGTCAGGAGATACTCGGCGATGGGCAGTTCGACAGGTTCTCCGCGGCCAGGAGCACCAGACGATACAAGAGAAACACAGACACCACGAGCTCGCCCAAAGAAGAGAAAAAGACTGACAGTCCGACGGAAGTGGTTGCGGAGACGCAAGTCATCAGGCCGTCCAAACTGGACGACCAAGTCTCTTATCCCGTCGAACAAGTGCAAGAAGTAGCCAAACCAATAGACGACGCAGTAAAAGACGAAAAGGAACACATACTTAAGCGGTGCAAAGACTCAAAAGCCAAATTACGGATAAAACACCAACCAAAGAAACCAAACATCCTTACTCGCGGATGAGGCGGCAGACGTTTAGCAACCAGGAGGATGTTCAAAAAGTGATTAGAGAAGAGGGTCAATTATTGTAAACTATTTGGGTATTTATAGTGCTACGATTTAAAATTTCATAATCTTCCTCAAATTTAATATGCAATGTTCGTTTGAACAAATGGTTCCATATTAAATGAGCTATATATTGGAATTATATAAAAAACAGGGTGTTTTTTCAATAATTTTAGCAGCTTTGATCCCGGGTCAGGAAACGATTAAAAATCTAAGAATACAGTTTTGCTTCCTTTTGATTTTTTTATATAGAGTTGAGTAAAATATGCTATCTTCATAATTTAGGGTATTCCCCTGGAAGAGCGGTCTAAAAATTCTACCCTGTATAAAAATTTGCCAAGGATAGATAAACAATTGATAGTCGTAAGTTGATTCTTTCCACGAGACCCAGGATATCAAAAAGTCATTAAATATTGTATTGTTCTAATTTAGAATTTAATCAATGTACCTGTAAGATATATAAAAAAAAAAACAAAGACATATTAGGTCCCTAGATAAAAAGATCTGATTTTTTTATAGGTAAAATGATTATTTTCGTAGACCTCAATAAAAAACAACTTTGTATTCGTCACAAAAGCGGTATGTACGCTCTTTTCTCGAAATATAGCTTCTATAAAACATATAATAAGGATTTAACACCAATGTTTTATTTTATGCGTTTGTTATTACTAAAAAAACAAACAAAAACAATAAAATTTATATTCTACGAATTCATTTAGTTTTCTTTCTTAAATTAATTCCTTAACTAAAGTATTTCATTACCATAATGATAAGTTACGTTATAAAATAATACACTGGTAGGTACAACAGGGTATCCTCTCCGGACCCACCATTTTTATACGACCTGTCAACATTTTTGCCTCGTACAACGCGATATTTTTTGGATCTGAACATTTACTCCGGAACGAGCCATAGGAACGAGCAAATAAATGTAGCCATTTCATATTATTTGCGACGTGACTACGTCTAATAAATTGATGAGCCGGCTGCTTGTACGCAAAAGATGAGGTAATGTACCGTTACGCGGATTGTCCCGTTATGCTGTCAAAATAGACTGTTTGTGCCGAATTATTAATTGAATTGAAAGACAGATCGCACATTCTCTTCTAAAAAACTAGACCTTCACAATACTACATCGAAATAAGGCACCGCACTAAGTTACCTAAACGGCTACACCGATTTCCATAAAATTTGGCAGGACGGTGGATACGGACATAGGCTACTTTTTACCGCGGAAAACTACCTTATTCCTAGGGAAAATCACATTTATCTGCAGGTGAAGCCTAGTTGGGAGTTATTACACCAATAAATGTGAGTATATTTTAAAAACTGGAAGTCTTATCAGCATACTTTCAAACTTTCCAAAGACGTTATTGTAGAGAATCTAACAAAGACATATACCTCATAGACACTTTAGTAGTAGCTTTCTTAGTTTTTGAGAGAAATATAGTAAACTTAAATTTTGGATACAAAGGAGAGGGGGGGGGGGGAACAATCACTCGTCAGCGTATCCTCTTCTTATATTAAATTTATGTATAAGCTACACGTATACCAAATTTTATGCTTTCTTACCGCCATACCAAATCTGAATAAGGAGCCACACTAACTGAAATGAATTGTGGGATATATTTTTATAATCATTATATACATTTTTTTCCATTTTAGTCTTTAAAACGCGGTGTTGAAATGTCTACTAATAATTACGTGGTTTCATGTGTAAAAACATAATAATAACGCGGTTTCATGTGAACGATAACAGACCACAGGGTTTTTAAAACGCGGTATTGAAATGTTTTCTTAAACTTCATAAGAGACCTAATAGAGAGAGAAACAACATATAACTTGTACGTAGTATTATACTTAATCTGTGATATTACGTTAAGAGCAGTCTTTAGCCTCTATTTTTGGAGTGTCTATCGCGAATGTTGCGGTAGATACGTTTAAGGCGTTAATTAACTTTCGTACAATAAGTACAAAGCCAAAACCGTTCATACAATTTTATTATTCTGTGGCATAGAATTGTATTAAATGTAATTTCGTCTGTTGTGTGACTTCCATGTCTGACGGTGACAGAAAAACATAGAATGTACCAGCTGCATCTCCTCCCGGGCATGCTGTAAAAACCAGCTAAGGGATTTGAGGGTTACAGTGTAATATAATCAATCAATCAGTGTATTGTAATTGAGGCGATGGGCTGACAACCTGTCACTACAGTTTTATGCAAATATATCTTATACAACCCTCAAAACTTGTCAGACGTGGCTAAAGCGCCTTTGACGAGGCGTTTTACGCTCTGCCTAACCCGTAAGGGATAAAGGCGTGTTTTTTTTTGTATATATTTATAGTAGTGAAGGATAGTCCCGATGGTTTGTGCAGTCCACTCTAGGCTACATTGTATCGTCTATTTACAGAAACGAGAAGCACGCTGGCGATAGGTATTGGCCACAATAGGAAATATCACGACTTTTCTCTTCTATGTTTTTCTTTCGCTCCCAGTCCAGCATAGAGGTAGACGTAAAAATGTCCAAGATTGCAAGCGATTTTGAAGACTTGAAGAACTCAGTAACCTTCTTAAGTGGCAAATTTGATGAGCTTGATAAGAAGACTGAATCAACC
Organism: Scrobipalpa costella; assembly: GCA_949820665.1. Lineage (NCBI taxonomy): Eukaryota > Metazoa > Arthropoda > Insecta > Lepidoptera > Gelechiidae > Scrobipalpa > Scrobipalpa costella. The sequence goes on from OX463295.1 coordinate 810,127, forward strand.
AAACAACAAGTTATTCAGCTGGAAAAGAAGATGACGACAGTCGACACGCAGTCAAACAATAAAGCCGGACTTGGAGCTAAAATTGAGACACTGGAACAACAAGCGCGACAAAACAATATAGAAATTGGCAACATACCGGACAGACGCAATGAAAACCTGATTGACCGAGTTGAACAACTGGGTTCGGCTATCAAATACACTATCACACGAAATCGCCATCGCTGCTGTTCATCGTGTTCCACATGCGAATCTTGCCACCTGTCATCCTAAGAACATAATAGTTAAGTTTAATTTCCGCATCACCAGTATTGCAGCTAGTTATGTACTTGCAGCTTTTCTTCTCCCTCCTCTGTTGCAAGTTTTAGGAACAAAATTAAAGAATATTTCCTACAACATCAACTTAGCGGTGCTCTTTTGAAGTAGTCAGTGATAATTGTACAACTAGTTTGGCAATTTGTTTCAACTGTATTTAACTATTTTTTATTGTATTGTGTTTTGTGTTTTATTGATGTTAATTTATTGGAGTATTTTGCATTGGTTGATTTAATTTTAATTTATTTTTGATTGGTATGTGATTTTATTATTGTTTTATATATTATTTTGTATCTGGCCCCTGCGATACAAGCTACGCTTAGTGCAGGGTCCGCTGTATAACTGTTATAAAATTAAGAATATTCTGCATGTTGTCTAAATAGTAATTCGTTTATAATCATGTTTGGTAAATAAATATTTTCATTTTCATTTTCATTATAAGTTAACTAAATATTTATTATTGTATTTAAAACTGCAAAGCATCTCTATTATTTAATTTTTGATTTGACAATGTTTAGTCGTATTCTTCTATCGCTCCCAGAATAGTCGTCTATATATAATTTTTAAAATCACGATGTTTATTTTTATATAAATATTATATGTTCAATTTGATACGACGGATTCAGAACCGGGTCAAACTGAAAATCAGCGCCATAGCTCCGGCTGTGGCAATATGCTGAGTTAGGTCCGTTTCAGTATAGATAAGGGTTCTCTATAAGTAAGTTTAATGTTATATTGCATGTGTTATTGTATATTTTATTTATTATTTTAGGATTATCTGTACTGAATAAATATGTTTTCTTTCTTCTTTCTTTCTTTCTTTCTAAATAAACAAGAAACATTTCTTAGACAGGTATAGAGATATTGAGTCCAAAAATCGCAATTTTTATGATTGACTCACTCACTGACATATAGATCGAAAACGTAACCCACTTCTAGATGACCGCGGTAGCTGATATTTGATATGTAGATATATTTATTAACGCAAGGTTAGAAATGAAAAAAATAAAAAATAATAAAATGTTCTCATATTTTGGACCCCATCCCATACAAGTGTTTTTTATTTATTTACTAAAATAAGTGGGGCATCATCTTCGGTATCAAAGAAAATTGAAGTGAACCTTATTGAAGAGCTAAGAACTACTGTAATAAGTAAACCCTAGACTTGGCTCCCTTTTTAGTTCCGCAAACAATACTCCATACAGCCACCGGGTGCAAGTTCCCCTTCTGTGGTGTTTGTCATCTGAGCGGAAAGTTTACCGCTGTCTAACAACAGATGACGCTAGTAGGTTTTTAAAACGCGGTATCGACATGTTCTCCTCAGTTGCATATAAGGGCGGGCCTGAATCGGGGAACACACTTTTGTATCACAATATGCTAATATATGCGATTTTTTAAAAGTGGCCATGGTTAATACCATCCAGCCGCTTTATACATTATGAAATACTAGCTTTACAACCCATGGTTGCACCCGCCGTTTAATGAGTTTTCCCGTGGGAATCTTATATTTTCCTGCGGTAAAAGTTACCCTATTGCTATTCCCAGTCATGTTTTATATGTTTATCATACTCTGTTCTTATCTGAATACCGTGTGAAAATATTCCCATGGGAATAAGATATTTTCCAGAAGTAAAAAGTGGCCTATGTCCGTTTCCAGGTTATCATATATCACATTGACAATTTTAAAAGGTACGATACAAATAATCACGCCACCCAGCTTATGGGGTAAGCATCAAATTCAACTCTGATAATTTTTAACCGATCTTAAAGGGACTTTTTATTTGACTGAGATTTGTAATTACCTGGTATCCAGCCTAGGTTAGAAATAATCACTCAAACCATCTAATATTGAGTAAGTACCAGTAATGCAATTCACTCTTCCGCGCGTGGGTTAGCAGATCCGGCTCCTACGCGCGGAGAAGCGTTTTTTGTATGTTTGACACTCCGTGTATTCCATACAAACCGTGCATATGATGTCGCGGGCACAGCTAGCTAAGGGATGCGTTAAATAGCAAAAAACAATTATATAAAAAAAAAACATGAACACAAATTCCTTTCATATTTTAATTAGGTACTTAAAACATCATAAGGTAATTTTTTGTCTATTAAAAAAACGTAAGTTGTAAATAATCTTAAATATTCAATAGTTAATGACAAATTTACGAAAAAAATGTATCATGATTTGCATATAATTAATTGATCCCTAAACAAAAAGAAATGGAAACAAAGAAACAACCGTTAAGTAACACAACTCCTTCCATATTTAGGTAGACAGGTACATAGAATACCTACTTTAATGTACTATGCCCGCATAGGTGTAATGTCAGGATGTATTCTATCCTAAATATGTAAAATTTTAAACAAAAAATTATAGAAACCCTCGGGTCCCTTAGCAGGTTTGTACAGCATGCTCGGAAGTAAATGCAGCTGGCATTTTTGAACTGCATTATAAGGTACCAGCTCCAACATGGACATGCCACTATAGTCCGAAAATGTGCCAAATTTGTCATGGGCCGGCTCACCCCAATCAGTTGCAAACGCAGTAAACTCTCCATTAGAAATAAGGTGAGGCTTTTTACCACATGCGTTAGACCTATTTTGACAACCACCAGTGTGGCCTTCAGCCACACCTACCCCACTCACCTGAATACCCTCCAGGTAGTGCAAAACAACTTCTTGCGGAGGGCAACCGGGGCCCCCTGGTACCTCCGCAATTCTGACATTCACATCGATCTCGATGTTCCGTCCTTCAAAGAGTACATGAAGCAAGCGGCCGTACGCTTATTCGACAAAGCACCTCACCACCCCAACCCTCTTGTAGTTAGCGCCTCTGACTACGTTCTCCAACCTGCGACTCGTTACAAACGAGGACCTAGGCATGTCCTTACCGACGGCGATGACCAAATTACTCGAGCATTTAATGCTGCCAATGCAATTCGAGCCACACTCAGTACAAGCTCTTCCAGCAACCGTGCACCCCGCCGGCGGGGTCGCGGAGGTCGCTCCTTTGCTCCCCACATTGGAGTTAACCGGCACGTGCCGGGTAGATTCTCACCGATAAAGAGTTCCCAAGGCAACGCCATAAGCCAAGGTTCGAGCCCTAGTGAGGGACCTTAGGCAGTTGCCTTTACATTTATGGGTGTAGATTGTGTGTATTAACTCCCCGCCTTTAGTCCGGTGACGCATTATTTACACTTTTTAGTATGGTGCAATAAGGTCCATTAAAAAAAAAGATATGCCACTTACTGAAATATAAATTAACAGTGTTTTTGAGCCGACATCATATGCTTACGTATGTAACGCAGCATAGTAACTTATAATTGTGACAGAGAGATAAACATGTAACTGTTATTCTATTAAATACTTGTGCATGTCCTAGATTTAAAATAACACTCTCTCATTTAGATACACAGTTTATAAGCACATTAAAAAAATCATGGTAGTCTACACACCTAGATTGCTATAAACGCAGACTGTGCAAATTTCGCTGAGTACGTATGTTCTTTTTTTTGCCAGTTCGAATCTCGTATGCGCGGACAAATGGAAAACAGGATTAGCATGAAACCCTACATTTATACAAACTTCAAACTCACCCCTCGAAAACTAACAATCTAGATTTAATCACAGATGGCACTAGTTGGTTTTTAAAACGCGGTATCGTTGTGTTCACGGGTCTGAATATAGGGCCCCGATTAGTACCACACCGTCACTTAGCGTAAGCTAGCTTGTAAGTTGGTGTTAGCCGTAAGTTATTTATAAGCTGTGTACTTCATTAGACGGTAGGCAGTAAAAAAAATTTTTACCCGCGCCTCCGGGCGTGGTCGTCAACTGAAAACAAAACTGGGACTAAAGTCAGTTCTTATAGGACAAGTCTAAATAAACAGTTTTTTTCTGAGTTTCCTATACAGAGAAATTACTGTCACATGACACAATTCACTATAGGTCTAACGATTTGCAACGCACTTTACTATTCCAGTAGGGTCTAGTCTAGGTCTGGACAGCTCACAAAGTTTTGAGGGTTATTAAAGATAGATTTGTAGGTATATTGCTGTAGTGACAGGTTGTCAGCCCATCGCCTTAATTGCAATATACAGAAACCCTCGCATCCCTCAACTGGTTTTAACAGCATGCCCAGGAGGAAATGCAGTTGGCACATTCTATGTTTTTCTTTTGCTCCCAGTCCAACATGGAAGTATGGAGTCTAGTGTCAGGTGTTGGAATAAGGCTATGGTCAGTATGGTCACCAATTACTTATGAAGGCGATAGTTTTATGTTCTATGATGCTGCTTGCTATCATTGTTTGCGTGGTCCGTATTGTTGATTGCATTAAAAGTTTGGACTTCCACAGCGACAAGAATGAAACATTTTGGTCAATGCTATAAATATATTTCTATACACAATTAATACTTACTTGGATAAATTTGAAAAGCCCTTGCTTGGATAAATTACAAACACATTGCGATTGACGTCTGTAAACTAAAATCGACAAAACTTGTTTCAAAGCTATGTCCATAAATAAGAGGTGCAGCATGCAGTCCTTTTAGGCACTCCAGTGCGTCTAGATTTTGCTGTTCCAATTATTACAACTCGCGTGTGAGATTATTTGACTGCTGTAAAGGTCAAAGCTCGAACTTAGATCGTCGGACTTCATTTTTGGGCCGTAAGTATATGCACGCATATAGCGCGGCATATTACATATTATTGTGACAGAGAGCTTTACATGTCACTTCTAGTCAATAAAATACTTGTACATATCCCAGAGCCAAAATATTAGTCTCTAATTTAGTTGCACAGCTTATTAGGCACAACAAAGAATAGCAAAATAATCTATACACCTAATTGTTCTATGAACGCAGACTGTGCAATACTCACTGTCACTGAGTACGTTCGCAAAACATTTTGTCAGTGTTCCTAGAAAGCTGGGCCCCAAGTCTCTTTTATTCTTCCTTTTGAATATCTTCTGTCATGCCATTGTCCCCGCTAATGCCACTAGACGTCATTAGGTATTCTGAACGTAAAAAGTTTTGAATCAAAGAAGTTGTCATCATAATGTAGGTACTTATCATGTGCCCTATATATTTGACTGATTTTGCTTGACTGAACTAACTTCCGGTATTGCTTCCAAAACCTACCAAACCAAAAACTTACCTACGCAGTAAGTAAAATTTTACTTACAGTTACTGTGACTGAACCAAGGCATGTCGTGGCAAAACTAAGTTTGAGGAATGTGTTTTCTGTCTGTAATATTGGTGCGTTTGGTATAGCAGTACCTGTAGTAGGTAGGTTTCGTTTAATAATATAAATCTTTTTTGGCTCCATGATAGCAAAATAGCACTGAATTGTGAAATTGCGTAACAAAATGATACAATTTTTTTTGTTTATCCCTGACGTAAATAATATCTACCAAAGCTTTCATTAAAATTGTTGTGTCCAGTCATACAAAATCTACATACATATATACCATCACGCCTTTATCCCTGATGGGGTAGGCAGAGCGTAAACGACCTAAACAAAGTTCGTTCCGCCACGACTGACGAAGTTTTGAGGATTATTTAAGATATATTTGTGGGTACATTCCTGTAGTGACAGATTGTCAGCCCATCGTCTAAATTACAATATACTGAAACCCTCGGATCCCTTAGCTGGTTTTTACAGCATACCCGGGAGGAAATGCAGCTGGCACATTCTGTTTTTATTTCGCTCCCAGGCCAGCATGGAACGTTACAAAATCTTTTCTTTAGTAATAAGATCATGGTAGTCTTAACACCTAGATATGCCATAAACGCAGACTGTGCAAATCTCGCTGAATAAGTATGTTTTTTTTTGCCAGTTCGAATCTCGTATGCGCGGACAAAGGGAGAACTGGATTAGCATGAAGCCCTACATTTATACCAACTTCAAACTCACCCCTCGAAAACTAACAATCTAGATTTAATCACAGATGGCACTAGTTGGTTTTTAAAACGCGGTATCGTTGTGTTCACGGGTCTGAATATAGGGCCCCGATTAGTACCACACCGTCACTTAGCGTAAGCTAGCTTGTAAGTTGGTGTTAGCCATAAGTTATTTATAAGCTGTGTACTTCATTAGACGGTAGGCAGTAAAAAAATTTTTTACCCGCGCCTCCGGGCGTGGTAGTCAACTGAAAACAAAACTGGGACTAAAGTCAGTTCTTATAGGACTAGTCTAAATAAACAGTTTTTTTCTGAGTTTCCTATACAGAGAAATTACTGTCACATGACACAATTCACTATAGGTCTAACGATTTGCAACGCAGTCTACTATTCCAGTAGGGTCTAGTCTAGGTCTGGACAGCTCACAAAGTTTTGAGGGTTATTAAAGATAGATTTGTAGGTATATTGCTGTAGTGACAGGTTGTCAGCCCATCGCCTTAATTGCAATATACAGAAACCCTCGCATCCCTCAACTGGTTTTAACAGCATGCCCAGGAGGAAATGCAGTTGGCACATTCTATGTTTTTCTTTTGCTCCCAGTCCAACATGGAAGTATGAAGTCTAGTGTCAGTTGTTGGAATTAGGCTATGGTCAGTATGGTCACCAATTACTTATGAAGGCGATAGTTTTATGTTCTATGATGCTGCTTGCTATCATTGTTTGCTTGGTCCGTATTGTTGATTGCATTGATCCGTTACATTGAAAAAATTGTTAAATAAAAGTTTGGACTTCCACAGCGACAAGAATGAAACATTTTGGTCAATGCTATAAATATATTTCTATACTCAATTAATACTTACTTGGATAAATTTGAAAAGCCCTTGCTTGGATAAATTACAAACGCATTGCGATTGACGTTTGTAAACTAAAATCGACAAAACTTGTTTCAAAGCTATGTCCATATATAAGGGGTGCAGCATGCAGTCCTTTTAGGCACTCCAGTGCGTCTAGATTTTGCTGTTCCAATTATTACAACTCGCGGGTGAGATTATTTGACTGCTGTAAAGGTCCAAGCTCGAACTTAGATCGTCGGACTTCATTTTTGGGCCGTAAGTATATGCACGCATATAGCGCGGCATATTACATATTATTGTGACAGAGAGCTTTACATGTCACTTCTAGTCAATAAATTACTTGTACATATCCCAGAGCCAAAATATTAGTCTCTAATTTAGTTGCACAGCTTTTTACTTGGCACAACAAAGAATAGCAAAATAATCTATACACCTAATCGTTCTATGAACGCAGACTGTGCAATACTCACTGTCACTGAGTACGTACGCAAAACATTTTGTCAGTGTTCCTAGAAAGCTGGGCCCCAAGTCTCTTTTATTCTTCCTTTTGAATATCTTCTGTCATGCCATTGTCCCCAATAATGCCACTAGACGTCATTTGGTATTCTGAACGTAAAAAGTTTTGAATCAAAGAAGTTGTCATCATAATATACTTACCATGGGCCCAATATATTTGACTGATTTTGCTTGACTGAACTGACTTCCGGTATTGCTTCCAAAACCTATCACAAAAACTACCAAACCAAAAACTTACCTACGCAGTAAGTAAAATTTTACTTACAGTTACTGTGACTGAACCAAGGCATGTCGTGGCAAAACTAAGTTTGAGGAATGTGTTTTCTGTCTGTAATATTGGTGCGTTTGGTATAGCAGTACCTGTAGTAGGTAGGTTTCGTTTAATAATATAAATCTTTTTTGGCTCCATGATAGCAAAATAGCACTGAATTGTGAAATTGCGTAACAAAATGATACAATTTTTTTTGTTTATCCCTGACGTAAATAATATCTACCAAAGCTTTCATTAAAATTGTTGTGTCCAGTCATACAAAATCTACATACATATATACCATCACGCCTTTATCCCTGATGGGGTAGGCAGAGCGTAAACGACCTAAACAAAGTTCGTTCCGCCACGACTGACGAAGTTTTGAGGATTATTTAAGATATATTTGTAGGTACATTGCTGTAGTGACAGATTGTCAGCCCATCGTCTAAATTACAATATACTGAAACCCTCGGATCCCTTAGCTGGTTTTCACAGCATACCCGGGAGGAAATGCAGCTGGCACATTCTATGTTTTTATTTCGCTCCCAGGCCAGCATGGAACGTTACAAAATCTTTTCTTTAGTAATAAGATCATGGTAGTCTTAACACTTAGATATGCTATAAACGCAGACTGTGCAAATCTCGCTGAGTAAGTATGTTTTTTTTTGCCAGTTCGAATCTCGTATGCGCGGACAAAGGGAGAACTTGATTAGCATGAAGCCCTACATTTATACCAACTTCAAACTCACCCCTCGAAAACTAACAATCTAGATTTAATCACAGATGGCACTAGTTGGTTTTTAAAACGCGGTATCGTTGTGTTCACGGGTCTGAATATAGGGCCCCGATTAGTACCACACCGTCACTTAGCTTAAGCTAGCTTGTAAGTTGGTGTTAGCCTTAAGTTATTTATAAGCTGTGTACTTCATTAGACGGTAGGCAGTAAAAAAATTATTTTAGCCGCGCCTCCGGGCGTGGTAGTCAACTGAAAACAAAACTGGGACAATTGTCAGTTCTTATAGGACAAGTCTAAATAAACAGTTTTTTTCTGAGTTTCCTATACAGAGAAATTACTGTCACATGACACAATTCACTATAGGTCTAACGATTTGCAACGCAGTCTACTATTCCAGTAGGGTCTAGTCTAGGTCTGGACAGCTCACAAAGATTTGAGGGTTATTAAAGATAGATTTGTATAGGTATATTGCTGTAGTGACAGGTTGTCAGCCCTTCGCCTTAATTGCAATATACAGAAACCCTCGCATCCCTCAACTGGTTTTAACAGCATGCCCAGGAGGAAATGCAGTTGGCACATTCTATGTTTTTCTTTTGCTCCCAGTCCAACATGGAAGTATAGAGTCTAGTGTCAGGTGTTGTAATTAGCCTATTGTCAGTATGGTCACCAATTACTTATGAAGGAGATAGTTTTATGTTCTATGATGGTGCTTGCTATCATTGCTTGCGTGGTCCGTATTGTTGATTGCATTGATCCGTTGCATTGAAAAAAATGTTAAATAAAAGTTTGGACTTCCACAGCGACAAGAATGAAACATTTTGGTTATAAATTCATTTCTATATGCAATTAATACTTACTTGGATAAATTTGAAAAGCCCTTGCTTTGATAAATTACAAACGCATTGCGATTGACGTCTGTAAACTAAAATCGATAAAACTTAATTTGTTTCAAAGTTAGGTCCTTAAATAAGGGGAGCAGAACGCAGTTCTTTTAGTCACTCTAGTGCGTCTAGATTTCGCTGTTCCAATTATTACAACTCGCGGGTGAGATTATTTTACTGCTGTAAAGGTCCAAGCTAGAACTTAGATCGTCGAACTTAAATTTTGGGGCGTCAGTATATGTACGCATATAGCGCGGCATATTACATATTATTGTGACAGAGAGCTTTCCATGTCAATTTTATTCAATAAAATACTTGTACATATCCTAGAGGCAAAATATTAGTCTCTAATTTAGTTGCACAGCTTATTAGGCACAACAAAGAATAGCATGATAATCTATACACCTAAATGTTCTATGAACGCAGACTGTGCAATACTCACTGTCACTGAGTACGTACGCAAGACATTTCGTCAGTGGTCCTTCAAAGCTGGGCCGTAAGTTTCTTATTTTCTTACTTTAGAATAACTTCTGTCATGCCATTGTCCCCGCTAATGCTACTGGACGTCATTTGGTATTCTAACCGTAAAAAATTTGAATGAAAGTTTTTGTCATCATAATGTACTTACCATGGCCCCTATATATTTGACTGATTTGGCTGGATTAAACTAACTTCCGGTATTACCTCCAAAACATATCACAAAAACTACCAAACCAAAAACTTACCTACGCAGTAAGTAAAATTTTACTTACAGTTACTGTGACTGAACCAGGGCATGTCGTGGCAAAACTAAGTTTGAGGAATGTGTTTTCTGTCTGTAATATTGGTGCGTTTGGTATAGCAGTACCAGTAGTAGGTAGGTTTCGTTTTATAATATAAATCTTTTTTGGCTCCATGATAGCAAAATAGCACTGAATTGTGAAATTGCGAGACAAAATTATACAATTGTTTTGTTTATCCCTGATGTTAATAATATCAACCAAAGCTTTCATTAAAAATGTTTTGTGCAGTCATACAAAATCGGTTCTTTAGACTAGTAAAATATCATCTTCCAATTTTTAATGTAGACAAAAATAATGCGCAGGTGCTTGCAATTTTAACCCCAAAGGTGTGAAAAAGGGGATTATTTGTCTTTGAATGTCCGTTTTTTAATTTAATAGTCTCTAATTTTCTATTAAGTCTACCGATTAAATAATTTTTGGACACGTGTTTAAGCGTTTTTGACTCATTCACCCGTAAAGGGGTGAAAGTGGAGGAGAGAAGTTTGTTGCTTTGGAAAATAGCTACCAATACATATAAAAAAAGTTGATCTGATCGAGGTGAACTTTTGCATGTGTGTTGCTATGCACCTACCTAAAGTTAGTCCCTAGGAAAAATTTATACTTTTATCAAGCACGTCACCTTTTTCAGCGATTTGTTAATGCTGTGACCTCTTTTGGGACATTGCCAACGACTGTTCATAGCTATGCTTCGGTCCATAGTGTTGTGTTTTTGATACATTTGACATTTGTCTTGTTGATTGTTGTCACTGTTTCTCTACTCTTTGATTTTTCTATTTGGTTTGAATCACTGAAAAAATTATGATTAAACAACTATCTTTTTTATAAAATTAAAGTTAGAATCTTTTATGTAAAACAAAATAAATACTACGTATAAATTTCATAGTTCAGTTCATTATTCGTTTGTATTATTTCGGAGAGCCGCTTTGGCTAAAAGCGCTACGAGAAAGACGAATCTTGAGAAGTTGAGAAGAACAGGAAAAATCGAAGCATACGTCGTCAAACTAAGAACTTGCTTATCTCAATCATTGTGTATGGGGCGTGACGCTGAAACATGGCGCCTGCGAAGTCGATAGTGCAGATACTTGAAGCTTTAAAATGTGTTGCTGGAGGAAAATATTAAAAATAACCTAGACCAACTTCAGAGCTAATGATTTCATTCTGAAGGAGCTGAACATAACAAACTGTCTCTCTTTGTAAACAAAAGCCTTATTTATTCTCTTTGGGCACAGGATCCACATTAATTACAAGTCTAGACTAGTGCAAAGATCTTATATTTAAATAAAGCGTGGTATCTATATTTTGTTATACAAGTAATCGTGTTTCTTTTCAACTGCAATCAACCATTCCAAAGTTGGTAGAAATTTATTGAAATCTGAGACTAAATGTAGCGTAGTAACCTGATTTTTAATGACAACCAAATACTTTTTACGCGGAAGAAAAGAATTGTCAATGCTGGCAGTTACAAAAAAACTTGGTAAAGGGTTTGAATGGCAATTGGAAATGATTTTGTTCATAAACATGTTAACAAGCTTGGAAATTAAGTGTAGATTTTCTTTTTTTTAATTGTCTGTCACGCTATGTAATTTCGTTCATTAATTTAGAAGATATTAAATGTATAAACTGACGCGGAATCTAAAAATATCTGCGGCACTCTGGCCGCCGCACTGATGTTATGAGGGCAGGTCGGTCCCACTCCGCACTTTAGGTATGAATAGTAAATCAATTCTTTTGGATGTTTTGCCATGGTTTTGACATACTCGTACTTCCTTCATACCTTCGGCATTTAAGTTTACCTTTGCGAAGCCGGGGCGGGCCGCTAGTATGAATATAAATTGCTGCAGTGCTACAGTGTAGAGTAAGTAGTTACGCAGGTACCATCCTAGATATTTTTGACAGATCGTCATAGTGCCCCTAGAATGTATGTGTTTCACCTTCAAATAGAGAAAACTTCGAAAAACATAGTAATAATAAGTAGGTATGTTATTTATTTTTATTAAGGAACTGGGGCGGCGGTTAAAACGAAACGGATCTGACCCCTGCGCCGAGTCGTATCTGGTACAGCACATGTCGTTGGCTATCCAACGAGGGAATGCTGTAAGCGTGATGGGTACCTTCCCACCAGGTACGATTCGGGGCGGTCTATTTGACTGAGTAGGTTTTAGTTTTAAGTTTTGACATTGTGATTTACATTTATTGTCACATTTTGTAATTGACTTATTAATAAAAATACCGTAATAATATAATTAAGTATGTTAACTTTAAACCGCCAATCTAAGGTCTGCCGCGCCGATGGATGCATGGCTAGGGGCGAGCCTAGTTTTGAGCGTGCCGATGGCCCTGGGACCGGGTGACCCCAGATCAAGGCTAACCTTGTCCTGGTAAGCGGGGCTCTGCCAGGATCGACATATGAGTGCCCTCGCTGCTCATGGGAACGCAATGGTTTTTTTTTTTTTTTTTTAAATATACAAACTAATAAAAATGGCGGCGATGTAGGATTTCGCAACTCATCACGTCACGTTTCTACTGGGTGCGGAACGCGGACCACAGAGAGCCGCTTTGCTACGATGAATGTTAGAGGAAGTATGGCTGAGAAAATAGACGAGGTATGCCAGTTGATGGATGATAGGCGTATAGATGTACTGTGTGTGAATGAGACTAAGCGGAAGGGATGCGACCAGACGCAACATGGACCCTACGTAGCGTATTGGTCTGGGGTTCCCAGTACCGACAGAGGCTCTAAGGGAGTCGGTGTATTCCTCTCCGCACGAATGGCTGAATGTGTGACTGAGTATGAATGTGTGAGCCCTCGACTTCTCTGGCTTAGGCTGAAGGTCGGAATCACTCGTATCTTCATCCTAGGTGTATATGCACCGACGGATGTGGGTAGGAGTGGGTCCACAAAAGCTAAAAAGGAAAATGAGGAGTTCTGGGAGAGTGTTAGAGATGTTTTGAAAAACTGCAAGGCAAATGAAAAGATTATAATGTTAGGCGATTTTAATGGATGGGTGGATATTAAGCGTGATGGGTATGATAAGATCCTTGGAGCATTTGGTGATGAAAGGATAAATGAGAATGGAAGGAGTTTGTTAGGGATCTGCATGGAGTGGGATCTTTTTGTGTCGAATACCATGTTTCAACACAAAAAGATCCATACTTATACTAGAGCAGAAAGATCCTTAAGAAGCATGATAGATTTTGTGATTGTGGATGAACGATTGAAAATGAAAGTTCTGGACACTCGGGTATATCGGGGTGCCGGAATCGACTCAGACCACTTTCTGGTGATATCACGTATAAGTGGTCTCTTTAATCGATGGAGGCACAGGGTGAATCAGCCAACCAGTGATCTGGAAAGAGTGAAAGTAGAAAATTTGCAAGAAAATGATGTAAGAAAGGAATATGTTAGAAGATTGAAGGATGAATTTAGTGGTGTGAATGAAATGTCTGATAGTGAAGAAGGTTGGAAGGAATTTAAGGAAAGAGTGCTGAAAGTTGCTATAGAGGTATGTGGAGTTTCTAGACGTTCGAAAGGGAATAAACAGAGGAGTGCATGGATGAGTAAAGATGTGCAAGAAGTGGTACAAAGAAAGAAGAAAGCATGGTTGGATTGGTTAGCTACCAAAGCTAATCAAAGAATGCAAAAAGCGACAGATGAGGATGTAGACGAAGCACGAAAGGAATATAAACTATTGAAAGATGAAGTAAAGAAAGCAGTGAATAAAAAGAAAGACGAATATAAAGACGAATTTGACAGGAGGCTTTCAGAAAACTTTCGGTCCAACTTAAAAGTTTTCTGGAAATCCATAAGGACAGCTCGCGGTAAAACTGCAACATCCGAGCTGAGTAGGATTCGAAGCCAGGATGGTAGTATTGTAAAAGGTGAAGAACACGTGCTGAATAGATGGAAGGAATATTTTGAAAGTTTATTTGAAAAAGAGGAAGAAGCACAAGGTTTTACCATTCCAGAGGTAAATGAAAGTGAGAATGAAAGTGAAATTGAAATGGATGAGATTGTGAAAGCACTGAAAAGAATGAAGTTGGGTAAGGCTGCAGGGTATGATAGAGTGTCTGTCGAAATGCTGAAGGCTGGCGAAGGAGTTGTTGCTAGTCAGCTGTACTGCCTTTTCAACCTGTGTTGGAGAAGCGGCCAAGTGCCAAAAGATTGGTGTAAGGCTGTTATCGTACCACTATACAAGGGTAAAGGGTCACAGCTTGACTGCAAAAATTACCGCGGTATAAGCCTTCTCAGCGTCGTCGGCAAACTGTATGCAAAGGTATTGATTGAAAGAGTGATGAAAGAAACTGATGAGAAAATATGGGATGCTCAGGCAGGTTTTCGTAAGGGGATGGGATGTACGGATCAGGTCTTTTCGTTGCGGTGCATAACCGAAAAATATTTGGCTAAAAGCCAAAAAGTTTATTGCGCGTTCGTGGACTTAGAAAAGGCCTATGATAGAGTTGTGAGGAATGAATTGTGGTCGGCGCTGTCCATGCATGGGGTGAGCGGTATTTTGATACGAGCACTGAAATCCTTATATAAGGATTAGGTAGCGTCTCCATGGCTGTTTAACTTATTCATGGATAGCTGTTTGACAGATTTGAAAGATAATGAATGTGGTCTAAGAATGAACGAGTTACTCGTCAAATGTCTTCTCTACGCTGACGACCAAGTTATACTTGCGTCCACGGCTGAAGAGTTACAGGAGATGGTAAATTGTATGCATGAAGCTTTGAAAAAGAAAGGAATGAAAGTGAATGTTAGTAAAACCAAATCACTGGTTTTTGAGAAAGAGGATAGAATGACAGAGTGTAACATTCTGATAGGAGATGAAAAGGTGGAGCAAGTGAAAGAGTTTGTTTATTTGGGTTCATTGTTTACAGCAGATGGAAAGTGTGATAGTGATATTGAAAGAAGAGTGAATGCTGGTAACATGGTGAATGGGGCGTTGCTCACCTTTATGAACAGCCAGAGGGTGTCCAATAAGGCTCGTCTGGCTGTGCATAGAGGAGTGTTAGTCCCAACACTTATGTATGGCAGTGAAAGTTGGGTATGGCAGAAAAGACATGAAAGTAGAATAAATGCGGTAGAAATGAGAGCATTAAGAAGTATGATTGGTGTGAAACTGAGTGACAGAATAAGAAATAGCGTGATAAGGGAACGTTGTGGTGTAAAAGAGGATATAGTGACAGGTATAGAAAAAGGAATGCTGAGGTGGTTTGGTCATGTTGAGAGGATGGATGAAAAGAGATTAACCAAACAGATATACATGGCGAGTGTGAGTGGGAATGTTGGAAGGGGAAGACCTCGACGAACGTACCGCGATCAAATCGGGGACGTTCTAGGGAAAGGTCAGGTCAGGAGTACCCTAAACCGACGAGCGTGCATGAAAAGATTGATGAATGTAGATGAAGCGAAAGAAGTTTGCAAGGATCGTAGCAAATGGAAGGATGTGATCTCTGCCTACCCCTCCGGGAAAGAGGCGTGACGTTATGTATGTATGTATGTATGTATGTAACTTTAAACTCAGATTGAAATATCAACTCAACTCGAATTGCAGCTGGCACATTCTATGTTTTTTTCGCATTCCCAGTCTAGCATGTTCATAAATTTGTTATTAAAGATATTTGTATTTGTAATAATACCTACCACTACCTATTTAACAAAAATAAGCAAATGCAATTTCCCCTTCAGCGGTCTTCATATCGGAGCGGAAAGTTTACCGTGACGTAACGACAGATGACGCTACTAGGTTTTTAAAACGCGGTATCGACGTGTTTTCCTCAGTTGCATATAAAAGCGGGCTTGGTATGATATGAATATTGATAATAATAGATATGATATTATATTTATGAGAATTTTTTAAAGTGGCAGTGGATTAATACCACCCAGCCACTTCATAAATTATGAAATACTTGCTTTCCGCCCTACGGTTTCACCCGCTGTTCAATGTATTTCCTCATTAGGAAAAACGTAGTTTTTAGCGTTTATAATCGACATTACGTTCATGGTTACTGACGGTTTGATGGTTCTGTTTGCCGATGATAGCACTGTGGAACTGCCTATGCCTAGTCTAGTAAGACATACATACATATAATCACGCCCTTATCCCTAATGGGGTAAACAAAGGTCGTTCCGCTACGTCGGACAAAGTTTTTAAGGTTATTAATGATAGATTTCTAGGTATGTTGCTGTAGTGACAGGTTGTCAGCCCAACGCCTAAATTGCAATATACAATTACCCTCGAATCCCTAAATTGGTTTTAATAGCATGCCCAGGAGGAAATGCAGCTGACACATTCTATGTTTTCCTCTCGCTCCCAGTCCAGCATGGAAATATTGTTTAGTATCAGGTGTTGTAATTAGGCTATGGTCAGTATAGTCACCTAATACTTATAAACGCGTTAGTTTTCTGTGCTATGATGCTGCTTGCTATCATTGCTTGCGTGGTCCGTATTCTTGATTACATTGATCCGTTTCGTAGAAAAAGTAGTTAAATAACAGTTTGAATTTCCACAGCAACAAGAATGAAACATTTGTTAGGGTCGTATTTATGAAGCGATATCAAATTTGAGAGCAATATTAGGTATTAATTTGACAGGCAAGTTTGTACTGAAATGACGTTACTAATACGAACTCAAACTCGTTATCACTCATGAGAGCTGATTACAAATACGGCCCTTAGGTACCTATTGATTTAATTTCCTGTGTATTTATAGCTCAGTGCTAGAAATACTTAATTAATACTTACTTGGATAAATTTTAAAACCCTTGCTTGGATAAATTTTGAATGCAGTTAACTGAAATCGATAAAGCTTAATTTGTTTCAAAGCGTCCTTTGGTAAGGGGTGCAGAACTGTAGGCCTTTTAGGCACCCTAGTGCGTCTAGATGTCGCTGTTCCAATTATTACAACTCGCTGGTGAGATTATTTCACCGCAGTATAAGGTCCAAGCTCGAACTTAGACATGCCACTCTCTACAATATTTAAATATAGTATTTTTGGGCCGTCAGCATATGCACGCATATAGCGCGGCCACAGATCACATCATACTGCTTGGGTGAATTAAGTAACATAATTAATCTTAAGTGATATAAAAGAACTATATCAGAAAATTATGATAATTGTATTGTTATATAAATAATTATTTGCTGCGTCCATACCAATATATAAATGCGATAGTAACTCTATCTGTCTGTCTGTTTGTTTGTCATGTTGCTCTTTTACGCCTAAACGGCTAAACGGATTTTGCTTAAAATTGGTGTGGTGATAGATGGTCATCTGAAGAAGGACATCGGCTTTTTTTAATCACATAACTGTACTTAAGGGGTAGGTAGTCGGCTCAAAGTTGATTTTTAAAAGTTTTCGATGGGACTTTGTTAAGTGTTACATAGACAAAATCTCAGGATACAAATAAGTCTAAGGTATTAAGTAAAGTTAATACCTTAAATAATTATCATTTCAGTTAATGCCAAAAAAGTTATTTTAATATGTCACAAAGTAAATAGTTATTTGACTATAACTATAATTATTTTATTGGTTTATAATACTACTTAGATTACTTAACTCGTAGAGCAAGCGTACAAAAGTAGTTATTTACTACACACGTATAAATACGAACCTGTTTTCTCATTCGTTTGTATCTGTCATATTTCCTCTCCATCATCTTAGATATAATATGCGATGTCATCTATAATTAATTTATCAGTACTGTCATATACAGGATATAAAAATCTTAGGTAATGGACCATTAGGTAGGTACAAAATAACAATTTAAATACCCATATAAATACCATAAAATTGCATATCTTAAGATTCTATGCGCCTGCCTAATGTGCCTATCAATACATACATATAAATACGCCTTTCCCCTAATGGGGTAAACAGAGCGTTAACGACCTTTAATAAGAAGGTTATTTAAGATAGATTTGTAGGTATATTGCTGTAGTGACAGGTTGTCAGACCATCGCCTATACTTTATTAAACTGAAACCCTCAGTTTCCTTAGCTGGTCTTTACAGCATGCTCCGGAGGAAATGCAGCTGGCACATTCTATGATTTTCTCTCATTCAGTTCAGCATGGCAAAAAATAATTAAATTATATAATAAATCATTATTCAATTATTAATATAAAGAAATAAGTAGGTATGCATACACCTACCTAAAAGCAAATGTATTAGCGAGTAACACACTGTCATTGGTTATTTTTTATTTTTACTACGGTCCTTTTTATGGTCTGTATATATTTTATTCAATTGAAGTGGGTCGTAATATAGATGTATAAGTTGATATAAAACCTGTATATTGTGTAGCTATGAATGAAATCAGGGATTCTTAACAGGAGGGGTAACGATGGACAACCGGTAACAAATACACAGTGACAAGATGTTTTACTGAGTAGCATGTGTCAGTTAGTTTTGTAATAGGTATTTTTCCATAAATAGGATAAAGTAACTTGCCGTAAACAATAAAAATAATTAAATATTACGGTTTGTGGGGTGTAATTTTTTGGATATATGTCACTGATATATAAATAGCTCAACGATCAGAGCTGATTTTTCGGCAGGAAACTTATTTCCACGGAAAAACTTAAAAAGCTGCCCCTGAAATTGCACGAAATATAAAGGTTCTTTGGCGAACATTTTAGTCTAACCTCCACAAGAAGAAGATATTAATACCTGCTGCACAGTAATAACCTCCCTCCCTGTAGCGAGCCACTGATCCGGCGGAGGGGCGCCACCCCAAGGTCTCAATCGATACAGCTACCAGTTTGAGTAGCAACAAGGTCACCAAATGACCAGTTGATTAATAAGAAAAACAAAAACGAAACGCTGGCCGGAGTGGTTAGTGAAATAATTCAAAAATAGAATCAAGGAAGGAAAATGTGTTATTAAAAACTGTTCGAATAATTACGGTAAGAAACTGCGTAACCTGTGAAAATTATGTGATAAGTGTGTGTTACGTGCTCCTGGTGTATGTCAAAACGGTAATTATTTGTTTACACTTGATAGGGGACAAAATTTAAAACCTATGTGTCTATTTGTTGCATATTAAATTCACTGCCTGCGTGGTCTAGTGGCTAGTGCCATGGACTCCTGATCCGGAGGTCCTGGGTTCGATTCCCAGGGGGGAAACACAAAGTTGATATTAGAGAATTTATCACTTTGGGAATTTTTCCCAGTTTGGTTAGGACATTGCAGGCTGAATCACCTGATTGTCCGAAAAAGAAAAGATTTCGTGCTTCGGAGGGCAGGTTAAGCCGTCGGTCCCGGTTGCTGTCTTTGATAGTGGTCGTTACTCAAACCATGTCAGAGGCCTGATAGTTGTGCTACTAGGCGGTTTAAAAACTCTGACACCAGGGTTCATCGGGTCGATAGACTCGATACCCACTCGACAGAAGAATATATTAAATACATAACCTAACCTCTTATACAGCTTTGTACGCCAAGCAAGCTTATACCTAGAAATATTGTTATTAAATTATTATTTTTTACATGTATGTATAGCGTGAGTTTATTTGTTGATTAGAAAAACTTACTCGAGAGATGAAAATCTACAATTATATTTTCATTAATATTTTTATTAGCAGGGCTAGCAGAAGCTAGTACAACTAAAAGCTAATAAGTGTTTAAAGGCAAACATATCTATTGAAAGGACGAAATAATACGGCAGGTTTGGGAAAATACAAGAAGGTTAACTTAAAATGAAGAGATTAAAACCTAAAACTTATAACATGTAAACTTGTTCTCGGCTGTTCTTGTTCTTGTCCATTCACCGGTTCTTTAGCTGTTTTAGAATTTTAATAAATCATAATATTCTACTTGGTATGACATGGCACAAGTTTTAAATAGCTCTATTTACCTGTTTAATGAAAAAAGGAAATATTCTGACACGTTAAATGTAACTTATTCTGTCTCTACAATATCGGGCATTTTATATGAAAGACACTGCTTAAAACTAAAAAACTAAAATTATTTCTTACAATCATATTTAAGAATGGTGTTCATAAATTGAAGGTTAACGTGTGTGTGTATTAATGTGTTACATTGATTATTTCACTAACATGAGGTCGCGTGGTAAAGGTATGTAAGTATGGTAACTAATGTAAGAAACGTTGCGTTACATTGTGTTATTACTGTGAAGCAGGGCGACACTTATTTATGCCTTGTGTGCAATTTAGTGGAAACATTAATATTATCATTTATCATAATCGTTTCGTTAGGTACGTCTCTATAGCATTTAGCCAATATCTATCTCAAAAGGTCTATCTTCTCTAATAGTTTACAGAACACAGTTTGATGCATTTTTTGCTAGGAGTATTCTACTGTGGACACCCTTTTTCAGTTTTCGGAACACACGGTAATATACACTGTCTAAAGTCAAATTAAGTAACTTTCGATTCATGGAAACATAGAAGTTCACACGTTCATTCCCGTTCTGTTTTCATTTCCAGGGATGCAGGATGGAGAGCCGCGTGAGCCTGGACAACATCGTGGAGCATGCCGAGTATGGGGCAAACTGGCCGCCGCGCTCACCTCGCCCGCCGCGCCAGTCAAGAAGCAGGTAACCAATGCCCTGATGCTGCGCAGCATCCTGGGGCTGGACGACATCGTGGAGCGCGCCGAGTACGCGGGCAAACTGGCCGCCGCGCTCACCTCGCCCGCCGCGCCAGTCAAGAAGCAGGTAACCAATGCCCTGATGCTGCGCAGCATCCTGGGGCTGGACGACATCGTGGAGCGCGCCGAGTACGCGGGCAAACTGGCCGCCGCGCTCACCTCGCCCGCCGCGCCAGTCAAGAAGCAGGTAACCAGCCCTGATGCTGCGCAGCATCCTGGGGCTGGACTACATCGTGGAGCGCGCCGAGTACGCGGGCAAACTGGCCGCCGCGCTCACCTCGCCCACCGCGCCAGTCAAGAAGCAGGTAACCAATGCCCTGATGCTGCGCAGCATCCTGGGGCTGGACTACATCGTGGAGCCCAGCCCCAGGTATCTCACCCGCCGCGCCACTCTAAAAGTAGTAAGCGTAGCCCAGCGGTCTGAAAAAACCGGAAAAAATGAAATAAACAAAGTCGGAAACTAGATCCAAGCAGTAGGCAAGACATTACCTTAAGAAGGAGTTCAGTCTAGCAGTTGCCTTAGCTTTTAAAGCATACGCCAGATCCATCAGTTATGGTTAGTTAGTTCCCATCCCACCAAATATGTGTGTAAATTTTGCCTTACAGTTAAGATGATTGTGTCAGAAGACCTATGGGCAGCCACTCAAAATTGTATGACAACTTTTTGTGCTGATAAAGTTAAATTTGCACGACAGTAATAACGCTAATAATAATAGAATAACTGAATCAACTCTTCCGCTAACTTCATGATCTTTTACGCTTTGGGTCTAAATAAGATCTATATGGATGATTTTTCGATAAGTAAAAGAATATTTTTCAACTAACAACGCTATATGTTTGTTAAATCGTTTTATCTTCTCTATGTTGCTACATTATTTTTTTTGTGTCTTTAACCCTTCAGGCCCTGAAAGGTGAACGATACCGGCTGAGCGAGGTGGTGGATAAGCTGAAGAATGCTTTTACTCCTGACAACCAGACGAAGCTGGTGGCGTTCATCAGCTGCCTTATTATATATGCCCGACGGCATCCGCGTCAGGAATGAGTTTGTTGGTAAGAGATCTCATATTTGCTGTCGCTTTCATCATCTGACTACCAGGCGGCGCTGTTTCGCAACTGCCTCATCATTTTTTGTAATATATCGTTTTGCAAACTGAAAGAAATTGAACTAAACCATTTTAACACAGACATTCTTCTAGAAATTAAAAAAAAATATTGTTTTTTAAATATTTTTCTTACTGGAAAAAAATCATCGCGATAGTTGCTTAATTTCGATGCAGCAACTCAGGCATCACTTACTGCGCGTAAGGTTGCGCTCATCCCGGTGTCTATGTTTTTTGCATTGCCTACAACACACATGCGTCACCTTACGCGCACTTAGCGATGAGCAACCCCTATCAGTTTGCGAGCTGTCCCTTACACGACGTTCGCTAAGTAAGTAACAAGATCTCAGCATCAATTATCTACCTACCTACTTACCTGCATTAATTGAGATTGTAAATCCGTTTATTAATTCAAAATTGTAGTTCACTTATAGTACGGCACGCCGTGATGCTAAATTTGTTTTTACTGGAGCGTCATGGAGGCCTATTGGGTTTTGAAGTTTCGACAATTTAAAGAAGAAAATATTTATGAATGTTTACTCACTAGCTGTGGAGGAAGCTTATGCGGGACATCTAAATTGTAAGAAAAATACAATTTGAAATGCGCAAGCGCGTCAGATTTTGATAATGGAGGTACGCAACGTTTATCTGATATAATATGTAGCAGCGCGAGAGCTATGAGGAGCACAATCCTAGAAAAATCAACCACAACTCACATTTGGACGTCTTCTACGCTATTCTCAAACAGGTTAGTGCTACATACTTTATAGCAGATATTAAGTCAATCGCCACCCTGACCTGGGCGCACAGCTAGGCGACTTTGAGGAGCAGCGTGACAGCGACGAGGCACAGGATTCAGGAGGCATTAACCTCAACTCACATTCGGAAGTTTTCTAAGCTATCCTCAAACAGGTCTGTTGTACATTCTATTTTGCAGTCATAACGTCACTGGCCATCGTACCCTAAGCGTGCAGCTGGACGTCTTTGAAAAGCAACACGGAAGCAATGAAGTACAGGGTCCTGTTATCATCAATCTTAACTCATTTGGACGTCTTCTACGCTATTTTCAAACAGTTCAGTTCTACATTCAATATTGCAGAGCTGACGTCACTCCCTAGCTAGACATAGGCGTGCAGCTCGACGATTTTGAGGAGCAGCGCGAAAACGACAAGGAGCAGGGTCTTGGAGGCATCAACCTCAACTCACATCTGGACGTCTTCTACGCTATTCTCAAATAGGTCATTTCTACAATCTATATTGCAGAGCTGACGTCAATCGCGACCCTGACCTGGACTTGCAACTGGACGTTCTTGAGGAGCAGCGCGAGAGCGATGAGGCGCACTTTTCTAGCAGCATCATCCTCAACTCTCATTTGGACGTCTTCTACACTATTATAAAACAGGTCATATCGATATTCGATATGACAGAGCTGACGTCACTCGCCAACTAGACCTGGGCTTTCAGCTGCAGCAAAACGTCATTATGGAGCAGTGCTTGAGCAACAAGGCATAGGGTCTTGGAGACAACAACCTCATTTAACAACTGGACGTCTTCCACGCTGTTCTCAAACAGGTCAGTTCTACATTCTATATTGCAGAGCAGACGTCACTTGCTACAACGACCTGGGCGTACAGATGGAAGATTTTAACTAGCAGCGCGAGAGTAACGAGGGGCAGAGACCTGGAATCATTAATCTCAACTCACATCTAGACTTCTTATACGATATTCTAAAACAGATTAGTTCTCCATTCTACATTGCAGATATGACGTCACTCACTATCGCAACCCTGACCTGGGCGTGCAGCTGGACGTCTAAGAGTAGCAGCGCGAGAGCTATGAGGAGCGCAGTCCTAGAAAAATCAACCATTACCCACATTCAGACATCTTCTACGCTATTCTCAAACAGGTCAGTTCTACATTCTATATTGCAGAGCTGACGTCACTCCCTACCTAGACTTAGGCTTTCAGCTGGAAGTTTTTGAGGAGCAGCGCGAAAGTAACGAGGAGCAGGGTCCTAGAGTCATAAATCTCAATTCATCTGGACGTCTTCCAAGCTATTCTCAAACAGGTCAGTTCAACATACTTTATTGCAGAAATTAAGTCATTTGCCACCCTTGCCTAGGCCTGCACGTCATTATGGAGCAGTGCTAAAACGACAAGGCACAGGGTCTTGGAGGCATCAACCTCAATTAGCATCTGGACGTCTTCTACGCTATTCTTAAACAGGTCAGTCCTACATTCTATATTGCAGAGCTGACGTCACTCGCAACTCTGACTTGGGCTTGAGGGCCCTGGAGGATTCAACCTCAACTCACATCTGGACGTATTTATTGAATGCTATATATTCTCAAACAGGTCTGTTCTTTATTTTAATGGCACACATTACGTTACTCGCCAACCCAACCTGGGCGTACAGCTGGAAGACTTTGAAGAGCAGCGCGAGAGTGTCGAGGCGCAGGGTCCAGAAATCATCGATCTCAACTCACATTTAGATGTCTTCTGCGCAATTCTCAAACAGGTCAGTACTACATTCATTATTGCAGAGCTGACGTCACTCGCCACCCTGACCTGGACTTGCATCTGGACGTGTTCTACGCTGTCCTCAATCAGGCAAGTTCTACTACCAATAATGCAGATACAAGGCACTGGCCATAGCAAACCCTAACCTGGGCTTGCAGCTGGACGTCTTTGAGGAGCAGCGCGATAGCGACAAGGCGCAGCAGGGTCTTGGAGGCTTCAACTTTAACTCACATCTGATTGTTTTCTACGCTATGTTCAAACAGATAAGCTATCAATTCTAATTTGCAGAGCTGACGTCACTCGCCACTCTGACCTGGACTTGCAACTAGACGTTTTTGAGGAGCAGCGCGGCGGCGATGAGGCGCACTTTTCTAGAAGCATCATACTCAACTCACATTTGGACGTCTGCTACACTATTATAAAACAGGTCATATCGACATTCGATATGGCACAGCTGACGTCACTCGCCAACTAGACCTGGGCTTTCAGCTGGAAGTTCAGAAGAAAGTTACGAGGAGCAGGGTCCTAGAATCATCAATCTTAATTTATCTGGACGTCTTCTACGCTATTTTCAAACAGGTCAGTTCTACATTCTTTATTTCAGAAATTAAGTCACGTGCCACCCTGACCTGGGATTGCAGCAAAACTTCATTATTGAGCAGTGCTTGAGCGACAAGGCATAGGGCCTTGGAGGCATCAACCTCATTTAACATCTGGACGTCTTCCACGCTATTCTCAAACAGGTCAGTTCTACATTCTATATTGCAGAGCAGACGTCACTTGCTACCCCGACCTGGGCGTGCAGATGGACGATTTTGACTAGCAGCGCGAGAGTAACGAGGGGCAGAGACCTGGAATCATTAATCTCAACTCACATCTAGACGTCTTATACAATATTCTTAAACAGATTAGTTCTCCATTCTACATTGCAGATATGACGTCACTCACTATCGCAACCCTGACCTGGGCGTGCAGCTGGACATCTAAGAGTATCAGCGCGAAAGCTATGAGGAGCGCATGTCAAGATAAATCAACCACAACTCACATTTGGACGTCTTCTACGCTATTCTCAAACAGGTCAGTTCTACATTCTATATTGCAGCGTTACTTCCTTCCTCTGAAAATCATTTATTAGTGGGTGTCTACTTCATTATTATACCAAGTGTAAGGAACAACGTGCCGCAAACTGATAGGGGTTGCTCAGTCTACGACACTGATTAACCATACAAAATGTTCACCTCGATCGGTCAATTTGTATGGAAAAGCTAATATGTTTTTGAACTTCCTGAAAAAAAATTCTGCTGATAATTAGTCAGTGTTGTTAACTGAGCAAACCCCTTATTAGTATGCGGGACGCTGTCTCTTACAACTGGTATATGGTACGTAGGTACCTATGTGCAAAATTTCAATGCCCTGGATCTACTACTTTTCGCTTTTTTAACCTCATTGGGAAAGTATTTATCTTCTCTCACTTCATTAGGTTCCTTACCACACAGTTCAAGGTCTTACTAGTTTTTGAGTACAATTTCATCCTCTTTTTCATCCCTTTAGTTGTGAAGTTACTAAAATAACTGATACACCTAATCTCTTTTTTTAATCATCATTCATTAGCCTTAAAACATAATTAAAGTAAGGATCTTCCTAAATTTAAAATTAAGACTACTTTTTAACTTTCTTACAAACTTTTAACCCCTTTTTAACCGCCTTAGGGGAGGTAACTGGATTAGTGAATGACATCTTGGTATAAGGTAACTGATTGCAAAAAATTAAGCCCCTTGGTTCAACCACATTTCATACACAACTACATTCCTTTTTTTATCCCTTTGGGGGTGGAATTTTCATACAACGAAGGGAGGGGCGCAAAGTGCGAGTTTCTCATGGGTCTTCTTTATTGTGATATAGTTTTATTTGTTTTGTGACACAGATAGAATTTAATTTTCTTTGTAATAGACTTGCGTTTGACTTTCTAAAAGTGTTCTTAGGAATCTATTTGGAAATAAATGATTTGACTTTGACTTTAAAATCACTTAGACACGTATTAGGTAATAACGGTATTACATACATACATACATATTATCACGCCTTTATCCCTAATGGGGTAGGCAGAGCGTAAACGACCTAAACAAAGGTCGTTCGCCACGTCTGACAAAGTTTTGAGGGTTATTTTAGATAGATTTATAGGTATATTGCTATAGTGACAGGTTGTCAGCCCATCGCCTAAATTGCAATTAACTGAAACCCTCGATTCCCTTAGCTGGTTTATACAGCATGCCCGGGAGGAAATGCAGCTGGCACATTCTATGTTTTTCTCTCGCTCCCAGGCCAGCATGGAAGTAACGTAACATGGAATAACGGTATTGTTTAAACATATTCAGGTCCCTACGTTAAACGACATTTTCTACACAGTTTTATCTCTATTTCACTTTTTTGTGGGTTGATTTTTAAACCCACTAAATAGTGGCGTTGTAGGTGACAGGTCAAATTATTCTCTACAACGGCAAAGTCACATGAAATGAAATTTATTGAAGAGCTAAGATTTACTATAATAAACCGTAGAGACATGGCTCCCATTTTAGATCGCACAACTAATTGTGCGATTCACGCACCAAGACCACCAAGAACTTTACTTCCACTTTTAAATTTATGTTTATAGTGGGATATATATTTCTCGATTTAAAATAGATTAAATAAACGTATTCACTAGCATAACCTAAGATTATCATAATATCATTAAAAAAAACAACGGGTGATACCCCTGCCCTGTTTCTATCGCTGCATATCTTTGAAGGTAATATTCCTTTCCTCTGTACACAGATGTTCAACCGCAAACGAAATACAACAGACTTCCGTGGAGGAAGACGGTGGAGAACAAAAAGTTGCAGCAAATGAGAAGACAGCGCTCCCGGCAACAAATAGACTCCCCAGTACCACAAGTCTCCATCACCGAGGAGGAAAAACGCAAATTACCCGACATCCAGATTACCAGCCAGACAAGATTAAATCCGATAGAGCTAAAATCAATTCACATAACATCCAAACTGCTCCAGTTCAATCCACCTCTAGAGACTGAACCGTGCAGAAAGTTCCAGCCGTCTTTAAAAAGCGACAAGGTCGTGAGTGAAATAAAGGACTTGTGTCAGGAGATACTCGGCGATGGGCAGTTCGACAGGTTCTCCGCGGCCAGGAGGACCAGACGATACAAGAGAAACACAGACACCACGAGCTAAACGATTAAAAATCTAAGAATACAGTTTTGCTTCCTTTTGATATTTTGATATAGAGTTAAGTAAAATATGCTATCTTCATAATTTAGGGTATTCCCCTGGAAGAGCGGTCTAAAAATTCTACCCTGTATAAAAATTTGCCAAGGATAGATAAACAATTGATAGTCGTAAGTTGATTCTTTCCACGAGACCCAGGATATCAAAAAGTCATTAAATATTGTATTGTTCTAATTTAGAATTTAATCAATGTACCTGTAAGATATTTAAAAAAATCAAAGACATATTAGGTCCCTAGATAAAAAGATCTGATTTTTTTATAGGTAAAATGATTATTTTCGTAGACCTCGATAAAAAACAACTTTGTATTCGTCACAAAAGCGGTATGTACGCTCTTTTCTCGAAATATAGCTTCTCTAAAACATATTATAAGGATTTAACACCAATGTTTTATTTTATGCGTTTGTTATTACTAAACAAACAAACAAAAACAATAAAATTTATATTCTACGAATTCATTTAGTTTTCTTTCTTAAATTAATTCCTTAACTAAAGTATTTCATTACCATAATGATAAGTTACGTTATAAAATAATACACTGGTAGGTACAACAGGGTATCCTCTCCGGACCCACCATTTTTATACGACCTGTCAACATTTTTGCCTCGTACAACGCGATATTTTTTGGATCTGAACATTTACTCCGGAACGAGCCATAGGAACGAGCAAATAAATGTAGCCATTTCATATTATTTGCGACGTGACTACGTCTAATAAATTGATGAGCCGGCTGCTTGTACGCAAAAGATGAGGTAATGTACCGTTACGCGGATTGTCCCGTTATGCTGTCAAAATAGACTGTTTGTGCCGAATTATTAATTGAATTGAAAGACAGATCGCACATTCTCTTCTAAAAAACTAGACCTTCACAATACTACATCGAAATAAGGCACCGCACTAAGTTACCTAAACGGCTACACCGATTTCCATAAAATTTGGCAGGACGGTGGATACGGACATAGGCTACTTTTTACCGCGGAAAACTACCTTATTCCTAGGGAAAATCACATTTATCTGCAGGTGAAGCCTAGTTGGGAGTTATTACACCAATAAATGTGAGTATATTTTAACAAAAGTATTTCATTACCATAATGATAAGTTACGTTATAAAATAATACACTGGTAGGTACAACAGGGTATCCTCTCCGGACCCACCATTTTTATACGACCTGTCAACATTTTTGCCTCGTACAACGCGATATTTTTTGGATCTGAACATTTACTCCGGAACGAGCCATAGGGACGAGCAAATGAATGTTGCCATTTCATATAATTTGCGACGTGACTACGTCTAATAAATTGATGAGCCGGCTGCATGTACGCAAAAGATGAGGTAATGTACCAAATCTGAATAAGGAGCCACACTAACTGAAATGAATTGTGCGATATATTTTTATAATCATTATATATATTTTTTTCCATTTTAGTCTTTAAAACGCGGTGTTGAAATGTCTTCTAATAATTACGTGGTTTCATGTGTAAAAACATAATAATAACGTGGTTTCATGTGAACGATAACAGATGGCACCGCAGGGTTTTTAAAACGCGGTATTGAAATGTTTTCTTAAACTTCATAAGAGACCTCATAGAGGGAGACACAACATCTAACTTGTACGTAGTACTTATTCTGTGATATTACGTTAAGAGCAGTGTATATAGCCTCTATTTTTGGAGTGTCTATCGCGAATGTTGCGGTAGATACGTTTAAGGCGTTAATTAACTTTCGTACAATAAGTACAAAGCCAAAACCGTTCATACAATTTTATTATTCTGTGGCACAGAAATGTATTAAATGTAATTTCGTCTGTTGTGTGACTTCCATGCCTGACGGTGACAGAAAAACATAGAATGTACCAGCTGCATCTCCTCCCGGGCATGCTGTAAAAACTGGCTAAGGGATTCGAGGGTTACAGTGTATTATAATCAATCAATCAGTGTATTGTAATTGAGGCGATGGGCTGACAACCTGTCACTACAGCTTTATGCAAATATATCTTATACAAGCCTCAAAACTTGTCAGACGTGGCTAAAGCGCCTTTGACGAGGCGTTTTACGCTCTGCCTAACCCGTAAGGGATAAAGGCGTGTTTTTTTTGTATATATTTATAGTAGTGAAGGATAGTCCCGATGGGTTGTGCAGTCCACTCTAGGCTACATTGTATCGTCTATTTACAGAAACGAGAAGCACGCTGGCGATAGGTATTGGCCACAATAGGAAATATCACGACTTTTCTCTTCTATGTTTTTCTTTCGCTCCCAGTCCAGCATGGAGGTAGACGTAAAAATGTCCAAGATTGCAAGTGATTTGGAAAACTTGACGAAGTCGGTAACCTTCTTAAGTGGTTACTTTGATGAGCTTGATAAGAAGACTGAATCAACCCAACAACAAGTTATTCAGCTGGAAAAGAAGATGACGACAGTCGACACGCAGTCAGTCAATAAAGCCGCACTTGGAGCTAAAATTGAGACACTGGAACAACAAGCGCGACAAAACAATATTGAAATTGGCAACATACCGGATAGACGCAATGAAAACCTGATTGACCGAGTTGAACAACTGGGTTCGGCTATCAAATACACTATCACACGAAATCGCCATCGCTGCTGTTCATCGTGTTCCACATGCGAATCTTGCCATCCTACGAACATAATAGTTAAGTTTAATTTCCGCATCACCAGTATTGCAGCTATATATGTACTTGCAGCTTTTCTTCTCCCTCCTCTGTTGCAAGTTTTAGGAACAAAATTAAAGAATATTTCCTACAACATCAACTTAGCGGTGCTCTTTTGAAGTAGTCAGTGATAATTGTACAACTAGTTTGGCGATTTGTTTAAACTGTATTTTATTATTTTTTATTGTATTGTGTTTTGTGTTTTATTGATGTAAATATATTGGAGTATTTTGCATTGGTTGATTTAATTTTAATTTATTTTTGATCGGTATGTGATTTTATTATAAGTTAACTAAAAATTTATTACTGTATTTAAAACTGCAAAGCATCTCTATTATTTAATTTTTGATTTGACAATGTTTAGTCGTATTCTTCTATCGCTCCCAGAATAGTCGTCTATATATTATTTTTGAAATCCCGATATTTTTATTTTATATAATTATTATATGTTCAATTTGATACGACGGATTCAGAACCGGGTCAAACTGAAAATCAGCGCCATAGCTCCGGCTGTGGCAATATGCTGAGTTAGGTCCGTTTCAGTATAGATAAGAGTTCTCTATAAGTAAGTTTAATGTTATATTGCATGTGTTATTGTATATTTTTTTATTATTTTAGGATTATCTGTACTGAATAAATATGTTTTCTTTCTTCTTTCTTTCTAAATAAACAAGAATCTCAAATTTTATAAACATTTCTTAGACAGGTATAGAGATATTGAAGTCCAAAAATCGCAATTTTTATGATTGACTCACTCACTGACATATAGATCGAAAACGTAACCCACTTCTAGGTGACCGCGGTAGCTGATATTTGATATGAAGATATATTTATTAACGCAAGGTTAGAAATGAAAAAAATCAGAATAATAAAATGTACTCATATTTTGGACCCCATCCCATACAAGTGTTTTTTTATTTATTTATTAAAATAAGTGGGGCATCATCTTCGGTATCAAAGAAAATTGAAGTGAACCTTATTGAAGAGCTAAGAACTACTGTAATAAATAAACCCTAGACTTGGCTCCCTTTTTAGTTCCGCAAACAATACTCCATACAGCCACCGGGTGCAAGTGCCCCTTCTGTGGTGCTTGTCATCTGAGCGGAAAGTTTACCGCTGTCTAACAACAGATGACGCTAGTAGGTTTTTAAAACGCGGTATCGACATGTTCTCCTCAGTTGCATATAAGGGCGGGCCTGAATCGGGGAACACACTTTTGTACCATAATATGCTAATATATGCGATTTTTTAAAAGTGGCCATGGTTAATACCATCCAGCCGCTTCATACATTATGAAATACTAGCTTTACAACCCATGGTTGCACCCGCCGTTTAATGAGTTTTCCCGTGGGAATCTTATATTTTCCTGCGGTAAAAGTTACCCTGTTGCTATTCCCAGTCATGTTTTATCTGTTTATCATACTCTATTCTTATCTGA
The DNA here is from genome assembly GCA_949820665.1 of Scrobipalpa costella. Taxonomy (NCBI): domain Eukaryota; kingdom Metazoa; phylum Arthropoda; class Insecta; order Lepidoptera; family Gelechiidae; genus Scrobipalpa; species Scrobipalpa costella. The sequence continues at coordinate 841,973 of OX463295.1, forward strand.
ATACCGTGTGAAAATATTCCCATGGGAATAAGACATTTTCCAGAAGTAAAAAGTGGCCTATGTCCGTTTCCAGGTTATCATATATCACATTGACAATTTTAAAAGGTACGATACAAATAATCACGCCACCCAGCTTATGGGGTAAGCAGGAAATTTTACTCTGATAATTTTAAACCGATCTTAAAAGGACTTTTTATTTGACTGAGATTTGTAATTACCTGGTATCCAGCCTAGGTTAGAAATAATCACTCAAACCATCTATATTGAGTAAGTACCAGTAATGCAATTCACTCTTCCGCGCGTGGGTTAGCAGATCCGGCTCCTACGCGCGGAGAAGCGTTTTCTGTATGTTTGACACTCCGTGTATTCCATACAAACCGAGCATATGATGTCGCGGGCACAGCTAGCTAAGGGATGCCTTAAATAGCAAAAAACAATTATATAAAAAAAAACATGAACACAAATTCCTTTCATATTTTAATTAGGTACTTAAAACATCATAAGGTAACTTTTTGTCTATTAAAAAAACGTAAGTTGTAAATAATCTTAAATATTCAAAAGTTACAAATTTACGAATAAAATGTATCATGATTTGCATATAATTAATTGATCCCTAAACAAAAAGAAATGGAAACAAAGAAACAACCGTTAAGTAACACAACTCCTTCCATATTTATGTAGACAGGTACATATAATACCTACTATAATGTACTATGCTCGCATAGGTGTAATGTTAGGATGTATTCTATCCTAAATATGTAAAATTTTAAACAAAAATTTATAGAAACCCTCGGGTCCCTTAGCAGGTTTTTACAGCATGCTCGGAAGTAAATGCAGCTGGCATTTTTGAACTGCATTATGAAGTACAAGCTCGAACATGGCCATGCCACTATAGTCCGAAAATGTGCCAAATTTGTCATGGGCCGGCTCACCCCAATCATTTGCAAACGCAGTAAACTCTCCATTAGAAATAAGGTGAGGTTTTTCACATAACATAACATAACATAAAAATTCTTTATTGCACGTAAGAATACAAATCATACAACACAACAGATAACAACAAAAAACAAGTACAAAATAGGCGGCCTTATTGCTAAGGTAGCAATTTCTTCCAGGCAACCTTTGGGTTTCACCACATGCGTTAGACCTATTTTGACAAACGCCAGTGTGGCCTTCAGCCACACCTACCCCACTCACCTGAATACCCTCCAGGTAGTGCAAAACAACTTCTTGCGGAGGGCAACCGGGGCCCCCTGGTACCTCCGCAATTCTGACATTCACATCGATCTCGATGTTCCGTCCTTCAAAGAGTACATATTGCAAGCTGCCGTACGCTTCTTTGACAAAGCCCCCCACCACCCCAACCCTCTTGTAGTTAGCGCCTCTGACTACGTTCTTCAACCTGCGACTCGTTACAAACGAGGACCTAGGCATGTCCTTACAAAGGAAATGCCATAAGCCAAGGTTCGAGCCCTAGTGAGCGACCTTAGGCAGTTGCCTTTACATTTATGGGTGTAGATTGCGTGTAGCAACTTACCCTGCCTTTAGTCCGGTGACGCATTATTTACACTTTTTAGTATGGTGCAATAAGGGCCATTAAAGAAAAAGATATGCCACTTACTAAATATAAATTAACAGTGTTTTTGAGCCGACATCATATGCTTCCGTATGTAACGCAGCATAGTAAATTATAATTGTGACAGAGAGATAAACATGTAACTGTTATTCTATTAAATACTTGTGCATGTCCTAGATTTAAAATAACACCCTCTCATTTAGATACACAGCTTATTAGGCAAATTAAAAAAATCATGGTAGTCTAAACACCTAGATATGCTATAAACGCAGACTGTGCAAATCTCGCTGAGTAAGTATGTTTTATTTTGCCAGTTCGAATCTCGTATGCGCGGACAAAGGGAGAACTGGATTAGCATGAAACCCTACATTTATACCAACTTCAAACTCACCCCTCGAAAACTAACAATCTAGATTTAATCACAGATGGCACTAGTTGGTTTTTAAAACGCGGTATCGTTGTGTTCACGGGTCTGAATATAGTGCCCCGATTAATACCACACCGTCACTTAGCCTAAGCTAGCTTGTAAGTTGGTGTTAGCCGTAAGTTATTTATAAGCTGTGTACTTCATTAGACGGTAGGCAGTAAAAATAATTTTTACCCGCGCCTCCGGGCGTGGTAGTCAACTGGAAACAAAACTGGGACTAAAGTCAGTTCTTATAGGACAAGTCTAAATAAACAGTTTTTTTCTGAGTTTCCTATACAGAGAAATTACTGTCACATGACACAATTCACTATAGGTCTAACGATGTGCAACGCACTCTACTATTCCAGTAGGGTCTAGTCTAGGTCTGGACAGCTCACAAAGTTTTGAGGGTTATTAAAGATAGATTTGTAGGTATATTGCTGTAGTGACAGGTTGTCAGCCCATCGCCTTAATTGCAATATACAGAAACCCTCGCATCCCTGAACTGGTTTAAACATCATGCCCAGGAGGAAATGCAGTTGGCACATTCTATGTTTTTCTTTTGCTCCCAGTCCAACATGGAAGTATGGAGTCTAGTGTCAGTTGTTGGAATTAGGCTATGGTCAGTATGGTCACCAATTACAAATGAAGGCGATAGTTTTATGTTCTATGATGCTGCTTGCTATCATTGTTTGCGTGGTGCGTATTGTTGATTGCAGTGATCTGTTGCATTGAAAAAATTGTTAAATAATAGTTTGGACTTCCACAGCGACAAGGATGAAACATTTTGGTCAATGCTATAAATACATTTCTATACTCAATTAATAGTTACTTGGATAAATTTGAAAAGCCCTTGCTTGGATAAATTACAAACGCATTGCGATTGACGTCTGTAAACTGAAATCGACAAACCTTGTTTCAAAGCTATGTCCATAAATAAGTGGTGCAGCACGCAGTCCTTTTAGGCACTCCAGTGCGTCTAGATTTTGCTGTTCCAATTATTACAACTCGCGGGTGAGATTATTTGAGTGCTGTAAAGATCCAAGCTCGAACTTAGATCGTCAGACTTTATTTGTAGGCCGTCAGTATATGCACGCATATGCGCATATGCGTGCATATTACATGTTATTGTGACAGAGAGCTTTGCATGCCACTTTTAGTCAATAAAATACTTGTACATATCCCAGAGCCAAAATAGTAGTCTCTAATTTAATTGCACAGCTTATTAGGCACAAAAAAGAATAGCATGATAATGTATACACCTAAATGTTCTATGAACGCAGACTGTGAAATACTTACTGTAACTGAGTACGTACGCAAAACATTTTATCAGTGTCCCTAGAAAGCTCGGCCCCAAGTCTCTTTTATTCTTCCTTTTGAATATCTTTTGTCATGCCATTGTCCCCGCTAATGTCACTAGACGTCATTTGGTATTCTGAACGTATAAAGTTTTGAATCAAAGAAGTTGTCATCATAATGTACTTATCATGTGCCCTATATATTTGACTGATTTTGCTTGACTGAACTAACTTCCGGTATTGCCTCCAAAACCTATCACAAAAACTACCAAACCAAAAACTTACCTACGCAGTAAGTAAAATTTTACTTACAGTTACTGTGAGTGAACCAGGGCATGTCGTGGCAAAACTAAGTTTGAGGAATGTGTTTTCTGTCTGTAATATTGGTGCGTTTGGTATAGCAGTACCAGTAGTAGGTAGGTTTCGTTTAAAAATATAAATCTTTTTTGGCACCATGATAGCAAAATAGCACTGAATTTTTAAATTGCGTAACAAAATATCTACCTACTGACGTAAATAATATCTACCAAAGCTTTCATTAAAATTGTTGTGTCCAGTCATACAAAATCTACATACATATATACCATCACGCCTTTATCCCTGATGGGGTAGGCAGAGCGTAAACGACATAAACAAAGTTCGTTCCGCCACGACTGACGAAGTTTTGAGGATTGTTTAAGATATATTTGTAGGTACATTGTTGTAGTGACAGATTGTCAGCCCATCGTCTAAATTACAATATACTGAAACCCTCGGATCCCTTAGCTGGTTTTTACAGCATACCCGGGAGGAAATGCAGCTGGCACATTCTATGTTTTTATTTCGCTCCCAGGCCAGCATGGAACGTTACAAAATATTTTCTTTAGTAATAAGATCATGGTAGTCTTAACACCTAGATATGCTATAAACGCAAACTGTGCAAATTTCGCTGAGTACGTATGTTTTTTTTTGCCAGTTCGAATCTCGTATGCGCGGACAAAGGGAGAACTAGATTAGCATGAAGCTCTACATTTATACCAACTTCAAACTCACCCCTCGAAAACTAACAATCTAGATTTAATCACAGATGGCACTAGTTGGTTTTTAAAACGCGGTATCGTTGTGTTAACGGGTCTGAATATAGGGCCCCGATTAGTACCACACCGTCACTTAGCGTAAGCTAGCTTGTAAGTTGGTGTTAGCCATAAGTTACTTATAAGATGTGTACTTCATTAGACGGTAGGCAGTAAAAAAAATTTTTAGCCGCGCCTCCGGGCGTGGTAGTCAACTGAAAACAAAACTGGGACTAAAGTCAGTTCTTATAGGACAAGTCTAAATAAACAGTTTTTTTCTGAGTTTCCTATACAGAGAAATTACTGTCACATGACACAATTCACTATAGGTCTAACGATTTGCAACGCACTCTACTATTCCAGTAGGGTCTAGTCTAGGTCTGGACAGCTCACAAAGATTTGAGGGTTATTAAAGATAGATTTGTATAGGTATATTGCTGTAGTGACAGGTTGTCAGCCCATCGCCTTAATTGCAATATACAGAAACCCTCGCATCCCTCAACTGGTTTTAACAGCATGCCCAGGAGGAAATGCAGTTGGCACATTCCATGTTTTTCTTTTGCTCCCAGTCCAACATGGAAGTATGAAGTCTAGTGTCAGTTGTTGGAATTAGGCTATGGTCAGTATGGTCACCAATTACTTATGAAGGCGATAGTTTTATGTTCTATGATTCTGCTTGCTATCATTGTTTGCGTGGTCCGTATTGTTGATTGCATTGATCCGTTACATTGAAAAAATTGTTAAATAAAAGTTTGGACTTCCACAGCGACAAGAATGAAACATTTTGGTCAATGCTAAATATATTTCTATACTCAATTAATACTTACTGGGATAAATTTGAAAAGCCCTTGCTTGGATAAATAACAAACGCATTGCGATTGACGTCTGTAAACTAAAATCGACAAAACTTGTTTCAAAGCTATGTCCATAAATAAGGGGTGCAGCATGCAGTCCTGTTAGGCACTCCAGTGCGTCTAGATTTTGCTGTTCCAATTATTACAACTCGCGGGTGAGATTATTTGACTGCTGTAAAGGTCCAAGCTCGAACTTAGATCGTCGGACTTCATTTTTGGGCCGTCAGTATATGCACGCATATAGCACGGCATATTACATATTATTGTGACAGAGAGCTTTACATGTCACTTCTAGTCAATAAAATACTTGTACATATCCCAGAGCCAAAATATTAGTCTCTAATTTAGTTGCACAGCTTATTACTTGGCACAACAAAGAATAGCATAATAATCTATACACCTAATCGTTCTATGAACGCAGACTGTGCAATACTCACTGTCACTGAGTACGTACGCAAAACACTTTGTCAGTGTTCCTAGAAAGCTGGGCCCCAAGTCTCTTTTATTCTTCCTTTTGAATATCTTCTGTCATGCCATTGTCCCCGATAATGCCACTAGACGTCATTTGGTATTCCGAACGTAAAAAGTTTTGAATCAAAGAAGTTGTCATCATAATGTACTTACCATGGGCCCAATATATTTGACTGATTTTGCTTGACTGAACTAACTTCCGGTATTGCTTCCAAAACCTATCACAAAAACTACCAAACCAAAAACTTACCTACGCAGTAAGTAAAATTTTACTTACAGTTACTGTGACTGAACCAAGGCATGTCATGGCAAAACTAAGTTTGAGGAATGTGTTTTCTGTCTATGATGTTGGTGCGTTTGGTATAGCAGTACCTGTAGTAGGTAGGTTTCGTTTAAAAATATAAATCTTTTTTGGCACCATGATAGCAAAATAGCACTGAATTTTTAAATTGCGTAACAAAATGATAATTTTTTTTTTGTTTATCCCTGACGTAAATAATATCTACCAAAGCTTTCATTAAAAATGTTGTGTCCAGTCATACAAAATCTACATACATATATACCATCACGCCTTTATCCCTGATGGGATAGGCAGAGCGTAAACGACCTCAACAAAGTTCGTTCCGCCACGACTGACGAAGTTTTGAGGATTATTTAAGATATATTTGTAGGTACATTGCTGTAGTGACAGGTTGTCAGCCCATCGTCTAAATTACAATATACTGAAACCCTCGGATCCCTTAGCTGGTTTTTACAGCATACCCGGGAGGAAATGCAGCTGGCACATTCTATGTTTTTATTTCGCTCCCAGGCCAGCATGGAACGTTACAAAATCTTTTCTTTAGTAATAAGATCATGGTAGTCTTAACACCTAGATATGCCATAAACGCAGACTGTGCAAATTTCGCTTAATAAGTAAGTATGTTTTTTTTTGCCAGTTCGAATCTCGTATACGCGGACAAAGGGAGAACTAGATTAGCATGAAGCCCTACATTTATACCAACTTCAAACTCACCCCTCGAAAACTAACAATCTAGATTTAATCACAGATGGCACTAGTTGGTTTTTAAAACGCGGTATCGTTGTGTTCACGCGTCTGAATATAGGGCCCCGATTAGTACCACACCGTCACTTAGCGTAAGCTAGCTTGTTAGTTGGTGTTAGACAGGTTGTCAGCCCATCGCCTTAATTGCAATATACAGAAACTCTCGCATCCCTGAACTGGTTTTAACAGCATACCCATGAGGAAATGCAGTTGGCACATTTTATGTTTTTCTTTTGCTCCCAGTCCAACATGGAAGTATGGAGTCTAGTGTCAGGTGTTGGAATTAGGCTATGGTCAGTATGGTCACCAATTACTTATGAAAGCGATAGTTTTATGTTCTATGATGCTGCTTGCTATCATTGTTTGCGTGGTGCGTATTGTTGATTGCAGTGATCCGTTGCATTGAAAAAAATGTTAAATAAAAGTTTTGACTTCCAAAGCGACAAGAATGAAACATGTTGGTCAATGCTATAAATACATTTCTATACTCAATTAATAGTTACTTGGATAAATTTGAAAAGCCCTTGCTTGGATAAATTACAAACGCATTGCGATTGACGTCTGTAAACTGAAATCGACAAACCTTGTTTCAAAGCTATGTCCATAAATAAGGGGTGCAGCACGCAGTCCTTTTAGGCACTCTAGTAGGTAGGTTTCGTTTAATAATATAAATCTTTTTTGTCTCCATGATAGCAAAATAGCACTGAATTGTGAAATTGCGTAACAAAATGATTAATTTTTTTGTTTATCCCTGACGTAAATAATATAAACCAAAGATTTCATTAAAAATGTTGTGTCCAGTCATACATACTCTACATACATACATATAATCATGCCTTTATCTCTTATGGGGTAGGCAGAGCGTATATGACTTAAACAAAGTTCGTTCCGCCACGACTGATGAAGTTTTGAGGGTTATTTAAGATATATTTGTAGGTACATTGCTGTAGTGACATTCTTCCTGGTCCTTATCGAAGGCGGAACGCAATTATGCTCAAATTCAGAAGGAGGCGGCGGCAATTGTGTTCGCTATTAAAAAGTTCCACCATTATTTATATGGTAGTTCGGTTCCGTTCCTATTAAGAATGGATCATAAGCCGCTATTGTCGATTTATGGTGGCAAAAAGGGAGTTCCAGAAATGGCGGTTAACCGTTTACAGCGTTATGCGTTATTTTTATCAGCATATAACTTTAAAATTAAATATATTAAAAGCGAACACAATGTTGCAGATTTTTTATCGCGATCGGTTTATCGAAAACTGAGGGCAAAAACATCAAAAGTGACTTCTACTGGTAATAATAAAAGTGAAATAATCTTCAAAGTTCTTCCTTCCAATTTCAGCACTGATTGATGTCTCTTATACATTCTGATGAGGTAGAAATAGTCCGAAGTACGATTCTTACTGCCACACCATTGCATGTTATAGGACTAAGTCTTCGACGCCCCCGATGAGCTTCTAAAGATCTTCTTTTTCTTTCAGGCCCTCGTATTTCAACGCTGATTGATGTTTCTAACACGTTGTACTGTAGCATTTAGAGTCCGAAGCACGATTCCAACCGACATACATGGATTATTTTGATGAATTTATTCATCAGAACAACCCGTGATTGTCAATTAGAAAATCCGTATGTCGTCTGCTGGTAATAATTATAGTAAAATAATCTTCAAAGTTTTTTCTTCCATTTTCAGCACTGATTCCTGTCTCTAATACTTTATAATGTATCTTAGAGACCGCAGCACAGTTCTTCGTAACACATTATTGACTATTATGAGACATGGTCTTCTGAGCGCTGCTGAACATCTTGCTTATTGCTTATTTGTTCAAATTGCAATGCTAAGTAATTATTTTTTAGTATTAATTACCTACTATATAACATATCAAATCATACTTTACTGTGAGAGACAATGAATTTCTATATTTTTTTAAGACAAAATGAAACAATCAGTGTCACAATATTATGATGCAAATTTATTTTGTTATCTGAATGCCTGTTGATTATGGAATCATCAATAACTCCATATAGACAATAAGGTACCTTTATACAGAGAACGTCGCATTTTTCTTGTGTGTATATCGGCTATCTTTTTTGTGAATTTTTGATTTAGCGAATCTTATATTTTAAGAATCTGCTATTTGGCGATTTTAATATTTCTAAAATCATCTTTTAGTGGTTGTGAGGGCTGTTTATTTATTGCATTATATTATATTTTATCATGTGCCTTTTCCTACTGGTATCTGTCTGTTCATTAGATGTTTGAGACTTTAACCAGCAATGAAACAGTTCCTATGATTTCTTCTATATTTTAAGCATTTGCATCATAATATTGTGATACTGATTGTTTCATTTTGTCTTCAAAAAATATAGAAATTCATTGTCTCTCACAGTAAATTATGATTTCATCTACACTTATATTATAAAGAGGAAAGATTTGTACCTATTTTTGTATGTTTGTATGTTTGTAATGAATAGGCTCAAAAAGTACTGTGCCGATTTAAAAAAAAATTTCACCAATAGAATGCTACATTCTTCCAATTTGACATAGGCTACATTTCATTATGAAAAAAATTAGGGATCCTTGGTAAAATTTGAACAATGTAACCGAAGGTGTAGAAAAATGAGTCTTAAAATGTCTTTCGTCGAATGCGCTGCCGAAACTATTAGCGATAGAACAAAATAATGTACAACAATATTGAAGAACATCATAATGTCTACAAAAATTTCCGCGGTAGCATATGTCCAACTATTGTAGTTATGTCACTACAACAACTTTTTTCATTTTAAACATTAATGAAAATGCTAACCAAATTCAAACCATGCTATTTATGTGTTTATATTAATCCTTATCCAAATAAATTATTTTATGGTCAAGACCATTCAACTACCTATAAAATACTTTTCAAATTATTTAAATTGGACTTTCCATTCAAAAGATATTACGAATTAAAAAATTTAAACAGTAAACAAAACCGCCATAGCGCCGTGGCCGTTGTTTGCAAATGTAAATTATTAAGTAATAATAAGAATGAAAATGATGACAAACCCTTTTTTAATAAAAAATAAAAAACACAAAAAAATATTAAAAAAAACAAAATAATAAGCACAAAAAAACAAAACCAAACAAACAAAAAAAATTGTATGGAAAATACTAAATAATGATAGGCAAGTTTCTATCGACACGAACAAAAATTTCTTTGAAATACCTAGATGTGTACACATTTTTAGTTGAAAGTTGTCAACGTTTAATTTAGACTGTATATATTTTATTCGACTCTGCTTTTATTCTAATTACTTAAAAAAAAAATTATCTACCCCGTGCGAAACCGGGACGGGCTGCTTGTATGTTATATAGTAATTAATACTAAAACATAATTACTTAGCATTGCAATTTGAAGAAAGAAACAAGATGTTCAGCAGCAGAAGCTCAGAAGACCATGTCTCATAATAGTCAATAATGTGTAACGAAGAACTGTGCTGCGGTCTCTTATAGATACATTATAAAGTATTAGAGACAGGAATCAGTGCTGAAAATGGAAGAAAAAACTTTGAAGATTATTTTACTATAATTATTACCAGCAGAAGACATACGGATTTTCTAATTGACAATCACGGGTTGTTCTGATGAATGAATTCATCAAAACAATCCATGTATGTCGGTTGGAATCGTGCTTCAGACTCTAAATGACACAGTACAACGTGTTAGAAACAGCAATCAGCGTTGAGATACGAGGGCCTGAAAGAAAAAGAAGATCTTTAGAAGCTCATCGGGGGCATCGAAGACTTAGACCTATAACATGCAATGGTGTGGCAGTAAGAATCGTACTTCGGACTATTTGTACCTCATCAGAATGTATAAGAGACATCAATCAGTGCTGAAATTGGAAGGAAGAACTTTGAAGATTATTTTACTTTTATTATTACCAGTAGAAGACACTTTTGATGTTTTTGCCCTCAGTTATCCTGATTAACAAACATGTATTCTTTGATTTAAATAACATTTACACATATACATATAATCACGCCTTTATCCCAAATGGCGTAGGCATAGCGAAAACGACTTAAAAAACTAACTACTAGACTAACATTCTGACACTACAGCAAAATGCCTACAAATTTATCTTAAATAACCCTTAAATTTTTGTCAGACGTAAAGGAGCGACCGTTTTTTAAGTCAATTTCGCTATGCCTACGCCATTTGGGATAAAGGCGTGATTAAATGTATATGTGTAAATTTTATTCAAATCAAAGGATACATGTTTGTAAATCAGGAAAACTTAGGGCAAAAACATCAAAAGTGTCTTCTACTGGTAATAATAAAAGTGAAATAATCTTCAAAGTTCTTCCTTCCAATTTCAGCACTGATTGATGTCTCTTATACATTCTGATGAGGTAGAAATAGTCCAAAGTACGATTCTTACTGCCACACCATTGCATGACTAAGTCTTCGACGCCCCCGATGAGCTTCTAAAGATCTTCCTTTTCATTCAGGCCCTCGTATCTCAACGCTGATTGATGTTTCTAACACGTTGTACTGTGTCATTTAGAGTCCGAAGCACGATTCCAACCGACATACATGGATTGTTTTGATGAATTCATTCATCAGAGCAACCCGTGATTGTCAATTAGAAAATCCGTATGTCTTCTGCTGGTAATAATTATAGTAAAATAATCTTTAAAGTTTTTTCTTCCATTTTCAGCACTGATTCCTGTCTCTAATACTTTATAATGTATCTATAAGAGACCGTAGCACAGTTCTTCGTAACACATTATTGACTATTATGAGACATGGTCTTCTGAGCTTCTGCTGCTGAACATCTTGCTTCTTTCTTCAAATTGCAATGCTAAGTACTTATGTTTTAGTATTAATTACTAAATGACATATGAAATCATAATTTACTGTGAGAGACAATGAATTTCTATATTTTTTTAAGACAAAATGAAACAATCAGTGTCACAATATTATGATGCAAATGCTTAAAAGATAGAAGAAATTATAGGAACTGTTTCTTTGCTTGTTAAAGTCTCAAACATCTAATGAACAGACAGATACCAGTAGGAAAAGGCACATGATAAAATATAATATAATGCAATAAATAAACAGCCGTCACAACCACTAAAAGATGATTTTCGAAATATTAAAATCGCCAAATAGCAGATTCTTAAAATATAAGATTCGCTAAATCAAAAATTCACAAAAAAGGTAGCCGATATACAAACAAGAAAAATGCGACGTTCTCTGTATAAAGATACCTTATTGTCTATATGGAGTTATTGATGATTCCATAATCAACAGGCATTCAGATAACAAAATTAAAAAATGGTGCTTGTAAATCGTCAATAAGTCCCCTATTCATAGTGAACTTCACTAATTGCGAACCGGTTCAAGTTTATGCAATTAAATATAATATGAGCAAAGAAATGGTCTTCCATGCTGGACTGGGAGCGAGAGAAAAGCATAAAATGTGCCAGCTGTATTTCCTCCCGAGCATGCTGTAAAAATCAGCTAAGGGATCCGAGGCATTCAGTATATTTCAATTTAAGAGATGGACTAACATTCTGACACTACAGCAAAATGCCTACAAATTTATCTTAAATAACCCTTAAATTTTTGTCAAACGTAAAGGAGCGACCGTTTTTAAGTCGTTTTCGCTATGCCTACGCCATTTGGGATAAAGGCGTGATTAAATGTATATGTGTAAATTTTATTCAAATCAAAGGATACATGTTTGTAAATCAGGAAAACTTAGGGCAAAAACATCAAAAGTGTCTTCTACTGGTAATAATAAAAGTGAAATAATCTTCAAAGTTCTTCCTTCCAATTTCAGCACTGATTGATGTCTGTTATACATTCTGATGAGGTAGAAATAGTCCAAAGTACGATTCTTACTGCCACACCATTGCATGTTATAGGACTAAGTCTTCGACGCCCCCGATGAGCTTCTAAAGATCTTCTTTTTCTTTCAGGCCCTCGTATTTCAACGCTGATTGATGTTTCTAACACGTTGTCCTGTAGCATTTAGAGTCCGAAGCACGATTCCAACCGACATACATGGATTGTTTTGATGAATTTATTCATCAGAACAACCCGTGATTGTCAATTAGAAAATCCGTATGTCGTCTGCTGGTAATAATTATAGTAAAATAATCTTCAAAGTTTTTTCTTCCATTTTCAGCACTGATTCCTGTCTCTAATACTTTATAATGTATCTTAGAGACCGCAGCACGGTTCTTCGTAACACATTATTGACTATTATGAGACATGGTCTTCTGAGCGCTGCTGAACATCTTGCTTATTTGTTCAAATTGCAATGCTAAGTAATTACGTTTTAGTATTAATTACCTACTATATAACATATCAAATCATACTTTACTGTGAGAGACGATGAATTTCTATATTTTTTTAAGACAAAATGAAACAATCAGTGTCACAATATTATGATGCAAATTTATTTTGTTATCTGAATGCCTGTTGATTATGGAATCATCAATAACTCCATATAGACAATAAGGTACCTTTATACAGAGAACGTCGCATTTTTCTTGTTTGTATATCGGCTATCTTTTTTGTGAATTTTTGATTTAGCGAATCTTATATTTTAAGAATCTGCTATTTGGCGATTTTAATATTTCGAAAATCATCTTTTAGTGGTTGTGATGGCTGTTTATTTATTGCATTATATTATATTTTATCATGTGCCTTTTCCTACTGCTATCTGTCTGTTCATTAGATGTTTGAGACTTTAACCAGCAATGAAACAGTTCCTATGATTTTTTCTATATTTTAAGCATTTGCATCATAATATTGTGATACTGATTGTTTCATTTTGTCTTCAAAAAATATAGAAATTCATTGTCTCTCACAGTAAATTATGATTTCATCTACACTTATATTATAAAGAGGAAAGATTTGTACCTATTTTTGTATGTTTGTATGTTTGTAATGAATAGGCTCAAAAAGTACTGGGCCGATTTAAAAAAAAAATTCACCAATAGAATGCTACATTCTTCCAATTTGACATAGGCTACATTTCATTTTGAAAAAAATTAGGGATCCTTGGTAAAATTTGAACAATGTAACCGAAGGTGTAGAAAAATGAGTCTTAAAATGTCTTTCGTCGAATGCGCTGCCGAAACTATTAGCGATAGAACAAAATAATGTACAACAATATTGAAGAACATCATAATGTCTACAAAAATTTCCGCGGTAGCATATGTCCAACTATTGTAGTTATGTCACTACAACAACTTTTTTCATTTTAAACATTAATGAAAATGCTAACCAAATTCAAACCATGCTATTTATGTGTTTATATTAATCCTTATCCAAATAAATTATTTTATGGTCAAGACCATTTAACTACCTATAAAATAGTTTTTAAATTATTTAAATTGGACTTTCCATTCAAAAGATATTACGAATTAAAAAATTTAAACAGTAAACAAAACCGCCATAGCGCCGTGGCCGTTGTTTGCAAATGTAAATTATTAAGTAATAATAAGAATGAAAATGATGACAAACCCTTTTTTAATAAAAAAAAAAAACAAAAAAATATAAAAAAAAACAAAATAATAAGCACAAAAAAACAAAACCAAACAAACAAAAAAAATTGTATGGAAAATACTAAATAACGATAGGCAAGTTTCTATCGACACGAACAAAAATTTCTTTGAAATACCTAGATGTGTACACATTTTTAGTTGAAAGTTGTCAACGTTTAATTTAGACTGTATATATTTTATTCGACTCTGCTTTTATTCTAATTACTTAAAAAAAAAAAAATTGTCTACCCCGTGCGAAACCGGGACGGGCTGCTAGTATGTTATACAGTAATTAATACTAAAACATAATTACTTAGCATTGCAATTTGAAGAAAGAAACAAGATGTTCAGCAGCAGAAGCTCAGAAGACCATGTCTCATAATAGTCAATAATGTGTAACGAAGAACTGTGCTGCGGTCTCTTATAGATACATTATAAAGTATTAGAGACAGGAATCAGTGCTGAAAATGGAAGAAAAAACTTTGAAGATTATTTTACTATAATTATTACCAGCAGAAGACATACGGATTTTCTAATTGACAATCACGGGTTGTTCTGATGAATGAATTCATCAAAACAATCCATGTATGTCGGTTGGAATCGTGCTTCAGACTCTAAATGACACAGTACAACGTGTTAGAAACATCAATCAGCGTTGAGATACGAGGGCCTGAAAGAAGAAGAAGATCTTTAGAAGCTCATCGGGGGCATCGAAGACTTAGTCCTATAACATGCAATGGTGTGGCAGTAAGAATCGTACTTCGGACTATTTGTACCTCATCAGAATGTATAACAGACATCAATCAGTGCTGAAATTGGAAGGAAGAACTTTGAAGATTATTTTACTTTTATTATTACCAGTAGAAGACACTTTTGATGTTTTTGCCCTCAGTTTTCCTGATTTACAAACATGTATTCTTTGATTTAAATAACATTTACACATATACATATAATCACGCCTTTATCCCAAATGGCGTAGACATAGCGAAAACGACTTATGTCTTCTGCTGAAAATCCGTATGTCTTCTGCTGGTAATAATTATAGTAAAATAATCTTCAAAGTTTTTTCTTCCATTTTCAGCACTGATTCCTGTCTCTAATACTTTATAATGTATCTATAAGAGACCGTAGCACAGTTCTTAGTAACACATTATTGACTATTATGAGACATGGTCTTCTGAGCTTCTGCTGCTGAACATCTTGCTTCTTTCTTCAAATTGCAATGCTAAGTAATTATGTTTTAGTATTAATTACTATATGACATATGAAATCATAATTTACTGTGAGAGAAAATGAATTTCTATATTTTTTGAAGACAAAATGAAACAATCAGTGTCACAATATTATGATGCAAATGCTTAAAAGATAGAAGAAATCATAGGAACTGTTTCATTGCTGGTTAAAGTCTCAAACATCTAATGAAACAGATAGATACCAGTAGGAAAAGGCACATGATAAAATATAATATAATGCAATAAATAAACAGCCATCACAACCACTAAAAGATGATTTTTGAAATATTAAAATCGCCAAATAGCAGATTCTTAAAATATAAGATTCGCTAAATCAAAAATTCACAAAAAAGATAGCCGATATACACACAAGAAAAATGCGACGTTCTCTGTATAAAGCTACCTTATTGTCTTTATGGAGGTATTGATGATTCCATAATCAACAGGCATTCAGATAACAAAATTTAAAAATGGTGCTTGTAAATCGACAATAAGTCCCCTATTCATAGTGAACTTCACTAATTGCGAACCGGTTCAAGTTTATGCAATTAAATATAATATGAGCAAAGAAATGGTCTTCCATGCTGGACTGGGAGCGAGAGAAAAGCATAAAATGTGCCAGCTGTATTTCCTCCCGATCATGCTGTAAAAATCAGCTAAGGTATCCGAGGCATTCAGTATATTTCAATTTAAGAGATGGACTAACATTCTGACACTACAGCAAAATGCCTACAAATTTATCTTAAATAACCCTTAAATTTTTGTCAGACGTAAAAGAGCGACCGTTTTTTAAGTCGTTTTCGCTATGCCTACGCCATTTGGGATAAAGGCGTGATTAAATGTATATGTGTAAATTTTATTCAAATCAAAGGATACATGTTTGTAAATCAGGAAAACTTAGGGCAAAAACATCAAAAGTGTCTTCTACTGGTAATAATAAAAGTAAAATAATCTTAAAAGTTCTTCCTTCCGATTTCAGCACTGATTGATGTCTCTTATACATTCTGATGAGGTAGAAATAGTCCAAAGTACGATTCTTACTGCCACACCATTGCATGTTATAGGACTAAGTCTTCGATGCCCCCGATGAGCTTCTAAAGATCTTCTTTTTCTTTCAGGCCCTCGTATCTCAACGCTGATTGATGTTTCTAACACGTTGTACTGTGTCATTTAGAGTCCGAAGCACGATTCCAACCGACATACATGGATTGTTTTGATGAATTCATTCATCAGAGCAACCCGTGATTGTCAATTAGAAAATCTGTATGTCTTCTGCTGGTAATAATTATAGTAAAATAATCTTCAAAGTTTTTTCTTCCATTTTCAGCACTGATTCCTGTCTCTAATACTTTATAATGTATCTATAAGAGACCGTAGCACAGTTCTTAGTAACACATTATTGACTATTATGAGACATGGTCTTCTGAGCTTCTGCTGCTAAACATCTTGCTTCTTTCTTCAAATTGCAATGCTAAGTAATTATGTTTTAGTATTAATTACTATATGACATATGAAATCATAATTTACTGTGAGAGAAAATGAATTTCTATATTTTTTGAAGACAAAATGAAACAATCAGTGTCACAATATTATGATGCAAATGCTTAAAAGATAGAAGAAATTATAGGAACTGTTTCATTGCTGGTTAAAGTCTCAAACATCTAATGAACAGACAGATACCAGTAGGAAAAGGCACATGATAAAATATAATATAATGCAATAAATAAACAGCCATCACAACCACTAAAAGATGATTTTCGAAATATTAAAATCGCCAAATAGCAGATTCTTAAAATATAAGATTCGCTAAATCAAAAATTCACAAAAAAGATAGCTGATATACAAACAAGAAAAATGCGACGTTCTCTGTATAAAGGTACCTTATTGTCTATATGGAGTTATTGATGATTTCATAATCAACAGGCATTCAGATAACAAAATTAAAAAATGGTGCTTGGAAATCGACAATAAGTCCCCTATTCATAGTGAACTTCACTAATTGCGAACCGGTTCAAGTTTATGCAATTAAATATAATATGAGCAAAGAAATGGTCTTCCATGCTGGACTGGGAGCGAGAGAAAAGCATAAAATGTGCCAGCTGTATTTCCTCCCGAGCATGCTGTAAAAATCAGATAAGGGATCCGAGGCATTCAGTATATTTCAATTTAAGAGATGGACTAACATTCTGACACTACAGCAAAATGCCTACAAATTTATCTTAAATAACCCTTAAATTTTTGTCAGACGTAAAGGAGCGACCGTTTTTTAAGTCGTTTTCGCTATGCCTACGCCATTTGGGATAAAGGCGTGATTAAATGTATATGTCTAAATTTTATTCAAATCAAAGGATACATGTTTGTAAATCAGGAAAACTTAGGGCAAAAACATCAAAAGTGTCTTCTACTGGTAATAATAAAAGTGAAATAATCTTCAAAGTTCTTCCTTCCAATTTCAGCACTGATTGATGTCTCTTATACATTCTGATGAGGTAGAAATAGTCCAAAGTACGATTCTTACTGCCACACCATTGCATGTTATAATAGGACTAAGTCTTCGATGCTCCCGATGAGCTTCTAAAGATCTTCCTTTTCTTTCAGGCCCTCGTATCTCAACGCTGATTGATGTTTCTAACACGTTGTACTGTGTCATTTAGAGTCCGAAGCACGATTCCAACCGACATACATGGATTGTTTTGATGAATTCATTCATCAGAGCAACCCATGATTGTCAATTAGAAAATCCGTATGTCTTCTGCTGGTTATAATTATAGTAAATAATCTTCAAAGATTTTTCTTCCATTTTCAGCACTGATTCCTGTCTCTAATATTTTATAATGTATCTATAAGAGACCGTAGCACAGTTCTTAGTAACACATTATTGACTATTATGAGACATGGTCTTCTGAGCTTCTGCTGCTAAATATCTTGCTTCTTTCTTCAAATTGCAATGCTAAGTAATTATGTTTTAGTATTAATTACTATATGACATATGAAATCATAATTTACTGTGAGAGATAATGAATTTCTATATTTCTTGAAGACAAAATGAAACAATCAGTGTCACAATATTATGATGCAAATGCTTAAAAGATAGAAGAAATCATAGGAACTGTTTCATTGCTGGTTAAAGTCTCAAACATCTAATGAAACAGATAGATACCAGTAGGAAAAGGCACATGATAAAATATAATATAATGCAATAAATAAACAGCCATCACAACCACTAAAAGATGATTTTCGAAATATTAAAATCGCCAAATAGCAGATTCTTAAAATATAACATTCGCTTAGTCAAAAATTCACAAAAAAGATACCCGATATACAAACAAGAAAAATGCGACGTTCTCTGTATAAAGGTACCTTATTGTCTATATGGAGTTATTGATGATTCCATAATCAACAGGCATTCAGATAACAAAATTAAAAAATGGTGCTTGTAAATCGTCAATAAGTCCCCTATTCATAGTGAACTTCACTAATGGCGAACCGGTTCAAGTTTATGCAATTAAATATAATATGAGCAAAGAAATGGTCTTCCATGCTGGACTGGGAGCGAGAGAAAAGCATAGAATGTGCCAGCTGTATTTCCTCCCGAGCATGCTGTGAAAATCAGCTAAGGGTTCCGAGACATTCAGTATATTTCAATTTAAGCAATGGGCTAAAAATCTGACACTACAGCAATATACCTACAAATATATCTTAAATAACCCTTAAAACTATGTCAGACGTGAAGGAATGACCGTTTTATAAGTCGTTTTCGCTATGCCTACGCCATTCAGGGTAAAGGCGTGATTATATGTATATTTGTTAATGTTATTCAAATGAAAGGATACATGTTTGTAAATCAGGAAAATTAAGGGCAAAAACATCAAAAGTGTCTTCTACTGGTAATAATAAAAGTGAAATAATCTTCAAAGTTCTTTCTTCCAATTTCAGCACTGATTGATGTCTGTTATACATTCTGATGAGGTAGAAATAGTCCAAAGTACGATTCTTACTGCCACACCATTGCATGTTATAATAGGACTAAGTCTTCGATGCCCCCGATGAGCTTCTAAAGATCTTCTTTTTCTTTCAGGCCCTCGTATCTCAACGCTGATTGATGTTTCTAACACGTTGTACTGTGTCATTTAGAGTCCGAAGCACGATTCCAACCGACATACATGGATTGTTTTGATGAATTCATTCATCAGAGCAACCCATGATTGTCAATTAGAAAATCCGTATGTCTTCTGCTGGTTATAATTATAGTAAATAATCTTCAAAGCTTTTTCTTCCA
This sequence comes from Scrobipalpa costella, assembly GCA_949820665.1. Classification (NCBI taxonomy): domain Eukaryota; kingdom Metazoa; phylum Arthropoda; class Insecta; order Lepidoptera; family Gelechiidae; genus Scrobipalpa; species Scrobipalpa costella. Next base: position 861,725 of record OX463295.1, read on the forward strand.
TTTTCAGCACTGATTCCTGTCTCTAATACTTTATAATGTATCTATAAGAGACCGTAGCACAGTTCTTAGTAACACATTATTGACTATTATGAGACATGGTCTTCTGAGCTTCTGCTGCTGAACATTTTGCTTCTTTCTTCAAATTGCAATGCTAAGTAATTATGTTTTAGTATTAATACTATATGACATATGAAATTATAATTTACTGTGAGAGAAAATGAATTTCTATATTTTTTGAAGACAAAATGAAACAATCAGTGTCACAATATTATGATGCAAATGCTTAAAAGATAGAAGAAATCATAGGAACTGTTTCGTTGCTGGTTAAAGTCTCAAACATCTAATGAAACAGATAGATACCAGTAGGAAAAGGCACATGATAAAATATAATATAATGCAATAAATAAACAGCCATCACAACCACTAAAAGATGATTTTCGAAATATTACAATCGCCAAATAGCAGATTCTTAAAATATAAGATTCTTTAAATCAAAAATTCACAAAAAAGATAGACGAAATACAAACAAGAAAAATGCGACGTTCTCTGTATAAAGGTACCTTATTGTCTATATGGAGTTATTGATGATTTCATAATCAACAGGCATTCAGATAACAAAATTTAAAAATGGTGCTTGTAAATCGACAATAAGTCCCCTATTCATAGTGAACTTCACTAATTGCGAACCGGTTCAAGTTTTTGCAATTAAATATAATATGAGCAAAGAAATGGTCTTCCATGCTGGACTGGGAGCGAGAGAAAAGCATAAAATGTGCCAGCTGTATTTCCTCCCGATCATGCTGTAAAAATCAGCTAAGGTATCCGAGGCATTCAGTATATTTCAATTTAAGAGATGGACTAACATTCTGACACTACACCAAAATGCCTACAAATTTATCTTAAATAACCCTTAAATTTTTGTCAGACGTAAAGGAGCGACCGTTTTTTAAGTCGTTTTCGCTATGCCTACGCCATTTGGGATAAAGGCGTGATTAAATGTATATGTGTAAATTTTATTCAAATCAAAGGATACATGTTTGTAAATCAGGAAAACTTAGGGCAAAAACATCAAAAGTGTCTTCTACTGGTAATAATAAAAGTGAAATAATCTTCAAAGTTCTTCCTTCCGATTTCAGCACTGATTGATGTCTCTTATACATTCTGATGAGGTAGAAATAGTCCAAAGTACGATTCTTACTGCCACACCATTGCATGTTATAGGACTAAGTCTTCGATGCCCCCGATGAGCTTCTAAAGATCTTCTTTTTCTTTCAGGCCCTCGTATCTCAACGCTGATTGATGTTTCTAACACGTTGTACTGTGTCATTTAGAGTCCGAAGCACGATTCCAACCGACATACATGGATTGTTTTGATGAATTCATTCATCAGAGCAACCCATGATTGTCAATTAGAAAATCCGTATGTCTTCTGCTGGTAATAATTATAGTAAATAATCTTCAAAGCTTTTTCTTCCATTTTCAGCACTGATTCCTGTCTCTAATACTTTATAATGTATCTATAAGAGACCGTAGCACAGTTCTTAGTAACACATTATTGACTATTATCAGACATGGTCTTCTGAGCTTCTGCTGCTGAACATCTTGCTTCTTTCTTCAAATTGCAATGCTAAGTAATTATGTTTTAGTATTAATACTATATGACATATGAAATTATAATTTACTGTGAGAGACAAAAAAATTCTATATTTTTTGAAGACAAAATGAAACAATCAGTGTCACAATATTATGATGCAAATGCTTAAAAGATAGAAGAAATCATAGGAACTGTTTCGTTGCTGGTTAAAGTCTCAAACATCTAATGAAACCGATAGATACCAGTAGGAAAAGGCACATGATAAAATATAATATAATGCAATAAACAAACAGCCATCACAACCACTAAAAGATGATTTTCGAAATATTAAAATCGCCTAACAGCAGATTCTTAAAATATAAGATTCGCTAAATCAAAAATTCACAAAAAAGATAGCCGAAATACAAACAAGAAAAATGCGACGTTCTCTGTATAAAGGTACCTTATTGTCTATATGGAGTTATTGATGATTCCATAATCAACAGGCATTCAGATAACAAAATTAAAAAATGGTGCTTGTAAATCGACAATAAGTCCCCTATTCATAGTGAACTTCACTAATTCCGAACCGGTTCAAGTTTATGCAATTAAATAAAATATGAGCAAAGAAATGGTCTTCCATGATGGACTGGGAGCGAGAGAAAAGCATAGAATGTGCCACCTGTATTTCCTCCCGAGCATGCTGTAAAAATCAGCTAAGGGTTCCGAGACATTCATTATATTTCAATTTAAGCAATGGGCTAAAAATCTGACACTACAGCAATATACCTACAAATATATCTTAAATAACCCTTAAAACTATGTCAGACGTGAAGGAACGACCGTTTTATAAGCCGTTTTGGCTATGCCTACGCCTTTCAGGATAAAGGCGTGATTATATGTATATGTGTAAATGTTATTCAAATCAAAGGATACATGTTTGTAAATCAGGAAAATTTAGGGCAAAAACATCAAAAGTGTCTTCTACTGGTAATAATAAAAGTGAAATAATCTTCAAAGTTCTTCCTTCCAATTTCAGCACTGATTGATGTCTCTTATACATTCTGATGAGGTAGAAATAGTCCAAAGTACGATTCTTTCTGCCACACCATTGCATGTTATAGGACTTAGTCTTCGATGCCCCCGATGAGCTTCTAAAGATCTTCTTTTTCTTTCAGGCCCTCGTATCTCAACGCTGATTGATGTTTCTAACACGTTGTACTGTGTCATTTAGAGTCTGAAGCACGATTCCAACCGACATACATGGATTGTTTTGATGGATTCATTCATCAGAACAAGCCGTGATTGTCAATTAGAAAATCCGTATGTTTTCTGCTGGTAATAATCATAGTAAAATAATCTTCAGAGCTTTTTCTTCCATTTTCAGCACTGATTCCTGTCTCTAATACTTTATAATGTATCTATAAGAGACCGTAGCACAGTTCTTAGTAACACATTATTGACTATTATCAGACATGGTCTTCTGAGCTTCTGCTGCTGAACATCTTGCTTCTTTCTTCAAATTGCAATGCTAAGTAATTATGTTTTAGTATTAATACTATATGACATATGAAATTATAATTTACTGTGAGAGACAAAAAAATTCTATATTTTTTGAAGACAAAATGAAACAATCAGTGTCACAATATTATGATGCAAATGCTTAAAAGATAGAAGAAATCATAGGAACTGTTTCGTTGCTGGTTAAAGTCTCAAACATCTAATGAAACAGATAGATACCAGTAGGAAAAGGCACATGATAAAATATAATATAATGCAATAAACAAACAGCCATCACAACCACTAAAAGATGATTTTCGAAATATTAAAATCGCCTAACAGCAGATTCTTAAAATATAAGATTCGCTAAATCAAAAATTCACAAAAAAGATAGCCGAAATACAAACAAGAAAAATGCGACGTTCTCTGTATAAAGGTACCTTATTGTCTATATGGAGTTATTGATGATTCCATAATCAACAGGCATTCAGATAACAAAATAAAAAAATGGTGCTTGTAAATCGACAATAAGTCCCCTATTCATAGTGAACTTCACTAATTCCGAACCGGTTCAAGTTTATGCAATTAAATAAAATATGAGCAAAGAAATGGTCTTCCATGATGGACTGGGAGCGAGAGAAAAGCATAGAATGTGCCACCTGTATTTCCTCCCGAGCATGCTGTAAAAATCAGCTAAGGGTTCCGAGACATTCATTATATTTCAATTTAAGCAATGGGCTAAAAATCTGACACTACAGCAATATACCTACAAATATATCTTAAATAACCCTTAAAACTATGTCAGACGTGAAGGAACGACCGTTTTATAAGCCGTTTTGGCTATGCCTACGCCTTTCAGGATAAAGGCGTGATTATATGTATATGTGTAAATGTTATTCAAATCAAAGGATACATGTTTGTAAATCAGGAAAATTTAGGGCAAAAACATCAAAAGTGTCTTCTACTGGTAATAATAAAAGTGAAATAATCTTCAAAGTTCTTCCTTCCAATTTCAGCACTGATTGATGTCTCTTATACATTCTGATGAGGTAGAAATAGTCCAAAGTACGATTCTTTCTGCCACACCATTGCATGTTATAGGACTTAGTCTTCGATGCCCCCGATGAGCTTCTAAAGATCTTCTTTTTCTTTCAGGCCCTCGTATCTCAACGCTGATTGATGTTTCTAACACGTTGTACTGTGTCATTTAGAGTCTGAAGCACGATTCCAACCGACATACATGGATTGTTTTGATGGATTCATTCATCAGAACAAGCCGTGATTGTCAATTAGAAAATCCGTATGTTTTCTGCTGGTAATAATCATAGTAAAATAATCTTCAGAGCTTTTTCTTCCATTTTCAGCACTGATTCCTGTCTCTAATACTTTATAATGTATCTATAAGAGACCGTAGCACAGTTCTTAGTAACACATTATTGACTATTATGAGACATGGTCTTCTGAGCTTCTGCTGCTGAACATATTGCTTCTTTCTTCGAATTGCAATGCTAAGTAATTATGTTTTAGTATTAATTACTATATGACATATGAAATTATAATTTACTGTGAGAGACAATGAATTTCTATATTTTTTGAAGACAAAATGGAACAATCAGTGTCACAATATTATGATACAAATGCTTAAAAGATAGAAGAAATCATAGGAACTGTTTCATTGCTGGTTAAAGTCTCAAACATCTAATGAACAGACAGATACCAGTAGGAAAAGGCACATGATAAAATATAATATAATGCAATAAATAAACAGCCATCACAACCACTAAAAGATGATTTTCAAAATATTAAAATCGCCTAACAGCAGATTCTTAAAATATAAGATTCGCTAAATCAAAAATTCACAAAAAAGATAGCCGAAATACAAACAAGAAAAATGCGACGTTCTCTGTATAAAGGTACCTTATTGTCTATATGGAGTTATTGATGATTCCATAATCAACAGGCATTCAGATAACAAAATTAAAAAATGGTGCTTGTAAATCGACAATAAGTCCCCTATTCATAGTGAACTTCACTAGTTGCGAACCGGTTCAATTAAATGCAATTAAATAAAATATGAGCAAAGAAATTGTCTTCCATGATGGACTGGGAGCGAGAGAAAAGCATAGAATGTGCCAGCTGTATTTCCTCCCGAGCATGCTGTAAAAATCAGCTAAGGGTTCCGAGGCATTCAGTATATTTCAATTTAAGCGATGGGCTAAAAATCTGACACTACAGCAATATACCTACAAATATATCTTAAATAACCCTTAAAACTATGTCAGACGTGAAGGAACGACCGTTTTATAAGTCGTTTTCGCTATGCCTACGCCATTCAGGATAAAGGCGTGGTTATATGTATATGTGTAAATGTTATTCAAATCAAAGGATACATGTTTGTAAATCAGGAAAATTTAGGGCAAAAACATCAAAAGTGTCTTCTACTGGTAATAATAAAAGTGAAATAATCTTCAAAGTTCTTCCTTCCAATTTCAGCACTGATTGATGTCTGTTATACATTCTGATGAGGTAGAAATAGTCCAAAGTACGATTCTTACTGCCACACCATTGCATGTTATAGGACTTAGTCTTCGATGCCCCCGATGAGCTTCTAAAGATCTTCTTTTTCTTTCAGGCCCTCGTATCTCAACGCTGATTGATGTTTCTAACACGTTGTACTGTGTCATTTAGAGTCTGAAGCACGATTCCAACCGACATACATGGATTGTTTTGATGGATTCATTCATCAGAACAAGCCGTGATTGTCAATTAGAAAATCCGTATGTCTTCTGCTGGTAATAATTATAGTAAAATAATCTTCAAAGCTTTTTCTTCCATTTTCAGCACTGATTCCTGTCTCTTATACTTTATAATGTATCTATAAGAGACCGTAGCACAGTTCTTAGTAACACATTATTGACTATTATGAGACATGGTCTTCTGAGCTTCTTTCTTCAAATTGCAATGCTAAGTAATTATGTTTTAGTATTAATTACTATATGACATATGAAATCATAATTTACTGTGAGAGACAATGAATTTCTATATTTTTTGAAGACAAAATAAAACAATCAGTGTCACAATATTATGATGCAAATGCTTAAAAGATAGAAGAAATCATAGGAACTGTTTCATTGCTGGTTAAAGTCTCAAACATCTAATGAACAGACAGATACCAGTAGGAAAAGGCACATGATAAAATATAATATAATGCAAAAATAAACAGCCATCAGAACCACTATAAGATGATTGTCGAAATATTAAAATCGCCAAATAGCAGATACTTAAAATATAAGATTCGCTAAATCAAAAATTGGTTCACAAAACAGTTAGCCGAAATACAAACAAGAAAAATGCGACGTTCTCTGTATAAAGGTACCTTATTGTATATATGCAGTTAGTTATTAATGATTCCATAATCAACAGGCATTCAGATAACAAAATTAAAAAATGGTGCTTGTAAATCGTCAATAAGACCCCTATTCATAGTGAACTTCACTTATTCCGAACCGGTTCAAGTTTATGCAATTAAATAAAATATGAGCAAAGAAATGGTCTTCCATGATGGACTGGGAGCGAGAGAAAAGCATAGAATGTGCCAGCTGTATTTCCTCCCGAGCATGCTGTAAAAATCAGCTAAGGGTTCCGAGGCATTCAGTATATTTCAATTTAAGCGATGGGCTAAAAATCTGACACTACAGCAATATACCTACAAATATATCTTAAATAACCCTTAAAACTATGTCAGACGTGAAGGAACGACCGTTTTATAAGTCGTTTTCGCTATGCCTACGCCATTCAGGATAAAGGCGTGGTTATATGTATATGTGTTAATGTTATTCAAATCAAAGGATACATGTTTGTAAATCAGGAAAATTTAGGGCAAAAACATCAAAAGTGTCTTCTACTGGAAATAATAAAAGTGAAATAATCTTCAAAGTTCTTCCTTCCAATTTCAGCACTGATTGATGTCTCTTATACATTCTGATGAGGTAGAAATAGTCCAAAGTACGATTCTTACTGCCTCACCATTGCATGTTAAAGGACTAAGTCTTCGATGCCCCCGATGAGCTTCTAAAGATCTTCTTTTTCTTTCAGGCCCTCGTATCTCAACGCTGATTGATGTTTCTAACACGTTGTACTGTGTCATTTAGAGTCTAAAGCACGATTCCAACCGACATACATGGATTGTTTTGATGAATTCATTCATCAGAGCAACCCGTGATTGTCAATTGGAAATCTGTATGTCTTCTGCTTAGTAATAATTATACTAAAATAATCTTCAAAGTTTTTTCTTCCATTTTCAGCACTGATTCCTGTCTCTAATACTTTATAATGTATCTATAAGAGACCGTAGCACAGTTCTTAGTAACACATTATTGACTATTATGAGACATGGTCTTCTGAGCTTCTGCTGCTGAACATCTTGCTTCTTTCTTCAAATTGCAATGCTAAGTAATTATTTTTTAGTATTAATTACTATACGACATATATTATGAAATCATAATTTACTGTGAGAGACAATGAATTTCTATATTTTTTGAAGACAAAATGAAACAATCAGTGTCACATTATTTTGATGCAAATGCTTAAAAGATAGAAGAAATTATAGGAACTGTTTCATTGCTGGTTAAAGTCTCAAACATCTAATGAACAGACTGATACCAGTAGGAAAAGGCACATGATAAAATATAATATAATGCAATAAATAAACAGCCATCACAACCACTAAAAGATGATTTTCGAAATATTAAAATCGCTAAATAGCAGATTCTTAAAATATAAGATTCGCTAAATCAAAAATTCACAAAAAAGTTAGCCGAAATACAAACAAGAAAAATGCGACGTTCTCTGTATAAAGGTACCTTATTGTCTATATGGAGGTATTGATGATTCCATAATCAACAGGCATTCAGATAACAAAATTAAAAAATGGTGCTTCTAAATCGTCAATAAATCCCCTATTCATAGTGAACTACACTAATTGCGAACCGGTTTAAGTTTATGCATATAAATATAATATGAGCAAAGAAATGGTCTTCCATGCTGGACTGGGAGCGAGAGAAAATAATTCCTCCCGAGCATGCTGTAAAAATCAGCTAAGGGATCTGAGGCATTCAGAATATTTCAATTTAAGAGATGGACTAACATTCTGACACTACAGCAAAATGCCTACAAATTTATCTTAAATAACCCTTAAATTTTTGTCAGACGTAAAGGAGCGACCGTTTTTTAAGTCCCTTTCGCTATGCCTACGCCATTTGGGATAAAGGCGTGATTATATGTATATGTGTAAATGTTATTCAAATCAAAGGATACATGTTTGTAAATCAGGAAAACTTAGGGCAAAAACATCAAAAGTGTCTTCTACTGGTAATAATGTAAGTGAAATAATCTTCAAAGTTCTTCCTTCCAATTTCAGCACTGATTGATGTCTCTTATACATTCTGATGAGGTAGAAATAGTCCGAAGTACGATTCTTACTGCCACACCATTGCATGTTATAGGACTAAGTCTTCGATGCCCCCGATTAGCTTCTAAAGATCTTCTTTTTCTTTCAGGCCCTCGTATATCAACGCTGATTGATGTTTCTAACACGTTGAACCGTGTCATTTAGAGTCTGAAGCACGATTCCAACCGACATACATGGATTGTTTTGATGGATTCATTCATCAGAACAAGCCGTGATTGTCAATTAGAAAATCCGTGTCTTCTGCTGGTAATAATTATAGTAAAATAATCTTCAAAGCTTTTTCTTCCATTTTCAGCACTGATTCCTGTCTCTTATACTTTATAATGTATCTATAAGAGACCGTAGCACAGTTCTTAGTAACACATTATTGACTTTTATGAGACATGGTCTTCTGAGCTTCTGCTGCTGAACATATTGCTTCTTTATTCAAATTGCAATGCTAAGTAATTATGTTTTAGTATTAATTACTATATGACATATGAAATCATAATTTACTGTGAGAGACAATGAATTTCTATATTTTTTGAAGACAAAATGAAACAATCAGTGTCACAATATTATGATGCAAATGCTTAAAAGATAGAAGAATTCATAGGAACTGTTTCATTGCTGGTTAAAGTCTCAAACATCTAATGAACAGACAGATACCAGTAGGAAAAGGCACATGATAAAATATAATATAATGCTATAAATAAACAGCCATCACAACCACTATAAGATGATTTTCGAAATATTAAAATCGCCAAATAGCAGATACTTAAAATATAAGATTCGCTAAATCAAAAATTGGTTCACAAAACAGTTAGCCGAAATACAAACAAGAAAAATGCGACGTTCTCTGTATAAAGGTACCTTATTGTATATATGCAGTTATTGATGATTCCATAATCAACAGGCATTCAGATAACAAAATTAAAAAATGGTGCTTGTAAATCGTCAATAAGTCCCCTATTCATAGTGAACTTCACTTATTCCGAACCGGTTCAAGTTTATGCAATTAAATAAAATTCTGCTGGTAATAATCATAGTAAAATAATCTTCAGAGCTTTTTCTTCCATTTTCAGCACTGATTCCTGTCTCTAATACTTTATAATGTATCTATAAGAGACCGTAGCACAGTTCTTAGTAACACATTATTGACTATTATGAGACATGGTCTTCTGAGCTTCTGCTGCTGAACATATTGCTTCTTTATTCAAATTGCAATGCTAAGTAATTATGTTTTAGTATTAATTACTATATGACATATGAAATTATAATTTACTGTGAGAGACAATGAATTTCTATATTTTTTGAAGACAAATGAAACAATCAGTGTCACAATATTATGATGCAAATGCTTAAAAGATAGAAGAAATCATAGGAACTGTTTCATTGCTGGTTAAAGTCTCAAACATCTAATGAACAGACAGATACCAGTAGGAAAAGGCACATGATAAAATATAATAAAATGCAACATATAAACAGCCATCACAACCACTAAAAGATGATTTTCGAAATATTAAAATCGCCAAATAGCAGATTCTTAAAATATAATATTCGCTAAATAAAAAATTCACAAAAAAGATAGCCGAAATACAAACAAGAAAAATGCGACGTTCTCTGTATAAAGGTACCTTATTGTCTATATGGAGTTATTAATGATTCCATAATCAACAGGCATTCAGATAATAAAATTAAAAAATGGTGCTTGTAAATCGTCAATAAGTCCCCTATTCATAGTGAACTTCACTAGTTGCGAACCGGTTCATCTAAATGGAATTAAATAAAATATGAGCAAAGAAATGGTCTTCCATGATGGACTGGTAGCGAGAGAAAAGCATAGAATGTGCCAGCTGTATTTCCTCCCGAGCATGCTGTAAAAATCAGCTAAGGGTTCCGAGGCATTCAGTATATTTCAATTTAAGCGATGGGCTAAAAATCTGACACTACAGCAATATACCTACAAATATATCTTAAATAACCCTTAAAACTATGTCAGACGTGAAGGAACGACCGTTTTATAAGTCGTTTTCGCTATGCCTACGCCATTCAGGATAAAGGCGTGATTATATGTATATGTGTAAATGTTATTCAAATCAAAGGATACATGTTTGTAAATCAGGAAAATTTAGGGCAAAAACATCAAAAGTGTCTTCTACTGGTAATAATAAAAGTGAAATAATCTTCAAAGTTCTTCCTTCCAATTTCAGCACTGATTGATGTCTCTTATACATTTTGATGAGGTAGAAATAGTCCAAAGTACGATTCTTACTGCCACACCATTGCATGTTATAGGACTAAGTCTTCGATGCCCCCGATGAGCTTCTAAAGATCTTCTTTTTCTTTCAGGCCCTCGTATATCAACGCTGATTGATGTTTCTAACACGTTGTACTGTGTCATTTAGAGTCTGAAGCACGATTCCAACCGACATACACGGATTGTTCTGATGAATTCATTCATCAGAGCAACCCGTGATTGTCAATTAGAAAATCTGTATGTCTTCTGCTTAGTAATAATTATACTAAAATAATCTTCAAAGTTTTTTCTTCCATTTTCATCACTGATTCCTGTCTCTAATACTTTATAATGTATCTATAAGAGACCGTAGCACAGTTCTTAGTAACACATTATTGACTATTATGAGACATGGTCTTCTGAGCTTCTGCTGCTGAACATCTTGCTTCTTTCTTCAAATTGCAATGCTATGTAATTATTTTTTAGTATTAATTACTATACAACATATATTATGAAATCATAATTTACTGTGAGAGACAATAAATTACTATATTTTTTGAAGACAAAATGAAACAATCAGTGTCACAATATTATGATGCAAATGCTTAAAAGATAGAAGAAATCATAGGAACTGTTTCATTGCTGGTTAAAGTCTCAAACATCTAATGAACAGACAGATACCAGTAGGAAAAGGCACATGATAAAATATAATATAATGCAACATATAAACAGCCATCACAACCACTAAAAGATGATTTTCGAAATATTAAAATCGCCAAATAGCAGATTCTTAAAATATAATATTCGCTAAATAAAAAATTCACAAAAAAGATAGCCGAAATACAAACAAGAAAAATGCGACGTTCTCTGTATAAAGGTACCTTATTGTCTATATGGAGTTATTGATGATTCCATAATCAACAGGCATTCAGATAACAAAATTAAAAAATGGTGCTTGTAAATCGTCAATAAGTCCCCTATTCATAGTGAACTTCACTAATTGCGAACCGGTTTAAGTTTATGCAATTAAATATAATATGAGCAAAGAAATGGTCTTCCATGCTGGACTGGGAGCGAGAGAAAATATTTCCTCCCGAGCATGCTGTAAAAATCAGCTAAGGGATCCGAGGCATTCAGAATATTTCAATTTAAGAGATGGACTAACATTCTGACACTACAGCAAAATGCCTACAAATTTATCTTAAATAACCCTTAAATTTTTGTCAGACGTAAAGGAGCGACCGTTTTTTAAGTCCCTTTCGCTATGCCTACGCCATTTGGGATAAAGGCGTGATTAAGTGTATATGTGTAAATTTTATTCAAATCAAAGGATACATGTTTGTAAATCAGGAAAACTTAGGGCAAAAACATCAAAAGTGTCTTCTACTGGTAATAATAAAAGTGAAATAATCTTCAAAGTTCTTCCTTCCAATTTCAGCACTGATTGATGACTCTTATACATTATGATGAGGTAGAAATAGTCCAAAGTACGATTCTTACTGCCACACCATTGCATGTTATAGGACTAAGTCTTCGATGCCCCCGATGAGCTTCTAAAGATCTTCTTTTTCTTTCAGGCCCTCGTATCTCAACGCTGATTGATATTTCTAACACGTTGTACTGTGTCATTTAGAGTCTGAAGCACGATTCTAACGGACATACATGGATTGTTTTGATGAATTCATTCATCAGAGCAACCCGTGATTGTCAATTAGAAAATCCGTATGTCTTCTGCTGGTAATAATTATAGTAAAATAATCTTCAAAGTTTTTTCTTCCATTTTCAGCACTGATTCCTGTCTCTAATATTTTATAATGTATCTATAAGAGACCGTAGCACAGTTCTTAGTAACACATTATTGACTATTATGAGACATGGTCTTCTGAGCTTCTGCTGCTGAACATCTTGCTTCTTTCTTCAAATTGCAATGCTAAGTAATTATGTTTTAGTATTAATTACTATATGACATATATTATGAAATCATAATTTACTGTGAGAGACAGTGAATTTCTATATTTTTTGAAGACAAAATGAAACAATCAGTGTCACAATATTATGATGCAAATGCTTAAAATATAGAAGAAATTATAGGAACTGTTTCATTGCTGGTTAAAGTCTTAAACATCTAATGAACAGACAGATACCAGTAGGAAAAGGCACATGATAAAATATAATATAATGCAATAAATAAACAGCCATCACAACCACTAAAAGATGATTTTCGAAATATTGAAATCGCTAAATAGCAGATTCTTAAAATATAAGATTCGCTAAATCAAAAATTCACAAAAAAGTTAGCCGAAATACAAACAAGAAAAATGCGACGTTTTCTGTATAAAGGTACCTTATTGTCTATATGGAGTAATTGATAATTCCATAATCAACAGGCATTCTGATAACAAAATAAAAAAATGGTGCTTCTAAATCGTCAATAAGTCCCCTATTCATAGTGAACTTCACTAATTGCGAACCGGTTTAAGTTTATGCAATTAAATATAATATGAGCAAAGAAATGGTCTTCAATGCTGGACTGGGAGCGAGAGAAAATGTTTCCTCCCGAGCATGCTGTAAAAATCAGCTAAGGGATCCGAGGCATTCAGTATATATCAATTTAAGAGATGGACTAACATTCTGATACTACAGCAAAATGCCTACAAATTTATCTTAAATAACCCTTAAATTTTTGTCAGACGTAAAGGAGCGACCGTTTTTTAAGTCCCTTTCGCTATGCCTACGCCATTTGGGATAAAGGCGTGATTAAGTGTATATGTGTAAATTTTATTCAAATCAAAGGATACATGTTTGTAAATCAGGAAAACTTAGGGCAAAAACATCAAAAGTGTCTTCTACTGGTAATAATAAAAGTAAAATAATCTTCAAAGTTCTTTTTTCCAATTTCAGCACTGATTGATGACTCTTATACATTCTGATGAGGTAGAAATAGTCCAAAGTACGATTCTTACTGCCACACCATTGCATGTTATAGGACTAAGTCTTCGACGCCCCCGATGAGCTGCTAAAGATCTTCTTTTTCTTTCAGGCCCTCGTATCTCAACGCTGATTGATATTTCTCACACGTTGTACTGTGTCATTTAGAGTCTGAAGCACGATTCTAACGGACATACATGGATTGTTTTGATGAATTCATTCATCAGAGCAACCCGTGATTGTCAATTAGAAAATCCGTATGTCTTCTGCTGGTAATAATTATAGTAAAATAATCTTCAAAGTTTTTTCTTCCATTTTCAGCACTGATTCCTGTCTCTAATATTTTATAATGTATCTATAAGAGACCGTAGCACAGTTCTTAGTAACACATTATTGACTATTATGAGACATGGTCTTCTGAGCTTCTGCTGCTGAACATCTTGCTTCTTTCTTCAAATTGCCATGCTAAGTAATTATGTTTTAGTATTAATTACTATATGACATATATTATGAAATCATAATTTACTGTGAGAGACAATGAATTTCTATATTTTTTGAAGACAAAATGAAACAATCAGTGTCACAATATTATGATGCAAATGCTTAAAATATAGAAGAAATTATAGGAACTGTTTCATTGCTGGTTAAAGTCTCAAACATCTAATGAACAGACAGATACCATTAGGAAAAGGCACATGATAAAATATAATATAATGCAATAAATAAACAGCCATCACAACCACTAAAAGATGATTTTCGAAATATTAAAATCGCCAAATAGCAGATTCTTAAAATATAAGATTCGCTAAATCAAAAATTCACAAAAAGATAGCCGATATACAAACAAGAAAAATGCGACGTTCTCTGTATAAAGGTACCTTATTGTCTATATGGAGTTATTGATGATTCCATAATCAACAGGCATTCAGATAACAAAATTAAAAAATGGTGCTTGTAAATCGACAATAAGTCCCCTATTCATAGTGAACTTCACTAATTGCGAACCGGTTCAAGTTTATGCAATTAAATAAAATATGAGCAAAGAAATGGTCTTCCATGCTGGACTGGTAGCGAGAAAATCAGCTAAAGGATCCGAGGCATTCAGTATATTTCAATTTAAGCGATGGCCTAACAATCTAACACTACAGCAATATACCTACAAATATATCTTAAATAACCCTTAAAACTTTGTCAGACGTAAAGGAGCGACCGTTTTTTAAGTCGTATTCGCTCTGCCTACGCCATTTGGGATAAAGGCGTGATTATATGTATATGTGTAAATGTTATCAAATCAAAGAATACATGTTTGTAAATCAGGAAAACTTAGGGCAAAAACATCAAAAGTGTCTTCTACTGGTAATAATAAAAGTAAAATAATGATTTAAAAGAAAGTGGACGCGGATTACGAATGAATGATTTACTCGTCAAATGTCTGCTCTATGCTGACGATCAAGTCATACTTGCATCGTCGGCAGAGGAGTTGCAGGAGATGGTAAATATTATTAATTAAGCTTTGAACAAGAAAGGAATGAAAGTAAATGTTAGTAAGACGAAAGCAATGGTTTTTGAAAAGGAGAATATGACAGAGTGTAACATTTTGATAGGAAATGAAAAAGTGGAGCAAGTGAAAGAGTTTGTGTATTTAGGATCAATGTTTACAGCAGATGGAAAGAATGATAGGGATATTGAAAGGAGATTGAATGCCGGTAACATGGTGAATGGTGCGTTGCACGCCTTTATGAACAGTCAGAAGGTGTCCAATTAGGCCCGTCTGGCTGTGCTCAGAGGGGTGTTGGTTCCAACACTGATGTATGGGAGTGAAAGTTGGGTATTGCAGAAGAAGCATGAAAGCAGAATAAATGCAGTAGAAATGAGAGCGTTAAGAAGTATGATTGGAGTTACATTGAGTGACAGGATACGAAATAGTGTAATAAGGGAATGTTGTGGTGTGAAAGAAGATATAGTGACAGGTATTGACAAGGGAATGCTTAAATGGTTTGGACATGTTGAGAGAATGAGTGAAAGCAGGTTGACCAAACAGATATATATGGCGAGTGTGGATGGGAATGTTGGAAGGGGAAGGCCTCGACGCACGTACTTGGATCAAATCGGGGACGTCCTAAAGAAAGGTCAGGTCAAGAGTACCCTAAACCGACGAGCATGTATGAAGAGATTAATGAATGTGGATGAAGCGAAAGAAGTATGTAAGGATCGTGGCAAATGGAAAGATGTGGTCTCTGCCTACCCCTCCGGGAAAGAGTCGTGATTATATGTATGTATGTATGAAATAATATTCAAAGTTCTTTCTTCCAATTTCAGCACTGATTGATGTATTTTTACATTTTGATGAGGTAGAAATAGTCCAAAGTACGATTCTTACTGCTACACCATTGCATGTTATAGGACTAAGTCTTCGATGTCCATGATGAGCTTCTAAAGATCTTCTTTTTCTTTCAGGCCCTCGTATCTCAACGCTGATTGATGTTTCTAATACGTTGTAACGTGTCATTTAGAGTCTGAAGCACGATTCTAACCGACATACATGGGTTGTTTTGATGAATTTATTCATTAGAACAAGCCAGGATTGTCAATTAGAAAACCTAGTGTAAAACCATCCAAATTTCTTCTGCTGGTAATAAATCTTCAAAGTTTTTTCTTCCATTTTCAGCACTGATTCCTGTCTCTAATACTTTATAATGTATCTATAAGAGACCGTAGCACAGTTCTTAGTAACACATTATTGACTATTATGAGACATGGTCTTCTGAGCTTCTACTGCTGAACATCTTGCTTCCTTCTTCAAATTGCAATGCTAAGTAATTATGTTTTAGTATTAATTACTATATGACATATCAAATCATAATTTACTGTGTAAGACAATGAATTTCTACATTTTTGAAGACAAAATGAAACAATCAGTGTCACAATATTATGATGCAAATGCTTAAAAGATAGAAGAAATCATAGGAACTGTTTCATGTCTCATAGGAGTTGGTTAAAGTCTGAAACATCTAATGAACAGACAGATACCAGTAGGAAAAGGCACATGATAAACTATAACATAATGCAATAAATAAACAGCTATCACATCCACTAAAAGATGATTTTCAAAATATAAAAATCGCCAAATAGCAGATTCTTAAAATATAAGATTCGCTAAATTAAAAATTCACAAAAAAGATAGCCGAAATACAGACAAGAAAATGCGACGTTCTCTGTATAAAGGTACCTTATTGTCTATATGGAGTTATTGATGATTCCATAATCAACAGGCATTCAGATAACAAAATTAAAAAATGGTGCTTGTAAATCGACAATAAGTCCCCTATTCATAGTGAACTTCACTAATGGCGAACCGGTTCAAGTTTATGCAATTAAATATAATACGAGCAAAGAAATGGTCTTTCATGGTGGACTGGGAGCGAGAGAAAAGCATAGAATGTGCCAGCTGTATTTCCTCCCGAGCATGCTGTAAAAATCAGCTAAGGGATCCGAGGCATTCAGAATATTTCAATTTAGGCGATGGGCTAACAACCTGACACTACAGCAATATACCTACAAATCTAACATAAATAGCCCTTAACACTTTGTCAGACGTGAAGGAACGACCGTTTTTTTAAGTCGTTTTCGCTCTGCCTTCGCCATTTGGGATAAAGGCGTGATTATATGTATATGTGTAAATGTTATTCAAATCAAAGGATACATGTTTGTAAATCGGTAAAACTTAGGGCAAAAACTTGAAAGCGTCTTCTACTGGTAATAATAATAATAGTGAAATAATATTTAAAGTTCTTTCTACCAATTTCAGCACTGATTGATGTGTCTAATACATTCTGATGAGGTAGAAATAGTCCAAAGTACGATTCTTACTGCCACACCATTGAATATAGGACTAGGTCTTCGATGGCCCCGATGAGCTTCTAAAGATCTTCTTTTTCTTTCAGGATTTCTTATCTCAACGCTGATTGATGTCTCTTACACGTTATGACGTGTCATTTAGAGTCTGAAGCATGATTCTAACCGACATACCACGTAACTCTACAAATAAAAAGCGAAAGAGCTGGAAAAGAAGAACATTAAATTTTACACTTTCGGATGATCACGACAACAACAAAAATAATAAAAATGAAAATCCAGAAGAGTCGATTACGTCTACAGTTACCAACTCTACCGCTGTGCTCTCTCTAGCAGAATTAGCACGTAGAGTATTGGCGAAAAATACGGAAAAAACTGCTTTACTACATGCGACCAACGAAGATAGAAAAGAAAACTTTCATAACGAGAAGAACAAAATAATTTTCTTAGCTGACGAATCAGGAATACGTTTAAGGAATATTTTGAATAAGTTTTGTAAAGAAGATTACAATATCGTGCCGATAATTTAACCTTATGCTCAGCTAAAACAAGTTTTAGAAAACTGTCCAACGTTAATTATGTTATAATATTGGCAGGAAAACATGATATTAATCCGACTACCGTAGAAACGTATTTAACTGAAACTTTGCATAGTTTAAAAAATACTGATATTCTTGTGGGAAATGTATGTGAAAATCAATTCCTAAATTTATATAAATTGAATGATTTAATCAAATCAGAATGTTCTAAACACTTACATGTAAAATTATTTACGCTATCTGTGTATTATAGAAATATAGACAGAATTAATATTTCTCGAACGATAATGTATATATAGTATAATGTGCCTAAACTACAAAAATAAAGTAAACACGCCCACAAATAAAAATAAATCCGTATCAGATAATAGCACACAGACAGAGGAGAAGTTTTTTCGGGTCTTTCAGTAACGATAATTCATTTTACGATAAAAGCCTAGTTCTTACTACCCAAACATCTAAAACTACTGATCGTAATAACACAAACCCAAAAAATACACATTATACTCGTACTACGTTATTTCACCAAAATATTGCTGGCCTTGTTCAATAAACGAGAAATGTTAGAACTAGCCTTATCTGAACTTCAAGTAAATAAAATTGATGTAGATATAATATGTCTAAGTGAAACATTTATAAAATCTGGATCAGAAAATAATGCTCGAATTTCGGGTTTTAACCTAGCTGCTTACTACTCAAGAAAAAACAAAAAACGAGGAGGTGTTTGTATTTTTCAAAACATGGTATTATATTTATAATTCTAAATTGGTGTGATGAATTCAGTATAGACAAATGCTTCGAATGTTGTGGTATCGACATTGAAACGTATAAATGTAGAGTTATATGTATTTACAGAACCCCTGACTCAGACATTACAATATTTTTTGACAAATTGCTACAATTATTACATAGATCCGAAAAGAGTTTAAAAATAATGGTATAATTTGCGGTGATTTAAATATAGTTAAATTAAAAGATACTGAATATTCTAAACAACTATCGAATTTACTTTCAAGTCATAATTTTACTTTACACATAAATAAACCAACACGGAAAACTACTTGCATATACCATATTGCAAGTAATATAGAATACAATAAATTCATAGCAGGAGTTCATGAAATGGGATTGTCGGACCATAATACATGCCTGAATGTCACAAAAAGTCCATAGGTCAATATTACATTAGAAGGCGTGATTATAGCGATGGAAATGTAAGAAAATTCCTTTATTGCCTCAGAGCTCTATCATGGGCTACAGTTTTTTCATCAGATGATATTGATCAAGCCTACAAAGAGTTCATAGATGATTTTGCTTTGTTTTACAAACTCTGTTTTCCAGAAATACGTATTAAAATAAGTAAAAACAAAAAAGGACTTAAATGGACCACGCGAGGGATAAAAATATCTTGTCGGAGAAATAGAGTTCTGAGATTTGACTATTATAAAAATAATAAAAAAAAGGATAAATCTGCATTTGATAAATACTCAAAAATGTTAAAAAGTTGTATAAAAACAGCACAAAAAATAACACATAAAAAAATAATGACTTCGCAAAAAACAAATGTAAAACAACATGGAATATTATAAAAGAAACTGATAATGACGACCTGACTCTTAATGAAATAGATGAAATAACAGTAGACAATTAAATAATAAGAGATATAAATAAGATAACAAATGAATTTAACAATAAATTTATAGATGACGAAGAAAAATCAAAACCACAGAGAGCTAAGCATAAATATAATCCAAATATTAATATAAAAAATACTATGTTTCTTAAAACTTGTAGCGTAGAAGAAATTATAAAAATTACTAAATCTCTTAATACAACCAATGCTGTGGGCTATGACGAAATTGCCACCAAGATATTGAAGTTTTGTATTTATGATATTGCTCACGTTATAAATTATTTAATAAATTTATAATTTTTTACCGGAAAATTTCCTTCTGCTTTAAAAAAAACAATTGTTAGACCTCTTTTTAAAAAGGATGCTAAAGACGATATTAATACTTATCGACCAATCGCTCTAATTTCGGTTATCTCTAAGGTATTTGAAAGAGCCATGCATGCCAGATTTACGGAATATTTATCCTTTCATAACATTTTAAAAAAAGAACAGAACGGGTTTCAAAAAAAAGTCTACTACTCTTGCTGGTAATTTATTAGTAGACGAAATAACGAGAAATTTAGACAGAGGAAAACAAGTTTCTGTAGTATACTTTGATATGACAAAGGCTTTTGACTACGTATGTCATAAATTACTTTTAAGTAAATGTGAAAGATTTGGTATAAGAGGTGTTGTTAATGATTGGCTTTGCTCATATCTTTTAAATAGAACACAATGCGTAGAAATTTCAAAATTAGATGTAAAGTCTTCTCTTTCTTCTTTTTTCTGATTCCTTATAGATCCAGTTTCAAAGACAATAATCATGGTGTTCCTCAAGGAAGCATCCTTGGGCCCCTTTTGTTTCTATTGTATATTAACGACCTACTGGAAATCACAAGTTATAAATCAATACTATTTGCAGATGATGTATCATTAATTATTCCTTGTAATGACAAAATCACTTTTGAATCTGAAATTAACAAATGTATTGATATAACATACGATTGGCTACAATATAATAATCTACAAGTAAATATTAATAAAACGAAATACACTAGAAATTAGAAATATATACATTAGAAATTGGAAAATACGGAAATTAAATGTTGACATAAAATGTAATAGTATGAATTTAACAGAGGTTCCAGAAGCCACCTTTCTAGGTATAACTCTTGATGAGCATTTTACATGGGCCACTCACAATAAAAATGTGTGCAGCCGATTAAGTAGATTCATGTATGCCTTATATAGAATCCGTTCTATATCAGGCATTGATACAGCCCTTATAGCCTATCACGGCTTTGTTGCGTCTGTTTTACGTTATGGCTTAGTGCTCTGGGGTAACTCCGGAAATTTGTATGATGCGTTTGTTATTCAAAAACGATGTATTAGGGCGATGTGGAATGCTGCACCTCTCGATTCTTGTCGTCCACTGTTTCGTAAATTAAGAATACAAGTTTTGCCATCTTTATACATATTCGAAGTTGCCTGTTTTGTTAAGAAGAACTGATATTTATTTAAATCCAAAAAGCAAATTACTCAATTCAACACTAGGTATCCAGATAGTCTGGTTCTACCACGCGGTAAAGGCGCCTTATTTGATAAAAAACTGCTCTCGAATGGTAGTAAGAATGTACAATGCTTTATCAGAGGAAATAATATATATATATATATATATTTAAAAATTATATTCGACTGGCTGTGTGATACATGTTTTTACAATCTTAAGGAGTTTTATGACTACAAGTAATAAATAAAAATTTTAATAGTAGTATTCATATATTATTAATGTTATTATTTTTATTGTAATAGTTGTGTGTAACTAAACATTTTTGACATCAAATATTATTAATGCTGACAGATTTAATATTGAAATACTGACAAAATGTAAAATGATAATTATGATAATCTACATTTTAATTTAGGACTTAATAGTTCCTAATTTCTAATGGGCATTTATATATTATCACATTGTTGACATAATAGTACCTATTGTAAAAAAAATCTAATATTTTATGACGAATTTATGTGATTCTGATAAATTTTGATTGACATCTATTGTACCATATTTTCAAGCAATTCATTTCATACATGTGTTGTTTTGATGACATCATCAAAACAGTCCGTAATTGTTAATTAGTAAAAATGAGCGTAAAACCATCTGCATGTCATCTGCTGGTAATAATAATAGTAAAATAAGCTTGAGTGGCAAACGGAACGCAATCGCGTCATTTAACGATCCGCGAACTTAAATCGATATTTGTGTTTATCTCCTTATTAATACTGCTAAAACTATCATAATTCAATCTTATGTGATAAATATTAAGTGTACAATTAAAAATTTGTGTGAATTAAGTGAGAAAAGTGCAAATAAATCTGCCAAGTCATATAAACATAACCTCAAAAGTGTAACGATCGAAATTCAAAACTACAACATTTGCATAATGTTTTATAAAGTACTTGTATAAAACGGCTAAATACTCAACATCTACAGTAAAAAATAGTGGTGACACCTAAAATACTCCTGAAAAAGGAGAGGATGGCGGCAAAAATACCGCAAACAAACAACTTGTAAGCAGGTGTTCCATAAAGGCCTGTTTGTTACAAATTAATCAAGAACACGAACTGCATGTATCCCAAATTCAAGATCAAGGGCAGAATGTCATCCCCAGTCATAGCGATCCTAGAACATCCAAACATCATGGCAAAGACAACCAGTAATTAGAAAAAGAGACAGATCGACAGAATCTCGCTCACCAATCAACAAAGAACAGAAAAAATCCAAAATATTGAAGCATTAACGTCAGAAAGATAAGATAACCAATATCCACACAGAAAATAGGTTGTCACTGCTTGATGTAGACTCTAAAGAAACAGAACTAGCTAATGTCTTGAGGCCCTCAAAGCCACCACCAATTATTCTCCATGGCAAAGATGATTTCAAGCAGTTGAGCAATTTATTGAACCAGGTAACATCCCGAGAATCATACAGCTACAAAATTATAAACAAAAGTCAACTGCGAGTCATGACTCAGTCAACAGAAACATATAAGATAATTATTGACTATATTAGAAAAAACGGCTTGATAGGTTATACCTTTACCCAGAAAGACAAAAGAAGCTACAGAATTGTTATAAAATATCTCCACCATGCTACACCAAAAGAAGAAATGATACGTGAAATTGAAAGAACCAGGAACCTAGTAAAACCTAGTAATGTAGAACAAATAGTATCACCATTCTCCTCAAAAGATTTTCCTCAAGTCAGAAATAAATATATGGAGACTAAAACAATGGAACAAAACATAAAGGCAGCTGATGATAAAAATAGACCAGACTATGCTAAAGTTTTAGTCTCATAAAATCTACAATCACAAAATACTAATCCAGTAGAGCACCTGATTTACCAACAGTCAGACAAAAAAACAACACATTAATAACCCAAATGGGTACCCTGATGCATGGGGTCCCATCCGGAACAACAGTAAATAGCTTTTACAAAATATCAGCAGATGGCGCTACGGGTAAGACGGGCAGGTCATTCTAAATAAAAGTTTACATAAAGCAAGTTTTTTGTTTCTAAAGCCAGCAAATATATTGTTTAATAAATAATTCTGATTACCCTGAGCATTAAAAATCGTATAATATGCTCATTTTTAAAAAGTTTTAGATTAAAAGTTTCTTTTCAGCGGCTACTCTAGCGACACCCACACAGGAGTGTCAAGGATATGAAGTTTTTCGACTTTCGCTCAAACCCTAAACACATACAGGTAGTACCAACCATTCACCAATAGATGTCACTGGTACAATTATCGATCCACAGATGAAATTAATATACCTACATCGAGCGGTTGCCGTTTATGTGATATGACTTTACTTTTAGAGACGCTCGCACATTGAATTATGAAAAAAACAATAAAACAAAAATTAAAGTATGAATATTGAATCTTATTTATAAAACTCACTAACTTTTCGCCCCGCGTTTTCACTCGCGATTAAATGAATTTTCTCGCGGAAATAAAGTATTTCTCTGCGTTAACGGTTAGCCTGTTGCTATGTCACTCATACATATATACACATATATAATCACGACTTTATCACGCCTAATGGGGTATGCAAAGCGTAAACGACCTAAACAAAGGTCGTTCTGACATGTCTGACAAAGTTTTGAGGGTTATTTAAAGATAGATTTAAATTTTTAGGCAGTTTCATGTAGTGACAGGTTGCCAGCTCATCGCCTGAATTGCAATATACTGAAACCCTTGGATTGCTCAGCTGGTTTTTCCAGCATGCCCGGGAGGAAATTCGGCTGGGAGGAAATGTTATCAGCAGTGATCGGAATAGGTAGAGTATATTTACCTAAACTTCTAAAAAGAAGAGAGGAAAATAGAGACTTCCTTACTACTAAAACTTTTTCGGGACATCTTGCGGGACATCACATAAGTAAGCTAGAAATATACTTTGAACCATGGCATTTAATTCTATGGACAAATACAAGCTTAAAATATACGTGGTGATTTTCGGCTATAGTGTCACATTGCCTAGATATTTTGAATTAAAGATTCTCTTACTTTATAGCTTTAAAACGGCTGTGTGTAGGAAAAAATGTTAAGGGAAAAAATTATCGCGTAATTTGTGTTCTATAATTTTTTTATAGGTGTCAACATCGTTGGAGTTTTAGAAACCAAGATATTTACGAAAAACCGTTTTAACGATATCTGACAGTTTTTTATATTATGGACGATGTTAGTTATGTTTTAAGCTGGTCAACAAATCAGATAATTCAAAATAAATTTTAATTTTTTTTAAACAGAATTCCGGACTACGATTTTATTACAACAATAAGTGAAAAAATTGTACAGAGAATCGAAGTAGATGACGAAGTATTTTTTAAATATGCTCCTCTTACATTTGTAGATGTTGAAAGATCCTTTTACACCTATTAGTGGATTTTAAGTGTAAAAAGGAATAGACTTAAACCGGAAAATATAGAAAAAATAATGCTCACCTACTTCAATTCCCTGCAAGAAAGCAATATTTCGTCAGTATCTTCAGATTCTGTCACTGAAGACGAAGACATTGACGACATATAAAATATATTATTTTTTAAGTAAAATTAATCGCGTTTACGATGTACCTTACGTGATCAGGTTTTTAGGACTGCATTACATGAATAATTGTCTACTTTAATCAAAATAAGCTTAGTTTTAATTTTTATTGGTTCTTTCATTTATACCTAAAGTTACAAAAAACAAATTTAATTTTTATCATTAAAAACTACAAAAAACAAAATTCATATTTCGAAAGAGGTATGATTGTATCTGGCATACTAAATATTTTGCCGATACACTGCGTTACACGATTTTGGTACCCACGTAAGTGTTAGCTGGAATGAATAGCTAATGAGTCACAGATTAAATGTTCCAAACATATGTGGTATCTATCACGTCTAGTTTTCGAGGTACATGCCAAATTTTTTTTTCTATTACCCTCACTTTAGGCGTAAACGAAATAGTTACCATTTTTGATGTGTTGTACTTTTTTATTATTTTGTTTTGTTTAGTAGTCATTTTTATTCGATAACGTCGATATATTCGTACATATTTCTTTGGAAATCCATTATGAATACTGGACTAAGTGGTCGTCGCAACTGCTTAAATGCACCAAATAAGTTTTGTTATGTTTGCGGACAGTATATTGTGAAGTCACAAACAAAAAATGTTTCCAAAAAAGTGAGAAGTGCATATTTACTATATTTTGGGCGTGCTATTAATCAAGATAAACCATGGATACCAAAGTTTTTTTGTGTTTCGTGCTATGCTACTCTGATATCTTGGTTGAATGGAAACAAGACGTCAATGCCATTTGCCGTACCAGCATTATGGCGTGAACCTAGTAATCATTTCAATGATTGCTACTTTTGCTTGACTGACATACGTGGTTTTACAAAGAAAATCAAGCATAACATCAAGTACCCTGACGTTCCTTCAATGTCGAAACCAGTACCTCACAGTGAAGAGATGCCTCCTACTTTACCTCCCTCCAAAAATCAAATTGAGATTTCAGAAGAGCCCGATTTGTCAAATGTTATAGAATATAATGACGGAGACAGCGAAGATCCTGAGTTTTTACCTTCAACAAGTTCTCTTGGCCGTCCACGTCTGATAAATCAAAATCAATTAAATGATTTGATAAGAGACTTAAATTTATCGATTAGGCAAGCTGAATTACTAGGATCTAGGCTAAAAGAGTGGAATTTGTTGGCTCCTAACACAAACGTGACTGTGCAACGAAAACGTAATAAAGAGCTGGCTTCATTTTATTCAACTTTTGAAAACATATGTTACTGTAACGATATAGAAACTTTGATGAGTGAGTTAAGCATTCCTTACGAAACACAAGACTGGCGTTTATTTATTGATGGTTCAAAAACAAGTCTGAAAGCGATATTGCTGCACAATGGCAATAAGTATGCGTCAGTACCAATAGCATATTCAACTGTTTTAAAAGAAACGTACGAAAATATGAAAGCCATATTAAATTTAATAAAATACAAAGATTTTGGCTGGAAAGTATGCGCTGATCTCAAAGTTATAGCTATTTTGCTCGGATTACAGGGTGGATTTACTAAATACTGTTGTTTTCTTTGTATGTGGGACAGCAGAGCCACAGAAAAGCACTATACTACAAGAGTATGGCCAGAAAGATCAGAGTTTGTTTGTGGAAAATCTAATGTGAAACATATACCATTGATAGATCCTAAAAATGTCATTTTACCACCACTCCACATAAAACTTGGTTTGATGAAAAATTTTGTGAAGGCTATGAATAAAGAGGGAGATGGCTTTTTATATTTAAAAACAGTATTTTCAAAGTTAAGTGATGCAAAACTCAAAGAAGGAATATTTGTAGGACCACAAATACGCACATTGATGAAAGACCCAAATTTTGAGAAAAAGCTTACTGACAAGGAACTTGATGCCTGGTTATCGCTGAAAGCAGTTATTAAAGGGTTTTTAGGGAATCACAGGGCCGAAAATGCGAAAAAGCTAGTTGACGACATGTTAGAAGCATATAAAAAGTTGGGTTGCAGAATGTCGTTAAAAATTCACTTCCTTCATTCTCACTTTTCTTTTTTCCCATCTAATCTTGGTGCAGTCAGTGATGAGCAAGGTGAGAGGTTCCACCAGGATGTAAAGAAGCTTGAAGAACGATTTCAAGGGCGTTGGGACACAACTATGCTAGGCGATTACTGCTGGCGTTTAAAACGAGAAGATCATTCAAAGCACAAAAGAAAAAGTTAAAGTTTTGCGATCTTTTGTGTTAAAACTTTTTATAATGTTTTTTTTTGTTTTTTTTAACCTTAATGATAAAATTGAACTTGGTTAATGTGTAAAAATCTGGTTGATTTAATTAATTTTCTTTAAAATATGTTTTAGCATTTAAATTTTTAGTAAAATTTGGCACATTCTTATGGAAGAAAAATGAGACGTGATGAATGGAAATTTTGTATGTATTTTTAATAAACTATAAGTATTCATAAGAAAACATGACATTTCAAAGCGGGTACTCAATTTTTTTTTTCATTTGTAACGCAGTGATTTAACTGAGATTTGGTTCAAGTTGGCTGGCGTACGATCAACCGTGTGACGTTTGAACATGAAATAAATATAAAACAAAATATTACATTACCAAGACACATTGATCTAAAGATTGCGATTTGGTCGTTTGCCCATAGATAACCGGTCAAAAAGGGCCTACTATTCCTCTACTAGTTCTATTATGTGGCGTATAGTCACGTATAATACAGAAATGCATAAATTCAAGCCTCATTTCCTATTGTTTGATTATTTTATGACTTGCTTTATTTGCATTTGATTTTATCTTGCAAAGTTGACGGTTCGAAATTCGGAAACAAATTCCATTCACTTACAGCACGTGTTTTTTCAGTGTTTTTTTTACCTGGAATCACATTTCAGGTAAAAATAATTAGTGCAAGCCTTTTGACAATTGAGCTTCTTTTGTGTAGTTCTATTTAATCGCTTTGTTTACGAAGTTTTTGTTTATTTGTGAATAAACAGCACTTATTTAAAAGCATATTACTATCAGTGCAAGCCTTCTAACAATTAAAATTACTTTGTGTGTTTTATATCATACTCTTTACGGCGTTGTTATCAATGTTTGACTAAGGGGAACTTATTAAAAGCATCGGTTTATCTTAATCGAACCCAGGACTTTGCACAAATTTATTTGGGCGTACGAAATGGTGCCTTAAAAAACCAACCAGGAATATAAGCTATTCAAGGTCAAATGTAAAAATAAAACAATTTTTCGTAAATATCTTGGTTTCTGTAGCTGGTACGATGTTGACATCTATGAAGAAATTATACAGCACATAATTTGCGTACTTTTTCCTCAATATTTTTTTTCCTACACACAGCAGTTTTAAAGCTATAAAGTAAGAAAATCTTGAATTCAAAATATCTAGGCAATGTGACACTGTAGCCAAATATCACTAAGTATATTTTTAGCTTGTATTTGTCCATAGAATTAAAAACCATGGTGCAAAGTATATTTCTTGCTTACTTATGTGATGTCCCGCAAGATGTCCCGCAAAAAGTTTACGTAGTAAGGAAGTCTCCATTTTCCGCTTCTGTTCTTAGAAGTTTAGGTAAAAATACTCTACCAATTCCGATCACTGGTTATCAGCCATAGCGTTATAATGCCATGGTCATAGTCAATCGATACATAAAGTGTTGCCCTATACCCTAAATACCGTGTGAAAATATTTCCCGAGGGAATAAGATCTTATCCTACGGTAAAAAAATGCCTTTGTCCGTTTCATCTATCACCATGCCACCACATTTCATCAAAATGCGTTCAGAATTTAAGGCGTAAAAGAAAAACAAACAAACAGATAGACGGATCTACTTTCGGATTTTATAATATTTGTATAGAGTATGGATAGTATGTATTTTTCTTACGATCAGCAGGAAAACTGTTTCTATATTTGTTTAATTTACCAACAACAAATCATTCACAATCTTCTTCCATGCTGGCCTGTAAGCGAGAGAAAAACATAGAATGTGCCAGATGTATTTCCTCCCGGACATGCTGAAAAAAACCAGCTAAGGGATCCGAGGGTTTCTGTATATTACAATTTAGGCGATAGGCTGACAACCTGTCTTAGATAACCCTCAAAACTTTGTCCGACGTGGCGGAACGACCTTTGTTTAGGTTGTTTACGATCTGCCTACCCCATTAAGAACAAAGGCGTGATGTATGTATGTACAAAATATTGACATGGCCACGATTCGGCGTAGACTAGATTTAACTAACATAAAGAATATAAATATTAGATTAACTTACTTTTTTTCTCTCACTATCTATAAGAGCTATTTTTATATTATTAATTATTTAAGAATCTTTAAAAGAATACATATTTTAATTAAAACATATTTCGAGTAAATTGTAGCTGTAATGAAAAGACATGATTGCCTGCTGCCTAAAACAAATCATATCGATTCTTAAACCTTGCTTGGTAACACCTTTTACTTCGATGTGTTCCTAAAATGTCAAAGATATTTATGTTAAATAGTGATAAATATACATACATACATACATATAGTCACGCCTCTATCCCTAGTGATAAATTTATTTTTATTAAATTAAAATTAACCTGATGAAACATACTTAAGTTTAAGTTTTAGTTGCTTTGAGATACTTGTCGTTAATTTTATTAAGTTTACCTATAGATTGTCTTCTGAAAGTTGTAAGCAAAATTCCGAAACTTGGTTTATTCCTAATTCTATGAATCTCAATTTATGACCCACTGTGCAGCGTTGGCTCCGCAAGTGGCGTCGTTGCCATTCAGTGCGGGCCCGCGCGCAACGTTGCCGGTCAACGTATGAATGGGTAAATGCGAATCCGCTCCGTTGATTCCGAAATTTGTAAAAATTACATACTTATATGTATGTTTTTTAGATCTTATTTCTCCTAAACGAATTAATGAAGAAATCATATATATATTTTCCTGCTAATTATGTCGATATTCTACTTGTTGTTTACGTTACTAATAAAAAAATATACTCATTGATGAACCATAACAACTTCATGGGTAGCTTTTATTCGCAACTCAGTTCACCGGCGGGATGGCGCGTTGGTTAGTTGGTCGGGTTTCAGCGCTATGAGTCCGATCGTTGATTGAAAATACAATTTCCTTTTTGTTAGAAACATTTATTTAGTATTAGTTTTTCTTTCTTTTACTTTTTAAGGTAAATATTTTACTGTCATACTACTGTTCAATTTATTACTTTTAAAGTGTATTTGAGGCCGATTTCTATTCTATTAATGTTCTTATGTCGAGTGGGTATCGAGTCTATCGACCCGATGAACCCTGGTGTCAATAGTTTTTAAACCGCCTAGTAGCACAACTATCAGGCCTCTGACATGGTTTGAGTAACGACCACTATCAAAGACAGCGACCGGGACCGACGGCTTAACGTGCCCTCCGAAGCACGAAATCTTTTTCTTTTTCGGACAATCAGGTGATTCAGCCTGCAATGTCCTAACCAAACTGGGGAAAAATTCACAAAGTAATAAATTCTCAAATATCAACTTTGTGTTTCACCCCTGGGAATCGAACCCAGGACCTCCGGATCAGGAGTCCATGGCACTAGCCACTAGACCACGGAGGCATTCTATTAATAAGAACCATCTTGATAAATAAAAATAGAGGCTCAAAATAGCGATAAGTGGAAGGAGGCATAAAAAAAAAGTAAAAGTAACAATCGTGTAAAGCAGTTTATTAAATTTATAAATGATAGCACCTAATATGATTGTAGAGTGTACGTAGTCAGCAGAGGAGACATCTGGTCAGGCCCGCTCGAAACGAAAGAGATCATTTCAGGAAATTATTGATAAACTTTAATAAAATCTCGCTTATTTGCACGATTCACTTACTGCAATAAATATACTAAACCACATTAAAATTCATACATAATTTCCTGAAACAATCTCATCCGTTTCGAACGGCCCTGCCCTGCAATAGCCTTTGCTAACAGTACATAAGATAAGTTTCATTATTCAATCTCTTACAAATTACAAATTAAAACTGCTAATATCTGTGCTCTGGCGCAGCGTTCACTTCTCTCTTACCGCCATCTAGTAGTCTAGTAGAAAATTACGTACTTCGAACGTGCATTGTACCTACGTGGGGCCATCTGTGATCACGGCAAAATATTATGACCGAAAACTTCCCGCCGTGGTCTGTCACGTGGTACCGTTGCGTCAGATTGTACTAAAATGTTGCGGCCCGCCACTCGGCCCGACTTATGGCGGACCAGTTTTGTTGTATGACATTAGGCATCTGTACTAGTATAGTATTATATTATCTGTGCCTGATGGGACTTATTACGAGACTCATCGCCCGGCTACTGACATGAAATTTCTAAAAATAGCAACCTGAAACATCAATGGCTTATCACCAAATAAGCAAGAAGTAGAATCATTCATAATCTATAATATATTAGACATATTATTGGCAACCGAAACTAAACATTTAAACATTTTACAGATCAGAGAACAGTTGCATTTAATTGCTACAACACCTACTGTACAAATCACCCTGATGACACAGCACACGCAGAAGCAGCTGTCATAATTAGAAAAAGTATAAAACAGCATGTCTTACCAATGATCCGACATAACTACCTACAGGCAGCTGCAGTTTCTATAGATGACTGGCAGGGATCACTCTGCATAGTTGCAGTATATTGCCCTCCAAGACATAAAATAGATGAAAGCATGTATACTAAATTCTCCAGCAACCTTGGTCCAAGGTTTATTGTTGGTTTTGACTGGAATGCGAATCACACTTTCTTGGGGTCTCGTCTGATCACTACAAGAGGAAGAGAACTTAAAAAATCGTAGATAACCTAAAATTGGGAGTACTGTCTTCTGAAAAACCCACTGACTGCCCGACAGACCAATTGAAAACACCAGACCTGATTGATTCTTTCATTGCTAATGAATCGAGCTTAGATGGAACATCGGACCACACACCAACCATATGCACCCTAAGCACCACTATAATCCAAAGAGAACAGAATTAAACTCTATATAACCGCATGAGGAAGATATCTCACTACAGATACCACTTAAAACAGAAAATGACATAGAAGAAGCTAAGAGATCTATCACAAATCTCATACAAGAGGCAGCCTGGCTGGCAACACCTTACATCCAGAACAGCTCGGTAACATGGGATTTGACTACAGACATAAAAAATAAGATAATAGAAAAAAGAAGACTGCGACGCATTTGGCACACGAGCAGAAATAGTAATGACAAGAGAATCCTTAATCAAGCCCAAAAGGAACTAAAGAAAATATTGTCCCATGTTGAAAACAAAACTCTACAAGATCGCCTAGAATCCTTGTCTACCGATAAAAAAGATGACTATTCTCTGTAGAAAGTAACAAAATCCCTCAAAAGATCTAAAGAACCAGCACCACCTCTTAAAAACAAAAAGATGGATCCTGGGCCAAACATCCCCTGGAAAAATCA
The DNA here is from genome assembly GCA_949820665.1 of Scrobipalpa costella. NCBI lineage: Eukaryota > Metazoa > Arthropoda > Insecta > Lepidoptera > Gelechiidae > Scrobipalpa > Scrobipalpa costella. Next base: position 893,987 of record OX463295.1, read on the forward strand.
GAACTGTTTGTAGATTTCCTTCAAGAAGCTTTTAAGCCCAATGAACCTTGCCCCAACAGCACTAAAGAAGAAAAAGACAAAGTGGTTAATAGTGACCAGCAAATGTCCTTACCTCTGAAATCGCTTACGCCTAGAGAGGTTCAATGGCAAATCTAGTACCTAAAGAAAAAAAAGCGCCCGGTTTCGATCTAATCACAGCTGAGATCTTGAAACAACCACATAGGAAAGCTATAGCTTCGATTGAAGTGAGAGGCAGAGGCAGCTTTTGATGCATTAGTTTCAACTAAAACAGAGGTCCAATCCATGGTCATGAGTTCAAGACTTCCTTGGTTATAGTCAATTTTTGAGATGTACCTTTCCTTAATAATACCTTCTTTGTTTCCGGTTGTTAGTCCAACCATATTAAACACGTGATCTGTTATGTCTGTGTGACAGACGAGACCTATTGTTTCCAGTACGGTGGTTCTCACAAAAAAGTGATCCAAACAAGCGTCATATCTGGTTCGAGCTGTAATTGCCGGAACTTATCCGTAAAATGCATTTAGACTTAGATACTCCTCATTGTTATGACTGTTTTCAGCTGTAGAAAAGATATCTACGGTAATATCACCGGCAAGTACTTAAGTATCAGATGGATTCAAATAGCTTAATACAAGTTCTAAATTATTAAGAAAAAGAGTATAGTTTTCTTTTCTTTTAAAAGAGGGAGAGCGGTAAATACAGAATATATTAATTTGGTCATTTATTTTTAAATAAGGCTGTTCGCTTCACCACTGAAGTAAGGTTCTGAGACTGAAACTTTCATGTCTTTATGAGTATACATCACTACGCCACCAGCTCGATTTATAAAACGGGTAGTTTGGACAGACATATAATCATCAATTTGCATAACGGGTCGCAAATAGTTCAACCAGCATTCTGTTAGGATAATAACATCAAATCTTAAGTTTAATCTTTGTAGTGCAATAAAGAACATGTTAAAATATTTGTAAATACTTCTAATGTTGAATGAATTATTTTAAGGTCGTGTGTCGCAGCAAAATTCTCCGCGCAGTTCTGAAGGCGATGAAGAGAGCATCAGTGAATATTCAGAGATTCATCAATCGTTTCTGCAAGTTCATCTAATGACGACATGATTAAGTGTTAAAGTTTTAAGACAAAATGCACTTTTTATACGAATATTCACAGACACCTCAAACCATAACCTGAATATTTTATTCGTAAAAACAAAACCACTGGACTGCGAAGTATAGAAATAAGTTATGCCTGATCGAGACGCCACCAAAACCCTTTATCGTGCTTGTTTGAATAAAATGTGTCTGTGTATGTCATGTTATGTGTAGATACATAGATATAAATCACAACTACTAGGAATATGCAAGCATTCAAAGTGATATAAGACGGAGTGCAAGTAACTGGAGGAATGTTAATCTTTGGGTTTGGCACTGAGAGTTACAAAACATTGCAAATCCTTCACTGCACCGATTTGTATTGGAGCCGAGCCTTCACGTTATCTAACAAAAATCTTTCCTTGTCGTGACCAGCAGTATTTAAAACTAGCTTCATTGGCACGTGCCCTGGCAACTCGAAATAACTACCGATTATTCAAAGTAAGTCTCTCGTTGACGAGGAGTTTTCTTTCAGGCCCTTGTCCCACAATAGTGCGGCTATCAGGATTGCGTCGCGATTTCGCATTTTTTACTTATTCTTCGCGCTTGGCTTTGCGGGTGAAGCGTATCACAATCGGTCTGGGTTTTGATGAGTTGTCGCTGGAGTTGTTCATATTGCATTGTCGATGTCACCCTCCGCAAGGGGTTTTTGGTACTAGTCTCTTCTAGACCCAGGATCGCGACATCTTTGCTTATAAAAACCTGCCTTCTGGCCAGGGAGCGAGAGAAAAACATAGAATTTGCCAGCTGCTTTTCCTGTCGGGCATGCTCTACAAACCAGCTAAGAGATCCGAGGGTTTCAGTATATTATAATTTACAATAACTGACAACCTGTCACTACAGCAATGTACGTTATCTATATATGTAAATTATCTTCAATAACCCTCAAAACTTTGCCAGACGTGGCGGAAAGGCCTTTGTTTAGGTCGTTTACGCTCTGCCTACCCCGTTAGGGATAAAGGCGTGATTATATGTATGTAAAAGCCTGCGTTAGAAAATTCAGTTGCTCTTGTAGTTGCAAGACTGTTGATTTTAGGGTGATACGTTCCTGCTGCTGCATTTCGAGTGTATTTATTTTACTCTCAGCGATTGAAATCTGTTCAGAGAGGGTTTCCAAGCGCTCTTTAACTACCTCCGTGGACTAGTGGCTAGTGCCATGGACCCCCGTTCCGAGGGTCGTGGGTTCGATTCCCGGGGGGGAAAACACAAAGTTGATATTTGAGAAATTTTCACTTTGTGAATTTTTCCCCAGTTTGGTTAGGACATTGCAGGCTGAATTACCTGATTGTTCGAAAAGAAAAAGATTTCGTGCTTCGGAGGGCACGTTAAGCCGTCGGTCCCGGTCGCTGTCTTCGATAGTGGTCGTTACTCAAACCATGTCAGAGGCCTGATAGTGGTGCTACTAGGCGGTTTAAAAACTCTGACACCAGGGTTCACCGGGTCCATAGACTCGATACCCACTCGACAGAAGAAAAAAAGTTCTTTAACATGGGCTTTCCAAGAGGTAATTTCCTCGCGAAGAAGCCGTATTTCAGTAAGGAGAGTCTCGACTTACTTAGAGTTACTTCCATGCTGGTCTGGGAGCGAGAGAAAAACATAGAATGTGCCAGCTGCATTTCCTCCCGGGCATGCTGTAAAATCCAGCTAAGGGATCCGAGGGTTTCAGTATATTGTAATCTAGGCGATGGGCTGACAACCTGTCACTACAGCAATATACCTAGAATTCTATCTTAAATAACCCTCAAAACTTTGTCAGACGTGGCGGGACTCCTTTGTTTAGGTCGTTTACGTTCTGCCCACCCCATTAGGGATACAGGCGTGAATATATGTATGTATGTATGTAGAGTCTCGAAGCTGTTATCATTCCCTTTTGGGCTGCAGTCGAAATCTAGTAATTCACGTCGGGCATTGTCTCTTAATGTTACATTATTCCGGTCATCGTGATTCACTTTACGTTTTCTAGTGGATCCTATAGATTGCGAAGGAAAGATGACACACTTTTAAAATTACCTTAATCTCGTACTTGTATGGTAAGAACTGTTATATGATGTCAATAAAGATTTGCAACCAGTTACATTATCAAATTAGATGTTTACCAACTACACAATTTTTAACAAAATTAAGAAAAAAACGAATTGACAAATGTTATTATAATATTAATGAATTCTTTGATGACAAATTTGAATAATCAACAAATACAATAATAAACCGGTTTCTAGTGTGACTTATATAACGCTTTTTAATTGTCAACGAATAATAATTATATAGTTATTATTATGTTTTAATTGCATGCCACTATTGTTGGTAGAATATACTGGGACCATAATAATTAATAATTTACATCTACATCTGTAACAATATGACACGTATTCTGGCAAATAAATTATTTTGATTTGATTTTGATTTCTGTATTTATAGGGGTGTTGGACATTCGCTGCAGACCCAGGTATTTATATATTCATTATGGGTGTCATAGGCCCGTAATTATAATCAGCACTTGAGACTGACAGCAAGTTTGAGTTCGTATCAGAAATGTCATTTCAGTCCATAATGGCTTGTACAATCCATACTTAATATTGCGCTCAATGTTGAGGTCGCTTTTTATATACGAGCCATAGAAAGTTCAAATTAAATATGAATATAGATTACAATTTTCAAATAGAGAAAAATAATACAAAATATGAAATTATGTTTGAATCAAATTATTTACTTACCTACAAAAAGTAATGATATACCATAAAAAACATCAATGTGAAAGTGAAAGCCAAGTTCATGGTGGTTTTGGTACGTGGATTGCACAAAATGTTGTGAGATCTTAAAACGGAGGCAAGTCCAGGGTTTATTATAGTAATGCTTAGCTCTCCAATAAGGTTAATTTAATGCGACTTGGTTGTATCTCGTTCTAGCGTGAGATCGTTGTAGGTTACATTTCGAATTATTCTCTACAACTACTAAGTCACATGAAATTAACGTTATTGAAGAGCTAAGAATTAGTATATTATACCTTAGACTTAGCTCCCTATTTAGATCTCACAACTTTTTGTACAATCCACGCACTAAGACCACCATTTTACAATTTGTGTATTTTTCTAAATTTGATACTTTAGCTCGTATATACACAACATAGCATATAGTCAACGGTTGTCAATATTTATTATTTCTATAGCGCGACCGAACGCTACGGAATAGAAAGATACAGGTTTTCGCTTAGTTTGGAGACCAGGGTTCAACATGTAATTTTGTACAACTGTATTCACAACCAAATTCAACAATCTGTACTTTTTTATATTGTGCAAATACTGTATTATGAATAAATAAACTTTATTATTATAATTTTTATAATTTTTATGTTATTACCATGAACTTGGCTTCCGCTTTCACATATATGTTTTTGGTGGGTTCAGATTACATGATTCATTATAAGTCGTATGTTTGGTGTAGGTACTAACTTGCAGTTGGTTCGGTCCCATTTGGTTTTCGAGTTCGGTGCAATTCCGTGTCACTTTTATCATCACTGTTCTCCGAATAATCGAACGTTTTTATACTAAAACACTGCTTAACAATAACTCGTAGCAAACTAACTTAGTACAACGGTGCAACGGTCACGTGCCGTCCGTTTAACCGTACCTACCCCGGTAACTGCCCGGCCGGAATTCTATACCAGAGGTGTAAGAGACAGCGTCCCGCAAGTGCTCAGTCAACGGAACTGAACAAGTTACACCAGGATTCTTGTTTAGGAAGTGAATAGAGTAACCCCTATCAGTTTGCAGGACGCTAACCCTTACACTCTGTATTTATAGTACTTGTTTTATGAGTCTGTATTGATTGCTGCACCTAGGATGCGCGCGTCTTTCCCCCGAATAGTCCCGAATGCATATTGATTATCTACGTCCTAGGTCTGCCTAGGAACGAAGCAAGGCTGAAATTACACTTGATTTATAACATACATATAATCACACCTCACGCCACAATATTGTAACTAACTTAGATGGCGATATGATAGGCGAGGTTAGTGTGGATCATAATGGTTTTTCGGATGGTCATGCAGCTATTCTAACTACATCTTTTACGGAAACGTTCACCAGTAAGAAGTGGTGACTATTAAAAACGAAATGATTCCTGGCAAGGACCAGCGTATCTTTAACCTTTCTGCGAAACGTATTTTATTATTTGCATTGAAGTTACGTGTTTTAATAAAAATTACTGCAAAAGCCAGTAATTTTTAGTGAGAGCTTCTTCTTGAGAGATTTGAAAAAGAAAATAGAAAAATTAATTTATAAAAGTGTAATAAAACAGTGTGGATCACAAAAGGCGTACGAGAGTCTAGTAATTTTAAATGAGTATTACGTATCCTTCCATGCTGGCCTGGGAGCAAGAGAAAAACATAGAATGTGCCAGCTGCATTTCCTCCCGGGTATGCTGTAAAAACCAGCTAAGGGATCCGAGGGTTTCAGTATATTGTAATTAAGGCGATAAGCTGACAACCTGTCACTATGGCAATATACCTACAAATCTATCATAAGTAACCCTCAAAAACTTGTCAGACGTAGCGCACGACCTTTGTTTAGATCGTTTACGCACTGCCTACCCCATTAGGGATAAAGGCGTGATTATGTGTGTGTAACTATTATGTAACATTAATAAAGAAAACTGTGAAAACTGAATAAGTTACATAAAATTATATAATACGTATGACGTTGCGCTAGAAAGTCGTCAGTTCAGGACGAGATACCGGTACGGATTAACTGCCTCCGTGGTCTAGTGGCTAGTGTCATGGACTCCTGATCCGAAAGTTCTGGGTTCGATTCCCAGGGGGGAACACACAAAGTTGATATTTGAGAATTTATCACTTGGTGAATTTTCCCCAGTTTGGTTAGGACATTGCAGGCTGAATGACCTGATTGTCCTAAAAGAATATTTCGTGCTTCGGAGGGCACGTTAAGCCGTCGGTCCCGGTCGCTGTCTTTGATAGTGGTCGTTACTAAAACCATGTCAGAGGCCTGATAGTTAAGATAAGATAGGATAAGATAAGATAATCATTTATTTCCAAGAATACAGATTAATAAGGTCTTAAAAATAACAAAAGTACAGTGTATTCAGCCTACATGCAGGCGTGCAAATATGACTCTAAGAATTACATTTACTACAACAAATTAAACAAATCAAAATAATTAATAATTAATACATTGGTCCGTTGAAGTCAAATAATAAAATAGTAATTAAAATAAAATAGTTTGAAATTAAATTAACCAAAAATAATAATAATATACAATTTGTGTAAATTTTTAAAATCCAAAAATTCCCGTATACTATAAAAGCAATGTTGTACCAGGCCACTCAGAAAGTATTGCGATAAATAGTTTTTATATATGGCAGACTGGCCGGTTAGAATCTTTTTTGAAAATATGATTACTTGTAAGTAAAAATATGTGTGTTCCATTTTCAAAATTTCCCTCCACATTTTTTGCAAGCCAATTCAAAGTATCGTGTCTTACTGAAAAATGGATCTGCGCCGGGAACATTTTAGAGCTATGATTTTTTACGATTTCAAGTGTCGCCTGAAACCGAATGAATCCTTCGATAGACTTCAAATGGCATTTATGGATGAAAGCCCCTCCAAGGCAACCGTGTATCGTTGGTATAACGAATTTAGGCGCGGTCGACCAACCTTGGGGGATGAAGAAAGAAGCGGTCGCCCTTTGACGGCTATTACGGAAGAAAACGTGCTAGCAGTGAAAAATTTAATCCAAGATAATAGGCGAATTACATATCAGGAGATTCAGCACATATTAAAAAAAAGTAAAGTAAAAAAGTCTTTATTGCCAAAAATACACAATATAAATGTTTTTTTCTTATACTACATACAAATTATTTAGCCAAAAAGTAAAAAAAAAGTAAAAAGTAAAAAAATAAAACAGTGTTTGGCGTATTTGGCAATGGGTACTAATCTCAGCATAATGCGAAGCATAATGCCTAGCGCTGATTTTCAGACTAGCCCCTTAGTGCTTATAAAAATATGTGCTAGTTGTTATTTGCGTGTTTTAATAATAGATTGATGTTGCATATTATTTTAGATTGGATCGGGAAGCGTTCACGAGATTCTACAAGGGCATGTTCGCGTGAGGAGGATAGTATCGCGCTGGGTGCCGCACTACCTCACCGACGCTCAGAAGCAGGCCCGGGTGGAATGGTGCCGTGATATGCTGAACAAATTTGAAGCAGGCTCGTCTCAGCGTGTTTACGACATCGTAACAGGTGATGAATCCTGAATTTATCAATACGATCCAGAAACCAAGCCCCAGTCGACAGTTTGGGTTTTTCAAAATGAACCAACGCCTACCAAAGTGAAGCGATCTCGAAGCGGAGGGAAGATTTTGATCGCCAGCTTTTTTAATTTGACTGGCCACTTGGCCTCAATTCCCTTACGAGATCAAAGAAGCATTAACGCCAAATGGTATACTACCAAATGTTTACCAGAAGTTTTTTCTGTTGTGAGCAACAATCGACCAAACACAGGGCTCCGCGGACTACTGCTCCACCACGACAATGCGCCTGCACACACCGCGCTCAAAACGAGGGACTTCCTGGACAGCACACCAGTCAAACTCCTGGGTCACCCTCCTTACAGCCCTGATCTAGCACCGTGTGACTTCTTTTTATTTCCAAAAATAAAAAATCAGTTTAAGGGGATACAATTTTCGTCGCCGTAAGATGCGATGGCTGCGTTCGAGCAGGCTGTAAACGAGGTGTCTACGGCAGACTGGAAAAAGTGTTTTGAAAACTGGTTCAGACGCATGAATCTTTGTATAGACGCTGGTGGAGAGTACTTTGAAAAGATTTAATAAAAATATATGTACCTGTAGAACTATTTTTTTTAGTGTCGCAAATCTTTCTGAGTGTCCCACGTAGTAACCATTTTGTCAAATGGGTTTTAAATGATGTTTTAGTGTATTGTTTGATGTCCGCAGGAAGTTTATTAACACGTTGCCTGCCATACGAGTATACTCGTAGTGAATATTTCCTATGGTGTTTGCCACCATACAAAATGACAGCTACGAGTATACTCGTATTTGGCAAGCAGAATTAGTACAGACTACGAGTTTACTCGTAGTTTGGCAATTTGTTATGATTTTTGTTGACCACTGCCAACTACGAGTGTAATTGTAGACAAATTTGGCTCAAAAACACGGCTGCGCGTGCGTTTCCTTGCCCTGTTCATTTGCGTATGAGAGCCGGACGCATCGCGCAAGCTTCGGTGCACATGATACTTCGATGATTTAATTGAACTAATTGTTGTACAAACTAAGCTCTATGCAATGCAGAATTTGTTTGCACGTTAGAGAGCAACCTTAGACGCCATTCACGACTGAAGGCCTGGAAAGACACAGATTCTGCAGTGATGCGCGTTTTCCTGGGTTTTCTGTTACACATGGGATCAGTCAACTTGCTTTCTCTAGAACATTACTGGACCCAAGACGACTTGTATTACATGCCGCATTTTGCAGGAATCATGAGTAGGAATAGATTCAAAATGTTACTCCGCTATCTTCATTTCACTGACAATAAGAAAAAAGGTTTGGATCCTCTCTGTATAAGCTGCAGTCCGTGCTGGATCATTTCAATTTAGTCATGTCAGAGATTTATACACCAAATGTCAAAATTTGTATAGATGAGTCGATGGTATTGTGGAGAGGCCGTTTGGTGTTCCGCCAGTATATAAACAACAAAACACATAAATACGGAATAAAACTTTACAAACTATGTCGATCAAATGGAATAGTCGTAAAGATTTGTATTTATACTGGCAAAACTCACGAATCTAATCTTAGAGGAGCCCAACCTAAATATAACCACTTCAACCAAATTGTCATGGATCTTTTACAAGGCTACTTGTACCAAGGATACAAAGTTTATACAGACAACTGTTATAACTCAGTCTTGCTCGCAAAATTACTGACTAAAAGATCGACATACATCTGTGGAACATTAAGAAAAAATCACAATAAAAAGGCCTACTGTGCACTAAACTGAAAAAAGGCCAACTGATTGCTCAGAGGAAGAACAAGGTTTATTTGTGCAGCTGGAAAGTAAAGCGAGAAGTTTCGTGTATCTCAAATATGCATAAACCTGTTTTAGCTCCAGTTTTTTTTAAAAAAAACAATAAGGTCTCCATGAAACCAAATGTCGTTAAAGATTTTAATGAGGGAATGTCCGGTATCGATTTTATAGACCAAATGCTTTTTTACTTTTCAACACTGAGAAAGACATTATTTTGGTATAAGAAACTAGCGATCTACATCTTTGAAATATGCATACATAATGCATGTATGATCTACAACAACCAAGCGTTTCTTCCTCCGCAAGAAAATCTAGATAGTCCCTCTTTCAAAGATATGGTGGTTGAACATCTTTTGGGTGAAAAGTTGGCTAAAAACAGAAGAAAATACGCACCACTATTGAAACATTCCATTATCTAGATTGCTCACCACCTACACAAAAAAAAAAAAAAACCAACAAAGCCATGTCGTATTTGCACAAAAGAAAAAAAACGCAAGAAAACCGTTTATATCTTGCCCCGAAATATCTGCTCTATGTGTAGAAAATTGTTAAAAAAATAATTTTTATTCATGATTTCAAATCAATGTATACCCGAAAAAAGACCAGTTACAATTTTTCTGTTTAAACTATATTTTACTTCCAATGCCAAAGAATTTAATTGAGCCCTCCTTTCATTGCTAATCCTAAAAGACTTGTTAGAAATCTCATACAAACCTCTACGAATATACTCGTAGGTGGCACTGGGCACCAGATCAGCTACTACGAATAAACTCGTAGTTGGCAGGGAACGTGTTAAATATTAAAATGCACATATTATAAATATTTTTCTTATAAATATATATATGTTCTACTAGGTGGTTTAAAAACTCTGACACCAGGGTTCATCGGGTCGATACACTCGATACCCACTCGACAGAAGAAGAAGGACGAGATACTCGTACATCAAGCACAAAATTCTACAAAGGTTATTTGGAAAATTGTTAATAAACACAGTACCAAAAAACAAATACGCAAACAGAACAAGCTTATTCTTAAATTAAACGATGATATCATAACAAACCCTAAGGATATTTAAAAAATATTTAACCATTTATTTGATCATGGTAAAGGTAAAACCAATGAAAATTGCAGCGCTTCGATAGCTCTTCTACTGGAGAACACAAAGCGGATTGATACTGACATTGAATGTAGAAAATCTAGTCATAAGGAAATACTGAAAATTTGTTAGTGAAATGAAAAATAAAAAATCTACCGGGTCAGACGACATTCCAATAACAATCTATACATATAATAAATCTCAAGAGGGAAAGGTGTCTGTACATTGAATATTTTTACATAAAAATAATTGCAGCAGGCGTTATTAACGATATAAAGATCCAAACGTTTTTTTTCGTCTGTCTGTCTGTCTGTCTGTATGTTACCACATCACGCCAAAACTGCTGAACCGGTTTCGGTAGAACTTTTTTTATTCAACTGTGTGTTACCCGGGTTGCAATTTAGGATACCTTAAATCAAGCTACCTGACTTATGGGTTAGGCAGGAAATTGAAATGTGGCTGTTTCTTGACCGATTTTATGGAACATTTTTTATTTGACTGAACATTATTTAAAATCAAATTTGCGATACAAATAATCACGCCTTATGACAAAGGAGGTAGGTAGGAAATTGAATTTCGGTCGTTTTTAACCGATTTTGATGGAACTTTTTTTTGTTTGACTGAGCATTACTTAAACTCAAAGTTACGATACAAATAATCACGCCACCTGACTTACGTCGAAGTAGTATTTAAGTATTTATAAATATGCATGTTAGTCTTCTATGGGCCTCTGTTTATAATATTTAACATCTACTAATGTAAATATTGCCTGAAATAAAATGATTTATTATTATTATTAGGGGGTAGGCAGGAAATTAATCTCTGATCGTTTTTAACCAATCTGAAAGCATTTTTTTATTTGACTGAGTTTTTTTAATTACCTGGTCCAGCCTAGGTTAGAAATAATCACGCATTCATTTGTTACAAAAACAAAGATCAGACAATGCGAAACACGCATCCGCGCGCGTGTTAGCAGATCCCGCTCCTACGCGCGGAGAAGCGTTTTCAGTATGTTCGACACTGCGTGTTTTCCATACAAACTGAGCGTACGAAGTCGCGGGCACAGCTAGTTATAAAATTAATTATTAACATTTAAGCAAAACCAATTGTATATTTATTCAATTTATGTTAAATCGACATGTGCAGCCTGCCCGTCCTAACCTAAAGTGCACAAACTTGGTCTCTCACAGAGAAGTGCAGGATACTAGGCTTCAAACGGATAGACCGAATTAGGAATACCACACTGCGATCCAAAACTGGCATAACAGATGTCGGTGCAAAGACAGCCAAATTGAAATGAGACTGGGCCGGACACGTCAGCCGTATGCACCCGGAGCGATGGTCAAATGTCGTCCCCCAATGGAGGTAGACCTCGGAAAAGATGGCGAGACGACCTGGATGCATATCGCAAGAATTGGTGGGAGGTTGCCAAAGATCGAGAGAGGTGGAAGAAGGATGGGGAGGCCTTTGCACAGCAGTGGGACAGCATAGGCTAATAATATTAATAATAAATGAAAATGCCGGGACCGAGGCTCAAGGTACTGATCCAATCAAAGCCAAAGGGATTTGATTTACCTCGCAAGCTATGGTATCGACTGAACAGGCTGAGATCTGACGCAGCCTCTTGGCTAAGAAACCTAAATGTTGATTTATAGTATCCGCCATATACAAAAGTCATACGATTAAATGAATTATGATGTGTGTGATTAAATATTTTTTTTAATCTGACTTTTATACTGTAATACTCAGAATAAACATACATACATAAATCACGCCTTTATCCCTTACGGGGTAGGCAGAGCGTTTAACGCCTCGTAAAAGGCGCTTTCGCCACGTCTGACAAAAATTGAGGGCAATTTTTGATTGTAATATGTATTGCTATAGTGACAGGTTGTCAGCCCATCGCCTAAATTACAATACACTGAAACCCTCGAGTCCCTTTTGCTGACTTCAACAGCATGCCCGGGAGGAAGGGCAGCATTCTATGTTTTTCTATCTCTCCCAGTCCAGCATGGAAGAATAAAACCTCCTTGTATTACGCCGTGGTAAGATTGCAAAATGTTTACACTTGGCAGCCCTAGCATGTTTGACCATCAATTGACAATGGACAATATACAAGGATATCCTTGATAATATACTGTTAAAAGGACATGAACTGGAATGAACTCTGGCAAGAAGAAAACGATCCGAGCGAGATAGCTGTATAACTCTCTTGTCCCTTTCTATATAGGGAGACCGCCCTATAAGTTCTGAACTCTTAAACATGTGGCAGGATTAGAACGAAATAGTTTTTTATTTTTTCACTAGCTGTGCCCGCGACTTGGTATGCCCGGTTTGTATGGAAAACACGCAGTGTTGAATACACTGAAAACGCTTCTTCGCGCGTAGGAGCGGGATCTGCTAAACCCGCTCGCGGTAGCGTGTTTCGCATTGTCTGATCTTTATTTTTGTTCTCTCATTAGCAAATTTTTACAAATAAGAACTTTATGAGCGCATCAATCACAGACTACAAGCTAGCACCAGTATCTGCTCGATCGGAGTTTATTTGTCCAAGAAGTTTACCTTAAATGCACTTGACCGAAATTATTACCGTACGCGCACTATAAGATAACGTACTTCCTAATATTATATATGTATATACATTTTCTTTTAGGAGTAACACAGTTTTATTTTAATATGAATTATGTGTTAATCTTAAAAAACAAGAATAGCCAATAACAGCTATTTACGAGATGATCCTAAAATAAGGTAATAAATCGCTTCTTCATGTTTCGAAAACATGCGTATCACTAACCGTCGTTTTAGACTAGGTAGGCACTAATACTACTACTACATGCTATTTATGTTCCATTTATGATGCCTTATTTGAGATGTAACGTTCGCGAAGCTGAATTATAATTCTTCGTACAATCTGATAGGAGCACAAAATAAATAATAGTACTTATAGTTACAGAAAGCAAACTCCACTACCATGCTTACACAAAAAGCCAAAAAAAACCTTACACGTAGCGATCATTTGATGTTAATTGAATTTACTTAATGCCTTATTCAAATACCATTACAATAAACTCCTACGTTATAGATTACATTTGTTAGCATTAATAAGCTTCGCGCAGGCAACTAGCCCTGATTATTTCTCATTGAAGTGCATTGCGTCATCAATTACTCATTAACCTGTATTGTAAATAGTTTAGTGAAGATTGTACGGACTGCAGAATTTAAGGTACTTCCTGTTGGCAGATGAGCAGGTAGATTTCAAGATATGCAACAATCGCCCGTAATGCCTTACATTATCGTTCGAATCAGCGCGCGCTACGGCGTGGCGGTTACGTCCCTAAAATGTGCGAAATACGCTCAAAAAAGCGAATTCCATAAAAACTACGAGTCGGATTAAAAAAAAAGCTATGTTGTTTATTTATTTATTTACCTCGTAAAACATACGCAGGATTATGATAAATTATAATATAAAAAGCTTTTAATAGTTTAGAAGGAATAACAAATTTACTAATAAAAACAGCTTTACTACCAGTTTTTTTTAACATACTTATTTATGAACTAGATTTTTTTACTATGTTGCAATTATAGGCCATGAACTAATTTCTTAGATGTATATTTTTTTAGAATTTCCCGATGATTCGTTTAGGAGAAAACAACCATTTGCCGTAAGGAATAATCTTAAGTAAGATTATCCTCCGTGTTCGTAGTCTATAGTTCGCAACACAATCAATCACGAAAACATATTATAACTTAGTTTTAATACAACACATAAGTACACATGTATTACGCTAGTAAACAAGGTATTTTAAAATTAATTATTAAAGTTGCGATTTTTTCTGTTACTAGTTATTGTTTGTCCGACGAGTAGGTAGATTTGATATGTTTAATGTGACACAGCCGCGTACCGAAATAAACAACATTATCTTGAACTACTGGAACTTCTGCAGCACCCTGTGATTGCAAAAATGTGCGCCTCGGCACCCTTTCATTCGAACATAGGACGGTGAATGGTCAGTTTTTAATTATCAGCTTGTAAAACAGTGAGTATGTATTCCTACCTCTCGATTACTACCGGTAACCTATTTTATCACAACCATTCACGAGCAATTGTTAACTAAACCTAACTAAGTATCATAAGTGATAAGAAAAACGCCACTGACCTTTTGTTTGTTGTTGTTGGTATGGTATACCCACGGTACACCTAGGGCCGCGCGTGGTGCCCGCTGCGCTGGCAGACGCTGCAGTGTTGCGGAACCAGATTCTCTGCACGCTTAGCATAATTTCGGCAGCAACTGGTTGTATTGTCCTCGCCTCCGTGAAGATCGTCTCTGGTAACATAGCTTCCACAAGTCGGTAACTTCCCAAAGATGACAGATATCCGCAGTATTATTGTTCAGCTGATGTATCACAATGATGAGCTTCATTTTCAACAGATTTTCATTCACTTGGCGAAACACGAAGCCAAAGCATGATGAATTTACGATCATGCTCATTGCACTCGTAGATGGTCCATTCTACTTGTGATCATCCTACCACATTGGTATTTTCCTCGCCAGGTTTGAATTTCGGGATCACTGCAGCTAGCTTTTAATACGGCGTCCTTAGTTTGTTGGTGGAGCAGATTCATTTGAGAGAAAAGAAAATCCACATTTTCCTCAGCACCAGAAAAAATACATGTCTGAATTTTTCTTTGATTCGCTTCCATACTAATCCATCGACGTATGGGCCGTTTGGATCGGACATTTTGTCCTAATCCCACTTCTAAGATGTAATGGAATCCAGGGAAGACAGGAATAAAACTAATTTATTCTCTTGACACTCATGTATTCTTGCACTTCGGTCCGCTACAACATTACCTCAATTGCTTCTAAACGCCACCGGTTTAATGATATAATTGATTTATATCATTAAAACAGTAGCGGCCAATGTTGGCACTCGAAGAAAATTATAATTGCCAACTTAACAAATCAATAAAATATTAAATCAATGTAAATAATTAATAATCCATAAATAAAATGATTAAAAATCATTATGCCGGCCCCGTAGTTTAACCTTTGATATTATTATAACGGAATCAGCTACAGTGGAGAACAATGACGCTAACATTATGTTACACCACCATTGAGAGAGCAGAAAGGGACAGAACGGTGACGATTTTTGTTGAGATATCGTTAAGCCTGTTGTTCATTGTCCATCTGGCTCTACGTCCCGCCAAGGTCACGCACGATGCGCGATGAAAAACATCTGTGAATAGCTTTGACGTACGTCGATAATTACTATTATTACCTTGCTGGATGTGCACGACCAATTTTGCATCCAGCGAGCGTCCCCACCACCGCCAATGTCGTACAGATAGACAGTGAATAACGCGGACGTACGTCAGAGCGGTCCTGCGACGTACGTGCTTGATTGTGTATAGACTTGTTATATAGCAGATTAGCATTTAGAGCTTGTTTAACGCAAGATGATCACGTCAAAATCTGATAAAAAAATGGGTCATTCATGAAATTATTCATTTGTGAATACTTTGCACGTTTATGATAAATTGTTTTCATTCAAAACCTCTTGATGGAACAGGTGGCATTTTTTTATATACAAAACACGTCGTCTCAGCGACTTTTTTCGATTTAAATGACACGCTTGTTGCGCACACTATAATCAATATCGATCGTTTCCGAAACAAAGGTTGGAGTTACGCTCCAAAATCACTACTTTTCAGGAGAGTCAAAATAAGATATTTTTTTTATTTTCTCAATAACGAAGAAGAAGTTTCTCAAATTTTTATCAATTTATTTCCTCATTTCATACTAAAACTGTCAGAGCTTTAGTTTAAAAGTTACAATAGACTTACAGCCATGAAAAGAAAATAAACTGGTGCTTACACCCCGTATAAATACTAAAAACATGAAGTCATATGATAAACTTAGGCAGTAAAAGTGAATTAGTGTCATTAAAATCTACTTAGATTGCTGTAAGTGTCTGCATAAATAGCCTATTTTACGCTATAAGTGTGCAAATATAGACAAATCTTCGATAGTTTCAAGATGAATCATGCCATACTCTGTAGATAATTAACATTATAGTGTTTAAGTTTTATTTTCAAGACATTCATTCAGTTATTCAAAATAAAACTGTAATTTAATTAAACACTTCATGGATTTTAAAATAGTTTTATTTATTAGAACAACATTACAGAATTGTTAGGACAAAACTATGACAAAATTTTACCATCGTTTTAATTAGGTTAACATTACAAAATGTAACACTCAGTTGAACCACCGGTGAAAAAGACGACCAGATATGTAATGGTTTAATCGATTGCATCTGACTCGTCTGCCTCATCATCAGTGTCGACGAGAGTTTTGGTTACTTGTGATTCAAAGGGTAATTGAAAATATTCGTTATGAAAATGTCTCGGTACACTTCCATTTTCACACAGCCTTCTAAGGTCATTATATGTAGATATAGGAAGCTTATTTATGATACAAGGGATGTAATTTTAACTGCGTTACTTGTTTGTACCTGTCTTTACTTTCACCTGCACATTCTTCTGTCATTTTATTATCACAATTTTTATTTTCTCTTTCCCTTTCCCTATCATAAATTTGTCACAACTCTGTGTTGTAGTTTCAAAATTAAATTTTCTTTTAATTTGTAAATATAAACTCATTTCAGGACCGCAAAAAACGTTGGTACTGTAAGAGTGGATACTCTTTACTCTTTTGTAGGAATGGCTGAAATTACTGCCATTCCATTTTTTTTTATTTTTTATATTGACTGGACCCTGACGATAGGCTGCCAGACACTCTTGTTCCTTCTGATCGTGGCTGAAGTAGCTTTTTATAATTATAAAATATACTGCATATAAAGATCTGGTACTTTCCATGGTATAAAATAAGCGCTTCACCCCCTCGGACGCTACGAAACCCATTTAAAAATTTAATACTGTTGAGGTGAATGGACATGATAATATAAAATGAAAATTCTCAATAGTTCTTCTTCTTCTTCGTCGGTACACTCTTGACAGAGCGGTCGTGGTCGTCAATCCGGGTTGGTGGCACGCTTCACAATCCGTCGCCATTCCTCACGGATGGCTGCTTTTCTCAATAGTTCAGTTTTGTATTTATGTTTTTTTTCTTTGGGCAAGTGCAACATAATTGCATTCCAAAATACCTTGGATTGGAGTAACTCTCGATAGATCACTTACTTCGCATGGCTGTAAACTTGGGATTATTATCCGAAGTTTACTGTATATTGCAATTTAACCTGTCACTACAGCAAAATACCGACATCATCATCTCATCATCTCCCTAGCCTTATCCCGTATCTCACGGGGTCGGCTTCCTAATCTAGGGGATTGAACGAGGGTACTGGTTTTTACACAGAGCGACTGCCATCTGACCTTCGCAACCCAGAAGGGAAACCAGACCCAATCCTAGATTAGGTCAGAGTTTTGATATGCACTGGCCTCTGATATGGCTTATCGACTAATATCTACGGTATTAAACGATATTAACCGGGACCAACGTCTTAACGTGCCTTCCGAAGCACGGAAAAAGCACCGAATAAACGTACATATGAAATTCGAAAACCGAAAAACACATTGGTACGTGGTGGGATTCGAACTACGACCTCCCGCTCAGGAGGCAGCGGCCCTATCCACTACACCATCGGGCTCATCAAAATAGAAAAATATCGACATATTTATTTTAAATAACCCTCAAAAGTACATCAGACGTGGCGGAACGTTTGTAAATTCTTCTAAAACCTTATATATTAAATAGGTAAAATTTCTATAGTAATACTATCGACAGTTCGGCAACACTAGTTTTTACTTTTGTGTTTTGACAGCTGGCCGCTGCGACCACGCCACTCGAAGCAGCAACCGAAGAGCGGACGAGCAGCTCCATATAATTCATCTCACACAGTAGGATAGAAATCTAAACAAATATTTTATTGTTGAAATATAAAGTCCTATAATAAAAAATATATAACAAAATCAATCAAATACAAATAATAAGTCAACTTAAAAACTAAACGAAAAGCCCACCCTGGGCCATTCCCGGTGCAAAGGTGCCCATAACGCTCGCTGTGTTACCACGCTGAACTGCAATAGACAGCCTTTGCAGCAGAATTTTCACACAATTGCTTGTATCTTCGATTAGTTGCGTCGAAAACATCCAGCCGTTTCTGTCAGAAAGAGCATAGGTAAACTTGGCGCGTTTTGAAAATGAATGATTGTTTTTTTATACACAAAACTGCTAGCTGCAAAGTAACTGAGTGATATATTTGTTAAACCAGCTCAATACGCCCTTTCATATGATACACGACAGGTTTCGAAACAAAGATATATTTTTACACCCCACGCCCCGAGGATACAATGATTTGCTTAGGTCATTTACGCTTTGCCTACCCCATTAGGGAAAAAGGCGTGATTACATATTATTTTATTATGTATTAACAGCCTGAGGTGTCCCACTGCAGGGTAAAGGCCGATAACATATATGTATTTAAAAATATTTTTGTTCCATAAACGACAAAGTCGTTTCTAGCTTTATGGCCTCTCTTGTTTTAAATTACTTGTTTTATTTACTTCCATGCTGGCCTGGGAGCGAGAGAAAAACATAGAAGTGCCAGCTGCATTTCTTTCCGGGCATGCTGTAAGATCCAGCTAAGGGATCCGAGGGTTTCAGTATATTGTAATTTAGGCGATGGGCTGACAACCTGTCACTACAGCAATATACCTAGAATCCTATCTTAAATAACCCTCAAAACTATGTCAGACGTGGCGGAATGACCTTTGTTTAGGTCGTTTACGCTCTGCCTACCCCATTAGGGATAAAGGCGTGATTATATGTATGTATGTATGTATGTTGTTTTAAATCCAGGTACTACTGTAAGTAGATCTATTTCAATGTCATATAGGACACATAAATAGATTACATAACCCGTGTTTGGTTAGTTCGGGACCAGTGTTGCACAAGAGAGGGGAGTTCGTCGTAATGTCGCGCTTGTTCGCGACTCCCGCGCTTATTATCCAATAACCACGACCTCGCCACCGAAGCGACTCAATCCCCTACTACGGACACCATGCTGCGAATGTTTACAGAGACTTACTAATATACCGCTAAGATCCGCTGTAATCCCACATAAATCCCACACATACATACATATAATCACGCCTTTATCCCTAATGGAGTAGGCAGAGCGTAAACGATCTAAAAAAAAAAGTTCGTTCCGCCACGTCTGACAAAGCTTTGAAGGTTATTTAAGATATATTTGTAGGTATATTGCTGTAGTGACAGGTTGTCAGCCCATCGCCTAAATTACAATACACTGTAACCCTTGAGTCCCTTTTGCAGACTTCTACAGCATGTCCGGGAGGAAGGGCAGCTGGAACATTCTATGTTTTTCTATCTCTCCCAGTCTAGCATGGAAGAAATAAATCCCACCACGTATCAATGTGCTTATCGGTTTTCGAATTTCATATGTACGTTTATTCGGCGCTTGTCCCGTGCTTCGGAAGGCACGTTAAGCCATTTCAGAGGCCAGTGCTAAGCATTGGCGGCTTAAAAACTTTGATATAATCTAGAATTGGGTCTGTTTTCCCTTCCGGGTTGCGCAGGTCAGATGACAGTCGCTCTGTATAATAACCTGTACCCTCGTTCAATCACCTATATTAGGTAGCCGCCCCGAGATATACTGGATAAGGCTAGGGAGATGATGATGATGTTACCGCTAATGTGCGTAAACCAGCTAGTGTGCCGATTATCTAGGTATTCTGCAGATTTCTTACCCGTCGATCGCGGTCACTAGCAGACCATGTTAGTTGCTACGAATAAGGAAATTTGCTGTTACTAATTTATAAGGCGTTTCCACTCTGATACCAGGATTAATCGGGTCAATCGTCGCCTTTAAAGTGTTTTCGAAAAAAAGAAGACAGTCAAGATATACTTAGGTACTAAAGAGAAAACTATTACAACCAGGACAAGGTAAGTATACCCATTTTTATATTTGTCCGAGACAGTCACAAATCATAGTCACTTCCGTCATCTCAATCAGTCTATCAATCTCTAACTAAATCCACTTGGTCGCATCACAAGCTACGGTCGGTTCCTGTATCACACCGCCGTGATTTTCCCCACTCCTCGGTTGTATCACCTTCAGTACACATTGGTGCACAATGGCTGACCTGACGGTGGAATTTCTGCAGAACGTACTAGCTGAAGACTACCCTGATGTTACGATACAAGAGTTCGAGGTAAGATTAAAATCAGATAAGAAATTGGCGAAGCGATTTCTGGACCTAAATTAATAAAATAGAGATCAAAAATATATTTTTATGTTTTATGGATGGATGCAATGCGAATTGATTTAATAAGTAGATGGTAAATTTGAATTTTCTTCCATGCTGGCCTGGAAGAGAGAGGAAAACAGAATTTGCCAGTTGCATTTAATCCCGGGCATGCTGTAAAAACCAGCTAAGATATCAGAGGGTTTCGGTATAATGTAATTTAGGCGATAGACTGACAACCTGTCACTACAGCAATATACCTACAAATCTATCTTAAATAACCTTCAAAACTTTGTCAGACGTCGCCACGTCCGAACGAACGACCGCCGAACGACCTTTGTTTAGATCGTTTACGCTTTGCAATTCGGGATATAAGCGTGATTATAAGTATGCATGTAGATTGAAATAGTTAAGTTGGTAGTTAGGTACCTACAATGGGTAATTAATTTATCCAGTAGGTACTATATTGTTTTATTAATATCTTGTAATAAATAGAGAGCTATTTGCTATAATCTTCGCGCTCCGTAATTAACATTGCCTCAAGCTTAAAAACTAAGGGATTGATGCTCCTTATGTTATGACTAGCTTTCCTCCCTGCAGCTAATTGAAATGATGATTCTAAAATATTCCACAATGACGACGATCATTCAAAAGTGTTATAGAATATTCCACAATGATCAATAAGGCCGCCAATTGTACTACTTTTCTTTTTAGCAATTTGTAATTTCTGTGTTTTTGTGCAATAAAGTATATTGTATTGTATTGTAATGATCTGCGGTGTTCTAGAACCGACATTCGACACCATTCGAGATTGTTATAGAATTCGAGGGTCTCTGGTATGTTTCACAATTATATGAATCTGAGATGTTCATTCGAGAGTGTTCTAGAATGTTCTACATTGATCTCGAATATACTGGACTGTGCTTGAAGTTTCTAGAGGGCAAAACTTCCAACCTTTAGGCCGTAAGCAGACAGCCGCCAGCGAATGTGGACTGGTCAACGTACAAAATTTATGGCGGGTCAAGTTACGCTGGTCATCGTAAGCATTTTGTACCTACGACTAGTGTAAATGGATACCTAACTTTACGGCCTTATATCTGTAAGAGAATGCCCTTCAGAGGACGACCAAATCATATAATTTCCTTGATCGTACCGAGTCTCGTTTCTGAGTTTTAGCGGCACGCACATAACACACTTTTTTTATTATATACTAGCCACCCGCCCAGGCTTCGCACGGAAATTTTCAATGTTTTTCTACTATATTATACAAACATACAACATACGAAGGTCGATCCGCCAGGTCTGACAAAGTTTGAGGGTTAATTAAGATAGTTTTGTAGGTTTATTGCTGTAGTGACAGGTTGTCAGCCCATCGCCTAAATTACAATATACTGAAACCCTCGGATCCCTTAGATGGTTTTTACATCATGCCCGGGAGGAAATGCAGCTGGCACATTATATTTTTTTCTCTCGTTCCCAGACCAGCATGGAAGAACTATACTATATTATGCATGAATTATACATACATATAAACCTTCCTCTTGAATCACTCTATCCATTAAACCATTAATAGAAACCGCATCAAAATATTTTGCGTAGTTTTAAAGATCTAAGCATACATAGGGATACTAGTGGTTGCGTAGTGCGCGGGCTGCTAAAGCAGCCTGCGGTCTTTGTGCCTGCTTTGTTGGGCGGCGCAAGTATTTAATTTAATATAGTTCTGGCCTAAACAAATTTATTTTGTATAGCGGCCATCTTGAAAATACTTGAAATCTAAAAATCAACTTAATATTTGAGGTCAGTATTCCAAAAAACCCTCAGATATCAATTTTGAGTCCAATCTGGGCAAGTATTTTTTCTATCAGCCGCCATCTTGAAAATTCTTGAAATCCAAAAATCAATTGAAATCTATGATCAGATACCCTAAAAACCCCTTGTCTACGATTTAAAGCCAGATCGTAGCAAGATTAGTGTTAGCCGCCATTTTGTTTTTTATAACAATATGTCAAATTACTGGTGAGATGTCCTGAGAAAGCGACTTTGTTTTAAACTATTTAAACTATGTGATATTGATTATGATTATGACTAAGGCTCATATTTATAAAGCGATCTCAAGATTGAGAGCGATATTAAGTATGGATTTGTTAGGCCATTTTGTACTGAAATGACATTTCTGATACGAACTCATACTTGCAACTCTCACTCACAAGTGCTTATTATAAATACCACACAGGTCCACAAATAAGTACATTTTGAGGCATGTAAAAGTCGCCCGAAAAATCATTGAAATAATATTCTTATTAGCGTGCTACAGCCTGGCAGTTACGCCCGTGGTCTCCGCCGGGCGTAGCGTGTGCGAAAATCATAGTGCAGAAAGAATAGTAGAAAAGTCTAGTTATTTTGATCAAAATATAGATTTTGAAAATTAAATAAAGACACGATGCCCTAAAACACATCGTAATTTTTATTACAGATATTTTTTTAGCCTTAAACCTGTGATTTCATAATGTTGTTAGATATAAAACGAAAAATGCATAATAAAAATTAAGAAAAGAAAGCAACTTTGTCTATCCAATCACGTTTTGGGAAACCAAATTTCACTAAGAAATATTGTCAACAATATAATATAATCTTATTGCATTTAATATTACATGTTTTCTGTAAAAGAAATTGAATTGTGTATCAGCATTTTTAGATTTTTGACCCCTAAGTGGGTTAAGTACCTCGGAGAGCTTCGAGGTAAGGGTCTTCCGATTTTGTTTTTATGCTATTCATTTAATAAATAATAGACAAGTGTTTCAGTGTTTTTGAATTGTCTACTTGGTAGACTCCCTAGGGGGTTTAATAGGTGATGGAAGGTTATATGAAATTCCGCTAATTTCGAAATTAGGATCTTCCAATTTAGTATTTAGGGTAATCAAAATAAATCATTCTCACGAGAAAACTCTCAGTCGCGGGTAAAACCGCAGGGCGGAAAGCTAGTTTTATTCATATGTAGACAAACAAACGATGTTTTTTTTCAGATAGTATACGTATAAACAGTGGCTGTTCAATGATTAAAATATGATTTCCTTGGCAGGGAGCACCGGGTACTAATAGGGGTGACAACTATACTTCTATGGTATTCAGGGTGACCTTGAAAGGAGTTCGCAAGGTGGCAGAGGCGGATGGGTCTACCGAGCACGAGGAACCGTGGGAAGGATCAATCATCTACAAGTGCTTGCCTGACAGCATCCTGCGCCGGGAAGCTTTCAAAAGTGACGAACTCTTCTGCAACGAAGTGGCCTTCTACACGAAGATATGGCCGGCTTTTTCCACTTTCCAAGCTCAGTGGGAGAGAGTAAAGAATCCGTTTAAGGCCATTCCGAAATGTTATCTCGCTCAAAACGACCTGGTGATATTAAAAGACTTGAAGAGAATGGGTTTTGTGATGCCGGACCGCCGTAAGAGCCTCACCATTGAACAGAGCTACTATGTGTTGAAGCAACTGTCACAGTTTCACGCTCTCTCCCTTGCTATGAAATGCGACAACCCTGAAGGGTTCTATGAGCTTATAAACACTAGAAACGGGATTTTCGAAGGTAAGCGCGAGGAATGTTGGTGCGTATCATATTCCTTAAAATAGACAACAATCTTCTAACCGTTCTTCTTGAAGTTTTCTTTATTGCAGAAAACCAAGAATATTACCGGGGCTACTATGTAGAAGCTATCAGGAACGCCATATCGATGGTGGAGGAGGAGTTGGCTGATGCAGACGACAAGGACCGCTACTTGAACAAGCTGAAGGAGTTCTGTGACGAAGAAACCTTCTTCCAAACGATGGTGGATCTGGTAACGGCCAAAGAGCCTCTGGCTGTTATCACTCACGGTGACTGCTGGACAAACAACCTCTTATTCAGATACGTCAACGGAGACATTGCCGAAGTAAGTAAACATTGATGAATAAAATGGGGCGGCTATAAATAGTTTACCAATGATTAGTCAGTCAACGAAGCTGAACAATTTTCACTTGTAGTATTTAAGCATATTTTTTTGTTTGCAGATGTTCATGGTAGACTTTCAAGCGGTGCGTTACGGATCCCCTGCCCTGGACTTGTCGTACATCATCTACTTGTGCCTGGACCACGAGCAGAGGGTGGAGCACCTGGGATCTCTCCTGGAGTACTACGTGGACGAGCTGCATAAGAGGCTGCTGGAGATGAGCGATGAAAGCTCCATCTTTAACTTGAGCTTGAACCGGAACGCATTGCACAAATTGTGAGTCACGTGTTTTTATTTTAATAGAAATTGGTTTGCTCTTGAGTCTAGACACAAGCTCAGGGATATTCGTGACAGAGTTTTGATATTGGAATTCCCAAGCACCGATGGAACACAGCAAGTTGTTTGGCGCTGGACTCCGGTGAGAGGGTGGTCACGAGCCAAGCTTTTCTTTTCAGAGCCTACCACCGCTTTGTTGGGATCGTTGGTTCCGTTTTTGATAGGCACAAAACTAAATTTTTCATTCACCAATGAGGGCTTGTTTAGACCATTCATAAAGGTACGTATTTGTTTAGCGATTTCACGCTGAAAGAAAACATGGGGAGGAATCCCTTACCTCAGTTTAATCTCGTGCGTCTCGGGACGCATATGATATGAGCTGATGATTGTATTAAGGGTTTTGCTGTTTTGCAGACTGCTGGAAGAGTTTAAACGCGGTGGTCGTTTCGCTCTGGGCATCGCACTGGACATGTACCCCATCATGATGTGCGACAGCAGCGAGGCACCCAACCTCTACCAGGAGAAGGTGGGAAAACTTACAAAGATCTGACATTATCAGGGTACTAGTTTTGGGTTCCCGAGTGTTTGTGCAACACACCTCTCTATTCGTTCAATCTTAAACAGATAGGACAGACTGACTGAAACGACTAGACAAAAACCTGCTCAGAACAGTAAAGGACGCAACTGTGTTGTATACTAAGAGTTGAAAGAAAAAGAAAAGTAACATCAGACTTTGGAAGTAGCAACCGCATTTAAACACCAAGACTGGAGGGTTACTGGAGGGCTGACTTCACAAAAGCAGAAAAGTCAGATCACGCTATGGAGACAGCGACCGCATTCAGATACCAAAGGTTTAAAGGTTTGCTCTTCTCACTATAAGAGAAATGTTTAGCCTGTTTTTACAAGAATAGTTACCTCTCCGGGGCAACGAAACTGGCGGTTCAATATACCCCAATACATTAGCTTTAAATACCCCCAAGATGGTACAGAAGCCTCGGTGAGCGAATCCGACTTGCACTTGACCGGTTGTTAATTTTAGTTGCTCCTTATGGTATCCAGCCCCTGTATCAGCAACTGTTTCCGCTCCAGAGACGATCAAGATTCCTCATCATGCAAGGGATTTTTAATATAGTATAATCGACTCTGGCGCAGAAATACTTGATCATATGGAGAATAAATAACACCACAATAATAATGCAACACATGTGAAAAATAATAATACCATTTTCCATCCCTACAAGCAACTGTTCTCGAGCCAGAGCCAATCGAAGCACCCTATACTGAAAATCCTTTTTATACCAATTTTTATTTCTACTGGTTCGATTCCCGAAAGAAGGCCTAATTTGGCCCAGAATGACTAGGTAATGTAATTTAATGAAATATATTTTTTTTAAATCACAGATAATACTATCGTAATCAGACTTAAACATATTAAAATCTTTACGAGGCTTAGATTTAAGGAAAAGGGAATGTAATGGTTAGTAACAGATTTGGATAAATAAATAAAAAGCTGTGGTACTAGGCGGTTTGAAAACTAGTCTAGGCTCAGTATTACTATTTCAACTAATAACTGCCTCCGTAGTCTAGTGGTCAGAGCCATGGGCTTACGATACGGAGGTCCTGGGTTCGATTCCCAGGGTAATCACAAAGTTGATATTTGTCAATTATAAAATACGAAAAAAACGGAATTAAGTGGCAGAACGGAATGTTTCAATAATTTCTGTTAATAATTTAATGAAGTATATGCCCCGTGCCTTTGCATTGACAGGAGAGTGGGTCAGCAGCGCCGTCACATGACGATATGAAGCCGGTGTTCACCGTGAACGCGGAGTGCAGGAGGAAGATGACCGAGCTGGTCATGGAGTTGGTGGACGCTGGGGTCTTGTGAGCACCGCACGTCAGGAGCCGCAAAGCTACGAGAATCGCAGCGCCTCGTAGCACTACGCCGTAGGGGCTCTACGACGGGCAAATTGGCAGTTTCAAATCGGTTAAAAACTTATCGTTATTTAATTTCCTGCTTAATCAACTGGCGTGATAGTTTGTATCATAACTATGATTTTTAGGCAATGCTTAGACGACTAAAGAACCGTCAAAATCGTTTGAAAAACAATCATTATTCAATTTCCTGCCCACCCCCTAAGGATATTATTCCTAATATTATTATATTACTCCATGTTAGGGCAAACCCTATTTTCTTCATATTTCGAAAAAAAAAAGAGTTTATGGCATCGATTCTTGCGACATAATCCTAATTCTAATTCATAGCTAGCGCTGTCACTTTTTACTTTTACATAAGAATAGGATAGCAAATAAACATATGACTTTGACATTCCTAATCTGTCATAACTGCTTATTTGGCGTAAAATAAGGGAACATGCTCTATGCTCAGTTCTTATTTAAAATGTCTTACGTCAAATTAAGAATGTCAAAGTCATGTTAATTTGCAAACCTGTTCTTATGTTTTGTCAAAATTAAGAAACTGACAGTGCTAGCTAAGAGTTAGTTAAGGAATGAAAGGAAAATTGCCGCCATTGTGCAGTTTAATGTTATTTGTAAATTATTACACCCGTACGCAGAAGATAAATCGAAAATTGACTAGTTGGTTAATATATCAGTTATTTGAAATATTTTTTGTACTAATTAGTTTAATAATATTTCGTTTAATCTAAATTAGCTCAAGTAATCGTCATCAAGGATATTTTAAATATATACATACATATAATCACGCTTTTATCCCTAATGGGGTAGGCAGAGCGTAAACGACCTAAACAAAGGCCGTTCCGCCGCGTCTGACAAAGTCTTGAGGGCCATTCAAGAAAGATTTGTACGTATATTGCTGTAGTGACAGGTTGTCAGCCCATCGCCTAAACTACAATATACTGAAACCCTCAGATCCCTTAGCTGGTTTTTACAGCATGCTCGGGAAGAAATGCAGCTGGCACATTCTATGTTTTTCTCTCACTCCCAGTCCAGCATGGAAGATATATTTTGAATACCTTTATTATTAAGCACACATTATGGCTTAACATTAGCTAGTTTAAAACTATTGATTATTTTATTACAATTTTATATCCCAATTTATTTCGTTGCTGTAAAAACGAGCAAATTTTTGTGTTTGACTAAATGTAAGTAGTTAAAACTAATAGGGAGTCCCACCGTACCACCAGGGGCAGTGTGAGTGGTATGGTGGGTCCGGAGGGAATTCCCTGTTGTACCTACCAGGGTATTATTTTATGACATAGCTTATCATTATCATAATGAAATACTTTAATTAAGGAATTAATTTAAGAAAGAAAACTAAATAAATTCGTAGAAATTACATTTCATTGTTTTCGTTCAGTAATAATAAACGCATAAAATAAAACATTGTATTAAATCCTTTTAATATGTTCGAGTAAAGAGACGAATACAGCGTTGTTTTTCTTATCGAAGCCTAAGAAAATAAAAATTATTATTTTCTTACATATAAAAAATCAGATCATTTTATCTAGGCAGGGACCAAATGTCTTTGTTTAATAATATTTGAATATCTTACAGCTATATTAATTTAATTATGAATTTGTAGAGATAGAATATTTAATGACTTTTTGATACCCTGAGTCTCGTGGGAAGAATCAACTTACGACCATGACCTATTTATCATTAGCACATTTCTATACAGGGTAAAAAAATTCAGACCGCTCTTCCAGGGGAATGACCCTAAATTATGAAGATAGCATATTTTACTCAACTCTTTATAAAAAAATCAAAAGGAAGCAAAACAGTATTCTTAGATTTTTAATGGTTTCCTGACCCGGGATCAAAGCTGCTAAAATTATCGAAAAACACTTTGTTTTTATAATTCCAATATATAGCTCATTTTATGTGGAACCATTTGTTCAAACGCACATTGCATATTAAATTTGAGGAAGATTATGAAATTTTAAATCTAAGCACTATCAATACCCAAATAGTTTACAATTAAAAAAAATGTTTTAATAACAACATTTCATAGCCTTCCTTGAATTTTAAACTAAATGTTTTTGAAAATATTTGATCCTCATAATTAACCCTCTTCTCTAATAACTTTTTGAACATCCTCCTGGTTGCTGGACGTCTACCGCCTCATCCGCAAGTAAGGATATTTGCTTTCTTTGGTTGAAGTTTTATCCGTACTTTGGCTTTTGAGTCTGTCTTGCCACCGCTTAAGTATGTGTTCCTTTTCGTCTTTTACTACGTCGTCTATTGGTTTGGCTACTTCTTGCACTTGTTCGACGGGATACGAGACTTGGACGTCCAGTTTGGACGGCCTGATGACTTGCGTCTCCGCAACCACTTCCGTCGGACTGTCAGACTTTTTGTCTTCTTTGGGCGAGCTCGTGGTGTCTGTGTTTCTTTTGTATCGTCTGGTCCTCCTGGCCGCGGAGAACCTGTCGAATTGCCCATCGCCGAGTATCTCCTGAAACAGGTCCTTTATTTCACTCACGACCTTGTCGCTTTTAAAGACGGCTGGAACTTTCTGCACGGTTCAGTCTCTAGAGGTGGATTGAACATTTTTCTTTGGACTGGAGCAGTTTGGATGTTATCTAAATTGATTTTAGCTCTTTTGGATTTGATCTTGTCTGGCTGGTAATCTGGATGTCGGGTAATTTGCGTTTCTCCTCCATGGTGATGGAGACCAGTGGTACTGGGGAGTCTATTTGTTGCCGGGAGCGCTGTCTTCTCATTTGCTGCAATTCTTTGTTCACCACCGTCTTCCTCCACGGAACTCTGTTGTATTTCGTTTGCGGTTGAACATCTGTGTACAGAGGAAAGGAATATTACCTTCAAGGATATGCAGCGATAGAAACAGGGCGGGGCTAAAGTAATCACACGTTGTTTTTATTAAAATGATATTATGATAATCTTAGGTCATGCTAATAAATACGTTTATTTAATCTATTAAAATCGAGAAATATATGTCCCACTATAAACATAAATTTAAAAGTGGAAGTCAAGTTCTTGGTGGTCTTGGTGCGTGAATCTCACAATTAGTAGTGCGATCTAAAATGGGAGCCATTTCTCTACGGTTTATTATAGTAAATCTTAGCTCTTCAATAATTTTCATTTCATGTGACTTTGTCGTTGTAGAGAATAATTTGACCTGTCACCTACAACGCCACTATTTAGTGGGTTTAAAAATCAACCCACAACGAAGTGAAAGAGAGATAAAACAGTGTAGAAAATGTCGTTGAACGTAGGGACCTGAATATGTTTAAACAATACCGTTATTACCTAATACGTGTATAAGTGATTTTGAAGTCAAAGTCAAATCATTTATTTCCAAATAGATTCCTAAGAACACTTTTAGAAAGTCACACGCAAGTCTATTACAAAGAAAAATAAATTATATCTGTGTCACAAAACAAATAAAACTATATCACAATAAAGAAGACCCATGAGAAACTCGCACTTTGCGCCCCCCCCTTCGTTTTATGAAAATTCCACCCCCAAAGGGATAAAAAAAGGAATGAAGTTGTGTATGAAATGTGGTTGAACCAAGGGGCTTAATTTTTTGCAATCAGTTACCTTATACCAAGATGTCATTCACTAATCCAGTTACCTCCCCTAAGGCGGTTAAAAAGGGGTTAAAAGTTTGTAAGAAAGTTAAAAAGTAGTCTTAATTTTAAATTTAGGAAGATCCTTACTTTAATTATGTTTTAAGGCTAATGAATGATGATTGAAAAAAGAGATTAGGTGTATCAGTTATTTTGGTAACTTCACACCTAAAAGGATGAAAAAGAGGATGAAATTGTACTAAAAAACTAGTAAGACCTTGAACTGTGTGGTAAGGAACCTAATGAAGTGAGAGAAGATAAATCCTTTCCCAATGAGGTTAAAAAAGCGAAAAGTAGTAGATCCAGGGCATTGAAATTGTGCACATAGGTACCTACGTACCATATACCAGATGTAAGAGACAGCATCCCGCATTCTAATAAGGGGTTTGCTCAGTTAACAACACTGACTAATTATCAGCAGTTTTTTTTTTCAGGAAGTGCAAAAACATATTATTAGCTTTTCCATACAAATTGACCGATCGAGGTGAACATTTTGTATGGAAAACCCATGTATTTTTCACTACCTGGAAAAAATCCCTGCAGATTGTTAATCAGTGTCGTTGACTGAGCAACCCCTATCAGTTTGCGGCATGTTGTTCCTTACACCTGGTATAGTAATGGAGTAGACATCCACTAATAAATGATTTTCAGAGAAATGAAGTAACGCTGCAATATAGAATGTAGAACTGACCTGTTTGAGAATAGCGTAGAAGACGTCCAAATGTGAGTTGTGGTTGATTTATCTTGACATGCGCTCCTCATAGCTTTCGCGCTGATACTCTTAGACGTCCAGGTGCACGCCCAGGTCAGAGTTGCGATAGTGAGTGACGTCATATCTGCAATGTAGAATGGAGAACTAATCTGTTTAAGAATATTGTATAAGACGTCTAGATGTGAGTTGAGATTAATGATTCCAGGTCTCTGCCCCTCGTTACTCTCGCGCTGCTAGTCAAAATCGTCCATCTGCACGCCCAGGTCGGGGTAGCAAGTGACGTCTGCTCTGCAATATAGAATGTAGAACTGACCTGTTTGAGAATAGCGTGGAAGACGTCCAGATGTTAAATGAGGTTGATGCCTCCAAGACCCTATGCCTTGTCGCTCAAGCACTGCTCAATAATGACGTTTTGCTGCACGCCCAGGTTAGGGTGGCAAGTGACTTAATTTCTGAAATAAAGAATGTAGAACTGACCTGTTTGAAAATAGCGTAGAAGACGTCCAGATAAATTAAGATTGATGATTCTAAGGACCCTGCTCCTCGTAACTTTCGCGCTGCTCCTCAAAAACTTCCAGCTGAAAGCCCAGGTCTAGTTGGAGAGTGACGTCAGCTCTGCCATATCGAATGTCGATATGACCTGTTTTATAATAGTGTAGAAGACGTCCAAATGTGAGTTGAGTATGATGCTTCTAGAAAAGTGCGCCTCATCGCTCTCGCGCTGCTCCTCATAAACATCTAGTTGCAAGTCCAGGTCAGAGTGGCGAGTGACGTCAGCTCTGCAAAATAGAATTGATAGCTTATCTGTTTGAACATAGCGTAGAAAACAACCAGATGTGAGTTGAGGTTGATGCCTCCAAGACCCTGCTGCGCCTTGTCGCTATCGCGCTGCTCCTCAAAGACGTCCAGCTGCAAGCCCAGGTTAGGGTTTGCTATGGCCAGTGCCTTGTATCTGCATTATTGGTAGTAGAACATACCTGATTGAGGACAGCGTAGAATACGTCCAGATGCAAGTCCAGGTCAGGGTTGCGAGTGACGTCAGCTCTACAATAAATAATGTAGTACTGACATATAAATGTGAGTTGAGATCGATGATTTCAGGACCCTGCGCCTCGATACTCTCGCGCTGCTCTTCAAAGTCTTCCAGCTGTACGCCCAGGTTGGGTTGGCGAGTTACGTCATGTGTGCCATTAAAATAAAGAACAGACCTGTTTGAGAATATATAGCATTCAATAAATACGTCCAGATGTGAGTTGAGGTTGAATCCTCCAGGGCCCTGCTTCTTGTCGCTTTCACGCTGCACATCGAAAGCCTCCAGCTGCAAGCCCAGGTCAGGGTTGCGAGTGACGTCAGCTCTGCAATATAGAATGTAGAACTGACCTGTTTGAGAATAGCGTAGAAGATATCCAAATGTTAGTTGAGGTTGATGCTGCTAGGAAAGTTTGCAAGTTCAGGTCAGGATTACGAGTGACGTCAGCTCTGCAATATAGAATGTAGAACTGACCTGTTTGAGAATAGCGTATAAGACTTCGCACTGCACCTCAGAAACGTCTAGCTGCACGCCCAGGTCAGGGCCGCGAGAAACGTCAGCTCTGTAATACAGAATGTAGAACTGAACTGTTTGAGAATAGCGTAGAAGACGTCGAAATGAGTTAAGATTGATGATAACAGGACCCTGTACTTCATCGCTTTCGCGTTGCTTTTCAAAGACGTCCAGCTGCACGCTTAGGGTACGATGGCCAGTGACGTTATGACTGAAAAATAGAATGTACAACAGACCTGTTTGAGGATAGCTTAGAAAACTTCCGAATGTGAGTTGAGAATAATGCCTCCTGAATCCTGTGCCTCGTCGCTCAGACGCTGCTCTTCAAAGTCGTCTAGCTGTGCGCCCAGGTCAGGGTGGCGATTGACTTAATATCTGCAATAAAGTATGTAGCACTAACCTGTTTGAGAATAGCGTAGAAGACGTCCAAATGTGAGTTGTGGTTGATTTTTCTAGGACTGTGCTCCTCATAGCTCTCGCGCTGCTACATATTATATCAGATAAACGTTGCGTACTTCCATTATCAAAATCTAAAGCGCTTGCGCATTTTAAATTGTATTTTTTTTACAATTTAGATGTCCCACATAAGCTTCCTCCACCGCTAATGAGTAAACATTCATAAATATTTTATTATTTAAATTGTCGAAACTTCAAAACCCAATAAGCCTCCATGACGCTTCAGTAAAAACAAATTTAGCATCACGGCGTGCCGTACTATAAGTGAACTACAATTTTGAATTAATAACCGAATTTACAATCTCAATTAATGCAGGTTAGTAGGTAGGCAGATAATTGATGCTGAGATCTTGTTACTTACTTAGCGAACGTCGTGTAGGGGACAGCTCGCAAACTGATAGGGGTTGCTCATCGCTAAGTGCGCGTAAGGTGACGCATGTGTGATGTAGGCAATGCAAAAAACATAGACACCGGGATGAGCGCAACCTTACGCGCAGTAAGTGATGCCTGAATTGCTGCATCGAAATTAAGCAACTTTCGCGATGTTTTTTTCCAGTAAGAAAAATATTTAAAAAACAATATTTTTTTTAATTCCTAGAAGAATGTCTGTGTTAAAATGGTTTAGTTCAATTTCTTTCAGTTTGCAGAACGATATATTACAAAAAATGATGAGGCAGTTGCGAAACAGCGCCGCCTGGTAGTCAGATGATGAAAGCGACAGCAAATATGAGATCTCTTACCAATAAACTCATTTCTGACGCGGAAGCCGTCGGGCATAGATAATAAGGCAGCTGATGG
Source organism: Scrobipalpa costella (assembly GCA_949820665.1). Classification (NCBI taxonomy): domain Eukaryota; kingdom Metazoa; phylum Arthropoda; class Insecta; order Lepidoptera; family Gelechiidae; genus Scrobipalpa; species Scrobipalpa costella. The sequence goes on from OX463295.1 coordinate 927,943, forward strand.
ACGCCACCAGCGTCGTCTGGTTGTCAGTAGTAAAAGCATTCTTCAGCTTATCCACCACCTCGCTCAGGCGGTATCGCTCACCTTTCAGGGCCTGAAGGGTTAAAGACACAAAAAAATAATGAAGCAACATAGAGAAGATAAAACGATTTAACAAATTTAAAGCGTTGTCAGTTGAAAAATATTATTTTACTTATCGAAAAATCATCCATATAGATCTTATTTAGACCCAAAGCGTAAGAGATCATGAAGTTAGCGGAAGAGTTGATTCAGTTATTCTATTATTATTAGCGTTATTACTGTCGTGCAAATTTAACTTTATCAGCACAAAAAGTTGTCATAGCATTTTGAGTGGCTGCCCATAGGTCTTCTGACACAATCATCTTATCTGTAAGGCAAAATTTACACACATATTTGGTGCGATAGGAACTAACTAACCATAACCGATGGACCTGGCGTATGCTTTAAAAGCTAAGGCAACTGCTAGACTGAACTCCTTCTTAAGGTCATGTCTTGTCCACTGCTTGGATCTAGTTTCCGACTTTGTTTATTTCATTTTTTCCGGTTTTTCCAGACCGCTGGCCTACGCTTCCTACTTAATGACTGGCGCGGCGGGTGAGATACCTGGGGCTGGGCTCCACGATGTAGTCCAGCCCCAGGATGCTGCGCAGCATCAGGGCATTGGTTACCTGCTTCTTGACTGGCGCGGCGGGCGAGGTGAGCGCGACGGCCAGTTTACCCGCGTACTCGTCGTGCTCCACGATGCAGTCCAGCCCCAGGATGCTGTGCAGCATCAGGGCTGGTTACCTGCTTCTTGACTGGCGCGGTGGGCGAGGTGAGCGCGGCGGCCAGTTTTCCCGCGTACTCGGCATGCTCCACGATGTTGTCCAGGCCCACGCGGCTCTCCATCCTGCAACCCTGGAAATGAAAACAGAACGGGAATGAACGTGTGAACTTTTATGTTTCCATGAGTCGAAAGTTACTTAATTTGACTTAAGACAGTGTATATTACTATGTGTCCCGAAAACTGAAAAAGGGTGTCCACAGTAGAATACTCCTAGCAAAAAATGCATGAAACTTTGTTCTGTAAACTATTAGAGAAGATAGACCTTGCTATAGCGACGTACCTAGTGAAACATACGCAGGATTATGATAAATGATAATATTAATGTTTCCACTAAATTACACACAAGGCATAAATAAGTGACTCCCTGCTTCTCAGTAATAACACAATGCAACGCAACGTTTCTTACATTAGTTACCATACTTACATACCTTTACCACGCGACCTCATGTTAGTGAAATAATCAATGTGTTAACCTTCAATTTATGGAACATCATTCTTAAATATAAGGGTAAGAAATGATTCTAAGTTTTATCATCAAAGAAGTGCCTTTCATATAAAATGCCCGATATTGTAGAGACAGAATGAGTTACATTTAACGTGTCACAATATTTCCTTTTTTCATTCAACAGATAAACAGAGCTATTTAAAACTTGTGCCATGTCATACCAAGAAGAATATTATGATTTATTAATCTAAAACAGCTAAAAAACCGGTGAATGGACAAGAACAAGAACAGCCGAGAACAAGTTTACATGTTATAAGTTTTAGGTTTTAATCTATTAATTTTAACTTAACCTACTTGTATTTTCCCAAACCTTCCGTATTATTTAGTCCTTTCAATAGATATGTTTTCCTTTAAACACTTATTAGCTTTTAGTTGTACTAGCTTCTGCTAGCCCTGCTAATAAAAATATTAATGAAAACATAATTGTAGATTTTCTTCTCTCGAGTACGTTTTTCTAATCAACGTTTAACATGTATGTATAGCGTGGGTTTATTACCCACGCTATACATACATGTTAAAAAAATATGTTTTTTTTACAATATTTCTAGGTATAAGCTTGCTTGGTGTACAGTGCTGTATAAGAGGTTAGGTTATGTATTTAATATGCAACAATACCTTTTTGACATACACCAGGAGCACTTAGCACACACTTATCACATTATTTTTACAGGGTACGCAGTTTCTTACCGTAATTATTCGAATATATTTTTATTATACATTTTCCTTCCCTTATTCTATTTTTGAATTATTTCACTAACCACTCCGGCCAGCGTTTCGTTTTTGTTTTTCTTATTAATCAACTGGTCATTTGGTGACCTTGTTGCTACTCAAACTGGGAGCTGTATCGATTGAGACCTTGGGGTGGCGACCCTCCGCCGGATCAGTGGCTCGCTACAGGGAGGGAGGTTATTACTGTGCAGCAGGTATTATTATCTTCTTCTTGTGGAGTCCATGGCAATCAAAGTTTATTATGACTCGTCAATAAATGGTTAGACTAAAATGTTCGCCAAAGAACCTTTATATTTCGTGCAATTTCAGGGGCAGCTTTTAAGTTTTTTCGTGGAAGTAAGTTTCCTGCCGAAAAATCAGCTCTGATCGTTGAGCTATTTATATACCAGTGTCATATATCAAAAAATTACACCCCACAAACCGTCTAATTATTTTTATTGTTTACGGCAAGTTACTTTATCCTATTTATGGAAAAATACCTATTACAAAATTAACTGACACATGCTACTCAGTAAAACATCTTTTCACTGTGTATGTTTTACCGGTTGTCCATCGTTACCCCTTCTGTTAAGAAACCCTGATTTCATTCATAGCTACACAATACACAGGTTTTATATCAAATTATACATCTATATTACGACCCACTTCAATTGAATAAAATATATACAGACCATAAAAAGGACCGTAGTAAAAATGAAAGATACCCAATGACAGTGTGTTACTCGCTAATACATTTACTTTTAGGTAGGTGTATGCACACCTACTAATTTCTTTATATTAAAAATTTAATAATAACGTCATTAATTTATTAAATAATCTTATTATTTTTTGCCGTGCTGAACTGAATGAGAGAAAATCATAGGATAAGCCAGCTGCATTTCCTCCGGAGCATGCTGTAAAAACCAGCTAAGGAAACTGAGGGTTTCAGTTTAATAAAGTATAGGCGATGGTCTGACAACCTGTCACTACAGCAATATACCTACAAATCTATCTTTAATAACCTTCTTATTAAAGGTCGTTAACGCTCTGTTTACCCCATTAGGGGAAAGGCGTATTCATATGTATGTATTGATAGGCACATTAGGCAGGCGCATAGAATCTTAAGATATGCAATTTTATGGTATTTATATGGGTATTTAAATTGTTATTTTGTACCTACCTAATGGTCCATTACCTAAGATTTTTATATCCTGTATATGACAGTACTGATAAATTAATTATAGATGACATCGCATATTATATCTAAGATGATGGAGAGGAAATATGACAGATACAAACGAATGAGAAAACAGGCTCGTATTTATACATGTGTAGTAAATAACTACTTTTGTATGCTTGCTCTACGAGTTAAGTTATCTAAGTAGTATTAAAACACAATAAAATAATTATAGTTATAGTAAAATAACTATTTACTTTGTGACATATTAAAATAACTATTTTGGCATTTATTGAAATGATAATTATTAAAGGTATTTACTTTACTTAATACCTTAGACTTATTTGTATCCTGAGATTTTGTCTATGTAACACTTAACAAAGTCCCATCGAAAACTATTAAAAATCAACTTTGAGCCGACTACCTACCCCTTAAGTACAGTTGTGTGATTAAATAAAGCCGATGTCCTTCTCCAGATGACCATCTATCACTATACCAATTTTAATCAAAATCCATTTAGCCGTTAATTCGTAAAAGAGCAACATGACAAACAAACAGACAGACAGATAGAGTTACTATCGCATTTATATATTGGTATGGACGTAGCAAATAATTATTTATATAACAATACAATTATCATAATTTTCTGATATAGTTCTTTTATATCACTAACGATTAATTATGTTACTTAATTCACCCAAGCCCGATGGTGTAGTGGATAGGGCCGCTGCCTCCTGAGCGGGAGGTCGTGGTTCGAATCCCACCACGTACCAATGTGTTTTTCGGTTTTCGATTTTCATATGTACGTTTATTCGGTGCTTTTTCCGTGCTTCGGAAGGCACGTTAAGCCGTTGGTCCCGGTTAATATCGTTTAATACCATAGATATTAGTCGTTTAGCCATGACAGAGGCCAATGCTAAGCATTGGCGGCTTGAAAAACTCTGACCTAATCTAGGATTGGGTCTGGTTTCCCTTCTGGGTTGCGGAGGTCAGATGGCAGTCGGTCTGTGTAAAAACCAGTACCCTCGTTCAATCCCCTAGATTAGGTAGCCAACCCCGTGAGATACGGGATAAGGCTAGGGAGATGATGACTTAATTCACCCAAGCAGTATGATGTGATCTGTGGCCGCGCTTTATGCATGCATATGCTGACGGCTTAAAAATACTGTAATAAAATATTGTAGAGAGTGGCATGTCCAAGTTCGAGCTTGGACCTTATACTGCGGTGAAATAATCTCACCAGCGAGTTGTAATATTTGGAACAGCGACATCTAGACGCACTAGGGTGCCTAAAAGGCCTACAGTTCTGCACCCCTTACCAAATGACGCTTTGAAACAAATTAAGCTTTATCGATTTCAGTTAACAGTGACGTCAATGGCACTGCATTCAAAATTTATCCAAGCAAGGGCTTTTAAAAGTTATCCAAGTAAGTATTAATTATATATTTCTAGCACTGAGCTATAAATACGCAGGAAATTAAATCAATAGGTACCTAAGGGCCGTATTTGTAATCAGCTCTCATGAGTGATAACGAGTTTGAGTTCGTATCAGAAACGTCATTTCAGTACAAACTTGCCTGTCAAATTAATACCTAATATTGCTCTTAAATTTGATATCGCTTCATAAATACGACCCTAATAAATGTTTCATTCTTGTCGCTGTGGAAATTCAAACTGTTATTTAACTACTTTTTCTACGAAACGGATCAATGTAATCAAGAATACAGACCACGCAAGCAATGATAGCAAGCAGCATCATAGCACAGAAAACTAACGCGCTTATAAGTATTAGGTGACTATACTGACCATAGCCCCATTACAACACCTGATACTAAACAAAATTTCCATGCTGGACTGGGAGCGAGAGGAAAACATAGAATGTGTCAGCTGCATTTCCTCCTGGGCATGCTAATAAAACCAATTTAGGGATTCGAGGGAAATAGTATATTACAATTTAGGCGTTGGGCTGACAACCTGTCACTACAGCAACATACCTAGAAATCTATCTTTAATAACCTTAAAAACTTGTCCGACGTGGCGGAACGACCGTTGTTTACCCCATTAGGGATAAGGGCGTGATTATATGTATGTATGTCTTACTAGACTAGGCATAGGCAGTTCCACAGTGCTATCATCGGCGAACAGAACCATCAAACCGTCAGTAACCATGAATGTAATGTCGATTATAAAAGCTAAAAACTACGTATTTCCTAATGAGGAAATACATTAAACCGCGGGTGAAACCGTAGGGCGGAAAGCAAGTATTTCATAATATATGAAGTGGCTGGGTGGTATAAATCCACTGCCACTTTAAAAAATTCCCATAAATATAATATCATATCTATTATTATTATTATTCATATCATATCAAGCACGCCTTTATATGCAACTGAGGAAAGCACGTCGATACCGCGTTTTAAAAACCTAGTAGCGCCATCTGTCGTTACGTCACGGTAAACTTTTTTCGATATGAAGACCGCTGAAGGGGAAATTGCATTTACTTATTTATGTTAACTAGGTAGTGGTAGGTATTATTACAAACACAAATATCTTTAATAACAAATTTATGAACATGCTGGACTGGGAATGCGAAAAAAACATAGAATGCAATTCGAGTTGAGTTGATATTTCAATCTGAGTTTAAAGTTAACATCCTTAATTATATTATTACGGTATTTTTATTAATAAGTCAATTACAAAATGTGACAATTAATCTTAATCACAATGTCAAAACTTAAAACTAAAACCTACTCAGTCAAGTAGACCGCCCCGAATCGTACCCGGTGGGAAGGTACCCATCACGCTGGCAGCATTCCCTCGTTGGATAGCCAACGAGATGTGCTGTACCAGATACGACTCGGCGCGGGGGTCTGATCCGTTTCGTTTTAACCGCCGCCCCAGTTCCTTAATAAAAATAAATAACATACTTACTTATTATTACTATGTTTTTCGAAGTTTTCTCTATTTGAAGGTGAAACACATACATTCTAGGGGCACTATGACGATCTGTCAAAAATATCTAGGATGGTAGCTGCGTAACTACCTACTCTACACTGTAGCACTGCAGCAATTTATATTCATACTAGCGGCCCGCCCCGGCTTCGCAAAGGTAAACTTAAATGCCGAAGGTATGAAGGAAGTATGTCAAAACCATGGCAAAACATCCAAAAGAATTGGTTTACTATTCATACCTAAAGTGCGGAGTGGGACCGACCTGCCCTCATAACATCAGTGCGGCGGCCAGAGTGCCGCAGATATTTTTAGATTCCGCGTCAGTTTATACGTTTAATATCTTCTAAATTAATTAACGAAATTACATAGCGTGACAGACAATTATATTCTACACTTAATTTCCAAGCTTGTTAACATGTTAATGTATAAAACCATTTCCAATTTCCATTCAAACCCCTTACCAAATTTTTTGTATTCAGCATAAACAATTCTTTTCTTCCGCCTAAAAAGTATTTGGTTGTTATTAAAAATCAGGTTACTACGCTACATCAAGTCTCAAATTTCAATTAATTTCTACCAACTTTGGGATGGAAGATTGCAGGTGAAAAGAAACACGATTACTTGTATAACAAAATATAGATACCACGCTTTATTTAAATATAAGTTCTTTGCACTAGCCTAAACTTGCAATTAAAGGGGACATTGAGAAAATAAATAAGGCTTTTGTTTACAAAGAGAGACGGTTTGTAATGTTCAGCTCCTTCAGAATGAAATCATTAGCTCTGAAGTTGGTCTAGGGTATTTTTAGTATTTTCCTCCAGCAACACACTTCAAAGCTTCAAGTATCTGCACTATCGACTTCGCAGGCGCCATGTTTCAGCGTCACGCCCCATACACAATGATTGAGATAAGCAAGTTCTTAGTTTGACGACGTATGCTTCGATTTTTCCTGTTTTCTCAACTTCTCAAGATTCGTTTTTGTCGAAGCGCTTTTAGCCAAAGCGGCTCTTCGAAGTAATATACACAAATAATGAACTGAACTTTGAAATTTATACGTAGTATTTATTTTGTTTTACATAAAAGATTCCATCTTTTATTTTTTAAAAAAAGATAGTTGTTTAATCATAATTTTCTCAGTGATCCGAGACAAATAGAACAATCAAAGAGTAGAGAAACAGTAAGAACATTCAACAAGACAAATGTCAAATGCACTGAGCATAAAATCACTACGTTTTAGTCAAATGTATCAAAAACACAACACTATGGACCGAAGCATAGCTATGAACAGTCGTTGGCAATGTCCCAAAAGAGGTCACAGCTTAACAAATCGCTGAAAAAGGTGACGTGCTTGATAAAAGTATAAATTTTTCCTAGAGACTAACTTTAGGTAGGTACATAGCAACACACATGCAAAAGTTCACCTCGATCGAATAAACTTTTTTTATATGTATTGGCAGCTATTTTCCAATACAACAAACTTCTATCCTCCACTTTCACCCCTTTACGGGTGAATTAGTCAAAAAAGCTTAAACAAGTGTCCAAAAATTATTTAATCGGTAGCCTTAATAGAAAACTAGAGACCATTAAATTAAAAAACGGACATGCAAAGAAAAATAATCCCGTTTGTCACACCTTTACATTATTTTTGTCTACATTAAAAATTGGAAGATGATATTTTACAAGTCCTGTATATCTGTTATAGTGTGGTAATAATCGAACGTTAAGAATGTCGGTTGTATGTTAATAAGATCTTATTACTAAAGAACAGATTTTGTATGACTGGACACAACATTTTTAATGAAAGCTTTGGTTGATATTATTTACATCAGGGATAAACAAAACAATTGTATAATTTTGTCTAGCAATTTCACAATTCAGTGCTATTTTGCTATCATGGAGCCCAAAAAGATTTATATAATTAAACGAAACCTACCTACTACAGGTACTGCTTTACCAAACGCACCAATATTACAGACAGAAAACACATTCCTCAAACTTAGTTTTGCCATGACATGCCCTGGTTCAGTCACAGTTACTGTCAGTAGGATTTTACTTACTGCGTAGGTAAGTTTTTGGTTTGGTAGTTTTTGTGATGGGTTTTGCAGACAAAACCGGAAGATAGAACAGTCAAGCCAAATCAGTCAAATATATAATAATAATAATAAAGATTTTTATTCAAGTAACCAGGACTCATAATATTAGTAAAACTTATAACTATGTTAGAAAAATGAGAGATATTAGATAGTTATATAATAAAATAACAGTATGATAAGTCACCGCTGCCCCATTCCGCTTGAAATAGTGCAACAATGACTCAGATACTGACAGTCGAGCCTACTCCCGATCATGTTCAGGATGCTGTTGGTGCTACCCCGTATTCTGCGCACCAGGGATCCGCACCTTTTTCGCATTGTTGCGTAGAAACAGTCTACCCTCGCGTCCGCAAACATCCCTGATGCGCTACAGAATCGAGGCAGCCTCAACAACACCCTGAACGCATTGTTATATTGGACCCGGAGGGCATTATAGGATTTTTGAGTATATCTAGCCCACAGGCTGCAGGTATAGAATGATGTGCAGTAAGATCTGAAGAGAGTAATTTTAACTCTTTCTGAGCACCTTGCAAACCTGCGAGCCAGCATGTTCGCTCTCACCGACAATGCCCTCCGTTCCCTTTCGATATCAGCATCGTCCTTGAGGTCAGGGGTCAATATGTGGCCAAGATATTTAAAAGTATAAACTCTAGCTAGCTCACATTTATTGAGAAAAACAGGTGGAAATGAGTCTATACGATTTTTACCTGCCTCAAAGACCATAAACTGACTCTTTTTAACATTATACATGAGACCATGTTTCTCAGCGTATTTCTCACATACGGCTACAAGCTTTCTTAGCCCACACACTGACGCGCTCAGCAACACCATGTCATCCGACTCTGGTGCTGCTGAGCTCGACAATCAGCTCATTCACATACAGGTTGAAGAGCGTAGGTGAACTCAACCCCCCCTGCCTCACCCCGCACTCCAATCCGTATGGTTTTGACAACGCTCCCTCCCATCTTACATTGTTGACCTGGTTTCCATACCAAAATTTAAAGATGTTTATTAATTCTGTCGGTAGGTTAGCTTTTTCAAGTTTTGACCATAATAAATCATAGGAAACCAGGTCAAACGCCTTGGAGAGATCGAGGAAACAGGCAAAAATTGGCGTCTTACGCACAGTATAGTAATTAATAGCATGCTTAAGACACAGCACAGCACTCTCGGTTGATAGTCCTGGCCGAAACCCGAACTGATTATCATATGGAGTGACGTAATTATTTAGCTGTGTATTAAGCAAGCCATCAAACACTTTTGAAACAACAGTAGCTAAGGAAATAGGCCTATAATTACTCTTATCCGCGAGATCGCCAGTTTTGTTTTTAACTATAGGCACTACCACCGTTCGCAACATGTCGCTCGGCATATAACTGTGCCCTAAGCACAAATTGTACAGCATGAACAATACTCTCGGTAAGTGCGGGCCGGCAAACTTCAGGTGCTCTATACTGAGCCCATCATGGCCGGGGGATTTACCTCTAGACATTTTTTTAATAGTTAATGCTATATCTTTTGATGTAAAATAAATTTTCTTGTCCATGATGGCCTCAGTGTTAAGTTCCGATCGGGAGGGCCCTAAAGAAGACCTTACAAAAAAGTGTTCCACGAACAAATTAGCAATCTGCTCCGGTTCGCTCACACCGCCCACGCTCACAGGAAGGCTTGGTTTACATTGCAACCTATTTGTGTGCTTCCAAAAGGATCTAAAATCATTTTTCGCGTGACTAGATGTTAATAGGTCCATTTTAATTTGATTTTCATGGTCTTGGGACCATTTTAAACGGGATTTAAATATCTTTCTGGACTCACGCATCTCCTCATAAAGTCTTCCAGCGCTTGGTTTACCGCACAACATCCAGGTATGGAACTTCAACCTAGCCTCAGTGTGAGCCCCTGCTATGTGTTTATTCCAGCCCGGAATCTTCTTTTTCTTTGCGCGTTTATTAATATATCGACCGACCGTAGCAGACTGACCAATTGCAATGATAATATCTTTATACAATTGGTCTATTATTAATCTGTGACTTGTATCAGTACATAAATTATCGCTACAGTTGCGCAGTTCGTATGGGAAGTCAATAAGTCTGAGCCTGTCATGACATTCTTTTTGGTAAGTGTCTATTTCTTGTGGGCTCCTTTCTCCCCATACAACCTTGCTACGAAGAACAGAACAATCATTTTTTTTGATAATATAACATTCAAATTGCATTCCAAGACTAAAGGGAAATGATCCGACCATAATATGTCGTAAAAAACGTACACTTTTTTAACAGAGTCCATTGCCGCTTTAGTAACTAAACAATGATCAAGCCACCGCTTTGACCCGTTAGATTCACTTATGAATGTATACGTATTAGATGATAGACCTAGTTTTTCTATGTCAATACATGACCACTCTTGCTCCAAACAAAAGTCTAACAACTCGTGGTAAAACATATAGGGCCCATGGTAAGAACATTATGATGACAACAATTTTGATTCAAAATTTTTTATGGTTGGAATACCAAATGACGTCCAGTGGCATAAGCGGGGACAATGGCATGTCAGAAGTTATTCTAAAGTAAGAAAATAAGAAACTTAGGGCCCAGCTTTGAAGGAACACTGACAAAATGTCTTGCGTACGTACTCAGTGACAGTGAGTATTGCACAGTCTGCGTTCATAGAACATATAGGTGTATAGATTATCATGCTATTCTTTGTTGTGCCTAATAAGCTGTGCAACTAAATTAGAGACTAAATTTTGACTCTAGGATATGTACAAGTATTTTATTGAATAAAATTGACATGTAAAGCTCTCTGTCACAATAATATGTAAAATGCCGCGCTACATGCGTACATATACTGACGCCCCAAAAATTAAGTCCGACGATCTAAGTTCAAGCTTGGACCTTTACAGCAGTAAAATAATCTCACCCGCGAGTTGTAATAATTGGAACAGCGAAATCTAGACGCACTAGAGAGCCTAAAAGGACTGCGTTCTGCACCCCTTATTTAAGGACCTAACTTTGAAACAAATTAAGTTTTATCGATTTTAGTTTACAGATGTCAATCGTAATGCGTTTGAAATTTATCAAAGCAAGGGCTTTTCAAATTTATCCAAGTAAGTATTAATTGCATATAGAAATGAATTTATAGCATTTACCAAAATGTTTCATTCTTGTCGCTGTGGAAGTCCAAACTGTTATTTAACATTTTTTTCAATGCAACGGATCAATGCAATCAAGAATACGGACCACGCAAGCAATGATAGCAAGCACCATCATAGAACATAAAACTATCTCCTTCATAAGTAATTGGTGACCATACTGACCATAGGCTAATTACAACACCTGACACTAGACTCCATACTTCCATGTTCGACTGGGAGCAAAAGAAAAACATAGAATATGCCAACTGCATTTCCTCCTGGGCATGCTGTTAAAACCAGTTCAGGGATGCGAGGGTTTCTGTATATTGCAATTAAGGCGATGGGCTGACAACCTGTCACTACAGCAATATACCTACAAATCTATCTTTAATAACCCTCAAAACTTTGTGAGCTGTCCAGACCTAGACTAGACCCTACTGGAATAGTAGAGTGCGTTGCAAATCGTTAGACCTATAGTGAATTGTGTCATGTGACAGTAATTTCTCTGTATAGGAAACTCAGAAAAAAAATGTTTATAATGTACTTGTCCTATAATAACCGACTTTAGTTCCAGTTTTGTTTTCAGTTGACTACCACGCCCGGAGACGCGGATAAAAAATTTTTTTACTGCCTACCGTCTAATGAAGTACACAGCTTATAAATAACTTACGGCTAACACCAACTTACAAGCTAGCTTACGCTAAGTGACGGTATGGTACTAATGGGGGCCCTATATTCAGACCCGTCAACACAACGATACCGCGTTTTAAAAACCAACTAGTGCCATCTGTGATTAAATCTAGATTGTTAGTTTTTGAGGGGTGAGTTTGAAGTTGGTATAAATGTAGGGTTTCATGCTAATCTAGTTCTCCCTTTGTCCGCGCATACGAGATTCGAACTGGCAAAAAAAAACATACGTACTCAGCGAGATTCGCACAGTCTGCGTTTATAGCATATCTAGGTGTTTAGACTACCATGATTTTTTTTATGTGCCTCATAAGCTGTGTATCTAAATGAGAGAGTGTTATTTTAAATCTAGGACATGCAAAAGTGTTTAATAGAATAACAGTTACATGTTTATCTCTCTGTCACAATTATAATTTACTATGCTGCGTTACATACGTAAGCATATGATGTCGGCTCAAAAACACTGTTAATTTATATTTCAGTAAGTGGCATATCTTTTTTTTTAATTTACCTTTTTGCACCATACTAAAAAGTGTAAATAATGCGTCACCGGACTAAAGGCGGGGAGTTGCTACACGCAATCTACACCCATAAATGTAAAGGCAACTGCCTAAGGTCGCTCACTAGGGCTCGAACCTTGGCTTATGGCGTTGCCTTGGGAACTTTTTATCGGAGAGAATCTACCCGGTACGTTCCGGTTAACTCCAAAGTGTTTAGCAAAGGAGGGACCTCCGCGACCCTGCCGGCGGGGCGCGCGGTTGCTGGAACAGCTTGTACTGCGTGTGGCTCGACTTGCATTGGCAACATTAAATGCTCGAGTAATTTGGTCATCGCCGTCGGTAACGACATGCCTAGGACCTCGTTTGTAACTAGTCGCAGGTTGGAGAACGTAGTCAGAGGCGCTAACTACAAGAGGGTTGGGGTGGTGAGGGGCTTTGTCAAAGAAGCGTACGGCCGCTTGCTTCATGTACTCTTTGAAGGACGGAACATCGAGATCGATGTGAATGTCAGAATTGCGGAGGTACCAAGGGGCCCCCGGTTGCCCTCCGCAAGAAGTTGTTTTGCACTACCTGGAGGGTATTCAGGTGAGTGGGGTAGGTGTGGCTGAAGGCCACACTGACGTTTGTCAAAATAAGTCTAACGCATGTGGTGAAAAGCCTCACCCTATTTCTAATGGAGAGTTTACTGCGTTTGCCAATGATTGGGGTGAGCCGGCCCATGACAAATTTGGCACGGTTTCGGACTATAGTGGCATGTCCATGTTGGGGCTTGTACCTTATAATGCAGTTCAAAAATGCCAGCTGCATTTACTTCCGAGCATGCTGTACAAACCTGCTAAGGGACCCGACGGTTTCTATATTTTTTTGTTTTTAAAATTTTACATATTTAGGATAGAATACATCCTGACATTACACCTATGCGAGCATAGTACATTATAGTAGGTATTCTATGTACCTGTCTACCTAAATATGGAAGGAGTTGTGTTACTTAACGGTTGTTTTTTTGTTTCCATTTCTTTTTGTTTAGGGATCTTTAGGGATCAATTAATTATATGCAAATTATGATACATTTTTTTCGTAAATTTGTCATTAACTATTGTATATTTAAGATTATTTAGAACTTACGTTTTTTAATAGACAAAAGTTACCTTATGATGTATTAAATACCTAATTAAAATATGAAAAGAATTTGTGTTCATGATTTTTTTATATAATTATTTTTTGCTATTTCATATGCTCGGTTTGTATGGAATACACGGAGTGTTGAACATACAGAAAACGCTTCTCCGCGCGTAGGAGCCGGATCTGCTAACCCACGCGCGGAAGCGTGAAATGCATTACAGGTACTTACTCAAAATTAGAATGGTTTGAGTTATTATTTCTAACCTAGGCTAGATACCAGGTAATTACAAAATCCCAGTCAAATAAAAAGTCCCTTTAAGATCGGTTAAAAATTATCAGAGTTAAATTTCCTGCTTACCCCATAAGCTGGGTGGCGTGATTATTTGTATCTATGATGATGATGTATGATGATATATGATAACCTGGAAACGGACATAGGCCACTTTTTACTTCTGGAAAGTATCTTATTCCCATGGGAATATTTTCACACGGTATTCAGATAAGAACAGAGTATGATAAACAGATAAAACATGACTGGGAATAGCAACAGGGTAACTTTTACTGCAGGAAAATATAAGATTCCCACGGGAAAACTCATTAAACGGCGGGTGCAACCATGGGTTGTAAAGCTAGTATTTCATAATGAATGAAGCGGCTGGATGGTATTAACCACGACCACTTTTAAAAAATCGCATAGATTAGCATATCATGGTTCAAAAGTGTGTTCCCCGATTCAGGCCCGCCCTTATATGCAACTGAGGAGAACATGTCGATACCGCGTTTTAAAAACCTACTAGCGTCATCTGTTGTTAGACAGCGGTAAACTTTCCGCTCAGATGACAAGCTCCACAGAAGGGGAACTTGCACCCGGTGGCTGTATGGAGTATTGTTTGCGGAACTAAAAAGGGAGCCAAGTCTAAGGTTTATTTATTACAGTAGTTCTTACTTCTTAGCTCTTCAATAAGGTTCACTTCAATTTTCTTTGATACCGAAGATGATGCCCCACTTACTTTAGTAAATAAATAAAAAACACTTGTATGGGATGGGGTCCAAAATATGAGTACATTTTATTATTTTTTATTTTTTCATTTCTAACCTTCCGTCAATATAATATATCTTCATATCAAATATCGGCTACCGCGGTCATCTAGAAGTGGGTAAGGTTTTCGATCTATATGTCAGTGAGTGAGTCAATCATAAAAAATGAGATTTTTGGACGTCAATATCTCTATACCTGTCTAAGCAATGTTTATAAAATTTGAGATTCTTGTTTATTTAGGGAGTCTAGATATATGAACCAAAGCGTTAAATAGTTTTAGAGGTATGAGGGGGTCAAAAGTGGCTCCAAGTGGTTCCTGTAATCTACATATATTATAATCCACACGACCTACTCCGCCTCAATGACACCTCAACATATAGATACCGTTGCAGTGTTGTTTATTATTATTGGCACTGCAGCTGGTGTGTAGAGTGTTCTCTTTGTTTGGCTTAAACACGCTACCGCATGTCTAGATACCTTTGAATTTACGCAATCAAAAGATACGAATGTTTGTTTGAATATTTGCAAGGTAACAAAAATATGAAAGTATTCTTTTTTGTGTACTAATTTAAAAAAAAAGTTTTTGAAGTTTTTCCTTGTGCCATAAAACATTGCTTCTAGACAAATTTCAAGGTATTATGTCACTGGGAAGTACCCTAAAGGTTTTTGAACCTTGAAGAGGTCAAAGTCTAAACCTATTGGGCAGGTTCTATGTTCGCTTCAAATACCCCCAAGTTGGTACGGAAGCTCCGGTGACCGAGTCCGACTCGAACTTGACCTTTTTTTTAGTGTAAAGATATTCTACATCATTTCGAAAAATTACAGTATTCCGTTTTTTTTTGCGATAGATGTTCACACAGGTTTGGGGTTGTTTATAGCGAGATCATGAAGTGAGCGAAGGGCGATAACACCAGAAGTGTCATTTTTACATACTAGAATTGTACCATGTTTAATAAACACGTAGCGAATATTGTTTTTGCCAGCAGTAGCTTCTCATGGAGCAGCTGCTTGTTAGCTTAGGTTAGGTGTTCATTCTCGTACACTTTTTTATGTTCACCGTTGATGTTTAGTTTAGCTGTTATTCTGTCTTTGGCCAGGCGAAAAGCTGCAAGTACTGGGTGGCGCAAAAGTACTGGCACTAAAGAAAATATTTTTATTTTTTTTATATGACATTTTCTGTCATTCTGTTGTTGAAAATTGTGTAGTGAACAAATGTAAAATACACTGAAAATAAACATGGACCGTTTTACTCTCCAAGAACGTGGAATAATTGTGTCAATGTTCTTACGGAATAATTCATCAGTGATAAGAACACAACGTGAATTTCGTCGACGATTTCCCCACCGTCCGGCACCGATTGGTCGCACAATTCGACGCTTTGCCACACGCCTTGAAGCAACTGGCTCAACATTGGATAGACCTAAGTCTGGGAGACCAAGAACAGGCCGTTCAGCTGAAAATATCGATGCTGTGCGCGAAGATGTGGAAGAGTGTCCAGAAACATCAACGAGGCGACGTGCCACGCAATTGGGCATTTCCAGACGGACCCTGCAGCGTATTTTGGTGAAAGACTTAAAGATGTTCCCGTATAAAACTCAAATGACTCATCAGCTGCTGCCTGCTGACCACCGAGCTCGTCTAGATTACTGCCAGCGCGTCATAAACCTCAACCTTGAAGAGGATAATTTTCCTTCAAAATTGGTTATGAGTGACGAAGCGCATTTCCATCTCTCAGGGCATGTCAATAAGCAGAATACTCGGTTCTGGGGCACTGATAATCCGCGCATTATTCAAGAAACACCTCTACACCCACTAAAAGTTACTGTATGGTGTGGCATCTGTGTTGACAGAGTGATCGGGCCCTATTTTTTCGAAGACGCTGGAGGCAATGCGATAACTGTCACTGGAGAACGCTACAGAACCATGTTACGTGAGTTTTTGATACCCAGTTTGGACGAATTGGGGCTGGAGCACATCTGGTTTCAACAAGACGGCGCTACGGCACACACAGCGCGCGACACTATGGACTTAGTGAGGGACGCTTTTCCAGGCCGAGTTATCTCTCGTTTTGGCGATTTACCTTGGCCTGCAAGATCACCCGATCTGACCAGTCCAGACTTCTTTCTTTGGGGTTTTTTGAAATCTCGGGTGTATGTGAACAAGCCACAGACTCTCGCAGCTCTAAAAGAAAACATTCGTCAAGAAATAACGAACATATCGCAGGAAGTGTTACGGCAAGTTATGCAAAATGTCATAAATAGGGCTCAAATGTGTATCAACTCTGGAGGTCACCATTTAAAAGACATCATCTTTAAATCCTAATGGTACGAAATTTAATGGCACAAATATACATTTAAAAAAACCTAAATCTAGTTTTCTAATTTAGAAAAAATGTTATAGCTGAACCAAATAGGGTCTTTACTTTTGCGCCACCCAGTACATATATAGCTGCAACACTGGTGATGCGGGAATGAGACTTTACTATTATGTTGATGAATTTGATGATGAACAGCAGCATAGGCGTTTCGTGTGAACGAATTCCATTTTCAATTCATCGTGTTCTACTTCCGAATCCTGCCAGCTCTCATTCTAAGAACATAATAGTAAAGTTTCATGTCCGCATCACCGGTATTGCAGCTACATATGTACCACACTATCACTAGTGTATTTGATAGCCGAACCAAGTTGTTCATTTAGGTCAATCAGGTTTTCATGGCGTCTGTCCAGTATGATGCCAATTTCAATTTTGTTTTGTCGCGCTTGTTGTTCCAGTGTCTCAATTTTAGCTCCAAGTGCGGCTTGACAGACTGCAAGTCGACTGTCGTCATCTTCTTTTCCAGCTGAATAACTTGTTGTTTGGTTGATTCAGTCTTCTTATCAAGCTCATCAAATTTACCACTTAAGAAAGATACCGAGTTCTTAAAGTCTTCAAAATCGCTTGCAATCTTGGAAATTTTTACGTCTTATTCCATGCTGGAATGGGAGCGAAAGAAAGACATAGAACAAAAATGTCGTGATATTTCCTATTGTGGCCAATACCTATCGCCAGCGTGCTTCACGTTTCTGCAAATCGACGATACAATATAGCCTAGAGTCGACTGCACAAACCATCGGGACTATCCATCACTACAATACAAACATACAAAAAACACGCATTTATCCCTTACGGGTTAGGCAGAACGTAAAACGCCTCGTCAAAGGCGCTTTAGCCACGTCTGACAAGTTTTGAGGGTTGTATAAGATATACTTGCATAAAGCTGTAGTAAATAGAAGACAAAACCGAGGAGGGAAAATGATAGGTTACCAGATGCGACACGACAACTTCTTTAAGACCATATTGGAAGGAAAGATAGAGGGAAAGAGAGGACGAGGAAGACCGAGACGAACTTACATGGACCAAATAAAAGAAAAAGCTTAGGTCGTGTCGTGCCAGGATGTCAAGAAACTTACACAAAATCGATCCGAATGGCATTACTTCACAGACAAGGGCCCTGCTCTTAAATATAAAGAAGAAAGCTGTAATGACAGGTTGTCTGGCCTTAATTACAATACACTGATTGATTGATTACAATACACTGTAACCCTCGAATCCCTTAGCTGGTTTTTACAGCATTCCCGGGAGGTGATGCAGCTATCACATTCTACGTTTTTCTGTCACCCTCAGGCATGGAAGTCAGACAACAGACAAAATTTCATTTAATACAATTCTATGCCACAGAATAATAAAATTGTATGAATGGTTTTGGCTTTGTACTTTTTGTACGAAAGTGTTTTAACGCCTTAAACGCATCTACCGCAACATTCGCGATAGACACTCCAAAAATACTGGGTAAAATGGCTGCTCACATCGTAATATGTTGTTTCTCCCTCTATTAGGTCTCTTATGAAGTTTAAGAAAACATTTCAATACCGCGTTTTAAAAACCTTGTGGCATCATCTGTTATCGTTCACATTAAACCGAGTTATTATTATGTTTTTACACAAGAAACCATGTAATTATTAGTAGACATTTCAACACCGCGTTTAAAAGACTAAAATGGAAAAAATATATATATAATGATTATAAAAATATATCGCCCAATTCATTTCAGTTAGTGCGGGTCCTTATTCAGATTTGTTATGGCGGTATGGTCCAATCCGGAAGAAAGCATAAAAATGGGTATGCGTGTAGCTTATACATAAATTCAATAAGAGGATAGGCTGATGCATGATTGTTTCCCCCCCTCTCCTATGTATCCAAAATTTCAGTTTTCTATATTTCTCTCGAAAACTAAGAAAGCTACTATTAAAGTGTCTATGAGACATATTTCTTTGTTAGATTCTCTTCATTACTGTCTTTGGAAAGTTTAAAAGCATGCTGATAGGACTTATAGTTTTTAAAATATACTTACATTTATTGGTGAAGTAACTAGGCTAACTAGGCCCCTAGGCTTCACCTGCAGATAAATAAGCTTTTCCTAAGTTTAGATAAGGTAGTTTTCCGCGGTAGAAAGTAGGCTATGTCCGTATCCATGTTTCTATCTACCGTTCTGCCAAATGTTATGGAAATCGGTGTAGCCGTTTAGGTAACTTAGTACGGTGCCTTCCATGCTGGACTGGAAGTGAGAGAAAAACATAGAATGTGCCAGCTGCATTTCCTCCCGGGCATGCTGTAAAAACCAGCTAAGGGACCTAAGGGTTTCAGTATATTGTAATTTAGGCGAAAGGCTGACAACCTGTCACTACAGCAATATACCTGCATATCTATCTTAAATAACCCTCAAAACTTTGTCAGACGTGGCGGCACGACCTTTGTTTGGGTCGTTTGCGCTCTGCCTACCCCATTAAGGATAAAGGCGTGACTATATGTATGTATGTATGTAGTGCGGTGCCTTATTTCGATGTAGTATTGTGAAAGTCTAGTTTTGTAGAAGAGATTGTGCGATCTGTCTATAAATTCAATTAATAATTCGGCACAAACAGTCAATTTTGACAGCATAACGGTACAATACGCGTAACGGTACATTACGTCATCTTTTGCGTACAAGCAGCCGGCTCATCAATTTATGGAGAAAATGTTCAGATCCGAAAATAACGCGTTGTACGAGGCAAAAATTTTGACATGTCGTATAAAAATCAAATAATGAGTCCGGAGGGGATTCCCTGTTGTACCTACCAGGGTATTATTTTATAACGTAACTTATCATTATCGTAATGAAATACTAAAATATTTAAGGAATTAATTTAAGAAAGAAAACTAAATGAATTTGTAGAATATAAATTTAATTGCTTACGTTTGTTTGTTTGTTTGTTTAGTAATAAAATAAAACATTGGTGTTAAATCCTTATAATAAATTTTATAAAAGCTAGATTTCGAGTAAAGAGCGTATATACCGCTTTTGTGACGAATACAGAGTTTTTTTTTATCGACCTCTACGAAAATAATAATTTTACCTATAAAAAAATCAGATCTGTTTATTTAGGTAGGGACCCAATATGTCTTTGATTTTTTTTTAATATCTTACAGGTACATTTATTAAATTCTAAATGATACAATATTTAATGACTTTTGATATCCTGGGTCTCGTGGAAAGAATCAACTTACGACCATCAATTGTTTATCTATCCTTAGCAAATTTCTATACAGGGTAGATTTTTCAGACCGCTCATTTTACTCAACTTTATATCAAAATTTCAAAAAAAGGGATTCTGTATTCTTAGATTTTAATCGATTCCTGACCCGGGATCAAAGCTGCTAAAATTATTGAAAAAACCATCCTGGTTTTTTTTTATAATTTCAATATAGTATAGCTCATTTAATATGGAACCATTTCTTCAAACGATCATTGCATATTAAATTTGAGAAAGATTATGAAAATTTAAATCGAAGCACTATCAATACCTATATAGTTAACAATAAAAAAAAATGTTTTAATAACAACATTTCATGGCCTTCCTTAAATTTAAAACAAAATGTTTTTTGGAGACATTTGATCCTCATAATTGACCCTGTTCTCTAATAACTTTCTGAACATCCTCCTGGTTGCTAAACGTCTGCCGCCTCATCCGCGAGTAAGAATGTTTGGTTTCTTTGGTTGGAGTATTATCCGTACTTTGGCTTTTGAGTCTGTCTTGCCACCGCTTAAGTATGTGTACCTTTTCGTCTTTTATTGCGCCGCATCTCTTACCTCCGACGGCGCACAAATCTCTTCCCAATTAGTTGACGCTGCAACAATCATTAGAACAAGATGACATATTGGTTTGGTTAATTTTTGCGCTAGCTCGACGGGATACGAGACTTGGTCGTCCAGTTTGGACGGCCTGATGACTTGCGTCTCCGCAACCACTTCCGTCGGACTGTCAGTCTTTTTCTCTTCTTTGGGCGAGCTCGTGGTGTCTGTGTTTCTCTTGTATCGTCTGGTCCTCCTGGCCGCGGAGAACCTGTCGAACAGCCCATCGCCGAGTATCTCCTGACACAGGTCCTTTATTTTACTCACGGCCTTGTCGCTTGTTAAAGACGGCTGGAACTTTCTGCACGGTTCAGTCTCTAGAGGTGGATTGAACATTTTTCTTTGGACTGGAGCAGTTTGGATGTTATCTGAATTGATTTTAGCTCTATCGGATTTGATCTTGTCTGACTGGTGATCTGGATGTCGGGTAATTTGTGTTTCTCCTCCTAAGTGATGGAGACCAGTGGTACTGGGGAGTCTATTTGTTGCCAGGAGCGCTGTCTTCTCATTTGCCGCAACACTTTGTTCTCCACCGTCTTCCTCCACGGAACTCTGATGTATTTCGTTTGCGGTTGAACATCTGTGTACAGAGGAGAGGAATATTACCTTCAAGGAAATGCAGCAATAGGTACAGGGCGGGGCA
This sequence comes from Scrobipalpa costella, assembly GCA_949820665.1. Classification (NCBI taxonomy): domain Eukaryota; kingdom Metazoa; phylum Arthropoda; class Insecta; order Lepidoptera; family Gelechiidae; genus Scrobipalpa; species Scrobipalpa costella. Next base: position 949,555 of record OX463295.1, read on the forward strand.
AAAGTAATCACCCGCTGTTTATTTTTTATGATATTATGATAATCTTAGTTCATGCTAGTAAATACGGTTATTTAATCTATGAAAATCGAGAAATATATATCCTATTATAAACATAAATGTAAAAGTAGAAGTCAAGTTCATGGTGGTCTTGGTGCGTGAATCGCACAAAAAGTTGTGCGATCTAAAAATGAGAGCCAAGCCTAGGGTTCATTATAGTAAATCTCTCTTCAATAAGGTTCATTTCATGTGACTTGGCTGTTGCAGAGAATAATTTGACCAGCCATCTACAACGCCACTATTTAGTAGGTGGAAAAATCTACCCACAAAGGGGTGAAAAAGAGATAAAGCTGAGTACAAAAAGCCGTTGAACCTAGAGACTTGAATATGTTTAAACAATACCCTTATTCACTTAGTTCACACTTAAGTCACCGTTACATTAGCGATATTGAAAATTCCACCCCCAAAGGGATGAAGTTGTGAATGAAATGTGGTTTAAACTAGGGGTTTAAATTTTTGCAAGATGTCATCCACTAATCCAGTTACCTCCCCTAAGTCGCTTAAAAATGTGTTAAAAGTTTGTACAGAAGTAAAAAAGTAGTCTTAATTTTGAAGTTAGGAAGATCCCTACTTTAATTATGTATTAAGGTTAATAAATGATGATTGAAAATAGTGATTAGGTGTATCCGTTATTTTGGTGCATTAAAATGAAATTGTACTAAAAAAATAGTTAGATTTTGAATTGTGTGGTAAGGAACCTCATGAAGTGAGAGAAGATAAATCCTTTCACAATAAGGTTAAAACAGCGATTAAGTTTTTTGCGAAAAGTAGTAGATCCAGGGCATTGAAATTTTGCACATAGGTACCTACGTACCATATACCAGATGTAAGAGACAGCATCCCGCATACTAATAAGGGGTTTGCTCAGTTAACAACACTGACTAACTATCAGCAGAATATTTTTTCAGGAAGTGCAAAAACGTATTAGCTTTTCCATACAAATTGACCGAATGAGTTGAAATTTTTTTATGGAAAAGCCATTTTTTTTCACTACTTGTAAAATATCCGTGCAGATAGTTAATCAGTGTCGTTGACTGAGCAACCCCTATCAGTTTGCGGCATGTTGTTCCTTACACCTGGTATAGTAATGGAGTAGACATCCACTAATAAATGATTTTCAGAGAAATGAAGTAACGCTGCAATACATAATGTAAACCTGACCTATTTGAGGATAACATAGAAGACAACCAGATGAGAGTTGAGTTTGATGCCTCCTGGACCCTGCTCGGCGTCTCTTTCGCGCTGCTCCTCAAATAAGTCCAGCTGCAAGCTTAGGTCAGGGTGGCAAGTGACGTCATGTGTGCAATATAGAATAAAGAACTGACCTGTTTGGGAAAAGCGTAGAAAACAACCATGTGAGTTGAGGTTGATGCCTCCAAGACCCTGCTGCGCCTTTTCGCTATCGCGCTGCTCCTCAAAGACGTCCAGCTGCAAGCCCAGGTCAGGGTTGCTATGGCCAGTGTCTTTTGTCTGCATTATAGGTAGTGGAACTTACCTGATTGACGACAGCGTAGAACACGTCCAGATGCAAGCCCAGGTCAGGGTGGCGAGTGACGTCAAATCTGCAATAGAGAATGTTGAACAGTTTGAGAATAGCGCAGAAGATGTCCAAATGTGAGTTGAGATCGATGATTTCAGGACCCTGCGCCTCGACACTCTCGCGCTGATCTTTAACGTCTTCCAGCTGTACGCCCAGGTCTGGTTAACGAGTGACGTCATGTGTGCCATTAAAATATAGAACTGACCTGTTCGAGAATGTCATACAATACGTCTTGATGTGTTGAGGTTGAAACCTCCAGGGCCCAGCATCTTGTAGCTGTCACGCTGTACCTCGAAAACCTCTAGCTGCAAGCCCGTGTAAGGGTGGCAAGAGACGTCAGCTCTATAATATAAAATGTAGAACTGACCTGTTTGAGTAAGCGTAAAAGATGTCCAAATGTTAGTTGAGGTTGATGCTACTAGAAAAGTGCGCCTCATCGCTCCCGGGCTGCTCCTCAAAAAATTCCGGTTGCAAGTTCAGGTCAGGGTGGCGAGTGACGTCAGCTCTGCAATATAGAATGTAGAACTGATCTGTTTGAGAATAGCGTATAAGAGTTTCGCGCTGCACCTCAGAAACGTCCAGCTGCAAGCCCAGGTCAGGGTCGCGATTGACCTCAGCTCTGCAATGTAGAATGTGGAACTGACCTGTTTGAGAATATCGTATAAGATTTTCTCGATGCACCTCAGAAACGTCCAGCTGCAAGCCCAGGTCAGGGTCACGATTGACGTCAGCCGTATAGAACGTAGAACTGACTTGTTTGAGAATAGCGTAGAAGTTGTCCGGGTGTGAGTGGCGGTTGATGCCTCCAAGACCCTGCGTCTTGTCGCGCTCGCGATGCTACTCAAAATTGTCCAGCTTCACTCCCAAGTCAGGTTAGCGAGTGACGTTATGTGTGCAATATAGAATGTAGAACTGACCTGTTTGAGAATAGTAGGAGAACCTGTAGAAGACGTCCAAATGAGTTGAGATTGATGATTACAGGACCCTGCACTTCATCGCTTCCACATTGCTTTTCAAAGACGTCCAGCTGTATGCTTAGATAAGGGTGGCGATGGCTAGTGACGTTATGACTTTAAAATAAATGTAGAAGTGACCTGTTTGAGGATAGATTAGAAAACGTCCGTATGTGAGTTGAAGTTAATGCCTCCTGAATCCTGTGCCTCGTTGCTCAGACGCTGCTCCTCAAAGTCGCCTAGCTGTGCGCCCAGGTCAGGATGGCGATTGACTTAATACCTGCAATATAGTAAAACTGACCTGTTTGAGAATAGCGTAGAAGACGTTCAAATGTGAGTTGTGTTTGATTTTTCTAGGCCTGTGCTCCTCAAAGCTCTCGCGCTGCTACTCTTAGACGTCCAGCTGCACGCCTAGGTCAGGGTTGCGATAGTAAGTGACGTTATAACTGCAATGTAGAATGAAGAACTAATCTGTTTAAGGATATCGCATAAGACGTCTAGATGTGAGTTGAGATTAATGAGTCCAGGTCTCTGCCCTGTGTTTTTCGGTTTTCGAATTTCATATGTACGTTTATTCGGCTCTTTTTTCGTGCTTCGGAAGGCACGTTAAGCCATTGGTCCCGGTTAATATCGTTTAATACCGTAGATATTAGTCGTTAAGCCATATCAGAGGCCAGTGCTAAGCATTGGCGGCTTGAAAAACTCTGACCTAATCTAGGATTGGGTCTGGTTTCCCTTCTTGGTTGCGGAGGTCAGATGGCAGTCGCTCTGTGTAAAACCAGTACCCTCGTTCAATCCGATACGAAATAGGCTAGGAAGATGATGATAGCTGCCCCCCCCCCCCCCGAAAGTAATATATATTGTGTTTTCAATACAGCATTTTTCATGAAATTGTACATTTAGCGCAAATCGCAAGTAATTCTTAATTTTTTGATGCATAAGTAGGTAACAATTTTCACTTCACATCTATCATTCGCTATGTTTATAATTTCGTGTTCGTTCCTAAACATCATCAGGCAAATTATTTATGCATGTCGCTGATGAAGTATGCAATGCTGAGTAAACTGTTCAAGCAACCTTGAACAGGTACCCAATAAATGAGTGACAATGTTTTGTGCATTAGAACTGGAACCGAATGAGGGCTATCGGATTTTGCTCGAGCACGTCAGATTAGGATATGGGGGATACCTTGTGTCCTGCTGAGTAACTTTACGAGTTATAAGTCGAGCATATAGAGCCCTGCGTCTAGGCCAGCCGATCAGAATAGTAAACTAAAACAATTGTCGGAAATACTCAAGCGCGTCAGAGGAAAGGGGGGTTAATGACATGCTGAAGAATGTGTATTTTACTAAACTGAAGTTTTGATTGTGTCGTTAGGAAGTGAGAGGTTGTCAAATTTGAAAAAAAGAACATCAAAACCTCGACCGCGATTTATAAACATTTTATTTTAAAAGTAAAATACAAGAATAACAGAAACATTATAATCTGCCGATTTTCTCAAGCTGAAGTAACAAAAATCTTAAATATAAAATTATCATTAAACAAGCGTACGATAGCTATGATATAAAGGTAGTGTAGGATCTACAAAGTATTTTTTTTTTATAAATATCACCCCTAAAATGGTTAATTCGGGAATAGAAGTTTGAAAGAAGGATCTGTCATTTTTGGATTTAGGTCAATGTCCGAATATAACTGAATTAAAACGTGTACCAGTGTTTTTGATGATTCCGCCCCCAAATGGGAAAATAGAGGGACCAAAATTTTCAAACCGTCATATATAGATAATCTTACTAAATATTTGTCAGATTTTGGGGAACCACAACTAGGACATTATGCTGAACTACTTGTAAAATAATCTGACTCGCTCGAGTCAACATGAGGATTTTATTTGCATTTTTACGAGCTTGCGTCACTTCCGAATTGTCAGATTGTTGAATGGGAGCTTTGTCCAGGTCAACTTAACATCCACTCTGAATATCAAATGCGGTCGAGATATATATTTTTTTGGCCCTTCCGTATCGGCAGTCTCCTACGCAAGCCGTCAGATTAACATACCTTTGTTATCAGATAAACGTTGCGTACCTACATTATCAAAACCTGACGCGCTTGCGCATTTCTAATGTAATTTTTTTACAATTTAGATGTCTATTGAGGTTGGTCATCGCTAAGTGCGCGTAAGGTGACGCATGTGTGATGTAGGCAAAGCAAAAACATTAACACCGTGTTGAGCGCAACCTTACGTGATGCCTGAGTTGCTGCATTTAGGCATCGAAATTAAACAACTTTCGCGAAGATTTTTTCTAGTAAGAAAAATATTTACAATACAATATTTTTCATTTCCTAGAAAAACGTCTGTGTAAAAATGGTTTAGTTCAATTCCGTTCAGTTTGCAGGACGACAAATTACAGAAGATGATGAGGCAATTGTCGAAAGCGACAGCAGAGATGAGATCTCTTACCAAAAAACTCATTCCTGACGCGGATGCGGTCGAGTACCCGCGGCGCATAGATGATAAGGCAGCTGATGAAAGCCACCAGCGTCGTCTGGTTGTCAGTAGTAAAAGCATTCTTCAGCTCATCCACCACCTGGCTCAGTCAGTATCGCTCACCTTTCAGGGCCTGAAATGTTAAAAACACAAAAAAATAATGTACCAACATTGAGAAGATAAAACGATTTAACAAACATTTATAGCGTTGTTAGTTGAAAATTATTCTTTTACTTATCGAAAAATCATCCATATAGATCTTATTTAGACCCAAAACGTAAGAGATGATGAAGTCAGCGGAAGAATTGCTTTAGTTATTCTTATTATTATTAGCGTTATAATTGTCGTGCAAATTAAACTTTGTCAGCACAAAAAGTTGTCATAGCATTTTGAGGGGCTGCCCATAGGTCTTCTAACACAATCATCTTATCTGTTAGTCAAAATATACACACATATTTGGTGCGATAGGAACTAACTAACCATAACTGATGGATCTGGCGTATTCTTTGAAAGATAAGGCTACTACTGAACTGAACTTCTTCTTAGGTATTGTCTTACCTACTGCTTGGATCTGGGTTCAGACTTTGTTTATTTATTCATTTCCGGTTTCCAGACCGCTGGGCAACGCTTACTGCTTCTTGACTGGCGCGGCGGGCGAGGTGAGCGCGGCGGCCAGGTTGCCCGCGTACTCGGCACGCTCCACGATGTAGTCCAGCCCCAGGATGCTGTGCAGCATCAGGGCATTGGTTACCTGCTTCTTGACTGGCGCGGCGGGCGAGGTGAGCGCGGCGACCAGTTTGCCCGCGTACTCGTCGTGCTCCACGATGTAGTCCAGCCCCAGGATGCTGTGCAGCATCAGGGCTGGTTACCTGCTTCTTGACTGGCGCGGCGGGCGAGGTGAGCGCGGCGACCAGTTTGCCCGCGTACTCGTCGTGCTCCACGATGTAGTCCAGCCCCAGGATGCTGTGCAGCATCAGGGCTGGTTACCTGCTTCTTGACTGGCCCACGGGCAAGGTCGTACTCGGCACGCTCCACGATGTAGTCCAGCCCCACTCGTCTATCCATCCTGCAACCCTGGAAATTAAAACAGAACAGAAATTTACGTATGAACTTCTTTGTTCCCGTGTATCGCAAGTTACTTAAATTGAATTTAGACAGTGTATACTACTGTGAGTCCCAAAAACTGAAAGAGGTTGTCCACAGAAGAATTCTCCTAGCAAAAAATGCATGAAACTTTGTTCTGCAAACTATTAGAGAAGAATGACCTTTAGAGGTATATATTGGATAAATGCTATAGCGACGTACCTAGCGAAACATACGCAGGATTATGATAAATTATAATATTAATGTACTCGAATCAACTAAATAGCACACAAGGCATAAATAAGTGACTCCCTGCTTCTCAGTAATAACACAATGCAACGCAACGTTTCTTACATTAGTTACCATACTTACATACCTTTACCACGCGACCTCATGTTAGTTAAATAATCAATGTGTTAACCTTCAATTTATGAACACCATTCTTAAATATAAGGGTAAGAAATGATTCTAGTTTCTATCATGAAAGCAGTGTTTTATATAAAATGATCGATATTGTAGAGACAGAATAAGTCACAATATTTCATTTTTTCATTCAACAGGTAAGCAGAGCTATTTACAACTTGTGCCATGTCATACCAAGTAGAATATAATGGTTTATTAATCTAAAGCAGCTAAAGAACCGGTGAATGGACAAGAACAAGAACAGCCGAGAACAAGTTTACATGTTATAAGTTTTAGGTTTTAATCTCTTAATTTTAAGTAAACCTACTTGTATTTTCCCAAATCTGCCGTATTATTGAGTCCTTTTAATAGATATGTTTGCCTTTAAACACTTTTAGCTTTCAGTTGTTCTAGCTTCTTGCCCGGCTAATAAAAATATTAATGAAAATCTAATTGTAGATTTTCTTCTCTCGAGTGTATTTTTCTAATCAACAAATAAACCCTCGCTATACATACATGTTAAAAAGTATATATATTAACAATATTTAAACAGGCGTACAAAACTATATAAGAGGTTAGGTTATGTATTTAATATGCAACAAGTAGAGATATTAGGTTTTAAATTTTGTCCCCTATCAAGTGTAAAAAAATAATTACCTTTTTGACATACACCAGGAGCACTTAACTCACACTTATCACATTATTTTCCTAGGGTACGCAGTTTCTTACCGTAAATATTAGAACAGTTTTTAATTCCTACACATGTTCCTTCCTTCATTATATTCTTGAATTATTTCACTAACCACTCCGGCCAGCGTTTCGTTTTTGTTTTTCTTATTAATCAACTGGTCATTTGGTGACCTTGTTGCTACTCAAACTGGTAGCTCTATCGATTGAGACCTTGGGGTGGCGCCCCTCCGCCGGATCAGTGGTTCGCTACAGGGAGGGAGGTTATTACTGTGTAGCAGGTATTATTATCTTCTTCTTGTGGAGGTTAGAGTAAAATCTTCGCCAAAGAACCTTTATATTTCGTGCAATTTCAGGGGCAGCTTTTTAAGTTTTTCCGTGGAAATAAGTTTCCTGCCGAAAAATCAGCTCTGATCGTTGAGCTATTTATATATCAGTGACATATATCAAAAAATTACACTCCACAAACCGTCATATTTAATTATTTTTATTGTTTACGGCAAGTTACTTTATCCTATTTATGGAAAAATACCTATTACAAAACTAACTGACACATGCTACTCAGTAAAACATCTTTTCACTGTGTATTTTTTACCGGTTGTCCATCGTTACCCCTCCTGTTAAGAACCCCTGATTTCATTCATAGCATACAACATACAGGTTTTATATCAACTTATACATCTATATTACAACACACTTCAATTGAATAAAATATGTCCAGACCATAAAAAGGACCGTAGTAAAAATAAAAAATAACCAATGACAGTGTGTTACTCGCTAATACATTTGCTTTTAGGTAGGTGTATGCATACCTACTTATTTCTTTATATTAAAAATTCAATAATGACTTCATTTATGCCCAGCAGTGGGACACATTAATTTATTAAATAATTTTATTATATTTTTGCCATGCCGAACTGAATGAGAGAAAATCATAGAATGTGCCAGCTGCATTTCCTCCGGAGCATGCTGTAAAAACCAGCTAAGGAAACTGAGGGTTTCAGTTTCATAAAGTTTAGGCGATGGTCTGTCAACCTGTCACTACAGCAACATACCTACAAATCTATCTTAAATGACCTTCTTATTAAAGGTCGTTAACGCTCTGCTTACCCCATTAGGCGAAAGGCGTTTTTATGTGTATGTATTGATAGGCACATTAGGCAGGCGCATAGAATTTTAAGATATGCAATTTTATGGTATTTATATGGGTATTTAAATTGTTATTTTGTACCTACCTAATGGTCCATTGCCTAAGATTTTTATATCCTGTATATGACAGTACTGATAAATTAATTATAGATGACATCGCATATTATATCTAAGATGATGGAGAGGAAATATGACAGATACAAACGAATGAGAAAACAGGCTCGTATTTATACGTGTGTAGTAAATAACTACTTTTGTACGCTTGTTCTACGAGTTAAGTGATCTAAGTAGTATTAAAAACCAATAAAATAATTATAGTTATAGTAAAATAACTATTTACTTTGTGACATATTAAAATAACTATTTTGGCATTAACTGAAATGATAATTATTGAAGGTATTTACTTTACTTAATAAATTTTTAATAAATTTTTAGTTCTTTTTTTTGATATATGTCTCTAATACCTTAGACTTATTTATATCCTGAGATTTTGTCTATGTAACACTTAACAAAATCCAATCAAAAACTATTAAAAAAGAGTTCTTAGCCGACTACCTACCCCTTTAGTACGGTTGCGTGATTAAATAAAGCCTATGACCTTCTCCACATGACCATCTATCACCATACCAATTTTAATCAAAATCCGTTTAGCCGTTTAGGCGTAAAAGAGCAACATGACAAACAAACAGACAGACAGACAGATAGAGTTACTATCGCATTTATAATATTGGTATGGATGAAGCAAATAATTATTTAGATAACAATAAAATTATCATAATTTTCTGATATAGTTCTTTTATGTCACTTGAGATTAATTATGTTACTTAATTCACCCAAGCAGTATGATGTGATCTGTGGCCGCGCTATATGCGTGCATATGCTGACGGCCCAAAAATACTATATTTAAATATTGTAGAGAGTGGCATGTCTGAGTTCGAGCTTGGACCTTATACTGCGGTGAAATAATCTCACCAGCGAGTTGTAATAATTGGAACAGCGACATCTAGACGCACTAGGGTGTTTTGAATGCCTACGTTCTGCACCCCTTACCTAAGGACGCTTTGAAACAAATTAAACTGTATCGATTTGAGTTAACAGTGACGTCAATGGCACTGCATTCAAAATTTATCCAAGCAAGGGCTTTTAAAATTTATCCAAGTAAGGGCTTTTAAAATTTATCCAAGTAAGTATAAATTAAATATACTCGTAGAAGTGTATTTCTAGCACTGAGCTGTAAATACACAGGAAAATAAATCAATAGGTACCTAAGGGCCGTATTTGTAATTAGCTCTCATAAGTGATAACGAGTTTAAGTTCGTATCAGAAACGTCATTTCAGTACACACTTGCCTGTCAAATCCATACTTAATATTGCTCCCAAGTTTGATATCGCTTCATAAATAAGACACTAAATATTTCATTCTTGTCGCTGTGGAAATCGAAACTGTTATGTAACAATTTTTCTACGAAACGGATCAATGTAATCAAGAATACGGACCACGCAAGCAACGATAGCAAGCAGCATCATTGCACAGAAAACTAACGCGCTTATAAGTAACTAGCTTTCAACCGCGACTTCGTCCGCGAAGTTTTTTTTTTCTTCTTCGCCCACCCGTGATTATCAGCGTCTTGTAGTCGTCAGTAGGGTCAAACCTCTTCTCCCGTAATCGTTCCTCACGTACCTACTACACGCTCCCCCTGTCATCCCGTCACACGCGTCCCTAAACTGTCATAATGTCTGCCCAGTCCTCCATTCCTCCATTCCTCCCGTCCATGATTTGCTCTTGGCACTTCTGTTCCCTTTCGTCTCGTTTATCCTGAAACTCACGTCGCTCCAGTGCACGAGTATAAAAGTATCACGGATTATTAATAAACAATACACATTATGAATTGAATTGCTTCCATAATTTTAACTGCAAAGCGTGATGCAATTCATAGCACTTTTAAATCTGGATGCCAGCCCCCCAAGTAAAGAAGCGTGATGAAATGTATTATATGTTAGTCCAAGTAAAACAGAATTAAAAAAAAGGTTCCGACATAATCGGTTCAAACTGATTTTTGTTGTTCTCTGCCTACCCCCTACGTTAGGAAGCGTGATGATCGTGAATCGAGGTAACACTGCGTAAACTGAAAAATGTCCTATCAAAATCGGTTAAAATACAAACTTAATTCAGATCTCTGCCTACTGCCTACCCCCTAAGTACGGTAGCGTGATTATTTGGTAAAACACAGTTAAATAAAAAAAAGTGCTATCAAAACCAGTTAATAATACTAACTTAATTCAGTTCCCTGCCTACCCCCTAAGTACGGTAGCGTGATTATTAGGTAAAACTGAGTTAAATAGTTAACTCGGTTAAAAACACTTACTAAATTCAGTTCCCTGTCTGCTGCCTACCCCCAAAGTACGGTGGCGTGATTATTTATATCTTTAGTTTGTGTATTAGTAACCTACACTGAGTTGAATAATAAAACTCCCTTCGAAATCGGTTAAAAACACTAACTAAATACAGTTCTATGCGGCTGCCTACCCCGTAAGTACGGTGGCGTGTTTTTTTTGTATGTTTAGTTTGTGTCAAGTTTGCACTTAGTTAAATAAAAAGGTCCTATCGAAATCGGTTATAAACGTTAACTAAGTTTAGTTCCCTACGTACTGCCTACCCCCTAAGCACAGGGGGTGATTATTTGTATCCTTAGTTTTTGTCTGTGTAATACTTAGTTCAATAAAAAAGTCCCATCAAAAATGATTAAATATTACTAACTAAATTTAGTTCCCTGCCTACTACCTACCCCCTAAGCATGGTGGCGTGATTATATATAGCTATTGTCCGTTTCCAGGTCAAATCCGTTCACCCGTTTAGGCGTAAAAGAAAGAACTAAGTAAGTTCAGTTCCCTGACTACTGCCTACCCCCTAAGTGAGGAGGCGTAATTATATATAGCCTATGTCCGTCTCCAGGTCAATATCTATCACTGTACCAAATTTCATTAAAATCCGTTTTGCCGTTTAGGCGTGAAAGAGCAACAAACAGACAGACAGACAGGTAATATTAGTATGGATTGGTGACCATACTGGCCATAGCCTAATTACAACACCTTTGTATTTCCCCCCTGGGAATCGAACCCAGGACCTCCGGATCATTCCTAATGAGGAAATACATCAAGCCACGGGTGAAACCGTTTGGCGGAAAGCTAGTATTTCATAATTTATGAAGCGGCTGGGTAATAAAAATCCACTGCCACTTTTAAAAATTGTTCCATAAATATAATATTCATACAATATTATTATTCATACCATACCAAGCCTGCCTTTATATGCAACTGAGGAGAACATGTCGATACCGCGTTTTAAAAACCTAGTAGCGACATCTGTCGTTACGGCACGATAAACTTTCCGCTCCGATATGAAGACCGCTGAAGGGGAAATTGCATTTGCTTATTTTTGTTAACTAGGTAGTGGTATTTATGAATTATAATTACAAATATCTTTTTTAACAATGAATATGGTGGACTGGGATTGCGGGAAAGACATAGTAGAGTTGATATTTCAATTTGAGTTGGAAGTTAACATACTTAATTATTATTACTATGTTTTTCGAAGACCGACGGCTTAACGTGCCCTCCGAAGCACGAAACCTTTTTCTTTTTCGGACAATCAGGTGATTTAGCCTGCAATGTCCTAACCAAACTAGGCAAAAATACACAAAGTAATAAATTATCTAATATCAACTTTGTATTTCCCCCCTGGGAATCGAACCCAGGACCTCCGGATCAGGAGTCCATGGCACTCGCCACTAGATCATGGAGGCAATTAATAAAAGCTAATAACTACGTATTTCCTAATGAGGAAATACATCAAGCAACGGGTGAAACCGTTGGGCGGAAAGCAAGTATTTCATAATTTATGAAGCGGCTGGGTAGTAAAAATCCACTGCCACTTTTAAAAATTGTTCCATAAATAAAATGATTATACAACGTTATTATTCATACCACACCAAGCCTGCCTTTATATGCAACTGAGGAGAACATGTCGATACCGCGTTTTAAAAACCTAGTAGCGTCATCTGTCGTTACGGCACGATAAACTTTCCGCTCCGATATGAAGACCGCTGAAGGGAAAATTGCATTTGCTTATTTTTGTTAACTAGGTAGTGGTATTCATGAATTATAATTACAAATATGATTTTTAACAAATTTATGAATATAGTGGACTGGGATTGCGAGAAAAACATAGAATGTGCCAGCTGCAATTCGAGTTGAGTTGATATTTCAATTTGAGTTAGAAGTTAACATACTTAATTATTATTACTATGTTTTTCGAAGTTTACTCCATTTGAATGTGAAACACATACATTCTAGGGGCTTTATGACGATCTGTCAAAAATATCTATAATGGTAGCTGCGTAACTACCTACTGTACACTGTAGCACTGCAGAAATTTATATTCATACTAGCGGCCCGCCCCGGCTTCGCAAAGGGAAACTTAAATGCCTACGGTATGAAGGAAGTATTTTAAAACTATGTCAAAACATCCAAAATAACTGATTTACTTTTCATACCTAAAGTGCGGAGTGGGACCGGCCTGCCCTTATAATATCAGTTTGCATAGTGTGACAGACAATTTTAATCTAAATTTAATTTCCAAGCTTGTAAACTTGTAACTGCCAAGATACAAAAACACTTGGAAAAGCGTTTGAATGGAAATTGGAAATGGTTTTGTACATTAACATGCATTGACATTTCTTTTCTTCTGCGTGAAAAGTATTTAGTTGTTATTAAAAGTCAGGTTACTACACTACATTAAATCTCAGATTTCAATCAATTTTTACCAACTTTGCGAGGGTTGGTCGGAGGTGAAAAGAAACACGATTACTTGTATAACAAAATATAGATATCACGCTTTATTTAAATATAAGATCTTTGCACTAGTCTAGACTTGTAATTAAAGGGGATATTGAGGATGTTTAGGCGATCGAATCCTGTACCCAAAGAAAATAAATAAGGCTTTTGTTTACAAAGAGAGACGGCTTGTAATGTTCAGCTCCTTCAGAATGAATTCATTAGCTCTGAAGTTAGTCTAGGGTATTTTTAGTATTTTCCTCCAGCAACACACTTCAAATGCGTCAAGTATCTGCACTGTCGACTTCGCAGGCGCCATGTTTCAGCGTCACGCCCCATACACAATGATTAAGATAAGCGAGTTCTTAGTTTGACGACGTATGCTTCGATTTTTCCTGATCTTCTTAACTTCTCAAGATTCGTCTTTGTCGTAGTGCTTTTAGTCAAAGCGGCTCTCCGAAGTAATATACACAAATATTGAACTGAACTTTGAAATTTATACATAGTATTTATTTTGTAGCTATGAACAGTCGTTGGCAATGTCCCAAAAGAGATCACAGCTTTACAAATCGCTTAAAAAGGTGACGTGCTTGATAAAAGTATAAATTTTTCCTAGGGACTAACTTTAGGTAGGTACATAGCGACACACATGCAAAAGTTCATTTCAATCGGAAATACTTTTTTTTATATGTATAGGCAGCTATTTTCCAATACAACGAACTTCTATCCCTCACTTTTACCCCTTTAAGAGTGAAGTAGTCAAAAACGCTAAAACACGTATCCAAAAATTATTTAATCGGTAGCCTTAATAGAAAATTAGAGACCATTAAATTAAAAAAACGGACATTCAAATAAAAATAATCCCCTTTTTCACACCTTTGGGATTGAAAGATAATATTTTATAAGTCCTGTATACCAGGCCACTCAGAAAGTATTGCGATAAATAGTTTTTATATATGGCAGACTGGCCGGTTAGAATCTTTTTTGAAAATATGATTACTTGTAAGTAAAAATATGTGTGTTCCATTTTCAAAATTTCTCTCCACATTTTTTGCGAGCCAATTCAAAGTATCGTGTCTTACTGAAAAATGGATCTGCGCCGGGAACATTTTAGAGCTATGATTTTTTACGATTTCAAGTGTCGCCTGAAACCGGATGAATCGTTCGATAGACTTCAAATGGCATTTATGGATGAAAGCCCCTCCAAGGCAACCGTGTATCGTTGGTATAACGAATTTAGGCGCGGTCGACCAACCTTGGGGGATGAAGAGAGAAGCAGTCGCCCTTTGACGGCTATTACGGAAGAAAACGTGATAGCAGTGAAAAATTTAATCCAAGATAATAGGCGAATTACATATCAGGAGATTCAGCACATATTAAAGATTGGATCGGGAAACGTTCACGAGATTCTACACGGGCATCTTCGCGTGAGGAGGATAGTATCGCGCTGGTTGCCGCACTACCTCACCGACGCTCAGAAGCAGGCCCGGGTGGAATGGTGCCGTGATATGCTGAACAAATTTGAAGCAGGCTCGTCTCGGCGTGTTTACGACATCGTAACAGGTGATGAGTCCTGGATTTATCAATACGATCCAGAAACCAAGCGCCAGTCGACAGTTTGGGTGTTTCAAAATGAACCAACGCCTACCAAAGTGAAGCGATCTCGAAGCGGGGGGAAGATTTTGATCGCCAGCTTTTTTAATTTGACTGGCCACTTGGCCTCAAATCCCTTACGAGATCAAAGAAGCATTAACGCCGAATGGTATACTACCAAATGTTTACCAGAAGTTTTTTCTGTTGTGAGCAACAAGCGACCAAACACAGGGCTCCGCGGACTACTGCTCCACCACGACAATGCGCCTGCACACACCGCGCTCAAAACGAGGGACTTCCTGGACAGCACACCAGTCAAACTCCTGGGTCACCCTCCTTACAGCCCTGATCTAGCACCGTGTGACTTCTTTTTATTTCCAAAAATAAAAAATCAGCTCAAGGGGATACAATTTTCGTCGCCGGAAGATGCGCTGGCTGCGTTCGAGCAGGCTGTAAACGAGGTGTCTACGGCGGACTGGAAAAAGTGTTTTGAAAACTGGTTCAGACGCATGAATCTTTGTATAGAGGCTGGTGGAGAGTACTTTGAAAATATTTAATAAAAATATATGTACCTGTAGAACAGTTTTTTTTTGTGTCGCAAAACTTTCTGAGTGTCCCACGTATCTGTGATAGTGTGGTAATAATCGAACGTGAAGAATCTCGGTTGTATGTTAAGAAGATCTTATTACTAAAGAAAAGATTTTGTATCCTTCCATGCTGGCCTGGGAAAGAAATAAAAACATAGATTGTACCCGCTGCATTTCCTCCCGGGTATGCTGTAAAAACCAGCTAAGGGATCCGAGGGTTTCAGTATATTGCAATTCAGGCGATGGGCTGACAATCTGTCACTACAGCAATGTACCTACAAATATATCTTAAATAACCCTCAAAACTTCGTCAGTCGTGGCGGAACGAACTTTGTTTAGGTCGTTTACGCTCTGCCTACCACATTAGGGATAAAGGCGTGATTATATGTATGTAGATTTTGTATGACTAGACACAACATTTTTAATGAAAGCTTTGGTTGATATTATTTACATCAGGGATAAACAAAAAAATGTTTCATTTTGTTACGCAATTTCACAATTCAGTGCTATTTTGCTATCATGGAGCCAAAAAAGATTTATATTATTAAACGAAACCTACCTACTACCGGTACTGCTATACCAAACGCACCAATATCATAGACAGAAAACACATTCCTCAAACTTAGTTTTGCCATGACATGCCCTGGTTCAGTCACAGTAACTGTAAGTAGGATTTTACTTACTGCGTAGGTAAGTTTTTGGTTTGGTAGTTTTTGTGATAGGTTTTGGAGGTAATACCGGAAGTTAGTTCAGTCCAGCCAAATCAGTCAAATATATAGGGCCCATGGTAAAAACATTATGATGACAACAACTTTGATTCAAAACTTTTTACGTTCAGAATACCAAATGACGTCTAGTGGCATTAGCGGGGACATTGGCATGACAGAAGATATTCAAAAGTAAGAAAAAAAGAGACTTGGGGCCCAGCTTTCTAGGAACACTGACAAAATGTTTTGCGTACGTACTTAGTGGCATTATTAATGAATATAATATTTTTTCTTTTAGAATTTTTGTCTGTATATCTTAAAGATCGCTTTATTTTACATTCGGCAACCCTGGCCTGCAATTTGCGTGCCAGCTCTAAATTGACGCTTAACCTGTCTTCTCACAAGACTGACTGCTACGCAGTCTTTCACAGTGCGAGCGACCAAGCTGTAGAATGATTGGCCCGAAGACATTCGATGTGCACTGTCTCTCAAAACTTTTAAGAGTCAAATTAAAAAACGTTACTTAGAATAAATAATTACTGTCTGATCTTTAGTTTCTTTCAACGTTATCCTGTGCTGTATGTTGATACTGTTGCTGTCATTTCCTTCGACTAGTTCTGTTTGTAGTTTGCATTATCCTATCTTCCATTAGTTTATGAATTAGTTTATTATATATTGTGTATTAGTTTAAGTTACAAATATCTATGTAGTAGCTTGTACTTAGTTTATGTATTATATGTAATGTTATGTATTAGGATACCTATTTGACTAGGTTTGTACTATCCCGCTTACCGCTACACATTTTTCTTTCACCCAAAGGTTGCCTGGAAGAAATTGCTACCTTAGCAATAAGGCCGTATATGTTGTACTGTATTTTGTTGTTATCTGTTGTGTTGTATGCCTTTCTTTGCCTTGATGTATTTTATACGTGCAATAAAGTATTTTTAGGTTATGTTAGGTTACCACATCACGCCAAAACTACTGAACCGATTTCGATAGGACTTTTTTTATTCAACTGTGTGTTACCCGGGTTGCAACTAAGGATACCTAAAATCACGATAACTGACTTAGGGGGTAGGCAGGAAATTGGAATTTGGCTGTTTCTTGACCGATTTTTTTGGAACTTATTTTATTTTTGGATTGGATAATGTTGTTTTTAAAAACACTTGTACTTGTTTCACTTAATATAATTTAATCCTACCGGTTTCGCTAACTTATAGCATCATCAGGGATTTTTGGAAGTGCAACAATTGTTGAACTTCGTTCGCTAAATATGAACGGGTTATTTATAATGTTTTATGTGTTGTGTATGATATGTATAAAATCCCTGATGATGCTATAAGTTAGCGAAACCGGTAGGATTAAATTATATAAAGTGAAACAAGTACAAGTGTTTTTAATAACAACATTATAAATATGGAGTTTCACCAAATGCCGACAATCGCAACTATAAATTGGATATTAAAGGGACTTTTTATTTGACTGAGTTTATTTTTATTACCAAGTGTCCAGCCTCGGTTAGAAATACATACATACATACATAAATCACGCCTTTATCCCTTACGGGGTAGGCAGAGCGTTTAACGCCTCGTAAAAGGCGCTTTCGCCACGTCTGACAAAAATTGAGGGCAATTTTAGTATTGCTATAGTGACAGGTTGTCAGCCCATCGCCTAAATTACAATACACTGTAACCCTCGAGTCCCTTTTGCTGACTTCAACAGCATGCCCGGGAGGAAGGGCAGCTGGAACATTCTATATTTTTCTATCTCTCCCAGTCCAGCATGGAAGAAATACATACATACATACATATAATCACGCCTTTATCCCTGATGGGGTAGGCAGAGCGTATACGACCTAAACGAAAGGTCATTCCGCCACGTCTGACAAAGTTTTGATGGTTATTTAAGATAGACTTGTAAGTATATTGCTGTGGTGACAGGTTGTCAGCCCATCGCCTAAATTACAATATACAGAAACCCTCGGATCCCTTAGCTGATTTTTACAGCATGCCCGGGAGGAAATGCAGCTGAAACATTCTAAGTTTTTCTTTCGCTCCCAGTCCAGCATGGGAAGTCCTTTTATTAGGTTAGATATAATCACGCAAACCATTCTAATATTGAGTAAGTACCCCTGTTTGTATGGAAAACACGAAGTGATGAACATACTGAAAACGCTTTTCCGTACGTAGGAGCGGGATCTGCTAGCTCGCGCGCGGATGCGTGTTTTCCATACAAAAACAAAGATCAGACAATGCGAAACACGCTTCGATCAGACAATGCGAAACACGCTTCCGCGCGAGGGTTAGCAGATCCCGCTCCTACGCGCGGAGAAGCGTTTTCAGTACGTTCGACACTGCGTGTTTTCCATACAAACCGGCTGTACGAAGTCGCGGGCACAGCTTATACACACATAAATTTACGCCACGCAAATACTGAGGGCAATTTTAGATTGTAATGTGTATTGCTAAAGTGGCAGGTTGTTAGCCCATTGCCTAAATTACAATATAATGCGACCCCTGAATGCGTATTGCTGATTTCTACAGCATGCCTGAGAGGAAGGACAGCTAGAACATTCTATGTTTTTCTTTTGCTCCCAGTCCAGCATGGAAGTTTTTCTCAGGAATGCGTGAATGTATAAATTTTATTTTTTATAGAATACTCAGGTCTACGGTTCCTTGAAGCTGTAAGAAAATCATCCAACCAAAAACATAAATGTATAAGTGGAAGCCAAGTTCATGGTAATTGGTGATATTTTTGGTTTGCACAAAAAGTAGTGAAATCAAAAAAGGGAGACAAAGATTTGTATTTTTTTTAATTTTTATTTTATTACAAGTCTAGGGTTTATTAGAGTAGTTAGCTTAGCTTAGCTCTTCAATAAGGTTCACTTCAACTTTCTTTGATACCCATGATGATGTTCCACTTATTTTAGGAAATAAATGAAAAACACTTGTACACAAGGCGCTGCCCGCTAGTTCTCTTTGTTTGGCTTGAACTTGGCTTGGACACGCTAGAATCGAATGTGCGATTTGTCTTTTAATTCAATTAATAATTCGGCACAAACAGTCAATTTTGACAGCGTAACGGTATATTACGTCATCTTTTGCGAACATGCAGCCGGCTCATCAATTTATTAGCTGTAGTCACGTCGCAAATAATACGAAATGGCAACATTCATTTGCTCGTTCCCATGGCTCTTTCCGGTGAAAATGTTCAGTTCCGAAAAATATGGCGTTGTGCGAGGCATAAATTAAGACAGGTTGTATAAAAATCGAATGGTGGGTCCGAAGGGAATTCCCTGTTGTACCTACCAGGGTATTATTTTATAACGTAACTTATCATTATCTTAATGAAATACTTAAGTTAAGGAATTAATTTAAGAAAGAATACTAAATTAATTCGTAGAATATAAATTTTATTGTTTTCGTTTAGAAATAATAAACGCATAAAATAAAACATTGGTGTTAAATCCTTATAATATGTTTTATAGAAGATATATTTCGAGTAAAGAGCGTACATACCGCTTTTGTGACGAATACAAAGTTCTTTTTTATCGAGGTCTACGAAAATAATCTATTTACGTATTAAAAAAATCAGATCTTTTTATCTAGGTAGGGACCTAAAATGTCTTTGATTAAAAATATTTGAATATCTTACAGGTACATTAATTAAATTCTAAATTAGTACGATACAATATTTAATGACTTTTTGATATCCTGGGTCTCGTGGGAAGAATCAACTTACGACCATCAATTATTCATCTATCATTAGCACATTTCTATACAGGGTAGAATTTTCAGACCGCTCTTCCAGGGGAATGACCCTAAATTATGAATAACAAATTTTACTCAACTTTATATCAAAATTTCAAACAGAAGCAAAACAAAAAAAATTTTTTCATACATACATACATAACGTCACGCCTCTTTCCCGGAGGGGTAGGCAGAGATCACATCCTTCCATTTGCTACGATCCTTGTAAACTTCTTTCGCTTCATCTACATTCATAATTTTTTTCATAATGCCAATAATCAATATATAAGTCAATTTATAAGGAACAATTTGTTCAAATGAACATTGCATATTAGATTTGAGGAAGAGTATGAAATTTTTAATCGAAGCTCTATAATCTCAATACTCAAATAGTGTACAATAAAAAAAAAATGTTTTAATAACAATATTTCATGGTCTTCCTGGTTAAATTTAAAACTTAATGTTTATTATAGATATTAGATCTTCATAATTGACCCACTTTATTTATCCACAAAATCAACAGGCGATATTTTTTTTCGATTTCGCGGGTTGATCCTTGGTTGTGGCAGTCGTATTTAAAAAAACCTTGAATGCAGTTTTGTTACTTTTATAAAATAAGGGAATGTTACCTTTGAGTAAAATTTGCTATCTTCATTATTTAGGGTACTTCTCCTAGAGGAGTGGCGGTCTGAAAATTCCACCCTGTATATATATATACAATACAGGGTGTTAAAGAATGTGTATGTGCACCATGAAGGATTTGAATTTGCACGCTCCACGATGTAGTCCAGCCCCACTCGTCTATCCATCCTGCAACCCTGGAAATTAAAACAGAACAGAAATTTACGTGTGAACTTCTTTGTTCCCGTGTATCGCAAGTTACTTAAATTGAATTTAGACAGTGTATACTACTGTGAGTCCCAAAAACTGAAAGAGGTTGTCCACAGAAGAATTCTCCTAGCAAAAAATGCATGAAACTTTGTTCTGCAAACTATTAGAGAAGAATGACCTTTAGAGGTATATATTGGATAAATGCTATAGCGACGTACCTAGCGAAACATACGCAGGATTATGATAAATTATAATACTAATATACTCGAATCAACTAAATAGCACACAAGGCATAAATAAGTGACTCCCTGCTTCTCAGTAATAACACAATGCAACGCAACGTTTCTTACATTAGTTACCATACTTACATACCTTTACCACGCGACCTCATGTTAGTTAAATAATCAATGTGTTAACCTTCAATTTATGAACACCATTCTTAAATATAAGGGTAAGAAATGATTCTAGTTTCTATCATCAAAGCAGTGTTTTATATAAAATGATCGATATTGTAGAGACAGAATAAGTCACAATATTTCATTTTTTCATTCAACAGGTAAGCAGAGCTATTTACAACTTGTGCCATGTCATACCAAGTAGAATATTATGATTTATTAAAATTCTAAAGCAGCTAAAGAACCGGTGAATGGACAAGAACAAGAACAGCCCAGAACAAGTTTACATGTTATAAGTTTTAGGTTTTAATCTCTTAATTTTAAGTAAACCTACTTGTATTTTCCCAAATCTGCCGTATTATTGAGTCCTTTTAATAGATATGTTTGCCTTTAAACACTTTTAGCTTTCAGTTGTTCTAGCTTCTTGCCCGGCTAATAAAAATATTAATGAAAATCTAATTGTAGATTTTCTTCTCTCGTGTGTATTTTTCTAATCAACAAATAAACCCTCGCTATACATACATGTTAAAAAGTAAATATATATTAACAATATTTCTACAGGCGTACAAAACTATATAAGAGGTTAGGTTATGTATTTAATATGCAACAAGTAGAGATATTAGGTTTTAAATTTTGTCCCCTATCAAGTGTAAACAAATAATTACCTTTTTGACATACACCAGGAGCACTTAGCTCACACTTATCACATTATTTTCCTAGGGTACGCAGTTTCTTACCGTAAATATTAGAACAGTTTTTAATTCCTACACATGTTCCTTCCTTCATTCTATTTTTGAATTATTTTACTAACCACTCCGGCCAGCGTTTCGTTTTTGTTTTTCTTATTAATCAACTGGTCATTTGGTGACCTTGTTGCTACTCAAACTGGGAGCTCTATCGATTGAGACCTTGGGGTGGCGCCCCTCCGCCGGATCAGTGGTTCGCTACAGGGAGGGAGGTTATTACTGTGTAGCAGGTATTATTATCTTCTTCTTGTGGAGGTTAGACTAAAATCTTCGCCGAAGAACCTTTATATTTCGTGCAATTTCAGGGGCAGTTTTTTAAGTTTTTCCTTGGAAATAAGTTTCCTGCCGAAAAATCAGCTCTGATCATTGAGCTATTTATATATCAGTGACATATATCAAAAAATTACACTCCACAAACCGTCATATTTAATTATTTTTATTGTTTACGGCAAGTTACTTTATCCTATTTATGGAAAAATACCTATTACAAAACTAACTGACACATGCTACTCAGTAAAACATCTTTTCACTGTGTATGTTTTACCGGTTGTCCATCGTTACCCCTCCTGTTAAGAACCCCTGATTTCATTCATAGCATACAACATACAGGTTTTATATCAACTTATACATCTATATTACAACACACTTCAATTGAATAAAATATGTCCAGACCATAAAAAGGACCGTAGTAAAAATAAAAGATACCCAATGACAGTGTGTTACTCGCTAATACATTTGCTTTTAGGTAGGTGTATGCATACCTACTTATTTCTTTATATTAAAAATTCAATACTGACTTCATTTATGCCCAGCAGTGGGACACATTAATTTATTAAATAATTTTATTATATTTTTGCCATGCCGAACTGAATGAGAGAAAATCATAGAATGTGCCAGCTGCATTTCCTCCGGAGCATGCTGTAAAAACCAGCTAAGGAAACTGAGGGTTTCAGTTTCATAAAGTTTAGGTGATGGTCTGTCAACCTGTCACTACAGCAACATACCTACAAATCTATCTTAAATGACCTTCTTATTAAAGGTCGTTAACGCTCTGCTTACCCCATTAGGGGAAAGGCGTTTTTATATGTATGTATTGATAGGCACATTAGGCAGGCGCATAGAATTTTAAGATATGCAATTTTATGGTATTTATATGGGTATTTAAATTGTTATTTTGTACCTACCTAATGGTCCATTACCTAAGATTTTTATATCCTGTATATGACAGTACTGATAAATTAATTATAGATGACATCGCATATTATATCTAAGATGATGGAGAGGAAATATGACAGATACAAACGAATGAGAAAACAGGCTCGTATTTATACGTGTGTAGTAAATAACTACTTTTGTACGCTTGCTCTACGAGTTAAGTGATCTAAGTAGTATTAAAAACTAATAAAATAATTATAGTTATAGTAAAATAACTATTTACTTTGTGACATATTACAATAACTATTTTGGCATTAACTGATTAACTGATTTCTTCCATGCTGGACTGGGAGAGATAGAAAAATATAGAATGTTCCAGCTGCCCTTCCTCCCGGGCATGCTGTAGAAGTCAGCAAAAGGGACTCGAGGGTTACAGTGTATTGTAATTTAGGCGATGGGCTGACAACCTGTCACTATAGCAATACACATTACAATCTAAAATTGCCCTCAATTTTTGTCAGACGTGGCGAAAGCGCCTTTTACGAGGAGTTTGACGCTCTGCCTACCCCGTAAGGGATAAAGGCGTGATTTTATGTATGTATGTATGTATTAACTGAAATGATAATTATTGAAGGTATTTACTTTACTTAATACCTAAGACTTATTTATATCCTGAGATATTGTCTATGTAACACTTAACAAAATCCAATCAAAAACTATTAAAAAAGAGTTCTTAGCCGACTACCTACCCCTTTAGTACGGTTGCGTGATTAAATAAATCCTATGACCTTCTCCACATGACCATCTATCACCATACCAATTTTAATCAAAATCCGTTTAGCCGTTTAGGCGTAAAAGAGCAACATGACAAACAAACAGACAAGACAGATAGAGTTCGCATTTATAATATTGGTATGGACGTAGCAAATAATTATTTAGATAGCAATAAAATTATCATAATTTTCTGATATATTTCTTTTATGTCACTTAAGATTAATTATTTTACTTAATTCACCCAAGCAGTATGATGTGATCTGTGGCCGCGCTATATGCGTGCATATGCTGACGGCCCAAAAATACTATATTTAAATATTGTAGAGAGTGGCATGTCTAAGTTCGAGCTTGGACCTTATACTGCGGTGAAATAATCTCACCAGCGAGTTGTAATAATTGGAACAGCGACATCTAGACGCACTAGGGTGTTTTGAATGCCTACGTTCTGCACCCCTTACCTAAGGACGCTTTGAAACAAATTAAACTTTATCGATTTGAGTTAACAGTGACGTCAATGGCACTGCATTCAAAATTTATCCAAGCAAGGGCTTTTAAAATTTATCCAAGTAAGTATAAATTAAATATACTCGTAGAAGTGTATTTCTAGCAATAATCTGTAAATACACAGGAAATTAAATCAATAGGTACCTAAGGGCCGTATTTGTAATTAGCTTTCATAAGTGATAACGAGTTAAGTTCGTATCAGAAACGTCATTTCAGTAAAAAAACTTGCCTGTCAAATCCATACTTAATATTGCTCCCAAGTTTGATATCGCTTCATAAATACGATACTAAATGTTTCATTCTTGTCGCTGTGGAAATCCAAACTGTTATGTAACAATTTTTTCTACGAAACGGATCAATGTAATCAAGAATACGGACCACGCAAGCAACGATAGCAAGCAGCATCATAGCACAGAAAACTAACGCGCTTATAAGTAACTAGCTTTCAACCGCGACTTCGTCCGCGAAGTTTTTTTTTCTTCTTCGCCCACCCGTGATTATCAGCGTCTTGTAGTCGTCAGTAGGGTGAAACCTCTTTTCCCGTAATCGTTCCTCACGTACCTACTACACACTCCCCCTGTCAGCCCGTCACACGCGTCCCTAAACTGTCATAATGTCTGCCCAGTCCTCCATTCCTCCATTCCTCCCGTCCATGATTCGCTCTTGGCACTTCTGTTCCCTTTCCTCTCGCTTAACCTGAAACTTATGACGCTCCAGTGCACGAGTATAAAAGTTTCACGGATTATTAATAAACAATACACATTATGAATTGAATTGCTTCCATCATTTTAACTGCAAAGCGTGATGCAATTCATAGCACTTTTAAATCTGGATGCCAGCCCCCCAAGTAAAGAAGCGTGATGAAATGTATTATATGTTAGTCCAAGTAAAACAGAATTAAAAAAAAGGTTCCGACATAATCGGTTCAAACTGATTTTTGTTGTTCCCTGCCTACCCCCTACGTTAGGAAGCGTGATGATCGTGAATCGAGGTAACACTGCGTAAACTGAAAAATGTCCTATCAAAATCGGTTAAAAAACAAACTTAATTCAGATCTCTGCCTACTCTGCCTACCCCCTAAGTACGGTAGCGTGATTATTTGGTAAAACACAGTTAAATAAAAAAAAGTGCTATCAAAACCAGTTAATAATACTAACTTAATTCAGTTCCCTGCCTACCCCCTAAGTACGGTAGCGTGATTATTAGGTAAAACTGAGTTAAATATGAAAAGTTCCATCAAAATCGGTTTAAAACACTTACTAAATTCAGTTCCCTGTCTGCTGCCTACCCCCAAAGTACGGTGGCGTGATTATTTATATCTTTAGTTTGTGTATTAGTAACCTACACTGAGTTGAATAATAAAACTCCCTTCGAAATCGGTTAAAAACACTAACTAAATACAGTTCTATGCGGCTGCCTACCCCGTAAGTACGGTGGCGTGTTTTTTTTGCATGTTTAGTTTGTGTCAAGTTTGCACTTAGTTAAATAAAAAGGTCCTATCGAAATCGGTTATAAACGTTAACTAAGTTTAGTTCCCTACGTACTGCCTACCCCCTAAGCACAGGGGGTGATTATTTGTATCCTTAGTTTTTGTCTGTGTAATACTTAGTTCAATAAAAAAGTCCCATCAAAAATTATTAAATATTACTAACTAAATTTAGTTCCCTGCCTACTACCTACCCCCTAAGCATGGTGGCGTGATTATATATAGCTATTGTCCGTTTCCAGGTCAAATCCGTTCACCCGTTTAGGCGTAAAAGAAAGAACTAAGTAAGTTCAGTTCCCTGACTACTGCCTACCCCCTAAGTGAGGAGGCGTAATTATATATAGCCTATGTCCGTCTCCAGGTCAATATCTATCACTGTACCAAATTTCATTAAAATCCGTTTTGCCGTTTAGGCGTGAAAGAGCAACAAACAGACAGACAGACAGGTAATATTAGTATGGATTGGTGACCATACTGGCCATAGCCTAATTACAACACCTTTGTATTTCCCCCCTGGGAATCGAACCCAGGACCTCCGGATCAGGAGTCCATGGCACTCGCCACTAGACCATGGAGGCAGTTAATAAAACCTAAAAACTACGTATTTCCTAATGAGGAAATACATCAAGCCACGGGTGAAACCGTTTGGCGGAAAGCTAGTATTTCATAATTTATGAAGCGGCTGGGTAATAAAAATCCACTGCCACTTTTAAAAATTGTTCCATAAATATAATATTCATACAATATTATTATTCATACCATACCAAGCCTGCCTTTATATGCAACTGAGGAGAACATGTCGATACCGCGTTTTAAAAACCTAGTAGCGTCATCTGTCGTTACGGCACGATAAACTTTCCGCTCCGATATGAAGACCGCTGAAGGGGAAATTGCATTTGCTTATTTTTGTTAACTAGGTAGTGGTATTTATGAATTATAATTACAAATATCTTTTTTAACAATGAATATGGTGGACTGGGATTGCGGGAAAGACATAGTAGAGTTGATATTTCAATTTGAGTTGGAAGTTAACATACTTAATTATTATTACTATGTTTTTCGAAGACCGACGGGACCGACGGCTTAACGTGCCCTCCGAAGCACGAAACCTTTTTCTTTTTCGGACAATCAGGTGATTTAGCCTGCAATGTCCTAACCAAACTAGGCAAAAATACACAAAGTAATAAATTATCTAATATCAACTTTGTATTTCCCCCCTGGGAATCGAACCCAGGACCTCCGGATCAGGAGTCCATGGCACTCGCCACTAGATCATGGAGGCAATTAATAAAAGCTAATAACTACGTATTTCCTAATGAGGAAATACATCAAGCAACGGGTGAAACCGTTGGGCGGAAAGCAAGTATTTCATAATTTATGAAGCGGCTGGGTAGTAAAAATCCCCAGCCACTTTTAAAAATTGTTCCATAAATATAATATTCATACAATATTATTATTCATACCATACCAAGCCTGCCTTTATATGCAACTGAGGAGAACATGTCGATACCGCGTTTTAAAAACCTAGTAGCGTCATCTGTCGTTACGGCACGATAAACTTTCCGCTCCGATATGAAGACCGCTGAAGGGGAAATTGCATTTGCTTATTTTTGTTAACTAGGTAGTGGTATTTATGAATTATAATTACAAATATCTTTTTTAACAATGAATATGGTGGACTGGGATTGCGGGAAAGACATAGTAGAGTTGATATTTCAATTTGAGTTGGAAGTTAACATACTTAATTATTATTACTATGTTTTTCGAAGACCGACGGGACCGACGGCTTAACGTGCCCTCCGAAGCACGAAACCTTTTTCTTTTTCGGACAATCAGGTGATTTAGCCTGCAATGTTAGGACATTGGTTTGGTTAGGCCAAACTAGGCAAAAATACACAAAGTAATAAATTATCTAATATCAACTTTGTATTTCCCCCCTGGGAATCGAACCCAGGACCTCCGGATCAGGAGTCCATGGCACTCGCCACTAGATCATGGAGGCAATTAATAAAAGCTAATAACTACGTATTTCCTAATGAGGAAATACATCAAGCAACGGGTGAAACCGTTGGGCGGAAAGCAAGTATTTCATAATTTATGAAGCGGCTGGGTAGTAAAAATCCCCAGCCACTTTTAAAAATTGTTCCATAAATATAATATTCATACAATATTATTATTCATACCATACCAAGCCTGCCTTTATATGCAACTGAGGAGAACATGTCGATACCGCGTTTTAAAAACCTAGTAGCGTCATCTGTCGTTACGGCACGATAAACTTTCCGCTCCGATATGAAGACCGCTGAAGGGGAAATTGCATTTGCTTATTTTTGTTAACTAGGTAGTGGTATTTATGAATTATAATTACAAATATCTTTTTTAACAATGAATATGGTGGACTGGGATTGCGGGAAAGACATAGTAGAGTTGATATTTCAATTTGAGTTGGAAGTTAACATACTTAATTATTATTACTATGTTTTTCGAAGACCGACGGGACCGACGGCTTAACGTGCCCTCCGAAGCACGAAACCTTTTTCTTTTTCGGACAATCAGGTGATTTAGCCTGCAATGTCCTAACCAAACTAGGCAAAAATACACAAAGTAATAAATTATCTAATATCAACTTTGTATTTCCCCCCTGGGAATCGAACCCAGGACCTCCGGATCAGGAGTCCATGGCACTCGCCACTAGATCATAGAGGCAATTAATAAAAGCTAATAACTACGTATTTCCTAATGAGGAAATACATCAAGCAACGGGTGAAACCGTTGGGCGGAAAGCAAGTATTTCATAATTTATGAAGCGGCTGGGTAGTAAAAATCCCCAGCCACTTTTAAAAATTGTTCCATAAATATAATATTCATACAATATTATTATTCATACCATACGAAGCCTGCCTTTATATGCAACTGAGGAGAACATGTCGATACCGCGTTTTAAAAACCTAGTAGCGTCATCTGTCGTTACGGCACGATAAACTTTCCGCTCCGATATGAAGACCGCTGAAGGGGAAATTGCATTTGCTTATTTTTGTTAACTAGGTAGTGGTATTTATGAATTATAATTACAAATATCTTTTTTAACAATGAATATGGTGGACTGGGATTGCGGGAAAGACATAGTAGAGTTGATATTTCAATTTGAGTTGGAAGTTAACATACTTAATTATTATTACTATGTTTTTCGAAGACCGACGGGACCGACGGCTTAACGTGCCCTCCGAAGCACGAAACCTTTTTTTTTTTCGGACAATCAGGTGATTTAGCCTGCAATGTCCTAACCAAACTAGGCAAAAATACACAAAGTAATAAATTATCTAATATCAACTTTGTATTTCCCCCCTGGGAATCGAACCCAGGACCTCCGGATCAGGAGTCCATGGCACTCGCCACTAGATCATGGAGGCAATTAATAAAAGCTAATAACTACGTATTTCCTAATGAGGAAATACATCAAGCAACGGGTGAAACCGTTGGGCGGAAAGCAAGTATTTCATAATTTATGAAGCGGCTGGGTAGTAAAAATCCCCAGCCACTTTTAAAAATTGTTCCATAAATATAATATTCATACAATATTATTATTCATACCATACCAAGCCTGCCTTTATATGCAACTGAGGAGAACATGTCGATACCGCGTTTTAAAAACCTAGTAGCGACATCTGTCGTTACGGCACGATAAACTTTCCGCTCCGATATGAAGACCGCTGAAGGGGAAATTGCATTTGCTTATTTTTGTTAACTAGGTAGTGGTATTTATGAATTATAATTACAAATATCTTTTTTAACAATGAATATGATGGACTGGGATTGCGGGAAAGACATAGTAGAGTTGATATTTCAATTTGAGTTGGAAGTTAACATACTTAATTATTATTACTATGTTTTTCGAAGTTTACTCCATTTGAATGTGAAACACATACATTCTAGAGGCTTTATGACGATCTGTCAAAAATATCTATAATGGTAGCTGCGTAACTACCTACTGTACACTGTAGCACTGCAGAAATTTATATTCATACATACTAGCAGCCCGCCCCGGCTTCGCAAAGGGAAACTTAAATGCCTACGGTATGAAGGAAGTATTTTAAAACTATGTCAAAACATCCAAAATAACTGATTTACTTTTCATACATACTCGTAAAGTGCGGAGTGGGACCGGCCTGCCCTTATAATATCAGTGTGCATAGTGTGACAGACAATTTTAATCTAAATTTAATTTCCAAGCTTGTAAACTTGTAACTGCCAAGATACAAAAACACTTGGAAAAGCGCATGGAAATTTTTCCAATTTCCATGCGCTTTTCCAAGTGTTTTTTACATTAACATGCATTGACATTTCTTTTCTTCTGCGTGAAAAGTATTTAGTTGTTATTAAAAGTCAGGTTACTACACTACATTAAATCTCAGATTTCAATCAATTTTTACCAACTTTGCGAGGGTTGGTCGGAGGTGAAAAGAAACACGATTACTTGTATAACAAAATATAGATATCACGCTTTATTTAAATATAAGATCTTTGCACTAGTCTAGACTTGTAATTAAAGGGGATATTGAGGATGTTTAGGCGATCGAATCCTGTACCCAAAGAAAATAAATAAGGTTTTTGTTTACAAAGAGAGACGGCTTGTAATGTTCAGCTCCTTCAGAATGAATTCATTAGCTCTGAAGTTAGTCTAGGGTATTTTTAGTATTTTCCTCCAGCAACACACTTCAAATGCGTCAAGTATCTGCACTATCGACTTCGCAGGCGCCATGTTTCAGCGTCACGCCCCATACACAATGATTGAGATAAGCGAGTTCTTAGTTTGACGACTTATGCTTCGATTTTTCCTGATCTTCTCAACTTCTCAAGATTCGTCTTTGTCGTAGTGCTTTTAGCCAAAGCGGCTCTCCGAAGTAATATACACGAATATTGAACTGAACTTTGAAATTTATACGTAGTATTTTTTTTTGTTTTACATAAAAGATACTAATGTTTATTTAAAAAAAAGTTAGTTGTTTAATCATAATTTTCTCAGTGATTCCAAACAAATAGAACAATCAAAGAGTAGAGAAACAGTGAGAACAATCAACAAGACAAAATGTCAAATGTATCAAAATCACAACACTATGGACCATAGCATAGCTATGAACAGTCGTTGGCAATGTCCCAAAAGAGATCACAGCTTTACAAATCGCTTAAAAAGGTGACGTGCTTGACAAAAGTATACATTTTTCCTAGGGACTAACTTTAGGTACGTACATAGCGACACACATGCAAAAGTTCATTTCAATCGGAAATACTTATTTTTATATGTATAGGCAGCTATTTTCCAATACAACGAACTTCTATCCCTCACTTTTACCCCTTTAAGAGTGAAATAGTCAAAAACGCTAAAACACGTATCCAAAAATTATTTAATCGGTAGCCTTAATAGAAAATTAGAGACCATTAAATTAAAAAAACGGACATTCAAATAAAAATAATCCCCTTTTTCACACCTTTGGGGTTAAAATTGCAAGCACCTGCGCATTATTTTTGTCTACATCAAAAATTGAAAGATAATATTTTATAAGTCCTGTATATCTGTGATAGTGTGGTAATAATCGAACGTGAAGAATCTCGGTTGTATGTTAAGAAGATCTTATTACTAAAGAAAAGATTTTGTATCCTTCCATGCTGGCCTGGGAAAGAAATAAAAACATAGATTGTACCCGCTGCATTTCCTCCCGGGTATGCTGTAAAAACCAGCTAAGGGATCCGAGGGTTTCAGTATATTGCAATTCAGGCGATGGGCTGACAATCTGTCACTACAGCAATGTACCTACAAATATATCTTAAATAACCCTCAAAACTTCGTCAGTCGTGGCGGAACGAACTTTGTTTAGGTCGTTTACGCTCTGCCTACCACATTAGGGATAAAGGCGTGATTATGTGTATGTGGATTTTGTATGACTGGACACAACATTTTTAATGAAAGATTTGGTTGATATTATTAACATCAGGGATAAACAAAAAAATGTTTCATTTTGTTACGCAATTTCACAATTCAGTGCTATTTTGCTATCATGGAGCCAAAAAAGATTTATATTTTTAAACGAAACCTACTTACTACCGGTACTGCTATACCAAACGCACCAATATTACAGACAGAAAACACATTCCTCAAACTTAATTTTGCCACGACATGCCCTGGTTCAGTCACAGTAACTGTAAGTAGGATTTTACTTACTGCGTAGGTAAGTTTTTGGTTTGGTAGTTTTTGTGATAGGTTTTGGAGGTAATACCGGAAGTTAGTTCAGTCCAGCCAAATCAGTCAAATATATAGGGCCCATGGTAAAAACATTATGATGACAACAACTTTGATTCAAAACTTTTTACGTTCAGAATACCAAATGACGTCTAGTGGCATTAGCGGGGACATTGGCATGACAGAAGATATTCAAAATGAAGAAAAAAAGAGACTTGGGGCCCAGCTTTCTAGGAACACTGACAAAATGTTTTGCGTACGTACTTAGTGGCATTATTAATGAATATAATAATTTTTCTTTTAGAATTTTTGTCTGTATGTCTGTATATCTTAAAGATCGCTTTATTTTACAATCGGCAACCCTGGCCTGCAATTTGCGTGCCAGCTCTAAATTGACGCTTAACCTGTCTTCGCACAAGACTGACTGCTACGCAGTCTTTCACAGTGCGAGCGACCAAGCTGTAGAATGATTGGCCCGAAGACATTCGATGTGCACTGTCTCTCAAAACTTTTAAGAGTCAAATTAAAAAACGTTACTTAGAATAAATAATTACTGTCTGATCTTTAGTTTCTTTCAACGTTATCCTGTGCTGTATGTAGATACTGTTGCTGTCATTTCCTTCGACTAGTTCTGTTTGTAGTTTGCATTATCCTATCTTCCATTAGTTTATGAATTAGTTTATTATATATTGTGTATTAGTTTAAGTTACAAATATCTATGTAGTAGCTTGTACTTAGTTTATGTATTATATGTAATGTTATGTATTACGATACCTATTTGACTAGGTTTGTACTATCCAGCTTACCGCTACACATTTTTCTTTCACCCAAACGTTGCCTGGAAGAAATTGCTACCTTAGCAATAAGGCCGTATATGTTGTACTGTATTTTGTTGTTATCTGTTGTGTTGTATGCCTTTCTTTGCCTTGATGTATTTTATACGTGCAATAAAGTATTTTTAGGTTATGTTAGGTTACCACATCACGCCAAAACTACTGAACCGATTTCGATAGGACTTTTTTTATTCAACTGTGTGTTACCCGGGTTGCAACTAAGGATACCTAAAATCACGATAACTGACTTAGGGGGTAGGCAGGAAATTGGATTTTGGCTGTTTCTTGACCGATTTTTTTGGAACTTATTTTATTCGACTGAGCATTATTTAAAATCAAAGTTACGATACAAATAATCACGCCTCATGACTTAGGAAAAAGGTAGGAAATTGAATTTCGGTCGTTTCTAACCGATCTTAAGGGGATAATGTTGTTTTTAAAAAAACTTGTACTTGTTTCACTTAATATAATTTAATCCTACCGGTTTCGCTAACTTATAGCATCATCAGGGATTTTTGGAAGTGCAACAATTGTTGAACTTCGTTCGCTAAATATGAACGGGTTATTTATAATGTTTTATGTGTTGTGTATGATATGTATAAAATCCCTGATGATGCTATAAGTTAGCGAAACCGGTAGGATTAAATTATATAAAGTGAAACAAGTACAAGTGTTTTTAATAACAACATTATAAATATGGAGTTTCACCAAGTGCCGACAATCGCAAGTATAAATTGGATCTTAAAGGGACTTTTTATTTGACTGAGTTTTTTTTTATTACCAAGTGTCCAGCGCCAGCCTCGGTTAGAAATACATACATACATACATAAATCACGCCTTTATCCCTTACGTTTAACGCCTCGTAAAAGGCGCTTTCGCCACGTCTGACAAAAATTGAGGGCAATTTTAGATTGTAATATGTATTGCTATAGTGACAGGTTGTCAGCCCATCGCCTAAATTACAATACACTGTAACCCTCGAGTCCCTTTTGCTGACTTCAACAGCATGCCCGGGAGGAAGGGCAGCTGGAACATTCTATATTTTTCTATCTCTCCCAGTCCAGCATGGAAGAAATACATACATACATACATATAATCACGCCTTTATCCCTGATGGGGTAGGCAGAGCGTATACGACCTAAACGAAAGGTCATTCCGCCACGTCTGACAAAGTTTTGATGGTTATTTAAGATAGACTTGTAAGTATATTGCTGTGGTGACAGGTTGTCAGCCCATCGCCTAAATTACAATATACAGAAACCCTCGGATCCCTTAGCTGATTTTTACAGCATGCCCGGGAGGAAATGCAGATGAAACATTCTAAGTTTTTCTTTCGCTCCCAGTCCAGCATGGAAGTCCTTTTATTAGGTTAGATATAATCACGCAAACCATTCTAATATTGAGTAAGTAAACACGAAGTGATGAACATACTGAAAACGCTTTTCCGTGCGTAGGAGCGGGATCTGCTAGCTCGCGCGCGGATGTGTGTTTTCCATACAAAAACGAAGATCAGACAATGCGAAACACGCTTCGATCAGACAATGCGAAACACGCTTCCGCGCGAGGGTTAGCAGATCCCGCTCCTACGCGCGGAGAAGCGTCTTCAGTATGTTCGACACTGCGTGTTTTCCATACAAACCGGCTGTACGAAGTCGCGGGCACAGCTAATACACACATAAATTTACTCCACGTTTGACAAATACTGAGGGCAATTTTAGATAGTAATGTGTATTGCTATAGTGACAGGTTGTTAGCCCATCGCCTAAATTACAATATAATGCGACCCCTGAATCTGTATTGCTGATTTCTACAGCATGCCTGAGAGGAAGGACAGCTAGAACATTCTATGTTTTTTTTTTTGCTCCCAGTCCAGCATGGAAGTTTTTCTCAGGAATGCGTGAATGTATAAATTTGATTTTTTTATAGAATACTCAGGTCTACGGTTCCTTGAAGCTGTAAGAAAATCATCCAACCAAAAACATAAATGTATAAGTGGAAGCCAAGTTCATGGTAATTGGTGATATTTTTGGTTTGCACAAAAAGTAGTGAAATCAAAAAAGGGAGACAAAGATTTGTTTTTTTTTTTATTTTTATTTTATTACAAGTCTAGGGTTTATTAGAGTAGTTAGCTTAGCTTAGCTCTTCAATAAGGTTCACTTCAACTTTCTTTGATACCCATGATAATGTTCCACTTATTTTAGGAAATAAATGAAAAACACTTGTACACAAGGCGCTGCCCGCTAGTTCTCTTTGTTTGGCTTGAACTTGGCTTGGACACGCTAGACACGAATGTGCGATTTGTCTTTTAATTCAATTAATACTTCGGCACAAACAGTCAATTTTGACAGCGTAACGGTATATTACGTCATCTTTTGCGTACATGCAGCCGGCTTATCAATTTATTAGCTGTAGTCAGTCACGTCGCAAATAATACGAAATGGCAACATTCATTTGCTCGTTCCCATGGGTCTTTCCGGTGAAAATGTACAGTTCCGAAAAATATGGCGTTGTGCGAGGCATAAATTTAGACAGGTTGTATAAAAATCGAATGGTGGGTCCGAAGGGAATTCCCTGTTGTACCTACCAGGGTATTATTTTATAACGTAACTTATCATTATCTTAATGAAATACTTTAGTTAAGGAATTAATTTAAGAAAGAATACTAAATGAATTCGTAGAATATAAATTTTATTGTTTTCGTTTAGTAATAATAAACGCATAAAATAAAACATTGGTGTTAAATCCTTATAATATGTTTTATAGAAGATATATTTCGAGTAAAGAGCGTACATACCGCTTTTGTGACGAATACAAAGTTCTTTTTTATCGAGGTCTACGAAAATAATAATTTTACGTATAAAAAAAATCAGATCATTTTATCTAGGTAGGGACCTAATATGTCTTTGATTAAAAATATTTGAATATCTTACAGGTACATTAATTAAATTCTAAATTAGTACGATACAATATTTAATGACTTTTTGATATCCTGGGTCTCGTGGGAAGAATCAACTTACGACCATCAATTATTCATCTATCATTAGCACATTTCTATACAGGGTAGAATTTTCAGACCGCTCTTCCAGGGAAATGACCCTAAATTATGAATAACAAATTTTACTCAACTTTATATCAAAATTTCAAACAGAAGCAAAACAAAAAATATTTTTTCATACATACATACATAACGTCACGCCTCTTTCCCGGAGGGGTAGGCAGAGATCACATCCTTCCATTTGCTACGATCCTTGCAAACTTCTTTCGCTTCATCTACATTCATCAATTTTTTCATAATGCCAATGATCAATATATAGGTCAATTTATGAGGAACAATTTGTTCAAATGAACATTTGCATATTAGATTTGAGGAAGAGTATGAAATTTTTAATCGAAGCTCTATAATCTCAATACTCAAATAGTGTACAATAAAAAAAAAATGTTTTAATAACAATATTTCATGGTCTTCCTGGTTTAATTTAAAACTTAATGTTTATTATAGATTAATCATAATTGACCCACTTTATTTATCCACAAAATCAACAGGCGATATTTTTTTTCGATTTCGCGGGTTGATCCCCGGTTGTGGCAGTCGTATTTAAAAAAAACTTTGAATGCAGTTTTGTTACTTTTATAAAATAAGGGAATGTTACCTTTGAGTAAAATTTGCTATCTTCATTATTTAGGGTACTTCTCCTGGAGGAGTGGTGGTCTGAAAATTCCACCCTGTATATATATATACAATACAGGGTGTTAAAGAAAGTGTATGTGCACCATGAAGGATTTGAATTTGCACATCAAACTAATTAGCTTCTCCCAAGGAATTACAATACGTTGATTGACCATAGTCACGATTCGTGATAAACCGTTTCTGTTACACCCTGTATATTTTGTGTTTGGTCCTCTTAAGTTGATACCAGCATCCAATCTTTGTTCTTAAAAATTGGTAATTTAAATAATATTTAAAATACCCGTACTTGATCGTGGCACATGGATAATGTAAGTATTTCAAACAAATAAATGTATTTTATTTTATAATTATTTACCTAGGTAGGTAAAATTATTGTATAATATTCGTAAATAAATTACGTATGGGACCATTATTTGTTTGCAATATCTATGAATAAGGGCAGCAACACACAGGTTTCACGTAAGGTGGCGCATGTGTATTGTAGGCAATGCAAAAAGCATTGACAGCGTGTTGGGCGCAGTAACTGACGCCTGTGTGTTGCTGCCCTAAGATTACAATACAGATCTTTTAAGAATTTTAACATTAAAATAATCAGTCATTGAAAGCTTCAGATTTTTGATGAGATTCTGTCGCCTGTTCATCTGAAGATTCCAATAATTTCTGTTTATTTACTTATTCTACCTATTCGTATTTCTTTATTTTGTTTACTTATCACTAAGTGTCATAAAATATCGATGCCTGGCCTTATTAAACCTGTTTTTTGCCGTTTACCCGCTAGTTCCGAACAGCACTTGCCAACTACAGCCGTTGAAGCGTCGACTGCAGTCGCACCTGCAGTTAGCAATTGGTGTTCGTCTGTATGAGTCCTTACCGGGTGCTTACTTGACACCGGCGCGGAGGGTGGGGGGTGCGGGGGTGACGTTGCCGCGCCCCTTAGACGCCTGCGTGGGGCGCATGAAGCCGGAGGTGCGCGGGGTGTTGGCGCGCGGGGGTGGGCGGGACGCGCTCACCGAGCTGCCGCTGGAGGAGGAGCGGGACGCGGGCATCCTCACCACAGGCCGCGCCGCGGGCTTGGGCACGGGGCGGGCGGGGGGCGGCGCGGGCGCGGTGGGCGCACGCTTCACCGTCGCCACCGACGCCGCGCTGTTCAGCGAGCTGCGGGAGCTGCGCAGCGACGTGCGCGATGTGGAACGCTCCACCCGCAGCGAGCTCGCCCGCTTGGGCGCCGCCGCGCGCTTCGGGTCGACCGGTGTGCGCGGCGGCGTGCGACCCTCTTTGGTAGATATCTTCTTTGGGACGACGGGGGATTTGGACACTTTGGGCACTGGCGAGTCGCACTCCACGTTGCAACCGGAGGAGGCGCCCTGCGACGCGCTCTCCGAGTTGAGGCTCTGCGTCTCCTCGAAGCCCTCGTCGTTCAGCTCGTGCTCGCTCTTCACTTTCGGTATTCGCGGAGACGAGGTGCGCTCGATCGTGGGACCCTTCTCGGGTTTGGTGTTCATAGATTTCCTATAAGCGTTTCTCGACCACACCCCCGTGGGTGTTTCGGTCGGGGACTTAAGTTCTCTAATAGCTTTCTGAACATCTTCCTGGTTGATGGACGTCTGCCGCCTCATCCGCGAGTAAGGATGTTTGGTTTCTTTGGTTGGAGTTTTATCCGTACTTTGGCTTTTGAGTCTGTCTTGCCACCGCTTGAGTCTGTGTTCCTTTTCGTCTTTTACTACGTCGTCTATTGGTTTGGCTACTTCTTGCACTTGTTCGACGGGATACGAGACTTGGACGTCCAGTTTGGACGGCCTGATGACTTGCGTCTCCGCAACCACTTCCGTCGGACTGTCAGACTTTTTCTCTTCTTCGGGCGAGCTTGTGGAGTCTGTGTTTCTTTTGTATCGTCTGGTCCTCCTGGCCGCGGAGAACCTGTCAAACTGCCCATCGCCGAGTATCTCCTGACACAGGTCCTTCATTTCAGTGACGGCCTTGTCGCTAGTGTTCGGCTTGGTTAAAGACGGCTGGAACTTTCTGCACGGTTCCCTCTCTGGAGGTGGATTGAACATTTTTCTTTGGACTGGAGGTGTTTCGATGTTATCTGAATCGATTTCAGCTCTATCAGGTTTGATCTTGTCGCTGGTGATCTTGATGTCGGGTAATTTGCGTTTCTCCTCCTCGGTGATGGAGACTAGTGGTACTGGGGAGTCTATTTGTTGCCGGGAGCGCTGTCTTCTCATTCGCCGCATCTCTTCGTTCTCCTCCGTCTTCCTCCACGGAACTCTGTTGTCTTTTGTTTGCGGTTGAACATCTGTGTACAGAGGAAAGGAAAATTACCTTCAAGGATATGCAGCGATAGATACAGGGCGGGAAAGTAAGTAATCACCCGTTGTATCTTTTTAATGATATTATGATAATGTTGAGTCATGCTAGTGAATACGTTTATTTAATGTTTTAAAATTTATTCCGCCAAATTGATGGTTATTTTGTATGGGAGTTTCCATCACTCTTGCTAGAACTTCAGGCAACAGGCTCTCGCATTCCTGGTGGAGTCTGAACCTTGTTGGCATTACCCCATAATTTCAAAAACCACTTATAAAGAAGTCTCCAATGGTAAAATCTAGTGCTGTGGCCGCCAGTGCAAATCACCAAAACGAGGAAGGAAATAAGCGACCCTAAAACATAGATAATACTAGCTATCCCCGCGACGCGATCATCTCGATCGATTTAATTTTATGATTGAGCCAATTTGTAGTAGCAAAAAAGTCTATACGCGATTTTTTTCTATCATGAAGGAACAGAAAGGGACAACAATTTAAGCAGGAATAGATCACTGGGTCCATCGTCTCGATGAACGTTTTAATCTCTATTCTGTTATGGCTCGTTCTCCGTATTTTGGGCAAAAACGACATTATCGTACGTTTTTTACGAAGTTAAGGTTTTGAATATTTGAAGGATAATTCTAAATTCAGGGTCGCTTAAGTATTTTGAAACTGTGGAAGGCTCTTATTTATGACAATTCGTTTAACTATTATAAGTTATAAATTATAAGTTATTCGTTTAACTATTATGGTTATGAGTAATCAGATTATGGCAATGATCACTGCTATACATATATTGTAGTCGTGAACTTAAGAGGACTGAGACACCTGACGGGGCATGGAATGTTGCATTTGAGATATAAGTTCGAGGCCGTAGTATGAACTAGTGTGATGTGAGGGATGGCGTTGTGTATGAGAATTTGGTGTGGTTCCGAATCCCTATCACTTTGAGTTAAACTGTCCCTTGCACCTGGTGTTTTAAAGTTCCTTACATCTATTATTATAACTACTTTGGCAATTGACCATTTGGTGATATATACAGACCTTCAACAGCCTCAATGGCCTTGACAACGTCGCTGTCGGGCAGCACGGCCGGCCTCCACTCCGGCCGCCCTTCCGGGAGTGTGTCCAGGGTGGTGCTTCGTTCGCTCTCTGAAAATGTTACGGCGATTGAGTTACAAGCCCTTTAATTAAATATGATTTAAATATATATATATTACGGATGAATCAACATGAATCAGATATCGGACATTACCCAGCAAGCGCTGGATAATCTTAAGGCAACCCAAGTCGGGCGCTGGATAGTCTAAAGGCTAGCCAAGCGTCCTGGCTAATGTCCGATATCTGAATCAAAATGAATCATCGGACATTATCCAGGAAGTTTCGATAATCTTAAGATTAGCCGGTTAATCTTAAGACTATCCAGCCGTCGGACATTACCCGTAACATACGTATGTTACCCACAATCCCCCATGTCCTGTTTTATTTATTCTTATGCTTTTCACCTTCATATTTGAATGTCCCTTACACCTAGTATTTTAACGACTTCAGCAATTGGCCGTTTGGTGTGTGCCAGTCCGCGGAATGGTTATTTTAGATAACAGCATGCCCAGGAGGAGATAGATAATAAATTTAGGAAACTATATTAAAATGTATTGTACGTTCAGCTTGACACAGGGGTTTTTTGTAATGATTTTGCTCTTGACTCCACCCAGCATAGGCAAGAAGAGACAGAGACTGAGTCGACGATGGAGCGAACTCAATCAAACTTTGAAGTGTTAGGGATAGTACGATAGAAAAACGCAGGCACCGACCAGGCAGTACCCTTCTATGACGGTGGATGTATAGTACGTACCGGAGTCGTTTTCCAAGGAGCGCCTATTCGCCTGCAAACGTCTCGCTCTCTCTCGAAGTTCGGCGTCTCGTTTTTCCTCCTGGCTATTTGCTAGGAGCCATGATTCGATTTTTTGGCGCCACTCTCTGCAAAAAGTAAGTAAATAGTTGTTAAAAAGTGAGAAGAATCAGAAAATACTTTGTAAGTGCTTCTTTCTTCGTTCTTGTGAGCTAAGCTTGTTTGGATCGGAACGGAATCCAACTCTTTTGGAGCAGCCGTTAAGCATAATTTCTGCAGAGTGGTCCTTTCTTTTCTACGTGTATCCCTGTCGAGATAATGCGATGTCTAGTGTAAAAACACTTTGGCCTTT
Organism: Scrobipalpa costella; assembly: GCA_949820665.1. NCBI lineage: Eukaryota > Metazoa > Arthropoda > Insecta > Lepidoptera > Gelechiidae > Scrobipalpa > Scrobipalpa costella. The sequence goes on from OX463295.1 coordinate 990,537, forward strand.
GTGATCACTGTTAAGGAAAACGAAACGCATCGGTTCGCCGTTTGTTGACCACTGTTTCGTTTTCATTTTGACTCATCAGATGCGGAAGTTTCCGAAACAGTGGTTTACAAATGACGAACCGATGTGTTTCGTTTTCTCTCAAAGTCATCACAAAGGCCAAAGTGCCTTTACACTCAGAAAATACTTCTTTAAAAAACATTAAATGAGGCGTCATCTCATCTGTGCTTGAATATCGAAATGGCAGTTTTGGAGAAAAATCGCGTGTTTTAAATACTAACAGCGCCTTCTGTGTTCCAATAGGAAAAACTTAACTATTGACCAGCATGTTTGTTTTTCCAAGTGGCGCTAGGTTTGCAAAGCGTCTTAGCTGCGTGGCCACGATTGGTGCACATTTTGTGAACTTACTTCGGTTTTGCGGGCGCTTCCGGCGGAGGTGCGGGGGAGGCTGGGGAGACGGGGGAGGGCGCCGCGCGGGGGGACGCGGGGCGTTCGCGCTCGCGGTCCGGGATGTCCAGCCGCGCGCGCACCGGTGCTCGCCGCGACCACGATCGATCTAGAATAACACACAAACTTAAGTAAATGAGGCGTGCACGACATAGATGGTGGGTGGTAGAGGTCCCACCGAACCGAAAATCCAAGATGGCACCGATCATTGAGCCGCCACCTGATTCGAAATTATAAGTTAATTTTGAATCTAGTTTAAATCCGTAACTTTTGTCCTCACACGTGTTTCAAGCAGATGCAAGCGTATACAGGTTGTAAAAAATGTACTGCGTTGCTTTAAACAATGTAATTTATTAGTTATATACAACACAAAACACACCTTAAACAAAATTAATAAAAATATTTTACTTTTATTTTATTTATAGAACAAAAGCAAGTTACGCAACCCTGCGGCACGGTTACTCAGTCGCTGCCACGACCCACGCTCCGCGCTCGCCCAGCAGCCGTGCTTACGCGCCGAAGTGTGCGTGCCTTAGTGATACGGTTACTTGCTTTGATTTGATAAATTTACAAAAAAATATACATAAATATTTGTGCTACGTGTTGTATACCACTTATACATTAATTACATGGTATAAAGGAACGCAGTATTTTTTAAACACCCTGTATAAGCGCTAGATGCTTACCGAGGCTGCCCCAGGCGCTGCGCTCGCGCAGGTCGTTGGCGGCGGGTGAAGAGTGGCGCAGAAACTCCAGTAGCCCCTCTTCGTCATCGCCGGGGCTCGCGCGGCTGCGCCGGCGCAGGCTCCCCGTCGGCGTCACGTCTAAAAGAATTAATAAAAGGCATTTGTAATACTCATTTAGATGCGTGAAATACTATATAAAAAGTGGTTTGAAGTAAATTAAATTTAATAAAAGTATGAAAAGTCTATTTTAAATGCAATTTTTAAGTTTTAAATAAACGTGTAAGCGCGAGATCTAGAACGCTACGGCGAACCGGTCGGTTAGTTACCATCCCGCACCGGTTGGCGCTAGCTGAGCGAAACCCGCGCGTGATTGGCCCGTCGCTGTACGACAAACTGCCTATTGCCATGCAAAATGAGTCATGTGACGAAACATTTAGACGCCGACTAAAGAACCTTTTATTGGAAAAGTCATTTTAATCTGTTAAAGAGTATATGAATTGTAATTTTTAATTTGTTTAATTATTAATTCATTATAGTGACATGGATTCGATTTTTAATTAATATTAATTATTATTATTTTTTCCTTTATTATTATTTGACATGTTATATTATTTTATATTGTATACTTTTGACGATCACATTACGGATGACATAATTGTATTTACTATATTTTAATTTAATTTTGAAACCTGTAATTGTGAAATAAATGAACTGAACTGAACTAAGGCACGGTAATAGCGCGGTGCTACAGGACATTGGTACTCCAAAAACCAATCTCTCTCAACTCAACACATAAACCGGATAAAGATAGCGAAATATTAGGTGCAAGTACAGGTCCAAGTGAGGCGAGCCTGAGTGAGGTCATCGGGTCGAGCGGCTGCCCAGTTCATTCTTGATATCTAGCAGTATAGTCTCCATCAGCGACTCACCGTCTACTACCGGTTGCTACATAGAATGCAAGGTTCTGCCCAGGTGAAAGTGAGGGGTCGTGGGGTCAAGAGCCCTTACCAGGTGAGGGCGAAGGGTCCTGGGGCCGAGGGTTCTTACCAGGTGAGGGCGAGGGGTCCTGGGGCCGAGGGTTCTTACCAGGTGAGGGCGAGGGGTCCTAGGGCCGAAGGTTCTTACCAGGCGGGGGCGAGGGGTTGTGGGGCCGAGGGTTCGTACCAGGTGAGGGCGAAAGGTCCTGGGGCCGAGGGTTCTTACCAGGTGAGGGCGAGGGGTCCTGGGGCCGAGGGTTCTTACCAGGCGGGGGCGAGGGGTTGTGGGGCCGAGGGTTCTTACCAGGTGAGGGCGAAAGGTCCTGGGGCCGAGGGTTCTTACCAGGTGAGGGCGAGGGATCCTGGGGCCGAGGGTTCTTACCAGGTGAGGGCGAAAGGTCCTGGGGCCGAGGGTTCTTACCAGGTGAGCGCGAGGGATCCTGGGGCCGAGGGTTCTTACCAGGTGAGGGCGAGGGGTCCTGGGGCCGAGGGTTCTTACCAGGTGAGGTCGAGGGGTCCTGGGGCCGAGAGTTCTTACCAGGTGAGGGCGAGGATCGTGGGGACGTAGGTTCTTACCAGGCGAGGGCGACGAGTCGTGGGGTCGAGGGTTCTTACCAGGCGAGGGCGTGGGGTCATGGGGCCGAGGGTTCTTACCAGGCGAGGGCGAGGGGTCGTGGGGTCGAGGGTTCTTACCAGGCGAGGACGAGGGGTCGTGGGTTCTTACCAAGCGAACGCGAGAGGTCATAGGGTCGTGGGTTCTTACCAGGCGAGGGCGAGGGGTCGTGGGGTCGCCGGAGCGAGCGGCGGCCGAGTCCGTTCTTGATGTCCAGCAGTAGAGACTCCATCAGTGACTCACACTCCGACACTGGGGTGCTGCATACACTACCACCTGCAATAACCAACAACGTTAAAGACTATTCTCTGTTTTTATAACGTTGCTTAATCGATGCCAACTTGTTTTGCGGCCATAACGTGTTTTTGCTTTACAACTTTAAAGAAAGTCAGCCGCAAAGCATAAATTTGTTCCAAAATTTGAACCTCTAAGTAAGTTGCAAATAAAAAGCAGTTAATGGATCCCAAAACACGTTGGTATCGATAACTCAACGTTAAAAATATGAACTATAGGTTCCAGTCCTAATGGGACACCTAAGACTGATTGACTTTAGTTTCCATTCCCTTGTCCAGTGCTTCTAGGTCTCTTATAGAAAAAAGAGACGCCACAAATAAGATACAAAGAGGTCACTAAAAAACCTTTTAAATTCCTGTTATTTTAATGTGTCTTATAATTAGATTTATCGTCATGTTTATCATGATTAGACAGAAAAGAAACTGAATATTTAAACTGGTACTGGTACTTTATGGTGAGAGAATTTTACTGTTATTTTAGGAACTAACAGCGTCATCTATGTTTCGGTAGCAGTACTGAACTACACTTGTGGGGGTGATTTTACCTAAAAGTGCAATTATGCTGCCGGATCACAGATAACGCTGTTGTTTTTTAGTTGGATATTTTTATTTGGCCATTCAAACAGAATATATTCAGAAATGCTTTTTAATTTATGGATGGATTAGTGAGGCTGATATTATACTGTTATGATTCGTTTTATTTTGGGATGGGAACACTGTGTTTTAAGTTAATCAATCAATACTATTAATGTAAAAACATTTTACACACTATATCTACTTCGAAAAAATTGAAACAGAAAGCATGTTTTTGCACCATTTGGCAGGAAAAGGGGAATATAAAAATATTATGAAAAATATATATGAGAAGATGTAGGTAGCTGAAAAAAGAAGTGATTGTTTTATTACCTGTCCTAGTTTTGGCCGCTGCCACATCCCTGGCGCGCCGCCTGGCGGCAGCCTGCTCCTCATTCACCCGCCTACGTTCATTGTCACTCGCAGCCTGACGGAACTTGGCACAGAAAGTCACGAAAATCTACAACAATATAAAAACACAATGCGGGTATTCGGATAAAGTAAGAATGTGATAATTATAATATACCATAAATTATCAATGGGAATTGATCAGACTGAAAATTGTGATCGAGAATGAGCGAGTGACCCCAGTCCTCACGTTTTAGTCAGGATCAAAAAGAGAGACGAGATATTCTGAAAGGCCAGTAAGATACGGAAACAAAAGCTCAATATTCGTTACACTTGTGGAGCCTAGAGGGTGTAGCTATGTGATTCTACTCATCACCATAGCATATTGCAATCCATGCTTGGATCAAATGTCTATGTCCAGGCTTTTTAGCCACCTCTCTCCGTCAGGGCTAATCTTGTGCATCTCAGCGATACCTCCGAGAAAATAGCGTGGTAAAAAGTTTAGTCAAGTGCTCCCCACCATAGTCGCAAATTGATACTTACTTTGTGATCACTATGTTACCCTACTAATCTCTACTAACCTTAAAGCATTCTTCTAGCTTGAAGGATACTGGATCCTCGCAGAAAAAATCCGACAGCTGCTTACGCATACTTTCCACTTCCTCCATATCCTTGTTTAGAGCTGATACCTCTTGTTCAGCTACCTGCAATTAAAAAACAAATAATTAACAGTGGTCCTAATGTACTTCCTTGAGAAATACCTAAAAAATCTTCATTTAGTTGAATATATTTTAAGCCAGTTTAATCAAATTCCAAGTATTTGTTGAAAAAAAAGGTACTTTAATTAATATATATTGAACTGTGTGAATTATAAATTCCTATAATTCACACAGTTCAATCAAAGGCCTTAATCAGATCAAAATCTTATTTGCAAGAAGTCTCCCATACTTTCTGTTATATCGCGCTGCATGGAGTGCAGCTAGATTTCGCGAGACCCTGTTTTTCTGCTGATTTCGAGTTGGTCTCACCTGCAATAACCCACCCGTCGTGCTGCGTGGTGGGTAGCCGGAACTCGCGCGACTCCCTATTTTCCAACTAATCTCGCGTCCATCTCACCTGAAACAGTCTTCTATCCATCCCCGGATGTCATGCTGCGTGGTTGACAGATGGATTTCCCGCGAAATTCGGTTTTGCAGCTGATTTGGTCTTACCTGCAAGCAGTCTCAAATCTGTTTCCGGATGTCGGGCTGTGTAATAGGCAGCTAGATCTCGCGCAAGATCCTGTTTTCCAGCTGATCTCGAGTTGATCTCACCTGAGGAAGTCTCCTATCCATTCCCGGATGTCATGTTGCGAGGTTGACAGATGGGTCTCCCGCGAGATCTGGTTTACCAGCTGATCTTGAGTTGATCTCACCTGAAGAAGTCTTCCCATCTGTTCCCAAATGTCGTACTGTGTGGTGGGCAGCTGGATCTAGCGCAAGATCCTGATGTGTGCAGCTGATTTCGAGTTGGTCTTACCTGCAAGAAGTCTCCTATCTGTTCCCGGATGTCATGCTGCGTGGTGGGCAGCTGGATCTAGCGCAAGATCCTGTAGTGCAGCTGATTTCGAGTTGGTCTTACCTGCAAGAAGTCTCCCATCTGTTCCCGGATGTCATGCTGCGTGGTGGGCAGCTGGATCTCGCGTTTTAGAGCCGAGATCCGGTTCTCCAAGGTCTTGATCTCGTTATTGATCTGCTCCACGCTCGCCTTGGCCGCCTCGTCCAGGACGCGCGTGTCGTCCGCAAAGTGAACAAGCTCTTTGTTCTTGCGCTCAGCTTGCTGCATGAAATTATTTAATTGTATTGTTTGTTTTAGTATACGTAGATAAAAAATATGATGGGCTTCCTTCTTAATCATTATCTTTTTTTCTTAGAATATTTACATTATCTAAAATAAACGTATAAAAAAAAATTACCACAATATTAAAACTTCTGACTTTCATATCCGACAAACTATAATTTATTATATAAATTAGATCGTTATTTTAACGGGATTATCACTTCGATTATTATTTTATGATTACTTAATTTTTTTTGAAGTGGTTGAACGATCCACGGTCACGAGAGGACTAGTAATGCGAAGGTTGACACCATACCCATATGTCTATCCTCATATGGACGCGGCGACTGCTGTATAATCACTTTAAATATAACGATCTAAATTGCAGTGATGGAAAGCGAAAAATTGTAACTCGCAAATTACCATTGCCACGTAATGTACAAGAGTGACTCCAGGCTTGTTGGCACGGATGTCGGACAGTTTCTGGAGGGATGACAGTTTCACGCCTGCAGCGCCACCTGCGTAGCCCCCAGCGTTCAGGAAGTTTCCAGCGATAAGAGTTATGTACAGGATTTCCTGGAATTTAAGTAAAAATAAACTAATAAAATAAAGTGGGTTTTTATTACGCTTAAACAAAATTATGAGAGTTTGGTGAAGAAAGTGGGTCTGCTTTCAAATAATATTATAATAGGTATAGGTACCGTTGGGTATATCTAAGCATCGGTTGGTGTAATTAGTTTTACAGTACGTGCAAGTAACTGAGCATGTCTAAGGAAGAGAAATCATCGATAACATTTCAACTGCAGATCATCGATTTTACCAAAATACCCTGGTTAAAATTGGGAATTTGTAAAAGGTGAAAGACAGTTTTTTGAAAGAGTCACTTAAATCGGATTTCGCAGGGATATCGCGAAATCTCTGAAGAAGGCGTAGCCGATTGATCATTACGTCTTCTTTTTTAATTTTTTTAGTTTAGACTCAGTATAATGAGAAACTCCTTGATTTAGATAAAATATTCAAACCAAATTGTAAATTAACTGACAGAATTTCAAGTTTGAATCAAAATAAACATATTCTGATCATGCAATTTTTCATGTTTTCATATCATTTTTTAATAACGATAGTAATAAGATACATTTTTCAATTCTTAAGCTTTCTAGTATCTTATGTATATTTATATACGTATATGTATAGATAGTCTGGTCAATCCAAATATAATCATCTTTTCAATGCAGGGCAAAATTATTATGACGAGGTCACTGTATATTTTTTAATATGACTTTGTTAATAGACAGATACCAATTTCAATGACAACATTACAAACCTGGGTATTTACGTATTGAGTATGTTTTCCAAAACACTGAAGTGTTTGTTAACAGTGGTCAAGGAAACATACTCAATACACAGGTCAGTTTTTTTAATGATTGTATTTTCTAGTGTTATTATTAACAATTTATATGAAATAAATGTGATATGACATCGCCAGAATATATTTCTATTGATAAAAACTTGAAATTCTATTAGTTAATTTACATTAATCAACAATTTACTTATTTCACTAAACTGAGTCTAGTGTAATGACAAATCCTTAAACATTTTCGGTAAGAAGGCGTTATGATCTATTGATGAGGCTTTTTTCGGGTAATCCCGGACGAAGGCGTAATCATAGATCTCCTTGGTTCCGTCATTTCCCTGCGACAAATACTTTGATTTGTTTTATTCATTAAAATTCACGACGTTCCGCAGAAACCATAGTTTTTACATTTTACTATTCACACCTAGTAAATAGTGATGTATAAAGAAGGTTTAAAAGGATATTAATTAATTAAACTGAATAAAGGAGATACACGATTTATACTTATAATGTTTTGAAATCTCTCTCTCCTATAAATCCACCTAACGAAATTGTAGCTTTTTTCCCTCCCGAGTAAGTTAAAACGCGGTAACGACACTTTGTTCATGAACATAAACACGTTATCAAAAAATCAGCGTTAGCGAGAATTTCAAATATAGTGAGAATTTAATAGTCTGTCTGGGCATGGAGGTCTGGGGTCTGAATAATATTAACGAAAATATTTAAGTAGGTAGGTCTCGTATCTATCTCTATTAATGAAATGATATATAATAAAATAAACCATACCTGTATAGCTCTTGAGTTCATCAGATCGTCTCCAGCCACTAAAATGGCGTTTATTGCACTTTCTAGGTATCCCGCAGTTGACGCCCATTCTTCTTTCAGGAGCATACATTCTATGCGTAGTTTATAACTGAAAATTAAGAAAACTGGGTATAAATTACATGATCAAATCTTTGGTCTTATAAAATATAATTATGGAGGGAAAAACTGCCTGTGGTCACGAAAAAAAATATAGCCAATAGGGCGCTTATTTTGCATGACGAAGGTGTGTGTTGTTCAATCAATATTATTTATTTTGTATGGGGTGAAAGGAAAAATTACAAGTATCTTCTAAACTTACGGGTATAAAATCGTTTGTCCTTACTGACTGATTGATACATCACCGCAGAACCTAAACTACTTAAGCTAGGGGCGTGAAATCTGGATAACATGTTTCTTTTGTACTGTAACTTACCAATTGGAAAGCATTTTAGAAATTTCTTCCCCTAAAGGGGTAAAAAGAAGTGCGAAGTGTGTATGAAAGTCCGTCAATTTTGAAGGTCGGATCTTTCAATTTTGTATTTAGGCTAACGATTTCAAAATAATTAATACGTGTTTCTACCCCTAAATGGGTGGTGTAAAGGGAGGTCGAAGTTTGTTATGAAAGTACGTAAAATTTTGTCGTAAGAATCTTTCAATTTTGAAATAAGACTAATAATACAACAATAATTAACAAGTGTTTCAGCGTTTTTGTAAATTCACCCGCTAAGGGATTACTGATTCACCAACGCTGAGCCTACTAAACTACTAAAGCTATAGTCATTAAATTTGGAGGGCGGGTCATTTTCATAACGTTACCTACAATTTAAGAAAGGATTTTTGGATTTTCTACCCCTAAAGGGGTAAAAGGAAGTTTAAAGTTTGTATAAAACTCCGCTTATTTGAAAGTTAAGATCTTGTAATTTCGTATTTTGACTAATAGTAACAAAATATTGGCCACGTGTTTTCATGTGTATTCAATCGGGGTTGGAAATTTGTAGGGAAGTTCTGTCAATTGTCAATTGTCTACCGGGTAGTCTCTACCCCTAGGAGGTTAAATAGGTGATGGAAGTTTATGTGAAATTCCGCCAATTTTGAAATTAGGATTAATTAGTATTAATTAGGATTAATAAGTGTGAGTGGGAATGTTGGAAGGGTAAGACCTCGAAGAACGTACCGCGATCAAATTGGGAACATTATAGAGAAAGGTCAACTCAGGAGTACCTTAAACCGACGAGCGTGCATGAAAACATTAATGAATGTAGGTAAAGCGAAAGAAATGTGCAAGGATCATAGTAAATGGAAGGATGTGAACTCTGCCTACCCCTCCGGGAAAGAGGCGTGACATTAAGTGTGTATGTATGTTGAAATAAGGATATTCGGATTTTGTATTTGTATTTAGGCTAATCAAAACGGGTGAAACCGCGGGGCGGAAAGCTAGTAGAATTATATTAGTTAAGGTGACGACGATACTAAAGAAAAAATAGGCAATTTTTCTTCCAGTTCGTACAACGAACTATGAATCGCTAATTTATAAGGTTCTTTGGTTCTTAATTATCTTAATAACTATAACTTGATTCTGTTGGACCGGTTTTTCGATTTCCTGCGTTTTAAGTGAATTAAGTTATTTTTTACGAATGAGAGCGCCACTTGGCTAGCATTGTCACCTTAGGGATCAGCCAGAGTATTGAAATCCCATACAAACGTTATTTCGCTTTTAATCCTAAACAGTAAATCCAAACTTAACCAAACTCCGTACACATAACAAAATGTATCACATCTAAGCTTCTAATTAGGTTTGGTTTGAAAATATTAACGAAGTACAAAATTAGAATGCAAATTTAACTATCGGCTACTTTTACACAAAATCGTATTTTCGGTCTTTTTTTGTTTATGCTTAATAATTTCAAACTAAACATTGATATGATGCATTTGCTCATGTGTACGAAGTTTGGTTAAGTTTGGTTTTACTGTTTAGGAATAAAGGCGAAATTACTTTTGTACGGGATTTCACTACTTCGGCAAGCCTTTAAGTCCCATGGTACATGCCATGTTGTTTATTATTTACAAAAAAATATACAGAAAATACAAAATAAAACTTGGTTAAGTTGTGATTTTTGTAACTACCAATTTGTACCACTGTTGTCTGAGCATCGGCATCAGTTTGCGTACACCTACTGATTAAAAATAACCCTGAATAGCCGATTTTAGTGACGTAAGTGAGATTGGCGGCTTGAAAACTCTGAACTAATCTAGGATTGGGTCTGGTTTTCCTTCTGGGTTGCGGAGGTCAGATGGCAGTCGCTCTGTGTAAAAACCAGTACCCTCGTCCAATCCCCTAGATTAGGTAGCCGACCCCGTGAGATACGGGATAAGGCTAGGGAGATGATGAAGTGAGACTAGCTCGTAGAGAAAGACAAACTTACTTGGGCAGGTGTATGAGTTGCAGCAGGAACTTTTCAGCATTTCCTAGTTTAGTGACATCCCCACTGAACGCTTTCAGCATCTCGCACTCGTCGATTTCGGGTAATATCTTCAGAAGCCCCCGGAGTTTCTCAGCACCAATGTCGTCGTGAGCACCTTCGCGAATGAGTTGAATGATGTCTTCATTCGAGCTGAAATATAATAATCTAGTGGTAAATTCGAAAAAACGTTTTATTTCTCTATTTGTGCAGCGAGATATAACAATATGACTTTTCCGTAAAAAAAACCACCCTGAATCTGATTTTAAAAATTGAATTCCGCGGACTCAGCAAGTCCGGACTCTTCTTAATAACCCCAAACGCCTTGCAAACTAGGATACATCTGTAAAAAATATATGAACAGGGTCGATTGTTTCGATTACCTTCGAAATTGTTTCAAGAATATATTGACATTCAAGCTCCTCTTGCCGTCTAACAGAGTGATTTCGGAGGATTCCTTTCTGGTCTTCCGTTCTCCGGAGGTGTCGCAGATCGGACTCCGGCCGAGGCGTGGAGACGAACCAGCAGACCCCGTGGATTGGACCTGGAATCATTAAAACTATATTAACATCACATTCACTGGTTACTTTCCCCTTAATTTTTATATGATTCACAGAGCCATCTAGAAAACACTTTTTTAAAAAATATCTTGAATAGCGGGGTTGTGCTGGAACTAACAATTAAGTACACTTGACAGTTCAGCTGATAAAATAAAATACTAAAATTAACTTAAGATGGTCGCCATACAATATATATTATGTGAGTTAGATTGGAAATTTCGAAGATATGGCATATAGAGGAATGCTAGGCAACTTTCAATGGTCAAGAAAATCCAAGGTGGCGGAACTAAAAAGACATCCTTTAAAAAATGCTTCAATCAGGCTGTTACGCACGCATTTTTTTTCATTCGTTATTATTTTTTCAAAATGGCTGCCAGAACTGTGCGGCTCTGGTGCAAAAATCCATACTAATATTCTAATGCGAAAGTTACTCTGTCTCTCAAGTCTGTTTGTTTGTTACTCTTTCACGCCTTAACGGCTGAACGGATTTTGATTAAATTTAGTTTGGTAATAGAGGTAACATAGACACGGACATAGGCTATATATAATCACGCCACAGTACTTAGTGGGTAGGTAATAGGCCGGGAACTGAATTTAGTTAGTGATTTTTAATCGTTTTTGATGGAACTTTTTTATTGAACTAAGTGTTACATAGACACAAATAAAGGATACAAATAATCACGCCACCGTGCTAAGGGCGTAGGCAGTAGCAGAGTACTGAATTTAGTTAGTGTTTTAAACCGATTTCGAAGAGAATTTAATTATTGAACTCAGTGTTACCAAGACATAAACAAAAGATATAAATAATGACTCCACCATACTTAAGGGGTAGGTAGCAGAGCACTGAAATTAGTTAGTGTTTTTAACCAATTTTGATGGTTTTTTTTTATTCTACTGAATTTTACTTAAACAAAAACTTAGGATAAATATAATCACGCCACCGTACTTAGGGGGTAGGCAGTAAGCAGGAAACTGAATTGAGTTCGTATTTTAACCAAGTTTGATACGACTTTTTTCAGTTTACTCAGTATTACCTCAATTTACGATATCATCACGCACCTAAAGGAGGAGGTATGCAGGGAACAGAAAAATTGAGTGTTAGAACCGATTATGACGGAACCTTTTTTATTTAATTCTGTGTTACCTGGACTAACTTAGAATACATTTCATCACGCTTCTTTACTTGAGGGTGCAGGCAGATAGAATTAAGAGTGCTATGAAGAACATCACGATTTGTTGTTAAAATGTTGGCAGTAATTTAATTCATATTGTGTGTTGTGTATTAATAATCTGTGAAACTTTTATACACGTGCACTGTAGCGACGTAAGTTTCAGGATGTGCGGGAGGAAAGGGAACAGAAACGACTGGAGTGAGTCATAGACGGAAGGAATGGATGGAAGAAAGACATGATGACTGTTTAGGGACGCGTGTGACGGATAAGGGGAACGTGTGGTAGGCACGTGAGGAACGATGATGGGAGAAGATAATCACGGGTGGATGAAGGAGAAAAAAACTTCACAGGCGAAGTCGTGGGTAAAAGCTAGTTGTAATATGTCAAACACCTACCTGCTGGCAAAACAGGCCTTCGATCTCGGACCAGTCCAGCTCCGTCTTCGGCGAGTGTTTGTGGCTGGAAGCCACTATCGACCAGATGTTATTCCTGCCTATGACCTGCAAAATAAACCCACGTTAATCATTAATCAACCCATACATCATACGTAGGGCTGCCGTCAGCCCATCACCTTATATCTAAAAAAACTTGGACATTTGGGAAATAATGTTGCAGTGTGTTGTATATTCGTTATCAATGTAAGCAAAAAGCACTTGTTTTCATTTTCACATGGTAAATAAAAAAATATGTTTACATTAAACAGTTCCGAACCCCGGAAAAAGTTCACTAAGCAAGTCGTTATCTTTAATTGCTTGTAACAGGCATATTTTTCAGATTTGTGCTCAATTCTTCTAACTACACAAGACATGTGTACACTGTCGATAAAAGTCGAATCAATGCGTAAAGAAACTAAGCGAGCGCAAATTTCACGGAATTATTCCGTTACAAGAGCGAAGTAGGCGCGATATTTCACGAAATTTGAGTCATTTTGCCACGTCAGAAAAGCGAGGGCGAAATTTTCACGATATTTTAATATTTTCGTTACGTGAGCGAGGTGAGCGCGTCATTATTAGAAACTTGAACCATTTCGTTATTCTTATTTACCTATACAATGTATTGCATGAAATGTATACCAGCCCACTAGTTTAAGTTTTATTTTCCTGTGCCCTAAGGTTGTATGTATTATATGTAATGTATTTAGGATACATATTATACTAGATTTGCAATATCCCGCTTACCGCTACGCATTTTTCTTTGACCCAAAGGTTGCCTGGAAGAAATTGCTACCTTAGCAATAAGGCCGCCTATGTTGTACTTGTTTAATGTTGTTATCTGTTGTGTTGTATCATTTGTGTTCTTACGTGCAATAAAGTATTTTTATATTATGTTATGTTATGTTATGTTGCCTGAAATAAATTGCTGCTTAGCAGTAAAGCCGCGTATTTGTACTACTATTTGTTTTTTATTTCTTGTGTCTTTATTGAGCAATAAAGTATATTCCTATCTTATCTTTCCAAAGATTCAAATGGAAGTTAGGCCACTCTGCATTCAAAAAGTGAAAATAGTTATTCGGCATAATTTACACTTACGCCGATTGAGTCCTAGCCTAGGGTAGACTCCGCGGGTCTTTGTTGAATGTTACATTGTAGCGCCAATGTGGTGTAAAAACGCCAGTAATGCAACAATTATGAAATGACTCTTCTGAATTCTGCATTAAATTGATGGTATTCAAAATACGTTTTTAATTTATTGCATGCCCTTTACAGAACATTTGTTTTATTGCATGAAAGTGCCCTTTACAAAAGTTACTCAATTTTGCATTTTTTTGCACTTGTATCAGTGTTGCACAGGTGTGCTATTTCATGAATCATATCGCTACGTAAGCAAAGTTTAATCATATTATCTCCACCTTTATTATGTTTTAGTAAACCCTGGCCTGGACATATCTGGAAAAACCCTGACGGATGGCAACCCTACATTGTCCTTTTTTTATATTTCCAACTTACTTTATTGTTAGGGATTTTGTTCCAGTTGATGGTTTTCATCTTGGTCTTCGGAAGGGGAGTTTCCTGTTGCGGCAATTTGACGTCCACTACTTGCACAGGGGGTGACGGGGGACAGGATGCTGAGGGCGGCGGTGGTGGCCCCGGGGGTGGTGGGGGCCCGGGGGGTGGTGGAGGGGGCGGTCCTCGCGGTGGCGCCGGGATCATAGGCGCCGACGGCGGTGGTATACCTGGTGACATAAGTCATAACAGATTTGTACAAAAAATAAGCTTTATTCAACATTACTCGTATTTAGCAGTAGGTATCTGGAGTCTTTTTAGTTACGTGAAACGCGATGTACCCTGGAGTCCTAGATTTTCAACTGCATATACCAGAGAAAGAGTTACGGTCAACGTCATAGAAAAGTATTCTATAGGCTTTGGTTCAGGCGTACGTTGCTTGTTTATAGCGGACAGTTGTTTTATGATGCTGGGTATACCGAGGCACAGGTTGTGCACTCCACAATACTTAAAAACTTGATCTCGTACTACATGCGCGACAACGTGTCTGTGTACTAAATTTCCGACTTGTATGTACCCCAAATCGTGCCCTTATCTCTCGGGGTGGGGCGGTGAGGTACAATTTCAGCACAGGGATGGGTGTGTGCGTTCTTTAGCGTTAGCAAATAATGTTCTAAGTGGGTTTATCAATAAAGGATAACTATGTTACAAAAATATTATGCCCTGCACGCCACATCCAGGAAAAGTTCCAAGATGCCTACTGGCTGTTAAGCTGACTCTTTGTGCAAAAAAGCTGCCAGCTTGTTGTCTTGATGAGACGTTCGTATGCCTATGGACCCAGGGTCCCTACGGCGAACGCCAAGAAGAAAAAGGATTTACCAAAACCAAAAAATAATCTCTTTTAGGGTTTCGTACGTCAAAAAGAAAAAGAGGAACCCTTATAGGATCTCTGGTGTCCGTCCGTCTGTCAAGACCCTCTTTCTCAGGAACGCTTAAAGGTTTATAATTCTAGGTCCTCACAATCAAAAGATACGAACTTTTGTTTGAATATTTGCAAGAGAACCGAAAACTTAAAGTATCCCTTTTTATGGTCTAACTAAAAATATTTAGTTATTGGATTTTTTCCTTTGGTTGTGCTACGGAAATTACTTCTTTCCGAATTTAAAGGTCTTAGGTGACCTGAAACTACCCTATAGGGTTTCGAATTTTGAAGAGGTTAAAACTTATAAGGTATTTCCCTTTGAACTACAACCATGAAAATTAGAAAGAAGCAATGTCTAATAGCACACGTAAAGCTAAAATCCGAAAACTATGAATTTGTTTATACATCGCGAAAAAAAATATTTTTTGTAATTACAAACTTATTATTACAGTCAGTCAAAATGTATTTAGTATGGGGAAAACGGCAGAGTTAAGTTTGTTCTTTAGTTTAGTATATATGTTTGTGTACAAAAGCCTCGATGTTCAAGGCTGAATCTAACTTGGCCGTTTTAGAAGAACCAACAGCTAGATAAGACGCCTCGGTGAGCGAGTCCGACTCGCACTTGACCGTTTTTTGTTTTAGTTTTTTTGTCCCTCATGCTGTGAGTAGGCGCCAAGATATCGGCACAGGCAGCAAATATATATGGATGCATGGCAAAGACCTCTCCTATCTTTCCACTATTCACAATCCATTTATCGCCATTCTTTTTGAACAATATATGTTTATTTATATTATATTTTGTATGTATGTACAGTTACCTGCTGGTGGTATCGGCGCCGGCGGGGGTGGTGGCGGGGGGGACAACGCGCGCTGAAGACTCTGCTTGCGACCCGCAGTAGCCGGGTGCTGGCACGTGCAGCCCACTTTAGCCTGGAAATAAGTAAACCCTGACCTTTAGTTTGTCATATTTATAAATTCTTAATATATATTAAATTCAAAGGTGACTGGCTGACTCACTCACAACTCAAACTACTAGACCGATCGGGCTGAAATTTGACACACATTTAGAAATTATGGCGTAGGCATGCTGCTACGGAAGGATTTTTTGAAATTCCTCCCCTAAGGGGTTAAATTATGGATTCAAGTTTGTATGAAAGTCCGTGAATATTAAAGTTAGGATTTCCCGATCTTACGTCAAAGCTAATAATTTAAAAATAATAAGACCTTGTATAAGCGTTTTTAATATTACCACCCCAAAGAGGGTAAAATACAAACTTCCACTCCCATCTTCCACTATCAAATCGCTAAGGGGGTTAGAAATGGCGGGATGTTTGAAGCTATGATCTTTGAATTTCGTGTATAGAGTATTGATTAAAAAGAAATAAATACGTGTATCGGCGATTTTGGAAAATTCTACCCGCAAAGGGGTGAAGCAAGGAATGAAGTTGTGTATTAAATGCGGTTGAACCTAGGGGCCTAAAAATTTCGCAATTAGATACTTTATATACCGAGTTGAAATCCACTAATCCACTTACGAGCGATATTCGGAAATTCCATCCCTAAAGCGGTTTAAAAAGGGTTAAAAGTTTGTATAAAAGTTCCTGAGTTTTAAAGTAAGGAAGGATGTTTTAATTTTGTATTAAGGCTGATCAATGATGAAAGAAAGAAAAGAAGTAAATTCTCCCCTAATGAAAAAAGGGATGAAATTGTGCTGGAAAATTAGTTAGACCTTGTATAGTGTGCAAAAATTTTTTAAGATGTGTTAGAATGAAGTTCAAAAATTCTTCTCCTAAGGGGGTTAAATCGGGGATGGAAATTTGTATGAAAGTCCGTGAACTTCCAATTTTATGTTTAGACTAATGAATAAGAAACATGAAATATGCGTTTCAGTGATTATGGTAAATGCATTCCCAAAGAGGTTAAAAAATCGATGAAGTTTTATGCGAAAAGTAATAGTAAAGTAAGTTGAATTATTGAACATAGATACTTACCTTATATAAAAATGGTGTAGACATCCACTAATAAATATTTTACAGAGGAAGGGAGGAACGGTTGGGACAGTGTAATGGAAGACCTCGGGGACTTATACACGTAATGATACACGCAGGTGAAACAGTTGGCTGGGGACCAAATAACAGAAGGACGAAAAGATGTGATAACGATTTACGTAAGGGAAGTCCCTTTTGCAAATGCAAATCATACAGGAGGGACGGAGAACCAGGGAAAAAAGACGCGAGGAAAAAAGGTACATGAGGGAAACAGAGACAAATGAGACGTCAGGGTAAAGAGGGACAAGTGTGACGAGATGTATGGGAGGGACGTGAGGGATGCGGAGATGCGGGCGAAGACATCTAGCGTTCGTTCTAATTTTGACAAAGTTGCGTTCTGCTTTGATTTGTTAAAATTGGCTAATAAATCGGGACACCATCGGAAACGACCCAGCAAAAAACCAGAATCATCTTATTTCGTTTCCTTTTAAAAATAAGGTTATGTATATTGTATTAAAAGTCAAGACAAGGTGTGCAAAAAGTTGTGCATACTCCTAATACCAGTAGATTGGTGACTTAACTCAAATACAATAGGCCCTTTTGCTAAATTATTCTGAAGCTTTCATAAACTTGGACGCTTGGTGCTCCGAGAAGTTCAGAAGCATCCTTCCTGGTCCCCAGAAGAGTAGAGTTTCCGCCGTATCCCTAACGATGTTACTAACTGGTTACTTAAGGTCTTTCCTCACGAGACGCTGAATAGTGCTGGATTCTGGAGAATGCTTCAGTGTACCTGGACTTTTGGTGCTCTGAAGACTTTACCAGCATCCTCCCTGGGTTATGGAGGATTACGTCGATAACGAAAGGTCTTTGAACTAACCCAAACCAAACGATGTCGCCCACTGGCTCTTTAGGGTCTACCCTCAGAAGATGCTGAATGATTCTGGATGGTGTAGAATGCTATATTATACTTCGACGCTCAGTATTCGCAGCAGTTTGGCAACTGACTCACTAGTCTCCATAAGAGTACTCCATAAATAAGTAAAAACAAAGGTCTCCGTTGTATCCCAAACGATGTCGCTAAGGATGCAACTGGTGATGACTCTAGCTGGAAGTTGCAGAATTTAGAATAGAATACTACAATGTTTCTGGATGCTCAGTACTCTGAGGACTTTGTCAGCATCCTCCCTGATTTGCACAAGTGTAACCGGGAGTAGCCGATGAAGCAAGGTCTCCGTACTACCCGACACGATGTAACTGGATCCTTTGGTTTCTACTAAGTAGATGAATGCAGCTGATGCTCGATGATGCTGGATTCTGCAGAATGCTTTAATGTTTTTTGGCCTCATCCTCCCTGCTCTCAGGAAACCTGATTAAGTTAGGTATCTGATGTATTCAAACATATGTTCCTCCTGAAAGTCTGTCGTCAGGAGACACTGAAAAATGCTTTATCCTCTAGAAAGCTATAATATACCTGGACGCTCGGAGCTCGCAGCAGTTTGGCAGCATCCTCTCTGGTCTCCAAAAGAGTAGCCCGATGAACCAAGGTCTCCGCCGTATCCCAAACGATGTCGCTCACTGGCTCTTTAGGGTCTATCCTCAGGAGATGCTGTAGGATACTCAGAAACGGGATCTCTTGAGGTGTGTCTGCCACCTAGAATAAGAAAAGTAGCTTTAAAAGTGTATATACTTCTTTTTTTTCTTCGTTGAAGACTGTAATCTTAATATAGGAATATAAGGATAAACCAAAATCTTAGAAGTATATTTAGATGCCTCCAGGACCCTGCGCCTCGTTGCTCTTAAGCTGCTCCTCGAAGACGTCTAGCTGCACGCCCAGGTCGAGGTGGAGAGTGACGTCATGTCTGCAATATAGAATGTAGAACTGACCTGTTTGAGGATAGCGTAGAACACGTCCAGATGTGAGTTGAGGTTGATGCCTCCAGGACCCTGCGCCTCGTCGCTCTCGCGCTGCTCCTCAAAGACGTCTAGCTGCACGCCCAGGTCGGGGTGGCGCGCCGCTTCATGCCTGCAAAGCAGAATTTTAGAGTATTGTGAAAGCCCCTATTTTAAAGATAATCTTATACCTCTTAGCTAAGCAAGGTCTTCGTGGTCACCAAGAACATTAGTTTGCCAGCAACCTGCACGCGCATTGGTTATAATAAGCATTTGGCGTTTGCAGATATTCAATGCGCACGCATGTTGCTTGCGATCAAACGCTCTCAGTGAGGATGAAGACGCACCATTACGACCTTACGGCTATTGATGCCTCTGAGCTGAAGTGTTTAAAGTCCGCTTTTTTTGTTATGGTTTGAAAGGCGCGAGAGCAAGTGGAAATGAGTACATGAGACAATCTAACTTTGCCAGTAGGTAGGTAATGTAAAAACTACTCTAGATATAAAATTCTAAATCCGCATTCTGGTAAATCAATCGTAACCGAATCTAATTTGCGGTGGACACTGACCTTCGTAGTGAGCCATAATTTTGGAATAAAAAACCAAAACCTGCGAAAGAGTCTTTATTACAACGAGAGTATTGGCGGGTTGTCCACCGGTTGGGTTTGGCCGCCATATTTGGAGCGCCCTCGCTCGGACAGCTGCGCCCACGCATCTAACGCGTACGAGTTTTTAACTTTTTTTTTAACTCTACATACATACATATAATCACGACTTCATCCCTCAAGGGGTAAGCAGAGCGTAAAAGCCTGATAAATTTAAATATGTCCTTAAAAATATCTTATTAAAGAAATGCTATTACACAATAGATGAATTTTTAGAAGATAATTTAGATACTAAAAACTAGCATTCTATTGTTATTTTTAAATTATAAGTACCTGTGTACCTAGCATAAAAAACTTTATATATGTTACCTACTTTTAAATTGCCATACCCTTACAGGGTTCATGTTTGTTTCTGAATCTATTTATAACACCTTTGTACAACATGAAAGCAAATAAAGAATTGAGAATTGAGAATTGAGAAATGACCTAAACAATGGTCGTTCCGCCACGTCTGACAAAATTTTGAGGGTTATTTAAGATAGATTTGTAGGTATATTGCTGTAGTGACAGGTTGTCAGCCCATCGCCTAACTTGCAATATACTGAAACCCTCGGTTCCCTTAGCTGGTTTTGACAGCATGCTCGGGAGGAAATGCAGTTGGCGCATTCTAGGTTTTTTCTCGCTCCCAACTCGCTTCGCTTCTAACTCTATAATGTATTTCAACTATACTATACATATGACGAAAACTTACTAATAAAATTTCATTTTATATTTAGAGTAATCGCAACAATCGGGGGCCATTCGGATGCCCACAAAATCGTTACAAATAATTTTCTAACATTAGAAAGGGGCAGCAACAATTTTAGTCAAGATTAAGTTAACTTGTGTCATCAAGGAATCGTTAAACAAAATATTAAGCTTAACTCGGTTTCTTGGGTTCTACTTAGAACATTAGTGTATAATTTAGTTGTTATTACCTTTTAAGGCACTGTTGGAAGTCATAGGTGTGCCATTGACACATTCTATCTAGATCGCCACTGACTATAGTCACTTCAATCAATCATTGCACATTGGTTATATTGTTTGCTTCCTTTAAAACTTAGTGCGTTTCAAAAAAATCATTTTAATTAAAAAGGCTGCCACTATTTTCTGACTAGTGCGTATCACGTATTTTCTCTATATAAGTGAAAATTATTATCTTCAGTAATTGATTAAAATTATACATAGTCCAATTCTGATAGCAGTATCTTTACAATCATGTTTTTTTTGTGATTCACGCGGTCATTGGTAAACATAAACAGAGAGTCAACAATATTTGCGTCATTATTGCTATCTATATGATTAGCATAGTAACTTTTTAGACTTTAAAGCTGACCAAATTTAAGGGGTACGTATGCCCTAAGGAACATACATACATACATATAATCACGCCTTTATCCCTAATGGGGTAGGCAGAGCGTAAATGACCTAAACAAAGGTCGTTCCACTACGTCTGACAAAGTTTTGAGGGTTATTTAAGATATAATTCTAGGTATATTGCTGTAGTGACAGGTTGTCAGCCCATCGCCTAAATTACAATACACTGAAACCCTCGGATCCCTTAGCTGGATCTTACAGCATGCCCGGGAGGAAATGCAGCTGGCACATTCTATGTTTTTCTATCTCTCTAGGAACATTATACATATTCTTTATTGCACTGTCTCCATTTGTAAGGCAGTATTGTATATTTGCACATCCTAAAGTTTGGTCAGCGTCGGCAATTCATTTTACTCCCTGTATAATGATAATTACTTCCATGATGGACTGGGAGCGAGAGAAAAACATAGAATGTGCCAGCTGCATTTCCTCCCGGGCATGCTGTAAAAACCAGCTAAGGGATCCGAGGGTTTCTGTATATTGCAATTTAGGCGACAGGCTGACAACCTGTCACTAAAGCAACATACCTACAAATCTATCTTAAACAACCCTCAAAACTTTGTTAGACGTGGCGGAACGACCTTTGTTTAGGTCGTGTACGCTCTGCCTACCCCATTAGGGATAAAGTCGTGATTATATGTATGTATGTATAATGATAATTAAATTACCTACACTTATTTGTGCGCATGCGACGGTGTGGCTGACCGGTGGCCGCACCGGTGTTGAAAAGATCGCCCACACACGGTTATATTTATCAAGATTTTGATAAGTTGTTAATGATACCCTTGACATCAAAACCGAATGAAAAGTACCTTACCTACATATTTCATTATAACTAGGTATGTAAGACGCAAAGCATACATGAAGAGTCGAGGTGATGTATATTTCTATAGAAAATCTGTGAAAAGAGACAGAGCCGCCGCCGCTACCTTGACTCTTCCTGTAGAGCAGTCATTGAAAATTATGTCAGACTGAATATTTAGTGTCACAAACAAAGCAAGCGTCTATCAAAACTAGTTTGTTGCTACAGAAACCACGATAAACAAACGCAATGGTAGTTTTTTTTAGGTATTACACGGCTATTGAGTTACCCATGACGATGGTCCGCTGAAGCGTGACAGACGAGACCAAAAACATCGACAAAAACTCACTTGGTCCAAATAAAGGACAAATTGATTCGTATCAGGTTTTGTGGAAGTTAATTTATAGTTTGGCTGGTTGCTGCCTACGCAGCATTAGGTAGGTACATTAGCATCAACTTTAGATGATTATATTGATACTACCATGCTGGACTGGGAGCCAGACAAAAACATAGAATGTGCCTGCTGTATTCCTCCCAGGTATGCTGTAAAAACCAGCTAAGGGATCCGAAGGTTTCTGTATATTGCAATTTAGGCAATATGCTGACCACCTGTCACTACAGCAAAATACCTACAAATCTATCTTAAATAATCCTCAAAAACTTTGTGAGACGTGGCGGAATGACCTTTGTTCAGGTAGTTTACGCCCATTAGGAATAAAAGCGTGATTATACGTATGTATGTATCTTGAGATATTTTCATTATTTCTGACGATTTTCTTGTGTACTACAGAAGCTCCGTCTTTGTGCAAGGAAAGGGGACGCGGAAAACTATTGGAAATCCGGAGAAGAAAAACATGGCATGGCTTGTGTAATAATCCAACACTTTTTATGATTAGGTATGACATTTCAAATTAAAAACATTTTCATTTTGGGATGGATTTTAGAGAATTGCCATTTAATGTTAACTATTTTCTCATCAACAACATCAAAACGTAACCGCGCTTACATCTATGCATTTATACCATGCATCTATGATTAGATTATCATCAGATCCGCCTTGCTATGTTAGCCAGTTAGTACTTAATTTTGAGCTCTTACCTCAAATTGTTGAGGGTAGGAAGCAGGCCGAGAGCTGAAAAAAATAAAAATAACACTAGTTAATATAAGAGAAGTATTGATTAATGTTATTCTTAAGACTGATGTTGACAATTCGAAACATAATACAGGCCATTGCATGGACGCGTGACCCATAAATGCACAAATGCCCCACATTTGGTATCATGGGTAAACCCACAGGGCGGAAAGCTATTCAATAGTCATAATACCGGGTGTAAAAGACCCACAAACTAACAGGGGTTGCGAAGTCTACGAAACTGAACAACTTTGGGCGTTTTTCGACTAGACGGTTCGGCAAGGGCAACGGCGACGGCACGGCACCGTTACGAAATCAATAAAATTATATGGAACGCTTTTCCACCTGCCGGCACGGCAACGGCACGGTGTTGATTCCTACCGATACCGTCGCCGGCCTGCCAAATTGCATGTGTTTTGTATTCGTACGAAGCATGCGCGTGTGTGTGCGCGCTCAGATTGGAAATAGGAGGACGTTATCGGGATGTTGCCGAATCGCTGCTGTGGCCGTGCCAAAAAAACGCCCATTCACCAAGAATTTTTTGAATTAAATGAAAATAAAAATTTACTTTCAGATACAAAACGACCACCTCGATCAAAATATAAAAAGCTTCTTTTTTTAACTGCTTGAAATAATTTCAATTATTTTTCATTTCCTAAAAAGAATTTATTTGTAAAAATTGTTTAGTTCAATTTCTTTTAGTTTGCAGGACGTTATATTATAAAATATGATAAGGAAGTTGACCGACCAGCGCCATTCGGTAGTCAGTACTGGAAGCAACAGTAGATATGACATATCTTACCAATAAACTCATTCCTGACACGGATGCGGTCGGGCAGCCGCGGTGCAGAGATGATGAGGCAGTTGATGAACGCCACCAGCGCCGTCTGGTAGTCAGTAGTGGAAGCATTCTTCAGCTCGTCCACTACCACGCTCAGCCGGTACCGCTCGCCTTTCAGGGCCTGAAGGGTTAAAAACACTCAGGGTTAAAATTATTGTATTGACGGTAGGACATATGATACAAACATGTACCAACAATTATTTTACTATGCTCTTGCAAATAAATTATTTATTCATTATTTCACAAAAAATAATGAAGCAACATGGAGTAAGTAGAACGATTTAATAAACATATAGCGTTGTTATTTGAAAATAATTCTTTTACTAATCGAAAAATCATCCATATGGATAGATATTTAATTTAGATCCATAACGTAACAGATGATAAAATAGCATTTTGGGTAGCTGCACATAGTCTTCTGACACAATCATCTTATCAGTAAGGCAAAATAGACAAACAGATTTGGTGGGATGAGAACTAACTAACCAAAACTGATGGATCTGGCGTATTCTTTAAAAGATAAGGCTACTACTGGACGGAACTTCTTTTTAAGGTATTCTCTATCCTACTGCTTGGGCCTGGTTTCCATATTTGTTTATTTCACTTTTTCCGGTTTCCCGACGACTGGGGTAAGATCGTTCCCCTCCATGTTCCGCTACGTCTAGCCAGAGCTTGTTTGACCAGCTGAATTCGCATTGTCAGGATTAGACTTTTTCCTGAATCTATGGGATTGAACGAGAACCCTGACTTTGACACAGAGCGACAGTCATTTGACCTTCGCAATCTGTAAGGGAAACCAGACCAAATCTTATATTAGGCTCTTGCTAGGCTAGTGATCAACCCAGCTGTTTTCGTTACTGAACTAGATTTATAAATATGTCTTGCCTTATAGCGGTCGAGGGTGTCAACTGCGCGTGCATACCCGTCGGCGTTGTACACGCACAGTGCTGACAGCAGTTCGAACACCTGGAACATACAAGTAAGTATTTTAGGAAGTGAACTAGGCAGGAAATAGGCAGCAACGTGTTTCCTATCCATATCCTTTGTTAGTCTACCTGCTAAAAGCAGTTAATGTGACCTTGCTTTCATCAGGGCGTTGGTTATATGCTTCTTGACTAGGGCGTCGGGCTAGGTGAGCGCAGTGGCCAGTTTGCCCGCGTACTCGGCATGATCCATGATGTAGTCCAGGCCTAGGATGCTGTGCAGCATCAGGGCATTGGTTACCTGCTTCTTGACAGGCGCGGCGGGCGAGGTGAGCGCGGCGGCCAGTTTTCCCGCGTACTCGGCATGCTCCACGATGTAGTCCAGCCCCACGCGGCTCTCCATCCTGCAACCCTGGAAATGAAAATAAAACGGAAATCAACTTGAGAACTTCTATGTTTCCATGTATCGAAAGTTACTTAATTTGACTTTAGACAGTGTATATTACTGTGCGTCCAGAAAACTGAAAAAGATTGTCTACAGTAAATTTCGTCTAGCAAAAAATGCATGAAACTTTATTCTGCAACAGTGTAACTATTTGAGAAGATAGACCGTTAGAGGTAGGTATTAGATAAATGCATTAGCGAGGTACCTAGCGAAACATACGCAGGGCTATGATAAATTTATACGAGTAATATTTATGTATCCACTAAATTGCATACGAGACAGAAATAAGTGACTATCTGCTTGCCGGTAATAACACAATGCAACGCAACGTTTCTCATATTTTAAATATTAAGAGCAATGTATAAAATGATAAGTATTTGTTTCGCTATAGTGATAAGTTGTCAGCCAATCGCCTCAATGCTCTTAGACCTTCGAATCCCTTTGCTTTGGTTATTTAATCATGCCTGAGAACAGAAGCAGCTGGTACATTATATGTTTTACTATTGCTCCCACTCCAGCAGGGAAGACTGGTACCACCGTATTCGTATAGTTTTTCCTTTTAAGCGGCTCTGTCAGACAATATCTGCTTAAGAGCCTTCAAAATTATAAATTTTGAGATCTATTTATTTTTATTAACAAATCTCTCTCTCCGAATATGTAGTCCACAGAAGAACACAACGATACCGCGTTTCAGATAAGCGTGAGAATTGAACAGCGACATCTCTCGGGCGGGCGATACACCACAGCTGTCTGTGGGTTACAGTGAAAAGAAAGATTAACTTAAAAACGCGGAAATGGTGTATTTGCTGTTTCCCGCGATTATATTAGTAAATTTCGTATAGATAGTGACCAGACAAAACGATATGTTTTTTTAAAACTGTATTTTACAAAAATAATAGATTATGTAATTGTTTTGTGTCATGGGTAGATTTTCCTTTCTCAGTTAATGTTTTAACCGTCAATTTATGAACACTATTTGAAACTACATTTGGTGAATATGAGTAGAATATAAAAGGGAGAAATGATTCTAGTTTTTATCATCAAAGCAGTGCCTTTGATATAAAATGACCGCTTTGTAGAGACACAATAAGTAATATTAAACCTGTCACAATATTTCCTATTTTCATTAAACAGGTAAGCAAACCTTTTTAAAACTTCTGTCATGTCTTTTCAATTAAAATATTATGATTTTTTATATTATAAAGCAGCTAAAGAACCGGTAAATGGGCAAGAACAAGAACAGCCGAGAACAGATTTACATTTTAGGTATTAGTTTTAGGTTTTAATTTTTTTTTTAATCTAACTTATTTTCCTAATCCTGTCGAATTATTTTGATTCTTTCAATACATATGTTTGCCTTGAAATACCTTTGAGCTTTTAGTTGTTCTAGTTTCTAGCGCTGCTAATAAAAATGGTAACTAAAATATTATTGTAAATTTGAAATAAGTTAGGTTATGTTGTTTATAATATGCAACAAGTAAAGATATTAGATTTTAGATTTTGTACCCTATTAATGTATAAATAAATTATTACCTTTTTTGAAATACACCAGGAGCACGTAACTCACACTTATCATTATTACACATTTTCCTTTCTTCGTTTTATTTCTGAATAATTTCACTAACCACACCGGCCAGCGTTTCTTTTTTGTTTTTCTTATTATTCAACTGGAGATTTGTATACCTTGTTAAATGTTTGGCTTGATTGTGACCGACTGACGGTCCTGTCGCAGGGTGATTTATATATGTTTTGATGGTCTTGTTTGTGTGAGTGAATGAAGGGTAAATCTCCTGGTGAGGCGTGTCCTGTTGATTTCGGTGGCGATTTTTTATTTCGGTTTTATGGACCTAATGTTATTGAATTATAAAAAAATATGTAAAATGAAACTAGATAATAGTTTTGGCCCTCATATGGGATTTATAATAACGAAGATTAATTGATTCAAAACAATCTGACCACGGCAATCAACTCAACAAGGCAGGGAAATCAAAATAATATTTGATGAAATGTAGAACAGGCAGATCTTCAAATTGATGACTCGCTACTAACAAAAAATGAATACAAACTAATTAAAGAGCCAATTGAGGGGAACAAAGGCTTCAAAGTATTTGATAGAGATCTATCTATAGCCATAGCAAACTTGCGGGAACCAGAGATATCTAGGAAGTTGAGAAGTTTCCAGGCAGTTATACGCAACTACAATATGAGCACCATTCAACAATCTGCAGACCAGATTAATCCAGCACTCAGTAGTATACACATAATATTTCAGGCGCCATCTTGTCAGTATGGCTCTTAAGCAACTATATAATAGAATAGAAAACATTTATTATTCATGACGTCACAAACACAACACAGTAAATACATTTTTAAACAAAAACAGAAGAAACGAAAGTGAAACAAATAATGAAATGAGAATATCTATTATCTAATCTGTGATAGAGGTATCTAAAAATAAACAGTTAATGCTACCGGAATGTGCGTGTCGCGACGTCACAATAAAAGGACCCACTCAGCTTATGCCGCGATCTTGAAAGACCGCGATGCTGGTACTACAATATAGTATGGTAACGTTGAAGTTCCAGCTGAGCTTCTGAAGCCCGGTAACAAAACGATGCTTAGAGTGTTGCTAAAGTTTTTACTCAGTAATACTTAAAGGCAAAACGAGAAGAAGCGTGGTAAGTTTGTTTTCAAAAAAGGTGATATGACTTTTCTAAAAACTACAGACTAGTCACGCTTCTAAGGCTTAAGGAATCGTCTTGAAGGCAGGTCTCAACAACTTTCTGTCTTCCGATCAACACTCACCGTGGAGAACATGTATACGCCGAGGCAAGTCATATAAAAATCAGAAGAGTTTATCCAACTACATCATTGCAGTTTTGCTTGCGGTACCAAATGATCTTTGCCTGTTCATCAAAGTATTGAAAGTCCTTGCACAAAAACGCTACCTTGTCAGTCTAAGTACAGTATCTAAACTTGAACACAGAAAGATAATATTATTTGTCCAAAACTGTTCATCGCAGAAGTAGAAGATGTCCTTAAGCTTTTAAGCGAATCTCGCTATTAATATCAAGGCATGTCTATGACTTACCTTTATTTGAACACACGTGCCAGTGTTCTCACACCCATGTCACCCATGTCTGCAGCACGACAGGCTGTTTATGATGAGCTGTTCACACACCACCTAGTCACTTAGGTTGGTGATCTATAAGATGTTTTTAAAGTGCAACAAAAATCAACGAAGTTTCTTGGACAAACATATATTAAGCTATTTTTGCAATATTAGTCAAATCTAGTCACTTTTATATTTATTCACGATGAACTAGATTATATAGCCGATATATAAATACGTAAATAAAATCTAAACTCCGAATAGTTTTTGAATTATGGGCAGTTATGACACGCCACGGAAGGTCAACCAAATCAAAAAATATGTTTTTATATAGGTATATAAATATTTTATAAAAAAAAATAGGATTTTTCAATCTAACAGTCAATTAAATTAACCATAAAAAATACGAAATCTTGAAGTCATTTTTAATCCGAATTTTAAGCCTAGACAGTGAAAATTGACGCCCAGGAGAATAACCCTGAGCTGGTTACTCTATCGATTGAGAACGAGGGGTGGAACCCCTCCGCAGATCATTGGTTCGCAACGAGGTTCTTACTATGTAGCAGGTATTAATATCTTGTTCTTGTGAAGTTAATGGTTATCAAAATTGATTATGCATACATACATATACATATATTATTTAATTTATATTTTTAGTATTAAGTATTTTCAAACACAATGTATTATTATTGTTAGTGAAATAAATATATGAAATATAATTACGCCTTTGTCCCTATTATGACTTGTCAATAAATGATAACTCTAAAACCGCTCCGCGGAAAGAGTTTCGTGCCGAAAAAAGCAGCTCAGATCATTGAGATTTTCATATTTCATTATTTTTTATTATTGACGGAAACTTATTTTATCCTATTTCTGCTATAATAGCTATTACACAACTAACTGATTCATGCTACTTAGTAAAACATCTTTTCACTGTGTATTTGTACCGATGGTCCATTTGTACCGTTTCCCCTATAACATTACCCCTGATTTCATTCATAGTTATACAATATGTAAAGAGAATGCATTCATTTCTTTAGTTCTGGTTTTTTGCAGCACCTGGCGCGGGTTTTTATTTGTCATGGTAATATGAGTTTGTTATTATAAAATGTTTTAAGAGATTTTAAAGAGAAATAATAAATAAATTGTAAATACCATACAAATAGATATCGGTAGTGAAACTATAAACATTAAATGTTGTTTCTCTTTCTTTAGCTAAGGTTTTAGTTAAATAAGCTATACTGATTACATTGTTATTTACTTAAATAAGTTGTAATAAAAATAATTCTCTATTTTTAAAGCAACAGAAGTTTTGGTTTAATTTACTAATAGAATAATAGCCTTATAAAACAACATTTTCGTTTATGAAAGCTGATTCAAAGCAAAAAAGGTGGAGAAACAGTGTTCATATTCACGTTACTCGCAAACAGTAATGTGAAATCAAACGTATACTGCGTCCCTACGATATCGACAATTAATGGCAAAATGTATGGTTTACAACCCGTTTGATTTAATAAAGAAAGAATAGAAAATAGTCTAAAAAAGAGACCGAACACGGAAGGTTTGAATATCAATGATAAACTCAAAGAAAATTACAGAGATAAGGATGGTGATTTACAATTTGGGGATCAATACCTAGAGGAAGTGAATTTCGAATAAAATGCTGCTGCACAAGTTACAGAAACAGTTGTGTTGGCAAAAATCGTAGAAAAAATTGTACAAAACAAAGAAGAGACTGGATCACAAAGTTTTAAACACATTGCAGAGAAGTTTGTGATTGAAAAAACACAAGAATAGACTCGAACGCAAAGCAATGGATGGAGACTTATGAAAATAATTCTTGCGTTTTAATATCTTGAAGGAAGAGCAAAACATTTGAATAATTAGACTTTTCATGGACAAGAGCTGTTTAAACTATAGACTGGTTCTTCTTCTGTCGAGTGGGTATCGAGTCTATGGACCCGATGAACCCTGGTGTTTGAGTTTTTAAACTGCCTAGTAGCACAACTATCAGGCTTCTGACATGGTTTGAGTAACGACCACTATCAAAGACAGCGACTGGGACCGACGGCTTAACGTGCCCTCCGAAAGCACGAAAATCTTTTTCTTTTCGGACAATCCGATGATTCAGCCTGCAATGTCCTAACCAAACTGGGAAAAATTCACAAAGTGATAAATTCTCAAATATCAACTTTGTGTATTCCCCCCTGGGAATCGAACCCAGGACCTCCGGATCGGGAGTCCATGGTACTAGCCACTAGACCACGGAGACAGTTAGACTGGTATACTTGTACGATTATTAAAGTTAGCATGAATTCTGAATGGTCACTGTGGAGAAATAAATTCTGTGAATCATTTGCAAACGAAGGATGGAATCAAGTCACCAATGCTTTTTCATTCAATATTATAAGCATGGATCATTGGCAAATTATGTTATTAAGAAGAAAAATCTTTTGTTGGAATAGATACATGTTTTATATCAACTATATATCTATATTAAGACAAACTTTAATTGAAAATGTACCATAAAAAGGACCGAAGTAAAGATAAAAGATAAACAGTGATAAAGTGTTACTTGCTAGTACATTTGCTTTTAGGTAGGTGTATACCTACTTACTTCTATATATTAAGACGCTCCCATGTCTCAATGACCTTGAGCGTTTTGCTTACCTGACACCCCACCCACCCGTTCTTTCCCCTGATGTTTGTTACGTAAAGGAGAATAAACTTGGCCATCTATCGGATTTAGCTTGTACTACTACAACACGCGATGGGTTCTAGTTTGTGATCATCTTCTTTACCACCGGGTATATTTTTGAACCATGTGATCCATAAAATACTTTATAATTAAAAATGCAAATATTACGGGTGTTCTCTTGGTGTTCTACTCATTAAACTAAACAACTTTTCCTAGAAAACATACAACTGTCGAAATAATATGAAAAAAAATACAAATGTGTCGATATATACTATCACACTACTGATTCTAATTTATTATGTACATATTCAATTTTCCAAATTATTATTTTATATAATATTAAATAATTATTTATAATAATATTAAATTATTATTTTATATTTTATTCGAAAAAGTTGTACAGTTTCATGAGTAGAACACACCGTTATCATTATTTACACTTTATTCAAAATGATCCTATGAAATAGTCCAAGAGCTTGCGAACATTTTAAAGAATTAAATTATTATGTTTTATTGAAATACAGCAAGAATTTTTATTCACTAAGGAAATTTTAAGGGCTTGTTATTGTTGGTGAGATTATGAAACTGTTTTTTTTTGGAACGTAAGGTGAAAAAAATTTACTAGACACGATAGATTTTTTTTTCATATTTTGACCTATATTCCATCGAGAAAATTGTTCAGTTTCATTGTCTAAACAAGTCCTTAAAATTTCTTAGGTAAATGATATACCTCAGTTTTTTATGTACCTATGTTATTCTTCTGTCGAGTGGGTATCGAGTCTATCGACCCCATGAACCCTATGTATGTAAATGTACCGGGTGTAAGGGACAGCGTCCCGCAAACTGATAGAGGTTCCGCAGTCAAGTCAAGTAAATTAATTACAGCAAGTTTAAACCTGTTTAAGAGATAAAACAAATATAATTTTGATATGCTGTCCGGAGCAAAATGACTATGTGAAGCAATTTGCTAAAATGTTACTATAATAAATACTTTTCACTTATAATATACCCGGGCTCAAAAAAATCACCAAATTACAATAACAAAAGAAAAAAAACTAAATTAAACCGACGACTTTTTTTTCGATTTTATATGAAATTAATATTTTTAGATGGCTTGTAGAGGGCTCAAGATCTGTATATTTAAAAAATTTAATTATGTATTTAAAATCATGAGAAACCGCAACATTTCATACCTCTTGGGTAAGTGAATTCTAATGTTGTATGGGTCTACCTAGACTTTCATCTCCTGAAAGAATTTGCAGGCCGCTGTCTCTTACGCCCGTTATGTATAAAATATGCAATTTTCAATTATTAGGCATTACATGGCTGTAAAATCTAGCCTAGCTATGTATTATTTTAGATTATCATTTATAGCCAGTCATTAGTATGTATCTTATGTAAATATATTCATTAAATAATTAAGTATGTAGGTCAATTTATTTTAAAATCTAACAGAAGGTAAAAGATTATTATTATTAGGTTTTTTGTGTCTTAACTCTGGTCTTCTGCTATAAGGAATGACATTTTGTAAAGGTAGTATTAAAAGGCGATTAAAATTTGGAAAGATATAATGAAGTACAGAAATTTAATCTCTTGAAGTTCAAATCATACATACATATAATCACGCCTTTATCCACAGTGGAGTAGGCAGAGCGTAAACGACGTAAACAAAGGTCGTTCCGCCACGTCTGATTAAGTTCTGAGGGTTATTTAAGATAGATTTGTAGGTATATTTCTGTAGTGACAATACGTCAGCCCTTTGCCTAAATTACAATATACTGAAACTCTCGAACACTGGTTTTTACAGCAAGCCCGGGAGGAAATTCAGCTGGCACATCCTATGTTTTTCTCTTGCTCCCCGGCCAGCATAGAAGAAATGATTCTTAAACTATATGACTAGAAATAAATAAATCTACTAAAAATAATAGCTTAGAAGGTATACGAGTAATAGTAATAAAGGTCATCAATTAAATATGAAGTTTTGATAAATTTATGATTCTTCTACTGATGTGTGTCGCATTGTGTAGTTTTTCTTCTTTTGTACTAATGGATAACTGAAACAGAAAACAAATATTATAGTGATGGTAAAAAGAACATAATAAATATATAATCAACTGATTATTTCGTATGGATAATTTTGATCTTCCATGCTGGCCTGGGAGCGAGAGAAAAACATAGAATGTGCTAGCTGCATTTCGTCCCTGGCATGCTGTAAAAACCAGCTAAGGGATCCTCGGGTTTCAGTATATTATAATTTAGGCGATGAGCTGTGACAATAGCGTCATACATCATCATCTCCCTAGCCCTATCCCGTATATCACGGGGTCGGCTACCTAATCTAGGGGATCGAACGAGGGTACTGGTTTTTACACAGAGCGACTGCCATCTCATCTCTGCAACCCAGAAGGGAAACTTAGGATATCTAAAATCACGCTAATAGACTTAGAGGGTAGGCAGGAAATTTAAATTTGGCTGTTTCTTAACCGATTCTTATGGAACTTTTTTATTCGACTGAGCAACCTTTAAAATTAAAGTTACGATACAACAAATCACGCCTCACGACTTACGAGGTAGGTAGAAAATTAAAGGTAACTAATTAATTAAAGGTAACTTTACTATAGCAATACACTAATCTAAAATTGCCCTCAATTTTTGTTAGACGTGGCGAAAGCGCCTTTTAAGAGGCGTTTAACGCTCTGCCTACCCCGTAAGGGATAAAGGCGTGATTTTATGTATGTATGTATGTAACTTTAATTTTAAATATTGTTCAGTCGAATTAAAAAAGTTCCATAAAATCGGTTAAGAACAAGCCAAATTTCAATTTCCTGCCTACCCCCTAAGTCTAGTAGCGTGATTTTAGGTATCCTAAGTTGCAACTCGGGTAACACACAGATGAATAAAAAAGTCCCATCGAAATCGGATCAGTAGTTTTGTTGTGATGTGGTAACATACAGACAGACAGACAGAATGACAGACAGACAGACAAAAAAAAAAACTTTCTGATCTTTATATCGTTAATAACGCCTGCTGCAATTATTTTTTGTAAATATATTCAATGTATAGACACGATCCTTCTAGAGATTAATTATATGTATAGATAACCCTCAAAACTTTGTCAGTCGTGGCGGAACGAACTTTGTTTAGGTCGTTTACGCTCTGCCTACCCCATCAGGTATAAAGGCGTGATCATATGTATGTATGTATAATTTTGATAACGCCTTTATTTGGATATGTAGTTTATTCCTGTTCTTAAAATAGTTTGAGCTCTTGGACTATAATTAAACTTACAAGTGCTGTAAATGTAAATTCTAAATTAACATGTCTTAATTCTTCTTTGCTAGACTAGGGGCGATAGAAAAACATAGAATCTTCCAGCTGCTTCTTTTCCCGGACACTGTAGTCAGTAGAGACATGGAGTAATATAATATACTTACTCCGAAAAGGGAAACAAGGTTGTGGAATACCGTTATAATCACAAAGTTTACATAAACCAAATGAAAGCTGTAAGTTTATTTTCACTTACTTTTGTTGGTCCGACGACGTAATGCTATGAACTCTTGTGATTCAAGATATTTGTGCAGAATTTTCGTTTTTAACATTTTGTTAATGGCTGCTGGAAAAAAAAAACAATTAAAAATTTATGAGAAAAATAATACAAATTAAATAAAAATTAAAAAAAGTTAATTAGAATCGAATATTGGTAAGGATCGATCTCATACTACTGCGATTGAAAGCCTCTAGCACTGCCACCGCACTAATGTGGCTGACACTTTGTGTGGCGAAATTATGCATTGGTTTGTAGACAATATGCAATCTTTACGCTGTCAGATAGAATAAAACATTCCAATCAAACAGCTATCAATATTTTTAGAGAACCAAGATATTTTTGTTATTTCCTAAAAAAACATTGCTGAACCATTTGCTACATTCTACAGTAGCTGACTAATAAAATAGTAGTAAAATAAAACAAAATAATATTATGTTGAAGTAAATACTTACTGTTTTTATATATTTTCTAAGAATTTTAGAGAAACTCATCAAAAATAATCAGTAGATAAAGAATAATTCGCACTAATATTAAACAATGAATATTAAAAGTCTTAAACACAAAATGTCCAAACAGAACTTACGAAAACTATTTTTGCCTGACAAGAGCGACGCGGGTTCCCCTCGCGAAGGCCGTGGGCCGTCTGCCGCCCGTCGCCCGCGCACGGACCCGCCCTTTGCGAACCTCCCAGAAATCAGGTTTTATTTTTTTTCTCCAAAACTAATAATCGAAATAAAAAAGCAAGCAGATCACATTTTAGTGTTTATGATTTATAACGTTTAAAATAATTATCATAAATGCAAGTCGTTAAGTGCAAGTAAATAATAAAAGTTTAGTGAATGTTTTAGACACGGAAAGAGGGCCAGAAGAATTCGTATTTCTCATTAATTACTCAATATTTTTAAATAATCTTAAGAGTGTAATGAAGAGCTGAGACCAATCTACAACATATAATTATTTTATATTTTTTATGTAACGATAAAGTATACTTTATAGGCCTTGCAAGCGACCGAAATATCACGAGAGCCCCTTAACAAACAAATATTAACTTAATTTATTAAATAATTTTATTTATAGTCGTATTAGGCACGCACATAGAATAAATTTGATGGTGTTTATATGGGTATTTAAATTGTAATTTTGTACCTACCATTATCAATTACCTGAGTTCTTTATATCCTGTATATGTCAGTACTGATAAATTAATTATAGATGACATCGCATATTATATCTAAGATGATGGAGAGGAAATATGACAAATACAAACGAATGAGAAAACAAGTTCATATTTACACGTGTGTAGTAAATAACTACTTTTGTACGCTTGTTCTACGAGTTAAGTAATTTAAATAGTAAAACATATAACAAGTAAAACATAATTTATAGTACATAAAATAATAACTATGGACTTAGTAACATAATTAAATTACTTTTTTGGCACCAACTGTAATGGTAATTACTAAAGGTATGTCCTAGATCTGGGATTATACCTTACAGAGACTTACTTGTTGAAGTTGTAAACAACAAATAACCGGAATAAACATTTATATACCTCTAATACGCTAGTGTAATAGTAATTAAATGTTCATATTATAATCATAATCTAGGTTTCATTCTACGCTAGTGCAATAAAATGGGGTATCCCAAACGGATATCTCTGACTCCCGTTGCTCGCAGAACCGACTCCCGCTGGGGCAGGAAAGTTCTAGTGGCTACCTAGGCACGGTAGACGCAACGTAGGCAGACCTCCCACAAGGTGGTTAGACGATTGGGTAAAGGTCGCGAGAAGCTGCTGGATACAGAAGTCGCTAGACCGATCATCGTGGAGATCCTTGGGGGAGGCTTTTGTCCTGCAGTTGCCGTCTAACAGCTGAGACAACGTAGTGCAAGACACAATTTTTGGAATATAATGTGTTCGTGAAACATCCAAATTATTAACTGCATCACCTGTAACCTGATCCAAGCTCTTATATATTGTTGGTAGGCTACCTATTTCACAGCGCACACCTACATACCTGAGCAATTGATGTTATGCTAAATGTTACGATAATTTAAGTAAACAAACTGTCTCTATCATCAGCCTGATGACAGTGGTATAGGGTTCTTATTATTAAATAATTTCGTTTTCAAAACAATTTTTGTATCGAATGAGTTTTCCAGCCTTATCAGTTCCCAGTTGGAAAATCCTTTCCACAGGAACTAAATAAGTTATCACCATATCCTAGTTGACGGTTCTTTTCAACAATTTTTTTTATTTATTATTATTATTAACAGCCTGAGGTATCCAACTGCATGGAAAAAGTCTCCCTCCCCTTCTTCCATTTCTCCTTATCTTGAACTTCATCCAACCAGATTCGGGCGTGCGCATCTAGCTCATCTCGCCATCTTTCCTGCCTTAAATGTATACGTATTAATCTTGTTTTTTATATTATCCTGTATTTTTTTACTTTTGGCTAATATTTAAAATAAATTTAGCTTCTATTATAGACAAATCTTTGACAATATAAAAAAATAAAAATAGCGTGATGCATTGATGATTTTTTAAATAAGTCGCGACTTATTAGATTTTAACAAAAAAATCACATATTTTTTTCCAACCCTGGATGATCAGCATTTACCGTTGTCAAAGTGACACAAAAGCAGATAGACAATTCGAAAGATGGAAATGGTAGTAACGATCAACTTATGTTTGGTTTGTAATAATATCAAATATGTTACTAAGTAGACGACCAGCTTTCTAGGAACACTGACTAAAACTTTTGAGTACGTAGCTACTCAGTAAGTTTTGCTCAGTCTGCGTTCATAGAACATCTAGGTGTTTAGATTATCATGCTATTTTTTGTTGTGCCTAATAAGCTATGTACGAGTAGAAATTTTAGCCCTAGGATATGCACAGGTAAGTTATTAAATAAAATTGACATGAAGAGCTCTCTGTCAATATAATGTTTATACTGACGGCCCCAAAATACGGTCATTTACTACTGTAGTGAGTGGCATGTCCGAATTCGAGCTTGGACTTATAGTGGTGTGTCAAGTGCCAGTAATTTATCTGTATAGGAAACTCAGACTAAAACTTAATTTAATTAGACTTTTTCTGTGAGAACTGAGTTTAGTCCCAGTTTTATTTTTAGTATTATTTCCATGCTGGCCTGGGAGCGAGAGAAAAACATAGAATGTGCCAGCTGCATTTCCTCCCGGGCAAGCTGTAAAAATCAGTTAAGGGTTCCGAGGGTTTCTGTAATTTGTAATTTCGGCGATGGGCTGACAACCTGTCACTTCAGCAATATACCTACAAGTCTAACTTAAATAACCCTCAATAAATTGTCAGACGTGGCGAAACGACCTTTTGTTTATCACATCCCATCAGGGATAAAGGCGTCATTATATGCCCATGCATCCATATGTATGCATTTATTTTCAGTTGACGACATTTTCTATTGCATAGCTTATAAATAACTAACGCCTAACACCAACTTACTTACAAGATACCTTACGAGAAGTGACGATGTGGTACTAATCAGGGCCCTATATTCAGATCCGTGAACACAACGATACCGCGTTATAAATATCAACTTGGTTTGGGGTTGGTATAAAACGAGGGGCTTCCATAGTGGTATGATAATCATGTTCTTCCGTTGTCCGCGCATACGAGATACAATTTGGAAAAATCTATGTATATAAAAATGAATCCCTATTTCAGTTGGTCACGGCATCACGCCTGAACGGCTAGACCGATTTCGCTATTTCTTTTTTTGTTCTGTTTGTTATTATCAGGAGAAGGTTCTTATTGAATCCCTATTTCCCTTGGTCACGGCATCACGCCTGAACGGCTGGACCGATTTCGCTAATTATTTTTTTGTTCTGTTCGTTATTATCAGGAGAAGGTTCTTATGAAAGAAAAAAATAAGGAAATTGCGCGGAAAATTAGAAAATTTAAAATTACTTAACCAATATATAAAATTATTAAACTTTTTTAATGTAACCTTAAGACATTTGACATAGAATTGACTGAATGCGTGCTGCAAGTATAGTCAAAGAGGATGAAAAAAAAAATTACATTTAAAACGGATTCTTCTGTCAATCTTATTTTATTGATAAACAATACATTTAAAATAATTAATTTAAAGGATCTAAGAAACCTAATTTTCTTAGTCCACATGACGGTTACTTTAGAGCCATCAGGCCTAATATTAAAAGTTCAATTTAATATAGAATTTTGGTAAGTTAGGATAGACTAACCTACACGTTACTTTATACTGGGTGGCGCAAAAGTACTGGCACTAAAGAAAATATTTTTATTTTTTTTATATGACATTTTCTGTCATTCTGTTGTTGAAAATTGTGTAGTGAACAAATGTAAAATACACTGAAAATAAACATGGACCGTTTTACTCTCCAAGAACGTGGAATAATTGTGTCAATGTTCTTACGGAATAATTCATCAGTGATAAGAACACAACGTGAATTTCGTCGACGATTTCCCCACCGTCCGGCACCGATTGGTCGCACAATTCGACGCTTTGCCACACGCCTTGAAGCAACTGGCTCAACATTGGATAGACCTAAGTCTGGGAGACCAAGAACAGGCCGTTCAGCTGAAAATATCGATGCTGTGCGCGAAGATGTGGAAGAGTGTCCAGAAACATCAACGAGGCGACGTGCCACGCAATTGGGCATTTCCAGACGGACCCTGCAGCGTATTTTGGTGAAAGACTTAAAGATGTTCCCGTATAAAACTCAAATGACTCATCAGCTGCTGCCTGCTGACCACCGAGCTCGTCTAGATTACTGCCAGCGCGTCATAAACCTCAACCTTGAAGAGGATAATTTTCCTTCAAAATTGGTTATGAGTGACGAAGCGCATTTCCATCTCTCAGGGCATGTCAATAAGCAGAATACTCGGTTCTGGGGCACTGATAATCCGCGCATTATTCAAGAAACACCTCTACACCCACTAAAAGTTACTGTATGGTGTGGCATCTGTGTTGACAGAGTGATCGGACCCTATTTTTTCGAAGACGCTGGAGGCAATGCGATAACTGTCACTGGAGAACGCTACAGAACCATGTTACGTGAGTTTTTGATACCCAGTTTGGACGAATTGGGGCTGGAGCACATATGGTTTCAACAAGACGGCGCTACGGCACACACAGCGCGCGACACTATGGACTTAGTGAGGGACGCTTTTCCAGGCCGAGTTATCTCTCGTTTTGGCGATTTACCTTGGCCTGCAAGATCACCCGATCTGACCAGTCCAGACTTCTTTCTTTGGGGTTTTTTGAAATCTCGGGTGTATGTGAACAAGCCACAGACTCTCGCAGCTCTAAAAGAAAACATTCGTCAAGAAATAACGAACATATCGCAGGAAGTGTTACGGCAAGTTATGCAAAATGTCATAAATAGGGCTCAAATGTGTATCAACTCTGGAGGTCACCATTTAAAAGACATCATCTTTAAATCCTAATGGTACGAAATTTAATGGCACAAATATACATTTAAAAAAACCTAAATCTAGTTTTCTAATTTAGAAAAAATGTTATAGCTGAACCAAATAGGGTCTTTACTTTTGCGCCACCCAGTATAATAAAACAATTAACTTATAAATATAAAATCAAAAATCTGCTCATTTATGGCGTCTAAGGCGGAACAAAGTTCGCCGGGTCAGCTAGTGCTTAATATTTTAATAAGATCAAATCCTTCATAGTGAGTTGATTTTACTTGGAGAGCCCGATGGTGTAGTGGATAGGGCCGCTGCCTCCTGAGCGGGAGGTCGTCGTTCGAACCCCACCACGTACCAATGTGTTTTTCGGTTTTCGAATTTGATATGTACGTTTATTCGGCGCTTTTTCCGTGCTTCGGAAGACACGTTAAGCCGTTTGTCCCGGTTAATATCGTTTAATACCGTAGATATTAGTCGTTAAGCCATGTCACAGGCCAGTGCTAAGCATTGGCGACTTGAAAACTCTGACCTAATCTAGGATTGGGTCTGGTTTCCCCTTCTTGGTTGCAGAGGTCAGATGGCAGTCGCTCTATGTAATAACCAGTACCCTCGTTCAATTCCGTAGATTAGGTAGCCCCGTGAGCTACGGGATAAGGCTAGGGAGATGGAGATGAGTGAGTTGATTTTACTTACTTGTTCAACCTATTTTTATCATACTATGATTTTCGTAAAATATTCCATTATTTGATCTTATCTTTCACTCGATATGTAAAGCATAGTAATAACCTCTACTCGTACTATTAGCAACCTCGCTTCGCTCTTCCGCCAAATACCTCATTATGCTATTGATGTATAGCAACCCTCGGTTACTATCATCATCTCCCTAGCCTTATCCCGTATCTCACGGCCTCTGATATGGCTTAACGACTAATATCTACGGTATTAAACGATATTAACCGGGACCAACGGCTCAACGTGCCGTCCGAAGCACGGAAAAGCACCGAATAAACGTACATATGAAATTCGAAAACCGAAAAACACATTGGTACGACCTGCTCAGGAGGCAGCGGCCCTATACACTACACCATCGGGCACTTAGCAACCATTGGTTACTAATGTACTATTAATTGGGTACTGGATAAGATGTAACTAAAGGTTAGTCTATAATGACATACACATAATCACGCCTTTATACCTAATGGGGTAGGCAGAGCGTAAACGACCTAAACAAAGGTCGTTCGGCCACGTCTGACAAAGTTTTGAGGGTTATTTAAGATGGATTTGTACGTATATTGCTGTAGTGGCAGGTTGTCAGCCCATAATTGCCTAAATTGCAATATACTGAAACCTTTGGATCCCTTTGCTGGTTTTTACAGTATGCTCGGAAAGGAAATGCAGCTGGCACATCCTATGCTTTTCTCTCATCCCCAGTTAAGCAAGGAAGTCTATAATTTGTAAGTTTATTTAAAAGCACTATACCTCCGAATATTTATCACTTAATGCACTCCATTTGTAGACACTTGAGTACGTGTGTCATGCGAGTATCATTATGCGTTTCGTGGCAGCAGCGCTGTCAGTGTGCGCTCGCGCAGCCTTCACACAAGGCCCGGCACCCGATTTGGTCAGGTCGTCCGGTGGCCGCCCAACGCCATACTAGCGTATCGACTCATGGACTCAAAAAATACTCACAGTAGGCCCAATTCGGTAAGAACACAACTTATTCTTAGCTAAACTTATTGCTGTCCCTTTCTGTAATATTACTACATAGTATAAAAAAACAAAGTCGCTTTTTCTGTCCCTATATCCATATGTATGCATAAATCTTTAAAACTACTCAACGGTTATTGATGCAGTTTCTTTTAGTGGATAGAGTGTTTCAAGAGGAAGATTTAAATATATAATACTTGCATAATTTTGTGGAGAAACAATGATAATTTCCGTGCAAAGCCGGGGTGGGTCGCAAGTACTATTATAAATATTAATATATTCGATCAGCCGATACGATAACCTATCACTATACGTAAAAACACATAGTTTCTTAGAAACTGACCCTCAAGACTTGTCAGACATGATAAAGCCCTTTTTTGAGATTTTAATTTCATTTTTTTTTTCATAAATGTCACTTAGATGCTTTACCTATCTCTAAAGAAATACATGCGTGACTACAGACTTTGATGCAGTGGTAGACGGTTTCAACAGCGGAAGTTAAGTAGCATCAGCCATAAAACTGGAGTTTCAAAGCATCCCGTTTTATTTCATATTATATGATGGGTTTACTACACATACCTAGTTGAGGTCAGACCAGAGGTGCCTGAGTCAATGATCGAGCGAGTTATCTCACAAAACTCAAGAAGCCCATCGCCAATTTCCTAAGACATACAACTAGAACAGTTTTCGACACCATAGCATTAGGCTTGGGCCTCATCATCTCCGTAGCCTTATCCTGTATCTCACGGGGTCGGCTACCTAAACTAGGTGATTGAACGAAGGTACTGGTTTTTACACAGAACGACTGCCATCTGCCCTCCGCAACCCAGAAGAGAAACCAGACCCAATCCTAGATTAGGTCAGAGTTTTCAAGCCGCTAATGCTTAGCACTGGCCTCTGACATGGCTTAGCGACTAAAATCTACGGTATTAAACAATATTAACCCGGACCAACGGCTTAACGTGCCTTCCAAAGCACGGAAAAAGCACCGAATAAACGTACATATGAAATTCGAAAACCGAAAAACACATTGGTACGTGGTGGGATTCAAACCTCGACCTCCCGCTCAGGAGGCAGCAGCCCTATCCACTACACCAAGACAGAAAACTAGTCCAGTTTTCGACACCATAGCATTAGGCTTGGGCCTGTTGCCATGAAAAAAATATATTTTTGTTTTAGACTACCTACGTTGATTTGGGCAAATTGTGTAAATCATACGTGTTGAGACTTGAGAATTGAATAATTTCCGTGGGCGTTCCTGTAGGTGTCACTAGAGGCCAGAGGAATTTACAGCCTCTTGAGAATGCTTACAACTTAGTTGTAACTATGTAAAAATATAAATCTAGTATATGGTTTGTCGATACAATCACATATGCTGTGGCTTCCACAGGCTGTGACGTGCAGAATATTAATGTAGACAGGTTGTAATGGTTTTCAAATTTTCGGTTTTCGAATTTCATATGTACGTTTATTTGGCGTTTTTTTCGTGCTTCGGAAGGCACGTTAAGCCGTTGGTCCCGGTTAGTATAATTAAATACCGTAGATATTAGTCGTAAAGCCATGTCAGATGCCAGTGCTAAGCATTGGCGGCTTGAAAACTCTGTCCTAAAGTAGGATTAGGTCTGGTTTCCCTTCTAGGTTGCGGAGGCCAGATGGCAGTCGCTCTGCGTAAAAATCAGTACCCTCGTTCAATCCCCTAGATTAGGTAGCCAATCCCATGAGATATGGGATAAGGCTAAGGAGATGATGGACAGGTTGCAATTTATGTAATAGAGTACACCCAAATCTTTGCATACCTTTCTAACTACTTACCTACTACTGCTAACATTTATAGCCCTAGAAGAGAATTTATCCAGTAAAAAAAACGTAATTCATTAAAACACAATGAATAGAAAAACCGGTCCAACAGACTCAAGTTATAGTAATTAAGATCCCACCAAAGACATAAATGTAAAATTTAAGCCAAGTTCATGGTGGTCTTGGTGCGTGAATCGCACAAAAAGTCCTAAAAAGGAAGCTAAGTCTAGGGTTTATTATAGTAGTTCTTAGCTCTTCAATA
Organism: Scrobipalpa costella; assembly: GCA_949820665.1. Taxonomy (NCBI): domain Eukaryota; kingdom Metazoa; phylum Arthropoda; class Insecta; order Lepidoptera; family Gelechiidae; genus Scrobipalpa; species Scrobipalpa costella. The sequence goes on from OX463295.1 coordinate 1,034,107, forward strand.
AGGTTCAATTCATGTGACTTGGTCGTTGTAGCGAATAATTCGACCTGTCACCTACAACGGCACTGTACAACGGCAGAGTCATATAAAATTAACCTTATTGAAGCGCAAAGAATTACTATAATAAACCCTAGACTTGGCTCCCGTTTTAGATCTCTCAACTTTTGGTGCGGCACCAAGACCACCATGAACTTTGATTTAATTTTTACATTTATGTTCTTGTACCTACGCATAAAAAGATTATACAAAGAACCGACTCTACATTTTCTAACACTGTCTGTGTGTCTCTTCAAGTTACGAACATACTGATAACAGTAGCAGTACATACATACATACATATGATCACGCCTTTATCCCTAATTGGGTAGGCAGAGCGTAAACAACCTAAACAAAGGCCGTTCCGCCACGTCTGACAAAGTTTTGACGGTTATTTAAGATAACTTGTAGGTACATTGCTGTAGTGATAGGTTGTCAATCCATCGCCTAAATTACAATATACTTAAACCCTCGGATCTCTTAGCTGGTTTTTACAGCATGCCCGAGAGGAAAAGCAGCTGGCAAATTCTATGTTTTTCTCTCGCGCCCAGGCCAGCATGGAAGTAAGTAGCAGTAAGGCTCGTACTTATGAAGCGAACTCAAACTTGCTTTCACTCATGAGTGCTAATTATAAATACGGCCCTAAGTGGTGAGGTAATTAAACTGTTTATTTTCAGCGATGGCCGTCCTTACACTGGCAAGGTCGCTATGCCACCGCGCAGGTTCGATCAGTTAATGTCAAGTGCGCGCGCGCACGCCGCGGTGACAACTTTACGACTCTCGCGCCACATATACCGGGTGTAAGAAAATTAGCTCACCAAACTTTAGAGTGTGAACTTATGAAACTAGAAAACAACTTTTTCTAAGAAAAATAGATCGAATTATGAAAAAGGATATTGCCTTTATAAATAAATGGTGTCAGCGGCTCTCTCGTTTTGTATGAACATACATACATACATAAAATCACGCCTTTATCCCTTACGGGGTAGGCAGAGCGTAAAACGCCTCCTAAAAAGGCGCTTTCGCCACGTCTGACATAAATGGAGGGCAATTTTAGATTGTAATATGTACGTGGGACACTCAGAAAGTTTTGCGACACTAAAAAAAATTGTTCTACAGGTACATATATTTTTATGAAATCTTTTCAAAGTACTCTCCACCAGCCTCTATACAAAGATTCATGCGTCTGAACCAGTTTTCAAAACACTTTTTCCAATCCGCCGTAGACACCTCGTTTACAGCCTGCTCGAACGCAGCCAGCGCATCTTCCGGCGACGAAAATTGTATCCCCTTGAGCTGATTTTTTATTTTTGGTAATAAAAAGAAGTCACACGGTGCTAGAACAGGGCTGTAAGGAGGGTGACCCAGGACTTTGACTGGTGTGCTGTCCAGGAAGTCCCTCGTTTTGAGCGCGGTGTGTGCAGGCGCATTGTCGTGGTGAAGCAGTAGTCCGCGGAGCCCTGTGTTTGGTCGCTTGTTGCTCACAACAGAAAAAACTTCTGATAAACATTTGGTAGTATACCATTCGGCGTTAATGCTTCTTTGATCTCGTAAGGGAATTGAGGCCAAGTGGCCAGTCAAATTAAAAAAGCTGGCGATCAAAATCTTCCCCCCGCTTCGAGATCGCCTCACTTTGGTAGGCGTTGGTTCATTTTGAAACACCCAAACTGTCGACTGGCGCTTGGTTTCTGGATCGTATTGATAAATCCAGGACTCATCACCTGTTACGATGTCGTAAACACGCCGAGACGAGCCTGCTTCAAATTTGTTCAGCATATCACGGCACCATTCCACCCGGGCCTGCTTCTGAGCGTCGGTGAGGTAGTGCGGCACCCAGCGCGATACTATACTCCTCACGCGAAGATTCCCGTGTAGAATCTCGTGAACGCTTCCCGATCCAATCTTTAATATGTGCTGAATATCCTGATATGTAATTCGCCTATCATCTTGGATTAAATTTTTCACTGCTAGCACGTTTTCTTCCGTAATAGCCGTCAAAGGGCGACCGCTTCTTTCTTCATCCCCCAAGGTTGGTCGACCGCGCCTAAATTCGTTATACCAACGATACACGGTTGCCTTGGAGGGGCTTTCATCCATAAATGCCATTTGAAGTCTATCGAACGATTCATCCGGTTTTAGGCGACACTTGAAATCGTAAAAAGTCATAGCTCTAAAATGTTCCCGGCGCAGATCCATTTTTCAGTAAGACACGATACTTTGAATTGGCTCGCAAAAAATGTGGAGGGAAATTTTGAAAATGGAACACACATATTTTTACTTACAAGTAATCATATTTTCAAAAAAGATTCTAACCGGCCAGTCTGCCATATATAAAAACTATTTATCGCAATACTTTCTGAGTGGCCTGGTATTGCTGTAGGTTGCCAGCCCATCGCCTAAATTACAATACACTGTAACCCTCGAATCCCTTTTGCTGACTTCTACAGCATGCCCGGGAGGAAGGGCAACTGAAACATTCTATGTTTTTCTTTCTCTCCCAGTCCAGTATGGAAGTTTTGTATGAAGACCAAATAATTATTTTTATTTTTGACCTATGGTTCCCCGGGGATAGTTGTTCAGTTTCTTGGGTAGCAATATAGCAACACAATATAGCATCACGTCAGTATTTTTTTTTACACCCGGTATTTCCCCTGATCTATGAAATGTCACCACGTAAGGAGATACCAGATTGTGGTGGCGAGTAGAGAGGTTGCGTTTTGATGAAACTATAAATTGTTTTATCTCTCCTTATCAAGTGGGTTTTAAGGCCCGTAATTATAATCAACTCTCAAGAGTGACAGCGAGTTTGAGTTTGTATAAAAAATGACATTTCAGTACAAACCAGCCTGTTAAATCCATATTTAATATTGCTCTTTATCTTGAGAACGCTTTATAAATACGAGCCTTAGAGACGTCGCTGATCCGTGTCAGACTTTTTATACCACCTTTTAGTAATTAACAACTATTAGGCCCCTAACCAACTTGTTAAAACTTCCTTGTTTGAGGTCATTGAGATTCTGTCTACCGCGTAAAAGAATAAGCATAACTTTTTATAAACAAATAAAATAAATAAAAATTGTTTTATGTTTTACATGCTTGACATGTACATAAATCGATACGCATCTTAAATAGGCACTTAAACTACTTACATACCTTATTTTATTACATTGCACAGCCTCACAACTCATAGTGCACACAGTGGTAGGTAGGCATATGAATAATTAGTACAGTTTTGGTTCCTGGTTCCCTAACTAGGATTCCCTGTACTAAGGGTAACCAGGTCTTCTGGTCCAATTCACACACAAAACGATTTTACTAGGATACATTATTTATAACAGAAGACTAAGATTTCCACAAAGTAATTCAATTAATTAACAATTTTCAAGTGGGTAAGTAAGTAAACAAGAATAAAAATACAAACTTATTTTTGCAATCGGTTAACTAGAGGCGCCATACATTGCGAGTATAATCAAGTGAAAATGTAAGTTTATTAACTTATTGTGTTTGCTTGCACATTTCAAGACAGACAGAGTTTTATGACGCAGTAGGCTTTTTATAGGTGTTGTGCTGTGTTATGCCCTTTGCCCACGGTAAATCGGGCACCGAATCGCCCGGGGTCACTAGGAGCGTTTTAGGTCGTAACTGGTCGTTTTAGGTCGAGGGGCGCTTTCACCGATCCACCGGGCCTAGCCTTTGTCGCAAATGGAGAAATTCTATTTCGCAAAACGCCAACAATGGCTTTCGCAACAACTCACTGAATAATTTTAGACAACTGCCTACGTGGTCTAGTGGTCAGAGCCATGGGCTCACGATCCGGAGGTCCTGGGTTCGATTCCCAGGGGGGAAACACAAAGTTGATATTGGTTTATATATCATTTTGTGAGATTTTCCCCAGTTTGGTTACGACAATGCAGGCTAAGTCACCTGATTGTCTGGAAGAAAAAATATTCCATGTTTCGGAGAGTACGTCAAGCCGTCATGCCCCGTCGCTGTTTTTGCTAGTGGTCGTTACATAAAACCATGTCAGAGGCCTATTAAATGAAGTTTCTAATCAGGATAAATAATGGGATTGTCAGTTGTGGCGGGATGACCTTTGTTTAGGTCGTTTACGCTCTGCCTACCCCATTAGGCATAAAGGCGTGAATATATGTATGTATGTATAAATAATGAGATTAATAAGCTACGAAGTAGATTCCATAACATATCTTTTTTGTGATACTAATACCTACCATCGTCATAATGGGGTGCCACCTTGAAACAAAAAGTTGGCATACCTACACTACACATATTTAAACTTGTCACAAATTGTGAACACATAATTTATTTATTTTTTACGGGGTGAGCAGAGCACAACGGCTTTTTTCTTCTCTGGCTTTATTTGTCTTTTTGTTTTAGGTATGGTCGGAAAATTCGACGGAGTTACTATCTTATGACTTTTATTCTATTTCCTGTCCAACAGAAAGAACAGATCCTATTGAGTACATTTAAAACATAATTTCTTCTATGCTGGACTGGGTGCGAGAGAAAAACATAGAATGTGCCAGCTGCATTTCCTCCCGGACATGCTGTAAAAACCAGCTAAGGGATCCGAGGGTAGTAGTATATTGCAATATAGGCGATGGGCTGACAACCTGTCACTACAGCAATATACGTACAAATCTATCTTAAATAACCCTCAAAACTTTGTCAGATGTGGCGAAGCGATCTTTGTTTGGATGGTTTGCGCTCTGCCTACCCCATTAGGGATAAAGGCGTGATTATATTTATGTATATATGTAAAACATTATTTAACACGTCATCTACTAACTGATGGCTTTTACGCCGCCATAAACGTGTCAAACATGTCCTCATACAAGGAGAGGCCATATTTAGAGAAACCTCGTTGATAAAGGTAAGTGTTCCTTCCTCGCATTTGTAGTTAAAACCCTCTGACTCATTGAGCTCTTTTCCACTAGACGGCAGGTCTATGCCAACGGCAACGTCACGATATCGTAGAAGAGATTATGTATGAAAGTCAATGAAAATATCTCCGTGTATAACTGCCTCCGTGGTCTAGTGGCTAGTGCCATGGACTCCCGATCCGGAGGTCCTGGGTTCAATTCCCAGAGGGGAAACACAAAGTTGATATTTGAGAATTTATCACTTTGTGAATATTTCCCCAGTTTGGTTAGGACATTGCAGGCTGAATCACCTGATTGTCCGAAAAGAAATAGATTTCGTGCTTCGGAGGGCACGTTAAGCCGTCGGTCCCGGTCGCTTTCTTTGATAGTGGTCGCTACCCAAACCATGTCAGAGGCCTGATAGTTGCCTGATAGTTGTTTAAAAACTCTGACACCAGGTATCATAGGGTCGATAGACTCGATACCCACTCGACAGATTATTATAGAAGAAATTATTATAGAATATGGCACAGTTTTCCATTTGCCGGCACGGCATTGATTCCCACCGTTAACGACGCCGGCGGTCTACCGAATTGCACGTGTTTTGCATACACGCACGCTGGATGGACCTAGATGGACGATATCACCGTCCCAGTGGAGAAACAAGGTCATGGTATCGTGAAGATATCGTTATCGTGCCGTAGCCGTACCGTCTAGTGGGAAGCCAGCCACTCAATCCGAGTGAGCATTTTTGGAGTTTTAGTCATTCCTAATCGCTGTATTGAAGGTCTTTAGCTTGGAACTGAGAAGGTACTGTACAGAAGTTGATTGTATGTGTACGTTACTACTTTAATACATTGGCTGGATATAGGGTCAATTCGCGGATTGGCAAATGCATAACGCACAATCCACGATAGGATTATTGCAGCCAATGAGCGTTGTAAAACAACCATACCGCGGTATATTCCAATACCAGCTGCAAGAAACAGCTTACCAAGAAAAAAATCAACGGTGGCAGTTTCTTTTTCCTTGTTTTTCTTTGTATTTGTAACTCAAGTGTAATGACCGTATGTGTATGTAACTCGATCGTTTGTTTGTCTGTATGTAACCGATACTCGATCGAAGCACTCGAGTCGAAACTTAAAAAAAATGGCTCGGAAGGATCAAAATATATCTAAATGAGTCACAATCTGTTTAAGTCTCAGTTTTCTTGTCAATGTCCGCTCAGTTGAATTAACTCGCTTTTTTATTCATTGAAAAAAATAGAAGTGTCTATAAGTCTCGTATAAAAATAGCAAAACAATATTTGTATTATTTGTTTGGCTTGCTCTTGATTCTAAGCTGCATTGCAAAACAGGGGTTGTATTTTGAATTACTCGAATCGATTTTGCAACCAAAACTTTATTTTTAATCATTACGTGTACTAGCTATTTTTTTAGAAGAAACAAGTGATTATACCCACTGATTTGAGAAGTCGCTACCGCTCCCAGCTTTTAGTCTTCTGTGATTATACCAGATACGGTTCGAATTGACATCAAAATTTAAGATAAATACCAACCAACCATAATATTCCATTACAAAAATAAAATATAACAAGAAAGTCTTAAAATGCGGGCAATAGAAGTGGCTTAATTGATATGGTGGTATTTTCTACCAGGTGATCTTTAGGTAGAGCCAAGCGATCATCAACTCCATAACGTGGCTTGTCTAGCGGTATTATTTTTATACTTCTTCTTCTTAGCGAGTGGATTCTCAAACGACCCGATGAACTCTGGTGTCAAGAGTTATCAAACCGCCTAGTAGCACAGCTATTAGAAACCGATGGTGTATTGGATAGGGCCGCTGCTTCCTGATCAGCCAGTGCTAAGCGTTGGCCGGCTTGAAAACTCTGGCCTAATCTAGGATTGGGTCTGGTTTTCCTTCTGGGTTGCGGAGGTCAGATGGCAGTCGCTCTGTGTAAAAACCAGTACCTTCGTCTAATCCCATTAGGTAGCCGACCCTATGAGATACGGGATAAGGCTAGGGAGATGATGGAGTAGCGCAGCTATTAGGCCTCTGACATGGTTTGAAAAACGACTACTATCAAAGACAGCGACCGGGATCGACAGTTTAACATGCCCTCCGAAGCACGGAATCCTTTTTCTTTTCGGACAATCAGGTGATTCAGCCTGCATTGTCCTAACCAAACTGGAGAAAGCCTCACAAAGTGATAAATTGCCAAATATCAACTTTGCGTTCCCCCCTAGGAATCGAAACCAGGCCCTGCAGATCGTAAGCCTTTGGCTCTGACCACTAGACTACGGAAGCAGTTATATTGTTATTTTTATTTGTATCTGTTGATACGCTACGCAGCATGCGCGCGCCGCCGCCGCCGTTGCGCAGTTCCGAGGGGAGCCTGACCGATTGTAACAACCCTTGTACGCACCCTATCCGGAAGTCTAGACAACTTTAGACATACATACATATAGTCACGCCTTTATCCCTAATGGGGTAGGCAGAGCGCAAACGACCCAAACAAATATCGCTCCGCCACATCTGTCAAAATTTTGAGGGTTATTTAAGATAGATTTGTAGGTATGGTATACAAGTTTATATTTCCAGACGTAACACAGATGACATTGCAGTCGAATTACAATGCGGTAACGGAATATTCAAGGCCGACGCATACAAAAATTCAACTCATAGCTTGTAAGTTGGTGTTAGACGTAGGTAAGCTGTAAGAATGGTCATATTGTCTAGTATATAAATAAGACACAATTTTGAATTTTGGAACCTCACGCTCATATCCCTTGTGGGGTAGGCATAGCTTCTGCGTCTTAATATATGTCGTTTTCGCTATGTCAAAAGTTGATGGACTTTAGAGATATGAATTTTGTGAGTATGTGTTTTACGTAGGTATTTATTTATGGACGACGACGGCCTGCACAGCCTAGTTGGCAGTGTATCTTCCTGCTACGCAATGGGTCTCGGGTTCGATTCCCGGCCGGGCAGACATTTGAATGATGAATTTAAATGCCTATTTCTGGGTCTGAGTGTTCTTTGTGGTTGTTTCTGTGTATGTCCATGGCACCCCGATACAGGGAATCCTAGTGGGGTCTATGAGTGTGATCGTGTTTTTTTTTTTTTATTACTGTTGTGTATGTGTATTGTATTAGAAATTGCTGCTTAAGCCATAAGGCCGACTATATTGTACTGTTTTGTTCCTTACTTTTCTATTGAATGTATTTGTGTTTATTTGTGCAATAAAGTATCTTGTATTGTAGTAAAGAGTGGTCCCCTATCAAGTAATTTGCATTAGTAGGTAAACCGTACTGCAGCATACCCCGGTGGAGTTGCAGTTAACATATTGTATCCTCCCAGCAGATGAGATCAGCAGGTACATACATACATACATAAAATCACGACTTTATCCCTTACGGGGTAGGCAGAGCGTAAAACGCCTCGTAAGCGCCTGTTTCGCCACGTCTGACAAAAATTGAGGGCAAATTTTAAATTGAAATGATTTGTATTGCTGTAGTGACAGGTTGTCAGCCCATCGCCTAAATTACAATACACTGTAACCCTCGAATCCCTTTTGCTGACTTCTACAGCATGCCCGGGAGGAAGGGCAGCTGGAACATTCTATGTTTTTCTATCTCTCCCAGTCCAGCATGGTAGATTTCAAGATATGCATCCATCGCCTGTAATACCTTGGAATATCGTTCAAATCAGCGCACGCTACGGCGCGGCGGTTACGGGGTAGGCAGAGCGTTTAACGCCTCGTAAAAAGCGCTTTCGCCACGTCTGACAAAAATTGAGGGCAATTTTAGATTGTAATATGTATTGCTATAGTGACAGGTTGTCAGCCCATCGCCTAAATTACAATACACTGTAACCCTCGAGTCCCTTTTGCTGATTTCAACAGCATGCCCGGGAGGATGGGCAGCTGGAACATTCTAAGTTTTTCTATCTCTCCCAGTCCAGCATGGAAGTATTTAGACCATACAGTCGAGTATATGACATGAATATGATATGACGCATGCTCGAGACGGCTTTTAGGGAACAAGGACTTAAGATGGACACAACGACGCATTGTTTGAAATCTAACGTTTATGAGTCCCTCATAGAGCTGGCCTACCTTACTATTAAGTAGTTATACAAATGTTTTTTAATGACTTCCATGCTGGACTGGGAGCGAAAGAAAAACTTAGAATGTTTCAGCTGCATTTCCTCCCGGGCATGCTGTAAAAATCAGCTAAGGGATCCGAGGGTTTCTGTATATTGTAATTTAGGCGATGGGCTGACAACCTGTCACTACAGCAATATACTTACAAGTCTATCTTAAATAACCCTCATAACTTTGTCAGACGTGGCGGAATGACCTTTCGTTTAGGTCGTATACGCTCTGCCTACCCCATCAGGGATAAAGGCGTTATATGTATGTATGTATGTATGTACAAATGTTTTTTTGTGTTTTAGTTTCAAGTGAGTCCATTCCCAAATTTCAACGATGACAAAATGAAATGTCTTTCATGAGGAACTGGGAGCGAGAGAAAAACATAGAATGTGCCAGCTTCATTTCTTCCCAGGCATGCGGTAAAAACCATCTAAGGGATCCGAGGCTTTCTGTATATTGCAATTTAGGCGATAGGCTGACAACCTGTCACTGTACAATATACTTTCAAATCTATCTTAAACAACCCTCAAAACTATGTCAGACGTGGCGGAACGACCTTTTTGTAGGTCATTTACGCTCTGCCTACCCCATTAGGGATAAAGGCGTGATTATAAGTATGTATGTACAAAAGGAAGAAAAAGTACTTTTAGTTTGTATGTTTTAAAATTATTAACAGATTAGAAAGCTTCGGAATAATCCGATCAATCTTGATTTACTTTATCTTCTCTTCATTTTTCTGCCTAGCGTCTTCCCGGCCTAGGGTCAGCTTTCCGCCTCTTTCTACTCCACTGTGCCCGGTCTAAGAAAACTGTAGTCCCATTACGGCCGTCAGCACACATGACATCACATTTTATTCAAAAACACATATCAAAAATAAATTATAGGTGTTGGTAAATTAGTACACACACTCACACACACACACACACACACACACACACATAATCACGCCTTTATCCCTAATGGGGTAGGCAGAGCGTAAACGACCTAAACACAAGTTGTTCCGCCACGTCTGACAATGTTTTGAGGGTTATTTAGATAGATTTGTAGGTATATTGTAAATTAGTCATATTACTAAAACTACTATTTCATTATGTTGTCATATCTAATAGCTAAATTTTATTTTAGAAACAAGATCTTAGATTAAAAGACATGAAACTTTGTTTACCATTATTCGAAAACTGAGTTGGAAATATTATAGAAGCTAGACCTGCGCGCGTGCACAGGAAGCGGGCCGGACGCGCGAGCCCACGCTGCGCACGCGCAAGCAAACGATGCGACGCAAGATGATCCGCACTCGCGCGCACAGAATTACTAATTAATAAGAGTTTGATTATAAGTAGGAATCAAACGAACCAGCGGTTGCAGTTAGAATACCATCGTGGTCAGAGCCATGTGCTTACGATCCGGAGGTCCTGGGTTTGATTCCCAGGGAGGGAACACAAAAGTTGATATTTGTCAATTTATCACTTTGTGAACTTTTCCTGAGTTTAGTTAGGACATTGCAGGCTGAATCACCTGATTGTCTGAAAAGAAAAAGGATTCCGTGCTTCGGAGGGCACGTTCAGCCGTCGGTCCCAGTCTCTGTCTTTGATAGTGGTTTAACCACGTCAGAGGCGATTTGAAAACTCTGACACCAGGGTTCAATGGGTCGTTTGACTCGAGAATCCACTCGCTAAGAAGAAGTTCGAATATCTTATTTTTTATAGAATTTTTCCGGTGTTAACCCTCGAGATTTTCTGTAATAATATGCAAAAAATTCCCGGGGGTAATAACTTACATCGTTACTTCTGTAGCGGTTAGTTTTAACTAAATACCTAAATATCAAATATTTTTTTGGTTTCAATATTCACGCACGCTATACCTAGTTTGAGAAACATCTACCAGGTGTAAGGGACAGCGTCCCGCAAACTGACAGAGGTTGCTCAGTCAACGACACTGATCAACCAGGAAAATCTTTAAGGAAGAGAAAAAACAAATTGGCTTTTCCATACAAAATGTTCACCTCATTCAGACAATTTGTATGGAAATGCCGATTTTTCTAAGTTCCTGAAAAAAATCCTGCTGATAGTTGTTCAGTGTCCGTATCAGTCTGCAGGATGCTGTCCCTTACACCTGGTATATATCCTCGTGATACGTTGTGGACAACCTAGTTTTAATCGGCGGACGGAAGGCAGAGCAATAATGTGCTATGAGCACTATCTAGATCTTGACGCATACGTAAGCAATGGGAGACTATACTATGCCTACTTAGTTGTTTACGTATCGGCAGATTTTTGTCCATTAAACGCGTTTTGAACGTCGGTATTATACTCCGAAAATGTAAATCCATACCGCAATAAAGGACGAAAGCTTTCATTGCTCTTACCGTAACCCCATTTCAATATTACCTATTCATTCTAGATTTCAGCAAATTATTTATTGTAATTAATTTATATGCCGATCTTTTTTATTTGTATACTACCCATGGAGTGCGGAAGGATTCGTCGATGCTGGCTCATGGCGTCGTTATGACGCGCCTGCGCCCGCGCCGACACCGCAGCTGTCTTGAGACCACTGCAGAATAATCAATGCGCGCGACACAGGCCGCGGCATATCGGACTGCGATCTACATCACCATAGCGGTGGTCAGAGTTTCTCAAACTCATCATTATGATTAAGATATGACTCAAAGACTGTCGCAGATCCTAAAGAAGGTTCCACGAGGTCATTACTCTGTTGTATTTAAGGCTCGTATTTATAAAGCAAGGACATTTTGTACTAAAATTAAATTAAATTTCTGATATGAACTCAAACTCGCTCTTGAGAGGTGATTTATTAATGAAGGCCTTATATTATTTTTCTCATTTGTATAATTGTGACAGTTGGACCTTTGTGGAAGTCTACCAGTTTGTTATTTAAGAAACACTTGTAAGACTAGTCTCCAAAGATCACTGAGGCAAGTCTCGTATAACTCAAGTCACTGAGTTTGGTATTTATCTATCTATCAAATGAAAGGAGGACAAAGACTTCATGAACTGATTAAAAAAATATACCACACAATTCCATTACAACCAGCTTGTGTGTAGTATGTGTAAAAGTACTGGAGCTGTAATTTTGAATCACTCGAACTCCAGCGCATACGAAAAAGTAACTTTCGCATGCGATTTCCATAATTTTTGACATGCGAAAGTTACTCTTTCGTATGCGAATTCGAATCGAGCTGTTCAAAACTGCGGCTCCAGACCTGAACACGAGACACGTTACTACATAAAAACGCTTTGAGCACCATTTGTCTAGGAAGTCAATACGTATGCCTCATAGTACGTCGGCTAGGGTACCTACTGGCACCGGGCCTTATAAGGCAGACCGCGGCGAAGCGGTAAGCGTATACCCAGCCGAGAAATGCGCGTTGAGGCCATTTAAGCGCATTTAATAAGAGCTTATAGTGCTTATAGCATTATCAATTGGCTCTGTAATAATGACCGTGTATGGTTCGCGAATAAAAATAAACCGGTCGCTTATAAGCTGCGAATGTGTTGATGAATGAGCTGTATGATTTATTTTATGGCCAGGAGATTGAATGAAACTGTAAGGGACACGGACGTCTGAGATTAAGTACACCTACACACCTATGTAAAATGGTTACAACATATTGCTTTTATAAGTTCATGTCAACATAATGATATGAAAATCAATAAAAGGGCGAAAAAGCTTTTATTTGGTGCTATTTAGATGTTTCGGAAGGGACGTTAAGAAGTTGGTCCCAGTTAATATCGCTTATTACTGTAGATATTATTCATCAAGCCATGTCAGAGGCCAGTGCTAAGCATTGGTGGCTTGAAAAATTTAGTATTGGGTCTGGTTTCCCTTCTGGGTTGCGGAGGTCAGGTGACAGTCGCTCTGTGTAAAAACCAGTACCGTCGTTCAATCATCTTGCATAGGTTGCAGACCTCATGAAATATAGGATAAGGCTAGGGAGATGATGTATAAAAGGGGGAAAAAGGGACAGCATTCCACGTAGTGATGGGGGTTGAAACTCAACAACTTTTACAAAAAGATTTAATTTATTTTTCATTTCCCGAAAGAATTTTTGAAAGTGTTTTAGTTTTGTTGACTGTGAAACCCCTTTTTGTGTCAGCGGAAAGTTGTCCCTTACATTACACCCTTTGTTAAACACTTACCTAAATATTATATTATCCAGGATATCATGAGGAAATTTGTAACAAACAAATAAACATGAATAAATTACAGACAATGCATTCACTAATACTTTTCCAAAAAAAGCGTAATATCTGTAAAAAAGAATGAGTGTAATTTTAGACTGAAATGTGTACATTCATACATATAATCACAATTTTATCCTAAATGGGGCAGGCAGAGCGTAAACGACCTAAATAAAGGTCGTACCGCCACGTCCGACAAACTTTAAAGGGTTATTTAAAATAGATTTGTAGGTATATTGCTATAGTGACAGGTTGTCAGCTCATCGCCTAAATTGCAATAAACTAAAACCCTTGGATCCCTTAGCTGGTTTTTAAATGCAGCAGACACATTCTATGTTTTTCTTTCTCTCCCAGTCCACCATGTAAATAATTGAAATGTGTAGATGTCGCTATCAATTAGTGACAGGTTGTCAGCCCATCACCATCTCTTAAATTAGAATAAAATGATGGCCAAGGCATTTTTTTTTCATAAATTAATATTGATAGTAGGGGCCACAGGGACCTACAGGAGCATGTTTACAAGCGAGTATAAATAACGAGATGATATAACGCCGGAGTTGCGCTGCGCACACGCCGGCGCGCAGGCGCAGGCGGCGAGATCAAAGCGCCGTAGAAGGCAGCGCGCACCGAGCCTCCGCCGGGTACAAACATCAAGCAGTTACGGTATACTGTGACACAAAAGTCTAGAAACAAAACTTAATATTTTAAAACTTAATTTTATATAAAAAAAAACATTAAATTTCATGTGTGGCCAAAGAATGCTGTATAAAATTTCTTCATAGAAATAATCTGTGCTATTGTTTCGTTTTTCTTTGTGTTTGTGTTTTTCATGTCTTTTATATTAATAATAATTACTTTATTGACAGGTTTTCATCCATAGATTGTTAGTAAAACACAACACATTTAAAAAATAATTGTTAGTAAGGCATATAAAAATTGAAATAAATAAATAATCATACATACATACATATAATCACGCCTTTATCCCTAAAGGGGTAGGCAGAACGTAAACAACCAAAAGAAAGGTCGTTCCGCCACGTCTGACAAAGTTATGAGAGCCATATATAAATAATCACACGTAATAAGATCTGCCGATACTGCAACCTTTAATAGGGGTCTTATCGACATGTTTGTTTATTGTGTACAATAAATGGGTAAATGAATTTATATGAAAATGCCCTAATTCTTTTCTACTCTTTTGTGTTGTATGACAGCCCGTGACAAGCCCCCATAGCATGCTGCCGTGCGATTACGAATGTATCTCATCAACCTGACATTTCCATGCAATATGACAAATACATATTATAATCACACCTTTATCACAGCGTAAACGACCTAACCAAAGGACGTCTGACCAAGTTTTGAGGGTTATTTCAGATAGATTTGTAGATATGTTACTGTAGTGACAGGTAGTCAGCCCATCGCCTCAATTGCTATACAAATTAAATTGAAACTCTCAGATCCCTTAACTGGTTTATACAGCATTCCCAGGAGGAAATGCAGCGGGCACATTCCAGCATGTTTTTTTTACCAATACATGTGATAAAAAATGGCTTAATATACTACAGGCAGGGCACACCGTGAACCTGCTTGATTTTGCTTGAAGATGCATGTAACCCATAAACAACCCGACGGAGAGTACTTACCCGAAACGCAATGGACCAGCACTGAATTTTTTGGTCAATTAATTACATATTGTACTACGAAGAGACAGGCTGCGCCGCGCTTCTCGGTGTAAATTGACCATCATCTCCCTAGCCTTTTCCCGTATCTCACGGGGTCGGCTTCCTAATCTAGGAGATTGAACGAGGGTACTGGTTTTTACACAGAGCGACTGCCATCTGACCTCCGCAACCCAGAAGGGAAACCAGACCCAATCCTAGATTAGGTCAGAGTTTTCAAGCTTAACGACTAATATCTACGGTATTAAACGATATTAGCCGGGACCAACGGCTTAACGTGCCTTCCGAAGCACGGAAAAAGCACCGAATAAACGTACATATGAAATTTGAAAACCTAAAAACACATTGGTACGCGGTGGGATTCGAACCACGACCTCCCGCTCAGGAGGCAGCGGCCCTATCCACTACACCATCAGGCTCCTCGGTGTAAATTGACCCTTCTCCGCTAATTACGAGTATATGCATGTTTTATCTCAAAATTTCGTATATTTGTGAAGGTCAATAAACTCGGTACCAGCATATGAAATCTTATTCAAATATATATATAAACCACAGAAGAGTAAAAGCTAGCGCTCCCCGACTTAGGGTGCGGTAGCGACTTCTCAAATCAGTGAAATAAACAGATGAGAAAACTTCAAACTAAGTTCAGTGTGGTGACCCTGGTACCCTAACTCCTTCGTGGACTGTACCGCAGCCCCACGGGAGAGAGACCTCAGCTCTGTGCTGCTTACTTACAAGGCAAGAAGCTGTAGGTAAAGCCATTTTCCAAGCTACTTTACGTCAGTTAAAGTGAAACTTACTGCAGCAACATACAAACGTCACTTACTGCGCGCAAGGTTGGGCTCAACACGCTGTCAATGCTTTTTTGCATTGCTTACAACACACATGCGTCTACTCGCGCGTAGCGATGAACTCTACGTCGGCGCAACCCTCTGCCAGGATGCATGCGTAGTGCGTTGTGTGACTCATGTGTTTTGTAGGCAATGCAAACAGCAAGCAGCAGAATGTGAAGCGCAACCTAACGCGCAGTAAGTGACGTCTGTGTGTTGCTACCTTTATTTACAACGCATTGAACTGCAAGTAAAGCCATGATATTTTCCAAGCTACTTAACTTCAGTCCAAGTGAAACTTAGTCTCTTATTTGTACACAAAGTTGCTGTCTAAATCATCAATAATGTTTTCAAATTATCACAAGGTTTTAGGTTTAAAACTGATTAGCTGAGCAGCCTGGCGTTGAAACATTTATACGAGATAAAAAAACATGCTGTTTGTCCTGAGTCTATTTGATCTTGCTGCATTGCTCTTACCAGACAGGGAATAATATCACACACAATGTTGATAATGGAACCCAATGCCTCTAAATCGGAAGCCTATACTTCTACAGAGGCAGTCAGTTATAAGAGTCATCAAAAAGAGTAACGTAACGCACATATCCAATTGTAATTCTTAGTCCTATGGCTATATCTGACTCCTTTCTACCATGCATGATGGAGATCACGTATGGTGGAAGTCGGAGTTACGACTGCGTTTGTGTCTTTCCTATTACGTTAACTGATAGATAATCAGCTGCGATCAAAGCAGGAAGCCAAATCCAACATCTAATATAGATTTTTTCCATGCTGGCCTGGGAGCGAGAGAAAAACATAGAATGTGCCAGGTGAATACTCTCCTGGGCATACTGTAAAAACCAGCTGAAGAATACGAGAGTTTCTGTGTATTGCAATTTATGCGATAGGCTGGCAACCTGTCACTACAGCAATATAGTTACAAATCTATCTGAAATAACCCTTAAATTATTTTCAGACCTGGCAGGACGACTTTTGTTAAGGTTGTTTACGCTCTGCTTACCCCATTAGGGATGGGAGCGTGATTGTATGTATGTATGTTACCATAATCACCATGATGGTTGTATCGCCGAGGTTTCTGGGGTTCTAACATCAACTCAATGGCTGTTTTTCCACTAGGCGAAACGTCCACAGCAACGGGAACGGCACGAAAACGATATCGCCATGATACATATGGTTCTGTTTTCGACTGGACGGTATCGTCCATCTAATTCCCTCGGAACGCACACAAGCACGCGCATGCTTCGTACATATTCAAAAGACATGCAGTTTGGCAGACCGGCGACGATACCGGTGGGAATCAATGCCGTGCCGTTACTATGCTGGCAAGTGGGAAGGAAAAGCATTATCATATAATAGCATTGCTCTTCTACGATACCGTCGACTATACCGTGCCGATGCCGTTACCGTGGACATGCCGTCTGGTGGAATAACGCCCTATCTTGGTCAACTCTGGCCTAGTTTAGTCCCAAGGGCAAACCCATAGCAGAGTTTATAAAAATCTCTTGTTCTTCAACTTTATCTGAGAACTTCTAACACCGATCTACACAACTTAAACTTCCTAAAAGGATATGTGTTGCCATTTTTGTAGTATAATGGTCCGTGCAACCTTAACTGTGGTAAAACTAACCATCTGTTCGGAGTCAACGTCAACATACATATAATCACGCCTTTATCCCTAAAGAGGTAGGCAGAGTGTAAACGACCTCAACAAAGGTCGTTCCGCACGTCTGACAAAGTGTTGAGGGTTTTTTAAGATAGACTATTTTGTAGGTATGTATCTGTAGTGACAGTTTGACAGCCCATAGCCTAAATTACAATATACTGAAACCCTGGGATCCCGTAGGAGGTTTTACAGAATTCCCGGGAGGAAATACAGCTGAAACATTCTATGCTTTTCTATCCCTCCCAGGCCAGCATGGAATTATCTCGAAAAACAGCTTCTTGTAATTAGCATTCAAATGCGAGAGAAAAACAAAGAATGTGCCAGCTGCATTTCCTCCCGGGTATGCTGTAAAACCAGCTAAGGGATCCTAACGTTCAGTATATTGTAATTTAAGCGATGGGGTGACAACTTGTCACTACAGCAATTTACATATCTGTCTTAAATAACCCTCAAAACTTAATCAGACGTGGCGGAACGACCTTTGTTTAGGTCGTTACGCTCTGCCTGATTATATGTATGTATGTAGATGAGAAAAAATATCAGTTTCCGTATGGAATGTTCGCAATCGAATATTTCGATATTCATTTAAAACACAACCCTAGTGGATCGTTCACGACTTATATTTGCTCTATGGTTCACGATGTTAGAGGATCTTCGTCTAGAGGACGCCACTGACAGACAAACATCTACGAATAAGGACAAACATAGACAGATACTTCCGCTATATTTGCTAAAACTATCATTGGAATGATTATCAGCTGCTGCAAACTTCGCTGAAATTGGACTGATCAATATTCGGGATAACTTTGACAAATTTAAGGGTTCACAAACACAAAATTTCTTAAGATACCGAAAGGGCATTATAGGACACATTCTACTTCTTAGCGAGTGGATTCACGAGTCGATAGACCCGATAAACCCTGGTGTCAGAGTATTCAAACCGCCTAGTAGCACAGCTATTTAGGCCTCTGACATGGTTTCAATAACGACCGCTATGAAAAACGACCAGGACCGACGGCTTAACATGCCCTGCGAAGCACGGAATCCTCTTTCTTTTCGGACACATTTATCCAAAATTTGATAATAGCCATTTTCTCAGTTTGAAGCATTTAAGATATGCTTGAGTTCTTCATCGAAAAGCATATATTAAATGTTTTTTATCACTTCCAATCCAACAGGTAAGTAAAAAAACTTGTTCTTATGGCCAAAAATAAATAACTTACAGGCATGTACGTAAACATTGATCATAACGATTAATTTAAATACCGGTGACATTTCCTTGGCTCACGATAATAAATGCACACACAAGAACACGTATCGTAAAGTGGGTCAAAAACGCGTGCGGCTCACGGTCATCGGCGCACGCGCAGCCTGGCGCGTTTTCCATTGTTTAGTGACGTATGGTACGCACCAGAATCTTATTGACACAATGACAAAGATTCTTCTTATCCAGTGGGTTTTCGTGTTGGCGTAAAACCCGATGCAACACCGGTGTCAGATATTTTGGGCCGCCTATTAGTAACGGCTATGTTTTTTGTAACGATAACTATGAAATACAGCAACCGGGATCGACGTTAAAGTGCCCTCCGAAACACGGTATATTTTTTCTTGACAGACAATCAAGTTAACTAGGCCCGTATTTATAATCATAACTTGAGACTGACAGCGAGTTTGAGCTCGTATCGGAAATGTAACTTCAGTACATAATGACCTGTCAAATCCATACTTAATATTGCTCTTAATCTTAAGATCGCTTTAAACGACCCTAGTTTGTACATACGTACATACATATAATCATGCCTTTATCCCTAATGGGGTAGTCAGAGCGTAAACTACCTAAACAAAGGTCGTTCCGCCACGTCTGACAAAGTTTTGAAGGTTATTCAAGATGGATTTGTACGTATATTGCTGTAGTGACAGGTTGTCAGCCCATCGCCTAAATTGCAATATACTGAAACCCTCAGATCCCTTAGCTGGTTTTTACAGCATGCTCGGGAGAAAATGCAGCTGGCACATTCTATGTTTTTTTTTCGCTCCCAGTCCAGAATGGAAGAAAGTGTCATGTGAAATGTTACTTAAAAAACGCTGTCTTTTCTCCTGATCAATCATCGTACTTATCTAAGAGTATGTGTGCTCAGTTGCTCAAGGGAGTCCCTTTCCGGATTACCACACAGGAGCAGGGACGCACCAGCCGCCCTAAGGTCAACGACATGGGTCGTTGCGTCCTATCTAGTTTTTTTAAAATACGTTGACTGAGATAAGGAACCCTCCGCTCCTAAGATAAGAGAATCACGTTCTCATTCATCAAAGGAAGATTTGCTCCTTGATTTTAGAACTAAGTACTAAAGACCAGATATGCTCGTATTTTTTTTTAATAAGACGAGGAAATGCACGCTGGTTTTGAAATTACTTAAAGACTAGACTAGAAATATCTAAAGCACTTAATGTGCTGGATTTTTTAGTAGCATCACTTTATTACATTATTTTCTATGCTGGTCTGGGAGCGAGAGAAAACATAGAATGTGACAGCTGCAATTCCTCCCGGACATGCTGTAAAAACCAGCTAAGGGATACGAGCGTTTCTGTATGTTGCAATTTAGGCGAAAGGGTGACAACCTGTCACTACAACAATATACCTACAAATCTTTAGTAAATAACCCTCTAAACTTTGACAGTCGTGGCGAAACGACCTTTGTTTAGGTCGTGTACGTTCTGCCTACCCCATTAGGGATAAAGGCGTGATTATTTGTATGTATGTATCACTTTGTCGAATGCTCGGGTGCTAAAATTGAAGAATGCTTCATTTCCTATAAAGGTACATACATACATATAATCACGTTTTCGTCCCTAATGGGGTAGCAGAGCGTAAACGGCCTAAACAAAGGTCGTTCTGCCCCGTCTGACAAGGTTTGAATACAGAATTGTAGGTACCTACATACTGTCGAGAAAACTCAAATGTGTCACATGGTTCCATTCCAAAATAGTGAAGCTAGTGGGTCAGCTGGTAGCTAGCCAGTACAAGTTTCTCTGAGTGGGCGTGCGGCTTCGTTTACCGGTCGAGTCTTTCTCAAACACCCCGACATCTCAGCGGAAGTACCCTAGGGTATTATCTTCTAGAAATCATTGACGTCCAATTACAGGCACACCTGTAAGTAAGTAGTTACAGAGACATCGATTAAGGTGACTACAAAAACTGAGTGGTGCCCACATCAGTAAAAAAAAAAAAAACATTAAAAACGCAGTGAATTGAAAATCCGGTCCAACAAACTCGAGTAATAGTTTTAAAGTTAATTTACATCCTTATAAATCGCTAGATTCATAGTTCGTTGTTGAACGAAAGATTGCGAATAACGGCCACCAACGGAAACTTTACTTCCTGTTACTACAAATACTAAGTATCGCTAATTTATAAGGTTCTACATTATCGTTTCAACTATAACTTGAATCTGCTGGTTGGATCGGATTATTAATTCATTATGTTTTTAGACAGTATTTTTTTACTGATGGAGGCGCCACTTAGCGTTTATAGTCGCATTAAGACTTAAGTAATAAAATATCTAAAATTTTAACAGTACGACGCGGCTCTCAATGAATATGGGCGATGGGGCTGCAGTATATCGTATTATGATTATCTAAAATCACAACATAGATTGTTTTACAATCAGACTCGTAATTTTCTGGAAATAGCTTTTTTGTGCGTTTTTCGCACATTTTTGACGCGGTTACGGACGCGCTGATTTGAAAGATATTCTAAGGCATTACGGTCGATGGTTGCATATATCTTGAAATCTACCTGATCGTCTGCCGGGAGGATAGGTACGCCTTAATGATCGCCGGCGGCTATGAAGTCATCTGCGTAAGTGTAACCTGCAATGATCGCTTCACTTCTCCGTAATGAGGTATCTCTTGGTTTAAGTAACTGCTCTCGACATATCATAGACATAGGATGCAATTTATGTAAACGATACGATCATTTGACTATTTCTCTTGAATTTATCCAAAACATGGGAATCTTTTTATTCATTTAAAAGGAGACAATACTGATTATAAAAATATACAACTATTTTCGAGAGCCCGATGGTGTAGTGGATAGGGCCCGCTGTCTCCTGAGGTCAGAAGATCGGTCGGTCGTGGTTCGAATTACACCACGTACTAATGTGTTTTTCGGTTTTCGAATTTCATATGAACGTTTATTCGGCGCTTTTTCCGTGCTTTGGAAGGCACGTTAAGCCGTTGGTACCGGTTAACATCGTTTAATACCATAGAAATTAGTCGTTAAGCCATGCCAGAGGCCAGTGCTAAGCATAGGTGGCTTGAAAACTCTGACCTAATCTAGGATTGGGTCTGGTTTCCCTTCTGGGTTCAGGAGGTCAGATGGCAGTCGCTCTGTGTAAAAACCAGTACCCTCGTTCAATCCTCTGGATTAGGTAGCTAGCTAGTTACATACGGGACAAGGCTAGGATGATGATGAGTTTCTCTCCTTTCATTCCCAAATGGATGAGATTCTTGCGTACGTACATAAAGTAAAACAGCTTTATTCTTTCAAAATGTAAACACAGTTTATTTTAATTGGATTCTTCAGTTTTTGTGCCATAGCAGCACTTTTTTTTTATTTAACCGTTTATTGCATGATAATACAGAGATAATTAGGTATATGATAATTTCTTCCAAGCTGGACTGGGAGCGAGAGAAAACATACAATGTGCCAGCTGCAATTCCTCCCGGGCATGTTGTAAAAACCAGCTAAGAGATCCGAGAGTTTCTGTATAATGCAATTTAGGCGATGGGATGACAACCTGTGACTACAGCAGTATACCTACAAATCTACCTTAAATATCCCACAATACTTTGTCAGACGTGGCGGAACGACCTTTGTTTAGGTCGTTTAGGCTCTGCCAACCCCATTAGGGATAAAGGCGTGATTATATGTATCATCATCATCATCGTATGGCGTTTCGCCATTATATGTATGTATGTATGTAATACAGAGAACACAAACATAAAAAACAATAGCACAACAGGTACAGCTTTTCTCTAAAAGAAATCTCTTCCAGCTGACATACGGTAGTGAGAGTGCATAAGTGAGGCAGATAAGGCGTTACAATTTAAAATATAAGTAAAATTACATTCAATATGATTCAAAACCTAAATACAATAAATATTTTGTAGCTTTCTTTCGCGTTTGTCACGGGACCACATAAGTACACGCTAAGTCAACTCATAACATGGCTTTACTTCTAACTTAAAACCTGTTTAAATAAGTAATTATGTTTGAGTTACTGATGGTGAGCCAACAGGAAGTTTTCCGTTTGAATAGTGCATAATAATTTCATTGTCTTAAGGATCCTCTTTGTATGGGACACACTGTTTAATCATTGCTATTATGTCAAGTAAATCATTGTTTCATTTTTTATGATGTGACGTCATTTATCTGTTGATTTTAGATCCCAGTCAGAGGTCCGTATTTATAAATTTATCTCAAAGATACCATACGTATTTAAATGTCGTACTTTCGCGGAAATGTTGTTTTAATTTGGCATTTCCGGTAAGAAATTAATTTTGTATTACTCCTGTCATTTGTTTGGACCTTAGGCACAGAATATATAATAGTACTACATACAGAATGGACATTCACCTCCCTTCCCCAGTTCGACATACGTCACACTCCGCGCCGGATTGTGGACCACATTGAGCGTACGCTCAGCGGGTATGGCGCGCGCATGTTTCCCAGTGTAACGGAAATAATAAAGTTTTGTGTTTCAAAGATGGTTAGGTACTGTTCCGTGTACGGATGTCTTTCTACCACACGATATGACTCAAAAAGGAACTTTTTTAGATTCCACAGTGATGAGAGACGGTAAGTAAATTCATAAAAAATATGCAACCTAATCTATTCTAATTATTCAGTTACAGTGAACTACTTTAAAACGTTGGTTTAATCAAGAACCAGATTATTCAAGTGATGATTATGACCGGTATAATAAACTTTGTCAACCCTTATAACACGCACACAAACGCATGCCAAGTGCAACACGCCGTCTGTCGATGTGTGACCAAAATGACATGGTAGTTAGGAGTGTCCGAGCTGTGCCGTAGGACTGTTGAGTAGGAACTTAAAGGCATTTTTTATAGTAAGTTGGAATGCAGTGTCTCAATTGTTTGTCTAGGCATTACCATTCATTACCCTGCATATATTAATAAATAAATGAGATGATTGATTCATGCAGTCACAAACAAAGTTCTTCTTCGTAATAATATTAGTGCTGGCCGATAATAATATTTAATTCTGTAATTTCAATGTGCACTTAAATATAACTAAGAAAGAATTTGACCAAATAGTTTCGAATTAGCGCGGCGCGTAGTCGGTCCTTCGAGCCAGCTGATTACCACACAATGGCACGGCAGCCGACGACGGTGCTGCCAGATAAACTGCGACAAGGTTTCAAATGAATGTGGCCAAATAAAGAACTAACGCCGTCAATATGGCCAGCGAAGTTATTTTGACAGTTCTCCCAACATGCAGCATCCCC
This sequence comes from Scrobipalpa costella, assembly GCA_949820665.1. Lineage (NCBI taxonomy): Eukaryota > Metazoa > Arthropoda > Insecta > Lepidoptera > Gelechiidae > Scrobipalpa > Scrobipalpa costella. The sequence goes on from OX463295.1 coordinate 1,058,101, forward strand.
TCCTACGTTCATTTAAAGATTTTAAAGCTTGCATAGTGTACGACAAAGGTGGTTCTGTAGACACTAGTGCTTCGATGGACCTGCATATATCGATCTTATTCTCTTGTTCTCACTAAACGTGGAATAATTTTTTAACCACCTAGTAGCTAATATACCTCTGACATAGTTTACACACGACCCGGCACGATACTGTAGCGGCGCTACACTGCGCGACATAAATCTGTCAAAATGTATGAACTGACATTGCCGCGCCGTGAAGCTTCAGTACCGCTTCAGTAAGGTACATCTCATACATTTTCATACAAAGAATCATTTGCCGCGCCGCGCCGCGCCTGACCGCTGCAGCTACGTCCTAGTGCGGTCTAACCTTTACTGCTATCAAATACAACGACCGAGACCGTAAAAGAACTGCATTCTTCTATGCTGGACTGGGAGCAAAAGAAAAACATAGAATTTGCCAGCTGTATTTCCTCCCGGGCATGCTCTAAAAACTAGCTAAGGGATCCGAGAGTTTCAGTACATTGCAATATAGGCGATGGGCTGACAACCTGTACTACAGGAATATACCTATAAATACATATTAAATAACCCTTTTTCAGTGTGTGGTGGAACGACCATTTTTTAGGTTGTTAAGGCTCTGCTTACCCCCAGGGATAAAGTGTGATTGTATGTATTTATGTATGCAAATATCGACAGTCGACATTGCCTGATCTAACAACACTATTGCTTGGCTCTCGATTGTCACTTGTCATCACTTGCGCACCCGCTCTTTGTTTAACATGAGTATGCAATAGAGTTATTGCATTATAATTTTGGCATTGTATACAGGGTGTAAGGGACAGCGTCCCGCATACTGATAGGGGTTGCTCAGTCAACGACACTGAGCAACTTCCACCAGAAAATACTTTCAGGAAGTAAAAAAAAAATGGATGTCCTTACAGTTTTATTTCTGGTACTGGTGACTGAGCAATGAGCAACCCTATCAGTTTGCGGGACGCTGTCCCTTACACCTGGTATGTTCCTTACGGGTAATGTGCGACGGAGTCTTAAGACTACCCGGGTAGTCTTAAGATTATCGAAGCCTTCTTCATCACCCAAAGCTGGCGGGGTTATGTCCGATATTGTGTTATTTTAGGCTCGTATTTATAAAGCGATCTCAAGATTTAGAGCAATATTAAGTATGGATTTGACAGGTCCTTTTGTACTGAAATGACATTTCTGAAACGGACTCAAACTAGCTGTCAGTCTCAAGTGCTGTTTATAAATACGTGCCTTAAAGCGCGACTTTAGTAGTAACCGGCGATTTTCACTAACAGCTAAACGTGTTTTCCCATGGGAATGACTTGTTTCCCGTGGTAAAGAGTATCCTAAGTTTTTGTCTAGCGAGCCTAAGTTATGGAAAACAGCACGACCGCTTTCTATGGGAATATATTTTGCAGCATCTCATATTGTACATACGTACGGTCACGCCTCTAACCCTTACGGGGTAGGCCAGGCAGAGCGTCAAAGATCTCATGATAATTTCCACATCTGTCCAGTTGGCAGATCATTCATTATGATCAGCGACTTCCAGGACGTACTGTGAATAATCAAATACTAACTGAAACCTCCAGTGCATGCCCTGAGAGTAAATCTACACAGCTGTGGTCATATTTCTTAAGATTAGTTTAAGCTACAAGACAAGGTCAGCAAAATAATTCAAGCAATAGTACATTTTTGATTGTGAAAAATATTAAATTAAATAGTAGCGAATCACATTTACTAATTATTTATCGATATTTGATGGACTCAGTCGGTCACGATGGTTTGGTTTCTGATGACGCAACGGCCAGCGAGTCAAGTCAAGGGCAGAGAGACTAAAAAGGAATTTCTCCATCGAATACCATAGTACAAATACAAATACAAATCAGTTTATTTCCACAAAACACATTACAAAAAATAAAAACACACAATCAAGAATAACATAACAAACAGGACAGGTAGGCATATAGATATTTAGCAGAAGTGGAAAAAGGTGTGGACACAGCTTGGCTGTTTTTAAGTCCACCCTACGTCAAGTGAACAGAAGAGGATAAATAGCACAGAACAACTTAAACTACAATTTGACAAATCTTTGTAATATATATTTTAATAGCAACAATATTAGGCACATATAGCGTTTATTTATGAGCAAACTAAAGTATCTACCACAGCTTTAGTATTGTTTACCAGGTGTAAGGGACAGCGTCCCGCAAACTGATAGGAGTTCAACTAATTTCTTAACTGCCTCCGTGGTCTAGTGGCTAGTGCCATGGACTCCTGATCCGGAGGTCCTGGGTTCGATTTCCAGGGGGGAATCACAAAGTTAATATTTGAGAATTTATCACTTTGTGAATTTTTCCCCAGTTTGGTTAGGACATTGCAGGTTCAATCACCTGATTGTCCGAAAGAGAAAAAGATTTCGTGCTTCGGAGGGCACGTTAAGCCGTCGGTCCCGGTCGCTGTCTTTGATAGTGGTCGTTACTCAAACCATGTCAGGGGCCTGATAGTTGTGCTACTAGGCGGTTTGAAAACTCTGACACCAGGGTTCATCGAGTCGATAGACTCGATACCCACTCGACAGAAGAAGAAGAACTAATTTCTTCTTCTGTGGTGGAAGTTGTTCACAACACCTGGTATAGCTGCCTCTGTGGTCTAGCGGTCTAAGCCATGGGCTCACGACCCGGAGGTCCCAGGTTAAAATATTTGTAATCTTGTTTGCTTCCGTCCTGGACTGGAAACGAAAGAAAAACATAGAGTGCCAGCTGCATCCCCTCCCGGGCATTCTGTAAAAATCAGCTAAGGGATTCGACGGTTCCTGTATATTGTAATTTTGGCGATGGGCTGACGACCTGTCACTAAATCAATTTACAGTTCTATCTTTAACAACCCTTAAAATTTATCGGACGTGTCGGAAAGACCTTTGTTTGGGACGTTGACGCTCTTTCTACCCCATTAGGGATATAGGCGTGATAGTATGTATCTTGCCCCGCGTGCCCTTCATCTTGCACGCAACTTTACCTGTACATCGCCACTGGCATCGCAGTGCGTTTGGCAGAGTACTGGTCGAATACATACATACATACATATAATCACGCCTTTATCCCTAATGGGGTAGGCAGAGCGTAAACGACCTAAACAAAGGTCATCCCGCCACGTCTGACAAAGTTTTGAGGGTTATTTAAGATATAATTCTAGGTATATTGCTGTAGTGACAGGTTGTCAGCCCATCGCCTAAATTACAATATACTGAAACCCTCGTATCCCTTAGCTGGATTTTACAGCATGCCCGGGAGGAAATGCAGCTGGCACATTCTATGTTTTTCTCTCGCTCCCAGACCAGCATGGAAGTTAACTGGTCGAAATTTATATAAAATTGCCTAAACGATCAACACGACGAGAAGACGAAGTATGTATGTGTGTGTATTTATGTTTATTGCTCACTTTTTGTTAGAGCTGTTTATAGAGGCCCAAGTTAAGTAGCCATGTAATTAATTACGGAAACATTAAACGTACAAATAAAATATATAATCCTCATAAAAACTGTGATGTTTTGCTATAAAGTTAGTAGTAAAAACTAATTTAATTAATGACCGGAACTTACCTGTATAATATTCAAATGATTACGTTTTTACCCATGGAAGTGAAACTGTGGAAGGATGTGAGGAGTTATGTTATTCTTTCATTTGAATTTCTTCCATGCTGGACTGGGAGTGAGAGAAAAACATAAAATGTGCCAGCTGAATTTCCTCCCGGGCATGCTGTAAAAACCAGCTAAGAGATACGACGGTTTCAGTACATAGTAATTTACTTTTTTTTAGTAGGCTGCCAAACTGTCACTACTACAAGATACCGACAAATCTATATTGAATAACCCTCAAAACTTTGTCAGATGTGGCGGAACGAATTTTCTTTAAGTTGTTTACGCTCTCTACCCCATTAGGGATAAAGACGTGATTATATGTATTAATGTTAATTCAAATTGGACTTTGTGCGAAGTACATCCAGAGTTTTTCAGGTAGCATGAGTCTCTTGACAGCTGGTAGGAAATAAAAAAACATTGCAGGTGTTAAGGAGACTCCTTTGTAACTGTCAAAATATGTATGTGTTTGATATGTGTCAGATGGATTTGATTTTGCGACCAAGCAGAAGAGTTCGCACTTCTGTAAGGGCGCGAAACTATAGTGTTTTCAATTCGGTATATTTTTCTTTCACGCCCATCCAATTCTACAGTTTGATAAAATTTAAAAACTGAAAGACTTACTAGAAATATTAACACACGTACAGTCAATTGAGCCTTTTTGCTGTTGAACACCATTTTTACATACATACATACATATAATCAATCCTTTATCTCTAATGGGGTAGGAAGAGCGTAAACAACCAAAGTTTTGAGGTTTATTAAAGATAGATTTGTAGGTATATTGCTGTAGTGACAGGTTGTCAGCCCATCGCCTAAATTATAATATACTGAAACCCTTGGATCCCTTAGCTGGTTTTACAGCATGCCCGGGAGGAAATGCAGCTGGCACATTCTATGACTATCTTTCGCTCCTAGTCCAGCATAGAAGAAATATTGCTGTATATTTAGATTGTTTTACAGGTTATAATGGTCGCTTATTAAATGAAATTAATTAAATTGAATTATTACCATCAACAGTATACTTGGCTTGGTTCCCAAATCTACAGTTTGGTAAAATAAAAAATATGCAAGACGTGATTTTAGTACTAGAAATTCAAACACACGTACAGTACTACTCAACTCTTATCAATTGAGCCTTTTTGCTGTTCCACACCATTTTTATTCATACCAATTTAGAAAAGTTATTCTGTGTAGGTACTCCGTTCGGCCTCTCTTCTCGCAGTATGCGTGGGCGCAAGGCAAACTAGTAGCAACACCGAGATATATATTCGAGTTTGGTGTCTCGATTCGACACGATTATTAATGAATATCACATTATCGCTTTTTACTTCGCAATACTTAGTAAAATATCGATAACTTTGAGCTTCCACGCTGGACTGCAAGTGATCGAAAAACATAGAATGACCCAGCTGCTTCGCTTCCTGGGCATGCTGGACTGACAACCTGTAAATACGTATACAGCAAGGTACAAAATCTATTTGAAATAACCCTCAAACGTGGTAGGGCGGCCTTTGTTTGGGCTGTTGACGCCTACCCCATTAGGGATAAAGGCGCGATTGTATGTTTAACTTTTAGAATGATAATAAGTATTAGGTACCTACCATACCTATGACTTTTTTCTTTACCAAAGATATGCAGCACTCGGAGGCCTATTATGCAGGTTATGGTTTGGTTATGGTGGTTTAATAACTCAGACACAAGTTCATCGGATTGTCCAATCTAACAACCCACACAATATGGCATCTTATCATGTAGAGTATTATCGTTTTCGCTCTGCTTACCTTACTAGGGTAAAGGCGTGATTATGTGTGTGTATGTGTGTTACCAAATTAGATGTAACACAATAGTCAAAGTAGATCAAGCTTTCCTAATTTTATTAAGCGATTAGATGAGTAGAGTAGGCCGCTGTGCATTACCCGTAATGTATAGTATTTATAAAAAGCAGGACAATGCCGGGTGCGGGCGTGGCGTCACTCGTGCACAATGGCGCGCGGGTGCATCGGCGCACGCGCAGTCTAATGCCTTTTAAATTATGGACTCAGTGTGAACGCACCTTTACGCAACTAGGGTTACCTAAGTTACGTGCGGTGACAATTCGTGACTATAGGAAGTTGCCAAATAAAAACGATATTCTATAATACAATACATACAAATGATCACGCCTTTAGGGGGATAGGCAGAGCGTAAACGACTTAAACAAAGGTCGTTCCGCCACGTCTGACAAAGTTTTGCGAGCTATTTAAGATGGATCTATTGGTATATTGCTGTAGTGACCGGTTGTCAGCCCATCGCCTTAATTGCATTTTACAGAAACCCTCGGGTCCCTTAGTTGATTTTAACAACATGCCCGGGAGGACATGCAGCTGGCCCATTCTATGTTTTTCTCTCGCTCCCAGTCCAGCAAGGAAGGCATATTCTATAATGGCACATTAAATTTCACAGCATAACAGTTTAAACTACAGAGGAGTAAAAGTAGCGACTTCTCAAATCAGTGGCATAAACCCACCTGTATGTATGATACTTAAACTTTTTCAAGGGTGTAAACTAGTTTTCCCGTAGATTAGTTGGACTTAACGATTCTTTATAAAGTGATGGATGAAACTGATTTGATGGACACTATAATAATGCTCAATGCAAAATAGTACCAAAACGTACCTACTGTTTTGAACAATTTCAACGCTATGCACAACGAAAGTTCTTTTGGTTGTTACTTATAAGTGTATATATTTCTAGTTTCTACTGACATACTAATATATACGGAGTGTAAGGGACAGCGTCCCGCAAATTGATAGGGGTTGCTCAGTCAACGAAACAGAACAACTATCAGCAGAACTTTTTTCAGAAGTAAAAACAGTTTTTGTTTTTCCATAGAAAATGTCTGATCCACGTGAACATTTTGTATGGAAAAGCCAATTCTTTCTTTCGTCATTGACTGAGCAACCCCTATCAGTTTGCGGCACGCTGTCCCTTACACCCCGTATATACCTAGATAAACCAAGAATTCTGTGCACCTGTGCACCTGTCACGTCGTCGTCAGTTGTCACTACAGCTGTCATTGCTTCAATCGCTGTCAGTGTAACATATCCAAATAGTTCCTAATATCGCCAAAACAGTTCTGACGGTCGCACTATACTCGTAATGTTGACATTGATCCTGTCACCAGCCCTGGTGGTCAGCCGGCGGAACTGTCAAGTGACGGCCGCTTCCTGCCGTCATGCGTCACCAGGCACTCACCATCACCCATCACTAGTCACTATCCCCCATCACAAAGGCTGTCAAACGCTTCGCATTGTTCCAAGAAAGTTTTATTGAACTATTGACGATGATAGCTACGGGAATCGATCGTTGATAAATATTGAAGTACTTGAACAAGGCCATGGCCGTGATCCTGAGAGCAGATCCTACCACTGGTTACTAGGCACTACTAGCCCTGAAACAGTTTTAAACTTTGTTAAACTTTATTTTAGGTGACTTTTTTTGGGTAAAGGCCTTCCCTTTATCTATTTAGGCGCCTCTGTTAATGACTTCGTGGGTTACAATGTTCAAATCTTACATACATACGTATAATCACGCCTCTATCCCTAATGGGGTTGGCAGAGCGTAAACGACCAAAACAAAGGTAGTTCCACCACATCTCACAAAGTTTTGAGGGTTATTTAAGATAGATTTGTATGTATACTGCTATAGTGACAGGTTGTTAGCCCATCGCCTAATTTGCAATATATAGAAACCCTCGGATCCCTTAGCTGGTTTAACAGCATGCCTGGGAGGAAATGCACCTTGCACAATCTATGTTTTTTCTCGCTCTCAGTCCAGCATGTTCAAATCATTCACACGTTATATACTATTTAGAATAAATCTCACCATCGCTATATTATTAGTTACAACCAATTTATAACTACTAGTCCAGCGACATCTATTGACAACCTATAGTCATGCGTCTTATACCTATGGTACTTATAGAGAGAAGTAACAAAGTCTATTATTTACAGATCTTGTATGGGCGCTTTTGTACTACCGGTCCGAATCCGTATCCTAATACTTTCTGATCCGAATTGGCCTTCCTAATAAATGTATGACAGCTTGCGCGCCCATCCATATCAGTTCTATATGGAAATTTCACGGACACGAATTGGATATGATCGGAATACACAGCAATGCAAAACCGCCTTATTTGTTAATAGCTAGTTTGAATATAATCGTTCTTTTTTAAGAGCAAGTTGTGTTAATAAATAGATTCTGTAACTGTAATCACAAACAAGTGATCGCTCTTCCGCAAGGCTACAGTGAAACAAATGCGAATCATTTAGTCCTGGCAAATGAAGTCCGTAAATAACTTCACGCACATGTCTTAGACAATATAATCTAGTGTAATGATGGCGGTCAGTCTAAGGCTCCCGGCGTCACGACTCTGCGCACTGTATTAATTTATACAAATCGAGTGCAAAACCGCAATGCCACGGTCGTGACCGAGGCGTTCAGCAGGGCTCGCTACTGGGACCCACGTGTCGCATCCTATACACACACAGAAGTGACCTTGTTACTACAAGTTATTTACAGAAAGATACACAATTGTCACGCCTGTATTTCTTGCATAGTAGTTAGAGCACCTACGGATTAACCGCTTTTATTAAATTTGATGAGGGTAACTTCACACTTACAAAGTAGTAGACCTTAGTATATTAATCCCTCGAATATTCCGATGCCTACATTGTGACCGAGGAAAAAAGCTACTGGAACATTCTATGTTTCTCTATCGCCCCGCTCCAGCATCGAAAACAATGTGATTGAAGCATAATTATGTTTCAATATTGGTCAAGGAAAATGTTTACTTAATCTGATTTTGTGAAGAAAGTCGGAAAGGTCTAAATTAAAGAAAGTTGTCAATAGTAGCTAAAGCTAGCAAATACCTAAGTGTTAAACCCTAAGGTCAAGGTCGAGCTTTCTGTGGACACAGCCAGATCCGGTTTATATGAGTATGACCTGACCTGGTGACCCGACGACCCGTAGCCACTGTTTGTTCAATGAAAATAGATATAACCTCAATGCAATGAGGATCAGCACTTCTTCTTATGTGTCAAAATGAATCAAATTTTCTGAGATCAAGAAGTTGCGTTTGGAGTTTGAGGATTGATGAGCACTGAAGAAGGTGGAATGTATTTACATTATTATTATTTTTTTAGAAATGTGTTTGCACTAGGTCAGGGATGACCGTGACAGAGTCGACGATGGAGCGAGCTCACCCAGAAACTCAAGCTCACCTTTTATGACACTGGTAATCTCACACACCGATGGAACACAGCAAGTTGTTTGGTCTCCTTATAAAGTGGGTTTTCGAATTTAACACCGACCCGATGAATACTGGTGTCAAAGTATTTTTAAACCGTCTAGTAGCATAGCTGATAATCCTCTGATATACCTCGTGTAACAACCACTAGCACCGACCACCGAAGATCAAAATACATAATATGAAACTTGTTTTTTTTTTCTCTACAGCTAGTAAGTAGGTACCTAATCCAACGTTGTGTTAACCGTGTGTCGTAAGTGTTGCGCAGGAGCAGCTGTTGTGGCAATGTTTGTATCTCTTTAGCATACGGAGAGTGTCCCCTACACGACTACTGTTGCCTTCAAACTTCCATACATATAATCACGCCTTTATCCCTTATTTAATGGACTAGGCAGAGCGTAAACGATCTAATCAAATGTAGTTTCGCCACGTCTGACAAAGTTTTGAGGGTTGTCAGCAGCCCATCGCCCTCGATCCCTTAACTGGTTTTTACAGCATGCCCGGAAGGAAATGCGGCTGGCACATTCTATGTTTTTCTCTCGCTCCTAGTCCAGCATGGAAGTTACTTCACACTTCCAATCTGTGCATATCATCACGAATCATTTTTCTAACTGTTTACTATGCTGACAAACGCATTTCTTACCGTTAAAACTATGGCTCGTCTCATGGATTCGTGAAAACGATACTGTACGAAAATCAATTAAATTATACATACATACATATAATCACGCCCTTATCCCTAATGGGGTAGGCAGAACGTAAACGACCTAAACAACACGTCTGATAAAGTTTTGTGTTTTGGGTACAATATACTGAAATCCTCGGATCGCTCAGCTGGTTTTTACATCATGCCCGGGAGGAAATGCATCTAGCACATTCTATGTTTTTCTCTCGCTCACAGGCCAGCATGGAAGAAAATAATAACAATTAAATTATATGACACGCTTTTCCACTTAAGGGGGCACGGCAACCGCCGCATTGATTCCCGTGGGTATGGTCGCCGGACTGCCAAAATGCATGTGTTTTGTATACGTATCTGCGTGTGTGCGTGCACTCAGAGTTGAACAAGACGTATGATACCGTCGACGATGATATCGTCCAGTGGAAAAACAGATCCACGGTATCGTGTCGATATCGTCATTGTGCCGTTGCCGTGCCGTGCCGTGGGCGAGCCGTCTAGTGAAAAAACAGCCAAACTGTAGAATTCGAACTGAAGGTTCACACGGTTGCGTGCGTGGGCAGCACTCTTTGCACTAACACTTCGGTTTGATTCCCGGGCCATGAAGTGGTAAATGTTTCATATCCATGTTTTGGGTTCCGTTTCTAAATTAATTATATTCGTAATGAATTATATTTAAGGGACCCGAGGGTTTAAGTATATTGTAATGGGCTGACAACCTTTCACTACAGCAATATACCAATATAATATGGAAATAAACAAATCTATCTTAAATAACCCTTAAAACCTTTGTTTAGGTCGTTTACGCTCTCCCTACCCCATTAGGGATAAAAGCATTATTATATGTAGGTATGCATGTGTGTTATACATAAGAGAGTAACTCAGCCTGTATGCCAGTTTGTTGCTCTTTCACGCCTATACGGCTAAACTGATTTTGATGAAAATTTACATGGTTATAGATGATGCCCTAGAAACGGACATAGGCTACTTTTATAAATATCTCATTCCCACGGAAATATTTTCACATGGTATTTAGATAAAAACGGAGTATGATAAACAGATTAAACATGGCTGGCAATAGTAACAGGGTTAATTTTACCGCAGGAACATAATATGTATAAGATTCCCAGGGGAAAACTCATTAACCCGTAGTGAAACTTTGGGGCAGAAAGCTAGTAATTCATAATTTATGAAGTGGCTGGTTGGTATTAATCCAAGGCCACTTTTAAAAATTCGCATTAATATAAGCATATACTACGGTAAAACGGTGTATTCTCCGATTCAAGCCCGCCCTTATATGCAACTGAGGAGAACAAGTCGATACCGCGTTTTAAAAACCTACTAGCGTCATCTGTTGTTAGACAGCGGTAAACTTTCCGCTCAGATGACAAGCACCACAGAAGGGGAACTTGCACCCGGTGGCTGTATTGAGTATTCTTTGCGGAATATTTTTGTTAACTAGGTACCTAGTGGTAGGTATTATTACAAAAACAAATATCTTTATTCACGAATTTATTAACATGCTGGATTGGGAATGAGAGAAAAACATAGAATGTGCCAGCTGCATTGCCTTCCAAACATGCTGTAAAAACCAGCTAAGGGATCCGAGGATTTTAGTTTATTGCAATTTAGGCGATGGGCTGACGACCTGTCACAACAGCGATATACCTACCTACAAATCTATCTTAAATAACCCTCAAAACTTTATCACCTTTGTTTAGGTCATTAACGCTCTGCCTACCCCATTAGGGATAAAGGCGTGATTATGTGTGTGTGTGTGTGTGTGAATGATATTTTCTGTTGTCATATTTTTTTTAGAAACATATTATTTTCATCTTCTCTAAGCAATCTTTTTCTAAAAATATTTCAATTTGTAATCAAAGCATAAATGTAGTAAAAGGTATAATTTAATGCTTTTGTTTTTTTTCTAATCTCTGGTTACAATGAATTGGATAGGTCATTTCAAATCGAGTAGGTATGTTTGAAAGTATGAAGGATTTTTAACTATCTCATAATATGACACGATTTATGTTATATAGGTAGGGCTTCTTCCGATATGAAATTATTGATTTAAATTTTATAGGTTAACAAGTAATTTATAATTATAAGTTTCAAAACTTAACTGCGTTCCTACGCAGCTTAAAACAACAGCTTTTAAACTTTAAATGTTTATACTTTGATCTTAAACGGTTGCATAGAATATATAATAGTACACAGTTGTTCAAATTGAAAAATGAAGAAACAAAACTCGAATTGATTTCCAAATTCATCTTCAATGATATCCCACTCATCATAGTTCGTCGATTTTATTTTTCGTGTTCACAAAATGGCGTCTAATGGTTGCCGTACTGTTTTTTTTAAAACAAAATAATGTCATCAGTGACACTTGCGTGGTTAAGACGAATCGATTGACGTAAGAATTATAAAAACTAGCGACCCGCCCCGGCTTCGCACGGAATTTATCAGTGTTTCTCTACTTTATTATGCATATTATATACATATAAACCTTCCTCTTGAATCAATCTATCCATTTAAAGAAATTGCTTCAAAATCCGTTGCGTGGTTTTAATGATTTATGCATACATAAGGATATAGGGACAGAGAAAGCGACTTTGTTTTATACTATGTAGTGATAGCCAACGCGTTCGGTCTCTAAAGCTACAGAGGATCAAACATACACACTTACATATATAGATAGGCTGATAAACACATTACCCTCCTTGGCGTTGCGCAGTCGGGTAAAAAGTATTTGATCGTTATTTACCAAGGAAAACTTTTTAATAACTAAGTCAGTAAACCACACTTGCTAAGTTGTATTATGTAATTGTGTGTAAGTGCAATGACTACGGAAACCTGTAATAGGCGTGTCCGACACGCTCTTGGCCATTTTATAATTTTACTTTTAACCTTGTGGGTTGAGATTACTTATGTCTCGCTAAGAGGGAAAGTGAATACATAGCGCTGACAAGAGGTTAGGTAGGTATATAGTTAAAATGTTTACATAATGTATCAAAACATTAAAAAGTAGGCAAAAGATAACTCTTAAAATAAGGCAATTTGTCGAAAACTAAAAACTTTACTTGACCAAGTAACTTAATGTGGTACCTAATAAAAATTGAATTATTTTTTTTTCGTTCGATCTGTCGATAGTCGTAAAATGAGCTATTATTTTTATTTTCAAACTTTTGACAACCTGTCACAATAGCAATATATATTCAGATAACCCTATTTAAGATAGATTTGAATGTATATTGCTATAGTGACAGGTTGTCAGCTCATCGCCTAAATTGCAATATATAGAAACCCTTGGATCCCTTAGCTGGTTTTTACAGCATGCCCGGGAGGAAATGCAGCTGGCACATTCTATTTTTTCTCTAGCTCCCAGTCCAGCTTGGATGTAATACATCCCAGCCCTAAAATATTAGCCGCTATGAGTCCACTAGTCGCTTCCATTTCCATTGCATGCTGGACTGGGAGCGAGCGACAGACAAAACATAGAATTTGTCAACTGCATCTCCTCCCGGATAAGCTGTAAAAAACCGGCTAAGGGATTCGAGGGGTCCGTATTTTGTAATTTAACTGAACAATATACAGCTCTATTTTAAACAACTCTCCAAACTTGTCAGATGTGGCGGAATGACATTTGTTCGCGGCGTTGACGCTTTGCCTACCCCACTAGGGATACAGGCGTGATAGTATGTATGTATGTACGATTCCACTACAAGAGAAAGACAAGATGTTGTAAAAGCGTCGAATGAATTACGGAAATTGAAGAACACATTGGACTTAAACCAGGACTACTCGCATAGGAGTGTCAGAACAAGAAGAAGGAGGTAACGGCCGTAACGACTACACCATTAACCTTCCTTAACTGCCTCCGTGGTCTAATGGCTAGTGCCATGGACTTCTGATCCGGAGGTCCTGGGTTCGATTCCCAGGGGGGAATCACAAAGTTGATATTTGAGAATTTATCACTTTGTGAATTTTTCCCTAGGTTGGTTAGGACATTGCAGGCTGAATTATTTTCCGAAAATGAAAAAGATTTCGTGCTTTGGAGGGCACGTTAAGCCGTCGGTCCCGGTCGCTGTCTTTGATAGTGGTCGTTACTCAAACCATGTCAGAGGCCTGATACTTGTGCTACTAGGCGGTTTAAAAACTCTGATACCAGGGTTCATCGGGTACACGATACCCACTCGACAGAAGAAGAACCTTCCTTACGTTAGCTTTAGCTCTTAATTTCCCAAATAAATAAATACACAATCATCATTGTGGAAAATTATGGTCCAGTTTCAGTGTAAGTATCAAATGTTATTAGACTTATTAACTTCCATGCTGGACTGGGAGAGATAGAAAAACATAGAATGTTCCAGCTGCCCTTCCTCCCGGGCATGCTGTTGAAGTCAGAAAAGGAACAGGTCTCTCTGTCAAATTACCGATGAGTTACACGTATAGTCATTGGAAGACCTATGCGGTACGTAAGACACCATAACAAAACGAGGCGCAAGTCCGGAAGTGACATTACGGGACTAAGTCGTGAGCGCCGTGACCATTTTACTAAAACACCATGAAATAACTCTCTTTGCATAATATGTGACGCCGCCGCCACCACAACATGACCCCTCGAATGCAATGAGTCTCTATAGCATTCAACAACATGTAGAGCTCAAGTGAGCCTGGCCAGTCGTGGCTACTGTAAGTAGGACCTTCTTTGTTAGCGTTTATGTGAACTAGTGAATGGACCGCAAGGGTCACAACAATATGGGAGCTTGCAGCTGCACTCTTCAACGTTTCATTAGGATAACAATACAAAAGAATATTAAATTATCGATTTTTTATTGTGAATGGATAAGCATTTTGTGATGTTATGGTTAAGTATAGGCAAAAAGTTGTCAAGACCATGACCCAGAATAGTTTTCGCTATGGAACATAGCTTGAAATAAGTAGGTTTAAAAAGAATTGGACTTCGCATGCAAAAGGTGATTATAATTATGAAAGCATGGACTGGGAGCGAGAGATAAACATAGAATGTGCCAGCTACATTTCCTCCCGGGCATGCTGTAAAATCCGGCTAAGGGATCCGAGGGTTTCTGTATATTGTAATTTAGGCGATAGGCTGACAACCTGTCACTACAGCAATATACCTACAAATCTTATCTTAAGTAACCCTCAAAACTTTCTCAATTGTGGCGGAACGACCTTTCTTTCGGTCGTTTACGCTTTGCCTACCCCATTAGGAATAAAGGCGTGATTATATGTATGTATGTAAAAAAAAAAACTTCATATTTTGATCTATGAATAACACCCTTTATATCTAGCTAAATTATGGGTCCCTTTAACGGGATGACTCTGATGAAGTGATCGTCAGATGATGAGCCTAGATACACTGGGAACCTACTTATTCTCATTAAGAGATAGGTTTTCGAGTATCTATCATCCCTGGTGTCAGAGTTCTTAAACTTCATTGAAAGACACCTCATATGGTTTGTGTAATAATAATTAACAAACCGAAGGCTTAACGTGCGCTCCAAAGCAATTATGTATTTCCTTATATACAATCAGGTGATTCAGTTTGCAGTGTCCTAACCAAACCATTTAAATACTTATCACAATGTGCTAAAATGAGGAATATCTACTTTGTGTTCCACCCGTAGAAATTGAACTCACGACCTCCGGCAAGCCATAGTTCAGACCACTAGACCACACAGGCAGGCAGGTCGATGGTCTGATGATGAGCGAAGGTATACCGGGAACCTACTATAAAGATTAACTGCCTCCGTAGTCTAGTGGCTAGTGCCATGAATGCCCGATCCGGAGGTCCTGGGTTCGATTCCCGGGGGGGAAACACATAGTTGATATTTGAGAATTTATCACTTGAATTTTTCCCCAGTTTGGTTAGGACATTGCAGGCTGAATCACCTGATTGTCCGAAAAAGAAAAAGATTTCGTGCTTCGGAGGGCACGTTAAGCCGTCGCTCCCGGTCGCTGTCTTTGATAGTGGTCGTTACTCAAACCATGTCAGAGGCCTGATAGTTGTGCTACTAGGCGGTTTCAAAACTCTGACACCAGGGTTCATCGGGTCCGTAGACTCGATACCCACTCGACAGAAGAAGAAGACTATAAAGATAAGGAGGAAAGTTCGGACCTACTTCGGTAACTATGTAACCAATTTGAGATCCTCTACTTTCTAATCTATACAGGGTTTAAGGGTCCTTCCATGCTAGCTTTAGAGCCAGAGAAAAACATAGAATGTGCCAGCTGCATTTCCTCCTGGGCATGCTGTAGAACCCAGCTAAGGGATTCGAGGGTGTCAGTATATTGTAATATAGGCGATGGCTGACAACCTGTCACTACAACAATTTATATACCTAATAACCCTCAAAACTTTGTCAGACGAGGCGGAACGACCTTTTTGTTTAGGTCGTTTATGCTCTGCCTACCCCATTAGGTAAAAAGATGTGATTATATGTGTGTATGTATGTTGGTGGGCGAGATGGGCGTCCTTAGCATTGGTCTGCAACCTGTCTAGGAGAAGGAAAACTCCGAAATAAAACCCGGAACTGACGACTCCGTTAGGCGCAAGTAGGATCTTATCCGAACAGAGGCAGTTGTCTGCAACCGAACTGGCTCCGCACGTATCAGCTCGCCGTTCCTGTGGATCAAGCTAGGAAGGTCGAGAGTGTGGTGCAGGTGCTGGGCAAGCCTACACTATCAAACTGCGTCCCAGGCGATGCAGCGTGGGAAGCAACACGGGGAGTGGCAGTCTACCGGTTATAAGTCTGCACGTATAGGCGTAAGTGCGGACGCCAGGGGTCACTCTCGACAGTGGGATGGTCCATCGTAGATTTATTGACCAGTTACTGCCCGCTTTACGCTTTATTATATTCTTATGCCGAGTGGGTATCGAGTCTATCGACCCGATGAACCCTGGTGTCAGAGTTTTTAAACCGCCTAGTAGCACAACTATCAGGCCTCTGACATGGTTTGAGTAACGACCACTATCAAAGACAGCGACCGGGACCGACGGCTTAACGTGCCCTCCGAAGCACGAAATCTTTTTCTTTTCGGACAATCAGGTGATTCAGCCTGCAATGTCCTAACCAAACTGGGGAAAAATTCACAAAGTAATAAATTCTCAAATATCAACTTTGTGTTTCTCCCCTGGGAATCGAACCCAGGACCTCCGGATCAGGAGTCCATGGCACTAGCCACTAGACCACGGAGGCAGTTTCGCTTTACGCTGGGCAGCCCCCAGTCAATTAGGTACTGGTCCGCCTCGGCATCGACTGTTCTTGTGAGGTGTAGGGAACACTAGAGGCAACCCTAGAAATCGATGCTGTGCCGTCCTACACCTGCAACTAATGGAGAAAGAAACTTGCTGAGGGCTGCATATCACACGACAATGCATGGTTCCAGTCTCTCGCCGAGAAGCGATTGAGACGGCGTAGTGTAAAAAGTGGTGCTGCGGCCCCGGCTAATACACAGTTTAAATGCCGAGTGTGTGACCGTATTTGTCGTTCGCGCATAGGGCTTTACAGCCATGAACGACACTGCAACAGACGCTGATTGTAACATCTGTAAAGATGGAACAGGGACTATGATGATGTTTAAGGGATAGCTATAATTTATAATATGCAAGGAAAGATACTTGAACCTGCGACCATCGGAATGTCGATCCATATATATAGTATCGCCAAATGAGCTACCGAGGGAGGGCGAATTAATCAGTCTTTCTTATGTTCACGTCATAGTGGACGTGAAAGAGAAAATAAATTAATGTTAAGGTGTTTACAAAATAACTTGGTCTCATAGAATAAGACAAATTATAAAATAACTAGCTACCCGCCCCGGCTTCGCACGGACATCAGTGTTTCTCTACTATATTCTGCATGTATTATACGTATAAACCTTCCTCTTGAATCACTCTCCATTAAAACCGCATTAAAATCCGTTGCGTAGTTTTAAAGATTTATGTATACATAGGAATATAGGGACAGAGAAAGCGACTTTGTTTTATACTATGTAGTGATGATGACATACAAACAATTAAAAGATATGTCTGCCCTGAGCCACCACACCGCTTGTAAGTTCCTCAGACTCTCCGTGATCATAACGCATGAAACTGCGTTGAAATATCGGATACTCATACCATCTAATCTAGGGGATTGAACGAGGGTACTGGTTTTTAGACAGACTGCCATCTGAGCTTTGCAACCCAGAAGGGAAACCAGACCCAATCCTAGATTAGGTCAGAGTTTTCAAGCCGCCAATGCTTAACACTGACCTCTGTCATGGCTTATCGGACACTCATACCAAAATACAAAATAATATTACAAATAATTTATTTAATCCAGCGCGCCAGACCGAGGCAAAGTGTTTAAGATGCTGGCGGTATTACCCCTTTGACATCGACTCCCTTGCCTTATCCCTTATCTCTCGGGGTCGGCTACCTAATCTGGGTGTTGAATGAGGGTACTGGTGTTTACACAAAGCTAATGCCATCTGACCTCCGCAACCCAGAAGGGAAACCAGACCCAATCCTAGATTAGGTCAGAGTTTTCAAGCTGCCAACGCTTAGCACTGGCCGCTGACATGGCTTTAATAACTAATATCTAAGGTATTCAACGACATTAACTTGGCTTAACGTGCCTTCTTAAGCACGGAAAAAGCGCCGAATAAACAAACATATAAATTTAAAAACCGAAAAACACATTGGTACGTGGTAGGATTCGAACCACGACCTCAGCGCAAGCGGGAGCTCAGGAGGCAGCGGTCCTATCCACTACACCATCGGGCATTACCCCTGTGTATGGCTAAACTAATCCATTGCGGTCCGTATTGGTAAACAGCACTTGAGATTGACAGCTAGTTTGAGCTCGTATCATAAATGTGATTTCAGTACAATATGACCTGTCAAATCCATACTTAATATTGCTCTCAAGTTTGAGATCGCTTCAAAAATATGAGCTTTAGGCACGTATTTATAAAGCGATCTGAAGATTAAAGGCCATTTTGAGTATGTATTTGACAGGTCAGTTTGCACTAAAATTACATTTCTGATACGAACTCAAACTCGCTGTCACTCTTGAGAGCTGATTAAAAACATTGAATAATAAATGCTCGATAAGACAATCGTATCAAATAGATTAACTGATAGATATGTTATCTAAAAGCAAGGCCGCAAAAGGCCGCATCGCACCATCACTATTGTATTCGCTTATCAAAGCATACTATGAAATGAGAAACGTAATTTTTCTATTTAACTACATGCAATATTTACGGTATTCTTCCATGCTAGACTGGGAGCGAGAGAAAATTGCTGTAAAAACCAGCATAATGTAATGCAGCTGGCACATTCTATGTTTTTTTCTCACTCCCAGGCCAGCTTAGAAGAATATTACAGCAATATACGTATAAAGCTATCTTATATAACCCTCAACACTTTGTTAGGCGTGGCGCAACGACCATTGTTAAGGTTGTTTTCGCTCTGCCTACCCCATCAGGGATAAGACGTGATTATATGTATGTTTGTACTACATGCAATCTTTACGGTCGCTAGTTGTAATGCCCGCAGTAGCAGTAAGACTATGGGGAATATTGATGGCAAAAGGTTGTTTTTGTAAACTTCATCATCATCTCCCTAGCCTTATCCCCGTATCCCACGGGGTTGGCTACCTAATATAGGGGACTGTTTTTGTAAGCTTGGCCTCCTATTAATTTAGAAGTTTAGGCAAATAAAACTCCAAAAAATATACATCTATAAAATTTATGTGTAGGATATTTCCAGGGCATTTATATATCTTGTGGTATAACTCGTAATGATTGCATGATATTGAAATTAAGTTCCTATTTTGGTTTGGAATCCCAAAAGAATACCGTTAATGAATACAGATAGATAAATACTTATTGCAATGTCCATCAGTCAGTCTTTTTCTGTCGTGTGGGTATCGAGTCAATCAACCCGATGAACCCTGGTGTCAGAGTTTTTAAAACGGGATGATCGAGATCCGAGACCACTTGTAACCGAGATGATGGGTTCGAAATTCGAATGATCCGTATATTTATCCGTAGGTGAATCGTGCGCATCGTATAGGGGTTCAACAGCCGCGCATGCGCCATGCAGCCAGTTGCTGTGGACCTGGCTCCTTTTCAATTTTACATACATACATACATATAATCACGCCTTTATCCTGTATGGGGTAGGCAGATCGTAAACGACCTAAACAAAGATCATTCCACCACGTTTGGCAAAGTGTTGAGGATTATTTAAGACAGATTAGTAGGTATATTACTATAGTGACAGGTTGTCAGCCTATCGCCCTACAGAAACCCTCGGATCTCTTAGCTGGTTTTTACAGCATGCCCGGGAGGAAATGCAGCTGGCACATACAATGGTTTTCTCCCGCTCCCAGGCGAGCATAGAAAAAAATCTATTTTAGTTGAAATATTTTGAAACGTCGAATCAATTATTTATATCTTTCATATTCTGATAATTACGTATATAATCGTCTTCTTGTGGGCACCGCCAGACTACGTCCGAATAAGATGCCCATACCTCACTCTCCATCCGAGGACCAAGATCAAGCAGCAGACCAAATAAGCGCTGGCTAGATGTCGTAAAGCTCGTATTTTTAACGTTGAGTTATCAATACCAATAAGTTTTGCAGCCTTAACCTGGGGTTTATTTACAAATTGAAAGAAAGTAATCCGCAAAACATTTCTTTGTCAAAGTTGTCTTCGGTTCCGAAATTTGAATCTCTGCTAATTTGAAATAAAAAGCTGTTTACAGTTGGTATCGATAACGCAATGTTAAAGAAACGAACTATAACTCGGATATGGAAGAGAACGATCTTACACCAGCGGATGCCGAAGACCGGGCAAAAGGAGAGTAGAAAAAGCGGAAAAGCGGGCCCTCATCAGGCAGGGAAAACGCTAGGCAGACGAAGAAGGAGGTATTATATTTTTACCTATCCCATACAAACTCTGTATATATTAGAAAGTATATGGTCTCGAATTGGTTGGCCATAGTTACACAACTTGAATGTCCCAACTGTCTGCCTTATCAAAATAGTAGCTTCCCGGTGTACCTTGGCTCATCATCAAACCATCGACCATCTCTGCCTGCATCCGTGGTATGGTCTGAGCCATCGGCTCCCGACCTCTAGGTCCTGGGGTTTCGATTACCAGGGCAAGAACAGAAAGTTGATATTTTGAATATTTTGTGAGATTGTTTCGAATTTGGTTAGGACAATGCAGGTTGAGTAACCAAGAAAAATGTTTCTGTGCTTCGGATGGCACGTTAACCCGTCGGCCCCGGTTGCTTTAATCTATACGTATCTATATTTCTTATCTTCCATGCTGGACTGGGAGCGAAAGAAAAACATAGAATGTGCCAGCTGCATTTCCTCCCAGGCATGCTGTAAAAACCAGCTAAGGGATCCGAGGGTTTCAGTATATTGCAATTTAGGCGATGGGCTGACAACCTGTCACTATAGCAATATACGTACAAATCTATCTTAAATAACCCTCAAAATGTTGTCAGACGTGGCGAAACGACCTTCGTATATGTCGTTAACGCTCTGCCTACCCCATTAGGGATAAAGGCGTGATTATATGTATGTATGTATGTATCTATATTTCTTCCAAGCTCCGTGGCGACCGCTTAAATGTATTGGATTACCAGTTCCAATACAATTCGTCATACATAATGATCAGTATTACTCATTCATAATTTGATTCAGTTCAGTTTTGGCTCTGGAGAGCATCAGATACATACATACATATCAACATAGATATAATCACGCCTTTATTCTTAAGGCAGGGCGTTAACGACATAAACAAAAGTCGTTTCGCCTCGTCTGACAAAGTTTTGAGGGTTGTTTAAGATAGATTTGTAGGTATATTGCTGTAGTGACAGGTTGTCAGCCCATCGCCTAAATCGCAATATACCGAAACCCTCGGATCCCTTAGCTGGTTTATACAGCATGCTCGGGAGGAAATGCAGCTGGCACATTCTATGTTTTTCTCGTGCTCCCAGGCCGGCATGGAAGAAATAAAGAATAATACTTTGATAAATTAATATTTAGAGCAACACGGCCGTCCGTCCCGTTAGTAGGTAGGTACCGAACAAAATAAGTAGGAAATAGATAGATAAAGATGAAAAAAGACGCCATTAAAACAAGCTAACAAGTTAATCAGTACTCAGGAGAGAGGCAAGTTCACATTGCCTAATAAACACTTGTGTTTATTGACTCGTGTCGTAATGGGCTGGCTCCACCCGTGCGATGATCTATCGGTCGGTCCGACCTGCAAGTGTGCTCACATGGGACCTTGTTGAAGCTATTATGTGTAAACTAAGTTTAATAACATTTGATTGGATTTGCTTGCATATATTTATTAAACAAGTAGGTACCATAAATTTGTATGTGCTATTGTTTTTTTACGTTTGTTTCTTCTGTATGATCATGTCTGCAGTAAACTGTTAGATTAAATAAATACATATAATCACGCCTTTATCCCTAATGGGGTAGGCAGAGCGTAAACGTCCTACACAAAGGCCGTCCGAGGGTTATTTAAGATAGATATATGGCTGAAGTGACAGTTTGTCAGCCCATTGCCTAAATTAAAATATACAGAAACCCTCAGATCCCCTAGCTGGTTACTACAGCATGCCCGGGAGGAAATGCAGCTGACACATTCTATGTTTTTCTCTCGGTCCCAGCCCAGCATGGAAGCATGAATGAATAGCTTGTAATAAATTTAATTGCCTACAACACAAGATCATAAAGAGGAAAAAAAATAAAACAAACATAATGAGAATGAAGTACACTAAACGACTTAATAGCTGTATAACTGATAGATCGTTGATTAATGGCCCGAGATGCGCCCGCGCACTAACCGTTGCTAGTTTCGTAATAGAGCTATTTTGGGATATAAATTGAGAGATACTTTGTGATATTCCGGTTAAGATATTCGGAAACAGGACAATATAATTTCATATGTAAGAGAAAATAAAGAGATTTTTTAATAGTAACAAAAATAATATCATGTATATTAGTTATCCTACCATTATCGGCAATAACCCCATCAGGCCAGCTTGCTCTAAGCCCCGAGTCTGCTATTTCAAAAATGTCAAAATGCCATTTTGATGTCGACACGACAGTAGTACAATTTTGACTTCAATGCATTCAGCATATTTTTAAGATGGCAATTTTTTCAATGGCAAGCTACAGAATGCCTTTGACATGTCATCTCGTATCAAATCTAAAATTTGACATTTATGTACGACCACGCTTGAAATGAAGGTGGCGAAGAAAAGGAACTATAGTCGCCATCTTGAGATTTGAGCATTCTTCTTACACCACTGCGCCCCCGATCACGTTCATTGAGAACAGCGTCGTACTGGTATTCGTACTGGTTTTATCTGGTATTCTGCTCTTTAGTGGAAATTATTGGCATGTCATTGGAAAATCAATGGCATTTTCATATATATTCTTTATTGCATTAAAATACAAGAAATGAAGTTTTCAGAAAGTTATGCAAGGGCGAACTTATCTCTATGAAGAGATCTCTTCCAGCTAACCCACTGGCAGTTGAGAGAATGAGAAACATTTTAAGGGCAAGACAAATACAATGCAATTTAAACTAAAAATTACTCTGAAATACATGAAGTAGAACCGTAAAAATAATAAATCAATAAGATTAAATCAAACAATACATACATATCTAATACTTATATGTTGTATATATATACGTACATACATAAGATACATAAACTACAATACATAAATACATACATTAAACTTGTTCAGATAAGTACTCTTTTAATCTCTTTTTAAAAACGTAAATAGACGGACTTTCATTTCGTAGTCTACTAAAATTTGGCGTTAAACGACCTCAATGGTCAACAATAGCTTCATAGCGTTGGTTGTATTTCTATAGTGCAAACAGAGCGAGTATCCGCGTGATGGACCCGTCACAACATATTATTTGGTATAAAAAGGACTCGGCACTGTTGGTTTCGGCCCCACGTATGCCTCAACGGACCGGGTCTGTGTGTACGTATACTTACAAATAATACGTATACAATAATATTCTGTCTATCTATTTTATTTTTATTTTATTTATGTACACATACCATAATATACGTATTATTTGTAAGTATACGTACACACAGACCCGGTCCGTTGAGGCATACGTGGGGCCGAAACCAACAGTGCCGAGTCCTTTTTATACCAAATAATATGTTGTGACGGGTCCATCACGCGGATACTCGCTCTGTTTGCACTATAGAAATACAACCAACGCTATGAAAATAGCTTTTGTCTGTTATTTTCTAGGTGCTATCTATACAGATAGGTGATAGGTGATATCTGTATAGATAGCACCTAGAAAATAACAGACTCAATAAAAATACCATAGAAAAGAAATACAAATGTTAAAATTTCCCAAGCATCAAACCCGGTAATTTCAAAGCAACAGGCAGAGTCACTAACGAAACTGTGTGAAGCACCGTTTCCTATATGAGCATTTTTATTTTGATCCCACATACAAGATAACCATAGCGCACACCAAGTCAAAGAATATGATTTGTGGATAGTAAACGGAGATGAAATCGCCCATAGATAACCGGCCCGACTGGACCTGAGCGGCCCAGAAACGGGTCCCAAACGGCCCAGAAACTGGTACCATGCGGTCCAGAAACTGGTCCCATGCGGCCCAGAAACCAATAGACCCGGGCCCATAACACCCCACCCACTGCACAACGGTTTTTATGCGAACGTCTTTAGATTTATTGTATGTGACTGCACTTTTGTAGTTTACGATCTACAAAACATATCTTGTGGCCTATATATGCAGCCTTTGTTTGAGATAAAAAAGTCGATCAAATATCACGTAAGAACAATTTCGCCCCTTTGTATAAACGTTCGATCATCATAATCTCCTAGCCTTATCCCTTATTTCTATACCTAATCTAGGTGACTGAACGAGGGTACCGGTTTTTACACACAGCGCCTGCCATCTGACCTCCGCAACCCAGAAGGTCAACCAGACCAAATCCTAGATTAGGTCAGAATTTTCAAGCCGCCAATGCTTAGCACCGGCCTCTGACATGGCTTAACGACTAATATCTACGGTATTAAACGATATTAACCGGGTTCAACCAGAAGCACAGTAATGAAATGAAATAAAAAGCGACGAATAAACGTACATATGAAATTCGAAAATCGAAAAAGACATTGCTACGTGGTGGAAATTGAACCACGATCCACCATCGGCCTTTAGCTACAGCAGCGGCACTCATCGCTAAGTTTCAAATCCCACCGGTGTGAAATTTATAGTTTTTATATTTTAAGCGTTTTTGAACCCTGTAAGTATGTGTATTTACATTCTTCCATGCTGGCCTGGGAGCGAGAGAAAAAACAGAGAATATACCAGCTGCATTTCCTCCCGAGCATGCTGTAAAATCCAGCTAAGAGATCCGAGGGTTTCAGTATATTGTAATTTATGTGATGGGCTGATAACCTGTCACTACAGTAATATACCTACAAATCTATCTTAAATAACCCTCAAAACTATGTCAGACGTGGCGGAATGACTTTGTTTAGGTCCTTTACGCTTCGCCTACCCCATAAGGGATAAAGGCGTGATTATATGTATGTATGTATGTATGTACCCTGTATGTATACTAACTACTGCTGTGTAGGTATTTGGACTGGGTGCTTGACCTGTGTCCTGGTTTAAACGTTATATTAAGTGGAGCCTTCCGGCTGCCAAAACATATAGGTCGCGAATATAAAGAGCGCGGTCAACTGACGGCATATCCAGAGATAAGCTTGTTAAAGGAGAATGAGCTGAAAATGCTGAAATACATACATACAATCACGCATTTATGCCTAATGTTGTAGGCAGAGTGTAAGCAACCTAAACAAAGGTCGTTCCGCCATGCCTGACAAAGATTGAGGGTTATTTTTGATAGATTTGTAGGTATATTGCTGTAGTGACTGGTTGTCAGCCCATCGCCTAAATTGCAATAATGATAGATACTGAAACTCTCAGATCCCTTAGTTGGTTTTTACATCACGCCCAGGAGGAAATGCAACTGGCATATTCTGGTTTTCTCTCGTTCCCAGGTCAGTATGGAAGTACACTGATCAGGATCACTAAGGACGTTGTACTCAGATATACGTAGGAAGGGCGTCTCCGCTAGACGGCACGTCCAAGGCAACAAAACGGCACGGTGTCATGAACGAAATCCTGTGTATGTGAATGTAAAATATATTGTTTGAAAATCAATGATATTATTTGACACGCATTCCACTTGCCGGCACGCCAACGTTACGGCAAAGGCACGGCATTGATTCCCAACGGTGTCGTCGCCGGCCTGCCAAAGCATTTGTTTTGTATACGTACGAAGCATGCGCGTGTATATGGCGGTATTGTGACGATAGTGTCATCGTGCCGTGTACGTGCAGTCTAGCGGAAACACAGCCAATGTATAAACTGAATTCTATTCCCTAGCAAACATACTGTAAAAAAAGTCATTAGAGATTTGAGAACTTCGATATATTGCATTTTGAGCGAAAACGCAACTACTGTAATTTGTCATAATATCTGAATTACATACATATAATCACGCCTTTATCCTTAATGGGGTGGGCAGAGCGTAATCGACCTAAACAAAGGTCATTCCGCCACGTTTGACAAAGATTTGAGGTTTATTTAAGATAGATTTGTAGGTATATTGCTATAGTGACAGGTTGTCAGGCCATCGCCTAAAGTACAACATCCTGAAAACCTCGGATCTCTTACCTGGTTTTTACAGCATGCAGCATGGGAGGGAATGCAGCTGGCACATTCCATGTTTATCTCTTGCTCCCAGGCCAGCATGGAAGAATTGAAAAAAATATCTGAATTGTACGTTGGAATTAGCCGCTTAATGAAAACTATTAAAACTGCCTAGCCCGCAAAGGCGTGATTTTATGAGTGTTTAACCGACCAGCTGGCGCTAAAGGTACGCTCACACTTACAGCGCTATTTTTAAACGCCTATTTAGCCATTAGGCCACTCTTAGTCATTCGAGCATTTCCGTTTTGGTAACAGACCACTTAAATTTATTTGTTTGTCTGTGGATACTGAGAATCTGTTGTGTTCTCGTTAAAGTATAATAATTAAGTATATTAAATTATTAAATAATTTGATATAAGATTAGGTAGTGCTAACGTATCTTTGTAGATCAGGCCCGTAATTATAATCAGCTCTCAAGAGTGACAGCGAGTATAAGTTTTTATCAATAATGTAATTTCAGTACAATACGGCCTGTAAAATCTATATTGCTCTTAATCTTAAAATCGCTTTATAAATACGAGCCTCAGATAGGTATATTAGATAGCCCATGCAATAAGTGTAAAACAAGGAGTATACATTGCGTGTTCTTTTTAATTTTATTATTTTGAAAGTAACAGATAGATTTTAATGTAAGTTTTAGCCGGTCTAGACTCGAGTCCAATGACTACGTTCAATATCGATAAAAAAAACCACCCACAAGTTAAATTGATTGCGAAACAGCAGCAACGATCGGTGCTGTGTCCGTCGCAGCTGTTATCCACTTGCGCGCACGCACATAAATCTCAATGAAAACTGGATGCCCTAATGCGCCCTTTCTCATGCGCCGGCGCGCGCAGCGCAGGGACGCTACGGGACAGGACAATGACAGAATCGGTTCAATCATCATCACATAGGGCCGTCAAAACAACTGCGTGCAGGGGTGTCAGTCTAGCAGTAAAGTAAATCGTATACTAATCTTTTAAACAATTAGTCTTCTTCTTAGTGTGTGTGTTTCTTCCATGCTAGACTGGGAGCGAAAGAAAAACAGAATGTGCTAGCTGCATTTCCTCCCGAGTATGCTGTAAAAACCAGCTCACGGATCCGAGGGTTTCAGTATATTGCAATTTAGGCGATGGACTGACAACCTGTCACTAGAGCAATATTAACAATACTTTGTCGGACATGGCGGAACGACCTTTGTTTGGGTCGCTTACGCTTTGCCTACCCCATTACAGATAAAGGCGTGACTATAAGTATGTATGTATGGTATTGTGTGTGTAGTGTTGTGTCAGAGTTTTTGAAACCGCCTAATAGTCCTCTGACTTGGTTTGTGTAACGACCACTGTCAAAGCTAGCGATAAGTTTGATTTCCCAAAACGTAGTTAGCTTCAGAAGAAATGTAATAATATAAAATTTATGTAAAGTTTTTTTTGTGATTGCTGTCGGCATGCCGGCGACATAAACCGCAAAAACGAACTGTCTGCACGAAACTGAACTTTAACTCTAGGCGTTAAGTTAATGTTACCTTAAGCCGCGCGCGGCCCGCTTGATATCAGATGTTGTGTGTAGGCAACTTTATGTGGAACTGAAATGCATAGGTATATTTGAACAAGTGTCTCCTTGCTTCGTGTAGCACGTTGACACCGGCCGTGTAGGTATGTCAATAATACCAAAAATACTTTCAGTTATTTTATTTTTGTACAAGACACTGAATTCATTCTTAATTTATGGTTATTAGCTAGTAGTAGGTACCTATATATACATACATATAATCACGCCTTTATCCCTAACGGGGTAGGCAGAGCGTAAACGACCTAAAGAGAGGTCGTTTCGCCACGTCTGACAAAGTTTTGAGGGTTATTTAAGATAGATTTGTAAGTATATTGCTGTAGTGACGGGTTGTCAGCCTATCGCCTAAATTGCAATATACTGAAACCCTCAGATCCCTTAGCTGGTTTTTACAGCATGCCCGGGAGGAAATGCAGCTGGCACATTCTATGTTTTTCTCTCGCTCCTAGTCCAGCATGGAAGAAACCTATACCTATATATATTTTTCTATAAGTAGGTATACTCCATTCGGATATATATTTTCCGTACGTACAAACGTTGTATCATGGCGGAAATGATTTCTATTAAAATAAACTCATGGAATTGAGAAGAGAATTTAACAGTGCTCATTTACTTGGCATGCGCATCAATATATAATACTTCGCAATTTTTCTACCAAAATAATCACAATTATTGGCATTAGTCAGTCGCAATTTCAACTAAAGCGTAAGTGAAACCTTATTCTTAACAAAATGTCCATAAATTATACAAGAAATGACCAGCCAAGTTGTCTAACAGTGCGGTAAAGTGTTTGTGAAGATGACCGGCGCTTGCGCAAGCTTTGCTGTACCCTAAACAATGCCGACCAACGGTGTGTGTACTACTAACGAATGTGCTAATATTCACACTCACTGTGCCACTAGTACACAAAGCGGAATAATTAGTGGCCTATGCAATAAGAAGATTTTGTTAAACCTACATGGTATAACAACTTATTTAGAGCAGCAATGTACCTGTCCAATACAAAGACTGTTCTGCTGTTCTATAATGGTTGACAAACCGTTGTATAAAAGTCACATAATAAAAATATACTTATATTCCGCAGCACTCTGTATTTTTTAATATGTATATCTTAAATCTGGAAGATTTCAGTACGTTATTTAAATTAGAACTACCTACTAGAAAACTCTTCTAACTACTTAATTAAGATAAATCTTAGTGCAGCAATACTCAGGCGTCACTTACTGCGCGCAAGAATGCGCTCAACATGCTGTCAATGCTTTTTGCATCGCCTACAACACACATGCGTCACCTTACGCTCTACGCGCGCGTACTGGCAAAGGAATGCGCCGACGTTGACTTCATTGCTACGCGTAAGTGTGTGGCATAAGTAGGTAGAGCGTTTTCTTATTATTATACATAAACATATAGTCACACCTTTATCCCTAATGGGGTAGACAAAGCGTAAACGACCTAAACAAACGTCATTCCGCCACGTCTGACAAAGTTTTGAGGGTTATTTAAAATAGATTTGTACGTATATTTGCTGTAGTAACAGGTTGTCAGCCCATCGCTTAAATTACAATATACTGAAACCCTTCGGATCCCTTAGCTGCTGTTTACAGCATGCTCGGGAGAAAATGCAGCTGTCACATTCTGTGTTTTTCTCTCGCTCCCAAGTCCAGCATGGAAGAAACAGCTGTAAATGATTATAACAGCTGGAAACTGTCAAACACACATAAAATCTTGTGGTTGGGTAAAATTCAGACATAACTACCTCTCGTAAACTGTACAACAGTAATCTACAACTCTATTGTACGCGCAAAGACACTCCCTCTAAACGCGACCGAGCAGGTGAACTAATCTAGCTCAGAGTCTATTCGCAAAGAACCTGGTGTTGCCAAGTGTCGCTTCCTGAAGTTTCCTTAAGTTAGGGCCGTGACGGATTGAAACGACGTGCAGAACTGTCGGCACTAAATGGTTCAAAGCTAAGAATATGGATGTTCAAAGGGACCCTGGATTTTCAGGTCGGCTGAAACAATTACCGTGCCTAAATACACCTGTCGAATGATGAAAGAGAGAACAGGTGGTCACCCGCATAGTTAAGGTGATCTTAAATTTCAATACGACGGTAGATTATATGAATTTAATTGCGTACCGTTCGGTTTATGCACAGCTCCTTACCTATTTACAAATTTACTAAAACCAGTAATGGAGTTGTTAAGAAATCGTGGATTCATCTCTGTAATATACGTGGATGATATTCTTTGCATCGGCAGAGATTATTCAGAATGTTTGGACAATATAATGATGACAAAAGAAATATTAGAAAAAAAGGTTTTAAAATAAATTACGACAAAAGCAGTTTAGTTCCAGAAGCTAAAATATTGTTTATAGGATTTTTATTTGATTCAAAAAGTTTATAATGAAGTTACCAGAGGAAAAGATCTATAAGATAAAAAATAATTTACAAAAGTTCATTAAACTACGGAAATGCAAATTGAGAGAGTTTGCTAGTCTTATTGGGTTACTAATATCAGCCTGCCCGGCCATAAAGTATTCATGGTTATACAATACAATACAAGATACTTTATTGCACAAAGAAACACAAATACATACAGCAGAAAAGTAAGGAACAAAACAGTAATATAGGCGGCCTTATTGCTAAAGCAGCAATTTCTACCAGGCAACCTTTATACACAAAAACGTTCGAACGTTTCAAATTTAAACATCTGCTCGAAAACGCGAGTTACGACCAAGTCGTCACTCTCACTGACGACTTAAAAACAGATATGGTATGGTAGCTTGATCATTAAGATGACGGTTATGTTTCCCTCCGTAATAAGTCTTATTGTATAGAAATATTTTCTGACGCTTCCACCACTGGGTGGGGCGCGAACGAATCCAAAATACGACTTAACGTGGGACCCGGGTATCGTCCTGAATTATTTAGCTGGCCAATGGCCGAACGAAGATCTCAGCCTGGAAACTCTATCAAAAAAGTCTATAACATGGTTGGCATTGGTGACGGCGCATGGAGTACAGACCTTTTCGCTTATCAAAATAAGTAATATTATTACAAACCCAAACGAAATTATTATAAAAATAACAGATCATAACAAAAGGGCTGAAAAGCATTAGGTCAAATGCTTTTCAGCCCTTGTTAAAATAACCAGTTTTCGATGAGCGTACACAAATTTGTCTTGAACGATGTATTTAGGCATACATAAATAAAACAGATTCACTGCGTGAAACAAATAACATTTCTTTATTTATAAGTTATAAAAGACCTCATTTTAAAGTGACGTCACAGACACTGAGTTAATGGATTAAAGATATGTACTCTTTGTAAAGGTGGAATAGATGTATCTATATTTTCTGCTCACAGCACTCGCCATGCATCGACATCAACCGCCAACAAATTAGGTGTAAGTTTAGATGTAATCAGAAAAACTGCCGGATGGAGTAACAACTCCTGTTTGCCAAATATTACAACAAAGAAGTTGTTCGCGATACTAATCAATTTGCCTTATCAATACTTTCTCGTGAAGATGAGTGATTGTTATGTTATGCAAATCTAGTTAAAGTTTTTATTATTATTTACGAGTATTTCAAATAAAATGTTTTTTTCCTGAAATCATTCACATTTTTGTTTTACTTGGCTCTGAACATCCTACACTATGTTAACCTAAATCGCAAAGAATGAAGCAGTGAACATATTTAATGATCAAACGAACTTATTTGTAAGTGAAGTTCGATCACAATTATTTGAACGGCTTCATTCGACGCGATTTATACAAACCCTCCCTATACACAAAAAAGTATTTATTATATTACAAAATATAACACCCAACCCTTTATGTCATTATCATAAAGAAGAATTTAAAAAAATATGTGATAATGTAAATTAGCTTTAAACAAAATGAGGGAAAAATGACAACGCGCCAACGTCAGATGACAGGCGGTGGAGCTACCGGAAGGGGCATAGGGATACCAACACAAAAAAATAAAATCGATTTTACGATCAGTTTTACGTAAAACGCAGCGAACCATTCTAAATCTGTGCGAACCATTCTAAATCTATGCGTAAAACCGAGTCAAATAATTTTTTAATATTTTTTAAAAATCCGTCCAAGGCGAAACTACACTATGTTAACCTAAATCGCGTCGAATGAAGCCATTCACATAATTGTGATCGAACTTTACTAACAGGTAAGTTCGTTTGATCATTAATTATTAACGCGATTACGGATGTAACCGCCGTAGCGCGCGCTGAATTATATAATATTCTAGGGCATTACGGGCAATGGTTGCATATCTTGGAATCTATCTGCTCATCTACCGTTGGAATACACTTTACCTTCTACTTACTTACTTTCAACTCCCTCTGAACTGCCTGCGTATCTTGTGGTTTGGGCTGTCGATCCGGAGGTCAATTTCCAGGTGGATAACGAATTTGTTATAATGTTCCTAGCTCGGTTAGGACATTGCAGGCTGATCACCTGAATGACAAAAAATTTTGATGAAAAAAGAACACAAGAACAAAGTATCTCCCCCTTAATAGAGACAATAAAAAAAGTTCTAATGGACACAGTCTTAGAATTACTCAACCTAGAAAATTAAGTTAGATGTAAATTACTCATTAGCCTTAGTAGGCTAAATCGTCATATCAAATGTTGCTACTTTACCAGATACATCATTTCCACAAAAAAAAACCGACGAATTGACAACCTCGTCCCTTCTTTTTTGAAGTCGGTTAAAACAATAAGACAGTAAAATTTTATTAGTAAAGTAATAACATCGAAGTTTGGTAAAATAAATATGACTTTTATCATTTACACGTCACTTTCGTTTCTACGAAACATTTTTAAACAAAAGTTTGATTATTTTGGTGTCACTCTTCTATATGGGGTTTTAAAATACCCCGTTATAGCACAGACAATCTCTTTAACAGAGTGTAAGGAGGATTTCCGGCGACGCGTTTATTATTAGTGATAGCCGAACCCTGTGTAGGGCTGTCATGTCACAACCGAGATCGGTTTTAATTATTTATTAATTTGTAACCATTTTAGGTTATGGTTCAACAATCATACATACATTTGATCACGCCTTTATCCCTAATGGGGTAGCCAGAGCGTAAACGACCCAAACAAAAGTCGTTCAGCAACATCTGACAAAGTTTTGAGGGTTATTTATGATAGACATACATACAAACATACATATACATACATATATTCACGCCTGTATCCCTAATGGGGTAGGCAGAGCGTAAACGACCTAAACAAAGGTGTCCCGCCACGTCTGACAAAGTTTTGAGGGTTATTTAAGATAGAATTCTAGGTATATTGCTGTAGTGACAGGTTGTCAGCCCATCGCCTAAATTACAATATAGTGAAACCCTCGGATCCCTTAGCTGGATTTTACAGCATGCCCGGGAGGAAATGCA
Source organism: Scrobipalpa costella (assembly GCA_949820665.1). Taxonomy (NCBI): domain Eukaryota; kingdom Metazoa; phylum Arthropoda; class Insecta; order Lepidoptera; family Gelechiidae; genus Scrobipalpa; species Scrobipalpa costella. The sequence continues at coordinate 1,091,546 of OX463295.1, forward strand.
GCTGGCACATTCTATGTTTTTCTCTCGCTCCCAGGCCAGCATGGAAGTAAATTTGTTAAAAAAGATATTTGTATTTATAATAAAACCTACCACTAGGTACCTAGTGTACAAAAATATTCCGCAAAGAATACTCCATTCAGCCACCGGGTACAAGTTCCCCTTCTGTAGGTGCTTGTCATCTGAGCGAAAAGTTTACCGCTGTCTAACAACAGATGACGCTAGTAGGTTTTTAAAACGCGGTATCGACATGTTCTCCTGAGTTGCATATAAAGGCGGGCAAGAATCCCTTTGTACCGTATTATAATATGTATATGCTTAGATATGCGAATTTTTAAAAGTGGCCGTGGTTATTACTTATTACCATCCAGCCGCTTCATACATTATGAAATACTAGCTTTACAACCCATGGTTTCACCCGCCGTTTAATGAGTTTTCCCGTGGGAATCTTAACCTGCGGTAAAAGTTACCCTGTTGCTATTCCCAGTCATGTTTCATCTGTTTATCATACTCTGTTCTTATCTGAATACCGTGTGAAAATATTCCCATGGGAATAAGATTTTTTCCAAAAGTAAAAAGTAGCTTATGTCGTTACTAGGTTATAACTTATCATCTATCACCATGTCAATTTTCATCAAAATCTGTTAAGCCGTTTAGGCCTGAAAGAGCAACAAACTGGCATACAGACAGAGTTACTTTCTTATTTATGATATTAGTATATACATAAATATAATTGCGCCTTTAATGGCAAAGATGTAGGCAGAGCGTAAATGATCTAAACAAAGGTTGTTCAGACACGTCACACAAAGTTGTGAGGGTTATATAAGATAGATTTGTAGGTATATTGCTAAAGCTACAGGTCGTCGTATATACTGAAACCCTCGTAACCCTTAGCTGGTTCTTACAGAACGAGATTTATATAGGTATTCATAAAATATTCACTCACTTTCTTCCATGCTGGACTGGGAGCGAGAGAAAAACATAAAATGTGCCAGCTGCATTTCCTCCCGGGCATGCTGTAAAAGTCAGCTAAGGGATCCGAGGGTTTCAGTATATTGTAATTTAGGCGATGGACTGACAATCTGTCACTACAGCAATATACGTACAGATCCATCTTGAATAACCCTCAAAACTTTGTCAGACGTGGCGGAACGACCTTTGTTTAGGTCGTTTACGCTCTGCCTACCCCATTAGGGATAAAGGGGTGATTATATGTATGTATGTATGTAAAAATATATATATTCTGGATATAAATATTAGCTAAATAAAAAATAAAAGTTAGATAAAATACTTAAAAAATATATTAACAATCATAATAGCAAAACATTACTATATTTAAAAATAAAATAATAAAATGTTTGTTAAATTTGCGTACTATGTTTATTGTTGTACGGTTTTTACCTACGGTAAAGTAGCCTGCCTTCACCTCTGACTCTACGTCAACTCTACGTCTACGGTAACGGAACTACCAGATTACATGGCTCCATGAACACTGGTTTGCGGTCATTTTATTTTTACATCCATACATACATATAATCACGCCTTTATCCCTAATGGGGTAGGCAGAGCGTCGACTACCTAAAAAAAGGTCGTTCCGCCACGTCTGAAGTTGTTAGGGTTATTTAAGATACATTTGTAGGTATATTTGTCTTTGAGGAGCAGCGTGATAGCGACGATCGTATAGGGGTTCAAAAGCCGCGCATGCGCCATGCAGTCAGTTGCTGCGGACCTGGGTCCTTTCGGTTTTACATACATATATTCACGCCTTTATCCTGTATGGGGTAGGCAGAGCTTAAACGACCTAAACAAAGGTCATTCAGCCGCGTTTGACAAAGTGTTGAGGGTTATTTAAGATTGGTAGGTATATTGCTGTAGTGACAGGTTGTCTTGCCATCGCCTAAATTGCAATATACAGTAACCCTCGCATCCCCTAGCTAGTTTTTACAGCATGCCCAGGAGGAAACCAACTGACACATTCTATGTTTTTCTGTCGCTCTCAGGCTAGCATGGAGGAAATATGTCATTTAATTTTTAGTTAACTTATCATTATTTCTTCCATGCTGAATTTGGGAGCGCCAGAAAAACGTAGAATGTGCCAGCTGCATTTCGTCCCGGGCATGCTGTAAAAACCAGCTAAGGGATCTGAGGGTTTCAGTATATTGTAATTTAGGCGATAGGCTGACAACCGGTCACTACAGCAATAAACTACAAATCTATCTTAAATAACCCTCAAAACTTGGTCAAACGTGGCAAAACGACCTTTATTTAGGTCGTTTACGCTCTGCCTACCCCATTAGGGATAAAGGCGTGATTATATGTATGTATGTATGAATTTGGGGTTTCTCCTGTAGAACAAATAATAAAGACAGCAAAGGAATTCGGATGATTTAGACACTATTTTGAGAAGCCTTACCGCGAGCGGTAGTGCCTTACCTCTTTAAAATATCATAACTCGCAAAATAAACCTTCAAATCTATCTTAATCTTAATCCTAATCTTAGTTGTTATTAAGAGCTTGTTTCTCCTAAACGAATCATTGTGAAGTTAAAAAAAAAATACATCTAAGAAACTAGTTCATACTCTGCAATTGCCACATTTAAAAATATTGCAGTTCATAAATACATACATACATACATACATATAATCACGCCTTTATCCCTAATGGGGTAGGCAGAGCGCAAACGACCTAAACAAAGGTCGTTCCGCCACGTCTGACAAAGTTTTGAGGGTTATTTAAGATAGATTTGTAGGTATATTGCTGTAGTGACAGGTTGTCAGCCTGTCGCCTAAATTATAATATACTGAAACCCTCGGATCCCTTAGCTGGTTTTTACAGCACGCTTGGGAGGAAATACAGCCGGCACATTCTATGTGTTTCTCTTGCTCCCAGGCCAGCATGGAAGCACATAAATAAGTATGCTAAAATAATATATATTCCTATTAAACTATTAGCAGCGCTTTCACGGTTCTTTTGGGAAAATATCCGTATTATACATTCATACATAAATTATGAATTTATCTCTTACGGGGTAGGTAGAGCGTTTAACGCCTCGTAAAAGGCGCTTTCGCCACGTCTGACAAAAATTTAGGGCAATTTTAGATTGTAACATATATTGCTATAGTGACAGGTTGTCAGCCCATCGCCTAAATTACAATACACTGTAACCCTCGAGTCCCTTTTGCTGACTTCAACAGCATGCCCGGGAGGAAGGGCAGCTGGAACATTCTATGTTTTTATATCTGTCCCAGTCCAGCATGGTCCGTCCGTATTATGATTATCTAAAATCGAACCATAGCTTTTTCCATCCGAATCGCAGATTTTATGGAATTAGCTTTTTTGTGCGTTTGTTGGACAACTTAACTGCCACGCCGTAGCGCGCTCTGATTTTGTTCCATATTCTCAGGCATAACGAGCGATGGTTGCATATCTTGAAATCTACCTGCTTATCTGCCGTTGGGATACACCTTAAATAACCCTCATAAGTTGGTCAGACGTGGCGGAACAACCTTTGTTTAGGTCAGTACGCTCTGCCTACCCCATTAGGGACAAAGGCATGATTTTATGTATGTATATATGTATCACTCTTATCTGATTTGTGACTCGTAAATCATAGCGCCTAGCTGTTGCTACTAGATGCATAAGTATTTATGTATATTTACGCCTATCATGCCAACATAAATATATCTACAGCTAAAGGCCATGGAATCTGCTGTTATTGAACATTGTTTGTTTAGTCTGAGTATGTATATCTTACTCAGGAGCGTGTAGTTTACATTATTTTACTTCTTGTCAAATATATTTTCAAAACATTACATAAAGGGCTTGATTCTACGAAGATACATACATACAGATAATCACGCCTTTATCCCTAATGGGGTAGGCAGAGCGTAAAAGACCTAAGCGAAGGTCGTTTCATCACGTCTGACAGTTTTGAGGGTTTGTGGGTATGTTGCAGTAGCGACAGGTTTTGAGCCCATCGCTTAAATTGCAATATAGTGAAACCCACGGATCCCTTAGCTAGTTTTACAGCACGCCCGGGAGGAAATGCAGCTGGCACATTCTATGTTTTTCTCTCGCTCCCAGTCCAGCATGGAAATATGCATATTATCATTGATTTTTATTTAAATATCTGATATTTATTTTAATATCATTGGATATTACGATGTATATATTTGATATTTGTAAAAAATAAATGTGGATATATTTCATGGTATATTATATACATATCCGTTAATAGAGGGATATATGTTTCGAGCCCATGAAAATATATTTTTTTGTTTACGTGAATAATTCTTCAAACTTCGTTCAGTCGTCCTCCAACTTGATAACTTTACTTCCTGACTGATCGATTCGTTCACCATTATATCCATCAACTCGCTGGTTTAGGAGGCCGGCTAGGAATCGAACCAAGGACGACCGGTGCGGTGCCGCGGTGAGCCATCACACTCGACATTTGTTACAGACGAATCACAGTTTATTGTTCGCTCGCTCCAAACGCACAATAATATTAAAACAGTGTTACCTGATATTACATACATAATATCACGTCTGTATCCCTAATGGGGTAGGCAGAGCGTCAACGACCCAATCATAGGTCGTTCCGCCACGTCTGACAAGTTTTGAGTGTTAAAATAGAACTGTATATTGCTGTAGTGATAGGTTGTTAGCCCATCGCCTAATTTACAATACACCCACAAATCCCTGAGCTGGTTTTTACAGCATGCCCGGGAGAAGATGCAGCTGGCACATTCTACGTTATTCTATCGCTCCCAGTCTAGCATGGAAGCACATCATCATCATGTTACCTGATATTTGTCGGAATAAGATACTGCGATCAGGTGCACAAACTTGGTACACAAAGAACACTGAAATAGATGAATACCTCGAAATGTCTACTATCAAAGAGGAAGTAAATACATTTAACCTGATATACAAGAAAAGGCTTAAAGAGCACACCAACAAACTCGCAAGATATCTGCTACAACTTGACCAAGGCATGCAATGTTTAAAGAGTTGAAACATATTAACGCTTGATGAAAGAAGCTAATGCTAAATTACTACTGGAAAAGATTAGGGCATTGCAGGGTAGGACATTGCAGGCTGAATCACCTTATTGTCCGAAAAGAAAAAGATTTCCTGTTTCGGAGGGCACGTTAAGCCGTCGGTCCCGGCCGCTGTCTTTGATAGCGGTCGTTACTCAAACCATGTCAGAGGCCTGATAGTTGTGCTACTAGGCGGTTTAAAAACTCTGACACCAGGGTTCATCGTCCCATAGACTCGATACCCACTCGACAGAAGAACTGGAAAAGACCTTTGAGATGGCGTTGAATGGAACGCCACCCAAAAAATTACAATTTAAAAAACCTATACAACTATCTGATGAAGACTTGAAGAGTCGATTGCAGATTAATACATACATACATACATAAAATCACGCCTTTATCCCTTACGGGGTAGGCAGAGCGTAAAACGCCTCCTGAAAGGCGCTTTCGCCACGTCTGACATAAATTGGGGGCAATTTTAGATTGTAATGTGTATTGCTGTAGTGACAGGTTGTCAGCCCATCGCCTAAATTACAATACTTAACTTAATATTTTGCTGACTTATACAGCATGCCCGGGAGGAAGGGCAACTGGAACATTCTATGTTTTTCTTTCTCTCCCAGTCCAGTATGGAAGTTAATATTAATATATAATAGTTGCAGATTAATGAAAGGAAAAAAATCCTTTTGGGAAAAACTCTGAGGGTAAAATTCACAGAGCCTTGGCCATTTTTACATCGCTGCAGCACACATGTGCACATTGTGTAAACTACTTTGATTTATTTGTTTGTTTTATTTAATGTAACCTTCTAATTTTTCAAAATGTACATGTGTTTTGTAGAAATTTGAACAAAACGCTTTACCTATCTATCTATCAATAATAATAAGGAATAGTTAATGTTCACAAGATAAATATAAATTACTTTGTCAGCATCAATGTTTTACGGTTCAGCATACAAATTTTTCAAGGTATGTGAGTGATTTACAACGTATTGCAGTTATGCCAAATTATTTAAAGGGGTTTTTATAGAAGTCTATCAACAGTGTCACCTGACAGTTAATGTTTCCAACTAGGTCTTCCTAGAATGTAGTGTTCTTCCTGTCTTTAAGCGATGTGCTAGCTATCGCGCTTGTACCGGAGTCGCTCGGGTGCCGCACATTCCGCGCGAAACTATCATTAACAGTGTTGTTTTTCAGTGTAGCCCAGAATCTGGTGATTCTTCCTGTCTTTAACCGATGTGCTACCTATCGCGTATGCCCCGGACTAGCTCGGGTGCCGCACATTGCGCGCGACACTGTCATTGTAATCTATCAGTCAGTATAGCCCAGAGTCTGGTGATTCTTCCTGTCTTTAATAGATGTGCTAGCTATCGCGTATGCCCCGGACTAGCTCGGATGCCGCACATTCCGCGCGACATTGTCATAAACAGTGTAATCTATCAGTCAGTATAGCCCAGAATCTGGTGATTCTTCCTGTCTTTAACCCATGTGCTAGCTATCGCGCTTGCCCCGGCGTCGCTCAGATGCCGCAAATTCCGCGCGACACTGTCATAAACAGTGTTGTCTCTCAGTGTAGCCCAGAATCTGGTGATTCTTCCTGTCTTCAACTGATGTGCTAGATATCGCGTATGCCCCGGACTAGCTCGGATGCCGCACATTCCACGCGACACTGTCATTATAATCTATCAGTCAGTATAGCCCAGAATCTGGTGATTCTTCCTGTCTTTAATAGATGTGATAGCTATCGCGTATGCCCCGGACTAGCTCGGATGCCGCACATTCCGCGCGACATTGTCATAAACAGTGTAATCTATCAGTCAGTATAGCCCAGAATCTAGTGATTCTTCCTGTCTTTAACCCATGTGCTAGCTATCGCGCTTGCCCCGGCGTCGCTCAGATGCCGCAAATTCCGCTTGACACTGTCATGATAGTGTCATCTATCAGACAGTATAGCCCAGAATCTGGTGATTATTCCTGTCTTTAACCGATGTGCTAGCTATCGCGCATGCCCCGGACTAGCTCGGATGCTGCACATTCCGCACGACACTTGACACGGCACATTCCGAGAACACTCCTGCCCGCGCCGGAGTATTTTTGTAACACGTTGACTGCAGCAACAGTCACGGTAAGGACTGCATCTTTGATACTGCAAAAACATTTTGTTATTTTGTCATTTTACCCAGAAAACGGTTAAAGCTAATCTAATCTATTCTTACTTGTCTGTTCGTTCCAGGAACAAACTAATTGCTTTGATATATAATAGTTCACTTCTAAATGCATTACTGTACCACGTACCTATCTTTGCTATTCGAAAACAAATCGATAATTTAATAATATTTAACATACCTGGTTAACTTGTTAAACTACTCCTAAGAGATAACTTAAACTAGAATCAAGATATTATGCTCTTTCCAGAAGCTATAAAAAAGTGATAAACCTAAAGTGGTATATGCTAATCAAATGGTTTAGATAAAACGTATAAGATAAAAACTAAATAGAAAAATATTCGCGGATATATTCTAATGGCTAATTAAAGTATTATTTATGCATGATAAATTTTACGAGGACACGTTTTATATAAAACAAAAAGTAAATAGTATGACATTAACAGAAGAATACATTTTCTAAAATTATAAATACAATGTAGAGTTAATAAAACTGATATAGGTAATTCCAAATTACTTATTTCGACCTGTGTGCCTTGTTGAAAGTAGTTTAGTGGTTTATGAACCCTGAAATGTTTTTCTAACATAACATTTTCCTATACTATATTATAGGGGAGGCCTTTGGCCCAGCAGTGGGATGATTTATAGGCTACAATATATATATATATATATTACAGGTGTGAGTGTTGAACTGACGTCTGACAGGGATGAATGGAAGAAGAAAATGTACTTCGCCGACCCCAAGTAAATGGTATAAGGCAAGCGAATGATGATGATGAATTATACTTGTTTCTTTTTAGAATACATAATACTGAAAAGTATACCAACAGATAAATAATAACTGTAAGTAGCGTCGAACACGCTCAAGTTACCAGGAAGAACGCTTATAGGACGCACACGTCGTTTACATTGTTCGGCATGCGCCTGCGCACTGCGCTCGCGTATTGATTGAGGATTCGTTCGTACGAGTGTGCGACACATAGTTGATTCTTGCCGTTGGTCACGTCCACAGCTGGCTCTAAGTATTCAACAATTAAGTTCTACGAAAAGAACGTGTCAGTATTTCATAATTCGTTTAAAAATACATACACAGAAAGGTCATTAAGAAAACGCCTTCCTTACTTAATGAATAGTCTACCTAAGAATATTAGATCTGAAAATGAAAAATCTATATTTCAAATCATGTTAAAGAAACATCTCTTAGAATCTCTGTCTTAGATCATAATTAAGCATTAGTAATAAGTATATTTTTACAATGTAATGTATAATTAAGCGAGATTCTGATCTCACAGTCAAACTGTATGTACAGTTTTGTGGGGCAATGTTTAGAAGTTAAGTTTTACCCTGTACCTTATAAAATAAATAAATAAATAACCACGCCTTTATTCTTGACGGGGTAACACAACAACAAATGACACATAACGCCTAAAACCACCGACTGTAAATCAAAAACCGGAGATAATAGATCTCCTGTCCTTTTCCAATGTTTTTAGTCAGAAAGTGACAGAAAGATCTAGAATCGAGCCGAGAGAAAAGCAGGTGGAACTTTCTATGTTTTTGTCATTCCCAGTCCAGTGCAGTGGATCATTTTGTTCAATATAATTATTGACTAATAAAGAAACTAATAAAGATATCTACTGTCACTGTCAATCAATTTAGTCAATAATTATATTGACTAAATTGATTGACAGTGACAGTAGATATCTTGGGACTAGGTAAGATATGCTGAATTAATATGGATCAATAATTATATTATATCAATTTAGTGAATAGTTATACTGACTAAATTGATCAATATTAATACAGCATATCTTTCCTAGTCCCAAGATATCTACTGTCACTGTCAATCCGCATCGAACTCGAAAATTCGCTTTCCCTTTCTCGCGTTCTTTTTTCTCGTCGTCAATTATCCTGTCACTGGTCAGTGGCTGACATAAGGGTTGACTAACACCTACCGATACCGACCATAACCGGCGTCGTAGGAAAAGTCTCCTGCGGCGGCGACAGAGCGTTTCTCTCAGCAAAAACCGATGATATTTAGCCGCTGATTGACAGCACCACATTCTGCGCAGTAAATCATGGGCCAGTCTGCGTGCGCGCATGTTCAATAGAAACGTTTACTATGAGCCAGTTTGATGGATCGCTCTTGGGCTAAAAGGTTCCAAACACCTTTCTTGCATATTCTAGTAAAAATATACCAGTGTTGGTTGGGAATGATAAAAACATAGAGAGTTAACACTAGGGAAACAAGTACGAACGCGGGTTTCGGTGAATTTCAGTTTAATCTATGGGCTGCCAATCTAATACTAACGTATTACAAAGTTCAATTTATTTCTTCAAAACTGTCGTCCCTCAAAATCCGTCGTCAAAAGTGGCAAGGACGCACTTTTGCGAGGACGCTGACGCTCTGCCTACATCCGAGAAACAATGCAGCCGTGACTGTAGCTATATTTATTTTAAAGTTTTCAACTTGCGCCCCCAATAAAACTTGAAGCACGGATTAGCGTAAAAGAAGACAGGGCAATGGCACTTGTTCAATTGAGTCATGGTCTCAACGAACTCTGTGCTATGTCGGATAGATAAGCTCCTCGCCGCACAGTACTGTGACGTTGCTCCCGGGCACTCCTGCGCACTTAAGAGGATTCATGCAGTGGAACTAGCGCCACTTTTACTTGAAAAATACTCGGCTATTCACTTGTAGGTTTTGTTTCAACGTTTTGACGAAGGTCTTGTTCAGGAGTAAAAAAAACACAGCACCGCTTGAAATTCAGTACAAAATAGAAAATTATGGTTTAAAAAACACAAAATGTAATAATAATGAAAACATCTATGTAAATAGCGGAGCCTCTTTTTGGCACCCAGTGCAAACGTGACCATAATACTGGTTGCGTTTTCCTTCCTCACTTTATCGACGATCTACTGAAATTATGTTTAAATAATTATTGGAACAAATCCTAACGAGCTCAATTTTGTTAAGTTAAGTATTTATTGTTTTTTTAACAACTGGCGCTAGTATCGCGTACGAACCCTCTTAATCCCGACCTGCCTCACGTCTGCTTCTAATAAAGCGGATTATTGGAGATTACGACAGATATTTTTACAGATACCTGTTCTACGAGGTTTTACAAGTCGCTGGTAAGATTCCACTTTTAGGGACTCTCCTACATGAAATCACTCGTGTATCCTTTACGGGGTTGTCAGAGCGTAAAACGCTTGCGTTTTCGCCACGTCTGACGTATGTCCAGGGCAATTTTAGAGTCATCAGAAATGTATCGATATTTTAGATATGGTTGTCAGTCTATCGAATAACAATACACTGAAAATCCTCGAACTCCTTTGCTGACTTCTAAAACATGCCCAGAAGGCAGCGGCCCTATCTACTACACTATCATCAGGCTCTATATTAAATCTTCTGTCGAGTGGGTATTGAGTCTATCGACCCGATGAACCCTGGTGTCAGAGTTTTTAAACCGCCTAGTAGCACAACTATCAGGCCTCTGACATGGTTTGAGTAACGACCACTATCAAAGACAGCGACCGGGAACGACGGCTTAACGTGCCCTCCGAAGCACGAAAACTTTTTCTTTTAGGACAATCAGGTGATTGCCTGCAATTTCCTAACCAAACTGGGGAAAAACTCACAAAGTGATAAATTCTCAAATATCAACTTTGTGTTTCCCCCCTAGATCGAACCCAGGACCTCCGGATCGGGAGTCCATGGCACTAGCCACTAGACCACGGAGGCAGTTATATTAAATGATTTGTACCAAGCAGTTTTATTTTTGAGAAGTTATTGTTTTCGGTATCAGCAACAAAAATCATCTAGTAATCCAACCTATACTTCGACTCATCGCAAGCACGTTAAGCCGTTGGTCCCGGTCAATATCATTTAATACCGTAGATATTAGTCGTTAAGTAATTTCAGAGGCCAGTGCTAAGCATTGGCGGCTTGAAAACTGACCTAATCAAGGATTGGGTCTAGTTTCCCTTCTGGGTTGCGGAGGTCAGATGGCAGTCGCTCTGTGTAAAAACCAGTACCCTCATTCAATCCCCCTAAATTAAGTAGCCGATAAGATACGGGATAAGGATAGGGAGATGATGATGACTTCGAGTCATCGAAAATTCACAAATTAGAATCAATTTTCTTTAACATTCACTAAGCGAGCACCTAGACTCTATATCGGGACAGCTAAGTACGTTGCTTACTTATTTGATACTATCTTGACATGCCTCCCTATCAGAGCACTGATCCACTCCTCAGGTCATATTTAAGGCCAAGCTTCATCTTCTTAGCGAGTGGATTCTCGAGTTGAACGACAACCCAAGAAACCCTGGTGTCAGAGTTTTCAAACCGCCTAGTAGCACAGCTATTAGGTCTCTGACATGGTTCGAGTAACGATCAACTATCAAAGACAACGACCGGGACCGACGGCTTAACGTGCCCTCCGAAGCACAGAATCATTTTACTTTTCGGACAATCAGGTGATTCAGCCTGCAATATCCTAACAAAACTGGCGAAACCTCACAAAGTTATAAAATGACAAATATCAAGTTCGTGAGGTTGATATTTGTCATTTAGGTTAGGGTCGTTGACGCTCTGCTTACCACATTAGGGATAACGGCGTGATTATGTGTATGTGTGTGTGTATCAACTTTGAGTTCCCCCCTGGGAATCGAACCCAGGACCTCCGGATCGTAAGCCCATGGCTCTGACCACTAGACTACGGAGGCAGTTAAGGCCAAGCAAAGAAAATTCCACTAATACTATGAATAAGCCTTCAAGTTCTTGTATGTATGAATAAGGCACAGCCCACGACTTATGAGTGCGCGCGCGCAAACTAGTCGCAAAGACCATGTCCCCTTTTGGAGTATATAGTGGCAATGGCGATACGTGAGTGACTCACGGGCTGCCCACGGCTACGGCTTATTAAAAATAATAACTCTAAATAAACATTTCTCGGAATATTCGTCAGAAATATACCAGCTACTTGTAATGTGTAGGTACCTGTTATTCGCGTATGGAATACTAGATAGAGGACAGAGATCTGGTACAAGTTACGTAGGTAGAAACTCCCAGATAAATCTAAGTTAAGAGCCCGATGGTGTAGTGGATAGGGCCGCTGCCTCCTGAGCGGGAGTTTGTGGTTCGAATCCAACCACTTACCAATGTGTTTTTCGGTTTTCGAATTTCATATGTACGTTTATTCTAAGTGCTATTTATTCTAAATTCTATTTGTTTCGGAAGGCACGTTAAGCCGTTGGTCCCGGTTAATTTCGTTTAATACCGTAGATTCATAAGCCATATCAGAGTTCAATGGTAAGCATTGGCGGCTTGAAAACTCTGACTTAATCTAGGATTGGGTCTGGTATCCCTTCTGGGTTGCGGAGGTCAGATGGCAGTCGCTCTGTGTAAAAACCAGTACCCTCGTTTAATCCCCTAGATTAGGTAGCCAACCCCGTAAGATACGGGATAAGGCTAGGGAGATGATAATGAGTTGAGAAGCGGTATCTTACCTGTATTTGTTGTAGGAACTTGAACGTCTAATTTCTTTTAAGTAGAAGCTAATTCAAAACTCTTGTCAAATAAATATTAATATCAAATGAACATTACTTAAAAATACTTTAGTACCATATGCGATAGGCTGACAACCTGTCACTACAGCAATATACCTATAAATATATCTTAAATAACCCTCAAAACTTTATCAGAAGTGGCGGACCGACCCTTGTTTAGGTCGTTTACGCTCTGCCTATCCCATTAGGAAAAAGGCGTGGTTATATGTATATGGTAAACCATTGACGCGCGTTAAAATTTTCTTTGAAAGCGGAGATATTATAGGGATGGCTCTACGCACGAAACTGAACAACTTACCGAAGGAAAAAGAAATGGTGTCAGCTGATTGACCAAAAATTTTGTTCATATCTTGATATTAATGGTCGTTATTATGAAACGATCTCAAACTTGAGAGAAATATTAGGTATGGATTTGACAGGCTCGTTTGTACTGAAATGACATTTCTGATACGAAGTCAAACTCGCTGTCACTCGTGAGCGCTGATTATAAATATGGCACTTAGTTCCTGTGGAGAAAATTTACGAGTTTCTTTTCATTATTACGTAGCAACTTTGACTTGGATGCCAGACGAGTCTAACCACTGTTTCTTAGTAAAATTACGTTCTAACCTCATAATTATTCATACATTACTCTTTACTATAATACAATTGCTATGTTTACGTTTTTCCTCAAACAAGATGAGAAATTTCGCAAGTACGGCTGTTAGAGTGGGTCAAGGATCGGTTAAGCTAATATTATGTTTCGAGTAGCCGAGTAAATATATCGCGATTCACAAAACGACTACTTGTTATGACTTCATTTTTCATTAGGTACTGAAATAAATATAGAGTTCCGAAGATTTTGTGATGCGTAACATAGTACATCTGTTTTTGGATATTAAGTATAATACTTTTTGAGTTTATTTAAAAAAAGTGTTTCTTGCCTTATCTGGGATTTATCTCAAAATATCATTATATCAATTCCTAGTATGCAAATAATAAAAACTGATAATAACAAGCAAGTTCACGCAAACTTGATGTATACTATTTAATCTGTGACCACTTTATTTTTAGTTCTTGGCAAAGACCAAAGTTACATAGTCATTTTAGAATGAATTCTTCTACTTCTTTTTTTATAATGAATTAATTATAATTTAAAAAATATTTCCCTGTAAAGAAAGGCAATGTCTACAAAATTATACATATAAGTCAGTAAATTAGTGATGATCTACACATAAATCAATTAAAAATTGAATGTAAATATAGTAAAAAGTATAGTAAAAAGTTAAAAATGTAAATTGTAGAATGAATGTCATATAATGCAATGTATGGGGCTTGAACCCTGAAATAAAGTTTTTTTTTTTATAGTGTAACTCATGAATTACTACTTGTCATATGAAAAACATTTTTATCCGTTTTTTTTCATCTATGCAGGACTGGGAGTTATAGATAATATAGAATGACCAGCTGCTTCTCCCGGGCATGCTGCAGAAAAGTAAAGGGCTTCCAGGGTTAGTGTATTGTAATTTAGGTGATGGACTGACAACTTGTCACTATAGATAGCGATATACCTTTCAATATAAAATTGCCATGCAGAACTGAATATGCAACTGAATATGTACAACATATAATCACACCTTTACCCCTAATGGGAGCAAGAGCAAATGTCCTAACAAAGATCGTGCCGCCACGTCTGACAAAGTTTTGAGAGTTATTTTAGATAGTTTTGTAGGTATATTGCTGTAGTGACAGGTTGTCAGCACATCGCCTTAATAACAATATTCGGAAACCTTCGAATCCCTTAGTCGAAATGCAGCTGGCACATTCTATGTTTTTTAGGTTACTGAATTTCTCAGTTTAGAGAAATTGTTGATATAGTTAAAATAATCAAACCAAATTGGATAGTAAGTGATATAAATTCAAGCTTTGACCAATAGAAATGTATTCTGATGATGTAATTTCTCATTTTTACTCATATAAATTTGTTAACGTACTGTGGTACTAGAAACCACAAATCAATAAATATTTTCAGTAAGAAGACGTAATAGTCAATTACGCCTTTTTCCAGGGTTTCGCGATATCCCTAGGGACTTCGCGAAATCCCTGGTTTCGCCGTTTCCCTGCGACATATCCAAGTATAGTAGGCTATACAGGGCGTTAGGGACTGTGCTGAAGATTTTTTGCAAGCGTTATTAAACTTCGGTCGAGAAAAACGGTCCTGTCAAATTAAAATATTTTTTTAACTTCCCCAATTCCCCACACAAATTGTCTGATTGAAATAGGATTATTTATAGGAAAAACTCAAAATTGTTTCTTTGGCGTTTCGAGTAGTTTTGGGAAACAGCTTATCTGTTAGTTAGTCGTAGAAAGTAAATTTCTTAACTTTTCGAAAAGTCAACTAAAAAAACATTTCTTCCACGCTGGACTGGGAGCGAGAGAAAAACATAGAATGTGCCAGCTGCATTTCCTCCCGGGCATGCTGTAAAAACCAGCTAAGGGATCTGAGGGTTTCAGTATATTGCAATTTGGGCGATGGGCTGACAACCTGTCACTACAGCAATATACGTACAAAACCATCTTGAATAACCCTCAAAACTTTGTCAGACGTGGCGGAACGACCTTTGTTTAGGTCGTTTACGCTCTGCCTACCCCATTAGGGATAAAGGCGAGATTATATGTATGTATGTATGCAACTAAAAAAAAGTTTTTTTTTTTATCAAGCATGGTGCTTACAAGTCACAGTCGCTAGGTCGGTACGACAGTCATGCCTCATGCGTGTTCGCTGAGGTCGCGCCGATAGCAATGACCCGTTTCGCCATATACGCGACGTCTCAGCATTCCCAAGCACATCTGTTCGCGAAGGCTGCTGCCTACCTGCGCCCGCGCCGCCGAGCGACGCCGCCGCCGCGATCAATAACAACCTGTCAGATGCGCGGCAAGGTCGCCTCACGTCACCGACGCATGCCCAAAACTTGGTGCGAGCATTCGGGAAGCTTGCTGCTTCTTCTTGCTTCTGATACTTCATATTTCTCTTACTATTATAATTTCGTGCTACTGGGGACTTTGGCTTTGTGTTAGGGTGGATGGGTCACTAGCGATCACAGTGCCCTTTAGAAGAAATTTTATCAGATGGACGTCAAGGTCGCCCACGTCACCGCCACATGCCCAAAAATTGGTGCGAGCATTCGGGAAGCTTGTTGCTTCTATTTACTTCATCTTTCTCATACTATTATATAACTTCGTGGTTCTAGGGACTTTGGCATTGTGTTAGGGTTGATGGGTCACAAGGTCATAAGCGATCACAGTGCCCTATAGAAGACAATTTGTCAGATGCGCGTCAAGGTCGCCTTACGTCACCGACCCATGAGCAAAACTTGGAGCGAGCATTCGGGAAGCTTGCTGCTTCTTCTTACTTCTTATTATTATGATTTTGTGCTTCTGTGGACTATGGCCTAGAATATATGGTTAGGGTGGATGAGTCACCAGCGGTCACAATGCCCTTGAGAAGACATTTTGTCAAAAGTGCGTCAAGGACGTCTCACTTTTCCGACGAAAATAACATGCTGGACCTCAGTCCCAGCTGAGAGCTACTTTTCCTCTCGGGCATGCTGAAGAAGTCAGCAAAGGGATTCGAATCCCTTTGAACCAACGAAAATAACATGCAGGACCTCAGTCCCAGCTGGGAACTTCCATATTCCATACTGGAGTGGCTGGACTGGGGGTGATTGAAAAACGTAGAATATGCAAGCTGTTTTTCCTTTGTTCCGGGGTATGCTGAAGAAGCCAGCATTCAGTCCCCATTGAGCATGTTACAGTAGGTACTAATATAAGGTAATTTAGGCGATGAGCTGATAACCTGTCACTAAGTACAGCGATACACATTACCTGTCCGCAATATATGCCAGAGATTGTGAAAACGCCTTTCAATATACGTCTTATGCTCTGCCTACCTCGTTATGGATAAGGGTGTGTATGTAGTCAGTGGTCTGAATTTTAATTTAAGCTCTGATTTCGCGAGAACTGTCTGACGTAACGTATGTATTGATTAGTCATGTCTAAAATCCTATCAATTAGAATGGTGACCTTAAACTCATGAGCATGATTAAGGTTTTGGGTAGACTTACACTTCCCACATAACATTATACAAATTTTAACTATGCAGAATATCTCAGATATAGTTCCATAAAAGTTTTAACATGAAAACTTAGTTTTAAAGGATTTTGTTACATGAAATAATGTCTAAGTCTGTAGGGCAAAGTAAGTATATAAATATTAAATAGTTTCGAATTTTCAGAGGCGTAGCCTAAAATTATGATGTAAAAGACATTATAATATTACTTTAAATTACTTTTGACCATATAATTAAACTTTACGTTAACATCTGTTATCTACAGAGAGTACCAGAAATGGTATACTCACACCCTAAAGGACGTAAATGCACGTGAATCTGAACAAATTCTCTCAAGGATTATATTCCATGGGAGCGAGAGAAAAACATAGAATGTGCCAGCTGTATTTCCTACTGGGCATGCTGTAAAAACCAGCAAATATACCTGAATATCTATCTTAAATAACCCTCAACATTTTATCAGACGTGGCGGAACGATTTTAGTTTAGGTCGTTTACGCTCTGCCTAACCCATTAGAGATAAACTAGTGATTATATGTATGTACTCGTATCATATATGTATTTTATGTAGATTTGTCTATATTAATTAGTTTTTAGTAAGATGCACTATCCCGCATTATCTACATTTGATTTCCTCTACCCAAGGTTGCCTGGTAGAAATTGCTACCATAGCAATAAGGCCGCCTTCATTGTACTTTAATTTTTATTTAATTTGTTCTAATTCCTGTTGTTTTTGTTTTATGTGCAATAAAGAATATATCTATCTATCTATCTCGTATGTATTAACAGAGGTCGAAATACGAAAAATATTTTTCTTATCGACATCCCAGTTACAAGTCCAAAAATGCTGAACTGGTTTGCCGAGCCATTGAATAGTGAAGTATGTGGTTACTGGCCTGGCCACTGCCACTGGCATTAGCGGAGTCGCATCGGTTCCGGCATGAAGCGGGCCGAGGTCGCGCCATCAGATGGTAGACAGTACAGCCCAAGATACAGGAATCTATATTCTTAGTTTGGGTTGTAGTGTTGAACAATTTGTGCAATCCCATTTTAATGTTTGTCATAGTATTATAAGACTTTGTAACTCTTTTATCTTTTTATACCCAATAAAGATTATTATTATTACAGTAACACATCTTGACAACCCACTTGGTGAGAACTAGAGGAAGTATTTTTGTGTAAGGGCTCATGATTGTCTTCTTCTTAGCACTCGCTAACAATGACCCGAAGAACCCTGGTGTCAGAGTTTTCAAACCGCTTAGTAGCACAGCTATTAGGCCTCTGACATTAAGTGACTAACGACCACAATCAAAGACAGCGACCGGGACCGACGGCTTATGTACCCTCCGAAGCACGGAATCCTTATACTTTTCAGACAAAAAGGGGATTCAGCCTGAAATGTCCTAACTTAACTGGGGAAACCTCATAAAGTGATAAATTGTCAAATATCAACTTTGTATTCTCCCCTACGAATCGAACCTACTGCCTCCGGATCGTAAGCCCATGGCTCTAACCACTAGATCATAGAGGCAGTTATTTATTAGTAATTATATTAGAACGGCAATATTTTATTAAAAAATAACTTTTCATTGCGGTATTCTTCTTTTGGATTGGAGATCAACACGATGTCAATGCGTCTTACATTAACTACAACACACATACTTAACTTTACGCTCTACGCGCGCATACTGGCAGAGGGATACACCGACGTAGAGTTCCTCGCTACGCGCGCGTAGAGCGTAAGGTGACGCATGTGTGTTCTAGGCAATACAAAAAGCATTGACAGCGTGTTGAGCGCAATCTTGCGCGCAGTAAGTGACGCCTGTGTGTTGCTGCCCTAAAGGGTTAGGTACTCGTAATTGGTAGTAAGATATGAAAACACCACATTGTCTTGATCATAATAAATTATTATTTTAACGATTTGTTGCTTCTATGTGACATTTTATTTAAAAGCACCGAGAATCGTTTTACTTAGGTACTAAAATTATAAAACAAAGTCGCTTTTTCTGTCCCTATATCCCTATGTATGCATAAATCTTTAAAACTACGCAACGGATTTTGATGCGGTTTCTTTTAATGGATAGAGTGATTCAAGAAAAAGGTTTATATGTATAACACATGCATAATATAGTAGAGAAACACTGATAATTTCCGTGCGAAGCCGAGGCAGGTCGCTAGTTTAAAATAAATTAGGACGAAGAAAAAACTGGAATACAACAGTAATAAATCAATTAATACATATGTCAACGATGTCAATGGTTGCTTCATGAGTTTATGACAACAAATTGCATGCAAAATTGTTTTTTGTAGAATATGGTTTAGCTTCAGTCATGAGCTGTAGCGATTTCTATACGGTTTTCTTTAGTTTAATTTATAGTTTAGATTTGACTATGTGTATTACAGTCAAAATATGTAACCATTATCGTTATACGTTCTGTCAGTCTCAGTTACCTTACCAGTTGTATTTGAGGTCTATATAGTTGTTTTGTACATATATACAGGTTATTCATTCTACTGACAGCTTATATTAATACCTAGTTGTATGCAAAAAATGACATTCCAGTATGTAATTTTTGCCGTTCGTATGAAACACTGCATACAATCTTGTATCAAAGTAAAATGACATAATCAAAAGGACATACTTAAGTAGGCTTCGCTATAAATGCTCTAAATCGTTTACTCTAAACAGAATTGATGATTGGCTTTCGAAAAAAAATTGTAACAACGACCTTGGAACTTTTATGAAGAACTTTTTCTACTCTTGTCCCTTACACCATACGCTATTGGTAGCCGCGCTAAGTGACAGCAATTGTGCAATTCCTATCAATCGAAGCTGCGCGCGCACCGATTGGGAATTTTAGGCGGCACGGCCACGGCAACGGCAACGATACCGTGGAATAAAACTATATGCACGCTTTTCCACTTGACGATTCTCACCGGCATCGTTGCAGACGTGCCAAACTACATGTGTTTTGTATAGGTATGTATATCATCAGAGGAGACATCTGGGCAGGCTGGCTCGAAACTGAAAAGATTATTTCGGGGAATTATGTATCGATTTGCATAAAATTTTGTATATTTGCACACTTGAATTAGTGTAACAAAGTAACGAAATTTTATGAAAATCTGTAAATAATCTCCTGAAATAATCAAATTCATTTTAAGCGGCCTTGACCAGCCATCGCCATTGCTGACTGTACGAAGCATTGCGCATTTGTGGGTAGGCGAAGAGCGGAACTAGACGGACATTACATACATACATATAATCAAGCCTTTATCCCTAATGGGGTAGGCAGAGCGTAAACAACCTGAACAAAGGTCGTTCCGCCACGTCTGACAAAGTTTTGAGGGTTATTTAAGATAGATTTGTAGGTGTAATGCTGTAGTGACAGGTTGTCAACCTATTACCTAAATTGCAATACAAAAACCCGTGGATCCCTTAGCTGGTTTTTACAGCAAGCCCGGGAGGAAATACAGCTAGCACATTCTATGTTTTTCTCTCGTTCCCAGTTTAGCATGGAAGTAACGGACGATACTGTCGATGATAATACTGTCCAATGGAAAAACTGAGTCACGATATCATGACGATATCGTCATCGTACCGTTGCCGTGCCGTCTAGTGGAAAAACAGCCATTGGACCGATGAGCGTGACAGCTGGGGAATTAGCAGTGAACGTGTTAGGTCCTCGCGCTGGACACTATTTGAGGTCATGGTCGGTTAGCTTTGGCCGCAGTGAACGTGTTAAGGAGCTTTTAATTCAAAGCACTTGGGCTGCTTTTGTTGTCTGGAGAGATACCTAAAGCCTAAGCCTAAAGCTAAAAGGGAATCGGTTTTTTTTTTCATTAGGAGTTAAAATTATGGCAGTCATTTAATAAGGTAGGTAGGTACCTACTGCTCACCATTACAATACAAATATATGAAATATTATGTGTTACCTTTCATACTTGTTTGAAAATTGAAAATAGT
This sequence comes from Scrobipalpa costella, assembly GCA_949820665.1. NCBI lineage: Eukaryota > Metazoa > Arthropoda > Insecta > Lepidoptera > Gelechiidae > Scrobipalpa > Scrobipalpa costella. The sequence goes on from OX463295.1 coordinate 1,112,397, forward strand.
AAATTCGCCAACCGAAAAAACCGTAACCGTAAAATGACGTTTACGTTTTGACGTAAGTTGTGTACCTCTTGATGTCCAGTTCATTGAAGAGAAAATACTATATCAACTTCACTAACTGAATTTATTGGAGAACGCACACATGACACCATTGCGGGACAGTTTTGTAGAGCAAATATCAATAAAAGAAAGTAATAATTAGATGCACTCTAAGGAGTTGGCATTAATCAGTATTTACATACATACATACATATAATCACGCCTTTATCCCTTATGGGGTAGGCAGAGCGTAAACGACCTAAACAAAGGTCGTTCCGCCACGTCTGACAAAGTTTTGAGGGTTATTCAAGATGGATTTGTATTTTGTACGTATATTGCTGTAGTGACAGGTTGTCAAATCATCGCCTAAATTGCAATATAGGTACTGAAACCCTCAGATCCCTTAGCTGGTTTTTACAGCATGCCCGGGAGGAAATGCAGCTGGCACATTCTATGTTTTTCTCTCGCTCCCAGTCCAGCATGGAAGAAATCAGTATTTATGTTGGTAATAATATGCCAACATAAGTGACGTTTGGTATAGTGTATGCATGACACATCACAGTATCGGTAATCACGGTATCGAGGCGGCGGCGGCGGCGAACAGATTTTGTATGGAAATTCACATCAGCGCGACAACAGGAGACGTGAAGCTGCGCTGTGCTGACGTAAATTTCCATACAAAATATGTACGCCGCCGCTGCCTCCTCGATACCGCCTTGTCTCTTCCAGTAACGTCAACTTCAATTTTAAGTGATTTCGTATGCTATGCCATGCTCCTTAAAATAATTAAAAAATCACGATCACACTCAAACCCATGCACAGCTACTACTAGGATTTCCTGTATCGGGGTGCCAAAAACAACTACAAAGAACGCCCAGACCCAGAAACAGATATTTGAACTCATCATTCGAATGTCTGCCCCTACCGGGAAACGAACCAGGGGCCTTCTGCTTAGCAGGCAGATATGCTGCCAACTAGGCTGTGCAGGTCGTCACAAAAAGAATACCAGGTACCGGTACTGGGTTCGATTCTAGATTTGCCGGCTAAGACTAAAATGAAAATCTATTTGTCCTTTTCAGACTAAAACCATTGGAAAAGGACAGGAGATCTATTCTCTCTGGTTTTGGATTTATAGGTAGTGGTGGTGGTTTTATGCGTTATCTGTCATTATTACCCGCCGTCATATGATATGGCAGATAAGAACGGGGAAACGTGCAAAAGCGCGTCGAAATGTAGCGGAAAAAGTGTAAAACCATAGAGTATAAATCGCCAGTCCTGTTTCAATTTTATTATTTTGAAAGTGACAGAGAGATTTTAATTTTAGTTTAAGCCGGTGGTATCTAAAATGAAGCCCATTGATTAATCTTTCTAGTCACTTACCGTAGTTACAGCTTGCGGTGCACTGCCAGACTTCGTCTCTTTCGCACTCACGACGCTGTTATTCGGTCTCTATCACATTTTTCGTTTCTCGTTCGTAGCACCACTGAATTTTAGGTTATGAGGAAACCTGCAACAAAGGCTGCTGTTAAGAGATTATAGGCATCGAAAAGGTAAAGAATATGCCTATATTACATGGTATGTAAATTGTTAGCAATTTTATGTTGTCGCCAGCTTTCAAAGTGTCAAAATAATAGTGAATTTGAAGTCAAAATTCCCAGCTAGCGCTTAGCAACACTGACTATCAAATCGGGTGTAAGGGCGTCCCGCAAACCGATACGGGCTGCTCAGTCAACGAAACTGAACAACTTTCTTAAGTTAAGTACATGAAAAAAAATACATTCCCACACAAAAATACCACCTCGATCAGACAATTTGTAAAAAAAAAACTTAAAAAAATTAACTTCCTGAAATAAGTCTCGGTGACAGTTGTACAGTTTCGTTGACTGAGCAGCCCCTATCAGTTTGCGGGACGCTGTCCCTTACACCCGGTATAGACTGGTACCATGTCTGAATATCACATTTCAAAAGCTATCTTTGAAATGACCGATTCTTTCCTTATTAATATAATACCCAAGTATAAACCATTCCGGAATTGAACACGCACTTCGCCAAATATTCGGTAGTCCTTTATGAATTAACTAGGTATTGCTGTTTAGCAATATTTTACTGCACTTCTAAGCGCCGTTCTATCTCTAAAAACCATCAAAACATACCTACAAATCATAAACTGCAGCCGCAAACAGCTGCACTTCAAACATTCTACAAACATAGTTAAAAAAAACCCTGCCTGGCGCTTAAAGTTGCGCAACTCAAACTCAAATAGATATGTGGATATTACGAAGTTATTAAGGATAATTATGGTGAAAATTAATATGTGGCGCACGCGTTTGATCTATTTTCCGACGACGAAGCTGAGCCCATGGTCCAGTTTAGATAAAGCTGTGACATTTTAGACTGGTATTTATAAAGCGATCTCAAGACTGAGAGCGATATTAAGTATGGATGTGATAGGCTACATTGTATTGAAATTACATTTCTGATACAAACTCAAACTAGCTGTGAGTGTTAATTGCTGTTTATCAATACAGGCCTTAGATACGCGACGAAGATTTTGGTAGTGCAGCAATGGAACAGCTGTAAGCTCTTTGAATCCACCACTTTACAGAGAGCTCTGACACGTGAAGAGGTGTGCCTTAGCAGACAACTGCAACAGACAACTCGCGGCTCTTACAACACTAGCTGTATAACTAAGTGACACTCTATTTTTATGCCCCGTCGCGAAACGTGGCCATCTTCCGCTAGCCGAGCGGCTTCCGGCGCGCGCGACGTTTTTCTTTCTCCGAGGAATTTTAACTAGGGCTAGTGTTGATTTTGAAATGGAAATTTGGATAAAAATACTGACGCCTCGGACGCCGACGTATGCGATCGAGAAATTTGAAACTAAAAATGACTAGGAAGCTTGATGGTTTCAAATTGAAACTTTATTTCAGAACCACTGAATCATGCAGCATTTTCCATGCTGGACTGGGAGCAAAAGCAAAACATAGAATGTGCCAGCTGCATTTCCTCCCGCGTATGCTGTAAAAACCGGCTAAAGTATCCGAGGGTTTCTGTATAGTGTATTTTAGGCGATGGACTGACAACCTGTTACTTCAGCGATATGCCTTTGTAGGCATATATATAAATATAATCACGTGGCGGAACGACTTTTGTTTAGGTCGTTTACGCTCTGACTGACCCCATTAGGGATGAAGGCGTGATTATATGTATGTATGTACTGAATCATGTTAATGATGATAACAACCGATACGCCGCCAAATAATTCGAAATGTCTAAAAAGTTTATAACCTGGCTTTTGAGTATATTGACTTTATTCTAGTAATGTGTCCAATAACAGCTTCAAACAAAGGACTGCACCTTTATGGAGGGAACCATACTTGTAACATCAGTATGCAAAAAACGTAACGCCACTTCACACTAGGACGTAGCTGCGGCGAAGCGGCGCGGCGCGACAAATCCTTTCTATAAAAATGTATGAGATGTACCGCACTGAAGCGGCACTGAAGCGGCACTGAAGCTGCATCGGAGCCGCACGGCGCTTTACGGCGCGGCAATGTCTGTTCATACATTTTGACAGATTTTATCGCGCAGTGTCGCGCCGCTGCAGTGCCGTGCCGCGCCGGTCTGCTGCACCTACATCATAGTGCGGTCTAACCCTAAGTATTCCGACGTGACGCAGGCGCAGTAAATAATGTTCTACTGAGCTTTACGTTATCCTACATGGATCTTGAAATATCTTGGAATTATTGTCTCTTTACAAAAGCATGGAATATTCCATACATACCTACATACATATAATCACGCCTTTATCCCTAATGTGGTAGGAAGAGCGTAAACGACCTGAACAAAGATCTTTCCGCCACGTCTGACAAAGTTATGAGGGTTATTTAAGTAGATTTGTAGGTATATTGCTGTAGTGACAGGTTGTCAGCCTACCGCCTAAATTGCAATATACAGAAACCCTCAGATCCCTTTGCTGGTTTCTACAGCATGCCCAGGAGGAAATGCAGCTGTCACATTCTATGTTTTCTCTCGCTCCTAGTCCAGCATGGAAGTGGAATATTTCATCTGATTATTTTCCCGGGAATAATGTAGAAACCAGTAGACAGAGTCAGGGGTTTAGTTGCAGTGCAATTAAGGTGGATAAATTGCACTTGGGAACGGCCTAATTCTTTCTGAATGAAATGATCATCAATAAGTAGTCAGGCTTGGCGAAAACACCTTATCTTTTACTAGGCTATTTGTTTACGCTGCGCTCTGGCTACTACATAAGGAATCAATTCGTGACTTTGGCCGTATAAAGTTACAGTCACAAAAAACTAAGATTAAAAGGCTTGTTTAGACTATGAATCAGACTGAATATGGCTCGTATTTATAAAGCGATCTCAAAATTGAGAGGGATATATTAAGTATTGATGTGACAGGCTACATTGTACTATTGAAATGACATTAAGGCTATTGAAATGACATTTCTGATACGAATTCAAACTAGCTGTCAGTTAAGTGCTGTTTATCAATACGGGCCTATGTCTCTCTAAGAACATAGGTCGAAATATAAAATTATTACACCCCCAGATTAGAAGGTGTTAGCTGGTTTTGAGTCATTTTGTATGATGATTTGCAAATTCTTTCCTGAACCTCTTTGCTGTAAGATGTGACATTGACTTTGACGTGACATTATTATACAATAGACGATCGGATTAGATTGACAATATATTCAGAATGTGTTCTGTTCTTTAGTTTGCTTCGGAAGGCACGTTAAGCCGTTGGTCCCGGTTAATATCGTTTAATACCGTAGATATTAGTCGTTAAGCCATTTCAGAGGCCATTGGCGGCTTGAAAACTCTGACCTAATCTAGGATTGCGTCTGGTTTCCCTTCTGGGTTGCAGAGGTAAGATGGCAGTCGCTCTGTGTAAAAACCAGTACTTTCGTTCAATCCCCTAGATTAGGTAGCCGACCCCGTAACATACGGGATAAGGCTAGGGAGATGATGTGTTCTGTTCTTTAGTTCTTCTTCTTTGGCAGTTTCATGCGCACCAAATTTTATATTTTCATGTTTCGACCTAAAGTATTTCCAACTCAGTTTCAAACAAAGTTTTATGTCTTTAATCGAAGATCATGTTTCTAAAATAAGTTTAAGCTATTAGATATGACAATATAATTAAATATTAGTTTTAGTAATTTAACTAATTTGCCAACACGTATTTAATACAAATACAAAATACAAATACATTTATTATCCACATTTACAAACAGAAACTAGTTACAATTAATTTATTTTTGAAATGTGTTTTTGAATTAAAAGACATAAAACATTGTTTACTTTTATTCTAAAACTGATTTGGAAATACTACTGGAGCCTGAAAATAGGCTGCCACTCAATTTTAAAAATAAGTCAAATATGGAATGGAATACTTCCATGCTGGACTGGGAGCGAGAGAAAAACATAGAATGTGCTAGCTGCATTTCCTCCCAGGCATGCTGTAAAAACCAGCTAAAGGATCTAAAGGTTTCTGCATATTTCAAATTAAGCGATAGGCTGACAACCTGTCACTACAGCAATATACTAATAAATCTATCTTAAACAACCCTCAAAACTGTCAGACGTGGCGGAACGACCTTTGTTTAGGTAGTTTACACTCTGCCTACCCCATTAGGGATAAAAGCGTGATTATATGTATGCAAAAATTTCAGCCATTGCTACTATTCTTACAGTACTTACTACAGGGAAGGATTCAAATTTATGGTCTAAACAAGCCCATGTTCTTTAGTGAATAAAATTCGTCGTCGTAAGGTCGTTGTATATCAGTTATACAACATACAACGTTCGGAGGCTTAACCGCGCGCCAGCGCGACTCGGCGGCGATCAAGGCCTCATGCCTCCCGTTTTGGTGCGCCTGACCTTCTAGTCGCACCTACGGATTTCCAGTTTAGTGTTCCGACTGATCGGAGCAAGATACGAAGGGAGTCCACTGGTAGTAACGATATATGTAAGTAGATTGGTCGTTTCCGTATCTATATTTCATAATATTCTATTCTTTCTGACGATTTTATTATACCTTATGTACTATTTCTGACGCTAAATATTATGATTTCTTCCATGCTGGACTGGGAGAGATAGAAAAACATAGAATGTTCCAGCTGCCCTTCCTCCCGGGCATGCTGTTGAAGGCAGCAAAAGGGACTCGAGTGTTACAGTGTATTATAATTTAGGCGATGGGCTGACAACCTGTCACTATAGCAATACATATTACAATCTAACCTTGCCCTCAATTTTTGTCAGACGTGGCGAAAGCGTTTTTAACGAGGCGTTGAACGCTCTGCCTACCCCGTAAGGGATAAAGGCATGATTAATTGTATGTATTTATATTTCTATAGTAATGGGTTGTCAGCCCGTAGCCAATTACAATACACTGTAACCCTCAAATCGATTTGCTGACTTCTACACTATGCCCGGGAGGAGAAGGAGATTGTCTATAGTCAGTCCAGCATTGAATCACGGACTTTCAGAGTGGAGTCCATTAGTCGACTTCACATTCAATTCCTTCGTGTGTGTAAGTCTCCTCGCGATGTTTTCTTTCACCAGCTAAGGGATCCGAGGGTTTCAGTATATTGCAATTTAGGCGATGGGCTTATCACTACAGCAATATACCTACAAATCTATCTGATATAACCCTCTAAACTTTATCAGACGTGGCGGAACGATTTTTGTTTAGATCTTTTACGGTCTGCCTACCCCATTTGGAAAAAAGGCGTGACTATATGCATGAATGTTTTCTTTGACTGTAAAAGCGCCTAATAAAAGTGCTTACCTGCACACGAAATTTGGAAACAGAAAAACACATTGGTACGTGTTGGGACTCGAACTATGACCTCCTGCATAGGAGGCAGCGGCTTTATCTTCCACACTATCATCGGACTTGTTTAAGGTTCGTATTTATAAAGCGATCATCTCCCTAGCCTTATCCCGTATCTCACGGGGTCGGCTTCCTAATCTAGAGGATTGAACGAGGATACTTGTTTTTACACAGAGCGACTGCCATCTGACCTCCGCAACCTAAAAGGGAAACTAGACCCAATCCTAGATTAGGTCAGAGTGTTCAAGCCGCCAAAGCTTAGCACTGGCCTCTGATATGGCTTAACGACTAATTCTTCTTCTTCTGTCGAGTGGGTAACGAGTCTATGGACCCGATGAACCCTGGTATCAGAGTTTTTAAACCGCCTAGTAGCACAACTATCAGGCCTCTGACATGGTTTAAGTGACGACCACTATCAAAGACAGCGACCGGGACCGACGGCTTAACGTGCCCTCCGAAGCACGAAATCTTTTTCTTTTCGGACAATCAGGTGATTCAGCCTGCAATGTCCTAACCAAACTGGGGAAAAATTCACAATGTGATAAATTCTCAAATATCAACTTTGTGTTTCCCCCCTGGGAATCGAACCCAGGACCTTCGGATCGGGAGTCCATGGCACTAGCCACTAGACCACGGAGGCAGTTCGAACGACTAATATCCACGGTATTAAACAATATTAACCGGGACCAACGGCTTAACGTGCCTTCCGAAGCACGGAAAAGCACCGAATAAACGTACATATGAAATTCTAAAACCGAAAAACACATTGGTACGTGTTGGGATTCGAACCACGACCTCCCGCTCAGGAGGCAGCGGCCCTATCCACTACACCATTGAGCTCTTATCTCTGAGAGCGATATTAAGTATGAGTTTGACACGCCATTTCTACTGAAATGACATTTTCATTGATACGAACTCTAACTCGCTGTCACTCTCAATTGCTGTTTACAAATACAGGCCTTAGTCTAAAATAACGTAACAATACGGCGTGTAAGAGACAGCGTCCTACAAACTGGTGGAGGTTGCTCAGTCAACGAAACTGAACAACTATCAGCAGGATATTTTTTTAGGAAGTGGAAAAAATAGCTTTTCAGTACAAATTGACTGATTGTGGTGGTGATTTTGTATGGGAAAGTCAATTTAATTGTTTTCTTTCATCTCCTGAATTTCGTTGTGAACTTTGTTCAGTTTCGTTGACAGAGTAACCCCTATCAGTTTGCGGGACGCTGTCCCTTACACCCGGTATATCCATGTTCTATTACTCTTTAAAAAGATATCCAATCGCTATTCTCTCTAAGGTATCTCTTTAGAATTCTTTACTTTAAAGGCTAGGGCCATCAATATTGTCTCCATAATAATTAAGTTTTCTTCCATGCTGGACTGGGAGAGATAGAAAAACATAGAATGTTCCAGCTGCTCTTCCTCCCGGGCATGCTGTTGAAGTCAGCAAAAGAGACTCGAGGGTTACAGTGTATTGTAATTTAGGCGATGGGCTGACAACCTGTCACTAAAGCAATACATATTACAATCTAAAATTGTCCTCAATTTTTGTCAGACGTGGCGAAAGCGCCTTTTACGAGGCGTTAAACGCTCTGCCTACCCCGTAAGGGATAAAGGCGTGATTTATGTATGTATGTATAATTAAGTGGGTTTTTATCTGAGGCTAAAGCACCATCCTCATATGTAAAAACATCCGATGCATAATTCACCAGGCCCTTATATCGAGATCAGAGATCACCATATACACTATACAGGGTGTTAGTTTGCTAGAGTGTAATAGCTTTGGTGGTGTTTTACATACATACATACATATAATCACTCCTTTATCCCTAATGGGGTAGGCAGAGCGTAAATGTTCTAAACCAAGTTTTGCGGGTTATTTTAGATAGATTTGTAGGTATATTGCTATGGAGACAGGATGTCAGCCCATCGTCGATATTGCAGTTTACTAAAACCCTCGGATCCCTTAGTTGATATTTACAGCATGCGCGGGAGGAAATGCAGCTGGCACATTCTATGTTTTTCTTTCGCTCCCAGTCCAGCATTGAAGAAATGGTGGTGTTTTGGTATCTATAAATACAAACCAGCCAAGTGTGAGTCGGACTCGCGCACGAAGGGTCCCGTACCATTATGTACACAATATTGGACACTATATTTAACCATCTGTTACCAATTACCGTTATTTATATAAAAAATAAACGGACAAAGAAGTCACGTTTTTGTTCGAGAGCCCCTCATTAAATATTTATTTTATTTTCATGAAATTAATAATTATCAAATTAATTATACAATTTAATGTTCTGTGAATATTTCAAGCGTTTACCTGTTGCCGTTTTTAATACCGAGCAAGAAATGGCAAATCTCGACTATTCTATGGGAGCCCCCCTGAAATATTTATTTCATTCTATGTTTAGTATTTCTTATTATAGCACGAATAAAAATGCATCATCTTTGAAAATATTAACTGTCTAGGTATCACGGTTCATGAGTTACAGCCTGCACAAACAGACAGAAAATCACGTATCTTATATTCCGGGAGCCCCCCTCAAATATTTATTTTCTTTTGTTTTAAGAATTTGTTGTTATAGCGGCAACAGGAATGCCTAATCTGCGAAAATTGAAACTCTCTGGCTGTCACGGTTCATGAGACACAGTCTGGTGACAGACGGATGGACAGACAGACATACAGACGGACAAACAGCGAAGTCTCAGTAATAGGGTCCTGTATATCCCTTTTGGGAACGGAACACTAAAAACTTTTAAAATTACTCTACAATTACTCAAAATTACTTTGCCGTACAAAATTACAAGGGAAAGTATTTTTTTATTATTACTTCGAGTAGGAATTTTTAATATATTTTATATGTAATCTCCTTTGTACTACTACAGATACTAAAACATCCTCTGTTTCATAGCACACACAAAATTAAATTAACACCCTGTTTACTATACGTATAGTGGTCGGATGGTTGGGTCGGTAAGTGCGCGGAACGGGTTCCGTGACCGGGTTCCGGCGGGATGTCACCGGGCCTGTTGAACCCGGTCACCGGTCAAACGCTCAGGTGCTTGACATTGAGTTTCTAATTTTTGGGAAAATCGACTCGGCCGTGAGAACATCGGCATTTTATTCGCTCCGTCGGCATTAAACTCAACATCTTCTTCTTTCAAACAAAACATTTACTTCCAAGCTGGACTGGGAGCGAGAGAAAAACATAGAATGTGCCAGCTGCATTTCCTCCCGGGCATGCTGTAAGAACCAGCTAAGGGATCTGAGGGTTTCAGTATATTGCAATTTAGGCGATGGGCTGACAACCTGTCACTACAGCGATATCCTTACAAATCCATCTTGAATAACCCTCAAAACTTTGTCAGACGTGGCGAAACTACCTTTGTTTAGGTCGTTTACGCTCTGCCTACCCCATTAGGGATAAAGGCGTGATTATATGTATGTATGTATGTATGTATCTTCTTCTTCTTATCTATATATAGTGGTTTCTTGAGTCGGTGAACGACCAGATAGACCTACTTAGTGACAGATTTTTCAAACAGCCTCTTAGTACCAGCTAATACGCCTCTGACATAGTTTGTGTAACGACGACTATCAAAGACAGTGACCGGGATCGACGACTTAACAAGCCCTGCGAAGCACGGAATCTTTTTCTTACAGACAATAAGGTGATTTAATCTGCATTTTCCTAACCAAACCAAACTGGAGAAAATCTCAAAAAGTGATCAATTGACAAAATATCCACTTTGTTTTTCCCATGTGGGAATCAGGACACCGCTTCTACGATTTTTTAAAATTACGACGACGACGACGATATTTTTTTTCATGCGTCTATTTAAAACGGATTCAAAAAGGAGAATATGATTGTATCAATGTGATGCTCTATCAAAAGCAACTAGAAAATAGTTTTTAAAGAATTACGTGTGGTACAATAGTACATAATTTGAAAGATAAAACCAATAATTTACGTAGGTAGGTATAACATGGAGAATTTGAAATAGTTATAAAAATATCCTTGAAATACCTATAAGATTGTCATGTATTGCATACAATTATGAGAAATTATGTATTTAATCGATTTTTTATGAAGCAAATATTGAATTTCTATATCATTAATTTATTATAAATGTTACGCTCTAGTCAACTCTAAAATCGAATGACGGTTAATCCATAATCTTTATAAACTTAAAAGGTCATCCACAAAAAGACTCGTGTTTTTGTGACAAACATGGAATTCCCCACAGCTGTTTCTTTTTTCAACAGCTAACTATATAAAATATATTTAATATATCATTTAAATTAATTTAAAACCTAGCAAAGCGATGATAATTCTTTTTAATAATAAGCTACCTGAAACTAGCTCCCGTAGAAGATTCCAAACACGCTGATAATCAGCCGATAAAACAAAACAACAACGATAATCGAATCATAGCGAGATAGCTCTACCTTTCCAATTATTGTGTTTAGATTATCACAAAATTCGATACCATTGTGATTATGACTAGACTAATATTAATCGTAAATTGGTTAACTAAGATAATATTTAAACATTAGCTTGATCACAATAATGTTGCGAATTTTGCAATATAAATAAATTATGCATCTCGCAGAAGCCTTAATTTACTGAAACGCAAGCGATATTAGCCACAAAACAAATTCGCAACGGCGGTTATGTTCAAAATTCACGAGGTGCGCCCGCGCAGATCCGTTTACCTTATATAAATAAAATAAGTAATAAAAAAACTGACGCACTTAAACCAGTGTTTGTCTTTGGAATGTTCAATTTGAAACTTGCAACTGTCAAACTCGTAGCACTGTCACACGCGGTCGTTGTTCGCGCGAGTCGTGCGCGCGCTGGCGGCGTCAGCTACGCACTGGCCGCGCTCAGCGTCCTTCGACTTTCACTAATGATAATACAGCATAACGCGGCTGGTGCGAGAAGCTCGTGAGGTTCAGCCACCGACGTGCTGGTGTAGTGCCTCCGCCCTCGGACGGGTTACCACTACCGCAAACACGCTGTCAAACGCTTGTCTTTAGTCCTTTTGTACAGGGCGCGGTTGCCTTGCATAATCTTCTTGTTTACCTGCGCTAATTGTTTCTAAGCATTAGCATTTTCTCAAGTTGTTTACATCAAACATAGCAATTTGTTTTCCTAATATGTCTCTCGCCATTAAATCACGTGTACGTGTTGGGCTTTCCGCTTTGCCTCGATTGGCTGATTTATTATATTTCCTCAGGGCTTTTGGTTTGGATTTGTTACAGCTGTGTATACAATGCCTGAAAATTAAATAACTGATAAACAAAAGACACCTTGACCCCAGAAACATGTTAATACAATCCTAGCTTCAGTTTGGTACTTTTAAACTGGGCACTGCACTGTGTTTAAGAGGAGTAAAATTAATAACATAGGAAGGTGAATACAAAAAGGCTATGTCATTTAGTGCCATTGCCCATTTTGGAGCGGAAAAATACGGAGACGAAAATAATTGTGTGAAAGGTCAAGGTATGGAGTGCCCCCCTACCCCTTACTCGCTGGTTTCTGGCAGCGGTCGCCCGAGGAAACCCTTGCTTTTCCCTAAAACGGATAATGTCATGAACAAGGCAGAACAGCTAGTGTCTTTACAAGCTACGACACGAACTATTTATTTTATTTCAACATTATAATAATATCCTAACAAACAGCAATTGGGTATGGCTATGGCTACCCAACCACCATTAAACAACAACAGGTTTTCTTCGGAACATCTTCTTTTACAATGCTTCTATTATGAACTAGCCATTGAAGATTTTGGAAGTTGGGTCTGGAATAAAATGAAAAATTCTCGCGACCACTGATGAAACCTATGCCAATCGACAGATAATATATATGCAATATAAAACACATGCCATATAGTGAGTGAATTCCTCTCCACACATGTTCAAGTAATGAATTTCCACAACCAGATGTTATATATTTTATTGACCCTTGGTTTATACCTGCGTCTTTGTAACTAACTAACAACATGCCCCTCAAAATAAAAAAAATAATGAATACACAAAATATGTAATAATAGACATTTATTTCAGATTTCACAATGCATAAATTTTGCTATTACAATTATAATAGATTTTCAATCTTTATACAACTTTAATAAATATGACATCGATTTAATTTTTGTTATTACAGTATAAAAATAAAAGTATAGACAAATTATTACATAATCAAGTTTAGTTACCATCATAGATTTTCTAATAACGGTAATTTTTAAGAATCTGCGCAAACATAATTAAAGGTTTCTTTATGCAATCTATATTGAGCAGATAAATTTGTAACTTGAGGATATTTAATTAAATCGATAGAAAGATCACGATCGGGATCGCATACAGTAAACGCACTTCAAAAATTTAAAGGTGAATGTTCTTAAAGCGTAAATATAAGGCTAAGGACGTGATATTGTTATTAAATGAGTTGATATTTGACATTTATTAATCTTTTATTTCAACACGATCAGTAAGAACACATAGGAAGAACATCAAGTACACAATTTGACATAGTATCTGTTTACACAAGGTGCATCATTACATCAAAGTTATAATATAATAGTTATACGTAGTTTTAATTTATATTTTCTTTCCAGGTCGCACTTTGATCTTTTCTGGATAACGAGGATCACCATTGCCTCTCACCACGTATACTACTTCAGAACCGTCATCAGCGGAATTCTGGACCTCATCAGCAGCAATTACGAAGTCAGGGTTGTTAAGACCATTATCAGCAAAAAATTCGCTTGAAACTGTTGTATGTTGGCGATTGCTCTGTGCACCAGGGAATGAGAATCCTCCAGCAGGAAACTTTAGATCCATTCCACCTCTGACGTTATTGAAATCATTCTGAACGTTTTGGATCGCATCCTCAGGTTTTGGAAATACCCATTTCGAATTTTTGTTATTATTGTTATCATCAGTGAAAACTTCTGGTTTGTTTTGAATGCGCCCTTGAGTATTGTTATCTTCAATTTCGTTTACGTTCGTTTGAAAATTCACTGCGTTGAAGTTAAATCTTCTATTGTGAGGATATGCAGGACCGTAAATGGAAGCAGTCGGTTGGTTAGAGTTAACTTGTCCAGCGTAGGGATTGAAATACTGATTATTGGTTCCAGTTGGTATTTGGGTCTGGTACGTACCATATAAGTTGGGTGTCGGCTGTAAGTACGCCTGTCCTAAACCGTACTGTTGAGGAGCATAAGTATTAGATTGCTGGGACCCGTAATAATAAGGATAAAATTGTGCAAGTTTCTGTCCAATTACTCCTTGAGGCTGATACAAGCCGTACGGGTTAGTCGGATGTGGCTGAGGCTGCATCCCTAGCTGCAGTAGATGGTTGTGGAACTGTGTGGGTGTATACTGGGGCTGGTCGTTCCCTCTGAAGAAGCGAAAGATGCCTCCCTGGTGATTGTTGAGGTAGTGAATGCGCTGCTCCGGGTCGTCAGGGCAGGCTGGGTAGCGCTGCTGACAAGCTGACACGTTGCGTGCCGCCGCGCCGTGCCGCATCGCCACCGACATCAAGCCCACAGCGTTGGCCAAAGGTAGCGTGTTTAATCCAGCGGTTGTTTTCAGCAATCTGGAAGGAAGAAACGTGTTTAAATAAGTATATTGTCTTGGTTATGGTCGATGACACTGATAAACAATATTATAATACTTGTGATCTTACGGTGTGTACTGAAACAATCTGAGCACCGTCTGCATCAATGTGGAGTTGTGTATCTGTTCACTGGTCGGTATAATACATACATACATATAATCACGCCTTCATCCCCAATGGGGTACGCAGAGCGTAAACGATCTAAACAAAGGTCGTTCCGCCACGTCTGACAAAGTTTTTAGGGATATTTGAGATAGATTTGTAGGAATATTGCTGTAGTGACAAATTTACAGCCCATTGTCTAAATTACAACATACTGAAACCCTGCGATCCCTTTGCTGGTTTTTACAGCATGCCTGGGAGGAAATGCAGATGGCACATTCTATGTTTTTCTCTCCAGAATATACTTTATAATATACTTGTGATCTTACGGTATGTACTGGAATATCTTGAACATCGTCTGCATCATTGTGGACTTTTGTATCTGGTCACTGGTGGCCGCCTGCTCACACAGCATCCGTCTCACGCAGCGTGCAGAGTCGTTCTCCACGATAGAGTTCAGAGCGTCGCTGACCACCCGCAGCGGGCCAAACATTTCTGCAAACAAAAAAGACAATATTTTAACTATCATTACTAAGGCCCGTCAGTCGAATCAGATCTCGAGATTGACAGCTAGTTTAAGTTCGTATCAGAAATGTCATTTCAGTACATTATGACCTGTCAAATCCATACTTATCACTGCTATGTGCCTAAAACATCATCATCTCCCTAGCCTTATCCCGTATTTCACGGGGTCGGCTTCCTAATCTAGGGGATTGAACGAGGGTAGTGGTTTTTACACAGAGCGACCTGCTTTGTGCCTAAAACATGGCGGCGAAATATATTAAAGTTTTCCAAAAAAAATTTTTTTGCACTCACAGAGCTATTTTATTTCTAACAATATTAGAAATAACAAATCAAAATATTGATGCCTTCAGCGGGCAAATTTTAGCATACAATATTAACACCATGATCAGACAATTTGTACGGAAAACCAAATATATATTTTTTCACTTCCTGAAAAAAGAACCTGGTAATAGCTGTTCAGTTCCATTGACTGAGAAGCCCCTATCAGTTTGCGGGACGCTGTCCCTTACAACCCGTATATCTACAAATGAGACACAATTCCATGGGTATAACAGCTGCTATGACATTTCTTTTATAAAATGTTAGATGTTTATTGTTTATGTTTGTCATCTCAACACTGAACATGATTGTACTTTATCTATAACTTCAACTTACCAGTCAGATGCGGTCTGGCTGCTATTTCTTCAGGAGTTATTGGTTGTCCACCTGGTCCGATATTCGGGTTTCTGATTCCATCTGTATTTCTTCTGAACTTGCGTCCATGTTTCATTTTTCTACTCTTTTGGAGTGGACTTTGGTTTGAAATAGGCCCGTTGCCGTTACGGTTAGTATTATCTTGGTAAGAAACCATGTTTTGAAATGTAGGGGCTGGGTTCTGATGGTTCGAGGGGACGTCATCGTTGAATGTAGGAGGACGATTATCTCCTGCATTAGTGCCAAGTTGACCGTGGTTAACGAGTTGCCCTTGGTTGATAGGTTGCCCGTGGTTGACAAGCTGTCCATAGTTGACAAGTTGATCTTGGGTGATGGGCTGCTCGTGTTTGACGAGCTGTCCATAGTAAACGAGTTGTCCGTGGTTTACGAATTGTCCGGGGTTGACGAGTTGTCCGGGGCTGACGAGTTGCCCGGAGTTGACGAGTTGTCCGTGATTGACGAGTTGTCCGTGGTTGACAAATTGCCCTGTGTTGACGAGATGTCCGTGGTTGACTAGTAGTCCGGGGTTGACGAGTTGTCCGTGGTTGACGAATTGGCCGTGGTTGATGAGTTGTCCGGAGTTGACGAGTTGTGCCTGGTTAGACGGGCCCTCGAACCTGACGAGTCCGTTACCCGCCTGTCTGCTTGATGCAGTGGCATTGGGCTGTATTTCATTGCTGTAAAATAATAATGGTATTATTACAGTGTGTTGAGATAGTTCACAGATTAAAAAACCTCGATGACTTTGATCCAATACAATGAATAAAAGTATGTCAACTAAGGGTCAATTCACAGCGGGAAGGGGCGCGACGCGACGCGACTCCAAACTGCTTGACGAAGCGTCTCTTTGTACTATGGAGTGACAGGCTGCAACGCACCACACCGCGCGAAATTTTTGAGTTCTGTCATGAAATTTCTATCTTTTTGCATAGTAAATATAGCGTAGAATTTGTGACAAGTGCCTTTTCTGCCCGAGTTTTTTAGGTGCTTTGGTTAAAAACCCGGATATTACCCATTCCAATCCACCCAAACCACCCACTAACTAGGTGAAAACTCAACATTGTTATTAATTCGTTCTTGTTTAAATAATCATGAGAAATTAAATTGATAAGGTACCTACCTAAAGCAAAACATCTCAGGTCATATGAAGATCCATCTTCTAATTCTCAATTAATTTAAAATTAAAATCTTACTGAGTGAGTGTGTGATTGACATATCAACGCACGGCCCAAACTGGATCTAGAGATGCCAAATTTGGCACGTAGGTTCCTTATGAGGTTTAGAGGAGCGCTAAGAAAGATTTTTTTCAGATTTCACCCCCAAATAGGTTATAAAAGGGATGGAAATTTGTATGAAAATCCGTGAACTTTGAAGTTAGTATCTTCAAATTATGAGTTTAAGCTAATGGTTTAAAAGAAATGAACACGTGTATCAGTAATTTATATAATTCCACCCTCAAAGGGGTAAAAAGGGGGGATGAAGTTGCGTAAGATTAGTTGTTTGACCAGAACCTAAAATTTTGCAAATATATACTTAACTTAGTCTGAACACTGAATAAACGAAGAATTTGAGGGACTAAAGGGGTTCACCCCTAGAGATGAAAAAATACGTAATTTTAACAAATACGCCGGTAAAATACGGGAACTTTACGGTCATTTATATAGATTATGGTTAAAATACTGGTGGAACTTTTATGAAATGAAAACTCGATTAATAAGAGAAAATTTTTAAAAGTCTGGAAAAATATTCAGTTTTGTGAATAATTGTTCTGTTTTGAGAAAAGTTGTTCAATTTTTGAATAATTGTTTAAATTTGGGAAAAGTTTTGTAAAAAGTCGTTCAGTTTTGGGAAAATTTGTTCGGTTATTAGAAGAGTTATTCAGTTTTAAAAAACAATCAGTTTTAAGTTAAAATGTTCAGATTTGTGTAAATTGTTCACTTTAAACTTGTTCCGTTTTGAGAAAAAAAATATCTGTTTTGAGAAAAGTTGTTAAGTTTTGAGACAGTGGTTTAGTTTAAGAAATGTTGTTCAGTTTTGAGAAAAACGGTTCAGTTTTGAGAAAAGTGGTTCAGTTTTGAGAAAAATGGTTCAGTTTGAGAAAAGTGGTTCAGATTTAAGTGCAGTTGTTCAGTTTTGAGAAAAGTTCTTCAGTTTTCAGAAAAGTTGTTCAGTTTTCAGAAAAGTTGTTCAGTTTTGAGAAAAGTGATTCAGTTTCGTGATTTTTTTTTCAGATTGACACAAGTTGTTTAGTTTTAAGTGCAGTTGTTCAGTTTTGAGAAAAGTTGTTTAGTTTGAAAAATGTTGTTCAGTTTCGAGAAAAGTTGTTAAGTTTTGAGAGAAGTTTTTAATTTGTGACAAGTTGTTAAGTTTAGAAAGTAGAACGAACGAACGTCTTCATTCATTTACAACGATGAGCAACCTTCTCTTTCAAAGGGCAGATGTGCAATATTTATGGCCGTACTGTATGAGTATATATAAGTATTGTTTGCAATTATACATAACTAGGTATTAAAACACTCATGTGATGCTATTAAGTAACTTCCACTCATGTTTTAATACCCCTTATTACGCAGCAGTTGCATAAATAGCTATTACTATTCTAGGTATTTCACTGCCTGCCTACCCGATTAGAGAAAGACGTGTCTGGGAATGTATGTATGTATGTCTGTAAACACAATGCTGCTGCCATATTTTTCAAGTATTCGTGTGATACGTCTTTTACTGAATCTTACCGTATTTTACGGTAAAATATAATATAATGCGGTAAATTTATTTTTTTCCCGTAGTTTACTGGAGTAATTTTACCGCCTCACATCTATATTTTTGTCCGAAAAATCTTTCATGTTCAATGTTAAAACATTTTTTTTTTAGTTATGATAGTAATCGTGATAGGAGTTAGGGGGATTAAGTTCCAATATTGCCAAATTTCTAATCGAAGAAATACTTACGAGAGTAACAGGGGCACGGGGGGGACGGGCGGAATGGGAGGATTTAGGGGAGGTATGCATAGGCACACTGGTGGGATAAGTTGATGGTGGCGCGGCCAGGAGAATGCTATGGGAGGATATGACGACCGGTAAGAGAGACCTGGATTTATGTAGGACTGGAGAACGCGGAGATGGAGGGACCGGGGGCAGAAGGATCAGGCGACCGTGTGACCGAGGGAATACTTACGGTTGGCGAGACGAGATGAGACGCGACAAGAGACAGTAGGGGTAGTTGGGACTACTAGTTAAAGGGGGATGAAGATTGGAGTTACAAATTAAAAAAAAAACACGAAAGAAGCCGACCCCGTGAGATACGGGATAAGACAAAGAGATGATGATGATGACGAAAGTATTTGTTCATGTCCACTTTTTAATCATTAGCTTAAATACAAAATTGCAAGATCCTTACTTCAGAACTAACGGACTTTCATACAAACTTAAGCCTCTCTTTTTATACCCTTAAAAAAACTATATTTTACATTTTATACACGATATGTAACTTTTCCGCTCCGCGGTTTTATCCGCGATTAAGAGAGTTTTCCTGTAAGAATAATTTGTTTTGACACCGTGAAAAGAAACCAATTTTTTATACAAATTTAATCTTTCAATTTCCTAACTTTAAATTTCCAGAATTTTATTAAACTTCTATCACCATTAAGTATGAACAATCAAAACAAGCCGGTATACGCGTTCATAATTTTTTGATCATTAGCCTAAAGACAAAATTGGAACATCCTAACTTCAAAATTCTTGAAATTTCAACATCCCGTCAACTCCTATTTAACCCCCGTAGGGGTGAAAAGTTTGACAACGGAAAATCCCTTATTAAAAATTTACCGATTTTCACACAAACCTCCATCACTTATTCACCTCCTAAGTGGTGGAAAATCCAAAAAAACTAACACACGTGTCCAATCGTTTCAATTTTTAGCCTAAGTCAAAATTAACCCAAAGAGAAGAGAAGGAAGAGATTTCTTTTTAGAAATAAGCTGTGCCTGTTGTGTCTTTGTTTTATATGTACCAGGCCACTCAGAAAGTATTGCGATAAATAGTTTTTATATATGGCAGACTGGCCGGTTAGAATCTTTTTTGAAAATATGATTACTTGTAAGTAAAAATATGTGTGTTCCATTTTCAAAATTTCCCTCCACATTTTTTGCGAGCCAATTCAAAGTATCGTGTCTTACTGAAAAATGGATCTGCGCCGGGAACATTTTAGAGCTATGATTTTTTACGATTTCAAGTGTCGCCTGAAACCGGATGAATCGTTCGATAGACTTCAAATGGCATTTATGGATGAAAACCCCTCCAAGGCAACCGTGTATCGTTGGTATAACGAATTTAGGCGCGGTCGACCAACCTTGGGGGGTGAAGAAAGAAGCGGTCGCCCTTTGACGGCTATTACGGAAGAAAACGTGCTAGCAGTGAAAAATTTAATCCAAAATAATAGGCGAATTACATATCAGGAGATTCAGCACATATTAAAGATTGGATCGGGAAGCGTTCACGAGATTCTACACTGGCATCTTCGCGTGAGGAGGATAGTATCGCGCTGGGTGCCGCACTACCTCACCGACGCTCAGAAGCAGGCCCGGGTGGAATGGTGCCGTGATATGCTGAACAAATTTGAAGCAGGCTCGTCTCGGCGTGTTTACGACATCGTAACAGGTGATGAGTCCTGGATTTATCAATACGATCCAGAAACCAAGCGCCAGTCGACAGTTTGGGTGTTTCAAAATGAACAAACGCCTACCAAAGTGAAGCGATCTCGAAGCGGGGGGAAGATTTTGATCGCCAGCTTTTTTAATTTGACTGGCCACTTGGCCTCAATTCCCTTACAAGATCAAAGAAGCATTAACGCCGAATGGTATACTACCAAATGTTTACCAGAAGTTTTTTCTGTTGTGAGCAACAAGCGACCAAACACAGGGCTCCGCGGACTACTGCTCCACCACGACAATGCGCCTGCACACATCGCGCTCAAAACGAGCTACTTCCTGGACAGCACACCAGTCAAACTCCTGGGTCATCCTCCTTACAGTCCTGATCTAGCACCGTGTGACTTCTTTTTATTTCCAAAAATAAAAAATCAGCTCAAGGGGATACAATTTTCGTCGCCGGAAGATGCGCTGGCTGCGTTCGAGCAGGCTGTAAACGAGGTGTCTACGGCGGACTGGAAAAAGTGTTTTGAAAACTGGTTCAGACGCATGAATCTTTGTATAGAGGCTGGTGGAGAGTACTTTGAAAAGATTTAATAAAAATATATGTACCTGTAGAACAATTTTTTTTAGTGTCGCAAAACTTTCTGAGTGTCCCACGTATTTGTCCTTTGTATTTTATTTTGTACAATAAACTGTTAAATAAATAAATAACCCATTTTTAGGCAAAGTCCATCACAATCTCTTCTTAGGGATCGAACATCCAAAATCGCTGATGCACGTGTTTTTTTATCATTAGCCTCAACACAAAATTGCAAGATCGTTACTTCAAAATCGAGAGAAGTTTCATAGAAACTTATATTTAACCCCCTTAGGGATTGAAAATCCTAAAACGCTGAAACAAGTGTCCATTATTTTTAAGCTTAAACTGAAAATTGCAAAATCGTTGACTCTAATATTGACGAAATTTCCATACAATTTTCAAACCCCCTGTTCTTTAGGAGTGGAAAATCAAAAAATCATTCCTTAGCGGGTAGTAAGGTTATGTCATAAAAGAAATCTGCTGTCAAAATTTTATGATTCTAGCTTTTATAGGTCAGGCTCTGCGTTGATGAATAACTGCCTCCGTGGTCTAGTGGCTAGTGCCATGGACTCCCAATCCGGAGGTCCTGGGTTCAATTCCCAGGGGGGAAATACAAAGTTGATATTTGAGAATTTATCACTTTGTGATTTTTTTTCCAGTTTGGTTAGGACATTGCAGGGTGAAAAAGAAAAAGATTTCGTGCTTCGGAGGGCACGTTAAGCCGTCGGTCCCGGTCGCTGTCTTTGATAGTGCTCGTTACTTAAAACCATGTCAGAGGCCTGATAGTTGTGCTACTAGGGGGTTTGAAAACTCTGACACCAGGGTTCATCGGGTCAATAGACTCGATACACACTCGACAGAAGAAGAAGAAGAAGTTGATGAATCAGTCAGTAAGGACAAACAATTTTATAACTATAGATTTTAAAAAGAACATGTGTTAGTTCCAAGTATCTAATATTTATTCATCTAGCTTTAGTTGTTTAGGCCCTGCGATGATAATTCAACCAATCAATCAGTTAAAGTGTGTTTACTTATACTAGCGACCTGCCCCGGCTTAGCACGGAAATCATCAGTGTTTCTCTACTATATTATGCATGTATCATACATATAAACCTTCCTCTTGAATCACTCTATCCATTTAATGAAACCGCATCAAAATCCGTTGCATAGTTTTAAAGATCTTAGCATACATAGGGATATAGGGACAGAGAAAGCGACTTTGTTTTATACTTTGTAGTGATATATTGTGTACGACCACAGCGTTATCATCAGGCCCAGCACTAGCAGCACAGAATATACCCGGTGTAAAAACGACCATACAGCACAAAGTAATAGGGTTTGCTCAATCAACGAAACTGAACAATTTTCACCCGGTTTTTTTACAGGTCTTTTTTCATACCATATGTCTACCTCAATCAGACAATATGTATGAATTCCTTGGTGAAAGTTGTTCAGTTTCATTAACTGAGCAACCCCTATCAGTTTGCCGTGCGCTGTCCCTTACATTACACCCGTTATAATAGTACTACAACAAGTTTAGGTTGGTTGCATTCGTAGATAATGATGACGATGACCTCTATTCTACCCGTAAATATATTGTTTCAACCTTTTAGCGTATTTAGTGATTTTGTTTGTTAATTTGTAAGTACACACAAGTTATCTTGTTTGTGAGTAAAATAGTATTATGTTATATTATTTTTATGTTCCTCTTCACACGTTGCTTTCACAACTTGTTTTTGTTTGTCTGAATTTAATGTCTAGCTTGATGTAAGTGATAATTATAATAGTTATAAAATAGCTTCAACGGTCTCCGAACCGGTACCAACTGAAAACCAGCGCCACGGCTCCGGCTATGGCATTATGCTGAGTTAGAACCGTTTCGGTATAGTTGTAAGGTCTTTATTTACTTTAGTTCTTGCCACCTTTTTACTGCAATTATGCCGAATAAATGATTTTTTGTTCTTTCTTTCTTTCTTACTGCTGCTTCCAAGAGCCCCCCGTGCCTTAAGATCCTCCAATGATAAAATAGCACTGTGAGTTCAAAAAACGCATATAAAACTGTTTTCACCCGTCAAATTGGGTGATAATGAGTTAAAACCGGGTGTTTTGTGTTATGACCCGGGTGGATTGATTGGTTTTCACACACTTCCCATTTCTACGCTCGAGCCCGAAGGTCGAAGTCTAATATTAAATCGAGGACAAAAATGGTTTCATGGACGAGTTTTAAACTCTGCTTTTCACTTCGACTGCGAGGAAAAGTGAGAAAATTCTACAAAAATATTGTAAACTAAACTAAATTCATTCCCGTCCTTTAACTTTTTAAATATTTTGACATGAAATATTAGGCTTTTGCTGGAGGCCAATACAGCCTACAATCAAATTAATTTTGTTTTGTATTGAAAATCAACATTGTTCCATGCTGGACTGGGAGCGAGAGAAAAACAAAGAATGTGCCAGCTGAGTTTCCTCCCGGGCATGCTGTAAAAACAAGCTAAGGGATCCGAGGGTTTCAGTATATTGCAATTAATTTAGGCGATAGGCTGACAACCTGTCACTACAGCAATGTATACCTCTATAAATGATTCTTAAATAACCCACAAAACTTTGTCAGACGTGGCGGAACGACCATTGCTTACGTCGTTTACGCTATGCCTACCTAATTCGGGATAAAGGCGTGATTATATGTATCTATATCTTAAAAATCAAACACACTATCGTACTTGAATTTAAATTTTAATATCGTTTTATGTCATAAAAAACACAAAAGGCAAATATATTGAAGTAAATATTTTTAAATAACAAGTTCTATCTATGAACTTTTTATTGTGTTTTGCTGTATGGCCTAATTTTCTTTGCCTTAGAACAGATGAATTATGAGTAGTATCGTTTGTACACAAAATTCAATAATTCAATTTTGTGCAGCCTACACCCTGCATGAGAAGTGAAAAAAATATTGTATGGCGCTCTTGAAAAGTGCGCGCCGCGTCGTGTCATTTCTCCCCGGTGTGATTCAAGGTGCTTCCTGCCGGCAGATGAGCTGGTAGAGTCCAAGATATGCAGCAACTACCGCCCGTAAAGCCTTGGAATATCGTTCAAATCAGCGTGCGCTGCGGCGTGGCGGTTAAGTCCGCGGCCGCGTCAGAAACGTGAGAAATACGCACAAAAAAGCTTATTCCATAAAAATTAAGAGTCGGATTAAAAAAGCTATGCTGCGATTTTAGATAATCATAATAGATATTTTCCCGAAGGAACCTGAAAGCGCTCCTAATAGTTTAAAAGAAATATCAAATTTACTGATAAAAACAGCTTTAAACCCAGTTTTTGTAGCATACTTATTTATGAACAAGAATATTTTTAAATGTTGCAATTGCAGGCTATGAACATACTTTCTTAGATGTATATTTATTAAAATTTTCCAATCATTCATTTAGGATAAATAATCGCTTAAAACAACCATTTGCCGTTAGGAATCACCTTAAACCCTAAATAGCATAGGTACAGGTGAAGCAGCGAGTGTCGAGACGAAGGCAAACAGTTTTGTAGAGAAATGTACATCTGCGCATCTGCGCAGCGCAGACTCTCCTCGACTCTTCCTATTTGCCATGCGCCAATCAATACAGCTCATCAAGGTCAAAGTAACTAGTATGTTCTATTACAGCTTCATATCAGACCTAAGATTTCAAATACTATCATGATGTTCACATAAATCACATAATAATCGGAATAATATCTAGGCACACAAAGGTGAAAACGTCTTTAAAATGCATTACGATTTCTTAGAAGAAACTTTGTTCAGCGACGGAACGTCTTATATTTTTTTACAAGCATTAGATACCAACAGGTTGATATTTTAGATGCCATAATAACAAAAACAATACTCGTAAGTTGATCCGATGTAGACTTATTTACAGACAAAAACCTGCTAAAATGTAACTGCGTAGATATTGATTATGTTTAAATAAAGTCATGTAAAGGTATTAATTGCATAGCGATATTTTTGAAACACATATTTTAATACTAATATTGGATTCACGAGCGAAAATATTATCGATCGCAATGCATATTAAAGCAAAACAAAAATACGCTTTTACAAAATACAAAGGTTCAAAAATCAATAGGTACTTACGGGAAATACATGGTTTCAAAGTGAATTGTTTGACACACACTATATAAAATAAATAACCGCTTATTTTATTTCACAGTAGAAGCTGTATCAGATAGGTCAGCCTGCAGTGCACGCAGTAATTGCGGCAACTAGTGAGAGGACAACTGATGATTGATTTTCTCCCCGAGCTTATGTACTAACAGCCCATGTCGTTCGCGGATTGCAACCCTTAAGTGCGTGTTGTTGCACTTAAATATTTACGCTATTAAACCCGCAATGTTGAATATTTATTGTAAAATCTATTTGAAAATAGTAATTAAAGCACATACATAATATTAATATATAATAAAATTATAATATAACAAAAAAAAAAAACCAAATAAATAAAAAAAAAATATTTATCTCTTAATGGGAACCTTACACGAATTTATTTTATAAATGCAGTTTTATAGACCTTGAAAACCTAGAATTTAAGTGCAAAAAGTTTTGTTCTACTACCAAAACTGACAAACTTATGAGCAAAATATCGAACGAGGTTCACTGACTGCGCAAACGCTTTCGATGACGTCAGCGGGACACAGCGCTTGCCGCCAATCCACTGCGCGACAAACGGGTTAATATAATAATATGATTTGACTTATTTAATATTAGAAGGTTGTTAATTATAACAAATAAGTGGTAGAAAGAAGGTAGATGTCGGTTTTGAGCACGCGCAATCTAATAATCTACCTAAAGTTGATACTTTCATGGTATTTAATTACCCTAGTAATAGTTTAAACTACAAAAGCGTTAAAATTCGTGGTTGGAAATTCCGGGCTTTAGACCTCTTACATGGTTGGGTCGACGTGGTTCATCAGGTCGATGTGAGTTAATGGATCGACGTGGGTCGATGGGTCGATGTTGTTCGTTTTGTCGATGTGTCGACGTGGTCCGACGATCCACGTCGACCCAATAATTCACGTCGACGCTATGAACCAAGTCGACCCCGCGACCCACATTGACCCAGCGTCACACGTCACGACGTGTCGACACAGCGAATCACGTCAACCCAACAAACCCAAAATCCCATAAATTTGATTTCGACAGCAACAAATTTTGGTAAACAATCTAGTATATTTCCGGTAAACTCATATGTCAGAGGCTTAATTGACCCGATATTCTTAATGTCAGAGGTTTACTAAGTCACCGCTCTTACGATATGAATATAAAGGTGGGCATGGTTCGCGACATAAACAAAACTATAAGACCGTTTGTTGAAGGGGATTCCCGGTGCACGCCAGCGCCCTCATCAGTCAAAAAATCATTGCTCACCGAAAACGCAATTAATCGAAAATCCGGTAGATCAGATTGAAGTACATATGGGTACTGAAGTTTTTTTTAAGCATTATAAATTAATAATTCAATGTTTACTTCAGTTACAGATAGTAAAAGTGCTAAAAGTGGCCGTTTTTCGCAAATTTCCTATCTGTAACTACAACGATCTATAAGTTGCAACTTTATGAAGTTCCAAATGACCTTTATTGCTTTAACCTCAATCTGATCTACCGGATTTTCGATTGATTTTGTTTTCAGTTAATTATGATTTTTTGACTGATGAGGACGCCACTTAGCCCAGGAGAGGTTTTATCTGCATTACCTATATACTTTGACGCTTATTTATGTAGTACTTTAAGGTATCTTAGAATATATATCCAGTATGGTGACACAACAATTAGAAAGCTAAACACAATAAAAACCGCTTGAATCGGGTGAACTTGGATGAATGGACGGCAGCGGCGTAGCGCGCAAGTGAATCTCCGTCTAAATGTCACCTGTGCTTTACGGCCGTCCCGCGGTGAACATGTACAAAATGTGTAATATCTTGACAACCAATAGACCGATTTTGATGATTTAAAAAGTATTGTACCCAAAAGAGTAAAAAGGACACCTTATAACGGTATTATATGCATTTTCTAAAATGCTGTTTTTGATATGTAAAATCTTCGTACCTGGCTATATTAGTTTATAACATTTGTAATGTAATTTAAGAATATGTGCTGTGAAGTTTACAATAAAGATATTTTTTTTTTTCTAACTGTGCATGGTCCCCATTGGCGGGTAGTAAATTTAATTTAATTTATCTTCAAATCAACAGATTTGTGTGTCGATTTGGTCTCGATTTTTGTTACCTAATTTTCAAGGTAAGGCATTGTTATAAATCACACGTATTATGAATCCATACTAATATCATAAATGCGAAAGTAACTCTGTCTGTCTGTATGTCTGTCTGTCTGTTTGTTTATTTGTTTGTTGCTCTTTCACGCCTAAACTGCTGAACGATTTTGTGGAAATTTAGTATGGTGATAGATGGTAACCTGGAGACGAACATAGGCTATATACATATAATCACGCCGCCGTACTTAGAGGGTAGGTAGTAGACAGGGAACTGAAATTGGTAAGTGATTTCTTTCACGCCTAAACGGATTGGTGACAGATGGTAACCTGGAAGCGGACGTAGGCTATATACATATAATCACGCCGCCGTTCTCAGGGGTGGTAGACAGGGAACTGAATTTGGTAAGTGATTTATTTCGCGCCTAAAAGGGTAAACGGATTTTGATGAAATTTGGTGTGTTGATAGATGGTAACCTAAATAAGTAAATAGGCTATAAATAATCACGCCAGGGGGCAGGTAGCAGGCAGGAAACTGTATTTAGTGATTCGAGGTACTTAGAGGGCAGGTACTAGACAGGGAATTGAGTTTAGTTAGTGATTTTTAATCTTAATGATGGGAGTTTTTTATTGAACTAAGTGTTACCTAGGCAAAAGCTAAGGATACAAATTATCACGCCCCTGTGCTAAGGGGTATGCAGTAGGCAGGAAAATAAAAATAGTTTGTGTTTTTAACCGATTTCGATGGGACTTTTTGTATTCAACTGAGTGCTACCAAGACACAAACTGTAATCACGCCACCGTACTAAGGAGGTAGGCAGTAAGCATGGAACTGAATTTAGTTAGTGTTTTTAACTGATTTTGATGAGACTTTTTTGTTAAACTGAGTTTAACCGAAACACAAACTAAGGATAAATATAATCACGCCACTGTATTTAGGGGGTAGGCAGTAGACAGGGATCTGAATTGAGTTTGTATTTTAACTCATTTTGATAGGACTTTTTTTAGTTTACTCGGTGTTACCTGGATTTACGATATCATCACGTTACCTTACGTAGGGGGTAGGCAGGGAACAGAAATAATTGGTTTTAAGCCGATTATGACGGAAAACGGAACGAACGGAACTTTTTTATTTAATTCTGTGTTATCTGGACTAACTTAGAAAACATTTCATCACGCTACTTTACTATCATGTGCATCACGCTATGTTGTTCAAATGTTGTCAGCAATTCAAATCGTATGTGTGTTGTGTTTTAATAATCTGTGAAACTTTTATACACGTGACTTCCATGCTGGATTGGGAGCGAAAGAAAACTTAGAATGTTTCAGCTGCATTTCCTCCCGGGCATGCTGTAAAAATCAGCTGAGGGATCTGAGGGTTTCTGTATATTGTAATTTAGGCGATGGGCTGACAACCTGTCACTACAGCAATATACTTACAAGTCTATCTTAAATAACCCTCAAAATTTTGTCAGACGTGGCGGAATGACCTTTCGTTTAGGTCGTATACGCTCTGCCTACCCCATCAGGGATAAAGGCGTGATTATATGTATGTATGTATGTATGCACTGGAACTACATAAGCTTCAGAATGGACGGGAGAAAAGGGAACAGAAGCGACTGGAGTGAGTTATGGACGGGAATGGATAGGACGACGGGACAGACATGATGACTGTTTATGGATGCGTGTGACGAGTAGGACAGGGGGAATGTGTGGTAGGTACGTGAGGAAAGGTGACGGGAGAAGGGGTTTGACCCTACTTTGACCGCCACCATCGTCACGTTTTCGGACCAGACCCACAAGACGCTGCAGATAATCACGGGTGGACGAAGGAGAAAACAAAAACCACAACAACAACTAAGTCGCGGGTAAAAGCTAGTCATTTAATAAAACTTTTTCACACATACATTTGAAATCGCCTATTAAATAACTGTTGCATATCTGCAACATTGCGCATTCCGGACATAACTAAAGTAGTTTTTATTTTATTTTATATTTCTTGACATTATGTATTGTTTATATTTCCTTCTTCTTCTGTCGAGTGGGTATCAAGTCTATGGACCCGTTTATATTTTGACTTAAGCTGTTGCTTCATTTTATTTTATACTTTTTCACTTGGTACTAGTAGCTTTTTTACAAATTGACATGTTTAAGTTTTTAAAATATTTTTTATTTCGGACGATCTTTTTATCCTTGGTCATTTTTAGTATTATTGATGTTATTACGAAATTGATAAAATGAAATAAACAAATCTAATCTAATTATTAACAGAAAAAGAGCCGCCTATCTTCTATTCAGATCTCTTTGTTATTTGAGTTATTTGAAGCCTGGAATAGTGTCTGAAGATGACCTAGAATATATATATGTTTGTTCCTTTTTTTTATTTCTGTTGTATGTGTTTTTTTGTGCAATAAAGAATTTTGTATTGTATTGTTGTATTGTAATATAGCTGTAGTGAACGTGAGGTGGAGCTTGAAAAGTATCTGGAAAATCTGCGCAATTTACGAAGAAAAAATTGACATACATACATGCATATGGTCACGCCTCTATCCCATATGTATCGAAATTCATTACGCGTGGAGTGAACACTTAGTTTTTTGCTTTAAAAACAATTAAATTATTAATAAATATCTTTTTAGTTATTTTCCGCTTACACTTTCATTGCAATACGTAACATATATTAAAATTATATAAATCTAAAATGTGGTACATTTAAGGGTTTTCTTTGCATGCGGATTCTACTGCAGGGATGTTGCGAATATTCACACCCGCATATGCGGATGTTCTGCATTAATTTGGACATCCGCATTTGCATGTTATTAATGCGGATTTTAATACAGATGCGGATGTGTAGTGTAGTAAAGAAGACATTTAAGAAACGCCAGAAAATTGTAGCAATGACACAGAATTTCGCAAAATAAAAAAAAAATTAAGGGCCATTTTACACCCTTGGTGCAATCATCTAGATTCGTATCCAAATCTTATGCACTCATCTGTATCCGTTTGAAATGTTTTTTTCTTTCTAATACGAATCTAATATATGTACAAACGTCCTCAAGCGTTAGAAGTCTATAGTTTTTTTTAACAAATTGTCCACATATTTTTGCTTACTATATTTTTTATTGTTTAAAGAATTAAAAAAATACGTACGTAAAATGTACTGGAAAGAAAGATTTTTTTAAATGATAACACCATTTTTTTTTTCAAAGCATGTATTTTGTTCCATTTCGGCATCAATACGAAATAAATTTAGGAAAATCTTAACATACGCAATCGCATCCGCTTGTGAACACATGAAAGTGATAAAATCAGCATTTAATTTAATCAATTAAATCGGTGCAGTAGTTTTTGAGTTTATTCTTAGGTAACAATCCCAGAAAATTAAAAGCTAGGCGGTAGCGACTTTTCAAATCAATGGTAACAATCATACAAAATACAAATAAGTATTTCCACTTTATAACATTATTAGGCTTTGAATTTGCTTTAGATTCATTACTCATAATTCAGGGTTTCATCGCCACATAAAAGGATTTTACCGTGAAAATACGGTGTTGTGTAAAAGTCAGCTTTTTGTAGTACTAGCAACGTTTAGGCTGGGTGATATCGCTCAGACCCCCTTAGCAAATCCCGGAAAATTGCTACCAGAGATTTTATTTGGTAGTAATTTTGGTAGAAAAGGCATCATTTGTTGCCCAATAACTTCTATGCTGGACTGGGAGAGTTATAAAACCTAGAATGTTCCAGCTGCCCTCCTCCCAGGCATGCTGTAGAAGTCTGCCAGAGGGACTCGAGGGTTGCAGTGTTTTGTAATTTAGGCGATGGGCTGACAACGTGTCACTATACACATTACAATCTAAAACTGCCCTCAATTTATGTCAGACGTGGCAAAAGCGCCTTTTACGAATCGTTTACGCTATAAGGCGTGATTTTATGTATATTGCCCAATATGACTGTCTTAGCTGACGGAGATGTGTTTTAGTCGGCGGTATTTTTTTTTGTTTATGTGGGTTTTTTGTTCTGATTCCTATCGTGTGTGGTACTAAATTAAAAGGCATGTTGAGCTGATTCTAAAGAGCCCGATGGTATAGTGGATAGGGCCGCTGCATCCTGAGCGGGGAGGTCGAGGTTCGAATCCCACCACGAACCAATGTATTTTTCGGTTTTCGAATTTCATATGTATGTTTATTCGGCGCTTTTTCCGTGCTTCGGAAGGCACGTTAAACCGTTGGTCCCGGTTAATATCGTTTAATAACATAGATATTAGTCATCAGAGGCCAGTGCTAAGCATTCGCGGTTTGAAAACTCTGACCTAATCTAGAATTGGGTCTGGTTTCCCTTCTGGGTTGCGGAGGTCAGATGGCAGTCGCTTTGTGTAAAAACCAGCTCCCTCGTACAATCCCCTAGATTAGGTAGCCAACCCCGTGATATATGGGATAAGGCTGGGAAGATGATAGCTGATTCTTAAAATATATGACATCATTATAGTTGATATTTTTCAACTTAGTATAATGATGCTTTAACTTCCATGCTGGACTGGGAGCGAGAGAAAACATAGAATGTGACAGCTGCATTTCCTCCTAGGCGTGCTGTAGGAACTAGCTAAGGTATCCGAAGGTTTCTGTATATTACAATTTAAGCGATAGGCTGACAACCTGTCACTACTGCAGTGTACCTACAAATCTATCTTAAATAACTCTCAAAACTTTGTCAGACGTGGTGGAACGACATTTGTTTATGTCGTTTACGCTCTGCCTACCCCATTAGGGATAAAGGCGTGATTATATGTATGTATGTATGTTTGTATATTTTTAAAATCAGTATCTGAGGTTCGAATTTATGAAGCGACCTCAAACTTGAGACTAATATTAAGTATGGATTTGACAGTCCAATTTGTACTGAAATGCCACAATGCACTCGTGAGAGCTGATTATAAATACGGCCCTTAAGGTTACATATGAGGATATGTCGTACTATTCGTGGTATATATTACAAAACTATTGAACCATTTTCTTCCATGCTGGACTGGGAGTGAGAGAAAAACATAGAATGTGCCAGCTGCATTTCCTCCCGAGCATGCTGTAAAAACCAGCTAAAGAATCTGCGGGGTTTCAATTTAGGCGATGGGCTGACAACCTGTCACTACAGCAATATACGTACAAATCTATCTTAAATAACCTTCAAAACTTTGTCAGATGTGGCGGAACGACCTTTGTTGAGGTCGTTTACGCTCTGTCTACGCTATAAGGAATAAAGGCGTGATTATATGTATATATTAAACCATTTCGTATCTGGAGCAGCTCAAAGTTTTGTTATCTCAATTTTAATTTTCATTCAATATTGGTGACCTTAATATAATGATGTTATATATTTTTAGAATCAGCTCTAAATGCCATTTCAATAATTACCACACACAATTGGAATCAGAGCAAAAAAAATGCCATAGAAAAAGATTTCTATGGCATTTTTTTTGCTATTTTTTTTTCTATGGCATTTTTTTCCACCACTTTGGCAAGAAGGGCGTGCGGTTCATGGTGGTAAAGTAAAACTGCTGCGTGCTATTTACAGGCCTATATTTACAGAATGAACAAGTTGGTCAATGCGATAAAACATATAAATATTGTTATCACTAAATCGCAAGAAATAACCAAGTAACAAAAGCTGCAGCGTTTGTACAAGAATGACAGTTTGACAATCTGTCAGTAGTGAAAAATATATTTACAAAAGAGTTTGCGTCCAATGAGGTTGGACGCTACATCACCCCCCCACGGAGAGAGACAAACAAGTCTCTAAATATAAATAATTAAAAAATTACAATTAACAATATTTACAACCTAAACCTAACCTGTCTGCCATAGCGAGTGGTATAAGACGGCTTAGAAGGAGCAGAGGGTGAAATAGGAGGATAAGGAGTCATCAAAGCAGGAGCTGCAGGAGACAACAGTGATGTAAAAATCAGCTGAGCTGCAACAGCAGGTGCAGGAGTCAGCGGAGCAGGAGCAATAGTCAAAAGTGGTTCGATGAAAGCAGGCTTTACCCTATCGATGATCACCGATACGTTCTTCCCCTTGAAGTTAATGGTAACAGTTTTACCACCACTGGCCCTACCAACAATTTGGTAAGGACCAGTATAAGGCGGTTGCAAAGAGCGGCGAACAGCATCTTCACGCAAAAAGACGTGAGAAGATGAGATGAGACGTGTCAAGATCTTTGAATACAAACGAAGAAAAAATACCATGTCGAGATGCTGGGATAGGTCGAATTTTCGAGATGTGTCCCCGTATCTTTACGACAAAATCGGCAGTATCTTCGAGAGTCTTGGGATCAGGACTGCTGACCAAGATCTCACCTGGAAGGCGCAATCTCTCACCATGAAGAAGTTCAGCAACCGACACCTTTAAATCTAATCTTTAAAAGCAGAACGCATACCCAAAAGAACAAGGGGCAAAGCACTTAGCTAATCGTCACCGTGGCACATTAAAGAAGATTTAAGCTGCCGGTGAACGCGCTCGAGAACATCGTTTGCTTTGGGATCATATGCAGTAGTTCGTATATGTTTGGTGGCAAAAGTCAGCATCAGGCGACGAAACAGGTCAAACTCAAACTGAGTACCCTGGTCAGTCGTTATGATTAATGGGACACCAAAACGAGAGATCCATGAAGTGACAAGAGTTTGCCTTACATAGGCCAAGCTTCCGGCCATCTGGTAGCTCTGTCAATTGCAGTCAAACAGTAATGAAATCCTTTGCAAGATAACAGAGGCCCTATGATGTCGATATATTCATAAAACGACCAGAGGGGGTTTCGAAATGGCCAAGTGGAGCAGTGTTGTGTCTTGTAGCTTTGCTGCCTTGGCACGCTTCACAAGTACGAGCCCAATCCCTAATATCTTTGTTCATAGACAGCCAAATAGCGGTTGGCTATGAGATGGACCATTGCCCCCCCACTTAAACTAACGTAGTAAACATTTACCTAATCTGTGCTTAAACACAACTCCATCAGGGTGGGAAATTTAAGATAGTCATATTGAACAATTCATTGTCATATTTTACAATTCATTGTCATATTGAACAATTTATTGGATGCTTCAGCCATTTCTACAATAAAAAAATTGTAGTAATTTTTCGATGGATCCGAACGATTACTTTCAAGCCTAGTTTGTCTTTAAAAGTTTTTAAATAAAAAAAATCTCTTTCACTTTGAGAATGAGCCCAGAAGGTAAGAAGGTAAAAATACCTATCACATTTTCACGTGAAAAAGTATGCGTGTAATATGCGAATCTCCAGCAGACCTGAAACCTTTAAAAACACTAAGGCTCGTATTTACGAAGTGATCTCAAGATTGAGAGCAATATTAATTAGGATTAGTCTAAAATGTACCTACTAAAATGACATTTCTGATATGAGCTCAAACTAGCTTTCAGTCTCAAGTGTTGTTTATCAATTCGGGCCTTATTAGTATAGAAAGAAAGATAATAATAGGTACATACCTAAAGAAGTTGTAGGCAACTTGAGTATTTTTAATGAATAACACTTACTTAAATATGATCTTCCCTTGGCACATACAGCAGATATATGTGGCTAAAATCGCTCGTACAAAGTGCATAATTTCTTCGTTTTGTAAATATCTGAAAACATAAATGATAGAACATTGTAAATCGAATCAGTGTTTGCCATGTGTTTCCTCAGGCACAGATAGTCAATCAATTATAGTGAGATAACGTGGTATTAATAATTTCAGAAACATTGTTCAATCAAATCGATTAATCTCTCTCATATTCCATGCTATTTTCAATTGTTTTCGGGTCGACAGAAGTAAAATACCAGGTGTAAGGGACAACGTTCCGCAAACTGATAGGGGTTCCTCAGTCAAAGACACTGAACAACATCCACTAGGGAATTCTTTCAAGAAGTGAAAATAATATTTCACTTTTCCATACAAATTGTTTGATCAAGATGGACATTTTGTATGGAAAAGCCTTTTTTTTCACCTGCTGAAAGAATTTTCTGGTGGAAGTTGTTCAGTGTCGTTGACTGCGCAACACCTGGTATATTCTGCTCATTGAAAATGTTTTATGAACAAAATGCCTCTACTAATATAAGAAGAACTTGAGGTTGATAGTGTTAGCCAAAATCTATACCAGTGTAGCTAAATAAAAAAATACTAGGTGAAATTGAAGTCATTCGATTTTAGAGGGTAAATTCAGTCTTCCAAACTGAACAACTTTCCCCATGCAACATAGGACGCAAAACGTAAAAAAAATACCTTATACAAACGTCTGGTCAGCTGACTGACTTAACAATTATGTAAGAGTTAATTTTTTTCGGTCTGACGGCCTTTGTTACATAACATCCATAAATAATTTTAACACGTTTTGTTTACTGAACTTACCCCTGCTGGACTGGGAGTGAGAGAAGAACATAGAATGTGCCAGCTGCATTTCTTCCCGAGCATGCTGTAAAAACCATCTAAGGGATCCGAGAATTTCAGTTTATTGCAAATTAGGCGATGGGAAACCTGTCACTACTGCAATATACGTACATATCCATCAAAACTTTGTCAGACGTGGCGGAGCGACCTTCGTTTAGGCCGTTTCCGCTCTGCCTACCCCATTAGGGATAAAGGCGTGATTATAAGTATGTATGTAACTTACCCTTATGTTGGACGAATTCTATTTCGCCCTGTAGAATGCCTTTCTTTTATGGACGAAGCAAATGGCGGCTAAATGTTTCAGCTTAAACAAGCTAGAGATTGTCGTGAGTAGAAGTCGTAAAGCTACTCGACCGACGACCTTCGAACAACAAACATTTAGCTGTGACTAAACAATACTTAACAGTTACGAAAAACCCATAAGCCTAGAACAGGATTGAAAGATATTTTTATCATAGGTATAGATTATGTAGACGTATAGGGCGTTATATAGAATTTCATCATTGGTTTGACTACGCGCTGATCTACACAACATACATACCAGGTGTAAGGGACCGTATCCCGCAAACTGATAGGGGTTGTTCAGTCAACGATACTGGACAATTTCCACCAAGAAATTCTTACAGGAAGTGCAAATAAAAATTGGCATTTCCATACAAAATATCCACCTCGTTCAGACAATTTGTATGGAAAAGCTATATTTTTTTTCATTTCCTGAAAGAATTTCCTGGTGGAAGTTCAGTTCAGTGTCGTTGACTGAGCAACCCCTATCAGTTTGAGGGACACTGTCCCTTACACCCCGTATACATACATACAATTACGCCTTTATCCCTTAAGGGTGAGGCAGAGCGTAATCGACCTGAACAAAAGATAGTTCCGCCACGTCTGACAAAGTTTTGAAGGTTATACAGATTTGTAGGTATAATGCTGTAGTGACAGGTTGTCAGCTCATGGCCTGAATTGCAATATACAGAAACCCTCG
The DNA here is from genome assembly GCA_949820665.1 of Scrobipalpa costella. Lineage (NCBI taxonomy): Eukaryota > Metazoa > Arthropoda > Insecta > Lepidoptera > Gelechiidae > Scrobipalpa > Scrobipalpa costella. The sequence continues at coordinate 1,149,132 of OX463295.1, forward strand.
AATCCCTTAGCTGGTTTTTACCTCACGCCCGAAAGGAAATGCAGTTGGCACATTTTAACTACGACAAATTTTACCACAATAATAAATAAACTACATATAAATACAATATAAAAGATTTATTCTAAAATATTCACTGTGAATAATAACACTTGTTTATCGTTTAAAAATAAAATAAGAGATTTATGTAAACACATGATTATTCAATTTAAGCAGAGGTAATGGTTTATAAGAAAACAAGCATATAATAATAATATGTTACTCTTCTATACTTTATGATTTTATCCAAATATTTTGTAGTTATAAAGAGCCTGTCCATATTGCAACATTTAATTATTAATTCGGTCGTTTGCTCTATTTTATTTATAAGGCATAGCTCTACACATGTAGAAGGATAGTGGATTTTTTTCTGTATTTTCAACAGTTCTAGTTATGTTAATGGATCATAATTTATTAAATTTTATTCTACATATATAAAATTTACAACAATAAGGGCCTCTATGTGATGGCTTCGATCGGCCCAATTCGCGCCGTCCAAAAGTCTGGGAATCTATAGTCCCGAGATATAGAAAGACACACATAATAATAATACATAGTTCACAATTATCTACTCAGAAAGGAACCCTTAAGACAATGTCAACATACATTGACGTAACATAACGCATTTCGCTTAGCATTCCTATTTTAGGCAAGTATGGTATATTTATCATTAACACTATATTATTATAGAACTACTACTAGGTACTACAATACTACAATACCGGGTGTAAGGGACAGCGTCACGAAAACTGATAGGTGATGCTGATGATGCTGAACAACTATAAGCAGGAATTTATTTCAGTAGATGAAAAAAACAAATTAAAGTCCCGTACAAAATAACCACCTCGATCAGACAATTTGTATGGGAAACCAAAATGTTTATTTTCACTACCTGAAATAAACCTGCTGATAGTTGTTCAGTTCCATTGACTGAGCAACCCCTATCAGTTTGCAGGACGCTGGCCCTTACACCCTGTATATTATAATATAACTACTACCTATAACCCGTTCACTTTAAGATGATGCTAACAGCTCATACAAGTTGTATACAAAAAAATATATTTTAGAGCTGTCAGCAATCACTATTTTATAATGGACGGATAGTAATAAAAGAGAGGATCATAGAAATAGGTACCATATATTTCAAGTATTTAATAGTTTGATATAATAACTATTAAGTTCTACTAAAAATGGCTTCTTTTTTACAGTCCTTAAAATTTGAATGTAGATCTCTTCTTAAATTTAAGTGCTAGGCACTTGTCAGTGGAGTAATCGCCAACTTTCTCTGTCTTCTGCCAACAATTTCACTGTTTGATACGACTTGATCCACCCTCTCTTTAAACCGAGATCTACATCCATCCAATGTAATCACCAAACAAAAACAATTAAAATATCACCTTTCCAAAGGACCCTGATGAGACAGCACCTCTCTTCCTCACCACACTTCGTCAAATGCGCGCGCAGATGAAGGTACCTACCTCTCCTAAAGAAAGCTGCGATGATATCACCAAAGCAATATTATGGTTCTACCACATTTGGAAGATCCTTCTTGTTAGATAATCTGAAGAAAAAAGAGAAAATGACGTTAGTCACAAACAGCGGCTTTTAAGGTTCACGCGCGTTTGGTCGTCAACCACCTACGCTTCACCAAAACGCTACGTTTTTTGCAACACAACAGTACATATTACACACATATTGTGGTAGGCAGGGCAACAACGACTCGTCTCAAAAGCTATGAGGGTCAATAAAAACAACTAACTTTGTATTGCGTCACAGACAGTTTGCCAGTCTTTTAAATTTAAATACACCAAAATCTTAGTCGCCCTCTACGTCTAAACGTGAATAAATTAAGTCGATAACAGACAATCAGGATAAAAATACCTGAATTTAAAAAAAATGCTGCAGTTGTTCCTTGAGGTATCCAGAATGAACATGTCTGGTCTGACAAGGTGACAACCGAGCTTCAAGGGGTGGGAGTGGGGGGCACAATACTTCCTTTTATTAGAAATATGCTCATAGATAAAGATAAAAAATAATTTATTGCCTTATCCCAATTACATATCAGATATAACGCAACTAAAAATCAGGCAAAAGGGAGTGACTCAGCTTTATGCATGCGTAGAGTCGGTGCACGACAATCACCATTTTATAACGGAGAGATAATAATTCAAACTATGACCATAGAAATAAGGTGCCATGTCTTTCAAGAACCTAATAGTTTGACGTAACTATTTAGTACTACCTCTGACACCAGGGTTCATCAGGTCGATAGACTCGATACCCACTCGACAGAAGAAGAAGAAGAAGTACTACCTCTCAATTTTTGTAACTGTGCTCTTGTCACTTTGACATTGGCAGAAATGGCTGTACAATGAGTCGGTCAATTGCCATATAAATATAAAAGTACACAAAAAAACTGATTTTGTGTCCTTAAAATATGAATGTAGACCTATTAGTTAATTTAAGTGCAGGACTCTTGTCGGTGGAGTAATCGACAACTTTGTCTGTCTTCTGCCAACAATTTCACTTCTTTATACTGCTTGGCATCCACCATCTATTTAAACCGAGATCTACAATAACCTAATTTTATCACCAAACAAAAACAAATAAAATATCACCGTTTCAAAGATTCCTGATGAGAGAGCACCTCTATTCCTCACCTTACCTCGTCAAATGCGTTTGTAAAAAGAAACACATAATTACATATTACCCACAAATTGGGGTACTAAGGGCATCAACTACTCGTAAAAAAAAATATGTAGAATGTTTATCTAGAAAAAACCGCATTGGAATCGTACAAATTTTCAAATTATGAGCAAAACCGAAAACGAAAAGAGGCACCTTTGCCTCTCCCCCCTACATAGATAGCTCGGCCTACTTAATTAAGGATTTTCAATATCTTCATTAATGATATCTTAAGGAATAAATGTAACGTTTTTGAAAACTACACGTATGTTTTTCTGATTTATGCAATTTACTGGTATTATCTATATTATGCTCGAGAAGAAAATCAGCTGAAAAGTATTCTACGTTTATTGAACGCTTCCAGTACAGCATGGAACTTAAATGGAATATGACGATATCAGGTTTTCTATGTTACTGTTCTATTTGTACTTACGTCATTCAAATTTTCTGGTATTGACTGATGATGCTGACAATATGGCGTCCCTTTCCAATAATGAGAAGTACAGGAACAGTGTAGTGAAGATGGCGTACAAAAATGAGAGGTCCACTCTAGATGATTTGGAGCCGTCACTCTGGTCATCAGCAGTGCAAATTTGTGGTCTGAAATAGTAGAAAGAATTTTTAGATGGGCCGAAACGTTTTTTTCGTTTGACAATTCCACATTACCTATATAGAACAGAGAGCAAAATTATTTAAGCATAGGACAATATACGTAGTTATATGACAGTTAACAAATCTTGTATGCAAAAATGAAATTTTATATGTATCTGTTCTGTTATCAGTTCAAACGTCATACATAAAATGTTTTTCACTTCTCATGCTCAGAAAGCGCCATTTTGTACAGGGTGTATGCTCGCAGGCAAAATTCAATTTTGTGCACAAGGGTAAAAACATATCTACTCATACATGCATCTCTTCTAAGGCAAAGAAAATTAGGGCATACCGCCAAACACAATAGAAGTTCATAGATAGAACTTGTTATTTGCATATATTTACTTAAAATTATTTGCTATTTGTGTTTATTAGGACATAAAACGATATTAAAATTTAAATTTAAGTACGATAGTGCATTTGATTTATTGTAACCAAATAAGTTTAATTTGGTAGGCTCAAGGCTGTATGTATAGGTCTCCAGCCCAAGCCTAATAGTTCATGTCGAAAGATTATATATATTCTTTATTACATAAAAACTTAAAAGGCGGGAATTAATTCTGTTTACTTAACAATGGCTAAAAATCTCGGACAAAAATTACTTCTTTTGTACACATGTCGTGAAATGTACTATTAATCAATATTAGATTAGATTTAACACTTGTTTCTTAGGGCCGTATTTGTAATCAGCTCTCAAGAGTGACGGCGAGTTTGAGTTAAATCAGAAATGTCATTTCAGTACGAACTGGCCTGTCAAATCCATACTTAATACTACTCTCATGTTTGAGATCGCTTTAAAAATACGAGCCTTAGTTCCTTAAGATACAGTCATCACCAAGAAGTCCAATCGCCAAACTCCTGGCTGTCAAAAAGAGCAAAACCACGTCAGTCACAAACAGTGGCTTTTAAGGTTCACGCTCGTGTGGTCGTCAACCGCCTACGTTTCACTAAAACGCTACGTATTTTGCGTGTATTAGTAGAAAGACAAAAGTATATAATTACCCACATATTATAAGGGTAGGCAGGGCATCAACGACTCGTCTAAAAAGCTATGAGGGTCATTTAAAAACAAACTAACTTTGTATTGCGTCAGTGATAGTTTGCCAGACTTTTACATTTAAATACATGAAAATCTTAGTCGCCACTATATCCATAATATGCCCAAAAAGGAAGTCTGCTGTAACGTATTCTTTGTTTTTCTAACGCTTCCAGTACAGCATGGAACGTAATTAGACGATATCATGTTTTCTATGTTACTGTTTTATTTTTGTACTTACGTCAATCAAACTTTCTGGTACTGTCTGCTGATGCTGACAATATAGCGGCCCTTTCTAATAGATGAGAAGTACAGGAAAGTTGTAGTGTAGATGGCATACAAAAATGAGAGGTCCACTCTAGATGATTTGGAGCCGTCACTCTCGTCATCAGCAGTGAAAAGTTGTGACCTGAAATAGTAGAAAGAATAGATTGTTAGATGGGGCCGTTTTTTTGTTTAATGATTCCAAATTGAATCGGCAATTTGGAAACCTGTCTCCCTCTCTGTCCTATATCGATAGGACAGAGAGAAAAGTTATTGAAGCATAGGATAACAGTTATCTGACAGTTCACAATACTTGTATGCAAAAATGACTATTTATATGTGTATCTGTTCTGTTTTCAGTTCAAACGTCGTACATAAAAGTGTTTAAATGGCAAAAGATTAAATTTAACACTTGTTTCTTAGTACCCTAAGATTTCAGCCATCACAAAGAAGTCCTATTGCCAAACGCCTACTGTCCTACGATCAATAACCGAAGTAGTGATGAGGGCTTATCAGATCGTGTGAGGTGTCAGTGGTTGGGACACCCAATCCAGTGGCAAGGTCAGGCCAGCAGCCTCACCTCGGCGCGGCTTAGAGGACTGGTTCAGGATCTGGGCCGATGGACGGAATGATAGCTGATCAAGGTCAGCATTGGGAAACGGCTCCGGATTTGCGGGGGCTGAGACAGCTCATTGAAAACGTTTGTTTTGGAGCACATATCTAGATTTGTCTCGATGTGAATTTCTACACTACTACCGCAAAAGCAAAGTATTTTTTGGCACTAATGTTGAAAACCCTGCAATTTAAGGTGAATTTGAGGAAATATCAGGCGCTTTACTTGCGTTTCTATCCCATACGTAATATATCTTTTTGCGCTGCATTGTCACTAGCGGTTTGATGAGGTTTTTCAAATCAGATATTTTCACGCGGTAGATAATAATAATAATATAGCCATTTATTTCCATGCAATTCAGTACATTATAAAATAATACATTAATAATTACAGTTCATTTAAAAAATTAATTCTTAAATTAGTGTTAAGTATTCAATTAATTATGTTATTTAAAATATAATTACAATTCAAATTATTTAATTTATTTGGTTTTCTTTTGCATATGGAAGCCCTAGTCGGGCATAGGCCTCACGCGGTAGATAGATAGCCATATTACTCAGGGTGAATTTTTCTTTCTAATGGTAAAAGAATATTTTTTTTAAATAACCCGATCATTTTTGACTTTATTCGGTACAAACATAAGAGAGCCCGATGGTGTAGTGGATAGGGCCGCTGCCTCCTGAGCGGGAGGTCATGGTTCGAATCCCACCACGTACCAATGTGTTTTTCGGTTTTCGAATTACATATGTACGTTTAATCGGCGCTTTTCCGTGCTTCGGAAGGCACGTTAAGCCGTTGGTCTCAGTTAATATCGTTTAACACAATAGATATTAGTCGACAAGCCATATCAGAGGCCAGTGCTAAGCATTGGCGGCTTGAAAATTCTGACCTGATCTAGGATTGGGTCTGGTTTCCCTTCTGGGTTGCGGAGGTCAGATGGCAGTCGCTCTGTGTAAAAACCAGTACCCTAGTTCAATCCCCTGGATTAGGTAGCCGACTCCGTAAGATACGGGATAAGGCTAGGGAGATGATGATTCGGTACAAACATAACGTACAAAATACTTATAATTTATTTTTCTTTGTAATATTTACTATTCCATAGGTAAGACAATCAATCATCAATCTTCCATGCTGGACTGGGAATCTTAAATGCTGGACTGGGAGTGAGAGAAAAACATAGAATGTGCCAGCTGCATTTCCTCCCGGGCATGCTCTAAAAACTAGCTAAGGGATCAAATGTTTCAGTATATTGTAATTTAGCCGATGGGCTGGCAACCTGTCACTACATCAATATACCTATCTATCCTATCAATATTCCTATCTATCTTGAATAACCCCCAAAATTTTGTCAGACGTGGCGGAACGACCTTTGTTTATGTCGTTTACGCTCTGCCTACCCCAGTAAGGATAAAGGCGTGATTATATGTATGTATGTATGTAATTTAGGCGATTGGCTGACAACCTGTCAATATACCAACAAATCTATCTTAAAAAACCTTCCAAACTTTGTCATACGTGGCGTAACGATCTTTTTTTAGGTCATTTATGCTCAGCCTACCCAACTTGAGATAAAGACGTGATTATATGTATGTATGTATTAAATTATTTTTGTAACTGTGAGATAATAATTAATTTGTTACAATGTTAATTATAATTTTACGTTGTTTCGGGAAACTTTTGGTAGTTCAATCACGAATCACGATGGTGTTGTTGTTTCTTGTTTAGTTAGGACCAGCGACCCGCCCCAGCTTCACACGGAAATTATCAGTGTTTCTCTGCTATATTATGCATGTATTATACATACAAACCTTCCTCTTGAATCACTCTATCCATTTATAGAAACCGCATCAAAATCCGTTGCATAGTTTCAAAGATTGATGCATAAGGGACAGAGAAAGCGACTTTGTTTTATAGTATGTAGTGATATTGCAGGCTGATCGCCCTATTGTCCGATAAGCAAGACCATCCATGCTTTTGGATGCGCATATAAATAGTCGGTCCTGTGCCTGATTTATCTCTGGTCGTGTCTGACAATCTGTCCCATCAGAATAAGAGACTGAAGGAATAGAGAGTGCACTTTTGTGTGTTGCGCAAACACTTGGGCACTAAAATCTCTGAGAGATTGGTCGCCAACACCGAAAATCGGTGAGAGGACTATTATTATTATAAAAAAGTAAAATAGTGTCATTTATTTATTTATTTATTACTAGCGACCCGCCCCGGCTTTGCACGGAAATTATTAGCGTTTCTCTGCTATATTATGCATGTATTATCATATAAACCTTCCTCTTGAATCACTCTATCCATTAAAAGAAACCACATCAAACTCATTGCGTAGTTTTAAAGATTTATGCATACATAGGGTATAGGGACAGAGAAAGCGATTTTGTTTTATAGTATGTAGTGATTTAAACATAATTTTCAGTATCTTCCATGCTGGTCGGGAGCAATAGAAAAACATAGAACGTGCCAGCTGCATTTCTTCCTAGGCATGCTGTAAAAACCAGCTAAGCGATCCGAGGGTTTCAGTATATTGTAATTTAGGCGATGGGCTGACAACCTGTCACTACATCAATACACCTATAAATCTATCTTAAATATACCTCAAAACTTTGCCAGACGTGGCGAAATGACCTTTGTTTAGGTCGTTTTTTCATTAGGGATAAAGGCGTGATTATATGTATGTATGTATTTTCAGCATAACAGCATTGTACGCCAAGGCGCTGACAAATTTTAAGTATTAACAACTTATTATACCATATATAACTATAATAGTAGACAATTAAACATTTTTGCAATATTTTAAAATCACTTTTCGCAGTATGTGCCACTGCTCAGCAAATAAGTCGCAGTCTGGTGCTTTAGAGAGAAGCTCGTTGAGCTGGATCCGAGCGCTCACGAGTGGAGAGCCGTTGAGCGCCGTCGTGCGCGGTACCTCCACGGCTAGCAGCCGATGGCCGCGACTTCGGCACAGGTCGGACACTCCTAACTATCATATCATTTTGGTCACACATCGACAGAAGGCATGTTGCACTTGGCATGTGTTTGTGTGCGTGTTATAAGGGTTGACAAAATTTATTATACCGGTCATAATTATCACTTGATTAATCTGGTTCTTGATTAAACCAACGTTTTAAAGTAGTTCACTGTAACTGAATAGTTAGAATAGGTTGCATATTTTGTATGAATTTACTTACCGTCTCTCATCACTGTGGAATCCAAAAAATTAGAGAGACTAGAGGCATATCTTGTGGTAGAAAGACATCCGAACACGGAACAGTATCTAATTCTTATTGGAACACAAAACTTTATTATTTCCGTTACACTGGGAAACATGCGCGCGCCATACCCGCTAAGCTTACGCTCAATGTGGCCCACAATTCGGCGCGGAGTGTGACGTATATCGGACAGGGGAAGGGAGGGGAATGTTTATTCTGTATATAGTACTATTATATATTCTGTGACTGCGTAGATATTTGTCAGGGACATAGAGAGTACACTTTCTGGAGATTAACTCTGGGCAGTCGGACTCCCCTCGCAACTTTACTTCCATGCTGGACTGGGAGAGATAGAAAAACATAGAATGTGCCAGCTGCATTTCCTCCCGGGCATGCTGTAAAAACCAGCTAAGGGATCCGAGGGTTTCTGTATATTGCAATTTAGGCGACAGGCTGACAACCTGTCACTACAGCAATATACCTACAAATCTATCTTAATCAACCCTCTAAACTTTGTCAGACGTGGCGGAACGACCTTTATTTAGGTCGTTTACGCTCTGCCTACCCCATTAGGGATAAAGGCGTGATTATATGTATGTATGTAAAATATAAATCTCATGTTTTTGAGAAAAGTAGTAAAGAAAAGTACCTACCTATTTATAAAGTATTCTTATATAATATTTTATTGAAATCGGTCCAGGGGTTATTACTGGCTAGTGCAATAGAATATATTTAGCATATAGATGGTATAAACCATATATATATAGTGATAACAGTATCACTATTTTTATACCTATTCTGTGGTTTAACATAATAGCTTACATACATACATATATATAATCACGCCTTTATTAATAATGGGGTAGGCAGAACGTAAACGACCTAAATCAAGGTCGTTCCGCCACGTCAAGTTTGAGGGTTATTCAAGATAGATTTGTAGGTATATTGCTGTAGTGACAGGTTATCAGCCTATCGTCTAAATTTTAATGTACAGAAACCCTTGGATTTCTTCTCTGGTTTTAACAGCATCGCCGGGAGGAAATTCAGCTGACACATTCTAAGTTTTTCTCTCGCTCCTAGTCCATCATTGAAGAAATAATAGCTTATCTGTGAATTAATATTAAAAATCATTTTAGAAGTCAATTCGTATGCGCAAAAATTTACTAATATTTTACTAAAATTGTTACCTGTCATTTTCTGTCATGAGAGGACAGACTAAGTCTATAAAAAGAAGACAGGTGTCGGTTTTCGACATGACAGAACTATACTATAGGTAAATAACTGTTAATATGTGTCTTCCAAAATTTATATCTAGGAACAACTTAACTGCTTTCTTCTATGCTGAACTGGGAGTGATAGAAAACATAGAATGTGCCAGCTGCATCTCCTCCCGTGCTTGTTTAAAAATCCAGCTAAGGGATCTGAGGGTTTTAGTATTGTAATTTAGGCGATGGGCTGTCAACCTGTAACTATAGCAATGTACAGATCGATCTGGACTAACCCTCAAAATTTGTCAGACGTGGCGGAACAACCTTTGTTTAGATCGTTGACGCTATGCCTACCCCTTTAGGGATAAAGTCGTGATTATATATATGTATGTACAACTTATTTTTCTAGTTTAAAAAACATATTTGAAATAACTTTAAATCTGTGTATGTTATCATCTGCAATGGATATAAATATAACACGGGAGATGTGTATACAAACAAATACTTAGTAGCTTAGTAAAAATATTGGTAGAATGTGTTTATTTCACGTATTTTACCTTAATTATCTTCTTGCAGAATTGCATTCAATTCATTAGTTTATTCATAAATTTTAATGTACTTACTTATCTAAATGTGTTCGAAAAATATTTTTCGATTACATTAATGGTACTTTAGAATTTGATGTATGTACGCATAAATAAAATAAAATAATAAATAAATATAAAAGTACATAGGCTTTCGAATAAATTGGCAGTGGCACTGTTAGCACTATTACATATTCTGTGTCACTGTGCCGCTCCGTTTAATATCTACAATTTAAGGTAATGGTTACCAATTATAGGAGACTTTAATTGAAGGATTAAAATTTATTCTGAATTATGATTACTGTTTCAAGTGGATAATTTTCAACTTCTTAGTTGCTAGAAGTTCTTTTATTTAGTTCAACGAAAGGGCGTTTTAATGCTAAGAACTTGCCTAAAACATGTATACATACATACATATAATCACGCCTTTATCCCTGATGGGGTAGGCAGAGCGTAAACGACCTAAACAAAAGTCGTTCCGCCACGTCTGACAAAGTTTGGAGGATTATTTAAGATAGATAAGTAGGTACATTGCTTTAGTGACAGGTTGTCAGCCCATCGCCTAAATTGCAATATACTGAAACCCTCAGATCCCTTTGCTGGTTTTTACAGCATGCTTGGGAGGAAATGCAGCTGGCAAATTCTATGTTCTTCTCTCGCTCCCAGTCCAGCGTGGAAGTATAAAACATTTATACCGAAACTATTTCTACATACATACATATAATCACGCCTTTATCCCTAATGGGATAGGCAGAGCGTAAACGACGTAAACACAGGTCGTTCCGCCCCTTCTGACAAAGCTTTGAGGGTTATTTATGATTGATTTATGGTATATTGCTGTAGTGACAGGTTGTCAGGCCATCGCCTAAACTGCAATATACTGAAACCCTCGGATCCCTTAGCTAATTTTTACAGCGAGCCCGGGAGGAAATGCAGCTGGTACATTCTATGTTTTTCTCTCGCTCCCAGTCCAGCATGGAAACTATTTCTGGTTTAATTTATTCCTACCTAGACATTGTAACGGAAAGTATACGTATATACACCCGGTGGTGGTGTAAGGGACAGCGTCCCGCAAACTGATAAGGGTTGCTCAGTAAATGAAACTGAACAACTTTCACCTGAAAATTATTTCAGGATATAAAAAAAGCACTTCCTATACAAAAAGACCGCAGACAATTTGTATGTTTTTTTTTATTTTACACTTCTTGAAAAAAAATACTGCTGATAGTTGTTCAGTTCCGTTACCTGAGCAACCCCTATCAGATTGCGAGACGCTGTCCCTTACACTACTTAGACAATTAGACAGCATCTTAAAAACAATGGAGATGTAAATTTGTACAGGTAGTGTTGAGTAAATAAACGGTTTATAATTAATCCTTTTGTGGTTTTGAGGAAGAAGATGTACAAATCTCTCGACCTTGGATCTAGCATTTTGTCGTGTTGTTAACTATTCTCGTAGTAACGACACAAAAGGATTTTTGACTTGTGAGTGAAGGAAAGGCCGACTTAGTTCCACCTACATACATACATACATAAATCACGCCTTTATCCCTTACGGGGTAGGCAGAGCGTTTAACGCCTCGTAAAAGGCGCTTTCGCCACGTCTGACAAAAATTGAGGGCAATTTTAGATTGTAATATGTATTGCTATAGTGACAGGTTGTCAGCCCATCGCCTAAATTACAATACACTGTAACCCTCGAGTCCCTTTTGCTGACTTCTACAGCATGCCCGGGAGGAAGGGCAGCTGGAACATTCTATGTTTTTCTATCTCTCCCAGTCCAGCATGGAAGACATGAAGATTAGTTCCACCTCATGTAAAAAAAAATACAAGATTTTTCATTCACCATTTTTTTGAAGCTTCTTTTGCTAGACTATGAAACTAGACTTCCTTTACTTCCATGCTGGACTGGGAGCGATAGAAAAACATAAAATGTGCCAGCTACATTTCCTCCTGGGCATACTGTAAAAATCAGCTAAGGGATCCGAGGGTTTCAGTATATTGCAGTTTAGGCGATGGGCTGACAACCTGTCACTACAGCAATATACCTACAAATCTATCTTAATTTACCCTCATAAATTTGTCAGACGTCGCGGAACGACCATTGTTAAGGTTGTTTACGCTCTGCTTACCCCATTAGGGATAAAGGCGTGATTATGTGTATGTATGAAACTGAACATCCTTCTCTTTCGAGGATATTTACTAAGGGCGTTTGTTCAGCGCCCATACCCCATGTAATATTAGATATTGGGAGAAAGTTGTTCAGTTTCGTCAACAAACCCGTATTCAAGTAAGTTAGTTCGGCTCTATTGTGGCCCTTGAGAAATTGAAATGTTTTTACTTAAAACAAGTCCAAGACAGATCTGAACTCAACAGTTCCTTTATCATAAATGTCGCGAATAAGGTAACTACTTATACGCAAGAGAAAGGGATAATGTTTTCATTTCCGAAGTGCGTTTTATCCTTCCTGGCTCCCTTCACCAGAGTGTCCGTGTAATTTGTCCTCACATTGACTGTTCACGACACGGCAACGGCACGATGATGATATCGTAGCTTTTTTTTCCACTGGACAGTATCGTCTGTCTAGTTTAACTCTGAGTCGCTGAGCGCACACAGACACACGCAGTGCGCATCCTTTATACGAATACAAAATACGTGACATTTGGCAGACCGGCGACGATACATATGGGAATAAATGCCATGCCGTTACCGTGACGTTGCTGTGCCGGCAAATGGAAAAAGCGTGTCATGTAATTTTATTATTTTTATACGTCACCTCCTCCACTGTCCTTACACTACAGCAATATACCTACAAATCCATCTAAAATAACCCTCAAAACTTTGTCAGACGTGGCGAACGACCTTTGTTTAGGTCGTATACGCTCTGCCTACCCCATTAGAGATAAAGGCGTCATCTTCTTCTTCTGTCGAGTGGGTATCGAGTCAATGGACCCGATGAACCCTGGTGTTAGAGATTTTAAACCGCCTAGTAGCACAACTATCAGGCCTCTGACATGGTTTTGTGTAACGACCACTATCAAAGACAGCGACCGGGACCGATGGCTTAACGTGCCCTCCAAAGCACGAAATCTTTTTCTTTTCGGACAATCAGGTGATTCAGCCTGCAATGTCCTACCCAAACTGGGGAAAAATTCACAAAGTGATAAATTCTCAAATATCAACTTTGTGTCTTACCCCCTGGGAATCGAACCCAGGACCTCCGGATCGGGAGCCCATGGCACTAGCCACTAGACCACGGAGGCAGTTATGATGTGTATGTATCTCTTCCACGATATCGTCTACGTTACCGTGCCGTTGCTGCTGCCATCGACGTGCCGTCTAGTGGAAAATCGCCCATTCTCAAAAGGTGCAAGCGTAAACACTATTAGTACTTACGAGTATTTGTTTGGTTCTCTGCAGTTGGTCAGACGTCCTGGACTATAATAATATCAGTATAGTGTTTTGTGTGCTAAAATAAAAGTGCTTCACTACAATTGTTTTGCAGGTAAACATATCCAGTGTCTTGACTAAAATTTTTACTATATTTATTACTAGCGACTACATAAGGATAAAGCGACTTTGTTTAATACTATGTAGTGATTATCATTATTTTTATATTATTATCTAATGATGACACGGCACATTTATACAGAAAAATTAGGATTAAAAACCCTCCTATTTCCTTTGCCGTAGTCGCTTAAATAGGTAATTAAAGTAGTTACGTAATAATAGTACATTAGTGGTTACTAATGTACTATTATTACGTAACTACTTCCATGCTGGACTGGGAACGAGAGAAAAACATAGAAAGTGCCAGCTGCATTTCTTCCCGGGCATGCCGTAAAAACCAGCTAAGGGATCCGAGTGTTTCAGTATATTGTAATTTAGGCGATCAGCTGATAACCTGTCACTGCAGCGATATACCTACAAATCTATCTTAAATAACTTTCAAAACTTTCTCAGACGTGTCGGAACTACCTTTTGTTTTGGGTCGTTTGGTCTGCCTACCCAATTAGGTAAAAAGGTGTGATTTTATGTATGTATGTAACCAAGGGTTGTTTTAAATATCCTCGAACCGACCAGTATTGTTTGTGTCGCATGTGATATGGCGGCAAAAAAAAACTTGGTAATTAAAATATATTTTTAGTCAGTGCTTTTATAACTTCAAAATTAGAGTTTGTAGATACGAGTATATTACTCAGTATTTTATTATGAAACATTAAAATATTTAAACAATAAGTATGATGTACTAAATTCCTACTGCGAATGAGAAATAATTTCTTACGCGAATGGAGATGTTTTGTGATGTATGAAATCCTTCATAGTGAGTTGGTTTTGCTTACTGGTTCAACCCTATTTTCAGCCTATATTTTTCGTAAAATATTCCTTTATTTGATCTTATCTTTCACTCGATATGTAAAACATAGTACTTACTCCGGGTTGAAGCATCAAATTGCATTGGGACTCTTACTATTAGCGCCCTCACTATACTCGGGCGCCAAATACCTCGTATGCAATTGATGTCTATACCATTTCCAAATCAGATCACTACATAGTATAAAACAAAGTCGCTTTCTCAGTCCCTGTATCCCTCATCATCTCCCTAGCCTTATCCCGTATCTTACGGGGTCAGCTTCCTAATCTAAGGGATTGAACGAGGGTACTGGTTTTTACACAGAGCGACTGCCATCTGACCTCCGCAACCCAGAAGGGAAACCAGACCCAATCCTAGATTAGGTCAGAGTTTTCAAGCCGCCAATGCTTAGCTCTGGCCTCTGATATGGCTTAACGACTAATATCTACGGTATTAAACGATATTAACCGAGACCACCGGCTTAACGTGCCTTCCGAAGCACGGAAAAAGCACCGAATAAACGTACGTATGAAATTCGAAAACCGAAAAACACATTGGTACGTGGTGGGATTCGAACCACGACCTCCCGATCAGGAGGCAGCGGCCCTATCCACTACACCATCGGGCTCTCTGTCTCTGTCCCTATATCCCTATGTTAGCATAAATTTTTAAAACAACGTAACGGATTTTGATGCGGTTTCTTTTAATGGATAGAGTGATTCAAGAGGAAGGTTTATATTATGCATGTATTATACATGTATAATATAGAAGAGAAACATTGATAATTTCCGTGCGAAGCCGGGGTGGGTCGCTAGTTTAGAATAAAGGAACAAAGTTTCATGTATTTTTATTCAAAAACGCATTTAAAAAGAAATGATACTTATTGGTAAATTAGTTAGATGACTAAAACTACTATTTCATTATCTTCTCAAATCTAATAGCTTAAACTTATTTTGGAAACAGGATCTTCGAGTAAAAGATATGAAACTTTATTTACCTTTATTCTAAACCTGATTTGGATAGAATTGTCACCATTGAATAGTATAGTCACCCTTGGTTACTAATACCGGCTGCTGCACTGTCTTCTAGACCTCACAGCAAATATGACATAAGATAAATAAATAACTTATGTACTATTACATATTGTATTAGAATATCTCGATTCGTTGACACTAGTATCGTATTGTTTTTATTATTAATATTTCCACGTTACTTCGTCTCGGGAGAAGTTGTTAATTTGCATAGGACCCCTTCGGATTAAAAACCAATAAAATTCCGTCTTCAACCAACTATTGGAATTTTATCACGAATTTGCAATTAAGTGTGTCACAGTTGAAAAAACGAATGAACGACAATAAATTGGGGGCAATTGGTAACCGCACGAAATCACAAAATCGTGACTAAAATGAGCACCTTTAATTTTCTATCCTAAGACAACAGAAAGGGACGGCAACAATTTTGTTAATGACTTACTTAAGTCATGATCTCCACGAATCGATAGCATTGTATTTTACCCGAGATATTTTATAGTTCCTTTCCTACCTGTCACGCCCTCGCGCCTCGCCACGTTTTCCTGTCAATGAATTATAATGTATTGTACAAGGTTTGTGCTACGTTTCGCCTCTCAAAACGTTCTGTAATTAGAATTCTGTCAAGATCAGTCTAATCTGCGTCTGCGCCGATGTTTTCCTCGGCTCAGTGTTACCTCCGCCGCCTTTATCGGCGCAAGGCTTATTTTTGTACTTTGTAACATTATTTGTTTTACATTTTATGATACACTTATCGTACCTTTACTTAATTCTGTGACAGCAGTGTTCAGTGAAATTACAAATGGTATGTATTAAACTGTAAATATTTAGTGTTCGTTTTTGGTAACAATTTATTAATTTATATTCTAGCTAGTGTTTTTAATGTTATCAATGTTTTGGTATGACACTTAGTGGTTACCTTAATATTGAACATTTTGGTATAGAATGCATACATATATGAACTACAAAGTAAGAAACGAAACATAAAAACAAGGTTACATTATAATATGAGAAGAACACTTAATATGATAGATTTTATAACACACGTATAAATAAGTTGTTGACTTGTGCAGTACCGGATAAAAAACATGTATAGCAAAATGTTACTAACCAGTTCTAGCTAGGACGGGTTTTGAATCTTTATTATATGTCCTCAATATTATTATCATCATTCATTCACTTACCGAAATCATCAAGTAGGTAATTTTAAAATGCCTATGTTTTTCTTTCATGCTGGACCGGGAGCGAGAAAATACTATAGAATGTGCCGGCTGCATTTCCTCCTGGGCATGCTGTAAAAACCAGCTACGGGTTTCTGTATATTGCAATTTAGGCGACGGGCTGATAACCTGTTACTACAGCAATATACCTACAAATATATATTAAATAACCAAATAAAACTATGTCAGACGTGGCGGAACGACCTTTGATTAGGTCGTTTACTACCCCATTAGGGATAGTGACGTGATTAAATACATTAAATTTATGTATGTATCTTTTAAATGGAAATTAAAAACTAATTAACGTAGAAAAACATTTTTTTTATGTCTTTTTGATGACACAAGAGTTTTCTGAATCGAAAGGAATCGTTGTCCAATACAACAAATGCATACGAGTATATACAAAATCTGTGTTATTTGAAGTACTCAACTGCTATCGGATTGTTATCAGATATAACCTTAATATTGAGTCCTACTATTAGCAAATCGATCGCCTTGAATGGTCGCGATTCGGTGATCATTATCGATTTTGTTCGGTACTTCTTGTGAGCGCAGTGAATGGGCATCATCAATAGTGCTGATTGGTGCCCTTGCATTTTCTCCATGAGTCCGACCTTAGGTTCCTATCACTTCATTAAGCACACTTCTATAAGAAAATTGAGGCACTATTTAAAGTATATTTTTTAATTTTTGCATACATACTATCACGCCTCTATCCCTAATGGGGTAGGCAGAGCGTAAACGACCTAAACAAAGATCGTTTCGTCACGTCTGACAAAGTTTTGACGGTTAATTATAAGATATATTTGTACCTATATTGCTGTAGTGACAGGTTGTTAGCCTATTTTACAATATACTGAAACCTTCAGATACCTTAGCTGGTTTGAACAGCATGCTCGGGAGGAAATGCAGCTGGCACATTCTATGTTTTTCTCTCACTCCGAGTCCAGCATGGAAGGAATTTATTTTATTAATATATAATTTTATTTTTAGGCGATGTTATAAACAAAAGGTGATAGTATAAACCCACTCTAAGAAACTGGTTAAATCAGCATCATGGTACTTAATATTCTATCCAAATTCCTGGCAGCTAAGCAAGACTTTAATGATGATAGCTTCTCCAAACTAGTGGGTCACTTTGGTCGCTGGCAGTTCCTCGTGTTTGCGACGATATGCATCATCAAGTTTCCAACGGGCTGGATCCAGCTGGAGATAGTGTTTCTGACTCCGAAGACTTCATTCCGTTGCGTGGAGTTTACCTCAAACGTGACTTCCGTTGGGCAGAACTCGACTTGTTACGAGGACTGTGCGCGGTACGAATATGACAGCAGTCCCATGGAGACTTCCATCATCTCTGACTGGCAGCTCATATGCGAGAAGAAGTGGCTGGCCAGCTTCACTCAGATGGTACTCCAGCTCGGCATCCTTATCGGCAGTATCCTCTTTGGGTTTCTGGCAGACAGGTATAGTTTTCTTCTAGTCACCATTATGTATTTTATCACCTAGTTTCAAAGTAAAGTAACTTACGTACAAACGTACAATTTGAGACTCCTCACATTTTGCTGTTTGTTTTTGTTTGCATAATTCACATCAGGATGGAATTGATCCTTATCCATGGCGGAGAAGTTGCTTACAACATGCTGTCATCATTTTCTTGTTCTTATCCCATTTATTTGTCCATACTTAAGATTGAGAGTAATACATAGATTTTACATTTTGTTTTATACTGAAATGACATTTCTGATACGAACTCAAAGTCGCTGTCAGTCTCAACGTATATACTTATTACCGTTAACTTATATTATTATATTTTCTTTACGACTGTTTGTTGCTTATTTGCCAAGTATCCCTTAAATATAAAGACAATTAGTGATTTTCTCTTTAATCATTTTATAGTTATACTCGTATATAAATACACTTGTGCATCTGCAGGTACGGGCGGAAACACACATTCCTCTATTCTGTGGCGAGTCTGGTGTTATTGGGAGTTGGCGTTCCCTTCTCCCCAGACTACGTCACCTTCACGGTTCTTCGGTTCTTCTTGGGGATGGCCACCGCCGGCGTCATGGTCGTCTCCTTCGTCCTCATCATGGAGACCATAGGACCTAGGTGGGTTATACATTTCTTTATAAGGGGTAGAATTGACTTCCATGCTGAACTGGGAGCGAGAAAAAAACATAGAATGTGCTAGCTGAATTTCCTCCCGGGCATGCTATAAAAACCAGCTAAGGGATCCGAGTGTTCAAGTGTATTGTAATTTAGGCAATGAGCGGATATCCTGTACTAATACAGCAATATACCTACAAATCTGTCTTAAATAACCCTCAAAACTTTGTCAGACGTGGCGGAACGACCTTTGTTTAGGTGGTTTACGCTCTGCCTACCCCATTAGACAAAGGCGTGATTATATGTATAGAATTTACGTATTATTAAGTTTTTTTTTTAGAATATCAATTATCATATTCTTCACCGTACATAAATTGTAGATTCAAATGTTTTGACCGCAACTTTCTTTTCAGATACCGCGAGTTGATCGGTTGTCTGTACCAAATTCCGTTCATATTTGGGCATCTGACGGTCCCCCTGGTAGCTTATTACTTCCGAACATGGAACGCGTTCCTGCTGGTGTTGGGGGCCACTAATATAACCTTCCTGGCATATTTCTTCCTTGTGGATGAGTCGCCAAGATGGCTGCTTAGCGTTGGAAGGGTTGAAGAAGCTACTACGATCATCAAAAGAGCTGCTAAAATGTGAGTACACTAGACAGATGAAGGCAGTGTTTTCAGCAAACTGATTAGGGTTGCTCAGTCATATTTATAAAGCTATCTCAAGATTCAGAGCAATGTTAAGTATGGAATTGACAGGACATAGTACTGAAATGAAATTTTCGATTCGAACTCAAACTAGCCGTCATTGTCAAGTGCTGATTATAAACACGGGCCTTAAGGCCATATTGATAAACAGCACTTGATATTGACAGCTAGTTTGAGTTCGTATCAGAAATATCATGCCAGTACAAAGTGGCCTGTCTAATCCATACTTGATATTGCTCTCAATCTTGAGATCCCTTTATATATCCACCAAAAATTGTTTCCCTTCAAGGTAAAAAATAACTAATCATACAGAATAGTATAAAATTACTAACTTTATCAGAAAATTTGTAAGGGGAAGTTAGAAATATACTTTGTATTTTGAAATAATTTCCCTGTGCAAGTTGTTTACTTCAGTTGACCAGTGAACCCCTGACAGTTTGCGGGAAGCTGTCGCTTACACCCCGTTATACTAAAATGTAGGCATAATAATAGTACTGACAACCTGTCACTAAGCAGTATACCCTCAAAGCTTTATCAGGCGTGGCGGAACGAATTTTGTTTAGGTCGTTTATGCTCTGCCTACCCCATTAGAGATGAAGGCGTGACTTTATGTATGTATGTAAAAATAGTGCTATTCCATGCTGGACTGGGACCTGGAGAAAAACATAGTATGTGCAAGCTGCATTTCCTCCCGGGCATGCTGTAAAAACCAGCTAAAGGTTCCGAGGGTTTCTGTATATAGGCAACCTACCCTTTGAAAGCACGAAATCTATAAAGATTAAATAAAAATACATAAATCTACAAGACAGCAGGTGATTGAGCCTGCATTGTCCCTGGGTATCAAACCCAGGATCTCCGTATCAGGTGCCTATGGCTCAGACTACAAGACTGAAAGAAACAAATAATTTAGTAATTTTCCCGCTGCCTGAATAATATTAATTATTAATTGTGTGATTTAGTTTAGGAAAAATAAAACGCACAAAAACCGACCCACTTTATTGCACTAAAGAAATACAACGTACATACGTAAAAACTTACATACCTACATTTATTTTAACAATAAATACTTAAAATAAAATTAAAAATAACAATTAAATGTTTATTGATTCAAAAGCATTCAGCCTAGGCATTTAGCACAGTATAACCATTGATGGTTTATTGATTCTTAACTTAAATTTTAATAAACAAAATCTTATTTTATTTTAAAAAGGTTCTACCATTCTTATAAGTAAATACTTTGAAATATAACATCATATTGTATTTTGACATGTTTATTTAAATTGACTAAAGTTATTTGATTTGCCGTCTATTTCTGTTCTCCCATGAAAGTAAATGACAGCTATACCTTTAGTATATGCTTCCAGCACAGTCAAATATATTTCATATTTATTATGTAAGTTTCAGTAAGCCCGTCAGGTATTGCAGCAAAATAGGATATGACCAGAAGTCCTTGTTCTTCAAATATAACCTGAAAAGCTGAAACAAATTATATTCTATGAGTATAGGTTACACATATGTGCCAAAAGGTCCAAAGGATAGTGTGACAGACGGTTGTGTTGCACTCTTAGCACCACCCGGGACTGCCCGGGGCTATGTAGTTTTTAGGATTTTTTAAGGATTAATGTGACAATCGAGTGATTCAGGCTGTATTGTCCTGATCATACATACATATACATAAAATCAAGCCTTTATCCGTAATTTGGCAGGCAGAGCGTTAACGACCTAAACAAAGGTTGTCCTGCCTCGTTTGACAAAGTTTTGAGGGTTATTTAAGATAGATTTGTAGGTATATTGCTGTAGTGACAGGTAATCAGCCCATCGCCTAAATTAAAATATACTGAAACCCTCGGATCCCTTAGCTGGTTTTAACAGCATGCCCGGGAGGAAATGCAGCTGGCACATTCTAGGTTTTATTTTACTCCCAGGCCAAAATGGAAGAATGTCCTGATCAAACTGGGGAAAATTTCACAAAGTGATGAATTATACTATCAACTTTGTGTTTCCTGTGGGAATCGGACCCACAACCTACATGGGTTGAGAATCCAAGCCTCACACCACTAGAGTACAGACTTCAGAGAAGTGTTATATCTTATATTGAACTAGCGACCCGCCCCGGCTTCGCACGGAAATAATCAGTGTTTCAAACCTTCGTCTTGAATCAATCTATCCATTAAAAGAAACCGTATCAAAATCCGTTGCGTAGTTTTAAAGATTTATGCATACATATGGATATAGGGACAGAGAAAGCGACTTTGTCTTATACTATGTAGTGATACTACAGAATACAAAACTTGAATCAAACATCACAATTTCTTTTACATGCAAAATATTTAAGTAAACAATATAAGTATTCATGAAATTCTTTATCTGTTGTTTAACTACTTTCAAAAGATAATATTTGCAATGTTATTGCTTGATTTTATTTACTTCGGAACGGGACCAATTGTTCTACTCTTCGTTAAAGTACTTCATTCAGTCAGTGGTTTCATGAAGAATTGACTTTCATCTAGTGCTTATTCCGTACCTAGAACATTATACCTTCGAGAGCGGTTCGAAGTGACTTTCATAATTGCGGCCCTTACTGTTCGTTTCTTGAGCAGAATAAAAAACACGTGTGCTTGTTTTAGAAAATCCAATGGAATCAACGTGCCATACTTACTCGTATGTCAAATTTGATTTGAAATGTAAACAAACTATGACCGTTTTCAAATTATATTTGATTTAATATCTTTACTACTTCCATGCTGGCCTGGGAGCGAGAGAAAAACATAAAATGTGCCAGCTGCATTTCCTCCCGGGCATGCTGTAAAAACCAGCTAAGAGATCCGAGGGTTTTAGTATATTGCAATTTAGACGATGGGCTGACAACCGGCCACTACATCAATATACCTACAAATCTATCTTAAATAACCGTCAAATTTTGTCAGACGTAGCGGAACGACCTTGATTTAGGTCGTTTACGCTCTGCCTACCCCATTAGTGATAAAGGCGTGATTATAGGTATGTAAGCTATTATGTTAAACCACAGAATTGGTATAAAAATAGTGATACTGTTATCACTATATATGGTTTATACCAGCTTAATATCTACTTAAAATGTGCCAGCTGCATTTCCTCCCGGGCATGCTGTAAAAACCAGCTAAGAGATCCGAGGGTTTTAGTATATTGCAATTTAGACGATGGGCTGACAACCGGCCACTACATCAATATACCTACAAATCTATCATATATAACCTTCAAAACTTTGTCTGACGTGGCGGGACGACGTTTGATTAAGTCGTTTACGCTCTGCTTACCCTATAAGGGATAAAGGCGTGAATATATGTATGTATGTTAATATTTTTACTATTGGACATTACGTTGTGATTATGATCGGGTAGCGTAGCATTCCTATGTATCCAAATTCCATTTTTAAAATACGGAACAAAGTGTTTGTGACCGTAGGCGTGTATAAAACGGAAATATTGCCAGCAAGTAAGCATTGCCCTATAATTCTACATAACATCTTTAATATAATTGCGTACCTATATCAAATGGTCGTAAGTTATTCATGAAACTACTTAAGTTATACTATACTTAGGTATACATAACAGGTCGTTATATACCTTGAAAATACCACAGAGTAACTATAATACTACGTACAAAAAATACTTGTAAAAACAGAATAAACACGAGGGTAATCATTGTTTATAAAAACAAACGTCAAATGATATGACACGCGTGCGTTTAGAAATTAGTGAGCTATGAGTTCAAAAATATAAACAGTGTTTTACAATGATATCACAAAGGTCAAGTGAAGGTCATCGTAATTTTTAGATATTTTACAATAATCTAAGACATTTTTGAGATATAAATTTGAAAATATGATATATCATCAAAGTGTCTCTCAATAACCCCTCGACAATTTAATTTCGAAATATTCTCTTTTGTTATTTTTGGAAACGCGTAAATACAAGATCTGTTATAGGATTAATGCAATAAAATTTTCAAGTCTTAGTAGCAAACCACATGTAGGTATGTAACAATGACGGAAGAGTAGGTATTTTTGCATAAGTAGACCGCTGGTCTGTACAAGCTACGTCTGGCTAAAAGTATTATGGGTGTGTTTTTTTGTATTATACCTGTAATCTACGTACCCTTTCGAAACTTTCAAGTGGTCTGGTATGTGTCGAGCAATCAAAACTTCTACTGATGGAAATGAAACCCTGTTAACAATACAATACACAAGAATAAGATATTTAAACTTTTCAGGAACAACCGTCAGACAGCGAATATTGAAGAGATCCTGGCGAAGCTGTCTTTAGACATGAGCGGGCAGACCACCGGCCCCAAGTTGAACTATTCCTCCCTGTGGCTACCCGAGCTGAGGGTCCGGACTGCAGTCTCCGTGCTGATGTGGCTGGTGGCAGGGCACACCTTCTTCGGCTTCAACCAGTACCTTGGACAGAGCAGCGCCGATCCATTCCTCAGTGTTTCCGTTGCAGCTCTTGTACAGGTATTGTTGTGGTTTATCAGCTGTACTATCTTTGTAACTGCCGCCGTGGGCTAGAGGTCAGAGTCAGGGGCTCACAATCCGGAGGTCCTGGGTTCGATTTCCAAGGGGGAACATAAAGTTGATATTTGTCAATTTATTACTTTGTGAGATTTTCCCTATCTTGGTTAGGACAATGCAGGCCGAATTACCTGATTGTCTGGAATAAAAAAGATTCCATGTTCGGAGGGTACGTTATACCGTCGGTCCCGGTCACTGTCTTTGATAGTAGCCGTTACACAAACCATGTCAGAGCCTTATTGGCTGTGCTTTTACTTGGTTTAAAAACTCTGTCACCAGGGTTCATCGGATCGTTTGACTCAATACTCACACGTCAGAAGAAGACTACTTTTGTTGTGTAGCGTGGTATAGCGTTAGTTTAAGGTGAGTTCCCACTGGAAGCATTTATTTGCGAGCAAACTGCGCGTGCGTAGTTCAACCTTATAATAGTGGACGGCCTAGGAAAATCAACACCGCAAACAATTAGAGAGCTTAGCCGTTCGGTACAAGGGTTCCTTAGGTTAAAGCAATCTTTTTGACAAGAAATTCTTTTAATTCACGGTTTTTGTTAGAGGAAATTTTAAATAGAAGTTCTGGGCAAAATGATTGTTTAACCTCAGACACCTGTATAGCAAACGGCTAGGCTCTTTAACTGATGCGCCTTGAACCGATGGCCACGGAAGACCAGCGTTTTGGCCCAAAAACCCCAAGACAATATGCTGAGTGGCAGCTATTTTGGTATAAATTTTGTTTAGCTTTAAGTTCAGTTTATTTTTTGTAACATTTATTACCAAATACAATTTCTTCTATTCTATTTTATTTTATTATCTATTTGCGGGGTTGTTACAAGAATTCTTTTCTACGCCGTCCACTATTATTAAAATAATTTGGCATCTATAGATTATCTTTACGTGCGCATGCTAGTCTCGAACGAATGCAGACTGAATTTTGACTTTATGGCTTACTCTTTTTCCATGCTGGACTGGGAGCGAAAGAAAAACATAGAAAGTGCCAACTGCATTTTCTCCTCGGCATGCTGTAAAAACAAGCTAAGGGAACCGAGGGTTTCAGTTTATTGCAATTAAGGCAACTGACTACTTGTCACTAAAGCAATATATATATAAAAATCTATCTTTAATAACCCTCAAAACTTTGTCAGACATGGTGGAATAACTCTTGTGTAGGTCGTTTACGCTCTGCCTACCCCATTCGGGATAAAGGCGACATTATATGTATGGTTTACCCTTCATCTCCCCACAGTTCCCCGCCAACTTCTTGTCGATCTGGCTGACGCGTCAGTTCGGCCGCAAGCTGACAACTGTGGGCAGCTTCTTAGTCTGCGGCGTCAGTATTATCGCGCTGGGGGTAAGCCCCGACTTGTTCTGGCTGCAGCTGCTGCTCGGCGGCATCGGCAGCGGCGTCGCTGCTATCGCTGCCACCTGCATCTATATCTACTCGTCAGAACTGTTCCCTACCTCCGTCCGTAATATGGGAATGGGTAAGATTTTTAAATACTCCCTAATCGCATAGGTTAGATCGCATTACGTTTTGGACTTATTGGACTACTGAAAGAAATTTATTTTAAGAACTTAGAGCCTGCTGTGTCTTAATTTCCTTACGTGTGTTTCTATCTATACATATAATAAAACTGTAAACGGGGTGATATACAATAAACTGTTAAATAAATAAACTAAACTGATTAGTTTACGATCGTTTGTTAGTCTCTCAACTGTACAATAGAAGCAAAGTTTAGTGCAGGATCAACTAAAATATTACTAAAATACATTACAAAATACTTTATTGCACAAAGAAACACAAATACATACAACAGAAAAGTACGGAACAAAACAGTACAATATAGGCGGCTATTGCTAAAGCAGCAATTTCTACTGGGCTACCTTTACTTCTGTGTACGAAAAAGGAGATAAGATAGGTATTATCTTCGAGCCTTCTTATAGTTAGGTCTAGGTACAAGTACTTTGCAGATGCTTTTTCTTATTGTCTCATAACAGTCAATTTCAAATTGATGCCTACTTAAAGGCATAATGGTCTCTATTTACAATTCGTTTTTTACAGGTGCTTCGTCGATGGCGATGCGTGCAGGCTCTATGGCTTCGCCTTTTGTGGCAAACCTGGGCTCGCAGGCTTCCTGGCTCCCAACCCTGGTGTTCGGCACCTTGCCACTGGCTGCTGCCGCCGTCGTATTGTTCCTGCCCGAGACTAGAGGCACCACTCTACCTGATACCATTGATGAGCTCAAGGCGAAGACGTAGTCAACAGGCACATGGCGATCCTGGACTATCAAAACTCCTGACTTCCAACCCTGGTAACACTGAAACTCTGCCTGATACCTTCGAGAAGCTCATGGTAGGCATGGTACTGGCATAGTGTAAAAGACTTGAGACATATAACTAGTCATCATCATTATACAGTGACTAGACTAACAAAGTTTTAGTATACAGATCAACAGACATTTTAATATAAAGTGCGCGATGCATAGCTTATCGTTATTATATTTATGATATGATGCGATAAGTCAAATAAATAGAAATAGTCGAGACAGTTAATCCAACCTTTAGCGAAATTGTATAATCTTATCACAGATCTCAGTCAAGTATTTCTCTCCGTTACCTTCGTAATATAAATATTTAGTTGGCGTAAGTGAAAAGATATCGCACGTCCGGTGCAAAAAAACGGAAAACTGAGTTACTTCTACCAAACGCATTATAAAGGGCTGTTTCATGCGAAGAATCAAAAACGCATTTTCGATTCCATCAATTTAATGCAGAAGGCGGAAGTGTCATTATTGCATTACTGGCGTTTTTAACACCACGTTGGCGCAACTAAGTCACATTGGTCAATTGCGCGGAAAGATCCGCGGAGTTTGGCCATGGCTAGGATTCCATCGGTGTAAGTGTAAGTTATACCGAATATTCCTTTTCACTTCTTGGATGCACAGTGGCGTAACTTCTTTCTGTGTCATTGTATCCCAAATAATTTTATTCAATCGTTGGGTGAATGTACGTGTAAAGTGGCGTATATGCAAGTAACGTCCTTGTTTCTCCAATGATTTATTAATAAGACTAAAATATAACATGTCGAAATGAAATTATTTCCATTATTATTACTTATTGTCTTACAACTGTGGGATGTAGTATTATTAATACTTCATATTGAATGTTTAAAGGCATTTTTAAGTTGTGTCCTTATACTTTGAAAAGCTTTGTCATAGGAGACCAAATCGTTTCCAAGGTGTGTAAGGCGATAATGTCTCAATTGAATATTTTGAAACATATGTTTTTCTACTTCCATCTGTTTATCGGGCCCATATTTATAATCAGCTCTTAAGAGTGACAACGAGCTTAAGTTCGTATCAGAAACGTCATTTCAGTACATAATGGCCTGTCAAATCCATACTTAATATTGCTCTCAATCTTGAGATTGCTTTATAAATACGAGCCTAAGTCACGTAGCCAAACGGAAACCTTTTATACACCGATTATTCTGACCGTGACTTGTATATTTATCTTAAATACATACATACATATAATCACGCCTTTATCCCTAATGGGGTAGGCAGAGCGTATACGACCTAAATAAAGGTCGTTTCGCCACGTCTGACAAAGTTTTGAGGGTTATTTAAGATAGATTTGTAGGTATATTGCTGTAGTGACAAGTTGTCAGCCCATCGCCTAAATTGAAATAATCATAAATAGTCAATAATTTATCTTAAATAACCCTCAAAACTTTGTCAGACGTGGCGGAACGACCTTTCCTTAGATCTTTTACGCTCTGCCTACGCCATTAAGGAGCAAGGTGTGATTATATGTACGTATGTCATATCAAACATGATACAATTTAAGCCAGATGAAGCTGTATCTAAAGTGCGACTACCCTCAAAACTTTTTCAGATGTGGTGGAACCACCTTTCTTTAGGTCTTTTACCAATTATCCAATTAGGGAGAAAGGCGTGATTATATGTTTGTATGTTATGTCAAACATGAGATATAATTTAAGCCAGATGGAGCTGTATCTAAAGTGTGACCTTACTCCAAGGATTTTGCACAAAAAGAGTGTAGTAGGTAAAGGTCATTTGTGTTATTTAGGGTTATTATATTTCGAATTTTAAATGAGTATATTATATTGTATGTTTTATGTTTATTTATTTCCTATTCGCTCAATGAACACCCAACTATTTGTATGCATGCGAATGTTAAAGTACCTCGTACTAATTAAAGTTTGTTATAAATTATTATCTTCTTGTAATTTATGCGAAATATTATTTATATTACATATATATCTTAATTAAATCTCAAAACATGTCAGAATTGGCCCTATTAGAGATACAAGCGTCATATTATGTACGTATTATTGCTATTGACATTTTATAAAAATATAATTATGTATTTCATAAAAATATAATTGACGACCCGCGCAGCCTAGTTGGCAGTGTACCTGCCTGCTACGCAGAGGGTTCCGGGTTCGATTCTCGGCCGAGGCAGACATTTGAATGATGAGTTTAAATGTCTGTTTCTGGGTCTGGGTGTTACTCGTGGTTGTTTCTGTGTATGTACATGGCACCCCGATACAGGGAATCCTAGTGGGGGCTGTGAGTGTGATCGTGTGTGTTTTTATTTCCCATCCAATATAAAATTATGATGATATCTGACAGCTCATACAAATGGTGCCATACTAATGTAACGGGTGTAACGGACAGCATTCCGTAGCTCAGTCAATGACACTGCACAACTTCCACTAGGAACTTTTTTCAGGAAGTGAAAAAAGTTGGCTTTTCCATACAAATTGTCGGATCGAGGTGAACATTTTGTATGGAAAAGCAAATTTTTATTTTCACTTCATTGGCTGAGCCACCCCTACCAGTTAGCGGGCGCTGTCCCTTACACCTGGTATATTCTGTGGTTGTTCGCCATAGCAATACATTTTATATGAGCTGTCAGATATTAACATAGTAAAAATCCATCATGTTCTTTGAACTCTTTTAAACTACCTACATTGATACTACAGGTTTAGCCCGATGGTGTAGTGGATAGGGCCGCTGCCTCCTGAGCTGGAGGTCGTGGTTCGAATCCCACTACGTACCAATGTGTTTTTCGGTTTTCGAATTTCATATGTACGTTTATTCGGTGCTTTTTTCGTGCTTCGGAAGGCACGTTAAGCCGTTGGTCCCGGTTAATATCGTTTAATACCGTAGATATTAGTTGTTAAGCTATATCAGAGGCCAGTGCTAAGCATTGAAAACTCTGACCTAATCTAGGATTGGATCTGGTTTCCCTTCTGGGTTGCGGAGGTTAGATGGCAGTCGCTCTGTGTAAAAACCAGTACCCTCGTTCAATCCCCTAGATTAGGAAGCCGACCCCGTGAGGTACGGGATAAGGCTAGGGATCTCCCTAGGTACTACAGGTTTACTGAATACATTTATAAATAAAATATATTTTAATTGAACAATATTATACTGCTGTGATATACGTGTAAATGTCTGTTTAGTTTCAATCGACCATATTATCGATTGCGATGCGTCATAGGGCCGTAGGGTAGCCGAGCTCCGGCGCGCGGGGCCCCCCGCGAGCGGTAGGCTCACTAGGCAGCGTGGTGTTTTTTGCAGAGGTTAGTCAGTTATTACGATTTTAAACTAGACGCACGCTTTTTTTGGGAGCGCATTTTCGCGACGCTCCGGTGCTTTGTAATATTTGTAGTATAATATAAGATTTTTGGATTAACGACTGCCGTCTTCCGGAAGACGTTGCAAGGCAGATTTTGTGAAACTTAATTCGCGATTTTGGAACTTTGTTGGACTCCTGATCTGACAGGGTGTGGTCGGTCGGATTCGTGACCGACATTTTGAAACATTGTTGGTGTCAATTGTATCGAGGGTCGGAAAGCGACGCGTGGCTGGATTAGCTGCCTTATGGATGCACCGCAGGTTTTTCCTTGATCCCACTATTTATATATTTTATTTTCCTATCCCATTGAATCCATCTTTCTTACCTGAACTGCGGACTCGCCTGCGTCGGACAATAAGGTTAGTGATAAAACTTATATACTATTACGTGTTTATTGGAGGTTTCCGTTTATGTTGAAGATTTTCAAGTATTAAAAAACGTGTATTTTCCCTTTGTTGGCGTGGTTAATTGATTTGATTGGGGGAAAAATAATAGCGTTACTATATTTTGCTGTGCCCTAACCGGGTTCATGTTGAAGCCTTAGGCACAAATTATAATCATCCGCCTAAAAAAGCAACGTGGCTGCAACTAATCTTTACACATAATAAACCTCTAAAAGGGTCGTGTCTGTACATTGAATATTTGTACAAAAAAATAATTGCTGCAGGCATTATTAACGATATTAAGATCAAAACGATTTTTTTAGAATTTTTGTCTGTGTGTCTCTCTATCTGTCTGTCTGTCTGTCTGTCTGTATGTATGTTACCACATCACGCCAAAACTACTGAACCGATTTCGATGGGAGAGTTTTTATTCAACTGTGTGTTACCCGGGTTGCATCTTAGGATACCTAAAATCACGCTACCTGACTTAGGGGGTAGGAAGGATATTGAAATTTGGCTGTTTCTTAACAGATTTTTATGGCACTTTTTTATCAGACTAAGCATTATTTAAAATGAAAGTTACGAAACAAATAATCACGCCTCATGACTTAGGAGGTAGGTAGGAAATTGAATTTCAGTCCTTTTCAACCGATTTTGATGGCCCTTTTTTTGTTTGACTGAGCATTACTTAAACTCAAAGTCACGATACATTTAATCACGCCACCAGAATAAGGGGGTAGGCAGATAATTGAACTGTAGTCGCTTTAAGTTCCCCAATTTGTACTAGCTGTGCCCGTGACTTCGTACGCCCGGTTTGTATGGAAAACACGCAGTGTCGAACATACTGAAAACGCTTTTCTGCGCGTAGGATCGGGATCTACTAACCAGCGCGCGGAAGCGTGTTTCGCATTGTCTGATCTTTGTTTTTATATGAAAAACACGCTAACGCGTGCGAGCTAGCAGATTCCGCTCCTAAACGCGGAGAAGTATTTTCAGTATGTTCGACACTGCGTGTTTTCCATACAAACCGGGCGTACGAAGTCGCGGGCACAGCTAGAGTAGATTCCCTAAATATGGACTAGTCATACAATATGGACCACATGCTTAGTTCGGTAGATGTCGCTGCTATTGCAGTGAAGTTGCCTACATACGTTGTCTCTGCCCCCCGCCAGCCTGCCAGTCGAACTCGGTGACGCTTTGAGCAAGTTTGTGTCCGTGGTCGCCATTTTGGAATTTCATCAACATTTCATGTATATTTTTGGTAAGTTTCCTAAGATCCTCTCAGTTTTTCTTGTAAACATAGAATGTCAGTTGTTTTTTTGTTGAAGCTTAATTTTTTCATTCGATCTTTGTATAACAAAGTGTAAATGTAATGGCTGTGGTATTTTAAATAAGATTTTTTTTCATAATAAAGTCACCGTTTTACAATATGGACCTAACAGTTGGTTCTTTATATGGACTGGTAGTCCATATTTAGGTACATGTATACTACGGTGATCCATATTTGGAGACAGTGTACAGTTTCTAATTTTCATTGCAGATTATGGCGTCATCAGAAAAAAAACCAGTTCGACAGCAATGGGACAAGGACTGCATGACTATGGCTATTTTAGCTGTGCGAGAAAAAAAAATGGGATACTTAAAAGCATCCAAAACCTTTGGTGTTCCTAAAACTACACTTATAAGATTATCACAAAAAAGTAAGCAGCCACTGGGAGAGATAACTAACATGAAACTAGGAAGGAAAGCTACGCTACCACCTGAATTAGAAAATGATTTGGCAGACTATGCCCTTAAAATGGAGGCAGCGGCATTTGGTCTAACTCGAAGTGACCTTAAAACTTTAGCTTATCAATTAGCAGAAAAAAATAAATTAGATCACAATTTTTCAAAAGATAAGCAGTCGGCTGGTAAAACTTGGCTACGTTTGTTTTTGAACCGCCACCCAGAACTTTCATTTCGTCGACCTACAGGGACATCTGTTGCAAGACTGAAAGGTTTTAACAAAGAAAAAGTCGATGAATTTTTCAAGTTGCTGGAAGAGGCTATGAATAAAAACAAGTATACCCCGAACAACATATATAATGTCGACGAAACTGGCATTACTGTTGTGCCTGGAAAAATGCCAGAGGTATTAGCTCGAAAAGGCAAAAGGCAAATTGCAGCTGTAACCTCGGCCGAAAGAGGTTCTACTGTTACTTGCGTGATGTGTATGAATGCAAGTGGGACATATGTCCCACCCATGATGATATTTCCTCGTAAACGGGACAACCAACTACTGATGAGAGGTGCTCCGCCTGGTGCAATCCACGCCTGCCATCCTTCAGGCTGGATTCAGACTGATCTCTTCACAAAATGGTTTAAACACTTCTTGCGATTCGTAAAACCTACTGCTGAATCTCCAGTCTTATTAACCTTAGATGGTCATGCAAGTCATACCCGGAATATAGAACTAATTGATTTAGCTCGAGCGAATCATGTACAACTTCTGTCATTGCCCCCACATTCAAGCCAGAAAATTCAACCTCTTGACCGTACATTCATGGGTCCTTTTAAAAAGTATTTTACTGAAGCAACCCGCCAATGGGTAAACAGCAACGCCAAAGCGGCATCTATATTTGATATTGCTGAACTATTTGGCCGTGCTTATGTAAGAGCACAGCGTGCTGATTTAGCCATCAATGGTTTTCGTGTAACTGGGATATGCCCTATAGATAGAGGTGTTTTTCAAGACCATGACTTCATTGATGATGAGCCAGTTGATTTAAATACTAACTCCACAGAAAAGCACACACACACAAGCACACAGTTGGCTATAGAAAACTCGGATGATTTGAGTGATGATGACATCGACATGATTAATCCCCCGACCCAGTCAGTTCACCATACAGAAGACATATTGGATTCTAATAACCGTGCTGAAGATCATGATTCAGACCAAACTTTTTGTGAAGAACTGAGTAATTCTTCAGTGAATGCAGACAAAATATTTGCTCCCTCAACCATCGAAGTTCCAAGTTTAGTTAATTTAGCCCTAAAGACCGCTTTGCTTGCTTGTAAAATCGCTGTTTATGCTCACAAGACCAAGCCCTTAGGAGCGAACTCTGACAATTTAGTGGCCTATCCTTCAACGTCTAATGATTGCAGATCTCCCAGAAATTATGATGCATTTGAAGAAGTGTTAGCAGGTCCATCTACATCAGCCAGTTATAATATCTTCAGTACAAATGCATCCCATACCACGCCTACAAAACAAACGAGTAACAAAGGAAGAAAGGGAACCAAACCTATGCCCTTAGTAGCGAACTCTGACGCTGTTCATTTAGAGGCCTGTCCGTCAACGTCGTCTAATGAGTTACCAAAAAATATAGTGCCTCAGAATTGCAGTTCTTCCTATACGTCTGCCATTTATATATCTCCAATACAATTGCGTCCCATACCACGCCTACAAAAAAAAACGAGTAACAGGGGAAGGAAGGGAACCAAACCTATGCTTTTGACTTCATCACCTTATAAAATTGATTTAGAGACATCAATCAAAAAAAGGGAAGAAACAGAGGCATTAAAAAAAAAGAAGATTTTCAACATTGAATTAGACAAGCAGAACCTAAAAGGGAAAACGAAGAAACCTGGAAATAAGAGAAAACTGAAAAGTAAAGAAAAACAAAAGAAAACAAAAGGAAAGAAAAGCAAAACTACAACTGCAGTACGCCAGTCAACATCCAACTCTGAAGATGAAGACAATGAGTTTTCAGTTAATGATGAAACTGACGAAAGTCCAGATCGTAGCCAAAGTGAAAACGCTAAATGTTTTTATTGTGACGGGTTATTTTCAGAGGACACTCGTGGGGAACTATGGGTCCAATGCGTTTCTTGCAAGAGATGGGTCCACGAAGAATGTGCAGGTGTTGACAATGGCACATTTGTGTGTGAATTTTGTCTGTCTGATTAATTTACTTTGTGTTGTTATTTTTTATTTTATAAGTATTTTGTTTAAGGTCTCTTAAATCTTAATTATCAAGTTCCTAATAATTGTGATTATTTGCTGCCAAATATAATTCTTAATGTCCTTAGTCTTAGTATATTAGGCACCCGTGGTCCATATTAAAATCCTCCCGTAGTCCATATTAGGCACCCGTGGTCCATATTGAAACCCCAGTAGTCCATATTAAACTACCTCTTATTTTTAAGCAGACTTAGTAATATTCTACTAAATATGTATCTTTGTTAATTTTTTTTTGAGTTTTTATATAGATATCTACAGATTGTTATACTTTGATAGTATATCTTCTTCTCCTACTAATAAAGACTGATTTGGCTTACAACTTATGTGTTTTATTTAATGAAAACGTTAAGTAGTCCATATTTAGGGAATCTACTCTAGTGAATTATATGGCGCGGATCGGCCTTGGCCTCAAATTTTTGCGGCGGATTATAATTTGTCTCTACACAGTATTCTTAACAACCTTTGTACCACATGAGGACAATAAACATTTGAGTATTACAAAAAAGCTTAGGAAAATTACAATTTGACGCCTAAAATCCGGCATATAGATTTTAAAAAAGAAGAGCGAAATCATAACTCTTCCTTGATAGTCGGGTTAAATTGAATACATAAAATATACGTTACTTTTTTTTTTTTTTTTTTTTTTTTTTTTGAATGGACCTGTTTGCAAAATACTACAAAGTGTATATAATGCGTCACCGGGCTAAGGCGGGGAGTTGCTACACGCAATCTACACCCTTAATGAAATGGCAACTGCCTAAGGGCGCCCACTAGGGCTCGAACCTCGGCTTATGGCGTTGCCTGGGGACTCCTTATCGGAGAGAATCTGCCCGGTACGTGCCGGTAAACCCCAAAGTGGGGAGCAAAGGAGGGACCTCCGCGCCCCCGCCGGCGGGGTGCGCGGTTGCTGGAAGAGCTTGTGCAGAGTGTGGCTCGACTAATATTGGCAGCATTAATCGCAAGGGTAATTTGGTCATCGCCGTCGGTAAGGACATGCCTAGGCCTTCGTTTGTAACGAGTCGCAGGTTGGGGAACGTAGTTAGAGGCGCTAACTACAAGAGGGTTAGGGTGGTGAGGGGCTTTGTCGAAGAAGCGTATGGCCGCTTGCTTCATGAACTCTTTGAGAGACGGAACATCGAGATCGATGTGAATGTCAGAATTGCGGAGGTACCAGGGGGCCCCGGTTGCCCTCCGCAAGAAGCTGTTTTGAACTACCTGGAGGGTGTTCAGATAAGTGGGGTAGGTGTGGCTGAAGGCCACACTGGCGTAGGTCATTATGGGTCGAACGCATGTAGTGTAAAGCCTCACCTTATTTCTAAGGGAGAGTTTACTGCGTTTGCGTATGATTGGGGTGAGCCGGCCCATGACAAATTTGGCGCGGTTTCGGACTCTCCTGATGTGCTTCGCAAAGTTAAGCTGGGAGTCAAGAGTAACCCCCAAGTACTTGGCGTCTTTGGACCATGGGATGGGTCGACCGTACAGCTTTACAGCTGGGAGGGTACGACGTAATCTGGCACGAGTAAAGTGCACGGCGGTGCTCTTCTCGGGATTGACTTCGAACCTCCATTTGCGGAACCAGCTCCCGACGGAGTCTATTGCGCGCTGGAGGTATCTGCCAAGTAATTGGGGTCTGCGACAGGAGGCATAGATCGCAGTGTCGTCTGCGAACAGAGCGAGCTGCGTCTGGGGCGTACTGGGAAGGTCGCTGGTATAGAGGGTGAAGAGGAGAGGGGATAGCACAGAGCCCTGAGGGACTCCGGCTCTAATGGGGCGAGGGGTGGACAGGGCGCCTTCGATTCTGTAACGGAAGCTGCGGTTCGTCAAAAAGTCACGTACGATACGTACGAGACGATCCGGCACACCGAGCTGGTATAGCTTGTACACCAGACCGTTGTGCCAGACCTTGTCGAATGCCTTCGCTACATCAAGGAAGACGGCTCCTGTGGGTTTGGGTTTGCGTTCATGAAAATTGGACGTGATATGTTCCACCAGACGGTGGACCTGTCGAACACAACAATGTTGGGAACGGAAACCGAATTGCTCGGGGGGAATGAGGCTACTGTTTTCGGCGTAATCTCTAAGGCGGCGATAAATCAACCGCTCGTAGAGTTTGCCGAGGGGATTGAGAAGGCTGATGGGCCGGTAAGAGGAGGGCTGATCCCGAGGCTTTTTAGATTTGTGGATGCCTATGACTGTGGCTTCCTTCCATGATGATGGATAGGTGCAGCTGGTCATCGCGGCATTGAGGATGAGGGTGATTACGGTAATGAGATGGTCAGGGAGGATTTTGAGGACACGGTTTGTAATACCGTCAGGTCCTGGAGCCTTCCTAGACTTGAGCGCCTTAAGGGCGGTACGGACTTCCTGCTCCGTAATGGGAGGGAGCGGAGGGTCAGAGGGGGGTAGGGAGGAGAGACGATCGACCTCCGAGTCGACCGTTTGAAGGTGGTCAGGGTCGCAAGGAAGAGTGCTGGGCGAGCACTGAGCTTCGAGACTGTCAGCCAGACATTCAGACTTTTCGTCATCGTCAAAGGCTAGAGACCCGTCGGGTCTGATCAGAGGGGGCATGAGAGAGGTCTCGTCTGATTTGAGAGAGCGGGATAGCTTCCAGAAGGCAAGGTGGTCTGGTTCCAGTTCAGAGACGAACTGGTCCCATTTGGAGTTGCGATATTCGAATACGCGTTTCCTCACTTCTCTTTGTAAGGCGCGTAAAAATACTCGATTATCCTCCGAAGGGAAGTTATCATACGCTCGAAGAGCGGCATTCTTCTCAGTCACCAGGTCAGCAATTTCGTTTGGAAGTTTCCAGTGCCCTTCATCGGGCTCTGGAAGCGACCTCGAACAGGCGTCTACGACGCTTTTGATGTGACTGGTGAGAGAGGAGACTGCTAAGTCAATGTCAGCAGCGGTGGACAGGTAAGAGGGGATCTGGTCAAGATAGATTGAGCTGGGTGCTTCTAGGGCTTTACCTAGCCTCACCCAGTTCAGTACGGTCTTGGTCTTACCGGGGAGCCCAGTGGGTCCCGGTATGTTAGTCCGAGGATGGAATTGCATCACAACGGGACGATGGTCGGAGTTTAGGGCTTTGACCACTTCGATAGAACGTACACAAAGGTTAACGTTCTTAAGAAGGGCTAAGTCTAGGACATCGGGACGGTGACCTACGACAGTGGGGAAGTGAGTTGGTTCCATGGGAGCCACAACGTCAAAGTTGAGGTTCCCGGAGAGTTGAAGAAGGAGGTTACCGCGTGGGTTGGAATGAGAGCTGTTCCAAGCTTCGTGCTTGGAATTGAGGTCGCCTGCTATGATAACAGAGTTACTGATACCAAGCAGGGAGGTAATATCTTCCTCGATGAGAGGCCTATCGGGACTGGGGGATAAGTAGGCTGACACCAACGTGACAGGTTGGTGCCCCGTCATGCCAATGCGACATGCGGTTGCCTCTATAAAGGAGAGAGGGGGGAAAATATACGTTACGTTTACTTTAGCTCATAGAAACAGACTCATAAGAAAAGTAGACTATTATGCCTAAGTACCTAATAGATTTGTTATAATCTTACGAGGGGCGGCTGATATAAAATCTACTTTGTTAAAGAAAGTTTTGAAAATCGAACTGGCCATTGCAAAATCATATTCTATATTTATTCCTTTTTCAAAATTATGACGCTTATTTTTTTTCGCTTGCTTTTGTTTTTTTGGCGTGGCTTTGATTTCACCATGTCGAAAGAAAATTGCAAAATGATGAAATTTGAGCATCGAGCAGTTATTAAATTCCTAAGTAAAGAAGGAAATACGCCTACGTAGATCAGAGAGCGCATGTTAAAGGTGTTTGGTGATTCAAGTCCTTCTGAATTCGTCATAAAGTTTTGGTCGAAGCAATTTAAACATGGCTGTGAGAGCCTGGAAGACGACACACGTAGTGGAAGGCCAATTTCTGCTGTTACCGCAGATAATGTTGAAAAGATGAAGAACCTGATTCTTTCAGATCGGCGAATCAAGCAGTGGGAGATAGCCAGAGATGTGGGCATTAGCAAGGAACGAGTTCATGAAATTATTCACGAACATTTGGGCATGTCCAAGGTAAGCGCGCATTGGGTCCCTAGAATGTTGAAAAACGTTGTAAACTTGGAGACTTAGAATGTTGTAAACTTGGATTCGCCAGTGGGATCCGAAAAGCAAACAAGAGTCAATGCAATGGAAATTTAAAGGAGAAAAGCCGCCAAGGAAGTTCAAGGTTCGGCCGTCGGCTGGAAAACTAATGGCCACCGTATTTTGGGATGTCGAAGGGATTTTGATGATAGATTATTTGCCTAAAAATACAACAATGAATGCTGAATATTATGCAAACTTGCTTGACAAGCTTCGTGAACAAATCACAGAAAAGCGGAGAGGCAAACTCAGTTAAGGTGTTCTGATTTTACAAGACATTGCTCCTGTACACACAGCCTTAACGGCGAGGTCAGCCCTGACCAAAAACGGCTTCACAGAAATTAACCATCCACCTTATAGTCCAGATCTGGCTCCCTGTGACTATTTTTTATTCAAAGATTTAAAGAAAAAATTGAGGGGTCGCAGATTTTCGTCGGACGAAGAAATGAAAGAGGCTGTGACTGACCATTTTGACGAGCAAAATAAAAATTACTATTATAACGGCATGATGTCACTTATTTGCAAATGTCATAAGTGTATTTCACTTGCAGGAGACTATATAGAAAAATAAAAAATAAACTAGCCATCAAAGTCTTTTCTTTCATAGTTAGGTAGATTACTTATCAGCCACCCCTCGTAAGCATAGTGTAAATAATATATCTGTGACCTAAAATTCTTGATAAGACGTTAAATCTAAGTAAATGTGGTTTTAATTTAAATTATAATAAAATATGTGCCGTAACTTGTCTAAGTGCAGCAACACAAAGGCGTCACTCACTGCGCGTAATGTTGCGCTCAACATGCTGTCAATGATTTTTGCATTGCCAACAACACACATGCGTCACCTTACGCGCTACGCGTGTGTACCGGCAGAGGGATGCGCTGACGTAGGATTTCTCTCTACGCGTGCGTGGGGCGTAAGATGACGCATGTGTGTTGTAGGCAATTCCATTTAAGCATTGACAGCGTGTTGAGCGTAACCTTACGCGCAGTAAGTTACACCTGTGTGTTGCTGCACTAATAGTTACTTTATTACTTTGAAAAAAACAAACAGTTGTTCGAAGATTGTAACAACCCCCCCCCCCTTACATACCCTAATATAAAATGAACTGTGAAAGGAAGTGTGAGAGAGGTGTGGAGGAGAGGTAGGAATGTGGAGCGGAGAGGATGAGAGGAAGGGAAGAGGAATGGGCAGAGTGGCTCATGAATGTCTAGTAATAAGGTTACAAATATGGCTCGTGATTGTGATCGTCTAGTATTATAGTTAGGACCGTACGTTGTGTAATAAAATTCATTAAAGTAACCCAAATCCTTTAAAGTGGTAGTGGGATGTCATAACTTAGCTCTCTTTAGGTTCTTGGGACAACATGGGGACAGTGCGCAGCGGGATAACGGAACCTCCGATTCCAGCTCCAACCATTCGCTGGTAGAGGATTTATGTGCTCGCCAACCATCAACGAATGAGATTTACTTCAATTACCAATTCCCAGACACTAATAAAGACAGTAAATAGCCTAGGAACTTGTCCTTGATGCAAAACCCATCATGCGAGCCCCAGAAAAGGAAAGAGGAGGCACTTCTGTGCCCTCCAATTGGTTTTTGTTTTGGCCAAGCCTCAGGCCAGAGATAAGTGACAGCGCACTTAGGAGTTTTGGAACGAGTCCAGATTGATGAACAGCATCATGTAAAATATAATTAATTTGAGCTGATTTATTGGTCAGCCAACCAAGACAGAGCAAGTCATGTCTGATGTAATTTGTAGTAAGTTGTGATGTCCAATTGAGAAACATTGTCTCAACAAAGGTTTTATAAATTGTTGTCCAGCTATGCTGGAAGCACCGACTATGAAACTGCACCAGTCATCGATCTCCACTTATGATATGCACATCCAGGAGTCAGTAGAATAGATAGGGATGCCGAAGCTAGTCCCAGATAATATAACAATCATTCACACCGCAAGCCATAGATTCGTTGTAGATATAGGAGTGATAGGCAAGAGCAAGTAGTGACTGATTGTTAGACTTCTTTAGTGCAAAATAAGCTTCTGTGATCTAAATGCTGTTACAGACATATCGAATGCTAAGATGTAGTATGTGATGGAGGTTTGACCATGGCTGATACCATGTCGCTCAATTGACATCAAGTCAAGTAGTATTTCAGTAGTATAATGGCTTGTCAAAGCCAACTGACCATAAATCAGTCATATAAAATCCACATAAAGTGAATAAATATATAATTTTAATTCCAGACCCGTTCCAGGGTAATTTGAGGTTGTAGGTAGGGTACAGATAACATCATCCCACATTCCATGTTGTATTGGTTTGGTAAGTATAATGAATACTCCCATTAGGTAGTTGGACCATAGTCCCAATAAGTTGCAAGTATAAAACCCACACATTAGTAGGTATATTATCAAAGATAAACTTTGTCAGTCTGTAGAACAGGATCATCAATTGTATAAAACCTACATAGTAGGTATCAGAGGTGAACGGTCCCACCAAGTTTGTAGCTGGTGTTCTAGAGTATAGAACATACATACATATAGGATCATGAATCCGATAAATGTTTCAAAACATTGTCCGTTGAATATATTTCACAATAAAGTGAATATAAAATCAATTCAGTATCCACTGCCAGAATAAGCATGTAGGTATGAATGACTCATACATAGGTATTGAATCCACAGTTAAGTGAATATAAATCAGTTCAGTAGTTTATTTGAGATGAATAGTTAAGTATTTTGTCTCCTCTGCCAGGATAGGTAGGTATGAACAATTCATACATAGATATAGTTATAAAACATAGAATGTATTAAAATCATTTATACATTCCACTGCTGGGCATTTTATGAAACATTAGGATGATGCTTCTCTGCTTAAAGGAAAGGTAAGGCAAGAATTTTGGTAAAGGGAAGGGAGAGAACTACCTACCTAAACACAAACTAGGATCCCAAATAGCTACCCCCACCTACTTTCCTAGATATTGTTCTAATTCTTATTTATTATTACCTAGGTTAACCTATCCATCTAAACCTACCCCTACCTAACCTACTCCTACAATGTACCTAAACTGCCTATTTACCTAACCGCTTAGCTGTGTATGCTAAACCGACCTACAATCCTACATACGAGTATATCTCATTAACCGTACCTATCATATAAGATATATTGGAAATTATATATATAAAAATTAATAGAACGGCCTTTGGCAAGTATGAAATATCTTAAAAAAGCATTGTTAATTGAACAGGGAAAAACCTTGTCAATAAACAAAGTCTGAAGTGGACAAGATAATTAAATAAATGTAGAAATGGTAAAGTAAATAAAACACGATGTTAATTTATTCAAGAATAAGTAAATAAATGAAAGCATCATGATTTGATGCAAGAATACCTTGTGTGTGGGTTTACCCATCCTTTAGAATCCTTGTAGTTGGCACTCCACCAGCTCTGCAAGACTCCACTGTCAGCATCCTCCACTCCACCATGTAAAAGAACAGCTGATCGTCAGGTCACCACCCTCCGTCCACAACAGGAACAAGTGATGGCACCAACATCCCACCATAGTAGGTCTCTTGGTTGCCTCCCGGCTGCATACTCTCCTCTCCTCTTTGATGTGTACACTTTCACTGGTAAAAGTCAACTAAACTTCAAGTAAAACTAAACTTCCACTCAAACTAAAACTCCAGGTCGACTAAACTTCTCCCTGCTCGGTCCCAGCCGCTATTTTCTTCCGCGGCGTCCTTCTCCATCCCTCGTCGCCCCCGTCCTCCCCAAGTTCCAACAGCATTCCCCCTTCTCGAGCCCCCCGACTGTTTTATCTTCCCTCTTATATCCCATTTTCTTGATAGTTCTCCCATTCTCCTCCAGATGGCACCGCGTGTCCTTCTGGTTCTGTGTTGTCGAAACCTATCTTCACAATATCTCATAAAATATAATCTTTATATTTTTCAATCTGGCATAACACCTATAATTTACTTCAAATTGAAGTAATTTCAGTTCGATCTGGCTACAAGTAGTAGTTTTCTACTCAATCAACATTAGATTGGCATTAGTTTCTCGTTTATAGTGATTCTCCTACCAATCTGATAGATGGCGTTACTTGTATTTTAAAACAGTGATTTAGTCCCGAATAGCAGAAGCTAAGTCTATTACAATCGCCCCGATTTTTGTGAGAAAAATCGTGTTTTAGATCGAATGGAGTAAAATTTTACAGATATGTTTTAAATACAATAAGATTTCAAACAGATGTCGCCCCCAAAATTCTATGAAATTCGATCAAAACCGATTTTTCGAAGAAAAATCTACTAATAAAATAGAAAATCAGACGTTCCTATGATAATTAAATATGAAAGCTATTGCCCCGCCCCCATAGTAAGTGAATCTTATTACCTAAAGAAAAGAAAACATAAAATATGAAACCTATCCCCATAAATAACTAGGTGTATATACAAAAAAAACACAAATCCTGAAACTAGATCGCCCCCTTGATGAACGAATTGTATTATCTTAAGGATACTAAACACTTCTGATTCTAACCATATCTAAGTTGAAAATTAAAACCCGCCCCCAAAACCCGCCCCCAAAATCTATAAGTTTGTAAAACTTTAATTCAAGAATTGTCAAAAAATGTTTTCGTAAATGTCCGGATAAATAGTCTTAAAATTTTAGAGTGAATTAAAATTAAAATTTACATTGGGCATTGTTGATAAACTGTTCATTTGAATTACCTATCAACTCTAGGTAAACAAAAATTATGATAAGATTAATTTTAGATTAGAAATTACTTTGCTAATATCCCTCTCAGTGATCCAAAGTACCAGCCTGCTTTCATAAAACACCCAAATAGGTTAAACATATCTGGCTAAAGCTAAACAATGCAGATATTTAATTGAGAAAATTTAATCAAGCATTTAAGTCAAATTATCATCCCT
This sequence comes from Scrobipalpa costella, assembly GCA_949820665.1. Classification (NCBI taxonomy): domain Eukaryota; kingdom Metazoa; phylum Arthropoda; class Insecta; order Lepidoptera; family Gelechiidae; genus Scrobipalpa; species Scrobipalpa costella. Next base: position 1,192,524 of record OX463295.1, read on the forward strand.
ACTTTACCTATTCCATCCATAGCAAGATACGAGTAGTAAAATTATAATATTACTAATTCTACCAGTTCGTATCAAATCCATGCCATTTGTTGTGTGTAAATAATTTGTAAAGTCTGTAAAGGTACTTTGTCAGAGTAGATGCTTGCAAAGATACCTCGAATAACGATTCTACAAAGATCCATAACTAACCATTGTGCTTAATTAGTCATCTGTCCGCAAAATCGCTACAGAAGTAAACTCAGAGTGTAATGAGGTGATTTGATCCCCAACTATGCCCAACACAATAGTTGAGTCTAAGCAAATAACAACCAAAATTATAAGATTCCAAAATCTATTTACTACCCATCAAGTGTGGATGGAGTTAATACATATTTTTGTTTGTATTAATATGTTGTGAAATAAATGAAAACAAGCCAGGCCCCAAACCATCTTGAAGGCATTGTAGCAAGTTAATAGAGAATGTTTAAAACATTCTAAAATCTAACTCTAGTTCTTGTTTTTACATTAACTATTTATTTACGCCAATATGCTAAAACAGCCATTTCGCTAAACTTTACGCCAAATGCCATAAGAGCCTTTACGCCAAAATGCTTAGAGACATAACGCCAAAATTCCAAACACAACAAACTTACTGGATTTTATTTATTCTGCAATTACGCCAAATGCATAAAATTAATGAAGTCTCTTTTGAATACGCTATCTGCTTGCCCTAAAAATAAAACTACGCCAAAGCAAAACTATCTAGAAATGCTATGCAAAATCTGCTAACCTAATAACTGTTACACACTAAACTTGAAATACGCCAATGCACAAAAATACCTATATCTTCATAAACAATCTATCAACCAACATGCCTTTATGAATATCTTGTCCAATACTATTTTTATTCATGAATATCTTTCCTATTACTATTAATATTAATTAATTTATATCCAGACTTTTACAAAAATATATCTAGTAAATATTAAATTATTACTTTAAATATTGAACATTAGAACAAACTAAAAAAACTGAAAGTTTTAATTGCCTTATATATTTATTTTTTATAATATTGGACAATAACCTGATAAAAAGCTTTGAATTTATTTATTTTATTAAAAGTGTTAATTTATTTAGTAAACTCAATTTCTATTAAGATATCTCAATACTCAACCAAAAGGAAAAGACTAAATGAATTTAAAGGAAAAGACTAAATGAAAATAAAACTAATATTCAAATTAAAACATAAGGTAAATAAGCTGTTTATAATATCCAAAGCAGCCATAGAATGTTCAAAATCATTATGATAAAACTCATTCCGATGATTTAAAACTCTGATACCAATGAAATTTACATACATACATACATACATACACAAAATCACGCCCCCACCCCCCACGGGGCAGGCAGAGCGCAAAACGCCCCCCGAAAGGCGCTCCCGCCACGTCCGACACAAATTGAGGGCAATTCTAGACTGCAATGTGCATCGCTGTAGTGACAGGCTGCCAGCCCACCGCCCACACCACAACACACTGCAACCCCCGAAACCCCCCCGCCGACTTCCACAGCCCGCCCGGGAGAAAGGGCAACCGGAACACCCCACGCTCCTCCCCCTCTCCCAGTCCAGTATGGAAGATATGAAATTTAAAAGGTAAATACTATAGATTATTCCAACCCATACCAATGAAATTTCCGCAAACAATCTAAGTAGTAATAAATAAAATCAGTTTGAATTTAAGATGAAGCTTTCTTATTTGTTCCGGAATATGATATTACCCAAAGGCCGTTCCCAAATGAAACACAAAATCATATAAAGGTTGTTGAAATCAAATCAAATATTGCCGCTATTTGCACAGATATATTACCAAAGCCGTTCTATTAAACAAACAAATAAATTAAATTAATTAGACAACTATTCTGTTAGCCAAAGTGAAATATGCATTATCCAACAAATTTAGGACGTAATTATAAAGAAATGTTCTATCTTTTTGTTCTAGAATGAAGATACTATGCTATTAAATAGAACTGCATACGCAGAATACATACTCCTAGTTGTCTTTGAATAAAAATATAGTAGGAACTTGTTGGAAAATGACTGTCCTAAAGTACCTAAAAATATCTCAAAACACAGGTAAAGTATTTAAAAACTTTCCTCCTAGCTATAGGCGACTTACGTGAAAGATTTCCTGCGGGGACTTGGCACTATCACTATTTAAACACCGCACATAAACACACAAACACACATGAATTTATCGCACATTATTTTTCACTTGTTGTCCCCGACAAACACTAGGAAACTTGGTGTTTAACTCGGAATGAACGCTCACCAACTCTAGCGTACAAAATGTACTACAAATATTACGAAAACTAGCATAAACTATTGAAAACAACGAAATTAAACTAGCCGAGTAAAATTATTTTCAAAAGAACTGTCAAAACTTTTCTCAGTTTACCTGAACCTCACGTAATTAATTATATGAAAGACAAGGATAAAGCAATCAAATCTACTAGGAACACAGTATTTCTATCTCTCTCTGACGATTTTTAGTGTTTGACGTTTCGGAAACGATCTGCCAATCGATTTAAGATCGATTGACGTCCAGCAAAGCTATGTTCAAAATTCAACATTTAATTCGCAAGATTTTCATGTTTATATTATATTTTACCCGTAAAATAGATTAGAAAATGAAACAACCTAAATGAATTATATCAAATATTTAAGTATTGTATAGAAAACAAATATACTAAGTCAAAACTATTTAAAATGTCACTTTACGTTAATGAAATAAATATCTGGTAGTAGAGCATAGGTTTTGAGCGCACCCCAGGTGTCAACATTAGTGTTGGCATAATAAGCGGATTTTCCCTAATTGTGTGGAATTCATGCTGGCCTGGGAACGAGAGAAAAACATAGAATGTGCCAGCCGCACCCCCCCCCGGGCACGCTGCAAAAACCAGCCAAGGGATCCGAGGGTCTCAGTACATTGCAATTCAGGCGATGGGCCGACAACCTGTCACCAAACCCTCAAATCCATCCCAAATAACCCCCAAAGCCCTATCAGAGGCGGCGAAACGACCCCCGCCCAGGCCGTCCACGCTCCGCCCACCCCACCAGGGAAATAGGCGCGACCATATGCATGCATGTATGCATGTGTAGAATTCATAAAGTGTAAGCTAAACAAAGATATCGAATTGCGATACTTTTTTTTAAAATATTAAAAAAACAACTTAATTAAGAAATTAATCATGCCATTACCAAGTTACTTGAAAAAAGTGAGAAGTTGACTGATAGAATGTTAAACTATATGAAACCTAGCGAAAATTAAAATGGAAGCTATGTACTGATACTGATATTTATTTATGTGCAAAAATGCTATGTTACTTGTTATTTGAGATGTATTACCGAATTATCAAAACATTGTTCTTAAAGTGATAAAATAGATATTGTCTTTTCTCAAGGAATAATAAAAGTTATACTTCCCAATTCTAATTAAAACTAACATAAATAATACCTAGATATTAAGATAACAATTTCCTGTCTTTGTTCTTAGTTACCAATTTAAACTAACTTGTAACTTTTCAAAATAATTTATAAAGGTAATTCTACATTGAAAACTGGCAACACCGATTTTCTAATGTCATATCATATGTTGAATGTTGATAACCCAATCTATTTTCTTTTCAGAGCAAATCCAACCCATTCTAATCCCCAAACCGAAGTCTTAGTGTCCCTATCCTACAGGTTCCTAGCCAGCAAATGGCTGATGCACACATTTTCCGCCGTCACACGACCCAAGAAGTCCCAAGAAGAGAACATCAGAGAGACAACCCACTTTGCAAACCACTCTCCGTTTCAATGAGCAATGGACCAAATTATGATCCTGCGCTCACGGCACCAATTGTAACAACCCCCCCCCCCTTTCATACCCTAATATAAAATGAACTGTGAAAGGAAGTGTGAGAGAGGTGTGGAGGAGAGGTAGGAATGTGGAGCGGAGAGGATGAGAGGAAGGGAAGAGGAATGGGCAGAGTGGCTCATGAATGTCTAGTAATAAGGTTACAAATATGGCTCGTGATTGTGATCGTCTAGTATTATAGTTAGGACCGTACGTTGTGTAATAAAATTCATTAAAGTAACCCAAATCCTTTAAAGTGGTAGTGGGATGTCATAACTTAGCTCTCTTTAGGTTCTTGGGACAACATGGGGACAGTGCGCAGCGGGATAACGGAACCTCCGATTCCAGCTCCAACCATTCGCTGGTAGAGGATTTATGTGCTCGCCAACCATCAACGAATGAGATTTACTTCAATTACCAATTCCCAGACACTAATAAAGACAGTAAATAGCCTAGGAACTTGTCCTTGATGCAAAACCCATCATGCGAGCCCCAGAAAAGGAAAGAGGAGGCACTTCTGTGCCCTCCAATTGGTTTTTGTTTTGGCCAAGCCTCAGGCCAGAGATAAGTGACAGCGCACTTAGGAGTTTTGGAACGAGTCCAGATTGATGAACAGCATCATGTAAAATATAATTAATTTGAGCTGATTTATTGGTCAGCCAACCAAGACAGAGCAAGTCATGTCTGATGTAATTTGTAGTAAGTTGTGATGTCCAATTGAGAAACATTGTCTCAACAAAGGTTTTATAAATTGTTGTCCAGCTATGCTGGAAGCACCGACTATGAAACTGCACCAGTCATCGATCTCCACTTATGATATGCACATCCAGGAGTCAGTAGAATAGATAGGGATGCCGAAGCTAGTCCCAGATAATATAACAATCATTCACACCGCAAGCCATAGATTCGTTGTAGATATAGGAGTGATAGGCAAGAGCAAGTAGTGACTGATTGTTAGACTTCTTTAGTGCAAAATAAGCTTCTGTGATCTAAATGCTGTTACAGACATATCGAATGCTAAGATGTAGTATGTGATGGAGGTTTGACCATGGCTGATACCATGTCGCTCAATTGACATCAAGTCAAGTAGTATTTCAGTAGTATAATGGCTTGTCAAAGCCAACTGACCATAAATCAGTCATATAAAATCCACATAAAGTGAATAAATATATAATTTTAATTCCAGACCCGTTCCAGGGTAATTTGAGGTTGTAGGTAGGGTACAGATAACATCATCCCACATTCCATGTTGTATTGGTTTGGTAAGTATAATGAATACTCCCATTAGGTAGTTGGACCATAGTCCCAATAAGTTGCAAGTATAAAACCCACACATTAGTAGGTATATTATCAAAGATAAACTTTGTCAGTCTGTAGAACAGGATCATCAATTGTATAAAACCTACATAGTAGGTATCAGAGGTGAACGGTCCCACCAAGTTTGTAGCTGGTGTTCTAGAGTATAGAACATACATACATATAGGATCATGAATCCGATAAATGTTTCAAAACATTGTCCGTTGAATATATTTCACAATAAAGTGAATATAAAATCAATTCAGTATCCACTGCCAGAATAAGCATGTAGGTATGAATGACTCATACATAGGTATTGAATCCACAGTTAAGTGAATATAAATCAGTTCAGTAGTTTATTTGAGATGAATAGTTAAGTATTTTGTCTCCTCTGCCAGGATAGGTAGGTATGAACAATTCATACATAGATATAGTTATAAAACATAGAATGTATTAAAATCATTTATACATTCCACTGCTGGGCATTTTATGAAACATTAGGATGATGCTTCTCTGCTTAAAGGAAAGGTAAGGCAAGAATTTTGGTAAAGGGAAGGGAGAGAACTACCTACCTAAACACAAACTAGGATCCCAAATAGCTACCCCCACCTACTTTCCTAGATATTGTTCTAATTCTTATTTATTATTACCTAGGTTAACCTATCCATCTAAACCTACCCCTACCTAACCTACTCCTACAATGTACCTAAACTGCCTATTTACCTAACCGCTTAGCTGTGTATGCTAAACCGACCTACAATCCTACATACGAGTATATCTCATTAACCGTACCTATCATATAAGATATATTGGAAATTATATATATAAAAATTAATAGAACGGCCTTTGGCAAGTATGAAATATCTTAAAAAAGCATTGTTAATTGAACAGGGAAAAACCTTGTCAATAAACAAAGTCTGAAGTGGACAAGATAATTAAATAAATGTAGAAATGGTAAAGTAAATAAAACACGATGTTAATTTATTCAAGAATAAGTAAATAAATGAAAGCATCATGATTTGATGCAAGAATACCTTGTGTGTGGGTTTACCCATCCTTTAGAATCCTTGTAGTTGGCACTCCACCAGCTCTGCAAGACTCCACTGTCAGCATCCTCCACTCCACCATGTAAAAGAACAGCTGATCGTCAGGTCACCACCCTCCGTCCACAACAGGAACAAGTGATGGCACCAACATCCCACCATAGTAGGTCTCTTGGTTGCCTCCCGGCTGCATACTCTCCTCTCCTCTTTGATGTGTACACTTTCACTGGTAAAAGTCAACTAAACTTCAAGTAAAACTAAACTTCCACTCAAACTAAAACTCCAGGTCGACTAAACTTCTCCCTGCTCGGTCCCAGCCGCTATTTTCTTCCGCGGCGTCCTTCTCCATCCCTCGTCGCCCCCGTCCTCCCCAAGTTCCAACAGCATTCCCCCTTCTCGAGCCCCCCGACTGTTTTATCTTCCCTCTTATATCCCATTTTCTTGATAGTTCTCCCATTCTCCTCCAGATGGCACCGCGTGTCCTTCTGGTTCTGTGTTGTCGAAACCTATCTTCACAATATCTCATAAAATATAATCTTTATATTTTTCAATCTGGCATAACACCTATAATTTACTTCAAATTGAAGTAATTTCAGTTCGATCTGGCTACAAGTAGTAGTTTTCTACTCAATCAACATTAGATTGGCATTAGTTTCTCGTTTATAGTGATTCTCCTACCAATCTGATAGATGGCGTTACTTGTATTTTAAAACAGTGATTTAGTCCCGAATAGCAGAAGCTAAGTCTATTACAAGATATGAATATAACAAATACCTTTGATATTTTGAAACAGAACCAAAATATATTTAATACTTGTTTAAATTTATGTGTTTGTTGTCATTTTCTAAGGTAAGGTCCTTTTTTGATTGGTGGAAATTCTACCTATGGTATTTCGAACTCAGTTTTAGAGTAAAGGTATACAAAGTTTATCAGTTCCTGAAAGTGCTGTCACCTCCTTGGCAAAGCAGTCACGTTGAAAACATGCGATTATGGAATATGAAGCTTCTTTGATTTCCTTTTCTGTAAAAAAAAACAGTCAGTTTATTAGAATGCCGACCATTATTAATGAAACGATGAGCATAAGCTATCACACGAATATTTTTTACATTTAATTTCTAAAATATTTCATTGGAATAAGAACATGGGACCTCCTGAACGATATGAGCGAAACGCCTTTGTTCTGGGGCATCAGTGTCATTAAACTGAGAAGAAATATTCCACTGGAACTGAGGCAGTGACAGCCAGCTTGGACCTTGAAACCAAAATTTGCATTCTATGAGTTGCTTAGAATCCAGGCCTCTTGAAACCATGTCTGCTGGGTTATCAGCAGATCTTACATGCCTCTAGTTATCTTTCAGGGTACAGGTCTTGAATTTCAGCAACTCTGTAAGACACAAACACATTCCATCTAGCTAGGTAGGCCTTTATCCAGCATGGAGCAATCATACAGTCTGTCCAATAGAAGATACTATCAAAATAAATGTTCAGTATATTAGCGACACTACTCATGAGCTTGGCTAGAAGAAGAGCAGCACAAAGCTCTAACCTGGGCAATGTGATAGGTTTCAACGGAGCCAGACGGACGATGTGGACTTTTCAGGAAGACTGCAACGAACGTAAACTGCGAAGCCATGTAGTTCCACCTGCACCGATCCTGGAGCCTCAGTCGAAAAACTGAAATTAGAATAGAATAGAAAAACCATTATTCATCAAACAATACAAAACTCAACATACAGTAAGTAGACATGTTACAGACATGAAAATATGATCACTTTTTTAGTGAATGCTCTGATCTGCTGACTCAGTATTTGTTACAAGTTATATCTTTAACCAGTAACACTGATATTCTGTCAGCCCCGTGATCCAGAATATAATAACACAATACGAAATCATAAATTTAAAATACATACCTACCATAAATGCACTACAATATTGAACATATTTTTTAACTATTTAGTAGGCACTTTAGGCGACAAAAATGGCTCGCCTTTTACGGAAGGTGAAGAAGAATAGTGTGACTCCACAGGGAGAGAGGGCCAGAGATCACTTTACAGAAACTCTCCTGCTAAAGTTTTAAAAGATGTCAATCTATAGGTTTCCAGTTGCCGTATCCCCATCGTTAAATTGGTCAGCTCAAGAAGGCGATCTCGGCGTGGGTTCCACATTTTCTGTATGTGCTCCGTGGAGGAGGACGTCAATCCTCCTCTGTTGTAGATGAGTCGAGACGGGACACGTACAGTTAAGTGATGGGCTCGTCAGCTTTGAGTGTAGTGCAGGCTGCAGTGACGGTGCCGCGTTTATTGCGGTTGCGACGGAGACGGTGTTTCCTGGTATCTACCAGTTTAGAGCCATCTTCGTCAACGGTCGCTTTAGATGGGCCATCGGTATTTTAGCTGCCAGTTGTACCTTCTGATTCAGTTAAAAAGCGACAGGTTAGTACAGAATTACTTCCATACTTTTAAAATGTGCTCAGAAATAATGGAGTCCCAACCTACAATTTCTTTCCAGATAGCTTGACTTATCAGTTTAGCAACTTGAAACTCGTCAGAGGAAGGATCCCATTTCATACCCAGAGATTTAAGAGAACAATTTTCCTTGTTATAAAAAAAAAACATTTTAATCTCTTTTGTGAGGGAATATGGCGCAACGAATCAGTGCTATTACAACACCATTTGTGCAATTCAAATTAGTAGGAGAAGTGATCTTTAAAACAGCACGATGTGGCATGTAAAACACAATATAAATTGTATTTAAATGATTCTCAACAAAATGAGCATGACCTAAAGGAATATACTCCTGTGTGAAAGCTTTATAAGCTTAAAAAAAATTAGGATCCTTTTGGAATTTCTTCTCTAATGTAATAAAAGAATGATAACCAAGATCAAACGTTTAACCTATTTTAGGTATGTACCGATCCCCCCCTCTTTTTTCTGTTAAATAATAAGAAGAAGAAACTTAAAATAAGCAACTCACGTTTCTATGGCCTTTAGTGATACGTCTACGTCTACGAAGTGATAGAAAGTAACCCTGGTCCTTAAAAAGGTAAGATAATATCCAATGCATCGAACGTCAGATTAAAACATTATGGCAATAAGCCTTCCTATTTCTACTAAGTAAAGGTTGATTACGTTCCTTCCTCTCTCTAACTATTTAACTAATTTCTTTGGAATAAATTTAAAGTTGAAACGGAACGTTAATTTTTAAGCCTTCAGATTCACATAAAACATAAAAAATATTTACCTAATTTTCAACCCTGTTAATCATAAATTCCTCTAAAAATGTTTCAGATTATTATAGCGGTAAAATCGTCAAATTTATGAATTGATTTACATAAGGCTAAGTTATTTCTTTCGCGACAATCAAAAACTATTTCGTAACCCGTAAGGATTAATATCCTATCTTCCATGCCTAAACTCAAAACTGTCATCGACAAATTTAAAAAGTAATTTTCTTAACTCGAATTGGCGGCATAGTTTTACAATGAAAAATACAAAATCCACTATAAAAAGGAAAAGCATGCGGCTAAAAGCTGCGCCAAGGTTCTACCAACAAGTTCTCAACTCCACAAGTTCAATCCCTTCCCAATTTAACAGGTAAGAACACTTCTGCAATACTTTCCAAGTATCATAACTTCAGATCAAAACATGAACTTTTCCTTGCTACTATTTTGCTAAACTTGTTAGATATGTATACTTACCACCATAATTTAAATCTCTTATCTAACCTATCATTACCAATTCCAGGATAAACCCTGAAACTAGAAGATTTGCAGAAGATTCTGTCAACATAAGTTCCTCAACAAAACTATTGTTACCAACACAAGAATTGCGGTTACAACTAGGATTCCTAGGTAAGTTTTGTTTGGCTAGTAATAGAAACAAAAGGTTCCAGTCAAAATTGCTATCACTAATGTTTTAAATACCTAAATCACTCCATAACATTCAACAGTAAAGATAACAAAACCAAATGACTTTCCTTACAGTCCCAGCCGCTGCTGAGAAAGATCTTTCAGTTATGAAACCTACAAATTATGCAGTCAACGCAATAACTCTCAGACTGGTCTGCGCTTAAGGACAAGCTTCTACGTCTGATCACAAGTTCTCATCAGGATTCCAACGGTAAAACATGATTTAATTTAGCTCATAGTTACTGAGTTAGTTTGAATGTTTATAACATAAATTCCTTTTCTAAAGTATCACCCTAAGCTCATTCTACTAGAATTTAAAGTATGTACCTTACCTAACTATGTGTTTTAATTTCAGTTGTTCCTGCATAATAATACAGAAAGAGGATTTGAGCCTAAACACAACAACGGAAGAACACCTACTATGGAAACCAATTATTTGATAAAATTATTCCTATGTCATTCAATTTAATATTCGGCTTGGATTAAATTCTTTCATGGTTTTGGTTTATTATTTCTGGCTTGTTTGAATAGAAAAATGTGTACCAGGAGTTGCTATTCTATAAATATTACTTTATTTACAATCAGAGTCAGAAGTGAGTTTTTGATCATACTACCAGTTCTAATGTAATTGAATATGCTATTGAATTAAGATACTGTCCTAGATTTTTGAGATAGCGTCGCATACTAATGCTTAGAAACCTTTAGACATTTTTATTGTGGTTTTTAGAGGATCAGCTCCGGCCATACGCTGCATAGGTATTGATTTAGTTTGACTATGCCCTAATCTGCTAATCAATAATGAGGATGTTTTGTATTTTATTATAACCTCTAGCCCTACAACAGATCAGGTACCCTGTCTCCTTTCAACCAATGACTTTGGATAGAAGCCCACCACATATTTCCAATACTTTGCTCCTATACTAAATTTAAATTACCACCTTTATTTAACGTAATCAAAATTTCAACATTCTTTTTGCTATTCTAATTGAGAGGACTTATAGTATAAATAAATATATATTTTATATCAAAAGCTACATAGAGTATTGTTCCTTAATACTCAGCATTGTTTCATATAGGTTTCTAACAATAAAGGTGTTGCAAACATGATTCTAAGAATAGCCAACTGTATTGGAAAACTCTTTTTTCTGAATTTAACTTAATAGTGAATTTATTTGGAACTTCCAAAATATAGGTAAAACTTGTCAGTCTATAGTCATGGACAAAATCTTAATCCAAAGCAACATTCTGTATTAATTTGTCACTCAGTTTGTCTTACTTTTCCAAACAATTCTTTCTCTGACTGAATTTATCAGGAAATAACAAATTTAATTATGAACATAGGTACAGTTTCCTTTCAAACAACCAGTTAAGAATATCCTTTATCCCAACATTTGATACTATTTATTTATTATCATCTTTTTCCCAATCATGACAATTATACTGCCAGATAAATAATTTTATTAGATATCATTTGAACCATTAATGTAGATTCAGTTTGTCTTACTTTTCCAAACTATTCTTTCTCTGACTGAATTTATCAGGAAATAACAAATATCATTTTCAACATAGGTACAGTTTCCTTTCAAACAACCAGTTAAGAATATCCTTTATCCCAACTATTGATACTATTTATTTGTTATCAACAATTTCCCAATCATGACAATCAATTATACTGCCAGATACATAATTTTTATTAGAAATCATTTGAACCATTAATGTAGTTACCCTTGTTTTGAGCGTTCTACTAGAATATTATATTTTATTCAATAAATGGCCAAACAACTGTTACATCTTATCATCAGTCAGGACACCAATGTCAGATCAAAGTAATTGTTGATGTATTCCTATATATCAAAGATTTATGATTAATATTAAATACAGGATAACTTTAACCAATTGTTTTCAATAGGTAATTCTTTTCTTACATAAATTTAGTTTCTTTAATCATTATCAACTTTAGGACCCTTCAACCAAATTTAGCCTTTATCTACTATAGGGTTCCTGAGAATTGAATTCACCAGTACCTACTCAAGGTACAAGGTACTATGAATCACGTCTGACACGCTTCGGGAGCAGGTAGGGTAACAAAGTAGATATTATAAACTTAATATAACAGTTCTGAAGTTAATTTAATAGCAAATTTTACTTTAAGACTATAAATAAATATATCCCTACAATCCTAATGAATCTATCCTACCCCTACTTGATGCCTAAGGTCCCTCCCTAGTAGATATAAAATCGAACTAAGTAATCCTATAGTCTAACTTTGTCTAATCCTAATTGTTTCTACTGTGAAGATGCAAAGCTAGGGAGTTCCCAACATTTATTATTTAATTGTGAGGTGTGTAGTGTAATGTGGATGTTCTAGAAAGCCTGAGTTCAAACTTCTAGAACCCTATTTCTGCTAATTTGTACGTGATGAGGTTGTCACGATTTAGAGTGCCTATTACATCCTATACCCGTGTGGATGATTACCAGCTTGACGAAGATAAGAGATAAGCCGATAATCGCGTGTGTTGTGTGAGGGACAGATAGGAAATCCTTAACAAACAGTCGTAAGTCGTCCGTATCGGGGCTGGAGACGGAACAGTTCGCTAGAGGTGGTTCTAGGTACTCCTTACACCGTTTTGCTAAGTATCCCATACCTGGGCGCATAAAACTTGCGTTTGGGGCAAGCCGATCGTACGCACCAATACAATCTCCTAGGTTCTTTAGCCAAAATTCCTGGTCTGAGAAGTGGGTACGGAGAACAGGTATAATGACCAAAGCATGGTTCACACGAATACTGTCAAAATAATCTCCCATTCAATATGACCCTAGCTCCAGACATGCACTCCGAAACACGCAAATGCAACAGCTGCAAGTGCGCGCCCGAAAGCACCTCCCCGGAATTATGACCATAGAGAATCTTCAATACAAAACGTAACTGAATTTAAAGTTAATCTTTCAAACTCAAAACAAATAAGACCCCAAATTTACCAAGTATAACGTGTGAACTGACGAACGATAAACGCGTAAAAAAGCTAAATTAACAAAGTAAAACGTATGAACTGATGAACGATTAACACGTAAAAGAAATAAAATTTACGAAGTAATACGTGTGAACTGACGCACGATTAACACATAAAAAGCCCCGAGCACTCGTCCGTTCCGCTTTAATACTATTTTTTCCAAGAATCTAGTCAATTTCCATTTCCAACCTTCCAACCAACAAGACAAAGTTCACTTCCAGTCTTCCTAAACTAAAACTGTCTAAATTTTACGATTCAAATCCGTATTTTGTTCATGTGGCCTACAGTCAATCCAATTTCATCCATATTAATAGTCCATAAGATTCAAGTTTGCAGCTGTCACAAATATTTCCTTGAAAAACTAATGAAATCCACTTTTCTGAAATTCATTTTACTAAAATTCGCTTAATCAAACCATTCACAGCCTTTTCACCATAGAAATAAAGTTAGATTTAATCTATCAACAGAATTTGTCCGCTATTCTTGTTTTTATTTCTGAAATTTGCCACCTTTAGTCCAATTTGATCCTTATAACAAAGACACACGTCTTAATTTTAAACCATAATGTCCATCTGTCCTCATTATTTCAAATCGGTTTTAAATTTCAAAACATTTCATTTTTCAGCAGCATTCGACAGCTTCAATTCAATTTAGACCTTATTTCTATGACGACACGGTCAAATTTACTATTATCAGTGGCAGTTGTCATGAAAATTTCTTGAATAATTCTTGAAAAATCTCTAACTTTTCATTTTCTGAAACCTATTCTTATGGAGATAAGGGTCAGACCTTTCTACTATGAAAATAAAGATCATTTTCAAGGAACACCCGAACCGATGTATAAAATGAATCTTTTCGACCTGTGTAATGTCAAATACAACGTCTACTCATTATAAATCGTATGTCTCAAGAAATAATCCTCAGTTTTGCTTAGGTTCAATAACTATCTTCGTAATCGAACATTTTATGATCAGCTTTTGCTTGTTATTTTGACAATTGCAAAAGCAACAGTTAACCGCTAATTTCTGCTATTCATGAACACCTCCGCACAAATAAACGTCCACGCTGGATACATTTTCAAACCACATCAAGTGCGGCTACAACCCAAATTCGCGCAATTCCAATGAAGTTTGTATTCTACCTTTAGTTCTCCTTCTTCCGATTTTATCTGAAAATGCATACATAACATACATGCATACATAACATGCACTGTGTGTCTTCCACCTTCATGTCTTCTACAGAGTGTGACGTGTCACACATCTCAAGCTCCATGTTAATGTCCTCGAGTTTCACGAAGAGATCGAAGAGTCACTCTTACGCCATTTTCAACTCCACCGAAGAAGTTCCGACGTCTCTCAGATTATTTTTCACGTGGGTAATACGCCCCTTGATGTACTTGCGTGTGTCACATTTTTTTATTTCTCTTTTCTTTTCATTCAAATAGTTTAAGCAGAATTTGATACAGGACTGAAACAAACGAAACTTTATGGTGTTGTTTTAAATCGATTGTTACTACTTAAAAATACGTACAATCGTGCATCTATTTGGTTTTAAATCAAATTATTATTGTCAACAGTTTCGAGGCTAAACAAATAATAATATATTTTTAATTCTACAAAAGTTAACATGAAATATTGATTGGGTACAAATTATATGAGTTCATAATAATAATTTAATATAATAATAATTTATTTCAAAAATAAAAAATGTTTACAATATGACATATTATTTAGGGACAAATTTATAAGCAAATTTCTTATTAGTTACTAACTTAAGAATATATAATAGAATAAAACGTGTAAACAATAACTGATAAGCTTAAAATAAGTACTAAAAATTAAATTAGGGTCTCAAAAAAATGTATTTATACCTAAACTAAGTAAATATTTACCTGTATCTTAGGTATCTTACAATTAAGTAATGCAATAATATTTACCTGAACTTGTGCACAAAAACAAAACAATTTTAAATAAGAATATACTAATTACTGATTTCACTTAATAAATTAGTGTTAGTATTTTCATACTTAATTCTATGTATTAGTTGAAATAGAATATTTAGTGTTATAGCATAAGATTTATACAGTCACTATTAAGAGCTGTTCTGTTTCTTCATAAGGTTTACCTATGAGCCACTGTTGTATAGTCTTCTTACATGGATTTTTGTGCATGAGATAAAGATCTAGGATGCGATTTAATTCATTATAGAGATAAGTGCCCAGAAAACAAAAGAACTTATGTGACTGTTGCGTTCGAAAGTGGTCTTGAGAACAAACAATGTCCGCTCGCCTTTTATTGGCCGTAAACTCCTGGTCATAGGGTGTTAATAGATGTTTTTTAATGACGGTTATCTGGATAAATAACTGCCGAACTGAGAGTACGGCACATTTGCTGAGGAGTTCAGCGGTAGGAAAACGGAAAGGACGGAAGGTTGCAACTTTTAATAAAGCTCTTTCTAATTTGATTAAGGCAGTTTTATCGGTACCAACCCAAGATGTAATACAGTAAAGCAGCAATGACTGACAAAGTGCGAGGTAGACTGTCTTTAATAAACTCTTACTTGCCGCGTGCCTTAAGTTTTTAAAGATGAACATCAGTTTTCTCACTCTGCCTGTAAGTGCTTCTATGTGTGCTTTAAAGTTTAGATGGTTATTGTTGTATATGTAAAAGGCCTAAGTTGTCTACGGTATTAAAAAGATATACTGTCTATGGTAGATGTAAGCTTAACATGTGTTTGTATTGAAAATGGCGTCCTAAAATAAATACCAAGTTGTAATGAGAAGATTGTTGTTTAATTTATCAAGCTTAAACATTACAAATACGAAGACGGGATTTACAAAATACCATGGCTTCCTATATAGGAACGGTGGAGTATGACGGAGAGGAAATTTTTTCGACATATTTGGAAAGGTTCGAAAATTTTATAGAATGCAATGAAATACAAGAGGAACGGAAAAAGGCTACGTTTCTTACGGTAATTGGACCTAAGTTATATGGTTTACTCAAAAACCTATGTGTGCCGGATAGTCCAAGGGATAAGAGTTACCAAGAACTGAAAGAAATTCTTCTACAGTACATGGAACCTGAAAGTTCTTTCATTGTAGAAAGATTTAAATTTAATCAAAGATGTCAGGCTGGATCGGAGACAGTATCTGAATATATAACAGAATTGAAGAGATTGTCAGTAAACTGTAAATTTGGAGATACATTGAATGATATGTTGAGGGATAGATTTATTTCTGGTATTAAGGAAAAGAAAATAAAAATGAGGCTATTGAATGAAAAGCAAGAAGACATGACTTTAAGCTATAAAGAAAAAAAAAAAAAGCAAAGCTGTAGAGATCGCAATGATGATGGAAAAGACAGATAAGAACATGAAAGAAATGTGGGAAGAAGAAGGGAGAGTGCAGAAAATGGAGAGAAGAGATAGCAGGAAACTAGATGGAAAGGACTATAGTCAAAGACAAGAGCGGGACAGAGAGGAAGGTTCGTCAAGACAATGGAACAGTGGAAGGAACAGTGCGGGAAGAAGAAGCAAACTCAGTGTGGGTGTTGTGGAAAAGATGGACATGGCAAGGAAAGGTGTTGGTTCAAAGATAGACGTTGCAGAGTGTGTGGTAGGATTTGATATTTGCAAGCTGTGTGCGGAAGGAGACAGAATTATTTAGAAGAGGAAGGAGATCAAGAAGACGACGGTGAGGACGACCAAAATGATTATGTTTTTGATGCAAGAAGATATAAAGGTAAGATACCAAAGCCAGAATAAAACCAAACAAGAATACAAGAATGGTATTTTTAATCTGGAAACACATAAATTGTCGCCACCAATAAAAATTCTAGTAAAGGTAGGAGAGGTAAATTTTAAAATGGACATAGATACAGGTAGTCCGGTTACTGCAATAAGCAAGAAAACTTATCAAAGGTACTTTTCTACCATGAAACTATTAGTGAGTTGAATTTAAAGTCATATACAGCTACACCTATTGATCCCATAGGTTTCATTAACATTGGTGTTATTTTTGAAGGGGATCAATACAAAAATATATCTCTTTATGTTTTTGAAGATGGTGGGCCACCCTTACTAGGTAGAGATTGGCTTGAAGTATTTTTTGGCACTGACTGGCTAAAAAAACTAATAAGGAACCAGGTAAGTTTTAATTTTTTAGAGCCCGACAAACAAGAATTAAAAGATTTAAAACAAGAATTAAAAGAAAAATTCCCTTCCGTATTCAGTTCTTCCCTAGGTACTTATAAAGGTGACAAGATTGAATTGAAGTTATAAGAAAATGCATTTCCTAAATACTATAAAGCTAGGCCACTTCCATTTTCCATGAAAAGGTCAGTGGAGAAGGAAATTCAAAGATTGGTACAAGAGGGAATTTTGACCCCGGTTCAATCAGCTGATTGTTCCAGTGCTTAAAGAAAATGGAAAATTAAGAATATGTGGGGATTTTAAAATAACAATTAATCCACATTTAGAGGACAATAGGCACCCTATTCCTAGAATGGAGGATTTATTTGTTAATTTACAAAAAGGGCAAAAATTTTCAAAAATTGATGTGGCACATGCATATTAACAGTGTTTACTTACAGAAGAGTCTAAGAAACTTGTAACCATCAATACACATTTAGGACTTTACGCATATAATAGACTTCCATTTGGGATTAAAGTTTCGCCAAATTTATTCCAGTGCATTATGGATCAATTGTTTGGGGGATTGGAGAAACAGGGTGTGGCGGTGTTTATGGATGATATTGTGGTAACAGGGAAAAATGACACAGAACATAAAGAGAACCTGAATATAAAGTTAGACAAACTTGAAAAAGCTGGCTTAACAGTAAGTCTCGAAAAATGCATTTTTTTGGAACCAAGTATTAGGTACTTACGTTACAACTTATCAGCTGAAGGCCTTCTGCCTGATGCCAAAAATGTGGAAGCAATTTTGAAAGCACCAGAACCGACTAATTTAACTGAATTAAAATCTTTGTTGGGTATGATTAACTATTATATAAAATTCATTCCTAATGCTGCTACATTATTAGCCCCATTTTATAACCTAACAAAAAAGAACATAGATTTTAGATTTGACAATAGTTGTAAAGAAGCAATTGTAAAAGTAAAAAATATTTTAGTTTCGCCCCAAGTGTTGGCACATTATGATCCAGAAGCAGAGTTATATTTAGCATGTGATGCGAGTGGATATGGGTTAGGTGCAGTGCTATCGCAGAAAAAGAATGGAATAGAAAAGCCAGTTGCATTTGCATCAAGGTCATCGAATAGTGCAGAGAAAAATTATAGTCAGGTAGACAAAGAAGCTTTGGCTTTGATTTTTGGAGTTAAAAAATTTAATCAATATTTGTGGGGAAAAAAGTTTAATTTACTGACCGATTCAAAGCCTTTGTTAAGCATCTTTGGTCCAAAGAAAGGAATACCAGTCTTAGCTGCTGGCAGATTACAAAGGTATGCATTTATTTTATCAGGCTATGATTACAATATTATTCATGTCAGATCAGAACATAATAATGCAGACTTATTGTCTAGATTGCCATTGGAAAGAGTAGGAAAATCTAAGCCAGATTATTCATATTTGGGTAATTCTCATTTGCGTGACAAAAATGTGTTGACATGATTTTATTCAGATCCAAAAAACGATTTTATTTATTATCTATTTTTTTCTTAGACCTTCAATAATAAACGCATAAGGCAAGCATGAAATACTTCTTCATCAAGTAAGTTACTAATCGCTATAATTAAAAATGTATCCAAAAACGTCCCCTCCGTGGATGTGACAAACCCAATTTCAAACATAAAAAAATGTATTTAAGTTAGAAATGATTGCATCTTACAAAAATAAAGAAATACGTTTGCTATTGCAGTCATAGTTCAATGAAATAAGCATCTTACTATTTGTATAAAGCGATTTCTTTGATATAAATACTGTGGTTAGAAAGTGTGAGCACAAAATTTGACACTTCCATGGGCAAATGTCACACCAAGTTTTCAACGTAAAATGTATTGCGTGTATCCGAACGCAAATTGTTAATAGATAAAAGATGATCTGCCATTTGCATTTCAACAGTTAAATGTGTAAATATCGCTGGAGGTTTTAATAAAATTGTGTTGAGAAGGACGTTCTCAAATTTCGTCAAGCATAATAGGTCACTTCTGTGATCGTCGGCAAAGGTAAGAATTTGTTAATTTTGCAATATTTTATTGTGGTTTTGATAGTATGCTGCATGTAATCACTGTTGCCAAAATGCGTAGCCTAATACACCAATTTTGAGGTAACTTTTAAATTTTTGAAACGTTTTTTGTCCCTTCCGTGGATGTCACTTCCATTGATGCCGTGGATTTTAATCATCCATGGAAGTGACTTAGTCTTCACGGAAGTGAACTTACTAGTCTAAGCTGAGAGTTTTTATTCCTAGGATAGTAGTATTAGAGAGTATTGCTCGTATCTGTTTTTATTTTGTGTCAATAAAAAAATAACACGGAATTCTAGGGACACAACCTTTGCACATTTTTAATAAGCTTTTGTTTGACTTGCACTGTTTGCATTTAGGTATGTATGTGTTCAATTCATAATAGAGTGTGGAAGGTTTTTTCTTTTTGTTGCTTTTTAGATGGTAAAAAAGAAGAAGACGAGGACGGCAGAAGAAACCCGGCTGCAAACAATGGAGTGTGAACGCAAAAGAAGAGCTCGTATTAAGGCTGATCCAATTTTATATGAAAATTATAAGAAACAGGAAAGAGAAAGATATGAAAAAAAAGCGAAAGGAGACAGTGAAGCTCCTAGGTCAAATTACGTCAAGGGAACAGCGCATTCAACGAAGATCATGGAGATTACGTAAGGCCAGGAGTCGAAAAAATATTTAAAAAATCAATGATTATTACAGAGATTAAGAGAGAACACCCAAGACACTTCGACTGAAGATGAAGACAGATTGATTATACCTCCTATTGTGCGATCTAGCTCACCTTCCATATTGTTTTCAGATGTAGATAAAACATCATGCTGTGTTTCTTCCATTCAATCAGTGCCTGAATCACCTACTTCCAAATCTTTGCCTCATCAAACAAATAGCTCACGTAACGCAGATGCTTCACCTTGTATAACTGCCTCAGCATCCTCAACACAAAATTTGTCAAATTTATCCACCCCAACCTCATTCAACTATGATGAAAATCCTTCTCGTTTACTGCTTAGATTTTCGACTAAATCCGTACAATACATTGATTTGGCTGATTCAACAATCACATCCCAAAGTAACAGCCCATCTAGATAAAAAATCAAGGCAGTACAAGCATCACGAAAACAACGAGATGAAAAAAATCTTACCTATTATAAAATTTCGAAAAATAAATATTCAAATACAGGCTAAAAAAAAATACGCTACAAGTCCAGATATCAAGACTAAAGAATGATCCAAATAAAGTAACACCTGAAACTACTAGACCTAAACAGAAGATTTTCTTAGCGCGTTCTTCACAAAAGTTGGCGTCTATTGTCACCACATTTTTATAAAGAGATGACAACAGCAAAATGTGTCCTGGAAAGAAAGACGTCATTACAAGAAACAAAATTAAAAAACAAAAACGATATTTATCTGATACTATGGTGAATCTATTCAAAAAACTAAAAAAATAAAGAAACATTAAAATCAGCCTTGCTACATTTTGTTGATTGCGCCAATTCTGGATAGTCTCTCATCACGTGTCTGAAAGAGACACTTGTATGTGTGCAACGCATGAAAACGTACAACTGCAGTTTGAATAGCTAAAGTACTCGAATTTGAATGAGCTATTTAAAGATGTAGTGTGCGATAATAATAAGGAGCTTTGTATGTTGCGCAAATGTACACTCCGTAAAGATAAACAGCCAAATATACAAAGCTTCGATGGTTCTAAAGAAACGACATATAAAAAATGGTGTGTTAGAAAGGAAAAAAAATTTGTAAAAGGTAAAGAAAAAGAAATAAGAAGAACTTTGAAAGATGAGAAAAAACTACAAAGAAAGAATTGGTGCTCACTTTTCTACAAGGATTGGAGAGATATTTGCACCATGAGTATAAGATAAAACATCAGTACAAATCCACATCCTTGTTGAAGGAAAATCTCACTGTGGGGGAAATATTAATGCTCATTGTTTTTCTGAAAACTATGGGTGCAAATATGCTTCAGAGGTCCAATCAGCACACTGGACTAAAGATCAAGTCAGTCTTCATACGGGTGTTTACTATTACAGATTTTCAGACAGCAAAGAAATAAAGTGCAAATCCTTTTGCACTTTTTCGGAATGACACGATACAGCTGCAGTTTGCGCTCATTTACTAACGATTCTTGATGGGATTGTACTTTCGCATATGATGCATACTTTACACATTCTAAACGACAGTCCAAGTACTCAGTATCGAAACAGAAAGATGTTTTATATTTTCACTCAGCATCTAGTACGAAAATACAACATTGAATACGCCACATGGAACTTCTGTGAAACGGGCCACGGAAAGGGCTCAATGGACGGTGTGGGTGCAGTTGTGAAGCGAACTGCGGATCGCATTGTCAGTGAAGGCAATGACATGCCAGACTGTTCCACACTTCTACAGCGATTAGATGAATGCCACCTTAATATCAAAATGTTAGTCGTGTCTGAAGAACTCGTGAAACAAATTGATGATATTCTCTCAGTTCCCATCAAAAATGTTCTTGGAACGACTAAAATTCACCAAATCAGCTGGTCGAAACAAGATCCTGGAAAAATTAATGCTAGAAGATTAGCATGTCTAATGTGAATGTGCGCTCCTGGCGAAATATGTCAACATTTTTTTCTGCCAATGCATACGATTGAATTTCTGGAAAACGACTCTGAGATGAAATGGAAAATTTGTCTAGTTACAAACAAACACACGACGATTATGAAAAAGAAGAAGAGGAAGACAAACAACACAATAATAAGGAAGAAATGTAGAGGCGGAAGAAAATTATGAAGAGGAAAGAGACATTTGTAAAGAACTGGAAGAAAAATGTGAAGAGGAAGAAGAATATTATGATACGGAGCAATTAAGTATCAGCCAAGATATTGAAAATGATGAGAGTGTCTTAGAAAGAAGTGGTAAAACTGAAGTAAGTGATAACATGAAACAAGAATATTATGAAGAAGATAAAGAAAAAAATATCAGGAGGAAGAATTAAGTAGTAACGAAAACGATGGAAATTATGTACAAGGAGAAGAAATATATGACGAAAGCAAGAAAGGAGAAGAAAATGTGCAGAATGTTAAAGGAGAAGAATATAATGTTAATGAGAAAGAGGGCGAAAGCTTAAGTGAGGATGATGAAGAAGAGATATTCAATGTAAGGAAGAAGAGAAAGATAAAGAGTTTTTTCGATGGATTACTATCGTTGCTTTTTGCCTAGTTTATTATCTAAAAAAGTTTTGTTGATTTAAGAATAGGTGAACCTGTGTTCCTAAACAAACATTAAAGTTGATTTTGCCTTACGAATGCCATTTAATTTTATATGTTTACTATCCCGAAACTTTCAAACAAAAAGACATATCAATCTATAAATGTCACACCTTTGGACCATGATGTCACTACCAAGATATATAATATCACTTCTATGGACGTAATGTCCCATCCATGGATACACATTTTTTTTATACGCTAATATTTAGACTAAAAAATAGTTCTGAGCTCGGTAATTATTTTTTTTGGTGTAGCTATAGCATGTACGATCGTCATGAAATATTTTTTTAGTAAAATAACTGGTTAACCCATTTTAAGAATTTTGGACCGTAAATTTAAGAATTACCCATTTAAACTTTCTGAATGATAACAGTTTTTTGCCTATAGATTACAAAAGAATTAAAAAAGAAACCATGGAAGATCCAATATTAAAAGATGTTTTTCAGTATGTAATGTATGGGTGGCCAAATGGTGTCAAAGACTCTTTGGAACCATATTATACTAAAAGTGAACAATTTACAGTAGAACAAGATATTATTATGTATGGTCACAGAGTAGTTGTTCCTACAGGCTAATTTCAAACATTTTAAAAGAACTTCACTCTACTCATCTAGGAATAGTGAAGATGAAATCTCTGGCTAGGGCTTATTTCTGGTGGATTTCAATTGATAAAGATATTGAATTAATGGCAAACAGTTGTAGTACATGCTTATCTCAGAGGCAAAATACTGAAAAGACAGAATTGCATTCTTGGGAATATCTTAAATCTGTGTGGACACGGTTGCATATTGACTATTTAGGCCCTTGTTATGGAAAGTTGTATCTGGTTGTTCAGTGTGCTTATTCAAAATGGATTGAAGTGGCGGAAGTGACTTCTAAATCAGCTTCTCAAGCTGTAAAAGTACTAAAGAATTTGTTTACTACTTTTGGATTACCGCAATTGATATGTAGTGATAATGGACCACCATTTCACTCGGTGGAATTTAAAGAGTTCTTGAAAAGCTGTGGTGTTAGACAAGTCTTTTCGCCACCTTATCATCCACAGAGTAATGGGAGTGCAGAGAGTGCAGTGAAAATTGTTAAAAATTGTATTAAAAAAGCAGTGTATGAGAAAAAGAATGTGAATGATTGTTTGAACAATTTTTTAATGTTGTATAGGAATTCACAGCACTCTACTACTAATGAAACACCTGCACAATTAATGTTTAAAAGGAATTTGCGAACTAGATTTGATTTATTAAAACCGGGCTTACAGTCTATCGTATGTAAGAATCAAGAAAAACAAAAATTTAATGCAGGAGGAAGGGAAACAAAAATATATAATATTGGACAACATGTATTAGCTAGAAGTAACAGAGAAGGAAAATGGATAGAGGGTGAAATTGTGAAACAACTGGGTCCAGTAACTTATTTAATCAAATTAACAGACACAGGAATATTATGGAAACGGCATGTTGATCAGCTTCTATTGTTTGAGAGTATGAATAGGAGTGATGATGAGGTAATAAAGGATGTAATACCTGTAAAAGAAAAAATAATCAATATTTGTGATGACAACTTAACAAAGAATGTTCATGTTAACTTACCAGAGAAAAAACCTGATCATGAGAATATAATTGTACCTATAGATAGTAATGATGATAGTAATGTATGTGTTGAACATGTAATCACTCCTCAGAGGCTAAGTCTGTCACCTCAGCAAGTTGCACAGAGAAGTCTGTCGCCTCAACAAGGGGCTGAAAGGCGCTATCCTAGGAGAGTTATTAAGAAACCTGATAGACTTGATCTTTGAGGAGGAAGAGTGTTGTATATGTAAAAGGCCTAAGTTGTCTACGGTATTCAAAAGATATACTGTCTATGGTAGATGTAAGCTTAACATGTGTTTGTATTGAAAATGGCGTCCTAAAATAAATACCAAGTTGTAATGAGAAGATTGTTGTTTAATTTATCAAGCTTAAACATAACAGTTATCTATAATAACACCTAAATACCTGATTGTTATTGTTGGGCTTAATTTGGGGCAGTTGCATGTGTCCGGATTTTGAAGTGAACAGTTGCGGGCTAATATGCTGTACGTATGAAGTGGGGGCTGAATATGAGATCTATAGGAGTAGGTCATGAACTTGGTTTTGTTGGTGTTAAGGGTTAGTAAATTTTCTCTAAGCCAGCGATTGACTCGATCAAATCCGTTTTGCGCTTTAGTGAAAACAGCAGGCCAGTTTTTGGCACTAAAAATAAGTACAGTGTCATCAGCATAAGAAATCAGTTTTCCATTTGGTAAGTGTAAGAGACATAGGTCATTAATATAGATGAGGAACAGTACGGGTCCTAGTATGCTCCCTTGGGGAACACCGTATTCTATGGATATTTCTTCACTTACTAATTCACCAATCTTTACTCGCTGTGTCCTGTTAGTCAAGTAGTCTTTGATCATTTTATGTTGAAGACCGCGGATTCCTAGACTTTCTAACTTGAGTAAAGGTAATGGAATTGAAACAGTATCAAATGCTTTTGCAAGGTCAAGAAATATTGCCAAACATTTCTTTCGCGAGTCTAATTTTCTAGTTATGTAGTCTGTTAACTC
The DNA here is from genome assembly GCA_949820665.1 of Scrobipalpa costella. Classification (NCBI taxonomy): domain Eukaryota; kingdom Metazoa; phylum Arthropoda; class Insecta; order Lepidoptera; family Gelechiidae; genus Scrobipalpa; species Scrobipalpa costella. The sequence goes on from OX463295.1 coordinate 1,217,706, forward strand.
GTGTACAGCATTTTCTGCGGACATTGCCGATCTGAAACCATGTTGAGTTTGGGCCAGTAAATTATTATCTTCTAAATACTTAACAAGTCTTTTCGGATTAATCTTTCTAATATTTTAGAGAGAGAAGGCAGTATAGCTATGGGACGGTAATTATTAACGACACTTTTATCTCCGCTTTTATGGATAGGCTAGACTATCGCCCTTTTCAATGCATTGGGAAAAATTCCTTCTGCGAAACAACGGTTAAAAATGTGAGTCAACGGTCGGATTAAATAATTTTTATAAGTTTTTAGAAAGGAACAGGGTATTTTGTCTATACCAGTGGCACAGTCATTTCTCAGGGTCATTATCATTCTCGCGATCTCAGCTTCGTCTGTATTTAGTAAAGTAAATGACCGTAGTTGGGAGGTCTGTGCATTGAAATGCAGTCGACAGTCAGTTAGTGTTTTTGCTCTTTCCGCTAAAGTTTTTTCAACGTTAGCAAAGTAGGTATTTGCTTTGTTTACCGATTGCGCGGCGTTCGCTGAGTCATAATGTAAAGATACTGTATAACTGAAAGTTTTGCAAATTTTTACATATTAAATGCTACTATTCCACAAATTAAACACTCGTGATGATGATAATGGTAGCAATTCGGCGTAAAGACTGTTCATTGCAGTTTAACGTAGCAACCAGCCAGAAATTAACTCCGTCACTGTCACACCTATATGACTGGACTGACTTTAAAGTTATTAAGCAGGGTGATGGTAATCCGAAAACGGATTAACGCTACTTTTAACCTTAGTAGAATATTAAATTTCCACCAAGAAAAAACAATTTTGTACGTGTTATTTAATCAAGATAGATAGATAGATAAACTCTTTATTGCGCATAAATCGATAAGTTTGAAAAACTTAAAAATAACAGTGTGCCAAGTCAAGCTGGAATTTATACCGGGAGTAAGAGCAAACTGATAGCCGTTGCTCAGTTACATACATACATACATATAATCACGCCTTTATCCCTAATGGGGTAGGCAGAGCGTAAACGACCTAAACAAAGGTCGTTCCGCCACGTCTGACAAAGTTTTGAGGGTTATTTAAGATATATTCGTAGGTATATTGCTGTAGTGACAGGTTGTCAGCCCATCGCCTAAATTGCAATACACTGAATCCCTCGGATCCCTTAGCTGGTTTTTACAGCATACCCGAGAGGAAATGCAGCTGGCACATTCTATGTTTTTCTCTCGCTCCCAGGCCAGCATGGAAGTTTAGTTAGTGCTCAGTTAACGACACTAAACAACTTCCACCAGGAAATTCTTTCAGGAAGTGAAACTAAAATTTAGCTTTTCCATACAAAAGGTTCACCTCGATAAAATAATTTGTATGGCAAAACCGAATTTCTTTTCAGTTCAGTGTTGTTGACAGAGCAACCCCTATCAGTTTGCGGGAAACTGTCCCTCGCACAAATTAAACATAATGTAAGGAACATCGTACCACAAACTGATGAACTGATCAACAAAACAACAATTATCACCAGGAAATTCTTTTTAATTATTTTTTTTAACGACGTGTACTCCATCTCGACATAAAAGAAGATTGTACGGTACAAAAAAAATTAAAGTGTGAGGAAGAGACAGGAGTACCTAAAACAAATTACACACAGAGTAGGTATAACACAAACATAACAGATAGCAAAATATATTAATAGAAAATGCATGTTAGAGGAAAGTTAGACAAGGAAGTGAAGAAAGGAAATGAAATTTGTAAACAAATACATATGTAAGTAATTTATAAATAAGTTATTACAAAGTTAATATAAACACATATTTTAACTAATGCATTCAAGATAATACATTACAATTTAATAATGTGGTGAAAAATATATTTGATCAATAAATTAACAATGATGGGAGAGTCACGTACGAAAGAGAGGAATGGAAATTAATGGGCCGCGGAAGCCCATCAGGGAGAACATTATACAACGAAAAGGAATATCTCGAACAATTAAAAAATATATGGTCTGGAGTGCCATCCTCCAAACCACACTCGCAAAGAGAATGGCCCTGCACCCTAATTTTCGCAAGAATAACCGGGGTACAGGTATGTCCTAAACGCAACCGACAAATTGTGGAAGTGGCTTGCTTGTTACGAAAAAACCAAGGTTTTGGCGGTATAGTAGCCTGGATACTACCATAATAACGTCCTTTCAATAATCGGGAAGAATTCCACCATTCTTGCCAAGAGTCTCACAAATTACATCGAACGAGTGGGAGCAAGTCAGTAGCAAAGTAACGATTACGATCCAGAGCAACAATTTAGATTGCATCTTTAGCCCATTGTACCGAACCCCCCCTTTTATTTTTTGTGATATATATTAAGAAAAATTAAAGAAGATAAGAAACTTTGATTAAAATAAGAAACTCACGTTTCTATGGCCTTTAGTGATACGTCTACGTCTACGAAGTGAAAGAAAGTAACCCTGGTCCTTAAAAAGGTAAGATAATATCCAATGCATCGAACGTCAGAATAAAACATTTTGGCAATAAGCCTTCCTATTTCTACTAAGTAGAGGTTGATTACGTTCCTTCCTTTCTCAAACTACTTAACTAATTTCTCTGGAATAAATCTAAACTTGAAACGGAACGTTAATTTTTAAGCCTTCAGATTCACATAAAACATCAAAAATATTTACTTACTTTTCAACCCTGTTAATCATAAATTCCTCTAAAAATGTTTCAGATTATTATAGCGGTAAAATTGTCAAATTTATGAATTGATTTACATAAGGCTAAGATATTTCTTTCGCGACAATCAAAAACTACTTCGTAACCCGTAGGGATTAATATTCTATCTTCCAATCCTAAACTCAAAACTGTCATTGACAAATTTAAAAAGTAATTTTCTTAATTCGAATTGGCGGCATAGTTTTACAATGAAAAATACAAAATCCACTATAAAAAGGAAAAGCACGCGGCTAAAAGCTGCGCCAAGGTTCTACCAACAAGTTCTCATCTCCACAAGTTCAATCCCTTCCCAATTTAACAGGTAAGAACACTTCTGCAGTACTTTCCAAGTATCATAACTTCAGATCAAAACATGAACTTTTCCTTGCTACTATTTTGCTAAACTTGTTAGATTATGTATACTTACCACCATAATTTAAGTCTCTTATCTAACCTATCATTACCAATTCCAGGATAAACCCTGAAACTAGAAGATTTGCAGAAGATTCTGTCAACATAAGTTCCTCAACAAAACTGTTGTTACCAACACAAGAATTGCGGTTACAACTAGGATTCCTAGGTAAGTTTTGTTTGGCTAGTAATAGAAACAATAGGTTCCAGTCAAAATTGCTATCACTAATGTTTTAAATACCTAAATCACTCCATAACATTCAACAGTAAAGATAACAAAATCAAATGACTTTCCTTACAGTCCCAGCCGCTGCTGAGAAAGATCTTTCAGTTATGAAACCTACAAATAATGCAGTCAACGCAATAACTCTCAGACTGGTCTGCACTTAAGGACAAGCTTCTACGTCTGATCACAAGTTCACATCAGGATTCCAACGGTAAAACATGATTTAATTTAGCTCATAGTTACTGAGTTAGTTTGAATGTTTATAACATAAATTCCTTTTCTAAAGTATCACCCTAAGCTCATTCTACTAGAATTTAAAGTATGTACCTTACCTAACTATGTGTTTTAATTTCAGTTGTTCCTGCATATTAATACAGAAAGAGGATATGAGCCTAAACACAACAACGGAAGAACACCTACTATGGAAACCAATTATTTGATAAAATTATTCCTATGTATTCAATTTAATATTCGGCTTGGATTAAATTCTTTCATGGTTTTGGTTTATTATTTCTGGTTTGTTTGAATAGAAAAATGTGTACCAGGAGTTGCTATTCTATAAATATTACTTTATTTACATTCAGAGTCAGAAGTGAGTTTGTGAACATACTACCAGTTCTAATGTAATTGAATATGCTATTGAATTAAGATACCGTCCTAGATTTTTGAGATAGCGTCACATACTAATGCTTAGAAACCTTTAGACATTTTTATTGTGGTTTTTAGAGGATCAGCTCCGGCCATACGCTGCATAGGTATTGATTTAGTTTGACTATGCCCCAATCTGCCAATCAATAATGAGGATGTTTTGTATTTTATTATAACCTCTAGCCCTACAACAGATCAGGTACCCTGTCTCCTTTCAACCATTGACTTTGGATAGAAGCCCACCACATATTTCCAATACTTTGCTCCTATGCTTGATTTAAATTACCACCTTTATTTAATGTAATAAAAATTTCAACATTCTTTTTGCTATTCTAATTGAGAGGACTTTATAGTATAAATAAATATATATTTTATATCAAAAGCTACATAGAGTATTGTTCCTTAATACTCAGCATTGTTTCATATAGGTTTCTAACAATAAAGGTGTTGCAAACATGATTCTAAGAATAGCCAACTGTATTGGAAATCTCTTTTTTCTGAATTTAACTTAATAGTGAATTTATTTGGAACTTCCAAAATATAGGTAAAACTTGTCAGTCTATAGTCATGAACAAAATCTTAATCCAAAGCAACATTCTGTATTAATTTGTCACTCAGTTTGTCTTACTTTTCCAAACAATTCTTTCTCTGACTGAATTTATCAGGAAATAACAAATTTCATTATCAACATAGGATCAGTTTCCTTTCGAACAACCAGTTAAGAATATCCTTTATCCCAACTATTGATACTATTTATTTGTTATCAACAATTTCCCAATCATGACAATCAATTATACTGCCAGATATATATTTTTTATTAGAAATCATTTGAACCATTAATGTAGTTACCCTTTTTGTTTTGAGCGTTCTACTAGAATATTATATTTTATTCAATAAATGGCCAAACAACTGCTACATCTTATCATTAGTCAGCACACCAATGTCAGATCAAAGTAATTGTTGATGTATTCCTATATATCAAAGATTTATGATTAATATTCAATACAGGATAACTTTAACCAATTGTTTTCAATAGGTAATTCTTTCTTACATAAATTTAGTTTCTTTATAAATCATTATCAACTTTAGGACCCTTCTAAACTAGTCTCTATCTACTATAGGGTTCCTGAGAATTGAATTCACCAGTACCTACTCAAAGTATACTACTATGAATCACGTCTGTCACGCCTTGGGAGCAGGTATGGTAACAAAGTAGGTATTATAAACTTAATAGAGCAGTTTTGAAGTTAATTTAATTGCAAATTTTACTTTAAGACTATAAATAAATATATCCCTACAATCCTAACGAATCTATTAATAAGACCTACCCCTACTTGATGCCTAAGGTCCCTCCCTAGTAGATATAAAATCGAACTAAGTAATCCTATAGTCTAACTATGTCTAATCCTAATTGTTTCTACTGTGAAGATGCAAAGCTAGGGATTAGATCCCGACATTTATTAATTAATTGTGAGGTGTGTAGTGTAATGTGGATGCTCTAGAAAGCCTGAGTTCAAACTTCTAGAACCCTATTTCTGCTAAATTGTACGTGATGAGGTTGTCACGATTTAGAGTGCCTATTACATCCTATACCCGTGTGGATGATTACCAGCTTGACGAAGATAAGAGATAAGCCGATAATCGCGTGTGTTGTGTGGGGGACAGATAGGAAATCCTTAACAAACAGTCGTAAGTCGTCCGTATCGGGGCTGGAGACGGAACAGTTCGCTAGAGGTGGTTCTAGGTACTCCTTACACCGTTTTGCTAAGTATCCCATACCTGGGCGCATAAAACTTGCGTTTGGGGCAAGCCGATCGTACGCACCAATACAATCTCCTAGGTTCTTTAGCCAAAATTCCTGGTCTGAGAAGTGGGTACGGAGAACAGGTATAATGACCAAAGCATGGTTTACACGAATACTGTCAAAAGAATCTCCCATTCAATATGACCCTAGCTCCAGACATGCACTCCGAAACACGCAAATGCAACAGCTGCAAGTGTGCGCCCGAAAGCACCTCCCCGGAATTATGACCATAAAGAATCTTCAATACAAAACGTAACTGAATTTAAAGTTAATCTTTCAAACTCAAAACAAATAAGACCCCAAATTTACCGAGTATAACGTGTGAACTGACGAACGATAATCGCGTAAAAAAAGCTAAATTAACAAAGTAAAACGTATGAACTGATGAACGATTAACACGTAAAAGAAATAAAATTTACGAAGTAATACGTGTGAACTGACGCACGATTAACACATCAAGCCTCCCGAGCACTCGTCCGTTCCGCTTTAATACTATTTTTTCCAAGAATCTAGTCAATTTCCATTTTCAACCTTCCAACCAACAAGACAAAGTTCACTTCCAGTCTTCCTAAACTAAAACTGTCTAAATTTTACGATTCAAATCCGTATTTTGTTCATGTGGCCTACAGTCAATCCAATTTCATCCATATTAATAGTCCATAAGATTCAAGTTTGCAGCTGTCACAAATATTTCCTTGAAAAACTAATGAAATCCACTTTTCAAAAATTCATTTTACTAAAATTCGCTTAATCAAACCATTCACAGCCTTTTCACCATAGAAATAAAGTTCGATTTAAACTATCAACAGAATTTGTCCGCTATTCTCGTTTTTATTTCTGAAATTTGCCACCTTTAGTCCAATTTGATCCTTATAACAAAGACACACGTCTTAATTTTAAACCATAATGTCCATCTGTCCTCATTATTTCAAATCGGTTTTAAATTTCAAAACATTCTCATTTTTCAGCAGCATTCGACAGCTTCAATTCAATTTAGACCTTATTTCTATGACGACACGGTCAAATTTACTATTATCAGTGGCAGCTGTCATGAAAATTTCTTGAAAAATTCTTGAAAAATCTCTAACTTTTCATTTCCTGTAACCTATTCTTATGGAGATAAGGGTCAGACCTTTCTACTATGAAAATAAAGATCATTTTCAAGGAACACCCGAACCGATTTATAAAATGAATCTTTTCGACCTGTGTAATGTCAAATACAACGTCTACTCATTATGAATCATATGTCTCAAGAAATAATTCTCAGTTTTGCTTAGTTTCAATAACTATCTTCGTAATCGAACATTTTATGATCAGCTTTTGCTTGTTATTTTGACAATTGCAAAAGCAACAGTTAACCGCTATTTTCTGCTATTCATGAACACCTCCGCACAAATAAACGTCCACGCTGGCTACAAATTTAAACCACATCAAGTGCGGCTACAACCCAATTTCGCGCATTTCCAATGAAGTTTGTATTCTACCTATAAGTTCGTGTGTAAAATATCTTTTCGTTTACCATTCTTACCACCAACATAACTTTCTTTTCCTTACAGCCTTTTACTATGAAGGTCGAATGATATCTGAAAATGCCTTTATAATAATAAAACTTGTTTGTTTACAATATGTATTTAATTACTCTCATAATGCAAACATATTTGTGGAATAACAATAGAACGAGGCCCTGAATCGTTACACCATGAATCCGAGCTTTCATTCCCCTCTATTCCAGAGAGTCCCGGGATCCAGGCAAGAACGATATTTAGATTCTTGTTTTCAAAACTATAAAATAACACCTTATTTTCAAAATTGAGGGAAAACTTTTTGATTTAAACTGATTACTAATAATAACTTGTAAACAACTTTTACAATCCGAAATACTAGTGCTCTAAAATAATGGAATCATAGTAATATTGGCTACAGATCAAGGCATTGTACATAAGTTTTTGACAATATGGGTGAGCCCCTACCAAACGCCAGAAAGAGCTCGAAGAACATTTAAACCCTTTTCGCATTTACTAAAAATATAATTTAAATGTTCAATGCCAGACATCTTATAATCCAAAATTACCCCACGAAATTTTGCAGATTCACTAATAAGAATTGGTTGATCACCGTAAGTAATAATAACATAAGGAATGTTTCTCATTCTTGTAAAAAGAACAGCATTACTTTTAGACGGAGAAAGAGAAAGGCCATGATCGTCTTACCAAACTTTTAAATAGCTAATATTAATAGGCTTCGTTAAGATGAGACGAGACTGAGTCAATAGATATAGAAGAGTGAAACAAAACAATGTCCTCCGCATACTGTAAGATTTCACAAAAAAGAGAAAATAACTGATGAAGGTCAAATGTGTAAATACTTTAAAGGAGAGGGCTGAAAACAGAACCCTGCGAAAGGCCTTGCCATAATGTTCTTGGCTGTAGAAAAGAGCTACAACATTTTAATAGTCCTACCTATAAACATTCTGCAAATAAAATAACAATCCTTGCAGGAATACTCAGCTGTAGCAATTTCGCTCTGAGCACTGGAAGGAGAACACAATCATAAGCTGCAGTAACGTCAAAGAAGATTAAGGCGGATTTGAGAAGTTAAAATATTTAGATTATTCTATTCTCCACGAGCCAGTCCAGTCTATTTTTGACAAGGTGTTCCAGAATCTTAAAACGATAAAGTAGAAGAATTACTCACATTTATCTCATAATAAATAAATTGATAAATACAGTTCTAAATTAAACCTACGTACACCCAATATAAATGCTTATATTCGACCACACACACACATACACATATTCTGTTTATTCATTGTTACTATTAATCCTATATATGTAGTTACACTCTAGATCCGCTTGTCACTGATTGTATATAAAGCATAAAAATCATACGGAAGGAACACTGTCCCCCAAGACACAGGTTTCGTCCTAGTTTAGGGAACAGGGTTCATTAATAAGGTACACTCTCTTAGACGAGTTTGTATAAGTTTATAAGTCTTACTTGTAGAAATTTAATGGGAATTAAATAAAATTTATTATTATTATTATTATCTTTTCTAAAGTTGATGAGAGCGCAATTGGCCGATATGAACTAGCATCGTTAGGATTTTTATTTGGTTTTAAAATCAGGATGATTATTTGGGTTTTCCATGAAATGGGAATATCACCAGAAATAAAAAAAGAATTTAAAAGATTAAGCAGGAAATTTTGACTAAATAAGCTTAATTTAACAATAAAACTGCAACTGCCATCTTTGCCAGAGGACGTATTCCGTAATCCATCAAGTACAATTTTAAGTTCAGCGCTAGAAAAGGGTTGATCAAAAGGACCTAACGTGAAAGAAGGAGGAGGAACAAACACACAAGATTTTTCAGGAATAGGGCGCTAATGTATCCACAAATGCATCTAACCAAGGTGAAGAATCATAAGAAGATAAAGAATCAGGTCTCAGAGAACCTCTAATCCTTTTAATATTCCTTCAAACTAATGATGGTGAAGTTTTTGGAGACAAACTCTCACAAAATCCTTTCCATCCCTTTTTTATTCTTTAAGAGAGAAAACGTTTTGCGCAGGCTGATGCTTTTTGATAAGCAAGAAAATCCACAGTACTACATGATTCATTAAATAAAGAAATAAAGTTCTGCATCATCTCTATCCTTGAGATCAGATGTACATTCAGCATCCCACGAATGGAGAAAAGAAATATTGAGATTAGAAGATTTCTTCTTTGGAATGTACAAGTCGGCAGCATCATACCAACGAAAATTAAATAAGTGGATTGCTGATCATTACAATTAATAACATTGTTTTTCAATAGTGAAATCATATTCTATATTTATTCCTTTTTCAAAATGATGACGCTTATTTTTTTTCGCTTGCTTTTGTTTTTTTGGCGCGGCTTTGATTTCACCATGTCGAAAGAAAATTGCAAAATGATGAAATTTGAGCATCGAGCAGTGATTAAATTCCTAAGTAAAGAAGGAAATACGCCGGTGATTCAAGTCCTTCTGAATTTGTCATAAAGTTTTGGTCGAAGCAATTTAAAATGTCATTACAATTAATAACATTGTTTTTCAAACGTGATTCAACGTGATCAGAAAATTTTGACCAGTTGGCATCCTGGATTTTATATTTCAAACGAGAATCAGGCCGACGAAAAGGAAGAATAGACAAAAGTTTTGAAACTATTATAGGGAAATGGTCACTTCCAAAAGATTGATTAAAAATATTCCAAGGAAGAAGAGAAGATAATTCAGGAGAACAAGCAGTTAAATCAACCGCAGATTGGGGATTTTGCCAAGGATACACTCGATGAGTCGGGAGAACCACCACTAAGGGCCGTATTTGTAATCAGCTCTCATGAGTGACAGCGAGTTTGAGTTCGTATCAGAAATGTCATTTCAGTACAATCTGGCCTGTCAAATCCATACTTAATATTGCTCTTAAGTTTGAGTTGGCTTTATAAATACGAGCCTAATGACACGGACATTGATATCATAAAAGAGGTCGCATATAAGAGAGGAAAAAGTGTCACAATAATACAAACCCCAAGCAGTATAAACGGGCTATTAGAGCAGTTTACAAACTCAGATGTCGTGATTCCCTTAGAGAATTGTTCAAAGAGATAAATATTTTAACTGTACCATGTCAATTTATGTATGAAAATATTATGTATGTAAGTAAAATTATTCATAGTTTTACCAAAAACGGTGACAGGCACAACCGGAACCTTAGAAGCAAAAATAAAATTGACCAACCCCATTTAAGGTTAGTTAAAGTTGAAAAATCATTTTAAGGCCTAAGTATACAATACTATAACAAAATTCCTGGCCATAATATTTTTTTAAAATAAATTATAGATACCTACAAATAAAACACTTACTTTACTTTATTTCCATACTGGCCTGGGAGCGAGAGAAAAACATAGAATGTGCCAGCTGCATTTCCTCACGGGTATACTGTAAAAACCACCTAACAAGGGATCCGAGGGTTTCAGTATATTGTAATTTAGGCGATAGCCTGGCAACCTGTCACTAGAGCAATATACCTACAAATCTATCTTAAATAACCCTCCAAATTTGTTAGACGTAGCGGAACGACCTTTGTTAGGTTGTTTACGCTCTGCCTACCCCATTAGGGATAAAGGCGTGATTATATGTACGAGGGGCGGCTGATATAAAATCTACTTAATAACGGCATGATGTCACTTATTTGCAAATTTCATAAGTGTATTTCACTTGCAGGAGACTATATACTGGGTGGCGCAAAAGTACTGGCACTAAAGAAAATATTTTTATTTTTTTTATATGACATTTTCTGTCATTCTGTTGTTGAAAATTGTGTAGTGAACAAATGTAAAATACACTGAAAATAAACATGGACCGTTTTACTCTCCAAGAACGTGGAATAATTGTGTCAATGTTCTTACGGAATAATTCATCAGTGATAAGAACACAACGTGAATTTCGTCGACGATTTCCCCACCGTCCGGCACCGATTGGTCGCACAATTCGACGCTTTGCCACACGCCTTGAAGCAACTGGCTCAACATTGGATAGACCTAAGTCTGGGAGACCAAGAACAGGCCGTTCAGCTGAAAATATCGATGCTGTGCGCGAAGATGTGGAAGAGTGTCCAGAAACATCAACGAGGCGACGTGCCACGCAATTGGGCATTTCCAGACGGACCCTGCAGCGTATTTTGGTGAAAGACTTAAAGATGTTCCCGTATAAAACTCAAATGACTCATCAGCTGCTGCCTGCTGACCACCGAGCTCGTCTAGATTACTGCCAGCGCGTCATAAACCTCAACCTTGAAGAGGATAATTTTCCTTCAAAATTGGTTATGAGTGACGAAGCGCATTTCCATCTCTCAGGGCATGTCAATAAGCAGAATACTCGGTTCTGGGGCACTGATAATCCGCGCATTATTCAAGAAACACCTCTACACCCACTAAAAGTTACTGTATGGTGTGGCATCTGTGTTGACAGAGTGATCGGACCCTATTTTTTCGAAGACGCTGGAGGCAATGCGATAACTGTCACTGGAGAACGCTACAGAACCATGTTACGTGAGTTTTTGATACCCAGTTTGGACGAATTGGGGCTGGAGCACATCTGGTTTCAACAAGACGGCGCTACGGCACACACAGCGCGCGACACTATGGACTTAGTGAGGGACGCTTTTCCAGGCCGAGTTATCTCTCGTTTTGGCGATTTACCTTGGCCTGCAAGATCACCCGATCTGACCAGTCCAGACTTCTTTCTTTGGGGTTTTTTGAAATCTCGGGTGTATGTGAACAAGCCACAGACTCTCGCAGCTCTAAAAGAAAACATTCGTCAAGAAATAACGAACATATCGCAGGAAGTGTTACGGCAAGTTATGCAAAATGTCATAAATAGGGCTCAAATGTGTATCAACTCTGGAGGTCACCATTTAAAAGACATCATCTTTAAATCCTAATGGTACGAAATTTAATGGCACAAATATACATTTAAAAAAACCTAAATCTAGTTTTCTAATTTAGAAAAAATGTTATAGCTGAACCAAATAGGGTCTTTACTTTTGCGCCACCCGTATTTAAAATATAAAAATAAACTAGCCATCAAAGTCTTTTCTTTCATAGTTAGGTAGATTACTTATCAGCCACCCCTTGTATGTATGTATTAAATACACATTATGTCCGAAGGCCTATTAAGTTAGATGACTATACTAATGACAAAGATGTATTATGGAGCTCTGATATTTCAGTGAAACCCAAGAAATTGGCACACATTGCGGTCACAAACCCTATTTTGAACAATAGGAAGGCAAAAAGTAAGAATAAAACAAAACGAAGGGAGGGGCGCAAATTACGAGTTTCCCATGCTTCTTCTTCATTGTGATATAGTTTTTTTTTTTTTTGTGACAGAGATATAATTTTCTTTGTAATAGACTCGCTTGTGACTTTCCAAAAGTGTTCTTAGGCATCTATTTGGAAATAAATGATTTGACTTTGACTTAGTATGGTGGGCATTAAAATCCACTAAAACCACAATAGGAGGAGGAAGAGAAAAAAATATTGTGGAAAGGTCAAGAATAAGATTAACATGAGAACGAGGAATATATATAGAAATGAAATTAATATTACATAATCTTGGCAGCAACTGCATACATTTCGGTAAAATGAGGAGGAAGTTGAATTTCAGAAAAAAGAAAACATCGTCTGATCAATCAACCGCATCCTGCATAGCCGACGGCACGGTCATCCCGGAGATGTGAAAAACCGGACAACCCGGAACTCACCATGTCTCCAATACAGCTGCCACGGACACAAAATGACTATTAATCAAATTTATTAAATACATTTTTTACTTCATTTGAAACAGCGAGCAACCGATCTGCATTGTTTTTCAACGTGACCAAAACGTAAGCATTTATGGCATTGTATTGTTGGTAACTGATAAAAATCAACAACTAAAGAGGTATTAAAAGCATATACCTTTTTTGGTAGGACTTCACCCTCAAATTATAGGACAACAGACTGAGTAGGACCCATGAAGGAGAACCATCTTCTTACAAAAAAATCCTCTGGAAACAGATAGCCTTTAAATCTTACCTTGTCCCTCCTTGCAATCTGTAGCCTCCACAAAATCCTGCAACGACCATTCAGTAGAAACACGAACTAAGCCCATTCTAGAAATGTGATACGTAGGTATTAAAGCCACAAGTTTGTGACCAGAAAGGAAAGATCCTTACATGAGTTTATTCGCGGCTTCAGCTGAATTAAACTCCACGGATACTTTGTTTTGACCTAATGATTTTATACCATCTCCAGTGACGTTATGAACTTGTTCTTGACAAGAATGTGACCTATCTTAATAGGACGAAGAAAAATACCTGTGTTCGAAATGTCTTCACGAGCTCACTGCACAATATACGGACGCACACTCTAGCGAAGGATGTTTATAATTATTAGAAATTGAGGCCGAAGCATTCTCAATGTTGTCAATCCTTTTTTTTTTGTATGAGATTGTTCATCCTGTGAATTAAACTTACGTTTTCTCTCCTGAATCTCACCAGACAAATCACATTGCTTGGCTTCCGACTCATGCAAAGATGGACACGTGCCTCCAGTATCAGGAGATTTATCCTTCTCCTGCCCGTCCATAATTTACTTACTCTTTATGAAGCAACAAACTAAATAAAATAAAATAGCTAAATATATATAATAAAAAAATAGATACGTGGAAATTAATAAGAAATTGGTAATATAACCTCAACACTCGAAACAACCAGCCTAAGGCGCTTTGATCAAGTCAGGAAGTTATTTCAGGAAGAAAATACATATAAAAAAAAATACAAAATATAAATTATAATGCATCTGAATGCCCTCCAAATTCACCCGCGCTTGTGACCGGCACGACGACCTCAAATTTTGAAAGGAGCTGCAGAGGCTCGGTTAAAAGGTTCATATAATAATACAATTCATGCAAATAATATGTTAACATTTTTACAGTATACAAAATAACATGACACATATTATTTATACAGTCTCATAGGTACTTCTCATAGTCAGTTTTGATTTCCTTTGTGAAATAGTAGCTCAGTATTAAGAACATTCGAACAAAGCTAGATGAAAATTCAATAATATCGGTTCATTGGACGCTACTGAATATTGGTCTAGCAATCATCATTAAGTGCTTGGTGGCTGCAAGATGAAGTGTGAGTGGCCGAAACTGTCTTGCTTTTACTCTTCCATGATCCTAGTGTCAATGTGGAGTATAGCTAGCTGGATTCTAGCTTTAGTCATCATTACTGCCAGGAGCTGGAGGTGCAGCAAGGCAATGCCCCCTTGGGAGAAGCTTAAGAAACTGTGTCAAAAGGTTGTTATACAATAAACTTATACAAAATGTTATAATTTCTACAAGATTTAAAATAACACAAACAAGTACATTTTCTTCATAGCAGATGGTGAAACAGCTCAAATCACGAAGATGAGAACGAAGCTAGATGAAAATTCGATAATAGCTAGGAGCTAGACACTATCGAATTTTGGTCCAGCAATCGTCATAAAGTGCTTCTTCTTCTTCTTCTTTTCCAATTTCTTCTTCTTGACTTGAAACGCGTCTGGTCTATATCTATATTAATATTATAAGTAAATACCAGTTACCAAACAGGAACATACCAAATCGTTATAAATATAAACACATTCAAGATTTCATATTAATTAATATAATAACAATAAGATTTACCTATGTTCAGTCAACAGTTCTGTACATCAAGTCTAATAAAATTATTTAAATTTAATTAATCTCTTTTTCGGTTTCTGTGAAAATAATTTGTTGAATACTGACATACGACAAAATATTAAAACATGTCTCGTACAACAGTGATATTCCGGCAGAGATGCGTCATTGTAGCAGTCTGGAAATAAAAAACTTAAAAGCTTAGCACGGCAGCCTTGTCACTCGAATGCTCACATGTGCTGATAGGTAGGAGCATGGACGGGTAAATAAATATTGTGTAGGATAATTGTAGTGCTCAGTGGTCAGTTAACCTTTAACATACAAACAACGGACATAAAATTCTTAGTTTTGTAAAAAACTGCATGAAACATATCCATTTTAAAATAAATATATATAATTAATAAGTAGATATCATGATAGTCGCATTGTAATTCATACTTATGTTATTAATACAAAATTAGGTCTGTCACTGTCACGCCTAAACAGCTGGACAGATTTTGATAAAAATACTAATTTAAAATATAAATTACAATGCGGCTGAGTGCTCTCCACATTTACTCGGGCTTGGGGCCGGCACTACAGTCCCCAAATTTTTGGAGGATTTGCAACGGCTGTGTTAAAAAGTTGATATAATACAATTCAGGCAAATATGAACATTTCTACAGTATATAAAATAACCTGACACATTTTTTTAATACTGTTTCAAAGGTAAAGGTCTTGAATTTTGATTCCCTTTGTGAAACAGCTCAGATTCGAGCAAAGGTAGAAAAAAAAACAAAAATATCGGTTGATCGGACGCTACTGACTTTTGATCCAGCAATCGTCATGCAGTACTTTTTTTCTCTTTCTATTTATTGTTCTTGACTTTGGAATGAAACGCGTCTGGTCTATATTCAGGTATTGATGTTGTTCTTATCTCGCTTTAAGTCGAGGATGAAGTTGACAGCCCCTTTATAAAGCCCCTGCATTTCCTCCCGGGCATGCTGTAAAAACCAGCTAAGGGGTTCGAGGGTTTCAGTATATTGCAATATACCTACAAATCTATCTTAAATAACCTTCAAAACTTTGTCAGACGTGGCGGAACGACCTCTGTTTAAGTCGTTTACGCTCTGCCTACCCCATTAGGGATAAAGGCGTGATTATATGTATGTTTGTACGTATGAAATAGTAGACTAACAGCTGGAAATTTATATTGAGTCGATGTTTGTGTCGACCCGAAATTTTCTGTCAGCACAGGTCGTACTGTGTTTCTGACCACAGTTCGTACTGTGTATTGAAAACCACTGCATGTGATCATCCTACGAAAGTGTTTTTATTTAAATAAACAATACTTTCATCTGTAACAGAGCCAGCGTATATTGGTTAACCGGCGATTACTGAATGCTGATGTTCTATATAACAGTGGCGGCATTTAAATAAATTTGCTCTTTTTTCTCCAAGGCTGTAGTGGAATGAAAGAGCCGGGTTGAGTGGGTGGCTAGCTATAAGCGGTATTAATATTCTATACGGTCTTAAAAAACAATTGTATTTTGCAGTTGTTTCGGCGAATAACGTTGTGCACATACGACTCGCGTACCGCAGCATTCGAGGCGTCACAATATGTAATGTTTCGACTTTCTTGTTGAGAAATTATGCTTTTATTTAGATATTTAATCAGGTACATTTTCATGCTCATTTGTTTTCCCAATTCAAATTCTTTTATTGTAAAAAAATATATAATACCAGCATAGCATATACTGAATCGTTATAAATATAAACACATTAAAAGATGTTAAATAAATTACTAAAATAGCAACAAGATAACCTTTGTTCAGTAAACTGTACATCTAGTAAAATAAAATTGTTTTAATTAAATTAATCTCCTTTTCTGTTACATATACACATGCGACGTAATTTGACAAAATTCTGTGGCAATAATTCTGTCGAATACTATCATACGACAAAATATTAAAACATTTGTTTTCTTCTATGCTGGCCTAGGAGCAAGAAGAAAACATAGAATGTGTCAGCTGCATTTCCTCCTCCTCTAAACTTTGTCAGACCTGGCGCAACGACCTTTGTTTAGGTTGTTTACGCTCTGCCATTAGGGATAAAGGCGTGATTATATGTATGTATGTATTTATTTATTAAAACATGTTTCCGTAAAATAGTGATTTTCAGACAGAGATGCGTCATTGTAGCAGTCTAGAAATAAAAACCTTAGATTTAATACCTGTGCAAAACAGAAAAATCATTCAATTTTATTCATTTATTTACTATTTTATATATTGAGTAAATCAAATGAAATTCAAAACAAAGGTACCTATGCATAAATATTTGTGGGTAAAACGTTCACCACTAACATACACAATATAAAGAAAAAGTACTGAGTTAACTCCGGGGTGTCAATTCTACCCATGAAACTGAACATATTTTCCCTAGGAACATAGGTCGAAAGATGAAAAAAGATTTGGCCCTACCATACAAACACTGTCAGGAGTGGCATTATTGTAAATATTTAGCCCTTTTGCTTAGGTAAAGTTGTTCACTTTAATTGGAGGTTCACAACTTAAAGTTAAATCTGATATTTTGATGCACAGTACTACCTGGTAACGTATGTGTCGCTTAAAGTTCTGCCGCTGCTCTGCTAGATGTCCCAGCGTTCAGCGACCGCGCCCTCAACCGGACGAAACCACCATACTGAAATCCAAATTATACACATCTCCATTTATCAAGTTTTCTTTTTGTGTAAGCAATGGTAAAGACAAATTAACTCAAAATCAGAAAAGTAGTCTCATCACAGCCAACAGTGGCTCTGTTTGACTCAATTTCATCATTTAAGTATTTGAACAAATACCAACTTCCTGCAAACTGATCTAGCTGAACAACTTTCACCAGGTTTTTTTTTCAGGAAGATTTAATTTTGACTTTCTCTCACAAAACGACCATATCAGGCAATGTGTACGAGGAAGCCTGGTTTTTCCTAGTGAAAGTCAACAGTTTAACTGATTGACAAAATCCTAGCAGTTTGCGGAAAGCTTTTACTTTCTCAGATTAAGTAAAACGCATGTGGTCTATATTCAGGTACTGGTGTTGTTCTTACCTCTCTATAAGTCGAGGATGAAGTTGATATCTGGAGGACCCAGTTCAACAGCCCCTTTATAAAGCAGCCCTGAAGTAGAAGGCCAGCGGCTGGAAGATGATTTTGAGTCGATGTTTGTCGATCTTCAATCTTCTGTCAGCAGAAGCTCAGCAAAGCTTAAGAAACAGTCAAAAGGTTGTTATACAATAAACTTATACAAAATGTTATAATTTCTACAAGATTTAAAATAACACAAACAAGTACATTTTCTTCATAGCAGATGGTGAAACAGCTCAAATCACGAAGATGAGAACGAAGCTAGATGAAAATTCGATAATAGCTAGGAGCTAGACACTATCGAATTTTGGTCCAGCAATCGTCATAAAGTGCTTCTTCTTCTTCTTTTTTTCCAATTTCTTCTTCTTGACTTGAAACGCGTCTGGTCTATATCTATATTAATATTATAAGTAAATACCAGTTACCAAACAGGAACATACCAAATCGTTATAAATATAAACACATTCAAGATTTCATATTAATTAATATAATAACAATAAGATTTACCTATGTTCAGTCAACAGTTCTGTACATCAAGTCTAATAAAATTATTTAAATTTAATTAATCTCTTTTTCGGTTTCTGTGAAAATAATTTGTTGAATACTGACATACGACAAAATATTAAAACATGTTTCGTACAACAGTGATATTCCGGCAGAGATGCGTCATTGTAGCAGTCTGGAAATAAAAAACTTAAAAGCTTAGCACGGCAGCCTTGTCACTCGAATGCTCACATGTGCTGATAGGTAGGAGCATGGACGGGTAAATAAATATTGTGTAGGATAATTGTAGTGCTCAGTGGTCAGTTAACCTTTAACATACAAACAACGGACATAAAATTCTTAGTTTTGTAAAAAACTGCATGAAACATATCCATTTTAAAATAAATATATATAATTAATAAGTAGATATCATGATAGTCGCATTGTAATTCATACTTATGTTATTAATACAAAATTAGGTCTGTCACTGTCACGCCTAAACAACTGGACAGATTTTGATAAAAATACTAATTTAAAATATAAATTACAATGCGGCTGAGTGCTCTCCACATTTACTCGGGCTTGGGGCCGGCACTACAGTCCCCAAATTTTTGGAGGATCTGCAACGGCTGTGTTAAAAAGTTGATATAATAATACAATTCATGCAAATATGTTAACATTTTTACAGTATACAAAATAACATGACACATATTATTTATACAGTCTCATAGGTACTTCTCATAGTCAGTTTTGATTTCCTTTGTGAAATAGTAGCTCAGTATTAAGAAAATTCGAGCAAAGCTAGATGAAAATTCAATAATATCGGTTCATTGGACGCTACTGAATATTGGTCCAGCAATCATCATTAAGTGCTTGGTGGCCGCTTGATGGGTTGAGAGTAGCCGAAACTGTCTTGATTTTACTCTTCCATGATCCTAGTGACAATGTGGAGTATAGCTAGCTGGATTCTAGCTTTAGTCATCATTACTGCCAGGAGCTGGAGGTGGAGCAAGGCAGTGCCCCCTTGGGAGAAGCTTAAGAAACTGTGTCAAAAGGTTGTTATACAATAAACTTATACAAAATGTTATAATTTCTACAAGATTTAAAATAACACAAACAAGTACATTTTCTTCATAGCAGATGGTGAAACAGCTCAAATCACGAAGATGAGAACGAAGCTAGATGAAAATTCGATAATAGCTAGGAGCTAGACACTATCGAATTTTGGTCCAGCAATCGTCATAAAGTGCTTCTTCTTCTTCTTTTTTTCCAATTTCTTCTTCTTGACTTGAAACGCGTCTGGTCTATATCTATATTAATATTATAAGTAAATACCAGTTACCAAACAGGAACATACCAAATCGTTATAAATATAAACACATTCAAGATTTCATATTAATTAATATAATAACAATAAGATTTACCTATGTTCAGTCAACAGTTCTGTACATCAAGTCTAATAAAATTATTTAATTAATCTCTTTTTCGGTTTCTGTGAAAATAATTTGTTGAATACTGACATACGACAAAATATTAAAACATGTTTCGTACAACAGTGATATTCCGGCAGAGATGCGTCATTGTAGCAGTCTGGAAATAAAAAACTTAAAAGCTTAGCACGGCAGCCTTGTCACTCGAATGCTCACATGTGCTGATAGGTAGGAGCATGGACGGGTAAATAAATATTGTGTAGGATAATTGTAGTGCTCAGTGGTCAGTTAACCTTTAACATACAAACAACGGACATAAAATTCTTAGTTTTGTAAAAAACTGCATGAAACATATCCATTTTAAAATAAATATATATAATTAATAAGTAGATATCATGATAGTCGCATTGTAATTCATACTTATGTTATTAATACAAAATTAGGTCTGTCACTGTCACGCCTAAACAGCTGGACAGATTTTGATAAAAATACTAATTTAAAATATAAATTACAATGCGGCTGAGTGCTCTCCACATTTACTCGGGCTTGGGGCCGGCACTACAGTCCCCAAATTTTTGGAGGATCTGCAACGGCTGTGTTAAAAAGTTGATATAATACAATTCAGGCAAATATGAACATTTCTACAGTATATAAAATAACCTGACACATTTTTTTAATACTGTTTCAAAGGTAAAGGTCTGCAGTAGCAGATAGTATATTTTGATTCCCTTTGTGAAACAGCTCAGATTCGAGCAAAGGTAGAAAAAAAAACAAAAATATCGGTTGATCGGACGCTACTGACTTTTGATCCAGCAATCGTCATGCAGTACTTTTTTTCTCTTTCTATTTATTGTTCTTGACTTTGGAATGAAACGCGTCTGGTCTATATTCAGGTATTGATGTTGTTCTTATCTCGCTGTAAGTCGAGGATGAAGTTGACAGCCCCTTTATAAAGCCCCTGCATTTCCTCCCGGGCATGCTGTAAAAACCAGCTAAGGGGTTCGAGGGTTTCAGTATATTTCAATTTATGCGATGGGCTGACAACCTGCCACTATAGCAATATACCTACAAATCTATCTTAAATAACCTTCAAAACTTTGTCAGACGTGGCGGAACGACCTCTGTTTAAGTCGTTTACGCTCTGCCTACCCCATTAGGGATAAAGGCGTGATTATATGTATGTTTGTACGTATGAAATAGTAGACTAACAGGTGGAAATTTATATTGAGTCGATGTTTGTGTCCACCCGAAATTTTCTGTCAGCACAGGTCGTACTGTGTTTCTGACCACGGTTCGTACTGTGTATTGAAAACCACTGCATGTGATCATCCTACGGTTATAAATATAAACACATTCAAGATTTCATATTAATTAATATAATAACAATAAGATTTACCTATGTTCAGTCAACAGTTCTGTACATCAAGTCTAATAAAATTGTTTAAATTTAATTAATCTCTTTTTCGGTTTCTGTGAAAATAATTTGTTGAATACTGACATACGACAAAATATTAAAACATGTTTCGTACAACAGTGATATTCCGGCAGAGATGCGTCATTGTAGCAGTCTGGAAATAAAAAACTTAAAAGCTTAGCACGGCAGCCTTGTCACTCGAATGCTCACATGTGCTGATAGGTAGGAGCATGGACGAGTAAATAAATATTGTGTAGGATAATTGTAGTGCTCAGTGGTCAGTTAACCTTTAACATACAAACAACGGACATAAAATTCTTAGTTTTGTAAAAAACTGCATGAAACATATCCATTTTAAAATAAATATATATAATAAATAAGTAGATATCATGATAGTCGCATTGTAATTCATACTTATGTTATTAATACAAAATTAGGTCTGTCACTGTCACGCCTAAACAGCTGGACAGATTTTGATAAAAATACTAATTTAAAATATAAATTACAATGCGGCTGAGTGCTCTCCACATTTACTCGGGCTTGGGGCCGGCACTACAGTCCCCAAATTTTTGGAGGATCTGCAACGGCTGTGTTAAAAAGTTGATATAATACAATTCAGGCAAATATGAACATTTCTACAGTATATAAAATAGCCTTTTAATACTGTTTCAAAGGTAAAGGTCTGCAGTAGCAGATAGTATATTTTGATTCCCTTTGTGAAACAGCTCAGATTCGAGCAAAGGTAGAAAAAAACCAAAAATATCGGTTGATCGGACGCTACTGACTTTTGATCCAGCAATCGTCATGCAGTACTTTTTTTCTCTTTCTATTTATTGTTCTTGACTTTGGAATGAAACGCGTCTGGTCTATATTCAGGTATTGATGTTGTTCTTACCAGGCCACTCAGAAAGTATTGCGATAAATAGTTTATATATATGATAGACTGGCCGGTTAGAATCTTTTTTGGAAATATGATTACTTGTAAGTAAAAATATGTGTGTTCCATTTTCAAAATTTCCCTCCACATTTTTTGCGAGCCAATTCAAAGTATCGTGTCTTACTGAAAAATGGATCTGCGCTGGGAACATTTTAGAGCTATGATTTTTTACGATTTCAAGTGTCGCCTGAAACCGGATGAATCGTTCGATAGACTTCAAATGGCATTTATGGATGAAAGCTCCTCCAAGGCAACCGTGTAACGTTGGTATAACGAATTTAGGCGCGGTCGACCAACCTTGGGGGATGAAGAAAGAAGCGGTCGCCCTTTGACGGCTATTACGGAAGAAAACGTGCTAGCAGTGAAAAATTTAATCCAAGATAATAGGCGAATTACATATCAGGAGATTCAGCACATATTAAAGATTGGATCGGGAAGCGTTCACGAGATTCTACATGGGCATCTTCGCGTGAGGAGGATAGTATCGCGCTGGGTGCCGCACTACCTCACCGACGCTCAGAAGCAGGCCCGGGTGGAATGGTGCCGTGATATGCTGAACAAATTTGAAGCAGGCTCGTCTCGGCGTGTTTACGACATCGTAACAGGTGATGAGTCCTGGATTTATCAATACGATCCAGAAACCAAGCGCCAGTCGACAGTTTGGGTGTTTCAAAATGAACCAACGCCTACCAAAGTGAAGCGATCTCGAAGCGGGGGGAAGATTTTGATCGCCAGCTTTTTTAATTTGACTGGCCACTTGGCCTCAATTCCCTTACAAGATCAAAGAAGCATTAACGCCGAATGGTATACTATCAAATGTTTACCAGAAGTTTTTTCTGTTGTGAGCAACAAGCGACCAAACACAGGGCTCCGCGGACTACTGCTCCACCACGACAATGCGCCTGCACACACCGCGCTCAAAACGAGGGACTTCCTGGACAGCACACCAGTCAAACTCCTGGGTCACCCTCCTTACAGCCCTGATCTAGCACCGTGTGACTTCTTTTTATTTCCAAAAATAAAAAATCAGCTCAAGGGGATACAATTTTCGTCGCCGGAAGATGCGCTGGCTGCGTTCGAGCAGGCTGTAAACGAGGTGTCTACGGCGGACTGGAAAAAGTGTTTTGAAAACTGGTTCAGACGCATGAATCTTTGTATAGAGGCTGGTGAAGAGTACTTTGAAAAGATTTAATAAAAATATATGTACCTGTAGAACAATTTTTTTTAGTGTCGCAAAACTTTCTGAGTGTCCCACGTATCTCGCTGTAAGTCGAGGATAAAGTTGACAGCCCCTTTATAAAGCCCCTGCATTTCCTCCCGGGCATGCTGTAAAAACCAGCTAAGGGGTTCGAGGGTTTCAGTATATTGCAATATACCTACAAATCTATCTTAAATAACCTTCAAAACTTTGTCAGACGTGGCGGAACGACCTCTGTTTAAGTCGTTTACGCTCTGCCTACCCCATTAGGGATAAAGGCGTGATTATATGTATGTTTGTACGTATGAAATAGTAGACTAACAGCTGGAAATTTATATTGAGTCGATGTTTGTGTCGACCCGAAATTTTCTGTCAGCACAGGTCGTACTGTGTTTCTGACCACAGTTCGTACTGTGTATTGAAAACCACTGCATGTGATCATCCTACGAAAGTGTTTTTTATTTAAATAAACAATATTTTCATCTGTAACAGAGCCAGCGTATATTGGTTAACCGGCGATTACTGAATGCTGATGTTCTATATAACAGTGGCGGCATTTAAATAAATTTGCTCTTTTTTCTCCAAGGCTGTAGTGGAATGAAAGAGCCGGGTTGAGTGGGTGGCTAGCTATAAGCGGTTCAAATTCTTTTATTGTAAAAAAATATATAATACCAGCACAGCATATACCGAATCGTTATAAATATAAACACATTAAAAGATGTTAAATAAATTACTAAAATAGCAACAAGATAACCTTTGTTCAGTAAACTGTACATCTAGTAAAATAAAATTGTTTTAATTAAATTAATCTCCTTTTCTGTTACATATACACATGCGACGTAATTTGACAAAATTCTGTGGCAATAATTCTGTCGAATACTATCATACGACAAAATATTAAAACATTTGTTTTCTTCTATGCTGGCCTAGGAGCAAGAAGAAAACATAGAATGTGTCAGCTGCATTTCCTCCTCCTCTAAACTTTGTCAGACCTGGCGCAACGACCTTTGTTTAGGTTGTTTACGCTCTGCCATTAGGGATAAAGGCGTGATTATATGTATGTATGTATTTATTTATTAAAACATGTTTCCGTAAAATAGTGATTTTCAGACAGAGATGCGTCATTGTAGCAGTCTAGAAATAAAAACCTTAGATTTAATACCTGTGCAAAACAGAAAAATCATTCAATTTTATTCATTTATTTACTATTTTATATATTGAGTAAATCAAATTAAATTCAAAACAAAGGTACCTATGCATAAATATTTGTGGGTAAAACGTTCACCACTAACATACACAATATAAAGAAAAAGTACTGAGTTAACTCCGGGGTGTCAATTCTACCCATGAAACTGAACATCTTTTCCCTAGGAACATAGGTCGAAAGATGAAAAAGATTTGGCCCTACCATACAAACACTGTCAGGAGGGGCATTATTGTAAATATTTAGCCCTTTTGCTTAGGTAAAGTTGTTCACTTTAATTGGAGGTTCACAACTTAAAGTTAAATCTGATATTTTGATGCACAGTACTACCTGGTAACGTATGTGTCGCTTAAAGTTCTGCCGCTGCTCTGCTAGATGTCCCAGCGTTCAGCGACCGCGCCCTCAACCGGACGAAACCACCATACTGAAATCCAAATTATACACATCTCCATTTATCAAGTTTTCTTTTTGTGTAAGCAATGGTAAAGACAAATTAACTCAAAATCAGAAAAGTAGTCTCATCACAGCCAACAGTGGCTCTGTTTGACTCAATTTCATCATTTAAGTATTTGAACAAATACCAACTTCCTGCAAACTGATCTAGCTGAACAACTTTCACCAGGTTTTTTTTTCAGGAAGATTTAATTTTGACTTTCTCTCACAAAACGACCATATCAGGCAATGTGTACGAGGAAGCCTGGTTTTTCCTGGTGAAAGTCAACAGTTTAACTGATTGACAAAATCCTAGCAGTTTGCGGAAAGCTTTTACTTTCTCAGATTAAGTAAAACGCATGTGGTCTATATTCAGGTACTGGTGTTGTTCTTACCTCTCTATAAGTCGAGGATGAAGTTGATATCTGGAGGACGCAGTTCAACAGTCCCTTTATAAAGCAGCCCTGAAGTAGAAGGCCAGCGGCTGGAAGATGATTTTGAGTCGATGTTTGTCGATCTTCAATCTTCTGTCAGCAGAAGCTCAGCAAAGCTTAAGAAACTGTGTCAAAAGGTTGTTATACAATAAACTTATACAAAATGTTATAATTTCTACAAGATTTAAAATAATACAAACAAGTACATTTTCTTCATAGCAGATGGTGAAACAGCTCAAATCACGAAGATGAGAACGAAGCTAGATGAAAATTCGATAATAGCTAGGAGCTAGACACTATCGAATTTTGGTCCAGCAATCGTCATAAAGTGCTTCTTCTTCTTCTTTTTTTCCAATTTCTTCTTCTTGACTTGAAACGCGTCTGGTCTATATCTATATTAATATTATAAGTAAATACCAGTTACCAAACAGGAACATACCAAATCGTTATAAATATAAACACATTCAAGATTTCATATTAATTAATATAATAACAATAAGATTTACCTATGTTCAGTCAACAGTTCTGTACATCAAGTCTAATAAAATTATTTAATTAATCTCTTTTTCGGTTTCTGTGAAAATAATTTGTTGAATACTGACATACGACAAAATATTAAAACATGTTTCGTACAACAGTGATATTCCGGCAGAGATGCGTCATTGTAGCAGTCTGGAAATAAAAAACTTAAAAGCTTAGCACGGCAGCCTTGTCACTCGAATGCTCACATGTGCTGATAGGTAGGAGCATGGACGGGTAAATAAATATTGTGTAGGATAATTGTAGTGCTCAGTGGTCAGTTAACCTTTAACATACAAACAACGGACATAAAATTCTTAGTTTTGTAAAAAACTGCATGAAACATATCCATTTTAAAATAAATATATATAATTAATAAGTAGATATCATGATAGTCGCATTGTAATTCATACTTATGTTATTAATACAAAATTAGGTCTGTCACTGTCACGCCTAAACAGCTGGACAGATTTTGATAAAAATACTAATTTAAAATATAAATTACAATGCGGCTGAGTGCTCTCCACATTTACTCGGGCTTGGGGCCGGCACTACAGTCCCCAAATTTTTGGAGGATCTGCAACGGCTGTGTTAAAAAGTTGATATAATACAATTCAGGCAAATATGAACATTTCTACAGTATATAAAATAACCTGACACATTTTTTTAATACTGTTTCAAAGGTAAAGGTCTGCAGTAGCAGATAGTATATTTTGATTCCCTTTGTGAAACAGCTCAGATTCGAGCAAAGGTAGAAAAAAAAACAAAAATATCGGTTGATCGGACGCTACTGACTTTTGATCCAGCAATCGTCATGCAGTACTTTTTTTCTCTTTCTATTTATTGTTCTTGACTTTGGAATGAAACGCGTCTGGTCTATATTCAGGTATTGATGTTGTTCTTATCTCGCTGTAAGTCGAGGATGAAGTTGACAGCCCCTTTATAAAGCCCCTGCATTTCCTCCCGGGCATGCTGTAAAAACCAGCTAAGGGGTTCGAGGGTTTCAGTATATTTCAATTTATGCGATGGGCTGACAACCTGCCACTATAGCAATATACCTACAAATCTATCTTAAATAACCTTCAAAACTTTGTCAGACGTGGCGGAACGACCTCTGTTTAAGTCGTTTACGCTCTGCCTACCCCATTAGGGATAAAGGCGTGATTATATGTATGTTTGTACGTATGAAATAGTAGACTAACAGGTGGAAATTTATATTGAGTCGATGTTTGTGTCCACCCGAAATTTTCTGTCAGCACAGGTCGTACTGTGTTTCTGACCACGGTTCGTACTGTGTATTGAAAACCACTGCATGTGATCATCCTACGAAAGTGTTTTTATTTAAATAAACAATACTTTCATCTGTAACAGAGCCAGCGTATATTGGTTAACCGGCGATTACTGAATGCTGATGTTCTATATAACAGTGGCGGCATTTAAATAAATTTGCTCTTTTTTCTCCAAGGCTGTAGTGGAATGAAAGAGCCGGGTTGAGTGGGTGGCTAGCTATACGAGGTATTAATATTCTAAACGGTCTTAAAAAATAATTGTATTTTGCAGTTGTTTCGGCGAATAACGTTGCATGTGCACATACGACTCGCGTACCGCAGCATTCGAGGCGTCACATGTAATGTTTCGACTTTCTTGTTGAGAAATTATGCTTTTATTTAGATATTTAATCAGGTACATTTTCATGCTCATTTGTTTTCCCAATTCAAATTATTTTATTGTAAAAAAATATATAATACCAGCATAGCATATACCGAATCGTTATAAATATAAACACATTAAAAGATGTTAAATAAATTACTAAAATAGCAACAAGATAACCTTTGTTCAGTAAACTGTACATCTAGTAAAATAAAATTGTTTTAATTAAATTAATCTCCTTTTCTGTTACATATACACATGCGACGTAATTTGACAAAATTCTGTGGCAATAATTCTGTCGAATACTATCATACGACAAAATATTAAAACATTTGTTTTCTTCTATGCTGGCCTAGGAGCAAGAAGAAAACATAGAATGTGTCAGCTGCATTTCCTCCTCCTCTAAACTTTGTCAGACCTGGCGCAACGACCTTTGTTTAGGTTGTTTACGCTCTGCCATTAGGGATAAAGGCGTGATTATATGTATGTATGTATTTATTTATTAAAACATGTTTCCGTAAAATAGTGATTTTCAGACAGAGATGCGTCATTGTAGCAGTCTAGAAATAAAAACCTTAGATTTAATACCTGTGCAAAACAGAAAAATCATTCAATTTTATTCATTTATTTACCATTTTATATATTGAGTAAATCAAATGAAATTCAAAACAAAGGTACCTATGCATAAACATTTGTGGGTAAAACGTTCACCACTAACATACACAATATAAAGAAAAAGTACTGAGTTAACTCCGGGGTGTCAATTCTACCCATGAAACTGAACATCTTTTCCCTAGGAACATAGGTCGAAAGATGAAAAAGATTTGGCCCTACCATACAAACACTGTCAGGAGGGGCATTTTTGTAAATATTTAGCCCTTTTGCTTAGGTAAAGTTGTTCACTTTAATTGGAGGTTCACAACTTAAAGTTAAATCTGATATTTTGATGCACAGTACTACCTGGTAACGTATGTGTCGCTTAAAGTTCTGCCGCTGCTCTGCTAGATGTCCCAGCGTTCAGCGACCGCGCCCTCAACCGGACGAAACCACCATACTGAAATCCAAATTATACACATCTCCATTTATCAAGTTTTCTTTTTGTGTAAGCAATGGTAAAGACAAATTAACTCAAAATCAGAAAAGTAGTCTCATCACAGCCAACAGTGGCTCTGTTTGCCTCAATTTCATCATTTAAGTATTTGAACAAATACCAACTTCCTGCAAACTGATGTAGCTGAACAACTTTCACCAGGTTTTTTTTTCAGGAAGATTTAATTTTGACTTTCTCTCACAAAACGACCATATCAGGCAATGTGTACGAGGAAGCCTGGTTTTTCCTGGTGAAAGTCAGTTTAACTGATTGACAAAATCCTAGCAGTTTGCGGAAAGCTTTTACTTTCTCAGATTAAGTAAAACGCGTGTGGTCTATATTCAGGTACTGGTGTTGTTCTTACCTCTCTATAAGTCGAGGATGAAGTTGATATCTGGAGGACCCAGTTCAACAGCCCCTTTATAAAGCAGCCCTGAAGTAGAAGGCCAGCGGCTGGAAGATGATTTTGAGTCGATGTTTGTCGATCTTCAATCTTCTGTCAGCAGAAGCTCAGCAAAGCTTAAGAAACTGTGTCAAAAGGTTGTTATACAATAAACTTATACAAAATGTTATAATTTCTACAAGATTTAAAATAACACAAACAAGTACATTTTCTTCATAGCAGATGGTGAAACAGCTCAAATCACGAAGATGAGAACGAAGCTAGATGAAAATTCGATAATAGCTAGGAGCTAGACACTATCGAATTTTGGTCCAGCAATCGTCATAAAGTGCTTCTTCTTCTTCTTTTTTTCCAATTTCTTCTTCTTGACTTGAAACGCGTCTGGTCTATATCTATATTAATATTATAAGTAAATACCAGTTACCAAACAGGAACATACCAAATCGTTATAAATATAAACACATTCAAGATTTCATATTAATTAATATAATAACAATAAGATTTACCTATGTTCAGTCAACAGTTCTGTACATCAAGTCTAATAAAATTATTTAATTAATCTCTTTTTCGGTTTCTGTGAAAATAATTTGTTGAATACTGACATACGACAAAATATTAAAACATGTTTCGTACAACAGTGATATTCCGGCAGAGATGCGTCATTGTAGCAGTCTGGAAATAAAAAACTTAAAAGCTTAGCACGGCAGCCTTGTCACTCGAATGCTCACATGTGCTGATAGGTAGGAGCATGGACGGGTAAATAAATATTGTGTAGGATAATTGTAGTGCTCAGTGGTCAGTTAACCTTTAACATACAAACAACGGACATAAAATTCTTAGTTTTGTAAAAAACTGCATGAAACATATCCATTTTAAAATAAATATATATAATTAATAAGTAGATATCATGATAGTCGCATTGTAATTCATACTTATGTTATTAATACAAAATTAGGTCTGTCACTGTCACGCCTAAACAACTGGACAGATTTTGATAAAAATACTAATTTAAAATATAAATTACAATGCGGCTGAGTGCTCTCCACATTTACTCGGGCTTGGGGCCGGCACTACAGTCCCCAAATTTTTGGAGGATCTGCAACGGCTGTGTTAAAAAGTTGATATAATAATACAATTCATGCAAATATGTTAACATTTTTACAGTATACAAAATAACATGACACATATTATTTATACAGTCTCATAGGTACTTCTCATAGTCAGTTTTGATTTCCTTTGTGAAATAGTAGCTCAGTATTAAGAAAATTCGAGCAAACCTAGATGAAAATTCAATAATATCGGTTCATTGGACGCTACTGAATATTGGTCCAGCAATCATCATTAAGTGCTTGGTGGCCGCTTGATGGGTTGAGAGTAGCCGAAACTGTCTTGATTTTACTCTTCCATGATCCTAGTGACAATGTGGAGTATAGCTAGCTGGATTCTAGCTTTAGTCATCATTACTGCCAGGAGCTGGAGGTGGAGCAAGGCAGTGCCCCCTTGGGAGAAGCTTAAGAAACTGTGTCAAAAGGTTGTTATACAATAAACTTATACAAAATGTTATAATTTCTACAAGATTTAAAATAACACAAACAAGTACATTTTCTTCATAGCAGATGGTGAAACAGCTCAAATCACGAAGATGAGAACGAAGCTAGATGAAAATTCGATAATAGCTAGGAGCTAGACACTATCGAATTTTGGTCCAGCAATCGTCATAAAGTGCTTCTTCTTCTTCTTTTTTTCCAATTTCTTCTTCTTGACTTGAAACGCGTCTGGTCTATATCTATATTAATATTATAAGTAAATACCAGTTACCAAACAGGAACATACCAAATCGTTATAAATATAAACACATTCAAGATTTCATATTAATTAATATAATAACAATAAGATTTACCTATGTTCAGTCAACAGTTCTGTACATCAAGTCTAATAAAATTGTTTAAATTTAATTAATCTCTTTTTCGGTTTCTGTGAAAATAATTTGTTGAATACTGACATACGACAAAATATTAAAACATGTTTCGTACAACAGTGATATTCCGGCAGAGATGCGTCATTGTAGCAGTCTGGAAATAAAAAACTTAAAAGCTTAGCACGGCAGCCTTGTCACTCGAATGCTCACATGTGCTGATAGGTAGGAGCATGGACGAGTAAATAAATATTGTGTAGGATAATTGTAGTGCTCAGTGGTCAGTTAACCTTTAACATACAAACAACGGACATAAAATTCTTAGTTTTGTAAAAAACTGCATGAAACATATCCATTTTAAAATAAATATATATAATAAATAAGTAGATATCATGATAGTCGCATTGTAATTCATACTTATGTTATTAATACAAAATTAGGTCTGTCACTGTCACGCCTAAACAGCTGGACAGATTTTGATAAAAATACTAATTTAAAATATAAATTACAATGCGGCTGAGTGCTCTCCACATTTACTCGGGCTTGGGGCCGGCACTACAGTCCCCAAATTTTTGGAGGATCTGCAACGGCTGTGTTAAAAAGTTGATATAATACAATTCAGGCAAATATGAACATTTCTACAGTATATAAAATAGCCTTTTAATACTGTTTCAAAGGTAAAGGTCTGCAGTAGCAGATAGTATATTTTGATTCCCTTTGTGAAACAGCTCAGATTCGAGCAAAGGTAGAAAAAAACCAAAAATATCGGTTGATCGGACGCTACTGACTTTTGATCCAGCAATCGTCATGCAGTACTTTTTTTCTCTTTCTATTTATTGTTCTTGACTTTGGAATGAAACGCGTCTGGTCTATATTCAGGTATTGATGTTGTTCTTATCTCGCTGTAAGTCGAGGATAAAGTTGACAGCCCCTTTATAAAGCCCCTGCATTTCCTCCCGGGCATGCTGTAAAAACCAGCTAAGGGGTTCGAGGGTTTCAGTATATTGCAATATACCTACAAATCTATCTTAAATAACCTTCAAAACTTTGTCAGACGTGGCGGAACGACCTCTGTTTAAGTCGTTTACGCTCTGCCTACCCCATTAGGGATAAAGGCGTGATTATATGTATGTTTGTACGTATGAAATAGTAGACTAACAGCTGGAAATTTATATTGAGTCGATGTTTGTGTCGACCCGAAATTTTCTGTCAGCACAGGTCGTACTGTGTTTCTGACCACAGTTCGTACTGTGTATTGAAAACCACTGCATGTGATCATCCTACGAAAGTGTTTTTTATTTAAATAAACAATATTTTCATCTGTAACAGAGCCAGCGTATATTGGTTAACCGGCGATTACTGAATGCTGATGTTCTATATAACAGTGGCGGCATTTAAATAAATTTGCTCTTTTTTCTCCAAGGCTGTAGTGGAATGAAAGAGCCGGGTTGAGTGGGTGGCTAGCTATAAGCGGTTCAAATTCTTTTATTGTAAAAAAATATATAATACCAGCATAGCATATACCGAATCGTTATAAATATAAACACATTAAAAGATGTTAAATAAATTACTAAAATAGCAACAAGATAACCTTTGTTCAGTAAACTGTACATCTAGTAAAATAAAATTGTTTTAATTAAATTAATCTCCTTTTCTGTTACATATACACATGCGACGTAATTTGACAAAATTCTGTGGCAATAATTCTGTCGAATACTATCATACGACAAAATATTAAAACATTTGTTTTCTTCTATGCTGGCCTAGGAGCAAGAAGAAAACATAGAATGTGTCAGCTGCATTTCCTCCTCCTCTAAACTTTGTCAGACCTGGCGCAACGACCTTTGTTTAGGTTGTTTACGCTCTGCCATTAGGGATAAAGGCGTGATTATATGT
Organism: Scrobipalpa costella; assembly: GCA_949820665.1. NCBI lineage: Eukaryota > Metazoa > Arthropoda > Insecta > Lepidoptera > Gelechiidae > Scrobipalpa > Scrobipalpa costella. The sequence continues at coordinate 1,250,845 of OX463295.1, forward strand.
ATGTATGTATTTATTTATTAAAACATGTTTCCGTAAAATAGTGATTTTCAGACAGAGATGCGTCATTGTAGCAGTCTAGAAATAAAAACCTTAGATTTAATACCTGTGCAAAACAGAAAAATCATTCAATTTTATTCATTTATTTACTATTTTATATATTGAGTAAATCAAATTAAATTCAAAACAAAGGTACCTATGCATAAATATTTGTGGGTAAAACGTTCACCACTAACATACACAATATAAAGAAAAAGTACTGAGTTAACTCCGGGGTGTCAATTCTACCCATGAAACTGAACATCTTTTCCCTAGGAACATAGGTCGAAAGATGAAAAAGATTTGGCCCTACCATACAAACACTGTCAGGAGGGGCATTATTGTAAATATTTAGCCCTTTTGCTTAGGTAAAGTTGTTCACTTTAATTGGAGGTTCACAACTTAAAGTTAAATCTGATATTTTGATGCACAGTACTACCTGGTAACGTATGTGTCGCTTAAAGTTCTGCCGCTGCTCTGCTAGATGTCCCAGCGTTCAGCGACCGCGCCCTCAACCGGACGAAACCACCATACTGAAATCCAAATTATACACATCTCCATTTATCAAGTTTTCTTTTTGTGTAAGCAATGGTAAAGACAAATTAACTCAAAATCAGAAAAGTAGTCTCATCACAGCCAACAGTGGCTCTGTTTGACTCAATTTCATCATTTAAGTATTTGAACAAATACCAACTTCCTGCAAACTGATCTAGCTGAACAACTTTCACCAGGTTTTTTTTTCAGGAAGATTTAATTTTGACTTTCTCTCACAAAACGACCATATCAGGCAATGTGTACGAGGAAGCCTGGTTTTTCCTGGTGAAAGTCAACAGTTTAACTGATTGACAAAATCCTAGCAGTTTGCGGAAAGCTTTTACTTTCTCAGATTAAGTAAAACGCATGTGGTCTATATTCAGGTACTGGTGTTGTTCTTACCTCTCTATAAGTCGAGGATGAAGTTGATATCTGGAGGACGCAGTTCAACAGTCCCTTTATAAAGCAGCCCTGAAGTAGAAGGCCAGCGGCTGGAAGATGATTTTGAGTCGATGTTTGTCGATCTTCAATCTTCTGTCAGCAGAAGCTCAGCAAAGCTTAAGAAACTGTGTCAAAAGGTTGTTATACAATAAACTTATACAAAATGTTATAATTTCTACAAGATTTAAAATAACACAAACAAGTACATTTTCTTCATAGCAGATGGTGAAACAGCTCAAATCACGAAGATGAGAACGAAGCTAGATGAAAATTCGATAATAGCTAGGAGCTAGACACTATCGAATTTTGGTCCAGCAATCGTCATAAAGTGCTTCTTCTTCTTCTTTTTTTCCAATTTCTTCTTCTTGACTTGAAACGCGTCTGGTCTATATCTATATTAATATTATAAGTAAATACCAGTTACCAAACAGGAACATACCAAATCGTTATAAATATAAACACATTCAAGATTTCATATTAATTAATATAATAACAATAAGATTTACCTATGTTCAGTCAACAGTTCTGTACATCAAGTCTAATAAAATTATTTAATTAATCTCTTTTTCGGTTTCTGTGAAAATAATTTGTTGAATACTGACATACGACAAAATATTAAAACATGTTTCGTACAACAGTGATATTCCGGCAGAGATGCGTCATTGTAGCAGTCTGGAAATAAAAAACTTAAAAGCTTAGCACGGCAGCCTTGTCACTCGAATGCTCACATGTGCTGATAGGTAGGAGCATGGACGGGTAAATAAATATTGTGTAGGATAATTGTAGTGCTCAGTGGTTAACCTTTAACATACAAACAACGGACATAAAATTCTTAGTTTTGTAAAAAACTGCATGAAACATATCCATTTTAAAATAAATATATATAATTAATAAGTAGATATCATGATAGTCGCATTGTAATTCATACTTATGTTATTAATACAAAATTAGGTCTGTCACTGTCACGCCTAAACAGCTGGACAGATTTTGATAAAAATACTAATTTAAAATATAAATTACAATGCGGCTGAGTGCTCTCCACATTTACTCGGGCTTGGGGCCGGCACTACAGTCCCCAAATTTTTGGAGGATCTGCAACGGCTGTGTTAAAAAGTTGATATAATACAATTCAGGCAAATATGAACATTTCTACAGTATATAAAATAACCTGACACATTTTTTTAATACTGTTTCAAAGGTAAAGGTCTGCAGTAGCAGATAGTATATTTTGATTCCCTTTGTGAAACAGCTCAGATTCGAGCAAAGGTAGAAAAAAAAACAAAAATATCGGTTGATCGGACGCTACTGACTTTTGATCCAGCAATCGTCATGCAGTACTTTTTTTCTCTTTCTATTTATTGTTCTTGACTTTGGAATGAAACGCGTCTGGTCTATATTCAGGTATTGATGTTGTTCTTATCTCGCTGTAAGTCGAGGATGAAGTTGACAGCCCCTTTATAAAGCCCCTGCATTTCCTCCCGGGCATGCTGTAAAAACCAGCTAAGGGGTTCGAGGGTTTCAGTATATTTCAATTTATGCGATGGGCTGACAACCTGCCACTATAGCAATATACCTACAAATCTATCTTAAATAACCTTCAAAACTTTGTCAGACGTGGCGGAACGACCTCTGTTTAAGTCGTTTACGCTCTGCCTACCCCATTAGGGATAAAGGCGTGATTATATGTATGTTTGTACGTATGAAATAGTAGACTAACAGGTGGAAATTTATATTGAGTCGATGTTTGTGTCCACCCGAAATTTTCTGTCAGCACAGGTCGTACTGTGTTTCTGACCACGGTTCGTACTGTGTATTGAAAACCACTGCATGTGATCATCCTACGAAAGTGTTTTTATTTAAATAAACAATACTTTCATCTGTAACAGAGCCAGCGTATATTGGTTAACCGGCGATTACTGAATGCTGATGTTCTATATAACAGTGGCGGCATTTAAATAAATTTGCTCTTTTTTCTCCAAGGCTGTAGTGGAATGAAAGAGCCGGGTTGAGTGGGTGGCTAGCTATACGAGGTATTAATATTCTAAACGGTCTTAAAAAATAATTGTATTTTGCAGTTGTTTCGGCGAATAACGTTGCATGTGCACATACGACTCGCGTACCGCAGCATTCGAGGCGTCACATGTAATGTTTCGACTTTCTTGTTGAGAAATTATGCTTTTATTTAGATATTTAATCAGGTACATTTTCATGCTCATTTGTTTTCCCAATTCAAATTATTTTATTGTAAAAAAATATATAATACCAGCATAGCATATACCGAATCGTTATAAATATAAACACATTAAAAGATGTTAAATAAATTACTAAAATAGCAACAAGATAACCTTTGTTCAGTAAACTGTACATCTAGTAAAATAAAATTGTTTTAATTAAATTAATCTCCTTTTCTGTTACATATACACATGCGACGTAATTTGACAAAATTCTGTGGCAATAATTCTGTCGAATACTATCATACGACAAAATATTAAAACATTTGTTTTCTTCTATGCTGGCCTAGGAGCAAGAAGAAAACATAGAATGTGTCAGCTGCATTTCCTCCTCCTCTAAACTTTGTCAGACCTGGCGCAACGACCTTTGTTTAGGTTGTTTACGCTCTGCCATTAGGGATAAAGGCGTGATTATATGTATGTATGTATTTATTTATTAAAACATGTTTCCGTAAAATAGTGATTTTCAGACAGAGATGCGTCATTGTAGCAGTCTAGAAATAAAAACCTTAGATTTAATACCTGTGCAAAACAGAAAAATCATTCAATTTTATTCATTTATTTACCATTTTATATATTGAGTAAATCAAATGAAATTCAAAACAAAGGTACCTATGCATAAACATTTGTGGGTAAAACGTTCACCACTAACATACACAATATAAAGAAAAAGTACTGAGTTAACTCCGGGGTGTCAATTCTACCCATGAAACTGAACATCTTTTCCCTAGGAACATAGGTCGAAAGATGAAAAAGATTTGGCCCTACCATACAAACACTGTCAGGAGGGGCATTTTTGTAAATATTTAGCCCTTTTGCTTAGGTAAAGTTGTTCACTTTAATTGGAGGTTCACAACTTAAAGTTAAATCTGATATTTTGATGCACAGTACTACCTGGTAACGTATGTGTCGCTTAAAGTTCTGCCGCTGCTCTGCTAGATGTCCCAGCGTTCAGCGACCGCGCCCTCAACCGGACGAAACCACCATACTGAAATCCAAATTATACACATCTCCATTTATCAAGTTTTCTTTTTGTGTAAGCAATGGTAAAGACAAATTAACTCAAAATCAGAAAAGTAGTCTCATCACAGCCAACAGTGGCTCTGTTTGACTCAATTTCATCATTTAAGTATTTGAACAAATACCAACTTCCTGCAAACTGATCTAGCTGAACAACTTTCACCAGGTTTTTTTTTCAGGAAGATTTAATTTTGACTTTCTCTCACAAAACGACCATATCAGGCAATGTGTACGAGGAAGCCTGGTTTTTCCTGGTGAAAGTCAGTTTAACTGATTGACAAAATCCTAGCAGTTTGCGGAAAGCTTTTACTTTCTCAGATTAAGTAAAACGCGTGTGGTCTATATTCAGGTACTGGTGTTGTTCTTACCTCTCTATAAGTCGAGGATGAAGTTGATATCTGGAGGACCCAGTTCAACAGCCCCTTTATAAAGCAGCCCTGAAGTAGAAGGCCAGCGGCTGGAAGATGATTTTGAGTCGATGTTTGTCGATCTTCAATCTTCTGTCAGCAGAAGCTCAGCAAAGCTTAAGAAACTGTGTCAAAAGGTTGTTATACAATAAACTTATACAAAATGTTATAATTTCTACAAGATTTAAAATAACACAAACAAGTACATTTTCTTCATAGCAGATGGTGAAACAGCTCAAATCACGAAGATGAGAACGAAGCTAGATGAAAATTCGATAATAGCTAGGAGCTAGACACTATCGAATTTTGGTCCAGCAATCGTCATAAAGTGCTTCTTCTTCTTCTTTTTTTCCAATTTCTTCTTCTTGACTTGAAACGCGTCTGGTCTATATCTATATTAATATTATAAGTAAATACCAGTTACCAAACAGGAACATACCAAATCGTTATAAATATAAACACATTCAAGATTTCATATTAATTAATATAATAACAATAAGATTTACCTATGTTCAGTCAACAGTTCTGTACATCAAGTCTAATAAAATTATTTAATTAATCTCTTTTTCGGTTTCTGTGAAAATAATTTGTTGAATACTGACATACGACAAAATATTAAAACATGTTTCGTACAACAGTGATATTCCGGCAGAGATGCGTCATTGTAGCAGTCTGGAAATAAAAACTTAAAAGCTGAGCACGGCAGCCTTGTCACTCGAATGCTCACATGTGCTGATAGGTAGGAGCATGGACGGGTAAATAAATATTGTGTAGGATAATTGTAGTGCTCAGTGGTCAGTTAACCTTTAAAATACAAACAACGGACATAAAATTCTTAGTTTTGTAAAAAACTGCATGAAACATATCCATTTTAAAATAAATATATATAATTAATAAGTAGATATCATGATAGTCGCATTGTAATTCATACTTATGTTATTAATACAAAATTAGGTCTGTCACTGTCACGCCTAAACAGCTGGACAGATTTTGATAAAAATACTAATTTAAAATATAAATTACAATGCGGCTGAGTGCTCTCCACATTTACTCGGGCTTGGGGCCGGCACTACAGTCCCCAAATTTTTGGAGGATCTGCAACGGCTGTGTTAAAAAGTTGATATAATACAATTCAGGCAAATATGAACATTTCTACAGTATTTAAAATACATACATACATACATATAATCACGCCTTTATCCCTAATGGGGTAGGCAGAGCGTAAACGACCTAAACAAAGGTCGTTCCGCCACGTCTGACCAAGTTTTGAAGGTTATTCAACAGTATTTAAAATAACCTGACACATTTTTTTAATACTGTTTCAAAGGTAAAGGTCTGCAGTAGCAGATAGTATATTTTGATTCCCTTTGTGAAACAGCTCAGATTCGAGCAAAGGTAGAAAAAAAAACAAAAATATCGGTTGATCGGACGCTACTGACTTTTGATCCAGCAATCGTCATGCAGTACTTTTTTTCTCTTTCTATTTATTGTTCTTGACTTTGGAATGAAACGCGTCTGGTCTATATTCAGGTATTGATGTTGTTCTTATCTCGCTGTAAGTCGAGGATGAAGTTGACAGCCCCTTTATAAAGCCCCTGCATTTCCTCCCGGGCATGCTGTAAAAACCAGCTAAGGGGTTCGAGGGTTTCAGTTTTTTTTTTTTTTTTTTTTTTTTTTTTTTTTAAATATATATAGGCGAGCATTTGTCCGCCATCTCACCTGGTGGAAAGTGACGATGCGGACTATGTTGGAGCATACTCACCTATGTAGTGCCTATTCACTCTCGCCTTGGGTTTCAGTATATTGCAATATACCTACAAATCTATCTTAAATAACCTTCAAAACTTTGTCAGACGTGGCGGAACGACCTCTGTTTAAGTCGTTTACGCTCTGCCTACCCCATTAGGGATAAAGGCGTGATTATTATGTATGTTTGTACGTATGAAATAGTAGACTAACAGCTGGAAATTTATATTAAGTCGATGTTTGTGTCGACCCGAAATTTTCTGTCAGCACAGGTCGTACTGTGTTTCTGACCACAGTTCGTACTGTGTATTGAAAACCACTGCATGTGATCATCCTACGAAAGTGTTTTTATTTAACTAAACAATACTTTCATCTGTAACAGAGCCAGCGTATATTGGTTAACCGGCGATTACTGAATGCTGATGTTCTATATAACAGTGGCGGCATTTAAATAAATTTGCTCTTTTTTCTCCAAGGCTGTAGTGGAATGAAAGAGCCGGGTTGAGTGGGTGGCAAGCTATAAGCGGTATTAATATTCTAAACGGTCTTAAAAAATAATTGTATTTTGCAGTTGTTTCGGCGAATAACGTTGCATGTGCACATACGACTCGCGTACCGCAGCATTCGAGGCGTCACATGTAATGTTTCGACTTTCTTGTTGAGAAATTATGCTTTTATTTAGATATTTAATCAGGTACATTTTCATGCTCATTTGTTTTCCCAATTCAAATTCTTTTATTGTAAAAAAATATATAATACCAGCATAGCATATACCGAATCGTTATAAATATAAACACATTAAAAGATGTTAAATAAATTACTAAAATAGCAACAAGATAACCTTTGTTCAGTAAACTGTACATACAACTGTACATCAATTTTATTCATTTATTTACTATTTTATATATTGAGTAAATCAAATGAAATTCAAATCAAAGGTACCTATGCATAAATATTTGTGGGTAAAACGTTCACCACTAACATACACAATATAAAGAAAAAGTACTGAGTTAACTCCGGGGTGTCAATTCTACCCATGAAACTGAACATCTTTTCCCTAGGAACATAGGTCGAAAGATGAAAAAGATTTGGCCCTACCATACAAACACTGTCAGGAGGGGCATTTTTGTAAATATTTAGCCCTTTTGCTTAGGTAAAGTTGTTCACTTTAATTGGAGGTTCACAACTTAAAGTTAAATCTGATATTTTGATGCACAGTACTACCTGGTAACGTATGTGTCGCTTAAAGTTCTGCCGCTGCTCTGCTAGATGTCCCAGCGTTCAGCGACCGCGCCCTCAACCGGACGAAACCACCATACTGAAATCCAAATTATACACATCTCCATTTATCAAGTTTTCTTTTTGTGTAAGCAATGGTAAAGACAAATTAACTCAAAATCAGAAAAAAAGTCTCATCACAGCCAACAGTGGCTCTGTTTGACTCAATTTCATCATTTAAGTATTTGAACAAATACCAACTTCCTGCAAACTGATCTAGCTGAACAACTTTCACCAGGTTTTTTTTTCAGGAAGATTTAATTTTGACTTTCTCTCACAAAACGACCATATCAGGCAATGTGTACGAGGAAGCCTGGTTTTTCCTGGTGAAAGTCAACAGTTTAACTGATTGACAAAATCCTAGCAGTTTGCGGAAAGCTTTTACATTCTCAGATTAAGTAAAACGCATGTGGTCTATATTCAGGTACTGGTGTTGTTCTTACCTCTCTATAAGTCGAGGATGAAGTTGATATCTGGAGGACCTAGTTCAACAGCCCCTTTATAAAGCAGTCCTGAAGTAGAAGGCCAGCGGCTGGAAGATGATTTTGAGTCGATGTTTGTCGATCTTCAATCTTCTGTCAGCAGAAGCTCAGCAAAGCTTAAGAAACTGTGTCAAAAGATTGTTATACAATAAACTTATACAAAATGTTATAATTTCTACAAGATTTAAAATAACACAAACAAGTACATTTTCTTCATAGCAGATGGTGAAACAGCTCAAATCACGAAGATGAGAACGAAGCTAGATGAAAATTCGATAATAGCTAGGAGCTAGACACTATCGAATTTTGGTCCAGCAATCGTCATAAAGTGCTTCTTCTTCTTCTTTTTTTCCAATTTCTTCTTCTTGACTTGAAACGCGTCTGGTCTATATCTATATTAATATTATAAGTAAATACCAGTTACCAAACAGGAACATACCAAATCGTTATAAATATAAACACATTCAAGATTTCATATTAATTTATATAATAACAATAAGATTTACCTATGTTCAGTCAACAGTTCTGTACATCAAGTCTAATAAAGTTGTTTAAATTTAATTAATCTCTTTTTCGGTTTCTGTGAAAATAATTTGTTGAATACTGACATACGACAAAATATTAAAACATGTTTCGTACAACAGTGATATTCCGGCAGAGATGCGTCATTGTAGCAGTCTGGAAATAAAAAACTTAAAAGCTTAGCACGGCAGCCTTGTCACTCGAATGCTCACATGTGCTGATAGGTAGGAGCATGGACGGGTAAATAAATATTGTGTAGGATAATTGTAGTGCTCAGTGGTCAGTTAACCTTTAACATACAAACAACGGACATAAAATTCTTAGTTTTGTAAAAAACTGCATGAAACATATCCATTTTAAAATAAATATATATAATTAATAAGTAGATATCATGATAGTCGCATTGTAATTCATACTTATGTTATTAATACAAAATTAGGTCTGTCACTGTCACGCCTAAACAGCTGGACAGATTTTGATAAAAATACTAATTTAAAATATAAATTACAATGCGGCTGAGTGCTCTCCACATTTACTCGGGCTTGGGGCCGGCACTACAGTCCCCAAATTTTTGGAGGATCTGCAACGGCTGTGTTAAAAAGTTGATATAATACAATTCAGGCAAATATGAACATTTCTACAGTATTTAAAATACATACATACATACATATAATCACGCCTTTATCCCTAATGGGGTAGGCAGAGCGTAAACGACCTAAACAAAGGTCGTTCCGCCACGTCTGACCAAGTTTTGAAGGTTATTCAACAGTATTTAAAATAACCTGACACATTTTTTTAATACTGTTTCAAAGGTAAAGGTCTGCAGTAGCAGATAGTATATTTTGATTCCCTTTGTGAAACAGCTCAGATTCGAGCAAAGGTAGAAAAAAAAACCAAAAATATCGGTTGATCGGACGCTACTGACTTTTGATCCAGCAATCGTCATGCAGTACTTTTTTTCTCTTTCTATTTATTGTTCTTGACTTTGGAATGTAACGCGTCTGGTCTATATTCAGGTATTGATGTTGTTCTTATCTCGCTGTAAGTCGAGGATGAAGTTGACAGCCCCTTTATAAAGCCCCTGCATTTCCTCCCGGGCATGCTGTAAAAACCAGCTAAGGGGTTCGAGGGTTTCAGTATATTTCAATTTATGCGATGGGCTGACAACCTGCCACTATAGCAATATACCTACAAATCTATATTAAATAACCTTCAAAACTTTGTCAGACGTGGCGGAACGACCTCTGTTTAAGTCGTTTACGCTCTGCCTACCCCATTAGGGATAAAGGCGTGATTATATGTATGTTTGTACGTATGAAATAGTAGACTAACAGCTGGAAATTTATATTGAGTCGATGTTTGTGTCGACCCGAAATTTTCTGTCAGCACAGGTCGTACTGTGTATTGAAAACCACTGCATGTGATCATCCTACGAAAGTGTTTTTATTTAAATAAACAATACAAATTTGCTCTTTTTTCTCCAAGGCTGTAGTGGAATGAAAGAGCCGGGTTGAGTGGGTGGCTAGCTATAAGCGTTATTAATATTCTAAACGGTCTTAAAAAATAATTGTATTTTGCAGTTGTTTCGGCGAATAACGTTGCATGTGCACATACGACTCGCGTACCGCAGCATTCGAGGCGTCACATGTAATGTTTCGACTTTCTTGTTGAGAAATTATGCTTTTATTTAGATATTTAATCAGGTACATTTTCATGCTCATTTGTTTTCCCAATTCAAATTCTTTTATTGTAAAAAAATATATAATACCAGCATAGCATATACCGAATCGTTATAAATATAAACACATTAAAAGATGTTAAATAAATTACTAAAATAGCAGCAAGATAACCTTTGTTCAGTAAACTGTACATCTAGTAAAAAAAAATTGTTTTAATTAAATTAACCTCCTTTTCTGTTACATATACACATGCGACGTAATTTGACAAAATTCTGTGGCAATAATTCTTTCGAATACTATCATACGACAAAATATTAAAACATTTCTTTTCTTCTATGCTGGCCTAGGAGCAAGAAGAAAACATAGAATGTGTCAGCTGCATTTCCTCCTCCTCTAAACTTTGTCAGACCTGGCGCAACGACCTTTGTTTAGGTTGTTTACGCTTTGCCATTAGGGATAAAGGCGTGATTATATGTATGTATGTATTTATTTATTAAAACATGTTTCCGTAAAATAGTGATTTTCAGACAGAGATGCGTCATTGTAGCAGTCTAGAAATAAAAACCTTAGATTTAATACCTGTGCAAAACAGAAAAATCATTCAATTTTATTCATTTATTTACTATTTTATATATTGAGTAAATCAAATTAAATTCAAAACAAAGGTACCTATGCATAAACATTTGTGGGTAAAACGTTCACCACTAACATACACAATATAAAGAAAAAGTACTGAGTTAACTCCGGGGTGTCAATTCTACCCATGAAACTGAACATCTTTTCCCTAGGAACATAGGTCCAAAGATGAAAAAGATTTGGCCCTACCATACAAACACTGTCAGGAGGGGCATTTTTGTAAATATTTAGCCCTTTTGCTTAGGTAAAGTTGTTCACTTTAATTGGAGGTTCACAACTTAAAGTTAAATCTGATATTTTGATGCACAGTACTACCTGGTAACGTATGTGTCGCTTAAAGTTCTGCCGCTGCTCTGCTAGATGTCCCAGCGTTCAGCGACCGCGCCCTCAACCGGACGAAACCACCATACTGAAATCCAAATTATACACATCTCCATTTATCAAGTTTTCTTTTTGTGTAAGCAATGGTAAAGACAAATTAACTCAAAATCAGAAAAGTAGTCTCATCACAGCCAACAGTGGCTCTGTTTGACTCAATTTCATCATTTAAGTATTTGAACAAATACCAACTTCCTGCAAACTGATCTAGCTGAACAACTTTCACCAGGTTTTTTTTTCAGGAAGATTTAATTTTGACTTTCTCTCACAAAACGACCATATCAGGCAATGTGTACGAGGAAGCCTGGTTTTTCCTGGTGAAAGTCAACAGTTTAACTGATTGACAAAATCCTAGCAGTTTGCGGAAAGCTTTTACTTTCTCAGATTAAGTAAAACGCATGTGGTCTATATTCAGGTACTGGTGTTGTTCTTACCTCTCTATAAGTCGAGGATGAAGTTGATATCTGGAGGACGCAGTTCAACAGTCCCTTTATAAAGCAGCCCTGAAGTAGAAGGCCAGCGGCTGGAAGATGATTTTGAGTCGATGTTTGTCGATCTTCAATCTTCTGTCAGCAGAAGCTCAGCAAAGCTTAAGAAACTGTGTCAAAAGATTGTTATACAATAAACTTATACAAAATGTTATAATTTCTACAAGATTTAAAATAACACAAACAAGTACATTTTCTTCATAGCAGATGGTGAAACAGCTCAAATCACGAAGATGAGAACGAAGCTAGATGAAAATTCGATAATAGCTAGGAGCTAGACACTATCGAATTTTGGTCCAGCAATCGTCATAAAGTGCTTCTTCTTCTTCTTTTTTTCCAATTTCTTCTTCTTGACTTGAAACGCGTCTGGTCTATATCTATATTAATATTATAAGTAAATACCAGTTACCAAACAGGAACATACCAAATCGTTATAAATATAAACACATTCAAGATTTCATATTAATTTATATAATAACAATAAGATTTACCTATGTTCAGTCAACAGTTCTGTACATCAAGTCTAATAAAATTGTTTAAATTTAATTAATCTCTTTTTCGGTTTCTGTGAAAATAATTTTTTGAATACAGACATACGACAAAATATTAAAACATGTTTCGTACAACAGTGATATTCCGGCAGAGATGCGTCATTGTAGCAGTCTGGAAATAAAAAACTTAAAAGCTTAGCACGGCAGCCTTGTCACTCGAATGCTCACATGTGCTGATAGGTAGGAGCATGGACGGGTAAATAAATATTGTGTAGGATAATTGTAGTGCTCAGTGGTCAGTTAACCTTTAACATACAAACAACGGACATAAAATTCTTAGTTTTGTAAAAAACTGCATGAAACATATCCATTTTAAAATAAATATATATAATTAATAAGTAGATATCATGATAGTCGCATTGTAATTCATACTTATGTTATTAATACAAAATTAGGTCTGTCACTGTCACGCCTAAACAGCTGGACAGATTTTGATAAAAATACTAATTTAAAATATAAATTACAATGCGGCTGAGTGCTCTCCACATTTACTCGGGCTTGGGGCCGGCACTACAGTCCCCAAATTTTTGGAGGATCTGCAACGGCTGTGTTAAAAAGTTGATATAATACAATTCAGGCAAATATGAACATTTCTACAGTATTTAAAATACATACATACATACATATAATCACGCCTTTATCCCTAATGGGGTAGGCAGAGCGTAAACGACCTAAACAAAGGTCGTTCCGCCACGTCTGACCAAGTTTTGAAGGTTATTCAACAGTATTTAAAATAACCTGACACATTTTTTTAATACTGTTTCAAAGGTAAAGGTCTGCAGTAGCAGATAGTATATTTTGATTCCCTTTGTGAAACAGCTCAGATTCGAGCAAAGGTAGAAAAAAAAACAAAAATATCGGTTGATCGGACGCTACTGACTTTTGATCCAGCAATCGTCATGCAGTACTTTTTTTCTCTTTCTATTTATTGTTCTTGACTTTGGAATGTAACGCGTCTGGTCTATATTCAGGTATTGATGTTGTTCTTATCTCGCTGTAAGTCGAGGATGAAGTTGACAGCCCCTTTATAAAGCCCCTGCATTTCCTCCCGGGCATGCTGTAAAAACCAGCTAAGGGGTTCGAGGGTTTCAGTATATTTCAATTTATGCGATGGGCTGACAACCTGCCACTATAGCAATATACCTACAAATCTATATTAAATAACCTTCAAAACTTTGTCAGACGTGGCGGAACGACCTCTGTTTAAGTCGTTTACGCTCTGCCTACCCCATTAGGGATAAAGGCGTGATTATATGTATGTTTGTACGTATGAAATAGTAGACTAACAGCTGGAAATTTATATTGAGTCGATGTTTGTGTCGACCCGAAATTTTCTGTCAGCACAGGTCGTACTGTGTATTGAAAACCACTGCATGTGATCATCCTACGAAAGTGTTTTTATTTAAATAAACAATACAAATTTGCTCTTTTTTCTCCAAGGCTGTAGTGGAATGAAAGAGCCGGGTTGAGTGGGTGGCTAGCTATAAGCGTTATTAATATTCTAAACGGTCTTAAAAAATAATTGTATTTTGCAGTTGTTTCGGCGAATAACGTTGCATGTGCACATACGACTCGCGTACCGCAGCATTCGAGGCGTCACATGTAATGTTTCGACTTTCTTGTTGAGAAATTATGCTTTTATTTAGATATTTAATCAGGTACATTTTCATGCTCATTTGTTTTCCCAATTCAAATTCTTTTATTGTAAAAAAATATATAATACCAGCATAGCATATACCGAATCGTTATAAATATAAACACATTAAAAGATGTTAAATAAATTACTAAAATAGCAGCAAGATAACCTTTGTTCAGTAAACTGTACATCTAGTAAAAAAAAATTGTTTTAATTAAATTAATCTCCTTTTCTGTTACATATACACATGCGACGTAATTTGACAAAATTCTGTGGCAATAATTCTTTCGAATACTATCATACGACAAAATATTAAAACATTTCTTTTCTTCTATGCTGGCCTAGGAGCAAGAAGAAAACATAGAATGTGTCAGCTGCATTTCCTCCTCCTCTAAACTTTGTCAGACCTGGCGCAACGACCTTTGTTTAGGTTGTTTACGCTTTGCCATTAGGGATAAAGGCGTGATTATATGTATGTATGTATTTATTTATTAAAACATGTTTCCGTAAAATAGTGATTTTCAGACAGAGATGCGTCATTGTAGCAGTCTAGAAATAAAAACCTTAGATTTAATACCTGTGCAAAACAGAAAAATCATTCAATTTTATTCATTTATTTACTATTTTATATATTGAGTAAATCAAATTAAATTCAAAACAAAGGTACCTATGCATAAACATTTGTGGGTAAAACGTTCACCACTAACATACACAATATAAAGAAAAAGTACTGAGTTAACTCCGGGGTGTCAATTCTACCCATGAAACTGAACATCTTTTCCCTAGGAACATAGGTCCAAAGATGAAAAAGATTTGGCCCTACCATACAAACACTGTCAGGAGGGGCATTTTTGTAAATATTTAGCCCTTTTGCTTAGGTAAAGTTGTTCACTTTAATTGGAGGTTCACAACTTAAAGTTAAATCTGATATTTTGATGCACAGTACTACCTGGTAACGTATGTGTCGCTTAAAGTTCTGCCGCTGCTCTGCTAGATGTCCCAGCGTTCAGCGACCGCGCCCTCAACCGGACGAAACCACCATACTGAAATCCAAATTATACACATCTCCATTTATCAAGTTTTCTTTTTGTGTAAGCAATGGTAAAGACAAATTAACTCAAAATCAGAAAAGTAGTCTCATCACAGCCAACAGTGGCTCTGTTTGACTCAATTTCATCATTTAAGTATTTGAACAAATACCAACTTCCTGCAAACTGATCTAGCTGAACAACTTTCACCAGGTTTTTTTTTCAGGAAGATTTAATTTTGACTTTCTCTCACAAAACGACCATATCAGGCAATGTGTACGAGGAAGCCTGGTTTTTCCTGGTGAAAGTCAACAGTTTAACTGATTGACAAAATCCTAGCAGTTTGCGGAAAGCTTTTACTTTCTCAGATTAAGTAAAACGCGTGTGGTCTATATTCAGGTACTGGTGTTGTTCTTACCTCTCTATAAGTCGAGGATGAAGTTGATATCTGGAGGACCCAGTTCAACAGCCCCTTTATAAAGCAGCCCTGAAGTAGAAGGCCAGCGGCTGGAAGATGATTTTAAGTCGATGTTTGTCGATCTTCAATCTTCTGTCAGCAGAAGCTCAGCAGTCGACATTTTTTGCTTGACGGCCAGAGGTACAGTCACCTACAAAAAAGTATACCTATTTAACTGAAAAAACTGTATGACGCGTGATTGAACGCCATCTAACTCACAGTAATTCAATATCGATCCCGAAGCACATAACTTATATTTAAAAAAATCTAAGTTCATAAATATTAAAAAAAATCTAAGCTCATAAAAATATATATAAATAATTGGTAGACATTTAACTGCGTCTGGCCGCACCGCCACAAAACCGACGTTGACTTTTTTTTTTCTTTTTAGGTGTTTCGTTTTTATTTTTTTTGGGCTTCTTTTTACGATAGTTTTAAGTTATGACACGCAATTGATTTCACAACCTGCATGTCTATATATTTTCATTCTTATATTTGTCATCGCGCAAAAAATCTAAGGCAGTTTTCAAGTTTATCAACTGATAAATAAATTCTGAGTAACTACTACTCTAGTAAGTAAGTAACTAGTAACTAGTAAGTAACTACTCGGAATGTATTTAAACATAATTTCAGCAAGTAGCATCCTTAAACATCCAGATATTTAGTTAAAATCTATTCTGATTAAATCGTTTCGAGGTGTAGTGTGACCAAATGCGCCTGTGACCAAGCGGGACTAAGTCTAAACGCTACTCGCTCCTCGCCGCGCCGATCGCAGACATATAGTTCATATTTTTAACATTGAGTTATCGAAACGTTTTGCGAACCATAAACTGCTGCTTCTTCCATACTGGACTGGGAGAGAAAGAAAAACATAGAATGTTCCAGTTGCCCTTCCTCCCGGGCATGCTGTAAAAGTCAGCAAAAGGGATTCGACGGTTACAGTGTATTGTAATTTAGGCGATGGGCTGACAACTTGTCACTACAGCAATACACATTACAATCTAAAATTGCCGTCAATTTATGTCAGACGTGGCGAAAGCGCCTTTTAGGAGGCGTTTTACGGTCTGCCTACCCCGTAAGGAATAAAGGCGTGATTTTGTGTATGTATGTATGTAAGCACATAACTATACATGGTGGATTGGTAGATATTCTTAAATGATACTTATTGTTTCCGTGAGATGTCGCTGAAACAAACTTTTTATGGTGTAATAAATTTATACATTTATGTAATATCAGCATACTACGATCTATTATTGATATCTTACTAAGTCCAACTAAATCTTAAAAACTTTAATAGATTGCTATTTTCATTTTAATTAGGTAAATAGACATTATTCTGCCGGAAATCGATGCTTGGTTCTTCAGTTATAGAATACTTAGTGACACACGGCGAAAATCTTCTACAGATCAATAGCAAAGCAGAAATAACTTTGCTTCATATTAGTGGCTCAGCAGGCTACTGAATCTTGGTCTAGCAATCATCATTAAGTGCTTGGTGGCTGCAAGATGAAGTGTGAGTGGCCGAAACTGCCTTGCTTTTACTCTTCCATGATCCTAGTGTCAATGTGGAGTATAGCTAGCTGGATTCTAGCTGTAGTCCTCATTATCACAAGGAGCTTGGGGTGGAGCAAGGCAGTGCCCCCTTGGGAAAAGCTGAAGAAACTGTGTCAAAAGGTTGTTATACAATAATTTGAAATGTAGGTAACAATTTGTACAAAATTTAAAATAACACTAACTAGCACATTTTCTTCATAGCAGATGGTGAAACAGCTCAACACATGAAGATGAGAACGAAGCTAGATGAAAATTCGATAATAGCTATTAGCTAGACACTATCGAATTTTGGTCCAGCAATCGTCATTGAGTGCTTCTTCTTCTTCTTCTTTTCTTCCAATTTCTTCTCCCTGACTTGAAACGAGTCTTTTCCTTTCTCAGATTAAGTAAAACGCGTGTGGTCTATATTCAGGTATTAGTGTTGTTCTTACCTCTCTATAAGTCGATGATGAAGTTGACAACTGGAGGACGCAGTTCAACAGCCCCTTTATAAAGCAGCCTTGAAGTAGAAGGCCAGCGGCTGGAAGATGATTTTCGATGTTTGTCGATCTTCAATCTTCTGACAGTAGAAGCTCAGCAGTCATAATTTTTTGCTTGACGGCCACAGGTACAGTCAGCTGCAAAAGAGCATACCTATTTAACAGAAAAAACTGTATGACGCGAAATTGAACGCCATCTATCTCACAGTAATTAAATATCGATCCCGAAGCTTAAGCTATATGGTGGAGTGCTGGTTATTCTTAAATGATAGTTATGGTGTCCGTGATATGATACGAAAATCTTTTACAGATCAATAGAAAAGCAGAAATAAGTTTGCTTCATCTTAGTGGCTCAGCAGGCTACTAAATCTTGGTCCAGCAATTATCATTAAGTGCTTGGTGGCTGCAAGATGAAGTGTGAGTGGCCGAAACTGCCTTGCTTTTACTCTTTCATGATCCTAGTGTCAATGTGCAGTATAGCTAGCTGGATTCTAGCTGTAGTCAGCAAGGCAGTGCCCCCTTGGGAAAAGCTGAAGAAACTGTGTCAAAAGGTTGTTATACAATAATTTAAAATGTAACAATTTGTACAAAATTTAAAATAACACAAACTAGCACATTTTCTTCATAGCAGATGGTGAAACAGCTCAACACATGAAGATGAGAACGAAGCTAGATGAAAATTCGATAATATCTATTAGCTAGACACTATCGAATTTTGGTCCAGCAATCGTCATTGAGTGCTTCTTCTTCTTCTTCTTTTCTTCCAATTTCTTCTCCCTGACTTAAAACGAGTCTTTTCCTTTCTCAGATTAAGTAAAACGCGTGTGGTCTATATTCAGGTATTAGTGTTGTTCTTACCTCTCTATAAGTCGATGATGAAGTTGACAACTGGAGGACGCAGTTCAACAGCCCCTTTATAAAGCAGCCTTGAAGTAGAAGGCCAACGGTGTGAAGATGATTTTCGATGTTTGTCGATCTTCAATCTTCTGACAGTAGAAGCTCAGCAGTCATCATTTTTTGCTTGACGGCCATAGGTAAAGTCAGCTGCAAAAGAGCATACCTATTTAACAGAAAAAACTGTATGACGCGAAATTGAACGCCATCTATCTCACAGTAATTAAATATCGATCCCGAAGCTTAAGCTATATGGTGGAGTGCTGGTTATTCTTAAATGATAGTTATGGTGTCCGTGATATGATACGAAAATCTTCTACAGATCAATAGAAAAGCAGAAATAACTTTGCTTCATATTAGTGGCTCAGCAGGCTACTAAATCTTGGTCCAGCAATTATCATTAAGTGCTTGGTGGCTGCAAGATGAAGTGTGAGTGGCCGAAACTGCCTTGCTTTTACTCTTTCATGATCCTAGTGTCAATGTGGAGTATAGCTAGCTGGATTCTAGCTGTAGTCAGCAAGGCAGTGCCCCCTTGGGAGAAGCTGAAGAAACTGTGTCAAAAGGTTGTTATACAATAATTTAAAATGTAACAATTTGTACAAAATTTAAAATAACACAAACTAGCACATTTTCTTCATAGCAGATGGTGAAACAGCTCAACACATGAAGATGAGAACGAAGCTAGATGAAAATTCGATAATAACTATTAGCAAGACACTATCGAATTTGGGTCTAGCAATCATCATTGAGTGCTTGACAGCCGCTAGATGACTTGGAAGTGGCGGCAACTTTCGTCTGGCAATCGTCATGAAGTTCTTGACATCCGCTAGGTGGCTTGGAAGTGGCGGCAAATTTGGTCCGGCAATCGTCATGAAGTGCTTGACAGCTGCTAGGTGGCTTGGAAGTGGTGGCAAATTTGGTCTGGCAATCGTCATGAAGTTCTTGACAGCCGCTAAGTGGCTTGGAAGTGGCGGCAACTTTCGTGCTACTTCCATGGTCCTAGCGATGATGAGAATAAAAGATAGATCCATATTCGATAATGGTGTACATTATCGATTTTGGGTCTAACATTTTTTTATATGAAGTGCTTGACAGCGGCTAGTCGGCGTGAAGTCAGGATTTTTAGCTCGGTCCTTTATGCTTCTTGTGATGATGAGGACAGAAGCTCCATGCCAACTTGAGTAACAAACTTGGTTGTAACAATTTGCCATGTATGCTTGAGCTACTTGACCATTATAACATAATTGCCATTATCTAAACTTATATAATCGTTTGTCCTTACTGGCCGATTCATCAACCCAGAGCTTAAACTACTAAAATTAGAATCGTGAAATTCAGAGGGCAGGTTTCTTTTATAACGTAACCTACCAATTAGAAAGGATTTTTGGATTTTCTACCCATAGAAGGGGGTGTGAAATTTGTGTAAAAGTCCGAAAATTCAAAGGGCAAACAAAGGGCTCACAGAATACCAGCATCGCGGTCTCACAAGATCGCGGCATAAGCTGGGTCCTTTTGATGTTACGTCGCGACACGTACATTCTGGTTGCATTAACTCTTTATTTTTAGGTATATCATTATTTTGTTTCACTTTCGTTTCTTCTGTTTTTGTATAAAAATGTATTTACTGTGTTGTGTTTGTGACGTCATGAATAATAAATTTTATCTATCCTATTTTTCTATTCTACAACTTTGAAATTAGGATTTCCGATTTTGTGTTTAGGGTAATGATTAAAAATGTATGTAAACTAAGGGGATTAAATTATTGATGTTTTGTATAAAATTACGTTAATTTTGATGTCCTTTCAATTTCTTTTTACTGCGTGCTTTTTGCTGCGCACGGGAATACTGTCAGTTGCGGGTGCAACCACGGGGCGGAAAGCTAGTCATTTTATAATTGCCATATAGGTACATCAACCAATTTAATATGCTAAATAAACATTAAATTCATCTCAACTCGATGTAACAATTTTCCGCTAAACCAGGATGAAAGTTTAATTATAGGAGACAAGGACAGACAAATATAACAAAGATAAATAAAATTGTTGGTTAGTATGTCAAACTACATCAATCTTCGGTATAACTAAATATGAAATATAAAATAAATTCGTGTAAGTCGCATTGTGATTCAATGTGAATTACAAATCGCCCTCTAATTTACACTGAATTACAATGCGGCTGAGTGCCCTCCACATTTATCCGGGCTGGGGACCGGCACTACAGCCCCATTCGTGAGAAGCTGTAGAGGCTGTGTTAAAAATTTGTTTTACAATAAGCTAACACTTCTACAAGATTCTAAATAACATACTCTAGTGATCACTATTTCTTTATACATATATTTTCTCGAAAATAACAATAAAGTCTTTGATGAAATATAGGCAAGATCCAAGTTAAGCGAAAAATGAAGCATAAGAAATGCATTATTAAAAATAAACGTCTAGCAAATGCGTCTCAGCGTATCGGCCTCCAGATGAACTTGGATAAAAAAAAAGTCATGTACCTACAATGTTCACGTTGATCCGGCGCCGGTTGTTGTGGATGGAATTTTCCTTCAAAGTTATTTCCGAATATGTGGACCTCGGACACAAGTTCGCGCAATACGAAAAGACTAATAGTGAATTCCAACCCTGTGGAAAACCGACCGTCCCCTCAACTAAGGAAGGAAGGCGGAGCGTCGCCAATTCCCCACCCGGCAGACCAGTACCATAGCTCACCCGCCGCGGCGCAGGGGTTCTGGCCGGGCCTACCGAATTAATGCGGAACTAGAGGCGATTATCACCCCCAGTTGCGTTCAGAACGAAAGAGGGTCCCACCTTCTTCTTCAATCGTGTCGATGACAAGACAACACCTTGTCTTTTTTCTTTTGTACGGAGCTTATTTAAGAACTTCCAAGTTGGCTTCGCCAAATTGTGTCCAGGTGGAAGATTTTCTGACAGTTGCACAAAGGAGAAAGCCAGGTTAGTTTTTCCTTCTTCAACCGGCATCTAGCTTGTTGCGGAGCTCATCAGCAATTGGGCTTTCAAACTTCATGAAGTTACTGCGGCTTTTGATCCTTTGAGGCACAGGGTCGGGTGCAGCATGCATCGAGTTCAGTGGTTCAGTTTACAATTTCACCCTCTATGTGAAGCTTGCTACTGCTCCACGGATATCTGGAGGCGCTATTCTTGCCAGTGGATACAGCATTGGTACCAGGGTCGGCTTAAGGCAGCCAGTAATAATACGGCACGTTTCATTGACAGCTGTATCCACTTTCTTGGCATGGGCAGAGCGTTCCCATATGGGACACGCATATTCGCATGCGGAGTAGCAGAGCGCCAGTTGTTGGGAGCGCATATCTTCTGCTTAACATTTTCATAGTCCGTTTTAAGATGGACTGACCTATCTAAAGTTACACCGAGATATCGTGGAAGTTTGGTGTGGGTGATCGGCACTCTTCGCCATAGAATATTAAGACGACGACCCGCTTCCAGGTTGCGCAGTCGGAATGTTGCCTGTGTTGACTGGGATCTCATCGGGTTAGGCTTCAAAACGTAACCGTCGTAATACATCGACAGTGTTTCAAGTGAAGCTGAAAGGTTTGATTTAGCTTCCTCGAAAGTTGCAGTACGCGAAGTAAGGGGCAGGTCGTCAGCGTATAGGAAGCGGGACGAAGGCTTGTTGGCTGGTCGTTGTTGTAGATACTAAAGAGTGTAGATGCAAAGACGCTTCCTTGCGGAAGGCAATTTTTGTGGTAACGCCAACGACTTTTATCCGAACTAAGATGGACCTGGAAGCACCGATTGTAGAGCATTTCACCCAAAACTGCCATTAACTTGCTTTTGCCGGTAATGTTACCCACTTTCCATAGGAGTGTCTTAATGTTGACCATGTCATAGGCTACAGCAAGGTCGACAAAAACAGCGCCTGTCAACTAACCAGTCTCAAAACCATCCTCAATGTGCTGGGTAAGCTTGAAGGTCCCATGACCAAAGAAGAGGTTTTGGGCTGAGCCTGGAAACAGGGAGGTTGGCGCCCCAACCCTAAACTAAGCAGGGAGGGCGACTCACCACCGCAGAAGGCCCTTGTCACACCTGCTAGAGTGTCCCGGGCCCTGGATAACCTCCGGCTGAGCGATGATCCACCCGCCACGGAGCGACGGTGGTATTTGCGAGCGACATGCAGGGGGAGAGAAGTTGTGCTACCTGAGGGTGTTAAAATCAATTTTGATCGACTACTATTCCATGGATTCCGCTAGATGCTAATTCAGTATTGAATCTAACCAAATTTACAACCACAATCGACATAACATTTAACCAGTACCATAGTACCTCTACTGTCAACAACAATTTAAACAGTACTTCCGAAACATTTATAAAATATTAAAGGCACTTTGGTCATTGTAATGACTGTTAGAGAAAAATAAAAGCATTTGTTCGACGTTTTTTAACCACTGTTTCATCAGACGCGGAAATGACCGCATTACAGTTGGTATGCAAGTGCTTCGCTCTTGTGAGCTAAGCTTGTTTTGATCGGAACAGAATTCAACTCTTGAGGAGCAGCCGATAAGCATGATCTCCGCAGTGTGGACCTTCTTGCAAGGGGGCCCTATTCCACTTGTATCCCTGTCAAGATAATGACTTGTTTAGAAATTGCATTATCACGACAGGTATTCAATGTCTAGACGTTGCAATGTTTTGACAGTGATACACTTGGGAGAGTACCCTTTGGGGAGAGAACCACTCTGCGAAGATCATGCTTAATGGGTGCTTCTAAAGAATTGGATTTCGCTCCGATGCAAACAAGCAAAGTTCACAAGACTGAAGCACAAAAAAAATGTGTGTCACATTGTAATTTAGTAAAATTACAATGCAACTGAGTGCCCTCCACATTTAGAACTATTACAGACGAGCATGTTTGTTTGTCTGTAAGAGCTCGTATTCGGGCTTGGGACCGGAACCACAGGTTCTTCCAAGAGTGAAGCCCCTTGAGAAAAGCTGCAGAGGCTGTGTTAAAATGTGCTTCTATAATTTTGTGTGCTTTTATTTTTTAATTTTTTTATTTAATTTAATAAAGATAATATTTATAATAAATTAATTTATAAGTATTTATAGTCAGACTAATTACAAACACTAATTAATTTAAAAATAACTCATCTCCACTCAAGTTTTTGGTTAATGATTGTGATCATATTTTACTGAGACTATTTGCAACATATCTCCATCGTTTATAGTGAAGAGAACCGCGCGACATTTAGTGCTGTGGCGAGCACAACACCGCCATCTTCGCTTCTGATTGAGTTTCTTGCACTTCTCGGAATGATACGTGTAACCATTTAGCTTTATTATTGGTGCACCCTTACGGGAACTGATGACTTCCACTGCAATCATAACAAAATATCAGGGTATGAAACCTGGTGAACGGTCCACTTCTCAATCTTGACGCCTCTGGTGGTCAGAGTCAAGTCGATGTACGAGTCTCCACCATTGGGACCACTATAAGTGGGTATCTGCGTACCATCATTATTGATCACCAGGTCGTGAGTAGCAATCAAGTCTTCCATCATTTCTCTCTTGCGTCGACTGTCGGTACCCCTTCCGATGTGGTGCCGGGCCAGGGAACCCCACAGGGGTCAATTAACCACATTTACAATAGATGAAACCATTACGCTGGCAGCATTGCCTCTATGGAAATGTAAAGAGAAAAAACTAAACGTATCTGTTCGACATTTTTTAACCACTGTTTCGTCTTCATTTCGACTCATCAGACGCGGAAGTGACCGCATAACAGTTGGTTTGCAAGTGCTTCGCTCTTGTGAGCTTAGCTTGTTTTGATCGGAACGGAATTCAACTCTTGAGGAGCAGCCGTTAAGCATGATCTCCGCAGTGTGGACCTTCTTGCAAGGGGGCCCTATTCCACTTGTATCCCTGTCACTGGTGTATCACGACAGGGATACAATATTTTGACAGTGATACACGTGGGCCCCTTTGCAGGGAGGATCACTCTGCTTATCCCATATTTCACGGGGTCGGCTTCCTAATCTAGGGGATTGAACGAGGATACTGGTTTTTACACAGAGCGACTGCCATCTGACCTCCGCAACCCAGAAGGGAAACCAGACCCAATCCTAGATTAGGTCAGAGTTTTCAAGCCGCCAATGCTTAGCACTGGCCTCTGATATGGCTTAACGACTAACATCTACGGTGTTAAACGATACTAACCGGAACCAACGGCTTAACGTGCCTTCCGAAGCACGGAAAAAGCGCCGAATAAACGAACATATGAAATTCGAAAACCGAAAAACTTCTGTTGTGTTAATTAAAAATAAAATACATGAACAATTTAGTATCGCGTATTTGGTGAGCTTAGCTCGTTTTGATCGGATTGGAATTCAACGTTTGAGGAGCAGCCGTTAAGCATGATGTCTACAGTGTGGACATCCCCGTAAAGGGGCCCTTTCCCACTTGTATCCCTGTCGAGATAATGCAATGTGTAGAAATTGCAGTATCACGACAGGTATTCAATGTCTAGTCGTTGCATTGTTTTGACAGTGATACACTAGGGATAGACCACTTTGGGGAGAGGACCACTCTGCGGAGATCATGCTTAATAGGTGCTCCTAAAGAATTGGATTTCGCTCCGATGCAAACAAGCTAAGTTCACAAGACTGAAGCACAAAAAAAAATTGTGTCACATTGTAATTTAGCAAAATTACAATGCAACTGAGTGCCCTCCACATTTAGAACTATTACAGACGAGCATGTTTGTTTGTCTGTAAGAGCTCGTATTCGGGCTTGGGACCGGCACCACAGGTTCTTCCAAGAGTGAAGCCCGTTGAGAGAAGCTGCAGAGGCTGTGTTAAAATGTGCTTCTATAATTTTGTGTGCTTTTATTTTTTAATTTTTTTATTTAATTTAATGAAGATAATATTTATAATAAATTAATTTATAAGTATTTATAGTCAGACTAATTACAAACACTAATTAATTTAAAAATGACTCATCTCCACTCGAGTTTTTGGTTAATGATTGTGATCATATTTTACTGAGACTATTTGCAACATATCTCCATCGTTTATAGTGAAGAGAACCGCGCGACATTTAGTGCTATGGCGAGCACAACACCGCCATCTTCGCTTCTGATTGAGTTTCTTGCACTTCTCGGAATGATACGTGTAACCATTTAGCTTTATTATTGGTGCACCCTTACGGGAACTGATGATTTCCACTGCAATCATAACAAAATATCAGGGTATGAAACCTGGTGAATGGTCCACTTCTCAATCTTGACGCCTCTGGTGGTCAGAGTCAAGTCGATGTACGAGTCTCCACCATTGGGACCACTATAAGTGGGTATCTGCGTACCATCATTATTGATCACCAGGTCGTGAGTAGCAATCAAGTCTTCCATCATTTCTCTCTTGCGTCGACTGTCGGTACCCCTTCCGATGTGGTGCCGGGCCAGGGAACCCCACAGGGGTCAATTAACCACATTTACAATAGATGAAACCATTACGCTGGCAGCATATTTTACTGAGACTATTTGCAACATATCTCCATCGTTTATAGTGAAGAGAACCGCGCGACATTTAGTGCTGTGGCGAGCACAACACCGCCATCTTCGCTTCTGATTGAGTTTCTTGCACTTCTCGGAATGATACGTGTAACCATTTAGCTTTATTATTGGTGCACCCTTACGGGAACTGATGATTTCCACTGCAATCATAACAAAATATCAGGGTATGAAACCTGGTGAACGGTCCACTTCTCAATCTTGACGCCTCTGGTGGTCAGAGTCAAGTCGATGTACGAGTCTCCACCATTGGGACGACTATAAGTGGGTATCTGCGTACCATCATTATTGATCACCAGGTCGTGAGTAGCAATCAAGTCTTCCATCATTTCTCTCTTGCGTCGACTGTCGGTACCCCTTCCGATGTGGTGCCGGGCCAGGGAACCCCACAGGGGTCAATTAACCACATTTACAATAGATGAAACCATTACGCTGGCAGCATATTTTACTAAGACTATTTGCAACATATCTCCATCGTTTATAGTGAAGAGAACCGCGCGACATTTAGTGCTGTGGCGAGCACAACACCGCCATCTTCGCTTCTGATTGAGTTTCTTGCACTTCTCGGAATGATACGTGTAACCATTTAGCTTTATTATTGGTGCGCCCTTACGGGAACTGATGATTTCCACTGCAATCATAACAAAATATCAGGGTATGAAACCTGGTGAACGGTCCACTTCTCAATCTTGACGCCTCTGGTGGTGAGAGTCAAGTCGATGTACGAGTCTCCACCATTGGGACCACTATAAGTGGGTATCTGCGTACCATCATTATTGATCACCAGGTCGTGAGTAGCAATCAAGTCTTCCATCATTTCTCTCTTGCGTCGACTGTCGGTACCACTTCCGATGTGGTGCCGGGCCAGGGAACCCCACAGGGGTCAATTAACCACATTTACAATAGATGAAACCATTACGCTGGCAGCATATTTTACTAAGACTATTTGCAACATATCTCCATCGTTTATAGTGGAGAGAACCGCGCGACATTTAGTGCTGTGGCGAGCACAACACCGCCATCTTCGCTTCTGATTGAGTTTCTTGCACTTCTCGGAATGATACGTGTAACCATTTAGCTTTATTATTGGTGCGCCCTTACGGGAACTGATGATTTCCACTGCAATCATAACAAAATATCAGGGTATGAAACCTGGTGAACGGTCCACTTCTCAATCTTGACGCCTCTGGTGGTCAGAGTCAAGTCGATGTACGAGTCTCCACCATTGGGACGACTATAAGTGGGTATCTGCGTACCATCATTATTGATCACCAGGTCGTGAGTAGCAATCAAGTCTTCCATCATTTCTCTCTTGCGTCGACTGTCGGTACCCCTTCCGATGTGGTGCCGGGCCAGGAAACCCCACAGGGGTCAATTAACCACATTTACAATAGATGAAACCATTACGCTGGCAGCATTGCCTCTATGGAAATGTAAAGAGAAAAAACTAAACGTATCTGTTCGACGTTTTTTAACCACTGTTTCGTCTTCATTTCGACTCATCAGACGCGGAAGTGACCGCATAACAGTTGGTTTGCAAGTGCTTCGCTCTTGTGAGCTTAGCTTGTTTTGATCGGAACGGAATTCAACTCTTGAGGAGCAGCCGTTAAGCATGATCTCCGCAGTGTGGACCTTCTTGCAAGGGGGCCCTATTCCACTTGTATCCCTGTCACTGGTGTATCACGACAGGGATACAATATTTTGACAGTGATACACGTGGGCCCCTTTTCGGGGAGGATCACTCTGCTTATCCCATATTTCACGGGGTCGGCTTCCTAATCTAGGGGATTGAACGAGGATACTGGTATTTACACAGAGCGACTGCCATCTGACCTCCGCAACCCAGAAGGGAAACCAGACCCAATCCTAGATTAGGTCAGAGTTTTCAAGCCGCCAATGCTTAGCACTGGCCTCTGATATGGCTTAACGACTAACATCTACGGTGTTAAACGATACTAACCGGAACCAACGGCTTAACGTGCCTTCCGAAGCACGGAAAAAGCGCCGAATAAACGAACATATGAAATTCGAAAACCGAAAAACTTCTGTTGTGTTAATTAAAAATAAAATACATGAACAATTTAGTATCGCGTATTTGGTGAGCTTAGCTCGTTTTGATCGGATTGGAATTCAACGTTTGAGGAGCAGCCGTTAAGCATGATGTCTACAGTGTGGACATCCCCGTAAAGGGGCCCTTTCCCACTTGTATCCCTGTCGAGATAATGCAATGTGTAGAAATTGCAGTATCACGACAGGTATTCAATGTCTAGTCGTTGCATTGTTTTGACAGTGATACACTAGGGATAGACCACTTTGGGGAGAGGACCACTCTGCGGAGATCATGCTTAATAGGTGCTCCTAAAGAATTGGATTTCGCTCCGATGCAAACAAGCTAAGTTCACAAGACTGAAGCACAAAAAAAAATTGTGTCACATTGTAATTTAGCAAAATTACAATGCAACTGAGTGCCCTCCACATTTAGAACTATTACAGACGAGCATGTTTGTTTGTCTGTAAGAGCTCGTATTCGGGCTTGGGACCGGCACCACAGGTTCTTCCAAGAGTGAAGCCCGTTGAGAGAAGCTGCAGAGGCTGTGTTAAAATGTGCTTCTATAATTTTGTGTGCTTTTATTTTTTAATTTTTTTATTTAATTTAATGAAGATAATATTTATAATAAATTAATTTATAAGTATTTATAGTCAGACTAATTACAAACACTAATTAATTTAAAAATGACTCATCTCCACTCGAGTTTTTGGTTAATGATTGTGATCATATTTTACTGAGACTATTTGCAACATATCTCCATCGTTTATAGTGAAGAGAACCGCGCGACATTTAGTGCTATGGCGAGCACAACACCGCCATCTTCGCTTCTGATTGAGTTTCTTGCACTTCTCGGAATGATACGTGTAACCATTTAGCTTTATTATTGGTGCACCCTTACGGGAACTGATGATTTCCACTGCAATCATAACAAAATATCAGGGTATGAAACCTGGTGAATGGTCCACTTCTCAATCTTGACGCCTCTGG
The DNA here is from genome assembly GCA_949820665.1 of Scrobipalpa costella. Classification (NCBI taxonomy): domain Eukaryota; kingdom Metazoa; phylum Arthropoda; class Insecta; order Lepidoptera; family Gelechiidae; genus Scrobipalpa; species Scrobipalpa costella. The sequence goes on from OX463295.1 coordinate 1,279,904, forward strand.
TGGTCAGAGTCAAGTCGATGTACGAGTCTCCACCATTGGGACCACTATAAGTGGGTATCTGCGTACCATCATTATTGATCACCAGGTCGTGAGTAGCAATCAAGTCTTCCATCATTTCTCTCTTGCGTCGACTGTCGGTACCCCTTCCGATGTGGTGCCGGGCCAGGGAACCCCACAGGGGTCAATTAACCACATTTACAATAGATGAAACCATTACGCTGGCAGCATATTTTACTGAGACTATTTGCAACATATCTCCATCGTTTATAGTGAAGAGAACCGCGCGACATTTAGTGCTGTGGCGAGCACAACACCGCCATCTTCGCATCTGATTGAGTTTCTTGCACTTCTCGGAATGATACGTGTAACCATTTAGCTTTATTATTGGTGCACCCTTACGGGAACTGATGATTTCCACTGCAATCATAACAAAATATCAGGGTATGAAACCTGGTGAACGGTCCACTTCTCAATCTTGACGCCTCTGGTGGTCAGAGTCAAGTCGATGTACGAGTCTCCACCATTGGGACGACTATAAGTGGGTATCTGCGTACCATCATTATTGATCACCAGGTCGTGAGTAGCAATCAAGTCTTCCATCATTTCTCTCTTGCGTCGACTGTCGGTACCCCTTCCGATGTGGTGCCGGGCCAGGGAACCCCACAGGGGTCAATTAACCACATTTACAATAGATGAAACCATTACGCTGGCAGCATATTTTACTGAGACTATTTGCAACATATCTCCATCGTTTATAGTGAAAAGAACCGCGCGACATTTAGTGCTGTGGCGAGCACAACACCGCCATCTTCGCTTCTGATTGAGTTTCTTGCACTTCTCGGAATGATACGTGTAACCATTTAGCTTTATTATTGGTGCACCCTTACGGGAACTGATGATTTCCACTGCAATCATAACAAAATATCAGGGTATGAAACCTGGTGAACGGTCCACTTCTCAATCTTGACGCCTCTGGTGGTCAGAGTCAAGTCGATGTACGAGTCTCCACCATTGGGACCACTATAAGTGGGTATCTGCGTACCATCATTATTGATCACCAGGTCGTGAGTAGCAATCAAGTCTTCCATCATTTCTCTCTTGCGTCGACTGTCGGTACCCCTTCCGATGTGGTGCCGGGCCAGGGAACCCCACAGGGGTCAATTAACCACATTTACAATAGATGAAACCATTACGCTGGCAGCATATTTTACTGAGACTATTTGCAACATATCTCCATCGTTTATAGTGAAGAGAACCGCGCGACATTTAGTGCTGTGGCGAGCACAACACCGCCATCTTCGCTTCTGATTGAGTTTCTTGCACTTCTCGGAATGATACGTGTAACCATTTAGCTTTATTATTGGTGCACCCTTACGGGAACTGATGATTTCCACTGCAATCATAACAAAATATCAGGGTATGAAACCTGGTGAACGGTCCACTTCTCAATCTTGACGCCTCTGGTGGTCAGAGTCAAGTCGATGTACGAGTCTCCACCATTGGGACCACTATAAGTGGGTATCTGCGTACCATCATTATTGATCACCAGGTCGTGAGTAGCAATCAAGTCTTCCATCATTTCTCTCTTGCGTAGACTGTCGGTACCCCTTCCGATGTGGTGCCGGGCCAGGGAACCCCACAGGGGTCAATTAACCACATTTACAATAGATGAAACCATTACGCTGGCAGCATTGCCTCTATGGAAATGTAAAGAGAAAAAACTAAACGTATCTGTTCGACGTTTTTTAACCACTGTTTCGTCTTCATTTCGACTCATCAGACGCGGAAGTGACCGCATAACAGTTGGTTTGCAAGTGCTTTGCTCTTGTGAGCTTAGCTTGTTTTGATCGGAACGGAATTCAACTCTTGAGGAGCAGCCGTTAAGCATGATCTCCGCAGTGTGGACCTTCTTGCAAGGGGGCCCTATTCCACTTGTATCCCTGTCACTGGTGTATCACGACAGGGATACAATATTTTGACAGTGATACACGTGGGCCCCTTTGCGGGGAGGATCACTCTGCTTATCCCATATTTCACGGGGTCGGCTTCCTAATCTAGGGGATTGAACGAGGATACTGGTTTTTACACAGAGCGACTGCCATCTGACCTCCGCAACCCAGAAGGGAAACCAGACCCAATCCTAGATTAGGTCAGAGTTTTCAAGCCGCCAATGCTTAGCACTGGCCTCTGATATGGCTTAACGACTAACATCTACGGTGTTAAACGATACTCACCGGAACCAACGGCTTAACGTGCCTTCCGAAGCACGGAAAAAGCGCCGTATAAACGAACATATGAAATTCGAAAACCGAAAAACTTCTGTTGTGTTAACTAAAAATATAATACATGAACAATTTAGTATCGCGTATTTGGTGAGCTTAGCTCGTTTTGATCGGATTGGAATTCAACGTTTGAGGAGCAGCCGTTAACCATGATGTCTACAGTGTGGACATCCCCGTAAAGGGGCCCTTTCCCACTTGTATCCCTGTCGAGATAATGCAATGTGTAGAAATTGCATTATCACGACAGGTATTCAATGTCTAGTCGTTGCATTGTTTTGACAGTGATACACTAGGGATAGACCACTTTGGGGAGAGGACCACTCTGCGGAGATCATGCTTAATAGGTGCTCCTAAAGAATTGGATTTCGCTCCGATGCAAACAAGCTAAGTTCACAAGACTGAAGCACAAAAAAAAATTGTGTCACATTGTAATTTAGCAAAATTACAATGCAACTGAGTGCCCTCCACATTTAGAACTATTACAGACGAGCATGTTTGTTTGTCTGTAAGAGCTCGTATTCGGGCTTGGGACCGGCACCACAGGTTCTTCCAAGAGTGAAGCCCGTTGAGAGAAGCTGCAGAGGCTGTGTTAAAATGTGCTTCTATAATTTTGTGTGCTTTTATTTTTTAATTTTTTTATTTAATTTAATGAAGATAATATTTATAATAAATTAATTTATAAGTATTTATAGTCAGACTAATTACAAACACTAATTAATTTAAAAATAACTCATCTCCACTCGAGTTTTTGGTTAATGATTGTGATCATATTTTACTGAGACTATTTGCAACATATCTCCATCGTTTATAGTGAAGAGAACCGCGCGACATTTAGTGCTGTGGCGAGCACAACGCCGCCATCTTCGCTTCTGATTGAGTTTCTTGCACTTCTCGGAATGATACGTGTAACCATTTAGCTTTATTATTGGTGCACCCTTACGGGAACTGATGATTTCCACTGCAATCATAACAAAATATCAGGGTATGAAACCTGGTGAACGGTCCACTTCTCAATCTTGACGCCTCTGGTGGTCAGAGTCAAGTCGATGTACGAGTCTCCACCATTGGGACCACTATAAGTGGGTATCTGCGTACCATCATTATTGATCACCAGGTCGTGAGTAGCAATCAAGTCTTCCACCATTTCTCTCTTGCGTCGACTGTCGGTACCCCTTCCGATGTGGTGCCGGGCCAGGGAACCCCACAGGGGTCAATTAACCACATTTACAATAGATGAAACCATTATGCTGGCAGCATATTTTACTGAGACTATTTGCAACATATCTCCATCGTTTATAGTGAAGAGAACCGCGCGACATTTAGTGCTGTGGCGAGCACAACACCGCCATCTTCGCTTCTGATTGAGTTTCTTGCACTTCTCGGAATGATACGTGTAACCATTTAGCTTTATTATTGGTGCACCCTTACGGGAACTGATGATTTCCACTGCAATCATAACAAAATATCAGGGTATGAAACCTGGTGAACGGTCCACTTCTCAATCTTGACGCCTCTGGTGGTCAGAGTCAAGTCGATGTACGAGTCTCCACCATTGGGACGACTATAAGTGGGTATCTGCGTACCATCATTATTGATCACCAGGTCGTGAGTAGCAATCAAGTCTTCCATCATTTCTCTCTTGCGTCGACTGTCGGTACCCCTTCCGATGTGGTGCCGGGCCAGGGAACCCCACAGGGGTCAATTAACCACATTTACAATAGATGAAACCATTACGCTGGCAGCATTGCCTCTATGGAAATGTAAAGAGAAAAAACTAAACATATCTGTTCGACGTTTTTTAACCACTGTTTCGTCTTCATTTCGACTCATCAGACGCGGAAGTGACCGCATAACAGTTTGTTTGCAAGTGCTTCGCTCTTGTGAGCTTAGCTTGTTTTGATCGGAACGGAATTCAACTCTTGAGGAGCAGCCGTTAAGCATGATTTCCGCAGTGTGGACCTTCTTGCAAGGGGGCCCTATTCCACTTGTATCCCTGTCACTGGTGTATCACGACAGGGATACAATATTTTGACAGTGATACACGTGGGCCCCTTTGCGGGGAGGATCACTCTGCTTATCCCATATTTCACGGGGTCGGCTTCCTAATCTAGGGGATTGAACGAGAATACTGGTTTTTACACAGAGCGACTGCCATCTGACCTCCGCAACCCAGAAGGGAAACCAGACCCAATCCTAGATTAGGTCAGAGTTTTCAAGCCGCCAATGCTTAGCACTGGCCTCTGATATGGCTTAACGACTAACATCTACGGTGTTGAACGATACTAACCGGAACCAACGGCTTAACGTGCCTTCTGAAGCACGGAAAAAGCGCCGAATAAACGAACATATGAAATTCGAAAACCGAAAAACTTCTGTTGTGTTAATTAAAAATAAAATACATGAACAATTTAGTATCGCGTATTTGGTGAGCTTAGCTCGTTTTGATCGGATTGGAATTCAACGTTTGAGGAGCAGCCGTTAAGCATGATGTCTACAGTGTGGACATCCCCGTAAAGGGGCCCTTTCCCACTTGTATCCCTGTCGAGATAATGCAATGTGTAGAAATTGCATTATCACGACAGGTATTCAATGTCTAGTCGTTGCATTGTTTTGACAGTGATACACTAGGGATAGACCACTTTGGGGAGAGGACCACTCTGCGGAGATCATGCTTAATAGGTGCTCCTAAAGAATTGGATTTCGCTCCGATGCAAACAAGCTAAGTTCACAAGACTGAAGCACAAAAAAAAATTGTGTCACATTGTAATTTAGCAAAATTACAATGCAACTGAGTGCCCTCCACATTTAGAACTATTACAGACGAGCATGTTTGTTTGTCTGTAAGAGCTCGTATTCGGGCTTGGGACCGGCACCACAGGTTCTTCCAAGAGTGAAGCCCGTTGAGAGAAGCTGCAGAGGCTGTGTTAAAATGTGCTTCTATAATTTTGTGTGCTTTTATTTTTTAATTTTTTTATTTCATTTAATGAAGATAATATTTATAATAAATTAATTTATAAGTATTTATAGTCAGACTAATTACAAACACTAATTAATTTAAAAATAACTCATCTCCACTCGAGTTTTTGGTTAATGATTGTGATCATATTTTACTGAGACTATTTGCAACATATCTCCATCGTTTATAGTGAAGAGAACCGCGCGACATTTAGTGCTGTGGCGAGCACAACACCGCCATCTTCGCTTCTGATTGAGTTTCTTGCACTTCTCGGAATGATACGTGTAACCATTTAGCTTTATTATTGGTGCACCCTTACGGGAACTGATGATTTCCACTGCAATCATAACAAAATATCAGGGTATGAAACCTGGTGAACGGTCCACTTCTCAATCTTGACGCCTCTGGTGGTCAGAGTCAAGTCGATATACGAGTCTCCACCATTGGGACCACTATAAGTGGGTATCTGCGTACCATCATTATTGATCACCAGGTCGTGAGTAGCAATCAAGTCTTCCATCATTTCTCTCTTGCGTCGACTGTCGGTACCCCTTCCGATGTGGTGCCGGGCCAGGGAACCCCACAGGGGTCAATTAACCACATTTACAATAGATGAAACCATTACGCTGGCAGCATATTTTACTGAGACTATTTGCAACATATCTCCATCGTTTATAGTGAAGAGAACCGCGCGACATTTAGTGCTGTGGCGAGCACAACACCGCCATCTTCGCTTCTGATTGAGTTTCTTGCACTTCTCGGAATGATACGTGTAACCATTTATCTTTATTATTGGTACACCCTTACGGGAACTGATGATTTCCACTGCAATCATAACAAAATATCAGGGTATGAAACCTGGTGAACGGTCCACTTCTCAATCTTGACGCCTCTGGTGGTCAGAGTCAAGTCGATGTACGAGTCTCCACCATTGGGACCACTATAAGTGGGTATCTGCGTACCATCATTATTGATCACCAGGTCGTGAGTAGCAATCATTTCTCTCTTGCGTCGACTGTCGGTACCCCTTCCGATGTGGTGCCGGGCCAGGGAACCCCACAGGGGTCAATTAACCACATTTACAATAGATGAAACCATTACGCTGGCAGCATATTTTACTGAGACTATTTGCAACATATCTCCATCGTTTATAGTGAAGAGAACCGCGCGACATTTAGTGCTGTGGCGAGCACAACACCGCCATCTTCGCTTCTGATTGAGTTTCTTGCACTTCTCGGAATGATACGTGTAACCATTTAGCTTTATTATTGGTGCACCCTTACGGGAACTGATGATTTCCACTGCAATCATAACAAAATATCAGGGTATGAAACCTGTTGAACGGTCCACTTCTCAATCTTGACGCCTCTGGTGGTCAGAGTCAAGTCGATGTACGAGTCTCCACCATTGGGACCACTATAAGTGGGTATCTGCGTACCATCATTATTGATCACCAGGTCGTGAGTAGCAATCAAGTCTTCCATCATTTCTCTCTTGCGTAGACTGTCGGTACCCCTTCCGATGTGGTGCCGGGCCAGGGAACCCCACAGGGGTCAATTAACCACATTTACAATAGATGAAACCATTACGCTGGCAGCATTGCCTCTATGGAAATGTAAAGAGAAAAAACTAAACGTATCTGTTCGACGTTTTTTAACCACTGTTTCGTCTTCATTTCGACTCATCAGACGCGGAAGTGACCGCATAACAGTTGGTTTGCAAGTGCTTCGCTCTTGTGAGCTTAGCTTGTTTTGATCGGAACGGAATTCAACTCTTGAGGAGCAGCCGTTACGCATGATCTCCGCAGTGTGGACCTTCTTGCAAGGGGGCCCTATTCCACTTGTATCCCTGTCACTGGTGTATCACGACAGGGATACAATATTTTGACAGTGATACACGTGGGCCCCTTTGCGGGGAGGATCACTCTGCTTATCCCATATTTCACGGGGTCGGCTTCCTAATCTAGGGGATTGAACGAGAATACTGGTTTTTACACAGAGCGACTGCCATCTGACCTCCGCAACCCAGAAGGGAAACCAGACCCAATCCTAGATTAGGTCAGAGTTTTCAAGCCGCCAATGCTTAGCACTGGCCTCTGATATGGCTTAACGACTAACATCTACGGTGTTAAACGATACTCACCGGAACCAACGGCTTAACGTGCCTTCCGAAGCACGGAAAAAGCGCCGAATAAACGAACATATGAAATTCGAAAACCGAAAAACTTCTGTTGTGTTAATTAAAAATATAATACATGAACAATTTAGTATCGCGTATTTGGTGAGCTTAGCTCGTTTTGATCGGATTGGAATTCAACGTTTGAGGAGCAGCCGTTAAGCATGATGTCTACAGTGTGGACATCCCCGTAAAGGGGCCCTTTCCCACTTGTATCCCTGTCGAGATAATGCAATGTGTAGAAATTGCATTATCACGACAGGTATTCAATGTCTAGTCGTTGCATTGTTTTGAAAGTGATACACTTGGGATAGAACACTTTGGGGAGAGGACCACTCTGCGGAGATCATGCTTAATAGGTGCTCCTAAATAATTGGATTTCGCTCCGATGCAAACAAGCTAAGTTCACAAGACTGAAGCACAAAAAAAATGAGTGTCACATTGTAATTTAGTAAAATTACAATGCAACTGAGTGCCCTCCACATTTAGAACTATTACAGACGAGCATGTTTGTTTGTCTGTAAGAGATCGTATCCGGGCTTGGGACCGGCACCACAGGTTCTCCCAAGGGAGAAGCTGCTCGGGAGAAGCTGCAGAGGCTGTGTTAAAATGTACGCTAATGTGCTTGTATAATTAACTGTAATTTTTAATTAAAACTTAATATATTGATCAACTGCAACGTTTGGTGATATTCATTAATCTGTTTATTAAAATTACTTCATTCGTCAAATTAAACATAAAACTAAATACAACATATTTGTTATCGACAGTTACAATAGACATTACGCTGGCAGCATTGCCTCCTTGGAAATGTAAAGATAAAAAGTACAGTAAATACAGGCACGACACTCCTGTTGTAAGTGTAATGGTCGTGTGGACTGCCGCGATACAGGCTTGACCTAGTGCGGAGTTCTAAGGAAACATTGTGTTTTTGTAAATCTTTATGGCAAATAAACGTTTTTATTTTATTTTATTTTATAAAAATATAATTTATAAAAATACATTTTTGCCGTGACAAGCGAAAAAGCCACCAGTGTAATGATCTCTTTTCTTGTTTCGGAATAACATAAGAATTAATATACTGTCTACGAATGGTAAAAATCGGTAAATAAATGCCAAAAACATTCCTAACGATAAGCTTGTTCGTTTGTCTGTAAGAGATCCGTATCCGGGTTTGGGACCGGCACCACAGGTTCTCCCAAGGGAGAAGCTGCTTGGGAGAAGCTGCAGAGGCTGTGTTAAAATTTACGCCAATGTGCTTGCATAATTTACTGTAATTTTTAATTAATACTTAATATATTGATCAACTGCAACGTTTGGTGATATTCATTAATCTATTTATTAAAATTACTTACAGTATCCGAGGAATAATAAATAAATCAAATAAAAAGGTCATTCCTTTATTGTATGAGAGATAGCATATAAATTATGTTGAAAATTAATCAAAGGGCTATTTTATTTATGATGGACTTAATTTTATGTTAGGTCAAGCTTACTGCAATAATCTTAAATGAACCTGAAAATAATAAAATAAAAATTAATTATTTTTTACAGTATTTTTAGTGGTAATTAATAATAGATTTCTTTTCCAAACACAATAATTGATATTTTTCTTGAGTCTCACTTTTTTGTTTACCTAACATACTGGTTACCTATTTACCGGGAAATGCTACTTCGTATCACAATTGAGCAATTCTGATAACTATTAACTTAACCACTACTCAGTTAAGAAGTTCTATAATTTACCTAAAAATAAAGAAAAAATATATTTTTTACAAATAATTAATTCATCTAGTGATGGTCCAGTTGGTGCCAACATTAAAGCTCGCCCTGCAGGAGCCATGCCGGGCGCAGCGCCAGAACTTCCCACCCTTCACGTTTAAGTTGAAGGGATACTCGTTGACCACAGCTATCTGTTTCCCAGCAGGATTCATCACCCACTGCACTGTGTTTGTTGGATCTAGGAAATAATAAATACATCTAGTCTTTACATTTTGTACTTAAACTGGATTATGCAGTCTACTGATAGTATTTTGATCACGATCGGTAGCTATGTACAGCCATTCTGATGCTCATCTAAATTATTATATCAAAAAGATTCGTCATTTTTCATTTTTAAATAAATTTCGATACAAAAACGAATTGTTGAGTTTGTGGAAATAAAAATTTAATTTAATTTTTACACATTTATAATAAATTAATTTATAAGTATTTATAGTCAGACTAATTACAAACACTAATTAATTTAAAAATAACTCATCTCCACTCGAGTTTTTGGTTAATGATTGTGATCATATTTTACTGATACTATTTCTAACATATCTCCATCGTTTATAGTGAAGAGAACCGCGCGACATTTAGTGCTGTGGCGAGCACAACACCGCCATCTTCGCTTCTGATTGAGTTTCTTGCTCTTCTCGGAATGATACGTGTAACCATTTAGCTTGATTATTGGTGCACCCTTACGGGAACTGATGATTTCCACTGCAATCATAACAAAATATCAGGGTATGAAACCTGGTGAACGGTCCACTTCTCAATCTTGACGCCTCTGGTGGTCAGAGTCGAGTCGATGTACGACTCTCCACCATTGGGACCACTATAAGTGGGTATCTGCGTACCATCATTATTGATCACCAGGTCGTGAGTAGCAATGAAGTCTTCCATCATTTCTCTCTTGCGTCGACTCTCGGTAACCCTTCCGATGTGGTGCCGGGGCAGGGAACCCCACAGGGGTCAATTAACCACATTTACAATAGACGAAACCATTACGCTGGCAGCATTGCCTCTTTGGAAATGTAAAGATAAAAAGTACAGTAAATACAGGCAAGACACTCCTGTTGTCAGTGTAAATTAAAAATATAATTTATAAAAATACATTTCTGCCATGACAAGCGAAAAAGCCACCAGTGTAATGATCTCCTTTCTTGTTTCGGAATAACATTAGATTTATTATAATGTCTACAAATGGTAGAAATCGGTAAATAAATGCCAAAAATATTCCTTACGATAAGCTTGTTCGTTTGTCTGTAAGAGATCGTATCCGGGCTTGGGACCGGCACCACAGGTTCTCCCAAGGGAGAAGCTGCTTGGGAGAAGCTGCTTGGGAGAAGCTGCAGAGGCTGTGTTAAAATTTACGCCAATGTGCTTGCATAATTTACTCTAATTTTTAATTAATACTTAATATATTGATTAACTGCAACGTTTGGTGATATTCATTAATCTATTTATTAAAATTACTTCATTCGTCAAATTAAACATAAAACTAAATACAACACATTTGTTATCGACAGTTACAATAGATGAAACCATTACGCTGGCAGCATTGCCTCTATGGAAATGTAAAGAGAAAAAACTAAACGTATCTGTTCGACGTTTTTTAACCACTGTTTCGTCTTCATTTCGACTCATCAGACGCGGAAGTGACCGCATTACAGTTGGTTTTCAAGTGCTTCGCTCTTGTGAGCTTAGCTTGTTTTGATCGGAACGGAATTCAACTCTTGAGGAGCAGCCGTTAAGCATGATCTCCGCAGTGTGAACCTTCTTGCAAGGGGGCCTATTCCACTTGTATCGATGTCGAGATAATTCAATGTCTAGAAAATGCATTATCACGACAGGGATACAATGTATAGATGTTACAGCCAAAGTGATTAATCTAGATATTATATATAATATCTGGTCATTATTTATAATGTCTGCTCAATTTAGATAAAGTGATAAATGACACAGAATTAATCACTTTAACCAGCTATTATATATAATATCTTTGAAGACTTGGATAATGTAAAAAAACAAGTGGGTATAGATTAAAGTTTAATTAAGAATTAAAATGACATTGCCGTAGATAATATTACTACGTTAATTAACATTGTTATAAAGTTATTAAACTTTTATAACGTAAAGGTTATGCTCACTAGTCATTAAAAATAGTCAAATTACATAGAGTCAAAATAATACTTATAGCTTAAAAATAAGTCAGTCAAAGAGCCCGCCCTGGAGCGTACCTGGCTCAAAAGTCCCCATCACACCAGTCGCGTTGCCGCGCTGAATGGCAAGTGAGATGTGCTGAACCAGGTAAGGTCCAGAGCGAGGGTCACAACCAGCATCCCGCAGGTCGCCCAAATTCCCCTTTTAGCTTTTTTGCTTCTTCGCACCAGGGTCCTCCCCTCCCGTTTCTACAGCCAAGGGTAAATATAAACCTATATTGCCGCTCCAGTTCCACGTATTTTATACGCTTCTGTCTCGCCGCGTGCTCTTCTGCGGAGCACGCTTGGCGCATTGTGTGCGGGATGTGAGACGCAGCGAACGAACTGACGCAAGTGGCGTCCCATATGAGGCAACGGCCTTTCTCCCACGGGACTAAAGTAAGGCCATCGGGGCGCTTCCCGTCAGTCCGACTCAGCCCTGGAGGCTTCAGAACGCAGGGTACGTTTGCCGACACTAACTGCGAATGATTTCGTTAAGAGCGTGGTGTCTGGGAAACCGTCCCGCACTCCTAGCGCAACTGAGCTCATGGCGTCCGCTCTCATCCACCAAAACTCCGGAAGGGCAGCAATGCGTCACACACTTCTTACAACCTAACCTCAGCGCCACTGCTACCCGTAAAAGGTTATCCTCTAGGTAAGTGCCGAGCTGAGGCGAGGGCAAAGCGTGGAGCCAAGCGCCTGACTCCGTGCAAGTTTCAGCCATAATTCTTGCCATTGTTCACTCCTGTAACTGATGCTGTCAATTCCGACAGAAAAAACTTGGAACTAGGTCATCCCATGCTCTTTGAGACTCAAGTTTATCTGGTACTGGTCTTAGTTGGACCTCAGGACACATTACGGACCATGCTTCCAACGCGTCGCTCAGTCAGTGAAACCGTATTTATTACTTTGACTAACTTCGACCAGCTATTATGAATAATATCCGGATAAAGTGATTAATTTATCACATTGTCTGGTCAATTTGGTTATTATATATAATGACCAGTCATTTTGTATAATAGCTAATTAATCACTATGGCTGTAACATAGACATTGCAATATTTTGACAATGATACACGTGGAAAAAAAAACATTTATATGCTTAATTTTTCGCAAATCTTGGATCTCCATATCGACGATGAAATGTAATGACCTCCTATCTAAAAAGGGACGATTTTAGAGGAAATTATTAGATAGAGATTAGATATTATAATTATCTACATTAACAAAAGGTTGATTTGCCATTGGGAATATTGCTAGATAGTTTCCACGTGTCCGGGAATATTACTTAATGTTTCCTGTTAATATAGTGATGAAAATATATCTGTTGTTAATGTAGATTTACCTTAGTTTTCGACTGATACATACATACATACATAAAATCACGCCTTTATCCCTTACGGGGTAGGCAGAGCGTTAAACGCCTCGTAAAAGGCGCTTTCGCCGCGTCTGACAATAATTGAGGGTAATTTTAGATTGTAATGTGTATTGCCATAGTGACAGGTTGTCAGCCCATCGCCTAAATTACAATACACTGTAACCCTCGAGTCCCTTTTGCTGTCTTCTACAGCATGCCCGGGAGGAAGGGCAGCTGGAACATTCTATGTTTTTCTATCTCTCCCAGTCCAGCATGGAAGTAATTTCGACTGATGCTTAATTTATTTGATTGTTTCGATTGATTTGACGGTATTGAAAACATCGCTGTTTTGGCGGATTTGACAATATGACTTATTTGTCAGTTTTGACTTATTTGCCAGTCGACATGACTTATAACTTAACATAATAAAATTGTAGTTATTTTAAGAAGTCTGAGCCGCACTGCATCGTCAGAAATAGCCCTTATAGCTTATCATGGATTTGTTTCTTCCGTATTAAGATACGGTCTTATTTTGTTCGAAAATTCAGTTGAAGCTGAAAGAACCCTCTCGTCCAAAAGAAGTGTATATGAGCAGTATGCAGAGCTCATTAGTTGGATTCCTGTGTACCAAAAAGATAAAAGGATAAAAGTTTTGCCAGAGCCATGTCTGTATATACAACATATTTGTATCTTTGTCAGGGAACATCTTAACTATATAAGTAAACAAGGTTGTATAACACGAAGAGAGTTTATGACTTAGCAAGAGAGCATTAAACTAATATAATTCGGGAACAATAAATTAAACACCGTATTAGCTTTTCTTTCTTGACAGGAAGTCATTTTTTATTATCAAGTTACCAAACTACATCTACAAATTCGGATACATAATGTTCGTATTGAACAGATTGGGGGGCACCTTGTTAATACATATTTATGCCTACTTCTTTTTAAAAATCTTATTCACTTTTTACACAACTTTTACATATTTTTTTTTATACTTTTCATTACCAATTTTTATTTTTACTTTGGACAACAATTACATTTTATCACGCCCACTTTTACCTTATAGTAACTAATAATACTAAACATTACTCCAAGAAAAATCAACCTTATTTCAGAGTTTTGTAACTAAGTTAACTACTTTATAAAAATAAAATTAGCTTTTTACAGAAATCTGCTTTTTACTTGTATATACCTCTCCTTATACTATCCTTATTGTATCTTATTTTATTATTCATCCTTACTAAGTACATTTGAAATATACCTATAGCCTAACAGAAACTTAAACTGTTAATATGAAATATAAAAATAAGCTTAAACCTTACCTTAAACCTTGTAAACTTAATCATAAATAGGAAATGGGCATACATTCATAATACTTGTTTTTATTATGGACCCTTTTGAAGTTTTAATATTTAATGCACGTACCTTACCATCTTGTCCTGGTAACACACTGACTATTCTGCCCACAGGCCATTTCAACGGTGAAACATTAGTATTTCTCAGAATAACCATCATTCCCTCCTTTAAATTTAACTGGACATTTGACCACTTAGGTCTGTTTTGCAGAGTAGTCAGATACTGTTTGTGCCACTGTTGCCAAAAATGCTGTTGCATTTGAGTACATTTTTTCCAAAAACTTAATTTACCTACATTTGTACCAACTAAGTTTAACTCAGGGTAAGAAGTTAAAGTTGAACCTGTAAGGAAATGTGCTGGTGACAAGTAAGACATGTCATTTTGATCTCTTGACATAGGAGTGAGAGGCCTTGAATTCAATATACCTTCAATTTGAACAAGCACGGTGTACAGTTCCTCATAGGTTAAAACTGTATCTGAAATTACACGCTTTAGGTGGTATTTTATACTTTTTACCCCAGCCTCCCACAGACCACCAAATATAGGCGAGTAAGAAGGTATAAAATGAAATGAGATCCTTTCTTCAATACAAAACTCATTTACCTGATTTTGATGCTCTGTGGAATTCTGAATGTCATACAATTCTTTTAGTATATTATTGGCTCCTTTGAAAGAAGAACCATTATCACAATAAATTTTTGTTGGTTTATTTCTACGCGCAATAAATCGCTTTAAACACCCTAGAAAAGCATTAGTTGTCATATCTGACGACAATTCTATATGAAGAGCCTTTGTAGTGAAACATACAAATATTACAACGTAAGCTTTGGTAATGACAGGGTTTCTTACTCTGGTCTGCTTTACATAGAATGGACCAGCGTAGTCTGTTCCCACTATTTGGAAACAGCGAGACATGTTTATTCTGTCCAACGGGAGCGACCCCATGAGCTGCGTAGCAGCTTTAGCCTTTAATTTAAAACAGATCAAACATTTGTGCAATACTGCCTTAATTTCCCTATTGGCATTAATTAACCAATAATTCTCACTCAAAGTACTGAGTAATAATTTCTGCCCTGCATGTTTTAGTCTAATATGCTCTTTTAAAATAATCAATCGCGTTATGTGTGTTTTTTTCGGTAAAATGATAGGATGTTTCTGAGCAAAAGATAAGTTTGCATTTTGCAATCTGCCTGCAACCCTCATTATTCCAAAAGAATCAAGAAAGGGATTTAAACCTTTTATGCTACTTTTTAACAATTTATCTAATTTTAAGCTCTTTATTTCATCTTGAAAATGTCTTTTTTGCTCTAATTTTATAACTGTGTGCAGAGCAGAATTTAATTCCTCAGGGCTTAAATTATCCTTCCTTTTTGCTTGACAATTTTGTCTTTTAGTATTATGTATGAACCGCTTGATATAGGACATTATTCTTGTAATTTTTCCAATATTAGAATGTTTATCAAGTAATTCATATATTGAATTATCAACTGTACC
Organism: Scrobipalpa costella; assembly: GCA_949820665.1. NCBI lineage: Eukaryota > Metazoa > Arthropoda > Insecta > Lepidoptera > Gelechiidae > Scrobipalpa > Scrobipalpa costella. Next base: position 1,295,492 of record OX463295.1, read on the forward strand.
TACATTGCATACCTTTTGTTCAGTTTTTTGCTCTGGAACATTAATAGTTTCAATTTTATGTTTAGCATCACAATGTACATAATTGACACCATTCAAATATTTTGGTCCATGGAACCACATTTGTCCCACACTGTCCTCAAACGCACTTGGCAGCATCCCTCTAGACAAACAATCAGCAGGGTTTTCATGTGTTTGTACATAAAACCACTGAAAATCATCTGTCAATTTTTGAATTTGTTGTACTCTATTAGCAACATATACATTTAGTTTTTCAGGTTGCCGACTGCGAAGCCATGCGAGGACAATCTGAGAATCAGAATATAAACAAGTTTTTACATTATATTTAATGCACAAAATATCATGTACCTTTTTAGCCAACATTGACAGTAATAATGCACTATTTAACTCAAGTTTAGGTATAGTCAATTGCTTATTTTTAGAATTGATGCGAGATTTTGAACACAATAGATTGACTTTAACAGTTTTATCCATGTCAATAACTCTTAAATACAAACAGCAACCATGAGCCATATTAGAAGCATCAGCGTAACCTACAAGCTCAATATGTGCAGCAGAAGGTGTATTTATATTCCTAGGAACTGAAATGGCTGCCATTTTTACCAAGTTCCTGGCAAAATTAACCCACTGTGTGTTTAAAGGCTCTGGAACATAATCATCCCATTTTAAATTTAAATACCAAACCTTTTGCATCAATATCTTAGCCTGAACTATTACAGGGCCTAAAATACCTAAAGGGTCGTAAAATTTGCTAATAAAGCTAAGCATCTGCCGTTTAGTGTATTTTTCAAAAACTTCAGAATCAGGACAACGCATTGTTAGTGCATCAGAAGACACGTCATACGTTAACCCTAAAGCTTTCAAGCAAACGTTATTTTTATCTAATTCCCTGTTACCATAATATTGCAACTCTAAAGGAATTTCATTTAAAACCTCCGAATAATTAGAATACCATTTGTGCAAAGTAAAACTTGCTTCACTCATAAGTTCAATCAACTCATTTTTTATACTGAATAATTCCGAAATAGTGTTGCTACCACATTGAATATCATCCACATAACTTGACTGTTTTAACACTGCAGCTGCCAATGGATACCTATTTTGAAACATATTTGCTAACTCTATTAATGACCGAGTAGCCATAAACGCTGAACTTTTTAAACCAAATGTAAGTGTTTTGAGCTGTATACATTGAACTGGATCATGAACTGAATCACGCCATAAAATGTTTTGTAAACAACAATATTTGTCCTCAATAAAAATCTGCCTGTACATTGCCTTAATGTCACACAATAAAATATATTTATATGTTCTGAGTAATATCAAAACATCAAACAACTCGCTTTGAACCACATCACCATTTAGTAAAACATCATTTAAAGCCAGTCCGTTTTTAGACCGCATAGCAGCATCGAATACTGGACGCACTGGAGTTGACTTACTATTTAGGTTTATCACCGGGTGATGTGAAATAAAACAGACATTTCCCTTATTCAAATCATAATTGTCAATGTTAACATACTTAGCATGCCCTTGATCTAAATAATCTTGTATGGTTAGTTTATATTTTTGACTTAAATACTCATCTTTTGATAACCGTTTTTCCAAACTATATAACCTTTGCAAAGCACAGGAAAAAGTGTCACCCAATTGTACATCTTCCAAATGCATCTTTAGTGGCAATGCAACTGAAAATCTTTTATTTATCAATTTTACTGAAGCTTGAAAACATTCCTCAGCAAGCTGATGTTCAGTGGAGCCTTCTTTGAATATATTTGGTACTTTTTCATATTCCCAAAACTTTGCCATATTATTATTTAAATCATAGGAGCAAGCTTCATTTTCGGGATCAGCATTTTTATTTTTACACATGCGGGTATCTTGCTGTAACTCAGTAGTTACTTTTTTACGTCCTGATAAATTGGACTTAATATTTGATAGTGCACATACTTTATCATTTTGTTCATTAAGTTTTGAACACAAAACAGGATTATTTTTTAATAATTCAAATGTTTGTGACTCTTGTTTATGCTTATTAAATGAAATTGGAGTACTACCTTTTATATTTATACATAAATTGGTCGCACGAACTTTGCCGATAGCAGATACTGGCAATTGCCCAGCAACAATATAACCAAAAGAAGTTTCAACCAAATACGGACCAGTCGGTGTACAGGAAAGCTTTTCACGCTGCAATACCTGAAAGAATATATTACCACCTAATAGTAATGATATTTTGCCCGACTGATTAAAATTTTTGTCAGCCAACCTTATATAGGAAGGAATATTAAACTTGGAAATATCAAATGTTTGTTGCGGTAAGTCACAAGTTATAACTTTAACAATAGCACATGAAACTTTTGTACTGAAATTGTTCATTGTTGATTTTACTCCAAACTCAGCTACCTTCGGAACCTCATGCTTTCCCTCCATAACTCCAAAAATGTTTTGGGATTTAGATTTAATTTTACAGTAAACTTTTTCAACCAAGCTCTCAGTTATAAATGAAACCTGGGACGTACTATCCAACAAAGCTCGGACAGGAAAATAATCACCATTTTTATTTTTCAGGTGGACAATTGCAGTAGGAAGCAACGTCTCCGCATTATTATCATCCTTATTTATCATAGAAATAGCACTTTCATTAATAAATGTATTATCAATCACCGTGGCAGCAACAGAAATTCCATCTCCGTTTTGAGATGGAATATGTAGGAGAGTATTATGCCTTTTATGACATACAGCACACTTTAAGCGCAGCATGCACCTACCTTTATGCTCATTTAAACACAGCGTGCATAAATTATTATTATTTACAAAACTAGCCTTATTCTGTTCTGAACTCAGCTTAAATTTAGGACATTCAAAAAGCCTATGACGCTGTTGGCAATACTTACATGTTGGTTCAGGCTTTGTAGTCGCTACGTTGCTAACAACTTTAGATTTCACAGATGAAGATGCTGGTGTTACCTTCTCCTCCTCTGTGCTCTCCATTGCTAACGCGCGCTTCTCTAAAAAATCCATAAATTGGCATAAGGTAGGGACCTCTTTTGTGTCTTTTTCCAGATAGAAACCCCGGTAAGTGTAAGAGTCAACCTTTTTTGCAAGAATATTTATGAGTAGCATGTCCCAGTGCTCAACTGGTTGTTTTAAACTTTTTAAAGCTGCAAGATGGAGATTGACGTTACTTATGAGTGTTCGCAAGCTTTTTGCAGTGCATTTGGTGAAAGATTGTAGTTCAAGTAAACTATTAATGTGATAATTTACAATTTTTGGCACATTATCATACCTATTTTCTAACAACTGTAATGCCTCAATATAATTCTCATCATTTAGAGTCATATTCTTTATTAAGTCAAGCGCTTCACCCCTTAAAAATGAACGGAGGTAATAAAACTTCTCACATGAACTCAAATTGGTATCTTTGTGAACTATCGATTTAAACATGTTTATGAAAGGATAGTAATCAATAATCTTTTCCCCACTAAATACTTGTAATTGTACATTAGGCAATCCCCTAAACTCACCTTTGCCAGACCTATTATTAGTCCCGCTTGCCACTAAAGTTTTAGTGGATTTATCCAGAATACCTATTGACATGTAATATTTATCCTCATATTCCGCATAATTCTCATTATCGTCTTCTTTTATTACCAAAATCGCTTTATTGAGCCTTTCATATTCTTTGAAAGCTTCTGCTAAACGCGACCTTTTCTCTGCTAACGATTCATATGACGCTGTCTTCAGTGCCTCAGTGTCACTGCAGAACAAAGAAATCCGCGTGATCGAGCTCTTTATGTATCCACGATCAGCTATGAGAACCTTTAATTCAGCCATGATAACGTCCTATAACAAACACCAAGAGATAAGATGATGAAATAGCTTTTATACAGAAATAACTACTGTTTGTACGGAAAAATACACTACCTCAATTGCTTTTATACTTTCATGTATTATTACCCTGTTTTTATTGAATTTCTATAGGGTTTTTATTGTAAAACCTTTGATATTGGAACAAATTACAAGCACCGAACAAAGATTATAAAATGGCCTCAGGCCTAACAACGTAGTGTTACACCTTACTAAAAAAATTGCATACACTTGAAATCGTATACAACTTACTAAATTGTATGCAATATCTCATCCGTAAGAAATTAATTTTAACCTCAGCGCAATGCAATGAACCGTCCGTCTAATTGTCCGATCTGACACCTGTGCCGAGAATGTTCGGATACACGCACCACACCACCGATACAAGCGTTCCAGTAGCCACCCAACTTCCTAGTTCGTCAGGTTCCAGTAGCAACGACCGCGACCGGAAACACCAAATAGCGCCGTCCTTTTCTCACCCAAGTGCCTGAAGAGTGCCACCGATGTATTTGACGACTGATCTTCGTAGACAAATGACGTCACACAGGTTAACCAACTTGCAAAAAAATTTCCAAGATGGATTCTTTGGCCATAATCAAGACCTTGACTGGGAATTCACTCACCCACTCTTCAGCAAATTAATGCTTCTTTTTCTTTCAAAATATAGCGCCCACAAGCAGATAAATCCCCGCAGTTAAACTATGGCGGGAGATCCGCAGCTGAATCACGCCGATTCGCCGTATAAAATCCCACACCGTGAGCGCCTGCCGCGTATTAACTTACGACACCGCCGCAGGAGTTCTGCTGTTTCGCTCAGAAATAAGCTGGAGACACAATGTTTTATCCAACGTTGGATCCGTTTTCGAAGGACCAAATCTTCTGTATAACACGAAGAGAGTTTATGACTTAGCAAGAGAGCATTAAACTAATATAATTCGGGAACAATAAATTAAACACCGTATTAGCTTTTCTTTCTTGACAGGAAGTCATTTTTTATTATCAAGTTACCAAACTACATCTACAAATTCGGATACATAATGTTCGTATTGAACAAGGTTATATCAACCATATTCTACGGTTTAATTAATTACACAGAATTAATTTTGTATGGCTATCCGAGTTTACAACCATGTACCTAGATACAATTACACATTAAAGATTTGCAGTTTCTTTACATGTTTTGAGAATAATATTACTGGATGTCTTTAGTCAAAATGTTTTCATTCAGTGAATAATTTCTTTAGTGACAAACACTTTACTAAATATTTGCATATCGTTATCGATGGAATAAGTGAAACTTAAATCAAACTTTGTAATAGGTTATTTAATTTAAAGGATAGGTTTCCTTGGACTTTATTCTAGCAAATAAATAAATTTCATTTTATTTTAGCAAAATCAGTCGTGACAGCCATACTAGAATCTGCAAAACCTCTCAAGTCTGCCAAGTCCGTCAAGTCTGTCAAATCTGTCTAGTCTGTCAACTGTTCCTTATAGTGCTGTTTTTTTTTTATTTTACACATACTGGGTGGCGCAAAAGTAAAGACCCTATTTGGTTCAGCTATAACATTTTTTCTAAATTAGAAAACTAGATTTAGGTTTTTTTAAATGTATATTTGTGCCATTAAATTTCGTACCATTAGGATTTAAAGATGATGTCTTTTAAATGGTGACCTCCAGAGTTGATACACATTTGAGCCCTATTTATGACATTTTGCATAACTTGCCGTAACACTTCCTGCGATATGTTCGTTATTTCTTGACGAATGTTTTCTTTTAGAGCTGCGAGAGTCTGTGGCTTGTTCACATACACCCGAGATTTCAAAAAACCCCAAAGAAAGAAGTCTGGACTGGTCAGATCGGGTGATCTTGCAGGCCAAGGTAAATCGCCAAAACGAGAGATAACTCGGCCTGGAAAAGCGTCCCTCACTAAGTCCATAGTGTCGCGCGCTGTGTGTGCCGTAGCGCCGTCTTGTTGAAACCAGATGTGCTCCAGCCCCAATTCGTCCAAACTGGGTATCAAAAACTCACGTAACATGGTTCTGTAGCGTTCTCCAGTGACAGTTATCGCATTGCCTCCAGCGTCTTCGAAAAAATAGGGTCCGATCACTCTGTCAACACAGATGCCACACCATACAGTAACTTTTAGTGGGTGTAGCGGTGTTTCTTGAATAATGCGCGGATTATCAGTGCCCCAGAACCGAGTATTCTGCTTATTGACATGCCCTGAGAGATGGAAATGCGCTTCGTCACTCATAACCAATTTTGAAGGAAAATTATCCTCTTCAAGGTTGAGGTTTATGACGCGCTGGCAGTAATCTAGACGAGCTCGGTGGTCAGCAGGCAGCAGCTGATGAGTCATTTGAGTTTTATACGGGAACATCTTTAAGTCTTTCACCAAAATACGCTGCAGGGTCCGTCTGGAAATGCCCAATTGCGTGGCACGTCGCCTCGTTGATGTTTCTGGACACTCTTCCACATCTTCGCGCACAGCATCGATATTTTCAGCTGAACGGCCTGTTCTTGGTCTCCCAGACTTAGGTCTATCCAATGTTGAGCCAGTTGCTTCAAGGCGTGTGGCAAAGCGTCGAATTGTGCGACCAATCGGTGCCGGACGGTGGGGAAATCGTCGACGAAATTCACGTTGTGTTCTTATCACTGATGAATTATTCCGTAAGAACATTGACACAATTATTCCACGTTCTTGGAGAGTAAAACGGTCCATGTTTATTTTCAGTGTATTTTACATTTGTTCACTACACAATTTTCAACAACAGAATGACAGAAAATGTCATATAAAAAAAATAAAAATATTTTCTTTAGTGCCAGTACTTTTGCGCCACCCAGTACAACTTGAGTGTCGTGGCTGTATTTATTTCGTATGGTAAGCTTAGCTTGTTTTGATACATACATACATATAATCACGCCTTTATCCCTTATGGGGTAGGCAGAGCGTAAACGACCTAAACAAAGGTCGTTCCGCCACGTCTGACAAAGTTTTGAGGGTTATTTTAAGATAGATTTGTAGGTAGTGACAGGTTGCCAGCCCATCGCCTAAATTGCAATATACTGAAACCCCCTTGTTTTGATCGGATCGGAATTAATTTCTTGTAGAGCAGCCGTTAAGCATAATCTCCGCAGTGTGGACCTCCCAGCAAGAGGGCCCTTTCCCACTTGTATCCCTGTCGAGATAATGCAATGTCTAGAAATTGCATTATCACGACAGGTATTCAATGTCTAAACATTACAATATTTCGACAGTGATACAGTTTTGCGCCAATGCCGTTGTTGCGCCTGAGTGCCCTCGACATTTAGAACGATTACAGACGAGCATGTTCGTTTGTCTGTAAGAGCTCGTATCCGGACTTTGCACCGGCACCACAGGTTCTTTCAAGGGAGAGGCCCTTGGGAGAACCTGCAGAGGCTATGTTAAAATTTAAGCCTATGTGCTTTTATAATTTAGTGTGCTTTTACATATTCGCTTAATATAGTTAATTATTGGTTAACTTCGATTGATTGACTGCAACTTCTGGTGATTTTTAATTGAGAGACCCGGCCAGAACCCAAAATGAGCGTCATCCAGTTTTAACTGATTCAGCAGCTCAAGTTGCAGCATCTTTTCTAAGATTTTCCCCTTTACTGTCCCCAAATAAATAGGTCTATAATTTGTGGGAGCACTGATATTTCCAGTACTATTCTTCACAATAGGTACGACAATAGTCTTTATTTGGGCCGCGGGCAGGTAGGAGTCCTCAATACACATATTACGCCAATACACTGTACAGTTAAATCCTCAGCCGCGAGTATGTGTTCATGGCTAAGGCCGTCATGTCCAAGCGATTTTCCCCGTTTCATTTGTCGCACCATTTTTACGATATCATTAGATTTAAATTGTATCTGAGGACTTAAAGCGTTCACCACTGGACATTTGCCTAGTCTCGAAAACATCACTCGCAGCTGTTGTCAGTTCAAGTTCCACTTTAAAATGGCGAGCGAACACTTCTGAGATCCAATCATGGTGTTGCATGTTACCTACACTAACCGGAAGACTTTGTTTATGATAAAATTTCTTCGTTTCCTTCCAAAAACCAACAAAGTTTTTGCTTATGGATACTAATATATCTAGTTTGATCATATCCTCATTTGCCTGGTAAAAATACGGCGGCTATTCCACATTTTATAATATGCCATATTTTATAATACCCAGCACTCATAAATTAGCCTGTAGCAGTGGTGGCTGTCTAGGACGTGGAATTTCCACCCGAATACTCTTTTAATGGATTTTATTTTTCTTATTGTGACCGATACGCAACGTATTTTGACAGGATAGGTATCACAAGCAACAGATTGATTAAACTATCACTATTTTCTAAACGTTCTGTATGTAAAGAACAGTTTTCATAATTATTACAGATAAACCAATATGTTTATTCATGAGATCAAATTTGGATTTACATAACCTGCCACGTTTGCGAACCTGTCGTCGATGCCATGGATAAAGTCTATATCGTGCGAGAGTAACCCCGTCTCCTGCAGCGATTATGTCAGCGGTGTCACATAGGGAATGAACATATTGGACGGAGCGTTTAACCGATTTACAGTTTGTAACGAACCCCCCTTTATTTTAACTTCTTGATAATATTAAGGCAGAATTAGCTTTGATTAAAATAATAAACTAAAGTTTTGGCCTTTGGTGATACGTCTACATCTACGAAGTGAAATAGTAACCCCGGTCCTTAAAAAAGTAAGATAATATTCAATCCATTGAACGTCAGATTAAAACATTTTGGCAATAAACCTTCCTATTTCTACTAAGTAGAGGTTGATTACGTTCCTTTCTCTCTCAAACTATTTAACTAATTTATCTGGAATAAATCTAAACTTGAAACAGAACGTTAATTTTCAAGCCTTCAGATTCACATAAAACATTAAACATATTCAGCTAGTTTTCTACCCTGTTAATCATAAATTCCTCCGATTATTATAGCAGTAAAATCGTCAAAATTATGAATTGATTTACATAAGGCTAAGTTATTTCTGGCGCGACAATCAAAAATTACTTCGTAACCCGTAAGGATTAATATCCTATCTTACAAGCATAAACTCAAAACTGTCATAAACAATTAAACAAATTTAAGAAGTATCTTTTTCAACTCGAATTGGCGGTGTAGTTTTACAATGAAAAATACAAAATCTGCGACAAGGTTCTTCCAACAAGTTCTCAACTCCAGGAATCCCTTCCCAAGTTAACAGGTAAAAAAACTTACTGCAATACTTTCCAAGTATCACAATCTCAGATCATAACATGAACTTTCCCTTGCAACTCTTTTGCTAAGCTTGTTAGATTATGTATACTAACCACCATAATTTAAATTTCTTAACTAACCTATCATTACCAATTCCAGGATAAACCCTGAAATAACTAGAAAATTAGCAGAAGATTCTGTCAACATAAGTTTCTCAACAAAACTATTGTTACCAAATCAAGAATCGCGGTTACAACTAGCATTCCTAGGTAAGTTTTGTTTGGCTAGTAATAGAAACAATAGTTTCCTGTCAAAATTACTATCACTAAACGTTCTAAATCCCTTAATCACTCCATAACATTCAAACACTGAAAATAACCAAATCAAATAACTTTTCTTACAGTCCCAGTCATTGCAGAGAAAGATCTTTCAGTAGTGAAACCTACAACTAATGCAGTCACCGCAATAACTCTCTGACCGGTCTGCGCTAAAGGAAAAGCTTCTACGTCTGATCTCAAGTTCTCGTCAGGATTCCAACGGTAAAACATAATTTAATTTAGTTCATAGTTACTAAGTTAGTTTGATTGTTTATATCACAAATTCCTTTTCTAAACTACCACCCTAAGCTCATTCTACTAGAATTTAAAGTATGTACCTTACCTAAAACTAAGTGTTTTAATTTCAGCTGTACCTGCATATGAATACAGAAAGAGGATATGAAATTTCAAATCAATTAATTGAAATTATGTGTTTTTTGAACCTACACGTGTGACGTCAACTTCTGCTACTTGTATTGATAATGTTTTCTGTTATTGTGTCAAAATTGTCTTAATTCAAAGTGCTGTTTACTACTCGCTCCCTTTGTAGTTGCGTGGTCAGTGTGTCTCTCTTGCCTTTCTATTGTGCGGTTACGACACATTAAATAAGCCCTCGATACTTTTTCTCTTGTCCCTCATATTTTCTTTTGTTTTTTCGGGGAATGTCTCCAAAGGTCCTAGAACTGAAGCTGTGCGGTTGATACCATTTATAGAGCCCTTTTTTTTTACTTTTTTTTTATGAGCTTTTGGTGTCCCACTGCAGGGTTAAGTCCTCTCTCCCTTCCTTTCACTTATCATTTAATTCTTTTGTGCGGTTGATGACACATTAAAAAGCCCTCATTATTTCTTACTCTCTACCTGGGAGCTCTCTGTAACATTTTCTTTGTTACTTTCTTATGGTTTTAAGCAGAAGCGGTCGACTACTCCAAAAACAAACCTTAAAACCTTAGGTCAAACATACCTGAGCAGTCTACTCTAGAGTAGGTGCCATTAAATGTGAGCCCTTCCCCAATCAGTAAAAGATAAAGTATCAGAGAATAAATGATGGAAGTATGTCAGGCTTCTAAGTGTGTAGAGTAACCTATTCCGAACCATATTTTTCTTGTCTCAGGAAAAAAAAACAGTGTTGTTGGGGAAATGTAGCATTCTGCTATTATAAATAGTATTGATTTTTCATATTTGAAAATAAATATTTGCTTACGTCTAATGATCTGATAGACCCTGTCAGACTTTATCCATACTTTACTCCATAGAGATTATCATCTAAGGTTTCGCTCTATTTATAAATTTGCTTCCCTATTACTTCTTACAAATTATACGACGTTACGAAATCATTTCATTTCACTTTAGTTATAAATAATATAAAAAAGGTGTCTCCTATAGTAGGCAGTACTATTATTAAAAATAATTTAAACTAAAATGCTCGACAAAGGATAATCCCTCTATTAATGATGTAAATAAATCGATTATATCGAACAAACAATTAACAAAACATTTGACTAGTAGAAAAACAACTTATTTCAAATTATTACATCAAAATATTCAGGGATTTTCCAGCAAATTGTTACAGGTAGAATTATTTTTAGAAAAATATAAATATGACATTGTATGTTTAACAAAACATTGGCATTTATATTGTCAAATATTAATTCATTATGAAAATAACAGTGTTGCTAGTTCTTTCAACAGACAATCCCTAGTTCGCGGTGGATTTCTCATAATAATGAGAAATAATATTAAATTCAGAGATAGAAACGACATTGTACGATTGTCGGTTGAAAGATGTATTGAATTATTTTGTGTTAAGCTTCAAACTTATGTTATAGTATGCGTTAATAGACCGCCTTTAGACACAAACTTTCCAAAATTTGAAGATATAATGGAAGATATACTTAAATTGGTAACTAAAACAAATAAAAGAATTATTATCACTGGAGATTTTAATGTAAATATTTTAGAAACCACGAGGGTACCACATTAAAACATAGATTTTTAAATCATTTCAAATAATTTAATTTAAAATATGTGTTTTTTGAACCTATACGTGTTACCACATTTAAAACATACCTAGATTTTTAAATCTTTTCAAATCATTTAATTTCAATTATGTGTTTTTTGAACCTACACGTGTGACGTCAACTTCTGCTACTTGTATTGATAATGTTTTCTGTTATTGTGTCAAAATTGTCTTAATTCAAAGTGCTGTTTACTACTCGCTCCCTTTATAGTTACGTGGTCAGTGTGTCTCTCTTGCCTTTCTATTGTGCGGTTACGACACATTAAATAAGCCCTCGATACTTTTTCTCTTGTCCCACATATTTTCTTTTGTTTGTTCGGGGAATGTCTCCAAAGGTCCTAGAACTGAAGCTGTGCGGTTGATAACATTTATATAGCCCTTTTTTTACTTTTTTTTATGAGCCTTTGGTGTCCCACTGCAGGGTAAAGGCCTCTCTCCCTTCCTTTCACTTATCATTTAATTCTTTTGTGCGGTTGATGACACATTAAAATGCCCTCATTATTTCTTACTCTCTACCTAGGAGCTCTCTGTAACATTTTCTTTGTTACTTTCTCATGGTTTTAAGCAGGAGCGGTCGACTACTTCAAAAACAAACCCTAAAACCTTAGGTCAAGCATACCTGAGCAGTCTACTCTGGAGTAGGTGCCATTAAATGTGAGCCCTTCCCCAATCAGTAAAAGATAAAGTATGAGAGAATAAATGATGGAAGTATGTCAGGCTTCTAAGTGTGTAGAGTAAGCTGTTCCGAACCATATTTTTTTTTGTGTCAGGAAAAAAAAAAACAGTGTTGTTGGGGAAATGTAGCATTCTGCTATTATAAATAGTATTGATTTTTCATATTTGTAAATAAGTATTTGCTTACGTCTAATGATCTGATAGACCCTGTCAGACTTTATCCATACTTTACTCCATAGAGATTATAATCTAAGGTTTCGCTCTATTTATAAATATGCTTCCCTATTACTTCTTACAAATTAGTTATAAATAATATAACACAGGTGTCTCATATAGTAGGCAGTGCTATTATTAAAAATAATTTAAACTAAAATGCTCGACAAAGGATAATCTCTCTATTAATGATGTAATAAATCGATTATATCGAACAAACAATTAACAAAACATTTGACTAGTAGAAAAACAACTTATTTCAAATTATTACATCAAAATATTCAGGGATTTTCCAGCAAATTGTTACAGGTTGAATTATTTTTAGAAAAATATAAATATGGCATTGTATGTTTAACAGAACAGTGGCATTTATATTGTCAAATATTAATTAATTTTGAAAATTACAGTGTTTCTAGTTCTTTCAACCGACAATCCCTAACTCGCGGTGTATCTCTCATAATAATGAGAAATAATATTAAATTCAGAGATAGAAAAGACGTTGTAGGATTGTCGGTGGAAAGATGTATTGATTTATTTTGTGTTGAGCTTCAAACTTATGTTATAGTATGCATATATAGACCGCCTTTAGACACAAACTTTCCTAAATTTAAAGAAGTAATTTAAGATGTACTTAAATTGGTAACTAAAACAAATAAAAGAATCATTATCACTGGAGATTTTAATGTAGATATTTTAGAAACCACGAGGGTACCACATTTAAAACATAGATTTTTAAATCTTTTCAAATCATTTAATTTAAATTATGTGTTTTTTGAACCTACACGTGTGACGTCAACTTCTGCTACTTGTATTGATAATGTTTTCTGTTATTGTGTCAAAATTGTCTTAATTCAAAGTGCTGTTTACTACTCGCTCCCTTTATAGTTACGTGGTCAGTGTGTCTCTCTTGCCTTTCTATTGTGCGGTTACGACACATTAAATAAGCCCTCGATACTTTTTCTCTTGTCCCACATATTTTCTTTTGTTTGTTCGGGGAATGTCTCCAAAGGTCCTAGAACTGAAGCTGTGCGGTTGATAACATTTATAGAGCCCTTTTTTTACTTTTTTTTATGAGCCTTTGGTGTCCCACTGCAGGGTAAAGGCCTCTCTCCCTTCCTTTCACTTATCATTTAATTCTTTTGTGCGGTTGATGACACATTAAAATGCCCTCATTATTTCTTACTCTCTACCTGGGAGCTCTCTGTAACATTTTCTTTGTTACTTTCTCATGGTTTTAAGCAGGAGCGGTCGACTACTCCAAAAACAAACCCTAAAACCTTAGGTCAGACATACCTGAGCAGTCTACTCTGGAGTAGGTGCCATTAAATGTGAGCCCTTCCCCAATCAGTAAAAGATAAAGTATGAGAGAATAAATGATGGAAGTATGTCAGGCTTCTAAGTGTGTAGAGTAAGCTGTTCCGAACCATATTTTTTTTTGTGTCAGGAAAAAAAAAACAGTGTTGTTGGGGAAATGTAGCATTCTGCTATTATAAATAGTATTGATTTTTCATATTTGTAAATAAGTATTTGCTTACGTCTAATGATCTGATAGACCCTGTCAGACTTTATCCATACTTTACTCCATAGAGATTATAATCTAAGGTTTCGCTCTATTTATAAATATGCTTCCCTATTACTTCTTACAAATTATACGACGTTAAGAAATCATTTCATTTCATTTTAGTTATAAATAATATAACACAGGTGTCTCCTATAGTAGGCAGTACTATTATTAAAAATAATTTAAACTATTATGCTCGACAAGGGGTAATCCCTCTATTAATGATGTAAATTAATCGATTATATCGAACAAACAATTAACAAAACATTTGACTAGTAGAAAAACAACTTATTTCAAATTATTACATCAAAATATTCAGGAATTTTCCAGCAAATTGTTGCAGGTTGAATTATTTAAAAAAAATATAAATATGGTATTGTATGTTTAACAGAACAGTGGCATTTATATTATCAAATATTAATTAATTATGAAAATTACAGTGTTGCTAATTCTTTCAACCGACAATCCCTAACTCGCGGTGTATCTCTCATAATAATGAGAAATAATATTAAATTCAGAGATAGAAAAGACATTGTAGGATTGTCGGTGGAAATATGTATTCAATTGTTTTGTGTTGAGCTTCAAACTTATGTTATAGTAAGCGTATATAGACCGCCTTTAGACACAAACTTTCCTAAATTTGAAGAAGTAATGGAAGATGTACTTAAATTGGTAACTAAAACAAATAAAAGAATAAACAACTTTATTTATGGAGCCATACGGACGGGGTGATGAGCTCTATGGCGGGAGCTATTGAGAGTGCGAGATGATGTTTGACTCTGATTTATTAGTTAAAATGCATGATGTTTTATATTAAATTTATGTAATACACACAGTGACAAAAATATCTTAGTATTCTATGCGTGTGAGTTGCAAGCTCAGCATGTCACGCAGTATTGGTAATAATTATGTAGTAAGCAGATTCATAACCTGCGCGACACGCTGACGTAGATAACTTATACGCCGGCGGCGGGCGCATGCTGACTAAGATGTTTGGGTTAGCCTAAACATACTGGCATTTTTAAAAGAGAAGAGAACAGGATAACGAGGGCAAGTTGTTTCTAAAATATCTTGCTTGTTGTTGCGACTTCTGTGTGTCCTCGTCTCTTGTGTTGTCGTTGTAGTTATTGTTGCCGGTGCCAGGTGATCCTTACGTTGCTGTAGGTCGACAGGGTTGTAAAGCCGTAGACCCGTTGTTGTATCCTGGCATCTCCAGATAGATGTCTCCTTTCCCAAATGTCTGCTCATCTTGGATGTGTTGTAGTAGTGTTTCTTGCAGTATCTTATCCTATGTTTACGGGAACAGGACGCTGCTTGTCGTCCAGCCCGCAGAATTGTTTCTTGCATTATCTTATCCTATGTTTACGGGAGCAGGTCGCTGCTTGTCGTCCAGCCCGCAGAATTGTTTCTTGCATTATCTTATCCTATGTTTACGGGAACAGGACGCTGCTTGTCGTCCAGCCCGCAGAATTGTTTCTTGCATTATCTTATCCTATGTTTACGGGAACAGGACGCTGCTTGTCGTCCAGCCCGCAGAATTGTTTCTTGCATTATCTTATCCTATGTTTACGGGAACAGGACGCTGCTTGTCGTCCAGCCCGCAGAATTGTTTCTTGCATTGTTCTTATCCTATGTTTACGGGAACAGGACGCTGCTTGTCGTCCAGCCCGCAGAATTGTTTCTTGCATTATCTTATCCTATGTTTACGGGAACAGGACGCTGCTTGTCGTCCAGCCCGCAGAATTGTTTCTTGCATTGTTCTTATCCTATGTTTACGGGAACAGGACGCTGCTTGTCGTCCAGCCCGCAGAATTGTTTCTTGCATTGTTCTTATCCTATGTTTACGGGAACAGGACGCTGCTTGTCGTCCAGCCCGCAGAATTGTTTCTTGCATTGTTCTTATCCTATGTTTACGGGAACAGGACGCTGCTTGTCGTCCAGCCCGCAGAATTGTTTCTTGCATTATCTTATCCTATGTTTACGGGAACAGGACGCTGCTTGTCGTCCAGCCCGCAGAATTGTTTCTTGCATTGTTCTTATCCTATGTTTACGGGAACAGGACGCTGCTTGTCGTCCAGCCCGCAGAATTGTTTCTTGCATTGTTCTTATCCTATGTTTATGGGAACAGGACGCTGCTTGTCGTCCAGCCCGCAGAATTGTTTTTTGCATTGTTCTTATCCTATGTTTACGGGAACAGGACGCTGCTTGTCGTCCAGCCCGCAGAATTGTTTCTTGCATTGTTCTTATCCTATGTTTACGGGAACAGGACGCTGCTTGTCGTCCAGCCCGCAGAATTGTTTCTTGCATTGTTCTTATCCTATGTTTACGGGAACAGGACGCTTGTAGTCCAGCTCCAACATTGTCAATGTGCATTCGGGAACGGGATGCTTGTAGTCCAGCTCCAACATTGTCAATGTGCATTCGGGAACGGGATGCTTGTAGTCCAGCTCCAACATTGTCAATGTGCATTCGGGAATGGGATGCTTGTAGTCCAGCTCCAAGTTATGTCAATGTGCATTCGGGAACGGGATGCTTGTAGTCCAGCTCCAAGTTATGTCAATGCGCATGCGGGAACGGGATGCTTGTAGTCCAGCTCCAACATTGTCAATGTGCATTCGGGAACGGGATGCTTGTAGTCCAGCTCCAACATTGTCAATGTGCATTCGGGAACGGGATGCTTGTAGTCCAGCTCCAATTTATGTCAATGTGCATGCGGGAACGGGATGCTTGTAGTCCAGCTCCAACATTGTCAATGTGCATTCGGGAACGGGATGCTTGTAGTCCAGCTCCAACATTGTCAATGTGCATTCGGGAATGGGATGCTTGTAGTCCAGCTCCAAGTTATGTCAATGTGCATTCGGGAACGGGATGCTTGTAGTCCAGCTCCAAGTTATGTCAATGTGCATTCGGGAACGGGTTGCTTGTAGTCCAGCTCTAAGTTATGTCAATGTGCATTCGGGAACGGGATGCTTGTAGTCTAGTTCCCCTGTTGTACTCCGTCCGCGCAGGTTCCAATGTTTGATGATAGCTTGTGGTAGTCGCGCTGGTGTGATGTTGTCTGCGGTTGTTCAAGGTACCGGTGAGTCCCGCTTGTGGGAGGCCGGCACTTGATCCGCATCCGTCGAAGGACCAAAAAAAATGAACAGCGTATTGCCGTAGCAAGCACAACTGCATTTATGGAACCATACGGACGGGGTGACGAGCTCCATGGCAGGAGCTATTGAGAGTGCAGGATGATGTTTGACTCTGGTGTGTTCTCGTCTCTTGTGTTGTTGTTGTATTAATTGTTGCCGGTGCCAGGGTGATCCTTACGTTGCTGTAGGTCGACAGGGTTGTAAATCCGTAGACCCGTTGTTGTATCCTGGCATCTCCAGATGGATGTCTCCTTTCGCAGATGTAGTCTAGTCTTGGATGGGTTATAGTAGTGTATATAATATGGGGCGTAAATCCTTATATCTGTCCTTTAGTCGGCGGCTGGCCCTCATAGCGCAGCCTTTATGTTATGTTTTCAGCGGTCGTAACCCGCAGAATTGTTTCTTGCATTGTTCTTATCCTATGTTTACGGGAACAGGACGCTGCTTGTCGTCCAGCCCGCAGAATTGTTTCTGCATTGTTCTTATCCTATGTTTGCGGGAACAGGACGCTGCTTGTCGTCCAGCCCGCAATTGTTTCTTGCATTATCTTATCCTATGTTTACGGGAACAGGACGCTGCTTGTCGTCCAGCCCGCAATTGTTTCTTGCATTCGGGAACGGGATCCTTGTAGTCCAGTTCCAAGTTATGTCAATGTGCATTCGGGAACGGGATGCTTGTAGTCCAGCTCCAAGTTATGTCAATGTGCATTCGGGAACGGGATGCTTGTAGTGTAGTTCCCCTGTTGTACTCCGTCCGTGCAGGTTCCAATGTTTGATGATAGCTTGTGGTAGGTGCGCTGGTGTGATGTTGTCTGCGGTTGTTCAAGGTACCAGTGAATCCCGCTTGTGGGAGGGCGGCACTTGATCCACATCCGGCTCGAAGGACCAAAAAAAATGAACAGCGTACTGCCATAGCAAACACAACTTTATTTATGGAGCCATACGGACGGGGTGATGAGCTCTATGGCGGGAGCTATTGAGAGTGCGAGATGATGTTTGACTCTGATTTATTAGTTAAAATGCATGATGTTTTATATTAAAGTTATGTAATACACACAGTGACAAAAATATCTTAGTATTCTATGCGTGTGAGTTGCAAGCTCAGCATGTCACGCAGTATTGGTAATAATTATGTAGTAAGCAGATTCATAACCTGCGCGACACGCTGACATAGATAACTTATACGCCGACGGCGGGCGCATGCTGACTAAGATGTTTGGGTTAGCCTAAACAATTATCACTGGAGATTTTAATGTAGATATTTTAGAAACCACTAGGGTACCACATTTAAAACATAGATTTTCAAATCATTAATTTTAATTATGTGTTTTTTGAATCTACACGTGTGACGTCAACTTCTGCTACTTGTATTGATTATGTTTATTGTTATTGTGTCAAAATTGTCTTAATTCAAAGTGCTGTTTACTACTCGCTCTCTTTGTAGTTGCGTGGTCAATGTGTCTCTCTTGCCTTTCTTTTGTGCGGTTACGACACATTAAATAAGTCCTCGATACTTTTTCTCTTGTCCCTCATATTTTCTTTTGTTTGTTCGGGGAATGTCTCCAAAGGTCCTAGAACTGAAGCTGTGCGGTTGTTAACATTTATGGAGCCCTTTTTTGTTTTTTATTTATGAGCCTGTGGTGTCCTACTGCAGGGCAAAGGCCTGTTTCCCTTCCACTTATCACTTTAAATACTTTTGTGCGGTTGATGACACATTAAAAAGCCCTTATTATTTCTTACTCTCTACCTAGGAGCTCTCTGTAACATTTTTTTTGTTACTTTCTTATGGTTTTAAGCTGGAGCGGTCGACTATTATTATATTCTTTATTGTTTTAAAAATTAAAAATACAGTTCAACTTAAAAAATTAAACAACAGGCGAGCTTATCTCTATAAGAGATCTCTTCCAGCCAACCTAATGGGGATAAAAGATGGAAAATTCACGGAAACAGATACAGTTAGTATAATTTAATTACAAATTGATGTATAATAATACTAATACACATATTAACATCTTATAATAAACTAATACATATAAATATATTGATATGATATATAAATGATAAAATAACATATAATTATATACGTCATAGAGAGGTCATAAAATGCTCTTTCAGTCTCTTCTTAAAAGTGAAGCTCGAGGGACTACTCCAAAAACAAACCTTAAAACCTTAGGTCAAGCATACCTGAGCAGTATACTCTGGAGTAGGTGCCATTAAATGTGAGCCCTCCCCAATCAGTAAAAAATAAAGTATGAGAGAATAAATAATGGAAGTATGTCAGGCTTCTAAGTGTGTAGAGTAAGCTGTTCCGAACCATTTTTTTTTTGTCTCAGGAAAAAAAAACCAGTGTTGTTGGGGATATGTAGCATTCTGCTATTATAAATAGTATTGATTTTTCGTATTTGTAAATAAGTATTTGCTTACGTCTAATGATCTGATAGACCCTGTCAGACTTTATCCATACTTTACTCCATAGAGATTATCATCTAAGGTTTCGCTCTATTTATAAATATGCTTGCCTATTACTTCTTACAAATTATACGACGTTACGAAATCATTTCATTTCATTTTAGTTATAAAAAATATAACACAGTTGTCTCCTACAGTAGGCAGTACTATTATTAAAAATCATTAAAACTAATATGCTCAACAAAGGATAATCCCTCTATTAAAGATGTAAATAAATCGATTATATCGAACAAACAATTAACAAAACATTTGACTAGTAGAAAAACAACTTATTTCAAATTATTACATCAAAATATTCAGGGATTTTCCAGCAAATTGTTACAGGTTGAAATATTTTTAGAAAAATATAAATATGACATTGTATGTTTAACAGAACATTGGCATTTATATTGTCAAATATTAATTAATTTTGAAAATTACAGTGTTTCTAGTTCTTTCAACCGACAATCCCTAACTCGCGGTGTATCTCTCATAATAATCATTGCGCGGGTGACCGCTGTTGTGTTCGGACGTGTCTTATATCTTTTCTAAACCATAACCAGTTAACAAGACCTCTCGCTTACGAAAATCAACCTATCCATCGGTGTCTCGCACGACTGGACCTGGCGATCTCCTTTAACTTTTTACTTTGACCGTGATTGGTTATAGCGCTTACATCGGCCGCTCCTGCTTGCGCTTAGCATCGGAAGACATAAGGTGTCTCCCCTGGGGGATCGTGCGACAGTGACAACAACAACAATAAGCGCTGCGCAGGACCTCGTAGCCAGGACCGCTACGTGCCGCTACGGTGTAGCTGCATGCTACGCACTACGTAATCGCTGCGCTTGAATCATCACTTGTTCCCGCTGCTAACTATTCTACGCGCTAACTCCTATAAGTGGAAGTGAGTACTTCAGACTGCTTACATATATTTCCTTCTCAACTTAAGTACATCGAAATGGCTTCTTGCGGAGGTTGCGGCAACAAAATATTCGATTTATATTTTATGGAATGCTCAAAGTGCACCTTGTTATTCGACTTGCTATGCATTAACAAGACAAAAGAAGACTTTGACCAATTCTCTGATGAGTTTAAAGCGGAGTGTTTATGTCCCAGTTGCATATCAGCGCTTCCGAAAGGGGACAACTCCCAAACTCCAGTGCGCTCGCTCGTCGGAACTAAGTTAAATGATACTTTTACAAAAAATATAAACACTACAACAGGTAGTCGTCCGCAACTAAAAGCCAAGGATGGAAGTGATGATGTAGAACAAACCCAAATTTCGTTACTGGTTGAGGAAATACCTACGTCACCTACGATGCGAAGAAGGCGTCCTCAAAGAGTCAAATTTAGAAATGAAAGATGTGGTGCTTAATATTCAATCGATGTTAAATCTCACTACAAATAATCTGGCTGAACAATCGGAAAAAATAAAAAAGATGAGCAATGATATGAAGATCCTACAAAATACCGTCAATTACCTGACTCATGCAAATGCAATGTTGGAACAGGAGAACATTAGAAATGAGTTGGAAATAATTGGTATACCTGAGAGTAGTGACGACAATTTGTGCCATATTGTAATGACGGCGTGTAATAAGATTGGAGTCGAACTGAAAGAAGAGGAGATAGATGATATTTTTCGAGCAGGGCCAGTACAACGTAAAGTTAACGACAAAAGCCGATCCCGACCAGTTGCTATACGGATGGTAAGGCGACGCAAACGTGATTCTGTGCTGAAAGCTGCGCGTTCCATGCGTAATATAGCTGCCAAAGACGTCATTGATGGAGTCCAAGGTAACATCTACTTTAATGAGAGGCTAACAAAACAGAACAGACTGTTATTTCGTGAAGCCCGGCTCCGTTCCAGTGCCCATAACTTTCGCTACTGCTGGACACAAAAATGAAGTATTTTTGTAAGACGATCTGATGGCAAACCAGCAATCCGAATTATCACCGCAGAAGATATCGATACCAAAATTGGACCCGTTATACCAAAAGATGCACAAGAAATGCCAAATTCCAAGAGACAAAGAGAGAACCCTCTTTAGATTAGTTTCTTCCACAAATGCACTTACTAACCGTATGGATTTGTTTTAGTTTGTCTATGCTGCTGTTAGATTGTTATAATTTGAATTTTATCTACAAAATACGACTCACCTACACTTACACCTTCACAAGCACAAAAATTGAAACATGTTTCAATATTACACACCACATCTGTTTCACCCCTACGCGAAATATTGATGTCTTACTCGATCCAAACTGTTTTAAAATCATAATAATCCAAAATTTAGCTCTCAGGCTATTATCATTATTTACATCTACTGTATTTTTTCATCCTGAATCATCGTTTACTTAAATGCTAGACATAGGCAGTGATCTGGAAGAAACTCTAGAAATTAAGAGCTTAGAAGTTTGCAAAGATTATATAACCTCAGCTCATTTTAAATGCCTCACTTTCAATATTAGGAGTATAAATAAAAATTTTGACCAATTTGCCGTTGCTGTAAAGAGACTAGGAATTGCTCCTGATATTATTATACTAACTGAATGTTGGCTCTCCGACGAATCCATCATACCAAATTTTCCAGGGTACAAATCGTTCCGAACATATAAATATATAAATCAAAACGGCGCTGTTGTAGGTTATGATAGAGAGGAGTGGAACGTGTCGGCTTAAGAGTCGGATTTCATGGATTGCAATTGCTTACAGACAAATGTAGACGGTGATATGACTGTGCTAGGGATATATCGTTCTCCTTTTTTTAAACATACTGACCGTTTCCTAATTTCTTTGAATAATATATTGAAAGAGAACAGTCACAAAAAGCTCCTAATGGCGGGAGATATTAATTTAGACATTATTTCTCCTAATGAACAATGCTCGGAATACCTATCTATTCTTGCAAGCCATAAGATGCTACCAGCAATTACAAAACCCACAAGAATAATCACATGCCTTGATCATATTTTTCTGAATGGCTCAATATCATCAGCCATAGGTTTAGTCTATCATACCGGTATGACTGACCACAGTGTATGTATCATGGGTGTTACTTTAAAGAAAAAACTACCAGTTCTAAAGAGGACCCTTACGAAAATTGATTTTGATGGTGTTCTCTCAGAACTTCTCAGTAATGATTTTTCAGGTGTGCTAACTAATAATAACGTAAACGAAGCGGCTAAGATGTTTGATGAAATCCTTCAACAAGCTATTAGTAATAACACTAAGGAAGTTCGCATTAGTCGATCTAAGTATAACATCCAGCCTTGGATCACACCAGGTTTAATGGTTTTCCAAAAAAACCGAGATCACCTTCATTTACAGGCAAGAAAAAACCCGTCAAATAGCATAATTACTGAGACTTATAGGAGATATAGAAACTTTTTGAACATTACTACACCAGCTGAAAACAAATTATGGCAAGCATGAAATAACTATGCACATACACAATCCCAAAAGGCTCTGGTGCACAGTGAAGGACATTTGTCGCTTGTCTAAATCTCGTATTGAACCTGTCGAATTGTGCCAATTAGATGTATAGTTTCGCTAAACCGCTGTAATAAATACTTCACCAAAGTAGGCAGTAATCTGGCGACTGAAATTCTTACTAGGTTAAACACAACACAGGATTCCTTGGCCGCCGAGTTCATAAGTTCAAAACCCGTAAGGGACTCCATGTTTATGACACCGACCAACCCTGAGGAAATTAGTGCACTTATCGCTGATCTTAGACCCAACAGTGCTCCTGGTTTAGATGGGTTCTCAACAATGTTAATTAAACATATACAAAACGTAATTATTGAACCACTCACACGCATCTGCAACCTCAGTTTAAGTGATGGCATTTTTCTCCAGAGTTGGAAGACTGCATGTATCACCCTCATCCACAAAGACGGAGACAAAAAGGAACCATCCAACTATCGGCCGATCTCTCTGCTTAGTATTTTCTCAAAAATCTTGGAAAAGTTAGTCAACAAACGGCTCATTGAATTTCTTAATAAAAGCAATATTATTTCAGAAAGGCAATTTGGTTTTCGGCAGGGTAAGTCAACGGAGGATGCTGTTTTGCTCTTGACAAAAACTGTCTCGAACGCCTTAGACCAGGGTAGTCAATGTGTTGGCGTATTTCTTGACTTGGCTAAGGCGTTCGACACTGTATCAATACCAATTTTGATACAAAAAATTACTTCGATCGGCGTTAGGGGGGTCGTTCTTGATTGGTTTTTAAGCTACCTCACAGATAGACAACAATGTTTAAAAGTGGGCACATCATCTAGCCAAATGCTTCCTCAGGATTTTGGCGTTCCACAGGGCAGCGTCTTGGGTCCGACACTATTCATTATATACATGAATGATCTATTAGAGTTGACCTTACCTAGTGCGGAGGTGATTTGCTACGCAGATGATACCGTTATACTGTTTCGAGGCGATTCCTGGGATGAAACATATAGACTGGCTGAATCAGGTTTGGGAGTTGTTGCTAATTGGTTGGATAAGAATTTATTAACATTAATTGTCGCTAAAACTTAATGTATTGCATTTTATAAAACCAAAGCATCAGAACCACCTACAAGACAATTAAAACTCCACTCTAACAAATGCCCACACTTGCTTCATAACAGTGTAAATTATACGTGTAACTGCAAACCCATAGGTCGAGCCCCTACCATCAGATACCTAGGGATTCTGATAGATGAATGCATGTCTTTCAGGCCTCAAATCTCAGCTTTGTCTTCTCGAACGAGGAAAATGATCTATGTCATGAAATCTTTAAGACATTCGGCCTCGAAAGACACTTTATTACTGGTGTACAAATCTCTCGCACAATCTATAATCCTATATTGTATAGGAATTTGGGGAGGGGCAGCCAAAACAATACTCATAGAGGTAGAGCGTGCGCAAAGGGCTATACTCAAGGTCATGCTGCGAAAACCCTTCAGGTATTCTACTGATTTACTATACAACGAAAGCAAAATACTGAGGGTACGTCAGTTGTTCATGTTAAGAGCTGCAGTTGCAAAACACAGGGCAGTCCGCTCTTCCCCAGAGTATGAAGCGCTTCTAAGGCGGAGAATTTTTAAAGTTTGCGTACCGGTAGTTCAAACAACATTTGCCAAACGTCACGCACATTATCTTTACCCATACTTGTATAATAAGATTTGTAAGAAACTCCCGATTAAAATCATGGCCCGCTAGGAAGCCAAAAGTAAACTTGAGACTTGGTTGCTGAGTCTGAACTATGACGAAACGGAAGACATTATGCCACACACATAGACACACACACACACACACGCGCCCACACTCATAACATACATACTCACACTCCCACACACACGAGCACGCATGCGCACACCGACACATATAAACCTTACCTTATTAATAATTAAGTTAATTATAGTATAGTACCAACCCTTACCTTTTACCTAACATAAAAATTATGTCATCTTTATTTTATATTATTTTATAAACTTTGGATAAGTCCGAACAAAATTATTTATATTGTATAATCGTTCTCTGGACCCTGAGATACAGGCTATGCTTAGTGCAGGGTCCGCTGTCTTATTTGTCTGCATGCAACTTTCTGGACCTATTTCTGTGCTAAACAAATTATTATAAACAAATGTTTGTAACTTCTTATGGAAATAAATTACTTAATACTTAATGAGAAATAATATTAAATTCAGAGATAGAAAGACGTTGTAGGATTGTCGGTGGAAAGATGTATTGAATTATTTTGTGTTTAGCTTTAATTTTATGTTATAGTATGCATATATAGACCGCCTTTAGACACAAACTTTCCTAAATTTGAAGAAGTAATTTAAGATGTACTTAAATTGGTAACTAAAACAAACAAAAGAATAATTATCACTGGAGATTTTAATGTAGATATTTTAGAAACCATGAGGGTACCACATTTAAAACATAGATTTTTAAATCTTTTCAAATCATTTAATTTCAATTATGTGTTTTTTGAACCTACACGTGTGACGTCAACTTCTGCTACTTGTATTGATAATGTTTTCTGTTATTGTGTCAAAATTGTCTTAATTCAAAGTGCTGTTTACTACTCGCTCCCTTTGTAGTTGCGTGGTCAGTGTCTCTCTTGCCTTTCTATTGTGCGGTTACGACACATTAAATAGTCCCTCGATACTTTTTCTCTTGTCCCTCATATTTTCTTTTGTTTGTTCGGGGAATGTCTCCAAAGGTCCTAGAACTGAAGCTGTGCGGTTGTAACCATTTATAGAGCCCTTTTTTGTTTTTTTATTTATGAGCCTGTGGTGTCCTACTGCAGGGAAAAGGCCTGTTTCCCTTCCACTTATCACTTTAAATTCTTTTGTGCGGTTGATGACACATTAAAAAGCCCTTATTATTTCTTACTCTATACCTAGGAGCTCTCTGTAACATTTTCTTTGTTACTTTCTTATGGTTTTAAGCTGGAGCCGTCGACTATTATTATATTCTTTATTGTTTTAAAAATTAAAAATACAGTTCAACATAAAAAATTAAACAACAGGCGAGCTTATCTCTATAAGAGATTTCTTCCAGCCACCCTAATGGGGATAAAAGATGGGAAATTCTCGGGAACAGATACAGTTAGTATAATTTAATTACAAATTAATGTATAATAATACTAATAAACATATTAACATACTATAATAAACTAATACATATAAATATATTTATATGATATATAAATGATAAAATATAATTGTATACGTCATAGAGAGGTCATAAAATGCTCTTTCAGTCTCTTCTTAAAAGTGAAGCTCGAGGAACTACTCCAAAAACAAACCTTAAAACCTTAGGTCAAGCATACCTGAGCAGTCTACTCTGGAGTAGGTGCCATTAAATGTGAGCCCTTCCTTAATCAGTAAAAAATTAAGTATGAGAGAATAAATAATGGAAGTATGTCAGGCTTCTAAGTGTGTAGAGTAAGCTGTTCCGAACCATTTTTTTTTGATTGATTTGATTTAGCATTCTGCTATTATAAATAGTATTGATTTTTCATATTTGTAAATAAGTATTTGCTTACGTCTAATAATCTGATAGACCCTGTCAGACTTTATCCATACTTTACTTCATAGAGATTATCATCTAAGGTTTCGCTCCATTTATAAACATGCTTCCCTATTACTTCTTACAAATTATACGACGTTAAGAAATCATTTCATTTCATTTTAGTTATAAATAATATAACACAGGTGTCTCCTATAGTAGGCAGTACTATTATTAAAAATAATTTAAACAAAAATGCTCGACAAAGGATAATCCCTCTATTAATGATGTAAATAAATCGATTATATCGAACAAACAATTAACTAAACATTTGACTAGTAGAAAAACAACTTATTTCAAATTATTACATCAAAATATTCAGGGATTTTCCAGCAAATTGTTACAGGTTGAATTATTTTTAGAAAAATATAAATATGGCATTGTATGTTTAACAGAACATTGGCATTTATATTGTCAAATATTAATTAATTATGAAAATTACAGTGTTGCTAGTTCTTTCAACCGACAATCCCTAACTCGCGGTGTATCTTTCATAATAATGAGAAATAATATTAAATTCAGAGATAGAAAAGACGTTGTAGGATTGTCGGTGGAAATATGTATTGAATTATTTTGTGTTGAGCTTCTAACTTATGTTATAGTATGCGTATATAGACTGCCTTTAGACACAAACTTTCCTAAATTTGAAAAAGTAATGGAAGATGTACTTAAATTGGTAACTAAAACAAATAAAAGAATAATTATCACTGGAGATTTTAATGTAGATATTTTAGAAACCACTAGGGTACCACATTTAAAACAGGTTTTTAAATCTTTTCAAATCATATAATTTAAATTATGTGTTTTTTGAACCTACACGTGTGACGTCAACTTTTGCTACTTGTATTGATAATGTTATCTGTTATTGTGTCAAAATTGTCTTAATTCAAAGTGCTGTTTACTACTCGCTCCCTTTGTAGTTGCGTGGTCAATGTGTCTCTCTTGCCTTTCTATTGTGCGGTTACGACACATTAAATAAGTCCTCGATTCTTTTTCTCCTATCCCTCATGTTTTCTTTTGTTTGTTCGGGGAATGTCTCCAAAGGTCCTAGAACTGAAGCTGTGCAGTTGATGACATTTATAGAGCCCTTTTTTATTTTTTTTATTTATGAGCCTGAGGTGTACCACTGCAGGGCAAAGGCCTGTTTCCCTTCCTTCCACTTATCACTTTTAATTCTTTTGTGCGGTTGATGACACATTAAAAAGCCCTCATTATTTCTTTCTCTCTACCTAGGAGCTCTCTGTAACATTTTCTTTGTTACTTTTTATGGTTTTAAGGAGGAGCGGTCGACTACTCCAAAAAAAAAAACCTTAAAACCTTAGGTCAAGCATACCTGAGCAGTCTACTCTAGAGTAGGTGCCATTAAATGTGTGCCCTTCACCAATCAGTAAAAGATAAAGTATCAGAGAATAAATGATGGAAGTATGTCAGGCTTCTACGTGTGTAGAGTAACCTATTCCGAACCATATTTTTTTTGTCTCAGGAAAAAAGAACAGTGTTGTTGGGGAAATGTAGCATTCTGCTATTATAAATAGTATTGATTTTTCATATTTGTAAATAAATATTTGCTTACGTCTAATGATCTGATAGACCCTGTCAGACTTTATCCATACTTTACTCCATAGAGATTATCATCTAAGGTTTCGCTCTATTTATAAACATGCTTCCCTTTTACTTCTTACAAACTATACGACGTTAAGAAATCATTTCATTTCATTTTAGTTATAAATAATATAACACAGGTGTCTTCTTTAGTAGGCAGTACTATTATTAAAAATAATTTAAACTAAAATGCTCGACAAAGGATAATCCCTCTATTAATGATGTAAATAAATCGATTATATCGAACAAACAATTAACAAAACATTTGACTAGTAGAAAAACAACTTATTTCAAATTATTACATCAAAATATTCAGGGATTTTCCAGCAAATTGTAACAGGTTGAATTATTTTTAGAAAAATATAAATATGACATTGTATGTTTAACAGAACATTGGCATTAATATTATCAAATATTAATTAATTATGAAAATTACAGTGTTGCTAGTTCTTTCAACCGACAATCCCTAACTCGCGGTGTATCTCTAATAATAATGAGTAATAATATTAAATTTAGAGATAGAAAAGACGTTTTAGGATTGTCGGTGGAAATATGTATTGAATTATTTTGTGTTGAGCTTCTAACTTATGTTATAGTATGCGTATATAGACTGCCTTTAGACACAAATTTCCTTAATTTGAAGAAGTAATGGAAGATGTACTTAAATTGGTAACTAAAACAAATAAAAGAATAATTATCACTGGAGATTTTAATGAAGATATTTTAGAAACCACTAGGGTACCACATTTAAAACATAGATTTTTAAATCTTTTCAAATCATATAATTTAAATTATGTGTTTTTTGAACCTACACGTGTGACGTCAACTTCTGCTACTTGTATTGATAATTTTATCTGTTATTGTGTCAAAATTGTCTTAATTCAAAGTGCTGTTTACTACTCGCTCCCTTTGTAGTTGCGTGGTCAATGTGTCTCTCTTGCCTTTCTATTGTGCGGTTACGACACATTAAATAAGTCCACGATTCTTTTTCTCCTGTCCCTCATGTTTTCTTTTGTTTGTTCGGGGAATGTCTCCAAAGGTCCTAGAACTGAAGCTGTGCAGTTGATGACATTTATAGAGCCCTTTTTTTTATTTTTTATTTATGAGCCTGAGGTGTACCACTGCAGGGCAAAGGCCTGTTTCCCTTCCTTCCACTTATCACTTTTAATTCTTTTGTGCGGTTGATGACACATTAAAATGCCCTCATCATTTCTTTCTCTCTACCTAGGAGCTCTCTGTAACATTTTCTTTGTTACTTTTTATGGTTTTAAGCAGGAGCGGTCGACTACTCCAAAAAAAAAAACCTTAAAACCTTAGGTCAAGCATACCTGAGCAGTCTACTCTAGAGTAGGTGTCATTAAATGTGAGCCCTTCCCCAATCAGTAAAAGATAAAGTATCAGAGAATAAATGATGGAAGTATGTCAGGCTTCTAAGTGTGTAGAGTAACCTATTCCGAACCATATTTTTTATGTCTCAGGAAAAAAAACAGTAATGTTGGGGAAATGTAGCATTCTGCTATTATAAATAGTATTGATTTTTCATATTTGTTAATAAATATTTGCTTACGTCTAATGATCTGATAGACCCTGTCAGACTTTATCCATACTTTACTCCATAGAGATTATCATCTAAGGTTTCGCTCCATTTATAAACATGCTTCCCTATTACTTCTTACAAATTATACGACGTTAAGAAATCATTTCATTTCATTTTTGTTATAAATAATATAACACAGGTGTCTCCTATAGTAGGCAGTACTATTATTAAAAATAATTTAAACTAAAATGCTCGACAAAGGATAATCCCTCTATTAATGATGTAAATAAATCGATTATATCGAACAAACAATTAACAAAACATTTGACTAGTAGAAAAACAACTTATTTCAAATTATTACATCAAAATATTCAGGGATTTTCCAGCAAATTGTTACAGGTTGAATTATTTTTAGAAAAATATAAATATGGCATTGTATGTTTAACAGAACATTGGCATTTATATTGTCAAATATTAATTAATTATGAAAATTACAGTGTTGCTAGTTCTTTCAACCGACAATCCCTAACTCGCGGTGTATCTCTCATAATAATGAGAAATAATATTAAATTCAGAGAAAGAAAAGACATTGTAGGATTGTCGGTGGAAATATGTATTGAATTATTTTGTGTTGAGCTTCTAACTTATGTTATAGTATGCGTATATAGACTGCCTTAAGACACAAATTTCCTTAATTTGAAGAAGTAATGGAAGATGTACTTAAATTGGTAACTAAAACAAATAAAAGAATAATTATCACTGGAGATTTTAATGAAGATATTTTAGAAACCACTAGGGTACCACATTTAAAACATAGATTCTTAAATCTTTTCAAATCATATAATTTAAATTATGTGTTTTTTGAACCTACACGTGTGACGTCAACTTCTGCTACTTGTATTGATAATGTTATCTGTTATTGTGTCAAAATTGTCTTAATTCAAAGTGCTGTTTACTACTCGCTCCCTTTGTAGTTGCGTGGTCAATGTGTCTCTCTTGCCTTTCTATTGTGCGGTTACGACACATTAAATAAGTCCACGATTCTTTTTCTCCTGTCCCTCATGTTTTCTTTTGTTTGTTCGGGGAATGTCTCCAAAGGTCCTAGAACTGAAGCTGTGCAGTTGATGACATTTATAGAGCCCTTTTTTTTATTTTTTATTTATGAGCCTGAGGTGTACCACTGCAGGGCAAAGGCCTGTTTCCCTTCCTTCCACTTATCACTTTTAATTCTTTTGTGCGGTTGATGACACATTAAAATGCCCTCATCATTTCTTTCTCTCTACCTAGGAGCTCTCTGTAACATTTTCTTTGTTACTTTTTATGGTTTTAAGCAGGAGCGGTCGACTACTCCAAAAAAAAAAACCTTAAAACCTTAGGTCAAGCATACCTGAGCAGTCTACTCTAGAGTAGGTGTCATTAAATGTGAGCCCTTCCCCAATCAGTAAAAGATAAAGTATCAGAGAATAAATGATGGAAGTATGTCAGGCTTCTAAGTGTGTAGAGTAACCTATTCCGAACCATATTTTTTTTGTCTCAGGAAAAAAAAACAGTGTTGTTGGGGAAATGTAGCATTCTGCTATTATAAATAGTATTGATTCTTCATATTTGTAAATAAATATTTGCTTACGTCTAATGATCTGATAGACCCTGTCAGACTTTATCCATACTTTACTCCATAGAGATTATCATCTAAGGTTTCGCTCCATTTATAAACATGCTTCCCTATTACTTCATACAAATTATACGACGTTAAGAAATCATTTCATTTCATTTTTGTTATAAATAATATAACACAGGTGTCTCCTATAGTAGGCAGTACTATTATTAAAAATAATTTAAACTAAAATGCTCGACAAAGGATAATCCCTCTATTAATGATGTAAATGAATCGATTATATCGAACAAACAATTAACAAAACATTTGACTAGTAGAAAAACAACTTATTTCAAATTATTACATCAAAATATTCAGGGATTTTCCAGCAAATTGTTACAGGTTGAATTATTTTTAGAAAAATATAAATATGGCATTGTATGTTTAACAGAACATTGGCATTTATATTGTCAAATATTAATTAATTATGAAAATTACAGTGTTGCTAGTTCTTTCAACCGACAATCCCTAACTCGCGGTGTATCTCTCATAATAATGAGAAATAATATTAAATTCAGAGAAAGAAAAGACATTGTAGGATTGTCGGTGGAAATATGTATTGAATTATTTTGTGTTGAGCTTCTAACTTATGTTATAGTATGCGTATATAGACTGCCTTTAGACACAAATTTCCTAAATTTGAAGAAGTAATGGAAGATGTACTTAAATTGGTAACTAAAACAAATAAAAGAATAATTATCACTGGAGATTTTAATGTAGTTATTTAAGAAACCACTAGGGTACCACATTTAAAACATAGAGTTTTAAATCTTTTTAAATCATATAATTTAAATTATGTGTTTTTTGAACTTACACGTGTGACGTCAACTTTTGCTACTTGTATTGATAATGTTATCTGTTATTGTGTCAAAATTGTCTTAATTCAAAGTGCTGTTTACTACTCGCTCCCTTTGTAGTTGCGTGGTCAATGTGTCTCTCTTGCCTTTCTATTGTGCGGTTACGACACATTAAATAAGTCCTCGATTCTTTTTCTCCTATCCCTCATGTTTTCTTTTGTTTGTTCGGGGAATGTCTCCAAAGGTCCTAGAACTGAAGCTGTGCAGTTGATGACATTTATAGAGCCCTTTTTTATTTTTTTTATTTATGATCCTGAGGTGTACCACTGCAGGGCAAAGGCCTGTTTCCCTTCCTTCCACTTATCACTTTTAATTCTTTTGTGCGGTTGATGACACATTAAAAAGCCCTCATTATTTCTTTCTCTCTACCTAGGAGCTCGCTGTAACATTTTCTTTGTTACTTTTTATGGTTTTAAGGAGGAGCAGTCGACTACCCCAAAAAAAAACCTTAAAACCTTAGGTCAAGCATAGCTGAGCAGTCTACTCTAGAGTAGGTGCCATTAAATGTGTGCCCTTCACCAATCAGTAAAAGATAAAGTATCAGAGAATAAATGATGGAAGTATATCAGGCTTCTAAGTGTGTAGAGTAACCTATTCCGAACCATATTTTTTTTGTCTCAGGAAAAAAAAAACAGTGTTGTTGGGGAAATGTAGCATTCTGCTATTATAAATAGTATTGATTTTTCATATTTGTAAATAAATATTTGCTTACGTCTAATGATCTGATAGACCCTGTCAGACTTTATCCATACTTTACTCCATAGAGATTATCATCTAAGGTTTCGCTCTATTTATAAACATGCTTCCCTATTTCTTCTTACAAACTATACGACGTTAAGAAATCATTTCATTTCATTTTAGTTATAAATAATATAACACAGGTGTCTTCTTTAGTAGGCAGTACTATTATTAAAAATAATTTAAACTAAAATGCTCGACAAAGGATAATCCCTCTATTAATGATGTAAATAAATCGATTATATCGAACAAACAATTAACAAAACATTTGACTAGTAGAAAAACAACTTATTTCAAATTATTACATCAAAATATTCAGGGAGTTTCCAGCAAATTGTAACAGGTTGCTTATTTTTAGAAAAATATAAATATGACATTGTATGTTTAACAGAACATTGGCATTAATATTGTCAAATATTAATTAATTGTGAAAATTACAGTGTTGCTAGTTCTTTCAACCGACAATCCCTAACTCGCGGTGTATCTCTCATAATAATGAGAAATAATATTAAATTCAGAGATTGAAAAGACGTTGTAGGATTGTCGGTGGAAAGATGTATTGATTTATTTTGTGTTGAGCTTCAAACTTATGTTATAGTATGCGTATATAGACCGCCTTTAGACACAAACTTTCCTAAATTTGAAAAAGTAATGGAAGATGTACTTAAATTGGTAACTAAAACAAATAAAAGAATAATTATCACTGGAGATTTTAATGTAGATATTTTAGAAACCACTAGGGTACCACATTTAAAACATAGATATTTAAATCATTTCAAATCATATAATTTAAAGTATGTGTTTTTTGAACCTACACGTGTGACGTCAACTTCTGCTACTTGAATTGATAATGTTTTCTGTTATTGTGTCAAAATTGTCTTAATTCAAAGTGCTGTTTACTACTCGCTCCCTTTGTAGTTGCGTGGTCAATGTGTCTCTCTTGCCTTTCTATTGTGCGGTTACGACACATTAAATAAGTCCTCGATTATTTTTCTCCTGTCCCTCATGTTTTCTTTTGTTTGTTCGGGGAATGTCTCCAAAGGTCCTAGAACTGAAGCTGTGCAGTTGATGACATTTATAGAGCCCTTTTTTTATTTTTTATTTATGAGCCTGAGGTGTACCACTGCAGGGCAAAGGCCTGTTTCCCTTCCTTCCACTTATCACTTTTAATTCTTTTGTGCGGTTGATGACACATTAAAATGCCCTCATTTTTTCTTTCTCTCTACCTAGGAGCTCTCTGTAACATTTTCTTTGTTACTTTTTATAGTTTTAAGCAGGAGCGGTCGACTACTCCAAAAAAAAACCTTAAAACCTTAGGTCAAGCATACCTGAGCAGTCTACTCTAGAGTAGGTGCCATTAAATGTGAGCCCTTCCCCAATCAGTAAAAGATAAAGTATCAGAGAATAAATGATGGAAGTATGTCAGGCTTCTAAGTGTGTAGAGTAACCTATTCCGAACCATATTTTTTTTGTCTCAGGAAAAAAAAAACAGTGTTGTTGGGGAAATGTAGCATTCTGCTATTATAAATAGTATTGATTTTTCGTATTTGTAAATAAATATTTGCTTACGTCTAATGATCTGATAGACCCTGTCAGACTTTATCCATACTTTACTCCATAGAGATTATCATCTAAGGTTTCGCTCTATTTATAAATATGCTTCCCTATTACTTCTTACAAATTATACGACGTTAAAAAATCATTTCATTTCATTTTAGTTATAAATAATATAACACAGGTGTCTCCTATAGTAGGCAGTACTATTATTAAAAATAATTTAAACTTATATGCTCGACAAAGGGTAATCCCTCTATTAATGATGTAAATAAATCGATTATATCTAGTGATGTGCCGGTGGTAACTTACCCGCTACCGGTATTTTACTGGTAGGGTAACTTACCGGTAAGTTTCCAATGTTACCAGTAACATTACCAAAGCTAAGTGGACACATAAAGACGATACGAATAGGTATATAAACTAAGCAATGCTCCCAATTTATATACCTATTCGTATCGTCTTTATGTGTCCACTTATGTATAAGGAGTATAATTTAGTATATTATTTTTATTTTAAAGACCGAATAGAACAACTTTGTATATGGGATTATAAGACCTGACTTAAAACATCTCACAAAAATGTAAAATCATACATGGCAACTGATATTATTATTAAACCTATATTTTATATGCGTACGTAATCGTAAGACGCGGCTTGGCTTAAACTACAAATGACAATAAGTGTCAAAAGTCGGTATCTAGGGCCAGGTACGGGCACGTGCTAGGACAAAAGGGATCATAAAAGTTTCCGAGCAGCTGTGTGATGGCAATGATAACAGGTAAGACTTTCTTTTGTTTTGCCGTATTACTCATCTTTTGCCCTTAAAACAGGTAAAAATTATTTTCTAATGCTGTCGATATAGTTCATCAGTAAATCAGTGCTTGGTCATCGTTTGTTGCGAACACAGCAAAATGAAACCCAAAGGCAAAGTTTTTAATTATTTTCTTGCGAAGTGCGATAATGATAAAACAAGGTACACGTGCTCATTTTGTGATATAACGTACAATTTTAAGAATGCCACAAAATTTACAAAGCATTTATTAAAACAGTGCAAAAAGTGCCCTCAAGATGTGAAAATATTTTTTAATTCAACATCAATATCTCAGAGTCCCGGCTCTAGCAATACACAAAATGAAATAACTAACCAAAATGCTACAAATCAAGGTCCAAACCAAATCGAGACAGGATTTAATCTCGTAAGTTTGATTTTTTTTTTTTTATATAAGTTTTATACACTCAATTTTATTTTTAATATTTTATCTATAGTGCATTGAGAACGAAACTATTTGTAGCATGAAGTGATTTCTTTTGTTGATTAGTTTGTCATACTTTAAGTTAATTGTTGAAAAAATATTTAGATACTTGTCTATGTTTCTTTAGTCAAATCAAAGTCAATTTATGTATCTGTTGTGCACTTAGTACGAAACTGTTTGTAACGTGTTGTGATTTCTATATAATACTCTTGTAGATTATTTGTCATATATTAAGTTGATTGTTGAAAAAATACTCATTTTATTACTTACTTGTATACAATGTTTAGTCTGATCAAAGTCAATTTTTGTACCCTTTTTGTATTGAGTTCGATTCGAAACTATTTGTACCGTATTGTGATTTCTTTTTAATAATTTTGTTGATTATTTTGTCATATTTTATGTTGATTGTTGAATAAATATTCATATATTACCGACTTGTATATCCGCAGTTTTATTAATAAACAAAGGAAATGAAAAGTAACTTAAGGTAATATTCCCGGTAGCTGGTAACATTGGGAATTTACTGGTAACTTACTGGTAACTTACTCGGTAATTTACTGGTAATTTAAGAAACATGGGGATAACTTTGGAAAATCTTACTTTATTGCTTAGGTTAATATTTTAAAGTGTCCTTTAGCTTAAATGTGTGCACAAATTAATGAAAAAATACGTTTGCAAAACATATTTAAGGAAAGTTACCCTATATTACCGGTTTCGGTAACATTACCAGTAGCGTTACTGGGAATATTACCGCCAATTGGTAAGTTACCGGTAGCGGCACATCACTAATTATATCGAACAAACAATTAACAAAACATTTGACTAGTAGAAAAACAACTTATTTCAAATTATTACATCAAAATATTCAGGGATTTTCCAGCAAATTGTAACAGGTTGAATTATTTTTAGAAAAATATAAATATGACATTGTATGTTTAACAGAACATTGGCAATAATATTATCAAATATTAATTAATTATGAAAATTACAGTGTTGCTAGTTCTTTCAACCGACAATCCCTAACTCGCGGTGTATCTCTCATAATAATGAGAAATAATATTAAATTCAGAGAAAGAAAAGACATTGTAGGATTGTCGGTGGAAATATGTATTGAATTATTTTGTGTTGAGCTTCTAACTTATGTTATAGTATGCGTATATAGACTGACTTTAGACACAAACTTTCCTAAATTTGAAGAAGTAATGGAAGATGTACTTAAATTTTTAATTTAAACAAATAAAAGAATAATTATCACTGGAGATTTTAATGTAGATATTTTAGAAACCACTAGGGTACCACATTTAAAACATAGATATTTAAATCTTTTCAAATCATATAATTTAAATTATGTGTTTTTTGAACCTACACGTGTGACGTCAACTTCTGCTACTTGTATTGATAATGTTATCTGTTATTGTGTCAAAATTGTCTTAATTCAAAGTGCTTTTTTTTTTTTTTTTGAATGGACCTGTTTGCAAAATACTACAAAGTGTATATAATGCGTCACCGGGCTAAAGCGGGGAGTTGCTACACGCAATCTACACCCTTAATGAAATGGCAACTGCCTAAGGGCGCCCACTAGGGCTCGAACCTCGGCTTATGGCGTTGCCTGGGGACTCCTTATCGAAGAGAATCTGCCCGGTACGTGCCGGTAAACCCCAAAGTGGGGAGCAAAGGAGGGACCTCCGCGAAGTGCTGGTTACTACTCGCTCCCTTTGTAGTTGCGTGGTCAATGTGTCTCTCTTGCCTTTCTATTGTGCGGTTACGACACATTAAATAAGTCCTCGATTATTTTTCTCCTGTCCCTCATGTTTTCTTTTGTTTGTTCGGGGAATGTCTCCAAAGGTCCTAGAACTGAAGCTGTGCAGTTGATGACATTTATAGAGCCCTTTTTTTTATTTTTTATTTATGAGCCTGAGGTGTACCACTGCAGGGCAAAGGCCTGTTTCCCTTCCTTCCACTTATCACTTTTAATTCTTTTGTGCGGTTGATGACACATTAAAAAGCCCTCATTATTTCTTTCTCTCTACCTAGGAGCTCTCTGTAACATTTTCTTTGTTACTTTTTATGGTTTTAAGCAGGAGCGGTCGACTACTCCAAAAAAAAAACCTTAAAACCTTAGGTCAAGCATACCTGAGCAGTCTACTCTAGAGTAGGTGCCATTAAATGTGTGCCCTTCCCCAATCAGTAAAAGATAAAGTATCAGAGAATAATTGATGGAAGTATGTCAGGCTTCTAAGTGTGTAGAGTAACCTATTCCGAACCATATTTTTTTGTCTCGGGAAAAAAAAACAGTGTTGTTGGGGAAATGTAGCATTCTGCTATTATAAATAGTATTGATTTTTCATATTTGTAAATAAGTATTTGCTTACGTCTAATAATCTGATAGACCCTGTCAGACTTTATCCATACTTTACTCCATAGAGATTATCATCTAAGGTTTCGCTCCATTTATAAACATGCTTCCCTATTACTTCTTACAAATTATACGACGTTAAGAAATCATTTCATTTCATTTTAGTTATAAATAATATAACACAGGTGTCTTCTTTAGTAGGCAGTACTATTATTAAAAATAATTTGAACTAAAATGCTCGACAAAGGATAATCCCTCTATTAATGATGTAAATAAATCGATTATATCGAACAAACAATTAACAAAACATTTGACTAGTAGAAAAACAACTTATTTCAAATTATTACATCAAAATATTCAGGGATTTTCCAGCAAATTGTTACAGGTTGAATTATTTTTAGAAAAATATAAATATGGCATTGTATGTTTAACAGAACATTGGCATTTATATTGTCAAATATTAATTAATTATGAAAATTACAGTGTTGCTAGTTCTTTCAACCGACAATCCCTAACTCGCGGTGTATCTCTCATAATAATGAGAAATAATATTAAATTCAGAGATAGAAAAGACATTGTAGGATTGTCGGTGGAAATATGTATTGAATTATTTTGTGTTGAGCTTCTAACTTATGTTATAGTATGCGTATATAGACCGCCTTTAGACACAAACTTTCCTAAATTTGAAGAAGTAATGGAAGATGTACTTAAATTGGTAACTAAAACAAATAAAAGAATAATTATCACTGGAGATTTTAATGTAGATATTTTAGAAACCACTAGGGTACCACATTTAAAACACAGATTTTTAATTTTTTTCAAATCATATAATTTAAATTATGTGTTTTTTGAACCTACACGTGTGACGTCAACTTTTGCTACTTGTATTGATAATGTTATCTGTTATTGTGTCAAAATTGTCTTAATTCAAAGTGCTGTTTACTACTCGCTCCCTTTGTAGTTGCGTGGTCAATGTGTCTCTCTTGCCTTTCTATTGTGCGGTTACGACACATTAAATAAGTCCTCGATTCTTTTTCTCCTATCCCTCATGTTTTCTTTTGTTTGTTCGGGGAATGTCTCCAAAAGTCCTAGAACTGAAGCTGTGCAGTTGATGACATTTATAGAGCTCTTTTTTATTTTTTTTATTTATGAGCCTGAGGTGTACCACTGCAGGGCAAAGGCCTGTTTCCCTTCCTTCCACTTATCACTTTTAATTCTTTTGTGCGGTTGATGACACATTAAAAAGCCCTCATTATTTCTTTCTCTCTACCTAGGAGCTCTCTGTAACATTTTCTTTGTTACT
This sequence comes from Scrobipalpa costella, assembly GCA_949820665.1. NCBI lineage: Eukaryota > Metazoa > Arthropoda > Insecta > Lepidoptera > Gelechiidae > Scrobipalpa > Scrobipalpa costella. The sequence goes on from OX463295.1 coordinate 1,334,907, forward strand.
TTTTATGGTTTTAAGCAGGAGCGGTCGACTACTCCAAAAAAAAAACCTTAAAACCTTAGGTCAAGCATACCTGAGCAGTCAACTCTAGAGTAGGTGCCATTAAATGTGAGCCCTTCCCCAATCAGTAAAAGATAAAGTATCAGAGAATAAATGATGGAAGTATGTCAGGCTTCTAAGTGTGTAGAGTAACCTATTCCGAACCATTTTTTTTTTGTCTCGGGAAAAAAAAACAGTGTTGTTGGGGAAATGTAGCATTCTGCTATTATAAATAGTATTGATTTTTCATATTTGTAAATAAATATTTGCTTACGTCTAATGATCTGATAGACCCTGTCAGACTTTATCCATACTTTACTCCATAGAGATTATCATCTTAGGTTTCGCTCTATTTATAAACATGCTTCCCTATTTCTTCTTACAAACTATACGACGTTAAGAAATCATTTCATTTCATTTTAGTTATAAATAATATAACACAGGTGTCTTCTTTAGTAGGCAGTACTATTATTAAAAATAATTTAAACTAAAATGCTCGACAAAGGATAATCCCTCTATTAATGATGTAAATAAATCGATTATATCGAACAAACAATTAACTAAACATTTGACTAGTAGAAAAACAACTTATTTCAAATTATTACATCAAAATATTCAGGGATTTTCCAGCAAATTGTAACAGGTTGAATTATTTTTAGAAAAATATAAATATGACATTGTATGTTTAACAGAACATTGGCATTAATATTGTCAAATATTAATTAATTATGAAAATTACAGTGTTGCTAGTTCTTTCAACCGACAATCCCTAACTCGCGGTGTATCTCTCATAATAATGAGAAATAATATTAAATTCAGAGATTGAAAAGACGTTGTAGAATTGTCGGTGGAAAGATGTATTGATTTATTTTGTGTTGAGCTTCAAACTTATGTTATAGTATGCGTATATAGACCGCCTTTAGACACAAACTTTCCTAAATTTGAAGAAGTAATGGAAGATGTACTTAAATTGGTAACTAAAACAAATAAAAGAATAATTATCACTGGAGATTTAATGTAGATATTTTAGAAATCACTAGGGTACCACATTTAAAACATAGATATTTAAATCTTTTCAAATCATATAATTTAAATTATGTGTTTTTTGAACCTACACGTGTGACGTCAACTTCTGCTACTTGTATTGATAATGTTTTCTGTTATTGTGTCAAAATTGTCTTAATTCAAAGTGCTGTTTACTACTCGCTCCCTTTGTAGTTGCGTGGTCAATGTGTCTCTCTTGCCTTTCTATTGTGCGGTTACGACACATTAAATAAGTCCTCGATTCTTTTTCTCCTATCCCTCATGTTTTTTTTTGTTTGTTCGGGGAATGTCTCCAAAGGTCCTAGAACTGAAGCTGTGAAGTTGATGACATTTATAGAGCCCTTTTTTTTTTTTTTATTTATGAGCCTGAGGTGTACCACTGCAGGGCAAAGGCCTGTTTCCCTTCCTTCCACTTATCACTTTTAATTCTTTTGTGCGGTTGATGACACATTAAAAAGCCCTCATTATTTCTTTCTCTCTACCTAGGAGCTCTCTGTAACATTTTCTTTGTTACTTTTTATGGTTTTAAGCAGGAGCGGTCGACTACTCCAAAAAAAAAACCTTAAAACCTTAGGTCAAGCATACCTGAGCAGTCTACTCTAGAGTAGGTGCCATTAAATGTGAGCCCTTCCCCAATCAGTAAAAGATAAAGTATCAGAGAATAAATGATGGAAGTATGTCAGGCTTCTAAGTGTGTAGAGTAACCTATTCCGAACCATATTTTTTTTGTCTCAGGAAAAAAAAACAGTGTTGTTGGGGAAATGTAAGGTAAAGCACCCAATCTTCGACAACGCACCATTGTTCGACACTGAAAAACTAAACCCAAAAAAATAAGACTACGAAACGTTTTCGAACGCACCAAAACATTGAGCCATAGACAAGAGTCACCTACCTGTAATTGTGGATGACGTTTCCTACATTCGGCCATTTTCAACAAAATGGCGAATGTGTAAATGTCGACCGGCGGACAACTGTTTCGAAAATCCAGTTTTATTAGCGGAATCGCTAAGGAGGTGAGTAGCAAATATTGCAAGTAACTTATGTTAGGTTTGATTAACCGAGATCGCTAATTATTTGTTTGATTGGGACTGAAATTCAATACCTTTTAGTATATTTTTTGTAATGAGAGGTTAAGTTTAGATTGCAAAACACGTTTGTCGATCATTGGATATTTTTTCATCGCATTTTCTAAATATCGACAAATGTCGGAATATTTTTTTTTATGTTATAAGCAGATATATTCATATTTTAGTTAAGTGTTTCAAGCACTTTAAAACAAAACATCTTTCATCTAGATCGTCAAACTGTTTCCAATGATCGACAGCCGTGTCGATGATTGGGTATACCATACGATCCAATAATCGACATAAGGTCTTTCTTTTGGCAGAAATGGCGCCTAAAAAAAATTATACGCCTTTACAAATGGCTCAGGCTATAGAAGCGGTCAAAAAAGGCGAAAAAGTTGCAACTGCAGCAAACAAGTATGGTGTGCCCAGGATTACCCTATATGACAAAATTTCGGGTAAAACTCCAGTCGAATGTTCTATGGGCCCTAGTACGTATTTGTTTACGGAAGAAGAAAATATTTTAGAAAAATGGGCACTTGACATGGCGAATAAGCACATTCCTATTACGAAAGACGAATTGCTTGACAGTGTGCAACGCATTATCACTGAACAAAAGAGAAAAACGCCTTTTACTGACAATAGGCCAGGCAAGAAATGGTATAATCTTTTTCTCAAAAGACATCCTGCATTGTCTGAGCGAACGGCGCAAAATTTAACAACGGCACGAGATGCAGTTACGGAAGAAAATCTAAAAAAGTGGTTTGAAGAGGTTGAATCGTATATACAAGAAAACAATCTGAAAGAAGCTTCGGAAGACCCTACAAGAATTTTTAACACGGACGAGAGCGCCTTCTATTTGTCTCCAAAAGCCGGGAAAGTTCTCGCAAAAAAAGGCGACAAACATGTCTACCAATCATCTGGAGACGAAAAAGACAATTTGACAGTGTTGATTACCGGGAATGCTGCTGGACAATTAGCACCTACTATGGTAGTGTATGCCTATGAGAGAGTTCCATCTGCAATTTCATCTCCGTTTCCAGAAGAATGGGCAATTGGACGCTCACCAAGTGGCTGGATGTGCGGAGCCACCTTTTTCGAATATATCGCAAATAAGTTTAATCCTTGGTTGGTTCAGCAAAATATCAAGAAACCCGTTCTGTTCTTCTTGGATGGCCATAGATCACATCTAACCCTCCATTTGTCGAATTTTTGTGCTGAAAACGGCATAGAGATCATAGCGTTATACCCAAACAGTACGCATATTCTCCAACCAATGGATCTCGCTGTATTTAGACCATTGAAAGTTTACTGGAGAAAAGCTGTCAAAGATTGGAAGTTACAACACTTAGGACAAAATCTAAAAAAAGAAACTTTTGCTCCTGTCCTTAAAACAGCGTTGCAGTCAATAACTGAGAGCTCAATTAAGAATGGATTTCGTGCCGGTGGGTTGTACCCTTTTGGCCCAGACTATGTCGATCTAACTAAAATAAAGTCTCGATCAACACCGCAAATTTCAAGAGAACAAATCGATTTTTTTAATTACCTGGAAAAAGAAATAGTGGCAAAGTTGGGGGCTGAAAAAATGCAGATGTTTAAAGAACTTTTCTACAAAGGCAGAGATGAATTAAACTCTCGTTTAAACGAGGAAGACCTTTCGCTGTACGTAATCTGGGCAAGTAATAAACAGGCAGTTGAACGTTTTGATCATGTTAACGAACCATCTACGTCAAGCGGGTCATTAGACGAAGTCTCGAATTCACAAGTGAACGAAGATGATTCCTCAGTTACAAATACGAGATCAGATATCATTACACAGGAACAAGCTGAATATAACCGATTATACAGTCAAATCGACCATGATTATACACATTCCAACCATTTAAAAGTAGCGACAATACCTACCAATTCTGCTTCAAATACATCGACAGCACTAAGTGAACATCAAGAAACCAGGAAAATGTCTAAAACATTTGATCTAACTGCAATAGCTTCCAATTCTTGCGTTTTAACTAACAAACCAGATACGACTGCGTTAGCTATAACCTGCGCTTCAATTAATAATCCGATTCCGAACTTAGATCCGGCTGCAAATATTTCCACTGATATTTCCGCCTTAACCAAAAGCCAAGATAGAAAAGCTTCCACCTTGTGCGCATCAACTCAAAATCCAGGTTCGACTGCGATAACGTGCACTGCCTGCGCTTCAACTAATAGCCAAAATATTATAACGGCAACAGCTCCCGCATTGTGTGCTTCAACTCCCAATCTAGATTCGACTGCAACAACTTCAACTCCCTGCGCTCCAACTGATACCCAAAATATTATAACGGCAACAGCTCCCGCATTATGTGCTTCAACTCCCAATTCAGATTTGACTGCGATAACTTCAACTGCCTGCGCTCCAACTAATACCCAAAATATTATAACGGCAACAGCTCCCATAATGTGTGCTTCAACTCCCAATCTAGATTCAACTGCGATAACTTCAACTGCCTGCGCTCCAACTAATACCCAAAATATTATAACGGCAACAGCTCCCACATTGTGTGCTTCAACTCCCAATCGAGATTCGACTGCGACAACTTCAACACTTAAATATGCTTTAAGTGATCATTCAAATTCAACTTTGATAGCTACCGCTTCTTGCGCTACAACTAATGGCTTAAGCGGAAGCATTACCACTGAAAAAACATCTTCCGGCCAAGACAGAGATCCAATTCAAATAATTTCTACTTGCACTCAACAGGCTGCAGACAAAACACCTTTAAAGGACATATCAAGGCCTGGAACCTCAAAAACTTTTCAGTTGAAAGACGGAAGCATAATAGAAAAAACATCTTCCGGCCAAGACAGAGATCCTATTCAAATAATTTCTACTTGCAGTCAACAGGCTGCAGAAAAGACACCATTAAAGGACATATCAAGGCCTGGAACCTCAAAAACTATTCACTTGAAAGACGGATGCACAATAGTTGTCCCATCGCCATTTAAACGGCATATATTTTGGCCTGAAGAAGACGAAGAAAAGAAAGGTAGAAAGAGAAAATGCAAGGAAAAAATTCCTTTTGTAATCACAAGTAAATCATGGAGGGACTATCATAATAAAAAAGATAAAGAAAAAAGAGAAAAAGAGGAACAAAAAGAAATGAAAGCCAAGGAAAGGGAAAAAAAGAGGCAATTAAAACTGAAAGAGACTGAAAATAAAAAGCAGAAAAGGCAAAGAAAACAAGAAAACATTAAAAAGAAGAAACGCAACAAGTTAACAAAAAGAAACAAAAGTGACACATCTTCGGACAATACAGATACTGAGATAAATTATGCAGAAAGTGATGATAGTTATACTATGGATATAGAAAAAGAAATAGGAGATTGTGAAGAAAACGATAGTGACAGCTCAGAATCTGAAGCGCCACTAAGCAAATTTTCTAAGAAAGGAAAAAAATATTCCACTGGAGACTACGTGATTATTAAGTACGAAGGAGAATATTTCCCAGGCGTCATAGAAAATGTTAACGGAAGAATGTTTGAAATTAGCACCATGACCTTTTCAGTGGGAAACACATTCAAGTGGCCCGAAAAGACAGATAAAATCTGGTACCAAGAGTCTGAAATCGTGGAGGCAATATCCAAACCAGTATTATGCAACAAAAGAGGTTTCTATACAATAGACGAAATGAAAAAATATTTCACTTTTGAAATTTAATTTGATTTGTTTTTAGATTCTAATTCCTATCATTAAGAGCTACTATGAATACTGCAGTTATTAAAATTTTATTCTAGTTTTGCGTGCCATTCGGCAAGATCTCGTTAAAGTATAATGACTTTTGTACTATTTAGTATCCTATCTGTGATCAAAAGTGTCCATACCTAAATAATAATAAAAAAATATAATGTACCGTTACCTTAACAGATTAAGTAATACTTGTAAAGTTCAAATAAAAAATGTTTGACTGATTATGTAAAATGATACAAGTAATCTGAATCTCTAAAAAAGTAAAAGTACCTAGCCTAAGTAAAGAATTTATTTTGAAGAATAATAATAATTATAGTATAGAGAGAGTAAGTAATGATTGTAGTGGCATTGTTTTTTTATGTTATGATAATTTAATTAACAGGAATAAAAGACTGAGACCTTTAGATTAGGTATATGTTTAATAAGCCAAATACTGCAGTTATTAAAAATTTATTCTAGATTTGCGTGCCATTCGGCAAGATCTCGTTTAAGTATAAAGACTTTTGTACTATTTAGTATCCTATCTGTGATCAAAAGTGTCCATTCATAATAATTAAAAAATATAATGTACCGTTACCTTAATAGATTAAGTAATACTTGTCAAGTTCAAATAAAAATGTTTGACTGATTATGTAAAATGATACAAGGACTACCTAGTACCTAGCCTAAGTAAAGATTTTTTTTTCGAAGAATAATAATAATTATAGTATAGAGAGAGTAAGTAATGATTGTAGTGGCATTGTTTTTTATGTTATGATAATTTAATTAACAGGAATAAAAGACTGATTGAGACTTAATAGTCATCGCTACATTTAACAAAATACAGTTTTATTATTGATTGTTTTTTATTTTACTTTTTTACCTGCATGAACCGTTGATCATTGGATGACGATAAATAGAGCATGTCGATTACTAGATGACGATAATTGGAACATGTTGATTACCGGGTGTCGATAAATGGATTTCTGCAGTCGAACACTGGACCGAAAATAACAGTATTTTATTTTAAAATATCTCTTAATTTTTAAATGCTACACTTGTTTTTAATACAAAATATTATGCATAGAAACCTAAATTGCCTGCCAAAATAACAAAGTGCTAAAGAATACCATCAAGAAACTAAATATTAATAAAACCCCTGTAAGGACCCGTTAAAGTGTCGATAATTGGGTGCTTTACCTTAGCATTCTGCTATTATAAATAGTATTGATTTTTCATATTTGTAAATAAATATTTGCTTACGTCTAATGATCTGATAGACCCTGTCAGACTTTATCCATACTTTACTCCATAGAGATTATCATCTTAGGTTTCGCTCTATTTATAAACATGCTTCCCTATTTCTTCTTACAAACTATACGACGTTAAGAAATCATTTCATTTCATTTTAGTTATAAATAATATAACACAGGTGTCTTCTTTAGTAGGCAGTACTATTATTAAAAATAATTTAAACTAAAATGCTCGACAAAGGATAATCCCTCTATTAATGATGTAAATAAATCGATTATATCGAACAAACAATTAACTAAACATTTGACTAGTAGAAAAACAACTTATTTCAAATTATTACATCAAAATATTCAGGGATTTTCCAGCAAATTGTAACAGGTTGAATTATTTTTAGAAAAATATAAATATGACATTGTATGTTTAACAGAACATTGGCATTAATATTTTCAAATATTAATTAATTATGAAAATTACAGTGTTGCTAGTTCTTTCAACCGACAATCCCTAACTCGCGGTGTATCTCTCATAATATTGAGAAATAATATTAAATTCAGAGATTGAAAAGACGTTGTAGGATTGTCGGTGGAAAGATGTATTGATTTATTTTGTGTTGAGCTTCAAACTTATGTTATAGTATGCGTATATAGACCGCCTTTAGACACAAACTTTCCTAAATTTGAAAAAGTAATGGAAGATGTACTTAAATTGGTAACTAAAACAAATAAAAGAATAATTATCACTGGAGATTTAATGTAGATATTTTAGAAATCACTAGGGTACCACATTTAAAACATAGATATTTAAATCTTTTCAAATCATATAATTTAAATTATGTGTTTTTTGAACCTACACGTGTGACGTCAACTTCTGCTACTTGTATTGATAATGTTTTCTGTTATTGTGTCAAAATTGTCTTAATTCAAAGTGCTGTTTACTACTCGCTCCCTTTGTAGTTGCGTGGTCAATGTGTCACTCTTGCCTTTCTATTGTGCGGTTACGACACATTAAATAAGTCCTCGATTCTTTTTCTCCTATCCCTCATGTTTTTTTTTGTTTGTTCGGGGAATGTCTCCAAAGGTCCTAGAACTGAAGCTGTGAAGTTGATGACATTTATAGAGCCCTTTTTTATTTTTTTTATTTATGAGCCTGAGGTGTACCACTGCAGGGCAAAGGCCTGTTTCCCTTCCTTCCACTTATCACTTTTAATTCTTTTGTGCGGTTGATGACACATTAAAAAGCCCTCATTATTTCTTTCTCTCTACCTAGGAGCTCTCTGTAACATTTTCTTTGTTACTTTTTATGGTTTTAAGCAGGAGCGGTCGACTACTCAAAAAAAAAACCTTAAAACCTTAGGTCAAGCATACCTGAGCAGTCTACTCTAGAGTAGGTGCCATTAAATGTGAGCCCTTCCCCAATCAGTAAAAGATAAAGTATCAGAGAATAAATGATGGAAGTATGTCAGGCTTCTAAGTGTGTAGAGTAACCTATTCCGAACCAATTTTTTTTGTCTCGGGAAAAAAAAAACAGTGTTGTTGGGGAAATGTAGCATTCTGCTATTATAAATAGTATTGATTTTTCATATTTGTAAATAAGTATTTGCTTACGTCTAATAATCTGATAGACCCTGTCAGACTTTATCCATACTTTACTCCATAGAGATTATCATCTAAGGTTTCGCTCCATTTATAAACATGCTTCCCTATTACTTCTTACAAATTATACGACGTTAAGAAATCATTTCATTTCATTTTAGTTATAAATAATATAACACAGGTGTCTCCTATAGTAGGCTAAACTAAAATGCTCGACAAAGGATAATCCCTCTATTAATGATGTAAATAAATCGATTATATCGAACAAACAATTAACAAAACATTTGACTAGTAGAAAAACAACTTATTTCAAATTATTACATCAAAATATTCAGGGATTTTCCAGCAAATTGTTACAGGTTGAATTATTTTTAGAAAAATATAAATATGGCATTGTATGTTTAACAGAACATTGGCATTTATATTGTCAAATATTAATTAATTATGAAAATTACAGTGTTGCTAGTTCTTTCAACCGACAATCCCTAACTCGCGGTGTATCTCTCATAATAATGAGAAATAATATTAAATTCAGAGATAGAAAAGACATTGTAGGATTGTCGGTGGAAATATGTATTGAATTATTTTGTGTTGAGCTTCTAACTTATGTTGTAGTATGCGTATATAGACTGCCTTTAGACACAAACTTTCCTAAATTTGAAGAAGTAATGGAAGATGTACTTAAATTGGTAACTAAAACAAATAAAAGAATAATTATCACTGGAGATTTTAATGTAGATATTTTAGAAACCACTAGGGTACCACATTTAAAACACAGATTTTTAATTTTTTTCAAATCATATAATTTAAATTATGTGTTTTTTGAACCTACACGTGTGACGTCAACTTTTGCTACTTGTATTGATAATGTTATCTGTTATTGTGTCAAAATTGTCTTAATTCAAAGTGCTGTTTACTACTCGCTCCCTTTGTAGTTGCGTGGTCAATGTGTCTCTCTTGCCTTTCTATTGTGCGGTTACGACACATTAAATAAGTCCTCGATTCTTTTTCTCCTATCCCTCATGTTTTCTTTTGTTTGTTCGGGGAATGTCTCCAAAAGTCCTAGAACTGAAGCTGTGCAGTTGATGACATTTATAGAGCTCTTTTTTATTTTTTTTATTTATGAGCCTGAGGTGTACCACTGCAGGGCAAAGGCCTGTTTCCCTTCCTTCCACTTATCACTTTTAATTCTTTTGTGCGGTTGATGACACATTAAAAAGCCCTCATTATTTCTTTCTCTCTACCTAGGAGCTCTCTGTAACATTTTCTTTGTTACTTTTTATGGTTTTAAGCAGGAGCGGTCGACTACTCCAAAAAAAAAACCTTAAAACCTTAGGTCAAGCATACCTGAGCAGTCTACTCTAGAGTAGGTGCCATTAAATGTGAGCCCTTCCCCAATCAGTAAAAGATAAAGTATCAGAGAATAAATGATGGAAGTATGTCAGGCTTCTAAGTGTGTAGAGTAACCTATTCCGAACCATATTTTTTTTGTCTCAGGAAAAAAAAACAGTGTTGTTGGGGAAATGTAGCATTCTGCTATTATAAATAGTATTGATTTTTCATATTTGTAAATAAATATTTGCTTACGTCTAATGATCTGATAGACCCTGTCAGACTTTATCCATACTTTACTCCATAGAGATTATCATCTTAGGTTTCGCTCTATTTATAAACATGCTTCCCTATTTCTTCTTACAAACTATACGACGTTAAGAAATCATTTCATTTCATTTTAGTTATAAATAATATAACACAGGTGTCTTCTTTAGTAGGCAGTACTATTATTAAAAATAATTTAAACTAAAATGCTCGACAAAGGATAATCCCTCTATTAATGATGTAAATAAATCGATTATATCGAACAAACAATTAACTAAACATTTGACTAGTAGAAAAACAACTTATTTCAAATTATTACATCAAAATATTCAGGGATTTTCCAGCAAATTGTAACAGGTTGAATTATTTTTAGAAAAATATAAATATGACATTGTATGTTTAACAGAACATTGGCATTAATATTTTCAAATATTAATTAATTATGAAAATTACAGTGTTGCTAGTTCTTTCAACCGACAATCCCTAACTCGCGGTGTATCTCTCATAATATTGAGAAATAATATTAAATTCAGAGATTGAAAAGACGTTGTAGGATTGTCGGTGGAAAGATGTATTGATTTATTTTGTGTTGAGCTTCAAACTTATGTTATAGTATGCGTATATAGACCGCCTTTAGACACAAACTTTCCTAAATTTGAAAAAGTAATGGAAGATGTACTTAAATTGGTAACTAAAACAAATAAAAGAATAATTATCACTGGAGATTTAATGTAGATATTTAAGAAATCACTAGGGTACCACATTTAAAACATAGATATTTAAATCTTTTCAAATCATATAATTTAAATTATGTGTTTTTTGAACCTACACGTGTGACGTCAACTTCTGCTACTTGTATTGATAATGTTTTCTGTTATTGTGTCAAAATTGTCTTAATTCAAAGTGCTGTTTACTACTCGCTCCCTTTGTAGTTGCGTGGTCAATGTGTCACTCTTGCCTTTCTATTGTGCGGTTACGACACATTAAATAAGTCCTCGATTCTTTTTCTCCTATCCCTCATGTTTTTTTTTGTTTGTTCGGGGAATGTCTCCAAAGGTCCTAGAACTGAAGCTGTGAAGTTGATGACATTTATAGAGCCCTTTTTTATTTTTTTTATTTATGAGCCTGAGGTGTACCACTGCAGGGCAAAGGCCTGTTTCCCTTCCTTCCACTTATCACTTTTAATTCTTTTGTGCGGTTGATGACACATTAAAAAGCCCTCATTATTTCTTTCTCTCTACCTAGGAGCTCTCTGTAACATTTTCTTTGTTACTTTTTATGGTTTTAAGCAGGAGCGGTCGACTACTCCAAAAAAAAAACCTTAAAACCTTAGGTCAAGCATACCTGAGCAGTCTACTCTAGAGTAGGTGCCATTAAATGTGAGCCCTTCCCCAATCAGTAAAAGATAAAGTATCAGAGAATAAATGATGGAAGAATGTCAGGCTTCTAAGTGTGTAGAGTAACCTATTCCGAACCATTTTTTTTTGTCTCGGGAAAAAAAAAAACAGTGTTGTTGGGGAAATGTAGCATTCTGCTAGTATAAATAGTATTGATTTTTCATATTTGTAAATAAGTATTTGCTTACGTCTAATAATCTGATAGACCCTGTCAGACTTTATCCATACTTTACTCCATAGAGATTATCATCTAAGGTTTCGCTCCATTTATAAACATGCTTCCCTATTACTTCTTACAAATTATACGACGTTAAGAAATCATTTCATTTCATTTTACATACATACATACATACATATAATCACGCCTTTTTTCCCTAATGGGGTAGGCAGAGCGTAAACGCCTAAATAAAGGTCGTTCCGCCACGTCTGACAAAGTTTTGAAGGTTATTTTACGATAGATTTGTAGGTACATTGCTATAGTGACAGGTTGTCAGCCCATCGCCTAAAATACAATAAACTGAAACCCTCGGATCCCTTAGCTGGCTTTTACAGCATGCCCGGGAGGAATTGCAGCTGGCACATTCTATGTTTTTCTCTAGCTCCCAGGCCAGCATGGAAGAATCATTTCATTTTAGTTATAAATAATATAACACAGGTGTCTCCTATAGTAGGCTAAACTAAAATGCTCGACAAAGGATAATCCCTCTATTAATGATGTAAATAAATCGATTATATCGAACAAACAATTCACAAAACATTTGACTAGTAGAAAAACAACTTATTTCAAATTATTACATCAAAATATTCAGGGATTTTCCAGCAAATTGTTACAGGTTGAATTATTTTTAGAAAAATATAAATATGGCATTGTATGTTTAACAGAACATTGGCATTTATATTCTCAAATATTAATTAATTATGAAAATTACAGTGTTGCTAGTTCTTTCAACCGACAATCCCTAACTCGCGGTGTATCTCTCATAATAATGAGAAATAATATTAAATTCAGAGATAGAAAAGACATTGTAGGATTGTCGGTGGAAATATGTATTGAATTATTTTGTGTTGAGCTTCTAACTTATGTTGTAGTATGCGTATATAGACTGCCTTTAGACACAAACTTTCCTAAATTTGAAGAAGTAATGGAAGATGTACTTAAATTGGTAACTAAAACAAATAAAAGAATAATTATCACTGGAGATTTTAATGTAGATATTTTAGAAACCACTAGGGTACCACATTTAAAACACAGATTTTTAATTTTTTTCAAATCATATAATTTAAATTATGTGTTTTTTGAACCTACACGTGTGACGTCAACTTTTGCTACTTGTATTGATAATGTTATCTGTTATTGTGTCAAAATTGTCTTAATTCAAAGTGCTGTTTACTACTCGCTCCTTTTGTAGTTGCGTGGTCAATGTGTCTCTCTTGCCTTTCTATTGTGCGGTTACGACACATTAAATAAGTCCTCGATTCTTTTTCTCCTATCCCTCATGTTTTCTTTTGTTTGTTCGGGGAATGTCTCCAAAGGTCCTAGAACTGAAGCTGTGCAGTTGATGACATTTATAGAGCTCTTTTTTTTTTTTTTTATTTATGAGCCTGAGGTGTACCACTGCAGGGCAAAGGCCTGTTTCCCTTCCTTCCACTTATCACTTTTAATTCTTTTGTGCGGTTGATGACACATTAAAAAGCCCTCATTATTTCTTTCTCTCTACCTAGGAGCTCTCTGTAACATTTTCTTTGTTACTTTTTATGGTTTTAAGCAGGAGCGGTCGACTACTCCAAAAAAAAAACCTTAAAACCTTAGGTCAAGCATACCTGAGCAGTCTACTCTAGAGTAGGTGCCATTAAATGTGAGCCCTTCCCCAATCAGTAAAAGATAAAGTATCAGAGAATAAATGATGGAAGTATGTCAGGCTTCTAAGTGTGTAGAGTAACCTATTCCGAACCATTTTTTTTTTGTCTCGGAAAAAAAAAACAGTGTTGTTGGGGAAATGTAGCATTCTGCTATTATAAATAGTATTGATTTTTCATATTTGTAAATAAATATTTGCTTACGTCTAATGATCTGATAGACCCTGTCAGACTTTATCCGTACTTTACTCCATAGAGATTATCATCTAAGGTTTCGCTCTATTTATAAACATGCTTCCCTATTTCTTCTTACAAACTATACGACGTTAAGAAATCATTTCATTTCATTTTAGTTATAAATAATATAACACAGGTGTCTTCTTTAGTAGGCAGTACTATTATTAAAAATAATTTAAACTAAAATGCTCGACAAAGGATAATCCCTCTATTAATGATGTAAATAAATCGATTATATCGAACAAACAATTAACTAAACATTTGACTAGTAGAAAAACAACTTATTTCAAATTATTACATCAAAATATTCAGGGATTTTCCAGCAAATTGTAACAGGTTGAATTATTTTTAGAAAAATATAAATATGACATTGTATGTTTAACAGAACATTGGCATTAATATTGTCAAATATTAATTAATTATGAAAATTACAGTGTTGCTAGTTCTTTCAACCGACAATCCCTAACTCGCGGTGTATCTCTCATAATAATGAGAAATAATATTAAATTCAGAGATTGAAAAGACGTTGTAGGATTGTCGGTGGAAAGATGTATTGATTTATTTTGTGTTGAGCTTCAAACTTATGTTATAGTATGCGTATATAGACCGCCTTTAGACACAAACTTTCCTAAATTTGAAAAAGTAATGGAAGATGTACTTAAATTGGTAACTAAAACAAATAAAAGAATAATTATCACCGGAGATTTAAATGTAGATATTTTAGAAACCACTAGGGTACCGAATTTAAAACATAGATATTTAAATCTTTTCAAATCATAATATAATTTAAATTATGTGTTTTTTGAACCTACACGTGTGACGTCAACTTCTGCTACTTGTATTGATAATGTTTTCTGTTATTGTGTCAAAATTGTCTTAATTCAAAGTGCTGTTTACTACTCGCTCCCTTTGTAGTTGCGTGGTCAATGTGTCTCTCCTGCCTTTCTATTGTGCGGTTACGAAACATTAAATAAGTCCTCGATTCTTTTTCTCCTATCCCTCATGTTTTCTTTTGTTTGTTCGGGGAATGTCTCCAAAGGTCCTAGAACTGAAGCTGTGAAGTTGATGACATTTATAGAGCCCTTTTTTATTTTTTTTATTTATGAGCCTGAGGTGTACCACTGCAGGGCAAAGGCCTGTTTCCCTTCCTTCCACTTATCACTTTTAATTCTTTTGTGCGGTTGATGACACATTAAAAAGCCCTCATTATTTCTTTCTCTCTACCTAGGAGCTCTCTGTAACATTTTCTTTGTTACTTTTTATGGTTTTAGGCAGGAGCGGTCGACTACTCCAAAAAAAAAACCTTAAAACCTTAGGTCAAGCATACCTGAGCAGTCTACTCTAGAGTAGGTGCCATTAAATGTGAGCCCTTCCCCAATCAGTAAAAGATAAAGTATCAGAGAATAAATGATGGAAGTATGTCAGGCTTCTAAGTGTGTAGAGTAACCTATTCCGAACCATTTTTTTTTTGTCTCGGGAAAAAAAAACAGTGTTGTTGGGGAAATGTAGCATTCTGCTATTATAAATAGTATTGATTTTTCATATTTGTAAATAAGTATTTGCTTACGTCTAATAATCTGATAGACCCTGTCAGACTTTATCCATACTTTACTCCATAGAGATTATCATCTAAGGTTTCGCTCCATTTATAAACATGCTTCCCTATTACTTCTTACAAATTATACGACGTTAAGAAATCATTTCATTTCATTTTAGTTATAAATAATATAACACAGGTGTCTCCTATAGTAGGCTAAACTAAAATGCTCGACAAAGGATAATCCCTCTATTAATGATGTAAATAAATCGATTATATCGAACAAACAATTAACAAAACATTTGACTAGTAGAAAAACAACTTATTACAAATTATTACATCAAAATATTCTGGGATTTTCCAGCAAATTGTTACAGGTTGAATTATTTTTAGAAAAATATAAATATGGCATTGTATGTTTAACAGAACATTGGCATTTATATTGTCAAATATTAATTAATTATGAAAATTACAGTGTTGCTAGTTCTTTCAACCGACAATCCCTAACTCGCGGTGTATCTCTCATAATAATGAGAAATAATATTAAATTCAGAGATAGAAAAGACATTGTAGGATTGTCGGTGGAAATATGTATTGATGTATTTTGTGTTGAGCTTCAAACTTATGTTATAGTATGCGTATATAGACCGCCTTTAGACACAAACTTTCCTAAATTTGAAAAAGTAATGGAAGATGTACTTAAATTGGTAACTAAAACAAATAAAAGAATAATTATCACTGGAGATTTTAATGTAGATATTTTAGAAACCACTAGGGTACCACATTTAAAACAGGTTTTTAAATCTTTTCAAATCATATAATTTAAATTATGTGTTTTTTGAACCTACACGTGCGACGTCAACTTTTGCTACTTGTAGTGATAATGTTATCTGTTATTGTGTCAAAATTGTCTTAATTCAAAGTGCTGTTTACTACTCGCTCCCTTTGTAGTTGCGTGGTCAATGTGTCTCTCTTGCCTTTCTATTGTGCGGTTACGACACATTAAATAAGTCCTCGATTCTTTTTCTCCTATCCCTCATGTTTTCTTTAGTTTGTTCGGGGAATGTCTCCAAAGGTCCTAGAACTGAAGCTGTGCAGTTGATGACATTTATAGAGCTCTTTTTTATTTTTTTTATTTATGAGCCTGAGGTGTACCACTGCAGGGCAAAGGCCTGTTTCCCTTCCTTCCACTTATCACTTTTAATTCTTTTGTGCGGTTGATGACACATTAAAAAGCCCTCATTATTTCTTTTTCTCTACCTAGGAGCTCTCTGTAACATTTTCTTTGTTACTTTTTATGGTTTTAAGCAGGAGCGGTCGACTACTCCAAAAAAAAAACCTTAAAACCTTAGGTCAAGCATACCTGAGCAGTCTACTCTAGAGTAGGTGCCATTAAATGTGAGCCCTTCCCCAATCAGTAAAAGATAAAGTATCAGAGAATAAATGATGGAAGTATGTCAGGCTTCTAAGTGTGTAGAGTAACCTATTCCGAACCATATTTTTTTTGTCTCAGGAAAAAAAAACAGTGTTGTTGGGGAAATGTAGCATTCTGCTATTATAAATAGTATTGATTTTTCATATTTGTAAATAAATATTTGCTTACGTCTAATGATCTGATAGACCCTGTCAGACTTTATCCATACTTTACTCCATAGAGATTATCATCTAAGGTTTCGCTCTATTTATAAACATGCTTCCCTATTTCTTCTTACAAACTATACGACGTTAAGAAATCATTTCATTTCATTTTAGTTATAAATAATATAACACAGGTGTCTTCTTTAGTAGGCAGTACTATTATTAAAAATAATTTAAACTAAAATGCTCGACAAAGGATAATCCCTCTATTAATGATGTAAATAAATCGATTATATCGAACAAACAATTAACTAAACATTTGACTAGTAGAAAAACAACTTATTTCAAATTATTACATCAAAATATTCAGGGATTTTCCAGCAAATTGTAACAGGTTGAATTATTTTTAGAAAAATATAAATATGACATTGTATGTTTAACAGAACATTGGCATTAATATTGTCAAATATTAATTAATTATGAAAATTACAGTGTTGCTAGTTCTTTCAACCGACAATCCCTAACTCGCGGTGTATCTCTCATAATAATGAGAAATAATATTAAATTCAGAGATTGAAAAGACGTTGTAGGATTGTCGGTGGAAAGATGTATTGATGTATTTTGTGTTGAGCTTCAAACTTATGTTATAGTATGCGTATATAGACCGCCTTTAGACACAAACTTTCCTAAATTTGAAAAAGTAATGGAAGATGTACTTAAATTGGTAACTAAAACAAATAAAAGAATAATTATCACTGGAGATTTAATGTAGATATTTTAGAAATCACTAGGGTGCCACATTTAAAACATAGATATTTAAATCTTTTCAATTCATATAATTTAAATTATGTGTTTTTTGAACCTACACGTGTGACGTCAACTTCTGCTACTTGTATTGATAATGTTTTCTGTTATTGTGTCAAAATTGTCTTAATTCAAAGTGCTGTTTACTACTCGCTCCCTTTGTAGTTGCGTGGTCAATGTGTCTCTCTTGCCTTTCTATTGTGCGGTTACGACACATTAAATAAGTCCTCGATTCTTTTTCTCCTATCCCTCATGTTTTCTTTTGTTTGTTCGGGGAATGTCTCCAAAGGTCCTAGAACTGAAGCTGTGAAGTTGATGACATTTATAGAGCCCTTTTTTATTTTTTTTATTTATGAGCCTGAGGTGTACCACTGCAGGGCAAAGGCCTGTTTCCCTTCCTTCCACTTATCACTTTTAATTCTTTTTTGCGGTTGATGACACATTAAAAAGCCCTCATTATTTCTTTCTCTCTACCTAGGAGCTCTCTGTAACATTTTCTTTGTTACTTTTTATGGTTTTAAGCAGGAGCGGTCGACTACTCCAAAAAAAAAACCTTAAAACCTTAGGTCAAGCATACCTGAGCAGTCTACTCTAGAGTAGGTGCCATTAAATGTGAGCCCTTCCCCAATCAGTAAAAGATAAAGTATCAGAGAATAAATGATGGAAGTATGTCAGGCTTCTAAGTGTGTAGAGTAACCTATTCCGAACCATATTTTTTTTGTCTCAGGAAAAAAAAACAGTGTTGTTGGGGAAATGTAGCATTCTGCTATTATAAATAGTATTGATTTTTCATATTTGTAAATAAATATTTGCTTACGTCTAATGATCTGATAGACCCTGTCAGACTTTATCCATACTTTACTCCATAGAGATTATCATCTAAGGTTTCGCTCCATTTATAAACATGCTTCCCTATTACTTCTTACAAATTATACGACGTTAAGAAATCATTTCATTTCATTTTAGTTATAAATAATATAACACAGGTGTGTCCTATAGTAGGCTAAACTAAAATGCTCGACAAAGGATAATCCCTCTATTAATGATGTAAATAAATCGATTATATCGAACAAACAATTAACAAAACATTTGACTAGTAGAGAAACAACTTATTTCAAATTATTACATCAAAATATTCAGGGATTTTCCAGCAAATTGTTACAGGTTGAATTATTTTTAGAAAAATATAAATATGGCATTGTATGTTTAACAGAACATTGGCATTTATATTGTCAAATATAAATTAATTATGAAAATTACAGTGTTGCTAGTTCTTTCAACCGACAATCCCTAACTCGCGGTGTATCTCTCATAATAATGAGAAATAATATTAAATTCAGAGATAGAAAAGACATTGTAGGATTGTCGGTGGAAATATGTATTGAATTATTTTGTGTTGAGCTTCTAACTTATGTTATAGTATGCGTATATAGACTGCCTTTAGACACAAACTTTCCTAAATTTGAAGAAGTAATGGATAATGTACTTAAATTGGTAACTAAAACAAATAAAAGAATAATTATCACTGGAGATTTTAATGTAGATATTTTAGAAACCACTAGGGTACCACATTTAAAACATAGATTTTTATTTTTTTTCAAATCATATAATTTAAATTATGTGTTTTTTGAACCTACACGTGTGACGTCAACTTTTGCTACTTGTATTGATAATGTTATCTGTTATTGTGTCAAAATTGTCTTAATTCAAAGTGCTGTTTACTACTCGCTCCTTTTGTAGTTGCGTGGTCAATGTGTCTCTCTTGCCTTTCTATTGTGCGGTTACGACACATTAAATAAGTCCTCGATTATTTTTCTCCTATCCCTCATGTTTTCTTTTGTTTGTTCGGGGAATGTCTCCAAAGGTCCTAGAACTGAAGCTGTGCAGTTGATGACATTTATAGAGCTCTTTTTTATTTTTTTTATTTATGAGCCTGAGGTGTACCACTGCAGGGCAAAGGCCTGTTTCCCTTCCTTCCACTTATCACTTTTAATTCTTTTGTGCGGTTGATGACACATTAAAAAGCCCTCATTATTTCTTTCTCTCTACCTAGGAGCTCTCTGTAACATTTTCTTTGTTACTTTTTATGGTTTTAAGCAAGAGCGGTCGACTACTCAAAAAAAAAAACCTTAAAACCTTAGGTCAAGCATACCTGAGCAGTCTACTCTGGAGTAGGTGCCATTAAATGTGAGCCCTTCCCCAATCAGTAAAAGATAAAGTATCAGAGAATAAATGATGGAAGTATGTCAGGCTTCTAAGTGTGTAGAGTAACCTATTCCGAACCATTTTTTTTTGTCTCGGGAAAAAAAAACAGTGTTGTTGGGGAAATGTAGCATTCTGCTATTATAAATAGTATTGATTTTTCATATTTGTAAATAAGTATTTGCTTACGTCTAATAATCTGATAGACCCTGTCAGACTTTATCCATACTTTACTCCATAGAGATTATCATCTAAGGTTTCGCTCCATTTATAAACATGCTTCCCTATTACTTCTTACAAATTATACGACGTTAAGAAATAATTTCATTTCATTTTAGTTATAAATAATATAACACAGGTGTCTCCTATAGTAGGCTAAACGAAAATGCTCGACAAAAGATAATCCCTCTATTAATGATGTAAATAAATCGATTATATCGAACAAACAATTAACAAAACATTTGACTAGTAGAAAAACAACTTATTTCAAATTATTACATCAAAATATTCAGGGATTTTCCAGCAAATTGTTACAGGTTGAATTATTTTTAGAAAAATATAAATATGGCATTGTATGTTTAACAGAACATTGGCATTTATATTGTCAAATATAAATTAATTATGAAAATTACAGTGTTGCTAGTTCTTTCAACCGACAATCCCTAACTCGCGGTGTATCTCTCATAATAATGAGAAATAATATTAAATTCAGAGATAGAAAAGACATTGTAGGATTGTCGGTGGAAATATATATTGAATTATTTTGTGTTGAGCTTCTAACTTATGTTATAGTATGCGTATATAGACTGCCTTTAGACACAAACTTTCCTAAATTTGAAGAAGTAATGGATAATGTACTTAAATTGGTAACTAAAACAAATAAAAGAATAATTATCACTGGAGATTTTAATGTAGATATTTTAGAAACCACTAGGGTACCACATTTAAAACATAGATTTTTATTTTTTTTCAAATCATATAATTTAAATTATGTGTTTTTTGAACCTACACGTGTGACGTCAACTTTTGCTATTTGTATTGATAATGTTATCTGTTATTGTGTCAAAATTGTCTTAATTCAAAGTGCTGTTTACTACTCGCTCCTTTTGTAGTTGCGTGGTCAATGTGTCTCTCTTGCCTTTCTATTGTGCGGTTACGACACATTTAATAAGTCCTCGATTCTTTTTCTCCTATCCCTCATGTTTTCTTTTGTTTGTTCGGGGAATGTCTCCAAAGGTCCTAGAACTGAAGCTGTGCAGTTGATGACATTTATAGAGCTCTTTTTTATTTTTTTTATTTATGAGCCTGAGGTGTACCACTGCAGGGCAAAGGCCTGTTTCCCTTCCTTCCACTTATCACTTTTAATTCTTTTGTGCGGTTGATGACACATTAAAAAGCCCTCATTATTTCTTTCTCTCTACCTAGGAGCTCTCTGTAACATTTTCTTTGTTACTTTTTATGGTTTTAAGCAGGAGCGGTCGACTACTCCAAAAAAAAAACCTTAAAACCTTAGGTCAAGCATACCTGAGCAGTCTACTCTAGAGTAGGTGCCATTAAATGTGAGCCCTTCCCCAATCAGTAAAAGATAAAGTATCATTGAATAAATGATGGAAGTATGTCAGGCTTCTAAGTGTGTAGAGTAACCTATTCCGAACCATATTTTTTTTGTCTCAGGAAAAAAAAACAGTGTTGTTGGGGAAATGTAGCATTCTGCTATTATAAATAGTATTGATTTTTCATATTTGTAAATAAATATTTGCTTACGTCTAATGATCTGATAGACCCTGTCAGACTTTATCCATACTTTACTCCATAGAGATTATCATCTAAGGTTTCGCTCTATTTATAAACATGCTTCCCTATTTCTTCTTACAAACTATACGACGTTAAGAAATCATTTCATTTCATTTTAGTTATAAATAATATAACACAGGTGTCTTCTTTAGTAGGCAGTACTATTATTAAAAATAATTTAAACTAAAATGCTCGACAAAGGATAATCCCTCTATTAATGATGTAAATAAATCGATTATATCGAACAAACAATTAACTAAACATTTGACTAGTAGAAAAACAACTTATTTCAAATTATTACATCAAAATATTCAGGGATTTTCCAGCAAATTGTAACAGGTTGAATTATTTTTAGAAAAATATAAATATGACATTGTATGTTTAACAGAACATTGGCATTAATATTGTCAAATATTAATTAATTATGAAAATTACAGTGTTGCTAGTTCTTTCAACCGACAATCCCTAACTCGCAGTGTATCTTTCATAATAATGAGAAATAATATTAAATTCAGAGATTGAAAAGACGTTGTAGAATTGTCGGTGGAAAGATGTATTGATTTATTTTGTGTTGAGCTTCAAACTTATGTTATAGTATGCGTATATAGACCGCCTTTAGACACAAACTTTCCTAAATTTGAAAAAGTAATGGAAGATGTACTTAAATTGGTAACTAAAACAAATAAAAGAATAATTATCACTGGAGATTTAAATGTAGATATTTTAGAAACCACTAGGGTACCACATTTAAAACATAGATATTTAAATCTTTTCAAATCATATAATTTAAATTATGTGTTTTTTGAACCTACACGTGTGACGTCAACTTCTGCTACTTGTATTGATAATGTTTTCTGTTATTGTGTCAAAATTGTCTTAATTCAAAGTGCTGTTTACTACTCGCTCCCTTTGTAGTTGCGTGGTCAATGTGTCTCTCTTGCCTTTCTATTGTGCGGTTACGACACATTAAATAAGTCCTCGATTTTTTTTCTCCTATCCCTCATGTTTTCTTTTGTTTGTTCGGGGAATGTCTCCAAAGGTCCTAGAACTGAAGCTGTGAAGTTGATGACATTTATAGAGCCCTTTTTTATTTTTTTTATTTATGAGCCTGAGGTGTACCACTGCAGGGCAAAGGCCTGTTTCCCTTCCTTCCACTTATCACTTTTAATTCTTTTGTGCGGTTGATGACACATTAAAAAGCCCTCATTATTTCTTTCTCTCTACCTAGGAGCTCTCTGTAACATTTTCTTTGTTACTTTTTATGGTTTTAAGCAGGAGCGGTCGACTACTCAAAAAAAAAACCTTAAAACCTTAGGTCAAGCATACCTGAGCAGTCTACTCTAGAGTAGGTGCCATTAAATGTGAGCCCTTCCCCAATCAGTAAAAGATAAAGTATCAGAGAATAAATGATGGAAGTATGTCAGGCTTCTAAGTGTGTAGAGTAACCTATTCCGAACCATATTTTTTTTGTCTCAGGAAAAAAAAACAGTGTTGTTGGGGAAATGTAGCATTCTGCTATTATAACTAGTATTGATTTTTCATATTTGTAAATAAATATTTGCTTACGTCTAATGATCTGATAGACCCTGTCAGACTTTATCCATACTTTACTCCATAGAGATTATCATCTAAGGTTTCGCTCTATTTATAAACATG
This sequence comes from Scrobipalpa costella, assembly GCA_949820665.1. Classification (NCBI taxonomy): domain Eukaryota; kingdom Metazoa; phylum Arthropoda; class Insecta; order Lepidoptera; family Gelechiidae; genus Scrobipalpa; species Scrobipalpa costella. The sequence continues at coordinate 1,358,273 of OX463295.1, forward strand.
CTTCCCTATTTCTTCTTACAAACTATACGACGTTAAGAAATCATTTCATTTCATTTTAGTTATAAATAATATAACACAGGTGTCTTCTTTAGTAGGCAGTACTATTATTAAAAATAATTTAAACTAAAATGCTCGACAAAGGATAATCCCTCTATTAATGATGTAAATAAATCGATTATATCGAACAAACAATTAACTAAACATTTGACTAGTAGAAAAACAACTTATTTCAAATTATTACATCAAAATATTCAGGGATTTTCCAGCAAATTGTAACAGGTTGAATTATTTTTAGAAAAATATAAATATGACATTGTATGTTTAACAGAACATTGGCATTAATATTGTCAAATATTAATTAATTATGAAAATTACAGTGTTGCTAGTTCTTTCAACCGACAATCCCTAACTCGCGGTGTATCTCTCATAATAATGAGAAATAATATTAAATTCAGAGATTGAAAAGACGTTGTAGGATTGTCGGTGGAAAGATGTATTGATGTATTTTGTGTTGAGCTTCAAACTTATGTTATAGTATGCGTATATAGACCGCCTTTAGACACAAACTTTCCTAAATTTGAAAAAGTAATGGAAGATGTACTTAAATTGGTAACTAAAACAAATAAAAGAATAATTATCACTGGAGATTTAATGTAGATATTTTAGAAATCACTAGGGTACCACATTTAAAACATAGATATTTAAATCTTTTCAATTCATATAATTTAAATTATGTGTTTTTTGAACCTACACGTGTGACGTCAACTTCTGCTACTTGTATTGATAATGTTTTCTGTTATTGTGTCAAAATTGTCTTAATTCAAAGTGCTGTTTACTACTCGCTCCCTTTGTAGTTGCGTGGTCAATGTGTCTCTCTTGCCTTTCTATTGTGCGGTTACGACACATTAAATAAGTCCTCGATTCTTTTTCTCCTATCCCTCATGTTTTCTTTTGTTTGTTCGGGGAATGTCTCCAAAGGTCCTAGAACTGAAGCTGTGAAGTTGATGACATTTATAGAGCCCTTTTTTATTTTTTTTATTTATGAGCCTGAGGTGTACCACTGCAGGGCAAAGGCCTGTTTCCCTTCCTTCCACTTATCACTTTTAATTCTTTTGTGCGGTTGATGACACATTAAAAAGCCCTCATTATTTCTTTCTCTCTACCTAGGAGCTCTCTGTAACATTTTCTTTGTTACTTTTTATGGTTTTAAGCAGGAGCGGTCGACTACTCCAAAAAAAAAACCTTAAAACCTTAGGTCAAGCATACCTGAGCAGTCTACTCTAGAGTAGGTGCCATTAAATGTGAGCCCTTCCCCAATCAGTAAAAGATAAAGTATCAGAGAATAAATGATGGAAGTATGTCAGGCTTCTAAGTGTGTAGAGTAACCTATTCCGAACCATTTTTTTTTGTCTCGGGAAAAAAAACAGTGTTGTTGGGGAAATGTAGCATTCTGCTATTATAAATAGTATTGATTTTTCATATTTGTAAATAAGTATTTGCTTACGTCTAATAATCTGATAGACCCTGTCAGACTTTATCCATACTTTACTCCATAGAGATTATCATCTAAGGTTTCGCTCCATTTATAAACATGCTTCCCTATTACTTCTTACAAATTATACGACGTTAAGAAATAATTTCATTTCATTTTAGTTATAAATAATATAACACAGGTGTCTCCTATAGTAGGCTAAACGAAAATGCTCGACAAAAGATAATCCCTCTTTTAATGATGTAAATAAATCGATTATATCGAACAAACAATTAACAAAACATTTGACTAGTAGAAAAACAACTTATTTCAAATTATTACATCAAAATATTCAGGGATTTTCCAGCAAATTGTTACAGGTTGAATTATTTTTAGAAAAATATAAATATGGCATTGTATGTTTAACAGAACATTGGCATTTATATTGTCAAATATAAATTAATTATGAAAATTACAGTGTTGCTATTTCTTTCAACCGACAATCCCTAACTCGCGGTGTATCTCTCATAATAATGAGAAATAATATTAAATTCAGAGATAGAAAAGACATTGTAGGATTGTCGGCGGAAATATGTATTGAATTATTTTGTGTTGAGCTTCAAACTTATGTTATAGTATGCGTATATAGACTGCCTTTAGACACAAACTTTCCTAAATTTGAAGAAGTAATGGAAGATGTACTTAAATTGGTAACTAAAACAAATAAAAGAATAATTATCACTGGAGATTTTAATGTAGATATTTTAGAAACCACTAGGGTACCACATTTAAAACATAGATATTTAAATCTTTTCAAATCATATAATTTAAATTATGTGTTTTTTGAACCTACACGTGTGACGTCATCTTTTGCTACTTGTATTGATAATGTTATCTGTTATTGTGTCAAAATTGTCTTAATTCAAAGTGCTGTTTACTACTCGCTCCCTTTGTAGTTGCGTGGTCAATGTGTCTCTCTTGCCTTTCTATTGTGCGGTTACGACACATTAAATAAGTCCTCGATTCTTTTTCTCCTATCCCTCATGTTTTCTTTTGTTTGTTCGGGGAATGTCTCCAAAGGTCCTAGAACTGAAGCTGTGCAGTTGATGACATTTATAGAGCTCTTTTTTTTTTTTATTTATGAGCCTGAGGTGTACCACTGCAGGGCAAAGGCCTGTTTCCCTTCCTTCCACTTATCACTTTTAATTCTTTTGTGCGGTTGATGACACATTAAAAAGCCCTCATTATTTCTTTCTCTCTACCTAGGAGCTCTCTGTAACATTTTCTTTGTTACTTTTTATGGTTTTAAGCAGGAGCGGTCGACTACTCCAAAAAAAAAACCTTAAAACCTTAGGTCAAGCATACCTGAGCAGTCTACTCTAGAGTAGGTGCCATTAAATGTGAGCCCTTCCCCAATCAGTAAAAGATAAAGTATCAGAGAATAAATGATGGAAGTATGTCAGGCTTCTAAGTGTGTAGAGTAACCTATTCCGAACCATATTTTTTTTGTCTCAGGAAAAAAAAAACAGTGTTGTTGGGGAAATGTAGCATTCTGCTATTATAAATAGTATTGATTTTTCATATTTGTAAATAAATATTTGCTTACGTCTAATGATCTGATAGACCCTGTCAGACTTTATCCATACTTTACTCCATAGAGATTATCATCTAAGGTTTCGCTCTATTTATAAACATGCTTCCCTATTTCTTCTTACAAACTATACGACGTTAAGAAATCATTTCATTTTAGTTATAAATAATATAACACAGGTGTCTTCTTTAGTAGGCAGTACTATTATTAAAAATAATTTAAATTAAAATGCTCGGCAAAGGATAATCCCTCTATTAATGATGTAAATAAATCGATTATATCGAACAAACAATTAACTAAACATTTGACTAGTAGAAAAACAACTTATTTCAAATTATTACATCAAAATATTCAGGGATTTTCCAGCAAATTGTAACAGGTTGAATTATTTTTAGAAAAATATAAATATGACATTGTATGTTTAACAGAACATTGGCATTAATATTGTCAAATATTAATTAATTATGAAAATTACAGTGTTGCTAGTTCTTTCAACCGACAATCCCTAACTCGCGGTGTATCTCTCATAATAATGAGAAATAATATTAAATTCAGAGATTGAAAAGACGTTGTAGAATTGTCGGTGGAAAGATGTATTGATTTATTTTGTGTTGAGCTTCAAACTTATGTTATAGTATGCGTATATAGACCGCCTTTAGACACAAACTTTCCTAAATTTGAAAAAGTAATGGAAGATGTACTTAAATTGGTAACTAAAACAAATAAAAGAATAATTATCACCGGAGATTTAAATGTAGATATTTTAGAAACCACTAGGGTACCGAATTTAAAACATAGATATTTAAATCTTTTCAAATCATAATATAATTTAAATTATGTGTTTTTTGAACCTACACGTGTGACGTCAACTTCTGCTACTTGTATTGATAATGTTTTCTGTTATTGTGTCAAAATTGTCTTAATTCAAAGTGCTGTTTACTACTCGCTCCCTTTGTAGTTGCGTGGTCAATGTGTCTCTCCTGCCTTTCTATTGTGCGGTTACGAAACATTAAATAAGTCCTCGATTCTTTTTCTCCTATCCCTCATGTTTTCTTTTGTTTGTTCGGGGAATGTCTCCAAAGGTCCTAGAACTGAAGCTGTGAAGTTGATGACATTTATAGAGCCCTTTTTTATTTTTTTTATTTATGAGCCTGAGGTGTACCACTGCAGGGCAAAGGCCTGTTTCCCTTCCTTCCACTTATCACTTTTAATTCTTTTGTGCGGTTGATGACACATTAAAAAGCCCTCATTATTTCTTTCTCTCTACCTAGGAGCTCTCTGTAACATTTTCTTTGTTACTTTTTATGGTTTTAGGCAGGAGCGGTCGACTACTCCAAAAAAAAAACCTTAAAACCTTAGGTCAAGCATACCTGAGCAGTCTACTCTAGAGTAGGTGCCATTAAATGTGAGCCCTTCCCCAATCAGTAAAAGATAAAGTATCAGAGAATAAATGATGGAAGTATGTCAGGCTTCTAAGTGTGTAGATTAACCTATTCCGAACCATTTTTTTTTTGTCTCGGGAAAAAAAAACAGTGTTGTTGGGGAAATGTAGCATTCTGCTATTATAAATAGTATTGATTTTTCATATTTGTAAATAAGTATTTGCTTACGTCTAATAATCTGATAGACCCTGTCAGACTTTATCCATACTTTACTCCATAGAGATTATCATCTAAGGTTTCGCTCCATTTATAAACATGCTTCCCTATTACTTCTTACAAATTATACGACGTTAAGAAATCATTTCATTTCATTTTAGTTATAAATAATATAACACAGGTGTCTCCTATAGTAGGCTAAACTAAAATGCTCGACAAAGGATAATCCCTCTATTAATGATGTAAATAAATCGATTATATCGAACAAACAATTAACAAAACATTTGACTAGTAGAAAAACAACTTATTACAAATTATTACATCAAAATATTCAGGGATTTTCCAGCAAATTGTTACAGGTTGAATTATTTTTAGAAAAATATAAATATGGCATTGTATGTTTAACAGAACATTGGCATTTATATTGTCAAATATTAATTAATTATGAAAATTACAGTGTTGCTAGTTCTTTCAACCGACAATCCCTAACTCGCGGTGTATCTCTCATAATAATGAGAAATAATATTAAATTCAGAGATAGAAAAGACATTGTAGGATTGTCGGTGGAAATATGTATTGATGTATTTTGTGTTGAGCTTCAAACTTATGTTATAGTATGCGTATATAGACCGCCTTTAGACACAAACTTTCCTAAATTTGAAAAAGTAATGGAAGATGTACTTAAATTGGTAACTAAAACAAATAAAAGAATAATTATCACTGGAGATTTTAATGTAGATATTTTAGAAACCACTAGGGTACCACATTTAAAACAGGTTTTTAAATCTTTTCAAATCATATAATTTAAATTATGTGTTTTTTGAACCTACACGTGCGACGTCAACTTTTGCTACTTGTAGTGATAATGTTATCTGTTATTGTGTCAAAATTGTCTTAATTCAAAGTGCTGTTTACTACTCGCTCCCTTTGTAGTTGCGTGGTCAATGTGTCTCTCTTGCCTTTCTATTGTGCGGTTACGACACATTAAATAAGTCCTCGATTCTTTTTCTCCTATCCCTCATGTTTTCTTTAGTTTGTTCGGGGAATGTCTCCAAAGGTCCTAGAACTGAAGCTGTGCAGTTGATGACATTTATAGAGCTCTTTTTTATTTTTTTTATTTATGAGCCTGAGGTGTACCACTGCAGGGCAAAGGCCTGTTTCCCTTCCTTCCACTTATCACTTTTAATTCTTTTGTGCGGTTGATGACACATTAAAAAGCCCTCATTATTTCTTTTTCTCTACCTAGGAGCTCTCTGTAACATTTTCTTTGTTACTTTTTATGGTTTTAAGCAGGAGCGGTCGACTACTCCAAAAAAAAAACCTTAAAACCTTAGGTCAAGCATACCTGAGCAGTCTACTCTAGAGTAGGTGCCATTAAATGTGAGCCCTTCCCCAATCAGTAAAAGATAAAGTATCAGAGAATAAATGATGGAAGTATGTCAGGCTTCTAAGTGTGTAGAGTAACCTATTCCGAACCATATTTTTTTTGTCTCAGGAAAAAAAAACAGTGTTGTTGGGGAAATGTAGCATTCTGCTATTATAAATAGTATTGATTTTTCATATTTGTAAATAAATATTTGCTTACGTCTAATGATCTGATAGACCCTGTCAGACTTTATCCATACTTTACTCCATAGAGATTATCATCTAAGGTTTCGCTCTATTTATAAACATGCTTCCCTATTTCTTCTTACAAACTATACGACGTTAAGAAATCATTTCATTTCATTTTAGTTATAAATAATATAACACAGGTGTCTTCTTTAGTAGGCAGTACTATTATTAAAAATAATTTAAACTAAAATGCTCGACAAAGGATAATCCCTCTATTAATGATGTAAATAAATCGATTATATCGAACAAACAATTAACTAAACATTTGACTAGTAGAAAAACAACTTATTTCAAATTATTACATCAAAATATTCAGGGATTTTCCAGCAAATTGTAACAGGTTGAATTATTTTTAGAAAAATATAAATATGACATTGTATGTTTAACAGAACATTGGCATTAATATTGTCAAATATTAATTAATTATGAAAATTACAGTGTTGCTAGTTCTTTCAACCGACAATCCCTAACTCGCGGTGTATCTCTCATAATAATGAGAAATAATATTAAATTCAGAGATTGAAAAGACGTTGTAGGATTGTCGGTGGAAAGATGTATTGATGTATTTTGTGTTGAGCTTCAAACTTATGTTATAGTATGCGTATATAGACCGCCTTTAGACACAAACTTTCCTAAATTTGAAAAAGTAATGGAAGATGTACTTAAATTGGTAACTAAAACAAATAAAAGAATAATTATCACTGGAGATTTAATGTAGATATTTTAGAAATCACTAGGGTGCCACATTTAAAACATAGATATTTAAATCTTTTCAATTCATATAATTTAAATTATGTGTTTTTTGAACCTACACGTGTGACGTCAACTTCTGCTACTTGTATTGATAATGTTTTCTGTTATTGTGTCAAAATTGTCTTAATTCAAAGTGCTGTTTACTACTCGCTCCCTTTGTAGTTGCGTGGTCAATGTGTCTCTCTTGCCTTTCTATTGTGCGGTTACGACACATTAAATAAGTCCTCGATTCTTTTTCTCCTATCCCTCATGTTTTCTTTTGTTTGTTCGGGGAATGTCTCCAAAGGTCCTAGAACTGAAGCTGTGAAGTTGATGACATTTATAGAGCCCTTTTTTATTTTTTTTATTTATGAGCCTGAGGTGTACCACTGCAGGGCAAAGGCCTGTTTCCCTTCCTTCCACTTATCACTTTTAATTCTTTTTTGCGGTTGATGACACATTAAAAAGCCCTCATTATTTCTTTCTCTCTACCTAGGAGCTCTCTGTAACATTTTCTTTGTTACTTTTTATGGTTTTAAGCAGGAGCGGTCGACTACTCCAAAAAAAAAACCTTAAAACCTTAGGTCAAGCATACCTGAGCAGTCTACTCTAGAGTAGGTGCCATTAAATGTGAGCCCTTCCCCAATCAGTAAAAGATAAAGTATCAGAGAATAAATGATGGAAGTATGTCAGGCTTCTAAGTGTGTAGAGTAACCTATTCCGAACCATATTTTTTTTGTCTCAGGAAAAAAAAACAGTGTTGTTGGGGAAATGTAGCATTCTGCTATTATAAATAGTATTGATTTTTCATATTTGTAAATAAATATTTGCTTACGTCTAATGATCTGATAGACCCTGTCAGACTTTATCCATACTTTACTCCATAGAGATTATCATCTAAGGTTTCGCTCCATTTATAAACATGCTTCCCTATTACTTCTTACAAATTATACGACGTTAAGAAATCATTTCATTTCATTTTAGTTATAAATAATATAACACAGGTGTGTCCTATAGTAGGCTAAACTAAAATGCTCGACAAAGGATAATCCCTCTATTAATGATGTAAATAAATCGATTATATCGAACAAACAATTAACAAAACATTTGACTAGTAGAGAAACAACTTATTTCAAATTATTACATCAAAATATTCAGGGATTTTCCAGCAAATTGTTACAGGTTGAATTATTTTTAGAAAAATATAAATATGGCATTGTATGTTTAACAGAACATTGGCATTTATATTGTCAAATATAAATTAATTATGAAAATTACAGTGTTGCTAGTTCTTTCAACCGACAATCCCTAACTCGCGGTGTATCTCTCATAATAATGAGAAATAATATTAAATTCAGAGATAGAAAAGACATTGTAGGATTGTCGGTGGAAATATGTATTGAATTATTTTGTGTTGAGCTTCTAACTTATGTTATAGTATGCGTATATAGACTGCCTTTAGACACAAACTTTCCTAAATTTGAAGAAGTAATGGATAATGTACTTAAATTGGTAACTAAAACAAATAAAAGAATAATTATCACTGGAGATTTTAATGTAGATATTTTAGAAACCACTAGGGTACCACATTTAAAACATAGATTTTTATTTTTTTTCAAATCATATAATTTAAATTATGTGTTTTTTGAACCTACACGTGTGACGTCAACTTTTGCTACTTGTATTGATAATGTTATCTGTTATTGTGTCAAAATTGTCTTAATTCAAAGTGCTGTTTACTACTCGCTCCTTTTGTAGTTGCGTGGTCAATGTGTCTCTCTTGCCTTTCTATTGTGCGGTTACGACACATTAAATAAGTCCTCGATTATTTTTCTCCTATCCCTCATGTTTTCTTTTGTTTGTTCGGGGAATGTCTCCAAAGGTCCTAGAACTGAAGCTGTGCAGTTGATGACATTTATAGAGCTCTTTTTTATTTTTTTTATTTATGAGCCTGAGGTGTACCACTGCAGGGCAAAGGCCTGTTTCCCTTCCTTCCACTTATCACTTTTAATTCTTTTGTGCGGTTGATGACACATTAAAAAGCCCTCATTATTTCTTTCTCTCTACCTAGGAGCTCTCTGTAACATTTTCTTTGTTACTTTTTATGGTTTTAAGCAAGAGCGGTCGACTACTCCAAAAAAAAAACCTTAAAACCTTAGGTCAAGCATACCTGAGCAGTCTACTCTGGAGTAGGTGCCATTAAATGTGAGCCCTTCCCCAATCAGTAAAAGATAAAGTATCAGAGAATAAATGATGGAAGTATGTCAGGCTTCTAAGTGTGTAGAGTAACCTATTCCGAACCATTTTTTTTTGTCTCGGGAAAAAAAAACAGTGTTGTTGGGGAAATGTACCATTCTGCTATTATAAATAGTATTGATTTTTCATATTTGTAAATAAGTATTTGCTTACGTCTAATAATCTGATAGACCCTGTCAGACTTTATCCATACTTTACTCCATAGAGATTATCATCTAAGGTTTCGCTCCATTTATAAACATGCTTCCCTATTACTTCTTACAAATTATACGACGTTAAGAAATAATTTCATTTCATTTTAGTTATAAATAATATAACACAGGTGTCTCCTATAGTAGGCTAAACGAAAATGCTCGACAAAAGATAATCCCTCTATTAATGATGTAAATAAATCGATTATATCGAACAAACAATTAACAAAACATTTGACTAGTAGAAAAACAACTTATTTCAAATTATTACATCAAAATATTCAGGGATTTTCCAGCAAATTGTTACAGGTTGAATTATTTTTAGAAAAATATAAATATGGCATTGTATGTTTAACAGAACATTGGCATTTATATTGTCAAATATAAATTAATTATGAAAATTACAGTGTTGCTAGTTCTTTCAACCGACAATCCCTAACTCGCGGTGTATCTCTCATAATAATGAGAAATAATATTAAATTCAGAGATAGAAAAGACATTGTAGGATTGTCGGTGGAAATATATATTGAATTATTTTGTGTTGAGCTTCTAACTTATGTTATAGTATGCGTATATAGACTGCCTTTAGACACAAACTTTCCTAAATTTGAAGAAGTAATGGATAATGTACTTAAATTGGTAACTAAAACAAATAAAAGAATAATTATCACTGGAGATTTTAATGTAGATATTTTAGAAACCACTAGGGTACCACATTTAAAACATAGATTTTTATTTTTTTTCAAATCATATAATTTAAATTATGTGTTTTTTGAACCTACACGTGTGACGTCAACTTTTGCTATTTGTATTGATAATGTTATCTGTTATTGTGTCAAAATTGTCTTAATTCAAAGTGCTGTTTACTACTCGCTCCTTTTGTAGTTGCGTGGTCAATGTGTCTCTCTTGCCTTTCTATTGTGCGGTTACGACACATTTAATAAGTCCTCGATTCTTTTTCTCCTATCCCTCATGTTTTCTTTTGTTTGTTCGGGGAATGTCTCCAAAGGTCCTAGAACTGAAGCTGTGCAGTTGATGACATTTATAGAGCTCTTTTTTATTTTTTTTATTTATGAGCCTGAGGTGTACCACTGCAGGGCAAAGGCCTGTTTCCCTTCCTTCCACTTATCACTTTTAATTCTTTTGTGCGGTTGATGACACATTAAAAAGCCCTCATTATTTCTTTCTCTCTACCTAGGAGCTCTCTGTAACATTTTCTTTGTTACTTTTTATGGTTTTAAGCAGGAGCGGTCGACTACTCCAAAAAAAAAACCTTAAAACCTTAGGTCAAGCATACCTGAGCAGTCTACTCTGGAGTAGGTGCCATTAAATGTGAGCCCTTCCCCAATCAGTAAAAGATAAAGTATCAGAGAATAAATGATGGAAGTATGTCAGGCTTCTAAGTGTGTAGAGTAACCTATTCCGAACCATTTTTTTTTGTCTCGGGAAAAAAAAACAGTGTTGTTGGGGAAATGTACCATTCTGCTATTATAAATAGTATTGATTTTTCATATTTGTAAATAAGTATTTGCTTACGTCTAATAATCTGATAGACCCTGTCAGACTTTATCCATACTTTACTCCATAGAGATTATCATCTAAGGTTTCGCTCCATTTATAAACATGCTTCCCTATTACTTCTTACAAATTATACGACGTTAAGAAATCATTTCATTTCATTTTAGTTATAAATAATATAACACAGGTGTGTCCTATAGTAGGCTAAACTAAAATGCTCGACAAAGGATAATCCCTCTATTAATGATGTAAATAAATCGATTATATCGAACAAACAATTAACTAAACATTTGACTAGTAGAAAAACAACTTATTTCAAATTATTACATCAAAATATTCAGGGATTTTCCAGCAAATTGTAACAGGTTGAATTATTTTTAGAAAAATATAAATATGACATTGTATGTTTAACAGAACATTGGCATTAATATTGTCAAATATTAATTAATTATGAAAATTACAGTGTTGCTAGTTCTTTCAACCGACAATCCCTAACTCGCAGTGTATCTTTCATAATAATGAGAAATAATATTAAATTCAGAGATTGAAAAGACGTTGTAGAATTGTCGGTGGAAAGATGTATTGATTTATTTTGTGTTGAGCTTCAAACTTATGTTATAGTATGCGTATATAGACCGCCTTTAGACACAAACTTTCCTAAATTTGAAAAAGTAATGGAAGATGTACTTAAATTGGTAACTAAAACAAATAAAAGAATAATTATCACTGGAGATTTAAATGTAGATATTTTAGAAACCACTAGGGTACCACATTTAAAACATAGATATTTAAATCTTTTCAAATCATATAATTTAAATTATGTGTTTTTTGAACCTACACGTGTGACGTCAACTTCTGCTACTTGTATTGATAATGTTTTCTGTTATTGTGTCAAAATTGTCTTAATTCAAAGTGCTGTTTACTACTCGCTCCCTTTGTAGTTGCGTGGTCAATGTGTCTCTCTTGCCTTTCTATTGTGCGGTTACGACACATTAAATAAGTCCTCGATTTTTTTTCTCCTATCCCTCATGTTTTCTTTTGTTTGTTCGGGGAATGTCTCCAAAGGTCCTAGAACTGAAGCTGTGAAGTTGATGACATTTATAGAGCCCTTTTTTATTTTTTTTATTTATGAGCCTGAGGTGTACCACTGCAGGGCAAAGGCCTGTTTCCCTTCCTTCCACTTATCACTTTTAATTCTTTTGTGCGGTTGATGACACATTAAAAAGCCCTCATTATTTCTTTCTCTCTACCTAGGAGCTCTCTGTAACATTTTCTTTGTTACTTTTTATGGTTTTAAGCAGGAGCGGTCGACTACTCAAAAAAAAAACCTTAAAACCTTAGGTCAAGCATACCTGAGCAGTCTACTCTAGAGTAGGTGCCATTAAATGTGAGCCCTTCCCCAATCAGTAAAAGATAAAGTATCAGAGAATAAATGATGGAAGTATGTCAGGCTTCTAAGTGTGTAGAGTAACCTATTCCGAACCATATTTTTTTTGTCTCAGGAAAAAAAAACAGTGTTGTTGGGGAAATGTAGCATTCTGCTATTATAACTAGTATTGATTTTTCATATTTGTAAATAAATATTTGCTTACGTCTAATGATCTGATAGACCCTGTCAGACTTTATCCATACTTTACTCCATAGAGATTATCATCTAAGGTTTCGCTCTATTTATAAACATGCTTCCCTATTTCTTCTTACAAACTATACGACGTTAAGAAATCATTTCATTTCATTTTAGTTATAAATAATATAACACAGGTGTCTTCTTTAGTAGGCAGTACTATTATTAAAAATAATTTAAACTAAAATGCTCGACAAAGGATAATCCCTCTATTAATGATGTAAATAAATCGATTATATCGAACAAACAATTAACTAAACATTTGACTAGTAGAAAAACAACTTATTTCAAATTATTACATCAAAATATTCAGGGATTTTCCAGCAAATTGTAACAGGTTGAATTATTTTTAGAAAAATATAAATATGACATTGTATGTTTAACAGAACATTGGCATTAATATTGTCAAATATTAATTAATTATGAAAATTACAGTGTTGCTAGTTCTTTCAACCGACAATCCCTAACTCGCGGTGTATCTCTCATAATAATGAGAAATAATATTAAATTCAGAGATTGAAAAGACGTTGTAGGATTGTCGGTGGAAAGATGTATTGATGTATTTTGTGTTGAGCTTCAAACTTATGTTATAGTATGCGTATATAGACCGCCTTTAGACACAAACTTTCCTAAATTTGAAAAAGTAATGGAAGATGTACTTAAATTGGTAACTAAAACAAATAAAAGAATAATTATCACTGGAGATTTAATGTAGATATTTTAGAAATCACTAGGGTACCACATTTAAAACATAGATATTTAAATCTTTTCAATTCATATAATTTAAATTATGTGTTTTTTGAACCTACACGTGTGACGTCAACTTCTGCTACTTGTATTGATAATGTTTTCTGTTATTGTGTCAAAATTGTCTTAATTCAAAGTGCTGTTTACTACTCGCTCCCTTTGTAGTTGCGTGGTCAATGTGTCTCTCTTGCCTTTCTATTGTGCGGTTACGACACATTAAATAAGTCCTCGATTCTTTTTCTCCTATCCCTCATGTTTTCTTTTGTTTGTTCGGGGAATGTCTCCAAAGGTCCTAGAACTGAAGCTGTGAAGTTGATGACATTTATAGAGCCCTTTTTTATTTTTTTTATTTATGAGCCTGAGGTGTACCACTGCAGGGCAAAGGCCTGTTTCCCTTCCTTCCACTTATCACTTTTAATTCTTTTGTGCGGTTGATGACACATTAAAAAGCCCTCATTATTTCTTTCTCTCTACCTAGGAGCTCTCTGTAACATTTTCTTTGTTACTTTTTATGGTTTTAAGCAGGAGCGGTCGACTACTCCAAAAAAAAAACCTTAAAACCTTAGGTCAAGCATACCTGAGCAGTCTACTCTAGAGTAGGTGCCATTAAATGTGAGCCCTTCCCCAATCAGTAAAAGATAAAGTATCAGAGAATAAATGATGGAAGTATGTCAGGCTTCTAAGTGTGTAGAGTAACCTATTCCGAACCATTTTTTTTTGTCTCGGGAAAAAAAACAGTGTTGTTGGGGAAATGTAGCATTCTGCTATTATAAATAGTATTGATTTTTCATATTTGTAAATAAGTATTTGCTTACGTCTAATAATCTGATAGACCCTGTCAGACTTTATCCATACTTTACTCCATAGAGATTATCATCTAAGGTTTCGCTCCATTTATAAACATGCTTCCCTATTACTTCTTACAAATTATACGACGTTAAGAAATAATTTCATTTCATTTTAGTTATAAATAATATAACACAGGTGTCTCCTATAGTAGGCTAAACGAAAATGCTCGACAAAAGATAATCCCTCTTTTAATGATGTAAATAAATCGATTATATCGAACAAACAATTAACAAAACATTTGACTAGTAGAAAAACAACTTATTTCAAATTATTACATCAAAATATTCAGGGATTTTCCAGCAAATTGTTACAGGTTGAATTATTTTTAGAAAAATATAAATATGGCATTGTATGTTTAACAGAACATTGGCATTTATATTGTCAAATATAAATTAATTATGAAAATTACAGTGTTGCTATTTCTTTCAACCGACAATCCCTAACTCGCGGTGTATCTCTCATAATAATGAGAAATAATATTAAATTCAGAGATAGAAAAGACATTGTAGGATTGTCGGCGGAAATATGTATTGAATTATTTTGTGTTGAGCTTCAAACTTATGTTATAGTATGCGTATATAGACTGCCTTTAGACACAAACTTTCCTAAATTTGAAGAAGTAATGGAAGATGTACTTAAATTGGTAACTAAAACAAATAAAAGAATAATTATCACTGGAGATTTTAATGTAGATATTTTAGAAACCACTAGGGTACCACATTTAAAACATAGATATTTAAATCTTTTCAAATCATATAATTTAAATTATGTGTTTTTTGAACCTACACGTGTGACGTCATCTTTTGCTACTTGTATTGATAATGTTATCTGTTATTGTGTCAAAATTGTCTTAATTCAAAGTGCTGTTTACTACTCGCTCCCTTTGTAGTTGCGTGGTCAATGTGTCTCTCTTGCCTTTCTATTGTGCGGTTACGACACATTAAATAAGTCCTCGATTCTTTTTCTCCTATCCCTCATGTTTTCTTTTGTTTGTTCGGGGAATGTCTCCAAAGGTCCTAGAACTGAAGCTGTGCAGTTGATGACATTTATAGAGCTCTTTTTTTTTTTTATTTATGAGCCTGAGGTGTACCACTGCAGGGCAAAGGCCTGTTTCCCTTCCTTCCACTTATCACTTTTAATTCTTTTGTGCGGTTGATGACACATTAAAAAGCCCTCATTATTTCTTTCTCTCTACCTAGGAGCTCTCTGTAACATTTTCTTTGTTACTTTTTATGGTTTTAAGCAGGAGCGGTCGACTACTCCAAAAAAAAAACCTTAAAACCTTAGGTCAAGCATACCTGAGCAGTCTACTCTAGAGTAGGTGCCATTAAATGTGAGCCCTTCCCCAATCAGTAAAAGATAAAGTATCAGAGAATAAATGATGGAAGTATGTCAGGCTTCTAAGTGTGTAGAGTAACCTATTCCGAACCATATTTTTTTTGTCTCAGGAAAAAAAAAACAGTGTTGTTGGGGAAATGTAGCATTCTGCTATTATAAATAGTATTGATTTTTCATATTTGTAAATAAATATTTGCTTACGTCTAATGATCTGATAGACCCTGTCAGACTTTATCCATACTTTACTCCATAGAGATTATCATCTAAGGTTTCGCTCTATTTATAAACATGCTTCCCTATTTCTTCTTACAAACTATACGACGTTAAGAAATCATTTCATTTTAGTTATAAATAATATAACACAGGTGTCTTCTTTAGTAGGCAGTACTATTATTAAAAATAATTTAAATTAAAATGCTCGGCAAAGGATAATCCCTCTATTAATGATGTAAATAAATCGATTATATCGAACAAACAATTAACTAAACATTTGACTAGTAGAAAAACAACTTATTTCAAATTATTACATCAAAATATTCAGGGATTTTCCAGCAAATTGTAACAGGTTGAATTATTTTTAGAAAAGTATAAATATGACATTGTATGTTTAACAGAACATTGGCATTAATATTGTCAAATATTAATTAATTATGAAAATTACAGTGTTGCTAGTTCTTTCAACCGACAATCCCTAACTCGCGGTGTATCTCTCATAATAATGAGAAATAATATTAAATTCAGAGATTGAAAAGACGTTGTAGAATTGTCGGTGGAAAGATGTATTGATTTATTTTGTGTTGAGCTTCAAACTTATGTTATAGTATGCGTATATAGACCGCCTTTAGACACAAACTTTCCTAAATTTGAAAAAGTAATGGAAGATGTACTTAAATTGGTAACTAAAACAAATAAAAGAATAATTATCACTGGAGATTTAAATGTAGATATTTTAGAAACCACTAGGGTACCACATTTAAAACATAGATATTTAAATCTTTTCAAATCATATAATTTAAATTATGTGTTTTTTGAACCTACACGTGTGACGTCAACTTCTGCTACTTGTATTGATAATGTTTTCTGTTATTGTGTCAAAATTGTCTTAATTCAAAGTGCTGTTTACTACTCGCTCCCTTTGTAGTTGCGTGGTCAATGTGTCTCTCTTGCCTTTCTATTGTGCGGTTACGACACATTAAAAAGTCCTCGATTCTTTTTCTCCTATCCCTCATGTTTTCTTTTGTTTGTTCGGGGAATGTCTCCAAAGGTCCTAGAACTGAAGCTGTGAAGTTGATGACATTTATAGAGCCCTTTTTTATTTTTTTTATTTATGAGCCTGAGGTGTACCACTGCAGGGCAAAGGCCTGTTTCCCTTCCTTCCACTTATCACTTTTAATTCTTTTGTGCGGATGATGACACATTAAAAAGCCCTCATTATTTCTTTCTCTCTACCTAGGAGCTCTCTGTAACATTTTTTTTGTTACTTTTTATGGTTTTAAGCAGGAGCGGTCGACTACTCCAAAAAAAAAACCTTAAAACCTTAGGTCAAGCATACCTGAGCAGTCTACTCTAGAGTAGGTGCCATTAAATGTGAGCCCTTCCCCAATCAGTAAAAGATAAAGTATCAGAGAATAAATGATGGAAGTATGTCAGGCTTCTAAGTGTGTAGAGTAACCTATTCCGAACCATTTTTTTTTGTCTCGGGAAAAAAAAACAGTGTTGTTGGGGAAATGTACCATTCTGCTATTATAAATAGTATTGATTTTTCATATTTGTAAATAAATATTTGCTTACGTCTAATGATCTGATAGACCCTGTCAGACTTTATCCATACTTTACTCCATAGAGATTATCATCTAAGGTTTCGCTCTATTTATAAACATGCTTCCCTATTTCTTCTTACAAACTATACGACGTTAAGAAATCATTTCATTTCATTTTAGTTATAAATAATATAACACAGGTGTCTTCTTTAGTAGGCAGTACTATTATTAAAAATAATTTAAACTAAAATGCTCGACAAAGGATAATCCCTCTATTAATGATGTAAATAAATCGATTATATCGAACAAACAATTAACAAAACATTTGACTAGTAGAAAAACAACTTATTTCAAATTATTACATCAAAATATTCAGGGATTTTCCAGCAAATTGTAACAGGTTGAATTATTTTTAGAAAAATATAAATATGACATTGTATGTTTAACAGAACATTGGCATTAATATTGTCAAATATTAATTAATTATGAAAATTACAGTGTTGCTAGTTCTTTCAACCGACAATCCCTAACTCGCGGTGTATCTCTCATAATAATGAGAAATAATATTAAATTCAGAGATTGAAAAGACGTTGTAGGATTGTCGGTGGAATAATGTATTGATTTATTTTGTGTTGAGCTTCAAACTTATGTTATAGTATGCGTATATAGACCGCCTTTAGACAAAAACTTTCCTAAATTTGAAAAAGTAATGGAAGATTTACTTAAATTGGTAACTAAAACAAATAAAAGAATAATTATCACTGGAGATTTAAATGTAGATATTTTAGAAACCACTAGGGTACCACATTTAAAACATAGATATTTAAATCTTTTCAAATCATATAATTTAAATTATGTGTTTTTTGAACCTACACGTGTGACGTCAACTTATGCTACTTGTATTGATAATGTTTTCTGTTATTGTGTCAAAATTGTCTTAATTCAAAGTGCTGTTTACTACTCGCTCCCTTTGTAGTTGCGTGGTCAATGTGTCTCTCTTGCCTTTCTATTGTGCGGTTACGACACATTAAAAAGTCCTCGATTCTTTTTCTCCTATCCCTCATGTTTTCTTTTGTTTGTTCGGGGAATGTCTCCAAAGGTCCTAGAACTGAAGCTGTGAAGTTGATGACATTTATAGAGCCCTTTTTTATTTTTTTTATTTATGAGCCTGAGGTGTACCACTGCAGGGCAAAGGCCTGTTTCCCTTCCTTCCACTTATCACTTTTAATTCTTTTGTGCGGATGATGACACATTAAAAAGCCCTCATTATTTCTTTCTCTCTACCTAGGAGCTCTCTGTAACATTTTTTTTGTTACTTTTTATGGTTTTAAGCAGGAGCGGTCGACTACTCCAAAAAAAAAACCTTAAAACCTTAGGTCAAGCATACCTGAGCAGTCTACTCTAGAGTAGGTGCCATTAAATGTGAGCCCTTCCCCAATCAGTAAAAGATAAAGTATCAGAGAATACATGATGGAAGTATGTCAGGCTTCTAAGTGTGTAGAGTAACCTATTCCGAACCATATTTTTTTTGTCTCAGGAAAAAAAAACAGTGTTGTTGGGGAAATGTAGCATTCTGCTATTATAAATAGTATTGATTTTTCATATTTGTAAATAAATATTTGCTTACGTCTAATGATCTGATAGACCCTGTCAGACTTTATCCATACTTTACTCCATAGAGATTATCATCTAAGGTTTCGCTCTATTTATAAACATGCTTCCCTATTTCTTCTTACAAACTATACGACGTTAAGAAATCATTTCATTTCATTTTAGTTATAAATAATATAACACAGGTGTCTTCTTTAGTAGGCAGTACTATTATTAAAAATAATTTAAACTAAAATGCTCGACAAAGGATAATCCCTCTATTAATGATGTAAATAAATCGATTATATCGAACAAACAATTAACAAAACATTTGACTAGTAGAAAAACAACTTATTTCAAATTATTACATCAAAATATTCAGGGATTTTCCAGCAAATTGTAACAGGTTGAATTATTTTTAGAAAAATATAAATATGACATTGTATGTTTAACAGAACATTGGCATTAATATTGTCAAATATTAATTAATTATGAAAATTACAGTGTTGCTAGTTCTTTCAACCGACAATCCCTAACTCGCGGTGTATCTCTCATAATAATGAGAAATAATATTAAATTCAGAGATTGAAAAGACGTTGTAGGATTGTCGGTGGAATAATGTATTGATTTATTTTGTGTTGAGCTTCAAACTTATGTTATAGTATGCGTATATAGACCGCCTTTAGACACAAACTTTCCTAAATTTGAAAAAGTAATGGAAGATTTACTTAAATTGGTAACTAAAACAAATAAAAGAATAATTATCACTGGAGATTTAAATGTAGATATTTTAGAAACCACTAGGGTACCACATTTAAAACATAGATATTTAAATCTTTTCAAATCATATAATTTAAATTATGTGTTTTTTGAACCTACACGTGTGACGTCAACTTCTGCTACTTGTATTGATAATGTTTTCTGTTATTGTGTCAAAATTGTCTTAATGCAAAGTGCTGTTTACTACTCGCTCCCTTTGTAGTTGCGTGGTCAATGTGTCTCTCTTGCCTTTCTATTGTGCGGTTACGACACATTAAATAAGTCCTCGATTCTTTTTCTCCTATCCCTCATGTTTTCTTTTGTTTGTTCGGGGAATGTCTCCAAAGGTCCTAGAACTGAAGCTGTGAAGTTGATGACATTTATAGAGCCCTTTTTTATTTTTTTTATTTATGAGTCTGAGGTGTACCACTGCAGGGCAAAGGCTTGTTTCCCTTCCTTCCACTTATCACTTTTAATTCTTTTGTGCGGTTGATGACACATTAAAAAGCCCTCATTATTTCTTTCTCTCTACCTAGGAGCTCTCTGTAACATTTTTTTGTTACTTTTTATGGTTTTAAGCAGGAGCGGTCGACTACTCCAAAAAAAAAACCTTAAAACCTTAGGTCAAGCATACCTGAGCAGTCTACTCTAGAGTAGGTGCCATTAAATGTGAGCCCTTCCCCAATCAGTAAAAGATAAAGTATCAGAGAATAAATGATGGAAGTATGTCAGGCTTCTAAGTGTGTAGAGTAACCTATTCCGAACCATATTTTTTTTGTCTCAGGAAAAAAAAACAGTGTTGTTGGGGAAATGTAGCATTCTGCTATTATAAATAGTATTGATTTTTCATATTTGTAAATAAATATTTGCTTACGTCTAATGATCTGATAGACCCTGTCAGACTTTATCCATACTTTACTCCATAGAGATTATCATCTAAGGTTTCGCTCTATTTATAAACATGCTTCCCTATTTCTTCTTACAAACTATACGACGTTAAGAAATCATTTCATTTCATTTTAGTTATAAATAATATAACACAGGTGTCTTCTTTAGTAGGCAGTACTATTATTAAAAATAATTTAAACTACAATGCTCGACAAAGGATAATCCCTCTATTAATGATGTAAATAAATCGATTATATCGAACAAACAATTAACAAAACATTTGACTAGTAGAAAAACAACTTATTTCAAATTATTACATCAAAATATTCAGGGATTTTCCAGCAAATTGTAACAGGTTGAATTATTTTTAGAAAAATATAAATATGACATTGTATGTTTAACAGAACATTGGCATTAATATTGTCAAATATTAATTAATTATGAAAATTACAGTGTTGCTAGTTCTTTCAACCGACAATCCCTAACTCGCGGTGTATCTCTCATAATAATGAGAAATAATATTAAATTCAGAGATTGAAAAGACGTTGTAGGATTGTCGGTGGAATAATGTATTCATTTATTTTGTGTTGAGCTTCAAACTTATGTTATAGTATGCGTATATAGACCGCCTTTAGACACAAACTTTCCTAAATTTGAAAAAGTAATGGAAGATGTACTTAAATTGGTAACTAAAACAAATAAAAGAATAATTATTACTGGAGATTTAAATGTAGATATTTTAGAAACCACTAGGGTACCACATTTAAAACATAGATATTTAAATCTTTTCAAATCATATAATTTAAATTATGTGTTTTTTGAACCTACACGTGTGACGTCAACTTCTGCTACTTGTATTGATAATGTTTTCTGTTATTGTGTCAAAATTGTCTTAATGCAAAGTGCTGTTTACTACTCGCTCCCTTTGTAGTTGCGTGGTCAATGTGTCTCTCTTGCCTTTCTATTGTGCGGTTACGACACATTAAATAAGTCCTCGATTCTTTTTCTCCTATCCCTCATGTTTTCTTTTGTTTGTTCGGGGAATGTCTCCAAAGGTCCTAGAACTGAAGCTGTGCAGTTGATGACATTTATAGAGCCCTTTTTTTTTTTTTTTTTTTATGAGCCTGAGGTGTACCACTGCAGGGCAAAGGCCTGTTTCCCTTCCTTCCACTTATCACTTTTAATTCTTTTGTGCGGTTGATGACACATTAAAAAGCTCTCATTATTTCTTTCTCTCTACCTAGGAGCTCTCTGTAACATTTTCTTTGTTACTTTTTATGGTTTTAAGCAGGAGCGGTCGACAACTCCAAAAAAAAAACCTTAAAACCTTAGGTCAAGCATACCTGAGCAGTCTACTCTAGAGTAGGTGCCATTAAATGTGAGCCCTTCCCCAATCAGTAAAAGATAAAGTATCAGAGAATAAATGATGGAAGTATGTCAGGCTTCTAAGTGTGTAGAGTAACCTATTCCGAACCATATTTTTTTTGTCTCAGGAAAAAAAAAACAGTGTTGTTGGGGAAATGTAGCATTCTGCTATTAAAAATAGTATTGATTTTTCATATTTGTAAATAAATATTTGCTTACGTCTAATGATCTGATAGACCCTGTCAGACTTTATCCATACTTTACTCCATAGAGATTATCATCTAAGGTTTCGCTCTATTTATAAACATGCTTCCCTATTTCTTCTTACAAACTATACGACGTTAAGAAATCATTTCATTTCATTTTAGTTATAAATAATATAACACAGGTGTCTTCTTTAGTAGGCAGTACTATTATTAAAAATAATTTAAACTAAAATGCTCGACAAAGGATAATCCCTCTATTAATGATGTAAATAAATCGATTATATCGAACAAACAATTAACAAAACATTTGACTAGTAGAAAAACAACTTATTTCAAATTATTACATCAAAATATTCAGGGATTTTCCAGCAAATTGTAACAGGTTGAATTATTTTTAGAAAAATATAAATATGACATTGTATGTTTAACAGAACATTGGCATTAATATTGTCAAATATTAATTAATTATGAAAATTACAGTGTTGCTAGTTCTTTCAACCGACAATCCCTAACTCGCGGTGTATCTCTCATAATAATGAGAAATAATATTAAATTCAGAGATTGAAAAGACGTTGTAGAATTGTCGGTGGAAAGATGTATTGTTTTATTTTGTGTTGAGCTTCAAACTTATGTTATAGTATGCGTATATAGACCGCCTTTAGACACAAACTTTCCTAAATTTGAAAAAGTAATGGAAGATGTACTTAAATTGGTAACTAAAACAAATAAAAGAATAATTATTACTGGAGATTTAAATGTAGATATTTTAGAAACCACTAGGGTACCACATTTAAAACATAGATATTTAAATCTTTTCAAATCATATAATTTAAATTATGTGTTTTTTGAATTTACACGTGTGACGTCAACTTCTGCTACTTGTATTGATAATGTTTTCTGTTATTGTGTCAAAATTGTCTTAATTCAAAGTGCTGTTTACTACTCGCTCCCTTTGTAGTTGCGTGGTCAATGTGTCTCTCTTGCCTTTCTATTGTGCGGTTACGACACATTAAATAAGTCCTCGATTCTTTTTCTCCTATCCCTCATGTTTTCTTTTGTTTGTTCGGGGAATGTCTCCAAAGGTCCTAGAACTGAAGCTGTGCAGTTGATGACATTTATAGAGCTCTTTTTATTTTTTTATTTATGAGCCTGAGGTGTACCACTGCAGGGCAAAGGCCTGTTTCCCTTCCTTCCACTTATCATTTTTAATTCTTTTGTGCGGTTGATGACACATTAAAAAGCCCTCATTATTTCTTTCTCTCTACCTAGGAGCTCTCTGTAACATTTTCTTTGTTACTTTTTATGGTTTTAAGCAGGAGCGGTCGACTACTCAAAAAAAAAAACCTTAAAACCTTAGGTCAAGCATACCTGAGCAGTCTACTCTAGAGTAGGTGCCATTAAATGTGAGCCCTTCCCCAATCAGTAAAAGATAAAGTATCAGAGAATAAATGATGGAAGTATGTCAGGCTTCTAAGTGTGTAGAGTAACCTATTCCGAACCATATTTTTTTTGTCTCAGGAAAAAAAAACGGTGTTGTTGGGGAAATGTAGCATTCTGCTATTATAAATAGTATTGATTTTTCATATTTGTAAATAAATATTTGCTTACGTCTAATGATCTGATAGACCCTGTCAGACTTTATCCATACTTTACTCCATAGAGATTATCATCTAAGGTTTCGCTCTATTTATAAACATGCTTCCCTATTTCTTCTTACAAACTATACGACGTTAAGAAATCATTTCATTTCATTTTAGTTATAAATAATATAACACAGGTGTCTTCTTTAGTAGGCAGTACTATTATTAAAAATAATTTAAACTAAAATGCTCGACAAAGGATAATCCCTCTATTAATGATGTAAATAAATCGATTATATCGAACAAACAATTAACTAAACATTTGACTAGTAGAAAAACAACTTATTTCAAATTATTACATCAAAATATTCAGGGATTTTCCAGCAAATTGTAACAGGTTGAATTATTTTTAGAAAAATATAAATATGACATTGTATGTTTAACAGAACATTGGCATTAATATTGTCAAATATTAATTAATTATGAAAATTACAGTGTTGCTAGTTCTTTCAACCGACAATCCCTAACTCGCGGTGTATCTCTCATAATAATGAGAAATAATATTAAATTCAGAGATTGAAAAGACGTTGTAGGATTGTCGGTGGAATAATGTATTGATTTATTTTGTGTTGAGCTTCAAACTTATGTTATAGTATGCGTATATAGACCGCCTTTAGACACAAACTTTCCTAAATTTGAAAAAGTAATGGAAGATGTACTTAAATTGGTAACTAAAACAAATAAAAGAATAATTATCACTGGAGATTTAAATGTAGATATTTTAGAAACCACTAGGGTACCACATTTAAAACATAGATATTTAAATCTTTTCAAATCATATAATTTAAATTATGTGTTTTTTGAACCTACACGTGTGACGTCAACTTCTGCTACTTGTATTGATAATGTTTTCTGTTATTGTGTCAAAATTGTCTTAATGCAAAGTGCTGTTTACTACTCGCTCCCTTTGTAGTTGCGTGGTCAATGTGTCTCTCTTGCCTTTCTATTGTGCGGTTACGACACATTAAATAAGTCCTCGATTCTTTTTCTCCTATCCCTCATGTTTTCTTTTGTTTGTTCGGGGAATGTCTCCAAAGGTCCTAGAACTGAAGCTGTGCAGTTGATGACATTTATAGAGCCCTTTTTTTATTTTTATTTATGAGCCTGAGGTGTACCACTGCAGGGCAAAGGCCTGTTTCCCTTCCTTCCACTTATCACTTTTAATTCTTTTGTGCGGTTGATGACACATTAAAAAGCTCTCATTATTTCTTTCTCTCTACCTAGGAGCTCTCTGTAACATTTTCTTTGTTACTTTTTATGGTTTTAAGCAGGAGCGGTCGACTACTCCAAAAAAAAAACCTTAAAACCTTAGGTCAAGCATACCTGAGCAGTCTACTCTAGAGTAGGTGCCATTAAATGTGAGCCCTTCCCCAATCAGTAAAAGATAAAGTATCAGAGAATAAATGATGGAAGTATGTCAGGCTTCTAAGTGTGTAGAGTAACCTATTCCGAACCATATTTTTTTTGTCTCAGGAAAAAAAAACAGTGTTGTTGGGGAAATGTAGCATTCTGCTATTATAAATAGTATTGATTTTTCATATTTGTAAATAAATATTTGCTTACGTCTAATGATCTGATAGACCCTGTCAGACTTTATCCATACTTTACTCCATAGAGATTATCATCTAAGGTTTCGCTCTATTTATAAACATGCTTCCCTATTTCTTCTTACAAACTATACGACGTTAAGAAATCATTTCATTTCATTTTAGTTATAAATAATATAACACAGGTGTCTTCTTTAGTAGGCAGTACTATTATTAAAAATAATTTAAACTAAAATGCTCGACAAAGGATAATCCCTCTATTAATGATGTAAATAAATCGATTATATCGAACAAACAATTAACTAAACATTTGACTAGTAGAAAAACAACTTATTTCAAATTATTACATCAAAATATTCAGGGATTTTCCAGCAAATTGTAACAGGTTGAATTATTTTTAGAAAAATATAAATATGACATTGTATGTTTAACAGAACATTGGCATTAATATTGTCAAATATTAATTAATTATGAAAATTACAGTGTTGCTAGTTCTTTCAACCGACAATCCCTAACTCGCGGTGTATCTCTCATAATAATGAGAAATAATATTAAATTCAGAGATTGAAAAGACGTTGTAGGATTGTCGGTGGAATAATGTATTGATTTATTTTGTGTTGAGCTTCAAACTTATGTTATAGTATGCGTATATAGACCGCCTTTAGACACAAACTTTCCTAAATTTGAAAAAGTAATGGAAGATGTACTTAAATTGGTAACTAAAACAAATAAAAGAATAATTATCACTGGAGATTTAAATGTAGATATTTTAGAAACCACTAGGGTACCACATTTAAAACATAGATATTTAAATCTTTTCAAATCATATAATTTAAATTATGTGTTTTTTGAACCTACACGTGTGACGTCAACTTCTGCTACTTGTATTGATAATGTTTTCTGTTATTGTGTCAAAATTGTCTTAATGCAAAGTGCTGTTTACTACTCGCTCCCTTTGTAGTTGCGTGGTCAATGTGTCTCTCTTGCCTTTCTATTGTGCGGTTACGACACATTAAATAAGTCCTCGATTCTTTTTCTCCTATCCCTCATGTTTTCTTTTGTTTGCTCGGGGAATGTCTCCAAAGGTCCTAGAACTGAAGCTGTGCAGTTGATGACATTTATAGAGCCCTTTTTTTATTTTTATTTATGAGCCTGAGGTGTACCACTGCAGGGCAAAGGCCTGTTTCCCTTCCTTCCACTTATCACTTTTAATTCTTTTGTGCGGTTGATGACACATTAAAAAGCTCTCATTATTTCTTTCTCTCTACCTAGGAGCTCTCTGTAACATTTTCTTTGTTACTTTTTATGGTTTTAAGCAGGAGCGGTCGACTACTCCAAAAAAAAAACCTTAAAACCTTAGGTCAAGCATACCTGAGCAGTCTACTCTAGAGTAGGTGCCATTAAATGTGAGCCCTTCCCCAATCAGTAAAAGATAAAGTATCAGAGAATAAATGATGGAAGTATGTCAGGCTTCTAAGTGTGTAGAGTTACCTATTCCGAACCATATTTTTTTTGTCTCAGGAAAAAAAAACAGTGTTGTTGGGGAAATGTAGCATTCTGCTATTATAAATAGTATTGATTTTTCATATTTGTAAATAAATATTTGCTTACGTCTAATGATCTAATAGACCCTGTCAGACTTTATCCATACTTTACTCCATAGAGATTATCATCTAAGGTTTCGCTCCATTTATAAACATGCTTCCCTATTACTTCTTACAAATTATACGACGTTAAGAAATCATTTCATTTCATTTTAGTTATAAATAATATAACACAGGTGTCTCCTATAGTAGGCTAAACTAAAATGCTCGACAAAGGATAATCCCTCTATTAATGATGTAAATAAATCGATTATATCGAACAAACAATTAACAAAACATTTGACTAGTAGAAAAACAATTTATTTCAAATTATTACATCAAAATATTCAGGGATTTTCCAGCAAATTGTTACAGGTTGAATTATTTTTAGAAAAATATAAATATGGCATTGTATGTTTAACAGAACATTGGCATTTATATTGTCAAATATTTATTAATTATGAAAATTACAGTGTTGCTAGTTCTTTCAACCGACAATCCCTAACTCGCGGTGTATCTCTCATAATAATGAGAAATAATATTAAATTCAGAGATAGAAAAGACATTGTAGGATTGTCGGTGGAAATATGTATTGAATTATTTTGTGTTGAGCTTCTAACTTATGTTATAGTATGCGTATATAGACCGCCTTTAGACACAAACTTTCCTAAATTTGAAAAAGTAATGGAAGATGTACTTAAATTGGTAACTAAAACAAATAAAAGAATAATTATCACTGGAGATTTAAATGTAGATATTTTAGAAACCACTAGGGTACCACATTTAAAACATAGATATTTAAATCTTTTCAAATCATATAATTTAAATTATGTGTTTTTTGAACCTACACGTGTGACGTCAACTTCTGCTACTTGTATTGATAATGTTTTCTGTTATTGTGTCAAAATTGTCTTAATTCAAAGTGCTGTTTACTACTCGCTCCCTTTGTAGTTGCGTGGTCAATGTGTCTCTCTTGCCTTTCTATTGTGCGGTTACGACACATTAAAAAGTCCTCGATTCTTTTTCTCCTATCCCTCATGTTTTCTTTTGTTTGTTCGGGGAATGTCTCCAAAGGTCCTAGAACTGAAGCTGTGAAGTTGATGACATTTATAGAGCCCTTTTTTATTTTTTTTATTTATGAGCCTGAGGTGTACCACTGCAGGGCAAAGGCCTGTTTCCCTTCCTTCCACTTATCACTTTTAATTCTTTTGTGCGGATGATGACACATTAAAAAGCCCTCATTATGTCTTTCTCTCTACCTAGGAGCTCTCTGTAACATTTTTTTTGTTACTTTTTATGGTTTTAAGCAGGAGCGGTCGACTACTCCAAAAAAAAAACCTTAAAACCTTAGGTCAAGCATACCTGAGCAGTCTACTCTAGAGTAGGTGCCATTAAATGTGAGCCCTTCCCCAATCAGTAAAAGATAAAGTATCAGAGAATACATGATGGAAGTATGTCAGGCTTCTAAGTGTGTAGAGTAACCTATTCCGAACCATATTTTTTTTGTCTCAGGAAAAAAAAACAGTGTTGTTGGGGAAATGTAGCATTCTGCTATTATAAATAGTATTGATTTTTCATATTTGTAAATAAATATTTGCTTACGTCTAATGATCTGATAGACCCTGTCAGACTTTATCCATACTTTACTCCATAGAGATTATCATCTAAGGTTTCGCTCTATTTATAAACATGCTTCCCTATTTCTTCTTACAAACTATACGACGTTAAGAAATCATTTCATTTCATTTTAGTTATAAATAATATAACACAGGTGTCTTCTTTAGTAGGCAGTACTATTATTAAAAATAATTTAAACTAAAATGCTCGACAAAGGATAATCCCTCTATTAATGATGTAAATAAATCGATTATATCGAACAAACAATTAACAAAACATTTGACTAGTAGAAAAACAATTTATTTCAAATTATTACATCAAAATATTCAGGGATTTTCCAGCAAATTGTTACAGGTTGAATTATTTTTAGAAAAATATAAATATGGCATTGTATGTTTAACAGAACATTGGCATTTATATTGTCAAATATTTATTAATTATGAAAATTACAGTGTTGCTAGTTCTTTCAACCGACAATCCCTAACTCGCGGTGTATCTCTCATAATAATGAGAAATAATATTAAATTCAGAGATAGAAAAGACATTGTAGGATTGTCGGTGGAAATATGTATTGAATTATTTTGTGTTGAGCTTCTAACTTATGTTATAGTATGCGTATATAGACCGCCTTTAGACACAAACTTTCCTAAATTTGAAAAAGTAATGGAAGATGTACTTAAATTGGTAACTAAAACAAATAAAAGAATAATTATCACTGGAGATTTAAATGTAGATATTTTAGAAACCACTAGGGTACCACATTTAAAACATAGATATTTAAATCTTTTCAAATCATATAATTTAAATTATGTGTTTTTTGAACCTACACGTGTGACGTCAACTTCTGCTACTTGTATTGATAATGTTTTCTGTTATTGTGTCAAAATTGTCTTAATTCAAAGTGCTGTTTACTACTCGCTCCCTTTGTAGTTGCGTGGTCAATGTGTCTCTCTTGCCTTTCTATTGTGCGGTTACGACACATTAAAAAGTCCTCGATTCTTTTTCTCCTATCCCTCATGTTTTCTTTTGTTTGTTCGGGGAATGTCTCCAAAGGTCCTAGAACTGAAGCTGTGAAGTTGATGACATTTATAGAGCCCTTTTTTATTTTTTTTATTTATGAGCCTGAGGTGTACCACTGCAGGGCAAAGGCCTGTTTCCCTTCCTTCCACTTATCACTTTTAATTCTTTTGTGCGGATGATGACACATTAAAAAGCCCTCATTATGTCTTTCTCTCTACCTAGGAGCTCTCTGTAACATTTTTTTTGTTACTTTTTATGGTTTTAAGCAGGAGCGGTCGACTACTCCAAAAAAAAAACCTTAAAACCTTAGGTCAAGCATACCTGAGCAGTCTACTCTAGAGTAGGTGCCATTAAATGTGAGCCCTTCCCCAATCAGTAAAAGATAAAGTATCAGAGAATACATGATGGAAGTATGTCAGGCTTCTAAGTGTGTAGAGTAACCTATTCCGAACCATATTTTTTTTGTCTCAGGAAAAAAAAACAGTGTTGTTGGGGAAATGTAGCATTCTGCTATTATAAATAGTATTGATTTTTCATATTTGTAAATAAATATTTGCTTACGTCTAATGATCTGATAGACCCTGTCAGACTTTATCCATACTTTACTCCATAGAGATTATCATCTAAGGTTTCGCTCTATTTATAAACATGCTTCCCTATTTCTTCTTACAAACTATACGACGTTAAGAAATCATTTCATTTCATTTTAGTTATAAATAATATAACACAGGTGTCTTCTTTAGTAGGCAGTACTATTATTAAAAATAATTTAAACTAAAATGCTCGACAAAGGATAATCCCTCTATTAATGATGTAAATAAATCGATTATATCGAACAAACAATTAACAAAACATTTGACTAGTAGAAAAACAACTTATTTCAAATTATTACATCAAAATATTCAGGGATTTTCCAGCAAATTGTAACAGGTTGAATTATTTTTAGAAAAATATAAATATGACATTGTATGTTTAACAGAACATTGGCATTAATATTGTCAAATATTAATTAATTATGAAAATTACAGTGTTGCTAGTTCTTTCAACCGACAATCCCTAACTCGCGGTGTATCTCTCATAATAATGAGAAATAATATTAAATTCAGAGATTGAAAAGACGTTGTAGGATTGTCGGTGGAATAATGTATTGATTTATTTTGTGTTGAGCTTCAAACTTATGTTATAGTATGCGTATATAGACCGCCTTTAGACACAAACTTTCCTAAATTTGAAAAAGTAATGGAAGATTTACTTAAATTGGTAACTAAAACAAATAAAAGAATAATTATCACTGGAGATTTAAATGTAGATATTTTAGAAACCACTAGGGTACCACATTTAAAACATAGATATTTAAATCTTTTCAAATCATATAATTTAAATTATGTGTTTTTTGAACCTACACGTGTGACGTCAACTTCTGCTACTTGTATTGATAATGTTTTCTGTTATTGTGTCAAAATTGTCTTAATTCAAAGTGCTGTTTACTACTCGCTCCCTTTGTAGTTGCGTGGTCAATGTGTCTCTCTTGCCTTTCTATTGTGCGGTTACGACACATTAAAAAGTCCTCGATTCTTTTTCTCCTATCCCTCATGTTTTCTTTTGTTTGTTCGGGGAATGTCTCCAAAGGTCCTAGAACTGAAGCTGTGAAGTTGATGACATTTATAGAGCCCTTTTTTATTTTTTTTATTTATGAGCCTGAGGTGTACCACTGCAGGGCAAAGGCCTGTTTCCCTTCCTTCCACTTATCACTTTTAATTCTTTTGTGCGGATGATGACACATTAAAAAGCCCTCATTATTTCTTTCTCTCTACCTAGGAGCTCTCTGTAACATTTTTTTTGTTACTTTTTATGGTTTTAAGCAGGAGCGGTCGACTACTCCAAAAAAAAAACCTTAAAACCTTAGGTCAAGCATACCTGAGCAGTCTACTCTAGAGTAGGTGCCATTAAATGTGAGCCCTTCCCCAATCAGTAAAAGATAAAGTATCAGAGAATACATGATGGAAGTATGTCAGGCTTCTAAGTGTGTAGAGTAACCTATTCCGAACCATATTTTTTTTGTCTCAGGAAAAAAAAACAGTGTTGTTGGGGAAATGTAGCATTCTGCTATTATAAATAGTATTGATTTTTCATATTTGTAAATAAATATTTGCTTACGTCTAATGATCTGATAGACCCTGTCAGACTTTATCCATACTTTACTCCATAGAGATTATCATCTAAGGTTTCGCTCTATTTATAAACATGCTTCCCTATTTCTTCTTACAAACTATACGACGTTAAGAAATCATTTCATTTCATTTTAGTTATAAATAATATAACACAGGTGTCTTCTTTAGTAGGCAGTACTATTATTAAAAATAATTTAAACTAAAATGCTCGACAAAGGATAATCCCTCTATTAATGATGTAAATAAATCGATTATATCGAACAAACAATTAACAAAACATTTGACTAGTAGAAAAACAACTTATTTCAAATTATTACATCAAAATATTCAGGGATTTTCCAGCAAATTGTAACAGGTTGAATTATTTTTAGAAAAATATAAATATGACATTGTATGTTTAACAGAACATTGGCATTAATATTGTCAAATATTAATTAATTATGAAAATTACAGTGTTGCTAGTTCTTTCAACCGACAATCCCTAACTCGCGGTGTATCTCTCATAATAATGAGAAATAATATTAAATTCAGAGATTGAAAAGACGTTGTAGGATTGTCGGTGAAATAATGTATTGATTTATTTTGTGTTGAGCTTCAAACTTATGTTATAGTATGCGTATATAGACCGCCTTTAGACACAAACTTTCCTAAATTTGAAAAAGTAATGGAAGATTTACTTAAATTGGTAACTAAAACAAATAAAAGAATAATTATCACTGGAGATTTAAATGTAGATATTTTAGAAACCACTAGGGTACCACATTTAAAACATAGATATTTAAATCTTTTCAAATCATATAATTTAAATTATGTGTTTTTTGAACCTACACGTGTGACGTCAACTTCTGCTACTTGTATTGATAATGTTTTCTGTTATTGTGTCAAAATTGTCTTAATGCAAAGTGCTGTTTACTACTCGCTCCCTTTGTAGTTGCGTGGTCAATGTGTCTCTCTTGCCTTTCTATTGTGCGGTTACGACACATTAAATAAGTCCTCGATTCTTTTTCTCCTATCCCTCATGTTTTCTTTTGTTTGTTCGGGGAATGTCTCCAAAGGTCCTAGAACTGAAGCTGTGAAGTTGATGACATTTATAGAGCCCTTTTTTATTTTTTTTATTTATGAGTCTGAGGTGTACCACTGCAGGGCAAAGGCTTGTTTCCCTTCCTTCCACTTATCACTTTTAATTCTTTTGTGCGGTTGATGACACATTAAAAAGCCCTCATTATTTCTTTCTCTCTACCTAGGAGCTCTCTGTAACATTTTTTTTGTTACTTTTTATGGTTTTAAGCAGGAGCGGTCGACTACTCCAAAAAAAAAACCTTAAAACCTTAGGTCAAGCATACCTGAGCAGTCTACTCTAGAGTAGGTGCCATTAAATGTGAGCCCTTCCCCAATCAGTAAAAGATAAAGTATCAGAGAATAAATGATGGAAGTATGTCAGGCTTCTAAGTGTGTAGAGTAACCTATTCCGAACCATATTTTTTTTGTCTCAGGAAAAAAAAACAGTGTTGTTGGGGAAATGTAGCATTCTGCTATTATAAATAGTATTGATTTTTCATATTTGTAAATAAATATTTGCTTACGTCTAATGATCTGATAGACCCTGTCAGACTTTATCCATACTTTACTCCATAGAGATTATCATCTAAGGTTTCGCTCTATTTATAAACATGCTTCCCTATTTCTTCTTACAAACTATACGACGTTAAGAAATCATTTCATTTCATTTTAGTTATAAATAATATAACACAGGTGTCTTCTTTAGTAGGCAGTACTATTATTAAAAATAATTTAAACTACAATGCTCGACAAAGGATAATCCCTCTATTAATGATGTAAATAAATCGATTATATCGAACAAACAATTAACAAAACATTTGACTAGTAGAAAAACAACTTATTTCAAATTATTACATCAAAATATTCAGGGATTTTCCAGCAAATTGTAACAGGTTGAATTATTTTTAGAAAAATATAAATATGACATTGTATGTTTAACAGAACATTGGCATTAATATTGTCAAATATTAATTAATTATGAAAATTACAGTGTTGCTAGTTCTTTCAACCGACAATCCCTAACTCGCGGTGTATCTCTCATAATAATGAGAAATAATATTAAATTCAGAGATTGAAAAGACGTTGTAGGATTGTCGGTGGAATAATGTATTGATTTATTTTGTGTTGAGCTTCAAACTTATGTTATAGTATGCGTATATAGACCGCCTTTAGACACAAACTTTCCTAAATTTGAAAAAGTAATGGAAGATTTACTTAAATTGGTAACTAAAACAAATAAAAGAATAATTATTACTGGAGATTTAAATGTAGATATTTTAGAAACCACTAGGGTACCACATTTAAAACATAGATATTTAAATCTTTTCAAATCATATAATTTAAATTATGTGTTTTTTGAATTTACACGTGTGACGTCAACTTCTGCTACTTGTATTGATAATGTTTTCTGTTATTGTGTCAAAATTGTCTTAATTCAAAGTGCTGTTTACTACTCGCTCCCTTTGTAGTTGCGTGGTCAATGTGTCTCTCTTGCCTTTCTATTGTGCGGTTACGACACATTAAATAAGTCCTCGATTCTTTTTCTCCTATCCCTCATGTTTTCTTTTGTTTGTTCGGGGAATGTCTCCAAAGGTCCTAGAACTGAAGCTGTGCAGTTGATGACATTTATAGAGCTCTTTTTATTTTTTTATTTATGAGCCTGAGGTGTACCACTGCAGGGCAAAGGCCTGTTTCCCTTCCTTCCACTTATCATTTTTAATTCTTTTGTGCGGTTGATGACACATTAAAAAGCCCTCATTATTTCTTTCTCTCTACCTAGGAGCTCTCTGTAACATTTTCTTTGTTACTTTTTATGGTTTTAAGCAGGAGCGGTCGACTACTCAAAAAAAAAAACCTTAAAACCTTAGGTCAAGCATACCTGAGCAGTCTACTCTAGAGTAGGTGCCATTAAATGTGAGCCCTTCCCCAATCAGTAAAAGATAAAGTATCAGAGAATAAATGATGGAAGTATGTCAGGCTTCTAAGTGTGTAGAGTAACCTATTCCGAACCATATTTTTTTTGTCTCAGGAAAAAAAAACAGTGTTGTTGGGGAAATGTAGCATTCTGCTATTATAAATAGTATTGATTTTTCATATTTGTAAATAAATATTTGCTTACGTCTAATGATCTGATAGACCCTGTCAGACTTTATCCATACTTTACTCCATAGAGATTATCATCTAAGGTTTCGCTCTATTTATAAACATGCTTCCCTATTTCTTCTTACAAACTATACGACGTTAAGAAATCATTTCATTTCATTTTAGTTATAAATAATATAACACAGGTGTCTTCTTTAGTAGGCAGTACTATTATTAAAAATAATTTAAACTAAAATGCTCGACAAAGGATAATCCCTCTATTAATGATGTAAATAAATCGATTATATCGAACAAACAATTAACTAAACATTTGACTAGTAGAAAAACAACTTATTTCAAATTATTACATCAAAATATTCAGGGATTTTCCAGCAAATTGTAACAGGTTGAATTATTTTTAGAAAAATATAAATATGACATTGTATGTTTAACAGAACATTGGCATTAATATTGTCAAATATTAATTAATTATGAAAATTACAGTGTTGCTAGTTCTTTCAACCGACAATCCCTAACTCGCGGTGTATCTCTCATAATAATGAGAAATAATATTAAATTCAGAGATTGAAAAGACGTTGTAGGATTGTCGGTGGAATAATGTATTGATTTATTTTGTGTTGAGCTTCAAACTTATGTTATAGTATGCGTATATAGACCGCCTTTAGACACAAACTTTCCTAAATTTGAAAAAGTAATGGAAGATGTACTTAAATTGGTAACTAAAACAAATAAAAGAATAATTATCACTGGAGATTTAAATGTAGATATTTTAGAAACCACTAGGGTACCACATTTAAAACATAGATATTTAAATCTTTTCAAATCATATAATTTAAATTATGTGTTTTTTGAACCTACACGTGTGACGTCAACTTCTGCTACTTGTATTGATAATGTTTTCTGTTATTGTGTCAAAATTGTCTTAATGCAAAGTGCTGTTTACTACTCGCTCCCTTTGTAGTTGCGTGGTCAATGTGTCTCTCTTGCCTTTCTATTGTGCGGTTACGACACATTAAATAAGTCCTCGATTCTTTTTCTCCTATCCCTCATGTTTTCTTTTGTTTGTTCGGGGAATGTCTCCAAAGGTCCTAGAACTGAAGCTGTGCAGTTGATGACATTTATAGAGCCCTTTTTTTATTTTTATTTATGAGCCTGAGGTGTACCACTGCAGGGCAAAGGCCTGTTTCCCTTCCTTCCACTTATCACTTTTAATTCTTTTGTGCGGTTGATGACACATTAAAAAGCTCTCATTATTTCTTTCTCTCTACCTAGGAGCTCTCTGTAACATTTTCTTTGTTACTTTTTATGGTTTTAAGCAGGAGCGGTCGACTACTCCAAAAAAAAAACCTTAAAACCTTAGGTCAAGCATACCTGAGCAGTCTACTCTAGAGTAGGTGCCATTAAATGTGAGCCCTTCCCCAATCAGTAAAAGATAAAGTATCAGAGAATAAATGATGGAAGTATGTCAGGCTTCTAAGTGTGTAGAGTAACCTATTCCGAACCATATTTTTTTTGTCTCAGGAAAAAAAAACAGTGTTGTTGGGGAAATGTAGCATTCTGCTATTATAAATAGTATTGATTTTTCATATTTGTAAATAAATATTTGCTTACGTCTAATGATCTGATAGACCCTGTCAGACTTTATCCATACTTTACTCCATAGAGATTATCATCTAAGGTTTCGCTCTATTTATAAACATGCTTCCCTATTTCTTCTTACAAACTATACGACGTTAAGAAATCATTTCATTTCATTTTAGTTATAAATAATATAACACAGGTGTCTTCTTTAGTAGGCAGTACTATTATTAAAAATAATTTAAACTAAAATGCTCGACAAAGGATAATCCCTCTATTAATGATGTAAATAAATCGATTATATCGAACAAACAATTAACTAAACATTTGACTAGTAGAAAAACAACTTATTTCAAATTATTACATCAAAATATTCAGGGATTTTCCAGCAAATTGTAACAGGTTGAATTATTTTTAGAAAAATATAAATATGACATTGTATGTTTAACAGAACATTGGCATTAATATTGTCAAATATTAATTAATTATGAAAATTACAGTGTTGCTAGTTCTTTCAACCGACAATCCCTAACTCGCGGTGTATCTCTCATAATAATGAGAAATAATATTAAATTCAGAGATTGAAAAGACGTTGTAGGATTGTCGGTGGAATAATGTATTGATTTATTTTGTGTTGAGCTTCAAACTTATGTTATAGTATGCGTATATAGACCGCCTTTAGACACAAACTTTCCTAAATTTGAAAAAGTAATGGAAGATGTACTTAAATTGGTAACTAAAACAAATAAAAGAATAATTATCACTGGAGATTTAAATGTAGATATTTTAGAAACCACTAGGGTACCACATTTAAAACATAGATATTTAAATCTTTTCAAATCATATAATTTAAATTATGTGTTTTTTGAACCTACACGTGTGACGTCAACTTCTGCTACTTGTATTGATAATGTTTTCTGTTATTGTGTCAAAATTGTCTTAATGCAAAGTGCTGTTTACTACTCGCTCCCTTTGTAGTTGCGTGGTCAATGTGTCTCTCTTGCCTTTCTATTGTGCGGTTACGACACATTAAATAAGTCCTCGATTCTTTTTCTCCTATCCCTCATGTTTTCTTTTGTTTGTTCGGGGAATGTCTCCAAAGGTCCTAGAACTGAAGCTGTGCAGTTGATGACATTTATAGAGCCCTTTTTTTATTTTTATTTATGAGCCTGAGGTGTACCACTGCAGGGCAAAGGCCTGTTTCCCTTCCTTCCACTTATCACTTTTAATTCTTTTGTGCGGTTGATGACACATTAAAAAGCTCTCATTATTTCTTTCTCTCTACCTAGGAGCTCTCTGTAACATTTTCTTTGTTACTTTTTATGGTTTTAAGCAGGAGCGGTCGACTACTCCAAAAAAAAAACCTTAAAACCTTAGGTCAAGCATACCTGAGCAGTCTACTCTAGAGTAGGTGCCATTAAATGTGAGCCCTTCCCCAATCAGTAAAAGATAAAGTATCAGAGAATAAATGATGGAAGTATGTCAGGCTTCTAAGTGTGTAGAGTAACCTATTCCGAACCATATTTTTTTTGTCTCAGGAAAAAAAAACAGTGTTGTTGGGGAAATGTAGCATTCTGCTATTATAAATAGTATTGATTTTTCATATTTGTAAATAAATATTTGCTTACGTCTAATGATCTGATAGACCCTGTCAGACTTTATCCATACTTTACTCCATAGAGATTATCATCTAAGGTTTCGCTCCATTTATAAACATGCTTCCCTATTACTTCTTACAAATTATACGACGTTAAGAAATCATTTCATTTCATTTTAGTTATAAATAATATAACACAGGTGTCTCCTATAGTAGGCTAAACTAAAATGCTCGACAAAGGATAATCCCTCTATTAATGATGTAAATAAATCGATTATATCGAACAAACAATTAACAAAACATTTGACTAGTAGAAAAACAACTTATTTCAAATTATTACATCAAAATATTCAGGGATTTTCCAGCAAATTGTTACAGGTTGAATTATTTTTAGAAAAATATAAATATGGCATTGTATGTTTAACAGAACATTGGCATTTATATTGTCAAATATTTATTAATTATGAAAATTACAGTGTTGCTAGTTCTTTCAACCGACAATCCCTAACTCGCGGTGTATCTCTCATAATAATGAGAAATAATATTAAATTCAGAGATAGAAAAGACATTGTAGGATTGTCGGTGGAAATATGTATTGAATTATTTTGTGTTGAGCTTCTAACTTATGTTATAGTATGCGTATATAGACCGCCTTTAGACACAAACTTTCCTAAATTTGAAAAAGTAATGGAAGATGTACTTAAATTGGTAACTAAAACAAATAAAAGAATAATTATCACTGGAGATTTAAATGTAGATATTTTAGAAACCACTAGGGTACCACATTTAAAACATAGATATTTAAATCTTTTCAAATCATATAATTTAAATTATGTGTTTTTTGAACCTACACGTGTGACGTCAACTTCTGCTACTTGTATTGATAATGTTTTCTGTTATTGTGTCAAAATTGTCTTAATGCAAAGTGCTGTTTACTACTCGCTCCTTTTGTAGTTGCGTGGTCAATGTGTCTCTCTTGCCTTTCTATTGTGCGGTTACGACACATTAAATAAGTCCTCGATTCTTTTTCTCCTATCCCTCATGTTTTCTTTTGTTTGTTCGGGGAATGTCTCCAAAGGTCCTAGAACTGAAGCTGTGCAGTTGATGACATTTATAGAGCCCTTTTTTTTATTTTATTTATGAGCCTGAGGTGTACCACTGCAGGGCAAAGGCCTGTTTCCCTTCCTTCCACTTATCACTTTTAATTCTTTTGTGCGGTTGATGACACATTAAAAAGCTCTCATTATTTCTTTCTCTCTACCTAGGAGCTCTCTGTAACATTTTCTTTGTTACTTTTTATGGTTTTAAGCAGGAGCGGTCGACTACTCCAAAAAAAAAACCTTAAAACCTTAGGTCAAGCATACCTGAGCAGTCTACTCTAGAGTAGGTGCCATTAAATGTGAGCCCTTCCCCAATCAGTAAAAGATAAAGTATCAGAGAATAAATGATGGAAGTATGTCAGGCTTCTAAGTGTGTAGAGTAACCTATTCCGAACCATATTTTTTTTGTCTCAGGAAAAAAAAACAGTGTTGTTGGGGAAATGTAGCATTCTGCTATTATAAATAGTATTGATTTTTCATATTTGTAAATAAATATTTGCTTACGTCTAATGATCTAATAGACCCTGTCAGACTTTATCCATACTTTACTCCATAGAGATTATCATCTAAGGTTTCGCTCCATTTATAAACATGCTTCCCTATTACTTCTTACAAATTATACGACGTTAAGAAATCATTTCATTTCATTTTAGTTATAAATAATAAAACACAGGTGTCCTATAGTAGGCTAAACTAAAATGCTCGACAAAGGATAATCCCTCTATTAATGATGTAAATAAATCGATTATATCAAACAAACAATTAACAAAACATTTGACTAGTAGAAAAACAACTTATTTCAAATTATTACATCAAAATATTCAGGGATTTTCCAGCAAATTGTTACAGGTTGAATTATTTTTAGAAAAATATAAATATGGCATTGTATGTTTAACAGAACATTGGCATTTATATTGTCAAATATTAATTAATTATGAAAATTACAGTGTTGCTAGTTCTTTCAACCGACAATCCCTAACTCGCGGTGTATCTCTCATAATAATGAGAAATAATATTAAATTCAGAGATAGAAAAGACATTGTAGGATTGTCGGTGGAAATATGTATTGAATTATTTTGTGTTGAGCTTCTAACTTATGTTATAGTATGCGTATATAGACTGCCTTTAGACACAAACTTTCCTAAATTTGAAGAAGTAATGGAAGATGTACTTAAATTGGTAACTAAAACAAATAAAAGAATAATTATCACTGGAGATTTTAATGTAGATATTTTAGAAACCACTATGGTACCACATTTAAAACATAGATTTTAAATTTTTTTCAAATCATATAATTTAAATTATGTGTTTTTTGAACCTACACGTGTGACGTCAACTTTTGCTACTTGTATTGATAATGTTATCTGTTATTGTGTCAAAATTGTCTTAATTCAAAGTGCTGTTTACTACTCGCTCCCTTTGTAGTTGCGTGGTCAATGTGTCTCTCTTGCCTTTCTATTGTGCGGTTACGACACATTAAATAAGTCCTCGATTCTTTTTCTCCTATCCCTCATGTTTTCTTTTGTTTGTTCGGGGAATGTCTCCAAAGGTCCTAGAACTGAAGCTGTGCAGTTGATGACATTTATAGAGCTCTTTTTTATTTTTTTTATTTATGAGCCTGAGGTGTTCCACTGCAGGGCAAAGGCCTGTTTCCCTTCCTTCCACTTATCACTTTTAATTCTTTTGTGCGGTTGATGACACATTAAAAAGCCCTCATTATTTCTTTCTCTCTACCTAGGAGCTCTCTGTAACATTTTCTTTGTTACTTTTTATGGTTTTAAGCAGGAGCGGTCGACTACTCCAAAAAAAAACCTTAAAACCTTAGGTCAAGCATACCTGAGCAGTCTACTCTAGAGTAGGTGCCATTAAATGTGAGCCCTTCCCCAATCAGTAAAAGATAAAGTATATATATTCTTTATTGCGTACAAAAAATTTACAATAAATAAACAAATTTAAATTTAGTTCACAAAGGTGAGCTTATCTCTATAAAGAGATCTCTTCCAGCCAACCTGTAAAACTGAATATGAGATAACAATATATACGGGGACAAGACTGTACACGCTGTAGACTTTTACATATACATATAACCTAGAACCTACATAAACATACATATTTGTTACTTAAATAAACATCTTTAATAAATAATAATACATACATATAATAAATACAAATACCTACGTACATAAATACTAATTTTGTTGCGATAGGAAGTGCTCTTTCACTCTTTTTTTGAAAGATGATATCGATGGACAGTCTTGAACTGTCTTCGGAAGCTTGTTCCAAAGTTGTGTAGCTCGAACAGAAAAGGAATTGGAAAAGAATTTGGTATTAGCACTAGGACACTCAAGTACTTTAGTGATACATGCGCGCCTAGGCCGGGGGTCAGAGGGTAGGAAATTGAAACGGGAACGGAGATACTTAGGAGTGGACGGATCATGAAGGATTTTATAGAGGACAGCCAGGATGTGCACATCACGACGAAGGCGGATTGGGAGCCATTTTAACCGAGCACGAAATTCAGAAATACGGTCATATTTGCGGAGTCCGAAAATAGACCGGATGGCAAGATTTTGTAGGCGCTCAAGTTTATTAAGCAGCCCCTCTGTCACATCCAAGTAACACACATCGGCATAATCAAGAGTAGGGAGGAGAAGGGCTTGAGCAAGCATGATTTTAGTTTGGAATGGTAGGAAGGTCTGGAGCCGTTTAAGAGAATGAAAAGAATAGTGCATGCGCCTGCTCACCTCGCTAACCTGTGCTGACCAAGACAAATTGCAGTCAAATATAACTCCCAGATTCTTAGCTTTGTCTGTGTATGGGATACAAACTCCGTCATAATAAATTTTTTGGTTGTCAGCGATTTCCTTAAGCTTAAGCTTACTTCTAAGTCTACTGCTACCTATTATCAATGCTTGTGACTTAGTGGGATTCACCAGTAAACCAAAATTTTTCGCCCAATTCTGTACAGCCAGTAGATCTGAATTTATCGCTGCAACAGCATCGGAGAATTCAGATAAAGAAAAATGCCTGTAAATTTGTAAATCATCTGCATACAGATGGAAGGAAGAAGAAATTACTCGAGAAATATTATTTATGAAGATGGAAAAAAGTAATGGAGAGAGAACGCCGCCTTGTGGAACACCAGCAGTAAGATCCGACCAGTCCGATTTTAAATCGTCGATTTTCACACACTGCTGGCGGCCATGAAGATAGGACTGAAACCACTCAATAACCAAAGGAGAAATGTTAAGAGAGTGTAAGGAACCAAGGATGATATCAAAGTCAACCGAGTTAAATGCGTTACTGAAATCAAGCAGAGTCATAACAGACATCTTAGTGTTATCCATCGCAAAGCGAATATCCTCTGTGACATTCAGCAACGCACTAACGGTGCTATGAGAGGGACGGAAACCGGATTGGAAAGGGCAAAAAAGGTTGTTGGAAATGAGATAGGAGTAGAGTTGTTTGTGAACAACACTTTCGAGAACCTTCGAAAGTACAGGAAGGATGGAAATTGGACGGT
Organism: Scrobipalpa costella; assembly: GCA_949820665.1. Classification (NCBI taxonomy): domain Eukaryota; kingdom Metazoa; phylum Arthropoda; class Insecta; order Lepidoptera; family Gelechiidae; genus Scrobipalpa; species Scrobipalpa costella. Next base: position 1,400,908 of record OX463295.1, read on the forward strand.
ATTGAGACAGGGAAGTTGGATTAGTGACTTTAGGAAGTGGGATAACAAAGGCCTTTTTCTTTTTCATATTTGTAAATAAATATTTGCTTACGTCTGATGATCTGATAGACCCTGTCAGACTTTATCCATACTTTACTCCATAGAGATTATCATCTAAGGTTTCGCTCTATTTATAAACATGCTTCCCTATTACTTCTTACAAACTATACGACGTTAAGAAATCATTTCATTTCATTTTAGTTATAAATAATATAACACATGTGTCTTCTTTAGTAGGCAGTACTATTATTAAAAATAATTTAAACTAAAATGCTCGACAAAGGATAATCCCTCTATTAATGATGTAAATAAATCGATTATATCGAACAAACAATTAACTAAACATTTGACTAGTAGAAAAACAACTTATTTCAAATTATTACATCAAAATATTCAGGGATTTTCCAGCAAATTGTAACAGGTTGAATTATTTTTAGAAAAAAAAAATATGACATTGTATGTTTAACAGAACATTGGCATTAATATTGTCAAATATTAATTAATTATGAAAATTACAGTGTTGCTAGTTCTTTCAACCGACAATCCCTAACTCGCGGTGTATCTCTCATAATAATGAGAAATAATATTAAATTCAGAGATAGAAAAGACGTTGTAGGATTGTTGGTGGAAAGATGTAATGATTTATTTTGTGTTGAGCTTCAAACTTATGTTATAGTATGCGTATATAGACCGCCTTTAGACACAAACTTTCCTAAATTTGAAAAAGTAATGGAAGATGTACTTAAATTGTTAACTAAAACAAATAAAAGAATAATTATCACTGGAGATTTAAATGTAGATATTTTAGAAACCACTAGGGTACCACATTTAAAACATAGATATTTAAATCTTTTCAAATCATATAATTAAAATTATGTTTTTTTTGAACCTACACGTGTGACGTCAACTTCTGCTACTTGTATTGATAATGTTTTCTGTTATTGTGTCAAAATTGTCTTAATTCAAAGTGCTGTTTACTACTCGCTCCCTTTGTAGTTGCGTGGTCAATGTGTCTCTCTTGCCTTTCTATTGTGCGGTTACGACACATTAAATAAGTCCTCGATTCTTTTTCTCCTGTCCCTCATATTTTCTTTTGTTTGTTCGGGGAATGTCTCCAAAGGTCCTAGAACTGAAGCTGTGCAGTTGATGACATTTATAGAGCCCTGTTTTTTATTTTTTATTTATGAGCCTGAGGTGTACCACTGCAGGGCAAGGGCCTGTTTCCCTTCCTTCCACTTATCACTTTTAATTATTTTGTGCGGTTGATGACACATTAAAAAGCCCTCATTATTTCTTACTCTCTACCTAGGAGCTCTCTGTAACATTTTCTTTGTTATTTTCTTATGGTTTTAAGCAGGAGCGGTCGACTACTCCAAAAACGAACCTTAAAACCTTAGGTCAAGCATACCTGAGCAGTCTACTCTTGAGCAGGTGTCATTAAATGTGAGCCCTTCCCCAATCAGTAAAAAATAAAGTATGAGAGAATAAATTATTGAAGTATGTCAGGCTTCTAAGTGTGTAGAGTAAGCTGTTCCGAAACATATTTTTTTTTGTCTCAGGAAAAATAAACAGTGTTGTTGGGGAAATGTAGCATTCTGCTATTATTAAAAAGTATTGATTTTTCATATTTGTAAATAAGTATTTGCTTACGTCTAATGATCTGATAGACCCTGTCAGACTTTATCCATACTTTACTCCATAGAGATTATCATCTAAGGTTTCGCTCTATTTATAAACATGCTTCCCTATTACTTCTTACAAACTATACGACGTTAAGAAATCATTTCATTTCATTTTAGTTATAAATAATATAACACAGATGTCTCCTATAGTAGGCAGTACTATTATTAAAAATAATTTAAACTAAAATGCTCGACAAAGGATAATCCCTCTATTAATGATGTAAATAAATCGATTATATCGAACAAACAATTAACAAAACATTTGACTAGTAGAAAAACAACTTATTTCAAATTATTACATCAAAATATTCAGGGATTTTCTAGCAAATTGTAACAGGTTGAATTATTTTTAGAAAAATATAAATATGACATTGTATGTTTAACAGAACATTGGCATTAATATTGTCAAATATTAATTAATTATGAAAATTACAGTGTTGCTAGTTCTTTCAACCGACAATCCCTAACTCGCGGTGTATCTCTCATAATAATGAGAAATAATATTAAATTCAGAGATAGAAAAGACGTTGTAGGATTGTCGGTGGAAATATGTATAAAAATTGACATTTGAAGAATTTTCCACCTTGCTCGCTCAGATCGAAGCATGCCTTAACTCCAGACCTCTATGTGCATTGACAGAAAGTACCGACGATTATTATCTGACATCGGGTCACTGACAGGGGGATAACTGCTAGCATCTCCAATGACAGACCCTGAAACAAAATGCATCAAGGCCAGGTCGCAACTTACCGAGATGATGCACCGAGATTTCTGGAAGAAATGGTCAAATGACTACTTACATCATCTCCAGATGCGAAGCAAGTGGAATAACCCTAAAAAGGACCTGAAAAATGATGACATCGTTCTTATAATAGAAGAGAACTTACCGCCAACTAAGCGGTCTCTAGGAATAGTAGTTGAAACACACCCTGGAAGTGACGTCACGTGAGAGTCGTAACAGTGTAAACCAAGAGCTGCTTCATGAAACGTCCAATCATAAAATTGACACCTTTGCCGATACAAGAAACTGACATCTCAGAGTCTACAGTGGTTGAAGAAAAGACACATGACTACCCGGAATCAAGAAAGTTTCGAAGAAATAGACGCAGGCCTAATTTAGTGATGTCGATAATATTGCTTCTAATGACATTTTTGACAGCCTGTATAAAAATGTTGAACATCAGTCCTATCAGCAACAATAACACGCTGTATTTTGACAAATAGCAGACATCAGAATAATCCAAGATGAATGGAAGATGGTCATCTACTATAACATGACCACATATTGGCAAAGTATGATAATATAAGATAAGATAAGATAAAATTTATTGATAACATTCGGTTACACGTCCTCTTATTAACAATATAGTTAAAAAACATAATTATTTTAAACATCATTAAGCGTGAGATTACGTAACATAAAATACAACTTAATATCAATATTAAAGATAAATAATAGCGTAATAATCAATATAAAATACATTATTGGTAAGGTGTCGGCGGTAGCGACAGAAAATTATTAATATCATAGAATATTTCTTTCAATAGCCACTTTTTCTGCTTTTAAAAGTTGAGACAGAAGGTGCATCTCGAACGTTTGCCGGTAGCCTGTTATAAACTTTAGGGCCTAGGTGGTAGATAGGCCGTTCCGACTTTGCTAGTCTGATCAGGGGGGCAACCAGTTGTTCACAGTCTTTATTGCTACGTAGGCTGTGCGATGTATTTACGCCTTGACGCGCGATCAAGTGTAAGTGTGTGTGTGTGACTTGCCTGTCTATTATTCATCAATATGATCATGAGTTAAATTAATTACGTCACTACAACGACCTACTTTCCGGACGTCGTATTTTGAAATGACGCAAGAGAGGTCTCATCAATGGAATTGGATATGTAGCAAATACCTTATTTGGAGTTCTGGATGACCGATTTGCCCAAAAATACGAGAATGACATCGAAACCATTGATCGACATTTGAAGCTCATATCAGCGGACATTAACCGATTTCACCAAAATACCTACACTGCACGCTTTTTACATTTTATCGTCTCTCATATCTGCAGATGTGATGATAACCAACCTTCGCCGTATCCAAGAGACACTAACCGACACCGTAACTGACATTTACCATGGGCGACTAAACATTAATTTGTTACCGCCAGAACAAATACAACTGCAACATATCAGCTCATCTACAGAATGATTTAGTTGTCCCTGTTGACACAATCCGAGAATTGTATGGACTACTTCATGTTCAAGTTAGAGTGATAGAGAAGTTCTTGATCATGGTATTGAGAATACCACTTTTGAATCGAGATTCTTTTGAATGAGATGAGATAATTGACATGCTTATTCGAAAAGAAGATCAAATGGTATACACATCAACTGAATCCAAATATCTTGCTATTAACATCAAGAAGGATGCAGCCTTACCAATGACAGATACAGATCTACAAGTATGCATACAATGATGTATTCATGCTTCAGTGGACACAATATTTGGTCATTTGCATAAACCAATGGCCAAATGTTGTGTCCACTGAATCACCCTCTATACATATTACAAGTTGGCGAATCTATTTGTCACATGCCACTATCAAGCAATGAAAACAAACAATTCTGTCGCTCAAATGTACAGATCCGCATTCTCTGTTTAGCTGATGTTATAACTAAACGCTTACGCGACTACTAACATTCGACCAAGGATGTGTTATCAAAGGAGAATCCTTTATCATACACGCACAACATGACTATACGAGCAAGATCTTTACATAACCTGAGTTCCACATTACCAACCCTAGCGTGTCATCATTAAATGACATTATCAATACGTCATTACCTATAAACTATGCAGCCGTAAACAATGAAAATGAGTATCATGACATTCAGCAAAGAATTGATTTAATGAAACAGCAAGAGTTGGAGCCGATTACTTACGGAAATTCGACACACTATGCAATAATTTACGTGGTTTTAAGCATAATGATGATAATTATTTTACCAGTTTTATATTGCGACAAGGAAAGGAACAAGGAATTATTCATTTTCTCTTACTATAATTGGGTTGGCTGGAAGAGATCTCTTCATAATCTCTTCGCCCTTGCACACTATATTTGTAAATTACATTTCTTTTGTGTTTATGCAATAAAGTATATATATAAGGTTAACTAACAGTTATTCTACGTCTGCAAGGTAGCAAAATGATATAAAACTCCAAGATCTGAAAATTACACTGCCACCTTTTCTAGCACCTCCTACACCACCGAGGATGACCAGTAGCGCAATACAAGGTTCTGTTGCAAGCATAGACGTTGCTACTTAGCCAATTCCTCAAAGGAAAATAAGTTTTAATTTAGATAATGATAATGACAGTGCATAATTATAAATAATATATTTTTAAGTCTGAAATATTTAAGATTTTTTTAGCCCTAGAAAAAAACAAGTCCCTTGGAATGGCCAGACAAGGAATAACAAAAAGCAAGCCATGGATAACATGCCTTCACAATACTAACGGTGTTAAACAAGGAAATCGAGAAAAAAATATTAGCACAAGCACAGATTTTTATAAAAACCTTTTTTTCTCCCATTACTAATGTCAATACTGAGTATACCGAGTATCAGTATGATGCTGCCATCCTATTAATATCCGGACAATAAGTCCATCGAGCTTTACGCAAGATGAGATACAATAAAAGCCCAGGAAAGGATGGCATTACCACTGATGCTCTAAAAATAGGAAGAGACGTACTTTTGCCCCACCTCATTTTACTAAAGGGAAAGCTACCAGATAACTTTTACCATTCTAATTTAATTTTGTTACATACAAAAGGAGATAAATCTGATATCAATAACTAGAATAAGCCTTACATCCCATGTTTACAAACTATTTACTTAAGTGATTTAGCACCGAATAGCAGGCAAACTTGACCTACACCAACCTCCTGAGCAAGCTGGCTTCCGACCTGGTCTCTCCACAACCGATCATTTACACACATTAAATCAAATCATAGAAAAACATATTGAATTTTATTTGCCTCTCTATTTAGCGTTTTTTCACTACTCCAATGCCTTTGACAGCCTTCTTCCCTGTTTTAAGCACTCCATAACCAAGAAATTGACTCAACTTATACTAACCTCCTGAAAGTTATATATATTAAGCGAGCTTCCGGTTCGTCACATATGACCGCGCGCAGTCGCCACGATGACCCAGTTATCGAAAGTGAATCACAAATATCAGTGTAAACAGTATTAAGGCGAAGCTATAGTTTAAAATTAATATTTTAACTAGGGCTCCATCACCCACCATCAAAATAAAAACGGACACAGAGCATCTGTTGTATAAACATTACACCGAAGAGAAAAATCAACGAGAACATCTCCAAAGTTTGGTTGAAGACCTCAAAGGTCAAATAGAGGAACTTCAGCAACAGCTAAAAAATATTCAGTTTCAAAAAGACACTGAAAACAAAAATGATAGTTCTGAGAAGCCGCCGCCCATTCAGTATGAAACGGACGAAGAAGAGCTTGCGAAAGAAACAGAGTGGGTACGTCAGAAGAGTAGAATAAAAGGAAATTGAACACATCACTCTCCCCACCACCACCCCAAATAACAGACAAAGGGAAAATGAAGAAACAACCTTCACCGCCACCTATAGTTGTCGAAAACGTTAAAAACTACCAGGAGTTTTACGATTATCTTTTGACAAGTGTACCTAAAGACGCTTTCATCATGAAAATGCTGAATGGAGAAAAAGTCAAGATTAACACCTACAGCGATGATTCATACCGAATGGTTACTAAGTTATTGTTGCAGAATAACTGCCTCTGGCACTCGTATGAAAATAAACAGGACAGGCCAATCAGGGTCATGGCAAAACATCTGCATTCTACGTGCTTGCCAAAGAGAATAATCGAAGACTTGACATCTAAGGGATACAAAATCCAGGATGCTGTAAACAAGCTAAGTTGGAAAAAGAAAAAACCCTTGAATTTGTTCATGCTCTCATTTCAAAAGGATGAAGACATAAAAAAGATTTATGAAATCAATTCCATACTAGGTTCTAAAGTAGAAATTCAGCCCTTAAGAACATCAAAACTAATCCCACAATGCAAATGGTGCCAAGCATATGGACACACGCAGAAATACTGTGCCAAAGAACCCAGGTGTGCCAAGTGAGTACACTTGGCTCACCTGTGTTCTTTGGCACAGTAATACCAGTAGGTAAGCACCTAACTAAAGATTGTAAGAAACCAAAAGAAGAAAAACCAAAATGTGTTCACTGTGGAGAGCCTCACCCGGCCAACTATAGAGGATGTGTAGTAGAATGAGAGCTACAAAATATTAAAAATAAAACTATCCAAAGGAGTGAGATACCGGGTTCCCATGTTCCACCAACCAACAACAAAGCAAAAGGACAGAGTTTTAATAAATTGGCTACTAAAAATGTTTCTTATGCATTAGCGACAAAAGGAACGCAGTCGCAACAACATCCACAGTTGCAAAATAAGCCTATGCGATCTAATGTAGAAGAAAAGATTAATACAATCTTAGGGCCGCAATTATAAAAGTCACTCAGATCCGCTCTCGAGGGTCGATCAAGCAGGTCGTACTCAAACTTTTACTCAGTACTCGAGTAGACTGTTAATTTATAAACGCAAACACACTCAGATCAGGTTTTAACTCATGAACTCGTATCAGGATTTACTGATACGAGTTCAAATGTTTGATACTCTCCCGCTTTTTTCCGGTGTTGCGTTCCGTTACAGGAATTTTTACAAGTAGGTACGTATTAAAAATAAAATATATGTTTTAAATGTCAAAAATTCAAAAGGGTATTTAATTTTATTACACAATATATTATATAATAAGGATTATTTTATAAAAAAATGTTAATATAAAAATATTTAGTGCAATTTAATGAAAATTACTGTATGTATACAGTAATTTGAAATGGAACGTATCTCAAAAAAAAACAAATCGATATTAGTGAGTGACGTCTCTTGTTTTGACAACATGTTTTGGTTGAGGTTATTTCATATTTCTATGGTTATATTCAGTGGAAAATCGCAAAGAATATCTTTGGAAATGCGGTATTGCCCCAGTATTGTGCTGTGCAGCTTCTAAAGGTAAAGATTTAACATAAGGTTTATGAAGTTGTGGTGGAAGTTTCGACTTCACTTCTCTCATCCACGTCTAAAATATTTTTCTTGCTAAATTGAGTAATTAAATTCCTATTTAAAGTCTTATTCCAGGTGCTGCCCCTCCGCCTGAAGTTCACTCTTCCTATGTGTTTTATTCTGGCCATTGTGTGTGTCAAATATATTACAATAATTTCTATTATTTTTAGGTGGAAAATCTACAATGCTGTCTCAAAAACTCATTGCTTGTTTGAATGGGAACAAACAAGCTTTATTAGAAATACAAAACACAGAACATCAAAATGATTTGAGCTAAAGTAGGTAAGTAGCAAGTTATTATGTACCTATTCTCTCAAAAAACTTGAACATCCCTAATAAACTGACAAAAAACTTACATTTAGGGCACATTAATCCTCAAAAATCCTAAAAATACATGGCCCTGGTGGTGCTAAGATCCTATTAATATCCGGACAATAAGTCCATCGAGCTTTACGCAAGATGAGATACAATAAAAGCCCAGGAAAGGATGGAATTATCACTGATGCTCTAAAAATAGGAAGAGACGTACTTTTGCCCCACCTCATTTTACTAAAGGGAAAGCTACCAGATAACTTTTACCATTCTAATTTAATTTTGTTACATACAAAAGGAGATAAATCTGATATCAATAACTAGAATAAGCCTTACATCCCATGTTTACAAACTATTTACTTAAGTGATTTAGCACCGAATAGCAGGCAAACTTGACCTACACCAACCTCCTGAGCAAGCTGGCTTCCGACCTGGTCTCTCCACAACCGATCATTTACACACATTAAATAAAATCATAGAAAAACATATTGAATTTTATTTGCCTCTCTATTTAGCGTTTTTTGACTACTCCAATGCCTTTGACAGCCTTCTTCCCTGTTTTAAGCACTCCATAACCAAGAAATTGACTCAACTTATACTAACCTCCTGAAAGTTATATATATTAAGCGAGCCTCCGGTTCGTCACATATGACAGCGCGCAGTCGCCACGATGACCCAGTTATCGAAAGTGAATCACAAATATCAGTGTAAACAGTGTTAAGGCGAAGCTATAGTTTAAAATTAATATTTTAACTAGGGCTCCATCACCCACCATCAAAATAAAAACGGACACAGAGCATCTGTTGTATAAACATTACACCGAAGAGAAAAATCAACGAGAACATCTCCAAAGTTTGGTTGAAGACCTCAAAGGTCAAATAGAGGAACTTCAGCAACAGCTAAAAAATATTCAGTTTCAAAAAGACACTGAAAACAAAAATGATAGTTCTGAGAAGCCGCCGCCCATTCAGTATGAAACGGACGAAGAAGAGCTTGCGAAAGAAACAGAGTGGGTACGTCAGAAGAGTAGAAAAAAAGGAAATTGAACACATCACTCTCCCCACCACCACCCCAAATAACAGACAAAGGGAAAATGAAGAAACAACCTTCACCGCCACCTATAGTTGTCTAAAACGTTAAAAACTTCCAGGAGTTTTACGATTATCTTTTGACAAGTGTACCTAAAGACGCTTTCATCATGAAAATGCTGAATGGAGAAAAAGTCAAGATTAACACCTACAGCGATGATTCATACCGAATGGTTACTAAGTTATTGTTGCAGAATAACTACCTCTGGCACTCGTATGAAAATAAACAGGACAGGCCAATCAGGGTAATGGCAAAACATCTGCATTCTACGTGCTTGCCAAAGAGAATAATCGAAGACTTGACATCTAAGGGATACAAAATCCAGGATGCTGTAAACAAGCTAAGTTGGAAAAAGAAAAAACCCTTGAATTTGTTCATGCTCTCATTTCAAAAGGATGAAGACATAAAAAAGATTTATGAAATCAATTCCATACTAGGTTCTAAAGTAGAAATTCAGCCCTTAAGAACATCAAAACTAATCCCACAATGCAAAAGGTGCCAAGCATATGGACACACGCAGAAATACTGTGCCAAAGAACTCAGGTGTGCCAAGTGAGTACACTTGGCTCACCTGTGTTCTTTGGCACAGTAATACCAGTAGGTAAGCACCTAACTAAAGATTGTAAGAAACCAAAAGAAGAAAAACCAAAATGTGTTCACTGTGGAGAGCCTCACCCGGCCAACTATAGAGGATGTGTAGTAGAATGAGAGCTACAAAATATTAAAAATAAAACTATCCAAAGGAGTGAGATACCGGGTTCCCATGTTCCACCAACCAACAACAAAGCAAAAGGACAGAGTTTTAATAAATTGGCTACTAAAAATGTTTCTTATGCATTAGCGACAAAAGGAACGCAGTCGCAACAACATCCACAGTTGCAAAATAAGCCTATGCGATCTAATGTAGAAGAAAAGATTAATACAATCTTAGGGCCGCAATTATAAAAGTCACTCAGATCCGCTCTCGAGGGTCGATCAAGCAGGTCGTACTCAAACTTTTACTCAGTACTCGAGTAGACTGTTAATTTATAAACGCAAACACACTCAGATCAGGTTTTAACTCATGAACTCGTATCAGGATTTACTGATACGAGTTCAAATGTTTGATACTCTCCCGCTTTTTTCCGGTGTTGCGTTCCGTTACAGGAATTTTTACAAGTAGGTACGTATTAAAAATAAAATATATGTTTTAAATGTCAAAAATTCAAAAGGGTATTTAATTTTATTACACAATATATCATATAATAAGGATTATTTTATAAAAAAATGTTAATATAAAAATATTTAGTGCAATTTAATGAAAATTACTGTATGTATACAGTAATTTGAAATGGAACGTATCTCAAAAAAAAACAAATCGATATTAGTGAGTGACGTCTCTTGTTTTGACAACATGTTTTGGTTGAGGTTATTTCATATTTCTATGGTTACATTCAGTGGAAAATCGCAAAGAATATCTTTGGAAATGCGGTATTGCCCCAGTAGTGTGCTGTGCAGCTTCTAAAGGTAAAGATTTAACATAAGGTTTATGAAGTTGTGGTGGAAGTTTCGACTTCACTTCTCTCATCCACGTCTAAAATATTTTTCTTGCTAAATTGAGTAATTAAATTCCTGTTTAAAGTCTTATTCCAGGTGCTGCCCCTCCGCCTGAAGTTCACTCTTCCTATGTGTTTTATTCTGGCCATTGTGTGTGTCAAATATATTACAATAATTTCTATTATTTTTAGGTGGAACATCTACAATGCTGTCTCAAAAACTCATTGCTTGTTTGAATGGGAACAAACAAGCTTTATTAGAAATACAGAAACACAGAACATCAAAATGATTTGAGCTAAAGTAGGTAAGTAGCAAGTTATTATGTACCTATTCTCTCAAAAAACTTGAACATCCCTAATAAACTGACAAAAAACTTACATTTAGGGCACATTAATCCTCAAAAATCCTAAAAATACATGGCCCTGGTGGTGCTAAGATCCTATTAATATCCGGACAATAAGTCCATCGAGCTTTACGCAAGATGAGATACAATAAAAGCCCAGGAAAGGATGGAATTACCACTGATGCTCTAAAAATAGGAAGAGACGTACTTTTGCCCCACCTCATTTTACTAAAGGGAAAGCTACCAGATAACTTTTACCATTCTAATTTAGTTTTGTTACATCTGGGGATCCAGACTGACCACAACGAAAGGAAGAGAGTTATTAAGTGCAATTAGAGATACACAATGCAAAACTATATCAACGGGAAAACCTACTTATTGGCCAACCGATCGATATAAAATTCCAGACTTACCAGACTTTTTTATATATAAGAATATATCGCAAAATTTCCTTCACATTAAGGAAGGCTATGATATAAGCTCAGACCATTCTCCTATTATACTGACTCTTAGTCAGAGTATAATGCTGAGAAAAAGCTTCCCAACCCTAATAAACAAAAATACTGATTGGGAAAGCTTTAAAATAGATTTGGATTATGTAATTGATTTAAAAGTTCTGTAGGATAAAAGTACTACACTGTTGTTATAATTATATCTTCGAGTAAAGCGTACTCATATGATATCGATCGAACTTCGCTTGCGAAGCTCGTTTGATCTTATATAATGTATGCAATGTATAAAATATTTCATATAATAAATCTCTAGAAGGGTCGTGTTTAGGCTAACCCAAACATCTTAGTCAGCATGCGCCCGCCACCGGCGTATAAGTAATCTATGTCAGGTGAGCAGAGACAGTGAGGAACATGGTCGCGGGGTGAGCAGAGACAGTGAGGAACATGGTCGCGGGGTGAGTGGATACAGTGAGGATCATGGTCGCGGGGTGAGCAGAGACAGTGAGGAACATGGTCGCGGGGTGAGTGGATACAGTGAGGATCATGGTCGCGGAGTGAGCAGAGACAGTGAGGAACATGGTCGCGGGGTGAGCAGAGACAGTGAGAAACATGGTCGCGGGGTGAGCAGAGACAGTGAGGAACATGGTCGCGGGGTGAGTGGATACAGTGAGGATCATGGTCGCGGGGTGCGTGGAGACAGTGAGGAACATGGTCGCGGGGTGAGCAGAGACAGTGAGGAACATGGTCGCGGGGTAAGCAGAGACAGTGAGGAACATGGTCGCGGGGTGAGTGGATACAGTGAGGATCATGGTCGCGGGGTGAGTGGAGACAGTGATTAACATGGTCGCGGGGTGAGCAGAGACAGTGAGGAACATGGTCGCGGGGTGAGCAGAGACAGTGAGGAACATGGTCGCGGGGTGAGTGGATACAGTGAGGAACATGGTCGCGGGGTGAGCAGAGACAGTGAGGAACATGGTCGCGGGGTGAGTGGAGACAGTGAAGAACATGGTCGCGGGGTGAGCAGAGACAGTGAGGAACATGGTCGCGGGGTGAGCAGAGACAGTGAAGAACATGGTCGCGGGGTGAGCAGAGACAGTAAGGAACATGGTCGCGGGGTGAGTGGATACAGTGAAAAACATGGTCGCGGGGCGGCAGAGACAGTGAGGAACATGGTCGCGGGGTGAGCAGAGACAGTGAGGAACATGGTCGCGGGGTGAGCAAAGACAGTGAGGAACATGGTCGCGAGGTGAGCAGAGACAGTGAGGAACATGGTCAACAGAGTGTACAGTCATCTTTCGTATAGCGTCCCGACAACCTCTCTCATATGTACTGACGCATGTGATATAGAATCTAGATGCTATTCACAGGGCGTAACGAAGCTTTTCATGGAGTGTTTCGGCCACCTCAACCTCTATAAAACATCCGAAGGCCTTTGATATAACGTCTCAATGCCTTTGAAAAATCATCACCAAGCCTTTGATGTAGCTTTCCCAAGCTATTGATAGAGCGTCCTGTCGCCTTTGATAGGACGTAAATACGCATTTAATATAACCTCTTGACGTCCTCTATAAAGCCTCCGGACGCTTTTGATATAGCGTCCCTATGAAAAAGCTTCCTAACGCCTTTGACATAGGATCTCGACGCTGTTAATAGAGCGTCCCAACGTCCTCTATTAAGCACCCCGACTCTTAGAAGGAAAGAGTGTTCGAACGCCTTCGATACGCTAGGTGGCGCTGCTAGCAGTGTACCAAATTTTAGAGATCTTGTTTATTTAATTAAATTAAATTAAAAAGACAATACGTGAATTAAATACAGTTATTTTCATTTTAACTTATAATATATACTCCGATATTGTTGTACAAGTGAATATGGCGAACAAATGCAAAAAGACGACAACAGACGTGGAACTATCAAGGTTGGTGAACGTTATTTCGAAACTAGAAAATACGTTGACGATAATGAATACAAAATTGGATGAATGCGTTACAATAATCAAATCACCAGAGATTATGCTAACAGCGCAAAACGGTGAGATTACGAAGATGAAGCAAATACTAGCTAAAAACTCACCTGATACCACAGCAGATACGTGGGACACTCAGAAAGATTTGCGACACTAACAAAAATTGTTCTACAGGTACATATATTTTTATTAAATCTTTTCAAAGTACTCTCCACCAGCCCCTATACAATGATTCATGCGTCTGAACCAGTTTTCAAAACACTTTTTCCAGTCCGCCGTAGACACCTCGTTTACAGCCTGCTCGAACGCAGCCAACGCATCTTCCGGCGACGAAAATTGTATCCCCTTGAGCTGATTTTTTATTTTTGGAAATAAAAAGAAGTCACACGGTGCTAGATCAGGGCTGTAAGGAGGGTGACCCAGGAGTTTGACTGGTGTGCTGTCCAGGAAGTCCCTCGTTTTGAGCGCGGTGTGTGCAGGCGCATTGTCGTGGTGGAGCAGTAGTCCGCGGAGCCCTGTGTTTGGTCGCTTGTTGCTCACAACAGAAAAAACTTCTGGTAAAAGTTTGGTAGTATACCATTCGGCGTTAATGCTTCTTTGATCTCGTAAGGGAATTGAGGCCAACTGGCCAGTCAAATGAAAAAAGCTGGCGATCAAAATCTTCCCCCCGCTTCGAGATCGCTTCACTTTGGTAGGCGTTGGTTCATTTTGAAACACCCAAACTGTCGACTGGCGCTTGGTTTCTGGATCGTATTGATAAATCCAGGAGTCATCACCTGTTACGATGTCGTAAACACGCCGAGACGAGCCTGCTTCAAATTTGTTCAGCATATCACGGCACCATTCCACCCGGGCCTGCTTCTGAGCGTCGGTGAGGTAGTGCGGCACCCAGCGCGATACTATCCTCCTCACGCGAAGATGCCCTTGTAGAATCTCGTGAACGCTTCCCGATCCAATCTTTAATATGTGCTGAATCTCCTGATATGTAATTCGCCTATTATCTTGGATTAAATTTTTCACTGCTAGCACGTTTTCTTCCGTAATAGCCGTCAAAGGGCGACCGCTTCTTTCTTCATCCTCTAAGGTTGGTCGACCGCGAATAAATTCGTTATACCAACGATACACGGTTGCCTTGGAGGGGCTTTCATCCATAAATGCCATTTGAAGTCTATCGAACGATTCATCCGGTTTCAGGCGACACTTGAAATCGTAAAAAATCATAGCTCTAAAATGTTCCCGGCGCAGATCCATTTTTCAGTAAGACACGATACTTTGAATTGGCTCGCAAAAAATGTGGAGGGAAATTTTGAAAATGGAACACACATATTTTTACTTACAAGTAATCAAATTTCTAAAAAAAGATTCTAACCGGCCAGTCTGCCATATATAAAAACTATTTATCGCAATACTTTCTGAGTGGCTCGGTATTCCAAATCGTTACACTTTATTCAACGTTCCACCGCAATTAATTACTAGAAATAACGTTTCACTAAACCACTCCGGCCCGTCAGGCATTGCCTTCGTCCACGACCTGGACACAAGCTTCACCGACAACACAGTGCAGTCTAACCAAAGTCTGGACACCACGGTCGTAGCAACACCACCGGCATCAGACAAAACATCGACTCCAGACACACGCACTTTCGCATCCATGGCTGCGACACCAAAGGCTCCAGTGCCAGCTGCACCAAAGGCTGCGACACCAAAGGCTCCAGTGCCAGCTGCACCCGCCGCACCCGCGAAGGCAGCCCAGCTACCAGCACGGAGGCAGCTTCGAGCGCGAGCGCACCGTCGCGACCAGCCTGTGTACCGGGGGGTTTCTCCGCCTGCTCCAGTAAAGCAAATGCCGGTACTGGCTTGTCCACCTGCTCCGGTAAGGCAATCTCCAGCGCCTCCATCTTCCATTGGCACTGAAAATGCATCCAGCAGCTTGAAAGCAGCTGCACCTCGCGTGATCAGTTGGCACATTTTCAATTTCTGCGAGGGCACCACTACTGAAGACATCATCCGGCACGTGGAGACGTTTTTTGACATTTTTATCTATATTGGAATCACTCCTTAGTAAGCTATTAGACGAAAATAAGAGGTTCGTATTGGTCGGTGATCAAAATGTGGATTATCTATCTGACATTATCCAAAAACGGCAAATAATAGGCTTGTTAAATAGCTATGGGTGTAAGAACATAGTCACCTTCCCAACCCGTGTGTGTTCCACCACGGAAACTTCCCTCTACTTCGGAGTGTTTCGAACAGCTGATTGCGATGACGCAACTGCAGTTAGCCTGCTCACACCGACAAGTGACCACCGGGCTCAGATGTTTACATTAGCCACGGAGCAACAGTGTGGGAATAATGAAAGTTATGTTGTCGAAAAGCGTTTGTTTTCCGAAGAATCAATTTATTTTTACTACATTGACATTGAAAATTATAATTTTGATTTTGTATATGATAATAACATTGACATAAATTGCAAAATGGACAAATTAATAAATAGCATAACATATTATATTGACATCCACTTTCCGCTGAAAAAGCGACGAATAAAACCTGTACGCATTGCCCCATGGCTTAATGATAACATCCTAGATGCTGTAAGAAAGTTTAACGACTTTAGTGAAATGAGGCAGCAATATCCTGATGAGCAAATACTTCAGCAATGTATTACCTATTATAGAGAATTAATAAAATCATTATCGTTTAAAGCTAGAAAGGAACACATTGAAAATCGTTTCGGTAAAAGTAAAAACCCACAAAAAGAAATTTGGAATATAATAAGTGATGAGATATCCCAAAAACTGATAAATCAATACATTTTTTTAAAAGATGACCAATGTCGGGATATTCCTAGCTCGTCTGTTCCAGATGCCTTTAACACGCAGTTTGTAGGTATTTCTTCCAAGTTCTCATTAAATTACAATGAGACAATATCTAGCCAATATGTTCAAAAACACCTAAACGACACTAATGTACCTCATTACATACTACCGGTTGTCACAATAGACGTTATCAATAATGTCCTCAAATCACTATTAAAATCACGCACGACCCTTGGCATTTACGACATATCAATAAATATTTTACTGTGTATATGGCCAATTGTGTCTGAAATACTTGTCGTATTAATTAATGAAATGTTTTCAAGTGGTAAGTATCCAGCGGTTCTCAAATGTACCCGGGTTTGCCCTGTGTATAAAGGAAAGGGTGAAAAACATAAGGTAGATAATTACAGACCTATCACAATAGTGTCAAATATTTCAAAGATAATTGAATCAATTATATCGTCTAGTTTAGTCACCTACCTTGAGTCAAATGATTTGCTCACAGATAAGCAGTTTGCATACAAAAAGCGTATGTCCACCACATCTGCCGCTCAGTCAATTTTTGATTACGTTACAACCAGTCTTGATGATAAGAACAAAGTATCTGCTATATTTTGTGATTTGTCAAAAGCATTTGACGTAATTAATCATAATATATTACTCAACAAACTCTCCAGCTATGGGATTAAACATAACGCTCACCAACTTATTAAATCTTTCCTAACTGACAGGAAACAAACAGTGCAAGTAAAGATAAACGGTAAACAAATAAAATCGAAACCATGCAATATCACAATAGGAATTCCTCAAGGGTCAGCAATAGGAAATACTTTATTTTCGATTTTCGTCAACGACAAAATCTACAAAGCCAGTGACGAACTTAAAACCTGGTTCACTGCCAATGGTCTAATATTAAATGTTGATAAGTCGAATATAATGATATTATATATATATAATGATATTATATTATAAAACCAGTAGACTTACCTCGATCTATCACCTCTCGTAGTCCTATGCCGTTGTGTGATCAATGCAAATTTCTCGGGTTCACACTAGACTCAAATTTGAACTGGAAACACCACGTGAAAGCACTTTGCGCCAAGTTGAGCAGCGCAGTCATACATTTCTGTCATCTCACACGCGCCGAAGGCGCGTGGGGGGTGCCGTTTCAGCCTTTCGGCTCTTACGGCGGCTATCCTCGCGGCTCTTAACAAAGAGCCGGGCATGGGTTTTGGGCTGCTATTTCTAGCAGCCAACGACGTCTCTTCGCGGGACGACGCGGCGGTGCTCCGATGTTGGTGGCTCCGGGATGGGACGCGACGCTACAACCCGTAGGGAGCGAGCGCGGCGCGGGGCGATGCTGCGACTGCCAAGAGGGCAGGAGCATGCGCGGCGGGTACGCGTGACCGACAGCCCCAGCAGAGGGCGCAGGGCTGTGTACGCGGCGGTAACGGCGGCAGATGAGGGATCAGCGGTGGTCGTACGCGGGTCGCGGTCGCGAGACGTTGACCCGGTTCTTGGGCTGCGATGATGGTTGTTAGAGTGTTCTGGCGGTCGGCTGTGCTGCGGCAGAATGTCCACGCGAGCGTGCATGGAGCCAATTGCGCGCTCCAGCGCGGACTTCCTGCGGTGTTCCTGGGCACGGGCACTCATCAACTGTTCGCGCGGCGGATCTCGCTGTTTCGCAATAGCGATGCGCGCGAAGTGAGACGGGCACGTCTCACTTCGCGCGCATCGCTATCAAAAAGCTAAAGCTATTTGACGCGTCGTTTTTGCGCACGGCACGTCGGAGTCGTCTTTACAGGTGGGTCGCGGTGGGCTGGGGCGGGAGACCTTTGCGCGCGAGGTCTTTTCG
Source organism: Scrobipalpa costella (assembly GCA_949820665.1). Classification (NCBI taxonomy): domain Eukaryota; kingdom Metazoa; phylum Arthropoda; class Insecta; order Lepidoptera; family Gelechiidae; genus Scrobipalpa; species Scrobipalpa costella. Next base: position 1,419,172 of record OX463295.1, read on the forward strand.
ACGCGTTCGCGGCGCCCCAGTCGGTGGGGTGTACGCGCTTGGGATTCGCGCGCGCGGGCGCGGGCGCGGCAGGCGGTACTGGTGGTACGTCATGTTGAGGCACTGGTGTCGGTTCGCGGCGTTCGCGCTCGGGAAGCGCGGTCGCGGCGGCCGGCACGGGGGCTTCTAGGTTGTCCTGAACTTGGTTTTCAGCCCGCTCCTTGGCCAGGGCCTGTGCCTGCACCCAGCGGAACATCCTCTCGGAAACGAGACCTCGCGATGCTAGCTCACCGATCATGGCGAGTTCGCATTGGAGTTTTTCGCGAGGATCCTCCACTGAGTGGGCCAGTGAAGCGGCTTCACCGAAGTTGTTGAGTTCAATGGCTGCGGCGATGTCGCGAGCGCGGTTGTGGACGTCACTGGTTTCGCCGCCTCTAGCGCGCGGAGGGTCCCAGGGGTTGGATCGCGTGACCTCGGCCGATGAGGTACGCGGCTCAGCAACCCGGCTGAAGGACTAAATAGTGCGCACGAGTGACTTGCGATAAACGCGTACAAAGAAGGCAATCCCGCAGCGCAGTCTTTGCGCTCCGTCAGTTAAAACCGCTTATAACACCTCACGCTTTGAAACATTGCTATTTTGCCTACTTCCACTCGCTGATGGCTTATGGAACGACACTATGGGGGGACAGCTCAACTGCATACTCTGTCCTTATTATGCAGAAGCGAGCATTACGCGTATTAGCCGGTGTAAAACCGAGGCATTCCTGCCGCAAGTTGTTTCCGGAATATAAAATCATGACACATTATGCCCAATATATTTTTGAGACTATTAATTATGTCCGTCAAAACTTGACTCAATTTAAACGTGTAAACGCGGGATCTAGAACGCTACGGCGAACCGGTCGGTTAGTTACCATCCCGCAACGTTTGGCGCTAGCTGAGCGAAACCCGCGCGTGATTGGCCCGTCGCTGTACGACAAACTGCGTATTGCCATGCAAAATGAGTCATGTGACGAAACATTTAGACGCCGACTAAAGAACCTTTTATTGAAAAAATCATTTTACTCTGTTAAAGAGTATGATTCGATTTTTAATTAATATTAATTATTATTCTTATTTCCTTTATTATTATTTGACATGTTATATTATTTTATATTGTATACTTTTGACGATCACATTACGGATGACATAATTGTATTTATTATATTTTAATTTAATTTTGAAACCTGTAATTGTGAAATAAATGAACTGAACTGAACTGAACTGATAGAGCTCCCAACGCCTTTCATATAGTGTCCTGACACTTTTAATAGATCGTCTTGACTCTCTGAATAAGTCATTTCGACGCATTGGAAAGAGTTATTTTATTTTTTATTATATTTTGTCTTTTATTTCTATACCAGGTAACCAAAAAGTATATTAAACTAACGCTTTACGTGTTACTTCTTCAGGTATTTCTCATAATAAAAACTTGGTCACTCGAGTTGTGCAAAATGTCATGTTTGGTGGCACCAAATTTTTTAAATATTAATTCTGTCGAAACCCGTAGATGAATTTAAATGATTTTTGTAACATAAATGTTATATATGTATTAAATATTCTCTAACATTAAAACATAACAAAAATACACAAAGAAAATCACCACTAAAGTGACCCCAAGAATCATTTCTGAAAATAGACCTAAAATAAAATAAGAGACTATACTCGGTGAATGAACTGTGAAGGTCCCTTTGCTGTAACAGGTGATTAACTTACGCCTAAGACTTACCCTTACAGCCTTATAAAGAAATCTCCAAAAGTCGCCGACACTGTATAGTTGCACACACTTAACTGGCACTTTCACTGGCACTGCAAAAGAAAACACCACTGTAGCCTTTCCCGTTGATCTACAAGACAAGAGACGCTACTCGTAATAATTATGAGAAAATTAAAATAATATGTCAATTATTTTAGCACGTCTTCTCGCCAAATTACTGATAAAAAAGATGTTTTGGAATACAGAAATAATGTACCTACAAGTAATTAAGATTCATACCTTCACATAATAATCTTGTATTCGAGTGAGTTCCTGTCTCGTTTATCGAAAGATGTGTTGTGAATCTCCTGAGCCGCTAGATGTCGCTGCGCTGATCCTGTGAAAACCAAATGATCCATATCAATGTCTTGTCATGTTTCACTTATCGGTATTTGCCAACAAGTGTAGTTTCAGACAGCTCTTTCTGATTTAGTACCAGGTACTGTAAATCACAATGATTTCATAGAAATATTTTCATCATTAAATTTCCTTATTTAAAAGCAATTTCTAACGGACGTTAACACTAAGAAATCAGTATACTTATTTAAGCTGGTACAACATCTATCTTTTATTAAAAAAAACTTACCTATTTATAGAACTCCGGTGACAGCACTTCTGCCAGGCAGCAGGCAGCAGTAGGAGATGAAAAACAACTTGACACAATTAGGATATAAAGGCTGGTTTACATTATTCAAGTGTTAATTACATTACAGTGCATGAGGACAGATCATTTGTTATCTAATAAAAATAATATTATATCATAATAATAACAAATGTAGTTTAACAATAACTTGATTATATTTCATCATTATCATTCATTTCAGAGCTTTTCATCTCTATTATTGTTCATCTCCATAGTACTCTTATTAGGGGTTTTTTGTGGTAGTTTCCCTTTTGCCTTCCACACCGCAGTATATGAAGTGAAGCTAGTCCACGTCATACATCTGCACACGAGTCCTTCCAGAATCCAATTCCTCGGCCTCCAAAGGTACTAGTGCCACTGCTGCCTCGTTCGGATTTCTTCACGTCCGCCGCGAAGCGGCCGGCGGGGAGACGCCATCGAGGCAGGGCCTCCTGGGCGTTGTTTAAATTCGCCGCCTGTGACGACAGCCGGGGCGTTGGGGCGCTTGAAGCTTAGGGTCTTGTCCGGGTCGTCAGGAGGATTTCACGCCGCGGCGAGATCGAGCCAGCTGGGGGATTCCCCATGGGGGGAGGCCCAGCTGGGGACCTCAAGCTCGCGGCGGCTTCTCCGTCCTGGGGTCAGACCGTGTAATGTTGTGGTGCCCACGATCCTAACTACTCGACGGGGAGTAGTGGATGTGGGCAGCTTAGAAGCGGGCTAGGAAAGCCTCTCGCTTCTCTTCTGTGGAAGGCCACCCTGAGCAGCCGGCATTCTAGCCTCGGGGAGCCTCAGATCGTCGAGGCCCCTCTCGATAATACTGGTAGCGTCCGCTCCAGTGCGGAGCGCTACCAGGACCTCGGTTAGGATCCTGATTACCTTCATCAGGCTGCTCTTAGGCTCTGTTGTCTTGGAGCCCGCTGACGCTTCGGAATATCCCCCTGAGGAATATCCTGAGGGGTGCCGACCGCATTCAGTGGGCCCGTGGGTGGCTCTTTCTCGACCGGAGGAGGTGCGTTTCTGCGGCGTCTCCTCGGCTTCCGATTTCTCTTCGTCGTGCCGGAGGGGTTGTTGGCGGCCGCCATGAGAGTACCTGCCGCGTAGGTCTCTCCCTGCGGTGCCGCGTCCTTCCTCTTCGGCTCGGCGATTGGTCTCGTTACGGGCGCGGTGCCCGCGCGCTTGTTCCGCACTTCACGGCGCAGTACGGGGCAAGTCACGCTGTTGGCGGGGTGTTCACCGCCACAGTTGGCACAAGTTGCGGGCTCTTGAAGTGGGCGCTTGCAGTCCTTCGCGGCGTGCTGCTCGCCGCAATGGACGCAGGCTGTCCTGTGGCAGTTCCGGGAGTTGTGCCGGAACAGCTGGCATCTGTGGCACTGGTTTGCCCTTTGTTTGCCGCGCCATCCCTCAATCTTCACGCCGGGCATACAGAGCAGCTCTTGTATGTTGTATATGCCCGGGGTGAGGTTTGGCGTTCGCGTCAGCTGAGCGAAGTGTATGCAGCCTGGGCGTCCCTGGCGCGCCTTGATTGGGCGCACGAAGTCCACCTGGTAGCCCAGGCTGGCGAGCTCCTTCGCGATGTCCTCCGGCGGTGTGTCGACGGGGAGGCCTCTAATCGCCACCTTCAGTGGCTTCTCTGCTGGTGTGGCGTAGCAGAACCAGGAAAGTCCGGCCTCGGTTCCCTCAAGCTCGGCGAGGTAGCTCTGGTAGGCACGGAATTCCTGGTCTGACTTGGCCATGAACCTAAAGCCCTTCCCATAGGGTCGGACGTTCGGCGCATGACCAAGCGTCTCCTTCAGCTTCCTCAGGTGGATGGCCCGGTTGGGTAGGTGGTCGACCACAATAGGGGGAATCTTCCCTTTCCTCACGCTTGGCGGAAGAGGGGGCTTCAGCTGCGAGCTCGGTAGCTTCGGCTAGCTTGGGCTCGACGACGAAGCTACGGTTGCGTAGGACGGGCGCGGGGACGTCTCCATGTCAGCGTCCAGTGATGGCATGGAGAGGCTTGGCGGCGGCAGTTTAGTGGTCGGGTTTGGACGGGTCCGAGGCAACGGCGACGGCGTCGTCATTGATGACGACGACGACTCGTAAGGGCGCTTCTCAGCGCGCGTGTCACTCTGTGACGTGTCCTGCAAGGCAGCTGCACTCTCCCTCAGTGCGTCGAGGGCTGCCTGCCTTGCAGACGCGCGCTGGGCGCTGGCGTGGTCCACCTGCTGCTGGCGTTGGGGCAGCGGTGATGAGAGCAGTGGCGGGGAACGGCTGGTGCTGTCCCCCGTGGCGGGCTTCTCCGGAGTCTGTGGCTGCGTAGGTAGCCACGACTTCAGCGTCATTATCCGCTGTAGTGTGGCTCGGGCGCTCTCCGTCGGGGGCGCTCCTGGGTACCGCACTCTGCGGTCTGCGGCTCTGCGGCCTGGCTTCTCGCGAAGCTTGTAAACCGGCATTTTTGCCGTTGGAAGCGTGACTGGAGCCTGGTTCCGCGCGATGCGTAGCCTGCCCCCGGGAAGGGCAACAACTACCGTACCCCCCCGGTGATTCCCGCTGGTGGGAGGCCGGGATTAAGGGCACGGGCAGAAATCACCCGCGACGACCGAGGGTAGGCAGAGTCACGAAAAGTGAGGGTACTCAGGGATCACCCAAAGTACCCCACAAAACGATCATTTCCGAGCGCGATTTAATGTGGGTAGTTTGAGCTACCCACAAGGCGACTAGGCGGCGAATCCATGTGGGTAGTTTGAGCTACGAGCCACTGCTGCCTGACACCAGGGGAATGCTTATTTAGTAGCGGCATTGACTCGCTACGTCACAAGATCGTTTTCGGACATTGTGGCATTTTTGAGGGAAGCCCATCCCACTGGACTCCCCACCACGTCCTGATGATCTTGCCGCTGTTTGGTCGGGGACTGCTTATTCGACATATTCGCAGCTAACCACCATATCTTGATGGCCATTCCACTATCCGCCACCTGTGGACCCCGTTAGTAGCCGACAGCTCAGCCCTAACTAAAAGCCCTAATTAAAAAATAATAATTTATGTTGCAGTATTTCATACAATTTAATTAACAATAAACGATCAACAAGTGTGATTCATAATGAAACCTTATCGAATTACTTGTTTGTATTGTAAGGAGGGCTAACCATCACTGTAATACAAACAAGTAAGCCGATCAGTTTTCATTAAGATACAATTAAATTATAATGGATATTTATCAAACTCAGTAATAATTTATTTCATCTCACTTATAATAGGCTTTTCGACATAATGTGTTTATAAAGATATACATATATTAGATGCTGAAACTACATAACTAAAAGGTAATTAAAATATATGATAATCTTGATCAATTTCAAATGATCTTCGAAATACGTACAGTAAAAGTTAAAAACATAATAAATCTTTAAACAGGTTTTTGTGAAAAACCGTCGATTATAAAATTTTGAATCCAATCAATTATTCAGAAGCGATAACTTAAATTAAAAATATAATTTTCATACAACAGAATCCGTTTTTATCAAAATCATAACATTTGAAGCTAATGCATTACTTGACTTACTTAAAACTAGACTTGACTGTGACTTTCTCCACTTTGACGTAACATGCATAATATTAAAAAAGCATTTCTTCCTTATTTTTAACGTCACTTTGAAAACGCTAATATCAGATATTTATTTGTATCTTTTTACGAGTAAACGTGGAAAAAGTGAAAGTGCCAAATTAAAGTTAGCCAAGAAATGTGTTAGCCCAAACTGACACAAATATTAATTGAATTGTTTCCCATCCAAGGCAACCGGCCGGCGATAGCATGCAGCTGTCGAGCACCATCCACGATGTATTAACTACTAGGGCCTATGCGTAGTTCTGGATCAAGAGAACGATCCAGAAAAAGGCATAAGTCCTTGTTTGAATTTGGTCCTTCGGGTTCCAATGAATTCTTAAAAGTTGGCTCCGCGATTCAAGGTAATGTGAAAACTGCAACAATAAAATAAAGTTTGATAATAATGTGCAGACTAACATATACGCTCGACTGTTTAAAAAAAAGACATGATCTTAATATTTTGTTTTTCCTCGCACTTTCTAAATTGAGTGTGTCTTATTTGATTAAAATGTATTCAATAAAAGTGAAAACAATAGGAGCTACTTTATATGGCCAAAACACACTATACATACCTAAGTATATGATATGCTTCGTAGTTGCAAGTACACAAATTCTCTTCGCATTATCATTATTACCTTTACCTTCATTACCTTCACATAATAATCTTCCATTCGAATGAGTTCCTGTCTCATTTATCGCAGGATGTGTTGTGTATCTCCTGAGCCGCTAGATGTCGCTGCGCTGCTCGTGGTCGCAAAGCCATCTATCCTGTGAAAACAAAATGATCCATATCAATGTATTGTCATGTTCCACTTATTGGTATTTTGCGCACAAATGTATTTTCGGATAGCTCTTTCTAATTTAGTACGAGGTACTGTTAACCACAATGAATTCATAGAAGAGTTTCTCATCATTAAATTTCCTTATTTAAAATTAATTTCTAACGGACGTTAACACTTTGCAATCAGTATACTTATGTAAGCCGGTACAACATCTATCTTTTATTTTAACAAAACTTACCAATTTATAGAACTCCGGTGACAGCACTTCTGCCAGGCAGCAGGCAGCAGTAGGAGACGAAAAACAATTTGATACAATCAGGATATAAAGGCTGGTTTACATTATTCAAGTGTTAATTACATTACAGTGCATGAGGACGGATCATTTGTTATCTAATATTTTGTGTGGTAGTTTCCCTTTCGCCTTCCACACCGCAGAATATGAAGCGAAGCTGGTCCACGTCATACATCTGGAAATTAGCCCTTCCAGAATCCAATTCCTCGGCCTCCAACTGGTACTAGTGCCACTGCTGCCTGACACCCAGGGAATGCTTATTTAGTGGCGGCATTGACTCGCTACGTCACAAGGTCGTTTTCGGACATTGTGGTTTTTTTTAGGGAAGCCCATCCCACTGGACATACCTAATAGGCAATTAAAAAACTATATATTTTGATATGTTTAATCGTGATCAATTTGTAATGATCTTAAAAATACGTACAGTTAAAGTTAACACATATTAAATCTTTAATCTGATTTTAGTGAAAGGCCGTCAATTATAGGCCAGCATGGAAGATAATCTTAGATAAACATTTGAACTGACAACTACCATGCTGGCCTAGAAGCGAGAAAAACAACAATGAATGTGTAGAATATGCCAGCTGCATTTCCTCCCGGGCATGCTGTAAAAAGCAGCAGAGCTAGGGGATCCGAAGGTTTCAGTATTTTGCAATTTAGACGATGGACTGACAACCTGTCACTTTAGCAATATTCCTACAAAGCTATCTTAAATAACCCTCAAAGCTTTGTCAGACGTGGTAGAACGACCTATGCTCAGGCTGTTTATGCTCTGCCCTATGCCAATAGGGACAAAGGCGTGATTATATGTATGTATGTATGTTGAAACTGATTTACTCGTAATTCAAAGATAAATTCATGGTGTTCAATTCAACACCGGGTGTAAGGGACAGCGTCCCGTAAACTAATAGCGGTTGCTCAGTCAATGATACTGAACAATTTTCACTTGGAACATTTTTTAAGGAGTGAAAAAAATAATGGATTTTCCATACAAATTGTCCGTTTGAGGTGAACACTTTGTATGGAAAAGCCATTTTTTCTTTAATTTCCTAAAACTCCTGCTGGAAGTTGTTCAGCATCACTGGCTGATGACTGACCCACCTCTATCAGTTTGCGGGACGCTGTTCGAACACACACCTGGTAATATAATCTTATACTCGTAGTGTTACTTTTGGTTTATTTCTGTCTAATCTAATTTTAAACTATTTCGGTCACTTTTGTAAAGTAGTACCTAATTTTTGTATCATTTTTGTTTGACTTTTTTTTATAAAGTTTAGTATCTACTTTATGTCTCTTAAAGTTAATTTATTCGAGACTACTTTAATCAAGTACTTTTCTACTTCTCTAATAAATTATCTTGACATATTGTAATAAATCTCTAGAGGGGGCGTGTCCGTATATTCAATATTTTTGGAATTGCAGGCTTCAATGCAGGCTGATCACCTGATTGTCCGAAAAGTAAGTTGATCCATGATGTCGGATGGGCATGTAAATAGTCGGTCCTGCGCCTGATTTCTGTCTGGTCGTGTCAGTCAATCTGTCCTATGAGAATAAGAAATTGAAGGAATAGAGAGTGCACCTGTGTGTAGCGCTAACACTTGGGCACTAAAAACAAGTCCTGCGCAGTTGGCTGATCTCCGGGAGATTGGCCGCCATCACCGAAAATCGGTGAGAGGACTATTATTATTATTTATCTTTGGAATTTTAATTGCAGCAGGCATTATTAACGAAACAAAGAGCGAAACATCTCGTCTGTTTGTTATTACATCTTGCCAAAACGACTGCACTGATTTCGATTGGCATGTTTTGTATTCAACTGAGCGTTACCTGGGTTTAAATTAAGGACCTACGATCTAAATTACGCTACCTTATTTAGGGGGTAGGAAGGAAATTAGAATAACTTAGCTAGGTAGACCGAGCGCGGAAGCGAGTTTTGCATACAAAGACAATCAATCAGACAGTGAGAAACACGCTTCGGCGCGCGGGATATCAGATCTCGCTCAAGTAAGCATTTTTAAAATTTTCGACACAGCGTGTTTACCATACAAACCGGGGGGCGTACGAAGTCGCGGGCACAGCTAGTATACAATTAATTTTATGCATCCAAAGTCATTTTTTATAAAGCTTATTGATTTCCATCTCATGTCTATTTCTTATTCAAAAAAGGACAGGCATAAGTTTAAATTAATAAAGAAATGTATTAACCGCCATAACAAAACAGACACATGACTTACTTAGTTCGCAGTTGAAGCAGGTCTCTTTACCATTCAGGCGTCGGTATCTAGAAAACGAACATACAACCTAAATACGAGTACCTGTGCTTTAAAGGTACTTTTTTTCAGAATGTATAGTTTTTAGTCAGATATTTTTGAAATCATGAATCTATGGTGTAGCATATTAGGTTCATATCATTACTTTCATTGGTCATCATGAAAACATCAAACGTTCATGCAACAAACGATAAACTGTGGCACAAGCAGCATAGCGTGCGTGTGCGCAGAACCAGGAGGCGATGGCAAAGAAAATCATCTCATACATACACAATTACACATTAACAAATTCACGCATTAATCCCTTATGAGACAGAATGAGCGTCAACGACCTACACTTAGCTCGTTCCGCCACGACTGACAAGTTTTGAGGGTTATTTTAAGATAGATCTGTACGTATATTATTGTATATCATTTAAAATTAATTTCTGCTTTTAGTAATTAACGTACATACGTACATAAAAATGTAAGCTTAGCTTCATGAAAAGCAGAATTTCTGAATGATAAATCTTTTCAGTAGTTTACGATACCCCGGAATCGTTAGCCTATGCTAGATCTTATGTCTTTTTATACACGCGAAGTCCATCACTTTCGTTCACGTGAAGTCTCACCACACGATGGACTGACTGAATAGAAAAGGTTCATGATACCACCTATAATACTAGTATATTACGAAATAATTGTCTTTTCTTCCATGCTAGACAGGAAATGATAGAAAAAGATAGTATGTGCCAGCTGCATCTCCTCCCGAGCATGCTTTAAAAACCAGGTAAGGGATTTGAGGGTTAGAGTGTATTGCAAATTTAGGTAATGGGCTGACAACTTATCACTGTAGCAATATACATCATAATCATCTGTCATAGAAAAATCATGTCAGACGTCTCGGAACGACCTTTGTTTAGGTCGTTATCGCTCTGCGTACCCCATTAGGGATAAGGGCGACATTTTATTTTTGTATGTAATTGTCGTCCTCAACGCTTAGTTCTTACTTTGTATACCTATTTTTATTATTTTAAGGATATTTTCATACTTAGCCAAGATTTTTTTTACCAACTTAATTTAAAATTTTTAACGAATAGTATAGACATACTATATTTTTATCCAATTAGATAAAGCGAATAAAAAATGCTCACACACATGCGATCAATGTAACAATACACTCATAAAAAAAAACAGGGTACGGAACCTAAAGTACTGTGCCTTCGTAACCAGGTGAACGGAGCTGGACTGCAGAACCTGATCCAGAGTCGAGTGACAGGACCTATGGCCAACCAGATATTAACTCAACACAAATAATAATCTTGTCTTTTCATCGAATCATTTTTATACTTAAAAAGTTGATTGAGAATTAAATATATTAGAATATTTACTAAACATACCATATCTAAGTAGTATTTAAATTTGACCACCATTTCTATTAGCTACCACTTACAAATATTAACCATAGTGTTTAACATCCTTATGAACATATCCAACAATCGATTAAAACAAAATTGACAAATAAAAAAAAAAACTTTCTTGAGTGGCCAAAGGACTACCCCGAAACATTGTTCTTTGTTCAACAAAATTTATGACATCTATAACAATCTTTGTTGAAATAAAATTTATTATACTCGGTGAATGAACTGCGAAGGTCCCTTTGCTGCAACAGGTGGTTTACTTACGCCTAAGACTTACCCGCACAGCCTGACGAAGACATCTCTAAAATTCGCTGACCTCCCTTTGGCACTGCGAAAGAAAACACCACTGTAGGATTCCCTTTGATCTACAAGATAAGAGACGCGACGTGCTATAAATATGAGAAAATTAAAACAATATGTAAATTTATTGATCGGGTCTTCTCGCCAAGTAACTGACAAAATGGATATCCTGGAATACAGAAATAATGTACAAGTAATGAAGAATTTTACCTTTATATAATAATCTTTTATTCGAGTGAGTTCCTGTCCCGCTTATCGCAGGATGTGTTGTGTATCTCCTGAACCGCTAGATGTCGCTGCGCTGCTCGTAGTCGCAAAGCCACCTGTCCTGTGAAAACCAAATGATCCATATCAATGTATTGTCATGTTTCACTTATCAGTATTTGTCATAAAATGTGTTTTCAGACAGCTCTTTCTAATTTAGTACCCGGTACTGTAAATCACAATGATTTCATAGAATATTTTCTCATCATAAAATTTTTACTTATTTAAAAGCAATTTCTAACAGACGTTACCAGTTTGCAATCAGTATACTAATGTAAGCTGGTACAATATCTATCTTTTATAAAAAAAAAAACTTACCAGTTTATAGAACTCTGGTGACAGCACTTCTGCCAGGCAGCAGGCAGCACTAGGAGACGAAAAACAATTTGACACAATTAGGATATAACGGCTGATTTACATTATTCAAACGTTAATTACAGTGCATAAGGACAGGTCATTTGTTACCTACTCTGTTCTCTTTTCAGGACTTTCAAAAAAACACTTTCTTGAGTGGCCAAAGGACAATCCCGAAACATTGTTCTTTGTTCAACAAATTTTATTACAACCGTCACAATCTTTGTTGAAATAAAATTGATTATACTCGGTGAATGAACTGCGAAGGTCCCTTTGCTGCAACAGGTGGTTTACTTACGCCTAAGACTTACCCACACAGCCTGACGAAGACATCTCCAAAAGTCGCCGACCTCCCTTTGGCACTGCGAAAGAAAACACCACTGTAGGATTCCCTTTGATCTACAAGATAAGAGACGCGACGAAAAGAAACTTACCAGTTTATAGAACTCTGGTGACAGCACTTCTGCCAGGCAGCAGGCAGCACTAGGAGACGAAAAACAATTTGACACAATTAGGATATAACGGCTGGTTTACATTATTCAAACGTAAATTACAGTGCATAAGGACAGGTCATTTGTTACCTTATAAAAATTATATTATATAAAAATAATAACAAATCTACTTTAAAAAAAACTCGAATATATTTCATCATCTTCATTCATTTAAGAGATCTTCATCTCTATTATTGTTCATCTCCATAGTACTCATTTTAGGGTTTTTTTGTGTGTTAGTTTCTCTTTTGCCTTCCACACCGCAGTATATGAAGCGAAGCTAGTCCACGTCATACATCTGGACATGAGCCCTTCCAGAATCCAATTCCTCGGCCTCCAACTGGTACAAGTGCCACTGCTGCCTGACACCCAGGGAATGCTTATTTAGTGGCGGCATTGACTCGCTACGTCACAAGATCGTTTTCGGACATTGTGGCATTTTTTAGGGAAGCCCATCCCACTGGACTCCCCACCACGTCCTGATGATCTTGCCGCTGTTTGGTCGGGGACTGCTTATTCGATATATTCGCAGCTAACCACCAAATCTTGATGGCCGTTCCACTATCCACCACCTGTGGACCCCGTTAGTAGCCGACAGCTCAGCCCTAACTAACAAAAACTAACTACTTAGCAGTATTTCATATAAAGCAATTAACAATAAACGATAAACAAGTGTAATTCATAATAAAACCTCATGGAGTTACTAAATTATATTAAAAGGAGGGCTAACCCTTACTTTAATACAAATATGTAAGTCGATCAGTTTCCATTTTAGTACAATAAAGTAAGCAATGTGCAGACATGGATATTAATAGTCTCAGTAATAATTTATTACATAATTTACAGGCTTCAAACACATAAAATAGATGATAAAACTACATAACTAAAAGTTAATTGAAAGACTATATTTTTTTATAGGATTAATCGTGATCAATTTTAAACGATCCTAAAAATACGTACAGTAAAAGTAAAAAACATATTAAATCTTTAATCGGGTTGTAGTGAAATACCGGTAAATATAAAATTCGTAATCCTGTCAAATATTCAGAAGCGATAATTTTCATACAACAGAATCCGTATTTATCAAAATCATAACATTTCAAGCTAACGCATTAGTTGACTTACTTTAAATTAGACCTGTAACTTTCTCCACTTTGACAATTATGCATCACTTTAAAATCGCTAAAATCAGATATTTTTTTGTACCTTTTTCACGAGTAAACGTGAAAAAGTGATAGTGGCAAATATTAGTTTGCTCAGAAATGTGTTAGCCCAACAGACACTAATATTATTTGAATTGTTTCCCAGCCGAGGCAAGCGGCCGGCGACAGCATGCAGCTGTCCAACATCATCCACGATGTAATAATTACTACGGCCTGTGCGTAATTCTGGATCAAAACAACGATCCAGATAAACGTATAAGTCCTTGTTTGAACTTGGTCCTTCGGGTTCAAATTAATTCTTAAAAGTTGGTTCCGCGTCTCAAGGTAATGTGAAAACTGCAACAATAAAATAAAGTTTGATAATAATGCGCAGACTTACATAATATAAGCTTGACCCATTTAAAAACAATCATGTTCATAATATTTTGTTTTACCCTGCATTTTCTAAAAAAACTATCATAATTATTTAATTCTAAATTGAGTATGTCCCATTTGATTGAAAGGTTTTAAAAAAGTAAAAACAATAGGAGCTACTCTATATGGTCAAAACACACTATACATAATTAAGTATATGATACGTTTCGTAGGTGACAGTACATAAATTCCCTTCGCATTCCCATCGTAGGTGTACGGCTGTTTTTAAGGAATACATCGCAAAAAGTTCGTTATTCCTATATAATACCGGGTGTAAGAGACAGCGTCCCGCAAACTGCTAGGGATTACTCAGTCAATGAAACTGAACAACTTTCGTCGGGAAAATCTTTCAGGATACAAAAAAAACTTACCTATCAATACACAAAATGAACAACTCGATCAGTCAACAAACCAATTCATTTTATCACTTCCTAAAAGACCTGCTGGTAGTTCTTCAGTTTCGTTGACTGAGCTACCCCTACCGTGACACCTGTTTAGTATATTTTTCAAATGTGTTACAAGCCCAACATTTGAGTCGCCCTCTCGCTGACAAGCGTTACCATAGACCCAGGGTCAATGAATGCTCTCAGTACAGTGATTTGGCCTGAACTTGTATTTCTGACTGGAACGACAGCAGTAGACAATAATCTTCTTTTAAGTTTTAAGTTCAAAGTATGCGATGCAAATAATACATTTACTTCAAGTTCTTCCTCTTCTTCACAAGTCACGCCTGCGTATGATGATGATTGTTCTTCATTCGCTGAGTCTTCTTTCTTTTTGAACGAATGCAAAAGTGAGTGGTGTTTCTAACCGCCGATCTTACAAGTACTTTTTTGCCTGCAGTTGAAAAATTAGTGTCCGATAGATAAACAGTTGTAGCAGAGGTGATGTTCCTTGACGTACTCTGTTCTCTTTTCAGGACTTTCAAAATAACACTTTCTTGAGTGGCCAAAGGACTACCCCGAAACATTGTTCTTTGTTCAACAAAATTTATGACATCTGTAACAATATTTGTTGAAATAAAATTTATTATACTCGGTGAATGAACAGCGAAGGTCTCTTTGCTGCAACAGGTGGTTTACTTACGCCTAAGACTTACCCACACAGCCTGACGAAGACATCTCCAAAAGTCGCCGACCTCCCTTTGGCACTGCGAAAGAAAACACCACTGTAGGATTCCCTTTGATCTACAAGATAAGAGACGCGACGAAAAGAAACTTACCAGTTTATAGAACTCTGGTGACAGCACTTCTGCCAGGCAGCAGGCAGCACTAGGAGACGAAAAACAATTTGACACAATTAGGATATAACGGCTGGTTTACATTATTCGAACGTAAATTACAGTGCATAAGGACAGGTCATTTGTTACCTTATAAAAATTATATTATATAAGAATAATAACAAATCTACTTTAACAATAACTCGATTATATTTCATCATCTTCATTCATTTAAGAGATCTTCATCTCTATTATTGTTCATCTCCATAGTACTCTTTTTAGGGTTTTTTTGTGTGTTAGTTTCCCTTTTGCCTCCTACACCGCAGTATATGAAGCGAAGCTAGTCCACGTCATACATCTGGACATGAGCCATTCCAGAATCCAATTCCTCGGCCTCCAACTGGGACTAGTGCTACTGCTGCCTGACACCCAGGGAATGCTTATTTAGTGGCGGCATTGACTCGCTACGTCACAAGATCGTTTTAGGACATTGTGGCATTTTTTAGGGAAGCCCATCCCACTGGACTCCCCACCACGTCCTGATGATCTTGCCGCTGTTTGGTCGGGGACTGCTTATTCGATATATTCGCAGCTAACCACCATATCTTGATGGCCGTTCCACGATCCGCCACCTGTGGACCCCGTCAGTAGCCGACAGCTCAGCCCTAACTAACTAAAACTAACAACTTTTTAGTATTTCATTTAATGCAATTAACAATAAACGATAAACAAGTGTAATTCATAATAAAACCTCATGGAGTTACTAAATTATATTAAAAGGAGGGCTAACCCTTACTTTAATACAAATATGTAAGTCGATCAGTTTCCATTTTAGTACAATAAAGTAAGCAATGTGCAGACATGGATATTAATAGTCTCAGTAATAATTTATTACATAATTTACAGGCTTCAAACATATAAAATAGATGATAAAACTACATAACTAAAAGTTAATTGAAAGACTATAATTTTTTATAGGATTAATCGTGATCAATTTTAAACGATCCTAAAAATACGTACAGTAAAAGTAAAAAAACATATTAAATCTTTAATCGGGTTGTAGTGAAATATCGGTAAATATAAAATTCGTAATCCTGTCAAATATTCAGAAGCGATAATTTTCATACAACAGAATCCGTATTTATCAAAATCATAACATTTCAAGCTAACGCATTAGTTGACTTACTTTAAATTAGACCTGTAACTTTCTCCACTTTGACAATTATGCATCACTTTAAAATCGCTAAAATCAGATATTTTTTTGTACCTTTTTCACGAGTAAACGTGAAAAAGTGATAGTGCCAAATATTAGTTTGCTCAGAAATGTGTTAGCCCAAACAGACACTAATATTATTTGAATTGTTTCCCAGCCGAGGCAAGCGGCCGGCGACAGCATGCAGCTGTCCAACATCATCCACGATGTAATAATTACTACGGCCTATGCGTAATTCTGGATCAAGACAACGATCCAGATAAACGTATAAGTCCTTGTTTGAACTTGGTCCTTCGGGTTCAAATTAATTCTTAAAAGTTGGTTCCGCGTCTCAATGTAATGTGAAAACTGCAATAATAAAATAAAGTTTGATAATAATGCGCAGACTTACATAATATAAGCTTGACCCATTTAAAAACAATCATGTTCATAATATTTTGTTTTACCCTGCATTTTCAAAAAAAATCTATCAAAATTATTTAATTCTAAATTGAGTATGTCCCATTTGATTGAAAGGTTTTAAATAAAAGTGAAAACAATAGGAGCTACTCTATATGGTCAAAACACACTATACATAATTAAGTATATGATACGTTTCGTAGGTGACAGTACATAAATTCCCTTCGCATTCCCATCGTAGGTGCACCGCTGTTTTTAAGGAATACATCGCAAAACAGTTCGTTATTCCTATATAATACCGGGTGTAAGAGTCAGCGTCCCGCAAACTGCTAGGGATTACTCAGTCAATGAAACTGAACAACTTTCGTCGGGAAAATCTTTCAGGATACAAAAAAAACTTACCTATCAATACACAAAATGAACAACTCGATCAGTCAACAAACCAATTAATTTTATCACTTCCTAAAAGACCTGCTGGTAGTTCTTCAGTTTCGTTGACTGAGCTACCCCTACCGTGACACCTGTTTAGTATATTTTTCAAATGTGTTACAAGCCCAACATTTGAGTCGCCCTCTCGCTGACAAGCGTTACCATAGACCCAGGGTCGATGAATGCTCTCAGTACAGTGATTTGGCCTGAACTTGTATTTCTGACTGGAACGACAGCAGTAGACAATAATCTTCTTTTAAGTTTTAAGTTCAAAGTATGCGATGCAAATGATACATTTACTTCAAGTTCTTCCTCTTCTTCACAAGTCACGCCTGCGTATGATGATGATTGTTCTTCATTCGCTGAGTCTTCTTTCTTTTTGAACGAATGCAAAAGTGAGTGGTGTTTCTAACCGCAGATCTTACAAGTACTTTTTTGCCTGCAGTTGAAAAATTAGTGTCCGATAGATAAACAGTTGTAGCAGAGGCGATGTTCCTTGACGTACTCTTTTCTCTTTTCAGGACTTTCAAAAAAACACTTTCTTGAGTGGCCAAAGGACTATTCCGAAACATTGTTCTTTGTTCAACAAAATTTATTACATCTATCACAATCTTTGTTGAAATAAAATTGATTATACTCCGTGAATTAACTGCGAAGGTCCCTTTGCTGCAACAGGTGGTTTACTTACGCCTAAGACTTACCCACACAGCCTGACGAAGACATCTCCAAAAGTCACCGACCTCCCTTTGGCACTGCGAAAGAAAACACCACTGTAGGATTCCCTTTGATCTACAAGATAAGAGACGCGACGAAAAGAAACTTACCAGTTTATAGAACTCTGGTGACAGCACTTCTGCCAGGCAGCAGGCAGAACTAGGAGACGAAAAAATTTGACACAATTAGGATATAACGGCTGGTTTACATTATTCAAACGTAAATTACAGTGCATAAGGACAGGTCATTTTTTACCTTATAAAAAAATATATTATATAAGAATAATAACAAATATACTTTAACAATAACTCGATTATATTTCATCATCTTCATTCATTTAAGAGATCTTCATCTCTATTATTGTTCATCTCCATAGTACACTTTTTAAGTTTTTTTGTGTGTTAGTTTCCCTTTTGCCTTCCACACCGCAGTATATGAAGCGAAGCTAGTCCACGTCATACATCTGGACATGAGCCATTCCAGAATCCAATTCCTCGGCCTCCAACTGGGACTAGTGCTACTGCTGCCTGACACCCAGGGAATGCTTATTTAGTGGCGGCATTGACTCGCTACGTCACAAGATCGTTTTCGGACATTGTGGCATTTTTTAGGGAAGCCCATCCCACTGGACTCCCCACCACGTCCTGATGATCTTGCCGCTGTTTGGTCGGGGACTGCTTATTTGATATATTCGCAGCTAACCACCATATCTTGATGGCCGTTCCACTATCCGCCACCTGTGGACCCCGTTAGTAGCCGACAGCTCAGCCCTAACTAACTAAAACTAACAACTTTTTAGTATTTCATTTAATGCAATTAACAATAAACGATAAACAAGTGTAATTCATAATGAAACCTTATCAAGTTACTTAGTTATGAAAGGAGGGCTAACCCTCACTTTAATACAAACAAGTAAGCCGATCAGTGTCCATTATAATACAAATAAGTTAGCAATATGTAGACATGGATATTAATAAACTCAGTAATAATTTATAACATAATATACAGGCTTTCAAACTCATATAATAGATGCTTAAACTACAAAACTAAAAGGCAATTAAAAGACTTTATAATTTGATATGTTTAATCGTGATAAATTTTAAACGATCCTTAAAATACGTACAGCAAAAGTAAAAAGCATATTAAATCTTTAAACTAGTTTTAGTGAAAGACCGTCATTTACACATTTTTTAATCCAGTCAAATATTTAGAAGCGATAATTTAAATTAAAAATACAATTTTCATACAACAGAATCTGTATTTATCACTTGACTTATTTAAAATTAGACCTGTGACTTTCTCCACTTTGACGTAACATGAAATATATTCAAAATACATTTCTTCCTTATTTTAAACGTCTTACATCGCTTTGAAAGCGCTAAATTCAGATATTTATTTTGTATCTTTTTCACGAGTAAACGTGGAAAAAGTGACACTCTCCCACCTCGTCCCATGGTCCTACCGAGCTCTCGGTCATCAGGACCGTGTCAGACCGAAACAACGAGACTTACAGGGGACTTACAAAGCATACGCTAAAGCACTGCCTGAATTCTCTATTAATACAAATTTTCATTTCTTCCTGACTTGAGTGTCCCCTGTCGTTTCTGGGGCAGGACAATTCGTCGCACTCTCCCCACTCTGGGGCAGGACTTCACAGCACGGCTCCTATCTCTTTCTTTTTCCTCCGATCGCCTCTCGATGCCTGCACTCCTCATCTTCATCATTTGCTCTTCCAGTTTGCCGCCCTTAGCACCTCTAGATCCGCCGGCAGAACTCCGGCCAATACCAGCAGGCAGTCGGTGCTTGCCGTGCGGTAGGCCTTAGTCAGAAGGACTATGGCTCCCCGCTGCGTGCTCAGAAGCTTCGAGCGTACCACGTGTAACCCCGCCCTGTGATACCAAATCCCAGCAGCATACGTTAATGTCGCAACAAAACTACCGTGATAAATACCGTGAGGCAATGAGGAACATGTTCGCAGGCTGAGTGGAGACAGTGAGGAACATGGTCGCGGGGTTGTAACTCTCCAAACCCTACCCTAAGAATCTATTTAGAAAACTATTCTAATCCTGGGAACGGCTAACAACTTGTAACCCCCCCAAATGTTGATATGATTTGTTTAACCTAATCTTACCTGATCGATGCTGTACAATGTAAGTAGCTGAAATGGATTGAACTTAAGATTTGATATATTAACTTAGTGTGAATATTTAAAGCACCCAACCCTAAAAAAAACCATATCATATAGTATGTTAGTACACAGTTTGGTCGGTATTCAGTTTCGCTTAGGCCATGTGATCGCCTAACCCCATGTTGTAACCCATTATTAGTAACGAGATCCTTTTCGAAGAGTAAGATTTACCTACCTATTGGTTAAGCCTAATTAATTTACTTAAAATGCCAACTTGTTTCCAAATGTCTTACTTGTTTATATTTTATAGATAGTTTAATAATTATTAGACCTCAATGTTAAACTTAGCAGATTTAAATTCTATGAAGAGCTGATTTATAAGACTCTAACCTCAGAACTAGGATTCTAATAAAATAGGTATAAGAGATAAGATAATTACTTAGTAGAATTATGAATATTAGAACAAACAAGATATTTTTAAAATATGCCTTAGGGAAGCTGCACCTCCATCCGCAGCGAGGGTTATTTTGTGATATGGACCCCTCTGATTTGCAAATACTAAGAAGGTTATGTCATTTAATTTTATCCTTCCTATTAACTTTTATATAATTTAATAGTATTTCCTACAGCAAATCATTCCAATCGAGATCGACTGCCTTACTGGACTCTCGTCTTGCATAAACTTTTCACCATGCTTCCTACCTTACCTTTACATTCTAAGGGCCTTGAAATTTCAATACAATGCAACTCAAGTCAAAAGCTAAGAGAGGGCTGATATTGATAAATACTTAAATATGAGACAAGAGAGATAGCAAGTTGTTCCTTACTCGCTGATTTGTTTGTTCTTTGTCAAAAATCAAGCAAAAGGCCCTGAACAAAACCATGATTCTAATAATAAGCCAGTGGTGAAAAGGTAGTCTTTTTAAAGAAGTTACAGTTAATCTTTACTGAGTGTACGAGGAACTGCAAATCTTTACTGTAATTTTTTTGTCAGTCAGTTAGTAGATAAACCTGCCTACAAACAAGGTAACTATCTTATTTATTAAGATAATATTGATTTCTTCAATATTTAAATATTCTTTATTTCTGAAAGAAGCAACTTGTTCTTTAGTTGAAACAAGTTTATCTCTTGTTTTACCTTCCACTTCCTAACCTAACAATGAATCGCCTGTCTCAATGATAAAGTACATATTCTAATGCAGAAATGTTGTATAATTTTGTAAGTATAAAATATATTCTTTAATCATGACTTTAGTTTTTCTTATTTTTAAAGAAATTGCATTCTTCTTTCGTTTTACCCGACATATATAACGAATATAGCTCTTACCAATCCTCTATTATGGCAGAGACTATAATATAGGCGTGCTCTAGCTTACCTAAACTTCATAATATCATCATATTTTACATAAATCAAGTTTTACTCTGATTACTTGATA
This sequence comes from Scrobipalpa costella, assembly GCA_949820665.1. NCBI lineage: Eukaryota > Metazoa > Arthropoda > Insecta > Lepidoptera > Gelechiidae > Scrobipalpa > Scrobipalpa costella. The sequence goes on from OX463295.1 coordinate 1,440,420, forward strand.
TGTATGAATAATTATTGGTTCTGAGTATCCAAACTTCACTGATCCATGTCAAACTTTAATGACAAATGAACAACTAGTAAACCATAGTATTTATTGGACAATTTAAGGAGTTTACCTGCCTATATCATGCCTACAGATTCCTCTTAATCCCTTAAACTCGTGGTGTGTGGTGTTAACTATCTTTGTGCAATGATAGTTATCTATATATATCTAGTTAACATAGTGAGTGAAGACAGTGAGGAACATGATCACGGGGTGCGTAGAGACACTGAGGAACATGGTCGCGAGGTGAGCAGAAACAGTGGGGAACATGGTCGCAGGGTGAGTGGAGACAATGAGGAACATGGTCGAAGGGTGAGTGGAGACAATGAGGAACGTGGTCGAAGGGTGAGTGGAGACAATGAGGAACATGGTCGAAGGGTGAGTGGAGACAATGAGGAACGTGGTCGAAGGGTGAGTGGAGACAATGAGGAACATGGTCGAAGGGTGAGTGGAGACAATGAGGAACGTGGTCGAAGGGTGAGTGGAGACAATGAGGAACGTGGTCGAAGGGTGAGTGGAGACAATGAGGAACATGGTCGCGAAGTGAGCAGAAACAGTGGGGAACATGGTCGAGAAGTGAGTGGAGACAATGAGGAACATGGTCGCGGGGTGAGTGGAGACAATGAGGAACATGGTCGAGAAGTGAGTGGAGACAATGAGGAACATGGTCGCAGGGTGAGTTAAGACAATGAGGAACATGGTCGCAGGGTGAGCAGACACAGTGAGGATCATGGTCGCGGGGTGAGTGGAGACAATAAGGAACATGGTCGCAGGGTGAGCAGAGACAGTGAGGAACATGGTCGCGGGGTGAGCAGAGACAGTGAGAAACATGGTCTCGGGGTGAGCAGAGACAGTGAGGAACATGGTCTCGGGGTGAGCAGAGACAGTGAGAAACATGGTCTCGGGGTGAGCAGAGACAGTGAGGAACATGGTCGCGGGGTGAGTGGACACAGTGAAGAACATAGTCGCCGGGTGAGCAGAGACAGTGAGGAACATGGTCGCGAAGTGAGCAAAAACAGTGAGAAACATGGTCGCGGGGTGAGCAGAGACAGTGGGGAACATGGTCGCGGGGTGAGTGGAGACAGTGAGGAACTTGGTCGCGGGGTGGAGACAGTGAGGAAGACAATTAATCATCATGTTATTTTAACGCATTGCTAAGTGTGGTTTTATTTTCGCTTTACATTTTGTATTTTATATCTTTACCAGTTAGTCAAAAAGTATATTAATCTGACGCTTTGCTGGATGAGCAGAGACAGTGAAAAACATGATCGCGGGGTGAGCAGAGACAGTGAGGAACATGGTCGCGGGGAGAGTGGACAATGTGAGGAACATGGTCGCGAAGTGAGCAGAGACAGTGAGGAACATGGTCGCGGGGTGAGCAGAGACAGTGAGGAACACGGTCGCGGGGTGAGCAGAGACAGTGAGGAACTTGGTCACAGGTGGAGACAGTGAGGACGACAATAAATGAACATCATCACCATTAAAATTTATTGAATAATACTACACAGCATCAATATCAATCATGTAATTTCGACGCATTGCTAAGTGTGATTTTATTTTCGCTTTACATTTTGTATTTTATTTCTATACCAGTTAGTCAAAAAGTACATTAAACCTACGCTTCGCGTGTTATTTCTTCGTATATTTCTCATGATAATTACTTGGTCACTCAAGTGGTGCAAAATGTCATGTTTGGTGGGACCAAAAATTTTGTATATTAATTCTGTCGAAACTTGTTGTTGAATCTAAATGATTTTTCGTAACTATACTTTTATTTATGTGTTTAATATTCTCTTATAAAAATCCCAAAAATACACAAAAAAATGGCCAATTAAGTGACCCGAAGAATCATTTCTGAAAATTAACCCAAATTAAACAATAAGGCTATGCTGGGTGAATGAACTGCGAAGGTCCCTTTGCTGCAACAGGTGATTAACTTACGCCTAGGACTTACAGCCTAATGAAGACATCTCCCAAATTCGCCGACACTGCTCAGTCGCATACCCTTTACTGGCACTTTCACTGGCATTGCAAAAGAAAACACCACTGTAGCCTTTCCCTTTGATCTACAAGAGAAGAGACGCGACGCGTAATAGTTATGAGAAAATTAAAATAATATTTAAATTATTTTAGCGCGTCTTCTCTCCAAGTTACTGATAAAATGGATGTTATGGAATACAGAAATAATGTACAAGTAATAAAGATTCTTACCTTCACATAATAATCTTCCATTCGAATGAGTTCCTGTCTCATTTATCGCAGGATGTGTTGTGTATCTCCTGAGCCGCTAGATGTCGCTGCGCTGCTCGTGGTCACAAAGCCATCTATCCTGTGAAAACAAAATGATCCATATCAATATATTGTCATGTTCCACTTATCGGTATTTTGCGCACAAATGTATTTTCAGACAGCTCTTTCTAATTTAGTACGAGGTACTGTTAACCACAATGAATTCATAGAAGAGTTTCTCATCATTAAATTTCCTTATTTAAAATTAATTTCTAACGGACGTTAACACTTTGCAATCAGTATACTTATGTAAGCTGGTACAACATCTATATTTTTTTTTTAAACTTACCAATTTACAGAACTCCGGTGACAGCACTTCTGCCAGGCAGCAGGCAGCAGTAGGAGACGAAAAACAATTTGATACAATTAGGATATAAAGGCTGGTTTACATTATTCAAGTGTTAATTACATTACAGTGCATGAGGACGGATCATTTGTTATCTAATATTTTGTGTGGTAGTTTCCCTTTCGCCTTCCACACCGCAGTATATGAAGCGAAGCTGGTCCACGTCATACATCTGGAAATTAGCCCTTCCAGAATCCAATTCCTCGGCCTCCAACTGGGACTAGTGCCACTGCTGCCTGACACCCAGGGAATGCTTATTTAGTGGCGGCATTGACTCGCTACGTCACAAGGTCTTTTTCGGACATTGTGGTTTTTTTAGGGAAGCCCATCCCACTGGACATACCTAATAGGCAATTAAAAAACTATATATTTTGACATGTTTAATCGTGATCAATTTTAAACGATCTTAAAAATACGTACAGTTAAAGTAAACGCATATTAAATCTTTAATCTGATTTTAGTGAAAGGCCGTCAATTATAGGCCAGCATGGAAGATAATCTTAGATAAACATTTGAACTGACAACTACCATGCTGGCCTGGAAGCGAGAAAAAAAACAATGAATGTGTAGAATATGCCAGCTGCATTTCCTCCCGGGAATGCTGTAAAAAGCAGCAGAGCTAGGGGATCCGAAGGTTTCAGTATTTTGCAATTTAGACGATGGACTGACAACCTGTCACTTTAGCAATATTCCTACAAAGCTATCTTAAATAACCCTCAAAGCTTTGTCAGACGTGGTAGAACGACCTATGCTTAGGCTGTTTATGCTCTGCCTTATGCCAATAGGGACAAAGGCGTGATTATATGTATGTATGTATGTTGAAACTGATTTACTCGTAATTCAAAGATAAATTCATGGTGTTCAATTCAACACCGGGTGTAAGGGACGGCGTCCCGTAAACTAATAGCGGTTGCTCAGTCAATGATACTTAACAATTTTCACTTGGAACTTTTTTTAAGGAGTGAAAAAAATAATGGCTTTTCCATACAAATTGTCCGTTTGAGGTGAACACTTTGTATGGAAAAGCCATTTTTTCTTTAATTTCCTAAAACTCCTGCTGGAAGTTGTTCAGCATCACTGGCTGATGACTGACCCACCTCTATCAGTTTGCGGGACGCTGTCCGAACACACACCTGGTAATATAATCTTATACTCGTAGTGTTACTTTTGGTTTATTTCTGTCTAATCTAATTTTAAACTATTTCGGTCACTTTTGTAAAGTAGTACCTAATTTTTGTATCATTTTTGTTTGTAATTTTTTTATAAAGTTTAGTACCTACTTTATGTCTCTTAAAGTAAATTTATTCGAGACTACTTTAATCAAGTACTTTTCTACTTCTCTAATAAATTATCTTGACATATTGTAATAAATCTCTAGAGGGGACGTGTCCGTATATTCAATATATTTGGAGTTGCAGGCTTCAATGCAGGCTGATCACCTGATTGTCCGAAAAGTAAGTTGATCCATGATGTCGGATGGGCATGTAAATAGTCGGTCCTGCGCCTGATTTCTGTCTGGTCGTGTCAGTCAATCTGTCCTATGAGAATAAGAAATTGAAGGAATAGAGAGTGCACCTGTGTGTAGCGCTAACACTTTGGCACTAAAAACAAGTCCTGCGCAGTTGGCTGATCTCCGGGAGATTGGCCGCCATCACCGAAAATCGGTAAGAGGACTATTATTATTATTTATTTTTGGAAAATTTAATTGCAGCAGGCATTATTAACGAAACAAATGGCAAAACATCTCGTCTGTTTGTTATTACATCTTGCCAAAACGACTGCACTGATTCCGATTGGCATGTTTTGTATTCAACTGAGCATTACCTGGGTTTAAATTAAGGACCTACGATCTAAATTACGCTACCTAATTTAGGGGGTAGGAAGGAAATTAGAATAACTTAGCTAGGTAGACCGAGCGCGGAAGCGAGTTTTGCATACAAAGACAATCAATCAGACAGTGAGAAACACGCTTCGGCGCGCGGGATATTAGATCTTGCTCAAGTAAGCATTTTTAAAATTTTCGACACAGCGTGTTTACCATACAAACCGGGGGGCGTACGAAGTTGCGGGCACAGCTAGTATACAATTAATTTTATGCATCCAAGGACATTTTTTATTAAGCTTATTGATTTCCATCTCGTGTCTATTTCTTATTCAAAAAGTGACAGGCATAAGTTTAAATTAATAAAGAAATGTGTTAACCGCCATAACAAAACAGACACATGACTTACTTTGTTCGCAGTTGAAGCAGGTCTCTTTACCATTCAGGCGTCGGTATCGGTACACTAGAAAAAGAACATACAACCTAAATACGAGTACCTGTGCTTTAAAGGTACTTTTTTTCAGAATGTACAGTTTTTAGTCAGAAATTTTTTAAATCATGAATCTATGGTGTAGCATATTAGGTTCATATCATTACTTTCATTGGTCATCATGAAAACATCAAACGTTCATGCAACAAACGATAAAGTGTGGCACAAGCAGCATAGCGTGCGTGTGCGCAGAACCAGGAGGCGATGGCAAAGAAAATCATCTCATACATACACAATTACACATACACAAATTCACGCATTAATCCCTTATGAGACAGAATGACCGCCAACGACCTACACTTAGCTCGTTCCGCCACGACTGACAAGTTTTCAGGGTTTTTAAGATAGATCTGTACGTATATTATTGTATATCATTTAAAATTAATTTCTGCTTTCTGATAAATCTTTTCAGTAGTTTACGATACCCCGGAATCGTTAGCCTATGCTAGATCATATGTCTTTTTATACACGCGAAGTCCATCACTTTCGTTCACGTGAAGTCTCACCACACGATCAACTGACTGAATAGAAAAGGTTCATGATACCACCTATAATACTAGTATATTACGAAATAATTGTCTTTTCTTCCATGCTAGACAGGAAATGATAGAAAAAGATAGTATGTGCCAGCTGCATCTCCTCCCGAGCATGCTTTAAAAACCAGGTAAGGGATTTGAGGGTTAGAGTGTATTGCAAATTTAGGTAATGGGCTGACAACTTATCACTGTAGCAATATACATTATAATGATCTGTCATAGCCAAATCATGTCAGACGTCTCGGAACGACCTTTGTTTAGGTCGTTATCGCTCTGTGTACCCCATAAGGGATAAGGGCGACATTTTATTTATGTATGTAATTGTCGTCCTCAACGCTTAGTTCTTACTTTGTATACCTATTTTTATTATTTTAAGGATATTTTCATACTTAGCCAAGATTTTTTTTTACCAACTTAATTTAAAATTTAAAACGAATAGTATAGACATACTATATTTTTATCCAATTAGATAAAGCGAATACAAAATGCTCACACACATGCGATCAATGTAACAATACACTCATAAAAAAAAATCAGGGTACGGAACCTAAAGTACTGTGCCTTCGTAGCCAGGTGAACGGAGCTGGACTGCAGAACCTGATCCAGAGTCGAGTGACAGGATCTATGGCCAAACAGATATTAACTCAACACAAATAATAATCTTGTCTTTTCATCGAATCATTTTTATACTTAAAAAGTTGATTGAGAATTAAATATATTAGAATATTTACTAAACATACCATATCTAAGTAGTATTTAAATTTGACCACCATTTCTATTAGCTACCACTTACAAATATTAACCATAGTGTTTAACATCCTTATGAACATATCCAACAGTCGATTAAAACAAAATTGACAAATAAAAAAAAACACTTTCTTGAGTGGCCAAAGGACTACCCCGAAACATTGTTCTTTGTTCAACAAAATTTATGACATCTATAACAATCTTTGTTGAAATAAAATTTATTATACTCGGTGAATGAACTGCGAAGGTCCCTTTGCTGCAACAGGTGGTTTACTTACGCCTAAGACTTACCCGCACAGCCTGACGAAGACATCTCTAAAAGTCGCTGACCTCCCTTTGGCACTGCGAAAGAAAACACCACTGTAGGATTCCCTTTGATCTACAAGATAAGAGACGCGACGTGCAATAAATATGAGAAAATTAAAACAATATGTAAATTTATTGATCGGGTCTTCTCGCCAAGTAACTGACAAAATGGATATCCTGGAATACAGAAATAATGTACAAGTAATGAAGAATTTTACCTTTATATAATAATCTTTTATTCGAGTGAGTTCCTGTCCCGCTTATCGCAGGATGTGTTGTGTATCTCCTGAACCGCTAGATGTCGCTGCGCTGCTCGTAGTCGCAAAGCCACCTGTCCTGTGAAAACCAAATGATCCATATCAATGTATTGTCATGTTTCACTTATCAGTATTTGTCAACAAATGTGTTTTCAGACAGCTCTTTCTAATTTAGTACCCGGTACTGTAAATCACAATGATTTCATAGAATATTTTCTCATCATTAATTTTTTACTTATTTAAAAGCAATTTCTAACGGACGTTACCAGTTTGCAATCAGTATACTAATGTAAGCTGGTACAACATCTATCTTTTATAAAAAAATAAACTTACCAGTTTATAGAACTCTGGTGACAGCACTTCTGCCAGGCAGCAGGCAGCAGTAGGAGACGAAAAACAATTTGACACAATTAGGATATAACGGCTGATTTACATTATTCAAACGTTAATTACAGTGCATAAGGACAGGTCATTTGTTACCTACTCTGTTCTCTTTTCAGGACTTTCAAAAAAACACTTTCTTGAGTGGCCAAAGGACAACCCCGAAACATTGTTCTTTGTTCAACAAATTTTATTACATCCGTCACAATCTTTGTTGAAATAAAATTGATTATTCTCGGTGAATGAACTGCGAAGGTCCCTTTGCTGCAACAGGTGGTTTACTTACGCCTAAGACTTACCCACACAGCCTGACGAAGACATCTCCAAAAGTCGCCGACCTCCCTTTGGCACTGCGAAAGAAAACACCACTGTAGGATTCCCTTTGATCTACAAGATAAGAGACGCGACGAAAAGAAACTTACCAGTTTATAGAACTCTGGTGACAGCACTTCTGCCAGGCAGCAGGCAGCACTAGGAGACGAAAAACAATTTGACACAATTAGGATATAACGGCTGGTTTACATTATTCAAACTTAAATTACAGTGCATAAGGACAGGTCATTTGTTACCTTATAAAAATTATATTATATAAAAATAATAACAAATCTACTTTAAAAAAAACTCGAATATATTTCATCATCTTCATTCATTTAAGAGATCTTCATCTCTATTATTGTTCATCTCCATAGTACTCATTTTAGGGTTTTTTTGTGTGTTAGTTTCTCTTTTGCCTTCCACACCGCAGTATATGAAGCGAAGCTAGTCCACGTCATACATCTGGACATGAGCCCTTCCAGAATCCAATTCCTCGGCCTCCAACTGGGACTAGTGCTACTGCTGCCTGACACCCAGGGAATGCTTATTTAGTGGCGGCATTGACTCGCTACGTCACAAGATCGTTTTCGGACATTGTGGCATTTTTAGGGAAGCCCATCTCACTGGACTCCCCACCACGTCCTGATGATCTTGCCGCTGTTTGGTCGGAGACTGCTTATTCGATATATTCGCAGCTAACCACCATATCTTGATGGCCGTTCCACTATCCACCACCTGTGGACCCCGTTAGTAGCCAACAGCTCAGCCCTAACTAACTAAAACTAACTACTTAGCAGTATTTCATATAAAGCAATTAACAATAAACGATAAACAAGTGTAATTCATAATAAAACCTCATGGAGTTACTAAATTATATTAAAAGGAGGGCTAACCCTTACTTTAATACAAATATGTAAGTCGATCAGTTTCCATTTTAGTACAATAAAGTAAGCAATGTGCAGACATGGATATTAATAGTCTCAGTAATAATTTATTACATAATTTACAGGCTTCAAACATATAAAATAGATGATAAAACTACATAACTAAAAGTTAATTGAAAGACTATAATTTTTTATAGGATTAATCGTGATCAATTTTAAACGATCCTAAAAATACGTACAGTAAAAGTAAAAAACATATTAAATCTTTAATCGGGTTGTAGTGAAATATCGGTAAATATAAAATTCGTAATCCTGTCAAATATTCAGAAGCGATAATTTTCATACAACAGAATCCGTATTTATCAAAATCATAACATTTCAAGCTAACGCATTAGTTGACTTACTTTAAATTAGACCTGTAACTTTCTCCACTTTGACAATTATGCATCACTTTAAAATCGCTAAAATCAGATATTTTTTTGTATCTTTTTCACGAGTAAACGTGAAAAAGTGATAGTGCCAAACATTAGTTTGCTAAGAAATGTGTTAGCCCAAACAGACACTAATATTATTTGAATTGTTTCCCAGCCGAGGCAAGCGGCCGGCGACAGCATGCAGCTGTCCAACACAATCCACGATGTAATAATTACTAGGGCCTATGCGTAATTCTGGATCAAGACAACGATCCAGATAAACGTATAAGTCCTTGTTTGAATTTGGTCCTTCGGGTTCAAATGAATTCTTGAAAGTTGGCTCCGCGTTTCAAGGTAATGTGAAAACTGCAACAATAAAATAAAGTTTGATAATAATGCGCAGACTTACATAATATAAGCTTGACCCATTTAAAAACAATCATGTTCATAATATTTTGTTTTACCCTGCATTTTCTAAAAAAACTATAAAAATTATTTAATTCTAAATTGAGTATGTCCCATTTGATTGAAAGGTTTTAAATAAAAGTGAAAACAATAGGAGCTACTCTATATGGTCAAAACACACTATACATAATTAAGTATATGATACGTTTCGTAGGTGACAGTACATAAATTGCCTTCGCATTCCCATCGTAGGTGCACCGCTGTTTTTAAGGAATACATCGCAAAAAAGTTCGTTATTCCTATATAATACCGGGTGTAAGAGACAGCGTCCCGCAAACTGCTAGGGATTACTCAGTCAATGAAACTGAACAACTCTCGTCGGGAAAATCTTTCAGGATACAAAAAAAACTTACCTATCAATACACAAAATGAACAACTCGATCAGTCAACAACCCAATTAATTTTATCACTTCCTAAAAGACCTGCTGGTAGTTCTTCAGTTTCGTTGACTGAGCTACCCCTACCGTGACACCTGTTTAGTATATTTTTCAAATGTGTTACAAGCCCAACATTTGAGTCGCCCTCTCGCTGACAAGCGTTACCATAGGCCCAGGGTCGATGAATGCTCTCAGTACAGTGATTTGGCCTGAACTTGTATTTCTGACTGGAACGACAGCAGTAGACAATAATCTTCTTTTAAGTTTTAAGTTCAAAGTATGCGATGCAAATGATACATTTACTTCAAGTTCTTCCTCTTCTTCACAAGTCACGCCTGCGTATGATGATGATTGTTCTTCATTCGCTGAGTCTTCTTTCTTTTTGAACGAATGCAAAAGTGAGTGGTGTTTCTAACCGCCGATCTTACAAGTACTTTTTTGCCTGCAGTTGAAAAATTTGTGTCCGATAGATAAACAGTTGTAGCAGAGGTGATGTTCCTTGACGTACTCTGTTCTCTTTTCAGGACTTTCAAAATAACACTTTCTTGAGTGGCCAAAGGACTACCCCGAAACATTGTTCTTTGTTCAACAAAATTTATGACATCTGTAACAATATTTGTTGAAATAAAATTTATTATACTCGGTGAATGAACAGCGAAGGTCTCTTTGCTGCAACAGGTGGTTTACTTACGCCTAAGACTTACCCACACAGCCTGACGAAGACATCTACAAAAGTCGCCGACCTCCCTTTGGCACTGCGAAAGAAAACACCACTGTAGGATTCCCTTTGATCTACAAGATAAGAGACGCGACGAAAAGAAACTTACCAGTTTATAGAACTCTGGTGACAGCACTTCTGCCAGGCAGCAGGCAGCACTAGGAGACGAAAAACAATTTGACACAATTAGGATATAACGGCTGGTTTACATTATTCAAACTTAAATTACAGTGCATAAGGACAGGTCATTTGTTACCTTATAAAAATTATATTATATAAGAATAATAACAAATCTACTTTAACAATAACTCGATTATATTTCATCATCTTCATTCATTTAAGAGATCTTCATCTCTATTATTGTTCATCTCCATAGTACTCTTTTTAGGGTTTTTTTGTGTGTTAGTTTCCCTTTTGCCTTCCACACCGCAGTATATGAAGCGAAGCTAGTCCACGTCATACATCTGGACATGAGCCCTTCCAGAATCCAATTCCTCGGCCTCCAACTGGGACTAGTGCTACTGCTGCCTGACACCCAGGGAATGCTTATTTAGTGGCGGCATTGACTCGCTACGTCACAAGATCGTTTTCGGACATTGTGGCATTTTTTAGGGAAGCCCATCCCACTGGACTCCCCACCACGTCCTGATGATCTTGCCGCTGTTTGGTCGGGGACTGCTTATTCGATATATTCGCAGCTAACCACCATATCTTGATGGCCGTTCCACGATCCGCCACCTGTGGACCCCGTTAGTAGCCGACAGCTCAGCCCTAACTAACTAAAACTAACTACTTAGCAGTATTTCATATAAAGCAATTAACAATAAACGATAAACAAGTGTAATTCATAATAAAACCTCATGGAGTTACTAAATTATATTAAAAGGAGGGCTAACCCTTACTTTAATACAAATATGTAAGTCGATCAGTTTCCATTTTAGTACAATAAAGTAAGCAATGTGCAGACATGGATATTAATAGTCTCAGTAATAATTTATTACATAATTTACAGGCTTCAAACATATAAAATAGATGATAAAACTACATAACTAAAAGTTAATTGAAAGACTATAATTTTTTATAGGATTAATCGTGATCAATTTTAAACGATCCTAAAAATACGTACAGTAAAAGTAAAAAACATATTAAATCTTTAATCGGGTTGTAGTGAAATATCGGTAAATATAAAATTCGTAATCCTGTCAAATATTCAGAAGCAATAATTTTCATACAACAGAATCCGTATTTATGAAAATCATAACATTTCAAGCTAACGCATTAGTTGACTTACTTTAAATTAGACCTGTAACTTTCTCCACTTTGACAATTATGCATTACTTTAAAATCGCTCAAATCAGATATTTTTTTGTATCTTTTTCACGAGTAAACGTGAAAAAGTGATAGTGCCAAACATTAGTTTGCTAAGAAATGTGTTAGCCCAAACAGACACTAATATTATTTGAATTGTTTCCCAGCCGAGGCAAGCGGCCGGCGACAGCATGCAGCTGTCCAACACAATCCACGATGTAATAATTACTAGGGCCTATGCGTAATTCTGGATCAAGACAACGATCCAGATAAACGTATAAGTCCTTGTTTGAATTTGGTCCTTCGGGTTCAAATGAATTCTTGAAAGTTGGCTCCGCGTTTCAAGGTAATGTGAAAACTGCAACAATAAAATAAAGTTTGATAATAATGCGCAGACTTACATAATATAAGCTTGACCCATTTAAAAACAATCATGTTCATAATATTTTGTTTTACCCTGCATTTTCTAAAAAAACTATAAAAATTATTTAATTCTAAATTGAGTATGTCCCATTTGATTGAAAGGTTTTAAATAAAAGTGAAAACAATAGGAGCTACTCTATATGGTCAAAACACACTATACATAATTAAGTATATGATACGTTTCGTAGGTGACAGTACATAAATTGCCTTCGCATTCCCATCGTAGGTGCACCGCTGTTTTTAAGGAATACATCGCAAAAAAGTTCGTTATTCCTATATAATACCGGGTGTAAGAGACAGCGTCCCGCAAACTGCTAGGGATTACTCAGTCAATGAAACTGAACAACTCTCGTCGGGAAAATCTTTCAGGATACAAAAAAAACTTACCTATCAATACACAAAATGAACAACTCGATCAGTCAACAACCCAATTAATTTTATCACTTCCTAAAAGACCTGCTGGTAGTTCTTCAGTTTCGTTGACTGAGCTACCCCTACCGTGACACCTGTTTAGTATATTTTTCAAATGTGTTACAAGCCCAACATTTGAGTCGCCCTCTCGCTGACAAGCGTTACCATAGGCCCAGGGTCGATGAATGCTCTCAGTACAGTGATTTGGCCTGAACTTGTATTTCTGACTGGAACGACAGCAGTAGACAATAATCTTCTTTTAAGTTTTAAGTTCAAAGTATGCGATGCAAATGATACATTTACTTCAAGTTCTTCCTCTTCTTCACAAGTCACGCCTGCGTATGATGATGATTGTTCTTCATTCGCTGAGTCTTCTTTCTTTTTGAACGAATGCAAAAGTGAGTGGTGTTTCTAACCGCCGATCTTACAAGTACTTTTTTGCCTGCAGTTGAAAAATTTGTGTCCGATAGATAAACAGTTGTAGCAGAGGTGATGTTCCTTGACGTACTCTGTTCTCTTTTCAGGACTTTCAAAATAACACTTTCTTGAGTGGCCAAAGGACTACCCCGAAACATTGTTCTTTGTTCAACAAAATTTATGACATCTGTAACAATATTTGTTGAAATAAAATTTATTATACTCGGTGAATGAACAGCGAAGGTCTCTTTGCTGCAACAGGTGGTTTACTTACGCCTAAGACTTACCCACACAGCCTGACGAAGACATCTACAAAAGTCGCCGACCTCCCTTTGGCACTGCGAAAGAAAACACCACTGTAGGATTCCCTTTGATCTACAAGATAAGAGACGCGACGAAAAGAAACTTACCAGTTTATAGAACTCTGGTGACAGCACTTCTGCCAGGCAGCAGGCAGCACTAGGAGACGAAAAACAATTTGACACAATTAGGATATAACGGCTGGTTTACATTATTCAAACTTAAATTACAGTGCATAAGGACAGGTCATTTGTTACCTTATAAAAATTATATTATATAAGAATAATAACAAATCTACTTTAACAATAACTCGATTATATTTCATCATCTTCATTCATTTAAGAGATCTTCATCTCTATTATTGTTCATCTCCATAGTACTCTTTTTAGGGTTTTTTTGTGTGTTAGTTTCCCTTTTGCCTTCCACACCGCAGTATATGAAGCGAAGCTAGTCCACGTCATACATCTGGACATGAGCCCTTCCAGAATCCAATTCCTCGGCCTCCAACTGGGACTAGTGCTACTGCTGCCTGACACCCAGGGAATGCTTATTTAGTGGCGGCATTGACTCGCTACGTCACAAGATCGTTTTCGGACATTGTGGCATTTTTTAGGGAAGCCCATCCCACTGGACTCCCCACCACGTCCTGATGATCTTGCCGCTGTTTGGTCGGGGACTGCTTATTCGATATATTCGCAGCTAACCACCATATCTTGATGGCCGTTCCACGATCCGCCACCTGTGGACCCCGTTAGTAGCCGACAGCTCAGCCCTAACTAACTAAAACTAACTACTTAGCAGTATTTCATATAAAGCAATTAACAATAAACGATAAACAAGTGTAATTCATAATAAAACCTCATGGAGTTACTAAATTATATTAAAAGGAGGGCTAACCCTTACTTTAATACAAATATGTAAGTCGATCAGTTTCCATTTTAGTACAATAAAGTAAGCAATGTGCAGACATGGATATTAATAGTCTCAGTAATAATTTATTACATAATTTACAGGCTTCAAACATATAAAATAGATGATAAAACTACATAACTAAAAGTTAATTGAAAGACTATAATTTTTTATAGGATTAATCGTGATCAATTTTAAACGATCCTAAAAATACGTACAGTAAAAGTAAAAAACATATTAAATCTTTAATCGGGTTGTAGTGAAATATCGGTAAATATAAAATTCGTAATCCTGTCAAATATTCAGAAGCAATAATTTTCATACAACAGAATCCGTATTTATGAAAATCATAACATTTCAAGCTAACGCATTAGTTGACTTACTTTAAATTAGACCTGTAACTTTCTCCACTTTGACAATTATGCATCACTTTAAAATCGCTCAAATCAGATATTTTTTTGTATCTTTTTCACGAGTAAACGTGAAAAAGTGATAGTGCCAAACATTAGTTTGCTAAGAAATGTGTTAGCCCAAACAGACACTAATATTATTTGAATTGTTTCCCAGCCGAGGCAAGCGGCCGGCGACAGCATGCAGCTGTCCAACACAATCCACGATGTAATAATTACTAGGGCCTATGCGTAATTCTGGATCAAGACAACGATCCAGATAAACGTATAAGTCCTTGTTTGAATTTGGTCCTTCGGGTTCAAATGAATTCTTGAAAGTTGGCTCCGCGTTTCAAGGTAATGTGAAAACTGCAACAATAAAATAAAGTTTGATAATAATGCGCAGACTTACATAATATAAGCTTGACCCATTTAAAAACAATCATGTTCATAATATTTTGTTTTACCCTGCATTTTCTAAAAAAACTATAAAAATTATTTAATTCTAAATTGAGTATGTCCCATTTGATTGAAAGGTTTTAAATAAAAGTGAAAACAATAGGAGCTACTCTATATGGTCAAAACACACTATACATAATTAAGTATATGATACGTTTCGTAGGTGACAGTACATAAATTGCCTTCGCATTCCCATCGTAGGTGCACCGCTGTTTTTAAGGAATACATCGCAAAAAAGTTCGTTATTCCTATATAATACCGGGTGTAAGAGACAGCGTCCCGCAAACTGCTAGGGATTACTCAGTCAATGAAACTGAACAACTCTCGTCGGGAAAATCTTTCAGGATACAAAAAAAACTTACCTATCAATACACAAAATGAACAACTCGATCAGTCAACAACCCAATTAATTTTATCACTTCCTAAAAGACCTGCTGGTAGTTCTTCAGTTTCGTTGACTGAGCTACCCCTACCGTGACACCTGTTTAGTATATTTTTCAAATGTGTTACAAGCCCAACATTTGAGTCGCCCTCTCGCTGACAAGCGTTACCATAGGCCCAGGGTCGATGAATGCTCTCAGTACAGTGATTTGGCCTGAACTTGTATTTCTGACTGGAACGACAGCAGTAGACAATAATCTTCTTTTAAGTTTTAAGTTCAAAGTATGCGATGCAAATGATACATTTACTTCAAGTTCTTCCTCTTCTTCACAAATCACGCCTGCGTATGATGATGATTGTTCTTCATTCGCTGAGTCTTCTTTCTTTTTGAACGAATGCAAAAGTGAGTGGTGTTTCTAACCGCCGATCTTACAAGTACTTTTTTGCCTGCAGTTGAAAAATTTGTGTCCGATAGATAAACAGTTGTAGCAGAGGTGATGTTCCTTGACGTACTCTGTTCTCTTTTCAGGACTTTCAAAATAACACTTTCTTGAGTGGCCAAAGGACTACCCCGAAACATTGTTCTTTGTTCAACAAAATTTATGACATCTGTAACAATATTTGTTGAAATAAAATTTATTATACTCGGTGAATGAACAGCGAAGGTCTCTTTGCTGCAACAGGTGGTTTACTTACGCCTAAGACTTACCCACACAGCCTGACGAAGACATCTACAAAAGTCGCCGACCTCCCTTTGGCACTGCGAAAGAAAACACCACTGTAGGATTCCCTTTGATCTACAAGATAAGAGACGCGACGAAAAGAAACTTACCAGTTTATAGAACTCTGGTGACAGCACTTCTGCCAGGCAGCAGGCAGCACTAGGAGACGAAAAACAATTTGACACAATTAGGATATAACGGCTGGTTTACATTATTCAAACTTAAATTACAGTGCATAAGGACAGGTCATTTGTTACCTTATAAAAATTATATTATATAAGAATAATAACAAATCTACTTTAACAATAACTCGATTATATTTCATCATCTTCATTCATTTAAGAGATCTTCATCTCTATTATTGTTCATCTCCATAGTACTCTTTTTAGGGTTTTTTTGTGTGTTAGTTTCCCTTTTGCCTTCCACACCGCAGTATATGAAGCGAAGCTAGTCCACGTCATACATCTGGACATGAGCCCTTCCAGAATCCAATTCCTCGGCCTCCAACTGGGACTAGTGCTACTGCTGCCTGACACCCAGGGAATGCTTATTTAGTGGCGGCATTGACTCGCTACGTCACAAGATCGTTTTCGGACATTGTGGCATTTTTTAGGGAAGCCCATCCCACTGGACTCCCCACCACGTCCTGATGATCTTGCCGCTGTTTGGTCGGGGACTGCTTATTCGATATATTCGCAGCTAACCACCATATCTTGATGGCCGTTCCACGATCCGCCACCTGTGGACCCCGTTAGTAGCCGACAGCTCAGCCCTAACTAACTAAAACTAACTACTTAGCAGTATTTCATATAAAGCAATTAACAATAAACGATAAACAAGTGTAATTCATAATAAAACCTCATGGAGTTACTAAATTATATTAAAAGGAGGGCTAACCCTTACTTTAATACAAATATGTAAGTCGATCAGTTTCCATTTTAGTACAATAAAGTAAGCAATGTGCAGACATGGATATTAATAGTCTCAGTAATAATTTATTACATAATTTACAGGCTTCAAACACATAAAATAGATGATAAAACTACATAACTAAAAGTTAATTGAAAGACTATAATTTTTTATAGGATTAATCGTGATCAATTTTAAACGATCCTAAAAATACGTACAGTAAAAGTAAAAAACATATTAAATCTTTAATCGGGTTGTAGTGAAATATCGGTAAATATAAAATTCGTAATCCTGTCAAATATTCAGAAGCGATAATTTTCATACAACAGAATCCGTATTTATCAAAATCATAACATTTCAAGCTAACGCATTAGTTGACTGCCGGTATTGGCCGGAGTGCTGCCGGCGCGGCGGATCTGGAGGTGGTAAGGGCGGCAAACTGGAAGAGCAACTGACGAAGATGAGGAGTGTTGGCATCGAGAGGCGATCGGAGGAAAAAGAAAGAAGATAGGAGCCGTGCTGTGAAGTCCTGCCCCAGAGTGGGGAGAGTGCGACGAATTGTCCTGCCCCAGAAACGACAGAGGACACTCAAGTCAGGAAGAAATGAAAATTTGTATTAATAGAGAATTCAGGCAGTGCTTTAGCGTATGCTTTGTAAGTCCCCTGTAAGTCTCGTTGTTTCAGTCTGACACGGTCCTGATGACCGAGAGCTCGGTAGGACCATGGGACGAGGTGGGAGAGTGTCACTTTTTCCACGTTTACTCGTGAAAAAGATACAAAATAAATATCTGAATTTAGCGCTTTCAAAGTGATGTAAGACGTTTAAAATAAGGAAGAAATGTATTTTGAATATATTTCATGTTACGTCAAAGTGGAGAAAGTCACAGGTCTAATTTTAAATAAGTCAAGTGATAAATACAGATTCTGTTGTATGAAAATTGTATTTTTAATTTAAATTATCGCTTCTAAATATTTGACAGGATTAAAAAGATTTAATATATTTTTACTTTTGCTGTACGTATTTTAAGGATCGTTTAAAATTTATCACGATTAAACATATAAAATTATAAAGTCTTTTAATTGCCTTTTAGTTTTGTAGTTTAAGCATCTATTATATGAGTTTGAAAGCCTGCATATTATGTTATAATAATTATTACTGAGTTTATTAATATCCATGTCTACATATTGCTAACTTAATTGTATTATAATGGACACTGAACGGCTTACTTGTTTGTATTAAAGTGAGGCTTAGCCCTCCTTTCATAATAAAGTAACTTGATAAGGTTTCATCAGGCAGTCGGTGCTTACCGTGCGGTAGGCCTTAGTCAGAAGGACTAAGGCTCCCCGCTGCGTGCTCAGAAGCTTCGAGCGTACCACGTGTAACAACGCCCTGTGATACCAAATCCCAGCAGTATACGTTAATGTCGCAACAAAACTACCGTGATAAATACCGTGAGGCAATGAGGAAAATGTTCGCAGGCTGAGTGGAGACAGTGAGGAACATGTTCGCGGGGTTGTAACTCTCCAAACCCTACCCTAAGAATCTATTTAGAAAACTATTCTAATCCTGGGAACGGCTAACAACTTGTAACCCCCCCAAATGTTGATATGATTTGTTTAACCTAATCTAACCTGATCGATGCTGTACAATGTATTCAGTTTTGCTTAGGCCATGTGATCGTCTAAACCCTATGTTGTAACCCATTATTAGTAACCAGATCCTTTTCGAAGAGTACGATTTACCTACCTATTGGTTGAGCCTAATTATATTACTTAAAATGCCAACTTGTCTTACTTGTTTATATTTTATAGATAGTATAATAATGATTAGTCCTCAATGTTAAACTTAGCATATTTAAATTCTATGAAGAGCTGATTTATAAGACCCTAACCTCAGAGCTAGGATTCTAATAAAATAGGTAAAAGAGATAAGATAATAACTAAGTAGTATTATGAATATTAGAACAAACAAGATATTTTTTAAATATGCCTTAGGGAAGCTGCACCTCCATCCGCAGCGAGGGTTATTTTGTGATATGGACCCCTCTGATTTGCAAATACTAAGAAGGTTATGTCATTTAATTTTTTCCTTCCTATTAACTTTTATATAATTTAATAGTATTTCCTACAGCAAATCATTCCAATCGAGATCGACTGCCTTACTGGACTCTCGTCTTGCATAAACTTTTCACCATGCTTCCTACCTTACCTTTACATTCTAAGGGCCTTTAAATTTCAATACAATGCAACTCAAGTCAAAAGCTAAGAGAGGGCTGATATTGATAAATACTTAAATATGAGATAAGAGAGATAGCAAGTTGTTCCTTACTCGCTGATTTGTTTGTTCTTTGTCAAAAACAAGCAAAAGGCCCTGATCAAAACCATGATTCTAATAATAAGCCAGTGGTGAAAAGGTTGTCTTTTTAAAGAAGTTACAGTTAATCTTTACTGAGTGTACGAGGAACTGCAAATCTTTACTGTAATTTTTTTGTCAGTCAGTTAGTAGATAAATCTGCCTACAAACAAGGTAACTATCTTATTTTTTAAGAAAATATTGAATTCTTCAATATTTAAATATTCTTTATTTCTGAAAGAAGCAACTAGTTCTTTAGTTGAAACAAGTTTATCTCTTGTTTTACCTTCCACTTCCTAACCTAACAATGAATCGTCTGTCTCAATGATAAAGTACATATTCTAATGCAAAAATGTTGTATAGTTTTGTAAGTATAAAATATATTCTTTAATCATGACTTTGGTTTTTCTAATTTTTAAAGAAATTGCATTCCTCTTTCGTTTTACCCGAAATAAATAATGAATATAGCTCTTACCAATCCTCTATTATGGAAGAGACTATAATATAGGCGTGCTCTAGCTTACCTAAACTTCATAAAATCAGCATATTTTACATAAATCAAGTTTTACTCTGATTACTTGATATGTTTGAATAAGTATTGGTTCTGAGTATCCAAACTTCACTGACCCATGTCAAACTTTAATGACAAATGAATAACTAGTAAACCATAGTATTTATTGGACAATTTAAGGAGTTTACCTGCCTATAACATGACTATAGAATCCACTTAATCCCTTAAACTCGTGGTGTGTGGTGTTAACTATCTTTGTGCAATGATAGTTATCTATATATTTTTAGTTAACACAGTGATTGAAGACAGTGAGGACCATGGTCGCGAGGTGAGTGGAGACAGTGAGGAACATGGTCGCGAGGTGAGTGGAGACAATGAGGAACATGGTCGCGGGGTGAGCAGAGACAGTGAGGAACATGGTCGCGGGGTGAGTGGAGACAGTGAGGATCATGGTCGCGGGGTGAGCAGAGACAGTGAGGAACATGGTCGCGGGGTGAGCAGAGACAGTGAGGAACATGGTCGCGGGGTGAGTGGAGACAGTGAGGAACATGGTCGCGAGGTGAGTGGAGACAATGAGGAACATGGTCGCGGGGTGAGCAGAGACAGTGAGGAACATGGTCGCGAGGTGAGTGGAGACAATGAGGAACATGGTCGCGGGGTGAGCAGAGACAGTGAGGAACATGGTCGCGGGGTGAGTGGAGACAGTGAGGAACATGGTCGCGGGGTGAGTGGAGACAGTGAGGAACATGGTCGCGGGGTGAGTGGAGACAATAAGGAACATGGTCGCGGGGTGAGCAGAGACAGTGAGGAACATGGTCGCGGGGTGAGTGGAGACAATAAGGAACATGGTCGCGGGGTGAGCAGAGACAGTGAGGAACATGGTCGCGGGGTGAGTGGAGACAGTGAGGAACATGGTCGCGGGGTGAGTGGAGACAGTGAGGAACATGGTCGCGAGGTGAGTGGAGACAATAAGGAACATGGTCGCGGGGTGAGCAGAGACAGTGAGGAACATGGTCGCGGGGTGAGTGGAGACAGTGAGGAACATGGTCGCGAGGTGAGTGGAGACAATAAGGAACATGGTCGCGGGGTGAGTGGAGACAGTGAGGAACATGGTCGCGGGGTGAGTGGAGACAGTGAGGAACATGGTCGCGAGGTGAGTGGAGACAATAAGGAACATGGTCGCGGGGTGAGCAGAGACAGTGAGGAACATGGTCACGGGGTGAGTGGAGACAGTGAGGAACATGGTCGCGGGGTGAGTGGAGACAATAAGGAACATGGTCGCGGGGTGAGCAGAGACAGTGAGGAACATGGTCGCGGGGTGAGTGGAGACAGTGAGGAACATGGTCAAGGGGTGCGTGAAGACAATGAGGAACATGGTCGCGGGGTGAGTACAGACAGTGAGGAACATGGTCGCGGGGTTAGTGGAGACAATGAGGAACATGGTCGCGGGGTGAGTGGAGACAGTGAGGAACATGGTCAAGGGGTGCGTGAAGACAATGAGGAACATGGTCGCGGGGTGAGCAAAGACAGTGAGGAACATGGTCGCGGTGTGAGTGGAGACATTGAGGAACTTGGTCGCGGGGTGAGTAGAGACAGTGAGGAACTTGGTCGCGGGGTGGACACAGTGAGGAAGACAATAAATCATATTGTTATTTTAACGCATTGCTAAGTGTGATTTTATTTTCGCTTTACATTTTGTTTTTTATATCTATACTACTTAGTCAAAAAGTATATTAATATGACGCTTCGCTGGATGAGCAGAGACAGTGAAAAACATGGTCTCGGGGTGAGCAGAGACAGTGAGGAACATGGTCGCGGGGTGAGTTGACACAGTGAGGAACTTGGTCGCGGGGTGAGTTGACACAGTGAGGACGACAATAAATCATCATCAACATCATTAAAATTTATTGAATAATACTACACAGCATCAATATCAATCATGTAATTCTGACGCATTGCTAAGTGTGTTTTTATTTTCGCTTTACATTTTGTATTTTATTTCTATACCAGTTAGTCAAAAAGTACATTAAACTAACGCTTCGCGTGTTATTTCTTCATACATTTCTCATGATAATTACTTGGTCACTCAAGTGGTGCAAAATGTCATGTTTGGTGGGACCAAAAATTTTGTATATTAATTCTGTCGAAACCTGTTGTTGAATTTAATTGATTTTTCGTAACTTTACTTTTATTTATGTGTTTAATATTCTCTAATAAAAAACCCAAAAATACACAATAAAATGGCCAATTAAGTGACCCGAAGAATCATTTCTGAAAATTAACCCAAATTAAACAATAAGGCTATGCTCGGTGAATGAACTGCGAAGGTCCCTTTGCTGCAACAGGTGATTTACTTACGAATAAGACTTACAGCCTAATGAAGACATGTCCCAAATTCGCCGACTCTGCTCAGTCGCTTACCCTTTACTGGCACTTTCACTGGCATTGCAAAAGAAAACACCACTGTAGCCTTTCCCTTTGATCTACAAGATAAGAGACGCGACGCGTGATAGTTATGAGAAAATTAAAATAATATTTAAATTATTGTAGCGCGTCTTCTCTCCAAGTTACTGATAAAATGGATGTTCCGGAATACAGAAATAATGTACAAGTAATTAAGATTCTTACCTTACATAATAATCTTCTATTCGAGTGAGTTCCTGTTTCGTTTATCGTAGGATGTGTTGTGAATCTCCTGAGCCGCTAGATGTCGCTGCGCTGCTCGTGGTCGCAAAGCCACCTGTCCTGTGAAAACCAAATGATCCATATCAATGTATTGTCATGTTTCACTTATCGGTATTTGCCCACAAATGTATTTTCAGACAGCTCTTTCTAATTTAGTACCAGGTACTGTTAATCACAATTTATTCATAGAATAGTTTCTCATCATTAAATTTCCGTATTTAAAAGCAATTTCTAACGGACGTTAACACTTTGCAATCAGTATACTTATGTAAGCTGGTACAACATCTATATTTTATTTAAAAAAAACTTACCAATTTATAGAACTCCGGTGACAGCACTTCTGCCAGGCAGCAGGCAGCACTAGGAGACGAAAAACAACTTGACACAATTAGGATATAACGGCTGGTTTACATTATTTAAGTGTTAATTACATTACGAATCATTTGATATCTAATATTTTGTGTGGTAGTTTCCATTTCGGCTTTTTACCGCAGTATATGAAGCGAAGGTAGTCCACGTCATACATCTGGACATGAGCCCTTCCAGAATCCAATTCCTCGCCCCCCAACTGGTACTAGTGCCACTGCTGCCTGACACCAGGGGAATGCTTATTTAGTGGCGGCATTGACTCGCTACGTCACAAGATCGTTTTCAGACATTGTGACATTTTTTAGGGAAGCCCATCCCACTGGACTCCCCACCACGTCCTGATGATCTTGCCGCTGTTTGGTCGGGGACTGCTTATTCGATATATTCGCAGCTAACCACCATATATTGATGGCCGTTCCACTATCCGCCACCTGTGGACCCCGTAAGTAGCCGACAGATCAGCCCTAACTAACTAAAACTAACTACTTAGCAGTATTTCATAAAACACGATTAACAATAAACGATAAACAAGTGTTATTCATAATGAAACCTTATCAAGTTACTTAATTATATTGAAAGGAGGGCTAACCCTCACTTTAATACAAACAAGTAAGCCGATCAGTTTCCATTTTAATACAATTGAGTAAGCAATATGTAGACGTGGATATTAATAAACTCAGTAATAATTTATAACATAATATACAGGCTTTGAAACAAAGCATCTATTATATATAGATGCTTAAACTACAAAACTAAAAGTTAATTACAAGACTATATATTTTGATATGTTTAATCGTGATAAACGTTAAACGATCTTAAAAATACGTACAGTAAAAGTAAAACATATTAAATCTTTATACTGGTTTTAGTGAAAGACCGTCAATTATACATTTTTTGATATTGTCAGATATTCAGAAGCGATAATTTAAATTAAAAATATAATTTTCATACAACAGAATCCGTTTTTATCAAAATTATAACATTTCAAACTAACGCATTACTTGACTTATTTAAAATTAGACCTGTGACTTTCTCCACTTTGACGTAACATGAAATATATTCAAAATACATTTCTTCCTTATTTTAAACGTCTTACATCACTTTGAAAGCGCTAAATTCAGATATTTATTTTGTATCTTTTTCACGAGTAAACGTGAAAAAAGTGACACTCTCCCACCTCGTCTCATGGTCCTACCGAGCTCTCGGTCATCAGGACCGTGTCAGACCGAAACAACGAGACTTACAGGGGACTTACAAAGCATACGCTAAAGCACTGCCTGAATTCTCTATTAATACAAATTTTCATTTCTTCCTGACTTGAGTGTCCTCTGTCGTTTCTGGGGCAGGACAATTCGTCGCACTCTCCCCACTCTGGGGCAGGACTTCACAGCACGGCTCCTATCTTCTTTCTTTTTCCTCCGATCGCCTCTCGATGCCTACACTCCTCATCTTCATCAGTTGCTCTTCCAGTTTGCCGCCCTTACCACCTCCAGATCCGCCGGCAGCACTCCGGCCAATACCGGCAGGCAGTCGGTGCTTGCCGT
The DNA here is from genome assembly GCA_949820665.1 of Scrobipalpa costella. NCBI lineage: Eukaryota > Metazoa > Arthropoda > Insecta > Lepidoptera > Gelechiidae > Scrobipalpa > Scrobipalpa costella. Next base: position 1,464,898 of record OX463295.1, read on the forward strand.
GCGGTAGGCCTTAGTCAGAAGGACTAAGGCTCCCCGCTGCGTGCTCAGAAGCTTCGAGCGTACCACGTATAACCCCGCCCTGTGATACCAAATCCCAGCAGCATACGTTAATGTCGCAACAAAACTACCGTGATAAATACCGTGAGGCAATGAGGAACATGTTCGCAGGCTGAGTGGAGACAGTGAGGAACATGTTCGCGGGGTTGTAACTCTCCAAACCCTACCCTAAGAATCTATTTAGAAAACTATTCTAATCCTGGGAACGGCTAACAACTTGTAACCCCCCCAAATGTTGATATGATTTGTTTAACCTAATCTAACCTGATCGATGCTGTACAATGTATTCAGTTTTGCTTAGGCCATGTGATCGTCTAAACCCTATGTTGTAACCCATTATTAGTAACCAGATCCTTTTCGAAGAGTACGATTTACCTACCTATTGGTTGAGCCTAATTATATTACTTAAAATGCCAACTTGTCTTACTTGTTTATATTTTATAGATAGTATAATAATGATTAGTCCTCAATGTTAAACTTAGCATATTTAAATTCTATGAAGAGCTGATTTATAAGACCCTAACCTCAGAGCTAGGATTCTAATAAAATAGGTAAAAGAGATAAGATAATAACTAAGTAGAATTATGAATATTAGAACAAACAAGATATTTTTAAAATATGCCTTAGGGAAGCTGCACCTCCATCCGCAGCGAGGGTTATTTTGTGATATGGACCCCTCTGATTTGCAAATACTAAGATGGTTATGTCATTTAATTTTTTCCTTCCTATTAACTTTTATATAATTTAATAGTATTTCCTACAGCAAATCATTCCAATCGAGATCGACTGCCTTACTGGACTCTCGTCTTGCATAAACTTTTCACCATGCTTCCTACCTTACCTTTACATTCTAAGGGCCTTTAAATTTCAATACAATGCAACTCAAGTCAAAAGCTAAGAGAGGGCTGATATTGATAAATACTTAAATATGAGACAAGAGAGATAGCAAGTTGTTCCTTACTCGCTGATTTGTTTGTTCTTTGTCAAAAACAAGCAAAAGGCCCTGATCAAAACCATGATTCTAATAATAAGCCAGTGGTGAAAAGGTTGTCTTTTTAAAGAAGTTACAGTTAATCTTTACTGAGTGTACGAGGAACTGCAAATCTTTACTGTAATTTTTTTGTCAGTCAGTTAGTAGATAAACCTGCCTACAAACAAGGTAACTATCTTATTTTTTAAGATAATATTGAATTCTTCAGTATTTAAATATTCTTTATTTCTGAAAGAAGCAACTAGTTCTTTAGTTGAAACAAGTTTATCTCTTGTTTTACCTTCCACTTCCTAACCTAACAATGAATCGCCTGTCTCAATGATAAAGTACATATTCTAATGCAGAAATGTTGTATAATTTTGTAAGTATAAAATATATTCTTTAATCATGACTTTGGTTTTTCTAATTTTTAAAGAAATTGCATTCCTCTTTCGTTTTACCCGAAATAAATAATGAATATAGCTCTTACCAATCCTCTATTATGGAAGAGACTATGATATAGGCGTGCTCTAGATTACCTAAACTTCATAAAATCATCATATTTTACATAAATCAAGTTTTACTCTGGTTACTTGATATGTTTGAATAATTATTGGTTCTGAGTATCCAAACTTCACTGATCCATGTCAAACTTTAATGACAAATGAATAACCAGTAAACCATAGTATTTATTGGACAATTTAAGGAGTTTACCTGCCTATAACATGACTATAGAATCCACTTAATCCCTTAAACTCGTGGTGTGTGGTGTTAACTATCTTTGTGCAATGATAGTTATCTATATATTTTTAGTTAACACAGTGATTGACGACAGTGAGGAACATGGTCGCGGGGTGAGTGGAGACAGTAAGGAACATGGTCGCGAGGTGAGTGGAGACAATGAGGAACATGGTCGCGGGGTGAGCAGAGACAGTGAGGAACATGGTCGCGGGGTGAGTGGAGACAGTGAGAAACATGGTCGCGGGGTGAGTGGAGACAGTGAGGAACATGGTCAAGGGGTGCGTAGAGACAGTGAAGAACATGGTCGCGGGGTGAGTGGAGACAGTGAGGAACTTGGTCGCGGGGTGAGTGGAGACAGTGAGGAACATGGTCGCGGGGTGAGTAGAGACAGTGAGGAACATGGTCGCGGGGTAAGTGGAGACAGTGAGAAACATGGTCGCGGGGTGAGTGGAGACAGTGAGGAACATGGTCAAGGGGTGCGTAGAGACAGTGAGGAACATGGTCGCGGGGTGAGTGGAGACAGTGAGGAACTTGGTCGCGGGGTGAGTGGAGACAGTGAGGAACATGGTCGCGGGGTGAGTAGAGACAGTGAGGAACATGGTCGCGGGATGCCAAATTTAAGTTAGCTAAGAAATGTGTTAGCCCAAACTGACACTTATATTAATCGAATTGTTTCCCAGCCGACGACAGTAGGCAGCTGTCCAACACCATCTACGATGTAATAACTACTAGGGCCTATGCGTAATTCTGGATCAAGACAACGATCCAGAAAAACGTATAAGTCCTTGTTTGAACTTGGTCCTTCGGGTTCAAATTAATTCTTAAAAGTTGGTTCCGCGATTCAAGGTAATGTGAAAACTGCAACAATAAAATAAAGTTTGATAATAATGACAGACTTACACATACGCTCGACCCATTTAAAAAAGTATCATGCTCATAATATTTTGTTTTTCCTTGCACTTTCTAAGAAAACTAACAAAATTATTTAATTCAAAATTGAGTATGTCCCATTTGATTGAAAGGTATTAAATGAAAGTGAATACAATAGGAGCTACATTGTATGGTCAAAACACACTATACATACACACTATACGTACGAGTATATGATATGTTGCGTAGGTGCCAGTACACAGATTCCCTTCGCGTTCCCACCGTAGGTTCACCGATGATTCTAAGGAATACATCGCAAAAAAAGTCTTCGTTATTCCTATATAATATCAGGTGTAAGGGACAGCGTCCCGCAAACTGATAGAGATTACTCAGTCAACGAAACTGAACAACTTTCACCAAAAAAATCTTTCAGGAGATGAAAAAAAAAATTACCTTTCCACACAAAATAAACAACGCGTTCAAACAAATTGTATGGAAAACCAATTATATTTTTTCATTTCCTGAAAATAAAACCTGCTGTTAGTTCTTCAGTTTCGTTGACTGAGCAACCCCTATCAGTTTGCGGGACGCTGTCCCTTACACCCCGTATTTACTATATATTATTACATATTTCGATTATAAATGTGGTAGAAAAATATGGTAATTTCATATTATTTAGAAATCATGGTTTCTCATTATAAGTATTTTTAAAATTCTTTATCTTTGTACCTCTCAAAGCTCTTTCTACGGGCAACAAACATTCATAAGTTAAAAAGATTTAAATATAAATGTAAATGTTCAACCAATAATTGTAATTACTACGATGACTTTAAAAAATAATAAAAATAGAAGGAAAAGAAGTAATTAATATCATTGGTAGAAACAAAACCGGTCCAAGAAAAAAAAGAAACAAGATATTTCATCTCTTTTCCTTATTAATGAGATAAATCTGCCTGCTTTTATTTGTATTCTTGTCAATGTACTAGTTTTGTACGTATTAAGGCGAGTCTCCTTCCTATGTATCAAGACAAAACATCGCAACAAAACAGAATGAAAACCTTGTTTGATTTGTCTGCATAGGAAAATGTTTTTGGTTAAAACAAAACGTTTGTGTAGAAGCCATCACGAGTTTTGACGAGAAAGTCGTATCCCAAATGACAAGTTATTCGAGAAAAAGGGATGAAAAAAATATCTTTATTAAAATCAGTTTTACTACCGCCTCAATTAAACACTAAACAATACTAATTATAGCTTAACTATAATAAGACAACCACAAAATTCTTTAACTACGGATCACGCCCGTTGAAATCAAACATGCCCTTCCCCTCTCTTCCCCGCTCGGGGATGTTATCCATCCGCCTCGGAAAGCAAAACTTTTTTTGATCTGCACATCTGTGTATAGCCACGCCCCTTGGATTTTTCCCACTTGCCCCGCGGGGGTGTGTGTCGCGTATTGTTTAAGAGCAGGTGCCACGGCTTTATATATTTCTAAAATTTACTAGCTTTATTACATTAGTACGCGATACATTTAATTCTTTAAATTTATTTCAGGTTTTCGAATAACTTTGACTTAAACCAAAAATAAGTTATTTCCAAGACACCCGATTGAAAAGCGGAGAACATCGAACAATGTTTACTGAATCCTTTACTTACTGAATAAAAACTGCTTCTTCAGGAGCTCGTTTTACTGCAATGGAATAAAAAACATTCTTAATTTAATATTCCATCGAGTTTCAGAAACTATGGCCTAAGTTAACGATTGTCAGTTATAATATTTATTCAGAAGTCAACTTTCATGTTGACTTAGGTCATTACACCACCTCGCAGTTAAATCATCATAATATTAGACAATATTGAACACCATTAAAGATCTTAGATTAAGATATCACATCGATACTAAACGCATAAAGTATATGTAAGTATTTGATGAACATACATACGTACTATCTTGCTTTTATTCCTAACGGGGTAGTCAAATCGTAAACGACCTAAACAAAGGTCTTTCCACCACGTCTGACAAAGTTATTAAAGATAGACTTGTAGGTTGTCAGCACATCGCCTAAATTACAATAGACTGAAACCCTCGGATCCCTTAGCTGATTTTTACAGCATGTCCGGGTGGAAATGCAACCGGCACATTCTATGTTTTTCTCTCGCTCTCAGGCCATCATGGAAGACAATCTTTGATAAACATTTGAAACTGACAACTACCATGCTCGCCTGGAAGCGAGAAAAAACAATGAATGTGTAGAATATGCCAGCTGCATTTCCTCCCGGGCATGCTGTAAAAACCAGCAGAGCTTGGGGATCCGAAGGTTTCAGTATTTTGCAATTTAGACGATGGGCTGACAACCTGTCACTATAGCAATATTCCTACAAAGCTGTCTTAAACAACCCTCAAAGCTTTGTCAGACGTGGTAGAGCGACCTATGCTTAGGCTGTTTATGCTCTGCCTTATGTCATCAGGGATAAAGGCGTGATTATCTGTATGTATGTATGTTGAAACTGATTTACTCGTAATTCAAAGATAAATTATTATTCATGGTGTTCAATTAGTTCAATAGCGGTTGCTCAGTCAATGATACTGAACAATTTCCACTTGGAACTTTTTAAAGGAGTGAAAAAAGTAATGGCGTTTCCATACAAATTGTCCATTGTAATAAATCTCTGGAGGGGCCGTGTCCGTATATTCAATATTTTTGATAATGCAGATAATAAGATGATCCATGCTGTCGGATGGGTATGTAAATAGTAGGTCCTGCGCCTGATTTCTCTCTGGTCGTGTCAGTCAATCTGTCCCATCAGAATAAGAGATTGAAGGAATAGAGAGTGCACCTGTGTGTAGCGCAAACACTTGGGTACTAAAAACAAGTCCTGCGCAGTTGGCTGATCTCCGGGATATTGGCCGCCATCACCAAAAATCGGTGGGAGGACTATTATTATTATTTATTTTTGGAAAATTTAATTTCAAAACATCTCGTCTGTTTGTTACCACATCTTGCCAAAACGACTGCACTGATTTCGATTGGCATGTTTTGTTTTCAACTGAGTGCTACCTGGGTTGAAACTAAGGACCTACGACCTAAGGAATACCTTAAATTACGCTTCCTTATTTAGGGGGTAGGAAGGAAATTACAATAACTTAGCTAGGTAGCCCGAGCCCGGAAGCAAGTTTTGCATACAAAGACAATCAATCAGACAGTGAGAAACATGCTTCTGCGCGCTCCCGCGATCAGATCACGCTCAGGTTAGTGTTTTTAGAATTTTCGACACTGCGTGTTTACCATAAAAACCGGGGGGCGTGTCGCGGGCACAGCTAGTATACAATTAATTTTATGTATCTAAAGACTTTTTTTATAAAGCTTATTGATTTCTATCTCGTGTCTATTTCTTATTCAAAATAGTGACAGGCATAAATTTTAAAGTTTTTTTTTTAATTAATAAATAAATGTGTATAGAATAGACACCGCCATAACAAAAAAGACACATAACTTACTTAGTTCGCAGTTGAAGCAGGTCTCTTTACCATTCAGGCGTCGGTATCGGTACACTAGAAAAAGAACATACAACCTAAATACCTGTGCTTTAAAGGTACTTTTCCAGAATGTATAGATTTTGTGTCAGATAGTTTTTTCAATCATGAACTCTATTATGTAGGATATTAGGTTCATATCATTACTCTCATTGGTCATCATGAAGACATCAAACATGCATGCAACAAACGATGAAATGTAGCACAAGCAGCATAGCGTGCGTGTGCGCAGAACCAGGAGACGATGGCAAAGTAAATCATACACACAACAGGAAGGACAAAATTAAGAATAAGACAAAACGAAGGGAAGGGCGCAAAGTGCGATTTTCTCATGCTCCTTGTTCATTGTGATATAGTTTTATTTTATTTTGTGACACATATATAATTTTCTTTGTAATAGACTCGCTTGTGACTTTCTTAAAGTGTTCTTAGGAATCTTTTTGGAAATAAATAATTTGACTTTGACTTTGACATCATACACACGCAATTACACATACATAAAATCACGCCTTAATCCCTAATGGGACAGGCCAAGCGTCAACGACCTAAACGTAGCTCGTTCCGCCACGACTAACAAGTTTTGAGGCTTATTTTGAGATAGATCTGTACGTATATTGTTGTATCTCATTTTAAATTAATTTCTGCTTTTAGTAAGTATGTACGAACATAAAAATGTAGGCTAAGGTTTATGAATAGCAGAGTTTCAGAATGTTAAATATTTTCAGTTGATTACGATACCCCGGAATCATTAGCCTATGCTAGATCTTATGTCTTTTTATACACGTGAAGTCCATCACTTTCGTTCACGTGAAGTCTCACCACACGATGGACTGACTGAATACCAAAGATTCATGATACCACCTATAATACTAGTATATTACGAAATAATTGTCTTTTCTTCTATGCTAGACAGGAAATGATAGAAAATGATAGTACCTATGTGCCAGCTACATCTCCTCCCGAGCATGCTTTTAAAACCAGGTAAGGAATTTGGGGGTTATAGTGTATTGCAATTTAAGGTTATGGGCTGACAACTTATCACTATAGCAATATACATCATAATCATCTGTAATAACCCTCAAAACATGTCAGACTTCGCGGAACCTTTGTTTAGGTCGTTTTAGCTCTGCGTACCCGATTAGGGATAAGGGAGGGATTTTATTTATGTATATAATTGTCTTCTTCAACGCTCAGTTCTTACTTTGTATACCTATATATATTATTTTAAGGGTATTTTGATACGTAGCCAAGTATTTTTTTTACAAACATAATTTAAAGTTTAAAACGAATAGTATAGACATACTATATTTTAATCCAATTTGATAAAGCGAATACAAAATGCTCACACACATGCAATTTCACATACACATATACACTCATTAAAAAGATCAGGGTACGGAACCTAAAGTACTGTGCCTTCGTAGCCAGGTGAACGGAGCTGGACTGCAGAACCTGATCCAGGGTCGAGTGACAGGACCTATGGCCAATCAGATATTAACTCAACACAAATAATAATCTTGTATTTTCATCGAGCCATTTTCATACTTAATAGTTGATTGAGAATTAAATTCGTTAAAGTTTACACATCTGATTATTATGGTATTAAATGTATACGAACTGTGTGTATATTTTTCAGACAAAGAGTCAAATTATTTATTTATATTATACTTTGTCAGTTTTATTTCCCTGGAATTATCCAAGTATATTGTGACGGCACAGGTATTCAAACTGTTTATCAACTACTTCGTCGTCACGTCACTTATGGTTAGCTGTCAAAACTACCATGATTTCCCGAATTTCAGAGTTGTTCGTCAAGTCAAGTTTGGGGCGAAGGCTTGTAGAGCGGTCTGTCAAGCACAAGGGCCATTGGTCGAGCCCCGCCATTTTGTATTGAATTTTCTGGAAGCGATGAGTGAAAGAAACAATTAAATTAAAAGGAAGACAGATTCTCTGGTATCATGACGACCGAAAGTTAAATTATTTTTTTGGTATTTCTTCTTCTTTCGAGTGGGTATCGAGTCTATCGACCCGATTAATTTTTTTGTATGATTAGGTATACATGTGGATGCTGTAATGACAATCGAAATTGAATGTTCTAGATCCAATCGGAGGGTTATATAAAGTCTACTGCGCCGGCCAGCAATCAGTTCTAAGTTTAAAGTAGAAGTAATAAGTAGTGGAGGTGAAAGAACATTTATTGAGTAGAGTGTAGTGAGTACAGTCGCAGTTTTAATTGTTGTGTGTGAGATAGCGTATTAAGAGTGAAACATTGCGCGGCAAACGGAAGTTTGCGAGTGTCGGTCGCCGAGTCTTTGCTGGTCCCAAGACACTGGTCCAAAAACACCGTCCGTGGACGTTGGCACACGTTTGTAAGCGGAAGTCAATAAATAAGAAGTCTGTAAATCATTACATATACATACATACACCCCTTACCTAATTTATTTTTATGATCCAAATATTAAAATAGTTTTATAATTTGTATAACACTATATAAATTTGGAGTTATCATATTCAATAAAACACCATGCAAACACCATTTATTTATTTAAAGACACGTATATTATGGTTGAGATAAAACATAGCTTACACAATACAAATATAGGTAAGGTAGATAAAGTAATAAATAAATAGGTACACAAATGTAATATATTTGTCCCAGCATTCAAATGGAAGACAAAGGAAGGTAGGAGAGTTTCAGGCATGTTGTAGGTGGATAGGTAGGTACATACGTGCAATTACGCAAAACAATATTACATACATCTAAAAAAATATGCTACACATAAAAGAACGTTCAATTAAGTATTTATATGAAAATAAGTATTACAACAAATATTACACTGTGAAATATTTTAACATATCGAACATATAAACGAGTTAATTAACCGATAAACGTACGCATATGCTTTTTTTCAATACAATTTTATATGTTTTTGAGGTCTGTTTTTTGTTTATAATTGTTTTTCACTTCTCATGCTTTGAAAGTGCTATTTTGTGCAGGGTGTGGCAAATTTCAATTTTGTGCACAGGGGCAAAAACGGACCTACTCATAAATGCTACCTACTTCTAAGGCAAAGAAAATGAGGGTAAACAGCCAAACACAAGAAGAAGTTCATACACAGAACTTGTTATTTTATAATGGGCTATTACCTATGTTATCTTTCATTTTAATCCGCCATTATATGATATGGCCGCTAAAATTTACAGAAATACTGGGGAAACGTGCAATTACGCAAAACAATATAACATACATCTAAAAAAATATGCTAAACACAAAAGAACGTTCAATTAAGTATTTATATGAAAATAATTATACAACAAATATTACACTGTGAAGTATTTAAACATATCGAACATATAAACGATTTAATTAACCGATAAACGTACGCATATGCTTTTTTTCAATACAATTTTATATGTTTTTGAGGTCTGGTTTTTTTTTATAATTGTTTTTCACTTCCCATGCTTTGAAAGTGCTATTTTGTGCAGGGTGTGGCAAATTTCAATTTTGTGCACAGGGGCAAAATCGTACCTACTCATAAATGCTACCTACTTCTAAGGCAAAGAAAATGAGGGCATACAGCCAAACACAAGAAGAAGTTCATACACAGAACTTGTTATTTTATAATGGGCTATTACCTTTGTTATCTTTATCAAAATTGACAGAAATACTTTGGGAAACGTGCAAAAGCGCGTCAACAAAGTGTAAATCCATAGAGTATTAATTGTCTGTCCTTTTTCAATTTTATAGATAGATTTACTTTTAGTTTTAGCCGGTAGTATCTAGAATGGAGCGCAATATTTACTTTAAATTATTTGCCTTTTGTGTTTTTATTTTTATTTTTTATTTCAAATACGACAGTGTATCTGTTTTATTTATAAGTCAAATATAATTGTAGGCTGTATAGGTCTTCACCCCAAGCCTATTTAAAAAATTAAAAAGATAAATGGAGAGAATAAATTGTTTAGTTTAATAGTATTTAGTGTAATATAATATTTATGAAGAATTTCTTCAATTCATCTCGCAGTCGAAGGGAAAAGTAGAGTTTATTATTCGTTCACATAACCATTTTTATTTACGACATAATATCAGCCTTCGCCCTGCGGGCCCAGGCAGCTAAACATCTCACACAAAATTTCGAAAATGACTTATTTAAATGAAATGAATTATTGTAAGCAAGTTAGTACATGAACCATTTATACATACAACAAAAATCAATCAAAAGAGCAAACAAAATCCTCGATTCGATTATGCCAAGCCTTGAAGAAGATTCTTTAGGTATTTAAACTTGCATCGCATCTTTAACAATAAACAGACCTAATTTAAAAATTGTAATTATAATATTTAAATTATTAAGAATTGAGGCTATTGTTTCCCTGCCTTCCTTAGTAGACAATACAAGACGTTTCGCTTCTATCCAGCATTATATGGTGTTGTACAATAACAACAAGATACAGTAGGACCTTGAGCAATAACCTATTGTGACTTACGATTGGGGCAGTTTCCACTACGGGGCAGTGACAGGCGGAACAGCAGGTTGGTTGCACCCATCGACTGCTAGGTGACGCTGTTAGTTGCACCCGTCAACCGCAAGGTGTCGCGGTTCAGTCGGCCCCTCTCTAACCCAGCGCAAACGGCGCACTCGCCGCCGTCCTCAAGTAGTAATTCCCGGACAAACTAGAAGGAATACTAGGAAGCCTCCGTTACTATCCACATTGCCGACAAGTATACCTACTAACTTGCGTAAAACATAATCAGACGCAAATTTTTCTCATAATACAGTGGTAAATAAGGTTGTCGTTGCTTATATCAAAATTGGTTCAATTCATCATGTTTTGGACAAAGCCACACACACCGCTTAGTACATCTATCATGCAGTAATCATCAGCTTTTGTTACAGAGTTTAATTTAAACTGTCAAATTCAAACTTAGAATGGCAGGGATTTGTTGAAGCTTGCGTGAAATCATCTATGTGTACTCGAAAAACTGTAAGAAGGTAGCTGTGACAGATGCCATTCCTATATACATACATACATAAAATCACTCCTTTATCCCTTACGGGGTAGGCAAAGCGTAAAACGCCTTTAGTAAAAGGCGCTTTCGCCTCGTCTGAAAAAAAAAAGCCATTCCTAAAGAGTACAAAAATAAATAGTACAAAGGTCTTCCATGCTGGACTGGGAGCGAAAAAAAAACATAGAATGTGCCAGCTGCATTTCCTCCCGGGCATGCTGTAAAAACCATCTAAGGGATTCGAAGGGTTCAGTATATTGCAATTTAGGCGATGGGCTGACAACATCAACATCAACATCTATCTTAAATAACCCTTAAAGCTTTGTCAGACGTGGTGGATCGGGCTTTATTAAGGTCGTTTGCTCTTTGCCTACCCGACTTGGGATAGAGACGTGATCCAGCTACAATCTAACAGTATTTTTGAGTATATCACACCAATGTTTTAAAATAACAATTCAAAGAAGGCAAACACCGACAAACTCAAGCGCATTCAATTGGCGGGTGATGGGAGTTATCATGGCAGTAAACTAAAGGGATCGTACTCTGCAGTGGCTTGCAGTCCCATGCGGACAGTGGCACATCCTTGCAGCGCCCGCGTTGGAATGAGTCGTAGTCCTCGCAGGGCCGCGCCAGGAACTCCCCGCCCCCCACCGACTCCGCCCAGTACTCCCAGGACAGCCAGTGGCTACAAAAATCTGCAACAATAAAAGGCAAGATAATAAAATAATATAATTAAAATATGTACCAAAAAGCTCTTTTAACTGCATATCATGGTTGTGTGGCCTCTAGGTTAAGATATGTAATTATTTTTTGGGGATATGCTGTCCAAAATATACGCGTATTTCGTGCACAAAAAAGGTGCATCCGGTCTATGTGCGGATTGAAACGCTACGCAAGCTGCAAAGATCATTTAAAACGGTTAAAAATTCTTACACTACCTTCTATGTACATTTACGAAACCGCGATTTTTGTACGAAATAATGTAATTATATTTCCAAAAAAACTGAGAGCTCGTCACTGTGATAAAGTGCTGCTAAAGCCCTGTAAAACAGATCTGCATTACAAAAGCATGTTAACTATGGCTCCAAAAATTTATAATAAATTGCCAAAGAGTATACGGCAGACCTCAGACATATTGACATTCAAACAAAAATTGTTTAATTTATTGATTGATATGACATTTTACTCGGTTGATAAATATTTAAATAGCAATAAGTTAAAATGAAATATGTGACAATATTTTTTATTTATATTATGTGTTTGGAATTAAAAAAAATTGTAATTTCATTTATTTAACTGACATTTGGAATTATTTTATTAATATTTTTTAATATTGTAACTATATGTACGCCGACAGGCAGAGCGCAGTTGGACATTTTATTACATTAACAACTGATTTATACTTGTGACTCACATTAATAAATGATTTGATTGATTTTAATTTGCATAAACTAACAAAACTTATAAAAGTTATGCATTCAAGTTGAAAATTGTCTTTAGTGTTCATTCACAGGTAGGTTGACATGATACCCATGTATCGTGTTGTCCTAGAAATTGTGTCAGGATTACTACATCATCATCATCATTAGCATATGTCAGTCCACTGCTGGACATAACAGCTTAGCAATCTTTCGTAAGATTCATTGAGAGTTGGCTGAGTGATGATGATGACGGATGGACAAAGGGTAACTCTCCTGCTCGGATGCTGCGACGAGGGGACCGAAGTCCAACCGGATATGTTTGAATTGTGTATATCTGTAGATTGCTGAGAAAACTTCGATAATGCGTTTCAGAATTTGTGTTTCTTGTTTTGTTGCCATCTATTGGCTCCAATGGTTACCTTCGACAGTGAAGGGCACGGTGGCAGATACGCAGCCGGGCTGCTTGGCGTGACCCTCGTGAGGCCAGAAGTCGGCCTGAGCGGTGCGGCCCCGTCAGTGTGGATCGCATTCACGAAGTCAGCGTCGTCGGCTGACATCGGCACTGACAGCATCGACGGGTAGAAGCCTGGGTACGCTGGGTCCAGCCCGGTTAACTTAAAACAAATACATCATTTTAGGGTCTTAACCCGGAGGCGGCGGGCACCGACTTTGTATTGTTGTTTTTAGTTTGATAAGGTCATTGCAGGTTGCTCACCTGATGTCTAAAAAGTTAATTAATCCATGTTTTCTTATGGCTATGTAAAAGTAAATATTCGGTATTGCGCCTGAAATGTCTCTGGCCGTGTCAGTTAGACTATCCCATCGGAATACGAAAGCATTCAATTAAAGAAAAGAAAAGATTAAGGGAATAGGGAAAACTAAATCCCGCGCAGATGGTTGATCTCAAGGACATCGACCGCGGTGACAAAAAATTATTTGGTATAACAACTTTTTTTTTTTTATCTGGTTGTATGTTACGATTGCTGGCTGATTCGTCAATTTAAATAAATTTCTTACCTTGGTGCTTTGTATCCTTTTGCGTCCAGCTCTCTCGCAGCGAATGCAACCAGATGAGCGCCCATCGAGTGTCCTATCAGGTGCAGGACTTCCAAAGACAAGCCTCGCTTGAGCAGCAGCCCCAGAGCTCGCCCGAGCTGAACTCCCATCTTGAACAAGGAACCAGGTTTATACACAGCTTACAGAAAAGTTGTGTTCCGAGTGGCAGCCACCAAATACAATAATAAATGTTTTTTGTAACCAAAACCAATTTTCAAATAGAAAAAATAGCATAGGAATATCAGTACCTAAGTACAAAACAAACCTCATTGCTAGGACAGATTTGTTCTAGAGGGGCTTCCGAATTAGAGTATACAAAGAAAGTGGGAAAGCATATTGAATAAACTACTATCTTATCTTATCTTATCTAAAGCGGGTCTTCTTCTTCTTTGCGTGTCGCGGCGAAACAAATTTTATCCGCCTAAAAAGTTGCCACACAAATAGCGTTTGGAGTGGCTGCCAAAAGCGGGTTAGTGCATTTTATCATTTTTAACTTTTTGGTATGGATGTGTGTATCATGTATATTATGAAACTGCTTTTTGTATAGTTCTCCAGTGGCGAAGCGGATTGCTTTGACGTAACTAACATGGCTTTAATGCGACAGATTACTAGATTGACTGGAGTATTATGCTGTACCGGTTTCAGGTCGAGTGCCACGGCGAAGTAGGGTCCGAAACCGAGGTTGGCCCAGTCCAGGACTAGAACGTTGTACCCTCCGCGCTGCTAGTACGCCTTCACCATCCGAGTCACGCTTGCATCGGTACCTAGCTCCACGTACCTATCAACAATAGTATTTCTTATAGCGAACCTTTAGCGAACTTATACCAAACCAAGACACTGTTTTATAAAAGTGTACCTAAGTAAGTCATCACTCATCAAATAATAATCAATTAATCATTAGTAAATTATTAATCAACTCATCATCTTTCATTAATCAACTTATCGCCAATCATCAATCAATCATCGATCAATCATCAATCAATCAATCAATCAATCAATCACCAATCAATCAATCAATCACCAATCAATCAATCATCAATAAATCAGTCAATCATCAATAAATCAATCAATCATCAATAAATAAATCAATCATCAATCAATAATCAATCAATCATCAGTCATCAATCAGTCATCAATCAGTCATCAATCAGTCATCAATCAATCATCAATCAATCATCAATCAATCATCAATCAATCATCAATCAATCATCAATCAATATAATTGACAGAAATACTAAGGAAACGTGAAAAAGCGCGCCAAAATCTTCTATTTTTTCCCGGTGTTATCTAGAATCAAGCCCAATAGGTCTTCTCGAAATAGTTGTGAACGTACCCTTGCGCATAGACCGTTGTGGGGCACTGTAGGTCCAGGTCGGAGACATCCAGCAGCTTCTTGGCCTCCTCGACGCGGTAGGAAGTGGGTACAGTCGTGTTGCCGTTGCTTCTCCACGTCTCGTTCCATATGCGTTGGTAGCAGACGTGAGTTCTATCCTAAATACACTTTAAACAACTGCAGACAACCTCACACCATTAACGCTCGTATCGAACTGTCAATTTAACTTAGTGGAGATCCACATATTATGTTCTACCTGTATTACGGGACAAGTTTCATATCGAACGTGAATATTACGCTCTACGTTGCGCATACTCAAGGGACAAGATATTCCTTTAATTTTGTACTGAGGCCCCACAGGAGCGCGCGCGTTTTGGCCGTCGGGCACCCATGTCTCGTTGATTGCAACGATATCCGGCTTGAAGCGGTTCATTGCTATAATAAAGTGGTCGTGGCCTGTGTTCAGTGAGCCTGCGTTGAAAAGTCCTAACTTGAGGTATTTAATTTGTGGAGTCATTGTAAAAACTTGATAATACGACACAGAAAACCAAATTGCATATTTTGCTTACATATGCATTTGAAGCAATAACCATGACATATATTGCCGGCAATGTTTAGATTTATTGAGATAGTAAAACAGTAAGTAAATTTAGATTTTTGCAAAGTTACAATGATTATCATGGTTTACATACAAACATACATATAATCACGCCTTTATCCCTATGGGGTAGGCAGAGCGTAAACGACCTAAACAAAGGTCGTTACGCCACGTCTGACAAAGCTTTAAGGGTTATATAAGATAGATTTGTAAGTAAATTGCTGTAGTGACAGGTTGTCAGCCCATCGCCTACACTGCAATATACTGAAACCCTCGGATCTCTCTCTCGGATTTTACAGCATGCCCGGGAGGAAATGCAGCTGGTACATTCTATGTTTTTCTCCCGCTCCCAGTTCAGCTTGGAAGACATTAACATATTATTGGTTAACATTCAATAGAAAAAAAGTCCACTTATGTTACAGAGTAGAATCATATAAATGCAAGGTGCATGTTTCCCATACGAAAATATATAAAAGTTATGTTTATGATGTTTGTGTAAGTTAGAAGTAAGTACGTATATGTCACCTGTTCTGTTCTTTTTAAGATGTTGTCGGAATTCTACGCTTTGCATTACAACAGTACAAATAGTTTCAATGACACAGTGTAACATAGCAATAAAGAAAACACCATGGAAAATAAACACAAGGAGATCGCAGTAAACAATAGTAAGTAATTCAATTTATCGTATTAATGTTGAAAGTTCTATATTATTATCATATTGAAGAGAGTTACATTTATTTTGTTTATAAGTTTTCTCAAAATTATCGCCTGCAGTGTAATTATAAGAATGTAGTAAATGAAATAAGCTCAGTAAAAATATTAAAATGTACGAACAGTTGCATACATACATACATATAATCACGCCTTTATCCCTAACGGGGTAGGCAGAGCGTAAACGACCCAAACAAAGGTCGTTCCGCCACGTCTGACAAAGTTTTGAGGGTTATTTAAGATAGATTTGTAAGTATAGGTATACGAATAGTTGCTAGCAAGCAAAAAAGCATAAGGACCAAAAATATGAAAAAATGGGCTTTTAGAAGGTGTTATTTAAACGATATCATAGTTGCTGGCAAAGAAATGAAATTTAAAATAATACATACATACATATAATCACGCCTTTATCCCTAATGGGGTAGGCAGAGCATAAACGACCTAAACAAAGGTCGTTCCGCCACGTCTGACAAGGTTTGAGGGTTATTCAAGATGGATTTGTACGTATATTGCTGTAGTGACAGGTTGTCAGCCCATCGCCTACATTGCAATATACTGAAACCCTCGGATCCCTTAGCTGACTTTTACAACATGCCCGGGAGGAAATGCAGCTGGCACATTCTAAGTTTTTCTCTCGCTCCCAGGCCAGCATGGAAGTGCAAAAAAATAATTATAATTAAAATAATAATTATAATTTATAATTGTCTTTTCTTTCAGGGGCTCAAACTTCTCTTTGGGTTTGATCCAAAAACCCTTTGCAAGTCAACCTCCATGCGGATACGGTGGCGCGGGGCGTCTCGACCGGCGTGTTGGCGTGCGTAGATCTTGCCTCTCATTTAAGTAGAAGCGACGCGGAGGTCCCGGTAGATCGGTGCCCTCAGTAGTGGCGCCACGGCGTACCCTGGCTGCCTTTAGTAGCTGGTCATGAATAGCGCGCCAAATTAACAACAATAGGACGTGGCCGCCGTGCTGGCCCTGCTTTCACTGGCTCCAGGCGACCGATCGTCTGTCTGTCCTCGACAAGTACCTTTATACTACAAACTTTTTTCGTCGATTCCCAAAAACCCGATTTTTGGATTTGATCCAACTTTCATTACGACACGTGTGTGACATGCGCTTTTATCGCAAGTCCTGCGCAGACTCAAAGCGGTAGAGACGGAAATAACCAAACCAATGATAAAATCAATACATTTACCAACGTACTCATTTTAAATCTGCGCGTTAGCGTTGCGATTGGGGAAGCAGAAATAACCAAACTACCGATAATAATCAATCAATTTACCAACGATAATACTTTGGACCCGCGTAGGTAACACTACATCACATGGACTTTTATTGTAAGTCCTGCGCAATACGGTCCCATCGATGGGTGAGACGTAAGCACCCGAATCACTAGTCCGTGGGCCAGCACGTCTAATTTAAGGAAAAGGTAAACATTTGAGGTACCAATTTTCCTTTGTACGATAGTTAGATATGTTGTGCTAAGGAATTAAAAGAACTGTAGTTATGGCTAATAAAAATCGCGGCGAAATTAAGATGGCGGATGCAATAAAAATGACAAAATTTTGAGTATTTGAATTTTCCTTCACGACGTAGATGTGTTTTATAGAATGTTTACGAAACATACCATTCCAAGTAGTACTTTAATTTTACCACCATTTCTATTAGCTACCACTAAGTTAAATTTTATTATAAGTTTTTATATTAGCTAAATAGTAACCATAGTGTTTTGCATCGTTATGAACATATACAACTGTCGAATAAAACAAAATTGATACCTCAAAAAATTTCCACTTTCCTGTAAGGCCAAAGGACTGCCCCGAAACATTGTTCATTGTCTTGGTTGAAATTAAATTAATTATACTCGGTGAATGAACTGCGAAGGTCCCTTTGCTGCGACAGGTGGTTTACTTCCGCCTAAGACTTACCCATACAGCCTGATGAAGACATCTACCAAAGTCGCCGACCTCCGTTTGGCACTGCGAAGGAAAACACCACTGTAGGATTCCCTTTGGTCTACAAGATAAGAGAGAAGCGACGCGCAATAAATATGAGAAAATTAGAAGAATATGTAATTTAATTGAGCGCGTCTTATCGCCAAGTTACTGACAAAATGGATGCCCTGGAATACAGAAATAATGTACAAGTAATGAAGATTTTTACCTTTATATAATAATCTTTTATTCGAGTGAGTTCCTGTCTTGTTTATTGCAGGATGTGTTGTGTACCTCCTGACCCGCTAGATGTCACTGCGCTGCTCGTGGTCGCAAAGCCATCTGTCCTGTGAAAACCAAATGATCCATATCAATGTATTGTCATGTTTCACTTACCGATATTTGTAAACAAATGTGTTTTCAGACAGCTCTTTCTAATTTAGTACCAGGTACTGTTAATCACAATGAATTCATAGAATAGTTTCTCATCATTACATTTCCTTATTTAAAAGCAATTTCTAACGGACCTTACCAGTTTGCAATTAGTAAACTTATGTAAGCTGGTCAAATATCTAACATTTATTTAAAAAAATCTTACTTATTTATAGAACTCCGGTGACAGCACTTCTGCCAGGCAGCAGGTAGCAGTAGGAGACGAAAAACAACTTGACACAATTAGGATATAACGGCTGGTTTACATTATTCAAGTGTTAATTACATTACAGCGCATGAAGACAGATCATTTGTTATCTAATAAAAATAATATTACATAATAATAATAAAAAATCTACTTAAATAATAACTAGATTGTATATCATTTTCATCATTAATTTAAGAGATCTTCATCTCTATTATTGTTCATTTCCATAGTACTCTTTTAAATATTTTTTTGTGTGGTGGTTTCCCTCCTGCCTTCCACACCGCAGTATATGAAGCGAAACTAGTCCACGTCATACATCTGGACATGACCCCTTCCAGAATCCAATTCCTCGGCCTCCAACCGGTACTTTTGGGGGTCAAAGCTGTCCGCGTCCGTAGGCGAGGCCCTTTTCTGGGCCTCTTACTCGAGTTTCCCTACACGTGGCCCCTGGGCAGTGCAAAATGGACAGCACTCTCTCCGGTGGTAGGCTTCGGCCGCGGCTGGTTACCACCCTCCTAACTAAATAATGTCGCCAAGCGGTACCGCCATGTTCCGACATGTAGTAAGGAGAAGCCAGTATGGAGGTTGGGTCTGTACAGTAGTACCGCGGCATGTAGCAGGTCGGAGTGGCTGATTGTTGCGACAACGAGTGGCTGGTTCTGGAGGCTAGCGGGATCCGAAGCACGGTGCACCGCTGGCCGACCGTAGAAAGTTGAGGGCCCAAGTAGCGGGAAAGCCACCCGCGAAAGGCTGCCCTGCCACCTCACGAAAAATCCCGGGATGCTCCACCTTGCCGGTTGGCGACCGGATGGGAGGACCAGGTGGCAATCCCCGGGGGGGTTCGGGCGTCCCCGCGGTCTCCAGCCAGCTATATTTGCGTGTGGCTGCAATCAGCTCATTTTCTAAGCTTATCGCAACGCGGTACCTCGTACAACTGCCTTCCTCCTGCCTATTCACTTTTTCCCCACGTCACCAATTATGAAAACACTCAAAAAACGGAAAATGGTTAAACAGCGGTTGCACGTCCTCCCACTTAAAGTGCACCTCTCAAATATTCGAGGCTTGCACTCAAATCTCAACCCCGTCCATCACCATCTTGAGACTGAAAAACCGCATCTGCTGTTCCTCACTGAGACGCAGATCAATTGTCCGGCTGACGCGGCGTACCTCAGCTATCCCGGCTACACACTAGAACACAGGTTTCTACCTCGTGCCGGAGTCTGTGTGTACGCTCGCGATGACATTTGCATCAAGCGTCTCAAGAACCTTGAGGCACCAAGTTTTTCCGTATTGTGGGTACTGGTCGATACTGGTGTAGCTCAAAATGTGTATGCTTGCGTCTATCGCTCGCATAGTGGAGACACGGAGACAACCAAAATGTTTGAACACCTCAGTGAAGGTGCTGATGAAGCTCTGCAGAGATACCCGGCAGCGCAGCTAGTCATCCTGGGGGATTTCAACGCTCATCATAAAGAGTGGTTTTTCCCATACCCAGAGACCGATCATGCTGGGCGAGAGGCGCGCAAATTTGCATTGTCGCTAAATCTCTCCCAGCTTGTCAGCTGTGCAACAAGGGTCCCGGATATTGAGTCTCATACAGCCAACTGCTTAGACCTTCTGCTGACTAACGATCCAGACCGATACTCTGTGTCTGTTTCTGCCCCATTGGGCACCTCAGATCACTGTCTGGTGAAATCTGTATCAGTGTATTCACCACCCGATCTGGGCCCTTGTGGTAAAAGACGGGTGTGGCGATACAGGTCAGCAGAATGGGATGAGATGCGCCACTTCTTTGCTTCGTATCCTTGGCAGGACTGTTTTTCTTTAGGCGAATCGTCGAGCTGCGCGGATGCTATTACAGAAGTCATACGTCAGGGTATGGAGTATTTCATACCGTTCTCTGATGTTCCTACCGGTAGCAAAGCTCACCCGTGGTTTAATGCTGACTGTAACTGCGCGGAATCGCAGAAACAGTCGGCATTCCTTGCTTGGGCTGATGCTCGTGCACATAAAGCTCCGAATACTCGCGATCTGATGAAAAACTATAACAAAGCCACCAAGTTAAGCAAAAAGGAATTACGCAGGGCTCGATTCGCCCACATAGGCCGAGTAGGAGCTAAGCTTGCTTCCTATCCGGCTGGCAGTAAAGCATTCTGGTCGCTTGCGAAAGCAGTGGAAACCAATTTCTGCCAGCCATCTTTACCGCCTCTGCAGAGACCTGATGGGTCGCTTGCTCATACTGCGGAAGAGAAAGCCAATCTTTTTGCCTCCTATTTTGCGGAAAGTTCGCGTCTTGATGCCGCAGGTAAAATACCACCCCCGTTACCTCGTGTCGACTGCTCTATGGCAGCCGTACGCATCCGGCAAAAAGAGGTCCTTAAAACCATGTGAAATCTAGACGTGAATAAAGCAAGTGGCCCTGACGGTATCCCTGCAATCGTCCTGCGTAACTGTACGCCTGAGTTGTCTCCGGTGTTGACACGCCTGTACCGCCTCTCACTTGAGACTGGTGTTGTTCCCAAATCGTGGAAGCTTGCAAATGTGCAACCTGTACCCAAAAAAGGTAGTCGAGCAGACCCTGCCAACTATAGACCCATATCGGTAACCTCTATACTCTGCAAGATTATGGAGCGTGTACTGAATAATCGGCTCCTGGCATACCTTGAGGATAATGATCTCCTTAACGATCACCAATACGGCTTCCGCCGAGGGCGATCGACGGGGGACCTCCTCGTGCATGCCACTCACTTATGATATCTCCAAGGCCTTTGACAGGGTCTGGCACGCTAGCCTTACTGGCAAGCTTCCCGCCTACGGGTTACCTGCTGGCCTTTGCAACTGGATTTCGGACTTCTTGAGTGAACGATCCAAACAAGTGGTCTTAGAAGGCTGCTCCTCCGGACAACAGGCTATTGATGCCGGAGTTCTTCAAGGTTCTGTCCTGTCTGCAACCTTATTCCTGCTGCATATCAACGACATGTTGACACCCGATACCTATGGGTACGCTGATGACAGCACGGTTGTTGACAGATATCTGTCCAGTGCAAGGGCCAACAGTGAAACAATCCAGTCTTGTCGGGAGTCCATAGTGGATCGTCTGAACTCATCGCTAAGGGTGATATCCGAGTGGGGCGATGCCAATCTCGTCAAGTTCAACGCATCTAAAACCCAGGCGTGTCTATTCTCGACAAAACGGAGTCCTTTTAACCTGGCTCCAACTTTCCGGGATGTATCCGTACCGATTTCTGACCATCTTGAGCTTCTTGGTATGAGCCTTACGTCCGACTTGAACTTTGGACGTTACATTGAGTCTCTGGCCACAACAGCTGCCAAAAAACTTGGTATCCTCTCGAAGGTGAGGCGATACTTCACACCGGGACAGCTATTGCAGTTGTACACAGCTCAAGTCTGATCGTGTATGGAGTACTGCTGCCACCTTTGGGACGGTTCAGCTAAATACCAGCTGGCTGCCTTAGACTCAATCGAGAAACGTGCTAAGAAGCTCATTAAAGACTCAGCACTGGTTGAGGCAAAACTACAGAACCTTGAGCACCGTCGCAGAGTGGCGTGCATGTCGGTATTTTACAGGATACATTTCGGGGAGTGCGCGTTAGCACTTCATGACCTTATGCCCCCCGCCCCTTTTCATCTCCGGAGCACGAGGCAAGGACAGAGGTTCCACCCTTATGTCGTGGATATACCACAAATTCGCACGAAGCGGTTCGCTTCCACATTCTTAATGCGAACGGCTAAGGAGTGGAACTCCCTGCCGGCGGATCTGTTTCCGGAACAATATAACCTGGGCCTTTTCAAGGAGAGAGTGAATAGGCACTACATAGGTGAGTATGCTTCAACATAGTCCGCATCGTCACTTTCCACCAGGTGAGATGGCGGACAAATGCTCGCCTATATATATTTAAAAAAAAAAAAAAAAACTAGTGCCACTGCTGCCTGACACCAGGGGAATGCTTATTTAGTAGCGGCATTGACTCGCTACGTCACAAGATCGTTTTCGGACATTGTGGCATTTTTTAGGGAAGCCCATCCCACTGGACTCCCCACCACGTCCTGATGATCTTGCCGCTGTTTGGTCGGGGACTGCTTATTTGATATATTCGCAGCTAACCACCATATCTTGATGGCCGTTCCACTATCCGCCACCTGTGGACCCCGTTAGTAGCCGACAGCTCAGCCCTAACTAAATAAAACTAACAACTTTTTAGTATTTCATTTAATGCAATTAACAATAAACAAGTGTTATTCATAATGAAACCTTATCGAGTTACTTAATTATATTGAAAGGAGGGCTAACCCTCACTTTAATACAAATAAGTAAGCCGATCAGTTTCCATTATAATACAATTAAGTTAGCAATATGTAGACATGGATATTAATAAACTCAGTAATAATTTATTACATAATTTAAAGGCTTCAAACACATAAAATTGATGATTAAACTACATAACTTAAAGTAAATTGAAACACTATATATTTTATATGTTTAATCGTGATCAATTTTAAACGATCTTAAAAATACGTACAGTATAAGTAAAAAACATTTTAAATCTTTAACTGGTTTTAGTGAAATACCGGCAAATATTTTTTTTTTAATCCTGTCAAATATTCAGAAGCAATAATTTTCATACAACAGAATTCGTATTTATCATAATCATACGAGTATCATTTCAAGCTAACGTATTACTTGACTTACTAAAAATTAGACCTGTGATTTTCTCCACTTTGACGTAACATGAACAATATTCAAAATCACGTATCACTTTGAAAGCGCTAAAATCGTCTAAACGTGGAAAAAATGATAGTGCTAAATGATAGTAAGCTAAGAAATGTGTTAGCCCAAACAGACACTAATATTAATTGAATTGTTTCCCAGGCGAGGCAACCGGCTGGCGACAGAATGCAGCTGTCCAACACCATCCACGATGTAATACTATAACTACTAGAGCCTATGCGTAATTCTGGATCAACACAACGACCCAGAAAAACGTACAAGGTGGCGCAAAAGAAATCACCCTATTGGAAGATGCTCTCATTTTTGCAAATGGCCGCCAATGTCAAATCTGTTTTGACATTTGTGGACTAGACAGATGCAGAATACAAGTGAACAAGCCATGGAGCGATACACTCCCCAAGAACGCGGAAAAATCGTGTCTATTTTTTTGAGTAACAATTCGTCTGTGGTGTTGGCGCAGCGCGAATTCCGTCGCCGATTCCCCGGCCGTCCGACACCGACTGCGCAAACACTGCGACGTTTAGCCACCAACCTTGAAGAGTATGGGACCACACGAGACGTTGCTAAGAGTGGCCGGCCCCGGAGCGCCCGTTCTGCCGAGAATATCGCCGCTGTAGCCGAGGACGTTGAAGTGAGCCCCGAAACATCGACCAGACGACGTGCCACGCAATTGGGCCTCAGCCGGCGGTCCTTGCAGCGAATTTTGGTGCGAGACTTGAAGATGTTTCCTTACAAAGTCCAGACCGTGCATCAGCTGCTGCCTGCCGACCGCCAAACGCGCGTAACCTACGCCCAAGCCATCCTCAATCTCGAGGAAGAATTGGACAATTTTTCGACCAAAATCATCATGAGCGATGAGGCTCATTTCCACCTCAGCGGTTACGTGAATCGGCAAAATTATCGCTTCTGGGGCACCGAGAATCCACGAGTGATGCACGAGGAGCCGTTACACCCGCTCAAAGTGACTGCGTGGTGCGCTGTTCACGCTGGAGGAGTCATCGGGCCATTTTTTTTCGAGAACGCCGCGGGTCAAACGACAACAGTGGACGGTGCGCGCTATAGGGCCATGTTGACCGAATTTTTTCTGCCGCAATTGGACGAATTGGGACTGGAGGACATGTGGTTCCAACAGGACGGGGCAACGGCGCACACTGCACGAGCCACAACCGACATTCTGAAGGCGGCATTTCCGGGTCGCCTAATCTCTCGTTTTGGCGATTTGCACTGGCCGGCCAGATCGCCCGATTTAACGGTCCCGGACTTCTTTTTATGGGGTTTTTTGAAGTCTCGTGTTTACGTCAACAAGCCTGAGACCTTGGAAGCCCTCAAAGACAACATTCGACACGAGTGCGAGAATCTGTCGCCCGAAGTTCTCGCCGAAGTGATGAAAAATGCCATAAAACGAGCCCGTATGGCAATCAATTGTAACGGCGCCCATTTGGCCGATATCATCTTCTCGACTTGACCAGTAAAATTCTAAAGGTGCAAATAAATATAATCAAAAAACAGATTCGAAGTTTTTCATTTAGAAAAAAAATGAGAGCCAAACAACATCGGATGACTTCTTTTGCGCCACCTTGTATAAGTCCTTGTTTGAATTTGGTCCTTCGGGTTCAAATTAATTCTTAAAAGTTGGCTCCGCGATACCTTACCATACAAAATGAACAACTCGATCAGACAATTTGTATGGAAAACCAATTATTTTTTCATTTCCTGAAAATAAAAACTTGCTGGTAGTTATTCAGTTACGTTGACTGAGCAACCTCTAACAGTTTGCGGGACCCTATCCCTTACACCCCGTACTAACTATGCATTATTACATATTTCGTTCATAAATATGGTAGAGGAATATGGTAAGTTAATATTATTTAGAAATCATGGTTTCTCATTATAAGTATTTTTATCATTATTTATTTTTGTATCACTCAAAGCTCTTTCTACGGGCAACAAACATTCATAAGTTAAAAAGATTTAAATATAAATGTAAATGTTAAACCAATAATTACTAATAACTACATAGAAATAAAGAAAGTAATTAATATCATTGGTAACAAAACAGGTCCAAGAAAAAAACAAACAACACATTTCATCTCTTTTCCTTGTACTAGTTTTGTACGTATTAAGGCGAGTCTCCTTGTATCAAGACAAAACATCGCAACAAAACAGAAAGAAATCATTTTTTTTTTTGTCTGCGTAGGAAAATGTTTTTGGTCAAAACAAAACATTTGTGTAGAAGCCATCACGAGTTTTGACGAGAAAGTCGTGACGTGCTAACTATTTTAGTACATTGTACTTGGTACATCGTACTGTAAAAACCAGCAGAGCTAAGGGATCCGAAGGTTTAGGTATTTTGCAATTTAAGCGATGAGCTGACAACCTGTCACTATAGCAATATTCCTACAAATCCATCTTTAATAACCCTCAAATCTTTGTCAGACGTGGCAGTACAACCTATTCTTACGCTGTTTACGCTCTGCCTACCCCATTAGGGATAAAGGCGTAAATATATGTCTGTCTGTCTGTATGTTACCACATCACGCCAAAACTACTGAACCGATTTCGATGGGACTTTTCTAATCAACTGTGTGTTACCCGGGTTGGAATATAGGATACCTAAAATCACGATACCTAACTTAGGAGGTAGGCAGGAAATTGAAATTTGGCTGTTTCTCAATTCGACTGAACATTCCTTAAAATCAAATCAACAATACAAATAATCACGCCTCATGACTTAGAAGGTAGGTGAGAAATTGAATTTCGGTCGTTTTTATCCGGATTTGATGAAACTTTTTTTATTGACAGAGCATTACTTAAACACAAAGTTACGATACAAATAATCACGCCAACTAACTTAGGGGGTAGGCAGGAAATTGATGTCTGATCGTTTTTAACCGATCTTAAAGGGACTTTTTATTTTACAGAGTTTTTTTAATTACCTGATGTCCAGCCTAGGTTAGAAATAATCACGCAAACCATTCTAATATTGAGTAAGTACTCCTGATGGTATGGAAAACACGCAGTGTCGAACATACTGAAAACGCTGCTCCACGCGTAGGAGCGAGATCTGCTAGACCGCGCGCGGAAGCGTGTTTTCCATACAAAAACAAAGATCAGACAATGCAAAACACGCTTCCACGCGAGGGTAAGCAGGTCCCGCTCCTACGCGCGGAGAAGCATTTTCAGTATGTTCAACACTGCGTGTTTTCCATACAAACCAGGCGTACGAAGGCGCGGGCACAGCTTGTATTATAATAAATCTCTAGAGAGGTCGTGTCCGTATATTATATATTTTTTGGAAAAAAATATTGCAGCAGGCATTATTCACGATACAAAGAGCAAAACATTTTTGTCTGTCTGTCTGTTTGTTTGTTACCACATCTTGCTAAAACGACGGCACTGATTTCGATGGGCATTTTTTGTATTTAACTGAGTGTTACCTGGGTTAAAACTAAGGATACCTTAAATCACGCTACCTAATTTATTGGGTAGGAAGGAAATTAGAATAACTTAACTAGGTAGCCCGAGCGCAGAAGCGAGTTTTGCATACAGACTGTCAGAAACACGCTTCTGCGCGTGGGATAGCAGATTCCGCTCAGGTTAGCATTTTTAGATTTTTCGACACTACGTGTTTACCATTTAAACCGGGGGGCGTACGAAGTCGCGGGCACAGTATACAATTAATTTTATGCATCCAAAGACTTTATTTATAAAGTTTATTGATTTCTATCTCGTGTCTATTTCTTATTCAAAACAGTGACAGGCATAAGTATAAATTAATTAAGAAAAGTGTATAGAATAGACACCGCCACAACAAAAAAGACACATAACTTACTTTGTTCGCAGTTGAAGCAGGTCTCTTTACCGCATCAAAACAATCAGGCGTCGGTATCGGTACACTAGAAAATGAACATACTACCTAAATACCTGTGCTTTAAAGGTAATTTTCCAGAATGTATAGATTTTTTGTCAGATATTTTTTTCAATCATGAACTCTTTTATGTAGGATATTAGGTTCATATCATTACTCTCATTGGTCATCATGAAGACATCAAACATTCATGCAACAAACAAAGAAGTGTGGCACAAGCAGCATAGCGTGCGTGTGCGCAGAACCAGGAGACGATGGCAAAGTAAATCATACACACAAAAGGAAGGACAAAATTAAGAATAAGATAAAACGAAGGGAAGGGCGCAAAGTGCGATTTTCTCATGCTCCTTGTTCATTGTGATATAGTTTTATTTTATTTTGTGACACATATATAATTTTCTTTGTAATAGACGCGCTTGTGATTTTCTAAAAGTGTTCTTAGGAATCTTTTTGGAAATAAATAATTTGACTTGGACTTTGATATCATACACACGCAATTACACATACATAAAATCACGGCTTAATCCCTAATGGGACAGGCCAAGCGTCAACGACCTAAACGTAGCTCGTTCCGCCACGACTAACAAGTTTTGAGACTTATTTTGAGATAGATCTGTACGTATATTGTTGTATCTCATTTTAAATTAATTTCTGCTTTTAGTAAGTATGTACGTACATACAAATGTAGGCTAAGGTTTATGAATTTTCAGTTGATTACGATACCCCGGAATCATTAGCCTATGCTAGATCTTATGTCTTTTTATACACGCGAAGTCCATCACTTTCGTTCACGTGAAGTCTCACCACACGATGGACTGACTGAATACAAAAGATTCATGATACCACCTATAATACTAGTATATTTACGATATAATTGTCTTTTCTTCTATGCTAGACAGGAAGTGATAGAAAATTATAGTACCTATGTGCCAGCTACATCTCCCGAGCATGCTTTTAAAACCAGGTAAGGAATTTGGGGGTTATAGTGTATTGCAATTTAAGGTTATGGGCTGACAACTTATCACTATAGCAATATACATCATAATCATCTGTAATAACCCTCAAAACATGTCAGACTTCGCGCAACGACCTTTGTTTAGGTCGTTTTAGCTCTGCGTACCCCATTAGGGATAAGGGAGGGATTTTATTTATGTATATAATTGTCTTCTTCAACGCTCAGTTCTTACTTTGTATACCTATATATATATTATTTTAAGGGTATTTTGATACGTAGCCAAGATTTTTTTTTTACAAACGTAATTTAATGTTTAAAACGAATAGCATAGACATACTATATTTTAATCCAATTTGATAAAGCGAATACAATATGCTCACACACATGCAATTTAACATACACTCATTAAAAAGATCAGGGTACGGAACCTAAAGTACTGTGCCTTCGTAGCAAGGTAAACGGAGCTGGACTGCAGAACCTGATCCAGGGTCGAGTAACAGGACCTATGGCCAACCAGATATTAAATCAACACAAACAATAATCTTGTATTTTCATCCAGGCATTTTCATACTTAAAAAGTTGATTGAGAATTAAATTCGTTAAAGTTTACACATCTGATTATTATGGTATTAAATGTATAGGGACTGTGTGTATATTTTTCAAACAAAGAGTCAAATTATTTATTTATATTATGCTTTGTCAGCTTTATTTCCCTGGAATTATCCAAGTATATTGTGACGGCACAGGTATTCAAACTGTTTATCAACTACTCCGTCGTCACGTCACCTATTTAATTGAATTTCATGAATTTCCGAGCTGTTTGTCAAGTCAAGTTTGGGGCGAAAGCTTGTATAGCGGTCTGTCAAGCACAAGGGCCATTGGTCGAGCCCCGCCATTTTGTATTTAATTTTTTGGAAGCGATGAGTGAAAGAAACAATTAAATTAAAAGGAAGATAGATTCTCTGGTATCATGACGACCGAAAGTTGAATAAAATGTTTCGGTATGAGTAGGTATACATGTGGATGCTGTAATGACAATCAAAATTGAATGTTCTAGATCCAATCGGAGGGTTATATAAAGTCTACTGCGCCGGCCAGCAGTCAGTTCTAAGTTTAAAATGGAAGTAATAAGTAGTGGAGGTAAAAGTACATTTATTAAGTAGAGTGTAGTGAGTACAGTCGCAGTTTTAATTGTTGTGTGTGAGATAGCGTATTAAGAGTGAAACATTGCGCGGCAAACGGAAGTTTGCGAGTGTCGGTCGCCGAGTCTTTGCTGGTCTCAAGACACTGGTCCAAAAACACCGTCCGTGGACGTTGGCACACGTTTGTAAGCGGAAGTCAATAAAGAAGAAGTCTGTAAATCATTACATATACATACATACACCCCTTACCTAATTTATTTTTATGAACCAAATATTAAAATAGTTTTATAATTTGTATAACACTATATAAATTTGGAGTTATCATATTCAATAAAACACCATGCAAACACCATTTATTTATTTAAAGACACGTATATTATGGTTGAGGTAAAACAAAGCTTATACAATACAAATATAGGTAAGGCAGATAAAGTAATAAATAAATAGGTACACAAATGTAATATATTTGTCCCAGCATTCAAATGGAAGACAAAGGAAGGTAGGAGAGTTTCAGGCATGTTGTAGGTGGATAGGTAGGTACATACGTGCAATTACGCAAAACAATATTACATACATCTAAAAAAATAGGCTAAACATAAAAGAACGTTCAATTAAGTATTTATATGAAAATAAGTATTACAACAAATATTACACTGTGAAATATTTTAACATATCGAATATATAAACGAGTTAATTAACCGATAAACGTACGCATATGCTTTTTTTTTCAATACAATTTTATATCTATTTTAGGTCTGGTTTTTGTTTTTAATTGTTTTTGACTTCTCATGCTTTGAAAGTGCTATTTTGTGCAGGGTGTGGCAAATTTCAATTTAGTGCACAGGGGCAAAAACGGACCTACTCATAAATGCTACCTACTTCTAAGGCAAAGAAAATGAGGGTATACAGCCAAACACAACAAGAAGTTCATTCACAGAACTTGTTATTTTATAATGGGCTATTACCTATGTTATCTTTCATTTTGATCCGCCATTATATGATATGGCCGCTAAAATTTACAGAAATACTGGGGAAACGTGCAAAAGCGCATCAAAATCTAGCGGACAAAGTGTAAATCCATAGAGTATTAATTGTCTGTCATTTTTCAATTTTATAGATAGATTTAATTTTAGTTTTAGCCAGTAGTATCTAGAATCGAGCCCAATATTTAATTTAAATTATTTGCCTTTTGTGTTTTTATGCTACTAGACGATGTAAAAAAATAATTTCAAGTACGACAGTGTATTTGATTTTTTTATAAGTCAAATATAGTTGTAGGCTGTATAGGTCCTCACCAAGCCTATTTAAAAAAATTGAAAGATAAATGGCGAGAATAAATTGTTTAGTATATCATTTAGTTTAATATAATATTTATGAAGAATTTCTTCAATTCATCTCGCACTCGAAGTAAAAAGTAGTGTTTATTACTCGTGCACAAAACCATTTTTATTTACGACATAATATCAGCCTTCGCCCTACGGCCCAGGCAGCTAATAATCTCAAATAATATTTCGAAAATGACTTATTTAAACAAAATTAATTATTGTAAGCAAGCTAGTACATGAACCATTTATACATTCAAGAAACATCAATCAAAAGAACAAACAAAATCCTCGATTCTTTTAAACCAAGCCTTGAAGAAGAACCTTTAGCAATAAACAAACCTAATTTAAAAATTGTTATTTTTCAACAAAATTACTTTCACAACCTTATAATATTTAAATGACTAAGAATCGAGGCTAATGTTTCCCTGCCTTCCTTAGTAGACAATACAAGACGTTACGCTTCTATCCATACTTATATGGTGTTGTACAATAACAACAAGATACAGTAGGACCTTGAGCAATACTAATTTATGACTTACGATTGGGGCAGTGAGCAGGCGGAACAGCAGGTTGGTTGCACCCATCGACTGCTAGGTGACGCTGTTAGTTGCACCCGTCAACCGCAAGGCGTCGCTGTTCAGTAGGCCCCTCTCTCACCCAGCGCATACGGCGCACTCGCCGCCGTCCTCAAGTAGTAATTCCCGGACATACTAGAAGGAATACCAGAAAGCCTCCGTTATTACCCATATTACCGACAAGTATACCTACTAACTTGCGTAAAACATAATCAGACTCAATTTTTTCTCATGATACAGTGGCAAATGAGGTTGTCGTTGCTTATATCAAATTTGGTTCAATTCATCATGTTTTGGACAAAGCCACACACACCGCTTAGTACATCTATCATGCAGGAATCATCAGCTTTTGTTACAGAGTTTAATTTAAACTGTCAAATTCAAACTTAGAATGGCAGGGATTTGTTGAAGCTTGCGTGAAATCATCTATATGTGTACTCGAAAAACTGTAAGAAGATAGCTGTGACAAATGCCATTCCTACATACATACAATCACGCCTTTATCCCTTACGGGGTAGGCAAAGCGTAAAACGCCTTTAGTAAAAGGCGCTTGCACTCGTCTGAAAAAAAAATGCCATTCCTAAAGAGTACAAAAATAAACCCGACTTGGGATAGAGGCGTGATCCAGCTACAATCTAACAGTGTTTTTGAGTATATCAAACCAATGTTTTAAAATAACAATTCAAAGAAAACAAACACCGACAAACCAAGCGCATTCAATTGGCGGGTGATGGGAGTTATCATGGCAGTAAACTAAAGGGATCGTACTCTGCAGTGGCTTGCAGGCCCATGCGGACAGTGGCAGCATCCTTGCAGCGCCCGCGCAGGAATGAGTCGTAGTCCTCGCAGGGCCGCGCCAGGAACTCCCCGCCCCCCACCGACTCCGCCCAGTACTCCCAGGACCGCCAGTGGCTACAAAAATCTGCAACAATAAAAGACAAGATAATAAAGTAATATAATTTTCATAAACTAACAAAACTTATAAAAGTTATGCATTCAAGTTGAAAATTGTCTTTAGTGTTCATTCACAGGTAGGTTGACATGATACCCATGTATCGTGTTGTCCTAGAAATTGTGTCAGGATTACTACATCATCATCATCATTAGCATATGTCAGTCCACTGCTGGACATAACAGCTTAGCAATCTTTCGTAAGATTCATTGAGTTGGCTGAGTGATGATGATGACGGATGGACAAAGGGTAACTCTCCTGCTCGGATGCTGCGACGAGGGGACCGAAGTCCAACCGGATATGTTTGAATTGTGTATATCTGTAGATTGCTGAGAAAACTTCGATAATGCGTTTCAGAATTTGTGTTTCTTGTGTTACCTTCGACAGTGAAGGGCACGGTGGCAGATACGCAGCCGGGCTGCTTGGCGTGACCCTCGTGAGGCCAGAAGTCGGCCTGAGCGGTGCGGCCCCGTCAGTGTGGATCGCATTCACGAAGTCAGCGTTGTCGGCTGACATCGGCACTGACAGCATCGACGGGTAGAAGCCTGGGTACGCTGGGTCCAGCCCGGTTAACTTAAAACAAATACATCATTTTAGGGTCTTAACCCGGAGGCGGCGGGCACCGACTTTGTATTGTTGTTTTTAGTTTGATAAGGTCATTGCAGGTTGCTCACCTGATGTCTAAAAAGTTAATTAATCCATGTTTTCTTATGGCTATGTAAAAGTAAATATTCGGTATTGCGCCTGAAATGTCTCTGGCCGTGTCAGTTAGACTATCCCATCGGAATACGAAAGCATTCAATTAAAGAAAAGAAAAGATTAAGGGAATAGGGAAAACTAAATCCCGCGCAGATGGTTGATCTCAAGGACATCGACCGCGGTGACAAAAAATTATTTGGTATAACAACTTTTTTTTTTTATCGGGTTGTATGTTACGAGTGCTGGCTGATTCGTCAATTTAAATAAATTTCTTACCTTGGTGCTTTGTATCCTTTTGCGTCCAGCTCTCTCGCAGCGAATGCAACCAGATGAGCGCCCATCGAGTGTCCTATCAGGTGCAGGACTTCCAAAGACAAGCCTCGCTTGAGCAGCAGCCCCAGAGCTCGCCCGAGCTGAACTCCCATCTTGAACAAGGAACCAAGTTTATACACAGCTTACAGGAAAGTTGTGTTCCGAGTGGCAGCCACCAAATACAATAATAAATGTTTTTTGTAACCAAAACCAATTTTCAAATAGAAAAAATAGCATAGGAATATCAGTACCTAAGTACAAAACAAACCTCATTGCTAGGACAGATTTGTTCTAGAGGGGCTTCCGAATTAGAGTATACAAAGAAAGTGGGAAAACATATTGAATAAACTACTATCTTATCTTATCTTATCTAAAGCGGGTCTTCTTCTTCTTTGCGTGTCGCGGCGAAACAAATTTTATCCGCCTAAAAAGTTGCCACACAAATAGCGTTTGGAGTGGCTGCCAAAAGCGGGTTAGTGCATTTTATCATTTTTAACTTTTTGGTATGGATGTGTATATCATGTATATTATGAAACTGCTTTTTGTATAGTTCTCCAGTGGCGAAGCGGATTGCTTTGACGTCACTAACATGGCTTTAATGCGACAGATTACTAGATTGACTGGAGTATTATGCTGTACCGGTTTCAGGTCGAGTGCCACGGCGAAGTAGGGTCCGAAACCGAGGTTGGCCCAGTCCAGGACTAGAACGTTGTACCCTCCGCGCTGCAAGTACGCCTTCACCATCCGAGTCACGCTTGCATCGGTACCTAGCTCCACGTACCTATCAACAATAGTATTTCTTATAGCGAACCTTTAGCGAACTTATACCAAACCAAGACACTGTTTTATAAAAAGTGTACCTAAGTAAGTCATCACTCATCAAATAATAATCAATTAATCATTAGTAAATTATTCAACTTATCGCCAATCATCAATCAATCATCGATCAATCAATCATCAATCATCAATCAATCATCAATCAAACAATCATCAAACAATCATCAATCAATCATCAAACAATCATCAAACAATCATCAATCAATCATCAATCAATCATCAATCAATCATCAATCAATCATCAATCAATCATCAATCAATCATCAATCAATCATCAATCAATCATCAATCAATCATCAATCAATCATCAATCAATCATCAATCAATCATCAATCTATCATCAATCAATCATCAATCAATCATCAATCAATCATCAATCAATCATCAATCAATCATCAATCAATCATCAATCAATCATCAATCAATCATCAATCAATCATCAATCAATCATCAATCAATCATCAATCAATCATCAATCAATCATCAATCAATCATCAATCAATCATCAATCAATCATCAATCAATCATCAATCAATCATCAATCAATCATCAATCAATCATCAATCAATCATCAATCAATCATCAATCAATCATCAATCAATCAATCATCAATCAATCATCAATCAATCATCAATCAATCATCAATCAATCATCAATCAATCGTCAATCAATCGTCAATCAATCGTCAATCAATCGTCAATCAATCATCAATCAATCATCAATCAATCATCAATCAATCAATTATCTGTTTTTCTCTTTCAGACTAACAGGAAAAGGGCAGGAGATCTACTAGATTCTTTCCAGTTTTTGATTTAAAGTTGGTGGTTTTATGAATTATCTGTCATTTTTATCCGCCCTCGTATGATTTGGCAGATATAATTGACAGAAATACTAGGGAAACGTGAAAAAGCGCGCCAAAATCTTCTAGTTTTTCCCGGTGTTATCTAGAATCAATAGGTCTTCTCGAAATAGTTGTGAACGTACCCTTGCGCATAGACCGTGGTGGGGCTCTGTAGGTCCAGGTCGGAGACATCCAGCAGCTTCTTGGCCTCCTCGACGCGGTAGGAAGTGGGTACAGTCGTGTTGCCGTTGCTTCTCCACGTCTCGTTCCATATGCGTTGGTAGCAGACGTGAGATCTATCCTAAATACACTTTAAACAACTGCAGACAACCTCACACCATTAACGCTCGTATCGAACTGTCCATTTAACTTAGTGGAGATCCACATATTATGTTCTACCTGTATTACGGGACAAGTTTCATATCGAACGTGAATATTACGCTCTACGTTGCGCATACTCAAGGGACAAGAAATTCCTTTCATTCTGTTCTGAGGCACCACGGGAGCGCGCGCGTTTTGGCCGTCGGGCACCCATGTCTCGTTGATTGCAACGATATCCGGCTTGAAGCGGTTCATTGCTATAATAAAGTGGTCGTGGCCTGTGTTCAGTGAGCCTGCGTTGAAAAGTCCTAACTTGAGGTATTTAATACATACATACATATATTCACGCCTGTATCCCTAATGGGGTAGGCAGAGCGTAAACGACCTAAACAAAGGTGTCCCGCCACGTCTGACAAAGTTTTGAGGGTAATTTAAGATAGAATTCTAGGTATATTGCTGTAGTGACAGGTTGTCAGCCCATCGCCTAAATTACAATACACTGAAACCCTCGGATCCCTTAGCTGGATCTTACAGCATGCCCGGGAGGAAATGCAGCTGGCACATTCTATGTTTTTCTCTCGCTCCCAGACCAGCCTGGAGGTATTTAATTTGTGAAGTCATTGTAAAAACTTGATAATACGACCCAGAAAACCAAATTGCATATTTTGCTCACATATGCATTTGAAGCAATAACCATGTCATATAAGCCGGCAATGTTTAGATTTATTGAGATAGTAAAACAGTAAGTAAATTTAGATTTTTGCAAAGTTACAATGATTATCATGGTTAACATTCAATAGAAAAAAAGTCCACTTATGTTACAGAGTAGAATCATATAAATGCAAGGTGCGTGTTTCCCATACGAAAATATATAAAAGTTATGTTTATGATGTTTGTGTAAGTTAGAAGTAAGTACGTATATGTCACCTGTTCTGTTCTTTTTAAGATGTTCTCGGAATTCTACGCTTTGCATTACAACAGTACAAATAGTTTCAATGACACAGTGTAACATAGCAATAAAGAAAACACCATGGAAAATAAACACAAGGAGATCGCAGTAAACAATAGTAAGTAATTCAATTTATCGTATTAATGTTTAAAGTTCTATATTATTATCATATTGAAAAGAGTTACATTTATTTTGTTTATAAGTTTTCTCAAAATTATCGCCTGCAGTGTAATTATAAGAATGTAGTAAATGAAATAAGCTCAGTAAAAATATTAAAATGTACGAACAGTTGCATACATACATACATATAATCACGCCTTTATCCCTAACGGGGTAGGCAGAGCGTAAACGACCCAAACAAAGGTCGTTCCGCCACGTCTGACAAAGTTTTGAGGGTTATTTAAGATAGATTTGTAAGTATAGGTATACGAATAGTTGCTAGCAAGCAAAAGAGCATAAGGACCAAAAATATGAAAAAATGGGCTTTTAGAAGGTGTTATTTCAACGATATCATAGTTGCTGGCAAAGAAATGAAATTTAAAATAATACATACATACATACATACATATAATCACGCCTTTATCCCTAATGGGGTAGGCAGAGCATAAACGACCTAAACAAAGGTCGTTCCGCCACGTCTGACAAGGTTTGAGGGTTATTCAAGATGGATTTGTACGTATATTGCTGTAGTGACAGGTTGTCAGCCCATCGCCTACATTGCAATATACTGAAACCCTCGGATCCCTTAGCTGACTTTTACAACATGCCCGGGAGGAAATGCAGCTGGCACATTCTAAGTTTTTCTCTCGCTCCCAGGCCAGCATGGAAGTGCAAAAAAATAATTATAATTAAAATAATAATTATAATTTATAATTGTCTTTTCTTTCAGGGGCTCAAACTTCTCTTTGGGTTTGATCCAAAAACCCTTTGCAAGTCAACCTCCATGCGGATACGGTGGCGCGGGGCGTCTCGACCGGCGTGTTGGCGTGCGTAGATCTTGCCTCTCATTTAAGTAGAAGCGACGCGGAGGTCCCGGTAGATCGGTGCCCTCAGTAGTGGCGCCACGGCGTACCCTGGCTGCCTTTAGTAGCTGGTCATGAATAGCGCGGCGAGCCAAATTAACAACAATAGGACGTGGCCGCCGTGCTGGCCCTGCTTTCACTGGCTCCAGGCGACCGATCGTCTGTCTGTCCTCGACAAGTACCTTTATACTACAAACTTCTTTCGTCGATTCCCAAAAACCCGATTTTTGGATTTGATCCAACTTTCATTACGACACGTGTGTGACATGCGCTTTTATCGCAAGTCCTGCGCAGACTCAAAGCGGTAGAGACGGAAATAACCAAACCAATGATAAAATCAATACATTTACCAACGTACTCATTTTAAATCTGCGCGTTAGCGTTGCGATTGGGGAAGCAGAAATAACCAAACTACCGATAATAATCAATCAATTTACCAACGATAATACTTTGGCCCGCGTAGGTAACACTACATCACATGGACTTTTATTGTAAGTCCTGCGCAATACGGTCCCATCGATGGGTGAGACGTAAGCGCCCGAATCACTAGTCCGTGGGCCAGCACGTCTAATTTAAGGAAAAGGTAAACATTTGAGGTACCAATTTTCCTTTGTACGATAGTTAGATATGTTGTGCTAAGATGTGTTTTATAGAATGTTTACGAAACATACCATTCCAAGTAGTACTTTAATTTTACCACCATTTCTATTAGCTACCACTAAGTTAAATTTTATTATTAGTTTTTATATTAGCTAAATAGTAACCATAGTGTTTCGCATCGTTATGAACATATACAACTGTCGAATAAAACAAAATTGATACCTCAAAAATTTTCCACTTTCCTGTAAGGCCAAAGGACTGCCCCGAAACATTGTTGATTGTCTTGGTTGAAATTAAATTAATTATACTTGGTGAATGAACTGCGAAGGTCCCTTTGCTGCGACAGGTGGTTTACTTCCGCGTAAGACTTACCCATACAGCCTGATGAAGACATCTCCCAAAGTCGCCGACCTCCGTTTGGCACTGCGAAAGAAAACACCACTGTAGGATTCCCTTTGGTCTACAAGATAAGAGAGAAGCGACGCGCAATAAATATGAGAAAATTAGAAGAATATGTAATTTAATTGAGCGCGTCTTATCGCCAAGTTACTGACAAAATGGATGCTCTGGAATACAGAAATAATGTACAAGTAATGAAGATTTTTACCTTTATATAATAATCTTTTATTCGAGTGAGTTCCTGTCTTGTTTATTGCAGGATGTGTTGTGTACCTCCTGACCCGCTAGATGTCACTGCGCTGCTCGTGGTCGCAAAGCCACCTGTCCTGTGAAAACCAAATGATCCATATCAATGTATTGTCATGTTTCACTTACCGATATTTGTAAACAAATGTGTTTTCAGACAGCTCTTTCTAATTTAGTACCAGGTACTGTTAATCACAATGAATTCATAGAATAGTTTCTCATCATTACATTTCCTTATTTAAAAGCAATTTCTAACGGACGTTACCAGTTTGCAATTAGTAAACTTATGTAAGCTGGTCAAACATCTAACTTTTATTTAAAAAAATCTTATTTATTTATAGAACTCCGGTGACAGCACTTCTGCCAGGCAGCAGGTAGCAGTAGGAGACGAAAAACAACTTGACACAATTAGGATATAACGGCTGGTTTACATTATTCAAGTGTTAATTACATTACAGCGCATGAAGACAGATCATTTGTTATCTAATAAAAATAATATTACATAATAATAATAAAAAATCTACTTAAATAATAACTAGATTGTATATCATTTTCATCATTAATTTAAGAGATCTTCATCTCTATTATTGTTCATTTCCATAGTACTCTTTTAAATAATTTTTTGTGTGGTGGTTTCCCTCCTGCCTTCCACACCGCAGTATATGAAGCGAAACTAGTCCACGTCATACATCTGGACATGACCCCTTCCAGAATCCAATTCCTCGGCCTCCAACCGGTACTTTTGGGGGTCAAAGCTGTCCGCGTCCGTAGGCGAGGCCCTTTTCTGGGCCTCTTACTCGAGTTTCCCTACACGTGGCCCCTGGCCAGTGCAAAATGGACAGCACTCTCTCCGGTGGTAGGCTTCGGCCGCGGCTGGTTACCACCCTCCTAACTAAATAATGTCGCCAAGCGGTACCGCCATGTTCCGACATGTAGTAAGGAGAAGCCAGTATGGCGGTTGGGTCTGTATAGTAGTACCGCGGCATGTAGCAGGTCGGAGTGGCTGATTGTTGCGACAACGAGTGGCTGGTTCTGGAGGCTAGCGGGATCCGAAGCACGGTGCACCGCTGGCCGACCGTAGGAAGTTGAGGGCCCAAGTAGCGGGAAAGCCACCCGCGAAAGGCTGCCCTGCCACCTCACGAAAAATCCCGGGATGCTCCACCTTGCCGGTTGGCGACCGGATGGGAGGACCAGGTGGCTATCCCTGGGGGGGTTCGGGCGTCCCCGCGGTCTCCAAGCCAGCTATATTTGCGTGTGGCTGCAATCAGCTCATTTTCTAAGCTTATTGCAACGCGGTACCTCGTACAACTGCCTTCCTCCTGCCTATTCACTTTTTCCCCACATCACCAATTATGAAAACACTCAAAAAACGGAAAATGGTTAAACAGCGGTTGCACGTCCTCCCACTTAAAGTGCACCTCTCAAATATTCGAGGCTTGCACTCAAATCTCAACCCCGTCCATCACCATCTTGAGACTGAAAAACCGCATCTGCTGTTCCTCACTGAGACGCAGATCAATTGTCCGGCTGACGCGGCGTACCTCAGCTATCCCGGCTACACACTAGAACACAGGTTTCTACCTCGTGCCGGAGTCTGTGTGTACGCTCGCGATGACATTTGCATCAAGCGTCTCAAGAACCTTGAGGCACCAAGTTTTTCCGTAATGTGGGTACTGGTCGATACTGGTGTAGCTCAAAATGTGTATGCTTGCGTCTATCGCTCGCATAGTGGAGACACGGAGACAACCAAACTGTTTGAACACCTCAGTGAAGGTGCTGATGAAGCTCTGCAGAGATACCCGGCAGCGCAGCTAGTCATCCTGGGGGATTTCAACGCTCATCATAAAGAGTGGTTTTTCCCATACCTAGAGACCGATCATGCTGGGCGAGAGGCGCGCAAATTTGCATTGTCGCTAAATCTCTCCCAGCTTGTCAACTGTGCAACAAGGGTCCCGGATATTGAGTCTCATACAGCCAACTGCTTAGACCTTCTGCTGACTACCGATCCAGACCGATACTCTGTGTCTGTTTCTGCCCCATTGGCACCTCAGATCACTGTCTGGTGAAATCTGTATCAGTGTATTCACCACCCGATCTGGGCCCTTGTGGTAAAAGACGGGTGTGGCGATACAGGTCAGCAGAATGGGATGAGATGCGCCACTTCTTTGCTTCGTATCCTTGGCAGGACTGTTTTTCTTCAGGCGAATCGTCGAGCTGCGCGGATGCTATTACAGAAGTCATACGTCAGGGTATGGAGTATTTCATACCGTTCTCTGATGTTCCTACCGGTAGCAAAGCTCACCCGTCGTTTAATGCTGACTGTAACTGCGCGGAATCGCAGAAACAGTCGGGATTCCTTGCTTGGGCTGATGCTCGTGCACACAAAGCTCCGAATACTCGCGATCTGAAGAAAAACTATAACAAAGATACCAAGTTAAGCAAAAAGGAATTACGCAGGGCTCGATTCGCCCACATAGGCCGAGTAGGAGCTAAGCTTGCTTCCTATCCGGCTGGCAGTAAAGCATTCTGGTCGCTTGCGAAAGCAGTGGAAACCAATTTCTGCCAGCCATTTTTACCGCCTCTGCAGAGACCTGATAGGTCGCTTGCTCATACTGCGGAAGAGAAAGCCAATCTTTTTGCCTCCTATTTTGCGGAAAGTTCGCGTCTTGATGCCGCAGGTAAAATACCACCCCCGTTACCTCGTGTCGACTGCTCTATGGCAGCCGTACGCATCCGGCAAAAAGAGGTCCTTAAAACCATGCGAAATCTAGACGTGAATAAAGCAAGTGGCCCTGACGGTATCCCTGCAATCGTCCTGCGTAACTGTACGCCTGAGTTGTCTCCGGTGTTGACACGCCTGTACCGCCTCTCACTTGAGACTGGTGTTGTTCCCAAATCGTGGAAGCTTGCAAATGTGCAACCTGTACCCAAAAAAGGTAGTCGAGCAGACCCTGCCAACTATAGACCCATATCGGTAACCTCTATACTCTGCAAGATTATGGAGCGTG
The DNA here is from genome assembly GCA_949820665.1 of Scrobipalpa costella. Lineage (NCBI taxonomy): Eukaryota > Metazoa > Arthropoda > Insecta > Lepidoptera > Gelechiidae > Scrobipalpa > Scrobipalpa costella. The sequence goes on from OX463295.1 coordinate 1,506,570, forward strand.
TACTGAATAATCGGCTCCTGGCATACCTTGAGGATAATGATCTCCTTAACGATCGCCAATACGGCTTCCGCCGAGGGCGATCGACGGGGGACCTCCTCGTGCATGCCACTCACTTATGATATCTCCAAGGCCTTTGACAGGGTCTGGCACGCTAGCCTTACTGGCAAGCTTCCCGCCTACGGGTTACCTGCTGGCCTTTGCAATTGGATTTCGGACTTCTTGAGTGAACGATCCAAACAAGTGGTCTTAGAAGGCTGCTCCTCCGGACAACAGGCTATTGATGCCGGAGTTCCTCAAGGTTCTGTCCTGTCTGCAACCTTATTCCTGCTGCTTATCAACGACATGTTGACACCCGATACCTTTGGGTACGCTGATGACAGCACGGTTGTTGACAGATATCTGTCCAGTGCAAGGGCCAACAGTGAAACAATCCAGTCTTGTCGGGAGTCCATAGTGGATCGTCTGAACTCATCGCTAAGGGTGATATCCGAGTGGGGCGATGCTAATCTCTTCAAGTTCAACGCATCCAAAACCCAGGCGTGTCTATTCTCGACAAAACGGAGTCCTTTTAACCTGGCTCCAACTTTCCGGGATGTATCCGTACCGATTTCTGACCATCTTGAGCTTCTTGGTATGAGCCTTACGTCCGACTTGAACTTTGGACGTTACATTGAGTCTCTGGCCACAACAGCTGCCAAAAAACTTGGTATCCTCTCGAAGGTGAGGCGATACTTCACACCGGGACAGCTATTGCAGTTGTACACAGCTCAAGTCCGATCGTGTATGGAGTACTGCTGCCACCTTTGGGACGGTTCAGCTAAATACCAGCTGGCTGCCTTAGACTCAATCGAGAAACGTGCTAAGAAGCTCATTGGAGACTCAGCACTGGTTGAGGCAAAACTACAGAACCTTGAGCACCGTCGCAGAGTGGCGTGCATGTCGGTATTTTACAGGATACATTTCGGGGAGTGCGCGTTAGCACTTCATGACCTTATACCCCCCGCCCCTTTCCATCTCCGGAGCACAAGGCAAGGACAGAGGTTCCACCCTTATGTCGTGGATATACCACAAATTCGCACGAAGCGGTTCGCTTCCACATTCTTAATGCGAACGGCTAAGGAGTGGAACTCCCTGCCGGCGGATCTGTTTCCGGAACAATATAACCTGGGCCTTTTCAAGGCGAGAGTGAATAGGCACTACATAGGTGAGTATGCTTCAACGTAGTCCGCATCGTCACTTTCCACCAGGTGAGATGGCGGACAAATGCTCGCCTATATATATTAAAAAAAAAAAAAAAACTAGTGCCACTGCTGCCTGACACCAGGGGAATGCTTATTTAGTAGCGGCATTGACTCGCTACGTCACAAGATCGTTTTCGGACATTGTGGCATTTTTAAGGGAAGCCCATCCCACTGGACTCCCCACCACGTCCTGATGATCTTGCCGCTGTTTGGTCGGGGACTGCTTATTCGATATATTCGCAGCTAACCACCATATCTTGATGGCCGTTCCACTATCCGCCACCTGTGGACCCCGTTAGTAGCCGACAGCTCAGCCCTAACTAACTAAAACTAACAACTTTTTAGTATTTCATTTAATGCAATTAACAATAAACGATAAACAAGTGTTATTCATAATGAAACCTTATCCAAAAATACGTAAACGATCTTAAAAATACGTACAGTAAAAGTAAAAAAACATGTTAAATCTTTAAACTGGTTTTAGTGAAATACCGGCAAATATAAAATTTTTAATCTTGTCAAATATTCAGAAGCGATAATTTTCATACAACAGAATTCGTATTTATCAAAATCATACGAGTAACATTTCAAGCTAACGTATTACTTGACTTACTTAAAATTATACCTGTGACTTTCTCCACTTTGACGTAACATGAAAAATATTCAAAATCACGCATCAATTTGAAAACGCTAAAACAACAGATATTTTTTGTATCTTTTTCACGAGTAAACGTGGAAAAAGTGATAGTGCCAAATGATAGTTAGCTAAGAAATGTGTTAGCCCAAACTGACACTAATATTAATCGAATTGTTTCCCAGCCGAGGCAACCGGCCGGCGACAGCAGGCAGCTGTCCAACACCATCCACGATGTAATAACTACTAGGGCCTATGCGTAATTCTGGATCAAGACAACGATCCAGAAAAACGTATAAGTCCTTGTTTGAACTTGGTCCTTCGGGTTTAAATTAATTCTTAAAAGTTGGCTCCGCGATTCAAGGTAATGTGAAAACTGCAACAATAAAATAAAGTTTGATAATAATGACAGACTTACACATAAGCTCGACCCATTTAAAAAAGTATCATGCTCATAATATTTTGTTTTTCCTTGCACTTTCTAAGAAAACTAACAAAATTATTTAATTCAAAATTGAGTATGTCCCATTTGATTGAAAGGTATTAAATGAAAGTGAATACAATAGGAGCTACATTGTATGGTCAAAACACACTATACGTACGAGTATATGATATGTTGCGTAGGTGCCAGTACACAGATTCCCTTCGCGTTCCCACCGTAGGTTCACCGATGATTGTAAGGAATACATCATCGCAAAAAACGTCTTCGTTATTCCTATATAATATCAGGTGTAAGTGACAGCGTCCCGCAAACTGCTAGAGATTACTTAGTCAACGAAACTGAACAACTTTCACCAAGAAAATCTTTCAGGAGATGAAAAAAAAATTTACCTTTCCACACAAAATAAACAACGCGTTCAAACAAATTGTATGGAAAACCAATTATTTTTTTTTTTATTTCCTGAAAATAAAACCTGCTGTTAGTTCTTCAGTTTCGTTGACTGAGCAACCCATATCAGTTTGCGGGACGCTGTCCCTTACACCCCGTATTTACTATATATTATTACATATTTCGATTATAAATGTGGTAGAGAAATATGGTAATTTCATATTATTTAGAAATCATGGTTTCTCATTATAAGTATTTTTAAAATTCTTTATCTTTGTACCTCTCAAAGCTCTTTCTACGGGCAACAAACATTCATAAGTTAAAAAGATTTAAATATAAATGTAAATGTTCAACCAATAATTGTAATTACTACGATGACTTTAAAAAATAATAAAAATAGAAGGAAAAGAAGTAATTAATATCATTGGTAGAAACAAAACCAGTCCAAGAAAAAAAAGAAACAAGATATTTCATCTCTTTTCCTTATTAATGAGATAAATCTGCCTGCTTTTATTTGTATTCTTGTCAATGTACTAGTTTTGTACGTATTAAGGCGAGTCTCCTTCCTATGTATCAAGACAAAACATCGCAACAAAACAGAATGAAAACCTTGTTTGATTTGTCTGCATAGGAAAATGTTTTTGGTTAAAACAAAACGTTTGTGCAGAAGCCATCACGAGTTTTGACGAAAAAGTCGTATCCCAAATGACAAGTTATTCGAGAAAAAGGGATGAAAAAAATATCTTTATTAAAATCAGTTTTACTACCGCCTCAATTAAACACTAAACAATACTAATTATAGCTTAACTATAATAAGACAACCACAAAATTCTTTAACTACGGATCACGCCCGTTGAAATCAAACATGCCCTTCCCCTCTCTTCCCCGCTCGGGGATGTTATCCATCCGCCTCGGAAAGCAAAACTTTTTTTGATCTGCACATCTGTGTATAGCCACGCCCCTTGGATTTTTCCCACTTGCCCCGCGGGGGTGTGTGTCGCGTATTGTTTAAGAGCAGGTGCCACGGCTTTATATATTTCTAAAATTTACTAGTTTTATTACATTAGTACGCGATACATTTAATTCTTTAAATTTATTTCAGGTTTTCGAATAACTTTGACTTAAACCAAAAATAAGTTATTTCCAAGACACCCGATTGAAAAGCGGAGAACATCGAACAATGTTTACTGAATCCGTTACTTACTGAATAAAAACTGCTTCTTCAGGAGCTCGTTTTACTGCAATGGAATAAAAAACATTCTTAATTTAATATTCCATCGAGTTTCAGAAACTATGGCCTAAGTTAACGATTGTCAGTTATAATATTTATTCAGAAGTCAACTTTCATGTTGACTTAGGTCATTACACCACTCCGCAGTTAAATCATCATAATATTAGACAATATTGAACACCATTAAATTAAGAGATCTTAGATTAAGATATCACATCGATACTAAACGCATAAAGTATATGTAAGTATTTGATGAACATACATACGTACTATCTTGCTTTTATTCCTAACGGGGTAGTCAAATCGTAAACGACCTAAACAAAGGTCTTTCCACCACGTCTGACAAAGTTATTAAAGATAGACTTGTAGGTTGTCAGCACATCGCTTAAATTACAATAGACTGAAACCCTCGGATCCCTTAGCTGATTTTTACAGCATGTCCGGGTGGAAATGCAACCGGCACATTCTATGTTTTTCTCTCGCTCCCAGGCCATCATGGAAGACAATCTTTGATAAACATTTGAAACTGACAACTACCATGCTCGCCTGGAAGCGAGAAAAAACAATGAATGTGTAGAATATGCCAGCTGCATTTCCTCCCGGGCATGCTGTAAAAACCAGCAGAGCTAGGGGATCCGAAGGTTTCAGTATTTTGCAATTTAGACGATGGGCTGACAACCTGTCACTATAGCAATATTCCTACAAAGCTATCTTAAACAACCCTCAAAGCTTTGTCAGACGTGGTAGAGCGACCTATGCTTAGGCTGTTTATGCTCTGCCTTATGTCATCAGGGATAAAGGCGTGATTATCTGTATGTATGTATGTTGAAACTGATTTACTCGTAATTCAAAGATAAATTATTATTCATGGTGTTCAATTCAACACCGGGTGGTTGCTCAGTCAATGATACTGAACAATTTCCACTTGGAACTTTTTAAAGGAGTGAAAAAAGTAACCCGAACTGACACTTATATTAATCGAATTGTTTCCCAGCCGGCGACAGTAGGCAGCTGTCCAACACCATCTACGATGTAATAACTACTAGGGCCTATGCGTAATTCTGGATCAAGACAACGATCCAGAAAAACGTATAAGTCCTTGTTTGAACTTGGTCCTTCGGGTTCAAATTAATTCTTAAAAGTTGGCTCCGCGATTCAAGGTAATGTGAAAACTGCAACAATAAAATAAAGTTTGATAATAATGACAGACTTACACATACGCTCGACCCATTTAAAAAAGTATCATGCTCATAATATTTTGTTTTTCCTTGCACTTTCTAAGAAAACTAACAAAATTATTTAATTCAAAATTGAGTATGTCCCATTTGATTGAAAGGTATTAAATGAAAGTGAATACAATAGGAGCTACATTGTATGGTCAAAACACACTATACATACACACTATACGTACGAGTATATGATATGTTGCGTAGGTGCCAGTACACAGATTCCCTTCGCGTTCCCACCGTAGGTTCACCGATGATTCTAAGGAATACATCGCAAAAAAAGTCTTCGTTATTCCTATATAATATCAGGTGTAAGGGACAGCGTCCCGCAAACTGATAGAGATTACTCAGTCAACGAAACTGAACAACTTTCACCAAAAAAATCTTTCAGGAGATGAAAAAAAAAATTACCTTTCCACACAAAATAAACAACGCGTTCAAACAAATTGTATGGAAAACCAATTATATTTTTTCATTTCCTGAAAATAAAACCTGCTGTTAGTTCTTCAGTTTCGTTGACTGAGCAACCCCTATCAGTTTGCGGGACGCTGTCCCTTACACCCCGTATTTACTATATATTATTACATATTTCGATTATAAATGTGGTAGAGAAATATGGTAATTTCATATTATTTAGAAATCATGGTTTCTCATTATAAGTATTTTTTAAATTCTTTATCTTTGTACCTCTCAAAGCTCTTTCTACGGGCAACAAACATTCATAAGTTAAAAAGATTTAAATATAAATGTAAATGTTCAACCAATAATTGTAATTACTACGATGACTTTAAAAAATAATAAAAATAGAAGGAAAAGAAGTAATTAATATCATTGGTAGAAACAAAACCGGTCCAAGAAAAAAAAGAAACAAGATATTTCATCTCTTTTCCTTATTAATGAGATAAATCTGCCTGCTTTTATTTGTATTCTTGTCAATGTACTAGTTTTGTACGTATTAAGGCGAGTCTCCTTCCTATGTATCAAGACAAAACATCGCAACAAAACAGAATGAAAACCTTGTTTGATTTGTCTGCATAGGAAAATGTTTTTGGTTAAAACAAAACGTTTGTGTAGAAGCCATCACGAGTTTTGACGAGAAAGTCGTATCCCAAATGACAAGTTATTCGAGAAAAAGGGATGAAAAAAATATCTTTATTAAAATCAGTTTTACTACCGCCTCAATTAAACACTAAACAATACTAATTATAGCTTAACTATAATAAGACAACCACAAAATTCTTTAACTACGGATCACGCCCGTTGAAATCAAACATGCCCTTCCCCTCTCTTCCCCGCTCGGGGATGTTATCCATCCGCCTCGGAAAGCAAAACTTTTTTTGATCTGCACATCTGTGTATAGCCACGCCCCTTGGATTTTTCCCACTTGCCCCGCGGGGGTGTGTGTCGCGTATTGTTTAAGAGCAGGTGCCACGGCTTTATATATTTCTAAAATTTACTAGCTTTATTACATTAGTACGCGATACATTTAATTCTTTAAATTTATTTCAGGTTTTCGAATAACTTTGACTTAAACCAAAAATAAGTTATTTCCAAGACACCCGATTGAAAAGCGGCGAACATCGAACAATGTTTACTGAATCCGTTACTTACTGAATAAAAACTGCTTCTTCAGGAGCTCGTTTTACTGCAATGGAATAAAAAACATTCTTAATTTAATATTCCATCGAGTTTCAGAAACTATGGCCTAAGTTAACGATTGTCAGTTATAATATTTATTCAGAAGTCAACTTTCATGTTGACTTAGGTCATTACACCACTCCGCAGTTAAATCATCATAATATTAGACAATATTGAACACCATTAAAGATCTTAGATTAAGATATCACATCGATACTAAACGCATAAAGTATATGTAAGTATTTGATGAACATACATACGTACTATCTTGCTTTTATTCCTAACGGGGTAGTCAAATCGTAAACGACCTAAACAAAGGTCTTTCCACCACGTCTGACAAAGTTATTAAAGATAGACTTGTAGGTTGTCAGCACATCGCCTAAATTACAATAGACTGAAACCCTCGGATCCCTTAGCTGATTTTTACAGCATGTCCGGGTGGAAATGCAACCGGCACATTCTATGTTTTTCTCTCGCTCCCAAGCCATCATGGAAGACAATCTTTGATAAACATTTGAAACTGACAACTACCATGCTCGCCTGTAAGCGAGAAAAAACAATGAATGTGTAGAATATGCCAGCTGCATTTCCTCCCGGGCATGCTGTAAAAACCAGCAGAGCTAGGGGATCCGAAGGTTTCAGTATTTTGCAATTTAGACGATGGGCTGACAACCTGTCACTATAGCAATATTCCTACAAAGATATCTTAAACAACCCTCAAAGCTTTGTCAGACGTGGTAGAACGACCTATGCTTAGGCTGTTTATGCTCTGCCTTATGTCATCAGGGATAAAGGCGTGATTATCTGTATGTATGTATGTTGAAACTGATTTACTCGTAATTCAAAGATAAATTCATGGTGTTCAATTCAACACCGGGTGAAAGGGACGGCGTCCCGCAAACTGATAGCGGTTGCTCAGTCAATGATACTGAACAATTTCCACTTGGAACTTTTTAAAGGAGTGAAAAAAGTAATGGCGTTTCCATACAAATTGTCCATTGTAATAAATCTCTGGAGGGGCCGTGTCCGTATATTCAATATTTTTGATAATGCAGATAATAAGATGATCCATGCTGTCGGATGGGTATGTAAATAGTAGGTCCTGCGCCTGATTTCTCTCTGGTCGTGTCAGTCAATCTGTCCCATCAGAATAAGAGATTGAAGGAATAGAGAGTGCACCTGTGTGTAGCGCAAACACTTGGGTACTAAAAACAAGTCCTGCGCAGTTGGCTGATCTCCGGGATATTGGCCGCCATCACCAAAAATCGGTGGGAGGACTATTATTATTATTTATTTTTGGAAAATTTAATTTCAAAACATCTCGTCTGTTTGTTACTACATCTTGCCAAAACGACTGCACTGATTTCGATTGGCATGTTTTGTTTTCAACTGAGTTCTACCTGGGTTGAAACTAAGGACCTACGACCTAAGGAATACCTTAAATTACGCTTCCTTATTTAGGGGGTAGGAAGGAAATTACAATAACTTAGCTAGGTAGCCCGAGCCCGGAAGCAAGTTTTGCATACAAAGACAATCAATCAGACAGTGAGAAACATGCTTCTGCGCGCTCCCGCGATCAGATCACGCTCAGGTTAGTGTTTGTAGAATTTTCGACACTGCGTGTTTACCATAAAAACCGGGGGGCGTGTCGCGGGCACAGCTAGTATACAATTAATTTTATGTATCTAAAGACTTTTTTTATAAAGCTTATTGATTTCTATCTCGTGTCTATTTCTTATTCAAAATAGTGACAGGCATAAATTTTAAAGATTTTTATTTAATTAATAAATAAATGTGTATAGAATAGACACCGCCATAACAAAAAAGACACATAACTTACTTAGTTCGCAGTTGAAGCAGGTCTCTTTACCATTCAGGCGTCGGTATCGGTACACTAGAAAAAGAACATACAACCTAAATACCTGTGCTTTAAAGGTACTTTTCCAGAATGTATAGATTTTGTGTCAGATAGTTTTTTCAATCATGAACTCTATTATGTAGGATATTAGGTTCATATCATTACTCTCATTGGTCATCATGAAGACATCAAACATGCATGCAACAAACGATGAAATGTAGCACAAGCAGCATAGCGTGCGTGTGCGCAGAACCAGGAGACGATGGCAAAGTAAATCATACACACAACAGGAAGGACAAAATTAAGAACAAGACAAAACGAAGGGAAGGGCGCAAAGTGCGATTTTCTCATGCTCCTTGTTCATTGTGATATAGTTTTATTTTATTTTGTGACACATATATAATTTTCTTTGTAATAGACTCGCTTGTGACTTTCTTAAAGTGTTCTTAGGAATCTTTTTGGAAATAAATAATTTGACTTTGACTTTGACATCATACACACGCAATTACACATACATAAAATCACGCCTTAATCCCTAATGGGACAGGCCAAGCGTCAACGACCTAAACGTAGCTCGTTCCGCCACGACTAACAAGTTTTGAGGCTTATTTTGAGATAGATCTGTACGTATATTGTTGTATATCATTTTAAATTAATTTCTGCTTTTAGTAAGTATGTACGTACATAAAAATGTAGGCTAAGGTTTATGAATAGCAGAGTTTCAGAATGTTAAATATTTTCAGTTGATTACGATACCCCGGAATCATTAGCCTATGCTAGATCTTATGTCTTTTTATACACGTGAAGTCCATCACTTTCGTTCACGTGAAGTCTCACCACACGATGGACTGACTGAATACAAAAGATTCATGATACCACCTATAATACTAGTATATTACGAAATAATTGTCTTTTCTTCTATGCTAGACAGGAAATGATAGAAAATTATAGTACCTATGTGCCAGCTACATCTCCTCCCGAGCATGCTTTTAAAACCAGGTAAGGAATTTGGGGGTTATAGTGTATTACAATTTTAGGTTATGGGCTGACAACTTATCACTATAGCAATATACATCATAATCATCTGTAATAACCCTCAAAACATGTCAGACTTAGCGGAACGACCTTTGTTTAGGTCGTTTTCGCTCTGCGTACCCCATTAGGGATAAGGGAGAGATTTTATTTATGTATATAATTGTCTTCTTCAACGCTCAGTTCTTACTTTGTATACCTATATATATTATTTTAAGGGTATTTTGATACGTAGCCAAGTTTTTTTTTTACAAACATAATTTAATGTTTAAAACGAATAGCATAGACATACTATATTTTAATCCAATTTGATAAAGCGAATACAAAATGCTCACACACATGCAATTTAACATACCCACATACACTCATTAAAAGGATCAGGGTACGGAACCTAAAGTACTGTGCCTTCGTAGCAAGGTGAACGGAGCTGGACTGCAGAACCTGATCCAGGGTCGAGTGACAGGACCTATGGCCAACCAGATATTAAATCAACACAAACAATAATCTTGTATTTTCATCCAGACATTTTCATACTTAAAAAGTTGATTGAGAATTAAATTCGTTAAAGTTTAGGTACACATCTGATTATTATGGTATTAAATGTATAGGGACTGTGTGTATATTTTTCAAACAAAGAGTCAAATTATTTATTTATATTATGCTTTGTCAGTTTTATTTTCCTGGAATTATCCAAGTATATTGTGACGGCACAGGTATTCAAACTGTTTATCAACTACTCCGTCGTCACGTCACCTATTTAATTGAATTTCACGAATTTCAGAGCTGTTTGTCAAGTCAAGTTTGGGGCGAAAGCTTGTATAGCGGTCTGTCAAGCACAAGGGCCATTGGTCGAGCCCCGCCATTTTGTATTGATTTTTCTGGAAGCGATGAGTGAAAGAAACAATTAAATTAAAAGGAAGATAGATTCTCTGGTATCATGACGACCGAAAGTTGAATAAAATGTTTCGGTATGATTAGGTATACATGTGGATGCTGTAACGACAATCGAAATTGAATGTTCTAGAACCAATCCGAGGGTTATATAAAGTCTACTGCGCCGGCCAGCAATCAGTTCTAAGTTTAAAGTAGAAGTAATAAGTAGTGGAGGTGAAAGTACATTTATTAAGTAGAGTGTAGTGAGTACAGTCGCAGTTTTAATTGTTGTGTGTGAGATAGCGTATTAAGAGTGAAACATTGCGCGGCAAACGGAAGTTTGCGAGTGTCGGTCGCCGAGTCTTTGCTTTTCTCAAGACACTGGTCCAAAAACACCGTCCGTGGACGTTGGCACACGTTTGTAAGCGGAAGTCAATAAATAAGAAGTCTGTAAATCATTACATATACATACATACACCCCTTACCTAATTTATTTTTATGATCCAAATATTAAAATAGTTTTATAATTTGTATAACACTATATAAATTTGGAGTTATCATATTCAATAAAACACCATGCAAACACCATTTATTTATTTAAAGACACGTATATTATGGTTGAGATAAAACATAGCTTACACAATACAAATATAGGTAAGGTAGATAAAGTAATAAATAAATAGGTACACAAATGTAATATATTTGTCCCAGCATTCAAATGGAAGACAAAGGAAGGTAGGAGAGTTTCAGGCAAGTTGTAGGTGGATAGATAGGTACATACGTGCAATTACGCAAAACAATATTACATACATCTAAAAAAATATGCTACACATAAAAGAACGTTCAATTTAGTATTTATATGAAAATAAGTATTACAACAAATATTATACTGTGAAATATTTAAACATATCGAACATATAAACGAGTTAATTAACCGATAAACGTACGCATATGCTTTTTTTTTCAATACAATTTTATATGTTTTTGAGGTCTGTTTTTTGTTTATAATTGTTTTTCACTTCTCATGCTTTGAAAGTGCTATTTTGTGCAGGGTGTGGCAAATTTCAATTTTGTGCACAGGGGCAAAAACGGACCTACTCATAAATGCTACCTACTTCTAAGGCAAAGAAAATGAGGGTATACAGCCAAACACAAGAAGAAGTTCATACACAGAACTTGTTATTTTATAATGGGCTATTACCTATGTTATCTTTCATTTTAATCCGCCATTATATGATATGGCCGCTAAAATTTACAGAAATACTGGGGAAACGTGCAATTACGCAAAACAATATAACATACATCTAAAAAAATATGCTACACATAAAAGAACGTTCAATTAAGTATTTATATGAAAATAAGTATTACAACAAATATTACACTGTGAAGTATTTAAACATATCGAACATATAAACGATTTAATTAACCGATAAACGTACGCATATGCTTTTTTTCAATACAATTTTATATGTTTTTGAGGTCTGGTTTCTTTTTATAATTGTTTTTCACTTCTCATGCTTTGAAAGTGCTATTTTGTGCAGGGTGTGGCAAATTTCAATTTTGTGCACAGGGGCAAAATCGTACCCACTCATAAATGCTACCTACTTCTAAGGCAAAGAAAATGAAGGCATACAGCCAAACACAAGAAGAAGTTCATACACAGAACTTGTTATTTTATAATGGGCTATTACATAACATAAACATAAAAATACTTTATTGCACGTAAGAACACAAATAATACAACACAACAGATAACAACAAAAAACAAGTACAACATAGGCGGCCTTATTGCTAAGGTAGCAATTTCTTCCAGGCAACCTTTGGGTCAAAGAAAAATGCGTATGTAATGCGTAAAAATGCTATTACCTATGTTATCTTTATCAAAATTGACAGAAATACTTTGGAAAACGTGCAAAAGCGCGTCAACAAAGTGTAAATCCATAGAGTATTAATTGTCTGTCCTTTTTCAATTTTATAGATAGATTTAATTTTAGTTTTAGCCGGTAGTATCTAGAATCGAGCGCAATATTTACTTTAAATTATTTGCCTTTTGTGTTTTTATTTTTATTTTTAGTTTCAAATACGACAGTGTATCTGTTTTATTTATAAGTCAAATATAATTGTAGGCTGTATAGGTCTTCACCCCAAGCCTATTTAAAAAATTAAAAAGATAAATGGAGAGAATAAATTGTTTAGTTTAATAGTATTTAGTGTAATATAATATTTATGAAGAATTTCTTCAATTCATCTCGCAGTCGAAGGGAAAAGCAGAGTTTATTATTCGTTCACATAACCATTTTTATTTACGACATAATATCAGCCTTCGCCCTGCGGGCCCAGGCAGCTAAACATCTCAAACAAAATTTCGAAAATGACTTATTTAAATGAAATGAATTATTGTAAGCAAGTTAGTACATGAACCATTTATACATACAACAAAAATCAATCAAAAGAGCAAACAAAATCCTCGATTCGATTATGCCAAGCCTTGAAGAAGATTCTTTAGGTATTTAAACTTGCATCGCATCTTTAACAATAAACAGACCTAATTTAAAAATTGTGTTTATAATATTTAAATCATTAAGAATTGAGGCTATTGTTTCCCTGCCTTCCTTAGTAGACAATACAAGACGTTTCGCTTCTATCCAGCATTATATGGTGTTGTACAATAACAACAAGATACAGTAGGACCTTGAGCAATAACCTATTGTGACTTACGATTGGGGCAGTTTGCACTACGGGGCAGTGACAGACGGAACAGCAGGTTGGTTGCACCCATCGACTGCTAGGTGACGCTGTTAGTTGCACCCGTCAACCGCAAGGCGTCGCTGTTCAGTAGGCCCCTCTCTCACCCAGCGCATACGGCGCACTCGCTGCCGTCCTCAATTAGTAATTCCCGGACATACTAGAAGGAATACCAGAAAGCCTCCGTTATTACCCATATTACCGACAAGTATACCTACTAACTTGCGTAAAACATAATCAGACTCAATTTTTTCTCATGATACAGTGGCAAATGAGGTTGTCGTTGCTTATATCAAATTTGGTTCAATTCATCATGTTTTGGACAAAGCCACACACACCGCTTAGTACATCTATCATGCAGTAATCATCAGCTTTTGTTACAGAGTTTAATTTAAACTGTCAAATTCAAACTTAGAATGGCAGGGATTTGTTGAAGCTTGCGTGAAATCGTCTATGTGTACTCGAAAAACTGTAAGAAGGTAGCTGTGATAAATGCCATTCCTAAATACATACATACATAAAATCACTCCTTTATCCCTTACGAGGTAGGCAAAGCGTAAAACGCCTTTAGTAAAAGGCGCTTTCGCCTCGTCTGAAAAAAAAATGCCATTCCTAAAGAGTACAAAAATAAATAGTACAAAGGTCTTCCATGCTGGACTGGGAGCGAAAAAAAAACATAGAATGTGCCAGCTGCATTTCCCATAAAAACCATCTAAGGGATTCGAAGGGTTCAGTATATTGCAATTTAGGCGATAGGCTGACAACATCAACATCAACATCTATCTTAAATAACCCTTAAAGCTTTGTCAGACGTGGTGGATCGGGCTTTATTAAGGTCGTTTGCTCTTTGCCTACCCGACTTGGGATAGAGGCGTGATCCAGCTACAATCTAACAGTGTTTTTGAGTCAGGAACCGCGCCAGGAACTCCCCGCTCTTTTAACTGCATATCATGGTTGTGTGGCCTCTAGGTTAAGATATGTAATTATTTTTTGGGGATATGCTGTCCAAAATATACGCGTATTTCGTGCACAAAAAAGGTGCATCCGGTCTATGTGCGGATTGAAACGCTACGCAAGCTGCAAAGATCATTTAAAACGGTTAAAAATTCTTACACTACCTTCTATGTACATTTACGAAACCGCGATTTTTGTACGAAATAATGTAATTATATTTCCAAAAAAACTGAGAGCTCGTCACTGTGATAAAGTGCTGCTAAAGCCCTGTAAAACAGATCTGCATTACAAAAGCATGTTAACTATGGCTCCAAAAATTTATAATAAATTGCCAAAGAGTATACGGCAGACCTCAGACATATTGACATTCAAACAAAAATTGTTTAATTTATTGATTGATATGACATTTTACTCGGTTGATAAATATTTAAATAGCAATAAGTTAAAATGAAATATGTGACAATATTTTTTATTTATATTATGTGTTTGGAATTAAAAAAAAATGTAATTTCATTTATTTAACTGACATTTGGAATTATTTTATTAATATTTTTTAATATTGTAACTATATGTACGCCGACAGGCAGAGCGCAATTGGACATTTTATTACATTAACAACTGATTTATACTTGTGACTCACATTAATAAATGATTTGATTTGATTTTAATTTGCATAAACTAACAAAACTTATAAAAGTTATGCATTCAAGTTGAAAATTGTCTTTAGTGTTCATTCACAGGTAGGTTGACATGATACCCATGTATCGTGTTGTCC
Organism: Scrobipalpa costella; assembly: GCA_949820665.1. Classification (NCBI taxonomy): domain Eukaryota; kingdom Metazoa; phylum Arthropoda; class Insecta; order Lepidoptera; family Gelechiidae; genus Scrobipalpa; species Scrobipalpa costella. The sequence goes on from OX463295.1 coordinate 1,521,606, forward strand.
TAGAAATTGTGTCAGGATTACTTCATCATCATCATCATTAGCATATGTCAGTCCACTGCTGGACATAACAGCTAAGCAATCATTCGGAAGATTCATTGAGAGTTGGCTGAGTGATGATGATGACGGATGGACAAAGGGTAACTCTCCTGCTCGGATGCTGCGACGAGGGGACCGAAGTCCAACCGGATATGTTTGAATTGTGTATATCTGTAGATTGCTGAGAAAACTTCGATAATGCGTTTCAGAATTTGTGTTTCTTGTTTTGTTGCCATCTATTGGCTCCAATGGTTACCTTCGACAGTGAAGGGCACGGTGGCAGATACGCAGCCGGGCTGCTTGGCGTGACCCTCGTGAGGCCAGAAGTCGGCCTGAGCGGTGCGGCCCCGTCAGTGTGGATCGCATTCACGAAGTCAGCGTTGTCGGCTGACATCGGCACTGACAGCATCGACGGGTAGAAGCCTGGGTACGCTGGGTCCAGCCCGGTTAACTTAAAACAAATACATCATTTTAGGGTCTTAACCCGGAGGCGGCGGGCACCGACTTTGTATTGTTGTTTTTAGTTTGATAAGGTCATTGCAGGTTGCTCACCTGAAGTCTAAAAAGTTAATTAATCCATGTTTTCTTATGGCTATGTAAAAGTAAATATTCGGTATTGCGCCTGAAATGTCTCTGGCCGTGTCAGTTAGACTATCCCATCGGAATACGAAAGCATTCAATTAAAGAAAAGAAAAGATTAAGGGAATAGGGAAAACTAAATCCCGCGCAGATGGTTGATCTCAAGGACATCGACCGCGGTGACAAAAAAATATTTGGTATAACAACTTTTTTTTTTTATCTGGTGGTATGTTACGAGTGCTGGCTGATTCGTCAATTTAAATAAATTTCTTACCTTGGTGCTTTGTATCCTTTTGCGTCCAGCTCTCTCGCAGCGAATGCAACCAGATGAGCGCCCATCGAGTGTCCTATCAGGTGCAGGCCTTCCAAAGACAAGGCTCGCTTGAGCAGCAGCCCCAGAGCTCGCCCGAGCTGAACTCCCATCTTGAACAAGGAACCAAGTTTATACACAGCTTACAGGAAAGTTGTGTTCCGAGTGGCAGCCACCAAATACAATAATAAATGTTTTTTGTAACCAAAACCAATTTTCAAATAGAAAAAATAGCATAGGAATATCAGTACCTAAGTACAAAATAAACCTCATTGCTAGGACAGATTTGTTCTAGAGGGGCTTCCGAATTAGAGTATACAAAGAAAGTGGGAAAGCATATTGAATAAACTACTATCTTATCTTATCTTATCTAAAGCGGGTCTTCTTCTTATTTGCGTGTCGCGGCGAAACAAATTTTATCCGCCTAAAAAGTTGCCACACAAATAGCGTTTGGAGTGGCTGCCAAAAGCGGGTTAGTGCATTTTATCATTTTTAACTTTTTGGTATGGATGTGTGTATCATGTATATTATGAAACTGCTTTTTGTATAGTTCTCCAGTGGCGAAGCGGATTGCTTTGACGTCACTAACATGGCTTTAATGCGACAGATTACTAGATTGACTGGAGTATTATGCTGTACCGGTTTCAGGTCGAGTGCCACGGCGAAGTAGGGTCCGAAACCGAGGTTGGCCCAGTCCAGGACTAGAACGTTGTACCCTCCGCGCTGCAAGTACGCCTTCACCATCCGAGTCACGCTTGCATCGGTACCTAGCTCCACGTACCTATCAACAATAGTATTTCTTATAGCGAACCTTTAGCGAACTTATACCAAACCAAGAAACTGTTATATAAAAGTGTACCTAAGTAAGTCATCACTCATCAAATAATAATCAATTAATCATTAGTAAATTATTCAACTTATCGCCAATCATCAATCAATCATCGATCAATCAATCATCAATCAATCAATCAATCATCAATCAATCATCAATCAATCATCAATCAATCATCAATCAATCATCAATCAATCATCAATCAATCATCAATCAATCATCAATCAATCATCAATCAATCATCAATCAATCATCAATCAATCATCAATCAATCATCAATCAATCATCAATCAATCATCAATCAATCATCAATCAATCATCAATCAATCATCAATCAATCATCAATCAATCATCAATCAATCATCAATCAATCATCAATCAATCATCAATCAATCATCAATCAATCATCAATCAATCATCAATCAATCATCAATCAATCATCAATCAATCATCAATCAATCATCAATCAATCATCAATCAATCATCAATCAATCATCAATCAATCATCAATCAATCATCAATCAATCATCAATCAATCATCAATCAATCATCAATCAATCATCAATCAATCATCAATCAATCATCAATCAATCATCAATCAATCATCAATCAATCATCAATCAATCATCAATCAATCAATCAATCATCAATCAATCATCAATCAATCATCAATCAATCAATCATCAATCAATCAATTATCTGTTTTTCACTTTCAGACTAACAGGAAAAGGGCAGGAGATCTACTAGATTCTTTCCAGTTTTTGATTTAAAGTTGGTGGTTTTATGAATTATCTGTCATTTTTATCCGCCCTCGTATGATTTGGCGGATATAATTGACAGAAATACTAAGGAAACGTGAAAAAGCGCGCCAAAATCTTCTAGTTTTTCCCGGTGTTATCTAGAATCAAGCCCAATAGGTCTTCTCGAAATAGTTGTGAACGTACCCTTGCGCATAGACCGTGGTGGGGCTCTGTAGGTCCAGGTCGGAGACATCCAGCAGCTTCTTGGCCTCCTCGACGCGGTAGGAAGTGGGTACAGTCGTGTTGCCGTTGCTTCTCCACGTCTCGTTCCATATGCGTTGGTAGCAGACGTGAGATCTATCCTAAATACACTTTAAACAACTGCAGACAACCTCACACCATTAACGCTCGTATCGAACTGTCCATTTAACTTAGTGGAGATCCACATATTATGTTCTACCTGTATTACGGGACAAGTTTCATATCGAACGTGAATATTACGCTCTACGTTGCGCATACTCAAGGGACAAGAAATTCCTTTCATTCTGTTCTGAGGCACCACGGGAGCGCGCGCGTTTTGGCCGTCGGGCACCCATGTCTCGTTGATTGCAACGATATCCGGCTTGAAGCGGTTCATTGCTATAATAAAGTGGTCGTGGCCTGTGTTCAGTGAGCCTGCGTTGAAAAGTCCTAACTTGAGGTATTTAATACATACATACATATATTCACGCCTGTATCCCTAATGGGGTAGGCAGAGCGTAAACGACCTAAACAAAGGTGTCCCGCCACGTCTGACAAAGTTTTGAGGGTAATTTAAGATAGAATTCTAGGTATATTGCTGTAGTGACAGGTTGTCAGCCCATCGCCTAAATTACAATACACTGAAACCCTCGGATCCCTTAGCTGGATCTTACAGCATGCCCGGGAGAAAATGCAGCTGGCACATTCTATGTTTTTCTCTCGCTCCCAGACCAGCCTGGAGGTATTTAATTTGTGAAGTCATTGTAAAAACTTGATAATACGACCCAGAAAACCAAATTGCATATTTTGCTCACATATGCATTTGAAGCAATAACCATGTCATATAAGCCGGCAATGTTTAGATTTATTGAGATAGTAAAACAGTAAGTAAATTTAGATTTTTGCAAAGTTACAATGATTATCATGGTTAACATTCAATAGAAAAAAGTCCACTTATGTTACAGAGTAGAATCATATAAATGCAAGGTGCATGTTTCCCATACGAAAATATATAAAAGTTATGTTTATTATGTTTGTGTAAGTTAGAAGTAAGTACGTATATGTCACCTGTTCTGTTCTTTTTAAGATGTTCTCGGAATTCTACGCTTTGCATTACAACAGTACAAATAGTTTCAATGACACAGTGTAACATAGCAATAAAGAAAACACCATGGAAAATAAACACAAGGAGATCGCAGTAAACAATAGTAAGTAATTCAATTTATCGTATTAATGTTTAAAGTTCTATATTATTATCATATTGAAAAGAGTTACATTTATTTTGTTTATAAGTTTTCTCAAAATTATCGCCTGCAGTGTAATTATAAGAATGTAGTAAATGAAATAAGCTCAGTAAAAATATTAAAATGTACGAACAGTTGCATACATACATATAATCACGCCTTTATCCCTAACGGGGTAGGCAGAGCGTAAACGACCCAAACAAAGGTCGTTCCGCCACGTCTGACAAAGTTTTGAGAGTTATTTAAGATAGATTTGTAAGTATATACGAATAGTTGCTAGCAAGCAAAAAAGCATAAGGACCAAAAATATGAAAAAATGGGCTTTTAGAAGGTGTTATTTAAATGGTATCATAGTTGCTGGCAAAGAAATGAAATTAAAAATAATAATACATACATACATACATATAATCACGCCTTTATCCCTAGCGGGGTAGGCAGAGCGTAAACGACCTAAGCAAAGGTCGCGCCGCCACGTTTGACAAAGTTTTGAGGGTTATTTAAGTTAGATCTGTAGGTATATTGCTATAGTGACAGGTTTTCAGCCCATCGCCTAAATTACAATATACTGAAAACCTCAGATCCCTTAGCTGGTTTTTACAGCATGCCCGGGATGATATGCAGCTGGCACATTCTATGTTTTTCTCTCTCTCCCAGGCCAGCATGGAAGAAAAATAATAATTATAATTTATAATTGTCTTTTCTTTCAGGGGCTCAAACTTCTCTTTGGGTTTGATCCAAAAACCCTTTGCAAGTCAACCTCCATGCGGATACGGTGGCGCGGGGCGTCTCGACCGGCGTGTTGGCGTGCGTAGATCTTGCCTCTCATTTAAGTAGAAGCGACGCGGAGGTCCCGGTAGATCGGTGCCCTCAGTAGTGGCGCCACGGCGTACCCTGGCAGCCTTTAGTAGCTGGTCATGAATAGCGCGGCGAGCCAAATTAACAACAATAGGACGTGGCCGCCGTGCTGGCCCTGCTTTCACTGGCTCCAGGCGACCGATCGTCTGTCTGTCCTCGACAAGTACCTTTATACTACAAACTTTTTTCGTCGATTCCCAAAAACCCGATTTTTGGATTTGATCCAACTTTCATTACGACACGTGTGTGACATGCGCTTTTATCGCAAGTCCTGCGCAGACTCAAAGCGGTAGAGACGGAAATAACCAAACCAATGATAAAATCAATACATTTACCAACGTACTCATTTTAAATCTGCGCGTTAGCGTTGCGATTGGGGAAGCAGAAATAACCAAACTACCGATAATAATAAATCAATTTACCAACGATAATACTTTGGCCCGCGTAGGTAACACTACATCACATGGACTTTTATTGTAAGTCCTGCGCAATACGGTCCCATCGATGGGTGAGACGTAAGCGCCCGAATCACTAGTCCGTGGGCCAGCACGTCTAATTTAAGGAAAAGGTAAACATTTGAGGTACCAATTTTCCTTTGTACGATAGTTAGATATGTTGTGCTAAGGAATTAAAAGAACTGTAGTTATGGCTAATAAAAATCGCGGCGAAATTAAGATGGCGGATGCAATAAAAATGACAAAATTTTGAGTATTTGAATTTTCCTTCACGACGTAGATGTGTTTTATAGAATGTTTACGAAACATACCATTCCAAGTAGTACTTTAATTTTACCACCATTTCTATTAGCTACCACTAAGTTAAATTTTATTATTAGTTTTTATATTAGCTAAATAGTAACCATAGTGTTTCGCATCGTTATGAACATATACAACTGTCGAATAAAACAAAATTGATACCTCAAAAATTTTCCACTTTCCTGTAAGGCCAAAGGACTGCCCCGAAACATTGTTGATTGTCTTGGTTGAAATTAAATTAATTATACTTGGTGAATGAACTGCGAAGGTCCCTTTGCTGCGACAGGTGGTTTACTTCCGCCTAACACTTACCCATACAGCCTGATGAAGACATCTCCCAAAGTCGCCGACCTCCGTTTGGCACTGCGAAAGAAAACACCACTGTAGGATTCCCTTTGGTCTACAAGATAACAGAGAAGCGACGCGCAATAAATATGAGAAAATTAGAAGAATATGTAATTTAATTGAGCGCGTCTTATCGCCAAGTTACTGACAAAATGGATGCTCTGGAATACAGAAATAATGTACAAGTAATGAAGATTTTTACCTTTATATAATAATCTTTTATTCGAGTGAGTTCCTGTCTTGTTTATTGCAGGATGTGTTGTGTACCTCCTGACCCGCTAGATGTCACTGCGCTGCTCGTGGTCGCAAAGCCACCTGTCCTGTGAAAACCAAATGATCCATATCAATGTATTGTCATGTTTCACTTACCGATATTTGTAAACAAATGTGTTTTCAGACAGCTCTTTCTAATTTAGTACCAGGTACTGTTAATCACAATGAATTCATAGAATAGTTTCTCATTATTACATTTCCTTATTTAAAAGCAATTTCTAACGGACGTTACCAGTTTGCAATTAGTAAACTTATGTAAGCTGGTCAAACATCTAACTTTTATTTAAAAAAATCTTACTTATTTATAGAACTCCGGTGACAGCACTTCTGCCAGGCAGCAGGTAGCAGTAGGAGACGAAAAACAACTTGACACAATTAGGATATAACGGCTGGTTTACATTATTCAAGTGTTAATTACATTACAGCGCATGAAGACAGATCATTTGTTATCTAATAAAAATAATATTACATAATAATAAAAAATCTACTTAAATAATAACTAGATTGTATATCATTTTCATCATTAATTTAAGAGATCTTCATCTCTATTATTGTTCATTTCCATAGTACTCTTTTAAATAATTTTTTGTGTGGTGGTTTCCCTCCTGCCTTCCACACCGCAGTATATGAAGCGAAACTAGTCCACGTCATACATCTGGACATGACCCCTTCCAGAATCCAATTCCTCGGCCTCCAACCGGTACTTTTGGGGGTCAAAGCTGTCCGCGTCCGTAGGCGAGGCCCTTTTCTGGGCCTCTTACTCGAGTTTCCCTACACGTGGCCCCTGGCCAGTGCAAAATGGACAGCACTCTCTCCGGTGGTAGGCTTCGGCCGCGGCTGGTTACCACCCTCCTAACTAAATAATGTCGCCAAGCGGTACCGCCATGTTCCGACATGTAGTAAGGAGAAGCCAGTATGGCGGTTGGGTCTGTATAGTAGTACCGCGGCATGTAGCAGGTCGGAGTGGCTGATTGTTGCGACAACGAGTGGCTGGTTCTGGAGGCTAGCGGGATCCGAAGCACGGTGCACCGCTGGCCGACCGTAGGAAGTTGAGGGCCCAAGTAGCGGGAAAGCCACCCGCGAAAGGCTGCCCTGCCACCTCACGAAAAATCCCGGGATGCTCCACCTTGCCGGTTGGCGACCGGATGGGAGGACCAGGTGGCTATCCCTGGGGGGTTCGGGCGTCCCCGCGGTCTCCAAGCCAGCTATATTTGCGTGTGGCTGCAATCAGCTCATTTTCTAAGCTTATTGCAACGCGGTACCTCGTACAACTGCCTTCCTCCTGCCTATTCACTTTTTCCCCACATCACCAATTATGAAAACACTCAAAAAACGGAAAATGGTTAAACAGCGGTTGCACGTCCTCCCACTTAAAGTGCACCTCTCAAATATTCGAGGCTTGCACTCAAATCTCAACCCCGTCCATCACCATCTTGAGACTGAAAAACCGCATCTGCTGTTCCTCACTGAGACGCAGATCAATTGTCCGGCTGACGCGGCGTACCTCAGCTATCCCGGCTACACACTAGAACACAGGTTTCTACCTCGTGCCGGAGTCTGTGTGTACGCTCGCGATGACATTTGCATCAAGCGTCTCAAGAACCTTGAGGCACCAAGTTTTTCCGTAATGTGGGTACTGGTCGATACTGGTGTAGCTCAAAATGTGTATGCTTGCGTCTATCGCTCGCATAGTGGAGACACGGAGACAACCAAACTGTTTGAACACCTCAGTGAAGGTGCTGATGAAGCTCTGCAGAGATACCCGGCAGCGCAGCTAGTCATCCTGGGGGATTTCAACGCTCATCATAAAGAGTGGTTTTTCCCATACCTAGAGACCGATCATGCTGGGCGAGAGGCGCGCAAATTTGCATTGTCGCTAAATCTCTCCCAGCTTGTCAGCTGTGCAACAAGGGTCCCGGATATTGAGTCTCATACAGCCAACTGCTTAGACCTTCTGCTGACTACCGATCCAGACCGATACTCTGTGTCTGTTTCTGCCCCATTGGCACCTCAGATCACTGTCTGGTGAAATCTGTATCAGTGTATTCACCACCCGATCTGGGCCCTTGTGGTAAAAGACGGGTGTGGCGATACAGGTCAGCAGAATGGGATGAGATGCGCCACTTCTTTGTTTCGTATCCTTGGCAGGACTGTTTTTCTTCAGGCGAATTGTCGAGCTGCGCGGATGCTATTACAGAAGTCATACGTCAGGGTATGGAGTATTTCATACCGTTCTCTGATGTTCCTACCGGTAGCAAAGCTCACCCGTGGTTTAATGCTGACTGTAACTGCGCGGAATCGCAGAAACAGTCGGCATTCCTTGCTTGGGCTGATGCTCGTGCACACAAAGCTCCGAATACTCGCGATCTGAAGAAAAACTATAACAAAGACACCAAGTTAAGCAAAAAGGAATTACGCAGGGCTCGATTCGCCCACATAGGCCGAGTAGGAGCTAAGCTTGCTTCCTATCCGGCTGGCAGTAAAGCATTCTGGTCGATTGCGAAAGCAGTGGAAACCAATTTCTGCCAGCCATTTTTACCGCCTCTGCAGAGACCTGATAGGTCGCTTGCTCATACTGCGGAAGAGAAAGCCAATCTTTTTGCCTCCTATTTTGCGGAAAGTTCGCGTCTTGATGCCGCAGGTAAAATACCACCCCCGTTACCTCGTGTCGACTGCTCTATGGCAGCCGTACGCATCCGGCAAAAAGAGGTCCTTAAAACCATGCGAAATCTAGACGTGAATAAAGCAAGTGGCCCTGACGGTATCCCTGCAATCGTCCTGCGTAACTGTACGCCTGAGTTGTCTCCGGTGTTGACACGCCTGTACCGCCTCTCACTTGAGACTGGTGTTGTTCCCAAATCGTGGAAGCTTGCAAATGTGCAACCTGTACCCAAAAAAGGTAGTCGAGCAGACCCTGCCAACTATAGACCCATATCGGTAACCTCTATACTCTGCAAGATTATGGAGCGTGTACTGAATAATCGGCTCCTGGCATACCTTGAGGATAATGATCTCCTTAACGATCGCCAATACGGCTTCCGCCGAGGGCGATCGACGGGGGACCTCCTCGTGCATGCCACTCACTTTATCTCCAAGGCCTTTGACAGGGTCTGGCACGCTAGCCTTACTGGCAAGCTTCCCGCCTACGGGTTACCTGCTGGCCTTTGCAATTGGATTTCGGACTTCTTGAGTGAACGATCCAAACAAGTGGTCTTAGAAGGCTGCTCCTCCGGACAACAGGCTATTGATGCCGGAGTTCCTCAAGGTTCTGTCCTGTCTGCAACCTTATTCCTGCTGCTTATCAACGACATGTTGACACCCGATACCTTTGGGTACGCTGATGACAGCACGGTTGTTGACAGATATCTGTCCAGTGCAAGGGCCAACAGTGAAACAATCCAGTCTTGTCGGGAGTCCATAGTGGATCGTCTGAACTCATCGCTAAGGGTGATATCCGAGTGGGGCGATGCTAATCTCTTCAAGTTCAACGCATCCAAAACCCAGGCGTGTCTATTCTCGACAAAACGGAGTCCTTTTAACCTGGCTCCAACTTTCCGGGATGTATCCGTACCGATTTCTGACCATCTTGAGCTTCTTGGTATGAGCCTTACGTCCGACTTGAACTTTGGACGTTACATTGAGTCTCTGGCCACAACAGCTGCCAAAAAACTTGGTATCCTCTCGAAGGTGAGGCGATACTTCACACCGGGACAGCTATTGCAGTTGTACACAGCTCAAGTCCGATCGTGTATGGAGTACTGCTGCCACCTTTGGGACGGTTCAGCTAAATACCAGCTGGCTGCCTTAGACTCAATCGAGAAACGTGCTAAGAAGCTCATTGGAGACTCAGCACTGGTTGAGGCAAAACTACAGAACCTTGAGCACCGTCGCAGAGTGGCGTGCATGTCGGTATTTTACAGGATACATTTCGGGGAGTGCGCGTTAGCACTTCATGACCTTATACCCCCCGCCCCTTTCCATCTCCGGAGCACGAGGCAAGGACAGAGGTTCCACCCTTATGTCGTGGATATACCACAAATTCGCACGAAGCGGTTCGCTTCCACATTCTTAATGCGAACGGCTAAGGAGTGGAACTCCCTGCCGGCGGATCTGTTTCCGGAACAATATAACCTGGGCCTTTTCAAGGCGAGAGTGAATAGGCACTACATAGGTGAGTATGCTTCAACGTAGTCCGCATCGTCACTTTCCACCAGGTGAGATGGCGGACAAATGCTCGCCTATATACATTAAAAAAAAAAAAAAAACTAGTGCCACTGCTGCCTGACACCAGGGGAATGCTTATTTAGTAGCGGCATTGACTCGCTACGCCACAAGATCGTTTTCGGACATTGTGGCATTTTTAAGGGAAGCCCATCCCACTGGACTCCCCACCACGTCCTGATGATCTTGCCGCTGTTTGGTCGGGGACTGCTTATTCGATATATTCGCAGCTAACCACCATATCTTGATGGCCGTTCCACTATCCGCCACCTGTGGACCCCGTTAGTAGCCGACAGCTCAGCCCTAACTAACTAAAACTAACAACTTTTTAGTATTTCATTTAATGCAATTTACAATAAACGATAAACAAGTGTTATTCATAATGAAACCTTATCCAAAAATACGTAAACGATCTTAAAAATACGTACAGTAAAAGTAAAAAACATGTTAAATCTTTAAACTGGTTTTAGTGAAATACCGGCAAATATAAAATTTTTAATCTTGTCAAATATTCAGAAGCGATAATTTTCATACAACAGAATTCGTATTTATCAAAATCATACGAGTAACATTTCAAGCTAACGTATTACTTGACTTACTTAAAATTATACCTGTGACTTTCTCCACTTTGACGTAACATGAAAAATATTCAAAATCACGCATCAATTTGAAAGCGCTAAAACAACAGATATTTTTTGTATCTTTTTCACGAGTAAACGTGGAAAAAGTGATAGTGCCAAATGATAGTTAGCTAAGAAATGTGTTAGCCCAAACTGACACTAATATTAATCGAATTGTTTCCCAGCCGAGGCAACCGGCCGGCGACAGCAGGCAGCTGTCCAACACCATCCACGATGTAATAACTACTAGGGCCTATGCGTAATTCTGGATCAAGACAACGATCCAGAAAAACGTATAAGTCCTTGTTTGAACTTGGTCCTTCGGGTTTAAATTAATTCTTAAAAGTTGGCTCCGCGATTCAAGGTAATGTGAAAACTGCAACAATAAAATAAAGTTTGATAATAATGACAGACTTACACATAAGCTCGACCCATTTAAAAAAGTATCATGCTCATAATATTTTGTTTTTCCTTGCACTTTCTAAGAAAACTAACAAAATTATTTAATTCAAAATTGAGTATGTCCCATTTGATTGAAAGGTATTAAATGAAAGTGAATACAATAGGAGCTACATTGTATGGTCAAAACACACTATACGTACGAGTATATGATATGTTGCGTAGGTGCCAGTACACAGATTCCCTTCGCGTTCCCACCGTAGGTTCACCGATGATTGTAAGGAATACATCATCGCAAAAAACGTCTTCGTTATTCCTATATAATATCAGGTGTAAGTGACAGCGTCCCGCAAACTGCTAGAGATTACTTAGTCAACGAAACTGAACAACTTTCACCAAGAAAATCTTTCAGGAGATGAAAAAAAAAATTACCTTTCCACACAAAATAAACAACGCGTTCAAACAAATTGTATGGAAAACCAATTATTATTTTTTTTATTTCCTGAAAATAAAACCTGCTGTTAGTTCTTCAGTTTCGTTGACTGAGCAACCAATATCAGTTTGCGGGACGCTGTCCCTTACACCCCGTATTTACTATATATTATTACATATTTCGATTATAAATGTGGTAGAGAAATATGGTAATTTCATATTATTTAGAAATCATGGTTTCTCATTATAAGTATTTTTAAAATTCTTTATCTTTATACCTCTCAAAGCTCTTTCTACGGGCAACAAACATTCATAAGTTAAAAAGATTTAAATGTAAATGTTCAACCAATAATTGTAATTACTACGATGACTTTAAAAAATAATAAAAATAGAAGGAAAAGAAGTAATTAATATCATTGGTAGAAACAAAACTGGTCCAAGAAAAAAAAGAAACAAGATATTTCATCTCTTTTCCTTATTAATGAGATAAATCTGCCTGCTTTTATTTGTATTCTTGTCAATGTAGTAGTTTTGTACGTATTAAGGCGAGTCTCCTTCCTATGTATCAAGACAAAACATCGCAACAAAACAGAATGAAAACCTTGTTTGATTTGTCTGCATAGGAAGATGTTTTTGGTTAAAACAAAACGTTTGTGTAGAAGCCTCAAAGCACGAGTTTTGACGAGAAAGTCGTATCCCAAATGACAAGTTATTCGAGAAAAAGGGATGAAAAAAGTATCTTTATTAAAATCAGTTTTACTACAGCCTCAATTAAACACTAAACAATACTAATTATAGCTTAACTATAATAAGACAACCACAAAATTCTTTAACTACGGATCACGCCCGTTGAAATCAAACATGCCCTTCCCCTCTCTTCCCCGCTCGGGGATGTTATCCATCCGCCTCGGAAAGCAAAACTTTTTTTGATCTGCACATCTGTGTATAGCCACGCCCCTTGGATTTTTCCCACTTGCCCCGCGGGGGTGTGTGTCGCGTATTGTTTAAGAGCAGGTGCCACGGCTTTATATATTTCTAAAATTTACTAGTTTTATTACATTAGTACGCGATACATTTAATTCTTTAAATTTATTTCAGGTTTTCGAATAACTTTGACTTAAACCAAAAATAAGTTATTTCCAAGACACCCGATTGAAAAGCGGAGAACATCGAACAATGTTTACTGAATCCGTTACTTACTGAATAAAAACTGCTTCTTCAGGAGCTCGTTTTACTGCAATGGAATAAAAAACATTCTTAATTTAATATTCCATCGAGTTTCAGAAACTATGGCCTAAGTTAACGATTGTCAGTTATAATATTTATTCAGAAGTCAACTTTCATGTTGACTTAGGTCATTACACCACCTCGCAGTTAAATCATCATAATATTAGACAATATTGAACACCATTAAAGATCTTAGATTAAGATATCACATCGATACTAAACGCATAAAGTATATGTAAGTATTTGATGAACATACATACGTACTATCTTGCTTTTATTCCTAACGGGGTAGTCAAATCGTAAACGACCTAAACAAAGGTCTTTCCACCACGTCTGACAAAGTTATTAAAGATAGACTTGTAGGTTGTCAGCACATCGCTTAAATTACAATAGACTGAAACCCTCGGATCCCTTAGCTGATTTTTACAGCATGTCCGGGTGGAAATGCAACCGGCACATTCTATGTTTTTCTCTCGCTCCCAGGCCATCATGGAAGACAATCTTTGATAAACATTTGAAACTGACAACTACCATGCTCGCCTGGAAGCGAGAAAAAACAATGAATGTGTAGAATATGCCAGCTGCATTTCCTCCCGGGCATGCTGTAAAAACCAGCAGAGCTAGGGGATCCGAAGGTTTCAGTATTTTGCAATTTAGACGATGGGCTGACAACCTGTCACTATAGCAATATTCCTACAAAGCTATCTTAAACAACCCTCAAAGCTTTGTCAGACGTGGTAGAGCGACCTATGCTTAGGCTGTTTCTGCTCTGCCTTATGTCATCAGGGATAAAGGCGTGATTATCTGTATGTATGTATGTTGAAACTGATTTACTCGTAATTCAAAGATAAATTATTATTCATGGTGTTCAATTCAACACCGGGTGAAAGGGACGGCGTCCCGCAAACTGATAGCGGTTGCTCAGTCAATGATACTGAACAATTTCCACTTGGAACTTTTTAAAGGAGTGAAAAAAGTAACCCGAACTGACACTTATATTAATCGAATTGTTTCCCAGCCGGCGACAGTAGGCAGCTGTCCAACACCATCTACGATGTAATAACTACTAGGGCCTATGCGTAATTCTGGATCAAGACAACGATCCAGAAAAACGTATAAGTCCTTGTTTGAACTTGGTCCTTCGGGTTCAAATTAATTCTTAAAAGTTGGCTCCGCGATTCAAGGTAATGTGAAAACTGCAACAATAAAATAAAGTTTGATAATAATGACAGACTTACACATACGCTCGACCCATTTAAAAAAGTATCATGCTCATAATATTTTGTTTTTCCTTGCACTTTCTAAGAAAACTAACAAAATTATTTAATTCAAAATTGAGTATGTCCCATTTGATTGAAAGGTATTAAATGAAAGTGAATACAATAGGAGCTACATTGTATGGTCAAAACACACTATACATACACACTATACGTACGAGTATATGATATGTTGCGTAGGTGCCAGTACACAGATTCCCTTCGCGTTCCCACCGTAGGTTCACCGATGATTCTAAGGAATACATCGCAAAAAAAGTCTTCGTTATTCCTATATAATATCAGGTGTAAGGGACAGCGTCCCGCAAACTGATAGAGATTACTCAGTCAACGAAACTGAACAACTTTCACCAAAAAAATCTTTCAGGAGATGAAAAAAAAAATTACCTTTCCACACAAAATAAACAACGCGTTCAAACAAATTGTATGGAAAACCAATTATTTTTTTTCATTTCCTGAAAATAAAACCTGCTGTTAGTTCTTCAGTTTCGTTGACTGAGCAACCCCTATCAGTTTGCGGGACGCTGTCCCTTACACCCCGTATTTACTATATATTATTACATATTTCGATTATAAATGTGGTAGAGAAATATGGTAATTTCATATTATTTAGAAATCATGGTTTCTCATTATAAGTATTTTTAAAATTCTTTATCTTTGTACCTCTCAAAGCTCTTTCTACGGGCAACAAACATTCATAAGTTAAAAAGATTTAAATATAAATGTAAATGTTCAACCAATAATTGTAATTACTACGATGACTTTAAAAAATAATAAAAATAGAAGGAAAAGAAGTAATTAATATCATTGGTAGAAACAAAACCGGTCCAAGAAAAAAAAGAAACAAGATATTTCATCTCTTTTCCTTATTAATGAGATAAATCTGCCTGCTTTTATTTGTATTCTTGTCAATGTACTAGTTTTGTACGTATTAAGGCGAGTCTCCTTCCTATGTATCAAGACAAAACATCGCAACAAAACAGAATGAAAACCTTGTTTGATTTGTCTGCATAGGAAAATGTTTTTGGTTAAAACAAAACGTTTGTGTAGAAGCCATCACGAGTTTTGACGAGAAAGTCGTATCCCAAATGACAAGTTATTCGAGAAAAAGGGATGAAAAAAATATCTTTATTAAAATCAGTTTTACTACCGCCTCAATTAAACACTAAACAATACTAATTATAGCTTAACTATAATAAGACAACCACAAAATTCTTTAACTACGGATCACGCCCGTTGAAATCAAACATGCCCTTCCCCTCTCTTCCCCGCTCGGGGATGTTATCCATCCGCCTCGGAAAGCAAAACTTTTTTTGATCTGCACATCTGTGTATAGCCACGCCCCTTGGATTTTTCCCACTTGCCCCGCGGGGGTATGTGTCGCGTATTGTTTAAGAGCAGGTGCCACGGCTTTATATATTTCTAAAATTTACTAGTTTTATTACATTAGTACGCGATACATTTAATTTTTTTAATTTATTTCAGGTTTTCGAATAACTTTGACTTTAACCAAAAATAAGTTATTTCCAAGACACCCGATTGAAAAGCGGAGAACATCGAACAATGTTTACTGAATCCGTTACTTACTGAATAAAAACTGCTTCTTCAGGAGCTCGTTTTACTGCAATGGAATAAAAAACATTCTTAATTTAATATTCCATCGAGTTTCAGAAACTATGGCCTAAGTTAACGATTGTCAGTTATAATATTTATTCAGAAGTCAACTTTCATGTTGACTTAGGTCATTACACCACCCCGCAGTTAAATCATCATAATATTAGACAATATTGAACACCATTAAAGATCTTAGATTAAGATATCACATCGATACTAAACGCATAAAGTATATGTAAGTATTTGATGAACATACATACGTACTATCTTGCTTTTATTCCTAACGGGGTAGTCAAATCGTAAACGACCTAAACAAAGGTCTTTCCACCACGTCTGACAAAGTTATTAAAGATAGACTTGTAGGTTGTCAGCACATCGCCTAAATTACAATAGACTGAAACCCTCGGATCCCTTAGCTGATTTTTACAGCATGTCCGGGTGGAAATGCAACCGGCACATTCTATGTTTTTCTCTCGCTCCCAGGCCATCATGGAAGACAATCTTTGATAAACATTTGAAACTGACAACTACCATGCTCGCCTGGAAGCGAGAAAAAACAATGAATGTGTAGAATATGCCAGCTGCATTTCCTCCCGGGCATGCTGTAAAAACCAGCAGAGCTAGGGGATCCGAAGGTTTCAGTATTTTGCAATTTAGACGATGGGCTGACAACCTGTCACTATAGCAATATTCCTACAAAGCTATCTTAAACAACCCTCAAAGCTTTGTCAGACGTGGTAGAGCGACCTATGCTTAGGCTGTTTATGCTCTGCCTTATGTCATCAGGGATAAAGGCGTGATTATCTGTATGTATGTATGTTGAAACTGATTTACTCGTAATTCAAAGATAAATTATTATTCATGGTGTTCAATTCAACACCGGGTGAAAGGGACGGCGTCCCGCAAACTGATAGCGGTTGCTCAGTCAATGATACTGAACAATTTCCACTTGGAACTTTTTAAAGGAGTGAAAAAAGTAATGGCGTTTCCATACAAATTGTCCATTGTAATAAATCTCTGGAGGGGCCGTGTCCGTATATTCAATATTTTTGATAATGCAGATAATAAGATGATCCATGCTGTCGGATGGGTATGTAAATAGTAGGTCCTGCGCCTGATTTCTCTCTGGTCGTGTCAGTCAATCTGTCCCATCAGAATAAGAGATTGAAGGAATAGAGAGTGCACCTGTGTGTAGCGCAAACACTTGGGTACTAAAAACAAGTCCTGCGCAGTTGGCTGATCTCCGGGATATTGGCCGCCATCACCAAAAATCGGTGGGAGGACTATTATTATTATTTATTTTTGGAAAATTTAATTTCAAAACATCTCGTCTGTTTGTTACCACATCTTGCCAAAACGACTGCACTGATTTCGATTGGCATGTTTTGTTTTCAATTGAGTGCTACCTGGGTTGAAACTAAGGACCTACGACCTAAGGAATACCTTAAATTACGCTTCCTTATTTAGGGGGTAGGAAGGAAATTACAATAACTTAGCTAGGTAGCCCGAGCCCGGAAGCAAGTTTTGCATACAAAGACAATCAATCAGACAGTGAGAAACATGCTTCTGCGCGCGGGATATCAGATCACGCTCAGGTTAGTGTTTTTAGAATTTTCGACACTGCGTGTTTACCATAAAAACCGGGGGGCGTGTCGCGGGCACAGCTAGTATACAATTAATTTTATGTATCTAAAGACTTTTTTTATAAAGCTTATTGATTTCTATCTCGTGTCTATTTCTTATTCAAAATAGTGACAGGCATAAATTTTAAAGATTTTTATTTAATAAATAAATAAATGTGTATAGAATAGACACCGCCATAACAAAAAAGACACATAACTTACTTAGTTCGCAGTTGAAGCAGGTCTCTTTACCATTCAGGCGTCGGTATCGGTACACTAGAAAAAGAACATACAACCTAAATACCTGTGCTTTAAAGGTACTTTTCCAGAATATATAGATTTTGTGTCAGATAGTTTTTTCAATCATGAACTCTATTATGTAGGATATTAGGTTCATATCATTACTCTCATTGGTCATCATGAAGACATCAAACATGCATGCAACAAACGATGAAATGTAGCACAAACAGCATAGCGTGCGTGTGCGCAGAACCAGGAGACGATGGCAAAGTAAATCATACACACAACAGGAAGGACAAAATTAAGAATAAGACAAAACGAAGGGAAGGGCGCAAAGTGCGATTTTCTCATGCTCCTTGTTCATTGTGATATAGTTTTATTTTATTTTGTGACACATATATAATTTTCTTTGTAATAGACTCGCTTGTGACTTTCTTAAAGTGTTCTTAGGAATCTTTTTGGAAATAAATAATTTGACTTTGACTTTGACATCATACACACGCAATTACACATACATAAAATCACGCCTTAATCCCTAATGGGACAGGCCAAGCGTCAACGACCTAAACGTAGCTCGTTCCGCCACGACTAACAAGTTTTGAGGCTTATTTTGAGATAGATCTGTACGTATATTGTTGTATCTCATTTTAAATTAATTTCTGCTTTTAGTAAGTATGTACGTACATAAAAATGTAGGCTAAGGTTTATGAATAGCAGAGTTTCAGAATGTTAAATATTTTCAGTTGATTACGATACCCCGGAATCATTAGCCTATGCTAGATCTTATGTCTTTTTATACACGTGAAGTCCATCACTTTCGTTCACGTGAAGTCTCACCACACGATGGACTGACTGAATACCAAAGATTCATGATACCACCTATAATACTAGTATATTACGAAATAATTGTCTTTTCTTCTATGCTAGACAGGAAATGATAGAAAATGATAGTACCTATGTGCCAGCTACATCTCCTCCCGAGCATGCTTTTAAAACCAGGTAAGGAATTTGGGGGTTATAGTGTATTGCAATTTTAGGTTATGGGCTGACAACTTATCACTATAGCAATATACATCATAATCATCTGTAATAACCCTCAAAACATGTCAGACTTCGCGGAACCTTTGTTTAGGTCGTTTTAGCTCTGCGTACCCCATTAGGGATAAGGGAGGGATTTTATTTATGTATATAATTGTCTTCTTCAACGCTCAGTTCTTACTTTGTATACCTATATATATTATTTTAAGGGTATTTTGATACGTAGCCAAGTATTTTTTTTACATACATAATTTAAAGTTTAAAACGAATAGTATAGACATACTATATTTTAATCCAATTTGATAAAGCGAATACAAAATGCTCACACACATGCAATTTCACATACACATATACATTCATTAAAAAGATCAGGGTACGGAACCTAAAGTACTGTGCCTTCGTAGCCAGGTGAACGGAGCTGGACTGCAGAACCTGATCCAGGGTCGAGTGACAGGACCTATGGCCAATCAGATATTAACTCAACACAAATAATAATCTTGTATTTTCATCGAGCCATTTTCATACTTAATAGTTGATTGAGAATTAAATTCGTTAAAGTTTACACATCTGATTATTATGGTATTAAATGTATACGAACTGTATGTATATTTTTCAGACAAAGAGTCAAATTATTTATTTATATTATGCTTTGTCAGTTTTATTTCCCTGGAATTATCCAAGTATATTGTGACGGCACGGGACGTCACAATTATCTTTAAGACCTTATACCTACTCGTAAGAATGTACTATTAATTGTGATACTGCAATAAATATTTGAATTTGAATTTGAATTTATTCAAACTGTTTATCAACTACTTCGTCGTCACGTCACTTATGGTTAGCTGTCAAAACTACCATGATTTCCCGAATTTCAGAGTTGTTCGTCAAGTCAAGTTTGGGGCGAAGGCTTGTAGAGCGGTCTGTCAAGCACAAGGGCCATTGGTCGAGCCCCGCCATTTTGTATTGAATTTTCTGGAAGCGATGAGTGAAAGAAACAATTAAATTAAAAGGAAGACAGATTCTCTGGTATCATGACGACCGAAAGTTAAATTACTTTTTTTGGTATTTCTTCTTCTTTCGAGTGGGTATCGAGTCTATCGACCCGATTATTTTTTTTGTATGATTAGGTATACATGTGGATGCTGTAATGACAATCGAAATTGAATGTTCTAGAACCAATCCGCGGGATATATAAAGTCTACTGCGCCGCCCAGCAGTCAGTTCTAAGTTTAAAGTAGAAGTAATAAGTAGTGGAGGTGAAAGAACATTTATTGAGTAGAGTGTAGTGAGTACAGTCGCAGTTTTAATTGTTGTGTTTTAGATAGCGTATTAAGAGTGAAACATTGCGCGGCAAACGGAAGTTTGCGAGTGTCGGTCGCCGAGTCTTTGCTGGTCCCAAGACACCGGTCCAAAAACACCGTCCGTGGACGTTGGCACACGTTTGTAAGCGGAAGTCAATAAATAAGAAGTCTGTAAATCATTACATATACATACATACACCCCTTACCTAATTTATTTTTATGATCCAAATATTAAAATAGTTTTATAATTTGTATAACACTATATAAATTTGGAGTTATCATATTCAATAAAACACCATGCAAACACCATTTATTTATTTAAAGACACGTATATTATGGTTGAGATAAAACAAAGCTTATACAATACAAATATAGGTAAGGTAGATAAAGTAATAAATAAATAGGTACACAAATGTAATATATTTGTCCCAGCATTCAAATGGAAGACAAAGGAAGGTAGGAGAGTTTCAGGCAAGTTGTAGGTGGATAGATAGGTACATACGTGCAATTACGCAAAACAATATTACATACATCTAAAAAAATATGCTACACATAAAAGAACGTTCAATTTAGTATTTATATGAAAATAAGTATTACAACAAATATTACACTGTGAAATATTTAAACATATCGAACATATAAACGAGTTAATTAACCGATAAACCGACGCATATGCTTTTTTTCAATACAATTTTATATGTTTTTGAGGTCTGTTTTTTGTTTATAATTGTTTTTCACTTCTCATGCTTTGAAAGTGCTATTTTGTGCAGGGTGTGGCAAATTTCAATTTTGTGCACAGGGGCAAAAACGGACCTACTCATAAATGCTACCTACTTCTAAGGCAAAGAAAATGAGGGTATACAGCCAAACACAAGAAGAAGTTCATACACAGAACTTGTTATTTTATAATGGGCTATTACCTATATTATCTTTCATTTTAATCCGCCATTATATAATATGGCCGCTAAAATTTACAGAAATACTGGGGAAACGTGCAATTACGCAAAACAATATAACATACATCTAAAAAAATATGCTAAACATAAAAGAACGTTCAATTAAGTATTTATATGAAAATAAGTATTACAACAAATATTACACTGTGAAGTATTTAAACATATCGAACATATAAACGATTTAATTAACCGATAAACCTACGCATATGCTTTTTTTCAATACAATTTTATATGTTTTTGAGGTCTGGTTTTTTTTATAATTGTTTTTCACTTCTCATGCTTTGAAAGTGCTATTTTGTGCAGGGTGTGGCAAATTTCAATTTTGTGCACAGGGGCAAAATCGGACCTACTCATAAATGCTACCTACTTCTAAGGCAAAGAAAATGAGGGCATACAGCCAAACACAAGAAGAAGTTCATACACAGAACTTGTTATTTTATAATGGGCTATTACCTATGTTATCTTTATCAAATTGACAGAAATACTGGGGGAAACGTGTAAAAGCGCAACAAATTGTCTGTCCTTTTTCAATTTTATAGATAGATTTAATTTTAGTTTTAGCCGGTAGTATCTAGAATCGAGCCCAATATTTACTTTAAATTATTTGCCTTTTGTGCTTTTATTTTTATTTTTTATTTCAAGTACGACAGTGTATCTGTTTTATTTATAAGTCAAATATAATTGTAGGCTGTATAGGTCTTCACCCTAAGCCTATTTAAAAAATTAAAAAGATAAATGGAGAGAATAAATTGTTTAGTTTAATAGTATTTAGTGTAATATAATATTTATGAAGAATTTCTTCAATTCATCTCGCAGTCGAAGGGAAAAGTAGAGTTTATTATTCGTTCACATAACCATTTTTATTTACGACATAATATCAGCCTTCGCCCTGCGGGCCCAGGCAGCTAAACATCTCAAACAAAATTTCGAAAATGACTTATTTAAATGAAATGAATTATTGTAAGCAAGTTAGTACATGAACCATTTATACATACAACAAACATCAATCAAAAGAGCAAACAAAATCCTCGATTCGATTATGCCAACCCTTGAAGAAGATTCTTTAGGTATTTAAACTTGCATCGCATCTTTAACAATAAACAGACCTAATTTAAAAATTGTGTTTATAATATTTAAATTATTAAGAATTGAGGCTATTGTTTCCCTGCCTTCCTTAGTAGACAATACAAGACGTTTCGCTTCTATCCAGCATTATATGGTGTTGTACAATAACAACAAGATACAGTAGGACCTTGAGCAATAACCTATTGTGACTTACGATTGGGGCAGTTTCCACTACGGGGCAGTGACAGGCGGAACAGCAGGTTGGTTGCACCCATCGACTGCTAGGTGACGCTGTTAGTTGCACCCGTCAACCGCAAGGTGTCGCAGTTCAGTCGGACCCTCTCTAACCCAGCGCAAACGGCGCACTCGCCGCCGTCCTCAAGTAGTAATTCCCGGACAAACTAGAAGGAATACTAGGAAGCCTCCGTTACTATCCACATTGCCGACAAGTATACCTACTAACTTGCGTAAAACATAATCAGACGCAAATTTTTCTCATAATACAGTGGTAAATAAGGTTGTCGTTGCTTATATCAAATTTGGTTCAATTCATCATGTTTTGGACAAAGCCACACACACCGCTTAGTACATCTATCATGCAGGAATCATCAGCTTTTGTTACAGAGTTTAATTTAAACTGTCAAATTCAAACTTACAATGGCAGGGGTTTGTTGAAGCTTGCGTGTAATCATCTATGTGTACTCGAAAAACTGTAAGAAGGTAGCTGTGACAAATGCCATTCCTATATACATACATACATAAAATCACTCCTTTATCCCTTACGGGGTAGGCAAAGCGTAAAACGCCTTTAGTAAAAGGCGCTTTCGCCTCGTCTGAAAAAAAAATGCCATTCCTAAAGAGTACAAAAATAAATAGTACAAAGGCCTTCCATGCTGGACTGGGAGCGAAAAAAAAACATAGAATGTGCCAGCTGCATTTCCTCCCGTGCATGCTGTAAAAACCATCTAAGGGATTCGAAGGGTTCAGTATATTGCAATTTAGGCGATGGGCTGACAACATCAACATCTATCTTAAATAACCCTTAAAACTTTGTCAGACGTGGTGGATCGGGCTTTATTAAGGTCGTTTGCTCTTTGCCTACCCGACTTGGGGTAGAGGCGTGATCCAGCTACAATCTAACAGTGTTTTTGAGTATATCACACCAATGTTTTAAAATAACAATTCAAAGAAGGCAAACACCGACAAACTCAAGCGCATTCAATTGGCGGGTGATGGGAGTTATCATGGCAGTAAACTAAAGGGATCGTACTCTGCAGTGGCTTGCAGTCCCATGCGGACAGTGGCAGCATCCTTGCAGCGCCCGCGTTGGAATGAGTCGTAGTCCTCGCAGGGCCGCGCCAGGAACTCCCTGCCCCCCACCGACTCCGCCCAGTACTCCCAGGACCGCCAGTGGCTACAAAAATCTGCAACAATAAAAGGCAAGATAATAAAATAATATAATTAAAATATGTACCAAAAGTATGTACTATAAAGCTCTTTTAACTGCATATCATGGTTGTGTGGCCTCTAGGTTAAGATATGTAATTATTTTTTGGGGATATGCTGTCTAAAATATACGCGTATTTCGTGCACAAAAAAGGTGCATCCGGTCTATGTGCGGATTGAAACGCTACGCAAGCTGCAAAGATCATTTTAAACGGTTAAAAATTCTTACACTACCTTCTATGTACATTTACGAAACCGCGATTTTTGTACGAAATAATGTAATTATATTTCCAAAAAAACTGAGAGCTCGTCACTGTGATAAAGTGCTGCTAAAGCCCTGTAAAACAGATCTGCATTACAAAAGCATGTTAACTATGGCTCCAAAAATTTATAATAAATTGCCAAAGAGTATACGGCAGACCTCAGACATATTGACATTCAAACAAAAATTGTTTAATTTATTGGTTGATAAATATTTAAATAGCAATAAGTTAAAATGAAATATGTGACAATATTTTTTATTTATATTATGTGTTTAGAATTAAAAAAAAATGTAATTTCATTTATTTAACTGACATTTGGAATTATTTTATTAATATTTTTTAAAATTGTAACTATATGTACGCCGACAGGCAGAGCGCAATTGGACATTTTATTACATTAACAACTGATTTATACTTGTGACTCACATTAATAAATGATTTGATTTGAATTTGCATAAACTATAACTTATAAAAGTTATGCATTCAAGTTGAAAATTGTTTTTAGTGTTCATTCACAAGTAGGTTGACATGATACCCATGTATCGTGTTGTCCTAGAAATTGTGTCAGGATTACTTCATCATCATCATCATTAGCATATGTCAGTCCACTGCTGGACATAACAGCTAAGCAATCATTCGGAAGATTCATTGAGAGTTGGCTGAGTGATGATGATGACGGATGGACAAAGGGTAACTCTCCTGCTCGGATGCTGCGACGAGGGGACCGAAGTCCAACCGGATATGTTTGAATTGTGTATATCTGTAGATTGCTGAGAAAACTTCGATAATGCGTTTCAGAATTTGTGTTTCTTGTTTTGTTGCCATCTATTGGCTCCAATGGTTACCTTCGACAGTGAAGGGCACGGTGGCAGATACGCAGCCGGGCTGCTTGGCGTGACCCTCGTGAGGCCAGAAGTCGGCCTGAGCGGTGCGGCCCCGTCAGTGTGGATCGCATTCACGAAGTCAGCGTTGTCGGCTGACATCGGCACTGACAGCATCGACGGGTAGAAGCCTGGGTACGCTGGGTCCAGCCCGGTTAACTTAAAACAAATACATCATTTTAGGGTCTTAACCCGGAGGCGGCGGGCACCGACTTTGTATTGTTGTTTTTAGTTTGATAAGGTCATTGCAGGTTGCTCACCTGAAGTCTAAAAAGTTAATTAATCCATGTTTTCTTATGGCTATGTAAAAGTAAATATTCGGTATTGCGCCTGAAATGTCTCTGGCCGTGTCAGTTAGACTATCCCATCGGAATACGAAAGCATTCAATTAAAGAAAAGAAAAGATTAAGGGAATAGGGAAAACTAAATCCCGCGCAGATGGTTGATCTCAAGGACATCGACCGCGGTGACAAAAAAATATTTGGTATAACAACTTTTTTTTTTTATCTGGTGGTATGTTACGAGTGCTGGCTGATTCGTCAATTTAAATAAATTTCTTACCTTGGTGCTTTGTATCCTTTTGCGTCCAGCTCTCTCGCAGCGAATGCAACCAGATGAGCGCCCATCGAGTGTCCTATCAGGTGCAGGCCTTCCAAAGACAAGCCTCGCTTGAGCAGCAGCCCCAGAGCTCGCCCGAGCTGAACTCCCATCTTGAACAAGGAACCAAGTTTATACACAGCTTACAGGAAAGTTGTGTTCCGAGTGGCAGCCACCAAATACAATAATAAATGTTTTTTGTAACCAAAACCAATTTTCAAATAGAAAAAATAGCATAGGAATATCAGTACCTAAGTACAAAATAAACCTCATTGCTAGGACAGATTTGTTCTAGAGGGGCTTCCGAATTAGAGTATACAAAGAAAGTGGGAAAGCATATTGAATAAACTACTATCTTATCTTATCTTATCTAAAGCGGGTCTTCTTCTTATTTGCGTGTCGCGGCGAAACAAATTTTATCCGCCTAAAAAGTTGCCACACAAATAGCGTTTGGAGTGGCTGCCAAAAGCGGGTTAGTGCATTTTATCATTTTTAACTTTTTGGTATGGATGTGTGTATCATGTATATTATGAAACTGCTTTTTGTATAGTTCTCCAGTGGCGAAGCGGATTGCTTTGACGTCACTAACATGGCTTTAATGCGACAGATTACTAGATTGACTGGAGTATTATGCTGTACCGGTTTCAGGTCGAGTGCCACGGCGAAGTAGGGTCCGAAACCGAGGTTGGCCCAGTCCAGGACTAGAACGTTGTACCCTCCGCGCTGCAAGTACGCCTTCACCATCCGAGTCACGCTTGCATCGGTACCTAGCTCCACGTACCTATCAACAATAGTATTTCTTATAGCGAACCTTTAGCGAACTTATACCAAACCAAGAAACTGTTATATAAAAGTGTACCTAAGTAAGTCATCACTCATCAAATAATAATCAATTAATCATTAGTAAATTATTCAACTTATCGCCAATCATCAATCAATCATCGATCAATCAATCAATCAATCAATCATCAATCAATCATCAATCAATCATCAATCAATCATCAATCAATCATCAATCAATCATCAATCAATCATCAATCAATCATCAATCAATCATCAATCAATCATCAATCAATCATCAATCAATCATCAATCAATCATCAATCAATCATCAATCAATCATCAATCAATCATCAATCAATCATCAATCAATCATCAATCAATCATCAATCAATCATCAATCAATCATCAATCAATCATCAATCAATCATCAATCAATCATCAATCAATCATCAATCAATCATCAATCAATCATCAATCAATCATCAATCAATCATCAATCAATCATCAATCAATCATCAATCAATCATCAATCAATCAATCATCAATCAATCATCAATCAATCATCAATCAATCATCAATCAATCAATCATCAATCAATCAATTATCTGTTTTTTACTTTCAGACTAACAGGAAAAGGGCAGGAGATCTACTAGATTCTTTCCAGTTTTTGATTTAAAGTTGGTGGTTTTATGAATTATCTGTCATTTTTATCCGCCCTCGTATGATTTGGCGGATATAATTGACAGAAATACTAAGGAAACGTGAAAAAGCGCGCCAAAATCTTCTAGTTTTTCCCGGTGTTATCTAGAATCAAGCCCAATAGGTCTTCTCGAAATAGTTGTGAACGTACCCTTGCGCATAGACCGTGGTGGGGCTCTGTAGGTCCAGGTCGGAGACATCCAGCAGCTTCTTGGCCTCCTCGACGCGGTAGGAAGTGGGTACAGTCGTGTTGCCGTTGCTTCTCCACGTCTCGTTCCATATGCGTTGGTAGCAGACGTGAGATCTATCCTAAATACACTTTAAACAACTGCAGACAACCTCACACCATTAACGCTCGTATCGAACTGTCCATTTAACTTAGTGGAGATCCACATATTATGTTCTACCTGTATTACGGGACAAGTTTCATATCGAACGTGAATATTACGCTCTACGTTGCGCATACTCAAGGGACAAGAAATTCCTTTCATTCTGTTCTGAGGCACCACGGGAGCGCGCGCGTTTTGGCCGTCGGGCACCCATGTCTTGTTGATTTCAACGATATCCGGCTTGAAGCGGTTCATTGCTATAATAAAGTGGTCGTGGCCTGTGTTCAGTGAGCCTGCGTTGAAAAGTCCTAACTTGAGGTATTTAATACATACATACATATATTCACGCCTGTATCCCTAATGGGGTAGGCAGAGCGTAAACGACCTAAACAAAGGTGTCCCGCCACGTCTGACAAAGTTTTGAGGGTAATTTAAGATAGAATTCTAGGTATATTGCTGTAGTGACAGGTTGTCAGCCCATCGCCTAAATTACAATACACTGAAACCCTCGGATCCCTTAGCTGGATCTTACAGCATGCCCGGGAGAAAATGCAGCTGGCACATTCTATGTTTTTCTCTCGCTCCCAGACCAGCCTGGAGGTATTTAATTTGTGAAGTCATTGTAAAAACTTGATAATACGACCCAGAAAACCAAATTGCATATTTTGCTCACATATGCATTTGAAGCAATAACCATGTCATATAAGCCGGCAATGTTTAGATTTATTGAGATAGTAAAACAGTAAGTAAATTTAGATTTTTGCAAAGTTACAATGATTATCATGGTTAACATTCAATAGAAAAAAGTCCACTTATGTTACAGAGTAGAATCATATAAATGCAAGGTGCATGTTTCCCATACGAAAATATATAAAAGTTATGTTTATTATGTTTGTGTAAGTTAGAAGTAAGTACGTATATGTCACCTGTTCTGTTCTTTTTAAGATGTTCTCGGAATTCTACGCTTTGCATTACAACAGTACAAATAGTTTCAATGACACAGTGTAACATAGCAATAAAGAAAACACCATGGAAAATAAACACAAGGAGATCGCAGTAAACAATAGTAAGTAATTCAATTTATCGTATTAATGTTTAAAGTTCTATATTATTATCATATTGAAAAGAGTTACATTTATTTTGTTTATAAGTTTTCTCAAAATTATCGCCTGCAGTGTAATTATAAGAATGTAGTAAATGAAATAAGCTCAGTAAAAATATTAAAATGTACGAACAGTTGCATACATACATATAATCACGCCTTTATCCCTAACGGGGTAGGCAGAGCGTAAACGACCCAAACAAAGGTCGTTCCGCCACGACTGACAAAGTTTTGAGAGTTATTTAAGATAGATTTGTAAGTATATACGAATAGTTGCTAGCAAGCAAAAAAGCATAAGGACCAAAAATATGAAAAAATGGGCTTTTAGAAGGTGTTATTTAAATGGTATCATAGTTGCTGGCAAAGAAATGAAATTAAAAATAATAATACATACATACATACATATAATCACGCCTTTATCCCTAGCGGGGTAGGCAGAGCGTAAACGACCTAAGCAAAGGTCGCGCCGCCACGTTTGACAAAGTTTTGAGGGTTATTTAAGTTAGATCTGTAGGTATATTGCTATAGTGACAGGTTTTCAGCCCATCGCCTAAATTACAATATACTGAAAACCTCAGATCCCTTAGCTGGTTTTTACAGCATGCCCCGGATGATATGCAGCTGGCACATTCTATGTTTTTCTCTCTCTCCCAGGCCAGCATGGAAGAAAAATAATAATTATAATTTATAATTGTCTTTTCTTTCAGGGGCTCAAACTTCTCTTTGGGTTTGATCCAAAAACCCTTTGCAAGTCAACCTCCATGCGGATACGGTGGCGCGGGGCGTCTCGACCGGCGTGTTGGCGTGCGTAGATCTTGCCTCTCATTTAAGTAGAAGCGACGCGGAGGTCCCGGTAGATCGGTGCCCTCAGTAGTGGCGCCACGGCGTACCCTGGCAGCCTTTAGTAGCTGGTCATGAATAGCGCGGCGAGCCAAATTAACAACAATAGGACGTGGCCGCCGTGCTGGCCCTGCTTTCACTGGCTCCAGGCGACCGATCGTCTGTCTGTCCTCGACAAGTACCTTTATACTACAAACTTTTTTCGTCGATTCCCAAAAACCCGATTTTTGGATTTGATCCAACTTTCATTACGACACGTGTGTGACATGCGCTTTTATCGCAAGTCCTGCGCAGACTCAAAGCGGTAGAGACGGAAATAACCAAACCAATGATAAAATCAATACATTTACCAACGTACTCATTTTAAATCTGCGCGTTAGCGTTGCGATTGGGGAAGCAGAAATAACCAAACTACCGATAATAATAAATCAATTTACCAACGATAATACTTTGGCCCGCGTAGGTAACACTACATCACATGGACTTTTATTGTAAGTCCTGCGCAATACGGTCCCATCGATGGGTGAGACGTAAGCGCCCGAATCACTAGTCCGTGGGCCAGCACGTCTAATTTAAGGAAAAGGTAAACATTTGAGGTACCAATTTTCCTTTGTACGATAGTTAGATATGTTGTGCTAAGGAATTAAAAGAACTGTAGTTATGGCTAATAAAAATCGCGGCGAAATTAAGATGGCGGATGCAATAAAAATGACAAAATTTTGAGTATTTGAATTTTCCTTCACGACGTAGATGTGTTTTATAGAATGTTTACGAAACATACCATTCCAAGTAGTACTTTAATTTTACCACCATTTCTATTAGCTACCACTAAGTTAAATTTTATTATTAGTTTTTATATTAGCTAAATAGTAACCATAGTGTTTCGCATCGTTATGAACATATACAACTGTCGAATAAAACAAAATTGATACCTCAAAAATTTTCCACTTTCCTGTAAGGCCAAAGGACTGCCCCGAAACATTGTTGATTGTCTTGGTTGAAATTAAATTAATTATACTTGGTGAATGAACTGCGAAGGTCCCTTTGCTGCGACAGGTGGTTTACTTCCGCCTAACACTTACCCATACAGCCTGATGAAGACATCTCCCAAAGTCGCCGACCTCCGTTTGGCACTGCGAAAGAAAACACCACTGTAGGATTCCCTTTGGTCTACAAGATAAGAGAGAAGCGACGCGCAATAAATATGAGAAAATTAGAAGAATATGTAATTTAATTGAGCGCGTCTTATCGCCAAGTTACTGACAAAATGGATGCTCTGGAATACAGAAATAATGTACAAGTAATGAAGATTTTTACCTTTATATAATAATCTTTTATTCGAGTGAGTTCCTGTCTTGTTTATTGCAGGATGTGTTGTGTACCTCCTGACCCGCTAGATGTCACTGCGCTGCTCGTGGTCGCAAAGCCACCTGTCCTGTGAAAACCAAATGATCCATATCAATGTATTGTCATGTTTCACTTACCGATATTTGTAAACAAATGTGTTTTCAGACAGCTCTTTCTAATTTAGTACCAGGTACTGTTAATCACAATGAATTCATAGAATAGTTTCTCATTATTACATTTCCTTATTTAAAAGCAATTTCTAACGGACGTTACCAGTTTGCAATTAGTAAACTTATGTAAGCTGGTCAAACATCTAACTTTTATTTAAAAAAATCTTACTTATTTATAGAACTCCGGTGACAGCACTTCTGCCAGGCAGCAGGTAGCAGTAGGAGACGAAAAACAACTTGACACAATTAGGATATAACGGCTGGTTTACATTATTCAAGTGTTAATTACATTACAGCGCATGAAGACAGATCATTTGTTATCTAATAAAAATAATATTACATAATAATAAAAAATCTACTTAAATAATAACTAGATTGTATATCATTTTCATCATTAATTTAAGAGATCTTCATCTCTATTATTGTTCATTTCCATAGTACTCTTTTAAATAATTTTTTGTGTGGTGGTTTCCCTCCTGCCTTCCACACCGCAGTATATGAAGCGAAACTAGTCCACGTCATACATCTGGACATGACCCCTTCCAGAATCCAATTCCTCGGCCTCCAACCGGTACTTTTGGGGGTCAAAGCTGTCCGCGTCCGTAGGCGAGGCCCTTTTCTGGGCCTCTTACTCGAGTTTCCCTACACGTGGCCCCTGGCCAGTGCAAAATGGACAGCACTCTCTCCGGTGGTAGGCTTCGGCCGCGGCTGGTTACCACCCTCCTAACTAAATAATGTCGCCAAGCGGTACCGCCATGTTCCGACATGTAGTAAGGAGAAGCCAGTATGGCGGTTGGGTCTGTATAGTAGTACCGCGGCATGTAGCAGGTCGGAGTGGCTGATTGTTGCGACAACGAGTGGCTGGTTCTGGAGGCTAGCGGGATCCGAAGCACGGTGCACCGCTGGCCGACCGTAGGAAGTTGAGGGCCCAAGTAGCGGGAAAGCCACCCGCGAAAGGCTGCCCTGCCACCTCACGAAAAATCCCGGGATGCTCCACCTTGCCGGTTGGCGACCGGATGGGAGGACCAGGTGGCTATCCCTGGGGGGTTCGGGCGTCCCCGCGGTCTCCAAGCCAGCTATATTTGCGTGTGGCTGCAATCAGCTCATTTTCTAAGCTTATTGCAACGCGGTACCTCGTACAACTGCCTTCCTCCTGCCTATTCACTTTTTCCCCACATCACCAATTATGAAAACACTCAAAAAACGGAAAATGGTTAAACAGCGGTTGCACGTCCTCCCACTTAAAGTGCACCTCTCAAATATTCGAGGCTTGCACTCAAATCTCAACCCCGTCCATCACCATCTTGAGACTGAAAAACCGCATCTGCTGTTCCTCACTGAGACGCAGATCAATTGTCCGGCTGACGCGGCGTACCTCAGCTATCCCGGCTACACACTAGAACACAGGTTTCTACCTCGTGCCGGAGTCTGTGTGTACGCTCGCGATGACATTTGCATCAAGCGTCTCAAGAACCTTGAGGCACCAAGTTTTTCCGTAATGTGGGTACTGGTCGATACTGGTGTAGCTCAAAATGTGTATGCTTGCGTCTATCGCTCGCATAGTGGAGACACGGAGACAACCAAACTGTTTGAACACCTCAGTGAAGGTGCTGATGAAGCTCTGCAGAGATACCCGGCAGCGCAGCTAGTCATCCTGGGGGATTTCAACGCTCATCATAAAGAGTGGTTTTTCCCATACCTAGAGACCGATCATGCTGGGCGAGAGGCGCGCAAATTTGCATTGTCGCTAAATCTCTCCCAGCTTGTCAGCTGTGCAACAAGGGTCCCGGATATTGAGTCTCATACAGCCAACTGCTTAGACCTTCTGCTGACTACCGATCCAGACCGATACTCTGTGTCTGTTTCTGCCCTATTGGCACCTCAGATCACTGTCTGGTGAAATCTGTATCAGTGTATTCACCACCCGATCTGGGCCCTTGTGGTAAAAGACGGGTGTGGCGATACAGGTCAGCAGAATGGGATGAGATGCGCCACTTCTTTGTTTCGTATCCTTGGCAGGACTGTTTTTCTTCAGGCGAATTGTCGAGCTGCGCGGATGCTATTACAGAAGTCATACGTCAGGGTATGGAGTATTTCATACCGTTCTCTGATGTTCCTACCGGTAGCAAAGCTCACCCGTGGTTTAATGCTGACTGTAACTGCGCGGAATCGCAGAAACAGTCGGCATTCCTTGCTTGGGCTGATGCTCGTGCACACAAAGCTCCGAATACTCGCGATCTGAAGAAAAACTATAACAAAGACACCAAGTTAAGCAAAAAGGAATTACGCAGGGCTCGATTCGCCCACATAGGCCGAGTAGGAGCTAAGCTTGCTTCCTATCCGGCTGGCAGTAAAGCATTCTGGTCGATTGCGAAAGCAGTGGAAACCAATTTCTGCCAGCCATTTTTACCGCCTCTGCAGAGACCTGATAGGTCGCTTGCTCATACTGCGGAAGAGAAAGCCAATCTTTTTGCCTCCTATTTTGCGGAAAGTTCGCGTCTTGATGCCGCAGGTAAAATACCACCCCCGTTACCTCGTGTCGACTGCTCTATGGCAGCCGTACGCATCCGGCAAAAAGAGGTCCTTAAAACCATGCGAAATCTAGACGTGAATAAAGCAAGTGGCCCTGACGGTATCCCTGCAATCGTCCTGCGTAACTGTACGCCTGAGTTGTCTCCGGTGTTGACACGCCTGTACCGCCTCTCACTTGAGACTGGTGTTGTTCCCAAATCGTGGAAGCTTGCAAATGTGCAACCTGTACCCAAAAAAGGTAGTCGAGCAGACCCTGCCAACTATAGACCCATATCGGTAACCTCTATACTCTGCAAGATTATGGAGCGTGTACTGAATAATCGGCTCCTGGCATACCTTGAGGATAATGATCTCCTTAACGATCGCCAATACGGCTTCCGCCGAGGGCGATCGACGGGGGACCTCCTCGTGCATGCCACTCACTTTATCTCCAAGGCCTTTGACAGGGTCTGGCACGCTAGCCTTACTGGCAAGCTTCCCGCCTACGGGTTACCTGCTGGCCTTTGCAATTGGATTTCGGACTTCTTGAGTGAACGATCCAAACAAGTGGTCTTAGAAGGCTGCTCCTCCGGACAACAGGCTATTGATGCCGGAGTTCCTCAAGGTTCTGTCCTGTCTGCAACCTTATTCCTGCTGCTTATCAACGACATGTTGACACCCGATACCTTTGGGTACGCTGATGACAGCACGGTTGTT
This sequence comes from Scrobipalpa costella, assembly GCA_949820665.1. NCBI lineage: Eukaryota > Metazoa > Arthropoda > Insecta > Lepidoptera > Gelechiidae > Scrobipalpa > Scrobipalpa costella. The sequence goes on from OX463295.1 coordinate 1,555,509, forward strand.
GACAGATATCTGTCCAGTGCAAGGGCCAACAGTGAAACAATCCAGTCTTGTCGGGAGTCCATAGTGGATCGTCTGAACTCATCGCTAAGGGTGATATCCGAGTGGGGCGATGCTAATCTCTTCAAGTTCAACGCATCCAAAACCCAGGCGTGTCTATTCTCGACAAAACGGAGTCCTTTTAACCTGGCTCCAACTTTCCGGGATGTATCCGTACCGATTTCTGACCATCTTGAGCTTCTTGGTATGAGCCTTACGTCCGACTTGAACTTTGGACGTTACATTGAGTCTCTGGCCACAACAGCTGCCAAAAAACTTGGTATCCTCTCGAAGGTGAGGCGATACTTCACACCGGGACAGCTATTGCAGTTGTACACAGCTCAAGTCCGATCGTGTATGGAGTACTGCTGCCACCTTTGGGACGGTTCAGCTAAATACCAGCTGGCTGCCTTAGACTCAATCGAGAAACGTGCTAAGAAGCTCATTGGAGACTCAGCACTGGTTGAGGCAAAACTACAGAACCTTGAGCACCGTCGCAGAGTGGCGTGCATGTCGGTATTTTACAGGATACATTTCGGGGAGTGCGCGTTAGCACTTCATGACCTTATACCCCCCGCCCCTTTCCATCTCCGGAGCACGAGGCAAGGACAGAGGTTCCACCCTTATGTCGTGGATATACCACAAATTCGCACGAAGCGGTTCGCTTCCACATTCTTAATGCGAACGGCTAAGGAGTGGAACTCCCTGCCGGCGGATCTGTTTCCGGAACAATATAACCTGGGCCTTTTCAAGGCGAGAGTGAATAGGCACTACATAGGTGAGTATGCTTCAACGTAGTCCGCATCGTCACTTTCCACCAGGTGAGATGGCGGACAAATGCTCGCCTATATACATAAAAAAAAAAAAAAAAACTAGTGCCACTGCTGCCTGACACCAGGGGAATGCTTATTTAGTAGCGGCATTGACTCGCTACGCCACAAGATCGTTTTCGGACATTGTGGCATTTTTAAGGGAAGCCCATCCCACTGGACTCCCCACCACGTCCTGATGATCTTGCCGCTGTTTGGTCGGGGACTGCTTATTCGATATATTCGCAGCTAACCACCATATCTTGATGGCCGTTCCACTATCCGCCACCTGTGGACCCCGTTAGTAGCCGACAGCTCAGCCCTAACTAACTAAAACTAACAACTTTTTAGTATTTCATTTAATGCAATTTACAATAAACGATAAACAAGTGTTATTCATAATGAAACCTTATCCAAAAATACGTAAACGATCTTAAAAATACGTACAGTAAAAGTAAAAAACATGTTAAATCTTTAAACTGGTTTTAGTGAAATACCGGCAAATATAAAATTTTTAATCTTGTCAAATATTCAGAAGCGATAATTTTCATACAACAGAATTCGTATTTATCAAAATCATACGAGTAACATTTCAAGCTAACGTATTACTTGACTTACTTAAAATTATACCTGTGACTTTCTCCACTTTGACGTAACATGAAAAATATTCAAAATCACGCATCAATTTGAAAGCGCTAAAACAACAGATATTTTTTGTATCTTTTTCACGAGTAAACGTGGAAAAAGTGATAGTGCCAAATGATAGTTAGCTAAGAAATGTGTTAGCCCAAACTGACACTAATATTAATCGAATTGTTTCCCAGCCGAGGCAACCGGCCGGCGACAGCAGGCAGCTGTCCAACACCATCCACGATGTAATAACTACTAGGGCCTATGCGTAATTCTGGATCAAGACAACGATCCAGAAAAACGTATAAGTCCTTGTTTGAACTTGGTCCTTCGGGTTTAAATTAATTCTTAAAAGTTGGCTCCGCGATTCAAGGTAATGTGAAAACTGCAACAATAAAATAAAGTTTGATAATAATGACAGACTTACACATAAGCTCGACCCATTTAAAAAAGTATCATGCTCATAATATTTTGTTTTTCCTTGCACTTTCTAAGAAAACTAACAAAATTATTTAATTCAAAATTGAGTATGTCCCATTTGATTGAAAGGTATTAAATGAAAGTGAATACAATAGGAGCTACATTGTATGGTCAAAACACACTATACGTACGAGTATATGATATGTTGCGTAGGTGCCAGTACACAGATTCCCTTCGCGTTCCCACCGTAGGTTCACCGATGATTGTAAGGAATACATCATCGCAAAAAACGTCTTCGTTATTCCTATATAATATCAGGTGTAAGTGACAGCGTCCCGCAAACTGCTAGAGATTACTTAGTCAACGAAACTGAACAACTTTCACCAAGAAAATCTTTCAGGAGATGAAAAAAAAAATTACCTTTCCACACAAAATAAACAACGCGTTCAAACAAATTGTATGGAAAACCAATTATTATTTTTTTTATTTCCTGAAAATAAAACCTGCTGTTAGTTCTTCAGTTTCGTTGACTGAGCAACCAATATCAGTTTGCGGGACGCTGTCCCTTACACCCCGTATTTACTATATATTATTACATATTTCGATTATAAATGTGGTAGAGAAATATGGTAATTTCATATTATTTAGAAATCATGGTTTCTCATTATAAGTATTTTTAAAATTCTTTATCTTTATACCTCTCAAAGCTCTTTCTACGGGCAACAAACATTCATAAGTTAAAAAGATTTAAATGTAAATGTTCAACCAATAATTGTAATTACTACGATGACTTTAAAAAATAATAAAAATAGAAGGAAAAGAAGTAATTAATATCATTGGTAGAAACAAAACTGGTCCAAGAAAAAAAAGAAACAAGATATTTCATCTCTTTTCCTTATTAATGAGATAAATCTGCCTGCTTTTATTTGTATTCTTGTCAATGTAGTAGTTTTGTACGTATTAAGGCGAGTCTCCTTCCTATGTATCAAGACAAAACATCGCAACAAAACAGAATGAAAACCTTGTTTGATTTGTCTGCATAGGAAGATGTTTTTGGTTAAAACAAAACGTTTGTGTAGAAGCCTCAAAGCACGAGTTTTGACGAGAAAGTCGTATCCCAAATGACAAGTTATTCGAGAAAAAGGGATGAAAAAAGTATCTTTATTAAAATCAGTTTTACTACAGCCTCAATTAAACACTAAACAATACTAATTATAGCTTAACTATAATAAGACAACCACAAAATTCTTTAACTACGGATCACGCCCGTTGAAATCAAACATGCCCTTCCCCTCTCTTCCCCGCTCGGGGATGTTATCCATCCGCCTCGGAAAGCAAAACTTTTTTTGATCTGCACATCTGTGTATAGCCACGCCCCTTGGATTTTTCCCACTTGCCCCGCGGGGGTGTGTGTCGCGTATTGTTTAAGAGCAGGTGCCACGGCTTTATATATTTCTAAAATTTACTAGTTTTATTACATTAGTACGCGATACATTTAATTCTTTAAATTTATTTCAGGTTTTCGAATAACTTTGACTTAAACCAAAAATAAGTTATTTCCAAGACACCCGATTGAAAAGCGGAGAACATCGAACAATGTTTACTGAATCCGTTACTTACTGAATAAAAACTGCTTCTTCAGGAGCTCGTTTTACTGCAATGGAATAAAAAACATTCTTAATTTAATATTCCATCGAGTTTCAGAAACTATGGCCTAAGTTAACGATTGTCAGTTATAATATTTATTCAGAAGTCAACTTTCATGTTGACTTAGGTCATTACACCACCTCGCAGTTAAATCATCATAATATTAGACAATATTGAACACCATTAAAGATCTTAGATTAAGATATCACATCGATACTAAACGCATAAAGTATATGTAAGTATTTGATGAACATACATACGTACTATCTTGCTTTTATTCCTAACGGGGTAGTCAAATCGTAAACGACCTAAACAAAGGTCTTTCCACCACGTCTGACAAAGTTATTAAAGATAGACTTGTAGGTTGTCAGCACATCGCTTAAATTACAATAGACTGAAACCCTCGGATCCCTTAGCTGATTTTTACAGCATGTCCGGGTGGAAATGCAACCGGCACATTCTATGTTTTTCTCTCGCTCCCAGGCCATCATGGAAGACAATCTTTGATAAACATTTGAAACTGACAACTACCATGCTCGCCTGGAAGCGAGAAAAAACAATGAATGTGTAGAATATGCCAGCTGCATTTCCTCCCGGGCATGCTGTAAAAACCAGCAGAGCTAGGGGATCCGAAGGTTTCAGTATTTTGCAATTTAGACGATGGGCTGACAACCTGTCACTATAGCAATATTCCTACAAAGCTATCTTAAACAACCCTCAAAGCTTTGTCAGACGTGGTAGAGCGACCTATGCTTAGGCTGTTTCTGCTCTGCCTTATGTCATCAGGGATAAAGGCGTGATTATCTGTATGTATGTATGTTGAAACTGATTTACTCGTAATTCAAAGATAAATTATTATTCATGGTGTTCAATTCAACACCGGGTGAAAGGGACGGCGTCCCGCAAACTGATAGCGGTTGCTCAGTCAATGATACTGAACAATTTCCACTTGGAACTTTTTAAAGGAGTGAAAAAAGTAACCCGAACTGACACTTATATTAATCGAATTGTTTCCCAGCCGGCGACAGTAGGCAGCTGTCCAACACCATCTACGATGTAATAACTACTAGGGCCTATGCGTAATTCTGGATCAAGACAACGATCCAGAAAAACGTATAAGTCCTTGTTTGAACTTGGTCCTTCGGGTTCAAATTAATTCTTAAAAGTTGGCTCCGCGATTCAAGGTAATGTGAAAACTGCAACAATAAAATAAAGTTTGATAATAATGACAGACTTACACATACGCTCGACCCATTTAAAAAAGTATCATGCTCATAATATTTTGTTTTTCCTTGCACTTTCTAAGAAAACTAACAAAATTATTTAATTCAAAATTGAGTATGTCCCATTTGATTGAAAGGTATTAAATGAAAGTGAATACAATAGGAGCTACATTGTATGGTCAAAACACACTATACATACACACTATACGTACGAGTATATGATATGTTGCGTAGGTGCCAGTACACAGATTCCCTTCGCGTTCCCACCGTAGGTTCACCGATGATTCTAAGGAATACATCGCAAAAAAAGTCTTCGTTATTCCTATATAATATCAGGTGTAAGGGACAGCGTCCCGCAAACTGATAGAGATTACTCAGTCAACGAAACTGAACAACTTTCACCAAAAAAATCTTTCAGGAGATGAAAAAAAAAATTACCTTTCCACACAAAATAAACAACGCGTTCAAACAAATTGTATGGAAAACCAATTATTTTTTTTCATTTCCTGAAAATAAAACCTGCTGTTAGTTCTTCAGTTTCGTTGACTGAGCAACCCCTATCAGTTTGCGGGACGCTGTCCCTTACACCCCGTATTTACTATATATTATTACATATTTCGATTATAAATGTGGTAGAGAAATATGGTAATTTCATATTATTTAGAAATCATGGTTTCTCATTATAAGTATTTTTAAAATTCTTTATCTTTGTACCTCTCAAAGCTCTTTCTACGGGCAACAAACATTCATAAGTTAAAAAGATTTAAATATAAATGTAAATGTTCAACCAATAATTGTAATTACTACGATGACTTTAAAAAATAATAAAAATAGAAGGAAAAGAAGTAATTAATATCATTGGTAGAAACAAAACCGGTCCAAGAAAAAAAAGAAACAAGATATTTCATCTCTTTTCCTTATTAATGAGATAAATCTGCCTGCTTTTATTTGTATTCTTGTCAATGTACTAGTTTTGTACGTATTAAGGCGAGTCTCCTTCCTATGTATCAAGACAAAACATCGCAACAAAACAGAATGAAAACCTTGTTTGATTTGTCTGCATAGGAAAATGTTTTTGGTTAAAACAAAACGTTTGTGTAGAAGCCATCACGAGTTTTGACGAGAAAGTCGTATCCCAAATGACAAGTTATTCGAGAAAAAGGGATGAAAAAAATATCTTTATTAAAATCAGTTTTACTACCGCCTCAATTAAACACTAAACAATACTAATTATAGCTTAACTATAATAAGACAACCACAAAATTCTTTAACTACGGATCACGCCCGTTGAAATCAAACATGCCCTTCCCCTCTCTTCCCCGCTCGGGGATGTTATCCATCCGCCTCGGAAAGCAAAACTTTTTTTGATCTGCACATCTGTGTATAGCCACGCCCCTTGGATTTTTCCCACTTGCCCCGCGGGGGTATGTGTCGCGTATTGTTTAAGAGCAGGTGCCACGGCTTTATATATTTCTAAAATTTACTAGTTTTATTACATTAGTACGCGATACATTTAATTTTTTTAATTTATTTCAGGTTTTCGAATAACTTTGACTTTAACCAAAAATAAGTTATTTCCAAGACACCCGATTGAAAAGCGGAGAACATCGAACAATGTTTACTGAATCCGTTACTTACTGAATAAAAACTGCTTCTTCAGGAGCTCGTTTTACTGCAATGGAATAAAAAACATTCTTAATTTAATATTCCATCGAGTTTCAGAAACTATGGCCTAAGTTAACGATTGTCAGTTATAATATTTATTCAGAAGTCAACTTTCATGTTGACTTAGGTCATTACACCACCCCGCAGTTAAATCATCATAATATTAGACAATATTGAACACCATTAAAGATCTTAGATTAAGATATCACATCGATACTAAACGCATAAAGTATATGTAAGTATTTGATGAACATACATACGTACTATCTTGCTTTTATTCCTAACGGGGTAGTCAAATCGTAAACGACCTAAACAAAGGTCTTTCCACCACGTCTGACAAAGTTATTAAAGATAGACTTGTAGGTTGTCAGCACATCGCCTAAATTACAATAGACTGAAACCCTCGGATCCCTTAGCTGATTTTTACAGCATGTCCGGGTGGAAATGCAACCGGCACATTCTATGTTTTTCTCTCGCTCCCAGGCCATCATGGAAGACAATCTTTGATAAACATTTGAAACTGACAACTACCATGCTCGCCTGGAAGCGAGAAAAAACAATGAATGTGTAGAATATGCCAGCTGCATTTCCTCCCGGGCATGCTGTAAAAACCAGCAGAGCTAGGGGATCCGAAGGTTTCAGTATTTTGCAATTTAGACGATGGGCTGACAACCTGTCACTATAGCAATATTCCTACAAAGCTATCTTAAACAACCCTCAAAGCTTTGTCAGACGTGGTAGAGCGACCTATGCTTAGGCTGTTTATGCTCTGCCTTATGTCATCAGGGATAAAGGCGTGATTATCTGTATGTATGTATGTTGAAACTGATTTACTCGTAATTCAAAGATAAATTATTATTCATGGTGTTCAATTCAACACCGGGTGAAAGGGACGGCGTCCCGCAAACTGATAGCGGTTGCTCAGTCAATGATACTGAACAATTTCCACTTGGAACTTTTTAAAGGAGTGAAAAAAGTAATGGCGTTTCCATACAAATTGTCCATTGTAATAAATCTCTGGAGGGGCCGTGTCCGTATATTCAATATTTTTGATAATGCAGATAATAAGATGATCCATGCTGTCGGATGGGTATGTAAATAGTAGGTCCTGCGCCTGATTTCTCTCTGGTCGTGTCAGTCAATCTGTCCCATCAGAATAAGAGATTGAAGGAATAGAGAGTGCACCTGTGTGTAGCGCAAACACTTGGGTACTAAAAACAAGTCCTGCGCAGTTGGCTGATCTCCGGGATATTGGCCGCCATCACCAAAAATCGGTGGGAGGACTATTATTATTATTTATTTTTGGAAAATTTAATTTCAAAACATCTCGTCTGTTTGTTACCACATCTTGCCAAAACGACTGCACTGATTTCGATTGGCATGTTTTGTTTTCAATTGAGTGCTACCTGGGTTGAAACTAAGGACCTACGACCTAAGGAATACCTTAAATTACGCTTCCTTATTTAGGGGGTAGGAAGGAAATTACAATAACTTAGCTAGGTAGCCCGAGCCCGGAAGCAAGTTTTGCATACAAAGACAATCAATCAGACAGTGAGAAACATGCTTCTGCGCGCGGGATATCAGATCACGCTCAGGTTAGTGTTTTTAGAATTTTCGACACTGCGTGTTTACCATAAAAACCGGGGGGCGTGTCGCGGGCACAGCTAGTATACAATTAATTTTATGTATCTAAAGACTTTTTTTATAAAGCTTATTGATTTCTATCTCGTGTCTATTTCTTATTCAAAATAGTGACAGGCATAAATTTTAAAGATTTTTATTTAATAAATAAATAAATGTGTATAGAATAGACACCGCCATAACAAAAAAGACACATAACTTACTTAGTTCGCAGTTGAAGCAGGTCTCTTTACCATTCAGGCGTCGGTATCGGTACACTAGAAAAAGAACATACAACCTAAATACCTGTGCTTTAAAGGTACTTTTCCAGAATATATAGATTTTGTGTCAGATAGTTTTTTCAATCATGAACTCTATTATGTAGGATATTAGGTTCATATCATTACTCTCATTGGTCATCATGAAGACATCAAACATGCATGCAACAAACGATGAAATGTAGCACAAACAGCATAGCGTGCGTGTGCGCAGAACCAGGAGACGATGGCAAAGTAAATCATACACACAACAGGAAGGACAAAATTAAGAATAAGACAAAACGAAGGGAAGGGCGCAAAGTGCGATTTTCTCATGCTCCTTGTTCATTGTGATATAGTTTTATTTTATTTTGTGACACATATATAATTTTCTTTGTAATAGACTCGCTTGTGACTTTCTTAAAGTGTTCTTAGGAATCTTTTTGGAAATAAATAATTTGACTTTGACTTTGACATCATACACACGCAATTACACATACATAAAATCACGCCTTAATCCCTAATGGGACAGGCCAAGCGTCAACGACCTAAACGTAGCTCGTTCCGCCACGACTAACAAGTTTTGAGGCTTATTTTGAGATAGATCTGTACGTATATTGTTGTATCTCATTTTAAATTAATTTCTGCTTTTAGTAAGTATGTACGTACATAAAAATGTAGGCTAAGGTTTATGAATAGCAGAGTTTCAGAATGTTAAATATTTTCAGTTGATTACGATACCCCGGAATCATTAGCCTATGCTAGATCTTATGTCTTTTTATACACGTGAAGTCCATCACTTTCGTTCACGTGAAGTCTCACCACACGATGGACTGACTGAATACCAAAGATTCATGATACCACCTATAATACTAGTATATTACGAAATAATTGTCTTTTCTTCTATGCTAGACAGGAAATGATAGAAAATGATAGTACCTATGTGCCAGCTACATCTCCTCCCGAGCATGCTTTTAAAACCAGGTAAGGAATTTGGGGGTTATAGTGTATTGCAATTTTAGGTTATGGGCTGACAACTTATCACTATAGCAATATACATCATAATCATCTGTAATAACCCTCAAAACATGTCAGACTTCGCGGAACCTTTGTTTAGGTCGTTTTAGCTCTGCGTACCCCATTAGGGATAAGGGAGGGATTTTATTTATGTATATAATTGTCTTCTTCAACGCTCAGTTCTTACTTTGTATACCTATATATATTATTTTAAGGGTATTTTGATACGTAGCCAAGTATTTTTTTTACATACATAATTTAAAGTTTAAAACGAATAGTATAGACATACTATATTTTAATCCAATTTGATAAAGCGAATACAAAATGCTCACACACATGCAATTTCACATACACATATACATTCATTAAAAAGATCAGGGTACGGAACCTAAAGTACTGTGCCTTCGTAGCCAGGTGAACGGAGCTGGACTGCAGAACCTGATCCAGGGTCGAGTGACAGGACCTATGGCCAATCAGATATTAACTCAACACAAATAATAATCTTGTATTTTCATCGAGCCATTTTCATACTTAATAGTTGATTGAGAATTAAATTCGTTAAAGTTTACACATCTGATTATTATGGTATTAAATGTATACGAACTGTATGTATATTTTTCAGACAAAGAGTCAAATTATTTATTTATATTATGCTTTGTCAGTTTTATTTCCCTGGAATTATCCAAGTATATTGTGACGGCACGGGACGTCACAATTATCTTTAAGACCTTATACCTACTCGTAAGAATGTACTATTAATTGTGATACTGCAATAAATATTTGAATTTGAATTTGAATTTATTCAAACTGTTTATCAACTACTTCGTCGTCACGTCACTTATGGTTAGCTGTCAAAACTACCATGATTTCCCGAATTTCAGAGTTGTTCGTCAAGTCAAGTTTGGGGCGAAGGCTTGTAGAGCGGTCTGTCAAGCACAAGGGCCATTGGTCGAGCCCCGCCATTTTGTATTGAATTTTCTGGAAGCGATGAGTGAAAGAAACAATTAAATTAAAAGGAAGACAGATTCTCTGGTATCATGACGACCGAAAGTTAAATTACTTTTTTTGGTATTTCTTCTTCTTTCGAGTGGGTATCGAGTCTATCGACCCGATTATTTTTTTTGTATGATTAGGTATACATGTGGATGCTGTAATGACAATCGAAATTGAATGTTCTAGAACCAATCCGCGGGATATATAAAGTCTACTGCGCCGCCCAGCAGTCAGTTCTAAGTTTAAAGTAGAAGTAATAAGTAGTGGAGGTGAAAGAACATTTATTGAGTAGAGTGTAGTGAGTACAGTCGCAGTTTTAATTGTTGTGTTTTAGATAGCGTATTAAGAGTGAAACATTGCGCGGCAAACGGAAGTTTGCGAGTGTCGGTCGCCGAGTCTTTGCTGGTCCCAAGACACCGGTCCAAAAACACCGTCCGTGGACGTTGGCACACGTTTGTAAGCGGAAGTCAATAAATAAGAAGTCTGTAAATCATTACATATACATACATACACCCCTTACCTAATTTATTTTTATGATCCAAATATTAAAATAGTTTTATAATTTGTATAACACTATATAAATTTGGAGTTATCATATTCAATAAAACACCATGCAAACACCATTTATTTATTTAAAGACACGTATATTATGGTTGAGATAAAACAAAGCTTATACAATACAAATATAGGTAAGGTAGATAAAGTAATAAATAAATAGGTACACAAATGTAATATATTTGTCCCAGCATTCAAATGGAAGACAAAGGAAGGTAGGAGAGTTTCAGGCAAGTTGTAGGTGGATAGATAGGTACATACGTGCAATTACGCAAAACAATATTACATACATCTAAAAAAATATGCTACACATAAAAGAACGTTCAATTTAGTATTTATATGAAAATAAGTATTACAACAAATATTACACTGTGAAATATTTAAACATATCGAACATATAAACGAGTTAATTAACCGATAAACCGACGCATATGCTTTTTTTCAATACAATTTTATATGTTTTTGAGGTCTGTTTTTTGTTTATAATTGTTTTTCACTTCTCATGCTTTGAAAGTGCTATTTTGTGCAGGGTGTGGCAAATTTCAATTTTGTGCACAGGGGCAAAAACGGACCTACTCATAAATGCTACCTACTTCTAAGGCAAAGAAAATGAGGGTATACAGCCAAACACAAGAAGAAGTTCATACACAGAACTTGTTATTTTATAATGGGCTATTACCTATATTATCTTTCATTTTAATCCGCCATTATATAATATGGCCGCTAAAATTTACAGAAATACTGGGGAAACGTGCAATTACGCAAAACAATATAACATACATCTAAAAAAATATGCTAAACATAAAAGAACGTTCAATTAAGTATTTATATGAAAATAAGTATTACAACAAATATTACACTGTGAAGTATTTAAACATATCGAACATATAAACGATTTAATTAACCGATAAACCTACGCATATGCTTTTTTTCAATACAATTTTATATGTTTTTGAGGTCTGGTTTTTTTTATAATTGTTTTTCACTTCTCATGCTTTGAAAGTGCTATTTTGTGCAGGGTGTGGCAAATTTCAATTTTGTGCACAGGGGCAAAATCGGACCTACTCATAAATGCTACCTACTTCTAAGGCAAAGAAAATGAGGGCATACAGCCAAACACAAGAAGAAGTTCATACACAGAACTTGTTATTTTATAATGGGCTATTACCTATGTTATCTTTATCAAATTGACAGAAATACTGGGGGAAACGTGTAAAAGCGCAACAAATTGTCTGTCCTTTTTCAATTTTATAGATAGATTTAATTTTAGTTTTAGCCGGTAGTATCTAGAATCGAGCCCAATATTTACTTTAAATTATTTGCCTTTTGTGCTTTTATTTTTATTTTTTATTTCAAGTACGACAGTGTATCTGTTTTATTTATAAGTCAAATATAATTGTAGGCTGTATAGGTCTTCACCCTAAGCCTATTTAAAAAATTAAAAAGATAAATGGAGAGAATAAATTGTTTAGTTTAATAGTATTTAGTGTAATATAATATTTATGAAGAATTTCTTCAATTCATCTCGCAGTCGAAGGGAAAAGTAGAGTTTATTATTCGTTCACATAACCATTTTTATTTACGACATAATATCAGCCTTCGCCCTGCGGGCCCAGGCAGCTAAACATCTCAAACAAAATTTCGAAAATGACTTATTTAAATGAAATGAATTATTGTAAGCAAGTTAGTACATGAACCATTTATACATACAACAAACATCAATCAAAAGAGCAAACAAAATCCTCGATTCGATTATGCCAACCCTTGAAGAAGATTCTTTAGGTATTTAAACTTGCATCGCATCTTTAACAATAAACAGACCTAATTTAAAAATTGTGTTTATAATATTTAAATTATTAAGAATTGAGGCTATTGTTTCCCTGCCTTCCTTAGTAGACAATACAAGACGTTTCGCTTCTATCCAGCATTATATGGTGTTGTACAATAACAACAAGATACAGTAGGACCTTGAGCAATAACCTATTGTGACTTACGATTGGGGCAGTTTCCACTACGGGGCAGTGACAGGCGGAACAGCAGGTTGGTTGCACCCATCGACTGCTAGGTGACGCTGTTAGTTGCACCCGTCAACCGCAAGGTGTCGCAGTTCAGTCGGACCCTCTCTAACCCAGCGCAAACGGCGCACTCGCCGCCGTCCTCAAGTAGTAATTCCCGGACAAACTAGAAGGAATACTAGGAAGCCTCCGTTACTATCCACATTGCCGACAAGTATACCTACTAACTTGCGTAAAACATAATCAGACGCAAATTTTTCTCATAATACAGTGGTAAATAAGGTTGTCGTTGCTTATATCAAATTTGGTTCAATTCATCATGTTTTGGACAAAGCCACACACACCGCTTAGTACATCTATCATGCAGGAATCATCAGCTTTTGTTACAGAGTTTAATTTAAACTGTCAAATTCAAACTTACAATGGCAGGGGTTTGTTGAAGCTTGCGTGTAATCATCTATGTGTACTCGAAAAACTGTAAGAAGGTAGCTGTGACAAATGCCATTCCTATATACATACATACATAAAATCACTCCTTTATCCCTTACGGGGTAGGCAAAGCGTAAAACGCCTTTAGTAAAAGGCGCTTTCGCCTCGTCTGAAAAAAAAATGCCATTCCTAAAGAGTACAAAAATAAATAGTACAAAGGCCTTCCATGCTGGACTGGGAGCGAAAAAAAAACATAGAATGTGCCAGCTGCATTTCCTCCCGTGCATGCTGTAAAAACCATCTAAGGGATTCGAAGGGTTCAGTATATTGCAATTTAGGCGATGGGCTGACAACATCAACATCTATCTTAAATAACCCTTAAAACTTTGTCAGACGTGGTGGATCGGGCTTTATTAAGGTCGTTTGCTCTTTGCCTACCCGACTTGGGGTAGAGGCGTGATCCAGCTACAATCTAACAGTGTTTTTGAGTATATCACACCAATGTTTTAAAATAACAATTCAAAGAAGGCAAACACCGACAAACTCAAGCGCATTCAATTGGCGGGTGATGGGAGTTATCATGGCAGTAAACTAAAGGGATCGTACTCTGCAGTGGCTTGCAGTCCCATGCGGACAGTGGCAGCATCCTTGCAGCGCCCGCGTTGGAATGAGTCGTAGTCCTCGCAGGGCCGCGCCAGGAACTCCCTGCCCCCCACCGACTCCGCCCAGTACTCCCAGGACCGCCAGTGGCTACAAAAATCTGCAACAATAAAAGGCAAGATAATAAAATAATATAATTAAAATATGTACCAAAAGTATGTACTATAAAGCTCTTTTAACTGCATATCATGGTTGTGTGGCCTCTAGGTTAAGATATGTAATTATTTTTTGGGGATATGCTGTCTAAAATATACGCGTATTTCGTGCACAAAAAAGGTGCATCCGGTCTATGTGCGGATTGAAACGCTACGCAAGCTGCAAAGATCATTTTAAACGGTTAAAAATTCTTACACTACCTTCTATGTACATTTACGAAACCGCGATTTTTGTACGAAATAATGTAATTATATTTCCAAAAAAACTGAGAGCTCGTCACTGTGATAAAGTGCTGCTAAAGCCCTGTAAAACAGATCTGCATTACAAAAGCATGTTAACTATGGCTCCAAAAATTTATAATAAATTGCCAAAGAGTATACGGCAGACCTCAGACATATTGACATTCAAACAAAAATTGTTTAATTTATTGGTTGATAAATATTTAAATAGCAATAAGTTAAAATGAAATATGTGACAATATTTTTTATTTATATTATGTGTTTAGAATTAAAAAAAAATGTAATTTCATTTATTTAACTGACATTTGGAATTATTTTATTAATATTTTTTAAAATTGTAACTATATGTACGCCGACAGGCAGAGCGCAATTGGACATTTTATTACATTAACAACTGATTTATACTTGTGACTCACATTAATAAATGATTTGATTTGAATTTGCATAAACTATAACTTATAAAAGTTATGCATTCAAGTTGAAAATTGTTTTTAGTGTTCATTCACAAGTAGGTTGACATGATACCCATGTATCGTGTTGTCCTAGAAATTGTGTCAGGATTACTTCATCATCATCATCATTAGCATATGTCAGTCCACTGCTGGACATAACAGCTAAGCAATCATTCGGAAGATTCATTGAGAGTTGGCTGAGTGATGATGATGACGGATGGACAAAGGGTAACTCTCCTGCTCGGATGCTGCGACGAGGGGACCGAAGTCCAACCGGATATGTTTGAAATGTGTATATCTGTAGATTGCTGAGAAAACTTCGATAATGCGTTTCAGAATTTGTGTTTCTTGTTTTGTTGCCATCTATTGGCTCCAATGGTTACCTTCGACAGTGAAGGGCACGGTGGCAGATACGCAGCCGGGCTGCTTGGCGTGACCCTCGTTAGGCCAGAAGTCGGCCTGAACGGTGCGGCGCCGTCAGTGTGGATCGCATCCACGAAGTCAGCGTCGTCCGCTGACATCGGCACTGACAGCATCGACGGGTAGAAGCCTGGGTACGCTGGGTCCAGCCCGGTTAACTTAAAACAAATACATCATTTTAGGGTCTTAACCCGGAGGCGGCGGGCACCGACTTTGTATTGTTGTTTTTAGTTTGATAAGGTCATTGCAGGTTGCTCACCTGATGTCTAAAAAGTTAATTAATCCATGTTTTCTTATGGCTATGTAAAAGTAAATATTCGGTATTGCGCCTAAAAGGTATCTGGCCGTGTCAGTTAGACTATCCCATCGGAATACGAAAGCATTCAATTAAAGAAAAGAAAAGATTAAGGGAATAGGGAAAACTAAATCCCGCGCAGATGGTTGATCTCAAGGACATCGACCGCGGTGACAAAAAATTGTTTGGTATAACAACTTTTTTTTTTTATCTGGTTGTATGTTACGATTGCTGGCTGATTCGTCAATTTAAATAAATTTCTTACCTTGGTGCTTTGTATCCTTTTGCGTCCAGCTTTCTCGCAGCGAATGCAACCAGATGAGCGCCCATCGAGTGTCCTATCAGGTGCAGGCCTTCCAAAGACAAGCCTCGCTTGAGCAGCAGCCCCAGAGCTCGCCCGAGCTGAACTCCCATCTTGAACAAGGAACCAAGTTTATACACAGCTTACAGGAAAGTTGTGTTCCGAGTGGCAGCCACCAAATACAATTGTAAATGTTTTTGTAACCAAAACCAATTTTCAAATAGAAAAAATAGCATAGGTATACCAGTACCTAAGTACAAAACAAACCTCATTGCTAGGACAGAATTCTTCTAGAGGGGCTTCCGAATTAGAGTATACAAAGAAAGTGGGAAAGCATATTGAATAAACTACTATCTTATCTTATCTTATCTAAAGCGGGTCTTCTTCTTCTTTGCGTGTCGCGGCGAATCAAATTTTCTCCGCCTAAAAAGTTGCCACACAAATAGCGTTTGGAGTGGCTGCCAAAAGCGGGTTAGTGCATTTTATCATTTTTAACTTTTTGGTATGGATGTGTGTATCATGTATATTATGAAACTGCTTTTTGTATAGTTCTCCAGTGGCGAAGCGGATTGCTTTGACGTCACTAACATGGCTTTAATGCGACAGATTACTAGATTGACTGGAGTATTATGCTGTACCGGTTTCAGGTCGAGTGCCACGGCGAAGTAGGGTCCGAAACCGAGGTTGGCCCAGTCCAGGACTAGAACGTTGTACCCTCCGCGCTGCTAGTACGCCTTCACCATCCGAGTCACGCTTGCATCGGTACCTAGCTCGACGTACCTATCAACAATAGTATTTCTTATAGCGAACCTTTAGCGAACTTATACCAAACCAAGACACTGTTTTATAAAAAGTGTACCTAAGTAAGTCATCACTCATCAATTAATAATCAATTAATCATTAGTTAATTATTAATCAGCTCATCATCTATCATTAATCAACTTATCGCCAATCAATCAATCATCGATCAATCATCAATCAATCATCAATCAATCATCAATCAATCATCAATCAATCATCAATCAATCATCAATCAATCATCAATCAATCATCAATCAATCATCAATCAATCATCAATCAATCATCAATCAATCATCAATCAATCATCAATCAATCAATCATCAATCAATCATCAATCAATCATCAATCAATCATCAATCAATCATCAATCAATCATCAATCAATCATCAATCAATCATCAATCAATCATCAATCAATCATCAATCAATCATCAATCAATCATCAATCATCAATCATCAATCAATCATCAATCAGTCATCAATCAATCATCAATCAATCATAAATCAATCACCAATCAATCATCAATCAATCATCAATCAATCATCAATCAATCATCAATCAATCATCAATCAATCATCAATCAATCATCAATCAATCATCAATCAATCATCAATCAATCATCAATCAATCATCAATCAATCATCAATCAATCATCAATCAATCATCAATCAATCATCAATCAATCATCAATCAATCATCAATCAATCATCAATCAATCATCAATCAATCATCAATCAATCATCAATCAATCAATCATCAATCAATCATCAATCAATCATCAATCAATCAATCATCAATCAATCATCAATCAATCATCAATCAATCATCAATCAATCATCAATCAATCATCAATCAATCATCAATCAATCAATTATCTGTTTTTTACTTTCAGACTAACAGGAAAAGGGCAGGAGATCTACTAGATTCTTTCCAGTTTTTGATTTAAAATTGGTGGTTTTATGAATTATCTGTCTATCTAACTGACAGAAATACTAAGGAAACGTGAAAAAGCGCGCCAAAATCTTCAAAAGTTTTTCCCGGTGTTATCTAGAATCAAGCCCAATAGGTCTTCTCGAAATAGTTGTGAACGTACCCTTGCGCATAGACCGTGGTGGGGCTCTGTAGGTCCAGGTCGGAGACATCCAGCAGCTTCTTGGCCTCCTCGACGCGGTAGGAAGTGGGTACAGTCGTGTTGCCGTTGCTTCTCCACGTCTCGTTCCATATGCGTTGGTAGCAGACGTGAGATCTATCCTAAATACACTTTAAACAACTGCAGACAACCTCACACCATTAACGCTCGTATCGAACTGTCCATTTAACTTAGTGGAGATCCACATATTATGTTCTACCTGTATTACGGGACAAGTTTCATATCGAACGTGAATATTACGCTCTACGTTGCGCATACTCAAGGGACAAGAAATTCCTTTCATTCTGTTCTGAGGCACCACGGGAGCGCGCGCGTTTTGGCCGTCGGGCACCCATGTCTTGTTGATTTCAACGATATCCGGCTTGAAGCGGTTCATTGCTATAATAAAGTGGTCGTGGCCTGTGTTCAGTGAGCCTGCGTTGAAAAGTCCTAACTTGAGGTATTTAATACATACATACATATATTCACGCCTGTATCCCTAATGGGGTAGGCAGAGCGTAAACGACCTAAACAAAGGTGTCCCGCCACGTCTGACAAAGTTTTGAGGGTAATTTAAGATAGAATTCTAGGTATATTGCTGTAGTGACAGGTTGTCAGCCCATCGCCTAAATTACAATACACTGAAACCCTCGGATCCCTTAGCTGGATCTTACAGCATGCCCGGGAGGAAATGCAGCTGGCACATTCTATGTTTTTCTCTCGCTCCCAGACCAGCCTGGAGGTATTTAATTTGTGAAGTTATTGTAAAAACTTGATAATACGACCCAGAAAACCAAATTGCATATTTTGCTCACATATGCATTTGAAGCAATAACCATGTCATATAAGCCGGCAATGTTTAGATTTATTGAGATAGTAAAACAGTAAGTAAATTTAGATTTTTGCAAAGTTACAATGATTATCATGGTTAACATTCAATAGAAAAAAAGTCCACTTATGTTACAGAGTAGAATCATATAAATGCAAGGTGCATGTTTCCCATACGAAAATATATAAAAGTTATGTTTATTATGTTTGTGTAAGTTAGAAGTAAGTACGTATATGTCACCTGTTCTGTTCTTTTTAAGATGTTCTCGGAATTCTACGCTTTGCATTACAACAGTACAAATAGTTTCAATGACACAGTGTAACATAGCAATAAAGAAAACACCATGGAAAATAAACACAAGGAGATCGCAGTAAACAATAGTAAGTAATTCAATTTATCGTATTAATGTTTAAAGTTCTATATTATTATCATATTGAAAAGAGTTACATTTATTTTGTTTATAAGTTTTCTCAAAATTATCGCCTGCAGTGTAATTATAAGAATGTAGTAAATGAAATAAGCTCAGTAAAAATATTAAAATGTACGAACAGTTGCATACATACATACATATAATCACGCCTTTATCCCTAACGGGGTAGGCAGAGCGTAAACGACCCAAACAAAGGTCGTTCCGCCACGTCTGACAAAGTTTTGAGGGTTATTTAAGATAGATTTGTAAGTATAGGTATACGAATAGTTGCTAGCAAGCAAAAAAGCATAAGGACCAAAAATATGAAAAAAATGGGCTTTTAGAAGGTGTTATTTAAACGATATCATAGTTGCTGGCAAAGAAATGAAATTTAAAATAATACATACATACATATAATCACGCCTTTATCCCTAATGGGGTAGGCAGAGCATAAACGACCTAAACAAAGGTCGTTCCGCCACGTCTGACAAGGTTTGAGGGTTATTCAAGATGGATTTGTACGTATATTGCTGTAGTGACAGGTTGTCAGCCCATCGCCTACATTGCAATATACTGAAACCCTCGGATCCCTTAGCTGACTTTACAACATGCCCGGGAGGAAATGCAGCTGGCACATTCTAAGTTTTTCTCTCGCTCCCAGGCCAGCATGGAAGTGCAAAAAAATAATTATAATTAAAATAATAATTATAATTTATAATTGTCTTTTCTTTCAGGGGCTCAAACTTCTCTTTGGGTTTGATCCAAAAACCCTTTGCAAGTCAACCTCCATGCGGATACGGTGGCGCGGGGCGTCTCGACCGGCGTGTTGGCGTGCGTAGATCTTGCCTCTCATTTAAGTAGAAGCGACGCGGAGGTCCCGGTAGATCGGTGCCCTCAGTAGTGGCGCCACGGCGTACCCTGGCTGCCTTTAGTAGCTGGTCATGAATAGCGCGGCGAGCCAAATTAACAACAATAGGACGTGGCCGCCGTGCTGGCCCTGCTTTCACTGGCTCCAGGCGACCGATCGTCTGTCTGTCCTCGACAAGTACCTTTATACTACAAACTTTTTTCGTCGATACCCAAAAACCCGATTTTTGGATTTGATCCAACTTTCATTACGACACGTGTGTGACATGCGCTTTTATCGCAAGTCCTGCGCAGACTCAAAGCGGTAGAGACGGAAATAACCAAACCAATGATAAAATCAATACATTTACCAACGTACTCATTTTAAATCTGCGCGTTAGCGTTGCGATTGGGGAAGCAGAAATAACCAAACTACCGATAATAATCAATCAATTTACCAACGATAATACTTTGGCCCGCGTAGGTAACACTACATCAAATGGACTTTTATTGTAAGTCCTGCGCAATACGGTCCCATCGATGGGTGAGACGTAAGCGCCCGAATCACTAGTCCGTGGGCCAGCACGTCTAATTTAAGGAAAAGGTAAACATTTGAGGTACCAATTTTCCTTTGTACGATAGTTAGATATGTTGTGCTAAGGAATTAAAAGAACTGTAGTTATGGCTAATAAAAATCGCGGCGAAATTAAGATGGCGGATGCAATAAAAATGACAAAATTTTGAGTATTTGAATTTTCCTTCACGACGTAGATGTGTTTTATAGAATGTTTACGAAACATACCATTCCAAGTAGTACTTTAATTTTACCACCATTTCTATTAGCTACCACTAAGTTAAATTTTATTATTAGTTTTTATATTAGCTAAATAGTAACCATAGTGTTTCGCATCGTTATGAACATATACAACTGTCGAATAAAACAAAATTGATACCTCAAAAATTTTCCACTTTCCTGTAAGGCCAAAGGACTGCCCCGAAACAATGTTCATTGTCTTGGTTGAAATTAAATTAATTATACTCGGTGAATGAACTGCGAAGGTCACTTTGCTGCGACAGGTGGTTTACTTCCGCGTAAGACTTACCCATACAGCCTGATGAAGACATCTCCCAAAGTCGCCGACCTCCGTTTGGCACTGCGAAAGAAAACACCACTGTAGGATTCCCTTTGGTCTACAAGATAAGAGAGAAGCGACGCGCAATAAATATGAGAAAATTAGAAGAATATGTAATTTAATTGAGCGCGTCTTATCGCCAAGTTACTGACAAAATGGATGCCCTGGAATACAGAAATAATGTACAAGTAATGAAGATTTTTACCTTTATATAATAATCTTTTATTCGAGTGAGTTCCTGTCTTGTTCCATCCTGCAGGATGTGTTGTGTACCTTCTGACCCGCTAGATGTCACTGCGCTGCTCGTGGTCGCAAAGCCACCTGTCCTGTGAAAACCAAATTATCCATATCAATGTATTGTCATGTTTCACTTACCGATATTTGTAAACAAATGTGTTTTCAGACAGCTCTTTCTAATTTAGTACCAGGTACTGTTAATCACAATGAATTCATAGAATAGTTTCTCATCATTACATTTCCTTATTTAAAAGCAATTTCTAACGGACCTTACCAGTTTGCAATTAGTAAACTTATGTAAGCTGGTCAAACATCTAACTTTTATTTAAAAAAATCTTACTTATTTATAGAACTCCGGTGACAGCACTTCTGCCAGGCAGCAGGTAGCAGTAGGAGACTAAAAACAACTTGACACAATTAGGATATAACGGCTGGTTTACATTATTCAAGTGTTAATTACATTACAGCGCATGAAGACAGATCATTTGTTATCTAATAAAAACAATATTACATAATAATAATAAAAAATCTACTTAAATAATAACTAGATTGTATATCATTTTCATCATTAATTTAAGAGATCTTCATCTCTATTATTGTTCATTTCCATAGTACTCTTTTAAATAATTTTTTGTGTGGTGGTTTCCCTCCTGCCTTCCACACCGCAGTATATGAAGCGAAACTAGTCCACGTCATACATCTGGACATGAACCCTTCCAGAATCCAATTCCTCGGCCTCCAACCGGTACTTTTGGGGGTCAAAGCTGTCCGCGTCCGTAGGCGAGGCCCTTTTCTGGGCCTCTTACTCGAGTTTCCCTACACGTGGCCCCTGGGCAGTGCAAAATGGACAGCACTCTCTCCGGTGGTAGGCTTCGGCCGCGGCTGGTTACCACCCTCCTAACTAAATAATGTCGCCAAGCGGTACCGCCATGTTCCGACATGTAGTAAGGAGAAGCCAGTATGGAGGTTGGGTCTGTACAGTAGTACCGCGGCATGTAGCAGGTCGGAGTGGCTGATTGTTGCGACAACGAGTGGCTGGTTCTGGAGGCTAGCGGGATCCGAAGCACGGTGCACCGCTGGCCGACCGTAGGAAGTTGAGGGCCCAAGTAGCGGGAAAGCCACCCGCGAAAGGCTGCCCTGCCACCTCACGAAAAATCCCGGGATGCTCCACCTTGCCGGTTGGCGACCGGATGGGAGGACCAGGTGGCAATCCCCGGGGGGGTTCGGGCGTCCCCGCGGTCTCCAAGCCAGCTATATTTGCGTGTGGCTGCAATTAGCTCATT
This sequence comes from Scrobipalpa costella, assembly GCA_949820665.1. Taxonomy (NCBI): domain Eukaryota; kingdom Metazoa; phylum Arthropoda; class Insecta; order Lepidoptera; family Gelechiidae; genus Scrobipalpa; species Scrobipalpa costella. The sequence continues at coordinate 1,578,015 of OX463295.1, forward strand.
TTCTAAGCTTATTGCAACGCGGTACCTCGTACAACTGCCTTCCTCCTGCCTAGTCACTTTTTCCCCACATCACCAATTATGAAAACACTCAAAAAACGGAAAATGGTTAAACAGCGGTTGCACGTCCTCCCACTTAAAGTGCACCTCTCAAATATTCGAGGCTTGCACTCAAATCTCAACCCCGTCCATCACCATCTTGAGACTGAAAAACCGCATCTGCTGTTCCTCACTGAGACGCAGATCAATTGTCCGGCTGACGCGGCGTACCTCAGCTATCCCGGCTACACACTAGAACACAGGTTTCTACCTCGTGCCGGAGTCTGTGTGTACGCTCGCGATGACATTTGCATCAAGCGTCTCAAGAACCTTGAGGCACCAAGTTTTTCCATATTGTGGGTACTGGTCGATACTGGTGTAGCTCAAAATGTGTATGCTTGCGTCTATCGCTCGCATAGTGGAGACACGGAGACAACCAAACTGTTTGAACACCTCAGTGAAGGTGCTGATGAAGCTCTGCAGAGATACCCGGCAGCGCAGCTAGTCATCCTGGGGGATTTCAACGCTCATCATAAAGAGTGGTTTTTCCCATACCTAGAGACTGATCATGCTGGGCGAGAGGAGCGCAAATTTGCATTGTCGCTAAATCTCTCCCAGCTTGTCAGCTGTGCAACAAGGGTCCTGGATATTGAGTCTCATACAGCCAACTGCTTAGACCTTTACTTTACTTTAGATACTCTGTGTCTGTTTCTGCCCCAATGGCACCTCAGATCACTGTCTGGTGAAATCTGTATCAGTGTATTCACCACCCGATCTGGGCCCTTGTGGTAAAAGACGGGTGTGGCGATACAGGTCAGCAGAATGGGATGAGATGCGCCACTTCTTTGTTTCGTATCCTTGGCAGGACTGTTTTTCTTCAGGCGAATTGTCGAGCTGCGCGGATGCTATTACAGAAGTCATACGTCAGGGTATGGAGTATTTCATACCGTTCTCTGATGTTCCTACCGGTAGCAAAGCTCACCTGTGGTTTAATGCTGACTGTAACTGCGCGGAATCCCAGAAACAGTCGGCATTCCTTGCTTGGGCTGATGCTCGTGCACATAAAGCTCCGAATACTCGCGATCTGAAGAAAAACTATAACAAAGCCACCAAATTAAGCAAAAAGGAATTACGCAGGGCTCGATTCGCCCACATAGGCCGAGTAGGAGCTAAGCTTGCTTCCTATCCGGCTGGCAGTAAAGCATTCTGGTCGCTTGCGAAAGCAGTGGAAACCAATTTCTGCCAGCCATCTTTACCGCCTCTGCAGAGACCTGATGGGTCGCTTGCTCATACTGCGGAAGAGAAAGCCAATCTTTTTGCCTCCTATTTTGCGGAAAGTTCGCGTCTTGATAACGCAGGTAAAATACCACCCCCGTTACATCGTGTCGACTGCTCTATGGCAGCCGTACGCATCCGGCAAAAAGAGGTCCTTAAAACCATGCGAAATCTAGACGTGAATAAAGCAAGTGGCCCTGACGGTATCCCTGCAATCGTCCTGCGTAACTGTACGCCTGAGTTGTCTCCGGTGGTGACACGCCTGTACCGCCTCTCACTTGAGACTGGTGTTGTTCCCAAATCGTGGAAGCTTGCAAATGTGCAACCTGTACCCAAAACAGGTAGTCGAGCAGACCCTGCCAACTATAGACCCATATCGGTAACCTCTATACTCTGCAAGATTATGGAGCGTGTACTGAATAATCGGCTCCTGGCATACCTTGAGGATAATGATCTCCTTAACGATCACCAATACGGCTTCCGCCGAGGGCGATCGACGGGGGACCACCTCGTGCATGCCACTCACTTATGATATCTCCAAGGCCTTTGACAGGGTCTGGCACGCTAGCCTTACTGGAAAGCTTCCCGCCTACAGGTTACCTGCTGGCCTTTGCAACTGGATTTCGGACTTCTTGAGTGAACGATCCAAACAAGTGGTCTTAGAAGGCTGCTCCTCCGGACAACAGGCTATTGATGCCGGAGTTCCTCAAGGTTCTGTCCTGTCTGCAACCTTATTCCTGCTGCATATCAACGACATGTTGACACCCGATACCTATGGGTACGCTGATGACAGCACGGTTGTTGACAGATATCTGTCCAGTGCAAGGGCCAACAGTGAAACAATCCAGTCTTCTCGGGAGTCCATAGTGGATCGTCTGAACTCATCGCTAAGGGTGATATCCGAGTGGGGCGATTCCAATCTCGTCAAGTTCAACGCATCCAAAACCCAGGCGTGTCTATTCTCGACAAAACGGAGTCCTTTTAACCTGGCTCCAACTTTCCGGGATGTATCCGTACCGATTTCTGACCATCTTGAGCTTCTTGGTATGAGCCTTACGTCCGACTTGAACTTTGGACGTTACATTGAGTCTCTGGCCACAACAGCTGCCAAAAAACTTGGTATCCTCTCGAAGGTGAGGCGATACTTCACACCGGGACAGCTATTGCAGTTGTACACAGCTCAAGTCCGATCGTGTATGGAGTACTGCTGCCACCTTTGGGACGGTTCAGGTAAATACCAGCTGGCTGCCTTAGACTCAATCGAGAAACGTGCTAAGAAGCTCATTAAAGACTCAGCACTGGTTGAGGCAAAACTACAGAACCTTGAGCACCGTCGCAGAGTGGCGTGCATGTCGGTATTTTACAGGATATACCACAAATTCGCACGAAGCGGTTCGCTTCCACATTCTTAATGCGAACGGCTAAGGAGTGGAACTCCCTGCCGGCGGATCTGTTTCCGGAACAATATAACCTGGGCCTTTTCAAGGCAAGAGTGAATAGGCACTACATAGGTGAGTATGCTTCAACATAGTCCGCATCGTCACTTTCCACCAGGTGAGATGGCGGACAAATGCTCGCCTATATATATTAAAAAAAAAAAAACTAGTGCCACTGCTGCCTGACACCAGGGGAATGCTTATTTAGTAGCGGCATTGACTCGCTACGTCACAAGATCGTTTTCGGACATTGTGGCATTTTTTAGGGAAGCCCATCCCACTGGACTCCCCACCACGTCCTGATGATCTTGCCGCTGTTTGGTCGGGGACTGCTTATTCGATATATTCGCAGCTAACCACCATATCTTGATGGCCGTTCCACTATCCGCCACCTGTGGACCCCGTTAGTAGCCGACAGCTCAGCCCTAACTAAATAAAACTAACAACTTTTTAGTATTTCATTTAATGCAATTAACAATAAACAAGTGTTATTCATAATGAAACCTTATCGAGTTACTTAATTATATTGAAAGGAGGGCTAACCCTCACTTTAATACAAATAAGTAAGCCGATCAGTTTCCATTATAATACAATTAAGTTAGCAATATGTAGACATGGATATTAATAAACTCAGTAATAATTTATTACATAATTTAAAGGCTTCAAACACATAAAATTGATGATTAAACTACATAACTTAAAGTAAATTGAAAGACTATATATTTTTATATGTTTAATCGTAATCAATTTTAAACGATCTTAAAAATACGTACAGTATAAGTAAAAAACATTTTAAATCTTTAAACTGGTTTTAGTGAAATACCGGCAAATATATTTTTTTTAATCCTGTCAAATATTCAGAAGCAATAATTTTCATACAACAGAATTCGTATTTATCATAATCATACGAGTATCATTTCAAGCTAACGTTACTTGACTTACTAAAAATTAGACCTGTGATTTTCTCCACTTTGACGTAACATGAACAATATTCAAAATCACGTATCACTTTGAAAGCGCTAAAATCGTCTAAACGTGGAAAAAATGATAGTGCTAAATGACAGTTAGCTAAGAAATGTGTTAGCCCAAACAGACACTAATATTAATTGAATTGTTTCCCAGCCGAGGCAACCGGCCGGCGACAGAATGCAGCTGTCCAACACCATCCACGATGTAATACTATAACTACTAGAGCCTATGCGTAATTCTGGATCAACACAACGACCCAGAAAAACGTATAAGTCCTTGTTTGAATGTGGTCCTTTGGGTTCAAATTAATTCTTAAAAGTTGGCTCCGCGATACCTTACCATACAAAATGAACAACTCGATCAGACAATTTGTATGGAAAACCAATTATTTTTTCATTTCCTGAAAATAAAAACTTGCTGGTAGTTATTCAGTTACGTTGACTGAGCAACCTCTAACAGTTTGCGGGACCCTATCCCTTACACCCCGTACTAACTATGCATTATTACCAGAGGTCGGAAATTCGGGTGCAAAAAAAGTAAAAACCCACTGTTGGAGCTACTGAGAGTTGCTACAACAACCTTTTTCAAGATGTTTAGGGCCCCAGTTTATTTTTCTTTATTAAATTGTTTTAGTAATGCCAATGTGTTCTTTGCGTCAATATAAGTCGAAAGTGTTTGCAATTTTTTTTTATATTTGTTTTAAAGATATAAGTAGAAATGTGTTTTCAATGTACTGAAAAATATTAAAAATATAAAAATATCATTTGATTGTTTGATATTTGTATTGAATACCATTTAGAAATGATTTCTACGATGCTTTTATTATTTTTACACAAAAATTTGAATGGGGCCCTCGGGGGCCCAAAAGCGTTTTATTTCTTTAAAAAAAAATGCGGAGTAAATTAAAATTAAAATTCGTAATTGGCAAGGTTAAGACAAGATAAACGCTTTTTACTCTTGTAATTTTTTCTCTACGATTGATAGTTTCAGGGGAAATTGATGTTGAAGTTAGTAGGACACAATTGTTCAAGACCAAGCCAAGTAGTTGTTTTATGGTGAAATCAGCTAGGTTAAGAAGAGATAGGCACTTCTCTTTCAAGAAAGATTTTTTTCTCTACGGTTGACAGTTTCACACTGAATTGATGTTAAAATTCCCTGGACACAATTTTTGGGCCTGAAGGCCCCAAAGCGTTTTACTGCTTAAACATTACTATACTTTTTTCTTTCGTTGTGAAACTATTAAGGTTCATTGTAAGCACCTAAATCCTTAAAATAAGACCAGTCAAGCACTCGCATATATATATAAAAAGAATTTTACCGGATTCGTCTTTATTTTATATTTTACAAATAAGTACATACATACATATAATCACGCCTTTATCTCTAATGGGGTAGGCAGAGCGTAAACGACCTAAACAAAGGTCGTTCCGCCACGTCTGACAAATTTTGAGGGTCATTCCAGGTGGATCTGTATATTGCTATAGTGACAGGTTGTCAGCCCATCGTTTAAAATACAATACTAAAACCCTCCCTGGGTTAGCCGGTTTCCTATAAGTATATCAGAGAAAATACTTGATACTAGGTTACATGTAATACACTTTTGATTTTGTGTACTTGCCATATTTTACACACCAAAAATTAAGACAATACATCCTAAACGCACTTAGACAGATACAGTCAATATGCTGACCTTGTCGCACATACTCAAAGAGAGAGGCCCAAAAAATGTCCTAACAACTTTAACATCAATTCACTGTGAAACTGTCAACCGTAGAGAAAAAATAACAAGAAAGAGAAGTGCCTTGCCTATCTCTTTTTAATTTAGACGATTTCACCATAAAAACCACTACTTTGCTTGGTTTTGAACGATTGTGTCCTGCTAACTTCAACATCAATTTATCCTGAAACTATCAACCGTATAGAAAAAATTACAAGAGTAAAAAGCGTTTATCTTGTCTTAACCTTGCCAAATACGAATTTTAATTTTAATTTTCTCCGCAATTTTTTTTAAAGAAATAAAACGCTTTTGGGCCCCCGAGGGCCCCATTCAAATTTTTGTGTAATAATAATAAAAGCATTGTAGAAATCATTTATAAAGGGTATTCAATAAAAATATCAAACAATCAAACGATATTTTTATATTTTTAATATTTTTCAGTACATTGAAAACTCATTTCTACTTTTATCTTTCAAATTAAAACAAATATAAAAAAAAATTGCAAACACTTTCGACTTATATTGACGCAAAGAACACATTGGCATTACTAAAACAATTTAATAAAGAAAAATAAACTGGGGCCCTAAAAATCTTGAAAAAGGTGGTTGTAGCAACTCTTAGTAGCTCCAACAGTGGGTTTTTACTTTTTTTGCACCCGAATTTCCGACCTCTGATTATTACATATTTCGTTCATAAATATGGTAGAGGAATATGGTAAGTTAATATTATTTAGAAATCATGGTTTCTCATTATAAGTATTTTTATCATTATTTATTTTTGTATCACTCAAAGCTCTTTCTACGGGCAACAAACATTCATAAGTTAAAAAGATTTAAATATAAATGTAAAAGTTAAACCAATAATTACTAATTACTACATAGAAATAAAGAAAATAATTAATATCATTGGTAGAAACAAAACAGGTCCAAGAAAAAAACAAACAACATATTTCATCTCTTTTCCTTGTACTAGTTTTGTACGTATTAAGGCGAGTCTCCTTGTATCAAGACAAAACATCGCAACAAAACAGAAAGAAATCATTTTTTTATTTGTCTGCGTAGGAAAATGTTTTTGGTTAAAACAAAACATTTGTGTAGAAGCCATCACGAGTTTTGACGAGAAAGTCGTGACGTGCTCACTATTTTAGTACATTGTACTTGGTACATCGTACTGTAAAAACCAGCAGAGCTAAGGGATCCGAAGGTTTAGGTATTTTGCAATTTAAGCGATGAGCTGACAACCTGTCACTATAGCAATATTCCTACAAATCTATCTTTAATAACCCTCAAATCTTTGTCAGACGTGGCAGAACAACCTATTCTTACGCTGTTTACGCTCTGCCTACCCCATTAGGGATAAAGGCGTAAATATATGTCTGTCTGTCTGTCTGTATGTTACCACATCACGCCAAAACTACTGAACCGATTTCGATGGGACTTTTCTAATCAACTGTGTGTTACCCGGGTTGGAATATAGGATACCTAAAATCACGATACCTAACTTAGGAGGTAGGCAGGAAATTGAAATTTGGCTGTTTCTCAATTCGACTGAACATTCCTTAAAATCAAATCAACAATACAAATAATCACGCCTCATGACTTAGAAGGTAGGTGAGAAATTGAATTTCGGTCGTTTTTATCCGGATTTGATGAAACTTTTTTTATTGACAGAGCATTACTTAAACACAAAGTTACGATACAAATAATCACGCCAACTAACTTAGGGGGTAGGCAGGAAATTGATGTCTGATCGTTTTTAACCGATCTTAAAGGGACTTTTTATTTTACTGAGTTTTTTTAAAAACCTGATGTCCAGCCTAGGTTAGAAATAATCACGCAAACCATTCTAATATTGAGTAAGTACTCCTGATGGTATGGAAAACACGCAGTGTCGAACATACTGAAAACGCTGCTCCACGCGTAGGAGCGAGATCTGCTAGTCCGCGCGTGGAAGCGTGTTTTCCATACAAAAACAAAGATCAGACAATACAAAACACGCTTCCACGCGAGGGTAAGCAGGTCCCGCTCCTACGCGCGGAGAAGCATTTTCAGTATGTTCAACACTGCGTGTTTTCCATACAAACCAGGCGTACGAAGGCGCGGGCACAGCTTGTATTATAATAAATCTCTAGAGAAGTCGTGTCCGTATATTATATATTTTTTGGAAAAAAATATTCCAGCAGGCATTATTCACGATACAAAGAGCAAAACATTTTTGTCTGTCTGTCTGTTTGTTTGTTACCACATCTTGCTAAAACGACGGCACTGATTTCGATGGGCATTTTTTGTATTCAACTGAGTGTTACCTGGGTTAAAACTAAGGATACCTTAAATCACGCTACCTAATTTAGGGGGTAGGAAGGAAATTAGATCAACTTAACTAGGTAGCCCAAGCGCAGAAGCGAGTTTTGCATACAGACTGTCAGAAACACGCTTCTGCGCGTGGGATAGCAGATTCCGCTCAGGTTAGCATTTTTAGATTTTTCTACACTACGTGTTTACCATTTAAATCGGGGGGCGTACGAAGTCGCGGGCACAGTATACAATTAATTTTATGCATCCAAAGACATTTTTTATAAAGTTTATTGATTTCTATCTCGTGTCTATTTCTTATTCAAAACAGTGACAGGCATAAGTTTAAATTAATTAAGAAAAGTGTATAGAATAGACACCGCCACAACAAAAAAGACACATAACTTACTTTGTTCGCAGTTGAAGCAGGTCTCTTTACCATTCAGGCGTCGGTATCGGTACACTAGAAAAAGAACATACAACCTAAATACCTGTGCTTTAAAGGTACTTTTTCAGAATGTATAGATTTTGTTTCAGATATTTTTTTCAATCATGAACTCTATTATGTCGGATATTAGGTTCATATCATTACTCTCATTGGTCATCATGAAGACATCAAACATGCATGCAACAAACGATGAAATGTAGCACAAGCAGCATAGCGTGCGTGTGCACAGAACCAGGAGACGATGGCAAAGTAAATCATACACACAACAGGAAGGACAAAATTAAGAATAAGACAAAACGAAGGGAAGGGCGCAAAGTGCGATTTTCTCATGCTCCTTGTTCATTGTGATATAGTTTTATTTTATTTTGTGACACATATATAATTTTCTTTGTAATAGACTCGCTTGTGACTTTCTTAAAGTGTTCTTAGGAATCTTTTTGGAAATAAATAATTTGACTTTGACTTTGACATCATACACACGCAATTACACATACATAAAATCACGCCTTAATCCCTAATGGGACAGGCCAAGCGTCAACGACCTAAACGTAGCTCGTTCCGCCACGACTAACAAGTTTTGAGGCTTATTTTGAGATAGATCTGTACGTATATTGTTGTATATCATTTTAAATTAATTTCTGCTTTTAGTAAGTATGTACGTACATAAAAATGTAGGCTAAGGTTTATGAATAGCAGAGTTTCAGAATGTTAAATATTTTCAGTTGATTACGATACCCCGGAATCATTAGCCTATGCTAGATCTTATGTCTTTTTATACACGCGAAGTCCATCACTTTCGTTCACGTGAAGTCTCACCACACGATGGACTGACTGAATACAAAAGATTCATGATACCACCTATAATACTAGTATATTACGAAATAATTGTCTTTTCTTCCATGCTAGACAGGAAATGATAGAAAAAGATAGTATGTGCCAGCTGCATCTCCTCCCGAGCATGCTTTAAAGACCAGGTAAGGGATTTGGGGGTTATAGTGTATTGCAATTTTAGGTTATGGGCTGACAACTTATCACTATAGCAATATACATCATAATCATCTGTAATAACCCTCAAAACATGTCAGAGTTCGCGGAACGACCTTTGTTTAGGTCTTTTTCGCTCTGCGTACCCCATTAGGGATAAGGGAGGGATTTTATTTATGTATATAATTGTCTTCTTCAACGCGCAGTTCTTACTTTGTATACCTATATATATTATTTTAAGGGTATTTTGATACGTAGCCAAGATTTTTTTTTACAAACATAATTTAATGTTTAAAACGAATAGTATAGACATACTATATTTTAATCCAATTTGATAAAGCGAATACAAAATGCTCACACACATGCAATTTAACATACACACATACACTCATTAAAAAGATCAGGGTACGGAACCTAAAGTACTGTGCCTTCTTAGCAAGGTGAACGGAGCTGGACTGCAGAACCTGATCCAGGGTCGAGTGACAGGACCTATGGCCAACCAGATATTAAATCAACACAAACAATAATCTTGTATTTTCATCCAGACATTTTCATACTTAAAAAGTTGATTGAGAATTAAATTCGTTAAAGTTTACACATCTGATTATTATGGTATTAAATGTATAGGGTCTGTGTGTATATTTTTCAAACAAAGAGTCAAATTATTTATTTATATTATGCTTTGTCAGTTTTATTTTCCTTGAATTATCCAAGTATATTGTGACGGCACAGGTATTCAAACTGTTTATCAACTACTCCGTCGTCACGTCACCTATTTAATTGAATTTCGTGAATTTCAGAGCTGTTTGTCAAGTCAAGTTTGGGGCGAAAGCTTGTATAGCGGTCTGTCAAGCACAAGGGCCATTGGTCGAGCCCCGCCATTTTGTATTGATTTTTCTGGAAGCGATGAGTGAAAGAAACAATTAAATTAAAAGGAAGATAGATTCTCTGGTATCATGACGACCGAAAGTTGAATAAAATGTTTCGGTATGAGTAAGTATACATGTGGATGCTGTAATGACAATCGAAATTGAATGTTCTAGATCCAATCGGAGGGTTATATAAAGTCTACTGCGCCGGCCAGCAATCAGTTCTAAGTTTAAAATGGAAGTAATAAGTAGTGGAGGTGAAAGTACATTTATTGAGTAGAGTGTAGTGAGTACAGTCGCAGTTTTAATTGTTGTGTGTGAGATAGCGTATTAAGAGTGAAACATTGCGCGGCAAACGGAAGTTTGCGAGTGTCAGTCGCCGAGTCTTTGCTGGTCTCAAGACACTGGTCCAAAAACAACGTCCGTGGACGTTGGCACACGTTTGTAAGCGGAAGTCAATAAAGAAGAAGTCTGTAAATCATTACATATACATACATACACCCCTTACCTAATTTATTTTTATGAACCAAATATTAAAATAGTTTTATAATTTGTATAACACTATATAAATTTGGAGTTATCATATTCAATAAAACACCATGCAAACACCATTTATTTATTTAAAGACACGTATATTATGGTTGAGGTAAAACAAAGCTTATACAATACAAATATAGGTAAGGTAGATAAAGTAATAAATAAATAGGTACACAAATGTAATATATTTGTCCCAGCATTCAAATGGAAGACAAAGGAAGGTAGGAGAGTTTAAGGCAAGTTGTAGGTGGATAGGTAGGTACATACGTGCAATTACGCAAAACAATATTACATACATCTAAAAAAATATGCTACACATAAAAGAACGTTCAATTTAGTATTTATATGAAAATAAGTATTACAACAAATATTACACTGTGAAATATTTTAACATATCGAATATATAAACGAGTTAATTAACCGATAAACGTACGCATATGCTTTTTTTTTCAATACAATTTTATATCTATTTTAGGTCTGGTTTTTGTTTTTAATTGTTTTTGACTTCTCATGCTTTGAAAGTGCTATTTTGTGCAGGGTGTGGCAAATTTCAATTTTGTGCACAGGGGCAAAAACGGACCTACTCATAAATGCTACCTACTTCTAAGGCAAAGAAAATGAGGGTATACAGCCAAACACAACAAGAAGTTCATTCACAGAACTTGTTATTTTATAATGGGCTATTACCTATGTTATCTTTCATTTTGATCCGCCATTATATGATATGGCCGCTAAAATTTACAGAAATACTGGGGAAACGTGCAAAAGCGCATCAAAATCTAGCGGACAAAGTGTAAATCCATAGAGTATTAATTGTCTGTCATTTTTCAATTTTATGGATAGATTTAATTTTAGTTTTAGCCAGTAGTATCTAGAATCGAGCCCAATATTTAATTTAAATTATTTGCCTTTTGTGTTTTTATGCTACTAGACGATGTAAAAAAATAATTTCAAGTACGACAGTGTATTTGATTTTTTTATAAGTCAAATATAGTTGTAGGCTGTATAGGTCCTCACCAAGCCTATTTAAAAAAATTAAAAGATAAATGGCGAGAATAAATTGTTTAGTATATCATTTAGTTTAATATAATATTTATGAAGAATTTCTTCAATTCATCTCGCACTCGAAGTAAAAAGTAGTGTTTATTACTCGTGCACAAAACCATTTAAATTTACGACTTAATATCAGCCTTCGCCCTACGGCCCAGGCAGCTAATAATCTCAAATAATATTTCGAAAATGACTTATTTAAACAAAATTAATTATTGTAAGCAAGCTAGTACATGAACCATTTATACATTCAAGAAACATCAATCAGAAGAACAAACAAAATCCTCGATTCTTTTAAACCAAGCCTTGAAGAAGAACCTTTAGCAATAAACAAACCTAATTTAAAAATTGTTATTTTTCAACAAAATTACTTTCACAACCTTATAATATTTAAATGACTAAGAATCGAGGCTAATGTTTCCCTGCCTTCCTTAGTAGACAATACAAGACGTTACGCTTCTATCCATCCTTATATGGTGTTGTACAATAACAACAAGATACAGTAGGACCTTGAGCAATACTAATTTATGACTTACGATTGGGGCAGTGAGCAGGCGGAACAGCAGGTTGGTTGCACCCATCGACTGCTAGGTGACGCTGTTAGTTGCACCCGTCAACCGCAAGGCGTCGCTGTTCAGTAGGCCCCTCTCTCACCCAGCGCATACGGCGCACTCGCCGCCGTCCTCAAGTAGTAATTCCCGGACATACTAGAAGGAATACCAGAAAGCCTCCGTTATTACCCATATTACCGACAAGTATACCTACTAACTTGCGTAAAACATAATCAGACTCAATTTTTTCTCATGATACAGTGGCAAATGAGGTTGTCGTTGCTTATATCAAATTTGGTTCAATTCATCATGTTTTGGACAAAGCCACACACACCGCTTAGTACATCTATCATGCAGGAATCATCAGCTTTTGTTACAGAGTTTAATTTAAACTGTCAAATTCAAACTTAGAATGGCAGGGATTTGTTGAAGCTTGCGTGAAATCATCTATATGTGTACTCGAAAAACTGTAAGAAGATAGCTGTGACAAATGCCATTCCTACATACATACAATCACGCCTTTATCCCTTACGGGGTAGGCAAAGCGTAAAACGCCTTTAGTAAAAGGCGCTTGCACTCGTCTGAAAAAAAAATGCCATTCCTAAAGAGTACAAAAATAAACCCGACTTGGGATAGAGGCGTGATCCAGCTACAATCTAACAGTGTTTTTGAGTATATCAAACCAATGTTTTAAAATAACAATTCAAAGAAAACAAACACCGACAAACCAAGCGCATTCAATTGGCGGGTGATGGGAGTTATCATGGCAGTAAACTAAAGGGATCGTACTCTGCAGTGGCTTGCAGGCCCATGCGGACAGTGGCAGCATCCTTGCAGCGCCCGCGCAGGAATGAGTCGTAGTCCTCGCAGGGCCGCGCCAGGAACTCCCCGCCCCCCACCGACTCCGCCCAGTACTCCCAGGACCGCCAGTGGCTACAAAAATCTGCAACAATAAAAGACAAGATAATAAAGTAATATAATTTTCATAAACTAACAAAACTTATAAAAGTTATGCATTCAAGTTGAAAATTGTCTTTAGTGTTCATTCACAGGTAGGTTGACATGATACCCATGTATCGTGTTGTCCTAGAAATTGTGTCAGGATAACTTCATCATCATCATCATTAGCATATGTCAGTCCACTGCTGGACATAACAGCTAAGCAATCATTCGGAAGATTCATTGAGAGTTGGCTGAGTGATGATGATGACGGATGGACAAAGGGTAACTCTCCTGCTCGGATGCTGCGACGAGGGGACCGAAGTCCAACCGGATATGTTTGAAATGTGTATATCTGTAGATTGGTGAGAAAACTTCGATAATGCGTTTCAGAATTTGTCTTTCTTGTTTTGGTGCCATCTATTGGCTCCAATGGTTACCTTCGACAGTGAAGGGCACGGTGGCAGATACGCAGCCGGGCTGCTTGGCGTGACCCTCGTTAGGCCAGAAATCGGCCTGAGCGGTGCGGCCCGGGGCTCCGTAGGCGCCCCCGTCAGTGTGGATCGCGTCCACGAAGTCAGCGTCGTCGGCTGACATCGGCACTGACAGCATCGATGGGTAGAAGCCTGGGTACGCTGGGTCCAGCCCGGTTAACCTAAAACAAATACATCATTTTTGGGTCTCAACCCGGAGGCGGGGGCACCGACTTTGTATTGTTGTTTTTAGTTTGATAAGGACATTGCAGGCTGCTCACCTGATTGTCTAAAAAGTTAATTAATCCATGTTATCTTATGGCTATGTAAAAATATATATTCAGTCCTGCGCCTGATTTGACTCCGAACGTGTCAGTTAGACTGTCCCATCGGAATACGAAAGAATTCAATTAAAGGAAAGAAAAGATTGAAGGAATAGGGAAACACTCCGCCATTGACTAAATCCCGCGCAGATAGTTGATCTCAAGCACATCGACCGCGGTGACAAAAAAATGTTTGGTAGGACAACTTTTTTTTTTTTATCTGGTTGTATGTTGCGATTGCTGGCTGATTCATCAATTTAAATAAATTTCTTACCTTGGTACTTTGTATCCCTTTGCGTCCAGCTCTCTCGCAGCGAATGCAACCAGATGAGCGCCCATCGAGTGTCCTATCAGGTGCAGGCCTTCCAAAGACAAACCTCGCTTGAGCAGCAGCCCCAGAGCTCGCCCGAGCTGAACTCCCATCTTGAACAAGGAACCAAGTATATACACAGCTTACAGGAAAGTTGTGTTCCGAGTGGCAGCCACCAAATACAATAATAAATCTTTTTTGTAACCAAAACCAATTTTCAAATAGAAATATCAGTACCTAAGTACAAAACAAGCCTTATTGCTAGGACAAATTTCTTCCAGAAAGGCTTCCGAATTAGAGTATACAAAGAAAGGGGGAAAGCGGGTTACTGCAATTTATCATTTTAAATTTTTGGTATGGATGCGTGTATCATGTATATTATGAAACTGCTTTTTGTATAGTTCTCCAGTGGCGAAGCGGATTGCTCTGACGTCACCAACATGGCTTTAATGCGACAGATTACTAGATTGACTGGAGTATTATGCTGTACCGGTTTCAGGTCGAGTGCGACGGCGAAGTAGGGTCCGAAACCGAGGTTGGCCCAGTCCAGGACTAGAACGTTGTACCCTCCGCGCTGCAAGTACGCCTTCACCATCCGAGTAACGCTTGCATCGGTAGCTAGCTCCACGTACCTATCAACAATAGTATTTCCTATAGCGAACCTTTAGCGAAATTATACCAAACAAAGACACTGCACTACACTAAAGAGTGTACCTAAGTAAGTCATCACTTATCAATCAATCATCAATCAATCATCAAGCAATCATCAATCAATCATCAATCAATCATCAATCAATCATCAATCAATCATCAATCAATCAATCATCAATCAATCAGCAATCAATCATCAATCAATCATCAATCAATCATCAATCAATCATCAATCAAACAATCATCAATCAATCATCAATCAATCATCAATCAATCATCAATCAATCAATCATCAATCGATCATCAATCGATCATCAATCGATCATCAATCGATCATCAATCGATCATCAATCGATCATCAATCAATCATCAATCAATCATCAATCAATCATCAATCAATCATCAATCAATCATCAATCAATCATCAATCAATCATCAATCAATCATCAATCAATCATCAATCAATCATCAATCAATCATCAATCATAATTGATCAACAGCAACATAAATTTTCATCACTTCAAAACAGAAAATGAGACCAGCCAGCTAAAACTAAAATTGAAAACTAAAATACAGACCAAAAACCATTGGAAAAGGACAGGGGATCTAATTAATCTGGTTTTTGACTTACAGTAGGTGGTTATCTGTCATTTTTATCCGCCATCATACGTCATATTCGGAAAACGTGCAAAAGCGCGTCAAAATCTAGCGGACAAAGTGAAAAGCCATAGAGTATAAATCGCCTGTCCTTCTTCAATTTTATTTTTTTTTCAAAGTGACAGATCGATTTTAATTTTAGTTTTAGCCGGTGGTATACAATCGAGCCCATGATAGGTATTCTCGAAATAGTAATGAAGGGTGGACGTACCCGTGCGCATAGACCATGGTGGGCCTCTGTAGGTCCAAGTTGGGGTCATCCAGCAGCTTCTTGGCCTCCTTGACGCGGTAGGAAGTGGGTCCAGTCGTGTTGCCGCTAGAATCAATGCCTCATAAATATACATACATCATACATACTCTGCCTATATTACCACTTTCGCCCATACAAATAATCAGTTGTAAACCTAATCCTTTTTGCCCTGGAATTATTCATTGATGTTACTCCAAGTTGCATCCATATTTAAATGCATTCGCATTTGTTTGTATCACCACAATTAGTTCAGTTGCTTCACCTACAAAAAAGTACTTGTGACGTTATTTAAATAAACATATCAAAAATTAATACATGTCAAAAATTATTAATGTCAAAAATTAAAAAGGAAGTATAACTTCGCACGCCCGTTTGATCAAGGTAGTAATTCTGTATGGGTAGTTAATTCGATGTTCATGAAGTTTCGTTATTGCTAAGTCTCCGACAAATGTAAAAAAGGGAATAAAAATTTCTATTGTAATAATCTTATATTTTTAATTTTGATTCTTATGCAGAGTGTACATGTTTAGATTTAATAATATGATTATAATAGCAATAATATCGAAAATAAATGTAAGGATATAAAAGCCAATTTTACTTGGTGGGAATCAGATATTTTATTGGTATGACTATACAATACGATATTTACAATAACTTATTAAAAAAGAAATTAAATGTAATTTACACGCCCCTTGTCGCCCCCGGCACAAAAGTAGCCTTTACACTCGCCGCGTTTCCGCGTTGAATTGCGATGGTCAGCCTTTGGGCCAGAAGTGACCCGGAGCGGGGGTATTGACCGCTCTCCCTGAGTCGGTGGCTCAGTTCAGCAATGAACTTCTTAGTACCCTTGCCCCAACAGCCGGTGGTTTCCACTGCTATCGGTACGAAACAGTAGTTGTTGGCGAGCGCGGCATACATTTCACGTTTTTAGGCTGCCGCAAACTCAGCAGCCGAGCCCGCTAATTTTGATGTGCGACCAAGGTGGGAGCCAGCAAATGCGATGACGCACTGAACATGGTTCGGTTGAAGCCTGGATGCTCAAGGACCGACGAGATGTTGGCCGAAACCATCGACAATGTCGTTAAGTGCGTGATGTACGTTCTGTGTTAACATATTTGTAACTCAAATTATTTTAGTGGAAAGATAAATTCAAATATATCCTTTATTAGAAAACATTACTCGAAATGTTATAAAACATAATTGATACCGTTAATTCAATGTCAAATATTGGTTTGCACATATTAGGAACGATTGTTGTCTTAAACAAATAACACGAATCTATAACAGCATTTTTGTGTTTTTGGTAAAGTCCGGGCCCCTCCCTTTCTCCGCCTCGGGCTGTGCTTTTCATCCATATACTTGGGCAAGCTCCACCAATCGATTCCTGACATGAAGGGCTAATCGTAATCTATATTAAGTACTAAAGCAATGTTTAGTCCGTCAGGTCAGTCCTATCTATAGTCTTCAAATGACAAGAGGGTGTTTCTATCAAACTAGGTTTGTTCCTTAACCTAGGATATGGTTATATGGATTCAAAATAAACACCTATTTATTCATTTTAACATAATTTGTAGAATATTAAATTTAGTAATCTGGTAAGTTACAATTTACTTTGATTTTAATGTCAGGACTTATTTTTAGTTACTTTAACTTTACTTGGAACATTAGAAATCACGCCAACTAGTTGTATATTGTACTAGAATTGTGAATCAAAGGAAAAAAATATTTTTTAATCCAATATTCAACAGATTAAATCAAGGTTTAAATCAGAAAATTCTTAATTATCATTATTGTACATTTAGTAAGTTTATCTCCAGAAAATGGCCACCTCCAGTAGTAGACCACTAGTACCTGACCACGTTTAGCAGCTGGCTATGTACCTGTTGACGAAATATAATTTAACCCAATTTGACACATTAAGTAATTGTACGTCAAATACAAATATATTTTTTTTACAATTTTGTCGCTCCTTTCATTATAATATTTATTAGCTATTTACCTAGACGTTTTACCACTACCGGTCACCCATCCATGACTCAGCCACGGCGCTGGTTGCTTAATATGAATGAGCACTAACTACCTCTACTACCACTTGACGAACTTTGACTTGAATGAAGTCTTTAAATAGGCTCCGAACTCAAGTCGGCCCGAGCAAAGACAAACGCTTCAGTTTGGGATTCACACGTAAAATAAATGTTATCCACAGAAAATGCAGTGGCGGCCAACTACTGCGCTTGCCGTCTGTTGAAGTTCGATAAAAGCAGAATACAACGCAAACCACGCACAGTTATTCCAGGACCCACAGTTATTTCTGCTTTGGTACCACCATTTACAACAGCTTTTCCTAGATGATGGATCTACAGCTATTGCTGCAATAAAAATAAATTAATAATTAACACTTTGAAACCTATATGCCTACTTACATGCACTATTCTGGAAGACACGTAACTTATGAAAATTAATTGACTTCAAGTGTCTACAATTTTTAACTTGATTAGTTGTAAGCTTTTTAGCTTATATAGCGTGCTCATTTCAATAAAAATTAACATATTTACTATTCATAAATATTTAATTAATTTCATTTCGTTCACTATTTTACATATATTACAATAGATATTTTTGACTTAAATACTACGAGTTACATTAAAAATATTATTTTGACACTTATTTATTGATACGTCATTTCTTACAATATATATTAGTGTCCCAAGCTATAAGGGCGATTTTCTTTTCTTTGAATTTAGACACGCATAACCGCATTTTTTTCTATTTGACCCTAAACGCTGGAATATCAAATATTATTTCAATCAGATAACGATAACCCGTGCTGACTTGATGTCAAAGATTAACATGAAACTTAGTATGGGGAATTATAGTGGAATTCTAGCACTTAAATTTTATTCGGTAAATTAACACTGTTACAACTATCAGTTTCACCTATAACTTAAATTTACATACATACATACATACATATAATCACGCCTTTATCCCTAATGGGGTAGGCAGAGCGTAAACGACCCAAACAAAGGTCGTTCCGCCACGTCTGACAAAGTTTTGAGGGTTATTTAAGATAGATTTGTAAGTATATTGCTGTAGTGACAGGTTGTTAGCCCATCGCCTAAATTACAATATACTGAAACCCTCGGATCCCTTTACACTCTTCGACAAAAGACACAAACAAAATATTGTCGCTGCAAATCAGCAAATTTTATTTTCTGTAGTCTTGAGGCGCGTTCGGCCTGCCTTTCATTCAATGTGAGGCATCTGGATCGTTGAAAAAGTACTTAAATAGGTGGTGCCCCTTAAAATTTAATAGCTGTTTTCCTTCGGGACCTTTTTCCGACCATCTGGGCGCGTACCACCAAATCTGCTAAGGCACTGAGGATCTAGGATGCATGCCACGTTTGCAAACGACAATATTCTACGAATTAGGTTCTAAGTTAAAGGCGTGGTATTTGTGATATTGATGTCTCTTCAAGCATCCAGCATAGCTTAGTTTGTGGTCACCGCTAGCGTCCACAGATATGCCACAAGGGTAACGAAGGGTTTCGCAAACGATACAGCGCCTCCTCAGCGCGACTGCTAATCGTAAAGTATTAACATCCAAGCTAAGGCAGAAGCAAAACTTGAAGCCATACGCGCGGCTATGCACTGGTTGCGAATTTGATCCCTACCACATACTATACTCTGTTCCTATAAGTCATTGGAACAACTTCGACAAAACTAGCTTAGAATTCAGATCATCCTAAGTTCTCAGCGAGTTAAGTTTGTCCGGTGGTTGAACATTGGGACACATTGTGCTGTGCTTAGTTCTCAAAAGGGATGTTGCATCAGCGATCTGATACTGCCAATGAAGCCAATGGCCTAAACATGTCTGATTCACATACCACTCACCGTACCTAATGCAAGTTGCACCGGTCTTCACCACTGATTGATGTCATTTCTGATTTTGACGATGTATTCCAGAGTAGCCTGGTTAATATTATCTAACCATAGACTTCGTCAGGTAAATGACATCTATGTTGGAATGATTCGAATTATGTAGTATGTTAATTTGGGTCAGGTAGAGCAGATACGAAAGAGAGTCAAAACTACCATAAGCCTACAAGTGTCTAAGATGTTTTTGAACTTCTGCAAACCTGATGATTCCTGTTCTCTAAGGCACACGAGACTGTAATTTGGAAATATTGACATGTTGCCTGCACAAAAACAATGCTGCACAAGAATCAATAACATGTATATCGATATTTAAGCTACCGCGCGCCTAGTATGGGAATGTTCCGATGCAAGTCGGCACGGGTTACCGCGGTCCTAAGTACATAAAACTTTATATACAATTGTTTCGACTTAATTCAAACAAAATTAGAGGGTATGCGTTTAAAAAAATACATTTTATTTTTTTGCATGAACATACAGATATCACAACACATAGAAAATATTCTTGAAAGTTATTTCTAAAAAGAATTCGAGGGTAGTGAGAGACAGCACATATTATTATTGAATAATTTAATTTATTTACGTACTACGGCTCACAAACACGACACAAAATACGACAAAGTATTTAAAAAATCACATCCGGTGCAATCGTGACGGAACTTACAATTTCATAAATGTTCAAGAGAGCCGTTCAAAGATTTATTAATTATTAGAACGATGTAATCATAATAAACAGAAGATTTTAATAAGTTTTTTTTATTTTTGTAAAGAGAACTAAATTATATTCTTTATTCATATCGTAACTTGATCGTTAAAATGTTCATGTATGTGTCGTAAATTAAATTTATGTCCACAATTTGCAAAATAAAAACTTTTTTAAATATCGCCTACATTGACGCCCTTGTTGCGCCAAAGCCTGACGAAGATAACTACTCAGTCATCAGTAGTCGGGAAAATAAGTAATAGAGTAAGTAAATCAATTTTTATTTGATTTAAATACGTTCTCGCGTTACTATTTATAAATCAAGAACCTATTATTTTAAAAGGAACAAATCATTTAATCGTATGAATGAATGAATGTAAATGTGTTAGTGACGTCAGTGTTGCACCAGTCTATTAGGCTTTTTGCAGATACGCAATTCATAAAAATGTCTTGATTCTTTTACATTATAATAGGTAAATTTGCATCTTTTCTCTATAATAATTAATTAAAGAAAGCTTTAATAACATAAGTACTATTATATTTATAATAAAATGGTAAAATATAATATTAATGGAATTAAAAATACGTCTTTGTTTCACCGTATGTATAAATAAATAGCACTTTACAAATCGTTTCGCAGCAATAATTGCGTTTTTTTTCACTTGTGTCACTGTTGCACCGAATGTGTGAAATATCTAGCACGGCTTCGAGCATTTTTAACGTTATTTTCATTAAGCCTATTCCACCCAGAATCAAAGTGTTTTGAAAGGTAGCCATGTGCTAGTAAAACATTTTATTTACTAATGACCTCATGAGAATGAAGTCCTTTAGTGGCTTTGATTATTCCTCCTACAGTGTAGGCGCACGCTTTGCACTTGAGTCTTTGCTTCTGAGAGCACGTCCAGCGAAGCTGCTTGCCGGAGAGCGAGCGCGAATGCCGCAAGTACTTGTACCCGCCTAGAATGAGGGTTTTAGGCTCGCGGCCAGGGTTCCTTGGGTCATATAACACGTGACTCACCCCGCAAAACAAGTGCCTTGGCTGACGAAACTGGGCTTGCACTTGTATCCGCGGCTCGCGGAGCTGAGGTTGTAGATCAGCTTCCATTTGTAGAAGAGGAACTAGTATACCTAAAAGTATTTGTATACTTAGGATATTGTCAAACAAACACATTTACCTACAAAACATCTAAAGCCAGTAAGTACCTCGGTTCGTGGGACAGGTTTAAGGTGTCTCACGAAAGAGGTGCCTCGAGTCATGGAACGAGGTTTACAATCGTAGCAATGGGATGCAAGTATTTAGGTAAATACATTTAATTTTGTTTTATAACAGGCACATAATCTAACATTAAAAGCAAAATGCATACACCGCCGGCTTCTGACGTCATTGGGTTATGAAATAAAACATTGTGCAAATTCGTCATTGTATATTTTTACTCTTGTTTCTAACAAATTACGATCATATGGTCGCTGTGTTGGGTGGAATGAAAACTCAATAGCGTAACTAAGTTTTTTTATTACACACACACTAATCTTAATTAGTTATTCTTAGTATTCATTTAATGTTATTTGTTGTTTTGCTTAACTTCGTTACGAGTTTCTCAATTAATCAGCAATATAAACTATACTTAATAACTTTGTTCTAAGGAAGAGGCTGGTTACTCACAACACAGGGTATCCTAGTGTGAGGATCAGAATGCTCTGTACATTTGAAAGTTGTTTAATTGAATAAATACTTTTTACTTTTCCTTTTTTTTATGGAAAATCTTTAATAGTCGCACTATTAAACTAATTGTTCACCTAAACAGGTTTACCTAATTTACTCATTGTTCACCTACAAAGCTAAATGTTCACCTATTCAACTAAATGTTCTTCTAATCATGTCGCATTTAAATTTCTAAAACGACGCAATAAACATATTCACCTAAAATACTAAACGTTCACACAATAATATAATCGTTCACTTAATAAACTAATTGTTCACCTAAAAAACTTATCATTCACCTAATAGCTAGTGCACCACCGGTGATACACGCCGCCATACTGGTGATAGCTAGTGCACCACCGGTGGTACATGCGTCCAGATTGGCGTTAGCTAGTGCAGCACCGGTGGTACACGCTACCATACAGGTGATAGCTAGTGCACCACCGGTGGTACACGCCGCAAAACTAGCGATAGCTAGTGCACCACAGGTGGTACACGCCGCAATACTGGTGATAGCTAGTGCACCACCGGTGGTGAAAA
The DNA here is from genome assembly GCA_949820665.1 of Scrobipalpa costella. Classification (NCBI taxonomy): domain Eukaryota; kingdom Metazoa; phylum Arthropoda; class Insecta; order Lepidoptera; family Gelechiidae; genus Scrobipalpa; species Scrobipalpa costella. The sequence continues at coordinate 1,600,662 of OX463295.1, forward strand.
ACTATAACGCGAACGCAGCCGCAACAACATCCACAGTTGTAAAATAAGCCTATGAGATCTAATGTGGAAGAAAAGATTAATACAATCTTAGGGCCGCAATTATAAAAGTCACTCAGATCCGCTCTCGAGTGTCGATCAAGCAGGTCGTAATCAAACTTTTACTCAGTACTCGAGTAGACTGTTAATTTATAAACGCAAACACACTCAGATCAGGTTTTAACTCATGAACTCGTATATATATATATACTTTATTGCATAAACACAAAAGAAATGTAATTTACAAATTTAGTGTGCAAGGGCGAACTTATCTCTATGAAGAGATCTCTTCCAGCCAACCCAATGGTAGTAAGAGAAAGTAAATAATTTTGAGGGGACAAGAAAATGCAACATTAACAGAGACTAGTAAAACAAAAAATTAAAAATACTTACATACCTATACATAGAATAAATACCTACCGTATATTACTATCTTAAATAAACATACATATATACTAAACAATATATTGATACATACATATACGAATAAACTACTACATAAATACATACATCAAAATTGTTCAGATAAGAAGTGCTCTTTTAATCTTTTCTTAAAGACATTCACTGAGGGACTGTCTTGAATTGTCTTAGGCAGTTTATTCCACAGTTGTGCAGCTTTTACGGAAAAGGAGTTGAAGAAGAACTTGGTATTCGCACTAGGCAACTCCAGCACCTTAGTGATGCAGGCGCGCCTAGGATCAGGATTTACTGATACGAGTTCACATGTTTGATACTCACATGTTTGTTACAGGAATTATTTCAAGTAGGTACGTATTAAAAATAAAATAGATGTATTAAATGTCAAAAATTCAAAAGGGTATTTAATTTTATTGCACATAACATACAATAAGGAATATTTTATTAAAAAAAATGTAAATATAAAAATATTTTGTGCATTTTAATGAAAATTACTGTATGTATACAGTAACTTGAAATGGAACGTATCTTAAAAAAAAACATATCAACGAAAGCGCGGGCCGCGGCCGTATATTAGTGAGTGACGTCTCTTGTTTTGACAACATATTTTAGTTGAGGTTATTACTTATTTCTATGGTTACATTTAGTGAAAAATCGCAAAGAATATCTTTGGAAATACGGTATTGTCCCAGTATTGTGCTGTGCAGCTTCTAAAGGTAAAGATTTAACAAAAGGTTTATGAAGTTGTGGTGGAAGTTTCGACTTCACTTCTCTCATCCACGTCTAAAATATTTTTCTTGCTAAATTGAGTAATTAAATTCCTATTTAAAGTCTTATTCCAGCCTGAAGTTCACTCTTCCTATGTGTTTTATTCTGGCCATTGTGTGTGTCAAATATATTACAATAATTTTTATTTTGAAGTGGAAAATCTACAATTGCTGTCTCAAAAACTCATTGCTTGTTTCAATGGGAACAAACAAGCTTTATTTGAAATACAGAAACACAGAACATCAAAATGATTTGAGCTAAAGTAGGTAAGTAGCAAGTTATTATGTACCTATTCTCTCAAAAATCTTGAACATCCATAATAAACTGACAAAAAACTTACATTTAGGGCACATTAATCCTCAAAAATCCTAAAAAATACATGGCCCCTGGTGGTGCTAAGAGTGCAACACAACTATCTGTCACACTATCCTTTCCCATACTCATAGAATATAATAATTTGTTTTTGCTTTTCAGATTATAATTGAAGAACAAGGACTCCTGTTCATACCTTATTTTGCTGCAATAGGTACCTGACGGGCTTACTGAAACTTACACACTAAATGTGAAATATGTTTATCTTTTACTATGATAGAAGTAAATTTTTAAATAAAATAAGTTTATGTGTTTTGTAATATAAGTTAAAAATCAATTAACCATTAATTTCTATATGTTTCTGAATCAATAAACCTTTAATTGTTATTTTTAATTTAAAATATTACAAAAATATATGTAGTTATGTATGTTCTTGTATTTCTTTAGTGCAATAAAATGGGTTGGTATTTGTGAGTTTTATTTTCCCTAAACAAAATCACTGAAACAATTAATTATTAATATTATTATTCTGGAAGTAGGGAAATTACTAAGTTATTAACTGTTTCCATGCTCTAGTGGTCTGAGCCATGGGTTTCCGACCCGGAGGTCCTGGGTTCGATACCCAGGGGGGGAAACAAAGTTTTTATTTTTCAATACCGGGTGTAAGGGACAGCGTCCCGCAAACTGATAGGGGTTCTTCAGTCAGTGTAAGATTTTTCTCAGTCTGGCTAGGACAATGCAGACTGAATCACCTGCTGTCTTGTAGATAAAGGATTTCGTGCTTTGGAGGGCACGTTTATCAGTCGGTGCCGGCCGCTCTCGTGAAAGTGTTCGTTACACTAGCCATGTCCGAGGCCTATAAGTTGTGCTATTAGGTGGTTCGAACACTGTGTAACGATCGTTTATCATTACATATAGAATAATTAGTTTATAAAATCGACCCAACACTTAAACAAATAGCATTTAGATTATTCGTTCAAAAATTGAGACATCTTTACCTGACATGACCCAGCATTTAAACAAGAGTATCAAATGCATAAATACCCATACTTGTTTCTTGGAAATAGAGTTAAATTTTGAATGTTACAAACGATATTTTACTTTGTCTTAATATAGCATAGAACTTGGAAGATTAAAAAAAACAGAGGAACAGCGGGCATGCAGTGGGGGTTGGCAGTTGCTGACGGGCCGGGACGATGTTCTAACGCGGAAATTGGCGATGCCGAGCATCATGTGTTGTTTATTTTCGGCGTTGTGTTTTAATTCGAAGTCCATCGTTGTGATTATTACTGTAAGTGTTTCTTAACCTTACCGATAGACGATTTCGTAAATAAGTGATAGTTTCAGCTTTCTGTACCTGCAGCGTTGCGAGTTTTCAAACATCATTCAATGATAATCGTAGGGAAATGTGTTATTAGAATAGGAAATAGTAGGTGTGTGTTATGTGTAAAATATCAGAGTGCGAGAGTGTGAGGATGAATAAATGCAATAAAAAACTAATAGGAATATTTTGATATGTCATTAAGATACAGTGTTACACGTTAAAACAAAACACGGTGTTTTAAAGATATTAGTGGTTAAAATCAATTACTTGTATTTTGAAATATTTGATTATTTTTATATTCAGGATAACACTTTACATACATTAACTACACATCGACAAGGCTTATGGGCTCCGAGAGTAGCTGGCCCATAATCCCTCTCGAGAATTCATTCGAATAGGTATTCATACAAACCTCTAATGGTCTATTTCTCAGCTGACGTAGCGAGCTATAAAGGTGATAATTTCTTGACACAGTCTCTATCATTTGAACTGACTTCTTAGCGCATATCATGTGATTTTGGTACAGCAGTCCTTGAAAATTATACCATATTGCAAACTGAACAGAGAAATTGATTATTAAAAGGTTTGAACATTAGTACACCGTCACAGGTGACCAAAACTGCAGTTAATAGGTAACTTGTATGACTTTGATGAATGATTGGTAGTATGAAAGAAGTTTGTGAATGAATTAAGATGATCGGAATGTTTGATGGAAGGTTTGCAAGTTAGATAAGACTAGGGTTTAGTGTTAGTCTGTGCAAGGTTTTCGCGCGTTGGCATGGTCTGTAGGTTGGAAGGGAGGGCCATTTCATTTGCCTAGGTATCCTAATTCTAAGATCTTAAAGATCTTTATTCAAATTCCCTTCCCTGGTTATTGAGTCTTTGTACCTTTCAGCACGCTACATTAGCCGGGAGATTTAATATTAAGTATGTTTGGTTTTATTTTATTTGGGTTAGTTATGCGCAAGAAGAAAGAAGATGGAGATTCCTGATTCCTGCATTTCAACTGAAAATATTTTATGTGAGTCGCATGTTTTATATTACTCATTTAAATTTTATTTTTTTGTCATTCTGTGTTATTTTTCAGCTGAATTTGATTATGAACTTTTTTACAAATAATTTATTTACTTACGTCATAATTTCAATTACGATTACCCTATTCAAACTTAACTTAAATTTATTTCAATTTTCTATTTGAATACACAACATATGGGTCTTTTAATTTGACATAAAATCAGTTTTTTGACGATCACATATTTATTTATCTTTGGCCATATTAATTTTATCAGATTATTATTTAATTAGGGATAGGGTGTTACATTGCTGCTCATGACCTCAGGATGCTTCGTCATTAAAGGACGAATGATTGTTTAATTATTTTCATTCGTACACGAAGTATAAATTATTTGGGTTACTGTTATTATTACGATAGGGCTTTATTTATTCGTAGGTCATTACATTAGTTCATTAAATAGGTGAGTAGTGTATTTTATAAAACAAAGTAAGCCAGACTGATAGTTCGTTTTTAATATTTCGTTATCTAAATTGTAGCGATATTTTAAAATATTTTTTATTTCAAAGTAAACAAGCTTTGACAAGTTTGAAACAAACAGAAAAAAAGGGACGGCTTTGCACAATAGCGACGCTACTTTAAAAACGGGCTGGAATAGAAATGTGTCAAAGATACGGTTAAACGTTCGAAGACATTTGTGCAATATACTTTTACTAGTGTTGATGTCAGTCAAAAAGTTTAAATTTCGAGAGAAAGAAAACTGATGGATTTATTATCGTAGGTGCGAGAAAATTGTAGATTTGTGAACGTTTGTTTTCGTAAAAACTACTGAACGGATTTTAATTTAAGGATGATTTAGAATAGCATGTCTATATTACTTATTTACTTTAAGAGTTAAGTACTTTATTCCCACTTAACGGTTAACACTTATAATTAATTAAGAGTTTTAGGGGCGGATCGTAGTTATTTATAAAATGTTAACATTAATTGGAGTTTTCAAACCACATGACTGTCCACATGATTCAAACATTTTATTGAATTATAACAATACATTATTTTTATAAGTTATCCTTCAGGATTAGTTAAAATTTTAAAGCTAAAGTTGATAATGCATTTTTTTTAATAACCCATGATAGCCTGTTTACTCTGACAGGAAAACAGGCTTGATTTTATGTGTATATTTGTCTTATTTACAAACAAATTGGATGGGTTCAAAATCTTTACTTAGGTATGCATTGTCAGCCCTTGAAGTACGTAGGTTAATAAAACAATACAGCTAGGTTACAAACAAAGAATAAGCCAGAGCATTTGTTTTATGACGCTTGCACACGTGTTTGGGTCAGCGTGGTACATTTATCACTTTTGAATAGAGATAAGTTTTTGTTAACTATTTCTTGCAAAAATAGATGAAGTTGAGAAAACAGCTTTGGTACTTCAAGTGGGTACGCCTTGAGTTCCGATAACGATTTTGGTTCTATGAAATTTGAGTCCTGTTTTTGTTTAAGGGTGATAAATTTTGAAACTTTGACTGGTTCAAGAGTAGTTTTAAAAAAAAAGAGCCTTTATCATCGTAGTTTATGGGTTTTCGTTTTGAGAAGTTTTGTTTCTCACCCCAATTAAGTTAGTCACTTTTGACACTTTATTTATTCAAACCATTTAAGTTGAGATAAAGTTCTGGGAAAGAACTACGTAAATTGAAATATGATATTTCAAATTATAAGTGGTTTCTTTAGTTAGAAACATAAACAATTTACTTTTAGACCTTTTTGTTATGTAAAATCATTATTTTGATTTTAATGGAATTAAGTAACTTTACCATAGTGCTATGGTAAATAAAGAGTAAGATGAAATCAAAAACTATTGAATAGGTTTTGAAACAAATATATTTTATCGGAACTTGAGAGATTAATACGTAGGGGTGTAGAAATAATTACATACATACATATAATAAACCTTTTATCCCTGATGGGGTGAGCAGAGTTTGAACGACCTGGACAAGAGTCGTTCCGCTACGTCTGACAAAGTTTTGTGTGTTGTTTGGGATAGACTTGTTGATATTGCTGAGGTCATAGCTTGTCTACCCATCGCCTTACTTACAATATTTCAGTATATTGTAATCATAAACCCTCGCATTACTCAGCTGCATTATACAGCTTGCCCGGGAGTGGCACGTTCTATGTTTTTCTCTTCGCTATCAGCCCAGTATGGAAGTAATAGTTAATAAGGATAATTATTAAACATTAGATGATAATGATAATAATAGACATACATATAATCACGCCTTTATCCCTAATGGGGTAGGCAGAGCGTAAACGACCTAAACAAAGGTCGTTTCGCCACGTCTGACAAAGTTTTAAGGGTTTTTAAGATAGATTTATACGTATATTGCTGTAGTGATAGGTTGTCAGCCCAACCATAATAGATGATAATATTATTAAACGTTTTAGGGGCGCATTTTAGCATAAACAGTTATTGTTTAAGTTTGAAACGAGTATTGACTGATAACTATTAATAGAAAGGGAAGATTATAATAAAGGTGAATAGCATGATCAACAAATGGGTTTTATGTTCAGCAGTGATAATGATAAGCAAGTGGTTAGTTTAGTTTAATAAACCGATAGTTATTAGATGAGGAGCGTAAATTAATACTTCTTAAAGTGTTAATTAAATTAAAATAAGTTAGAATGATAATTGAGATAATAGACACATGAGAAAATAAAAGATGTTGATACTTTTAAGATTTTAGTTATTTATTTGTGACTAGTTTTTAGATATGAGAGAGGCCGGAGGAAGAAATTTGCCCAGCAGTGGGACACTAACGGCTAGATAAGATAAAATAAGATATTTAGATTGGACAATTAAAAAAAAATGGATTGTCTCAATAGTACAGACAAATTAAGTTCAGTTACAAAAAAAAAGTCAGTTTAGACCTATGATTGTTTATTTGCAATTTTATCTATTTTGACAAATATCAAAATGGCTCACAAACAAAGGGGCGTCTGTAACGATCGTTTATCATTACATATAGAATAATTAGTTTATAAAATCGACCCAACACTTAAACAAATAGCATTTAGATTATTCGTTCAAAAATTGAGACATCTTTACCTGACATGACCCAGCATTTAAACAAGAGTATCAAATGCATAAATACCCATACTTGTTTCTTGGAAATAGAGTTAAATTTTGAATGTTACAAACGATATTTTACTTTGTCTTAATATAGCATAGAACTTGGAAGATTAAAAAAAACAGAGGAACAGCGGGCATGCAGTGGGGGTTGGCAGTTGCTGACGGGCCGGGACGATGTTCTAACGCGGAAATTGGCGATGCCGAGCATCATGTGTTGTTTATTTTCGGCGTTGTGTTTTAATTCGAAGTCCATCGTTGTGATTATTACTGTAAGTGTTTCTTAACCTTACCGATAGACGATTTCGTAAATAAGTGATAGTTTCAGCTTTCTGTACCTGCAGCGTTGCGAGTTTTCAAACATCATTCAATGATAATCGTAGGGAAATGTGTTATTAGAATAGGAAATAGTAGGTGTGTGTTATGTGTAAAATATCAGAGTGCGAGAGTGTGAGGATGAATAAATGCAATAAAAAACTAATAGGAATATTTTGATATGTCATTAAGATACAGTGTTACACGTTAAAACAAAACACGGTGTTTTAAAGATATTAGTGGTTAAAATCAATTACTTGTATTTTGAAATATTTGATTATTTTTATATTCAGGATAACACTTTACATACATTAACTACACATCGACAAGGCTTATGGGCTCCGAGAGTAGCTGGCCCATAATCCCTCTCGAGAATTCATTCGAATAGGTATTCATACAAACCTCTAATGGTCTATTTCTCAGCTGACGTAGCGAGCTATAAAGGTGATAATTTCTTGACACAGTCTCTATCATTTGAACTGACTTCTTAGCGCATATCATGTGATTTTGGTACAGCAGTCCTTGAAAATTATACCATATTGCAAACTGAACAGAGAAATTGATTATTAAAAGGTTTGAACATTAGTACACCGTCACAGGTGACCAAAACTGCAGTTAATAGGTAACTTGTATGACTTTGATGAATGATTGGTAGTATGAAAGAAGTTTGTGAATGAATTAAGATGATCGGAATGTTTGATGGAAGGTTTGCAAGTTAGATAAGACTAGGGTTTAGTGTTAGTCTGTGCAAGGTTTTCGCGCGTTGGCATGGTCTGTAGGTTGGAAGGGAGGGCCATTTCATTTGCCTAGGTATCCTAATTCTAAGATCTTAAAGATCTTTATTCAAATTCCCTTCCCTGGTTATTGAGTCTTTGTACCTTTCAGCACGCTACATTAGCCGGGAGATTTAATATTAAGTATGTTTGGTTTTATTTTATTTGGGTTAGTTATGCGCAAGAAGAAAGAAGATGGAGATTCCTGATTCCTGCATTTCAACTGAAAATATTTTATGTGAGTCGCATGTTTTATATTACTCATTTAAATTTTATTTTTTTGTCATTCTGTGTTATTTTTCAGCTGAATTTGATTATGAACTTTTTTACAAATAATTTATTTACTTACGTCATAATTTCAATTACGATTACCCTATTCAAACTTAACTTAAATTTATTTCAATTTTCTATTTGAATACACAACATATGGGTCTTTTAATTTGACATAAAATCAGTTTTTTGACGATCACATATTTATTTATCTTTGGCCATATTAATTTTATCAGATTATTATTTAATTAGGGATAGGGTGTTACAACTGATATCAGGGTTTATCGGGTCGATCGACTCTAAATTTTCACGACAAAAAAAAAACCTAAATGATAATTAAATCGTTATTATTAGTGTACTGTACGGTTCATCTGTGAACCCTGTAAGCAATACTATTGTGACGACTGAATTAACGAAAATGGTGTAAAACACTTAATTTAGCTCCAGACCACAATTAACTGATACGTCCTCAGGAACTTAGTTTGAAATATAACGTTTATAAATAATCAGTCACTCAGCTGAAGTCTGAATCGTGATGGCGTATCTAAGTTGGAACTAAAAATAAGGCTGAGTACGACAGGCAACTTAAAACTCTACATAAAACTCGTATCAAATTTGAGTGACCTTTATAAATACAAGCATAAGATTTTTTTGTAATTTTACTATGTGAATAAACAAATTGTAAGAAATTAATGGAACTTAAATTTCGTAATGACTTTGAGACCCTACAGCGTGCTGTCTTCTAGATTTTGCTAAAAGCCCAGGAAATTAGACAACAGAACTTCACTAAAACCTTATTTTCCTAGAATTCATTTATGAACGTGGTTCAAATCAGAATCTACTAATTAAAAATACGTGAATTATACTATGAGTATGTAAGGCCCGTATTTATAATCTGCACTTGAGACTGACAGCCAGTTTGAGTTCGTATCAGTAATGTCATTTCAGTGCTTAACACTCGTATTTATGAAGGGATCTCAAACTTGAGACCAATATTAAGTATCGATTTGACAGACCAGTTTAGACAATAACACCTGACAACTTCCACCAGGAACTTTTTCCATGAAGTGAAAAAAAAAGATTTTTCATACTAATAGTCCGATCGAATATTGAGATCAAAATGTATTTAAAAATATACGATCTTTCTTGATACTTATTCACTTTGACTGAAAACGTGAAAACATTGATGTTACATGAACATGACTTTTAATAATAATCACTTGGGCCCGTATTTATAATCCGCTCTTAAGACTGACAGCAAGTTGGAGTTTTTATCAGAAATGTCATTTCAGTACAAAGCGAACTGTAAAATCCACACTTAAGATTGCTCTCAATCTTGAGATCGCTTTAACTCAAGATTGAGAGAATATTAAGTGTGGATTCGACAGATCATATTGTACTAAAATAAAATTTCTGGACTACTAAACTAGCTTTCAATCTCAAGCGCTGTTTATCAATAGGAGCCTCAGAACCGTGGGAATTATAGAAACTAGGAAACCATGGTATTGTACCTAGATACCCTTGTGCCCCAGTCCGTTGTCCGTGAGATGATTATTTATTATAATTACGTATTATTAATATTTATTGTTAATTTATTACAAACATGTCCCTCAGCCTAGCGTTATTCTTATTTTAGTTATTGAATTATTTTTATTGCAGACCTTGACATGTTATTTCGTTTTTAATACTTATTTTTTTTTATTTTTTTTTATTATTATTGTATTGAATTTGATACGTTATTTTTTAAATTATGACTTGTAATGAAGTTATTACCAAATAAATCATGTATTATGTTTTATTAAATTTGTACGGTACCAACATATATAAATAAATATAAGATAAACTCTTTATTATGCATAAATCGTACAGTTTGGAAAAAACTTAAATTTAAAAGTGTGCGCAAAGACGGCCTTATCGCTTCAAGCGATCTCTTCCAGACAACCCTGCATTTAATAAAGAAAAATTATACATAGCAAGTATCTGTACCAAGAAGGTAAAGAAATAAATAATGAATCTTGATAAGAACTGATAGCTTCCTTTAAGCGACAAAAGTAAATTACCGAGAAACCATATAAACTTTTTTGAAATAGTTTATGTTTTATTTTCAGAACCCAATTATGCCAAGAACGAATTACTAAGGCCCGTATTAATAAAGCGATCTCAAGATTGAAAGTAGTATTAAGTATGGATTTGACCTGTCAAATTACATTTCTAATACGAACTTAAACTCGCTGTCACTCATGTGACAGGTCACAGGGCCGTATTTTTAATCAGCTCTCATGAGTGACAGCGAGTTTAAGTTCGGATTAGAAATGTAATTTCAGTACAAACTGATCTGTCAAATCCATATTTAATATTGGTCTCAAGTTTGAGATCACTTCATAAATACATATACATATAATCACGCCTTTATCCCTAATGGGGTAGGCAGAGCGTAAACGACCTAAATAAAGGTCGTTTTGCCACGTCTGACAAAGTTTTGTTCATAAATACGAGTCTTAATACACCGAAATGACATTTCTGATACGAACTCAAACTGGCTCTCAGTCTCAAGTGCAGATTGTAAATACGGGCCTTACATCCTCATAGTATAATTTACGTATTTTGAATTAGTGGATTCTGTTTGCAACCACGTTCATAAATGAATTCTAGGAAAATAAGGTTTTAGTGAAGTTCTGTGTTCTACTTTCCTGGGCTTTTAGCAAAAACTAGAAGACAGCACCATTCATTTCTTACAATTTGTTTATTCACATAGTAAAATTACGAAAATCTTATAGTTTTTCAGGAAAATCTTGAAAACCATTCTGATTATCATTGAAGATTCTACTCGAGGTTATAATAAGGTCATATTAAATCAAGTGCAAATATTGAAACGTGTGAAGTAACCCATGAAACTGAACAACTCTCCCTAGAGAACATAAGTCGCAATATTTAAAACAAAAATTGTCTTCCCATACAAAGTGCGCTATCAGCCGGTGCATTTTGTATGGAAGGTCCAATTTTTTTATTCTTTTTTAGACCTTTGTTCCTTAGTGAAACTAAGGAAACCTTAGTGAAACTTAGTGAAATTAAGGGACAAAGGTCTAAAAAATAATAAAAAAATTGGACCTTCCATACAAAATGCACCGGCTGATCTTAAGTCATATATGACTCAAGATTACTTGAAAAAAAATATTTTATAGTTTTAGTTATTTTGGGATATACCACTTTACATCATACACTAACTTCACGTATTGGGGCCGTATTTATAAAGCTATCTCAAGATTGAGAGCAATATTAAGTATGGATTTAACAGGTCGTTTTGTACTGGAAATGACATTTCTGATTCGAACAAACTAGCTGTCATTCTCAAGTGATGATTGTAAATGAGGGCCTTAATGTCAAGGACGCATACATTCTTCCTAGCCTTATCCCGTATATCACAGGGTCGGCTACCTAGTCTAGGTGATTGAACGAGGGTACTAGTTTTTACACAGAGCGACTGCTATCTGACCTCCGCAACCCAGAAGGTAAACCAGACCCAATCATATAATAGATTAGAGTTTTCAAGCCGCCAATGCTTAGCACTGGCCTCTGACATGGTTTATCGACTAATAACTACGGTACTAAACGATACTAAAAAAAATATCGGAAATAGCACCCAATAAACGAATATATGGAATTTAAAAACCGAAAAACGCATTGGTACGAGGTGGGATTCGAACCACGTCCCCCCGCTCAGGAGGCAGCGGCCCTATCCACTACACCATCGGGCTCTTTTATACATAATTATTAGATCAGAATAAATATTACTTTAAGGTATTTTTTTTAGATTTGGACCACTTTTCAAAGTGATAGTGTCCTGGACACTATCACTTTAAAAAGTGGTCTAAATCTATTTGGCGTAAACAAAAAACAACAAAAATAGAACCATAACACGTAATTTTCCGTCTTGAGCGAACAGAAAAAGATGGCAACAGTACAGACGGACTTATCATAAGCGAGATCAATTTTAGAGCGAAACGTAAAGTTCGGCAGTCTCCTGTACTGGAAGTTCTCTACGCAGACGATGCTTGTCTTATGGCTGACAGTATGGAGAACCTGCAAAGATAACTCGACAATTTGGACGATTCCTGTCGGAAATTTGGCCTAGTAATCAGCAAATCAAAAACTCAGGTTCTGAAACAACCCGCAAGTGGAAATCCTGCAAGTGATACTGCTGCTTACATAAGTGGGAAAAAGCTGGATGAAGTAGATACCTTTCGATATCTTGGGTGTCTGGTTCGCAGCGACAATCGTCTGGAGTCTGATATATCTGCGCGAATCGCTAAAACCGCTGCTGCCTTTGGCAAACTGAACCAACGAATATAGGAATCGCATGACCTGAAACTTCACACTGAACTCGCCGTATACTGAGCATTTATACTACCTCTGCTTCTGTACGCTTCGGAGACATGGTGTCTGTACAAGGGTGATATCAAACGTCTTGATGTCTTTCACATGAAGTGTATCCGGGCTATTTTACGGCTGAAGTGGCAAGATCATGTTTCAAACTCGGAAGTTCTTCGTCGTACTAATTTGACCGGTATGGAGAACATGCTAATGAAGTCACAGTTACGATGGGCTGGACACGTCGTGCGTTTGAATTCCTCAAGGTTGCCGAAGAAAGTCTTTTACTCAGAGCTTAGCTCAGGAAAGCGAAAACCTGGAGGACAATATCTGCGCTACAGAGACGTTCTGAAACGCCATTTATTGTCCGCCGAAATATCTTGCGATTCCTGGGAGGAGCTTGCTACTCGGAGACCGGAGCGACGAAATACTGTCAAAACGGGCACCGAAAAGTTTGTATGCACCCGACTTGAACATCTTGACGCCAAACGCCAGATCCAACAATCTCGGCCCAAGCCCTCCAATAACTACACAACTAATGATAGCGAGCAGCTTTTCTGTCCCAAATGTGACCGGATTTTTAAAACTAAATTCGGGTTTGCGAGCCACATTCGCGCTCACCAACGTAATAATAATTGACACGATGTCGCCGTCGACGGAAACGTCTGGGAGGACATCATAAGCGAATCCGGAACTTCTTCTTGTCGTGTCGATCGTTTAGGCGTTTTTATAATCTGGAACTGTAACTTATGATGGTCTGTGTCCGACATGCTCTTGGTCGGTTTTTGAATTGAATAGTGTGAAAAAAATAAATAGCCGACCATATTTTAGCGTGAAATGTTTTTCAAAGGGTGAAATGAATGAAACTGAATAACTTTCCTCAAGGAACATAGGACCTCCCTTACAAATTGACACCCTTTTGTATGGGAGGGCCACTTTCGACTTATATAACTTGTTTCTGGAAAGTTGTTCAGTTTCATGGGCAGAATCACACCCTGAAATATGGCCAGCAATTTTTTTACTCGCTGAATTTCTAGCTCAGCAAATGCTTCTCTCTTGTGAGCTTAGCTTATTTGGATCGGAACGGAATGCAACTCTTTAGGAGCAGCCGTTAGAAATTATCTCCGCAGAGTGGTCCTCCCAAGAAGGAGGCGGTCCTTTCCCACGTGTATCCCTGTCGAGATAATGCACTTGCAAACCAACTGTAATGCGGACACTTCCGCATCTGATGACTCGAAATGAAGACGAAACAGTGGTCAACAAACGACGAACGATATGTTTCGTTTTCTCTTATAGTCATCACAAAGGCCAAAGTGCCTAGGTACACACTTTGTGACCTTTTTAAACCACCTAAATTGTTCCTATAATTTAATTTAATTAGGCTAGGTGTTTATTTCTAGTTAGTTTATTATTTTATTTTATTTCTAAACTGAATATTTAGCTCTTTCCATAATCAACTAGCTCCTTTTTTAAATACTTATAGTGTTGGCAGCGAGCGCGTTATGTGCCAGACCTCGCGTTTTACCACACTCCTTCGCACAGAGGTTGTAGTGGAAAAGCGTTGTTCTATATATAGGTGGTACGTAGCGTCTACAAATTGAGGTACGTACAAGAAATGATATAGGGCACGGGATGGTGTGAGAACCGCCTAAAGGCAGTCGATGTAGCAGTTACAGACTTAAAGTTTTGTATCAGATTCGACAATATCTGGATTTAAAAACTCGCGTCTACCTACGCAAAACTCTGATATTCACAGAGCTGAAAACCTGGCTGACACTGTAGTCCACCTTGCTGAGTCTGTCGGATGCCCTCTAGCCGACACATATATTCAACATATCACCCGAGTTGCTAAGCTGAATAAGGACAAAGACCGACCCCGTGCAATAGTAGCTAAACTTAGGAGCACCCGCCAGCGTGACACTCTTCTAGCTGCAGTATCGAAATTCAACAAGAATAAGAAAAACAAAGCTAAACTTAACTTTTCTCACTTGGGTTTAGCTGGTACAGCCGTTCCGATATATCTTGGTGAACATCTCACACCTTCAAACCAGTTGGTTTGCACGCACGCACAAAAAGTCCAAAGAAGCTGGTTACACATTTGTGTGGGTTCGTGACGGCAAAATTTACGCCAGGAAAAATGAAACGTGCTCTTCTATTTTATTTTGCAATATTGACAGTCTCAAGCTGATGACTTAGCTTATTCTTGGTTTTATCCTATTATTTTTTATACCTTGCATTAATATCCTGAACATAATTCACAAAATTCGATTCTATCGATATATATTATCAAAATTTAAGAGGCATGCGATATATTTAATAATGTTTTGCAATTGTCAATGATATATTTAATAATGTTTTACAAAATGAATATAAGGTAATTGTATTTACAGAATCTTGGCTTAATTCAGGAATAACAAATGGAAAATTTATTGATCCTAGATATACAGTGTATCGTCGCGATCGATGTGCATCTGGTAGTGCGAAGATGGATGGTGGGGGATTTATGGTGTAATGCAAGATATTACCTCAGTACGTATGCAACACTGGGAGACAATTTGCGAAGATCTTTGGATCATCATTGAGGTAAAAATGACAAATGTTACAAAAATGCAATATGTTCTGTATATCTCCCATCACCAGCTGAACTTGACCAACAATCTATGTTTATTGAAAATGTTAACTCTGTTATTGATCAAGTGGATGAAGTGGTAGTTATTGGAGATTTTCATTTACGCTTTTTAAAATGGGATCTAAATAATGAAAATTCCGTTTCCCTTCCCATTCCCTTGGTTACAACTTGATTGACTTTATGTCGGCAAATAATCTATATCAATTTAATTATATCAAAAACTCTGAAGATGTAATATTAGACCTAGCTTTTTGTAATTTTACTAACTACATCTTCTATTTACCATAACATTGCCTAATAATTTATCATTTGTTAAACCGAAACCACGTGAGGATTACAACTATTTTACAGCTGATTATGATTCTATTCTACATGAATTAAATATATGTAACTGGCAAGAACTATTGTTGGGAAAATCAACTAATGACATGGTTGCAGTATTCTATGACTTTCTTTAAAATAAAACTATCTCGAAAATCGTTCCAAAACGTAAGTTAATGAAATCAAAGTATCATCCGTGGTTTAATAATAAATTAATTAAATTACTCAGTGAAAAGAATAAAATCCGTGTTAAATATAAAAGGTATGGAAATCCCCGGGATCAAGTAGAGTTTGATATTCTTCGTGATCGGTGTCAGTCACTATATCAAAAATGCCTTACTGAGTATAATAGTAACGTTGAAGAAAATATATTTAAAGATCCTAAGATATTTTGCAGATACATGAAGAACAAAAGGAAAGGAACTTCAACTTAACCGGACAGGATGGCGTATAGTAAGAACAATTCTGTCGCTAATACCATCAGAATTCATCCTTATCCCGTATCTCACGGGGTCGGCTACCTAATATAGGGGATTGAACGAGGGTATTGGTTTTTACACAGAGCGACTGCCATCTGACCTCCGCAACCCAGAAGGGAAACCAGACCCAAACCTAGACATCAGGGAAAATACCTTCTTGCAAAGATTTATTAAATATTAGAAACAGTGGCAAGGAAATAGTGGAACCGCAACGTTTAATAAAATAAGGATGAACTCCGTCAGGACCACTGCCCTTCGAAATATTAATATCCTTTATTCGTTTTAAAATATCTTTTTCTGTTATAAATATTTGGCTAATTAGTGCATCAGATGACGGCCAAAATTAGTTATTTTGCGTTGAGAGATTCCTCTCAGAGAACACAGAAAAAAAGTAGTAAATAAATAAATAGAGCTTGCAATGGAGCAAATATTTCTTGTCTTTAAAATAAAATCCATCGTTGATGTGTTTTGAACATTCAGGACGCTTTCTCGTCTTCATTAGAAAATCAAACACAAATCACACGATTCATTTCGATAGTGTGTTATTTTAAAGCCTCTAAAAACTTAAGTTCACTCACAGGGGTACAATAAGTTCCTAAACCCAAAAAGTCTCTAAGTCCACGTTTTATTCTTAATTGTCCCTTCATTAACAGCAATCACCATTTTGATAATATGTAGAAATAAAATAAGCGAAAGTCAGGGACTTAGCAAAACTCTTGGATTATATTATTTTACATTTAAGAGGATTTTATTATAATTATTATTTAATTATAAAATTATAATTATATTTAGCAAGAATAACGAAGGTGTTGAACATGCAGCTGAAGATGAGGAAGATGAAGAGGAATGGAATTAAAATAATATTTTTACTTAACTTTAATTTTTGTGTTTGTAAGAAAAGGTACTCGTCCAGTTTGAACTGCACGCTGCAGTTCTTTACAACGTGCAGCAGCAGTCGGCAGTCGTTAATCAGAGTTGGACTGCACGCTGCAAGTCCTACGTGTTCCGATTTAAATTAGGAAGACAATGTGTTGCCAAGTCAGGTTCCTACTTTTGGATAATTTGGACAAAATACTCCAAACAAAATATATACCTTGAATTCAAATGTAATTTGAAATAACGGAAAAGCGCAAATTTTGGTAATCTATAACTTAGCTGGTCTGGAAGAAAAAATATTCCGTGCTTCGGAGGGCACGTTTAGTCGTCGGTCCCAGTCACTGTCTTTGATAGTGGCCGTTAGATAAACCATGTCAGAGGCCTATTAGCTGTGCTATTAGGCGGTTTAAAAACTCTGACACCAGGGTTCATCAGGTCGATCGTGGACTGGTAGAACCCACTCGATAAAAAGAAGACGCAAAATGTTACTATACTCTGTTATTTTGTAACAGGGTTGGCAAGATTTTTAAATCAAATTATTTTTTCAGTAATAATCAATTATTTTATCACTCTGATGTGGCGAGAATTAGGACCGAAAATTACTCCCCTCTCTTCCCCCCTCACGCCCCCGCAACGCGCTCAGATAAGTCTCGCTTTGGTCGTAAACGAGAGAGAACGTCAGTTTTGTTATCGTCCATCATCGTGTTACTATGGCGTCTAAAAGTGGCGGAATTAGATCTGTTTCCACAAGGAGCACAACAGGCATTTAGCTATTTAGCCAAATGTCACCAAATTTGTTGAAAGATATCGTCACATTTCGCGTGCAGCGTGCAGTACAACCTCGACGAGTACCTTACAGGTGTTTGAATAAAGATGAGATAATATTTTGATAAAGATTAGATTTTTTTCTCTAGCTGTGCCCGCGACTCCGTACGCGTGTTCTTTTTGTTTTACGCTCAATTATATACAAATCATGGCACATTTTTTTTCGTTGAAATTGTCATTAATCTATTGAAAATTTAAAATTATTTACAATATACGTTTTTTTTAATAGACAAAAATTTACTTGTGTACGATGTATACCTGTGCCCGCGACTTCGTACGCCCGGTCTATATGGAAAACACGCAGTGTCGAACATATTGAAAACGCTTCGCCGCGCGTAGGAGCGGGATCTGCTCGCGGAATCGTTATTTCCATACAAAAACAAAGACCAGACAATGCGAAACACCCTTTCGCGCACAAACTGGGGTACTTTCTCGATATTAGAATGGTTTGCTTGATTATTTCTAACCTAGGCTGGACACCAAGTAATAAAAAGAGTCAAATAAAAAGTCCCTTTAAGATCGGTTAAAAACGATCAGAGTTCAATTTCCTGCCCACCCCCCTAAGTCAGGTGGCGTGATTATTGGTATCGTAACTTTGAGTTTAAGTAATGCTCAGTCACAACTTAAAAAAACATCAAAATTGGTTAAAAACGATCGGAATTCAATTTCCGGTAGGTAGGTAACCTCCTAAGTAATGAAGCGTGATTATTTGTAACGGTACTTTGATTTTAAATAATACTCAGTCGAATAAAAAACGTTCCATAAAAAACGGTTAAGAAACAGCCAAATTTCAATTTCCTGCCTACCCCCTAAAACGTTCCATAAAAAACGGTTAAGAAACAGCCGAATTTCAATTTCCTGCCTACCCCCTAAGTCAGATAGCGTGATTTTATGTATACTCAGTTGCAACCCGGATAATACACAGTTGAATAAAAAAGTCCTATCGTAATCGGTTCAGTAGTTTTGGCGTGATGTGGTAACCTACAGACAGACAGACAGACAAAAATTCTAAAAAAAATCGTCTTGATCTTCATATCGGTAATAATGCCTGCTGCAATTATTTTTTTGTACAAATATTCAATGTACAAACACGACCCCTCTAGAGATTTATTATATGTATAGATGTTTTGCCACCTAAGTCGAAAATATTATACATTAAAAACCCTACGTCCTATTTAAAAGTCCTTAAGTCCAAAACTAGTTAACCTAAGTCAAAAATATTTATCACCCTTCTTTTATTATTATCAACTTGATTTGTATTTAAAAACATTTCAATTCACCAAAATTTGGTAATCTATAGCTTTGCTGGTCTGGAAGAAAAAAGATTCCGTGCTTCGGAGGGCACGTTTAGTCGTCGGTCCCGGTCGCTGTCTTTGATAGTGGCCGTTAGATAAACCATGTCACAGGCCTCTTAGCTGTGCTATTAGGCGGTTTCTAAAGTCTGACACCAGGGTTCATCAGGTCGATCGTCGACTGGTAGAACCCACTCGATAAGAAGAAGACGCAAAAAGTTACAATACTCCGTTATTTTGTAACAGGGTTGGCAAGATTTTTAAATCAAATTATTTTTTCAATAATAATCAATGATTTGATGACTCTCTTCCGGAACAATCTTTCTCCACCAATAAGAAACTCAAAGTCTATATACAGTTTCAAAATATTAATAAAAAAAAAACATATTGTTTTTGTACAAAAGTCAATCCCATAAGTGGTAGTACTTTGCAAAATACACTATCAATTTTAATAGATCAAAATACAGATCTACATAACATAGTTATCAATAATATAACATAATCCCAACACATAAACTATCCATCATTAATAATTACTACATTATATTGATAAATATGTATTAATCTATCTAAATTCTATATAATTTTACATAATATACTATTTTCATAATTTATTATACATATATATCTATTAAATATCTATATAAGTTTATGTATATTAAGTTTCTATAATAATTATCTATAAATAAATATAATTGTTTTGAGTTAGTCGATATACTCTTTATTGTTCTTTTTTTGTTATTTTTTGTATATACTCGGTTACGCGGAAGATCAGCGCTGTGGCGGTGTTTTACACCTCCATAGCATTAATGCTGAGCGTAACCCATTTGTCGCTTAAGAACACATTTGTAACCTTTAAAATGTTAATATTTGTAATTGGGTGTAAGGTGGCAAATAAATATTTTCTATTTCTCTTAATTTTCATAGGTAAAATCAAGTTATAATGAATTTTGTATTTTATATCTGAGGAGCATACCTTTTTTCAAGAAGTGAAATAAAAAGATTTCTTTTGCATACAAACCTGTTCACCTCGATCAGACAATTGGTATGGAAAATCTATTTTTTTATTCACTTCCTGAAAAAAAATCCTGCAGATAGTTGTTCAGTGTCGTTAACCTAGCAACCCCTACCAGTTTGCGGGACGCTGTCCCTTGCACCGGTTATAATATAAACTAGATTTAGCCTCTGTTAAAATCAAAATAATACATACAAACATATAATCACGCCTTTATCCCTAATGGGGTAGGCAGAGCGTAAACGACCTAAACAAGGGTCGTTCCGCCACGTCTGACAAAGTTTTGAGGGTTATTTAAAATAGATTTGAAAGTATATTACTATAGTGACAGGTTGTCATCCCATCGCCTAAATTGCAATATATAGAAACCCTCGGATCCCTTAGCTGGTTTTTACAGCCTGCGCGGGAGGAAATGCAGCTGGCACATTCTATGTTTTTCTCTCGCTCCCAGTCCAGCATGGAAGTAGAAAATGGAAGGAATCAAAATAATCGTGATTAATTCTGACTCTTTTCAATAAATCGTGATTTATTCGACCTTTGTTTTAATCATGTGTTTTTCCAACCCTGTTTTGTAAATCTATGTAAATAGACTGATCTTGAATTTGTCCATTCTGGGTTTGCTCTTGCCACAGACGTATCGGTACCTTTATTACTTTTCAGACCGACGTAAAGAGATTGATTGATTGAACAACTTAGATCACAACTTAGATCACATGTTTCATTTTGCAAGTCTAGCGGTAGTTTATCATACAACGACGGACCAAGAACGCGCGGGTTTCGCGCAGCGAGCGCCAATCGGTGCGGGACGGGAGCTAGTCGTCCTGTTTGTCGTAAGATTCTAGTGCCCGCGCTTACTCGTTCAAACTGAGACAAGTTTTTACCAACAAATGTAATAGCCTCAAATATGTAATGTGAATAATGGGTCATTATTTTATTTTCGGGAAACAATTTGCGACATGAGTGTCTAGTTTTAACACCGGCTATTACTCGCAGTGCACGTTTTTGTAGTATGAGAACGCGGTGTGAGTCCGTCGAATTTCCCCATAGTAATGTCCCATAAACCACAAGTGAGTGAAAGTATGCAAAGTATGCTTGTTTAAGGGCGAAAGGTGTTATAAGACCTTTTATTTGGCGGAGCGCATAGACAGCGCTGCTCAGCCTTCCACATAAAACCTCCACATGGCCTTTCCAATCGATGGTCGAGTCCAAGGTGAACCCGAGGAACCTACACTGATTGTATAACGGCATTGGACTGCGAACTTTGATATATTGCGGTAAGTTTACTGATTTCCTTCCATGCTGGACTGGGAGAGATAGAAAAACATAGAATGTTCCAGCTGCCCTTCCTCCCGGGCATGCTGTAGAAGTCAGCAAAAGGGACTCGAGGGTTACAGTGTATTGTAATTTAGGCGATGGGCTGACAACCTGTCACTATAGCAATACACATTACAATCTAAAATTGCCCTCAATTTTTGTCAGACGTGGCGAAAGCGCCTTTTACGAGGAGTTTGACGCTCTGCCTACCCCGTAAGGGATAAAGGCGTGATTTTATGTATGTATGTTACTGATTTCCCTGAAAATACCATCACATTCGACTTATTAACGTTTAGTACCAGACCGTTAGCAGAGAACCATTTTTGTAGTTCGTCACTGGCTTTACAGATCTTATCTGTGAGATCGTCATACGTCGGCGCGCTCACTACCACCGTGGTGTCGTCGGCAAAGAGAGCCACGAGACCGTCAGATATGGCTGATGGGAGGTCGTTGATGAAGATCGAAAACAGAGTGTTCCCGATTGCAGATCCCTGAGGAATACCAATAGTGACGTCACGTGGCTTGGATTTAACTTGTTTGCCATTTATATTGATCTGTACAGTTTGTTTTCTACTGGTTAAGAACGATTCTAAGAGTTTTAGAGTATTGTGACGTATACTGTAACTTGACAGTTTATTTAATAGGACTTTATGGTTTATTACATCGAATGCTTTAGATAGATCACAAAATACAGCAGATACTTTGTACTTATTATCCAGGGCGATCGTGATACAGTCGACAATCGAATAAGCCGCTGACGTGGTTGACAGACTTTTTCTGCAGGCGAACTGCTTATTTGTCAGCAAATTATTCGACTCGAGGTATTCGACTATTATACTGGACGATATTATTGATTTTTTTTTTTTATATATTTGGCACTATAGTAATTGCCCTATAGTTACTCGTGTACATTTGAGAACCTCTGGGTAAGTTCCACTTGAAAATATCTGATTCACTAATACAACTAGTATTTGGGATAAAATGGGACATAAACATAATAATATATTGATAGAAATGTCATAAATGTCAAGTGTGGTACGGGATTTTAATAATGATTTTAATACTTTATTCAAGTCATCTATT
Organism: Scrobipalpa costella; assembly: GCA_949820665.1. Lineage (NCBI taxonomy): Eukaryota > Metazoa > Arthropoda > Insecta > Lepidoptera > Gelechiidae > Scrobipalpa > Scrobipalpa costella. Next base: position 1,623,220 of record OX463295.1, read on the forward strand.
GTAACGATAGGGAGGGTGAAATGTGGCACATTAACGCCATTTAGGTGCTTTTGACCGGAAATTGTTTCATTGCAATTAAAGAAAACATGGCAGCTATTCCTATAAAGTGCGTGTTGAACAGGCACCGATGTATGAGGGATGTCTTGGTTGAGATCATCTTTTAGGGAAATACTTCGGTTCCTTGGTTTTTGAGATATTTCATCATCAATCACACGCCAGATTTCTTTTTGTTGATTTTTGCTTTCGGCCAGGCGATTTTGGATGTGATCTTTTCTTGCATTAAAAGACATTTTTTTTTATAAATCACTGTACTGGTTAATACATTGTGTTTGTATTTTCTCGTCGGGATATTGTTGTCTCATCTCGCTAAAGTCATTAATCACTTTGTGAATTTTTTCCCAGTTTGGTTAGGACATTGCAGGCTGAATCACCTGATTGTCCGAAAAAGGAAAAGATTTCGTGCTTCGGAGGGCACGTTAAGCCGTCGGTCCCGGTCGCTGTCTTTGAACTATCAAAGACAGCGACCGGGACCGACGGCTTATCGTCCATGTCAGAGGCCTGTTAGTTGTGCTACTAGGCGGTTTAAAAACTCTGACACCAGGGTTCATCAGGTCGATATACTCGATACCCACTAGACAGAAGAAGAAGAAGACTACAAACGGTTACAAATCTCACACGTATCACTCTACATCAGGAGTTCCACAAGGATCTCACCTTGCACCAGTCCTCTTTCTATTATTTATGAACGATATAGGTTCAGTCATACGTCATTCTCATTTTTCACTTTTTGCCGACGATCTTAAGCTCTACATTACAGTTTCACCAGCAGCAGATGCGCTGGTTCAAGGTGATTTAGATAGGATTTGGTCTTGGTGTGAAACAAACAACATGGTCGTAAATATTAATAAATGCTTTCAATTTTTTTTCTAGAAAGAAAACTCCGACTTTGCCTAATTACAAAATTAATGGTTTCACTCACAGCAGTTAATGAAATTCGCGATCTGGGAGTTCACGTCGATACTAAGTTTTCCTTTAAATTTCACATAGACACCATCGTGAAAAAGTCTGCACAAATGCTAGGCTTTGTAAAACGCAATTCTAATACGTTTGGCGCTTATAAAGCGCTGGTAAAGGCGCTTTAAAAAGCGAAGTCCAAAATCATATTATTTAACGAATTGGTTCGCAGCCACATTGAGTATGCTAGCATTATATGGAACCCTGTCTACAGCCTCCAATCTCAACGTGTCGAATCCATTCAACGCAGTTTTACTAGACATCGCATTTCGCTCCCCTGGCATATCTCACCGAAGACCTTACAATGATAGATTACAATTCTTTAAACTCAATACATTAAAATTCCGCTGAACCATGCATGACTTAACATTTCTATATAAATATATCAATAACCAGATTGACTCAATAAATTGTCATAATCAAATTGCTATAAAAGAACCCTTTGAATACCCACGACAGAAAATTACAACGTTGTTTCATATTTCTTACCGCCGAACCCATTTAGGATTAAACGCCCCTTTCATAAGAATTCGCAGCTCTTACAATGATGTTAATGCCAAATGTGATATTGATTTATTTGTCGACTCTATGCCAAAATTTAAAAATAAAGTGAAAATGCTTGATCACAATATCAATAAATAATAAAATTATCTCATTATTTTATAAGTTTAAAAGCATGTTTTTTTTTAGTTACTTCTTTAAGTTAATAATAGAGTTAGTTTTAGTTAGTAACTTTAAATTTTATCAGAATTCTTCCATGCTGGCCTGGGAGCGAGAGAAAATCATAGAATGGGCCAGCTGCATATCCTCCCGGGCATGCTGTAAAAACCAGCTAAGGGATCCGAGGGTTTCAGTATATTGCAATTTAGGCGATGGGCTGACAACCTGTCACTACAGCAATATACCTACAAATCTATCTTAAAATAACCCTCAAAACTTTGTCAGACGTGGCGGAACGACCTTTGTTTAGGTCGTTTACGCTCTGCCTACCCCATTAGGGATAAAGGCGTGATTATATGTACGTATGTATTTTACTGTTGTTTAATTAATATTATGAATGACATGTTCATCTGTAATTGTTTACTGTATAAGAACAAATCATTATTGTGAAATATCCCATTCATGCATGTATACGCTAAATGTTGATGATCCAATAAACAAATAAAAAAAAAAATAACTATGCCGATACTGTCATTAGGAAATGTCTCTTGGCCCGGACTAAGACTCTCATTCAGCGAGTTCAAAATTTTGTATACGTTTCTGTTTTCCTGTTCCTCGTAGAGCTCATATAACCCCATATGTCAAAAACAATAAATTGGTAAATATGCATTCTCGACGTTTTCTTCACATAGCAAGTCTTTTTTTCGGTACTATTAAAACAAAACAACCTTCCCATCTCTTGAGTAAATTAAAATTTTCGCAAAGACCAATTAGAGGTTCTCCTCGGCTGATTTGTCCTAAACATAGGACATCTATGTTGCGTGGCAGTTTCTCTTATTCCGCTAATACGTGTTGGAATAATATTCCACCACCGATCAGGAACTGTACCAGTAGTCTTACCTCTAAGTTGAAGTTTAAAAAATATTTATTAAGTCTACAATAGTGTTAAAGAATTAGTAGCGGGTTGAAGATTACAGATTGTTACCTCATTTTATATCATTCCACTTGTTAATTTATGTTGCTCTCATTTCTTATTTTATTTGTGTTGGATTATTGTTACCTTGTTGTTATTTTCACTGTCACAGTCGGGTAAAGCCGACAACGCGCGACTTGCCGACAGCGCCACCGTCGACTACAGCCGACAAAACGTAGTTAAAAAGTTTATGTTAATAAACCAGCATTTTGAAACTGTATCTTTTTATTATTTCGCATATTGCATTTTTTGTACCTTTTACTATGATTTATAAACTTTTGCGCTTAGATATTTATTCGTTTTGTAGTATAAAATAAGAAAAATACTGATTACGTTTTGAACCTGCAGAAGTACAATTCGCACACGTCACAGTCGGCCCCACACGACTGGAAGTGTTGTTCCTTGCTAGTTCAAATATGAAACTTCGATACGTCTATAATATCTATACGGATTATACTAGTTGTATATTTTTCAAGTCTGTCATAACAATAACGTTTTCTTATTAATCTAATGTATAATGAAAATATATCCGACATCGATTTGCAGAAATATGCTAAGAATTAGTCATTTTTTTCTTTGTTTGATTGAGTATCGACAAACCGGTTTCGCCGACTCGCGCACAGCAATAATTGCTTGACCATTGATAGTTCGCCGTTTTTAATGTATATTCAACATAAGTAAAATAATAAATAGGAAAGGAAATGAATGAATAAAAAGGTCGCAATGAAATATTAAAATAGGTACTAGGTATTTATCGATGTTCTATATTACATCCTTATTAATTGTCCTAACGTTTTGTGAAAATTCAAATGCCACCGACGACGCCACAGTCGTCTATAGCCGACAACGCGATGTATAGAGACGCGTAATAGAGATGCGCCAGTGCTAATTCGAAAACTGAACTAAAGATAAACTTATTGAATATTCCAAGTGATGTTTACTATACCACCACTACTACCACTATGATATATCAGTTTTAGATTAATTTAAACTTGGTTTAAAAAGTTAAGATTTACTATAGATATGAACTGTTGGAATTGAGTATTTCTTTACCTAGAAATTGGTGTGGCGCTGGTTGTTTTTTACCTGTATTGCTTGGCGGCGAAAATGTTTATTACCTTGTTGTAGTTTTAATTACTATTTATTTATTTATTTATTATTCATAACATACAGACAAACATAAACTTATACAGCCTAGCACCATTAAACCAAGTATTGGTTTGTCTTGGTGCTGCACAATCCTCTATTAACTAATATCTTAAATACTTAAACAAACTAAATTATCTAACATATTTCAAAAAAAAATACACAAACAATTCATTCAATTCCATTGCAATTACCTATTAATTATTATTATAATATATAATTATTATTATTATTATGTTGGTATACTTTTCAGTATCACGGGCCCATAGGGACCCGGTCCTTTGAGGCATACGTGGGGCCGAAGCCAACAGCGCAGAGGCCTTTTTATACCAAATAATGTATAGTGATGTGTACATCATGCGGATACTCGCTCTGCTTGCACTATAGAAATACAACCAGAGCCAGCACCAGCCTGATGCAAGGACTATTGCAAATAATGGTAAGATAACTAGGTCTATGGGAAGGGATTTAGCTGGACCGGTTGCTGGGATATTGATCGAGACTACGGGACGCCTGCCAAATCAAATGTCTCAATCTCGATAATCTCGGCAGACGGTGACTCGCCAACTCACTATAATGGGCCCCCCAAAACGGCCGAACGCAGGGAACGACAAGAGGGCAACATCGTGTGAGCGACTAAGGTTGTCGAGAGGTGAGACTGCGGGCGCCAGATCGTGGTGTTCCAGTCAGCAGGCCCCTGGCGTTATGACATTTTACACTTCCAACCTGGAGCAAAGGTTCCGCTCTTGCAAACTCCACTCCTGGACGACCAACGAAGGCAAGCCAGGAGGTGAGGGTCAAATGAATACGGGCCCTCGGAGCTGGGGGTCCGGGGTGTCGCCACGCACCATCAGCTCGCCACACAAGCTGCCCCTCCGGGGACTGACTGCACCACCGAGGTGGTGGGCGGTGGGGTCGTCAATTCCCTACGCCTTTTTATTATTATTATTACTTTGTTTATAAAGTCTTATTCAGATGGAAATGACCGGTGGCCACGGAAGACCAGCGTTTTGGGCCTAAAAAAACCCAAGACAATATGCTGAGTGGCTGCCATTTTGGTATAAAATTTGTTTAGTTCTAAGTTCAGTATAATTTTATTTTTTATAATATTTATTACCAAATTTATTTCTTCTATTCCATTCAATGAGATCCTAATTTGAATTGTCCCAAAATACATATGATCTTACCTACAACTTTTCATGGCCTAATATCGACCACTTGGCATTTACAGTTAACATAAATCATTCAATCGCTCATCAAGTCTATGTTTGTGAATAGTGTTTCACTCTCATACCTTTAATTTCGTTGTGACGAATCTATTTTAAATTGTCGCGTAGAATAGACCCCGTAGCACTACTAAGTGCTGTGCTGCGCAGGCTCAAAACGGTAGAAACGGAAATTGCCGAAGCACTGATAAATCAATAACGTTCTTATTTTATAACTGCGCAGGTAACAATACAGCACATGCGCTTTCAAAACGAGCCCTGCCCTGCGCAGGCTCCAAACGGTACAGACGGAAATAGCCGAAGCACTGATAATCAATAACGTTCTTTGTTTGAATCTACGTAGGTGCAGCAAATGGCGCCTCCCTCATCCTAATTGCTATTCTTACCATGTTTAGCAGCCGGATTGGCAAGTGCAATGCCAGATATTCCATTCACAGAGAACGCTGAGTGTTAATTCCCTGGATTTATTCCTTAATTGCCTTTTACGAGACCCGCAGGAAAATGTGAGCTGATGATCACTGTCCCAGTATCACATTTCTATCAGTCATCTTTCCGTTTAAACCAAATGAGGAATAAATCCAAGGAATAGGCAGAAGGGTTCCTGAAAATTCACGCTTGCGTCTCCATTTGTCGCAACAACCAAGACGGGCGAACACGACGCAAACACGTCCTTCCAGCAGTCCAACAGTGCTAGTTCCCGAAACGTTGTTCTTTGTTCAGCAAAATGACATCATACATACATACATATAATCACGCCTTTATCCCTAATGGGGTAGGCAGAGCGTATTACAATATTCGTTTAAATTAAACTAAGCGACTATACTTGGTCAAAGAACTACGATGCCGCATCTGATGGAATGTAGACACTGCCCCAGGACCTGCACTCTATAAGATAAGATGCTACTGATAATGCTATTGCCATAGCAGAGTATGGGTCAGAAATAATTTGAACCATCGACACGACAGAAGACGAAGAAGAAGTAACTCTGAAGGTCCACTTGCAGCATCTGGTGGTTTACTTACGCCTAAGACTTACCCATACAGCCTGATGAAGACATCTCCCAAAGTCGCCGACCTCCCTATGGGCACTGCGAAAGAAAATACCACTGTAGCCTTTCCCTTTCCCTTTTTATATACAAGAGAAGGACGTGACGAATATTACCCGCAATGAGAAAATTAAAAAAAACTATATCGGAGCGCGTCTGTTAAGTTTCGTTCTCGCCAAGCTACTGACAAAATGGATGTCCTGGAATATTCAGGATATTGATTTGATCAATTCTGGTGCAACTGCACATCTGTAACGCGCATTGGTGCAGTGCAATGGCGGCTATCCAGACATGCGTCCTGGATGCAACGGGGCGAGGCCGATCAATACATCAAACTATTTTTAGATTTAATATTACGCAATTCGCGACGGGCTGACAACAGTCACTACAGCAATATACCTACAAATCTATCTTAAATAATCCCCAAAACTTTGTCAGACGTGGCCGAACGACCTTAGGTTAGGTCGTTTACGCTCTACCTACCCCATTATAAAGGCGTAATTATATGTATGTATGTAATTCACAAAAAATAAAATAAGAAAATTCGCATAATCATGAAGAAAGACGCACGGAGAGCACGTTAAGTTGCGATCGCGATGCGGTCTTTGTTCGACTGCTTAGCGGTCTTTGTTAATAGTCGTAGTTTCGCAAAAGCGCGTCAGAGGCCTATTAGGCAGTTTAAACTCTAACGACCCGACCCAATAAACCACACAGAGGAATAAGATAACAATTTCACTTAGCCACATTACGCCAGTATGTACTTATAAATGTAGAAAGTTATCACTCGAAAGAAAATCTTATTCAAAATTACTGTAACGTTTGTAAAATCTATTAGGCACTCACAAAAAAGTATAAATCAAACAAATAATTCGTTTTGTTGAAGAGTTATCAAAAAGTAATTAAATTGACTTACCTTGTTGCTTGATACGTCGTATCGGCCGGAAGCTGTCAGCAGAAAGAGGGATGCTCGGGTCCCGCTGCCCCTCGCAGGCTACCACTACAGACATAAAAACCAATCAATAACTACGTACATAACAACCCACCTTATGTACAGTTAATGGTAGACTTCTTGAGGCAGTCTGAGAAACTTTGCCAATCAAAAATACACACATAAAAGCTTCAATTTATGATTCAATTTTCCATGAGCGGATCTTGTCACTTCGTCAAGTTAAACGCCGGCAACTGTACCAGACGTCTGGTGTTGCCTACCCAAATGGGGGGGGGAGACATCGATCACTTGTTGCCAGTTGCCAACCATTTAAATAAACAACAAAAATAACTTCCATTCGCGGAATTTCCCCACCCACGGAACAAAATAAAAATAAGGAATTTAGACACACTAATATTTCTTTGAAATAAAATTCGATGTTGCTAGCCAAGAATGAAGTACAAATGATAAGCGACATCTATCGAAACTTTAAAGTTTTACGGTCTAGACTAGGTTGTAAGTTATAACCTAGACTTTCTGTTCTACAGCGTGGTTACAACTGCGAGGATCTAGATGGCACCTAAATGCAGGTTTGAACCAATCAGAAACTTTGAAACAAAGTTTCATTCAACATTACGAACAGTCAAAAACAATACAGGGTGTTAACGTAATTTTGTGCCCCCTGCACACTGTGTTTGAGTATCGACAAAGGATTACGACTTATTATTTGCAAATCTTACAAAAAAAACCTAATTATCTAACCAAAGTGGTAATTTTGTATGGCAAAGTAAAAAAGTATACAGGGTGTAAGTGGAAGCGTCCCGCAAACTACTAGGGGTTGCTCAGACAACGATAATGAAAATAAAATAAGACTTTCCCATACAAAATGACCACCTCGATCAGACAGTTTGTATGGAAAAGCAACCTTTATTTATTTTCCTGAAAGAATTTCCTGGTGATAGATGTTCAGTTCCGTCGACGGAGTAACCTCTATCAGTTCGCGAGACGTTGTCCCTTACACCCCACCCCGTACAGTATATTAGAGTATGTATTTTTTTACATATTTTTATCTGATCCTTAATATACCCAATATAATAGCACCTTCTGAACTATGGCACGCAATTAAATCATCACCTTTTCTTCTTAGCGAGTGGATTCTCGAGTCGAAAGACCCGATGAACCCTGGTGTCAGAGTTTTCAAACCGCCTAGTGGCACAGCTATTTAGGCCTCTGACAAGCTTTGAGTAACCAATACAGCGACCGGGACCGACGGCTTAACGTGCCCTCCAAAGCACGGAACCCTCTTTCTTTTAGGACAATCAGGTGATTCAGCCTGCAATGTCCTTACTAAACTGGGGAAACCTCACAAAGTGATAAATTGATAAATAGCAACTTTGTGTTCTGCCCCTGGGAATCGAACCCAGGACCTCCGATTGTAAGCCAATGGCTATGACCACAAGTCCACGTACGAAATCATCACCACTATGTTTTTATATTTTTAATTGAAATCAATTTCTGTTAAAAACAAAACAAAGAATTTGTGAAAAGGATGACATCTACCGGCGCTTTAAAGTAATACGATTTAGACTTTAAACTAGGGTGCAGCATCTAGACTTTCAGTAACAGCCCCAGGCAGAGAGCTAGCCGGTTTGCATATAGATGGCAGCATGATGTAGTTCAGGCCAATCAGAAAGTTTGAAACAAAGTTTTACGTAGCTTTCAAAAGTTGGCTAAAACTTTCCTACATGCGAAAGAGTTCCAATAAGTTCGTTAAACGAAGTTTAAACTATTCGGCCATGCTTTTTAAATCAAGTAAAGTTCAGAATAGCTTGTCTAGCATTAGTTAGTACTAGTTAGAACAAACATATAATCACGCCTTTATCCCTAATGGGGTAGGCAGAGCGTAAACGACCTAAACAAAGGCCGTTCCGCCACGTCTGACAAAGTTTTGAGGGTTATTTAAGATAACTTGTAGGTACATTGCTGTAGTGACAGGTTGTCAGTTAATTAAGTGTATAGGTAATGTTATATAGGCTATAATTTATAACATGCCTAGAGAGACTAATAAAACAAAAATAAAGTGCGCCAAGGTTTCTGTTCGCAAAATCAAAACTTAGTTTAGCACAATACAGTTATCATTGATGGCCAGATAAAATCACGTGTGGCATTGAGATAATCTTTTGTATTTCGCACATTCTAAGTAGTACAATGCATTGTACAAATAAAAAAATATTCAGATTCGATATTCGATAGCATTTCCGAGGAAAAAAAATCTAGCTCTCATTATTAAGCGCTGGCTAGACGTCGTAAAAGCGGACATTGAAGAGAAAGATCTTACACCAGCGTGTGCCGAAGACCGGGCGAAGTAGAGTAAAAAACGCGGCAAAGCTGACCCCGGCATTAAGACAACGCTAGTCAGAAGAAGATTAAGAAAGATGTTACTTAATCCTTAAATAAACACCTGATTCAAGGCTTTGTTCGAAACATTCTGTATTATGTATACTTTCGCACATTTCACGGTCAGCACGCTCGCTATGTTATGAGTACAAAAAACAACGAAAATTACACATAAGGAGCATCAAATTAATGCACGACTTACCAATAGACATCAAAATATTAATAAATAGTTCGCCTAAGTATCAAATAATTTTTTCAAGTTTATCTAATTTTTGGCTCGTATCATAATTAGACCTCAAGATTAATAATTATATTCAAGTGACTAGTCATCATTAAATTTAAAAATATTATCTCAGTACAAATATAGACTACATATTTTGATATGAATTTTTACTTAAAATACGGGCTGAAGTAAATAAACCAACATAAACTATGACGACTAAATAAATATAAGTTAAATCACGTATAATCTTAACAAAATAAGCAGCATTGAATAAATATTCAATAAAGTCAAAAAGTGAACCTAAATATCTTTTATATGGGTGGCAAAAATCAAGATATTAAAAGGTGTGTGTGAAAGAAAATTACCGTTACTTTTAACAAGACACGGGACGCATAGATGAGACATCAAATATTTTAAAAACACATAATTACAAAGCATTATTGGGCACAACATAAGTTTCGTATGAGAAAAATAAATAAAGATAATCTGCGTACCATTAATTCCAAAATTAGCTTGCCGCTGCCAGCTCCCGAACAAACTCCCGTCAGACTTTCGCGACGATAATAAGCGTGTCTGGGCCGAAACGAACCTTTATATACCCAGACGTCCCTTAGGCTCCCTCTCACAAAGGTATGTCTAGATAGACCTAACTTATTGATTCAAAGGGCCCGCCGGGGCGCTACCCTTCAAAAGCCCGTTTCTCTTAGCAACCCCACGGTGGATTGGGGAGTTATTATATTATTTCAAAGGAAATAATTAGGAGCATATAAAAGAGGACATATATGAAGTGGATTTTGAGATGAAATTGTATCCTTTAGGGTCGGACAGAGGGGTGGGATGTTTTTATATCAAAGAACTGTTTGATTTGTCCGTGTTTGCCTTATTTTAGTTTTACTTTAATTAAATTGCTCTATCTCTTTATACACAGGTTACTATTGCCATTTATAATGTTTTAATTAAATTGTTCTTTTTTAAATTTGTAGATGATGTTTAAGAGATTTTCCGTTCTTCTTTTTCTGTCGAGTGGGTATCGAGTCTATCGACCCTATGAACCCTGGTGTCAGAACCCGATTTTACGTGAAAATTGCAAAATTTTCTATATTAAAAGTAGCTTGACCTACTCTTCCATGCGGGCTTGGAAGCGAGAGAAAAACATAGAATGTGACAGCTGCTTTTCCTCCCGGGAATGCTGTAAATTCAGCTAACGGAACCGAGGGTTTCAGTAACTTAAGCGATGGGCTGACAACCTGTCACTTTAGCAATATACCTAGAAATCTGTCTTGAATAGCCCTCAAGACTTTGTCAGACGTGGCGGAACGACCTTTGGGTCGTTTACGCTCTGCCTACCCCACTAGAGATAAGGGCGTGATTATATGTATGTTTGTTTACCTACTCGAAAACGGACTCAATAATAAGAAGAGGTACTCTTGGTTACGCATTATAGTGTATCATTAATTTTAGGGCGGTTTAAAAACTCTGACACTGGGATTTGTCGAGTCGATCTTTCCTCAGTCCAAAAATCTACTCTTACAAAGTATTTCCTTTATAATATAAGAGCAGATGAATGTTGAAATCTGAACAGGATTTATGGGTATTCAAAAAGTTGGTCACAATTCAAAATTGAACACAATAAGTACTTGTATCAGCTAACACCGCATTTAGCCCTTGCCAGTCTGTCAGCCCTCATAATATAACTAGTTTGGCTAAGTAGCTTTTATATTAAATGATGGGGGCTAAGTAACATTATTAATTTTGATAGGGATCTACCGGTCGCGAAACATCGTGCTGATGAATAAAATGTTTTGAACAACTTTTTGAACGGGCAGTTAGTTACCAGCAAGTTGATTCGTGGATCTGACATACATACATACATCAGCGTCCCGCAAACTGATACTGAACAACATTTCAGGATGTGAAAAAAACATGGCTTTTCCGTACATTTTTTTTACCTCAATTGGAAAATTTGTATGGAAAATCCAATTTACTTTTTTAAGTTCCTGAAAAAAGTTCCTGGTGGAAGTTATACATTGTCATTGACTGAGCAACCCCTATCAGTTTGCAGGACGCTGTCCGTTACAGCCGGTATGATCGCGCATTTATCCCTTTGCAATGGGGTAGGCAGAGCATAAACGATCCAAACAAAGGTCGTTCCACCACGTCTGACAAAGTTTGAGGGTTTTTTAATATAGATTTGTAGGTATATTGCTGTAGTGACAGGTTGTCAGCCCATCGCCTAAATTGTAATATACTGAAACCCTCGGCTCCCTTAGCTGGTTTTTAAAGCATACCCGGGAGGAAATGCAGCTGGCAGATTCTATGTTTTTCTTTCGCTCCCAGACCAGCATGGAGGAATCTGACTATTTGATCAAATCTCAAGTGGGGTGGGAAAAACATTGTAAATAGGTAAGATTTTGTTTTATTTAATTTATTTGTTACTATGTTAATTTATCTTTGAAATGCATTTATTGTAATATTGTTGCTGTGCCCTGCCGGGTCCATATGAGTTTCTTATTTTTCTTGTGAACATCTTTAATCTACCATATGGTTTGCAATAAACAATTTGACTTTGACTTTGTTTTTGTAAGTTTGTAACGAGTATTGTACCGGAAAAGCTACATTTCGCCTGAGTACATTACAGGCTTTTTACTTGCAACCGCGGGTAAAACTGCGGTGTAAAGGCTAGTATAGCTATCTACCTTAATAAATAAATGGATTTTCAGCGGAGATCATAAATAAAAAATTTAATCATTGTGCTATCCAATTTGGAATTTGGACACATAGCTATCGATTCGTAGAGCGCACAACTTAACTTAATCTTGACTAAAAATTATTACCGTCCTTTTCTGTTCTCTCATAATAGAAAATGACAGGAATAGACTTATATTAGTTAAGTCGTGATTTCTGCAACAACAATTTAGTACCATTATAAAAACAACTTCACACATCAGAATGCCCCCAAAAAAAATTGTATAACAAAATGAACTAAACGCAAACCCTTCATGGTCATCAGAAAAATTCCTACATACATACATATAATCACGCCTTTATCCCTGATGGGGTAGGCAGAGCGTAAACGACCTAAACAAAGGTCGTATCAAAGTTTTGAGGGTTATTTAAGATAGATTTGTAGGTGTATTGCTATAGTGACAGGTTGTCAGCCCATCGTCTAAATTGCAATATACCAAAACCCTCGGATCCCTTAGCTGGTTATTACAGCATGCCCAGGAGGAAATGCAGCTGGCACATTCTATGTTTTTCTCTCGCTCCCAGGTCAGCATGGAAGATATTTTATGGTCATGCCAACGATTAATTTCCAAATAGGTACATACCGAGTAATAAAATTAACGCAGCAACACTCATAGCTAAGTTGTCCATAGCTCATCGAAGTATTAGAAAAAAATAACAATGTAAAGTGGTGTTGACTAGTGCATTTGCGATGAAGTCGGCAGGCGGACTGAGGTCGCCGGGTCGATGCAAGGTCTCGGATATTAAATTATCGTGACTCGGAATCAACGCCAACGTGCTAGATATTTTATGAATATTTGATTTCCTGCCGTTTCGGACCTTATTTATTTATTTCGTTACTTCCACGCTGGTCTGGGAGCGAGAGAAAAACATAGAATGTGCCAGATGCATTTACTCCCGGGCATGCTGTAAAAACCAGCTATGGGATCCGAGGGTTTCAGTATATTGTAATTTAGGCGATGGGCTGACAACCTGTCACTACAGCAATATACCTAGAATTCTATCTTAAATAACCCTCAAAACTTTGTCAGACGTGGCGGGACACCTTTGTTTAGGTCGTTTACGCTCTGCCTACCCCATTAGGGATACAGGCGTGAATATATGTATGTATGTATGTTTCGGACCTTAATAATATGTTTATAAAATATAATAATAATTTGTATTATTTTTACTTCCATGCTCGACTGGGAGCAATACAAAAACAAAAAATGTGTTACCTGCATCTTTACGCGGGCATACTGAAAATATCAGCTAAGGGATTCAAGGGTTTTAATGTATTGTAATTTAGACGATGGACTGACAACCTGTCCCTATACATATATATATCTAAAATAACCCTCAATACTTATCAGACGTGGCGAAACGACCTCTGTTTAAATCGTAGACACTCTGCCTACCCCATTGGGGATAAAGGCGTTATTTGTGTATGTATGTATAATTATTTTATTGAGTTAATATCTATGTGATTCATATAGATATATCTTTGGTAACAATATATTTAATTAAAATATCTTGAATTAAAATATTTTGGATCTAAATATCTTTGGTTCTATTTTAAATTCATGCCATTAGATTTTAATTTAGTTTTTTATAGAGTTAGAAATATAATATATTACAATTTTATCGTATTGTAAATTAAATTTATTTGTATGAGTATACAATGCGGTATTAACAATAACATAATAAAATGAAAATTTAAAACTAAAGGGATAGGTCACTCAAATAACCCGCCCCGTGTCGCCCCCGGCACAAATATGCCCATCATACTCGCCGCGTTCTCGCGTTGAATTGCGATGGTCAGGCTTTGGGCCAGAAGTGACCCTAAGCGGGGGTATTGACTGCTCTCCCTGAGTTGGTGGCTCAGTTCAGCAATGAACTTCTTAGTATCCTTACCCCAACAGCCGGTGGTTTCCACTGCTATCGGTACGAAACAGTAGTTGTTGCTTATACTTTTCACAATTTTTGGATGACGCTAACTCGGCAGCCAAGCCCGCTAATTTTGTTGCGCGACCAAAGTGCGTGGCAGCAAATGAGCTAACCCGAGTGGCGTCTAAAAGTAAGCACTTGCCTCTCTGCCATGGCGAAGGTCATTCCATCAGGTATTTTGCCATCTGTTCGGCTGAGGCCCGGAGGCTCAAGGACCGACGGGATGTTGGATGGAACCAGCGCTTTTCGGACAATGTCGTTGAGTGCGTGGTGTCTCGGGGACCGATTTAGATTTATTTATTTAATTTTAACAAATACAGATTACAAACATATGTCAGTCTTATATCGCAAAAATGATCGTCCAATAACATTCAAATAAATTATATCTAATTTATACATAAGTAGGTGCAAATTAAATTACCTATTAAGGAAAAACTTCATACCATACAAAATAACAAAACAATGTCAACATTACAATATAATTATACTAAATACCTAATATTAAAAATGTCGATAGTTGTAGAAAATAAAACATCCATACATATAATCACGCCTTTTCCCTAATGGGCTACCTAAACAAAGGTCGTTCCGCCACGTCGGACAAAGTTTTAAGGGTTATTTAAGATAGATTTGTAGGCTTACCGCTACGCATTTTTCTTTGACCCAAAGGTTGCCTGGAAGAAATTGCTACCTTAGCAATAAGGCCGCCTATGTTGTACTTGTTTAATGTTGTTATCTGTTGTGTTGTATCATTTGTGTTCTTACGTGCAATAAAGTATTTTTATGTTATGTTATGTTATGTATATTACTGAAGTGTCAGGCTATCAGCCCATCGTATAAATTACAAAATACTGAAACTCTCAGATCCCTTAACTGGATTTTACAGCGTGCCGGGAGGAAATGCAACTAGCACATTTTATGTTTTTCTCTCGCTCCCAGTCCAGCATGGAAGAAAATAAAACAATTATTTAATATAATAACAATGTCAGTCGAAATGTCAAATACTTATTACTTTACCTAGTGTCATTTGTAGATATGGTCTAACTTATCGTTTAACTTTCTTCCATGCTGGTCTGGAAGCGAAAAATATAGAATTTGCCAGCCGTATTTTCTTCCGGGCATGCTGTAAAACCCAGCTAAGGGATCAGAGAGTATCTGTATTTTGCAAATTAGACGATATGCCGGTCACTACAGCAATATACCTACAATCCTATCTTAAATAACCCTCAAAACGTTGTCAGACGTGACGGAGCGACCTTCGTTTACGCTCTGTCTGCCCCATTAGGGGATTATATGTATGTATGTCTAGCTTAAAATTTGTAAATTCATCAACTGAATAGGGTTCACAATCCAACAAAAGTACGTATATTATAATACCATATAAATACATTGCATATAATGTTATGTTTTGAAAAGTCCTTTACACGTGTCTCCTTTGATGCCTTCTATAATTCGCATTACCCTCTTTTGAAGCACAAGTACCCGGTCTGATTCAGTCGAGTTCCGTAAAACATATTCGACTGGAAACAAGCGAAATATGTTTGTCGTAACTCGCTGTCTCGTTTGTCGCACTTCCATGCAGGACTGGGAGCGACAGAAAACATAGAATGTGCCTGCTGCATTTCCTCCCGGGCATGCTGTAAAAACCAGTTAAGGGATCCGAATGTTTCAGTATATTGCAATTAAGGCGATGGGCTTACAACCTGTCACTACAGCAATATATCTAAAAAACTATCTTAAATAACCCTCAAAACTTTGTCAGACGTGACGGATCGACCTATGTTTAGGTCGTTTACGCTTTGCCTACCCCATTAGGGATAAAGACGTGATTTTATGTATGTATGTATATCAATCCTCTCACAGAAGAACCCAAGTAAGCTAGGTGCATTGGGTGCCGTGTGTCAGTATCCATCTTCGATCTTTCATAGGAGCTAGCCACAGCCCTTCGCACATGTGGATGCGCAATACCACCTAATGGGTACAGCTGACTGACCGGGATCTGCTTCAGGCAACCAGTTATAATCCGGCAAGTCTCATTTAGAGCTGTATCCACCAGCTTCGCATGGGCAGAGCGGCATCATCCTTATTAGGTATTTTTTGTTGGATATTCTATTCCACCTCCATTCCACGTACTGCCTACTATCAACTGGCTGGTCTCTATGGCGAGTGTCGTACAGACAGCGTCACTAGAAACCAGCCATAGAATAGAATATCCAACAATTTTTAGGTAATAAAGGGCTTACGTACTTGCCTGCAGAAAAGGAAAGTGCTAACCGAGAGGTCCGCAGAACATGTGGCGTTGCTCCCCATATTGTGGTAGTGAGATTCTGCTGGAGCAAGTTATTGCGAGTGTACACCTCTCTATCAGTTTTTATTATATGTAAGTGATCGGTCCGAAATGAAGCGAAGATACCTTGGAGTACTTTATGAAGTGCCGACACACCTTGCCAGGTGATGTTTAGCTTACCACTTGCTTGGCTGTTGCGGAGATGGAAGACGCAAGACTCAGTTTTTGATGGATTAGGTTAGGTTAGGTTATAGGTTTGCCGGCTAAAATCCGGTCAATTTGTCACTTTCAGACTAAAAACATTGGAAAAGAACAGGATATCTATTCTCTCGGGTTTTTGATTTATAGTCGATGGTTTTATGCGTTATCGATCATTTTTATCCGCCGTCATATGATATGGCGGATAAAATGAACAGAAATAAAACGTGCAATAAAGCGTCAATATGTAGCGGACAAAGTGTAAAACCATAGAGTATACATCGCCTGTCCTTTTTCAATTTTATAATTGTGACAGATACATTTTAATTTTAGTTTAAGTTGGCAAATTTAAAATCGAACCCAATAGGTGTAAACCGCAGGGAATCTTCTTGAGTTTTCAAGGTTTGTATTTATGAAACTATCTCAAGATTGAGATGAATAGTGTGTAGATTTGACAGCTTGTTTTCAGTATACTGAATTTCTGATACAATATGAAACTCGCTGTCAATCTCAAGAGCTGATTATCGATACGGGCATTGTATTCTGAATGAGACAGGTCTAGATATAGTAATGGGTATTCAATGACACTACAGGAAATATTTGTTTCACTTATATTATTCTAAAAGTAACAGGAATATTTTTAGAGTTAAGATTATTTTATCAGTCGGAATCCAAACTTGAACCAAATGCATATTCGAGGTAAATCCTACATACGTACAAACGTATAATCACGCGTTTATCCCTAATGGGGTAGGCAAAACATAAACGACCACTAAAGTATTTCCGCCACGTCTGACAAAGTTTTGAGGGTTATTTAAGATAGAATTCTAGGTATATTGCTGTAGTGACAGGTTGTCAGCCCATCGCCTAAATTACAATATACTGAAACCCTCGGATCCCTTAGCTGGTTTTTACAGCATGCCCGGGAGTAAAAGCAGCTGGCATATGCTATGTTTTTATCTCGCTCCCAGTCCAGCATGGAAGAGAATAAAGTAAGATACATGTAAGTTACATTTCAAGATTACCCATTAACTGTATCTACATCATAACTGGAAAGTCCCGCATACTATATAGCTCAGACAACGAAATAGAACAATTTTCAACAGGATTTTATTTCAGGAGATAAAAAAATATATTTTTTCTGCCTATAATTCGTCCCTGAAAATCATTACTACATACAAAAATAAATGAGCATTTAAATTTAATTTGATATATAATTTTATTCTAGATATAATTTATCTTAATTATTATAGATTATTAACTACATACATACATACATACATATATTCACGCCTGTATCCCTAATGGGGTAGGCAGAGCGTAAACGACCTAAACAAAGGTGTCCCGCCACGTCTGACAAAGTTTTGAGGGTTATTTAAGATAGAATTCTAGGTATATTGCTGTAGTGACAGGTTGTCAGCCCATCGCCTAAATTACAATATACTGAAACCCTCGGATCCCTTATCTGGATTTTACAGCATGCCCGGGAGGAAATGCAGCTGGCACATTCTATGTTTTTCTCTCACTCCCAGACCAGCATGGAAGTAAGTTAAGTAAGATTATTAACAAATTTTATGTAAAAACCAGTCCCTCGTTCAGTGCCCTAGAGTGGGTAGCCCTGTGAGATACGGGATAAGGCTAGGGAGATGTTGAGTAGTAGCTAGTACCTAGTGCCTCCGTGGTCTAGTGGCTAGTGCCATGGACTCCCGATCCGGAGGTCCTGGGTTCGATTCCCAGGGAGGAAAAACAAAGTTGATATTTGAGAATTTATCACTTTGTGAATTTTTTCCCCAGTTTGGTTAGGACATTGCAGGCTGAATCACCTGATTGTCCGAAAAGAAAAAAGATTTCGTGCTTCGGAGGGCACGTTAAGCCGTCGGTCCCGGTCGCTGTCTTTGATAGTGATCGTTACTCAAACCATGTCAGAGGCCTGATAGTTGTGCTACTAGGCGGTTTAAAAACTGTGATACCAGGGTTCATCGGGTCGATAGACTCGATACCCACTCGAAAGAAGAAGAAGAAGTGCCCGATTGATCATGACCGATGACCATGCGGCGGTCAGGGTCTCCGTGAATAGCTGGCTAATAAACGGAACCGTCCATTAGAACCGCCGTGGTAACTACGAATAAATTACTGCATATAGATGCAGTTTTGCATTAAGATGCAGTTTGGACTTCAATTGTGTACATGAATATAAAATATTTTCGATATCTGAACATATTTACAAAAAATATTCAAAATTATAATAACATCAGTGAAAACAGAATTAAAATTGATCAACAAATCACCGAGATATACCATTATGCTAGTTCGGACCTCTTACTTACTTACTTTTTAACCAACTAATTTGAGGTTGGTTGAAAAGGGATTAAGGCGTGATTATACATACATACATATAATCACGCCTTTATCCCTAATAGGGTAGGCAGAGCGTTAACGACATATACGAAGGCCGTTTCGCCACGTCTGACAACATTTTGAGGGTTATTTAAGATAGATTTGTACGTATATTGCTATAGTGACAGGTTGTCAGCCCATCGCCTAAATTGCAATATACTGAAACCCTCGGATCCCTTAGCTGGTTTTTACAGCATGCCTGGGAGGAAATGCAGCTGGCACATTCTATGTTTTTCTTTCGCTCCCAGTCCAGCATGGAAGATATGTATGTATCTACTTTAAGGTATCATAACTCGTTAACTAATTAGTATTTTGTGAAAATTCTTTGACGTTTGTTTATTAATGGTGATAATGGGCTTAATTCTAGATTCAAGCGGCTAAACCTAAAATTAAAGCTATCTTTCAGATTAAAAACATTAGAAAAAGACAGGAGTTCTATTCTCTCTGGTTTTTGATTTACAGTCGGTGGTTTTATGCGTTATCTGTCATTTTTATCCGCCCTCATATGATATGGCGGATACATTTGACAGAATTAACTGTGGACACGTGCAAATGAGCGTCATTATCTAGCGGACCTAGTGTAAAACCATAGAGTATAAATCGCCTGTCCTTTTTAAATTTTATTAGTTTGAAAGTGACAGATAGATTTTCTATCGAGCATAATCGATAATCTAGAATCGAGCCCAATAATTATTACTAATCATCATCATCTTCCTAGCCTTATCCCGTATATCACGGGGTCGGCTACCTAATCTAGGGGGTTGAACGAGGGTACTGGTTTTTACACAGAGCGACTGCCATCTGACCTCCTCAACCCAGAAGGGAAAACCAGACCCAATCCTAGATTAAGTCAGAGTTTTCAAGCCCAATAATATTTACTAATATATTTTTTTAAAGTCATTATATTGTCCTCTCATGGCTATAACCACGTATCGGCCGCTCTTTGACCCTTCGTGGCGTTGTTGTTTGAGCTATAAGCTTCTGATCCGTAGTTGATGGGTTCGATTCACATCGATACAATACAATACAATACAAAATTCTTTATTGCACAAAGAAACACATACAACAGAAATAAAAAGGAACAAACGTGACAGTACAATATAGGCGGCCTTATTGCTAAAGCAGCAATTTCTACCAGGCAACCTTTGGGTATAGAAATTGTACAAGCAGAAAGCGGGATAGTGCATATTACTACATATAATACTTAGACAATATTTACACACTATTAAATAAATATTTCAATAAAAACAAATATACTGATACATATCTTATGATAAACTAATACATAATATATGCTACATAAGATAGGATACTCTACGTTATATATCAGAGAAATTGGTAGATAGAATATCACTACATATACTTACTTAAATGATACTTATAAATTAGACAGCTACACATTAAACATTATTAGCCAGATAGAAATTTCTTGTTTGCTCCTTAAACGATTCGATAGACGGAGCTCGTCGAACATTCTCGGGCAAGGAATTCCACAGTTTAATTGCCTGTACCGTAAAAGATTTAGCGTAGAAATCAGTCTTGTGGGAAGGTAGGTTTAAGGTGAGATCGATACAAGATTGATATTTGCCAATTTATTATTTTGTGAGATTTTCCCATGTTTGTTTAGGACAATGCAAGCTGAATAACCTGATTGTATTAAATAAAAAGGATTCAGTGCTTCGGAGGGTATTTGGCACTATTGGCACTGCTATGGCGGGTGAAAAGGCACCAGGGTGCGTCCGGTCGCGTATCAACTCAAAAACACACTTCATAAGAAAAAGAAAGCCCCGACATTCAGTCACCAATATTACCACCTTCAAATGCAGAGCATGTGGGAAAATTTGCCGCTCCCGTATTGGTTTATATAGCCACGAAAAGTCTTGTCTCAGACACTGACTAAATCGTCTGTCAAAGACGTATGAGGCCAGTGATGATGATGATCCCTAATGGGGTAGGCAGAGCGTAAACAACCTAAACAAATGTCGTTTCGCCACGATCACAAAGTTTTGAGGGTTATTTAAGATATAATTATAGGTATACTGCTGTAGTGACAGGTTGTCAGCCCATCGCCTAAATCACAATCTACTGCAACCCTCGGATTCCTTAGCTGGTTTGTACATTATGCCCGGGAGGAAATGCAGCTGGCATATTCTATGTTTTTCTCTCGCTCCCATGCCAGCATGGAAGTTACATTCAATAAATAGTACAGAAGTTATTCAAGCCATTTGATTCCATATATCATACACAATACCTGTAGGTTAGTTTTCTCGGTGTTCCGAACGCCTAGTAAACCGTCATTGCATATAAATGGAAAATACTAGCGGAAACTCGTGCGCATGTCTCATTACATTAGTACATGGATCCAAGCAAAAACTGATCAATTGTGTCACAATAGCTTGATCGGACGGACAATAACGCGAGCTTACACAAGTTCGCGTGTTCGCTTCGTTTATCTCCTCTTTAATGGTGCCGATTCGGTTGCAGACAAAAATATACTACCTTTTTTCTTACATGCTGGACTGGGAGCAACAGAAAAACATAGACTGTGCCAGCAAAGGGATCCGAGGGTTTCAGTATATTGCAATTTAGGCGATAGGCTGACAACCTGTCGCTACAGCAATATATCCAAAAATCTATCTCAAATAACCTTCAAAACTTTGTCAGACGTGGCAGAACGACCTTTGTTTAGGTCGTTTACGCCTTGCCTACCCCATTAGGGATAAAAGCGTGATTATATGTATGTATGTATTTATAAGTCAACCACCTGCTTTGTCAGACGTAGCGGAACGACATTTGTTTAGGTCGTTTACGCTCTGTCTACCCCATTAGGGATAAAGGCGTGTTTATATGTATGCATGTATGTATTTTTAGTCTAATTCGTCCTGTCACTTTCTAAAACATTAATTAAATCGAGACAGAAATAAAACATCTGATTATAATCCTGTCAAAATTATGTTAGAGGCATACGATAAGACGGCATGATAGATGTGTTGTCTTAATTCAGATCAAAAGTGTCAGTCTGTTTGATAGATATATAAGATATTTCTGTCACACTTTTAAAAGGGACAGGACTAAACTTTAATAATTTGTGTATACAACCGAATCGGAACCAATGCTTAAATGGTATTCTTATGCGCATATATTGATTGTAATTGCTGCTGCCAAGGGAACCCGGGTTGTATTGAGGTGGACACAAACGAATGTGTCAGCTGCTTCACCGCCCGGGCAATGGGCATGCTGTAGAAACCAGCAAATAGATTCATCGGTTAAGGTTAGACCGCACTAGGGCGTAGATGCAGAGAATTTTAATTTTGGCGTTGGACTGACAACCAGTTACTATATCGATATGTCGCAAGGAAATTACGTATAAAATAAAATAAAAAATAAAAATAGCCTTTATTTTTCCGATATTGCATGCTATAAATTATGAAATTATTAAATTCACATACATTAATTATTATTTAAATCAAAATAGAGTATTAGAAATCATTAAGTATAAAAAAATAAAATTTAATTATTCATCAGTATAAAATTATTATTATTTCGCTTAAATTATAATATATCCCTAATTTCGGAATGCCTGACGGCAAAGGCCTCCTCCAAATCCTTCCACTGTGCTCAGTCTGCTGCCACTCTAGTCCAGTGTGGGCCTAATTTCTGACGGATCTCGTCTTTCCAACGTCTCAGGGGTCTACCTGGGCTTCGCTTTCCATCGTATGGGTACCAGAGGGTTACGTTTAATCACGCCTTTATCCCTAATGAACGAATATCGTTTCAAATACAAAAAAAATTACAAAATACAAAATAATTTATTTGTTTTAGATAAGTTTAAACATAGATTTACAGTGGCCGGAGCCTCCTTTTAAGTTTAATAAAACCTGTGCTAGGAGGCACCGCTCTTCCAGGATATATTAAAACGTAGAAACTAAACTACAATTTACAAATTAAGCTTACATTTGTGTACGGGTGTGTTTGTGTATGAATGTTGTGTTGTGCGTGTACGTGTTGTGAATGTACTTGCGGCGTGTGTTTGTGTTGTGCATGTATGTGTTGTGCCTGTATTTTTTGTGTGTATGGTATGTAAGTTAGCCCTGATAATATTATTAAACACAAAGTTGTATATATATACATATATATATATATTATATATAAATATATATATATATATATATATCGGGTGGCCCAAAGAGTGACGTCCAAAGGAAAAATTTTGCTTCCTTAGGTCAAGGGGTAGCCAAATCACCCCCATGTATGTTCAGCGATTTTTAGTAGTTTAGGAGTTATGAATTTTTTTGCTAATTTTCTAAGAAAATTGACCTCAGTGGATTAATTATTTTTTATTATTTTTTTGGATAACTTTTTATATATATATAATAATTAACGTGTATATATATATACGTATATATATATATATATATACGTTAATTATATGAATCTATTTCTATAGTACCTATATTTAAATTATTGATTATTAACTATTCCTGTATGTATAGTAACTTCTCCGTCTCGTCGTAATTTTTAGTTTCTAACCATTTTGTTACAGTTTTCTTACATTCGTAGTATGTATTTTTATAGATTCCCAATTATTTATTTAGTAGATTATACAAATAGGATGAACGATTGTCGTATTGCCTGCCGGCAAATACGGTTCTGATCCTGGGTGCAAGCGCTACAGTGTAATTTCTTCTTCGGTTTACAATACTGGGATCATAAGGTAAGGTCTTATGTTTTTTCAAAATTATCTTAGAAATATAAAGCTTCCTGACTGATAAAAATTTGGATAATTTATATAGACTATCAGTAGAATATCTTAGCTTCTTAAAATACATAACTTTAATCAAGTTACGCTGTGCTCGTTCTAGTTGCAAGAATCTCGATTTTGCAGCGCCACCCCAAATAGAAATGCAATAAGTTAAATTTGATTGCACAAGTGAGGTATTTATCTAATTTAGAAGATTTCTATTCGAGTGACGTGAGTGGTTATTTTCGGCACCACATGTCTTAAGTTTTTAAATATCTAGGTAAGTTTTCTGATCCTGCAAATTACATTTTCAATATGTGGATACCAAGAAAGCCGCTGATCCACAATGACTCCCAAATATCTCACTTGCGCAACCTTTTGGATATTAGTGCAACTACAGTTTTGTATATTTGCAACGTCATTATAGCAGGTATGTATTTTTAAATTAAAATGATGATCAGGCTGCCCATCATTGTTTCACCATGTATGACATAATTTTGAGGGTTATTGAAAATAGATTTGTAGGTATATTGCTGTAGGGACAGGTTGTCAGCCCGTCGCCTAAATTACAATATACTAAAACCCTCGGATCTCCTAGCTGTTTTTTAAAGCATGCCCGGGAGGAAATTCATATGGCACGTTCTATGTTTTTCTCTCGCTCCCAGTCCAGCGTGGAAGAAAAAGACGAAACCAAATATCACGAAATCCCGAAATTAGGCGAAATCGATTTATCATTTTCGCCTTCTTACTAAAAATGTGATTTGTCTGAGTCTAGTGAAATGAGAAAATTGTTGATATAGGTAAAGTCACCAAATAAGGCCTGTCTTAACTTTGTTTTTTATAATAAACAGATTTATAAAAATAAAACACTGATCTTCTGAAATACACTTATTTATTAATTAAACTTTATAAAAAATGTAACAAACTTGGTTCAAAAATTAAAATCACACTTCTGTGAAAAAATAAATAGAAAATTTAGTTTTGGCCTAATTTGGAACCCTGTGCCATTGTAAGACCATATAAAAATTAAGTAACAAATTATTTTTAACGCTTCATAATTGAATTAAATTGTAATTTGAATAACTTTTATTTTACCTATCAGTGAGATCATATTAATACAAAAAGCAATAATAATTCAGTTTTTAAGATTGCTACAACCTTAAATAATAATCTTAAGTTAGTCAGCCTTCTTGATTTGCTTTTTTAAGCAATCTCCAGAGCAATAGAAATCTGTATCTGCAGCTGTAAGAGCTACACACAACTCGTGAAACCAGACAATACAAGTACGACATTGCCGCATATCATCAACTCGATCTTCTTTACATGCTGAATAGTACCGAGGTAATCCTTTATTACCACGAATTTTAAACTTTAGATGAATTTGGTTGGGGTAAGTCAGGCTTCGATATATAAATCAATGACTTAGTCTCAGACGCTTTGGAATGAGAGGCTGTTGATACAAAGAGCCTACCCGATACTACGGAACAATCTATGTTTTTCTATCGCTCCGAGTCCAGCATGGAAAATTGTCCTTTCTAATTAGGTAACAATTCATATGAAAAAATGTGAAATGACATCGTCAAATTTGTTTCTTTTAATTAAAACTTGAAATTCTACGAGTTTATTTACAATTTGGTTTCATTATTTTATCTTTAACAACAATTTCCTCATTACACTAGACTCTGATACTGAGTCTGAATCCCAAAATTTCAGTAAGAAGAATATATCGAATATATCCCTAGGGAATTTATCGAAATCCCTGGTCTTATTCCTGACAGATACACATTTAAAGTTGAAATTACCCTTATCATATGTAAGACACGGCGGTAACGCCTAGGCGTTTTACGCTCTGCCTACAAAGCGTGACTTTATCTATTTATGGAGAGCAAAGGGATAAATTATTGAGAAAAATAACATTATACGAGCAAATTAACTTAAAACCAACGTTTCCTGTTAGTTGTTTGTACTGCCGAAGTAAATATTACATACATACATACAATTACGCCTTTATCTCTAATGGGGTAAGCAGAGCGTAAACGACCTAAACAAAGGTTGATCCGCCACGTCTGACAAAGTTTTGAGGGTTAATTAGGATAAGTTTGAAGGTTTATTTCTGTAGTAACAGGTTGTCAGCCCATCGCCTAAATTACTTCACCCAGATGTAGGTACTCGGACACCTTAGCTGGTTTTTACAGCATGCCTGGGACGAAAGGAAGCTGGCACATTCTATGTTTTTCTCTCGCTCCCAGGTCAGCTTGGAAAAAAGTAAATATTATGCGGTCAAATGTTTGACAGTCGCTTGCGCGATCTCGTAAACTAAGTACATACAACAGTGTAATAACTTTGAGTTGACAATATATGAGGGCGCCACCGTCTTTCACCGATAAATAGCATCACGATCTACCTCCGGGGTCTAGTGGTTAGAGCCACGATCCGGAGGTCCTGGGTTCGATTCCCAGGGGGAAACATAAAGTTGCTATTTGACAATTTATCACTTTGTGATTTTTTTCCCAGTTTGGTTAGGACATTGCAGGCTGAATCACCTGATTGTCCGAAAAGAAAAAAAAAACCGTGCTTCGGAGGGCACGTTAAACCGTCGGTCCCTGTCGCTGTCTTTGATAGTAGTCATTACTGTAACCATGTCAGAGGCCTATTAGCTGTGCTACTAGGCGGTTTGTAAACTCTGACACCAGGGATCATCAGGTCATTCGACTCGATAATCCACTCGCTAAGAAGACCGATATACATACATATAATCACGCCTTTATCCCTAATGGCGTAGGCAAAACGTAAATGACCTAGACAAAGGCCGTTCCGCCACTACTGACAAAGTTTTGAGGGTTATTTAAGATAGATTTGTAGGTATATCGCCAGCTGTAGTGACAGGTTGTCAAAAGTTGAGTTGAATTGCAATATACCGAAACTCTCGGATCCTTTAGCTGATTTTTACAGCATGCTGGGGAAGAAACGCATGTCAGTCTAGCATGAAAATATAAATGAATCCTTATTCTTCTATTTTTTTCTTATCGAGTGACAAAACAATTTTGATTTTTGTATTTTTAAAGCTTTACTAAGCTTTACAGCTGAGCAACAAGAAGGGGACTATGGGTCAGGAAATTTACAATCGATACTCATATCATATCACTACATAGTATAAAACAAAGTCGCTTTCTCTGTCCCTATATCCCTATGTATGCATAAATCATTAAAACTACGCAACGGATTTTGATGCGGTTTCCTTTAATAGATAGAGTGATTCAAGAAGGTTTATATGTATAAATACATGCATAATATAGTAGAGAAACACTGATAATTTCCGTGCGAAGCCGGGGCGGGTCGCTAGTTATTATTAAATCAAGGTATCGTTTTTCGTTTTTACTTTCTTTTTCACTGATTTTGATAGGACTTTTTTCAGAACTCAGTGTTACCTGGATTTACAATATTATCACGCTACTTAACGTTAGGGGTAGGCAGGGAACAAAAAAAATTGTGTTTGAACCGATTATTATGGAACCTTTTTTATTTAATTCTGTGTTATCTGGACTAACTTAGAATACATTTCATCACGCCTCTTTACTTGGCTATGAAGTGCATCACGCTATGTTCTTAAAGAGTTGGCAGAAATTCAATTCATATGTGTGTTTTGTATTAATAATCTGTGAAACTTTAATACACGTGCACTGGACCGACATAAGCTTCAGGATGAAAGGGAACAGAAGCGGCTGGAGCGAGTCATGGATGGGAGGACTATACAGACATGATTTAGGGATGCATGTGACGAGTAGGACAGGGGGAATGTGTGGTAGGTACGTGAAGAACCATGACGGGGAAGGGGTTTGACCCTACTTTCACCGCCACCATCGTCACGTTTTCGTACCAGAATCACAAGACGCTGCAGATAACCACGGGTGGACCAAGGAGAAAAAAAATATTCGCAGACGAACGCGCAGGTAAAATCTAGTACACTATAACTTCATTTATTGACTCTTGATATCTACAACGAAGATTTTGTAGAAAAAGTAACAAAGTACGAAAAAATGGTAACGCTATATTTGAATTTCATTGATCATAATATAACAAAATAACATATATATCCTCTTAGTTATAAAACCACATAAATAAACCACGTAATTATTGCATATGTATTATTTTCGAAGTTTCATGTGATTGCAATTGGTTATTTTTCTCTAATAGTGAGTTTACACACTGGTCACATCTCCTGTTCTTTTAAAATCATCTTCCAAATCAGTTAACAATTTCCTAACTCAAAATTCTGCCAGACATTGCTTGAAAACTGTATATAAATACCCCGCGCACCTCTTCAATGTGGGCTTTTAACAAATAATTAATTGCACCGAAAACAGAATAATACGAATTGTTAACATTCATTTTACATGTCGTTGTCAAATTTGACTTGTAATGATAGTTACTAGGGGCTGCCCGGTGAGAGGATAGTGTTAGTTCCAAAAACATGAATTCCAATAGTTTTGTGTTTCATTGTAAGTACATCACTTCTAGACTTATGTAAACTATAGTATTTCCGACTCAGTTTTAGAATAAAGTTAAACAAAGTTTCAAGTCTTTCAATCGAAGTAAATAAGTTTTAGCTATTAGATATTACAACATAATTAAATAGTAGTTTAGGTGAATTAAATAATTTGCCAACATATACTTATCATTTATTTTCGAAATATGTTTTTGAATAAAATACTTAAAACTTTGTTTACCTTTATTCAAAAACCGACTTGGAAATACTATAGAATTTCATAATTATATACCTGTGCACGCGACTTTGTACGCCTGTTTTGTATGGAAAACACGCAACACGCGTGTAGAAGCAAGATTTGTTAGTCTAGCGCGGAAATTTAACAATCAGAATAAAATTTCCTGCCTACTTCCTTAGTTAGGTAGCGTAAGTAATTGTGTCTTACATTTTTGTCTAAAAAATACCACTCAGTTGACTAAAAAAAGTCCCTTCAGAATCTGTTAAAAGCAATCAAAATCCAATTTCCTGCCCCTTGAGTTCGTAATTTTGAGTCCCAGTAGCACTCAGCCGAATAAATGCGGTCCTGTGTCGTAACTGCTTTACAAATCAACACTTTATACATACATGTAATCACGCCTTTATCCCTATTGAGGTAGGCAGAGTGTAAACATCTAAGAGCATCTAAAGGTCGTTAATTAGTTAAGTTATAAGTGTTTTTATGTGTGGCGCGGACTTGTGCCGAGACAAACTTTGTTAAGTTTGGCGGCCCATATATATGTTAAATTATAATAATTCTTTTAATAAATATTTATAAAATAAAATAAATAAATAATAAATACTTTATTGCATTAAAGAAAAACAAATACAACTGAAAAGTAAGGAACAAAACAAAACAGCTTTATTGCTAAAGCAGCAATTTCTACCAGGCAAACTTTGGGTATTATTTATTTATTTATTTATTGCATTGTCACAAATAATAATGTACAGTCTTAAATTAAGAGTAAATTAGATGGTAGTTTAAATTAGATGTGACACCCTTTCAGGGCATCGCAATATTGCGCCAGAGGGCTTACATACTTCAATTACATGCTTTCTTAAAATTATTTTATGCTTCAATTCAAAATACATTATGAATAAAAGAAACTTTAAATTCTTATAATACTCAATCATTTTAAAAGTAAAAGTAAAATTTGATTAATGGTTTTAAATATCAAATTCATAAAAATAACTTATTAGGATAGTACATAGCAGATAGCGGTATAGCGCATACTAACAAACCACGTTCCGCCACGTCTGACAAAGTTTTGAGGGTTATTTAAGATAGACTTGTAGGTATATTCCTATAGTGACAGTTTGTCAGCCCATCGCCTAAATTGCAATAAACTGAAACCCTCGGACCCCTTAGCTGGTTTTTACAGCATGCCCGGGAGGAAATGCAGCTGGCACATACTATGTTTTTCTCTCGCTCCCAGGCGAGCATGAAAGGAATTAACACATTATACTCGTAGGTACTTATTATGTAATCAATCTGTGACGTCTAGAACATGATGTTGGTTTAAAAAGACCGTTTCCACCATGGTTTCCATATGACAATGTACCTTGGACGAATATTTTGATCTATTCGCCCACTTAATTACACAAGCGGTTTATGACAATGGCTTCGTCTACGGAAGACTCAAGGACTTTCGCACGCTCAGCTGAGGAATTACCTAGTTAGACAAATGTTCATGTTTCTTCCATGCTGGCCTGGGAGCAAGAGAAAAATATAGAATGTGCCAGCTGCATTTCCTCCCGGGCATGCTGTAAAAACTAGCTACGGGATCGGATGGTTCCTGTATATTGCAATTTACCTACAAATAACTCTCAAAATTTGTCACATGTAGCGGAACCACCTTTCTTTAAGTCGTTTACGCTCTGCCTACCCCATTAGGGATAAAGGGATTGTGTGCATCCCTGACGAGGTCGGCAGAGCGTAAAACGTTTAAGTAGGTTATAAGACGCGTTCAAATATTTGATTAAAATGTCTATAGAGAAGTGGTTGTCAGCGCGTTGCCTAAATGACAATACCCTCGAATCCTTTTGCTGATTTTTAGATAGAGTACACACACATTGGGCTTGATTCTAGATTTGCCGGCTAAAACTAAAATCTATTTTTCTCTTTTAGACTAAAATCATTGGAAAAGGACAGGAGATCTAATCTCTCCGGTTTTTGATTTAAAGTCGGTGGTCTTATGGGTTATCTGTAATTTTTATCCGCCGTCATATGATATGGCGGATAAAATTTACAGACATACTGGGGAAACGTGCAAAAGCGCGTCAAAATCTAGCGGACAAAGTGTAAAGCCATAAAATATAAATAGCCTGTCCTTTTTCAAAGTAATTATTTTAAAAGAAACAATGAAAAACAGCTACAAAATTCATTAAGTGCCTCCAATGCTCCCCTGCACATCAGACATCAACCTCTTACGTTATAGCTTTTATCTACCCTGTTGGACAAATTATTTGATGGATAGGGGTCAATTTGTCAGATTAAAAAATAAAACGGCTGCGTTTCTTTGTATGCGAGTAACAAGGCCAAACTCAATAATAAAATTTAATAATCAATGGGGTGGGCCCTTTGATTTGAAAGTCACCCCAGTTGACGGTAGGTACATAGGGCTTTTAGCAAGTACTAATCTCCCTCTCCCCTTACCTGAGGGGTTGCTAAGCAACCGGCAACCTTGGATCAATCCGAGGGGTAGACTGACCAGTTATTGTGATGCAGAGCGCTGGTTGATAATGCAGCTGGGTACATGTCCAGGCAAGGCCTTGAAGGGGAGCGAACAAAAGCGGACTCAAGGTCAAAAATGAAGTTGTGAAAGGGTTTTAAATATATTTGAGACTTGCACTCAAAGTGCTATTTTATTTCATATAATATAAAATGGAAAGAAAGTATTCATTCGCCTTCGGCAGGAATTGTAATGTGGCCTTCAAAATGTCGTTCCATTGCTCCACCAACTGAGCTGCCGACAGATGTAGTAGATTTGTTATGTTTTTCTGTTCATATTATAGGCATTTAAGTATCACTATTAAAATTCTTCTTTTATATTCCAATATTAGTATAAGTGCTTCCTTATTATGATTTAAGTATTTTAAATCCGAATATCTTTCATTCATATTACTCCAAGTAATAAGGAACATGACCTCAATTTTTCGTGATCTCAAGTTTTGTGCCTAACTAGATATGTTCGCAAGGTCATTAAGGTCAAGGTTTAAGTATTTTAAGTCCTGACAGCAGCGATTTTTATTGTCTGGTCCCCACCAAAAGTACAAAGATGGCCAGCACCCACAAATTTTAAAGAAAAAATCCCTGCATATACTAACATCTACTATAGTTTCTACTTTAGTACTACTGTAGTTTGGTGCCATTTTCGCATAAACTGAAGCCCTAGAAATCATTTCTGGTATTTATTGTTAACATTTTACATACATACATCTATTTATCCCTAACGGGGTAGGCAGAGAGTAAACGACCTAAGCAAAGGTCGTTCTGCCACGTCTGAAAAAGTTTTGAGGATTATTTAAGATAGATTTGTAGGTATATTGCTGTAGTGACAGGTTGTCAGCCTATCGCCTAAATTGAAATATTCAGAAACTCTCGGATCCCTTAGCTGATTTTTACAGCATGCCCGGGAGGAAATACAGCTGGCACATTCTATGTTTTTCTCTCGCTCCCAGTCCAGCATGGAAGTATCTGAAGACAATGAAGATAAATAGGAATGTCCGAAGAAGAAGAATAAGACACACCTTAACAGTGCCTAATGTGTCTTGGTACGAGTACATGATGCACTACAGAAACATAGTTCTGTGCACTTTAAATGTATTTCAATGCAGTTGCATCGATTTGTGCATGGTTTTTTTTGTATCTGCACCGAGCAAGTTCCAGGCAAACGGTTGCCACGTGTAAATCAGATCAGATTTATATGGGAAAGCCATTTCTTTTTCCACTTTCTGAAAAACCTGCCGATAGTTGTTCAGTGTCATTGACTGAGCAACACCTATCAGTTTGCGGGAAGTAGTCCCTTACACTTGGTATAAGATAAACTTGGTATTGGCATTAACAGCTGATATCACATACATACATATAATCACGCCTTTATCCCTAATGGGGTAGGCAGAGCGTAAACGACCTAACAAAGGTCGTTCCGCTACGTCTGACAAATTTGGAGGTTATTTAAGATAGATTTGTAGGTATATTGCTGTAGTGACAGGTAGTCAGCCCATCGCCTAAACTGCAATATACTGAAACCCTCGGATCCCTTAGCTGGTTTTTACAGCATGCCCGGGAGGAGATGCAGCTGGCATATTCTATGTTTTTCTATTGCTCCCAGGCCAGCAAGGAAGTAATATATATAGATGATATCACACACTCTATAATACGAGTAGGTTTCATGCGCGCACACATTCTAACATGATATTTTGATTTATTTATTATTTTACTTTGGTCCTGTCATTTTGAAATTCCCTTACACCTGGTGAACTGACACCCTCGGATCCCTTGGCTGGTGTTTACAACGCCCGGGAGGAAATGCAGCTGACACATTCTATGTTTTTCTTTCGCTCCCAGTCCAGCATGGAACAAAATGTAAAAACGTCTAATTATATTATATGTACGATGCCTGAAAGGAACCCGATGGTGTAGTGGATAGGGCCGCTGCCTCCTGAGCGGGAGGTCGTGGTTCGAATCCCACCACGTACCAATGTGTTTTTCGGATTTCGAATTTCATATGTACGTTTATTCGGTGCTTTTTCCGTGCTTCGGAAAGCACGTTAAGCCGTTGGTCCCGGTTAATATCGTCTTGAATACTCTGACCTAATCTAGGATTGGGTCTGGTTTCCCTTCTGGGTTGCGGAGGTCAGATGGCAGTCGCTCTGTGTAAAAACCAGTACCCTAGTTCAATCCCCTGGATTAGGTAGCCGACCCCGTGAGATACGGGATAAGGCTAGGGAGATGATGATGCCTGGTAAGCCTACTCTAAAGCAACGCATGGATTTAAGGCTTAGTTAAATGAAAATTTATTGGAAGCCGATAGTTTTGTTAAGAAGTTTATTATCACAATGTACGATAGGTAAGGTAAGTAAGAATAGTAGAGTTAGGTACTTAGGGTCGTATTTATAAAGCGATCTCTAGATTGAGAGCAATCTTGATTGAAGTTTTGACAATTCTTTTTGTACTGAAATAACATTTCTGATACGAACTCAAACATGCCGTCAGTCTCAAGAGTTGATTATAATTACGGGCCTTAGATATTTACCTAAATCTTCATTATATTCATTTATTACCGGTAAATATATAAATTGCCTGTAGATTTTATCACACAGCTCAAGCCCCTGTACCACGGTAAACGAATGCAGAAAATATTTGTTTACCTTCTTCTTAGCGAGTGGATTCTCGAGTTAAAAAACGACCCGAAGAACCCTGGTGTCAGTGTATTCAAACCGCCTAGTAGCACAGCTATTAGGCCTCTGACATGGTTTGAGTAACAACTACTATCAAAGACAGCGACCGGAACCGACATCTTAACGAGCCCTCCAAAGCTCGGAATCCTTTTACTTTTCGGACAATCAGGTGATATGACCCGCAATGTCTAACCTAACCAAACTGAGGATAACCTCACAAAGTCATAAATTGACAATATCAACTATTTTGATATTTGTCCCTCCCTAGGAATCGAACCCAGGAGCCCCGGATCGTAAGCCTATGGCTCTGCCCACTACACCACGGAGGCAGTTATCTGTTTACCAATAAAGACGGACAACTGGAAAATATCCCACTGTCGAAAACCGCTCTCCAACAGCACACACTGCGAGCAATGTATCATGGAGTGCGTGTTTGGGGTCAAGCTTTAATTACCCACAAAAATCTACCCTGTCCTGCATCTTGGGACCGGAGACGGGAAGAAGAATTTTGGGTTGCTCGTTGGTCTGATTTACCAGATGTGGCAACGGTTTGTCTGGAACTTACTAGGTGCAGATGCAAAAAAACATGCAAAAATCAATGCAACTGCATTAAAATAAATTTAAAGTGCACCGAACTATGTTTCTGTGCCGGATCATGTAGGTACATACTAGGTTTTGTTAAGGTCCGTCTTATTCTTCGGACATTCCTATTTATCTTAATTGTGTTCAGATTCTTCAGATAACTTTCTAAACTTCTCAGACGTGACGGAACGACCTTTGTTTAGGTCGTTTTCGCTCTGCCTACCCCATTAGGGATAAAGTCGTGATTATATGTATGTATGTATGTATGTATTATCAATGAAATTCAAATATAGCGTTACCATTTTTTCGTACTTTGTTACTTTTTCTACAGTATGCATGTCAATGTACATATTCCATGTAACCTACGTTGAAGAGCGAATTTCCTTATTTTGTTTTCCTTATTAATCGAACAGCTCATCTGCCGGCAGGAAGCACCTTAAACAACTTCGCAACGTGTCATCATTACCTTTACATCCCGAGCACAGGAGATTGATATATTTATTCCCGTGGTCTGTTTACCCTGTAACATCCTATACATTTTGCAACGTTTTCACAAAATAATGTAATGGGATCCAGGAAAGACAGGAATAAAATTCATTTGTTCTCTTGACACTCATGTACTCTTGCACTTCTTTCCGTTGCAACATAACCTCAATTGCTTCTAAGCGCCACCGTTTGAATGATATAAATCAACCCCAGTGTTGCCACTCGAAGAAAATAATAAATGCCAACTTAACAAATCAATAAAATATGTTTGAGGGTACTGTTTCATTTTTACCTGGTTTCTTTATAGGTATCACCTTTGCCACCTTCCAACAAGACGGGAAGTACGTTAGCTGCATACAAGCATTAAGTATTTTTGTGATAAGAACGATACATTTTTGAGACAAGTTTTTAAGCATTAGATTATGAATGCTATCAGGACCGGGGGACTTGCGATTTTTAAGTTGGCGAATGTACTTCCAGACTTCCCTAGGATGAGTAAAGAAGGTATTGCCATTTTCAAAACTACTCTCTAGTTTAGTAATTGAGGATTCCACCAAACTATCCACATCAGGATTCTTCCATTCATGCGTGAGAAGCATATTTTTATGAAATGCAGATGCTAGTGCATTGCATTGCTCTTGCCTGTCATTTGTATATGATCCATCAGACTTGACAAGAGGAGGAATCACAACTGGTTTATGGTTAAGAGACTTGACCGTTTTCCACAAATCTGTGTTGACATTTTCTACCTTTGAAAGCTTCCCATCCCATTCTTTATCGTTAAATAGAGTAATTGCAACTTTAATTCTATTTTGTAGATCGTTAATCTGAGATCTTAAGCATTTGCGTTGCATTCCAGATACACGCCTTTCACGACAGCGTAGATGGTTCTTATAATTTATTAACTGTTTGATGAATCGAGGTAAAGGCTTAGGTTTAGGAGTCGACAAGACTACCGGAACTGTTTTGTCACGGGCAGTCAACAAGGTACTAGTAAGATGACTTATCTCCTTGTCTATGATCGCAATAGAGTCAAATGTCTTACTGGTCAGATTAATGTTATTGTTTAGATATTTTCTATATTCTTTCCAGTTTCCATCGTTATATTTAAACAAGGGATGGGTATATGGTTCTCTACGATCAAAATTACCACCAATAGTAAAATACACTGGAAGATGATTTGATGAAAGAGCCGGTAAGGTGATGATGTTATTCACACTAACGATGTTGAGAGCCAATACCAGATCTGGGTTGGATGGTTCATGTTCTCCATTATAGTGAACTAACGTAGGTTGACTGGGAGCGTGAATTATGAATTCATGTTGGGTCATATGATCGAAAAGTATACGTCCACGAGCATTTATTTTGCTTGAACACCAAAGAGGGTGACGAGCATTAAAATCACCGACAAGCAAGACATGGTTGCCAAGCGAGAAGAGCAAGTCTAAATCTGTCATCAAAAAAGGGAGATTTGGTGACTGGTAGACAGAAAAAAATAAATATCGAGTACCCGTAAGATTTAAACTTATACCAACTGCTTCCAGATATTTGGTATTTGGACTGCTGATACACGAATGTTTAATATCAGACTTAATAAAAAGAGCCACTCCTTGTCCAAGAATGTTACAATGTTTATCGCGCCTGTAACAGGCATACCCTGGAATATTAAGACTCCTATGGCTACCTATCCTTGTTTCACATACTGCTATGATATCAACAGACATGTCGCAAACCACTAGGTCAATCAATTCGTTAAATTTAGTACCTATACCATCGGCATTCCAATAGACAATTTTTAACTGATCAAACATAATTACCTAGGTGTCTCAATACCAACATAACTTTGTCCACGAGACAAGAGCATGACGAAAATTCACTTTTTAGGTTCCTAATAATTGATAATATGGCCAACATTTCTTTAGTTTCGGAATCAGGGTCTCTAGATTCTTGGGATTTTATCTTGCTGTAGTCTGGGAGAGGCGCAGCATTTAGCGGATTTCCTTTTGTAACACCAGCCCAAGATGTGTAGCTTGAAGCTCTTTCTCTACGTTTGTTTACATACGGAGGCGGATCGACGAATTCTTGAGTTGATAGTCGCATGTAGGTGGCAGGTGGTGGAATGGGCTTAACATTTTTCTGCTTTTCTAGTTGTGCAAGATATTTGACACGCTCTTTGCACTGTCGATAGTTTGCCGGGTGATCCTCTTGACAATTACAGCACTTAGCGGTCTGCTCCCGATCTTTTTTGGGGCAATCTTTAGAGGCATGCAAATCGAGACACTTAACACATCTCTCAGGAAAATTGCAGTTTCTTGCAGCATGGCCGAAGCGTTGGCAACGGTAGCACTGAGTGCCAACTGAAGTTTTCGGTTTGTATTTTTGAATCGTTACGACACAACTACACAAATATTTGGTTTGTTTAAATTTGGCTACATCTGAACCTGCAGGAAGTTGCACTAAGATTGGCGGGTACGACGATTGGTTTTCATTGGGCTTAGAAATCCTCAAACTACCGACCAATAAGTCTATTACCAGTATTAGGTAAACTTTTCGAAAGAGTCATATGTAGCCGATTGCTTGAACAAACTGAGCCACTTTTCCTTGACGAACAGTTTGGTTTCCGCCGATCACACTCCACTGTACAACAGCTTTCTAGAGTTAGCGAGCATATTTCTTACAACCTGAATATGCGCAAATCAACGGGTATGTTTTTACTTGATATTGAAAAGGCCTTTGACACCGTTTGGCACAAGGGACTTTTGCACAAACTTATTAATAATGGTGTTCCCTTCGGTATCGTCAAAATCATAAAATCATATTTGAGCTTCCGACAGTTTAGAGTACACGTAGGTTTGGACGTATCTGATCCTTTTCCTGTGCCTGCTGGTATCCCGCAGGGATCTATCTTGGGGCCAAATTTATTTCTCACATATCTTAATGACATTCCTAAACAACCCCACACTCATCTAGCTTGTTTCGCTGATGATACTATCTCTTTTGCGACTTCTGATATGGAGCACGTCGTAATCGGTCGTTTACAGTTCTCTCTCGATCGTTTGAGTGATTTTTTCTTAAAATGGAAACTTAAGTTAAATTCGTCTAAAACAGATGCGATCTACTTTACACGCCAAAGAAAATTGCCCATTAAAACGCTAAAAATAGAAAATTTTCATATACCATGGAAGAAAAATGTCAAATACCTCGGAGTAGTAATGGACTCG
Organism: Scrobipalpa costella; assembly: GCA_949820665.1. Lineage (NCBI taxonomy): Eukaryota > Metazoa > Arthropoda > Insecta > Lepidoptera > Gelechiidae > Scrobipalpa > Scrobipalpa costella. The sequence continues at coordinate 1,661,341 of OX463295.1, forward strand.
AAACTAAATTGGTCTCAGCACGTAGATGAAGTCAGAAAAAAAGGAATGAAGGCCATTACCGCTCTCAGTCCTATCTTCAATAGGAAAAGTAAGCTTAGCGCTAAAACTAAATTAAAAATATACACTACCTTAGTTCGTCCCTGTATCACATACGCATCACCAGTTTGGAACAACACATGTCAAACTAATTATAACAAACTTCAAGTCATACAAAATAAAGCCATCAAAATTTCATACAATGCCCCTTTTCGTACAAATCTTAAGGTTCTTCACAACAAATTAAAATTCCCTACTCTTCAAGAATTCATTTTCAAATTAACACGAAAATTTTATTTGCACACTAATAAAAATCATAAAAATAAACTTATATCCACAATTGGTAAAACACGATATAAAGACTTACCGTTTATCGATACATATAAAACATATAAACTACCCCATCACTACCTGCTTGACCACTCTGATGACGATGACGGAGCCGCAGTCGACTAGACGCGCGGCGATCTATTGTTCGAAGTACTAGTCCGGCCGCATTTTGTTGTGTAGCTACCTTACTTCGTCGATTATTTCCCTATAGACATCGGTCATTCCAAAATTGTAGGAAGTTAAATTGTTAAAATATTATTATAGTATTAGCCAAAAATGCAGTTTTACAAGACTTGCATAATTTTAGTTTTAAGACTTTATTTTAGGAGTTAATGATATTTTTTTTATATACTATTATTTGTATCTCTTCCAAAAGGCAATGTCGCCGGTGAAGTGTAGTATATTCTAAGATAATATGTTCTTCGACTATGTCAAGAATGTTATTTGTTAAATTTATTGATAAATAAAGACCTTTACAAATAAAAAAAAAAAAAATAATAAAATATGAAAATCAATGTAAATAATTAATAATCCATAAATAAAATGATTAAGCAACATTATGCCGGCCCCGTTGTTTAACCTTTGATATTATTATAACGGAATCAGCTGGAGTGGAGAACAATAACGCTAACATTCGGCCATCCTGCTCTTGCCGCGCCTCGCGGCGATGTTCAGATTGCTCCCGGAATATGTATTTGTACACGAATCTGGTGGATGGCGGCTGGGCAGCACTCGTGTTCTGAAAATAAAATTCCCAGCACAGTAATTTGTTCATTTTTTTTAATAGTTACAGCGGAAAGTTTAAAATTGACGTAAGTCAATATTTTTAATAGAAATATGCAGTGTTTACTGTATTAGCAGGGATTATCTTACGTAAATAGGTGAAAAGCCTGCAGTGTCCTAACTAAACTAGAAACAACACAAAGTTATTTTCCCCCGCTGAGAATCGAACCTCGGGATCTCTGTTGTATATTTGTTCTTTAAGCTCAATTTCACACAGATCCGCAATCTCACACAAACTACATAGTTATAATTCACATAGATCTGGATGCTCACTCAGACTACATAGCTGCAACTTACATAGATCTGGATGCTCACACAGATCACATAGATCTGGATGCTCACATAGATCACATAGCTACAACTCACATAGATCTGCATACTCACAAAGACCACATAATTATTGTATATTTAATAGTTATTGGGTTTCGCTCTTTGTTCTTGTATATTACATATGCTTAAATATCCGTGTTAAACACTTATAATAAGTACTCCGCCTTTCCACACATTCTCTATTTTGTTGTAGGTTTAAGTCTGCACTCTCACACGATACACATATCAATTTGTTTGTATATCTTTATCACCGCATAATTACCATAGTTTTGAATTGGTATAAAAATATATTCTCACAATTACATATAAGTTTTAAGATTTTCGCGATTGTCCACTACAATTAGATTGTTGATTTGAGATTAAATTATTACACAAGGAAACTAATTTGTTTTAATCTGTGCCTTATTAGTATCTACGTCCATTTTTGTGATAAACGTTCATTAAAGTGACGGCGAATGAAAGTGAACGTATGACAAGTAGTCATAAAATTACTCTGTTTTGTATGAATTTTTAACTCGATCACGGTACGATGATTTAGTTACTTTTATCAGATTAAGTAACGGCAACGTACAGAATAATATATAACAATTAACTAAATATATATCTGTATTTCATGATTCACGATCTTGAAACAGTTGATTAGCAAGTCAAAACTAAACCTATCCATTGCAGTGTGCCGCTTTCTCTGTCCCTATATCCCTATGTACGCATAAATCTTTAAAACTAGGCGACGGATTTTGATTCGGTTTCTTTTAATGGAAAGAGTGATTTAAGAGAAAGGTTTATATGTATAATACATGCATAATATAGTAGAGAAACACTAATAATTTCCGTGCGAAGCCGGGGCGGGTCGCTAGTAATAAATACAACACAAATATAGGTAATCTTACACGTAGCGTTCATAGTCTAAATTCCCTTACCACTGGAAATCATTAACAACATTAGAGGCGTTAGGGTTAGGTTACTCCCGAATCAGTACAGTTAGAAGTGTCGCGGGGAACCGGACGACGATCGTACATACAGTCATTCGAGACGCTTGACCGCTTGACCCGAACCACCTGGGCTAGAATGTTTTATGAAATCAAAGTACGAGTTCAACCAAATCTAACATTATTGTACTACATTAGTACAGCGTCATTTCTAATACGAATATTATACTCCTATTTAGTTTTTGCATGTAACCTTGTAATTGTACATATCTTCTATAGTAGGCATAAGGAATATGTGGTTTACTGTACGGGCTCATCACAAACGATAATCTGCGCATAATCTATAGTCACCCTTTTGTTTTTCTTGTTCACTCTAAAATCCCGACATATTATATTCGCAAAGAATAAATATTCGCATAGTATTTTTTTTAATGAGATAACCTAAATGCGCTTGCAAAAGATAGGGTCATTGATTGACATAACCAAATTTGTTGTTGCCTATTGAAAACAAATAACTAAATCGGTTCATTGAATTTATTAATACCTTATTCAAATACCATCACAATAAACTCCTACGTTATAGATTACATTTGTTTGTATTAATAAGCTTCGCACAAGCAACTAGCCCTGATTATTTCTCATTGAAGTGCGTTGCGTCATCAATTACTCATTAACATGTATTGTAAATAGTTTAGTGAAGATTGTACGGACTACAGAAGTTAAGGTGCTTCCTGTCGGCAGATGAGCAGGTAGATTTCAAGATATGCAACCATCGCCCGTAATGCCTTAGATTATCGTTCAAATCAGCGCGCGCTACGGCGTGACGGTTACGTCCGTGGCCCCGTCAAAAATGTGCGAAATACGCTCAAAAAAACTAATTCCATAAAAATACGAGTCTAATTAAAAAAAACTATGTTCTGATTTTAGATAATCATAATACGGATATTTTTCCGAAGGAACCATGCCATGCCATGCATAGCCATGAGCTAATTTCTTAGATGTATATTTTTTTAGAATTTCCCTATGATTCGTTTCTCTAAACGAAAAAAAACAACCATTTGCCGTTAGGAATAATCGTAAGTAAGATTATCCTCCGTGTTCGTAGTCTATAGTTCACAACAAAATGTATATATGTGTTCTCTTTCATTCTCATTACAATCAATCACGAAAACATATTATAACTTAGTTTTCATACAATACATAGGCACACATGTATTACGCTCATAAACAAGGTATTTTAAGATGAATCATTAAAGTTGCAGTTTTTTTTCTGTTCCTAGTTATAGTTTGTCCGACGAGTAGGTAGTTTTGATATGTTGTAGTTAGTTAACCTCGTCCGACCCAATGTCACCTATAAAGAACAATTTATTTTAAGCGTTGCAGCCCAAGCTTTATAATAGGGAACCACAATTTACCGCCCAGTGTCCATTATAAGGGACACACTTGAATTTCCCTCACAAAATTTAAAGTACGCGCCATGTTTTATTTTTTGTGCTTGATTCCTATTGGTCATTTATATTGAAATTTATACGGGTAGCCATCTTGTCAATCCAACCAATAGGGTCACATCAGTTCACCGCCACGTGCCAACATGAGCGCCCACCGAAGGAGAGGTGAGTAATAATCTGGTTTTTTCTTGGTAATCTTGGAATTTATAGTCAAAAATATTATGTCAACGTATTATTTTTTATAGTTCTAATAATAAGCTGATATTATTTTTCGGTAATTAGGTAAAATAAAAAAATAACAATCATGCAAACTTAGATGTCAATTTAAATGGACATTGGGCCGAACCTTTACAAATTGATTGTTTTAATTACAGCGGTCACTGATAAAGATATTAGTGATTTACTACAAAATTCTGACGTTGACGACTTTGATCCTTCAGATGAAGACTTTGGGGATCCGGAATACCTTCCAAGTGATAGAAATATTGCACAAAGTGATTCGGAATCACTGGATTTAGATGAAATTGAGTCCGATATTGAGATTTCATTGCAAGAATCAAATAGGAACTGTCGTAATCATGGTGCTGCTCCAGTTAGAGGTCGTAGCAGAGGAAGAGGAAGAGGAAGAGGAAGGGGACGAGGTCGTGGTAGAGACCATGGCAGAGGTAGCGGCCGAGGACGAGGTCGGGGAGCCGAAATACAAGACTCTGAAGAAGAAATTAGTGAAGACAGCGATGGTGTCCCAGTGAACCCAACTTGGTCTGAAAAAGAGCTTCCGCCTAATTTGCCTACCATCACGCAACCTGCTTATTTAAGTACGAACGCAGAAGATTTCATTGGAAGAATAGAGTATTTCCAGCAATACGTGGGACACTCAGAAAGTTTTGCGACACTAAAAAAAGTTGTTCTACAGGTACATATATTTTTATTAAATCTTTTCAAAGTACTCTCCACTAGCCTCTATACAAATATTCATGCGTCTGAATCAGTTTTCAAAACACTTTTTCCAGTCCGCCGTAGACACCTCGTTTACAGCCTGCTCGAACGCAGCCAGCGCGTCTTCCGGCGACGAAAATTGTATCCCCTTGAGCTGATTTTTTATTTTTGGAAATAAAAAGAAGTCACACGGTGCTAGATCAGGGCTGTAAGGAGGGTGAACCAGGAGTTTGACTGGTGTGCTGTCCAGGAAGTCCCTCGTTTTGAGCGCGGTGTGTGCAGGCGCATTGTCGTGGTGGAGCAGTAGTCCGCGGAGCCCTGTGTTTGGTCGCTTGTTGCTCACAACAGAAAAAAACTTCTGGTAAACATTTGGTAGTATACCATTCGGCGTTAATGCTTCTTTGATCTCGTAAGGGAATTGAGGCCAAGTGGCCAGTCAAATTAAAAAAGCTGGCGATCAAAATCTTCCCCCCGCTTCGAGATCGCTTCACTTTGGTAGGCGTTGGTTCATTTTGAAACACCCAAACTGTCGACTGGCGCTTGGTTTCTGGATCGTATTGATAAATCCAGGACTCATCACCTGTTACGATGTCGTAAACACGCCGAGACGAGCCTGCTTCAAATTTGTTCAGCATATCACGGCACCATTCCACCCGGGCCTGCTTCTGAGCGTCGGTGAGGTAGTGCGGCACCCAGCGCGATACTATCCTCCTCACGCGAAGATGCCCATGTAGAATCTCGTGAACGCTTCCCGATCCAATCTTTAATATGTGCTGAATCTCCTGATATGTAATTCGCCTATTATCTTGGATTAATTTTTTCACTGCTAGCACGTTTTCTTCCGTAATAGCCGTCAAAGGGCGACCGCTTCTTTCTTCATCCCCCAAGGTTGGTCGACCGCGCCTAAATTCGTTATACCAACGATACACGGTTGCCTTGGAGGGGCTTTCATCCATAAATGCCATTTGAAGTCTATCGAACGATTCATCCGGTTTCAGGCGACACTTGAAATCGTAAAAAATCATAGCTCTAAAATGTTCCCGGCGCAGATCCATTTTTCAGTAAGACACGATACTTTGAATTGGCTCGCAAAAAAGGTGGAGGGAAATTTTGAAAATGGAACACACGTATTTTTACTTACAAGTAATCATATTTTCAAAAAAGATTCTAACCGGCCAGTCTGCCATATATAAAAACTATTTATCGCAATACTTTTTGAGTGGCCTGGTATATTAAAGAAGACATGTTCGAATACATTGCCGTTAACAGCAATAGAACTGCTATTAAACTAACTGGGAAAAGTTTAGATTTGACTGCTAACGAGATCAAAATATATATAGGAGCATCAATAATCATGGCTACTATTAATTATCCCATTATTCGGATGTACTGGCAAAAAAGATGGCGCGTACCAGTGATCGCAGACAACATTGCACGTAACCGTTTCCTTCAAATAAGAAACTCTTTAAAAATGGTTTACGACGATGATGTACCGCAGGAAGAAAAGGATAAAGATCGTCTTTGGAAAGTTCGGCCATTAACTGATAGTGTTCAACAAGGCTGTCGTTTACAAGAAAAATCTCATTGCCTGTCAGTGGATGAAATGATGATCCCGTTTACAGGGAACTGTCCAATGAAGCAATATTGTCCTGGCAAACCCCATCCTACTGGACTTAAAGCATTCGTGCTCGCAAATCCCAACGGAAAAGTCTGTGATTTTCACATATACCAAGGGGAAAGTACATATCCAGAATATGCAGGGACTGAATTTGGCTTGGCTGATAAAGCCGTACTATCGCTGGCAGATAATTTAGTCCCAGGACACGTGCTGTCTTTTGACCGGTACTTTACATCCCAAAGATTAGCTTATGAGCTTTATAACAGAGGTATAGGGTGTACCGGGACGCTAATGAAAAATCGGATTCCACTGATTGTCCCATCAAAGAAGACTATGAGCTAAAAGTCATGGGAAGAGGAAGTTGCCATGTTCTCGTGAAGGAAGATAAATTGGCAGTTACCAAATGGCTGCACAGCAAAGCTGTGTCACTTATGTCCACTGTTGAAGCTGAAGAGGAAACAGACACCTGTGACCGATGGTGTAAGAGAGAAAGAAGGTACATAAGTGTCACAAGACCTCGAGTTGTCCGAGAATATAATCGAAACATGGGCGGAGTTGATTTAGCCGATCGGCTTTTGTCTGTGTGCCCAAATAGACACAAAACTAAGAAGTGGACGGTGAGAATGTTCTCGCACATGATTGATTTGTCGGTGAGTAATGCTTGGCTAAAATATAAAGCAGATCTTTGTAAAAAAGGAGTACCCGGCAAGAAAATTGACCTACTAAGAGCATTTAAACTTGAATTGGGTGAAACTCTTATTCAAGACTCTTTGCACAAAGACTTGCAAGATTCTGAGAGCGGCGAAAGTGTACCTGAGGAAGAGGCACGTAATGATAATCCACAACAAAACAAGAGAAGAAAAAATACGAATCCAATACCATCTAAAAAACTAAGAACACATGAAGCGAAACACATGCCTGAAATAAATGGAAAACAGAACCGATGCAGACAATGCCATTATAACAAGACTTATTTTAAATGCACTTTGTGCCAAATATACTTGTGCCTTACTAAAAATAGAAATTGTTATGCTGAGTTTCACCAAGATTAATAACCAGAGGTCGGAAATTCGGGTGCAAAAAAAGTAAAAACCCACTGTTGGAGCTACTGAGAGTTGCTAAAACCACCTTTTTCAAGATGTTTAGGGCCCCAGTTTATTTTTCTTTATTAAATTGTTTTAGTAATGCCAATGTGTTCTTTGCGTCAATATAAGTCGAAAGTGTTTGCAATTTTTTTTATATTTGTTTTAATTTGAAAGATATAAGTAGAAATGTGTTTTCAATGTACTGAAAAATATAAAAATATCATTTGATTGTTTGATATTTTTATTGAATACCATTTAGAAATGATTTATACGATGCTTTTATTATTTTTACACAAACATTTGAATGGGGCCCTCGGGGGCCCAAAAGCGTTTTATTTCTTTAAAAAAAATAACGGAGTAAATTAAAATTAAAATTCGTAATTGGCAAGGTTAAGACAAGATAAACGCTTTTTACTCTTGTCATTTTTTCTCTACGATTGATAGTTTCAGGGTAAATTGATGTTGAAGTTAGTAGGACACAATCGTTCAAGACCAAGCCAAGTAGTTGTTTTTATGGTGAAATCAGCTAGGTTAAGAAAAGATAGGCACTTCTCTTTCAAGAAAGAATTTTTTCTCTACGGTTGACAGTTTCACAGTGAATTGATGTTAAAATTCCGTGGACACAATTTTTGGGCCTGAAGGCCCCAAAGCGTTTTACTGCTTAAACATTACTATACTTTTTTCTTTCGTTGTGAAACTATTAAGGTTCATTGTAAGCACCTAAATCCTTAAAATAAGACCAGTCAAGCACTCGCATATATATATAAAAAGAATTTTACCGGATTCGTGTTTATTTTATATTTTACAAATAAGGACATACATACATATAATCACGCCTTTATCTCTAATGGGGTAGGCAGAGCGTAAACAACCTAAACAAAGGTCGTTCCGCCACGTCTGACAAATTTTGAGGGTCATTCTAGGTGGATCTGTATATTGCTATCGTGACAGGTTGTCAGCCCATCGTTTAAAATACAATACTGAAACCCTCCCTGGGTTAGCCGGTTTCCAATAAGTATATCAGAGAAAATACTTGATACTAGGTTACATGTAATACACTTTTGATTTTGTGTACTTGCCATATTTTACAAACCAAAAATTAAGACAATACATCCTAAACGCACTTAGACAGATACAGTCAATATGCTGACCTTGTCGCACATACTCAAAGAGAGAGGCCCAAAAATTGTCCTAACAACTTTAACATCAATTCACTGTGAAACTGTCAACCGTAGAGAAAAAATAACAAGAAAGAGAAGTGCCTTGCCTATCTCTTCTTAACCTAGACGATTTCATCATAAAAACCACTACTTTGCTTGGTTTTGAACGATTGTGTCCTGCTAACTTCAACATCAATTTATCCTGAAACTATCAACCGAAAAGAAAAAATTACAAGAGTAAAAAGCGTTTATCTTGTCTTAACCTTGCCAAATACGAATTTTAATATTAATTTTCTCCGCAATTTTTTTTAAAGAATTAAAACGCTTTTGGGCCCCCGAGGGCCCCATTCAATTTTTTGTGTAATAATAATAAAAGCATTGTAGAAATCATTTATAAAGGGTATTCAATAAAAATATCAAACAATCAAACGATATTTTTATATTTTTAATATTTTTCAGTACATTAAAAACTTATTTCTACTTTTATCTTTCAAATTAAAACAAATATTAAAAAAAATTGCAAACAGTTTCGACTTATATTGACGCAAAGAACACATTGGCATTACTAAAACAATTTAATAAAGAAAAATAAACTGGGGCCCTAAAAATCTTGAAAAAGGTGGTTGTAGCAACTCTTAGTAGCTCCAACAGTGGGTTTTTACTTTTTTTGCACCCGAATTTCCGACCTCTGTTAATAACCTATATTTTGTTTATTAGACTAAGCATGGTAGGTAGGGTATGACAGAGAGGTTCACTTTTTATTTTTGTTATGAAGAATATATTTTTTTGTTTTTAACTGATTTTGTTTTGTTATTTGTCATGTAACTACCTACCATTTTTTTTATATAAGACATTTTTCAAAGGTTATGATGATTATTACCCTTATGAGACTGTTAATTTCCTAGATCTCTGTACAATTATTTGTGAGACTGATTGTTTTAGGTGAAAAAGTAAAATTTAATAAGGAAACTTTATTACCTCATTATTTTGTAAAGTCTCTTTACTAGTTTTGTAAGTCTAGGTTCATTTAATATGACATTTTTTAATGTAAGAATTAAAGTTATTGTGATTTTTCAGTATTTACTGCATTTTATTAAACATGAATATAAATAAACTGATTTTGCATTATCAGCCCAATGTCCTCCATAATACACAAACATTAATCAGCTGATTATGCATTATCGGCCCAATGTCCCTTACAAGGGACATCATATATTAGCCCAAACAATAGTGCCAATCGATTATGTATCACGCCATAGAACCCCAAAAAAAATATAAAAAATCTAACTACTCTATTTCTTTAAAAACGCCACATGAATATCGCTGGGCCGCAGGGCCTAAAAAAATGTTGTCCTTTTTACTAGACACTGGGCGGTAATTAAAAATTGCTTTATTTAACTTGGGCCGGAGGAGGTTAACTAATATGACACAGCCGCGTACCGTAATCAACAACATTATCTGCACAAACTGGAACTTCTGCAGCACCCTATGATTGCAAAAATGTGCGCCTCGGCACCCTTTCATTCGAACATAGGACGGTGAATGGTCAGTTTTTAATTTTCAGCTTGTACATCAGTAAGTATGTATTGACCTCTAGTTTACTCCCGGAATCAAAGTAACTTATTTTATCGCAACTATTCACGAGTTGTTTGCTAAACCCAAGTAGGTATTATAGGTGATAGTAAAATTGCCACTGACCTTTTGTTTGTTGTGGTTGGTATGGTATACCCACGGTACACCTAGGGCCGCGCGTGGTGCCCGCTGCGCTGGCAGACGCTGCAGTGTTGCGGAACCAGATTCTCTGCACGTATCTCTGTCCTTGCCTCCATGTCGGTCTTCTCTGGTAACATAGCTTCTACAAGTCGGTAACTTTCCAAAGACGACAGATACCCGTAGTGTTATTGTTCAGCTGTTGTGTCACAATGATGAGCTTCATTTTCAACAGATTTTCAGTCACGTGGCGAAACACGAAGACAAACCATGATGAATTTACGATCATGCTCATTGCACTCGTATGTGGTCATCCAACCACATTGGTATTTTCCTAGCCAGGTTTGAATTTCAGGATCACTTCAGATAGCTTTTAATACGGAGTTCGTTGGTGCAGCAGATTGGTTTGAGAGAAAAAAAAAACACATTTTCCTCAGCGCCAGAAAAAAATAATTGTCTGAATTTTTCTTTGATTCGCTTCCATCGACGTATGGGCCGTTTGGATCGGACATTTTGTCCTATCCCACTTCTGAAATGTAATGGGATCCAGGAAAGACAGGAATAAAATTCATTTGTTCTCTTAACACTCATGTACACTTGCACTTCGGTCCGTTGCAACATAACCTCAATTGCTTCTAAGCGCCACCGTTTGAATGATATAAATCAACCCCAGTGTTGCCACTCGAAGAAAATAATAATTGCCAACTTAACAAATCAAATCAAAATCAATGTAAATAGTTAATAATCCATTACATTATGCCGGCCCCGTAGTTTAACCTTTGATATTATTATAACGGAATCACCTGGAGTGGAGAACAATAACACTAACAATACACTCATTAACGAAATATATTTCCTAATAACGTTGCAGGTCATCATGAAACGTTTTTGCAAAATACTTAATGATCAAAATCTATTTCGCGACAACTTTCCAAGTCATTATGAAATGGGCGGATTTAAGTCTCTCAATAAATACCTACTGGTGGCACACTGAGTACACAGGGCTAAATTGCAGCGACAGATAGCTGGACGGTAGCGACGATTACTGAATATGGAATTATTTTGAGTAACGTGGCCACATCACCAACCAAATGACTGTTGATGTGGCCACGTTCTGGGCGTCAACGATTTAAAGCCATTGACTCGAGAAGAAGAAGAACTTGATACTCGAAGATATGTGGAAGTAGTAAGTAGGTACCTAATTATCAGCAGCACGTCACCCGTAACAGACAAAGCGTAACCAGAAGACGATTGCATAAATGTGCCTTATGCTAGAGCCTCGAGCATATTTCACTTAGACTGGCAGACCAGCCGGCTCCCGGGAACTGTCATATTTCGCCCGAATTTTAGGTGTGTTCTAGCATTGTATCAATGTTTTTTGTCCGATTTTAGCTAAAAAAACATTCTGTATTTGTATCCGAACGTTCTTCTTTCATTCAATCATACAATTTGCCGGACTATTGCGGCCATGCGACAACTGTCGTAAGACAAAAATTACATTAGCATGCTACAAGCCAATAATGTACAGCCATGATAATTGACGACCCGATAAGGTACACGCCGATATTGTACGGCCAGATTCTTCTTCTTCTGTCGAATGGGTACCGAGTCTATCGACCCGATGAACCCTGGTGTCAGAGATTTTAAACCGCCTAGTAGCACAACTATCAGGCCTCTGACATGGTTTGAGTACCGACCACTATCAAAGACAGCGACCGAGACCGACGGCTTAAGGGGATCCCCGGTGCACTCCAGCGCCCTCATCAGTCAAAAAATCATTGCTCACCGAAAACGCAATTAATCGAAAATCCGGTTGATCAGATTGAAGTATGGGTACTAAAGTATTTTTTAAGCATTAAACATTAATAATTCAGTGTCCACTTCAGTTACAGATAGTAAAAGTGCTAAAATTGGCCGTGTTTCGCAAATTTCCTATCTGTAACAACAACGAACTATAAGTTGCAACTTTATGAGGTTCCAAATGACCTTTATTGCTTTAACCTCAATCTGACCTACCGGATTTTTGATTGATTGTGTTTTCAGTTGATTATGATTTTTTGACTGATGAGGGCGCCACTTAGCCCAGGGAAGCCCCTTAACGTGCCCTCCGAAGCACGAACTCTTTTTCTTTTTCGTACAATCAGGTGATTCAGCCTGCAATGTCCTAACCAAACTGGGAAAAAATTCACAAAGTGATAAATTCTCAAATATCAACTTTTTTTTTTTTTTTTTTTTTTTTTTTTTTATATATATAGGCGAGCATTTGTCCGCCATCTCACCTGGTGGAAAGTGACGATGCGGACTATGTTGAAACATACTCACCTATGTAGTGCCTATTCACTCTCGCCTTGAAAAGGCCCAGGTTATATTGTTCCGGAAACAGATCCGCCGGCAGGGAGTTCCACTCCTTAGCCGTTCGCATTAAGAATGTGGAAGCGAACCGCTTCGTGCGAATTTGTGGTATATCCACGACATAAGGGTGGAACCCCTGTCCACGCCTCGTGCTCCGGAGATGGAAAGGGGAGGGGGGTATAAGGTCATGAAGTGCTAACGCGCACTCCCCGAAATGTATCCTGTAAAATACCGACATGCACGCCACTCTGCGACGGTGCTCAAGGTTCTGTAGTTTTGCCTCAACCAGTGCTGAGTCTCCAATGAGCTTCTTAGCGCGTTTCTCGATTGAGTCTAAGGCAGCCAGCTGGTATTTAGCTGAACCGTCCCAAAGGTGGCAGCAGTACTCCATACACGATCGGACTTGAGCTGTGTACAACTGCAATAGCTGTCCCGGTGTGAAGTATCGCCTCACCTTCGAGAGGATACCAAGTTTTTTGGCAGCTGTTGTGGCCAGAGACTCAATGTAACGTCCAAAGTTCAAGTCGGACGTAAGGCTCATACCAAGAAGCTCAAGATGGTCAGAAATCGGTACGGATACATCCCGGAAAGTTGGAGCCAGGTTAAAAGGACTCCGTTTTGTCGAGAATAGACACGCCTGGGTTTTGGATGCGTTGAACTTGACGAGATTGGCATCGCCCCACTCGGATATCACCCTTAGCGATGAGTTCAGACGATCCACCATGGACTCCCGACAAGACTGGATTGTTTCACTGTTGGCCCTTGCACTGGACAGATATCTGTCAACAACCGTGCTGTCATCAGCGTACCCAAAGGTATCGGGTGTAAACATGTCGTTGATATGCAGCAGGAATAAGGTTGCAGACAGGACAGAACCCTGAGGAACTCCGGCATCAATAGCCTGTTGTCCGGAGGAGCAGCCTTCTAAGACCACTTGTATGGATCGTTCGCACAAGAAGTCCGAAATCCAGTTGCAAAGGCCAGCAGGTAACCCGTAGGCGGGAAGCTTGCCAGTAAGGCTAGCGTGCCAGACCCTGTCAAAGGCCTTGGAGATATCCAGAGACACGGCAAGTGCTTCACCATGTCTCTCGATAGCCTCGCTCCATAAGTGAGTGGCATGCACGAGGAGGTCCCCCGTCGATCGCCCTCGGCGGAAGCCGTATTGGTGATCGTTAAGGAGATCATTATCCTCAAGGTATGCCAGGAGCCGATTATTCAGTACACGCTCCATAATCTTGCAGAGTATAGAGGTTACCGATATGGGTCTATAGTTGACAGGGTCTGCTCGACTACCTTTTTTGGGTACAGGTTGCACATTTGCAAGCTTCCACGATTTGGGAACAACACCAGTCTCAAGTGAGAGGCGGTACAGGCGTGTCAACACCGGAGACAACTCAGGCGCACAGTTACGCAGGACGATTGCAGGGATACCGTCAGGGCCACTTGCTTTATTCACGTCTAGATTTCGCATGGTTTTAAGGACCTCTTTTTGCCGGATGCGTACGGCTGCCATAGAGCAGTCGACACGAGGTAACGGGGGTGGTATTTTACCTGCGGCATCAAGACGCGAACTTTCCGCAAAATGGGAGGCAAAAAGATTGGCTTTCTCCTCCGCAGTATGAGCAAGCGACCCATCAGGTCTCTGCAGAGGCGGTAAAGATGGCTGGCAGAAATTTGTTTCCACTGCTTTCGCAAGCGACCAGAATGCTTTACTGCCAGCCGGATAGGAAGCAAGCTTAGCGCCTACTCGGCCTATGTGGGCAAATCGAGCCCTGCGTAATTCCTTTTTGCTTAACTTGGTGGCTTTGTTATAGTTTTTCTTCAGATCGCGAGTATTCGGAGCTTTGCGTGCACGAGCATCAGCCCAAGCAAGGAATGCCGACTGTTTCTGCGATTCCGCGCAGTTACAGTCAGCATTAAACCACGGGCGAGCTTTGCTACCGGTAGGAACATCAGAGAACGGTATGAAATACTCCATACCCTGACGTATGACTTCTGTAATAGCATCCGCGCAGCTCGACGATTCGCCTGAAGAAAAACAGTCCTGCCAAGGATAACTTTGTGTTTCCCCCCTGGGAATCGAACCCAGGACCTCCGGATCAGGAGTCCATGGCACTAGCCACTAGACCACGGAGGCAATTAATACGAAGCCCGTGCTTTCCTTGGCCAGTCCTGTCTCACTCCGCATTAGGTATGAAGCCGGTTGCCACCGCCGACCGCCGTAAACGGTGAGGAAAACGGTCGGGGTGTCGGTCTTCTTGATGAACGTACAGTCGTCTGTCGTCGTTGTTTCTCCTTACTTCGAATTAGTGTCGCGCGTTAGCTAACCCTAACATGTGTAATTGTGGGATGGGTAGGGTATTTTCATGGCTTTTTGAGCAAGCGTTGCAGGGGATTGCGATATCTGTACCGTTAGGTACTATTTATTATTCTGTGCCTTAGCTTCCTAATCCTGGCTGTACAATCTTTATTTTATTTTTATTTTCTTTTACAATCATACTAACTATTCTATATTCATTTTTATTCATGCAATATACATATTTTTATGTTTAGGTACTTACTTTATTCTTACTTTATCTTCCATGCTGGCCTGGGAGCGAGCGAAAAACATAGAATGTGCCAGCTGCATTTCCCCCCCGGGCATGCTGTAAAAACCAGCTAAGGGATCTGAGGGTTTCTGTATATTGCAATTAAGGCGATAGGATGACAACCGGTCACTACAGCAATATACAAATCTATCTTAAATAACCCTCAAAACTTTGTAAGATGTGGCGGAACGACCTTTGTTTAGGTCGTTTACGCTCTGCCTACCCCATTAGGGATAAAGCCGTGATTATATGTATGTAGGTACTTACCCATAAAACTAAACAACTTTTCCAAGAAGAATAGTGCCATATAGGTAACATATTATATCTCTTAGAAGTACTCAATTGGCCCCATATTATCTAGATCTGAAGCGCTCGAGAAAATCCCAAAATCTCCTATTCGCCTACCGTACTTCGCTAGCTTAACGTGTCTTCCGAGGACCGGAATCATTTTTCTTATTATATAATCAGATAATGCAGCCTACAGTGTAAGCAACTGAGGAAAACTGACGAATTTCAGCTTCATGTTCCTACCGTTGGAATCAAACCCACAGTCTCCGCACCGGGAGTTTTAGTAGACATTCGGGAGCAGGCCACTAGATAACCCACAGATATAGTTCTCGGAATAACAAATATGACAAAATCGAAAAAATTAAAATTAGCCAGTTTAGCCACTTCTTAATGAAGCACACCAAACCATATCTTTGAAACTTTTGAAAGGTTATTAATGTTTCCAGTGTAGGTTTGATTCCCTTTTTAAAAAGGCCAGCGCCTATCTCAGAATCAAAATGTAACAACTTCGTTAGCAAGGTTTAAGGCCATCCCGTAACGACGGCGAATAGTGCGAAAAATTCAGAATCCATGGGATTTATACAAAATACATACATATAATCAAGCCTTTATCCCTAATGGGGTAGGCAGAGCGTAAAAGACCTATACAAAAGTCGTCACAGAATTAACACAGTACCTATGGATGAAATTGCGGCAGGTCACGGGAACAACTTGCGACTCCCGAATTCTCAATATTGGAAAATATGTAAGAGCATCATAAGGCCTGTTGTCTTGTATGGATCAGAGTGTTGCTGTTGGGCGATGTAAGTGGTGGATGAACGAAAGCTTCATGCTGCTGAGATGGATGTATGGAGTAACAAGAATGGACAAGATTAGGAATGAGTACATAAGAGGAAGCTTGAAAGTTGCGCCCATAACAGATAAAATGAGAAGAAATCGGCTTGCGTGGTATGGACATGTAATGCGGAGGGATGAAAGTCATATAGGTAAAGGGTATTGAATTTGAATGTGGACGGATATGTTGGGAGAGGACGACCAAAGAAAAGATGATTGACTGTGTGAAAGATATGTTGAAAACAGGTGACAGTGTCGTACTGACGGCTGACAGTGATGAATGGAAGAAAAACACATATTGCGCCGACCCCAAAGTTAATGGGATTAGGGCAAGGGAATGATGATATCGCTGTAGCGACAGGTTGTCAGCCCATCGCCTATTTTACAATATACTGAAACCCTCGGATCCCTTAGCTAGTTTTTACAGCATGCCTTGGAGGAAATGCAGCTGGCACATTCTATATTTTTCTTTCGCTCTCAGTCCAGTATGGAAGTACAAAATATTTTTATTAATATAAAATCTACATTCTTTTTTCTGTAATAACTTACGAAAATATTTTATATTCTATAAATATCTGTTGTTATTTAAAATACGATATCTGCCACCAGGCACCCTGTTTATTACTTTAGTATTTATTTTTTAGATTGCCATTGGTGGCCGTTATTTGCAATTTTGTAGAGTACAATGTCATAGATTAGGTAGTGATGAAATTAGGATGAAATCAAGAAATGAAACTACAATATATTGTGTAGTGACACGGTTTATTATTATTAGTAACCTCTGGGGAATGTTTGCTTAAGACGACACATATTCGTAACATAACTAGAGTGCAGGCAGCCATGCCATAGGCGCCGACCACATGATCCAAATCATATAATATCAACGTGGTAAGTAGAGTGTTAAAGGTATATAATATTAATCATATATCTGGCTGCTAAACATGAATATATAAAACTAACTAAACATATAGACAGGTATCTAGGAGTTTTATTTATCTCACAAAATAATGATCAACTTATGACTGTAAAAAACCTGTTATTTTGCGAATCTGATTTTATGATAATCTGGTATTCTGAGAATCTGGTATTTTGAGAATCTGGTATTCTGCTACTAAAGGTATAGGATGTACGCAGAAAACGCCATACAACTGATTAAAAACAGTTTACGCCGTGTCTAACAATGAAATGACAGATGTGATTTCAGAACTATCGCTGTAGATTTAACGGTTGTATCGCTGTAGTTCTAACTATTAACTACCTTTTTTATTAGTTGAATAAGAAGTGTGCATATTAAATGCCTTTCAACCTTTAGTGTTCATTAATTAATTTTGATCAAATAGCCTTTGTCTATATCCAGAAGTCTTGTCCAAAGGCGATTCTGGCAATATTTTCAATTTACTCTATTGTTATATTTTGAACAGCGAATTCAACACTCCAACGGTAAAACATATTTACACCAAAGTCAAGTCAATGTTGTTAGGAAATGATTTACACTTTTCTAATAAAATTGAATTTGAGATTGAGACACGTTTCATAATTTGTATCAAGCGGATGTGACAGCATGACCACTCCCTAAACACTTATAACATCAGTAGATAATTATAATTAGGCCACTAACATGATTATATCCCTAAAACTTGTACAACTAAAATAAAAATAATACATGTGTCTTCATTAAATTAGGAAAAAGAACAAGTATACTTTAAAATTAAAAACTTAAACGACAATACTTTATTAAACAAATAACAATAAAACTTAATTAATTAAACTTTACACAAGAATTTTGTTTTACAAATAAAAGTGCCAAGTTATTATAAGTCTTAGACGAAATTTACAGTAAATACAACTAAAAAATGCGAAGAAATTATTGAATATTTTTAAATTAGTGTAGTATACAAAATTACATATAATGCTACATGTACATGACAATTAGATATATGCGCTATATTTTTTAACAATGAAGACAATCCAATTTACTTTACTTATAATTTGAATTCAACTAATTCATTTATTTTAATTACACAGCGCCATATTAACATTAAATAAATGCATGTTTTCCATACTTATGTAGTAACATTCATAAGAAGTAAATTGAGCTTCCCCTCCCCCCATATAGCATTCACAACTGAGAGGAGCTTCTATACACTATCTACGGGGTGTAAGGGACAGCGTCCCGCAAACTGATACCGGGCTGCTCAGTCAACGACACTGAACAACCAAGAAAAAAAACCAGAAAGTGAAAATAAAAATGGATTTTCTATACAAATTGTCTGATCAACGTGGACATTTTGTATGGAAAAGGATTTTTAGTACACTTCCTGAGAACACATCCTGCTGAGTTGTTCAGTGTCGTTGACTGAGCAACCCCTATCAGTGAGCGTGACGCTGTCCCTTACACCTGGTAGAGTATAGGCCGACTACGTAAGTGTATAGAAGCCCCCGTACAACACAACTTGTTTTGCAGCCCTTAAATTGATTTTCCTTTACAACTTGAAACACATTCAAAATTAAAATTAGCAGACTGCTTGTGACAAATTTATGATTTGCTGATTCCAAGTTAGAACTCCTTCTGCCAAGTTGTAAAGAAACGACAATTTACTAGCCGCAAATCACGTTAGTTTTCATTGTCAGATTCAATTGAAAAGGCTATGTTCTGTTCACCATCCAAAATACAGGGTGTTTTGACACACGACAGCGGAAAGGTGCCTTCGAACTGACATCAAGGGAGATTCAGTAGTCTTCTACTCCGTATCTTGGATATGGACAGTGTGCAGTGCGATTTCATTCAAAATAGTACTTAGTTCAGTGATTTAATAATAAATTACGGAATTCCATCAATTTTAAAGCGGGATAGGGAAAATGTAATGGTTGTTTTTTATTTTCTAGGTAGCTAAGAAATGACGTAACTATACTTAGGTTTTTTAACGTTGAATTATCGATACCAACATGTTTTGCCGCCCATACACCTAAATTACAGTTTCTTTACAGCATAAAATTAATTCAAATTAGAAACAGGAAAACGTAGGTAAGTTTGTAACAAAATTATAATCAGCTGTTGCGAAGTTTGACCCTCAGATAAGTTGCAAAGAAATAGTATATATCACGACAAGTAGACAAACTCTAACGTGTGGTATTAGACAAAGGAACTCATTTTCATCCGAGTGTTTATCTGCCTGAGCCCGCGCTGCGAAGGCGCGTGAGTCTAAGATGAAAATTATTTGAACAGGAGTTGTAATTGTCTTTGCATTAGTTTTCTGCCCTTGTAAGTTCAACTTTGTACACCCTGCACAAAGTAGTACTGTTACGACATGAGCATGAGAACTGAATCAATTTACTACTAGCAGCAAACACCGTCGGTTTGGATAAATCAACATTAAAAACCGAACTTTACAATCGTTCTGCCCCGTCCTTTTGTGAGTGCAGCCATACGGCTCGTGACGCTGAGCGGTGGTTTACTTGAGGTCCAGGTCGTCGGCGAGCAGATCCTCGCACTCGCGCTCCCACTTGTCGTCGCTGGTCTTCTCCGCCACCACCTCGTAGTCCTTCAGCTCTGCCTCCAGCTCCTTCTCCCATTGCTCTGCAACACCCAACGCCCCGCGCGAACATTACTCTCCCTTTGTGTGCGAAAGTCTTGTATCCAAGGAGTTAGGGTACCGGAGTCGTTATAAACCGATGCAGTTTTCACAGGTGTTTATTCATATTTTTAGATAAGATTTTACATTTCCGTACAGTTTATTAATCTGCATTATTATATGAAATTTCATGAAAAAGCTTATCATAGTTACCTGTAAAACTTAATCGGTTTGGAGTAGCTCTGATACTTTATAGTATTTCCAACTCAGTTTTAAAATAAAGGTAAACAAAGTTTCTAAAATAAGTTTCAGCTATTAGATATGGCAACATAATAAAATAGTAGTTTTAGTGATCTAACAAATTTTCCAACATGAATTATTTATTTTTGAATTTATTGAATTAAAAGACATGAAACATTGTTTACCTTTATTCTAAATCTGAGTTGGAAATACTATAACTCCTTGATAGAATGTATGAGTATGTGTGTAAGTATGTATGTTATGTTATCTCCAGCTTCTTCCCCCATTGTTCTGCAACACCACCATCATTCATTTTACTATTCGTTCGACCGAGTCAAGTCGCGATAGTTATTTTATTACGTAAAACTTACAGATTACTCTAAAGCGCTTGTATGTTATGCGCTTTTAATGCTCTATATAAAACTTGTACGTAGTATTATAGTTACTCTGTGGTAAAACCTATCGTGACTTGACTCAGATGTGGTGCTTCAAAAGTTATACCTACCACCAAAATTACTTTCGACTCCATGCTTTTCTATGTCAAAGATTTTACATTCACGAAAGAAATGTTAATAGTTTGTTTTAACAACTTTCTCTGTGGAACATAGCTAAAGATATGAAAAAACAAATGCTACTCCCATACAAAATTACGCAGCTGCCATATTTTGTATGAAAATTACAAATATTTTTTTCAATATTTTGACCATGTTCCATTCTATATTTGTTAAGTTTCGTCGTCTAAAGAGGGTCTTTTTTCTCCCGCTAACGGAAAATCACGTCGTAGTATGTATATTTTGTATTTTTATTAAGTATTTACCTACTTACATTTTATATTTGTTGATATAAGTATATTTAAGTAAGTATAAGTATTTTATATTGTAGCACTCTGACCAGCGTCAATTTATTTATTTACCTGTTTCTTTACGTCTTACGACTTTCGTTTTACTGCGTGTGTAATAAGATTAATGTGATATAATTTCGTGATATTGTGGGGTGAATCCGTCATCATGATTGCATAAAGAAAGAGACGGAGAGACCGTCACTCCGTTCTTATGAGAACCATCTGTCATAACAGCTGATGGCCATCGAACAAAACATTCATTCATTCTGCTGCATGACAACTATTATTATATAAAGGATGTGGTTACACACCATATGGTGCCACTTTTTAAACTGCCTTTACATTGGTAATGATAACAGTAAGACTGTTTATTGCAATTTTGGTTTTAAAGTTATGTGGACTGGTTTTGTAACTTTTTTGTATTTCGCATCAGCCATTGTTAAAAAATCTTTTATGACATAAGCAGTGTTCCCTGCGTAGTGTCTTTGTGTTTTTAATTATTTTTTAAAATAATGAATAACAATATTCATGAGTATCATGAGTTTGTTTGTGTTTTCGGAAGTGCTATGTCATCTATAGTGCAATATTTGCGCTTTTCGTATGTTTGTTCGAAGTACCAAACAGCCGGAGTTGAAATGCTTGCAGTATGCAACTATGCCCGTTGGAATGTTGACCCTGGGTAAATGCAACAATTAGTGGCTCCCGAGGGATATTTACCTTCGTCAATGTTGATTTCCCTCGCGAGATTCAAGCCCGTATTTATTTTGTAGAGTATTTATTCTGTTCCAACTAGTTTTATTTTATTTTATTTTTATTTTTATTTATTCAGGATAACAACAGCATCTTACAAAATTATAATATTACAACATATGATTATACTGAATGCCAATTACAGCTATCCACTTCAAGATTACATATAAGTGTTGAGAGCAGTATGGTAGGTAGAAGAACAACTAGATTTAATCAAAAAAAACTAAAATATTATTAACATAACATGTCGGAGCCTAGGACAAATATATGTTTAAAACTAAAAAAGTAAATAATCTATATAAACATTATAATACAATATATATTTAATTTATACATGTTTATAAAATATAGAAATAAAATCGTACTATTAAATTATAATTTAAGTGAAATAGCATTATATAATACATAAATACTATTATAAAAAATAGAAAACTATTAGAAGAAAAGGAAATAAACTAAATTATACCAATCCTGTAACACTGTGTTGAATATTTGATCAGATAGGCACTAACAAAGAAAGTTATAAACTGTTGATGAATAAATTAAAGTTACTTCATGTCATGAGTACCCATCATTACTAAAGCAAAACAAAAGAGAAATAAGTGAGTGGATCAAAGCTGTTAAAGTCATCTATATATAACATCCATGCTGGACTGGGAGCGAAAGAAAAACATAGAATGTGCCAGCTGCACCTCCTCCCGGGTATGATGTAAAAACCAGCTAAGAGATCCGAGGGTTTTAGTATATTGCAATTTAGGCGATGGGCAGTCAAACTGTTACTGCAGAAATATACCTACAAATCCATCTCAAACAACCCTCAGAACTCTGTCAGAAGCGGCGGAACGACCCCTATTTAGTTCGTTTACGCTCTGCCTTCCCCATTAGGGATAAAGGCGTGAATGTACAGGTTATCTGTATGTCAAATCGGCCCAAACTGCAGTCCGTCAACCACCGGTAAATAAAACGAAAAAAGGTTGACGATCTATTTACATCACGGAGTTACATGGCAGTAGATATACCCGGTATAATAACCTGTTATCGCTTAGCCAACTCTGTAAGGGAAACTGGCATGAATATGTGTAAGTAAATGAACCTATTAATTTAGATATATACTGATTGGTCAATAAAAGTGCGGATAGTTTGTTTTTAAAAGTGTTCTTTGATTCTAAGAAAGGGTCAATACTATCAAATTTATCATTATAAGTTCGAACGATACGTGTTAGAACAGCATTCTGACCATAATTAGTGCTATGAGATGGAGGTGTAAACAAACGAGTGTGTCTGGTTCGACGCGTCGGCGCGCTCAGTGACAAGCCAGAGAGGAGGTCGGGGCAATCTAGACGTCCGCGTAAAATATCAAATAAAAGGCCCATGTCCAATAAAATTCTCCGTTCCTCCAAAGTTAAGAGTTTAATTGAGTGACAATTTAAGACGTACGAGGCATCCCTCTTTTTCTTGGATTTATAATAAAGATGTGAAATAAATTTCTTTTGGATTCGTTCAATACGCTTTATGTGAATTGTGTAGTAAGGTGACCAAATGGAACTCGCGTATTCTAATATACATCTAACGTAAGCGTAATATACGATTTTGAGACTTAATACATCCTTGAAAGGTTGACACGTTCTCATTACAAATCCTAGATTTCTGTATGATCGATTTGTTATATTATAAATATGATTAATCATAGATAATTTAGAGTCAAGCAAGACTCCCAGATCGCGCACCACCACGGTCCTCTCAACTACAACGCTATTGAAGTTATATTGATATATAATAGGTTTTGGTTTACGTGTAAAACTAATACATTGACATTTTTCGATACTTAAACTTATTTTATTTTGAGTATAGTAGTTGTATAAATTATTGAGATCATTTTGTAATAAGTTACAGTCATTTACAGATTTGATAGGCAAATATATCTTTTTATCATCAGCATAAAGCAGATGACGAGCATTCTCAAAACATTTATAAATATCGTAAATATAAGCGTTGTAGAAAAGAGGGCCTAGGTGGGACCCCTGGGGGACCCCAGAAGGAATGGAGATGAAATCGGATCTGTATCCTCCCAGGACAACAGCTTGCGAACGATTGGAAAGATATGATGTGAGCCATCGGAGCAAATCTCCATGTATGCCTAGTGAGTTCAATTTGTTTAAAAGTATGTTGTGGTCTACACGGTCGAATGCTTTTTCGAAGTCCGTGTAGACCACATCAACTTGTCCTCCATTCTCCATATTATTGATTACATAATCTGTAAAACAAGCAAGATTGGACACAGTGGAACGGTTTCTTAAAAATCCATGTTGCATATCAGAAATTCCATTTTTTATTAGTGGATATATAAAATTATATACCAGTTTTTCAAAAAGTTTTGCAAGAGAATTTAGTATCGAAATTGGACGATAGTTTTCAATATTCGATTTTGGACCCTTTTTATGAATAGGGATTATGTGGGCTTGCTTCCAGATAGTGGGGAAAACACACTCATTAAGCGACCGGCGAAAAAGCAAGGATACAGGATAAGCCAAGCTGTCAGCACATTCATAAAGGAAAACTGGAGGAACTCGATCACACCCTGAACCTTTAGATTTGTCCAGATTGCGCAACATCCTAGTCACATCCCCAATGCTTACATTAAATCTTGACAATACATCGCTTCCAGAATGATGAGAAATATCGGCGACGTTAAAAGCGGTGTTCGTTGATGACCTGACAAAAACGCTTTCGAAAAACTCATTAAATGCAGTACAGATGTCATGTGGATTGGTAAAACTATTATTTTCAGAAGTGAACCGTTGAGGGTAGCAAGAGCCGCCTCTCTTTGATTTTGCATATTTCCAGAATATTTTGGGAGTATATCTTATGAGTTTCTCAGTATTATCAGTGAATCGCTCAAAACATTGATCCTGGACACGATGCTGCCGCGCTCTAAGTAATGAAAACGTGTCCCTGTCTCTGGGGTTACCAGACTTCTTCCACTTGCGACGAATTTTTGATTTTTCATGTATAATTTTAATTAGTGCAGCACTATACCAAACTGGATAACAGTTATTAGTTGTAGATTTAGGAACAAAGAGTGAGAAACAAGCATAAATAATTTTATAAAAAGAATCAACAGCCTCATCAAGAGTCATTTTATCTAAAACCTGATCCCAGTTTATTTCATTTAAGTATTTATTTATTTTATTGTAATCACATTTGAAGAAATTGAAATGCGGCTGTTTATTCTCTCTAAGAGGTTTAAAGTCCAAGTCTGTAAAACTGATCCGCAGAGCGGGATGGAGTACGTCCAATTTTGATAAAGGTGTTGGGTTATAAACATCTAACGCTAAGTTACTAAAGCACAAGTCCAGAATATTATTACATGAGTTGACAAATAAATTATATTGGGAGAAACCCAGGAAATACAGTTCGTCAATAAAGTTTAAGGATGCATGTTGGAACTCGGAGCTACCTACATGCTTCAGAGTATAATTATCAGCACTCCATTGGATACAGGGTAAATTAAAATCCCCAAGAAGTAGGTAATTTTCAGTTGGATTTAGGTCAAAAAATCTCTTAAAATTATTTAGAACATACTCCAGACGTTCAGCAGTTAACCCGTACTCAGGTGGTAAGTATAATAAAATAATATTTAGGACTGCACTTGACCCCACCCTCCCCCCAGGAATACTTACACAAATCAATTCAACACCGTCGCACGCCCATGCCCAGTCATACCTTACCGTAGCACATAGTTTACGTAGCACGCACATCATGACACCGCCTCCTGTTGACTTCGCTGTGGTAGTGAGATCACGATCACATCTAAATATTTCGTACCTTGGATCACAGATTTCAGAGTTCGATATATCTGATTGGAGCCAGGTTTCGGTAATGCATATTAATTCATAATCACAAGAGAGTATATTGTTATAGATGTTTACTAGTTTGGTCCGAAGACCTTGTACATTTTGGTAAAAAATATTCAACTTTGATCCACTATCCCCATTACCCACCATTGTTTAGCATAATAACAATATTAAGTGCACAGGTATGGCTTGGTATCCGTCTGTAATAAATACATACATACACGAGACATATGAAGGAGGTACATATAATAAATATAAAAGTATAATATTGGACACTATTATATATAAAAGATATTATATTATGTTTTCTTGGGAAAAGAAATATAAAATATAAAAGTGAGTATAGTACATAAGGCTCCGACTTACCAAGTATAAAATAGTAGCATAAACTTAAGGTAAGAACTTTATATTTATGGTGCAATATTACGATTGCGACACATGAAATTAACGCAGAAGATGTACACAAATAAGGGAGTCAGGATATTTTCTCCAGGTCGCTAGTAGATCGGATTGCGATGACCGGGGAGGTTTCACTTTTTCTTGCAAAGATTTTTCCATCACGAATCCAGATGAATGCAAAATTGGCCAACTTCTTCTGTTTACGCGCTTGTAGGTATAGTAGTTTATTTGAGGGCGTAAGGTGTTCGTTGATGAAAATCTGCGTAGGCTCGCCTGGGGACGAAATACCGATGTCCGAAGTGAAAATTTGTTTTTTCAAACGAACGGCAGAAAGAATCGAGTCCCTTAAGAGACGTGTTTTAAGTTTCACAATGATTGCTTTTGGCCGGTTCGGGTTCTTCGTGCGAGGTTGGGCTCGCGTGATGAATTCAATATCCTGTGACGTCATTGTAACACCCACAAATTTACAGATGTTTATCACGTACGTCGACAGATTTTCCTTAGTTTTATCAGGAATACCAGATATTTCAAGGTTCTGGAGTCGATCACGCTGCAAAACTGTGTTAAGGTCGGAATGTAAACTAGACACCTGATTTTTAAGATGAGAAACATCAGTAGTGTTGGATTCTAGGTTAGTTTCGATGACGTCAGTACGTTGAGCCAGATTGAACTGTTCGGAGGTTAGCTGGACTTGTCTATCATTTAGTTGTTTCAGCTCCAATTTGATGAACTCAAGATCGCTTTTTAAGGTAGCTTTGAATTCCTCATGTTGACCTGTGAGTTTGGTTTCCAGGTCGGCTTGAAACGCTTGTAGCTGCTCCGTCACGCCGCTGTTGTACCTAGCAAGTAAACACTCCATGGTTTCTTCTTCATAGCTACGTTTATAAAAGCGACGCTGCTGATTATCGATGACATCGGTTCTCGAGGTTTCCATGTCTGGATTGGAGGCTGATCTAGAACTTTCGTTCATTTTTTTCTTTAAGCAAGCTGGTCGGTGTCGGTAGACAGTAACGTAAACAAGTCACACTCCCGCAAAGAACACAACACCCACAGTAGTGAGACAAGGATGGCAGTATTGTCCGAGAGAGATGAATTATTATCCACAAATTAAATAACGCAAAGCGATTTGCACTCTAAGTGTATAGCACTATGCCACACAGTAGAATATACTGAAATACGAGTTTAATAAGGCCGGGGAGCGACACGACTGCTCTCAACGATTGTCGTACGCCGAAAAAAAAGTACAGTAGTAGTTGAAAAGGTACAAATAAATTGTACAGGGTGTAACAGAAATATGCACCCGAAAGGATGCGAATTTGTCCATGCAACTGAACTACTTTTCCTAAGGAACATAGGTCAAAAAACTATAATAAAATTTGAATCTCCCATATTAAATGTGCTATCAGCTGATGCATTTTGTATGAACAACTTTTTTCTTTTTTCGACCTATGTTCCTCGGGGAAAGTGGGTAGATTCAAATCCTTTCGGGTGCAATCGGGTGCATTTACCTTTTCTGTGACAAACTGTATAAATCTACCCATTGAAAGATTCAAAGTTAATGTGTAGTATTAAAGGAAATACAAAGTTCAATAGAAACCTATTTAAATCTGGTCCACCTTTTAATTACAGATTAGAGGTTTAAAAAAAAATAACAAAACAAAAATAAGTGTTAAATGACAAGACCAATGTTATTTTAGAATAATATAATTATTTCAATTCATAATAACTAACTATAAATGCCAATTCTCATTTTAATAACTATACGTTGTAGTTCACTAAACAATTTTCAAGTTGACAATAAAATGTGTCACGACTATATTGCGCTAATACATCAGAGACTTTGGAAACTTAATAACAAGAAACTACTGCCTTGAGCCGGCTCGGGTAGTGTTAGTACAAGTACTGGCCGGAAGATGGCGCTGTTATTTGAATAACAACTCGAAGGCGGGACTTCCGGCGGAAACTGAAAGCCGCCGGTCGGTAACTACCCACACAATAGCCAGATTATTTAGTAGACAGAGACATCGTGAGGGGACAACAACATGTGTTCGCTAGACATAGTGCGGTGTGCGTACCGTGCCCGGTGTAGGCCAACTATCACTTCCCAGTTTCAGTCCACGTCCAGTTATAATAGATGAGTTACTTCATTACCAACTATAAGTCTACACAACTTTATAACACTGGAATATGTTTCCTCAAATATTTATTATATTGACGTCCTAATCTAGTTGTAAATAATTACAAAAAAACAGGGTTAGGGGTGTGTGTTGTCAGCGTCGGGTCGTATAGAGTGGATAAAGCCGGCGGTTGGGGATAATTGACGGAGTGACGGTCACCCGGAGTGATATGTCGCGCGGGGGTGAGGCGCAGTCGCGGGCGCGGGGAGGGGTGCGCGCGCGCATGACGTCACACGGCCCTCCACCCTGCGCCCGCGCCCGCGCGCCAACGAGCCGGCACCACCACTGACAACACCGTGTATATACAAAAGAGAAGTTTCAACATTGCTACGCGACGCGCTTAAGACCACCACTCAACTGAACTGAATATAGTACAGAGTCGAAATCGCACAGAAATATAATCGTAACCAACTTTGAGAAATAGAAGCGAAGTAAAAATGTAAGAAAACGCAAAGAGAGTAGAAGCGGCACTGAGTTAGAAGCGGAGAAAATAGGAATAGTACAAGACAGTAGCAATGTTAAAACCTGAACAATAATAATAATAAGTAGGTATGCTTACAATAAATACTACAGAGCCGAATAATAATAAACTGTGTGGCGTTAGGTAACCTTAATCGATACTTAGACATATATATAACATTCAGTAGACATTAAAATATATCCATTGAGATTTACTTGATCGTAATAAGTATACAGTTGAAAATGGCCTCTACTTCGACAGCCGGGCGCCGGTTGGCGGGCAGTTTGACGAGTGCAAAGGGATCGTGGGGGGGGGACCAGCTACATAGGCTGTCGAAGCACTCGCCGGAATACGACATGTGACAGACAACAGTTCATATAAATAAGAAATATATACAATTTCAAATATAAGTATCCATCTAATGGGGATAAAGAAGCTATATTGTCACGTAACATTCATTATTCGTATATGAGACGAGTTAACAACAAGTATGAAGATATGACACCATAGTGATAGTAAATTTCAAACTTTCCAAACTAACTGCGAACAGATATAAATATTATATTAACGCCCAAAATATAAGAGTGTGAGGATTAACAGTGATACAAGGGGTGCTTGATACTATAATGCCATGTCATGTCGTTGATACAATCAACGCAAGTCTGCGATTCGGATAGTCATTCTGTATTTAAAACTGGTTGAAACTTATATCGACTAAACACGATTCCTTGATGATGGAAATCTTTATTTAAGTTCACTGCATGGTCTATCCTTCCTTATCTGATATACCAGGGGATAGAGACAAGAAACCACTTCGATATGTCAGCGTTATTGATAGTTAAACTGCATTTTTGTGTGTATTATTTCATCAATAAACAATTCAATACGTAATAAAAAAAAAACATTTTTGGACACAAACCAGGTTACAATTTGTTACCTGATAAAAATATGTGCGTTGACTTCACGCCTAGTTTAACCTTTTTAGAGAGATGGCATTATTTTATCAAGAAAGAAACATTTTTAAGGTATCCTTCAACGTGTGACAGTAGTTAGTGACGGCTCCCGACTCGGTGCCGGGTCGCTGTTCAAGTCAGTTCTATACGCTATCCACACGAGCGACGCGAGCATACCGCGCCGCTTGCCTTGCGCCCTGCGCTCGCGCACCACACTTCGATCCAAGGAAAATGCCAAGGGTTGGGAAGTTTTCGGAAAAACAGCTCTACGTGAAAAACTATTCGAGAATTTATTATGTTAAATGAAATTCAATCTACCAAATTTTTTGTGATCTTATTGATATATTTATTATATTATTTATTTAAGCGAACGCTAATAGACACAGAAACACTTTAAAACGTGATAAAAACATTCACGACAACTGTTTTGATATCTGTCCCGTAGCATTAACCTTCCTCGTCGCATCCTTACAGTGAGTTTACAATGATACATCTACAAACTGTTTAATTAATTATATAAAATGTGCCATCGAAATGAGACTATATTGAAAGCATGATTACATTAATGTAATGGTACGAGTATGTGACCATGGATACCACGTAGAACGGGACTGCTGAGACGATAGGTCATGGCGCCTCGCGTCCTCCGTGGCTTAGGCTGCATTCCGGGGAGAAAAAAAAACATTGCCTTTATCGATCATACAGGTTAAGGTGGGGATATGGCCTAAGTGGCGCCCCCATCAGTAAAAACATCATAACTCACTAAAACCACAATAAGACTCAAGTAATAGTTATAAAGATAATTTAGAACCTTATAAAATTGCGATCCTTAGTTCGTTGTAGTAACTGGTGGAAAACTGCGACAAATGGCCACCAACGGCAATTTTTCTAGCTGTTACTACAACCAACTATGATACTCTAATTTATAGGTTCTAAATTATCTTAAATACTATTACTTGAGTGTGTTGGGCCGATTTTTCGATACACTACGTTTTAAGTGAATTTCGATTTTCGTATCAGATTCATCAACTATAGTGCCAATTGGGCTGAAGACACTACTTATTTAAGTAGGGTTATGTCATTTTCAAAATTTTAATATAAGAAAAGAAACAGAATATATAAAAACTGTTTATTATTATATCAAGTGATGTTACACTCCTAAAATAAGATGGCATAATAGGATAGTGTCATGTAATTTTGAGCACTATGCGCTTAGAATTAAAACCAGCTGCTATATTTCTGTCTGTTTTTTGATCAAATTTTAGAAAGTGACATGACTATTCTTGGTTGTGTTTACGACCGAATCGGCGCCATTGTTATCCATAACATGGTTTATGCCAAGATCCTATCACCATATTGCGAAAAAATACTTCTTACGAGTACAAATACGCCCTTCAGCAAAATGTTATTTTTAATGCATTTGAGTAAGTCCAAAATATTATTCTTATCTTATCTATAGCTTATAAATGATCCCACTGCTGGGCAGTCTCAAATATTGCTCACAAATTATTATTTTTACAAAACATGTACACGCATCAGGTTGTGACAGCAACAGGCATTTTCAATTGACTGTTCCTTTCCAAATAATGATTGGGACAAATTCTTTAGCACGATTCCAGAAAGGTTATATACTCTGTATTTTACGAGTTGTTTTTTTTATTATTTCGTTGCAGTAGATCGCGAGATAAAGCTAAAAGCCAAATATAATTGTTTTTAAACATTATTTAAATGTTTTCAGTACTGTTATTATTCAAACAATGTAATAAAACATATTGATTAGGAATTAGGAATTTTGTTGAGATATGCTGATGCAATCCTAACAAGCACTGTGCAAAAAAAAACTATAATTTTGATTACTTAGTTATTCCTCCCAGTCCTGTCGTGTGGGTTTCGAGTCGATCGACCCGAAGAACCCTGGTGTCAGAGTTTTTAAAACCGCCTAATAGAAGAGCTAATAGACCTCTGACATGGTTTGTGTAACGACCACTATCAAAGACAGCGACCGGGGCCGACGGCTTAACGTGCCCTCCAAAGCACGGAATCCTTTTTCTTCCAGACAATCGGTTGATTCAGCCTGCATTGTGTTAACCAAACCGGGGAAAATCTCACAAAGTGATAAATTCACAAATATCAAATTTATTTTCCCTGGGAATCGAACCCAGGTCCTCCGGATCGTGAGCCCATAGCTCAGACCACTAGACCACGGAGGCAGTTACTTAGTTATTCAAAACAAGGATTATTATGTAACTTACACTAGAACTAGTCGTAAACCACTATTTAAAAAAAACGTAAATGGTGTTACATTGCATGTAACATAATACAACTTAACTTCTAATTAGACCTAAAAACTTTAATCAAAATAGAAGTTTAGGCTAGTTGGAATCGCTCAGACCCCCTTTGTAAATCCCGGAAAATTGGTACAAGAGATTTTATTTATTTATTTATTTATTAATGGCTACATTTATTGCCCAATATGACTCCCTTAGTTTCTCTATCCTGACGGAGTTGTGAATAAGAGAAGTCACAATTTTTTTTTATAGGAATAAATAATGTTCAGTTCGGATTCCTATCGTGTGTGGTAAAATGAACGGGCATTTCGAGCTGATTCTAAAAATATACAACATCATTATAGTAAGGTCACAAATATTGAATTAAAGTTAAAATTGAGAAAAGAAATCTCTTCTAGCAATTTTCCGGTCGATCCGGTTGATTCCAACTAGCCTAGTTTGTATTCGTTACATGATTTATTTGTGTATAAAATATTTCAATAATAAAACAACACTAGCATGCATATTTAATTATTGCGCTAAAAATACCTATTCCTCAAAGTTGGTATCGATTGTGTTGAAAACCGGTACGATTTCAAACAATGCTGTGAAGTCCGCAACTGAACAAAACCCAACTAAATAATGTGCTGTGAAACTATGATGAACAAACCAAGAAACAACGTGACGCAGTGAGAGACTTGGGGAGCTTCACATCATGTAGCTTATGCCGCTCGTAATTTAAAAAAATGTGTAATGTGTTAAAACCAAGTTAATCTTTTATTTTTAAATAACTTTTGAGTCATTCAATATGTTGCTAAAATCGTAAAAATAAATAAGTTTTGATTATTTATGAAGTCGATGTTTGTGTGTTGTTTTTGTGTAAATATTTGTGTCGGATAGTTTTGATCATTTGAATAAACCGTTTCCTTCTAATTTTGTGATATATGTAACACTAATACAGATGTTATTTTGTATTGATTGTGAGATCAGTTTCTGTGGGAAACATATTTCTGCAATATATTGTTTTAAAATACATTATAATTTTAGAAGTTTATTGATGGTTTAACATATTTATTTTGAATTAATATTTTAGAAATATATTCCTGTCAAGCGTTTCATTTCATGCCAATTATTTGCAAATTTGTGCTTCATTATCTATGTGCAGTGCAAGATCTTCCAAAATCTACACAAAAGCGCATGTATGCTTTTCATCTATAATAATTTTTAAATAATCGCGCTGTAGACATATAATTATTATAAAATAGATAGAAATTAAGTTTTACGGGAGGAGCATTCACAAAACAGAAATAACCTATTTATTATAAATAACATTCGAAATGTTTATCATAACAGAACATAATTGAATAGTTATAGTTTTGTTAATCGATAGACCTTACACTGTGTTAAATATTTGTAAGTGAGTTAGTGGTAGCAATTCAACGTTGTAAATGACACGACTTAACAATTACTCTTAATTTTCCATTGTGAGCAAACTGACAGCGACGGCCATAATTTTACTAGAGGTTTAGTTAAGTCGTGGCCTTACCGAATTGTTTGTAAGTGTGTTAGTGTTAGCATGGAGAAACGCAGGGTGTAAGGGAAAGTGTCCCGCAAACTGATAGAGGCTGAATGCTCAATCAACGAAACTGAAACTTTAACGAAGAAATTCTTTAGGCAGAGCGTAAACGACCGAAGCAAAGGTCGTTTCGCCACGTCTGACAAAGTTTTGAGGGTTATTTAAGCTAGATTTGTAGGTATATTATTGCTGTAGTTACAGGTTGCTAGCCCATCACCAAAATTGCAATATACAGAAATCCTTGGATCCCTTAGCTGGTTTTTACAGCATGCCCGGGAGGAAATGCAGCTGGCACATTCTATGTTTTTCTCTCGCTCCCAGTCCAGCATGGAAGTTTTTTAAATAAGCTTCTTCCAATTTTGTGCTTAGGCTACAGGCGTAACGAGAGAAAAGCATAAAATGTGCCATTTTATGCTTTTCTCTCGTTACGAACCAGCATGGAAAAAGTAGTAGCTTTATAGAAGTAAAAGAAACATTTCCTAAAAGAATATATATATATATAAAAGTTGTTCAGTTTTGACTGAGGAATCCCTATCAGTTAGCGGGAAGGTGTCCCTAACCTTACATATTCGTCCATGGTGTTAGTAACCTGGTGTAATGTCTTACCATCGTCGTTTTCCCTATCGACCTTAAGCGAGTGGATGCGTTGCTTGACGTCGGCGATAGAGTCCTGCGCGTGCGCATCTCTCTCTACGACACTCTCACTGGACGACTTATCGTCTGAACGAAACAATACAAACAAAATAAAACACATGTAAATATAGAAACAGAGCCCTTTTAAGGTTAGACCAAAAGCAACAACTGTCAAAATATATGAACAGCCATTGTCGATCCGCTGCAGCTACGTTCTATAGAATTTCCAAGTCAGTATAAGAATAAAGGTAAACAAAGCTTCATGTCTTTTATCGAAGATCTTGTTTCTAAAATAAGCTATTAGATACGACAACATAACGAAATTGTAGTTTTAGTAATTTAACTAATTTGCCAACACGTATATACGTCATTTATTTATGAAATTGTTTTTTGAATAAAAAGACATGAAACTTTGTTTACCTTTATTCCAAAAGTCAGTTGGAAATACTATAGTGCGATCTAAGCACGATAGATAAATAGGATAAAACAGCGGCTCGTACATGTGGTTTTAAATCCCTCCTGTGCGAAATTATTGGTTTCTATATTTACAAGTTTTTCAAAATAAAACAAACAGAAAATAAATGTAGCGGTGGAATTAACAACTAATGATTTTAACATACATTGGATATATTTTACTAACGAAAAAAAATTGGGTCCATGTAAATTAAAAAAAAAACACCGAGGGGTCCCTCCCTATCTTATTGTGAAATTATCTAAGTTTATGAAGAATTATCTAAGTTTATGAAGAATTATCTAAGTTTATGAAGAATTATCTAAGTTTTTTTCTCTGATGAACAATATTTAATCTGATGATGAGATAAATCATTTAACTTTTTTCTTAATTGTCTAAGTGGGTAATATTTCGAAGGGGAGCTTGAAATTCCGGGTTCCAAAAGCATTTCTTTTAATGTTTTCCCTTAGTCGACTAAACGACAGGGCATGAAGCGATTCATATCTAGCAAAATACCAATCTAGATGAAAGTGGTATTTTGTATATGTTTCTTTTCGCCTAGCTTAAACTGCTTGATGGCTTTTAATATAATTAAAAAAATAAGGCTATACTGGGGTATTCAAAATTTATTACATTATCTGGGATAATAGCTAATACGGCAAAACTAATTAATCGTTTCACTAAAGTTCAACAATATCTTTGAAATATTTGCCACCAAGAATGAGAATTCCTGTAACTATTATAAGCTAACTAGACTTGACCGAGTTATACCGCCCGATCGCGTCTATTGACGTCCGTTCTCCCGTGTAATTATCTTCCAGCCCTATTTGCCAGTTAGCCAGGAAATTTACCTAAAAGCTATTTTATGAACTAAACTAATTTTCCCTGAATGTCAAAGAAAATATCTTCATTTGTTTACTTCAAAATTATAGTCAATCTTTTTGTTTTCAAAAGTAAGAATATCATATCCTCTTAAAACAACTTTATTAGGGAACATTTGCAGTAGCGTGTACACTGGACCACATAATTAGCAAAGTATGTTTGTTATTTATATAACCTACAAATACCTCCAGTATTTAACTACAAATACACCTAGAAACCCTAGAAA
Source organism: Scrobipalpa costella (assembly GCA_949820665.1). NCBI lineage: Eukaryota > Metazoa > Arthropoda > Insecta > Lepidoptera > Gelechiidae > Scrobipalpa > Scrobipalpa costella. The sequence continues at coordinate 1,697,049 of OX463295.1, forward strand.
TCATGCCTTGAGAATTAATTCATAGTAATAACCCTAGGAATAATTTAGTATATACCCTGATACTTATCTAAAACGTATCCTGTAAATGTAAGTGCGTACGTACGTACCTAATAAGAATCATACTACTAAATGCTAAATGTACTAGATTCTAGTCCTAAGAAATATCAAGTACTTAAAATAAGAATCATCTATTACCTCACCTGGGTATCATCTAATATTCCCTAACAATCATCGTATACGTAACCTATAGTACGTACCACAAGAATAATCTAATACATGGCCTATAGTACGTACCACAAGAATAATCTAGTACATGGCCTATAGTACGTACCACAAGAATAATCGAATACATGGCCTATAGTACGTACCACAAGAATAATCTAATACATGGCCTATAGTACGTACCACAAGAATAATCTAATACATGGCCTATAGTACGTACCACAAGAATAATCTAATACATGGCCTATAGTACGTACCACAAGAATAATCTAATACATGGCCTATAGTACGTACCACAAGAATAATCTAATACATGGCCTATAGTACGTACCACAAGAATAATCTAATACATGGCCTATAGTACGTACCATAAGAATCATCTAATACATACCATATAGTACGTACCATAAGAATCATCTAATACATACCATATAGTACGTACCATAAGAATCATCTAATACATACCATATAGTACGTACCATAAGAATCATCTAACACATACCCTATAGTACATTTATTTATTTTTATTTATGAGCCTGTGTTGTCCCACTGCAGGGCAGAGGCCTCTCTCCCTTCCTTCCCTATAGTACATACCATAAGAATGATCTAATACATGCCCTATAGTACGTACCATAAGAATCATCTAATACGTACCCTGGGAATCATCAGCGGACTGCTGGCGGGTGGAGGCGGCATCAGCCTCGTTGGCCTGGCAGATCAGCGACAGGCGGTAGAAGTAGTTTCGCCAGAAGTTCTCCTCCGTGATGCTGGAGAGGTTCAAAACAAAACAAGCATTAGTTGGTACCTATTGAACGGGTATGCAAGCAAGGTTGGTGACGTTGTTGAGTTTAGACAAAAAAAAAACATTTGCGTAGGACGTTTAATAGAGATAAAATGCTAGCGGAGACTGTAATATGTAAAACATGTAAATATAGAAACCAAAAATTTGCGCAGGAGGGATTCGATTCCACGACCATCGGCGTGCCGTGCCGCTGTCTTACCGCTGGGCCAGCGCGCATTTAATCACTCCGGTGGAAATTCTTACATTTAAACGTTCTTAGTGAACGATGTTGTTTGTTTCTATATTTACATGTTTTAAAAAACAATAACTATATAAGTGTCAACATTTAAAATGTAAGATAATGTATCTAATTTGTAATTGAGTGCCGTGGGTGAATATCAAAAGCCTATTGATGATTGTGATGAATGGATCGGATTGAAAAAGAAAATAAATGCTAAGGGCGCTTTTGCACCGGTCCGTATGTTTTCTGATCAGAATTGGCCTTCCTAGTAAATGTACATCCGTTTTATAATTGAAATTTCACGGACATGAATCGGATACGAATCGAATACGGAGCAGTGCAAAACCGCCCTAATGGTTAAACGGGCAATTCGGCGTTGCAAATGACACGACTTAAGTGTCATAACTCCAGATCTGTTATTTTATGTCATGATTTATGCATGATTGAACAGAAAGGAACGAAAATGATTTTAGTTGAGTTTCAGTTAGGTCGTGCTCTTATCGAATTGTCGTCATGATATGACCTGATAGTCCATTTAAAATATTGGCTTGTACTTTAATGAACTGTGGCGTAGCTTCCAATGCTACTAAATCATCATTCAATCAAAGAAACTGTACATTCACTAGCTCATTCTATAAGAGGTGTAAGGGGCAGCAACCGACAAACTGATAGGCGTTGCTCAGTCAACGACACTCACAACTTTTTCTGGTGAAAGTTGTTCAGTTCAGACTGATATCAGTTTATGGGATACTGTCATTTACACCCGATATATTTAACATTAAATATAATTCGCTTTTGTAACATAGCTTTTTATGTAAATTTAACAAAAAATAAATATTATGTTCCCTTCGTAGGAATCGAACCGACGACCTACGAAGCGGAAGACCATGACTCAGACCAAATAAACCACGGAGGCAATTAAAATTTACTATTTCGCATTGGCAAACCGGACGTCAGCATTTGAGCAGAAATAACCTTGTTAAGATGGAAATTGGATATTAAGAATTAAAATAGCCAAGAGGCACCAGCGGTGTTGAGTATCACATTGACAGACATTTTACAATTTACGAGTAAATAGATGTGGCACATGCCATCGAGCTAAGGGAAATATCTACGCTTCGATTTCACTCTAAGTGTTTCTGATAATTAGTTTAATTTAATCTATCTTATAAACATACTGAAAATACATTATATTCGTTCGCTATATGGATTTAAATATAAATTTTATGAATGACAGTGAAAAAAAAATGTAGACGTGATTTACGCATGATATGGCAGCTTTATGGATGAAAAAAATCGCTTAGCAATATAGTGCAGCAGATATTGGGCTACTTAGAATACTTCTATCATTTGCAGTAATTAAAAGACAGGCTATATTATAAATATATTTATCATTTGACGCATTACACATTTCGTCTGAATATATCCGGACTTATAATTTGAAATCTAACTCATTATCTCCTGTCCTTAATAATGTGATAATGACCGAGCTATTTTGAAATACACTACATCAAATTATGATCATCCTGAGTCTTAAAGATGTTAATTGAGGCAAATGGAAGAAAAACAAAGCTCTAGATTAGGTAGCCGCCCATGTGAAATACGGGATAAGGCTAGGGTGATGATGATGGAAGAAAAAAATATACTTCGTAGATCCCAAGAATAAGCGATTTGATAATTTGATGTGATGTGATGTTTTTAAATGTTAAAAGCCCGTTGCCTGAACGAAGACAGATGGTCGCCTCGTCGGGCGTTGGGACTAGGGACCGAAGTCCGACCGGCCATTTTCGGAACTTCTATATTGTCGAAATATTCTGTCAGCGAATCAGCCCATGGTAAAAAGTCTAGTCGTCGAAAATTAAAATGATGAACGGTTCTGTCGGCGAACAGTCCTATGGCGAATCGTCAGTCGGAGAACGGTTGCGGAATCCCTACCTGCACACGCTGAGAAAACTTCGATACCGCGTTTCAGAACTTGTGTTTCTCGTAGTGGCGCCACCTATCAGCTACAAATATGACCACACTTACATCTTGGGCACGAGGTCGAAGCGCATCTTCTCCAGGTTGGGATCCTCGGCCATGATGGCGACGGCCACTGGGTACATCTTGTCGTAGTCGAACTCGAAGTCGACGCCGGCCGGCGGGGCTCGCACGAAGTTGCGCCGGTCCTGGAACACACACATACGTTGCTGGTTTAATATATACATACATATAGTCACGTCTTTATCCTTAATGGGGTAGGCAGAGCGTAAACGACCTAAACAAAGGTCGTTCCTCAACGTCTGACAAGATTTGATATTTAAGATAGATTTGAAGGTATTGCTGTAGTGACAGGTTGTCAGCCCATCGCTTAATCTACAATATACTTAAACCCTCGGATCCCTGAACTTTTTTTTACAGCATGCCCGGGACGAAATGCAGCTGGCACATTCCATGTTTTTCTCTCGCTCCCAGTCCAGCATGGAAGAAATTCTGGCTTATTGCATGCATAAAATCACGCGTTTTTCTCTGACAAGGCATGCAGCCCATACAATTCCTAATAAAAGGCGTTTTTGCTATGTCCACGTTACAAGGCACACAGTTCGTACTTTCTGAAATAACACTCAAAACTACGAACTGAGTGTTGCTATATTGATAGCTTGACAACGTATTATGTAAACCAGGTAACTAACTGCCTTATGCTACTACTACACCTTAGTCAAACTAGCAGTAGCTTAATCCAGGTCATTCGAATAGCAAACACACTAGTGTTGCCGTACTATCGATAATTCGTCTATCGATCCAACATCTCCCAGTGGACTACGACGAACTTTCTCCTCGGTATTTCATTAATACGCGACTCGCAATTTGATGGCAACACGAACTAACTTCAAACAACGCATTTCATACAATGTAATTTGGCTTTAAGACAATGGGATTGCGAAAGAATAAAAGTAACCCTATTTTGATTTAAGCAAGTTTTTATATTTAAGTTACATACTAAAACTGTACTTTGAACGGTTGTATCAGCCTTTTTCAGCGTGAAACTAAGACATCTATTGCAACATCGAAAGGTCGTCACAATTCAGAAATACAAAACTTGGATTGAAAGGATTTAGTAAGTCATTATTCAGGATCATGTAAAAGAAGGACATATTAAAGCCCCACGTAACTCGGGACCCAACAACCTGCTTATAAAGGAAGACATTCAATGAAAGATAATAAACGCGAAATACTTTTCGAAGCAATAGTTTGTTGGGCCGAACGACCTGCTGAATAATGGTGTCGATTTTAAAACTATTATAAAGCTGTATAACGATCATTAATAACTGACCCGGACTTGGAAAAGAATTAAGGCTGTCTGTTGGGGGCCCTGATCCAGGGTTTCTCCTGTTCTGCACCTGATGAAGGCTCAGTTATACAGACAGTGGTCCGGCCTTTATATCAAGCGATCCAGCATTTGTGAATCTGAAGAGATTCACCACGTGGGTGACGATTGCCAGTGCGTGTTCTGACGCACTACTGTTCTGTGTGTTATAGGCACATATGGGAAGACGCCAGATAGTAGGTCCGCCTCCTCCAGGAGGAGAGCGAGATAGGGACGCATTAAACAACTTGTAGGGAAGAGGCTTCGAGCAAGTACCACTGCACTCCCGATGTTTCGGCCCGTATGCCTGAAGGTAACGACGGGTAGAGGAACGGCAGAGGCATAGGTGGTTGGTATAGGTTTACTTACAGTAGACAGCGAGAGGCATTCCTCCTTCAGAGCGGCCTCGTTCGGAGCCCCGATCCAAGGGGCCACGGTAGCAGCGCCCCCGGCCTTGTCCTGCCCCTTGATGAATGCATCTTGCTCGCGGTTGAACTCGCCGAGGATGCTCTGAAAGAGACATAAAATTATGTTAATTTGCGTAATAGACTTTGAATCTTATAGGTACTAGACTAGAACTATAAATTATACAGCAAGAAGTCATGAGTGTAAAGTCTGAAAATACTTTTCCTGAACTAAAAATAATTATATTCCTTTTCTTATTTCAACATTACACCATCTTTACAAAAGATAGCAGTGAAATGTGCAACGTGAATCTCCGGTGAACCTAAACAGATTAACAAAAAGCACGACGAAGATAGAACAAAATGAAAACTCAACTTAATTAATACTGAGCTAAGCTTGCTCAGCTTCCATACGATGTTTCAAGCTAATCTCTCGAGGGTCCAAATTAAGGTCACCTAATTCAAGCAAATTTTGCTGATTATAAAGTAGAAACTAAAATCTTGAGCTGCTGTAATTTACGCTGTAAAATATCAAGATATGAAATATTTTGAGGTGGAAATAAATAAGTGCGAATAAGAAAAAAAAACAATGCATCTCTCAATATTTTATTCACTTTTCCGTCAAGGTGGCAAATATAGCGAACGATGCTATTTTTAAGATAAAAAAAAAAAATGTTCTCTCAGGATAGACAATGACTTATGAATCTTGTGCGCCCACAAATCTATGCCATTGCCGCCTAAAAGTTCAGATGAGTAGAAAGTAGTTCTTATCGAGTCGACGAACATCACCGAGAGCCCTGGTATCAGAGTTTTTAATAGCTGTATAATGACAAATTATGACCACGCAGCGACCGTGACCGACGGCTTTATGTGTCCTCCAAAGCACGGAATCATCTTTCTTACGGATAATCAGATCAGGTAAATCAGCTTCTATTATTTAACCAATCTAGGGAAATTCTCTCAATATGATATTGACTTCAATTTCGTTCCGATCTAAACAAGCTAAGCTCAAAAGAGCGAAACACTTGCTTATAATGTTAGTTAGGTAACAAGTTTTTCTTCTCAAAGCGCAAGCTGTAGCCCCCTTCTTAGTAATATACTCGGCAAGTAACGGGCCCTAACCACAGAGACGTCAGTTGCATTATGCAGACCTTAAAGAACCTCTTAACGCCTTTGTAAGTCTTGTACTTTTACATTGTAAACGTAAAGGTTCTTGTGTGTTTTATTCTATTATAAGTTAGCGTAAAAGAAAAATTAGAAAGTAACTCATTTTTATGAGAAACGAAAATAAACTCAGCTGGTGCTTTTTAGTTGATGTCGTGAAATAGATCAATTAGTTATTTAGTTTATGGTAACTAAAGCAAAAAGGTAATTTAATGGAAAATTATAACAAATGTTTACACACGTTTAATAAACACGTAGAAATATGTGTACGTAAAGGTGTGTTAAACAGCAATAACAGTAAAAGTATAATAAAAAAAATATTGTAGTTTAATTTTCGCGGCGTTTAAGGTCCCGTCTCATATCTTAACTGTGTAACATAAAGACCGCGTTATCGCCCCACAATAACATACGCATAAATTTTATAACACCCTGTATGCAATAAAGGGGCGGCGGCAGCGGAAAAGGCAGAGTCGCTAAACTGGGTCAGCTTTGAACGGCTTAATTTTTTTCATGCTGGACTGGGAGCGAGAGAAAAACATAGAATATGCCAGCTGCATTTCCTCCCGGGCATGCTGTCATAACCAGCTAAGGGATCCGAGGGTTCAAGTATATTGCAATTTAGGCGATGGGCTGACAACCTGTCACTACAGCAATATACCTACGAACCTATCTTTCGAAACGACCTTTGTTTAGGTAGTTTACGCTCTGCCTACCCCATTAGGGATGAGAACGTGATTATATGTATGAATGTAAATTTAAAATTATCGTACATAGAGTAGCTCTGTGCTAAATAGTGCTCTTATATCGTGTGGGTGTCGAATCGACCAACCCGATGGTATCAGAGTTTTTAAACCGCCTTTAGCACAGCAATTAAAGACCTCTGACATGGTTTGTGTAACGATCACTATTAAAGACAGCAATAGGACCGATGGCTTTACGTGCCCTCCGAAACACGGAATCCTTTTTCTTTTCGGACAATCAAGTAATTCAGTTTGCAATGTCCAAATTCAAACTGGGGAAAATCTCACATAGTGATAAATGACCATATATCTACTTTGTGCCCCCCCTGGGAATTGAACCCAGGATAGCCGTATTAAGAGCCCATGGCTCAGACCACTAGACCACACAGGTAGTTAATGAAAGTCCGTGCTAATGATAATGAACGAACAGACAAACAGCTTCACGGGCTTACTTCATTAAGTGGAACTAATTATGTAACTCATCATACGTCACATAGGGGCACGACCCTAATTATGGCGATCAAGAGTCATATTTTTGTTAATTTTAGTATTTATTATTTACATCAATAAACATACATACATAAAATCACGCCTTTATCCCTAATGAGGTAGGCAGAGCGCAAACTACATGAACAAAGGTTATTTAAGAAAGATTTGAGATATATTGCTTTAGTGACAGGTTGTCAGCCCATCGCCTAAATTGCAAAGTACTTCTTCTATCGACCCGATGAACCCTGGTGTCACAGTTTTAAAACCGCCTTTTAGCATAACTATCAGGCCTGACATGGTTTGAGTAACGACCACTATCAAAGACAGCGACCGGGACCGACGGCTTAACGTGCCCTCCGAAGCACGAAAAATCATTATTTTTCGGACACTCACGTGATTCAGCCTGCAATGTCCTAACCAAACTGGGGAAAAATTCACAAAGTGATAAATTCTCAAATATCAACTTTGTGTTTCCCCCCTGGGAATCGAACCCAGGACCTCCGGATCAGGAGTCTATGGCACTAGCCACTAGACCACGGAGGCAGTTACAAAGTACTGAAACCCTCGGATCCCTTAGCTGTTTTTTATGGGTGCTACTGGATTTATAGGTAAAGCTACGAGTATAATAACATCCTTTGAAATATAAGTCTAAGCGACAATAGTTAGGTCTTAAAAGGCGTTTTCCTCGCGGAGTCCTATCTCCTCAGACCCAAGCTATTCTAACGTTAATTCTACAAATACGAAACCTATTGAATCTAAGCTTTTTGATCATGAAAATAAGCTTTTAATCAAATCCGAATCAACATAGAGCCGAAAATGGATAGTTTGTTGGGAAAATCTATCGAGATTCATTGTATTGTGCTTGCTGTGCATTTTCAAAAACTGTCAGGTTTCACACCTATTTGACATTCTTCTTCTTCTGTCGAGTGGGTATCGAGTCCTTCGACCCGATAAACCCTGGTGTCAGAGTTTATAAACCGCCTAGTAGCACAACTATCAGGCCTCTGACATGGTTTTAAGTAACGACCTCTATTAAAGACAGCGACCGGGACCGACGGCTTAACGTGCCCTCCGAAGCACGAAATCTTTTTCTTTTCGGACAATCAGGTGGTTCAGCCTGCAATGTCCTAACCAAACTGGGGAAAAATTCACAAAGTGATAAATTCTCAAATATCAACTTTGTGTTTCCCCCCTGGGAATCGAACCCAGGACCTCCGGATCGGGAGTCCATGGCACCGCGGAGGCTGTTAAGAAGAAGTCAGTTTGACATTTAAAACCTGGATCGCAGCTGCAAGTATTACCGATATCTATCGACTGTACTATCAAGGGTATTCGTGGTAATAATAAGTAGAGCTCTGAATCGAAATAGAGCCAAAAATGGATAATCCTTTGCGAAAATCTATTTTAATTTATTAAATACTAGCAGCCCTTCCCGGCTTCGCACGGGGTAGACAATTTTTTTTTTTAAATTAATTAGAATAAAAGCAGAGTCGAATAAAATATATACAGTCCTTCGGTTACATTGTTCAAATTTTACCAAGGATCCCTATTTTTTTTCAAAATGAAATGTAGCCTATGTCAAATTGGAAGAATGTAGCATTCTATTGGTGAAAGATTTTTTTAAATCGGCCCAGTACTTTTGAGCCTATTCATTACAAACATACAAAAATAGGTACAAATCTTTCCTCTTTATAATATTAGTGTAGATATTTCGCAGTTGCCGATTACTGTATGTATTAATCCTACCAATCTGTAGCAACAATTATTCATTACAATTTTATATCATGCTTATTGGTGGAAATTGTAGATAAAGCTACCTACTATTGAGATTTCGAAATAGTATTTCATTAATGTGCATGCTAAAACATTGTAACTATATTTTGTATTTAATTAAATAAAGCTTTTATTATTTGTTTTTTATTTATTTTCTTCCATGCAGGACTGGGGGCGAAAGAAAAACATAGAATGTGCCAGCTGCATTTCCTCCCGGGCATGTTGTAAAAACCAGCTAAGGAATCCGAGGGTTTCTGTATATTGTACTGTAGGCGATGGGCTAAAAACCTGTCACTACAGCAATACACGTACACAAATCTATCTGAATCTTAAATAACCTTCAAACGTCAGACGTGGCGGAACAACCTTCCTTTAGGTCGTTCACGCTCTGCCTACCCCATTAGGGATAAAGGCGTGATTTTATATACAAATATATATATTTGTGAAAATATAAATAACATACATAAATATATATATATGTGTGTGTTGTATGTATGTTATTTATATTTTCAATGTATATGCATGTTATTTACTTCGGAGAGATGAAAATATAGGTAGTTTTTTCACGGTCCGGAGCCGAGTGCTATCAATATTAGTATATTACGCTCAATACTGCGGCTGCGAGAGCCCGATGGTGTAGTGGATAGGGCCGCTGCCTCCTGAGCGGGAGGTCGTGGTTCGAATCCCACCACGTACCAATGTGTTTTTCGGTTTTCGAATTTCATATGTACGTTTATTCGGCGCTTTTTCCGTGCTTCGGAAGGCACGTTAAGCCGTTGGTCTCGGTTAATATCGTTTAATACCGTAGATATTAGTCGTTAAGCCATATCAGAGGCCAGTGCTAAGCATTGGCGGCTTGAAAACTCTGACCTAATCTAGGATTGGGTCTGGTTTCCCTTCTGGGTTGCGGAGGTCAGATGGCAGTCGCTCTGTGTAAAAATCAGTACCCTCGTTCAATCCCCTAGATTAGGAAGCCGACCCCGTGAGATACGGGATAAGGCTAAGGAGATGATGATGACTGCGGCTGCGGGACATTGCATCGAGTGAAATTTATTGAATCCTATTATGACTTGACCAGAACTATGATAAAACAATCCTTAGGGCGCTTTGCAATGGTCCGCATTCGTATCCTAATATTTTCTGATCCGAATTGGCCTTCCTAGTAAATGTATGACAGCTTGCACATCCATCCATATCCGTTATATATGGAGATTTCACGGACACGAATCGAATACGAACCGAATACGAAGCTCATTTCTTATTTCCCTTCAACTTCTAATCGAGAAAATGGAACTGTCTGATGAGAAAGCAAAACGGTATTTATTCAAAATTGGTATTTAACTATTGATTGATCTTCGTCACGGGTTAGTGTTTAAAAACATTTGAAGTCATTGTAAACATCGGTTGGATCTTTGGGTTTATTTCGGGAACATTCCAATCATTTCAGTAACATTCTAAAACTAGATTCGCAAATGAATGCAAACAGGTTGTCGGTATTAATTACTAAACTGTTTCGAACAGTTTACTTAATGAAAACATTCAAAAGTTTAGTGTCAGTGTAATAAAATAAACGATTTTTTTCGTCAATACTGGACTGGGAGTGAGAGAAAAACATAGAAATGTGACAGCTGCATTTTCTCCCGGGCATGCTGTAAAAATCAGCTAAGGGATCCAAAGGTTTTAGCATATTGCAATTTAGGCAATGGGCTGACAACCTGTCACTACAGCATTATACCTACAAATCTATCTTAAATAACCCTCAAAACTTTGTTAGATGTGGCGGCACGAACTTTGTTTAGGTCATTTACGCTCTGCCTACCCCATTAGGGATAAAGGCGTGACTATATGTATATATGTAATTTTTAAGGGGTTCGAGCGCAGCGGAAAGGCTTTTATTAGTAATCAGTTAACGCCTTTTACTTACTAGGCGTTTCACGCTCTGCCTATCCCGTAGAAGAGTGACTTTGTGTATATAGGTACAGCTGAAATACATGGCATAATTCGATTTGGCTAGCACAAAACTCACCAACATTCAACAATAGAATCACAATAACTGTCGAACTGGAAGCTTTTTCCGACACAGTTTCAATAGGATTAGAGTCGATAACTGATGGCTGGTCCAGCGGTGCCGTTGAACAAATTGAATCAATCGGAAATACGTCACGCGATATAGTACGTCAAGGCTTGCAATGAACATGGCTTAAAAAATATTTCATGCTGGACTGGGAACGAGAGAAGAAAATAGAATGTGCCTGCTGAATTCCCTACCAGGCATGCTGTTAAAACCAGCTAAGGAATTCATAGGGTTTCAGTATATTGTAATTTAAGTAATCGTCGGCCAGACACTGCATCCGTCTCTTCTCTAGTCGTAGCGGTTCTCCGTTCTACTGGATCAAGAAGGGTTAGGAGGAGAGAGTGCGTCTGTGTTTACGCGTACACTTATGCACTGAAATATATCCTGCGCATCTGACTGCTTCTTGAAGCAGTCGCTGTGGCCGAAATCGGTCTGGAGCAATATATATGTATATAATTTAGGCTATATTACAATCTAAAATTGCCCTCAATTTTTGTTAAACGCTCTGCCTACCCCGTAAGGGATAAAGACGTGATTTATGTATGTATGTATGTATAACTTAGGCTATGGCACAGCGCGGACACTCCTAACTATCATGTCATTTTGGTCACACATCGAGAGACGGCATGTTGCACTTGGCATGTGTTTGTGTGCGTGGTATAAGGCTTGGCAAAATTTGTTATACCGGTCATAATCATCACTTGATTAATCTGGTTCTTGATTAAATTCGTACGCTCAATGTGGCCCACAATCCGGCGCGGAGTGTGACGTATGTCGGACTGGGAAGGGAGGTGAATTCTGTATGTAGTACTATTATATATTCTGTGGCTATGGGCTGACAACCTGCCACTACAGCAATATACAGATCTAACTTACGTTTTACTTCTGTAGCACTGCCGCAGACGTTCTACGGCGTAGCGATCGTAGCATTACGTTTACTCGTGCATAGATTTTCGTTTTCAACTGATAAAAAATACCAAAACTAAAAAGAGGATAAGAAATCTCTTCTAAATCAATGGTTGTTAAAATAGGTTAACAAATAGATTTTTATAATCGATTTATCAAGCCAAAAAGCAGAATCTTCTACGCTGGACTGCATGGGAGCGAGCGAAAAACATATAATGTGCCAGCTGCATTTCCTCCCGGGCATGCTGTAAAAACCAGCTAAGGGATGCGAGGGTTTCAATATATTGCAATTTAAGCGATAGGCTGACAAATCTATCTTAAATAACCCTTAAAATTTTGTCAGACGTGGCGGAACGACCTTTGTTTAGGTCAATTACGCTCTGTCTACCCCATTCGGGATAAAGGCGTGATTATATTTATGTATGTATGTATGTAAAAGTAAAGCATATAACGTTAATAGTTCTGACTTCACTGAAATGCATTACAAGTTAAACTAACTTGCGTCGTGGTCGAGACAACTAAACCACGAGTCAATATTATTCATTACACTTCTAGTTATTACAACTTTCTAATAGCTAGAAAGTTTCTAGTAACTAACTCCGGAGTCTAGTAGTCAAAGCCATGAGTTTCCGATCCGGAGGTCCGAGGTTCGATTCCCATGGGCGAAACACAAAGTTGATATGTATATGATATGTCAGGCTGAATCACCTGATTGTACGGATGAAAAAAGATTTCTTGCTTCGAAGAACACGTTAAGCCGTAGGTCCCGGTCGCTGTCTTTGATAGGGGTCGTTACAAAAACCATGTCAGAGGCATATGGCTGGTCTATTAGGCGGTTTAAAAACTCTCGACACCAGGGTTTAACGGGGGGATCGACTCGATACTCACACGATAGTAGAAGAAGACTAGATAAGAAAAGAAAATCCGATACAGCAGTTTGTGATTTATAGAATAGAATAGAAGAAATTTATTTGGAAATTTATAAATGTTACAAAAAAGAACAAAATTATACTGAACTTAAAACTAAACAAAATTTATACCAAAATGGCTACCACTCAGCATATTGTCTTGGGTTTTTTAGGCCCAAAACGCTGGTCTTCCGTGGCCACCGGTTCAAAGCGCATCAGAGCGCTGATATACATTTCCATCTGAATAAGACTTTATAAACAAAGTAGTTAAAATAACAACAAGGTAATTAAAATAACAACAAGGTAACAATAATCCAACACAAATAAAATAAGAAATGAGAGCAACATAAATTAACAAGTGGAATGATATAAAATGAGGTAAACAATCTGTAATCTTCAACCCGCTACTAATTCTTTAACACTATTGTAGACTTAATAAATATTTTTTAAACTTCAACTTAAAGGTAAGACTACTAGTACAGTTCCTGATCGGTGGTGGAATATTATTCCAACACTTAGTAGCGGAATAAGAGAAACTGCCACGAAACATAGATGTCCTATGTTTAGGACAAATTAGCCGAGGAGAACCTCTAATTGGTCTTTCCGAAAATTTTAATTTACTAAAGAGATAGGAAGGTTGTTTTGTTTTAATAGTACCAAAAATAAGACTTGCTATGTGAAGAGAACGTCGAGAATGCATATTTATCAATTTATTATTTTTGAGATATGGGGTTATATGAACTCTACGAGGAACAGGAAAACAGAAACGTATACAAGAATTTTGAACTCGCTGAATGAGAGACTTAGTCCGGGCTAAGAGACATTCCCCAATGACAGTATCGGCATAGTTAAGTTTTGATAATATCAGAGTTTCACATAGGTAGATACGAGTCTGTACATCCAGATATTGTCGAATCTGATACAAAACTTTAAGTCTGTAAAAACAATTGCGGACTACTTCAGCTACATATTTTTCAAACTATAATCTGCCATCCATAATTACACCTAAGTTACGAGCTTCTGACACCTTATCTATTAATTTATCTTTTATCTTTATTTGCGGACAATGACTATTTATTAGATTTATTTGATTTTGTGTTCCCATAATCAAATATTTAGATTTAGTCGGATTCAAGGTAAGATTATTACACTGTGACCACTGTAAAACACGGTTTAAATCTTCATTGAGCCTATTAACAGCTAAATCTGTTTCATTTGGTTTGAATGTCGTATAAATTTGAACATCATCTGCATATATGTGGAACTTTGTGTTATGCATACATTTTATTATATCAGCATAATAAATTATAAATAGAATCGGTCCCAAAAATAGACCCTTGGGGAGATGTAGGTGAACTGGAAGAATAGCCATGAGTACCGTTTTCATAAGACAGTTTAACTTTTTGAAACCGGTCATCTAAATAGCTAGCAAGCCACTGAATAGCAGCAGGGTCAAAACCATAGTATGCAAGTTTTGACGGTAGTAAGTCCCTGTTAATACTATCAAACGCTCGGGAAAAGTCAAGTAATACTAGTAACGAGCCTTTACCTTTATCTATACCAGTAAGGATATTGTCGACTACATCTGTAAGTGCTGTTGCAGTACTTCGACTTGCGCGAAACCCAGACTGTTTTTCAGGTAAGATGTTATTATTATTAAGAAATTCAGTAATTTGCATACACACAACTTTTTCTATAATTATAGAGATACATGGTAATATACTAATAGGCCTTAAGTCAGTTAATTCAGTTGGATTATAATTTTTTGGAATAGCCTATTTTTTGCTATAGCCTCTTTCCAAACATCAGGGAAAGTGCTTGTACGAATAGATTGGTTGACTATAGCAGTAATAAGACTCAACGATTGAGGTAAAGTTAGCAAGATCATGTCTAAAGAGATACCATCTGTACCTACAGCATTCGTTGAAATATTTTGGATAATTTTTGCTACTACAGTTTCATCAACCTGTTTTAAGCTAAAAATCGCAGGACCGAAACGATGAAATTCAAAATAGGTTAATGTTGATATGTCAATTCTATGGTTACCAGGCACATTCAGGAAATGATTATTGATCATATCCGGATTATTCATGTTAGCAGGTAATTCGTCTTGTTTTCTTTTAAAATCAACTACGTTATGTTTTATATTCTTCCACAATGCACGTGGATTCTTTAAATTATTATTTATATTTATTTTGAAATACGTAGATTTTTCCTGATACATAGCCACATTTACAACAGATCTTAATTGTTTGTAATATTTTTTATCTACTTCGCGTTTGGTCTGGCGACTTATAGAATGTGCATCATCTCTTAATTTAATAATGTCTTTTATTGTTTGGGTTATCCACGGATAGCTACGTTCTCTTATAAAACAAGTTTTTGTAGGAGCATGCAAGTCGAATAAATATAAAATACAGATATTTAGAGCATTAACAGAGTCGTTAACACTTCACATATTTGATGATTCCAGTTTATAGAGTTAAGATCATCATTGAATTTGTCGAGATCGATTTCTTTTAAGGGACGATATGTTACGAACTTAGGTGAAACTTTAGGTTTTTTAATGTTTAATTCAAATGTTATAAATGCGTGTTTACTTAACACTGGTATAAGATCTACATTGAGGTTTCTTATATTGGTACTACTACATACCACATCAATAAGTTTTTCGGAGTGATCGGTAAAGTGAGTTGGCTGAAAAACGTATTGTGTAAGGTGAAAACATTCAAGTAAATCCATGAATTTACGAGTGCTGCAATCATCAGGAGTTAAAATGTTTATGTTAATATCTCCCAATAAAATTATGTGATCATATGAAGTGAATGATGTTATAGAATCCGTTATTGCCTCCATAAAAATATTAACAAAAATATTAACATTTAGCCATGGAGGGCGGTACGCAGTACAGTTCAGGTTTACGCTAAGCCACATTTGTTCGATTTACTCGTAACCAAAGTTTTCTCGTTATAATAAACAAATTTAAACTATTATGCGGATGCTGCTGAATCCACAAACCATTTTCAAAGCAAAACTAATAATTTTCTAACGCGAATCCGCGAACTAACGAGATGAAATGCTAAACTCGAACATGTGAAATGAATATCATATTCCTGGAGAGAAAACCTAGAATGTGCCAGCTGCATTTCCTCCCGGGCATGCTGTAAAAACCAGCTGAGAGATCCGAGGGTTTCAGTATATTGTAATGTTGGCGATGAGCTGACAACCTGTTACCAAACAAATACCTATAAATCGATTTTAAATAACCCTCAAAACTTTGTCAGACGCGGAGATCTTTGTTTAGGTTGTATACGCTCTGCCTATGTAACCTATCTAACCATTAGGGATAAAACCGTGATTATATGTATGTATGTATGTCTGTATCTCGCAAATCAAAGGCTTAACAGTGCTGTAAGTGGACGAAGTGAACGCAAAGGGAAATAGATAAAACGGTAAAGACCTTTGAGCTCAAACACTGACGGCAAGCACCAATTGCTCACAGTGTTACCCCGTTTACTCTTTGTACGCGCAGCTCTTACGAATTCGTGTTGCCAGTTGCACAAGGATCTGTGCTGCATATCTTGACGGCCCGCACAGCCTAGTTGGCACTGTATCTGCTTGCTACGGGTTCTATTCGTATGGCTAGGGTTTGATTCCCGGCCGGGTAGACATTTGAATGATGAATTTGAATGTCTATTTCTGGGTCTGGGTGTTCTTTATGTGTGTGTCCATGGCACCCCGATACAGGGAATCCTAGAAGGGGCTGTGAGTGTAATCGTGTTCGTGTTTTATAATCCTATACTCTTTGTACGTGCAGCTCTTAGAGATCGGGTTGCCAATCGCGCAAGAATCTACAGCATTTCTTTATAATCCTATACTCTTGAACAAAGTCTGAGTTCCGCTTTGAAGACATGTCGTTGGTATTTTGATGGTACATAGACAGACTCTCTGTCTGAGACAGATTTAGTATTATTAAATCTATATTATTCAATAAAGAAGGAAATAAACTCAAAAACTACTGAACCGATTTACAAAATAAATTGAATTAAAAGTACGTTCACATTGAATAACATAGTTTTCTTTTTACAATGGGAAATTATCTGATTCCTACGGGAAATATAACTATCGCTTTTAGTTGG
The DNA here is from genome assembly GCA_949820665.1 of Scrobipalpa costella. NCBI lineage: Eukaryota > Metazoa > Arthropoda > Insecta > Lepidoptera > Gelechiidae > Scrobipalpa > Scrobipalpa costella. The sequence continues at coordinate 1,714,236 of OX463295.1, forward strand.
GGAACTAAATAGTTTCCCTATCATTATTGACTTTTTGTTATACCCTCAAAACTTTGTCAGTTATTTAAGATAGATTTGTAGGTATATTGCTGTAGTGACAGGTTGTCAGCCCATTGCCTAAATCACAAAATACCGGAACCCTCGGATCCCTTAGCTGGTTTTTACAGCATGCTCGGGAGGAAATGCAGCTGGCACATTCTATGTTTTTCTCTTGCCCCCAGGCCGGCATGGAAGAAGGTATAAAAGCGTGATTATATGTATGTGTGTATGTATGTTATACCGGGAGTAAAAGTAAAGTGCTAGCCGTATTTAGTTTTATCCTCATAAAAGTAGATTTATTCAAAAGACTCACTTGGTAACACTACCTATATGGGACGATAGCACTTGATTTGCGATGCACTAAGGAGCCGAGCAAGTGGGCCCTTGCCTCCACCTCACTAACCCAACTATTGCTTTTACAAGTTTATCCTTAGTCTTCTTAAGATTTACTCACATACGTATAATGCATACATATAATCACGCATTTGTCCCTCATGGGGTAAACGAGTTAAACAAAGGTCGTTCCGCGACGTCTGACAAAGTTTTGAGGGTTATTTAAGATAGATTTGTAGGTACATTGCTGTAGTGACAGGTTGTCAGCCCATCGCTAATTAAAATTGCAATATACTGAAACCCTCGAATCCCTTAGCTGGTTTTTACAGCATGCCCGGAAGGGAATGCAGCTGGCACATTCTATGATTTTCTCTCGCGCCCAGTCCAACATGGAAGAATTTACTCACAACTTCAGTTTATTTAATTGCAGCATTTCTGTTTTTGTTTTTACAACTCACGCTACATTTCTAGGAAAGTAATTAAGTAATCAAATATCGAAACATCGAAACAAAATTAAATAACGACTCCATGAAAACCCAATACAGAATTTCAGATGTGTTCTTTGAAAATGTTTATTTCGTTTTGTCAGCAACCAGGCAACCGTTAATATTTCCGAGTACCCCTTAAAATAATTAAAAATTCACAAACGTATGAATTGAATTCTATGATGTTCATAGAATTGCAGATGTCTGCAATATTGGTATTGGAAATGTTCTGTGAATCGCTACGTGGATGTTTTAATTTGACTGACCAAATTTTTCCAAACAACTTTGGAACTAAAATATTATATTACTCGTAGCTTTGCTTACAGAATGCAATTCATCAGAATACGAAGACAACGACTACGGACAAAGGCGTGATTATATGTATGTATGTACGACTATTGAAAGTACATTTAATACGTTTCACTTTGTGACCATGCTGGACTGGGAGCAAGAGAAAAACTTAGAATGTGCCAGCTGCATTTCCTCCCGGGCATGCTGTAAAAACCAGCTAAGGGATGGGCTGACAACCTGTCACTACAGCAATAAACCTACAAATCCATCTTAAATAACCCTCAAATGTCAGACGTGGCGGAACAACCTTTGTTTAGGTCGTTTAGGCTCTACCAACCCCATTAGGGATAAGGCGTGATTAATGTATGTATGTATGCAGTTTGTGATGTTGTTATCAAATCACCGTTACTGAAAAGCGGGAGAACGTACCTCATCTCAAAACAGCAATTTAATCCCAAATTGCAGCGATCGGAAGTGCAGTCCGTAAAGCACTGAGCTTGATGGCCGTCAGAGAGGTACTTTTAATCACGTCTGGACCGTTTTAGGAGCATAAAGGAAGCAAGTGAAACCCTCGGGACCCGAGTACAAACATCCGTCTAATACAAGTTGCCATACTCACTCACAGTTAGTCTTCTTCTTCTTAGCGAGTGGATTCTCGAGTCAAACGACCCGATGAACCCTGGTGTCAGAGTTTTCAAACCGCCTAGTAGCGCAGCTATTAGGCCTGGTTTGAGTAACGACCACTATCATCGACATCGACAGGGACCGACGGCTTAACATGCTCTCTGAAGCACGGAATCCTTTTTCTTTTCGGATAATCAGGTGCAATATCCTAACCAAACTGGGGAAACCTCACAAAGTGATAAATTGACAAATATAAACTTTGTCTTCCCCCCCCCTCGAATCGAACCAAGAGGACCGCCAAATCGTAAGCCCATGGCCGCTGACCGCTAGACCACGGAGGCAGTTAGTGAAGTATAGACAATGACTAAACAACGGCTGTCCAGTTGAGCGCAGTAGTTCATGACACGTCCATCGTTCAATAGTCAAAACCTCATGCCTGGCCTCGGGCGATGATTTATCACGCAAGCAAAATCCTGTGGCGCGTCAGAGTAAATACCTGTGTAAAATCGGAGGTGCGGTTGTGCTCGCCCATCCGTTTGTGATGTTGATGTACACTAGTAGATATTGGACAGTGGACTGGCCTCGACTCGACTATGATTGAACAGTGCTAAAGCGCAGTGGTCGATGCCCAGGCACGTTCGCTCACCACTTGGATTAATAGAGGTGGTTACATGCAAACTTTTGTGGTTTAAAACATACTCAACAAGCCGCCTGATGTGAAACTGTATTCGTCCAACACATAACATTTTATGAAAAATACGACATTGTTACGTTACAAAAAAAAAACTATTATGATACTAGTAAAAAAAGTGTTCTATTTGTTTGGTTTTGAATCCCTAACTTTATTTCACCGCCGCACATACTGTGACTTATAATATTTTCGGTTGTGATTGAAGTCATACAAGTAGAAAGTGTACTATCAGATAATTACTTTTCTGGAGTTATTTGGTCCTCTGACGGTTACTTTTATTGCAAAACTTCCAAAAACTTATTCCAGATACGAGTTTAACTATCTCGTGAAAGTCAAGTTTAGTCGAGGTATCGTTTCTACGTTTCTTTGTTACGTCACAAAATATGGGGCATATATGAAAATAAAGAACGTTAAATAATTTTGTCTTTCCGTACAAAAACATACTTACTCCTTCCCTCATTCAATTACGATTCAATTAAGATTAGGTAGCCGTCCTCGAGAGATACGGGATAAGGTTAGGGAGATGATGTACAATCATATTTATTCACAAACCGATGTTTGAATGAATTCATATCGAACAGCGAAGAAAGTTACTCTGAAAATGCGCATCAGTCTGACCGCACCCTTCACTGAAATATTCCTAATTATTCCTTTTCCTGGAGATATATAAAATTCATTTGAAGAATATTTGTTTGGTTTGTTTTTTTCTTTTCTATGATAAGTGACTTTAAGTCAAGCTTTGGTCTCCCGAAACACTCAATAAGCTGTTTAATTTGTGACTAAATCTAAATTCGTCATAGAATTAGAACCTAAGCAGGCAAAGTTCAAAGAGATTTGGGCAGTTTTGTAATTGGAATGGGTTCCAATTACAAATCTCTCCGAACCCGTACAGCAATTTCGCTAACTCGCCGCTAGGCGTGTAGGCGTGCAAACCCAAAGGTAAACAAGGCAGGAGTGCCAGATTGCTGCAGGCTGCCAAACGTGTGGAGCCTTTGTCTTGGGCTTGCGACGTCATCATGGTCACACGTGAGGGTGTCCTAATTACTGGTGTGTAGTGTAAGATGTGAAATCTGTGCAGCCTTTGCCTGGGGCGTGTGCTGACGTTATTGTTAACAGGATGAGGGTGTTCTAGTAGATACAAATACATATACTCACGCCTTTATCCCTAATGAGGTAAGCAAATAAAAAAATGAAATTCTGAACTTCCGCGGAGTTAGGAGCTGAATTTATTTCTGTGAATACTTATTATTTAGTTCTTAATTTCAAAGAATGAAATGAATACCTACTACCTCACCAAGTCGACAAAAAAAATGAATTTTTAGAAAAATCATATTTTTCCCGTTTACAGTGATTATTTTATATAACATAAAAGTGCAATATTTGCGGCCAATATCAACAAACATTGAAACCAGCAATTTATATATAACTTTCCGAGAAACCAATAAATTAAGTGATTTTCAACATAAAAAAATACACACTTTGAGATTTTTTTTCTTGGAATCCAATCGAAACTGACACCTAGTTCCTAAGGCAACTTTGTTCTACACGCTTAGATCTATCTAAAGCTAAAGAAAGGTACACATGTACGATTTATAGGGCATTTTGCACACTGTGGCTCCTTGGTAAATATTGTACTACTCAAATTAAGAACTTCTATATTTTTAACTCGATTATTAAATCTAAATGTGCATATCTTTAAAAATGATGAGTAAGATCCACTATATTTTAGCCATCCTTTTTAAGTATAAACGATTAGATTTTTTTTAGCCACCCAGTCAACACGCTTAGCCTGATCATTTTTCTCCATAATGGGTATAATAGTCAATCACAATCATCATCTCCCTAGCCTTATCCCGTATCTTACGGGGTCGGCTACCTAATCTAGGGGATTGAACGAGGGTACTGGTTTGTACACAAAGCGACTGCCATCTGACCTCCGCAACCCAGAAGGGAAACCAGACCCAATCCTAGATTAGTCAATCACAATATTAAATGTATGTATGTCGCTAGAGTGATCCAGTGAAGTATGGCTATGCATTTCTGTGCATCTACGTATATAGTGCAGGTGGTGCAAGGTCGATGCCGGATGAGTTGGGGCAGGGGAGGGGGCAATTGGCCGCTGTGGCGAGTCGCTCTCTACGCCAGCAGTAATTTGCCTAACGAACACCTTGACCTTCTGCCACCGCTCTACTCTCTGCCGTAGTGCATGCTACATACATATAATCACGCATTTATCCCTAATGGGGTAGGCAGAGCGTTTACGACCTAAAAAAAGATCGTTCCGCCACGTCTGACAAAGTTTTGAGGGTTATTTAAGATATATTTGAAAGTATATAGCTGTAGTGACAGGTTGTCAGCCCATCGCCTAAATTGCAACATACTGAAACCCTCGTATCCCTTAGCTGGTTTTTACAGCATACCCGGGAGGAAATACAGCTGGCACATTCTAAGTTTTTCTCTCGCTCCCAGTCCAGCATTGAAATAATTAGTGCAGGCTGTTGTTCATATCTGAAGACAGTGATTTGTTGAAGCTGGGTATTGAGAGTCAAGTGTAAAGTATTTGGTAATCTTTAACTAATATACAGGGTCTTCTTCTTCTTCTGTCGAGTGGGTATCGAGTCTATCGACCCGATGAACCCTGGTGTCAGAGTTTTTAAACCGCTAAGTAGCACAACTATCAGGCCTTTGACATGGTTTGAGTAACGACCACTATCAAAGACAGCGACCGGGACCGACGGCTTACCGTGCCCTCCGAAGCACGAAATCTTTTTATTTTTATACAGAGTGTAAATTTAATTGTGTACAAAGGGACACATGAAAAATATGCGATAAAATCCTACAAATATAAAAAAATATTTTCCCATACAAATTCGTAGTTACACAAGACATGTCAGACACCTGTAAAACTTTGACACCAGGGTGCGTCTGGTCGTATTCCGACTTGAACCCCGACTAAATAACAAGAAGTGGGTAAAACGTTAACACGTAGATGTAGAATAAAACACAAATGCTCAGCTGAGGAAGTGCACAATAAAACAGCGGTAAAACCTGGATATAATAAGAGCTCGAGCAATGTGCTTGGATAACAAGGAATAGATAGCGGGAATAGATAGCGGGAATAACTAGCGGGAATACTAGGAATAGGAAGCCGGCAGTTTATAAAAAATGAAGGAAAAATGAATAGAAACTATTGTTCTCACTTGCATATTTAATTTTTAACTCGGAATGTTATTTTCGATTGCTCTTATTTATTTATCGTTTTAGTAATATAAGAACTACTTACATACATATAATCACGCCTTTATCCCTAATGGGGTAGGCAGAGCGTAAACAACCTAAACAAAGGTCCGCCATGTCTGACAAAGTTTTGAGGGTTATTTAAGATAGATTTGTGATATTGCTGTAGTGACAGTTTGTCAGCTCATCACCTAAATTGCAATATACAGAAACCCGGATCCCTTAGCTCCAGCGCTCCAGTCCAGTATGGAAGAAAATCACTTGTAGTGAGCAGGTTTGAAACGCATCTCTTGGGACTTGGGACACGTTTGCACTTTTTGTAGCCAGCAGTGTTATAGTTAAGAGAAATAAGCAGTAAGACGTTTCGTGTAGTCAATTCAATAACTCTATATTCTTTCCTTACAATATAGGTAAACAGCAAGGCTCAAATGGGACTGGGCTGGCCACGTATGCCAGATGCACCCGGAGAGGTGGGCCAAACTAACAACAATTTTTTATTACTAAATTTTACATACATACATACATACATACATATAATCACGCCTTTATCCCTAATGGGGTAGGCAGAGCGTAAACGACCTAAACAAAGGTCGTTCCGCCACGTCTGACAAAGTTTTGAGTGTTATTCAAGATGGATATGTAGGTATATTGCTGTAGTGACAAGTTGTCAGCCCATCGCTTAAATCGCAATATACTGAAACCCTCAGATCCCTTAGCTGGTTTTTGCAGCATTTACTAAATTTTTCCCACAGGAACTTTTATGTTGGTCTGGGAGCGATAGAAAAACATAGAATGTGCCAGCTGCATCTCCTCCCGGGCATGCTGTAAAAACCAGCTAAGGGATTCGAGCGTTTCAGCATATTGTAAGTCAGGCGATGGGCTGACAACCTGTCACTATAGCAATATAGGTACATAATCATCTGTAATAAAAATATCCCTCAAAACTTGTCAGACGTGGCCAAACGTCGTTTTTTCCTCTGCCTACCCTATTAGGGGAAAAGGCGTGATTTTATGTATGTATGTAAAACGTCGGCACAGAAGGAGACCGAGGAAGCGGTGGCGGGATGACCAGAGTCGTATTTCTGAACCACTCGTATAAAATTTCGCATACGAAAGAGTGAAATAAGGATGCAATTTCCTACAATTTGGCATGCGAATGTTGCTCTTTCGTATGCGAATACGATTCGAGTGATTAAAAATGAACAGCCATGGAACGTGTACTCTGGAAAGAGAGTGGGGAGGCGTTTGCCCAGCAGTGGGACAGTTTAGGCTGATATAATAATAATAAAAACAATATCGGTAATTCTCACGGTTTTAAATACGACAACATTTATTTTTACATTAGTTATAAAATTCAACACCTACTTAGGCGACTTACAAAGCCTTTTGACGCGGATTATCCGAGAGATTGGCATTAGAGTATCGTGAACGATAAGCCAGGAGCTTAATGCAATTCGAACATAATCACTTTTCTATAATATTCGGAGAGTTTACGATGTAAGCGCGGAAATGATGCACGCTAGGTGTTCGGAGCTCTTCAGCAAATAGTACGTTACATACCTAAGTCACGCCTATATCCCTTACAGGGTAGGCAGAGCGTAACGGCTTATACTCCGTTATTTTAACATTGCGTTATTTTATCAATACGAACTTGTTTTGCGGCCAATAACCTGATTTTAATTTACTTTTAAAAATACGAAGAATAGTAAGAAGTCCGACAAATATTGATGGAAAATAATTTCAGACCGGAATGTGTCTTCCAGCAGACTGGGAGCGAGAGAAAAACACAGAATGTGCCAGCTTCATTTCCTCCCGAGCATGCTGTACAAATCAGCTAAGGGATCTGAGGGTTTCAGATTGTAAAATTAAGGTGATGGTCTGACAACTGTTTTATGGTAATACGAGTTGTTTACGTAACGCTCCGAATTGCGAAGATTCATCAAGTTAACTTTGTTAGATTTTTTAAGTGAATTGAAAAGATTTACCTCTTAAGTTCATGACGTTTTGGGAAGTTGGCTATTTCCGCAATCGGCATCGTACTAGACTATTTGAGAAATTATCGTTATCGTAAGACGAAATGAACCTCATGCGAATTCGAGTCCGGAATATTAGGGGACGTAATAGTCTAGCTATTTGGTAATTCGGTTAAATACTGGACCATTTCTGAATTTATAGTTTTGAGACTGTAATCATTTGAGTCCCGAATATTCGGGGACGTCTATGAATAACGGATTATGGTAATACGAGTTGTTTGCGTAACGCCCCGAGTTGCGAGTAACAAAGTTGATGGAATCTCTAGTGATTTCATTGGGCTGTCGCCGCCGACGGCGCCAATAATATTAAATGCTCAAAAATCAAGTTATGCAATAAAAAGGCGAGTGTGCATGCTGTAAATACCAGCTAAAGGAATCCGAGGATTTCTGTATATTGCAATTAAGGCGATAGGCTGACAACCTGTCGCTACAGCAATATACCTACAATCTATCTTAAATTATCCCTTAAAACTTTGTCTAACATGGCGGAACGACCTTTGTTTAGGTCGTTTACGCTTTGCCTACCCTATTAGGGATAAAGGCGTGATTGTATATATATATGTATGTATGCAGAAATGTACCTATATCGCTATAACAGGTTGTTAGTCCATCGTCTTAATTGCAATACACTGGCAATCTCGGATCCCTGTACTGAATTCTACAGTATGTCCGGTAATATTGGCAGCTGGAACGTTTTTAACAGTCTGGCGTAGAAGTAGTAAAGTCGGAGAATTGTGCGAGCGGTAATAAAAAAAATACCTTCTGCAGTGAATAAGTTTGTAAGTGCCTAAGGCTCGTATTAAAAAAGCGATCTCAAGATTGACAGCCATTTTGCGTTCGTATCAGAAATGTCACTCCAGTACAAAATTACCTGAAATTCACACTTAATATTGCTTTCAATCTTGAAATTAATTCATAATTACGACCCTAAGAGTTTTAAAGAAGCTTCGCACGCATTTACTATTCTTAATCTTTACTGTGGAAGCGTTGGATACGGACTAAAAGTCGAAGCGCATACGATATCAGAACTGAAAGGATTTTGCCTTCGTAACAGAAAACCAATTGCTCTGTCTGCATTTAAAATTCACGAAGCAGATATGTATTTTCATTTTTTTTTTCAAAGATAGGTAGAATTTTGTAGTAGGTAAGGTACCTCTGTCAGAGAAACATAGCCTAAGTAGGTCCTAATGTGTACCAAACCAAGTAATTATAAACAAACATGGGAGTCTAAGGCCCGTATTTATAAAGCGATCTCAAGATTGAGAGCAGTATTAACTATGGATTTGACAGGTCATAACGTACTGAAATTACATTTCTGACACGAACTCAAACTCGCTGTCAGTCTCAAGTGCTAATTATAAATACGGGCCTAAGAAGGTTGTCCTAAAAGCACCATCAGGTTGCTTAGCAATGTGTTCTATAGTTATACAGTCTTCTTCTTCTTCCTTTGTCGAGTGGGTATCGAGTAGATTTCAGGAAATGCATAACACATTTAGCTTACAGATTCAGTAGCTGCACTGTGTCTATTAGCTTTAAAAAATGATCGAATTCGAACCTTAAGATATTAAGATTTAAAACACATTGGAACTTTTAAAAAGTCTTTTGTTTGGAAACACAAAGTCTGACCTAATTGAATCATCGAATAATACGGTCAATGAATCGAATATCAAAAACGCTCATTTAAAAAAGTTCAGAATTTAAACTTTAAAAGCTTTTAGCTGTCTGAAATAACATTATATTACAGTACAGCCGTACAGTAAAATATAGGGTATCCCAGAAGTAAAGATACGCTTTTCAAAATGAAACTTGATAAAGTTTGTGGTAAAAATATATTGCTATAAAAGGCACAGTACTATATTTTAAAATTTTACGAGTAAAATGAGAAAATCTTCTCAAGCCTCACGACTTTATCCCTAATCGGGTAGGCAGAGCATAAAAGACCTAAACACAGATCCTTCCGCCACGGCTGACAAAGTTTCGAGGGTTATTTAAGATAGATTCGTGGGTATATTGCTGTAGTGACAGGTTGTCAGCCAATCGCCTTAATTTCGAGGGTTAACCCTTGGCTCCCTTAGCTGGTATTTACAGCATGCCCGGGAGGAAATGCAGCTGGCACATTTTACATTTTTCTCTTGCTCCCAGGCCAGCATGGAAGAACTACAATTAACAGCACTATTATACATACGAGTAGAATGCAACTGACGTACAGTCTCCATGTACAATGAATGAGTCTGATTACAGTTCTCTGCCGTTCATTCATTTATTTATTTACTAAAAATAATGCCGGCATGTTCCGGTTCCAAATCATTACAAGTTGACTGCATTAATGCTGGACATTGTCAGTCCAAAATAACACTACAGAGCTACGGTAAAAACTCTATCTGGTTATCAAATTAACCTACTTCATCTAATAATGAAACTTTTTATATTGTTCAGGACATGTGGAATTAATGCATAGAGTTTTAAGTCTAAAATAACAGTACAAAGCTCCAGTAAAAGTTTGGTTGACCAGTCAAACTATCTAATGAACCTACTAACGTCGGTTTGTGTACCAATCATTTGTTGTCTTTTTCTTGACCAGGCCTTGTTTCCCTGACATGCCATTATCACTGAAATCCTGGAATGGGAACGATACAAATGGAAAAATCAAATCAGGCTGAATTAGGTAAAGCCAGAACTCTGTACGTCTGAAATAACATTGTAAAGCTACGTTAAATGCTGAATCTGGTTGTCGACTAAATTAAGTTACTTTACATATTAATGCTTCTTCCACGCTGGACTGGGAGCGAGAGAAGAACATAGAATATGCCACCTGCATTTCCTCCCGGGCATGCTGTAAAAACCAGCTAAGGGATCCGAGGGTTTCAGTATATTGCAATTTAGGCGATGGGTTGACAACCTGTCACTATGGCAATATACCTACATATCTATGTGAAATAACCCTCAAAACTTTGTCAGACATGGCGGAACGACCTTTGTTAGGATCGTTTACGCTCTGCGTACCTCGTTAGGGATAAAGGCGTGATTGTATGTATGTATGGAAAATATCTATTGCTAAGGCTGCACGGATAAAACTACAAACAAAAGTAATTATTTAAAGAAGTATAAAAAAATTAAACATTGTTCAGTCGACCCGATTTAAAAGTCAGCTAAGAGCTGAAGCTATTTATCTGCTAAAGATAAACAAGGTAAGTCCTCGACGTCGCTTCAGCGCACAGAGCTCGGAGCAGGATTCATTAGTTTATCACGGTTTACACGGAATAGCGCATTGCATTGGAAATCATCCCGCTGTTCCGTAGGAATAGAAATGGAATTTGCAAAATTGGTGAGCTGACAAATGGGCCAATATTTTTTATAAATGTCGCAGGATTATGATGAAATCAGGTATTTGATCAAAATCCTAGTTTTTGATCAAAACCTGGACTTTGACAAAATACTGTTCATAATCCAGAGAAATGTGTAATCCAGTTTTAGTCAAAGTCCAGGTTTTGATCCAAATCCAAGTTTTTTTATCAAAACCCGGACTTTGACAAAATACTGTTCATAATCCAGAGAAAAGTCTAGGATGTTGTCAAACTCCTGAGAAATCCAGTTTTAGTCAAAGTCCAGGTTTTGATCCAAATCCAAGTTTTTTTATCAAAACCCGGACTTTGACAAAATACTGTTCATAATCCAGAGAAAAGTCTAGGATGTTGTCAAACTCCTGAGAAATCCAGTTTTAGTCAAAGTCCAGGTTTTGATCCAAATCCAAGTTTTTTGATCAAAACCCGGACTTTGACAAAATACTGGTCATAATCCAGAGAAAAGTCTAGGATGTTGTCAAAATCCTGAGAAATCCAGTTTTTTGATACAAAGCACTAGGATATTAGTGCTTTGTATCAAGCCTAACCTGAGACTTGTTTCGTTACATAAAAGCCTTTCTTATTCGGAGACAGGAGCAATTTCTGAGATCATATTCCTTTTATTAGAGAGAAATGTACTTCTTATTATTATGAACTTTGTACTTATTTTCTTCTTTGCAAAGTACGACGAAGTTACTCTATATTTATAAAAACTAAGGCCAGTTAAAAGTTTCGATTTAATATAACTAATAAAGATAAATTTAAGATAAATCTTCTATGCTGGCTTGGAAGCGAGAGAAAAACATAGAATGTGCCAGCTGAATTTCCTCTCGAGCATGTTGTAAAAACCAGCTAAGGGATCGGAGGGTTCCTGTATAATGCAATTGAGGCGATTGGCAATCTGTCACCACAGCAATATACAAACAATTCTATCTTAAATGATCCTCAAAACTTTGTCAGACGTGGCGGAAAGATATTCAGGTCATTTACGCTCTGCCTACCCCATTAGGGATGAAGGCGTGATTATATGTATGTATGCATGTATTTAAGATCAATTTGTACGCATTTTGCTGTAGTGACAGATTGTCAGCCAATTCCTTAAGTTACAATTTACTGAAACCCACAGATGCCTAAGCTAGTTCTCGTGAAACGTAAAATATTCATGAAAATGTTTGTATTTCAGGCACAATTAAAACTCATGGCGCCACCGTCACGCCACTGTTCACCCCTTAAGACAAAGTCTTATAAAGACCACATGCAGTGCCTAGCTCAATTTACAGTTCATAATGTCAGTAGAGCGAGGTCTATGATAAACTTTACCATTAGAGACTTTATTCAGTCTTGCTTTCCAAAGTCGAGGCTTGATATGCTTTCTCATGGGAATATGATACTCTTTCGAGGTAAATTTAATCTAAGATAGACACTTGTTATTAAAGTAGCTTGGCTCAAACTAATAGATCGCAGAGATAGGTTGATTTCATTTTATGGGCACAACGCCTCCAATAAAGAATTTTGAATTTGAATGGTTTTAAAAGTATATTTCTATCGTTTGTTTTATCTTACTAATGAACTACTCAGAAATCCAAGAAAACTACACATTGTTTAGAAGCGATATCACGTTATTTCCGTTTTATCTCACAAACGAAAGACAGAAAACTAGGAAAAATATTTCAAAGTAAGCTTGGCGAACTTTTCAAGCGACGCAAACTGATATTAAATTTTTTTTCCGTAATGTGCAAGTTGGCAAGTCAGCATCGGCGAACCAACACCACTGGCCTACACTTGATAACCTGACAACTAAGTAGAAATAACTTAACAAACTATAAACTAGAAAGGCAATAGTCGATGGTATCAATAAATGATTTGATTTGATTTGATTTTGATCATATGGGAGCAAAATAATATTTTTACGGCGAGGACGTTCTTTGGTCGGAATGTAAATTGAATCGCACTTTTTGAATTTAGAACATTATAGAGACGAGTAAAAACTCATTTCTGCACGCTAAAAGTTTCTAATAGAAAATACTACCATTGGGCGCACTTAAAGGCGAACCAAGTCTGAATGAATAGTTTAATTTAAAAACAATAATACTTGTCACAAGGGCAGATATGAGTCCATAAATAAAAACAATAAAACCTACTGTACATACAAAATATGTGGAACTTTGGACAATGTTATATCAAATTAACTTCATTTAGTTTATTATTTATTTATTTACGAGCTTATGGTGTCCCACTGAAGGACAAAGGCCCCTCTCCCTTCCTTTCGTTTCTCCTGATCTAGTGGCATGGATAAGTTAGATTAGTCACTACATAGTATAAAACAAAGTCGCTTTCTCTGTCCCTATATCCCTATGTATGCATAAATCTTTAAAACTACGCAACGGATTTTGATGCGGTTTCTTTTAATGGATAGCGTGATACAAGAGGAAGGTTTATTTGTATAAAACATGCATAATATAGTAGAGAAACACTGATAATTTCCGTGCGAAGCCGGGGCAGGTCGCTAGTTTAATAATAAATTGATGGTGTGTTTTACTGATCAATAGGCTGTGTGGCTTTGTCTGTTGACTCCCTAAGCTAAACGATATACGAGTAAATTTGAAAAATCTTTTTATAAGATTCGCGGGTAATGTTGCAATTGCAACGGAAGAGATTCAAGCATGTAAAAACCGGCAAAGGGATTTGTCTGTTTCAGTGCATTATGATTTAGGCGAAAGGCCATCACTATAGCAGTACACAACATAGTTCTTACTTTCAGAAATTACCCTAAAACCTGTCAAACGTAGCGAAAGCGCCTTTTACTAGGAGTTTTACGCTCGGCATACCACGCAAGGGACATAGGTGTGACTTTATGTACGTAATATGTTGAGGAGGAAACTCCAGGAATCAAATTGTGTTTGCATGCCGACAGTCTCCCGTCTGCTTGGAGATCGCATTTTCCCACCATTTATATATTCGCCGGAAGCAGCACAGCAAACAAAGTTATCGCATTTGTATGGAGGAATATTCTGACTTCAGAACAGCTACTTGCTACGAGATAGCGCAGACATTCTGAACATTCTGGATCGAAATATTATAAAATTGGTCCTCACATACACAAAACCCTAACAGCTAACACCTTTTGTATGGGAAGACCAAATCCTTTTTTAACCTACACCTATGTTTCACAGAGAAAGTTGTTCAGTTTTATGGTTTAACAAACCCTTATTTCTTTGTTGAATGTTAAATATCGTTATTTACTCGTAGCAGGTGTAGTTAGTTATTTATTCACTGAATGAAGTAGAATATTCTTATTATTTCATTACGGGAATTAAAAGTTATGCATTGCATTATGCCGACAAGGACGTTTTTATACAGACGACCTCATGTTGTACCTACTGCAGTGCAAAAGTAAAAAACATACATATAACCACACCTTTATCACTAATGTGGTAGGCAGAGTGTAAACGACCTAAACAAAGGTTGTTCCGCCACGGCTGATAAAGTTTTGAGGGTTATTTAAGATAGACTTGTAGGTATATTGCTAGTGACAGGTTGTCAGCCTGTCGCCTAAATTACAATATATTGAAACCCTCGGATCCCTTAGCTGATTTTACAGCATGCCCGGGAGGAAATGCAGCTGGCACATTCTATGTTTTTCTCTCGCTCCCAGTCCAGCATGGACGTAATAAAAAAGTTAAATTAGTGGATTAAAATAAAGAAATCTGCACTCTTACACGTCTACTTATTGCATAACTTTATTTTTGAGCATTTAAATTTACGAGGTGGCGCCGCCGGCGACAGCCCAATGAAATCACTAGAGATTCCATCAAGTTAACTTTGTTACTCGCAACTCGGGGCGTTACGCAAACAACTCGTATTACCATAATCCGTTATTCATAGACGTCCCAGGAAATTTGGGACTGGTTTAGGTTTATTCTGATTACAGTCTCGAAACTATAAATTCAGAAATGGTCAAGTATTTAGCCGAATTCCCAAATAGCTAGACTAGACGTCCCTGTATATTCGGGACTCGTTTAGGTTAATTTCATCTAATGTCTCAAACCTATAACTTCTCAAACCGTCAAGTACGAAACCAATTGCGTAAATAGCCTACTTCCCAAAACGCCATGATCTTAAGAGGTAAATCTTTCCAATTCACTAAAGATTCTATCAAGTTTACTTTGTTAATCGCAATTTGGAGCGTTACGTAAACATCTCGTATTACCATAATCCGTTATTCATGGACGTCTCCGAATATTTGGGATTCGATTCCCAGCCCCGTTGGGTAAATGTTACTTGGTCTACTTCTCCAAAACTACAACTTTCCAGTTAGTTAGATCCATAAAACCGAATTTCCAAATAATAAACTTTCTAAAACGGATTAACCTCAAAATAGAAACTTCCCCAATTCTGAAAATATATAATCGTTGCTAGCTTTAAGACTATGAAATGTGTAAAAAATTAAATCTATTAAATCCAGTAAAAACAATTCAGAAAATATCCTATGTGAACTTGTCCTTGAAATTTAATACAGAAAATAGAACTGTTGTCATTTTAAGATAGTTGGACGATCTGAGCCAAGGATCTGAGACAGTGGAGCATGAGCCTAAACACCGGACCGATCGGCTCTACCTCTTCAAAGTCGACTTTATCGACTATAAATGAATTAGTAACGATTGAAACAGTTTGCTTATTTTCTATTATTTTTACATAAAAAGTTGTCAACATTTTATGAATAAAATTTACTTTGGGAGATAAACTACCTATATTAAATTCTTTAAATTAATTTTTACAATAAATTACATCCATTAATTTGCTTTATTACTTTAACGTGCCTCTGACTTAAAAAAAAAAAGCGTTGCGCATCGCTAATTTGTAAACAAATAAAAATTATTGCGCGCGATTTTTCTTTTCGCGGTATTGCTTCGTTTTAGATTTATTCAAGAAAGTCCGAGTTAGCAACTAATTTCCTCGCAAATATGTTATAATATAAAACGTCGTATAACATACGTGCGCTTTTATAATCACAGCCTCTGCTGTCTCGCCTACGGGTCGGGCTAGCAATATCGCCTTGGCTGTGATTATCATCTTACCGCACTATTGTACTATTATGTATCATAAATGTACTATTATTTTTAGAGCAACTCATCACTTTGATATTACCTATCCTGTATTCAAATCAATTTGTTCAGTTTTAAAATAAACTGATTGCAACAACAAATTACTAGCACGCTTTTAAACAATTTATGTGATAATCAAATCGATATAGGATAAAGTTATAAAGTCTGTTGATTGCACGCAATTCCATCTCTCCCATTGAAAGCAACAGCTGCCCGGATATTGTATCCGCTGCGAAAGCCCGACACAAAGAGGGTAATATAATATCCCGGTAATAAAAATAGAAATCCTCCCTTGTCTATGAAAGCTAAATATAATCCAAGTCAAGTGCTCTGTGGTCGCTATTGCGTTTACGAGGAGTCCTTTCTTAAGGGACTATTGCAGGTGCGAGGAGTGGAGGGGAGGGTAGAGGAGGGGGCAGTCGACGACAAGAATAGAACGAGAAGCTTACTCTCGTCCGGCAAGATCTCGTAAGTATGTGGAAAATGAAACCGCTGAATAAAGAGCAAAAAAGTTGGTGCCTTTTCTCGCAAATACGGACTTCGATTTAAGTTCCAAGTTTTAAATCTAAGTCGGTACTTTTCTTGAAGTTAAATTAGTTTTGATTCTAAGGCACCTAGCCTATTTTAGGATATCATTTTAAATTATATTCTCATCATAACGGAGAATACAAAAGCTTTTGAGTATTATACTTTAGCCGACAAGTCTTTTTTTTTAACTAAGCTGGTAAAAAAACTATACAAAATCCTTACTGAGACGGCTCCGTGGTAAACTCCAAACCTCGAGTCGGAACGAAGGAATCGTGATAAAACTTGTTCTGAGGATAAGGAGTGGTGGGAGGGGACGAGGAATTACTACGAGTGATCCGCACCCGCTTGGTTCCTTTCAACAACTTTACATCCGCTAGGACAGAACTTTATACCTATCCTATTTACTAATCAATTGAGTTTCGATTAAGTTTTTTTTTTTTCTTATTTGATGATATCGATATAATAAAAAATACTGATAGAAGTTTTTCTTTCGAGTTACGTAATTTTGAACTAAACTTTAAAAAATCGCGATTTTTTTTACTCATCTTACTAGCTTAACATAGGAAATATCGTCGGACAATGTGAATGTTGTGTGCGGGTCGACTTGTGTTACGAACAATAAAAAATATTAAAACAATATGGGTAGTGTAAAATCTAGATGCCCATCCTAATAGCTAGCTTCATAAAGTTACCAAGCTATGGCCTTGCCTTAATTTTAAGTCAAAAACAAGATGTAGTTTGTCCTAGCACAGACCCCAGTCTATTTGGACAACTACTGTCGACGCATCGTGTCAGTTTGGTGTCAGCTTGACCCGTTTCTGAACCTCATAAAACCGATGTTAAGAATAGTCATCCTAATTATATACAATATATAAATAAATAAATAATGACATCTCACTGGAGCTTCAGTACACCCGCGACAGCGTCTATTGAAACATAATCGAAACGTCTGAATAAAAGGTAATGGGGTAACATAGTCCGTGGCTGCCAGTAACTGTAGGTATATATATATATATATATATATATATATATATATATATAATTTTATTTGTGCTAGGTCTTGGTGCACAATAACCGCGACCATGTCGTCGTCATAAGGACTGCAATACAATAACATCACTTGCGTCTAATTAAGCCTACTTTAACAAGTTTATAAAGTAACCTAGCATCATCTGAAAACCGAAAAGCCAAGACACAGTTACAACCACCTATAACAGAAAACAAATAGTTATTAAAGAAATGTTGTCTAAAATAAACTGTATTTATTTCTTTGGAGATGATGGTACAATATTTTAATATTTTTTTATTGAATATGTTATCTTATTCTTACGTGCAGAAAAAAAAAACGATTGATTTTAATCAAATAGGACAAGGCCCATTCCTATGTTTTATTTTACAGTGTTTGAAGCGTTGGTTTTTCTGTATCTACTATACTACTACAACTGGTTGACTACATATCACAGACAACACGAGTATTTTGAGACCTTGTCAAAATACATACATACATAAATCACGCCTTTATCCCTTACGGGGTAGGCAGAGCGTTTAACGAATCGTAAAAGGCGCTTTCGCCACGTCTGACAAAAATGAGGGCAATTTTAAATTGTAATATGTATTGCTATAGTGACAGGTTGTCAGCCCATCGCCTAAATTACAATACACTGTAACCCTCGAGTCCCTTTTGCTGACTTCAACAGCATGCCCAGGAGGAAGGGCAGCTGGAACATTCTATGTTTTTCTATCTCTCCCAGTCCAGCATGGAAGTAAAAATAGAGGGAAATAAGTTTTCAAAGTGCCTTCCTCATTTCCGTCTCTAATCAAAAACGCTCGAAACATACCCAAGTTTGTTCGCCAGTCAAAGCGAGCACTCATCTCGCGAACAAGTGGCAGGACGTCCAAGAGAGCTTTGCACAAAGCCTTGCCTTGATGGTAATAGCAAGTACAGTACAGGGCTGATAATACATCGACTCTATAGTATTTCCAACTACATACATACATACATACATAAATCACGCCTTTATCCCTTACGGGGTAGGCAGAGCGTTTAACGCCTCGTAAAAGGCGCTTTCGCCACGTCTGACAAAAATTGAGAGCAATTTTAGATTGTATTTCCAACTAGGTTTTAGAATAAAGTAAAACAATGTTTTATGTCTTTTAATCGAAGATCTTGATTCTAAAATAAGTTTCACCTATTAGATATGACAACATAGTGAAATAGAAGTTTTAGTACTATGCCAACACGTACCATTTATTTTTGAGCTGTGTTTTTGAATAAAAATCATGAAAATTTGTTTACTTTTATTCTAAAACTGAGTTGGAAAGCGACGTTTCGAATGGCGGAGTTTGCAAGCCTTTGTGCGGCAGAGATACGCTCCACATGGCAAAATTAAACTAAATACATACATATAATCAGGCCTTTATCCCTAACGGGGTAGGCAGAAAGTAATCGAACTAAATAAATGTCGTTCCGCCACGTATGGCAAAGTCTTGAGCGTTATTTAAGATAGATTTGTAGGTATATTGCTGTAGTGACCGGTTGTCAGCATGTCGCCTAAATAACAATATACTGAAACCCTCGGATCCCTTAGCTGGTTATTACAGCATGCCCGGGAGGAAATGCAGCTGGCAAATTCTATGTTTTTCTCTCGCTCCCAGGCCAGCATGGAAGAACTTAAACTACTTGCAATATTTACAGCCTTTTACTGTAACGAGTCCTTACAGACGTGCTTAATTATGGTAAGAAGCTTATTGCAGGCATTTTCAGGAGTTGACGACATGGCTCTTGGAAATGCATAATATAATATAATTTTAACGTGTAACTAAACATTTAATATTATGAGAAATATTAAAGGAACATCGCGCGACGGAAATATAACTTACTAATTGTTCCTGCCTCCGTTGTCTATATATATTTGGTGGTGGTAGAGCCATGAGTTTACGATAAGGAGGTCCTGGGTTCGATTCCCAGGGGGGAACACAAAGTTGATATTTGTCAATTTATAACTTTGTGAGGTTTTCCCCAGTTTAGTCAGGATATTGCAGGCTCAATCACCTGATTGTCCGAAAAGTAAAAAAAACCGTGCCTCGGAGAGCACGTTATGCCGTCGGTTCCTGACGCTGTCTTTGATAGTTGTCATTACTCAAACCATGTCAGAGGCCATTTTTGAGGCGGTTTCAAAACTCTGACACCAGGGTTCTTCGGGTCGTGGTTCGACTCGAGAATCCACTCGCTAAGAAGAAGAAGAATGCCGAATGCGCGAATGTCTCAAAACTTAAATTTCCTGATGGTTTCGTTACCTAGTATACAAAACTGTAATCGCCAAATTTAAATTAAGATACATCAAACTCAATTTACCCTTGTTTTTTTTTTTTTATAGTTATGTGTAAAATTGCGATACGGTTTATTCGCGTCAATTTAAAAATTGCTGCGGCCCTCTAGAATTGAGGCAATGATTTGACAATCATTAGATAGACTGACGTCTATCGCCTAAATTACAATACACTGTACCCTCGAATCATACAGCCTACACGGAAGGATGAGCAGCTGGCACATTCTATGTTATTATTTCACTACTTTACTTAGTCCAGCATGGAAGCTTACTATCAATAGGACAATAACCTAACTTCAGTTAAGAATAGATACATCATAGGTACATAACATACATACATACGTACATATAATCACGCCTTTATCCATATTGGGGTAGGCAGAGCTTAAAAGACCTAAACAAATGTCGTTCCGCCACGTCTGACAAAGTTTAAAGGGTTATTTAAGATAGATTTGTAAGTATATTGCTGTAGTGACAGGTGGTCAGCCCTTCGCCTAAATTTCACTAACTGGAACCCTCGGATCCCTTAGTTAATTTTTACAGCATGCCCGGAAGGAAATGCAGCTGGCACAAACTATGTTTTTCGCTCGCTTGCAAACCAGCATGGAAGTACATAACATATCTATTTGAAAAGCAATACCTAAATACCAAGATCGTCCCGACTCCCGACAGATGTTTGCCGACCGACGGTGCCTCTCTAAGACGATATTGCGACCACGATGAAAGGAATACTTGACAAACTACAAAGAATAAGGACAAAATTAATAGTTAAAACTGTGTGTGTGTACTGTGCTTAATAAGAACATTTATAAACAATTATGAACTATATCAAATGATCAATAGACTTTAATATAATAGTGAATAGTGATAACCGAACAACATAAATCCAACACTGATAGGACCTATCAGCATATATATGCTGCCTGTCCTGAAAATAATAATCTTATCTTATCTTATTTAGCCGATAGTGTCCCACTGCTGGGCCAAATAATAATAATAATAACTATTTCCATTCTTACCCGACTACGTTGGCCGGATAAAAATAAAACACAAAGTTCAAATGTAACTGAACTTCTAAGACTTAAAGTCTAGCATAAGTTGCGTCTTGTTGCGAAGCGAACTTTTCTTAAGAATAAAGAAGCTTATTGAGAACGAGAAGCACTCTTATTTTCTTGGTTTGGTTTGATTTATTTATTACTATTATAGGCATGAAAATATAAAAGCTAAAAGTTACACTTGGGAGAGCCGAGAGTGCATGAAACCAAAATCTATCTGCCTTTATTTTACCATGCAAAAGAAAGGAAGCGCGAAACCACAAATTCAGTAAATTTTACAACATAAAAGATATTTCGACTCACAGAATAATACGTAGTTCGCTAACGGCGAAATATGAAAGTAAATGTAATTCGAGAAACAAGCAGCCGCACGTTAATTACAGTTCGAAATTTGAACAGCAAATTTGCAGGCTATTTTGAAGGCTTTCATGGTTCAATATGTTGCGAAAATACCAAATGGCAAAATGTTGCACTAACGAAGACAAACAACTGGTTAATAGGACGACACACGGAAAATCACTCACCTTGCATAACACTTTAATTGAATTATTTGTAGGGTACTTCCATGCTGGACTGGGAGTGAGAGAAAAACATAGAATGTGCCATCAGCATTTCCTTCCGGGCATGCTGTAAAAAGCAGCTAAGGGATCCGATGGTTTCAGTTTATAGTAAATTAGGCGATGGACTGACAACCTGTCACTTACAGCAATATACCCAAATTAATCTGAAGTAATCCTGAAAACTCTGTCAGACGTGGCGGAACAACCTTTGTTTAGGGCGTTTACGCTCTGCCTAACCCATTAGGAATAAAGGCGTGATAAAATAATATATGTAAAAAAAATATTGAAGTAGTTTCTGTGGTTAGTAATTTAATGCTTTTAATTAGAAGCACATTTAATATTAGAGGTAATTAAAGTAGTGTCAGCTCGTCAAGTGTATTAATACATTATTATTATTAACTTAATTGCAAAATGCGGTTAAAGTGGAAAGCTTAAACGTACCAACAACTCCGTGGATCAATATTAAGAGATAGTCATTACGTATTTTTTACTAGAAGTTATTTAAACTATCCTTAACCTTAAAAATAAGGAATGCCGAAAACCAAAAAAGTAGAAGTTGAAAAATCTCAGCTCCATGGTCTTCCACTCCGTGGAGTGAAAGAATTTATCCATGGAGTGGATTCACGTTATACTTGTAATAAAAAAATGTCTTATTTCGAAAAAAAATCTAAATTATAACAATTCACAACTAAATCCGCTGCAAATCTAGGTTAAAAAACGAAACTCCACTGCATGTGTATGGATTTTCTACTTTTATAAGCCCTTTTAGGCTCGGATATTATTTATAATATAATGCAAATTCTAATTCTACCACCACTATAATAAAATTTAAACAACTATGACACCAGGGTTCATCGGAACGATCGACATAAAACCCTCACGACCGAAGAAGAAGAAATAAAAGAACTCTTGAATAAAACACTGAATCTCGGTAAACAAATGTTAACTTATATATAAAACTATTACTCATATGAAATAGGATTGAACTTATTGAAATGTTATTCTCGGAATGCACATACATCTCGACTGCTGTAATAAGAGATTTAAACAATACAAAGGACGACAAATAGCGCATATTACGAACTGAGGACCAACATGTAATGCTCAAGTTATTGGAATATTGCTCTTACCTACGAAGAATTCTATATTTACTTGTAAGAATTTTTATTCTCAAGAGCACAGTACCTCTACCGCGTACTATTCTGGATTAGGTTCTAGCTGAAAGCTAGGGTAATAAGTATACTCGTATTTATGAAAAAGTCCACCTTAGCTTTAAGTTATATTAACTAACAAAAACTAATTAAAATGTAGGTACTTTTAAAGTCTCGGACATAAGATCAAAAACTACACTAGATACAAAGTTCAATTAAAAGCAAACTAGCAAGAAACCAGCTTTTCTGAAGGTATTATTTGTGAATGTAGGTTGACTGAGCAACCCGTGTCAGTCTGCGGGAAGCTGCCGTATAAACTAAATTGCCTTAAATTGTACGGCCTCATTCATAAGCACAACCTTAGCATAACCTGTTAATGTGAGAGTATAGAGATACGTCCACGAATAAGCGTGACCGTAATACGCTCGCTACGAGACTACGATATTGGGAGCCGTATACGTCCACGAATTAGCGTGACCGTGCTACGCTAGCTACGAGACTACGATATTGGGAGCCGTATACGTCCACGAATTAGCGTGACCGTGCTACGCTAGCTACGAGACTACGATATTGGGAGCCGTATACGTCCACGAATAAGCGTGACCGTGCTACGCTCGCTACGAGACTACGATATTGGGAGCCGTATACGTCCACGAATAAGCGTGACCGTGCTACGCTCGCTACGAGACTACGATATTGGGAGCCGTATACGTCCACGAATAAGCGTGACCGTGCTACGCTCGCTACGAGACTACGATAACTAAATTGCCTTAAATTGTACGGCCTCATTCATAAGCACAACCTTAGCATAACCTGTTAATGTGAGAGTATAGAGATACGTCCACGAATAAGCGTGACCGTAATACGCTCGCTACGAGACTACGATATTGGGAGCCGTATACGTCCACGAATTAGCGTGACCGTGCTACGCTAGCTACGAGACTACGATATTGGGAGCCGTATACGTCCACGAATTAGCGTGACCGTGCTACGCTAGCTACGAGACTACGATATTGGGAGCCGTATACGTCCACGAATAAGCGTGACCGTGCTACGCTCGCTACGAGACTACGATATTGGGAGCCGTATACGTCCACGAATAAGCGTGACCGTGCTACGCTCGCTACGAGACTACGATATTGGGAGCCGTATACGTCCACGAATAAGCGTGACCGTGCTACGCTCGCTACGAGACTACGATATTGGGAGCCGTATACGTCCACGAATTAGCGTGACCGTGCTACGCTAGCTACGAGACTACGATATTGGGAGCCGTATACGTCCACGAATTAGCGTGACCGTGCTACGCTAGCTACGAGACTACGATATTGGGAGCCGTATACGTCCACGAATAAGCGTGACCGTGCTACGCTCGCTACGAGACTACGATATTGGGAGCCGTATACGTCCACGAATAAGCGTGACCGTGCTACGCTCGCTACGAGACTACGATATTGGGAGCCGTATACGTCCACGAATAAGCGTGACCGTGCTACGCTCGCTACGAGACTACGATATTGGGAGCCGTATACGTCCACGAATAAGCATGACCGTGCTACGCTCGCTACGAGACTACGATTTTTGGAGCCGTATACGTCCACGAATAAGCATGACCGTGCTACGCTCGCTACGAGACTACGATTTTTGGAGCCGTATACGTGACGCGTTTCTGGCTCCAATCGAAGAATACAATATGCATTAAAAAACTAACGTCTAACTGACATTTTATTACAAAATAGTGGAAAAATATGGCTAAAATATACCGTGAAGTAAACGTTGACGTAAGAGTTAGTATTTAGTATTTATTTATTTATTGCATTGTCACAAATAATAATGTACAGTTCAGTTGACGCCTTTATTTCAAACCATAAATTTTTTCGAAATAAACTACTTAAAGTAAATAATAAATATAATATCTTTCGTAATTTGCAAAAGCAAGTTTAAATACATCTCATGCAGCGCATCTGAAAAGCGTTGCCACAAGACTTCTCGTAGAATATAGAAGCCAGCAAGTGAAATTAATTAAATAACTAACGGCATTCCTCGGTATTCCTTTGAAGTGTACTTAGTTAGTCAAACTGATTAACGACGCGACTAAACTCCCACTTGCCGACGACGTTTCACTTTAAGTTTTACACCGATATTTTCTCTCATTTTAAGAAATTTACTTCTAGTTAATAATATTACGGCGTTAAATGTTATGTTTGCTTTTCATAATTTTGTTTATTTTTTGACATTGATTGAATTCTTATTATATTTTCTCACTCTTTGAATATTTGTCATAATTATTTTTATATTATGTTACATATTTTGTTGGTGTTTTTTTTAAACACATGTACATCCCTACATGTACATGCATTCTTCCATGCTGGACTGGGAGTGAAAGAAAAACATAGAATGTGCCAGCTGCATCACCTCCAGAGCATGCTGTAAAAACCAGCTAATGGATTCGAGGGTTATAGTCTTGGACGAATAACATCTGGACACGCCACGAAACAAAAATGTATGAGAACTCGTTCAACCAAAACTGGGGGGGAGGGAGGTATGACAGATAATACTAGAACAAATATAAAAGTACGCGTTTCCTAATATATTTGTTTATTTTTGACACTTCTCAAATAATCGGGTTATATGAGTTTTTAATCTGTGCTATTAGGTGTTTTAGATAGTGTTGTACCCTAGTCGATAATCGATAAAGAATGAATGGTTGAGTGAATGATGTTTCCTGTATTAAAGAAATATGAAGACGTATTTTTAATTAAATTTGATTAGGAAATAAAAGAAGAGTAGAATTTTCAAATCGATTATTAATAATTGAAATTATACATGTTATATTTTGTAGACTCAAAGATAGAATACATACTGGGTGTAAGGGACAGCGTCCCGCAAACTGATAGGGGTTGCTCAGTCAACGAAACTGAACAACTATCACCAGGAAATTATGTCAGGAGACGATAAAAAAATACCTTCCCATACAAAATGACCACCTCGATCAGACAATTTGTATGAAATTTTTTTTTTCCCCTGTCGATTTTATTTTTCTGTTGCTCATCATCAAATTAGCACACCCGCTGCAAGTGCAAATATTTTTACACCAAATGTAGAGCAGATTACAATAGGAGATAAAAACTTACAAAACAAGCTTTTTGAAAATATGTTTTTTATACTTTGTTTTCTAATAAAGGCAATTCGGGTGTTTAAGTATATCTGCGCTATTGCCTTGCCCAGTTCATCAACGTGATTTACATTGTCATTTTCAGATCTGTGAAAGTCATTTTGGTCAAAATTCTAAATTTGAAGTGTTGAAATTGTTTCAAACACTCTAGGAAGAAATCCCTAGAACGTTCTTGCGTGTAAAACGAGCGCATAAAATATTATATACATTTTAAACTCTATTTTGACCAAGCGTATCGAGAGCGAATCGAGCGCAAAAATGTATATGCCACATATATTATATTAGTTATTTACATTCGGTACAATCCTGGTGAGTCCCGCTACCTGGCAACCTTACTGGGACTTGCGTGAGCCCCCCTATCCCACCTATTATATGGCTTGGGGCAAATAGGGGTACGTGCGCTGGTGTCCGGGTGGCAATCGCCGCTATATACCTTTAAGGCCAGTTTTCCGATTTGTGGAGTGATTTTAGAAAATATTATGTGTTTATACAGTAAATCATTCCTATCGATATCGTTCATCGATAATGTCACGTCTCTAGATGAACAGAAATGAATGAACGAATTAAAAAATAACAATTATAATCCGACTCATTACAGAATGACAATATTTTGGTTACCATGCTTTCAGAACCATGGACGTTTTATTGAGTCGTATTATTCAGTCCTGTCCCTACGTATTTTATTAATTTAACAAGAAAATAACGAGAAATGTGGATCTAAAACACACTTAAGAATGAAAAGAAATAATGCTCGTTCGATCACTATAGGTTCTGCAAAACAAAACAGCACATTTCACCAGTTTCAAAGGTATGTTTCGTCTTCTAAATTTGAAGTCACACTATCGGCTTTAGTTTGTGTACTGTGGCCAAAATTCATCCTGTCAAACTAGAGGGGTAAGGAGTAAAACGTCATAATTGCGCGTCCAGATGTTATTCGTCCAAGGTTATAGTATATTACAATTTTAGGCGATGTGCTGACAACCTGTCACTATAGCAATATACGTCATGATCATCTGTAATAACCCTCAAAACTTGTCAGACGTGGCGGAACGACCTTTGCTTAGGTCGTTTACGCTCTGCCTACCCCATTAGGGATAAAGGCGTGATTATATGTATGTATGTATACATGCCTACAAAGGCAGCATTCGGTGAAACTATATTTTAGCTATTATAACTGCTTACCACTGTACCTGATTGCTTTACATGAATATATTAATTTGAAATTGAAAATGATAAAGTAAGATCTAAGTTGCCACTTGCAATTTCATCATGTTATAAAATTTTCTAGTAATTATGTATAGTGATATCCGTGGTGATAAAATATTGTTAGTTCGTATAAAATAATTTTATGAGCCATCAAACGATTTACTGTAGGTAGGTTGCAATAAAATAATCTGAAATGTGATATGCGTAAACTTATAAACAGGAATAAATGCAGTGCGATTCTATAATAATTTTCATACAGATCTATAAAATTTGAAGAAGAAAAGGTGTTTAAAAACGATTTTTTTATGAGCAAAAGGACAAAAAGCAAATTGGATTATAAATAAAATTTATCCAATCATAATCCAAGTCTGCATCCCATTTATCGTTAACTTCGCGACTTTAAAGACATTCACTCTATTTTTTAAAATGTATTGCAGCTGAATAATAATCGGTGTTACATTTGCATTTTTTGGTTGCATATTTTATATTTGGCTTGAGTTAAAATATTGTTATGTTTGTTATGCATTCTGTTTGTCATGACATTTTAAAACATAATCAATGCCATAAAAAAACATTCACCTTGGATTTTTTTGATTTGTATTTGAAATAGTTGTAGTGCCGCAGGAGAAAATGTACAGAACGGTTAGTGTGATATTTAGTAAACATAACGTAAGGTATGGGATGGGATCGCGCATCACTGTAGTGACTGGCCGTCACCCTAACACCAAAATTTTGAATATCGGGTGTGAGGGACAGCGTTTTACAAACTGATATGGGTTGCTCAGTCAACGAAACTGAACAACTATCACCAGGAATTTCTTTCAGAAGATCAAAAAAAGAATGACTTCCTATACAAAATGATCACTTCGAATTTGTATGGAAAACCAAATATTTTTTTTTCACTTCCTGTAAATAAAATCCTGCTGATAGTTTTGTTCAGTTTTGTTGACTGAGTAACCCCTATAAGTTTGCGACGCTGTCCCTTACACTCCGTATATTTGCAACCCTCGATCCTAAGTATTATCTTTACAGTATGCCCGGGAAGAGTATGAGCCAGCTGTTACATTGTTGCTGTTTTATCGCTGCAAGTCCAGGTCAGGCGCGGCATGGCGGCAGTAAAGGAAGGCACGAGGCAACTCTGTTTCGCATTCCGATAACTTGGCTGAACCCTTCCCGTTTGACGAGGCTACGTAAATAACTATTGGGACCGTTCACTGGCCCACGTGGTCTAATGCTACACGTGCAAGCAAATTGATGCAACTATTTAAGCCTTAACTAGCTACAGACATCTCACGTAATCAAAAAATATTAATATTACCTGACGACAAAAAACTCACCCCCGATCGACTTGGGGTACAAGTAAGAGATTTAGCAACTGCCTACGTGATCTAGTGATCAGAGCCATGGGCTTACGATCCGGTGGTCCTGGGTTCGATTCCCAGGGGGGAACACAAAAATAGTCCATGGTGTTCCACGTGGGACAAAAAATATGTTTCTTCTTTTTAGAGAGTGGATTCTAGAGTCGTACGGCGACCCGAAGAACGCCAGAGATTTCAAACCGTCTTGTAGCACAGCTATTAGGCCTCTGACATGGTTTGAGTTACGACCACTATCAAAGACAGCGACCGGGACCGACGGCTTAACGTGCCCTCCGGAGCCCGGAAACCTTTTTCTTTTCGGACACTCAGGTGATTCAGCCTGCAATGCCCTAACCAAACTGGGGAAAAACCTCATAAAGTGATAAATTGTCAAATGGAACCCTTGGAATCGACCACAAGATCTCCGGAACGTAAGCCCATGGCTCTGACCACTAGACCACAGAGCAGTAAAAATATATGTTTTACCTAAAGCACGAGCTGAATAAAAATGCAAGTAGATTTATTATTTTCAACTTGTAAGCACGACTTTCCCTTTCATGATCATGAAATAACCTTTTGTATGTAAATCGTAACCTTTTCAAAGGAAGGCAACGCGCAGCTTGCCGATCTTCCAACACAATGACATTGTGAGCTTCAGATCGATCCTACTCTTTATTGTTATCCGTTTTAATATTGATAGCACTTTTTTACACGACCTTCTAACACTAAGTACATACTAAAACGTATATCTACATACTAATCATCATCGTCTCCCTAGCCCTATCCTATATCTCTCGAGGTCAGTTACCTAATCTAGGTAATTGAACGAGGGTACTGATTTTTACACAGAGCGACTGCCACCTGACCTCCGCAACCCATAAGGGAAACCAGACCCAATCAAACATACTACATTTATATAATCACGCTTTTATCCCTGATGGGGTAGGCAGAGCATTAACGAGCTAAACAAAGGTCGTTCCGCCGCGTCTGACAAAGTTTTGAGGGTTATTTGAGATGGATTTGTAGGTTTATTAAACTGCGATGAAATATCGAGTCAACAAAAAATATAATCGTGGTAGTAATTCCGTTCAAAATAATAATCGTTTTGTAATGAACAACCGCGAAAGGCAAAAAACTTAAGTTTTTTATTAGTCTAGAAGTGAACAAGCAACTAAATATACTAGGAACTCTTTTTTCGATTCTTTATTAGGTGTCAATTATTATTGTTACCCGCAGTTATAAGGAACATTTTATTTAATCTCGCAGTAAAAGTTCTATGTTTCTCTTAGACGAATATAATGATGAAAGAATTTTTCAGTTCGGTCCATTTGCTGATACTTTTCCTCTTTTTATTGAAAAGATATCTCATTGGCTTTTCCTGTAATGAAAATAAGATCAAAGTTATATTACCTCATTTAAACAACGATTGCTTTAAACGCAGTAAATGTAGGGAAATAACTAGAAATTGCGCTACTTTGGAAAACTTTGTGATTCGAGCGGATGGAAATAAAATACAATCCTACCTTTTAATATCGTACCGGGAGTTTTGGATTTATAACTAAACACTGAACCACCTGATGGTAAGCGGACACTTGTCCTTAAACTATGTATAGAACAGGTGCCCGTTTACCATCAGGTGGATTATATTATAATTGTCAGTTACTGACAAGAGTTGCTCTGCTCAGTCAACGAAACTGAACTACTTTTACCAGGAAATACTTTCAGAAAACGAAATGAAATTCGCCTTCAAATTGTGTGATCGAGGCGGTAATTTCGTATAGGAAAGTAAAAAAAAATAATTAGAGTAAAGACGTGAAAAATAAAGAACATGAGAATATCAGGTTTTCTGCAAATTCTTCATGAAAACAGAAGAAAGTGTTCGCGCCCAGTCATACGGACCACTGAGTCCCTCAACTTGGACCCACCTAAAGCCAAAGAAAAGCTGTGGTCAGAAAAGTTTGCCCCTATCAACCCCTCAATCCCTATAGTTGAGAAGTTGCCGCCAGGACACAACCTTCCATGGTCCATTCAGAAGACGTTGAACAGACTTCAGGAAGAGCAAAGAGAAGAGGTGGGGCTTCACTGATGACGACAGGTGCGATTGTGGCGCCTTACAGTCTATGTCACGTTAAACGTCGTCGTGCCCTATCTCTCCCACAACCTGCACACAGAAAGACCTCTTGAGCGCCAAAAGGCTATTCATGTGGCCACGTTTTGGGCGCAATATCTTTGATTGCCATTGACTCGACAAGAAGATGTAAGACTATTAAATTAATCAACGTTACGAAAAAAAAAACATACAAATATGTTTCAAATGAATAAAGGACAGGAGGGGACTTTGTACATTCATATCGAAGTCGACCTCAAATAACTGTTTTTTTTAACCGCTTGTCACTCTTCACTGGTAACGGCTGAAAATCAGTGTTGCCTTTTGGGAAAATCTATTAGGGCGAAAATTCCCTGAGCCTTGGCCCTTTCATGTCATTGCAGCACACATGTGCATATTGTGTAAACTTTGATTTATCTGTTTGTTTTATTGTATGTGTCTTTATAAATTTGTTTTATTAATTTTATTTAGTTTTGTAGAAATATTTATAAAACGCTTTATCTATCTATATATCTATCTCAATCATTGCTTTTGTAACAAAGTACAGGTAGAAAATGTCCAACGTGGAAATGAATTCCTCAGCCAAGTTTTTGTTTAACCTCCTAACTACCGTGTAACTTACTAAGATCTGCGCGACCCGGAGCTCCTCTGCGCCACCTAGTTTGCACTCTGATGGAAAAGTTCACGAAACTACCATCCACCTACCTAGTTACAGTTATTTTAGGTACAACATAATGTGGTTATGCCACCGTTGTTACGGTTAATTGCAAAAAGCTTTTGCGGTGTTTGCTTCTTAAATTTAAAGAGCTTTTTAATAATATGTGGTTCCGATTCATTAGTGAAACTCATCATCAACAATGTCAACTGCCTGTTAGGTCAATTAAACGTCAAGTAAAGCTGAAACCACAGTATATTAAAATTGATTTTATATTTGTGAATGTGTAATATCCGGTTATTGGATGCGCTGTCACAAATTCGAGGTTATAATCAACAGAAAACTACTTTCAGCTAGAGTGTTCTTGTTCCATGCTGGCCTGGGAGCGAGAGAAAAGTATAGAATGTGTCAGCTGCATTTTCTCCCGGACATTCGAGATTCGAGATCCGAGGGTTTTTGTACATTGCATTTTAGGCGCAGGCTGAAAACCTGTCACTACAGCAATATACGTACAAATCTTATCCTTAATAACCCTCAAAACTTTACTAACAAATACTAACAATTACTAACAAATCTATCATAAAAAATCCTCAAAACTTTGTCAAACGTGGCGGAACAAACTTTGATTAGGTCGTTTACGCTCTGCCTACCCCATTAGGAATAAAGGCGTGTTTATATGTATGTATGTAATATCCGGTTATTGCATGCGCTTTCACAAATTTGAGGTTATAATCAACAGAAGACTCATTTTAGCTTGAGTGTTCTTGTACTTCTGTCGATTAGGTATCGAGTCAATCGACCCGATGTACCCTGGTGTCATAGTTTTTAAACCGCCTACAGTTAATAGGCCTCTGACATGGTTTGTGTAATGACCACTATCAAAGATAGCAACCAGGACCGACGGCTAACGTGCCTACAAAGCACGGAATCTATTTTCTTCCAGACATTCAGGAGATTCAGCCTGCATTGTCCTAACCAAACTGGGGAAAATCTCACAAAGTGTTAAATCGACCGTATCAACTGTGTTTCTTCTTTGGGAATCGAACCCAGGACGTCCGGATCGGGAGTCCTGCCTAGACCACGGAGGCATACATTACTATCATTCCTTTATCCCTAATGTAGTAATCAGAGCATAACCAACCTAAACGTCGTACGCGTAAAAGAATATTTAAAATCGATCTAGGCATTTTCAAGTTTAT
The DNA here is from genome assembly GCA_949820665.1 of Scrobipalpa costella. NCBI lineage: Eukaryota > Metazoa > Arthropoda > Insecta > Lepidoptera > Gelechiidae > Scrobipalpa > Scrobipalpa costella. The sequence goes on from OX463295.1 coordinate 1,746,738, forward strand.
CGGCAACAAACTAAGTTTATTCTTCAGAACATAAAGAAGTGTTAGTGTCAATCCACCTTAACAACATAGCGCCGATGCGAAGGCAAGTTACTGACAGAATTGAATTTTCCTATTTTCCAATTTGCATCCTAGGATAAACTTATTATGAAGCGGTTGTGAGAGCATGACGGTGGACCGTTCCTAACAGTCAATTCACATCGGGAAGCGACGCGGCTGCGTTACGCAGTTTTCAAGAGCGTCATCTCCCAATGCCCTATCCCGTATCTTACAGGGTCGCCTACCTAATCGAGGGGATTGAACGAGGGTACTGGTTTTTACACAGAGCTACTGCCATCTGACCTCCGCAACCCAGAAGGGAAACAAGACCCAATCCTAGTTAAGGTCAGAGTTTCAGTTGTCAGAGCCGCCAATGCTTAGCACTGGCCACTGACATGACATAACGACTAATATCTACAGTGTTAAATAATATTAACTGGTACCAACTGCTTAACAATCCTTCCGAAGCACGGAAAAGCACCGAATAAACGTACATATGAAATTCAAAAACTGAAAAGCACATTGATACGTGGTAGGTTTCGAAACACGACCTCCCGCTCAGGAGGCAGTGGCCCTATCCACTACACCATCGGGCTCTGCTTTCAAGAGCGTGATACAATACATACATACATACATACATATAATCACGCCTTTATCCCTAATGGGGTAGGCAGAGCGTTAACGACCTAAACAAAGGTCGATCCGCCACGTCTGACAAAGTTTTGAGGGTTATTTAAGATAGATTTGTAGGTATATTGCTGTAGTGACAGGTTGTCAGCCCATCGCCTAAATCACAATATGCCGAAACCCTCAGATCCCTTAGCTGGCTTTTACAGCATGCTCGGGAGGTAATGCAGCTGATACAATAAAAGAACCAAAATATACACAATTTATTGAAAAACCTCGAAGGCTCCTCGCGGCGGGGTCTGTGATTCAACGAGATGCATCTCCAAGCAGAATCGCGCCGCGTCCCGGTGTGAACCGAACACAAGAGAGCAGCTGTTCTACGGCGCTTGTTTTCTCGATGTTTCTCTCGTTTACTTTGCTATTCATTTGAAATTCCCGGCCATTTATCACAATGCATTTTAAATTCCTAGCCATTATGGAGGCCTAGGGTGCAACTGTGACAGTTTAATATTTAGTAAGATGTATTCCTAGTGCCCTTTTTTTTCTCGAGGTTAATGTGGCACTAAATTGTAGTAATGTGTTTTTTTTTTAAATCGATCCAGTTGATTTAACTTAACTCAGTGTTTTTCTTGTTTCTTCCATGCTGGCCTGGGAGCGAGAGAAAAACATATAATGTGCCAGCTGCATTTCCTCCCGGGCGGGCTGTAAAAATCAGCTAAGGTATCCGAGGGTTTCAGTATATTGCAATTTAAGCGATGGGCTGACAACCTCTCACCAAAGCAACATACGTACGAATCTTATCCTTAATAATCCACAAAACTTTGTCAGACGTGGCGGGACGAACTCTTTGTTTAGGTCGTTTACGCTTTGCCTACCCCATTAGGGATAAAGGCGTGATTATATGTATGTACTTGTGTTCATACGTATTCTAGGCCACCGGCTGAAACAATGAGCCTGGACTATTGTGAAAAGAAACTTCACGCTTAACAGGTACGTAGATGTGGTTTAGAGATGGGCCGACTAGTCGCCATATTTTTTAGTCTGTGACTAGTCAGCGACTAGTCGGCAAAACGAGCACCGATTAGTCGGCAAAAAAGTATGCAAGAAAAATTAATATAAATTACTGTATCATGTACTAATTGTTATTTTTCCTTTGTTTATTATTGTCTAATTAAACCGAATTAAATCGAAAAAGTAAAATCTTTTATTACATAGCCATAGTAATCAAACCATATAACAAATCAACCAATTATATCCTTGACACATTATAATACTAGGGGTAAATTATGGTGCAAAAAAGTAAGACAGTCAGCTCGGTCTGGAAGCAGTCGGTTTCTTTTGCTTTTATATATATTCCCAGCTTCCGAAAGAATGATCGGCACTGCCGACTAGTCCGCAAATACCATAGTCGGCCCATCACTAGTTTTTTTTTATTAGCACTTAAAAGCATTCAGTATTATTTACCTGCGTCAAGAACCACTCAGATATTATCTTCAGTGGTTGCATAAGAGAGCTTTAAGCTCGAGTTCAAGCTCGAACTTGCTCCATTTCAATAATACTTTAAGAGCATTCGAGGATTTTCAATCTCTACGTATTTTTATTATAATATTGAGCTGAGATCTTCCTTTTATTCATAAAAATGTTTCAATGCAAAAATACTGAATTCCATATTTATTTTGGTTAGCGTTTCCGTGTATTGACACAACAGCAGAACTATTCGTTATTTTGGAAACGGGGTCGATGGACGATATCAATCATGTTTCAAAGGCTTTTTGATATTTACGTTGGTCGGTCAGTTATAAAAAAAAGATTACAAACATTCGATATTTGTGCTGGACTGGAAGCGAAGTCCATGCCTTAACAACATAAATACATTATAAAGGCAGTTTTGCACTGCTCTGTATTCGGTTCGCATCCGAATCGTGTCCGTGAAATTGTAATATAAATCGGATATGGATAAACGGATGGATGGGTGCGCAAGCTGTCATACATTTAGTAGGAAGGCCAATCCGGATCAGAAATTATTCGGATACGTAATTGGACTGGTGCAAAAGCGGCCTAAGAAGCAAGAAATTCATACAAAAAATTTAAGCTATAAGGATAATTTAAAAGTTTGATATTCTAACGAGTTTCCAGAGGAGTGGCGAGCGAAGGGCGATACCCGGACATCCGGCGGGTTCAGCGGGCGAACTTCCTAACGACGTCGGCAGAGGGCGCCCTACCACTCAGCCCGTCAACTACACCATTAAATTCTAGCGATGCAATTACCCGGCAGCGCTGCAAATTAAATCAAGCCGCTGGAAGTGCGAACGCGTCTAGCGGCTCCGCTGCATACCTACAGAATAGAAGCGAGAGGCGTGGGTTGTTGGCTAAGTAGCTTTGGGACGGGAAACTAAATAAGCAAAGACAATCACATCAGAGGCTTAAAAAGGAACAAGAGAAAAGGAAATCTTCCTCTTATCCAGTGGGTTTTCGTGTCGACGACGCGGTAAAGTCTGGTGTCAAGAGTTTTTATTCATCTAAAAGGAAAAGTCCCATGGTAAGGAAAAAAAATAAGCAAGATAATGCCTTAATTGAGCGACACGGTTAGCATTAAGAAGTACAAGAGTTTATCTAACAACATCAAAAAGTTGAATTAAAATATATTAAAATAGAAGAAGTATAAATTTTCTTCCATGCTGGACTGGGAGCGAGAGATAAACATAGAATATGCCAGCTGAAATTCCTCCCGGGCATGCTGTAAGAACCAGCTAAGGGATCTGAGGGTTTCAGTATATTGCAATGTAGACGATGGGCTGACAACTACAGCAATATACCTACATATCTATCCTAAATAACCCTCAAAACTATCAGACGTGAAGGAGCGACCTTTGTTTGGGTCGTTCGCGCTCTACCTACCCTATTGGGGATAGGGGCGTGATTATATGTATGTAAGTATAAATTGATAAATTTATCATACAAAATAAGTCAATTATTTTCAGAATAATGATAAACGAATACATTTCTAAGGATTGAGTAGGTGCTGTTGATATAAGTAGGTAGTTGAAAGAAGTAGGTACCTGTATGATATTGAGTCTCTGGACTCCGGTCCACGAGACGAGGAGAGCAGCGCAAGTATACAATAACTTTTCCTATTTCAACAACTTGGTCCTCACCAGCGATGCTATTATGGATCCGAACACGTTTTATTGTATAGAAATACTTGCACATAGTGAAGCTAGTTTTAACCTACATGTTTTAGTTCCATGCTGGACAGGCAGCGAAAAAAAAACGTAGAATGTGCCAGCTACATTTCCTCCCGGGCATGTTGTAGAAACTAGATAAGGGATCCGAGGGTTTTAGACAACCTGTCACTACAGCAATATACCTACAAATGTATCTTAAATAACCCTCAAAACTTTGTCAAACGTGGCGGAACGACCTTTGTTTAAATCGTTTACGTTCTGCCTACCCCATTAGGTATATAAAGGCGTGATTATATGTATGTATGTGTGCAGGTATTTGCAACAGCATTTTTTGACATATATTGACATGATAGTAAATTGCGGGTGAAATTGTGCATTTGTTTTTCCCGCAATCTATGTTTTTTTCCGCTGTAGGTTAACCCACCTCCAGGGGGAGGTTGTTAAGTTAAAACATTTTTGTACAAAGAATATTTAGACTTTGGTTTCGATGGCTAAGACAGGTTATCGCTATTGGATACGGACGCCCTGGCCAAAACGAATGAAGTATTTAAAATAATAATAAATCTTTAAAACAAGAAACTTATTTACTTTTTGACGACCCGTGCAGCCTAGTTGGCAGTGTACCTGCCTGCTACGCAGAGGGTCCCGGGTTCAATTCTCGGCCAGGGCAGACATTTGAATGATGAGTTTAAATGTCTGTTTCTGGGTCTGGGTGTTCTTTGTGGTTGTTTCTGTGTATGTCCATGGCACCCCGATACAGGGAATCCTAGTGGGGGCTATGAGTGTGATCGTGTCGTGTCGTGATTATTGCTGCATCGCACGTAGCAGAGTATAAAACGAATACAAAATTGTCACAAAGGAATTTATTGATTGGCAATTATTTCTGCAGTTCGTCAGAAAGTGGCAGTCGACACAGAACATGGCATCTCATAGCCAGAGAGCTGAAGCACTAACAAACTACATTCAAAGAAAAACACAATAGAGGATTCCGCAAATATTAACAATTTGCTCTGATTGATTGCGGATCCGCGTGCAAGCTTTCATTGAACACGAACCAATCAAAATGATACATACATATAATCACGACTTTATCCCTAAAGGGGTAGGCTGAGCGTAAACGATCTAAACAAAGGGTCGTATCAGTGTTTTTCTACTATATTATGCATGTATTATACATATAAACCTTCCTCTTGAATCACTCTATCTTTTAAAATCCGTTGCGTAGTTTTAAAGATTTATGCATACATAGGGATATAGGGACAGAGAAAGCGACTTTGTTTTATACTATGTAGTGATATCTATTATAAATAAAATTAAGCATTAAATTGTATATATTTATATCTAGTATTTATGCGTTCAAATTTGAGTTGTTAAGTTTATTATTTTGTAAATTTCACGTTATATAACCGTTTCAAGTACCTATTTTAGTTTACCTGCAAGCATAATAGTCTTCTCTGGGTCTATCAAAGGTTGACTCGAAGAGATCCCTGAACGGGATAAGTCCGCCACTATTGTGTTATTCTTCTTGTATTTTAGTTTTAAGATTTTTGAGGTACAATAAAGAGCTTACATACAAATATACATAGATTTGTAGGTATATTGCTGTAGTGACAGGTTGTCAGCCCATCGCCTAAATTGGATGACAATTAAAAGCAACTGATTGAAAATAAATACGTCCTGTTGTGACGCAAATTGGTTTTACGCGGAAACCTTTCATATTCGATCCATTAAATTAACCCTGTGTTGGTTTATTTAAAGAGCCCGATGGTTTAGTGGATAGTGGGAGTTCGTGGTTCGAATCCCACCACGTACCAATGTGATTTTCGGTTTTTGAATTACATATGTACGAGTACGTTTATTCGGCGCTTTTTCCGTGCGTCGGAAGGCACGTTAATATCGTTGTAAACCGTAGATATTAGTCGGCCATTTCAGAGGCCAGTGCTAAGCATTGGCGGCTTGAAAACTCTGACCTAATCTAGGATTGGGTCTGGTTTCCCTTCTGGGTTGCGGAGGTCAGATGACAGTCGCTCTGTGTAAAAACTAGTTCCCTCGTTCAATCACCTAGATTAGGTAGCCGAGCCCGCGAGATACGGGATAAGGCTAGGGAGATGATGATGATGTTGGTTTATTTAAATCAAAAATATTAAGGTCGTACAAATAAACTGCAAATACAGTTTGCAACACAAATAAAAATTCATATCATGTGGAGAATTTCGAGTTATAAGAGCATATCATGTTTTTGATAACTTTATTGCCTTTAACCAAACTTTCAACATTATACATAACTTTTTTAATTTTATACGTGATTGTAAATATTATTACCATTAGTATTATATACTCATACCAATAAAAATACTTCAACTTCTAACAGTCTGACGCCTTAGCATTTTTGCTTGTCTCAACTAACTTTATAGTTTTTCTTTGCAAACTATGTAGGTAACGAGCTAGGTATGAAAGTTTCCTTTTCATAAGCTCCGGAGCTAAAGATACTTTTCTAAATTAAATCAGATGGCAAGCTTCAGTGAAGCCTAGAAAATGTCAAGATTAATTTGTATCTTAGCTGAGGATTTAAAGAAAATTTCTTTTTGTTGAACCAGCTGAAGATTAAATATGAAACCAAATCAAAATCTCTGGTGACGAGATGACAGCACAGTTGTCCCATTCCAACCAATGACAGATTGCGCTCTCTGTCCTTTTCTCGCGTCTCAAGAATTGTAGGCGCTAAATAAAAATTTATAAATGTCTTAACTCAAAGTTCCAGTTAAAGGCAAAATATGCAATGTTATTTAGCCTTGGTAAAGAGGATTGGTCATACAAAAAACAAAATTTCACCAATCATACCTTGTTTACAGAATTCTTGTAGCATGTAAGTTTTGATAAAATAATATTTCCATAAAAAGAGTGTTAGATAGAGGGATAAAATTTTTAATGTTCCAGAGTAAATTGTTCAGTAAAATGTTCTAATCTGAGTTCGTAAGTAGTTAATTTAATAATCTGTGTCTGAGTTGAGTGCGCAGTTTAAATATTCACATCTTCGTACCTGACCTAACCTAACACCTCGTATATTCACATGACGCTGTAATCGGATTACACTACCGAGTCTACAGACTGTTTCCTACTGTTGCTGATAATGCAGAGCTTACCTGGTAAAAAAGGCTCTAAATTGTGTAGAGCGCATGGTCACTGGTACAAATCGCTTTATGGCGAGATCAATACGTACAAATCACATTATTTGCACAAAACATATTACAAAAAAAAAAACACACAATCAAGAATAACATAACAAACAGGACAGGTAAGCATATAAATATTTATTACAGAAGTGGAAAAACGTGTTGGCTGTTTTTAAACCCACCCCCTAGTGGGGTAGGCAGAGCGCAAATTATATAAACAAAGGTCGATCTGCCACGTGTGACTAAGTTTTGAGGGTTATTTGAGATAGATTTGTAAGTATACTGCTGTAGTGACAGGTTGTCAGCCCATCACCTAAATAACAATATACTGAAACCCTCGGATCCCTTAACTGGTTTTTACAGCACGCCCGGGAGGAAATGCAGCTGGTACATTTTATGTTTTTCTCTCGCTCCCTGTCCAGCATGGAAGAATATCAATACGTTGAATGAATCCGAGCGCAGGAGTAGAAATAAAGGAACTGCCAAGCAGGAAACGGACTGAAACCCCAACTACGTAACCACTTTCTTCTTTAATTTAAATGCTGGGCACCTGTCGGTGGAGTAACCGACAATTTTCTTAGTCTTCTGCCTACGATTTCACTTCCTGATACGACTTGACATTCACCTTCTTCTTAATTTGGTCAAAGTAACTGCGTCTCGGTCTTCCCCTTCCTGTCTTGCCTTCTAATTTCGCTTCTATGATGTTTTATAAGAATTCGTCATGTCGTATCACGTGGCCTGAAGAGGAAGAATGATTATCTTCGGTTATCTATTGTCGTCAATATATTTCTCTTCTCCTTTACCATTCTCAATACCTCTTTATTTGTTTTCCTCTCCGTTCAACTAAGTCTTTCCATTCGCCTCAAACCTAACCATCTTAAGGGATTAAATCTCACAACACCCGTAAATCAGCATAATAAATTACTTATCCTGGCTCTTCCCGCAAAGTGCATAAAATCCGATATTCTATGCAAACAGTACCGACAGAATAAAAGTAAATTATGGTACTGACTGAAACCTTTTCCCCGACTGAAAACCTTGTAAATTAAAACAAAAATCTCCAATAGTGGTTCTTTTATCAAATAAACGTCAACGGTTTCAGAGTAGTAAATGGAAACTCAAACGTACTTTTCACTATTAGTTTGTGGAATTGAATTCATCGGGACAGCATTTCTTTGTTTTATTTCTACACGGAGCCGTTAAAATTCTTTTGTAGACTCTGATAATTTAAGTATTATTCGTGTCACATTGAGTTTAATCAAAATTGAAAAGGAGAGGAAATTTTACTCTCGAGGATTTTGCGATTAATTTGCTTTTAGCGCGTTTTAAAAGATTCGTCTTCATTATGATCCCTATTTTAATAAAATTCGTCTTAAAACGTGAGATTTCAAAATGGTTTGTTTACTTATTTCAATAACCAAATCGTAAAATAAATCGTAAATCGTACCCAAAACCTACGAGCGTGCATGAAAACATTGATGAATGAGATGAAGCGAAAGAAGATTGCAAGAACCATAGCAAGTGGAGGGATGTGATCTCTGCCTACCTTTCTGGGAAAGAGGCGTGACGTTATGTATGTATGTATTAAATGAAAACGCAAATCTTCTACATGGACAGTCGTGAGAGGGTTACTACACCATACAACTGCCTTGATCTTACCGGTATTGGTTTCTGTGTTTTAGGAACACGCACATAACACACTTTCTATTATTTTGTACATAACTTTTTAATTTTATTAAAGTGGGAAAAATTGGCAAAGCTAATATAAATTTAGCAGACCTACTTATATAATCTCATCATCATCTCCCTAGCCTTATCCGGTATCTCACGGGGTCGGCTACGTAATCTAGGTTATTGAACGAGGGTTTTTACACAGAGCAACTGCTCTCTGACCTCCGCAACCCAGAAAGGAAACCAGACCCAATCCTAGATTAGGTCTTAACTGCCTTCGTAGCCTAGTGGTTAGTGCCATGGACTGACGATCCGGAGGTCCTGGGTTCGATTCCCAGGGGGGAAAAACAAAGTCGATATTTTTAGAATTTATCACTTTGTGAGAAATTCAGTTGCGATGACGGTCGGAAGAGATTTTTTCCGCAGTTTAGTTAGGACATTGCAGGCTGAATCACCTGATTGTCCGAAAAGAAAAAGATTTCGTGCTTCAGAGGGCACGTTAAGCCGTCGGTCTGGTCGTTACTTAAACCATGTCAGAGGCCTGATAGTTGTGCTACTAGGCGGTTTAAAAACTCTGACACCAGGGTTCATCGGGCCGATAGACTCGATATCCACTCGACAGAAGAAGAAATATATTGTGATTACCTACCTACAAATCTATCTTAAATAACCCTCAAAACTTTGTCAGACGTGGCGGAACGACCTTTGTTCTGGTCGTGTACGCTCTGCCTATCCCATTAGGGATAAAGGCGCGATTATATGTATGTATGTATGTATAATATATACCTACCAACTCATATTATATAAGTATCAAGTAGGTACTAAACCATTGCCTGTGTTTAGCCGTTTCTCTTTGCGCAACAAAGGACGTACTGTAAGACGTCTTATCGCGCTATATATAAGTTATGTTTATTCAGGTCGAGTGTATGGAAACTTCTTGAATGGTTAGTTATAACACGTTGTTAATTTGTTGTACAACGTGAAATATGTCACGTTTTATATTGTTGTTCTAATGATAAAATAATGAGCCATCGCTTATTATTTGAAGAAATGTAAAACTTTATTGACATAAACATAGGGAAATATAACAATAATTAAACATAAAAAGAAATTGTAAACCTTAAACGTGCTACACGCCTTCTAGCTCAGATCAAATGCAGTTTAGTTTAGTTTTCATGTTTTAAAAGCAATATATTGAATTTTACAATATAAAGCGGCTGTGTTGCCGGCTTTGAGTCTCACCGGTCGGTATGAAACAGTTGACTGTATTACAACCATATGTCTGTGCCTCAAATCTCCATGGAGTTCTAGGTGAGCCCCAGCTTAATCATTAATCCCGAAACTGGTCTAGTGGTTAGAGCCATGGGCTTACGATCCGGAGGTCCTGGGTTCTATTCTTTGAGGGAAAAACAAAACGAATTTATCTATTTGTGAGGATTTCCCCAGTTTGGTTAGGACAGTGCAGGCTGAATCACCTGATTGTCTGAGAAGAAATAGGATTCGGAGGGCACGTTAAGACGTCGGTCCCGGTCTCTGTCTTTGATAGAGGTTGATCCTCAAACCACATCAGAGGCCAAAAAGCTGTGCTACTAGGCGGTCTAGAAAATCTGACACCGGGGTTCATCGGGTCGTTTGAATCGATAATCCACTCGGTAAGAAAAAGATCATTTATCCCGGTCATAGTGGTCTCTGGTCAAGAGTTAAAAGCAGGAAATTAAGTAAAAGATCCACGAAGGCATCTCTAAAAACCGTGATCGTAGTTAAAAACCACCCCGATACTACAGCCAATAAAGAACACATATCGAAATTAGTTCAGCGGTCTTAGCGAACAATCGTAACTGCGGTAAGACAAAAACACAACTTTCAAGACAAACGCATATACCGCTTCCTGCCATCGTCATTGATATATAATTGACTAAGCCTTCGTAAGTTAAAAAATAACTTTGAAGGACAGCTTTGAATCATGTATCCGGCTTCATTCATACTTGAAATATGAGGGTAGATTGCCAAGAACAGTTTGTTGTTTATTTCTCGAGTTATTGCTAGCCCTTTTAAGCTGAGCTTACGTGTTTCAATACTTGCCAAGTGAAGTCTAACAAGAGTCAACTTGGAAAACCTTCAGGTATTTCTCAAAAGCCTTCAGAGTGGAGGTTTTCAAGGTACCCTTGAAAAACTAAATCAAAGAGCATAAACTAGTGATTAGAAATACCTGTGGATTAGTTCCACTCTGGTGAAATCATAATTTATTGTGATTCACTTCGTATAAAAATTGAGGCAAGTTTAGTATTGTAAAATACATTCTTATCCAAATGTATCCAAACTTACATTCTTCAGTACTTTTTTGAAGAAACTATAGCACTTTTTATAGCTTACTATAAATTTAAACTGCTCTATGTACGATAATGTTCAAACAAGCAAGAAGTTTTATTACGATTCTGGGAATTCTGCTTTACATGTGACCAGCCGAAAACAGAGTAAATGGTAGTCAGTTAATTTTATTCCCATTTCTTTTTAAAGATATCTCACAGTTATTGTTTCTTGATTATAATTTTTTAAAAACGTGAGTGAAAAAAATATCATTGTATAATTGCTCCTGAGTGACATAGTCACGCCTGTATGCTTTACGGACTATTCAAAAGATTGGCTAGCTTCAAAACATCATGTTAGGTGTATGATTGATACTAATACTGGCCAGTAGATCTAGATCTGCCGTGTCTGGTGCGATATTAGACCTGTTTATGATCTGCCTAGTTCCCCCGAGAGCTGCAGTCGATGCCGCGACCAGAACTAACACAATCCGTCTTCTACCGCACAACCAGCCATTTATCAACACACGGCTAGACTTTAACTGGAAATAGTCTGTGTTTGAGTTAGCTGCTGGCCAGTAGATCTAGATCTGCCGTGTCTGGTGCGATATTAGATCTATCTGCGTCCTGCCTAGTTCCCTCGAGAGCGGTAGTCGATGCCGTATAGCAGCGCCGGCGCCGTCCGTCTTCTACTGAAAGCCATTTATCAAGAAACAGACTGGCTATCGATATAACTTACCTGCAGATTCTAGACAAGTTCGCTCCCAAGTCACTTCTGGCCTATTCTTCTTATCCTATATAGCCGTAAGTGTCCCACTGCTGTGCAAAGACCTCTTTCCGTTCCTTCCATGACCTATTACTGATTAAAAAAGAGTCTAAATCGAGTAGATCAGATCTTCATAGTAAATCCCTTGCTGCGATAGTCAGCGCCATTTCCAGTCCATTCAAGTATTGACTTACCTCTGAATCGATCAACCGGTACTTACCTATAAAGAGAAAATAAAATATCATTAGAATTTAAATAAGATTCATACATATTTACATATAATCACGCCTTTATCCCTAATAGGATAAGCAGAGCGTAAACTATCTAAACAAAGGTCGTTCCGCCTCATTTGACAAGGGTTTGAAGTTTATTTAAGATAGATTTGTAGGTATATTACTGTAGTGACACGTTGTCAGCCTATCGCCTAAATTGCAATACACAGAGACCCTCGGATCCCTTAGCTGGATTTTACAGCATGCCCGGGAGGAAATGCAGCTGGCACATACTATATTTTTTTTCTCGCTACCAGTCGAACATGGAAATAAGATTTATTACGTCTAATAAATTGTTGAGCCGGCGCGGCCGCATGTATGAAAAAGATGAAGTAATATACCGTTACGCGGATTGTCCCGTTAAGCTGTCAAAAAAGTCAAAGTGATTTGCGCCGTCACACTTTATACTATCGTCCGTAAGCCGACTTTACAAACAACCATTTTTTTTTGCTGATGTCGTCACAATAACGTAACTTACGTCTTTTTTTCACAGAAGGAAGTCGGAAGGCATTATTTTAATTTCTTTTCAGAAGTATTTTGATGATTGCCACTGTTTGGTACAAAATAATACCTACTCGTATTCTTATTAGTAAACGATACAAATAAGACTTTTATCGAAATAAGACAACACAAACACGTATTACTTGGTGTGTAGTATGATAAAAAATGTGCTATACTTATACTAGGCGTTTTACCTACTCCATAAGGGATTCAGGCGTGACTTTATGTATGTATGTTGCGAAAATATGTGAAAATCTCAAGAAAATAAATGATGATATAGTACAATGGAAGAAAAGACTTAAGCTACAAGTTTTATTCCTGTCCAAGTGTTTATTTCTATTTACTATTTCTTTTTTGTGTAAATCTGCGTATAATCAAGACAATTCACTATTTCTGGTACTACGTCAAAACTGAGGTATTCATTAGTCTGAGGCTAGTAAGATATAAGTCTCTCTCTCTGATATCTAGATAAAATGCTGTTATGTGGTGTGGCCTCCACCCTGTAAGTTTTATTTCATGCTGGCGTCAAGCGAAAAACATAGAATGTGCAAGCTGCATTTCCTCCCGGGCATGCTGTAAAAACTAGCTAAGGGATCTGAGGATTTCAGTATATTGCAATTTAGGCGATGGGCTGACAACTTGTCACTACAGTAATATACCTACAAATCTATTTTAAAATAACCCTCAAAACTTTGTCAGACGTGGCGGAACGACCTTTGTTTAGGTCTCTTATAGATAAAGGCGTAATTACATATATGTACGTACTTAAATTTTATTTTAAACTTACTTGTTAAGAACATTTTTTTAAATTCAAAGTAATGTCATAACCATGGAAATTTTGTTGCTGAACGCTCATCGTTCCTAGCTTAAATAGATAATAAGATTCAAATTGAATGTTGCGTTCATCAGTAAGTGTCGTACATATCAGAACTCTACTATGTTTAAAGATTTCAACAATGCTAGATATGTACATACATACATACATAAAATCACGCCTTTATCCCTTACGGGGTAGGCAGAGCGTTAAACGCCTCATAAAAGGCGCTTTCGCCACATCTGACAAAAATTGAGGGCAATTTTAGATTGTAATGTGTATTGCTATAGTGACAGGTTGTCAGCCCATCGCCTAAATTACAATACACTGTAACCCTCGAGTTCCTTTTGCTGACTTCTACAGCATGCCCGGGAGGAAGGGCAGCTGGAACATTCTATGTTTTTCTATCTCTCCCAGTCCAGCATAGAAGTTACGCTAGATATGTAAGATGTAGAATCTACATCTCTCATTCTACATCTACATTGTAGATGATCCTCTTTAAATAAATAAACGCGAGTGATCGGCACAGAAGTATGTAAGATAAAACGTCCAAGTTTACGCAAAGTCGTTATTCTAAAGTTTAACCCTTACGGACTGCTAGAACAAAAGTAAGTATAAGTTTTTTCTCTTTTTCACGGTAATCAACAAAATAAGTCACAACAAACATTAATAGTATTAGTCGCTACGTGATAATGGCCGCGTTGCCATCAATTTACCAGACATATAAAGGACAATTTAATTCGCTTTAGTTTCCCGCTTAATGACATGCCTGTTCTATTTCTGTTATGATAGAGTCCATGTTTGAGTTTGACAAACAAGCCCGGAGTTTCGAAAACTGTGACAGTGGCGCCATCAGTTTTAAATTAATTGTGCATGAAATACAAACATTCTCATGAATATATAAATATAAAAGCTAGTAGATAGTAGTAGATATTAGTCGTTAAGTCATATCAGAGGCCAGTGCTAAGCATTGGCGTCTTGAAAACTTTGACCTAATCTAGGTTTGGGTCTGGTTTCCCTTCTGGGTTGCAGAGGTCAGATGGCAGTCGCTCTGTGTAAAAACCAATACCCTCGTTTAATCCCTTAGATTAAATAGCCGACCACGTGAGATACGGGATAAGGATAGGGAAATGATGATATTATTATAAGCATAAAAGCTATGTATTGTACACACGCATAGTGAGAATATTATATAATGATTATAAAATGGAGAATTAGTTGCGACTTTCATGCTGGTCTGGGAGCGAAAGAAAAACATATAATGTGTCAGCTGTATTTCTTCCCGGGCATGCTGTTAAAACCAGCTAAGGGATCCAAGGGTTACAGTAATAGTGATAGTTTATAGGTATATTGATATTGCAATTTAGGCAATGGGTATATTTAGGATATGGGATATACCTATAAATCTGTCTTCAATAACCCCCAAAACTACCTATATGACAGACGTGGCGAAACGACCTATAATTAGGCCGTTTGCGCTCTGCCTACCCCATTAGGGATAAAGGCGTGATTATATGTAATTAGTTGCGACTGTCGCCGATCGTAAAATATTCATGAAAATATTTGTATTTGAGACACATTTAATTTATTACTATTGAGGGCGCCACCTATGCTCTACAACCACCTTAATGAGATACCGGATTAGAATGTGTTTGCGGACGAGTCGGACTCCCGCCTTTGGATGGGAAAATGCGAATTAATTTTATCCGTAAACAAGTTTAGTTTGACTTGAGGAAGGTTCTAATTATTACATTCTGCTTTAAACGTAACTAAAAGGAAATTTTCGTGGGAGTTAATTATTTTCTCGTGTACCAAAAGTTGTATAATTATTATATGTTAGACTGTTAGAGCTAAAACATAGTTTACCATTTATCAGTCGCAAGATAATAAAATGACATACTGTAAAATAAAATAAGTATCTCACCATCACATACTATAACATTTCCTAGTATAGTATGTTCTGTTATACAACTAATAATATGCATACATACATACATACATATAATCACGCCTTTATCCCTAATGGGGTAGGCAGAGCGTAAACGACCCAAACAAAGGTCGTTCCGCCACGTCTGACAAAGTTTTGAGGGTTATTTAAGATAGATTTGTAAGTATATTGCTGTAGTGACAGGTTGTCAGCCCATCGCCTAAATTACAATATACTGAAACCCTCGGCTCCCTTAGCTGGTTTTTACAGCATGCCCGGGAGGAAGGGCAGCTGGAACATTCTATGTTTTCCTATCTCTCCCAGTCTAGCATGGTTTTGCTATACTTATTGTAATTTGGGTGATAGGGTGACAATCTTCAACCAAATGATCCTAGAGCGAAGACAGTCTTTGTTAAGCCGTTAAAACGCTTTCTTTCTTCCATGCTGGCCTAGGAGCGTGAGAAAATCATAGAATTTGCCAGCTGCATTTCCTCCCGGGCAAGCTGTAAAAATAAAGCTAAGGGATCCAAGGGTTTCAGTATATTGTAATTTAGGCGATGGGTTGACAATCTGTCACTATAGCGATATATACCTACAAATCTATTTTAAATAACCCTCAAAACTTTTCCAGACGTGGCGAAACGACCTTTGTTTAGGTCGTTTACGCACAGCCTACCCCATTAGTGATAAAGGCGTGATTATACATATGTATTTATGTTAATACGCTCTTACGCCTAAGGGATAAATAGGAAAGAAAAATAGGCGTTTTATGCACTTACAATTAAATTTATTCTTCCATGCTGGACTGGGAGTAAGAAAAAATCATAGAATGTGCCAGCTGCATTTCCTCCCAGGCATGCTGTAAAAACCAGCTGAGGGATCAGAGGGTTTCAGTATATTGCAATTTAGGCGATGGGCTGACAACCTGTCACTACAGCAATATACGCACAAATCCATCTTGAATAATCCTCAAAACTTTGTCAGACGTGGCGGAACGACTTTGGTTTAGGTCGTTTACGCTCTGCCTACCCCATTAGGGATAAAGGCGTGATTATATGTATGTATGTATGTATGTACAATTAAATTTAACCAGGCAGTTAGCTTTCTAGGAGGTAGGAGACCTCCTACGGGATAAAAGCAAGAATTTCAGTGTGAGGTATAAATCCCGTAATAAGATATAAACCAGAATTTTATCATAACCGCGTATGCTGTGGTCTTATAGTGTGACTATAAACTTTAATGAATAATAAATTTATTATGGTCAAATTACGCAGCAAAACAATAATAAAAAGATACCCACGGTAAGTTGCGGGATTTATTTTTAATATTAGAAAGAAAGAAAGAAGAAAGAAAGAATATTAATAAATCTAGTTTGAATAGGAGCCCGATGGTGTAGTGGATAAGGCCGCTGCCTCCTGAGCTGGAGGTCGTCGTTCGTATCCCACCACGTACCAATGCTTTTTTTCAGTTTTCAAATATAATATGTACGTTTATTCGGTGCTTTTTTCGTACTTCGGAACGCACGATAAGCCGTTAGTCCCGGTTAATATCGTTTAACACCGTAGATATTAGTCGTTAAGCCATTTCAGAGGCCAGTGTCAAGTATGGGTGGCTTGAAAACTCTGACCTTATCTAGGATTGGGTCTGGTTTCCCTTCTGGGTTGCGGAGGTCAGATGGCAGTCGCAGTGTAAAAACCATTACCCCCGTTCAATCACCTAGATTAGGTAGCCGACCCCGATAAGGCTAGGAAGATGAAGATTAATAAATCTAGTTTGAAGCTTATAAATTTGGACTGATCATACATACATACATACATATATTCACGCCTGTATCCCTAATGGGGTAGGCAGAACGTAAACAACCTAAACAAAGGTGTCCCGCCACGTCTGACAAAGTTTTGAGGATTATTTAAGATAGAATTCTAGGTATATTGCTGTAGTGACAGGTTGTCAGCCCATCGCCTAAATTACAATATACTGAAACCCTCGGATCCCTTAGCTGGATTTTGCAGCATGCCCGGGAGGAAATGCAGCTGGCACATTCTATGTTTTTCTCTCGCTCCCAGACCAGCATGGAAGTATCATAAGTAAGTTGGACTGATCATTAATCAAAAATCAGACATGTTTATTTGCCAGAGAAGGTATACAAATATACATACTCGACCGATTACATTCGGCTTGCAAATTTTGTTTATGACTTCATATAGAGATGACCATAAACGTAATCAATTTGAAACACAAAAAGTGTTTAAATTTCGCTTTCAGTATCCGATTACTTCGCCACTTCACCCAGCCTCCTGGTTTATTATGCAGTTCAAATATACAAGTCGTAAGTATGCACTTTCTGTTGGTCTACTGAATGGAAATTAATTATTATTTATCTTATGGTATTATTTGCTGCGAGGTAAAGAGGACAGTGCAGCAGCCGGTTTTGTTGCACCTTTAGCACCACCCGGGGTCACGTGTAGGGTTTTTAAGGTAGTTCCTACGGACGTGGAGCAACATCGACCTGTAACGACCACTATTACAAACAGTGACCGGGACCGACGGCTAAACGTGCCCTCCGAGGCACAGAATTCGTTTTCTTCCAGATCAAACTGGGGAAAATCTCATAAAGTGATGAATTAACAAATATCAATATAGTTATAGCTATATTAATATTATAGCTTTAAATCACGGCTTAAGCGTTGGCTTGTCGAACAGGCATTCTATGGTTATAATGATTTTATCAATTTTAATGATAATGAAAGCAATACAATTTAAATGATCATTAATGTGATATATTTAAGTGCTCATAATTTTTGACTTGTCATTTACAATTATTAATAAATTTATCTCTATCCCTATCTCAACTATGTGTTACCCCCCCGGGAATCGGACACAGAACCTCCGGATCGTGAACCAATGGGCTCTAACCACTAGACAACGGAGGCAGTTATTATATGGAAATAAATGAAAGAGGCAAACAGTTCGTGACGTTATTTAAATATTAGTTATACGTAGTATTATAGTTACTCTGTGGTACTACTGCATAATTAATCAGGAGCCCGGGAAAGGCGGCGTTGTAATGGGATACTGAAAACTACACTGCAAGCGAAATTAAAATGAAACGTATTCTGATTTCTTCGATTTAACTACTTTAGATACATACATACTATATAATCTCATCCTAATGGAGTAGGCAGAGCGTAAACGATCTAAACTAAGGTTGTTCCGCCACGTCTGACAAAGCTTTGAGGATTATTTAAGACAGATTTGTAGGTATATTGCTATAGTGACAGGTTGTCAGCCCATCGCCTAAATTACAATATACTGAAACCTTCGGATCCCTTAGCTGGTTTTTACAGCCTGCCAGGGAGGAAATGCAGCTGGCACATTCACTATGTTTTTCTTGCATGGAAGACATAGACTTTTTTAATTCGCTTATTAGCAACATGTCAAACAGGTCAAATGTATTTTACAAAATCTCAAAGTATTTTTCGCCAAAATTATCATAATATCTAATATCTCGAAACGGTTTTGAATTTAGCACACCATATGAAAAAGTATGGACACCTAATTGGTTAGAGCGTTGGGACGGTATAACAAGGTAGCAGGTTCAATTCAATACAATCCTGTCTGCGGTTGAAGTTGACTATGACCACAGAACTATGACTGCAAAAACCACATATAGTGTTTTGGAAATGTTAACATCATCTCCCTAGCCTTATCCCGTACATCACGAGGTCGGCTACCTTATCTAGGGGATTGAACGAGGGTACTGGTTTTTACATCTGACCTCCGCAACCCAGAAGGAAAACCAGACCCAATCCTAGATTAGGTCAGAGTTTTCGAGCCGCCAATGCCTAGCACTGGCCTCTGACATGGCTTACCTAATATAATATCTACGGTATTAAACGATATTAGCTGGAACCAATGGTTTCACGTGCCTTCCGAAGCACGGAAAAAGCGCCGAATAAACGTACATATGAAATTCGAAAACCGAAAAACACATTGGTAGGTGGTGGGATTCGAACCACGACCTCCCCGCCCAGGAGGCAGCGGCCCTATCCACTACACCATCGGGCTCTTCGCTTTGTTTTGGAAATGTTAACGTAAGCCAGATATTTAAGCCAATGAAAACCACAGGCTGAGCTTTAGTCAGTAACCGGATATTCTACATTGACCTTTAACTGCACTGCCAATTCCGAACACTGGTGCAAAGGTACAAGCACAATGGAATAAATTCCTCGGTGCACCAAAACTGGGTGGAATTTGGGGCACGGCCGAGTGGAACGGAGTGGGCACAGAGAGCAAAGGGCTACAAACAGCCCGCCAGACCAGTACGTAACCACACACAGGCTATACTCCAAGCAACGAATAGGTGAAAACTGACAATAAGTACGCAATATTTGTCTTTCAGAAGTGGTCACTTACTAAATTCTAGATCCCGATGGTGTAATGGATAGGGCTGCTGCCTCTTGAGCAAGCAGGTCGTAGTTCGAATCCCACCACGTACCAATGTGTTTTTCAGTTTTCAAATTCATATGTACGTTTATTCGGCGCTTTTTCCGTGCTTCGGAAGACACGTTAAGCCGTTGGTCCCGGATTAGGTAGCCGACCCCGTGAGATACGGGATAAGGCTTTAGTGCAGTAATTTAGGCGATGGGCTTGCAACCTGCCACTACAGCAGCATCTACCTACAAATCTATCTTAAATAACCCTTAAAAGATTGTCGGACGTGGCGGAACGACCTTCGTTTTGGTCGTTTACGCTCTGCCCATTAGGGAAAAAGGCGTGATTATATGTATGCATGTATGTAAATGCCTATATTTTACACTTATTCGAAAAGTATATTCGTTTTTTACTTGAAAAACCGGAAGAAAGTACATAAATCCAAGCGAACAAATATGCGGGCGGCAAAAAATATATGGGATTTATTTTTTGTTCTGCTGCAGCGGGTATTTCTAGCACTTTCTGCCCTCCTTTTTTTTTTTTAGAATTCAAGACTAGACACAGGCGAATACCAAAAGACAAAAATTTTGTATCCCGAAGCCCACAAAATGATACTGGCCACTTATATTTTTTGGCAGTATATGCTTTGTTTCATTTGCCTCTTTTATGTTTTCATGTAAAAAAATAAAAGAAAATCAACATGTCCGCGCGAATTCTTTTTCGTTCTTTTATTTATTTAATTAAGATTAAGTGTTCAGTGTGTTTGATGTAATGTGTAACTGAATTTAATATGTGTTTTATTTATGTTCTGTTCGGATGGATGACACTTCAAATGCACTTAAGATATCTTTTTCTCTCTCTTATTTCTCATGTAAGTGATATAATTCTTTGTCTTACAGGGATTTTTAATTATATTTTTCTCATAGGTGTAGTATAAATCAAAAAAGAAAAGAGCCCGATGGTATAGTGGATAGGGCCGCTGCCTCCTGAGCGGGGAGGTCGTGGTTCGAATCCCACCAATGTGTTTTCCTGTTTTCGAATTTCATATGTACGTTTATTCGGCGCTTTTTCCGTGCTTCGGAAGGCACATTAAGCCGTTGGTCCCAGTTAATATCGTTTAATACCATAGATATTAATCGTTAAGCCATGTCAGAGGCCAGTGCTAAGCATTAGCGGTTTGAAAACTCCGACCTTATCTAGGATTGGGTCTGGTTTCCCTTCTGGGTTGCGGAGATCAGATGGCAGTCGCTCTGTGTAAAAACCAGTACCCTCGTTCAATCCCCTAGATTAGGTAGCCGACCCCGTGATATACGGGATAAGGCTAGGGAGATGATGAGGTGTGGTATAAAGCACTATGTATCACTCGGAAGAAAATGCCGTCCCCAACACGTGTGTATTGAGGATTACACCCTCGTATGAATCGATCATGTTCTCCCCTCGATGAACAATGTACTATTCTTTTATGTTCTTTCTTTCTTTTCATAAACCCTGGCTGGAAATGTTCAGATGCAAGTTGATTTTATAGGGCACGGGTTGGATACGACGTATTAGCAAATATACTAACTTTTTGGTTGATTATGCAATTTCTATCCTGCAGATTTGTTATATACCTACAAATCCATCTTAAATACCCTCAAAACTTTGTCAGACATGGCGGAACGACCTTTGTTTAGGTCGTTTACGCTCTGCCTACCTCATTAGGGATAAAGGCGTGATTATATGTATGTAGATTTATTTTAGTTTCACGAGCTTATTTTGAAGAATGTTTTTTAAAGGAACTTAAGTTTGATTTTACACGAAAATAACTGTGCCTGTAACAGTGCTCTTTTTGTATAATTTCATAATATTAGATTTAGATTTAAACCGACCAAACTTTACACATATTTCGCAAACATATAGGTTGATTTGTCTTAGTTCCGCGAGATAAAGACAAGTGTGTAGGATATGAACTGAACAGAACATGCTTACATGAAATAGATTGTGTATGAAATGTGTGTAATACAGTGGTCTGGTATCTGTGAGAAGTGCACCAGAACGGAAGGGAACCCGCGAACATGTCCGAGCTGGGAACAAAGCAACAAAGAGACCGCCAGCCCCGTTCAACTCGCGGGGCTACTCCAATCAACTAGGGAGTTCGCTCTGACAATAATAGGCGTGTTCATGGATGGCTATAAAAATTCAAAGCGTTTATACTTAAAACTGATGGCTAAAATATTGTCATTTATTGTCAATAAATGCACATTTTGATTTAATTTTATTTAGCAGCAGGGCAAAAAGTAAATCCCATATATTTTTGCCGCCCGCATATTTGTTCGCTTGGATTTATGTACTTTCTTCAGGTTTTTCATGTAAAAACGAATATACTTTTCGAATAAGTGTAATATAAAGACATTTACATACATGCATACATATAATCACGCATTTATCCCTAATGGGGTAGGCAGAGCGTAAACGACCTAAACGAAGGTCGTTCCGTCACGTCTGACAAAGTTCTCTCACTCCCAGTCCAGCATCCATGCTAGTAGTAATTTATTAATCGAGTTAAAAATAAGGAAGTTATTGATTTCAGTAGTACAATATTTACCAAGGAGTAACGTCATAACTCGCTATTTACATTCAATAAAGCGTTCTCGACATTTCTAAAAAGTTGCTGATGTGACAAGTAGGAAACCAGCGTATTCCTCTGTGCCGCCGAAAATATTTGCATGAAAGTCAATTTTAATGGTTTCATATTGTACTGTTATAAGTCATAGTTTCATTTTAAATTCGTTGCTGAAATAATTTTTGATTAGGGATTTCTGGCTTACTCTTTCACGTAGATTTAAGTTGTCAACTCGGCAACGCTTAGGAACATTTTTAATCTATTTTAAATCGTATGAATTATTTTTACTGTGTAGGAGAGAGGCGTTTGCCCTGCAGTGCGACACCACGGGCTCATAAATAGAATAAAATAAATGGATGATTGAATTCTATTTTTGATTCAGGCATGTTTTTTTTATTCAATCTACGAAACGGAGAAAACGACGGTGTATTTATTGTAGGGGTTCCATAAGAAAATCTTCATATTGATTGGTGTAAGCCCGATCACGCTGTCATGGTCACAGTTGTTGCATCATTGTGAATGTGCGCCCGACTGTTCCAAGAGGGGCTGCTTTTCTAATATAGATATTCGACCAAAGTTCTTTTATGTGATGTACTTAGAAATGTTTTGATAAATTACATGCATACATACATATAATCACTCCTTTATCCTTAATAGGGTAGGCAGAGTGTAAGCGCCTAAACAGTATGTATGCACTTAAGTTGAACAGATACTTGTGTCTTTTTTAAAATAGCCACCGGTAAACAAGCAATTTAGTGCGCCTGATGGTAAGCGGCACACCGTAATATATAACACCTCATATCTACTATTGATATTGACTATACCTATATTGTATAATAGGTATAAAACGTGTAACCGAAAGCACCCTGGAAAATATGAATATGATCCTGAAACTGAATAACTTTTTGTAAGAACCAGGTCGAAATACTAAAATAAAAATGTTGGCTTCCAAAGCTAACGGTGCATTTTATACGGTAGGTATAATTATTTTTTGTAGTTTTTGACTCATGTTTCTTGGGAAAAGTTGATCAGTTTAATGGGCAGATTCACATACGGGGTGTAAAAGACAGCGTCCCGCAAACTGATAGGGGTTGCTCAGCCAACGAAACTGAACAATTATCAGCAAGGTTTTTTTTAGGAAGTGCAGACTAAGTTTTTTTCAATTGTTGAAAGAATTTCCTGGTGAAAGATATTCAGTTTCGTTGACTTAACAACCTCGATCAGTTTGCGGGACGCTGTCCGTTACACCCGGTATTTCAGGGTGCATATACCTTTCTGTTATACCCTGTAGTGTAGATACCACTAGTGTATTTCGCTGGCGCCCACCTCATTCGGATGTGAGCACAGAAGTACGACCGCTTCTGCTTTGCGTGGGCGTGGTAATTTCCCAAGCGGGCTTTGCACAAAACCCTACCTTGCGTTTGTGTCTATAATTTGTGTACTATTATTGCTTACCTTCTGTAAGTAGACAAATCACATAAAGCAAAGACATGGAAGTAAAGAGAAAACACAATAAATAAATATTCAAGATAAACAACTGCTTAATAAAAATATGAAATAGACTACTTACGAGTTTAATTTTAAATGGATCCTATTCTTCAGCCACTACCAACTGCAGTTTTGGGTCGACTCAACATATCAAATCATTTATAGTTAAATAATGCTTGCAGTAAAAAAGTTGAAATTTCGTGAATAATATAATTTGTCTGTTGCAAACAGTGGGCCTAATTAGTAATTATGTAAGTATATCCAGTTTCAAAGTCGGCTAATTGATGTTTTTGGGAGACGCCTTCCCAATGTTAGTTGTTCAAAGGGATTTTCTCATTTTTTGCTTTGCAGGATGAAGATCACATCGTTCCGGAAAATAATCGCAGACAATTTATGTATAGGTCGTTTACGCTCTGCCTACCCTATTAGGGATAAAGGCGTGATTATAGGTGTGTATGTTGTTTGCATGAATACGTCTAGTGTGTAATAGTTCTCTTACGATAACCCTATTCCGACTTCCACTAGCTACAAATATGCATCATTTCCTGCTCATATGGGACAGGATATCAGTCCCCGCCCCCCGCACTTCCCTTTCCACTTCGCCCTGAATCACCTACCTAGCCTTATCCCGTATCTCACGAGGTCGACTAGTATAGGAGATTGAACAACTGGTTACATAAAGCTACTGACATCTGACCTCCCAGACCAACCCAGTAGGGAAACCAGATCAAATTCTAGATTAGGCTTTTACCGGGTTAGTGGCCAACCCAGCTGTCAGAGTAAAGCTAAGCCTCTGACATGGCTTTACGACTAAAATCTACGATATAAACCGGAACCAAGGGCTTAACGTGCCCGCCAAAGCACGGAAACGTTCGAGTTGTCATACCACAACCGGTCAACCATCCATGGCCTGGCCACGGCGACGGTTGCTTAACATTCGTTATCAGAATGAATAAGCACTGACCATTCCACCAACGAGCCCTTAATCTGAATACGTCAACTAAACCATGTGGAAATATTTCTCTTACTTTCCCCCCTTTGTCACTACAACAATATACCTACAAACCTACAAATCTATCTTAAATAACCCTCAAACTTTGCCAGACGTGGCGGAACGACCTTTTGTTTAGGTAGTTTGCGCTCTGCCTACCCCATTAGGTATAAAGGCGTGATTATATGTATGTATGTAAGGGGTAGATTAGATACGTTACTGTTCTTTGAAATTATATAACTCGCAAGGAAGGGGATAAAGATTGCTAAGAACTAAACATATTTTACAAAGAAATATACTGCTCAGTCAACATTCGATACTGAATAACTTTCTAAGGAAAATTCTCTCTGGAAGTGAGAAGAAAAGGTATTTCCATGCAAAAAGACCACCTCGATCAAAAAAAGTGTATGAAAGAATCCACTTCCTGAAAGAACAACCTGCTGATACTTGACTGAGCAACTCCTATCAGTTTGTGGGACGATGTCCTTAACACCCTGTATTTTCTATTATTATATATTATTAAATTGACAAATATCAACTTTATGTTCCCTCCCTGGGAATCGAACCCAGGACCTCCGGATCGTAAGCCCATGGCTCTGACCACTAGACCACGGAGGTAGTCTTGCCATCGAAACGATAGAAGAAGAAGAAATACTAGCTTGAGTGGCTTTTGTTTCTCACGCGTTGTCGGGGGGAAAGTACATACATACATATAATCATGCCTTTATCCCTAATGAGGTAGGCAGAGCGCAAACTACCTAAACAAAAGGTCGTTCCGCCACGTCTGGCAAAGTTTTGAGGGTTATTTAAGATAGATTTGTAGGTATATTGCTGTAGTCTACCCCCTGTTTATGTAAATAAAGCTCAAGTCATGTATGATGACGTCAGCAGCTATTCACAGAGCGTATTACAATTTATAAAGATTAATAATACGGAAAGCTGATAACGTGATCGCGAATACTCGCAAGGAAAGTTTAATGGCCTTGCATTAAAATGTATTGATTAACTGCCTCCGTGGTCTAGTGGTTAGAGCCATAACCCCGATCTGGAGATCAAGGGTTCGATTTCCACGGAAAAACACAAAGTTGATATTTGTTAATTTATTTGTTAAGACTGTGTACTTGAATGTGTAAAATATAAATGAATGAAATGAATATGAAATGTTTCTAAGGATTTCTCCCGTTTGGTTAGGACAATGCATTGATTGAAAGAATAAGAATTCCTTGCTTCGGAAGGCATGTTGAGTCCTCGACCCCGGTCGTTATCTTTGACAGTGGTCTTTACACTAACCATGTCAGAGGAATATTAACTGTCCTTTTAGATGGTTAGAAAACTTTCGCCATCAGGGTTCATATCTCGTCCTTATAATTATAGGATACAAAAATACTGTCTACCCCGTGAGGTATAAAGGCGTGACTTTATGTAAGTAAGTTACAATATTTACGAAGTATTGGAACATGATATGAGAAAACCAAAACACTGACTTTCTGAAGTTGGCGGTATTGGCTACGATGTAGCAATCCCCGCTACGTCGTAGTAATTTGTGTAGCAAAATGCTACGACGCCAGAAATAACGACGCACAATTATTTCGGAGAGTTATAACAAGTAAGGGACAGCGTCCCGCAAACTGATAGGGGTTGCTCAGTCAAGGAAACTGAACAACTTCAACCCGGAAACGCTTTCAGGAAGTAAAAGAAAATTTCATCTTTTCCATACAAATTTTCTGATCGAGGTAGACAATTTGTATGAAAAACCAAAAATAAAACACTTACTGAAAGAACTTTCTGATGAAATTTGACAGTGTCTTGACTGAGCAACCCCTATCAGTTTAAGGGATGGTGTCCCTCACACCCCTTATTGAGTCACGGAATAAAGCACCCGAGACAAAGGCGACTGTATACCGGGTATTAAGAACATTGCCTATATTGATGTACCCCATCTCCCTAGCCTTATCCCGTATCTCACGGGGTCGGCTTCCTAATCTAGAGGATTCAACGAGGGTACTAGTTTTTACACAGAGCGACTGTCATCTGACCTCCGCAACCCAGTAGGGAAACCAGACCCAATTCTAGATTAGGTCAGAGTTTTCAAGCCGCCAATGCTTAGCACTGGCCTCTGATATGGCTTAACGACTAATATCTACGGTATTAAGCGATATTAACCGGGACCAACGGCTTAACGTGCCTTCCGAAGCACGGAAAAAGCACCGAATAAACGTACATATGAAATTCGAAAACCGAAAACACATTGGTACGTGGTGGGATTCGAACCACGACCTCCCGCTCAGGAGGCAGCGGCCCTATCCACTACACCATCGGGCGCCTATATTGATGTACATCGGGTGTTAAATGTTAATAGAAGTGAAATAGCTTCGTCGACCTCGCACCCGCCGGCGTCGAACCCGCGACCCACAAAAACGCACCCCGCATCGAGGATATTATAAGGATAAGTCATTAGTTAATTATTGGATTTCGACGCCGACGAAAAACGATGTTTTTTTTATAGACTGAATTAACTTTGGTAATTGAAAAGGTTTTGCTGGGGTGTTTGGTTTAAGGAACAAAGAGTTTTATTTTTGTAATAATATAATAGAACAAAAAAAATATTTGAAGATAGAATTTAATAGTAAAACCGTTTTCATTGAAGGGCGGAAATATATCAGTACATAACAGTTTTTTTTTTCCCTCGGTAAACTACTATTTTTTTTTGTAGATTATCATCGCATCCGGCAAAGTACACCGTAGGAAATACATAATATTATTATAAATAAGACCTCTTCTCTTAACTTCCATGCTGCCTTGGGAGCGAGAGAAAAACTTAGAATGTGCCAGCTGCATTTCCGCCCGGGCATGCTGTAAAAATCACTTAAGGGATCCGAGGGTATATTGTAATTTAGGCGATGGGCTGCAAACCTGTCACTACAGCAATATATCTTCAAATCTTTTCTCAAATAATCTTCAAAACTTAGTCAGACGTGGCGGAACGACCTTTGTTTAGGTCGTTTACGCTCTGCCTACCCCAGTAGGGATAAAAGCGTGATTATATTTATGTATGTAATAAAAGACCTCATGTATATTTTTGTATGTTTGTGTATAAATCTGAGATGAGCAAAAACTATCTACGAAGCTAAATATTCGAGATAAACGCTTTGTATACGAACTCCCATACAAAAGTCACGAGTCAGGATAGCCGAATATTTTTGTAATATTATTTCTGCTACATTATAACTAGATAGTTAATATATAACTGTTTAATTAAAAATAGAAGTTTTGTCTTTCGTATATTTATTTCTTAGTTCTTAATAATATTACGGATGTAACACGTTGTTATTTTCTATTTAAAAAAAGGCTATTTTAATCATTGATAGGTATAAAAATTGAACTAAATCTCTTTAGTTACGTTAAGTTTATACAGCATAGTCGAGTCGAGTAAACGTTAGTCTTCGTAATTGCTGAACGAGGAGCAAAGACTAGACGGCGACTGCGACTGTTACTAAGATAACAGGTTAAAGTGACAATGAGGTGAGTCACAGTGGTACCGCAGCGAGCGTAGCGCTGCCCTTAAGGCTCCTACTGCGTTACATAACGCGACGCGTATTGATCGCGCGCCCGCCCCCGCCGCCGCCGCCGCCCCGCACGCTCCGCCAATCACAGGACAGGATTTAATTTTAATTTGATAGCCGTTTGAAACCGCCACGCTCCTGATTTGTCAGCTCTGTACGTGTCAAGACGATACCTTTTAAGTTTTTTTTTCCACCACGTGCCTTGTGTTGACGCGTACGCGGAAGACGTCAAGGCCGACGTGCGTGCCGTCAACTTGATATGTATTTATTAAACGCCGATGCAGTAAGCTAAGCGATCAACCTTCAATTAATATTCAACATTGTCGCTACGTAATCGTGTCTAAATCGTCTTAATTACAGATAGATTATAACAAATTAATAGTGAATTAATCTGTAGCGGGATGTCGCTGTCCGCAAACCGACATAATTTCACGACGGCCGAATAATCCGGGTATAACTGATAATATCTGTAAACCTGACAGGCGAGGAGGGGTATAAAACTAAAGTACCTTCGACGCGTTTTTCAGTGAACGTGAGCGGGGGCGCTGCAGTATTAAGAGAACTGTCAAATCAATGCCAAATCTCAAAATGACGGTGTTACATAATTTTTTTGCCACATTCATTTAAATCGTGGTCGTGCCAATAGGATCAGCTGCGAGGGAGCATGAATGACGATCTCGACACGTTCTACTTTACTCCGTGCGTCATACCGGTACCATTGTGTTGCAATAAACAGCGATTGCAAATTGAGTGCAGTCGTCTCCTTAACTTTGTAGCGAGACGCTCCGCTTGCAGGCAGCGCTACGATCAATGCCACTGCAATCTCGATAGTTACGGTCAAAGCGATAAAAACGAAATACGGTCGAGTTTGAAATACTTCGATATTAGACTTCGAATTTCTATAGTTATAATATTATATATATAATTATAATAATAAATTAAATGGGCTAAACCAGTGAATGAATACTGCCCGCTGAACAACAACCACTGTATATAATGATTATAGATTTAGAAAATAATATTCTCTACCGGAACAGGAATGTATTATTTGGTAGTAACAGTTTGTAATCTTTTGGATATGGATCCAATGGATATATTATATTGGGAGGGTGTTCATTCGATGGTACATTTGACCATACAGTGCATTTAAGAATAACGGCACAATGCGAACAAAGACGGAAGTGGCATGCAGCCGTGAATGTGCGGCGAAAAGTACGTGTGCTTTAAAAGGCGTTTATATGAGAACCGGGGTTAAGCCTGCGCCGAGCCACAGATGAGCACATTCATTTTAAGATATACGAATATCGCCCGAAATGTCATTGAAATCACGTTTATCTTGGCGCGCGATACGGCGTGGCAGTTACGTAAAATAAAATAAATCTAGGTTTTTGTTCAAAATAAAAAAAATCAAAAGAAAATAAAACATAAACCTAGTATAAAACCTCGAGGTGGTTATTACAGTTTTTTTTTTACTTTAAAACTGTTCGTCTGTATTCTAGCCAAAATAGGCGAAAGTTGTCACGAGAATTAAGAGCAGGAAGTAAGTTCTTTTCTATCGAGGAATTTTCAAGGAATCGTGTTTCTAAGACATATACTAATTATTTTGAATTATTAAACTGTCTCACATATTGATTTCACAAATAACACCTTTGCAGGAACGACACAGCATACAAACAAAAATGTCGTAATTTCGTTTTGCTCACACGATGGACCTTTAATGCATTGATATTTTTTAACAAAGCACTTAATAAGTAACCTATAATGTTGCTTTGGTTCCATACACTTACTATAGTCTTCCATGCTGGACTGGGAGCTATAGCAAAGCATAGATTGTGCCAGCTGCTTGTCCTCTCTGGCGTGGTCCAGAAGCCACCAAAGTATTGTGAGGATTACAGTATATTATAATGCGATGGGCTGACAACCTGTCTCTAAGCATACCTACACATGTTTTAATATAATACAACTAGGTGTTTACAATCTGCCAACCCCGTAAGGTATAAAAGCGTGACTCTACTTATATATGAGTGGTATCCCAAGTGTGTAAATATACTTAGGTGTGGTCTAAAACAGAGCTCTTCACGACACGTTTATAACCGCCTCGTTATTTCCGAAGCTTCTTTTTATACATCAAGGTTGGCATTTACCGCGCGGTCATTGATATGCTGGTTTCTACTACGGATTTATTTTTACACTAAATCTATAACAGTACCTAAACAGACACATTTTTTACACCAAAGCTATAGTAGCTAGATGGACACACATTTTAAATAGACAAAAATAGCTACCATAACAATAAGGGTGTGTATATTTTTAAAGTTTCCTGATCCGAAATCGATAGTTTTAAGCATTTTATTAAATGCAGTTATAAAAACCCAAACAAGCAAAAATAGATAATATGTTTTTTTTTACCCAAATGTCACCTGGCAAAAATTGCTAATTAGCATTAAGACCGCCTTTGTTGTAGGCACTCGGATTCTTTAGTATCTTTTTCCCCATATTTTGTTATCAACCGATATAATGATCCTAATTCTTAATAAAGATTCTGGAGTCTTTATCTCACATGTCCCCTTATCATGTCCACAAAAAACTCAACTGAAACGTAAAATTATCCGTTGGACAGAGACCCGTTTATAAACCAAGGTAGCAAAGTAGCCTTCACCCGCGGTCAACGGCCGCACGACACGTATTATTGAAACAACATTGTTTTGCAGATAATTATTGTATTTATTTTTATAACGGCGTATATACGTAATACTTTATTTTATTAAACCACGATAAAAAATGCATTTCTCCGGCAGAATATTGCGATTTTAAATAATTATAACACAAAACATGATTAAAAATAAAAGTATAAAGTCGTCATTACACAATTTATATGATACCTATAATTCAGCTCAATCGGTCACCGGAAAGTGGAACAAATTTAGTGTGGAAGATTTGTGAACAGACACCGGAACCGGTGAAACCAAATTAAAGTTTTTTTTACTAAATAATAAACCAAAAATATCACGTGAGTGGGATTCGAATCCCCAACGAGTAACGAGTGTAACCAATTGCACCATCGCGTGTTTGAACCATCCGCCGAAATTTTGCTGACAATCTGCACAACTCTTGTTTTTATCAGTCTCCATAGGTTGAAGCCGAACACTACATTGCTTAATCCAGCGACAAATACCGTATTGTGAAAACGTGCTGTCTACGATCACAGACAATTAAATCTTATAGATACCACAAATATCATGAAAAGGAGCTGGCATCTATACGCGTGGAGGTTGAGAGCCAGACGCCTGATGAACCGAACCCAGGCCATGTCTTCAGAGAATCTTAACACTACCTTGCTATAATATAAGTCAACACTGAATGACTAGCCCGAACGAAATAGCCTTCGAGAGAAAGAAGTGCAGCGAGGTCGTATACATAATTAAGAGGCAATACGTCAAAACAGTTTCTAATTTAAATGCAATAAAGGTCATTATTGTAACCTCTACTCCATATCCTATACAGGGTGTAAATAAAAACTGTTTTCATTTAACCCTCGTAATGTATTAGTGGTACATAAAACAAAAACACATTAAAATAAAATTAATAAAAAGAGATTATTTTTATAAATTCATCGAACAGAAACAAGTAACCCTATCTTTACGGCACACACACTAATGTGCGGCGGTGCGGCCGGGCGGGCGCGGGGAGTGTACCGGTGACGAACGCGGTAGTGTGCGTACCGTAGGGGTGCGTAACTAGTTTTGGTTTGGTTTTACGAATTTAATAAAATAAGTAATATTTTTATAATTTTATTTCATGTGTTTTTATGTTGTATATCACTAATACATTACGAGGTTTAAAGGAACGCAGTACTTTTTTTAACACCCTGTATAAGTGATTCGTTCCATTGACGTCATCCCATGGGTCAGTCAATGTCAGCGGTGGTTAATAATTAATAATACACCTGCACAAATTGCAGGGTACGACTGGAACATTCGAACTTTCGATTCCAATGAAAATGGAAATAAATTTCAACGGCGACAATGTTTAATTACTTAAATATACGTATTGGTCCGAGTTCAAGGCATTTTCTAGAGAATTGTAAATACGTATTCGTGTGAGTTCAAGGCATTTTCTACAAAATTGTAAATTCATTTTCTTTTTCAATGTTGTCAATTTCACAACGCAAAACTAGGGATGTTGTAGGGTTGTAGGGGTTAAACTAGACCTAGGTACGTAAAAACTATATGAGATGGTATAAAAAGTCGGTGCTATAGATTTTAAAGTAGATGCGATTGTAACGTTCCTACACTGTGTGTCTAAATAGATATTTCATATACTTAACAAGATCTTTTCAGAAACGGTCGTACTCGCCCTGCCTATCCCGTAAAGGATACAGGTGTGACTATATAAAACACACGATCACACTCATAGCCCTCACTAGGATTCCCTGTATCGGGGTGTCATGGACATACACAGAAACAATCACAATGAACACCCACCCAGACCCAGAAACAGACATTTAAACTCATCATTCAAATGTCTGCCCTGGCCGAGAATCGAACCTGGGACCCAGGACTCTTTGCGTAGCAGGCAGGTACACTGCCAACTAGTCTGCGCTGGTCGTCGTGTATGTATATTATGTTTGTATATATCTTGCGAATAAATACCTAATGTGATCCATGAATATTCCTGCTTAGCGTTTATCCTACAGGTTTTCAAACACTAAAATAAACACAGTTACCACAAAAATATATAGTGATTCGAGCAAAACAATACGATTTCATGCTACTAGTATATATAGAAATATATTAAAAATATCAACACTCCGACAAGTAATAAAAACTGTAGGGTACGTTAAGCCGTCGATCCCAGTTATTATCTTTGATAGTGGTTGTTACTCAAACCATGTCAGAGGCCTAGCCTAGCTGTGCTACTAGGCGGTTTGAAAACTCTGACGCCAGGGTTCCTCGGGTCGTTGTTTGACTCGATAATCCACTCGCTAAGAAGAAGAAGAATATTTTAGTAGAAACAGTTTTATCGGGATCCCATCTAGCCGTGTGTTGATAAATGGTTGGTTGTGCGGTGGAAGACGGATGGTGCTAGCTCTGGTCGCGGCATCGATTGCAGCTCTCGGGGGAACTAGGCAGGGCATGGACAGGTCTAATATCGCACCAGACACAGCAGATCTAGATCTACTGGCCTGTAGGAAATTTAATACAGGATTAAAGATGCACCTTCAAGATTAAAATAAATATCAGACAAAAATCTGTCTTTTTTTATGAGTATAATGGGTATATGTGGATAGTTGGTATATGTACATACATACATATAATCACGCCTTTATCCGTAATGGGATAGGCAGAGCGTAAATGACCTAAACAAAAGGTCGTTCCGCCACGTCTGACAAAGTTTTGAGGGTATTTAAGATAGATTTGTAGGTATATAGGAGAAGCACTGGTATCGGGTGCCACATCAATGGTGTGTGCGTCAACAACCTCAGTTATGCTGATGATATGGTGCTTCTCAGCCCATCGATTAGCGGATTAAGTAAGCTTCTTTCAGTCTGCGAGAATTATGCAAATTCTGGACTGAAGTATAATGTTGCCAAAACAGAAATGGTTGTTTTCAGCGCGGGAAAGGGTCCGGAGATAATACTAACGGTATATTTAAATGGATCAGCAGTTCGGGTTGTAAGGAAGTTTAAGTACCTCGGACATATTGTCACGGAAGATCAAAAAGACGATCTTGACGTGGAGCGGGAGAGACGTGCATTGTCGGTTCGGTGCAACATGATCGGGCGCCGATACAACCAGTGCAGTAAGGAGGTAAAGGATACTCTTTTCAGGGCATTTTGCCAGTGTTTTTACACGAGTCAACTGTGGTATCGGTATAAGAGAGTATCCTTTAGTAGCATGAGGGTGCAGTATAATGATGCATATCGCATCCTCATGAAGTTGCCAAGATACTGCATCGAGTATGTTCGCCGAGTCGAGAATGCCCGACTTTTATGCTATTATCAGAGCTCATATTTCCTCTTTCTGGGAACGATTGCGTAGCTCTGATAATAGCATCCTACAATTAGTGACACAGGACCTATCTAGTCCTTTAATTAGGCACTGGATTTGAATGCATACGGACGCAAACAAGAAGTAATTATGAAGAATGTATTTAATTCAATAATCATCATTGTCATGATTTTAATTTGGTAATCTTAATTTCAGAATTGTAATTGTTTTATTCTTCTTTTATTTTTTTATATACTATGATTTCGTTTTATTTTTATTATTATACTTTATTTTATTTTAATTGATAACTTAAGTACTATTGTACGTTTTGCTGGGTTTTATGCCTTTAATAAAAACTTTATTATTATTATTATATTGCTGTAGAGACCGGTTTTCAGCCCATCGCCTAAATTGCAATACGGGGTATAAGGGACAGCGTCCCGCAAACCGTTAGGGCCCGCTCTATCAACGACACTGAACAACCTCCACCAGGCGATACTTTCAGGAAGTGAAAAGAAAATGCCCCCTCCATACAAATTGTCTGATCGAGGTGGTCATTTTGTATGTAATGCAAAAAAGGACAATATAACGAAAACTCGGTGGTACTAGTGGTCATAAAGGAATATTAAAGGTATGCTAAAGTACAGTTAGCCGCTGATGCATAATAATGCTCTATCCGATCAATTTTATCTTTACGATAACGTAAGCTATATACCTTTACGTATATACGAAACAAATGGCCATGATTAGACCATTCAAATAAAAAATAATTGTGATAATATCTCACACACAGATTGTTTTATACAATTTTAACATCACCCACTCTTAATGAAAACCCTATTTATTTATACATACATACATAAAATCACGCCTTTATCCCTTACGAGCAGGGCGTTAAACGACTAGAAAAGGCGCTTTCGCCACATCTGACAAAAAATGAGGGCAGTTTTAGATTGAACTGTGTATTGATATAGTGACAGGTTGTCAGCCCATCGCCTAAATTACAATCCACTGTAACCCTCGAGTCCCTTTTGCTGACTTCTACAGCATGCCCGGGAGGAAGGGCAGCTGGAACATGCTATGTTTTTCTATCTCTCCCAGTCCAGCATGGCCTATTTATTTATTTTATTAGATTGTTTGGGTGTTATTATTATATTAGGCTCATTTTTGAGTGGATTTAGTATTTTCACTTACCTATGCAGTCTGGAAGAGCTGGCTAAGGCTTTATGCGAAAGGGTTTCTTGATCATTGATCTCCTTTGAAATGGTAATCGGGCTGTCAAGCACCATATGTTGAACATTTTGTTCATCAGCTTGGCAGGTCCCTCGCGCGTTTCATAAGCAAGATTTCTAAGAACACTTCAACACCTTTTTGCTGAAAGACTTTTCAGCTTTTATCTTTGTAGTTTTCAGGTGTTTTTCAAAGCAGCCACTAAAGGCTGTTTAGAAATGCCAGGCCATATTCCGAGTAAAACCTTGTTAGATTACAGTTTCTGAGCCTTGAGATGCGCAATTAAACTCGCGATATACAAGCAATTCCTTGAATTTCAAGCCCCTGAATTTCAAGAATTTCGAAAACACAGTAAAATTTTGCAAGGACTTGAAGAAATATAACGTTTCGTTGAATTTGGCCAACTGTAAGTCATTCAAAAACTTATTTCAAAAGATTCAGGTTGTGTTTTCATTTACCCTCGCAACTCGGCGTTTCATACCCTTTACACGAGGTACAGCACGAGCTGTGGTAAATTAAATTGATTAAAAGTTAGGTTGCAAAAATAAATGAAGACATTTCTTGAAAATATCCTTATTTTCCCTGGTGGGTTATTTACTACCGTGCAGAGGAAGTGCTGAGTAATTCTAGCCCCTCGTGTGAGTAGGAAATAGAGTTAACTAGTCATTATACTAGAGTGCTTGCTAAGTAGTTGCCACAAATACGGCATATTTTTTTTTATTACTTTATTGGTTCGAATCTCATCTCGCGATTCCTGCCCTATTACTTTATTGTACCTTTGATTGATTTACTTTAGTAATCATAATTTTATGTAGGTATTAGGAGTGTAACTGTTATAGTAGCTGAGAAAGATTTTAGGTTTTTAGATATCGTATATAATGTTAAGATACGTTATTCTACATACATACATATAATCACGCCTTTATCACTAATAGGGTAGGCAGAGCGTAAACTACCTAAACAAAGGTCGTTTTGCCACGTCTGACAAAGTTCTGAAGGTTATTTAAGAAAGCTTATATTGCTGTAGTGACACGTTGTCAGCCTATCGCCTAAATTGCAATATACAGAAACCCTCAGATCCCTTAGCTAGTTTTTACAGCATTCCCGGGAGGAAATGCAGCTGGCACATTCTATGTTTTTCTCTTGCTCCCAGTCTAGCATGGAAGACGTTATTCTTATCTTGTTAAATTAGTTATAATGGTGTTAATTTGACTACGAGGATTACGTATCAAGAGCGGAAGACTATAAGGAATTATTACATTATATCATGCATTATGTTATGATATGTAGGTCACGAGTAAGTAAATATTTGCTTTCACGAGGAAATTCCGCGTTGTAAAATGCGGTGTTGAGGCATCTTCACATCACGTTACTGAATTGACCTATTTTATATTTCAAACAATTTGGGAAATAAAGCTGTTTAGTTTATTACGGCGATGTGTGAATTTCGTTTTATCTACCGGGTGTACGGGACAGCGTCCCGCAAACTGATAGGAGTTACTCAGTCAATGAAATTGAACAACTATCAGCAGCATTTCACCCGCTGCTAAATAAGTTGTACCGTGGGAATGGTGTACTTTCCCGCGGTAAACAGTAGCCTATGTTACTCAGGGTGAACGTAGCTTTCCAATGCTGAAAGAATTATTGAAATCGGTCCAGTTGTTATTGAGTTTCTACATACATACACAAATCACGCCTTTATCCCTTACGGGTTAGGCAGAGCGTTTAACGCCTCGTAAAAGGCGCTTTCGCCACGTCTGACAAAAATTGAGGGCAATTTTAGATTGTAATATGTATTGCTATAGTGACAGGTTGTCAGCCCATCGCCTAAATTACAATACACTGTAACCCTCGAGTCCCTTTTGCTGACTTCAACAGCATGCCCGGGAGGAAGGGCAGCTGGAACATTCTATGTTTTTCTATCTCTCCCAGTCCAGCATGGAAGTACTACTGGACAAAAAATACAAATCATTCCTCTTTATATTATTAGTATAGAGAAATTACCTAATCAAAAATACGAAAAAGCTTGAACATAAGAATCGATAGGACAAGTCAAAAACTAATGTGGAGTGTCATTTTCATACTCCTGATGAAGACCATCGTATATTGTCGAAACGTCGAGGTCGAAGTCTGCGTTGAATAAAAAACAAATAAGCCGTTTAGTTTTAAACACAACCTACTTAAGTTTAAAAGAATAAACTGGATGCTCCGTGTACAAGACCCTAGACCTAGACCCTACAAAGAACCTTAAGCCTTCGCTGAAAGTTTGTTTATTACAGCTTCCTTCTTAATAACTAGCCATTCTCTCAAAGGAAAGCAATCTGGAAGGGCTCAAACATTCTTCATTGCATCGAATTCTCATTTTCAATCTCAGTTTTTAATTTCACCGACCTTAGAACAGTTCTTTGCAATCAAGAGCTGCAAGCGAGGAGCTCCCACGGCCATAAAGTATTTATCTTGGCTGTAATATCAAGACAAAGGACAAGACAGAAGACGACGGACTAATTAACATGGAAAACGGACTCGATGGTACTTTATCTCGCTTTTCATTCCAGACGAGTTTACTTTTTATGGAACTTCATAAATTGCTTTTGAAATTAGTTCCCGATCGGACTGTTCAAAAGGTCTTCATAGTTAAAGAATATTGAAAAGAGTTGTAGCTTATTTAAATATATAAATACACATTATTATACTTCTTTCTCAGTGTCTGGTCGACCCGCTGAACCTTGCTGTCAGTGTTGTTAAAAAGCTTAATTATGATCGATTTTGAACCGGTTAAAAGTATATTTTTTGTCATAAATAATTGTAACGGCACAAAAGTCTATTCAATTATGACGGAAAGAAGCTTGATCAGACCTTTCAAATCATGTATGTAATATTGAAAGAGTATTATACCGGGTGTAAGGAACAGCATCCCGCATACTGGTATTTGGGGGTTGTTCAGTCAACGAAACTGAACAACTTTCACCGGAAAATTCTTGAAGAAGATGAAAACAAAAAAATAACCTTCCCATGCAAAATGACCACCTTGATCAGATATTTTCTTTGGAAAACCAAATTTTTTTTTACAAAAGACCTGCTCGTAGTTGTTTATTTATTTATTTATTTAACTCAGTTTCGTTGACTGAGCAACACCTATCAGTTTGCGGGACGCTGTCCCTTACACCCGGTATAGGTTCGTTTCCGCGCGCGGAGCAGAATACTGCTCTAACGAAGCCTTTTCTCGAAGCTTATCCAACATATAAATATTCATGATGTGCTCGCCGACACACTCGCTGGGACTGAAATTTAAATATCAATAGCTTGTACTGTGAAGTTTATTGGGTTGAGACTGGACCAAGGTCAGGGCTAGAGCTGGAAACTGCCTCCGTGGTCTTACGATCCGGAGGTCCTGGGTTCGATTCCCAGGGGGGGGACAAAGTTGACATTTGTCAATTTATCACTTCGTGAGGTTTTCCCCAGTTAGGTTAGTACATTGCAGGCAGAATCTTTTCCGACAATAAAAAGGGATTCCGTGCTTCAAAGGCCACGTTAAACCGTCGGTCGCGGTCGCTGTCTTTGATAATGGTCGTTCCTCAAAACCATGTCAGAGGCCTAATAGCTGTGCTAATAGGCGGTTTGAAAACTCTGACACCATGGTTCATCGGGTCGTTGTTCGATTCGAGAATCCACTCGCTAAGAAGAAGGGCTAGAGCGACTAGAGATAGTAAAGAAGGGGTTTAGAAACTTTAATTTGAACGAAATGTAACTTGTGCTGACTGGCGTTGAATATGAAATTCACTAGAAGCGTGACTGTAAGTTAGTTTATGAATTTGTAAAAAGTAGTCGATGCCCCTGATGTTGTGAAGTTCAAAGGCAAATGATTACTTTAAGATAACGGATTATTATAAGCATATTATTGTTAATGTAATGAAATGAGAACGTTATAATGAATATTTATGACAGTAACTTATATAACTTCTTTTATTTTGTTGTTCCATGCTTGACTGGGAGCGAGAGAAAAACATAGAATGTGTCAGCTGCATTTCCTCCCGGGTATGCTCTAAAACCAACTAGGGGATCCGAGGGTATCCGTATATTGCAATTTAGGCGATGGGCTGACAACCTTTCACTTCATATACCTAAAAATCTATCTTAATTAACCCTCAAAACTTTGGCAGACGTGGCGGAACGACCTTTGTTTAGGTAGTTTACGCTCTGCCTACCCCGTTAGGCATAAAGGCGCGATTATATGTATGCCTTTTTGTTAGAAAATGGTTTGATCGATTTAAAACACCCGTATGCTCTGCCACTATTCCACTACTAGAATGACAAATTATGCGAAGAATTTCATAAAATAACGTGGAATTTCAGAAGTTAGTTCAGTTTACAATACCAGAAAACCTGAGCAATTTAACAGACATTTATATTTCCTACTCGAAAGGAACAAAGGCTTAGTTCAAGCTTAGTTCCCTTTTCTGACCTTTTGTCGGCGAATTCATATTTCACACTCCAGCATTGAACAAAAGGCTTTAGTTTGAAAAAAGCCTTTGATGTCCAATGCGGAAATCGTGGGAGTCCCCACGTGAACATACCTCAATATTTTTAGGGAATTTTGAAGCCGTTATAAAGTTAGCGTTTATTGGGTTAGTCCTGGGCTGGTGGTTAAGGTTACGGGGGCTGTGTGGCTCTGCGGCTGTGCGGCCACAGCATTATTGAGTTAGGTGACCTACAACCGTCTTCCTCGCTGAATATTCATGCAGGGCTCCGCCAGTTAAAATTCCTGGAGCCTCGCTTCCAACACTAATGGAGTTTAAACGCGCCCTTTGTAGATGCAGCGAACTCAACCTTGGGCAGGACGTGGAAAAACTTGTTATGTGATAGATTTTTTCTAAAAGTGTGAGTATTTTGTTAAGTTCTGAGTCTGATAGAATTTTGATGTATGTATTTATGTAGTTTATTCGTATATGTATGTATCAATATATTGTTTAGTATATATGTATGTTTATTTAAGATAGTAATATACGGTAGGTATTTATTCCATGTATTAAGTATTTATTTTGATTTATTAGTCTCTGTTAATGTTGCATTTTCTTGGTTTCTCTTACTAGCATTGGGTTGGCTGGAAGAGATCTTGTCATTTAGCTGCCCGCGCACCACTCACCTCACCAGCAATTTTGACATGTTATAAAAAAATGGCAGATTCAAGATGGCGGCTAAAACTAATCTTGCTTCGATCTGGCTAGAAATCGTTACTAAAGGGTTTTAGGGGTAGCTGATCATAGATTTTTAGTAGATTTTTTGATTTTTTAGAATTTTTGATGGCGGCTGTTAGAAACGAAATTTGCTCTGATTGGACTCAAAATTGACATATGTGGGTATTTTGGGTTTCTGATTTCAGGTTTGAGATTGTTTTTGATTATTTGTGATTTTTCAAGATGGCCGCCATACAAAAATAATAAGTTTAGAACAGTGCAAAAATATTAAAAACGTGCGCCGCCCAACAAAATACCGCAGGCAGTCATAACGACCTCGGGCTATTTAGCAACCCGCGCACTACGCAACCACTAGTATATATATATATATATATATATATATATATATATACTAGATAGATATATAGATTCCCAGGGGGGAAACACAAAGTTTGTGTTTCCCCCCTGGGAATCGAACCCAGGACCTTCGGATCGGGAGTCCATGGCACTAGCCACTAGACCACGGAGGCAGTTAACATATACATCAACATCATATACAAATACATCCGCTGACAGAATAACAGATATCATGGTCTCACTGAATCGTTATAGTGACAGGTTGTCAGGCCGT
The DNA here is from genome assembly GCA_949820665.1 of Scrobipalpa costella. Taxonomy (NCBI): domain Eukaryota; kingdom Metazoa; phylum Arthropoda; class Insecta; order Lepidoptera; family Gelechiidae; genus Scrobipalpa; species Scrobipalpa costella. The sequence continues at coordinate 1,788,119 of OX463295.1, forward strand.
CATCTAAAATTACAATGCTGCATGCATATGATGCAAATTTGACATCTACAGCACGCCCGGGAGAAAAGGCAACTGTTTTTTTTTAGATTACTTTTTTGGATCCAGTTCAGCGTGGAAGAAAACTGCATTTCGAAAAGAGCGACGACATGTTTGCGAAACAGTTTGTTGCCTCAAAAGTTTAGATTGTCGCCCTACAAGTTAATTAGTCGGGGGGCATTAGTGGCGGGTATCAGATCGATCGACTCTTGCGACCGTGACTCGCCAAACTGCTTAATATTCAACGAACTAGCAAACAGGGCCGAGGTCGCCAAACACTCGACAGGAGTCACCATCCCACTGCGCTGGACAGGGTTGCCAGACAAACAAGGGAAAAAAAATTGAAGAAACAAACATTGAGTTAAGAAGTGTGAAGGTACGTTTATTAGTTTAGCTTGAAAATACTGTTCTTCCATGTTGGCCTGGAAGCGAGAGAAAAACATATAATGTGCCAGCTGCATTTCCTCCCGGGCATGCTGTAAAATCCAGTTAAGGGATCGGAGTGTTTCAGTAGTTTGCAATTCAGGCGGTGGGCTGACAACCTGTCACTACAGCAAAATACCTACAAAAAATCTACTAATCTTAAATAACCCTCAAAACTTTGTCAGACGTGGCGAAACGTCCTTGGCTTAAGTCATTTACGCTCTGCCTACCCCATTAGGGTAAAATGCGTGATAATATGTATGTATATATTAGGACGACTTACTTATCGTAACTAATATAAAAAGCTACTAATGGCGATTAAGGCGGAATTGTTTGTTATAGAATGTATTGACACCTCAATGTGTACCCGACAACCCTGCAGGTGACGTCGAGCTCGTCCATGCGAGGTGCCAATTAGAGACGTGAAGCGGTAAAATTACCCAGGTGTAATACGGTAAAAAAGTGTTATTTACCGTAAAATATTATATTTTACCGTAAAATTGGGTAAGATTCAGTAAATCACGTATTACAGGACTACTTGAAAAATTGGCAGCAGCATTGTGTTTATAGACATAGAATCATGCCCTGGGTATAACACCTAGTGACTAGGTTAAACTGAACAACTTTTCTCAAACTGAACAACTTTTATAAAATATGAAAACCTTTTATTAAAACTGAATAACTTTTCTCAAATTGATCAACTTTTTTCAAACCTGACCAAATTTTTTTCTAAAAACTGAACAATTAGTCTCCTAAAATTCGAGTTTTCACTTCATAAAAGTTCCTCTTAAAACATCATAAGTCGCCAGCAATTTTACCGTAATCTATATAAATGACCGTCAAATTCCTGTATTTTAAAATTAAATTGCGTAATTTTGCATCCCTAGTGCCAATTATTGGCGCGGCGCTGCCAATAGATGGCGTGTGTACTACCGCGTAAAAAAGAAACGCGGAAATTGCCGCTGTTGTTGCCGCCGCTCTGTCAATTTGCCGATTAGATTCTGTATCGACGGCCTTTTCACCCGCGTGTTGGTATAGTCTATTTCAAAGTAACCGCGTTTATTGGTTTAGGTTTTATATTGTTTTTGATAAACGGTATTGTGATTTTTCCATGCTGGACTGGGAGCGATAGAAATAAATAGAATGTGCCAGTTACTTCACCACCTGGGCATACTTCAGAAGTCAACGGGATTCGAGTGTTACAATATAGCAATGGCCGACCTGGAAGTCTTAAATCAGGCTTCGGACTCAGGTTGGCAGAAGTAAGGAGATCATGGTCAGGGATTTTCGGTTAGCTCCGATGTGGACTGTGTTTGCGGTACAGTGCCAACCATGGCACACTTAACATCGTGCCCCAACACTTGCACGCCAGCGGATTAATTGAACGGCAGTCAATCCGCAATACAAGTGGCTGAATTCTGGCGGGCATGCTGTAAAAACCAGCTAAAGGATCCGAGGGTTTCAGTATATTGCAATTTAGGCGATAGGCTGACAACCGGTCACTACAGCAATATACCTACAAATCGATCTTATATAACCATCGAAATTTTGTCAGACGTGGCTTAACGAACTTTGTTTAGGTCGTTTACGCTCTACCTAGCCCATTACGTAATGATGTAATTTCTCGTGTTCCATCGACACGCTAAAAAGAAGAAGGTGTGAAAACTTACCTGAATATAAGAAATGTGCAGCAGCATTTCCTGACAATAAAACATCTTATTCTGCGTTCGCCAGTCTACCTGAAAGCGTATTAATAATTCTATACGCTCGCTAATCCGCCTGAAAAGCGCCTTAATAACTCTCGTCTCTTCAGTAACATGCAATTTTGTAAAAAGACAGATTATGAAATATAAATTAAAAAGTATATCAAATTATTTTTAGATAGGTAGCATCCAAAATTAAACTCATTTTATCGTCAAATATTGTACTGGGAAACATTGTGGACTGGGAGCGAGAGAAAAGAATGTGACAGCCACCCTTTCCCCCGAGCATGCTGTAAAAACCAGCTAAAGGATACGAGGGTTTCAGAATATTGCAATTTATTCGATAGGCTGACAACCTGTCACTACAGCAATATACCTTCAAATCTATCTTATATAACCCCCGAAATTTTGTCAGACGTGGCGGAACGACTTTTGTTTAGGTCTTTAACGCTCTGCCTACCCCATTAGGGATGATTATATGTATGTATGTATATCGAGAAACCTGTAATTATACTAGACTTTGCTAGAATATCCTTTGTTCCAGAATTCATGCATGAAATTCACATGAAGCATTAATTACGAATAATGGTTTAGATACATGTCTGTTTTGCTATTAGCTGTATTTCCAATCAGCGGTCGGCTCCGTTTGCTCAAAGCGTATAGACGATCGATCACCTGCACGTGTGGTAGGTAATAAGCAGTAGCTCTGTATTTGCTTAAGGCGTATCCCAGCGGTAGATGAGCAGGTACATTGCAAGATATGCAACCATAGCCCGTAATGCCTTAGAATATCGTTCAAATCAGCGCGCGCTACGGCATGGCGGTGACGTCCTTGGCCGCGTCAAAAATGTACGAAAAACGTACAAAAAAAGTTAACTCCATATTTGAAATAAAAAAAGCTACGTTCCTAGTTTAGATAGTCATAATACGGATATTTTCCCGAAGGAACCCTACAAGCGCTCCTAATAGTTTAGAAGAAATATCAAATTTACTGATAAAATCAGCTTTACTTCCAATTCCAAGTATTTTTGCATACTTATTTTTGAACTAAAATATTTTAAAATGTTGCAATTACATTACAGGGCATGAACTAATTTCATAGATGTATATTTTTTTGAATTTTCCAATGATTCGGTTCGGAGAAATAAGCTCTTAAAAACAACCATTTGCCGTTAGGAATCACCTTAAGTGCGAAATAGCAATATCAACCCGATATTCGGCTTTGAAACTGCGAAATAGGAAACTAATAACTAAATCTGTTTCGTAGCGTTCAAAGCGAAATTGCTTCCGCTTTTATTTGTGTACAAAATGGAATGTTTACTTAGTCTTAGTGTAGCGTATGAAAAACCCTAGGCAAAAGTACAGACAGACGAATATACGTCGGTAGTTACAATTCTGGGTTTTCTAACGGACCTTCTTCTTTTGATTTGAATCAATCACTGGTTCTTTTTGGTAGCACTCGAAATCATTTTTTACTTCCTCCGATTGATTGCTTTTAGATTTCCATGTGAATGAATGTTATACCTATTCGAGATTCTATACAGCGAATATAATATCAGAGGAAAGAATGAGAGCAAGAACTCGTTCACGTCCTGCTTTTCACGTTCGCCCGCATTCTTGAACGTGAATATGAATAGTATTCCATTGTAGTGATAACTTATGTTGTTACTACAACTGGCACATTATGTTTGTTTTTCTATCACTCTTAGTCCAGCATGGAAGCAAAATTATGCCTGAGAGTTTACTTAGACAGTTCCTTGAGACAACATATATATAATCACGCCTTTATCCCTAATGCGTATGCGCAGAGCGTAAACGACCAAAAAAAAAAGTCGTGCCGCCACGTGTGTCAAAGTATTGAGGTTTATTTAAATAGATTTGTAGGTATATCGCTGTGGTGACAGTTTGACAGCCCATCGTCTAACTTACAATATACTAAAACCCTGGTTTTTACAGCATGTCCGGGAGAAAATGCAGCTCGCATATTCAGTGTTTTTCTCTCACTCCCAGTTCAGCATGGAACAAGATTCCTTGAGACTCGTGAATAAGATTACTATCTGAGACATGTACCTAGTTATGATCTAACGATGCAGCATCATTTAATTATGCGCTCGGGAAAAACAGCTCGGAAGACTGAGCGCGTAGGCGTCGCAGGCAGAAAGGCAGCTAATATACTCATTTATGGCTTTGTCACAGAATACACTTACGAAGAACTCATACCAGCCTTTGAGCATGAGAATATGATAGTATTGTATTATATTCCAGTGGTTAAAGGAAAATATTTTTTAAATATCTTCAGCAGGTTTTGAATGCGCTTTTCCAAATAATACTAATTATTTTCACTACCTATTTATATAATAATGGTACAGATTTTATTCATGGTAAAATATTACCATTTCCCATCAGACCCAAGTAAAATATCCATCAGGGAAAGAAATTTTGCGAATTTTTCAATAGTTGCAGAGATAATATTAACTAATTAAATTTTAAAAAGAGTGAAAAAGTACAATATACTTGTTCAAAAATACCTACGTTGCTTATTTCTGTAAAACCAGTTCAAAGTGCAAAAAGTCCGTTATATAAAAAAACAGATATCAAATGCAAAGATTCAAGATTCCGCAATACGGAAAGATTATATTGCATCAGAATCGGACGTGTGAAGAAAGAACCCGCAGAAACAAAACGAGTTTTGAACGATATGTAAGTACATAATAGACTTGTTTATTGTCGACTGTACTATAATGTAACACATTTAGCATCTGCAGCACTGAGTGTTGCACTCAAACGCCGGCACTAACCTCATTTATTCCCTTCTTTTTATTTTACCCGACTGCGAGAACCTGACAAGGGTAATATGTTTAACAATCTCTGCGTGTATCGCTCTAGAGACTGGGCTGATTTTCGATATCAATTAATTTATCTTAATCTTGCAATATTGTGACTGACATGATCATAATCAACATACAATATGGTGACCAGACCTCATGCTGTATCTAAGGAAACAGAAACACGACGTAATATGTTAAATGGATACAATAGGCATATTGACTGGGTGGCTAATAAATCAATACGTTTATACTTAAAACTGATGGCTAAAAATACTGTGAAAAAATGCACGTTTAGATTTAATAGTTGAATTAAAAATATAGAAGTTATTGATTTGAGCAGTCAATATTTACTGGCAAATGACGTCATAACCCACTATTTTCATCGAAAAACCCGTTTCTGACATATCATAAACACGATCACACTCATAGCCCCCACTAGGACTCCCTGTATCGGGGTGCCATGGACATACACAGAAACAACCACAAAGAACACCCAGACCCAGAAATAGACATTTAAATTCATCATTCAAATATCTGCCCGGCCGGGAATCGAACCCGGGGCCCATTGCGTAGCAGGCAGATACACTACCAACTAGGCTGTGCGGGCCGTCGAATAATATAAAAATAATAAAAAGTTGCCGATTTGACAAGTAGCGGAATAGCGAATTTGAAAGTTGTCAAAAATTAACTTGAATTTTATCCTGTCATTCTTAGTATATAGTGTCAATTTGGGAAGTGTACGTATATTTAAAATTGAAAAGTTCACTTTTTACGCAGATAGGTTTAGCGATTCTTTAATCTTTTTTTTTTCTTTTGCAGCACAACGACCCTTACACTGCAAGGCCTTAGTCTTAGCTGAAAGTGATTTACAGCAGTGCTCTAATTAGCTAACGACGACTTAAATAAGCCCCCGCCTCGGGTAAACTTGTTATCTCGAGGCTACGGGGATATGAATAGCAACGGGACAAATTCTGTTTACAGACTTTGCTTTATAAATAGCATGAACAAGTCTGTTTAAATTGAACCTACAAAGGAAGTGTTTCGATTTATTCTTTCGAAAGTTGTTTTTTACTGTCAGCTTATTGGACACTAGTAAAAACGCACGTAAATACGGGACATTTTGACAGGTAAAGTCTTTATAAGCTTTTATAAATACTACGGTATTTTCTGGTATTTCCGGAAGCCAACATAATCCCAGTAACACAGTACGACGAGTGTTCGTCCAATCAAAAAATCGCTATTGGTCATGCAATCAGACACCCGGACGCATAAATCGAGTCACATTTTAAATATTGTACACTAGTAAAAAAAACACGCTTTTTTGGGTTGGGACATTTTGGTTTCAAAGCAAAATTACAGGTAAAGTGACATGATATTATTGCTTTTATCGTCCAATCAAATAAAAGAAAAAATCACACTGAGCTGTAGCCTGATTTCTGCAGGTCATCTCCCTAGCCTTATCCCGTATCTTACGGGGTCGGCTACCTAATCTAGGGGATTGAACGAGGGTACTGGTTTTTACACAGAGCGACTGCCATCTGACCTCCGCAACCCAGAAGGGAAACCAGACCCAATCCTAGATTAGGTCAGAGTTTTCAAGCCGCCAATGCTTAGCACTGGCCTCTCAAATGGCTTAACAACTAATATCTACGGTATTGAACGATATTAACCGGGACCAACGGCTTAACGTGCCTTCCGAAGCACGGAAAAAGCGCCGAATAAACGTACATATGAAATTCGAAAACCGAAAAACACTGTAACAACCCTCCCCCCCCTTCATACCCTAAAAACAACCCTTAATATTTGATATGTGAAAGGAAGTGTGAGAGGAATGTGTGGAGATTAGGTAGGAATGTGGAGAGGATTAAAGGAGAGGAAGGGAATAGGAAAGAGGAATGGATGGGAAGAGTGGCTGAATGTCTAGTAATAAAATTAACATATTGGCTCGTGATTGTGATCGTCTAGTATTATAGTTAGGACCGTACATTGTGTGATAGTATTTATAAAAGTAACCCAAATCCTTTAAAGTGGTAGTGGGATGTCATAACTTAGCTCTCTTTAGGTTCTTGGGACAACATTGGGACAGTGCGCAGCGGGATAACGGAACCTCCGATTCCAGCTCCAACCATTCGCTGGTAGAGGATTTATGTGCTCGCCAACCATCAACGAATGAGATTTACTTCAATTACCAATTCCCAGACACTAATAAAGACAGTAAATAGCCTAGGAACTTGTCCTTGATGCAAAACCCATCATGCGAGCCCCAGAAAAGGAAAGAGGAGGCACTTCTGTGCCCTCCAATTAGTTTTTGTTTTGGCCAAGCCTCAGGCCAGAAATAAGTGACAGCGCACTTAGGAGTTTTGGAACGAGTCCAGATTGATGAACAGCATCATGTAAAATATAATTAATTTGAGCTGATTTATTGGTCAGCCAACCAAGACAGAGCAAGTCATGTCTGATGTAATTTGTAGTGAGTTGTGATGTCCAATTGAGAAACATTGCCTCAACAAAGGTTTTATAAATTGTTGTCCAGCTATGCTGGAAGCACCGACTATGAAACTGCACCAGTCATCGATCTCCACTTATAATATGCACATCCAGGAGTCAGTAGAATAGATAGGGATGCCGAAGCTAGTCCCAGATAATATAACAATCATTCACACCGCAAGCCACAGGTTCGTTGTAGATATAGGAGTGATAGGCAAGAGCAAGTAGTGACTGATTGTTAGACTTCTTTAGTGCAAAATAAGCTTCTGTGATCTAAACGCCGTTACAGACATATCAAATGCTAAGATGTAGTATGTGATAGAGGTTTGACCATGGCTGATACCATGTCGCTCAATTGACATCAAGTCAAGTAGTATTTCAGTAGTATAATGGCTTGTCAAAGCCAACCGACCATAAATCAGTCATATAAAATTCACATAAAGTGAATAAATATATAATTTTAATTCCAGACCCGTTCCAGGGTAATTTGAGGTTGTAGGTAGGATTCAGATAACATCATCCCACATTCCATGTTGTATTGGTTTGGTAAGTATAATGAATACTCCCATCAGGTAGTTGGACCATAGTCCCAATCAGTTGTAAGCATAAAACCCACACATCAGTAGGTATATTATCAAAGATAAACTTTGTCAGTCTGTAGAACAGGATCATCAATTGTATAAAACCTACATAGTAGGTATCAGAGGTGAACGTTCCCACCAAGTTTGTAGCTGGTGTTCTAGAGTCTAGAATGTACATACATATAGGATCATGAATCCAATAAATGTTTCAAAACATTGTCCGTTGAACATATTTCACAATAAAGTGAATATAAAATCAATTCAGTATCCACTGCCAGAATAAGCATGTAGGTATGAATGACTCATACATAGGTATTGAATCCACAGTTAAGTGAATATAAATCAGTTCAGTAGTTTATTTGAGAAGAATAGGTAAGTATTTTGTCTCCTCTGCCAGGATAGGTAGGTATGAACAATTCATACATAGATATAGTTATAAAAACATAGAATGTATTAAAATAATTTATACATTCCACTGCTGGGCATCTCATGAAACATTAGGATGATGCTTCTCTGCTTAAAGGGAAGGTAAGGCAGGAATTTTGGTAAAGGGAAGGGAGAGAACTACCTACCTAAACACAAACTAGGATCCCAAATAGCTACCCCCACCTACTTTCCTAGATATTGTTCTAATTCTTATTTATTATTACCTAGGTTAACCTATCCATCTAAACCTACCCCTACCTAACCTACTCCTACAATGTACCTAAACTGCCTATTTACCTAACCGCTTAGCTGTGTATAAATTATGTAGTTGCATGCTAAACCGACCTACAATCCTACATATATCTCATTAACCGTACCTATCATATAAGAAATATTGGAAATTATATATATATATATAAATGAATAGAACGGCCTTTGGCAAGTATGAAATATCATAAAAAAGGATTGTTAATTGAACAGGGAAAAACCTTGTCAATAAACAAAGTCTGAAGTGGACAAGATAATTAAATAAATGTAGAAATGGTAAAGTAAATAAAACACGATGTAAATTCCTTTAGAATCCTTGTAGGTGGCACTCCACCAGCTCTGCAAGACTCCACTGTCAGCATCCTCCACTCCACCATGTAAAAGAACAGCTGATCGTCAGGTCACCGCCCTCCGTCCACAACAGGAACAACTGATGGCACCAACATCCCACCAAAGTGGGTCTCTTGGTTGCCTCCCGGCTGCATACTCTCCTCTCCTCTTTGATGTGTACACTTTCACTGGTAAAAAGTCAACTAAACTTCAAGTAAAACTAAACTTCCACTCAAACTAAAACTCCAGGTCGACTAAACTTCTCCCTGCTCGGTCCCAGCCGCTATTTTCTTCCACGGCGTCCTTCTCCATCCCTCGTCGCCCCCGTCTCTCTCAAGTTCCAGCAGAATCCCCCCTCTCGAGCCCCCCGACTGTTTTATCTTCCCTCTTCTCGACCATTTTCGAGTTTTCGAGAGCCTTCATTCCTACTTCTCTTGATAGTTCTCCCATTCTCCTCCAGATGGCACCGCGTGTCCTTACTTCAAATTGAAGTAATTTCAGTTCGATCTGGCTATAATATTAGTTCCCCACTCAATCAACACTAGATTGGCATTAGTTTCTCGTTCATAGTGATTCTCCTACCAATCTGATAGATGGCGTTATTTGTATTTTAAAACAATGATTAAGTTTTGAATAGCAGAAGCTAAGTTCATTACAATCGCCCCGATTTTGATGAGAAAAATCGTGTTTTAGATCGAATGGAGTAAAATTTTACAGATATGTTTCAAATACAATAAGATTTCAAACAAATGTCGCCCCCAAAATTCTATGAAATTCGATGAAAACCGATTTTTCGAAGAAAAATCTACTAATAAAATAGAAAATCAGACGTTCCTATGATAATTAAATATGAAAGCTATTGCCCCGCCCCCATAGTAAGTGAATCTTATTACCTAAAGAAAAGAAAACATAAAATATGAAACCTATCCCCATAAATAACTAGGTGTGTATATAAAAAAAAACACAAATCCTGAAACTAGATCGCCCCCTTGATGAACGAATTGTATTATCTTAAGGATACTAAACACTTCTGATTCTAACCATATCTAAGTTGAAAATTAAGACCCGCCCCCAAAATCTATAAGTTTGTAAAACTTTAATTCAAGAATTGTCAAAAAATGTTTTCGTAAATGTCCGGATAAATATTCTTAAAATTTTAAAGTGAATTAAAACTAAAATTTACATTGGGCATTGTTGATAAACTGTTCATTTGAATTACCTATCAACTCTAGGTAAACAAAAATTATGATAAGATTAATTTTAGATTAGAAATTACTTTGCTAATATCCCTCTCAGTGATCCGAAGTACCAGCCTGCTTTCATAAAACACCCAAATATTTTAAACATATCTGGCTAAAGCTAAACAATGCAGATATTTAATTGAGAAAATTTAATCAAGCATTTAAGTCAAATTATCATCCCTACTTTACCTATTCCATCCATAGCAAGATACGAGTAGTAAAATTATAATATTACTGATTCTACCAGTTCGTATCAAATCCATGCCATTTGTTGTGTGTAAATAATTTGTAAAGTCTGTAAAGGTACTTTGTCAGAGTTGATGCTTGCAAAGATACCTCGAATAACGATTCTACAAAGATCCATAACTAACCATTGTGCTTAATTAGTCATCTGTCCGCAAAATCGCTACAGAAGTAAACTCAGAGTGTAATGAGGTGATTTGATCCCAAACTATGCCCAACACAATAGTTGAGTCTAAGCAAATAACAACCAAAAATTATAAGATTCCAAAATCTATTTACTACCCATCAAGTGTGGATGGTGTTAAAACATATTTTTGTTTGTTTAAATACGTTGTGAAATAGATGAAAACAAGCCAGGCCCCAAACCATCTTGAAGGCATTGTAGCAAGTTAATAGAGAATGTATAAAACATTCTAAGATTTAATATCTAGTTCTCCTCTTTACTTCAACTATTTATTTACGCCAATATGCTAAAACAGCTATTTCGCTAAACTTTACGCCAAAATGCCAAAAGAGCCTTTACGCCAAATGCTTAGAGACATAACGCCAAAATTCCAAACACAACAAACTTAATGGATTTTATTTATTCTGATATTACGCCAAATGCATAAAAATAATTAAGTCTCTTTTGAATACGCTATCTGCTTGCCCTAAAAATAAAACTACGCCTAAGCAAAACTATCTAGAAATGCTATGCAAAATCTGCTAACCTAATAACTGTTACACACTAAACTTGAAATACGCCAATGCACGAAAATACCTATATCTTCATAAACAATCTATCAACCAACATGCCTCCATGAATATCTTTTCCAATACTATTATTTTTCATGAATATCTTTCCTATTACTATTAATATTAATTTATTTATATCCAGACTTTTACAAAAATATATCTAATAAATATTAAATTATTACTTTAATTATTGAACATTAGAATAAACTAAAAAAAACTGAAAGGTTTAATTGCCTTATATATTTATTTTTTATAATATTGGACAATAACCTGATAAAAAGCTTTGAATTTATTTACTTTATTAAAAATGTTAATTTATTTAGTAAACTCAATTTCTATTAAGATATCTCAATACTCAACCAAACGGAAAAGACTAAATGAAAATAAAACTAATATTCAAATTAAAACATAAAGTAAATAAGCTGTTTATACTATCCATAGCAGCCATTAAGTATACCATAACACCCCCATTAGAAATACCCCATAACTATATAAGTTGACCATCAAAAAGAATGTTCAAAATTATTATGATAAAACTCATTCCGATGATTTAAAACTCTGATACCAATGAAATTTAAAAGGTAAATACTATAGATTATTCCAATACATACCAATGATACTTCCGCAAACAATCTAAGTAGTAATAAATAAAATCAGTTTGAATTTAAGATGAAGCTTTCTTATTTGTTCCGGAATATGATATTACCCAAAGGCCGTTCCCAAATGAAACACAAAATCATACAAAGGCTGTTAAAATCAAAATAAAATATTGCCGCCATTTGCACAGATATATTACCAAAGCCTATTAAACAATCAAAACAAATTCTATTAATTAAACAAGTATTCTGTTAGCCAAAGTGAAATATGCATTATCCAACAAATTTAGGACGTAATTATAAAGAAATGTTCAATCTTTTTGTTCTAGAATGAAGATACTATGCTATTAAATAGAACTGCATACGCAGAATACCTACTCCTAGTTGTCTTTGAATAAAAATATAGTAGGAACTTGTTGGAAAATGACTGTCCTAAAGTACCTGAAAATATCTCAAAACACAGGTAAAGTATTTAAAAACTTTCCTCCTAGCTATAGGCGACTTACGTGAAAGATTTCCTGCGGGGACTTGGCACTATCACTATTTAAACACCGCACATAAACACACAAACACACATGAATTTATCGCACATTATTTTTCACTTGTTGTCCCCGACAAACACTAGGAAACTTGGTGTTTAACTCGGAATGAACGCTCACCAACTCTAGCGTACAAAATGTACTACATATATTACGAAAACTAGCATAAACTATTGAAAACAACGAAATTAAACTAGCCGAGTAAAATTATTTCAAAGAACTGTCAAAACTTTTCTCAGTTTACCTGAACCTCACGTAATTAATTATATGAAAGACAAGGATAAAGCAATCAAATCTACTAGGAACACAGTATTTCTATCTCTCTCTGACGTTTTTAGTGTTTGACGTTTCGGAAACGATCTGCCAATCGATTGAAGATCGATTGACGTCCAGCAAAGCTATGTTCAAAATTCAACATTTAATTCGCAAGATTTTCATGTTTATATTATATTTTACCCGTAAAATAGATTAGAAAATGAAACAAACTAAATGATTTATATCAAATATTTAAGTATTGTATAGAAAACAAATATACTACGTCAAAACTATTTAAAATGTCAAAACTTTACGTTAATGGAATAAATATCTGGTAGTAGAGCATAGGTTTTGAACGCACCCCACGTGTCAAGATTAGTGTTGGCATAATAAGCGGATTTTCCCTAATTGTGTGGAATTCATGCTGGCCTGGGAACGAGAGAAAAACATAGAATGCGCCAGCCGCACTTCCCCCCGGGCACGCTGCAAAAACCAGCTAAGGGATCCGAGGGTTTCAGCATATTGCAATTTAGGCGATGGGCCGACAACCTGTCACTAAACCTTCAAATCTATCTCAAACAACCCCCAAAGCCCTATCAGAGGCGGCGAAACGACCCCCGCCCAGGCCGTCCACGCTCCGCCCACCCCACCAGGAAAATAGGCGCGACCACATGCATGCATGCATGTGTGGAATTCATAAAGTGTAAGCTAAACAAAGATATCGAATTGCGATACTTTTTTTTAAAATATTAAAAAAAACTTAATTAAGAAATTAATCATGTCATTACCAAGTTACTTGAAAAAAGTGAGAAGTTGACTGATAGAATGTTAAACTTTATGAAACCTAGCGAAAATTAAAATGGAAGCTATGTACTGATACTGATATTTATTTATGTGCAAAAATGGTATGTTATTTGTTATTTGAGATGAATTACCGAATTATCAAAACATTGTTCTGAAAGGGTTTTGATTAAATAAGTGATAAAATAGATATTGTCTTTTCTCAAGGAATAATAAGTTATACTTCCCAATTCTATTTAAAACTAACATAAATAATATCTAGATATTAAGATAACTATTTCCTGACTTAGTTCTTAGTTATCAATTTAAACTAACTTGTAACTTTTCAAAATAATTTATAAAAATAATTAATAATTCTAAGGGATTTCTATATTGAAAACTGGCAACACCGATTTTCTAATGTCATTTCAAATCATATGTTGAATGTTGATAACCTAATCTATTTTCTTTTCAGAGCAAATCCAACCTATTCTAATCCCTGAACTGAAGTCTTAGTGTCCCTATCCTACAGGTTCCTAGCCAGCAAATGGCTGACGCACACACCTCCCGCCGTCACACGACCCAAGCAGTCCCAATAAGAGAACATCAGAGAGACAACCCACTTTGCAAACCACTCTCCGTTTCAATGAGCAATGGACCAAATTATGATCCTGCGCTCACGGCAACAATTGTAACAACCCTCCCCCCCCTTCATACCCTAAAAACAACCCTTAATATTTGATATGTGAAAGGAAGTGTGAGAGGAATGTGTGGAGATTAGGTAGGAATGTGGAGAGGATTAAAGGAGAGGAAGGGAATAGGAAAGAGGAATGGATGGGAAGAGTGGCTGAATGTCTAGTAATAAAATTAACATATTGGCTCGTGATTGTGATCGTCTAGTATTATAGTTAGGACCGTACATTGTGTGATAGTATTTATAAAAGTAACCCAAATCCTTTAAAGTGGTAGTGGGATGTCATAACTTAGCTCTCTTTAGGTTCTTGGGACAACATTGGGACAGTGCGCAGCGGGATAACGGAACCTCCGATTCCAGCTCCAACCATTCGCTGGTAGAGGATTTATGTGCTCGCCAACCATCAACGAATGAGATTTACTTCAATTACCAATTCCCAGACACTAATAAAGACAGTAAATAGCCTAGGAACTTGTCCTTGATGCAAAACCCATCATGCGAGCCCCAGAAAAGGAAAGAGGAGGCACTTCTGTGCCCTCCAATTAGTTTTTGTTTTGGCCAAGCCTCAGGCCAGAAATAAGTGACAGCGCACTTAGGAGTTTTGGAACGAGTCCAGATTGATGAACAGCATCATGTAAAATATAATTAATTTGAGCTGATTTATTGGTCAGCCAACCAAGACAGAGCAAGTCATGTCTGATGTAATTTGTAGTGAGTTGTGATGTCCAATTGAGAAACATTGCCTCAACAAAGGTTTTATAAATTGTTGTCCAGCTATGCTGGAAGCACCGACTATGAAACTGCACCAGTCATCGATCTCCACTTATAATATGCACATCCAGGAGTCAGTAGAATAGATAGGGATGCCGAAGCTAGTCCCAGATAATATAACAATCATTCACACCGCAAGCCACAGGTTCGTTGTAGATATAGGAGTGATAGGCAAGAGCAAGTAGTGACTGATTGTTAGACTTCTTTAGTGCAAAATAAGCTTCTGTGATCTAAACGCCGTTACAGACATATCAAATGCTAAGATGTAGTATGTGATAGAGGTTTGACCATGGCTGATACCATGTCGCTCAATTGACATCAAGTCAAGTAGTATTTCAGTAGTATAATGGCTTGTCAAAGCCAACCGACCATAAATCAGTCATATAAAATTCACATAAAGTGAATAAATATATAATTTTAATTCCAGACCCGTTCCAGGGTAATTTGAGGTTGTAGGTAGGATTCAGATAACATCATCCCACATTCCATGTTGTATTGGTTTGGTAAGTATAATGAATACTCCCATCAGGTAGTTGGACCATAGTCCCAATCAGTTGTAAGCATAAAACCCACACATCAGTAGGTATATTATCAAAGATAAACTTTGTCAGTCTGTAGAACAGGATCATCAATTGTATAAAACCTACATAGTAGGTATCAGAGGTGAACGTTCCCACCAAGTTTGTAGCTGGTGTTCTAGAGTCTAGAATGTACATACATATAGGATCATGAATCCAATAAATGTTTCAAAACATTGTCCGTTGAACATATTTCACAATAAAGTGAATATAAAATCAATTCAGTATCCACTGCCAGAATAAGCATGTAGGTATGAATGACTCATACATAGGTATTGAATCCACAGTTAAGTGAATATAAATCAGTTCAGTAGTTTATTTGAGAAGAATAGGTAAGTATTTTGTCTCCTCTGCCAGGATAGGTAGGTATGAACAATTCATACATAGATATAGTTATAAAAACATAGAATGTATTAAAATAATTTATACATTCCACTGCTGGGCATCTCATGAAACATTAGGATGATGCTTCTCTGCTTAAAGGGAAGGTAAGGCAGGAATTTTGGTAAAGGGAAGGGAGAGAACTACCTACCTAAACACAAACTAGGATCCCAAATAGCTACCCCCACCTACTTTCCTAGATATTGTTCTAATTCTTATTTATTATTACCTAGGTTAACCTATCCATCTAAACCTACCCCTACCTAACCTACTCCTACAATGTACCTAAACTGCCTATTTACCTAACCGCTTAGCTGTGTATAAATTATGTAGTTGCATGCTAAACCGACCTACAATCCTACATATATCTCATTAACCGTACCTATCATATAAGAAATATTGGAAATTATATATATATATATAAATGAATAGAACGGCCTTTGGCAAGTATGAAATATCATAAAAAAGGATTGTTAATTGAACAGGGAAAAACCTTGTCAATAAACAAAGTCTGAAGTGGACAAGATAATTAAATAAATGTAGAAATGGTAAAGTAAATAAAACACGATGTAAATTCCTTTAGAATCCTTGTAGGTGGCACTCCACCAGCTCTGCAAGACTCCACTGTCAGCATCCTCCACTCCACCATGTAAAAGAACAGCTGATCGTCAGGTCACCGCCCTCCGTCCACAACAGGAACAACTGATGGCACCAACATCCCACCAAAGTGGGTCTCTTGGTTGCCTCCCGGCTGCATACTCTCCTCTCCTCTTTGATGTGTACACTTTCACTGGTAAAAAGTCAACTAAACTTCAAGTAAAACTAAACTTCCACTCAAACTAAAACTCCAGGTCGACTAAACTTCTCCCTGCTCGGTCCCAGCCGCTATTTTCTTCCACGGCGTCCTTCTCCATCCCTCGTCGCCCCCGTCTCTCTCAAGTTCCAGCAGAATCCCCCCTCTCGAGCCCCCCGACTGTTTTATCTTCCCTCTTCTCGACCATTTTCGAGTTTTCGAGAGCCTTCATTCCTACTTCTCTTGATAGTTCTCCCATTCTCCTCCAGATGGCACCGCGTGTCCTTACTTCAAATTGAAGTAATTTCAGTTCGATCTGGCTATAATATTAGTTCCCCACTCAATCAACACTAGATTGGCATTAGTTTCTCGTTCATAGTGATTCTCCTACCAATCTGATAGATGGCGTTATTTGTATTTTAAAACAATGATTAAGTTTTGAATAGCAGAAGCTAAGTTCATTACAACACATTGGTACGTGGTGGGATTCGAACCACGACCTCCCGCTCAGGAGGCAGCGGCCTGATTACCGCAGGTCACAGCTATTTATTACTACAGTATTTTTCATGATTTTGTGGCATATTGTTTAATGTAAGTTTGTTTGTTGTTCTTTGTGTATTTTTAGATGTGTGTTTTGGAAATAAATGAATTATTTATTATCTATCTACAATAGGGATTAGGAGATTTTCGGTGTATTGTAATTTATTAGACAATGGGCTGATTGATAAGATCAAACTCAGATGCAATAACCATCAAAACTTGTAAAACGAGGCGGAACGGCCACTATTTAAATCTCTGACGCTCTGCCTACGTTATTAGAGCTAAAGGCGTGGTTCGCCATAAGTCCCGCAATCAGGCACTGGGACGGATTAATTGGAGTCACAGGACCGGCGATGCTGTGGATCGCACGAACATTCCACCGTAAAACGACAAATTACCAGCCGGGGTTTGATTTCGAGCGGGTACCGAACTATTCAGTAAGGGTCGAAACCGGCATCCTATTTTCTAATAATGGCATTACATTCGCTCTAAGCGTGCACCTACTCGGAATAGCAACACCACAACACCTCCCGAGGGTGTCGTGGAGTCAAACTCAGGAATAAGTCAGGAACGGGCACCAACGCGTCTGGGAATGCACGTAGTATCTATATAGGTACTATAGTATCTATATACTACGTGTAACAAAAAGTGCTTCCATGCTGGACTGGGAGCGACAGAATAACGTAGAATGTGCCAGCTGCATCTCCTCCCTGGCATGCTGTAAAAACCAGCTAAGGGATTCAAGGGTATATTGTAATTTAGGCGATGGGCTGACAACCTGTCACTACAGCAATATCCAGTTCTATCTTAAACAACCCTCAAAACTTGTCAGACGTGGCGGAATGACCTTGTTTGGGTTGTTCACGCTCTGCCTACCCCATTAGGGATACAGGCGTGATATTATGTATGTATGTATGTATGTAACAAAAAGGGTATATGCGTCCTAAAGGATGTGAACATAGGTCGAATTATGAAATATATATTCAGGTGTCTTTAAAATAATAATCACGTATCTGGCACTGTTTATTTATGAGAGGAACAAGTTGTTAGTTTCATGGACAGACACATAATTACACATCTTTCAGGGTAGGTAAATATACAGTTTTTGTTACACCCTGTTTAAGGGAACCTTTAAAGGCAATAACAACCAATAATACATGCGGTGATTTGGAATATTATATTATATTATTATTTATTATATCAGCCTAAACTGTCCCACTGCTGGGCACTGATCTAATAAAGATAAAAAAATACTGAACCCACAGAACCAAGCACAATTTGCAAAGTGGTGAAAAAGTTTGATTTTAAATGGTCATTCACCCCACAGATAATATAGGTCAGTGCCCCACAGACATATTGAAATTATAAACATAAAGTACTATATTATTATAATCGAATACTACTATTAATAATTACGAATGATATTTTATAGAAACATGATACTTGATTACATCAAATACGGCTGCCGTTTTCACTTGAATTATTGAAATATTCACGTCAATTCCGTTCCATTTTACCTCTCAATGAATTGTAATTAACGTCTGATGTACCAATAAATCAAGTTGCAAGGGTAATATTCAATTTTCATTTCCTGTTAAATGTTGACGGACAGATGGCAAATTAAACGAATTCGATCTCGTATGGATGCACCAGAGGCGTGCAGTTTGACATTGTAGGGGATGTCATATTAATGGATCTGTCAAACACAGACATTTATTTGTAACGCGTGAAATGTTAAGGCAGGTTTAAAACATGCTACACAACAAAATTAATCGGGTCGTTTGACTTGAGAATCCACTCGCTAAGAAGAAGAAGAAGAACAAAAATAATATATACTTATCATTGTATCCCTATTATTTACCAAATTTAAACGGGGTCGGTTACCTAATCTAGGGTATTGAACGAGGACACTGGTTCTCTCACAGAGCGTCTGCGATCTGACCTCCGCAAACCAGAAAGGAACCAATTTTAGTTTAGGTTTTTGCCAATTTGTTTTGTTCTAACTTAGTTAGTTAATAGGATAAATATTTTTTGCACCTGGCTTGTCATTTCCACATGCCCTATGGTAAACTGGTAGATAATACCTTTGGCGTTAAGTCCACCCATGTCACATTTCTGTGCATAAAGTTAAATAAATATAATTTAATAAATAGTGGCCAACCCTATCAAAGTTTTCAAGCCGCTAATTTGGCTCTACGTATATAATAGGCAAACCTTTACTATTTATTTATAGATAGTTGATAACGCCCACAAACAAATTACGTATAAACTTGTTGGTACATTTCGTGTTTCGGAAGCAGAAGTAGTAAAGTAATAAAATCAGTCGGCGAGAAGTAGTTCAATTTATTTATTTTATCCCGATTAATTGCCGAGCGTGGGTCGGCTGTAATAAATGCGGAGAGCGCGCTGAGAGCTGCTTTTGTACGGACGCAAGATTGAGAGCTTCTAGTCAGGCTTCACAGTCAGCGGGAAGAAATATTTAATGTATCCATGAAAACCAACACTGAAATACCTAAGTGGAACGGTATCTTCCATGCTGGACTGGGAGCGATGGAAGAACATGGAATGTACCAGCTGCATAAGAGAAGCAGACGGAAATAACCTCCATTTCCTGCGATAAACAGTATCCTCTATTCCAGAACCAAACCTATTTCTGTTCCAAGTTTCACCCTGATCCGTCCAGTGATTGAAGCTTGATTGAGTCACAAACATGCCAACTTTTAATTGTATAATATTAATATAGTAGTCAGGATAACAGAAAATAAGATGTTACATATTTTTTTAATATGCTTAACAACAAATAAAGGTAAGAATTGAACACGTCTTCTATGCTGGACTGGGAGCGATAGAAAAACATAGAATAAGCCAGCTGCAGCTCCTCCAGGACATGCTGTAAAAACTAGCTAAGGGATTCGCGAGGGTTTCAGTGTATTGTAATTAAGGCGATAGGCTGACAACCTGTCACTATCGCAATACATAGATCTATCTGAAATGACCCTCAATACTTGTCAGACTTGGCGCAACGACCTATGTTTAGGTCATTGACGCTCTGCCTACCCCATTAGAGATGAAGGCGTGATTATATGTATGTATGAAACGGTAAGTGTAAAAAACATAAATGATGTAAGGGGCAGCTTTTCGTAAACTAAAAGGGGTTTACTTACACCCTTTATAATGATAGGTCAAGGCCATAAACTAAGTAGCTCTTTGCTAGTGGTCGTTACACAAACCATGTCAGAGGCCAATTATCTAGGATGTAGCTGGAGGCGGTTTAATAACTATGACACCACGGTCTGTCGACTCGAAATCGTAGGTGTACGCTTTATTTATCAAAAACCTATTTTAATTATTTTAACGGCAATAATTAATTAATTCATTTGAAATGAAGATTAAAGCTTTTCATTTCAAATTAATATGAATGATTATAATATAAACGTCGATAGTGTTAAACAAATATTTAATGCTTAAATACCTTATTAATGTTTGATTCCATTTCCAATAATTATTTAACAGAGTAACTATTTAAACATACCTATTTGAACTAATGTTTTCCGATCCACTATCAAATGCGTATTGACTAAATACATTTAATACATTATTTGCATACAATATTTGCTATTTTATCAATTGTTTACCGCATTTCCAATTATCATTCATAACGCGTACCCACAGATAACCGGAGTACATAGGTAAAATAGCAACATATTATGCGTATTATGTTCTGCAAATGCGTATGTTGCAGAATGATTTAAAAATTCGATTTTTTGCAAAAATCCAAGGGAGTTTGCGAAAACACGGACAATTACTTCCATGCTGGACTAGGAGCGAGAGTGAAACATAGAATGTGCCACCTGCATATCCTCCTGGGCATGCTGTACAATCCAGCTAAGGGATCCGAGGGTTTCAGTATATTGCAATTTAGGCGATGGGCTGACAAACTGTTACTAAAGCAATATACGTACAAATCTATCTTAAATAACCCTAAAAACTTTGTCAGACGTGGCGGAACGACCTATGTTTAGGTCGTTTACGCTCTGCCTACCATTAGGGATAAAGGCGTATAAATATAAAATAATTTATTTTATTTTAATAATTTATATACATATAAAGATGTATGTATGTATTTTTAGGTAAACTCGCACCATCTTCGACTCTGTCTCTGACCAAGAGTCAAGAGAATGCTATCGTCCAATGTTTTAAAATAATAAAATAGAATAGTTGATAAAACTCAGCACAAAACGGCTATTACAAAACAAAAAAGGAGCAAATAGAATTTTCCGCTCCCACGATGGCCACACGTCCTAACTACATTAGCAGTTACGTGACGGTGGCCACGCTTTCACTCACACCGGACCCGACCCAATCAACTTCATATTCAATGTCGTACGTTTTAGGGTTCCGTCGTCAACTAAATAACTGTTATCAATTCGCCGTGTCTGTTCGTCTGTATGCCATGACGCGCTCCTGTTAGAAACTCGGTTTTTCACCTATTAACAAGAAATTTGGTACGAAGATGGATTATGATGACGCAAATTTGGAATTGTAATAAAGCAATTTTATTATTTTTGGACCCCATTCGATACAAGTGAAAGGGTGGCAAAATATATTTTTTTTATCTTTTGGGTATCGTTAGATAAGTCTTTTAAAATACAATAGAGATTTGGTTAAAACAAAGTCTCTAAAATTCCTGCCTCGAGAAATTTTTATTCAAAGTTGCATTGTTTGTCACAAATTTGTTCCAGTCAAAACTAATGAAAACAAAAAATATGAAATAATATGAAATATTAGCTCTTTAGTTGAAGTTGCAATTAAAAATACAACGAAAAGTATTTATGGATCATGGAATAATAAAAACCGTTTCAACAAACTACCTATATAATCTGTCAAAGTGAAATGATGATAAGGCTGAAACAAAAAATTAAGGCAATTGCGTTGTTTTAAGTAAACATATAAGGTTACGGAACCCTACATATGCGCGTTTCTGACACGCTCTTGGCAAATTTTAAACTACTCGTATGGGTTACCAAGTATGAGCCTTTTTAATGATATATTTGTATATTTTTTGAAGATTTTAGCTCTCACAATGCTATTGTATTTCATATAATATGAATAGAATTAAAATAAATTCGTCCAGAGACGCAAGTTTGAGTCCTGCCAGAAACGAATTTATTATTTCCTTTCTTTTATATTATACTAGCAACCCGCCCCGGCTTCGCACGGAAATTATCAGTGTTTCTCCACAATATTATGCAAGTGTTATATATATAAACCTTCCTCTTCAAACACTCTATCTATTAAAATAAACCGCATCAAAATCCGTTGCGTAGTTTTACAGATTTCTGCATACATAGGGATATAGGGACAGAGAAAGCGACTTTATTTTATACTATGTAGAGATGAAATACTCGTAGACGAATTGCTACGTCGCCGTAGACGAATTTCTACGTCTTCGTAGCTGCGTAGCTACGAAAGCAGCTACGAAAGTATATTAATGTGATTGCGACACGTTAAAAGAACTGTTAGATTTTTTTATGCCCGGGATGAGATGCAGATGTAACATTCTATGTTTATATCGGTCCCAGTTAAAAAAAAATACAAAAGTCGTGCCCAAAACGTACACCGAAAAAAACTTAGTTAAATTGATCAAGGAATTTGTATACTTACGAGCACATAAAATAATTATGATTGAGACAATAAAAGTCCATTGATTGAAATGATTAGGAACTTAATAGGTGGTTATTAAGTAACTTGAATCATTTAATTTTTATCATTATTGTCATAAGCACATTACTTAATGCGCTCTTATTTTAACAAAGGCTTTTTTTCAGTTTTACTGCATCCGTGGTCTAGTGGTCAGAACCATAGGCCTACGTACGGAGGTCCTGGATTGAATACCCAGGGGGGGGTACAAATTTGATATTTGTAAACTTATCACTTTGTGAGGTTTCCCCAGTTTGGTTAGGACATTGCAGGTTGAATCACCTGATGATCCGAAAAGAAAAAGGGTTCCGTACTTCGGATGGCACGTTATGCCGTCGGCTACGGTCGCTATCTTTGATAGTGGTCGTTACTCAAACCATTTCAGAGGCCTGATAGTTCTGCTACTAGGCGGTTTAAAAACTCTGACACCAGGGTTCATCGGGTCGATAGCGGGCCGGCCACGGGCGCCCGGGACCAGCGGCTTAACGTGCCCTCCGAAGCACGAAATCTTTTTCTTTTCAGACAATCAGGTGATTCAGCCTGCAATGTCATATCCAAACTGGGAAAAATTCACAAAGTGATAAATTCTCAAATATCAACTTTGTGTTTCCCCCCTGGGAATCGAACCCAGGACCTCCGGATCGGAAGTCCAAGGCACTAGCCACAAGACCACGGAGGCAGTTAATAGGCCGCCCGTAATACCCAACCTTTCTCCAGATTTGAGGGCGTTCGGGTTCTTTTTATATTGTTTCACTTGCTATTGAGACGTGAGATAAGTACGCCAGATTCCTCTTAATAGAATCTTCTGAAAGCCCTTGTGATTCTGTTGAATAGTTGATTCCTGATGGTATTTACAGCATCGCTCACAAGAATATTATTATTACCTATCCGTATTTACGATAAATATCTGTATTTCTTCCATGCTGGACTGGGAGCAAGAGAAAAACATAGAATGTGCCAGCTGCATTTCCTACCGCGCATGCTGTAAAATCCAGCTAAAGGATAAGGAAGACTCCATGCTGGCCTGGGAGCGAGAGAAAAATATAGAATACGCCATCTGATTTTCTTCCGGGCATGCTGCAAAAACCAGCTAAGGGATCCGAGGGTTACAGTACATTGCAATTTAGGCGATGGTCTGAAAATCTGTCACTACAGCAATCTACCTACAAATTAATCTTAAATAACCCTCAAAACATTGTCAGACGTGGTGGAACGACCTTTCATTTAGGTCGGTCACGCTCTGCCTACCCCATTAGGGATAAAGGTGTGATTATATGTATGTATATACATATGTATGGGCGAGTTATTTTTACTAGCCAGCGTCAAATTCAAAAAATTGGAAAATTAAATTTTTTTCGCTTCCTCTTACGGTTGCCATACACCTCATTTCTCCAAATTTGCAACTTAAATCTCGTCTCAGTTGCTTCAGAGAGTTATTATTTTAAATCGATGGCATAGTTTTAGCGTACAGAATACCTTCTGTACGCTAAAACTATGCCATCGATTAAGTACTGACTTAACTTTTGGTAAGTTTGGTGGTGGCACTAGAGTTCGTGGGGTAGCCTCTTTAAGAACAACATCGAAAGACGAAAGATCAAACTTCTTGCTGTTTAACAAGGAAGAAGACATTTTCGAAAACTAACAAGCAAATGACATACTTTTCAACTTTTGCAGAAACTTAATTCCCTGCGGCAAACTTGTTCTAGAATTTGTTTGGCATCATCCGAGCCAAGAACTTACGTGATAGAAATATCTTGAAAACACGGATAAGGAACTAAAATTTAATATTGAACAAGAATAACTAAGTCATCTCTCTCGCCTTATCCCGTATCTCACGGGGTCGGCTTCCTTATCTATGGGATTGAACGAAGGTACTGGTTTTTACACAGAGCAGCTGCCATCTGACCTCTGCAACCCACAAGGGAAACCAGACCCAATCCTAGATTAGGTCAGAGTTTTCAAGCCGCCAATGCTTAGCACTTGCCTCTAACATGGCTTAATAACTAGTATCTACGGTATTAAACGATATTAACTGGGACCAACGGTTTAACGTGCTTTCCGACGCATGGAAAAAGCGCCGAATAAACGTACGTATGAAATTCGAAAACCGAAAAACACATTGGTACGTGGTGGAATTCGAACCACGATCTCCCCGCTCAGGAGGCAGCGGCCCTATCCACTACACCATCGACCTCTAATACAAGAATAACTAAGTATAACCAAAATTTTATGTTGAACGAAATTGCTTGTATAACTATTTTAGTCAACGATATAAATTCGGCTTTCTTTTTTTTCTATAAAATATATCTTGCTTAGCAAATAGAATAGACGAATAAGGAACTATTGATTAAAATAAATGATTATAGGGGGTGTAAGGGAGAGCGTGCGGGACCCTGTCCCTTTCACTCCGTATATCACAGATAAATAAAATCATGTCTAATACAGGTATCTGTAGTCAGGATTGACAATACAGTATTGAAGAGCAGAGACTGGGTTATTGGAAAATGGGTATCGAGTGTCTCTTCAGGAAGCGAGGCAAGGACGACCGACAGCACGGGAACGAGCTATTGTTCAGAATACGAGTACGTTTCATATTTCAGGGGTAAAGGTTAAGGTTAGACCGCACTAGGACGTAGCTACAGCGGAGCGGCGCGGTGCGACAAATGATTCTTTGTGTGAGGCACCGCACTGAAGCAGCACTGAAGCTGCAGCGGAGCGGCGCGACGCGACAAATGATTCTTTGTGTGAGGTACCGCACTGAAGCTGCAGCGGAGCGGCGCGGCGCGACAAATGATTCTTTGTGTGAGGCACCGCACTAAAGCAGCACTGAAGCTGCAGCGGAGTGCCGCGGCGACGCTTCTTCTTCTTTCGAGTGGGTATCGAGACTATCGACCCGATGAACCCTGGTGTCAGAGTTTTTAAACCGCCTAGTAGCACAACTATCAGGCCTCTGACATGGTTTGAGTAACGACCACTATCAAAGACAGCGACCGGGACCGACGGCTTAACGTGCCCTCCGAAGCACGAAATCTTTTTTTCTTTTCGGACAATCAGGTGATTCAGCCTGCAATGTCCTAACCAAACTGGGGAAAAATTTACAAAGTGATAAATTCTCAAATATCAACTTTGTGTTTCCCCCCTGGGAATCGAACCCAGGACCTCCGGATCGGGAGTCTATGGCACTAGCCACAAGACCACGGAGGCAGTTACGACGCTTTAATGTCAATTTTCATACAAAGAATGTACTGTAATGTAAGGCACGAGCCGAAAGGTGATAAGATTTTTGAAGAAAAAAACAGGTATCTCATCAACATTAATTTTATAAAGATATGTTATATCGTGTGTTGCACAGTGAGTGCCCTTCACAAATACAAAACATTGGTTTAAAGTTGAAGTTCAAAAAAAGTTTGCTTTATCCTTTTAATAAGTATTTTAAAACGAAATGCTGAAAATATAAACTAATTAGGTTAGATGTTTACTATCGCAGGTATTACAGACAAAACAGACTTAGTATAAAAAAAATATGGAAAGGATTACACAGAAAAAGGCGTTCTAAACCTATTTAATTAATCTCAGAGCTTATAGAAATACAAATATAGATTTTTATAGTTCTCGTAGTTCAGAATTAATGAGGTTCGAAGGAAGTAAGCCCTTTTGTATAAGCTTCGAGTAGCTTCTTGCTTATTAAACTATTTTACGACATTGTAGAGAAATTGAAATTCTCTCAAGAGACAATAATATCTCCAACGAAGAATAGTACCTCAAGCTCACTTCTACAGTAATTTATTGAATTCCACGAAATTTATGCAGTTTGATATTTTACTTCCATGCTGGTCTGGGAGCGAGAGAAAAATATAATGTGCCAGCTGCTTTTTCTCCCGGGCATGCTGTAAAACCCGAGGATTTCAGTATATTGCAATTTAGGCGATAGGCTCACAACCTGTCACTACAGCAATATACAAATTTATCTTAGATAACGCTTTTATTTACGCTCTGCCTACCCCATTAGGAATAAAGGCGTGATTATATGTATCTTCAGACATATAATGTTGAGTTCAGCAAAATACAAATAATTTCTAAGTTCGGTAAAAAATTTCGAGGTGAAATAGTTTTCTAAAATGAACAGTGAAATTGCACACAACGGGCAATGAAATCCAGCATCGACACGACCACGATGCGCTTTGTCCGCTGGCCGCCGACATGCCCACAGAGTAGCGGGTTCAGCACCCAGCGAACAAAACAATACCTCTAAATGACCACTTTACAACTATTCACCACTCCCTATAGACGTACACATTTCATTCCCTTAATGCGAATAGTGATCCTAACAATAAAATGAACTTCCTCGAAGAACAAAGTTTAAAATACAAATTAATATTTAGTTCATTCATACACAACGTAGTAACGAAGTAGGTAATCAAATTTCATTATCATTTTAATTTGAAGATTGTTTAGTGAAATGCCAACGTACATAAATGGCCAGGGAATGAAATAATTGGAAGCAATATTGACTAATGGGTTTCCAATTAATATAGGTAGTAACTATTGATGAAATGATTTTACTCCCTCTTAATTTTACTTCCATGCTAGACAGGGAGAGATAGAAAAACATGGAATGTTCCAGCTGCCCTTCCTCCCGGGCATGCTATTGAAGTCAGCAAAAGGGACTCGAGGGTTACAGCATATTGTAATTTAGGCGATGGGCTGACAACCTGTCACTACAGCAATACACATTACAATCTGAAATTTTCCTCAATTTTTGTCAGACGTGGCGAAAGCGCCTTTCACGAGGCGTTTATGCTCTGCCTACCCCTTAAGGGATAAAGGCGTGATTTTATGTATGTATGTATTAAGTCATTAATAGTACATTACTCTAAAAGTCAAGTCTAAGTTTTATCAACGGCCGGAGGACTGGCATGGATAATTAAATATTATTATATTAATAGGAGCATTTTTCTAAAGAGTGGCGATATTAATATAAAGCTTTTGCAGGTCGGATATTAATATAGCAAATGATTAATTAAGAACTATGAAATGTGCTTAAAATGATTAAAAACGGGAAATTTACCTCGGTTTTCCATTTTGTATGAGTGTCCGATATTTCTCTGGTTTTTAATCATTATAATGTTAATAACCGTGAGTGTTTTTTTATAGACTATGAATTGTGTATTTGATACACAAAAAGAGTTTAAGTAATACCACGGCAGTGGTATTTATTTGGAACTCGAAATGGACATTATTCTTCTTCTGTCGAGAAGGTATTGAGTCTATCCACCCGATGAACCCTGGTGTCAGAGTGTTCAAATCGCCTAGTAGCATAACTATCAGGCCTCTGACATGGTTTGAGTAACGACCACTATCAAAGACAGCGACCGGGACCGACGGCTTAATGTGCCCTCCGAAGCACGAAATCTTTTTCTGTTTCGGACAATCAGGTGATTCAGCCTGCAATGTCCTAACCAAAATGGGGAAAAATTCACAATGTGATAAATTCTTAAATATCAACTTTGGTTTCCCTGGGAATCGAACCCAGGACCTCCGGATCAGGAGTCCATGGCACTAGCCACTAGACCACGGAGGCAGTTAAATGGACATTATTTTCAGTAATAAATCGTGGTAGTTTATCTTATCTTATCAGTCGTTGAACACAATATTGAAAAGAATAAGTACATACGTACATATAATCACGCCTCTATCCCTCATGGGGTAGGCCGGAGTAAACGATCTAAACAAAGGTCGTTCCGCCACGTCTGACAAAGTTTTGAGGGTTATTTACGATAGATTTGTACGTATACTACTGTAGTGAAAGGTTGTCAGCCCATCGCCTAAAATGCAAAATACTAAAACCCTCAGATCCCTTAGCTGGTTTTTACAGCTTCTGGCACATTCTATGTTTTTCTCTTATTCGCAGTCCAGCATGGAAGTAAGAATAAAACTTTAAATAAAAGGTTTTAATAACGTTTCATTCGGTAATGTAATAAGTATTTCCAATAAAAACAATCTTAGTAGCATTTTTATAAATACAATTGATCTAAACTTGAAACAGTGATTCGTTAGAGGGAACTTTTTCATAATTTTAAAAATAATTATGATAGTAAGTAGCAAAATTGGAATATAACTTACAAACGATTCTCGTGGCAAACAAAATGGCGGTGTCAAACTAAAGCAATGGACAAAGCTCGCGAACTTTGATTACAGTGGCAACCCGGCTGCCAGGCAGGGCGTTTCAAATAATACCGGCCAGGTTCAGCCCACAGAGAATGAAAGCCCACCCAACCGGCACTCTCCCGTTCAACGACTTTCAAAATTGATATTTGAAATATAGCTTCGTTTATAGGCAAAATACTAAAATACTTCCATTCTGGACTGGGAGCAAGAGAAAAAAAATCAAATTAAAATTCAAATAATTTATTGCATAGCCATAAGTTTAACAAGGTGAAATAATTAAATAATAGGTCCATTATAGCTACCTGGTTAGGTGTACAATATGATTATGATAATCTAGTATTGGTGACAATAATTGCAATTTATTTTATTACATAGAATTCGCCAAATTCTATGTATTATATATACATAGAATTCGCCAGCTGCATTTCCTCCCGGGCATGCTGTAAAACTCAGCTCAGGGATCTGAGGTTTTCTGTATATTGCAATTTAGGCGATGGGCTGATATCCTGTCCTACAGCAATATATTTACAAATCTATCTTAAATAACCGTCAAAACTTTGTCCGTTTAGGCCGTTTTCGCTCTGCTTACCCCATTAGGGATAAAGGCGTGATTATATGTATGTATAGGCAAAATACCTAAAAGATCTGAATACATAAACGAACTATTATAGTTCCTTTAGCTGTATAGCCTTTATGCCTACGGGGTGGGCAAAGCGTAAAATGACTACTACACCAGTTTTCACCACGACTGACATATATTGAGGGCAATTTTAGATTGAAATGTGTGTATCATATCGCTGTGGTGACAGGTTTTCAGCCCATCGCCTAAATAGCAATACACTTTAACCCTCAAACGCCTTTGCTGGTTGGTTTTACAGCATGCTCGGGAGTAGAAGCAGCTGGCATGTTATGTATATTTCTTTCGCTCTCAGTCCAACGTGCAAGGTAATATATTTATTTTATAGAGTTTGAAGTAAAGCTTTTGAATTTTAGACAAGCATATTTATAGTCGTTTTAAAATAGGAACAATATAACTGGAGCAAGTTACAGTTAATTACATTCTATTTTTAAAAACTGGTACCGATAGAGCTTAAGTGCGGCTCCTATCAACCAAAAAACTAAACTAAAATAACTATAAACACAATGAATCGAAAATCCGGTCATACAGTTATTCGGATTTTTAGCTTGTTTATTTTCAAGTATTTTTGCATATTCTATTTTGTTTAACACCTGTTTGTATAAGTTGAGTATCAAAACGATACAGGTTAAACTTGTAAACATAGATTCGCTTTCCAGTATGTATAATTGCTCCATTTGTAATGTAATAATCAAACGATAATTGGAACAAAGCGTTACATCTGATATTGGACATCATAATCTTCATCATGAAACTTGTAAAATTAAATCCTCCATTTGACCTACAAAATATTACGAAGTGTAAGGAACAGCTTCCGCGAATTGATAGGGGTCGCTCAGTCATCTAAACTGAACAACATACGCCAGGACGTTTTTTTAGAAAATGTATTTCTTTTTTACTTTCCAATACAAACTAACCACATCGTACAGACAATTTTAATGAAAAGGCCAATTCTTTATTAAATTTCCCCTTGAATGTTGTTCAGTATCGTTGACTGAGCATGACAGGAAGCTGTCCCTTACATCCGGTATATAAAGTGAAATGCAAACCGGCTTGCCAGTCCTCACGACTAAAATTGGTGAAACATAATTTAATAAACGGGCGAAACTTGATTGGAATTACACCGAACGTTTTACATACATAGCGTGATATTTCCTCGATCGGACCCAAGTGTGATGCAAATCGTATCACGCAGCATGGTGTGTATTCATATTGTACTAAATTTAATAATCGGGCGATAATTGGAACCTCGATCGACACGACCGATACGATTGACGTGCATCGGACAGTGTGATCCAATTACTCATCTAGGACAGCTGGCAAATACAGTAATAGTCCACCCATTCGGTGATGGCGGCCAATTTCCCTGAGATCGGCCAACTGCGCAGTACTAGTTTTTAGTGGCCAAGTTAACTGCCTCCGTGGTCTAGTGGTTATAGACATAGGCTCACGATCTTGATGTTCTGGGTTCGATTAGGTCCCAGTTTTGATTAAGTTCTTTTGTTTAGGTCGTTTACGCACTGCCTACCCCATTAGGGATAAAGTCGTGATTATATGTATGTATGAATATTGTTGATAAACGTGAGAGTTTGAAAAAGATTATACCACGGAGGCAGTTTATGTTGTAAAAGGCAGCTGGCAAATGCGGTTATGGTGTGACAAAGGCGGAGACACTTGGAGCCGCCGCTAATGTCACGTCTCGACCTTCGTAGTTCGGGAGACGTGTTCAAGTGTGGCGTGGTGCAGCGACTTCACGCGTGGAAGGGCATTTCGGAGGGCCAGCTTCTAAGGCCTAGGCCTTTGACATAATTTTGGATGAGAGACTTTTGAAACTAATCTGAAACTTTGTGATTTTAAACTCAAATCTATTTTAAACTCAAGGGCAAATTATTATCTTTTTAAGCCGTACTTATACGTAACAAGATGGCGACTAAAACCTACCAACCTTTATGTCACTCCTTCATTATAATCGTAAAAAACAAAGTTTTTCTTTTTATAAACCCATATTAAGCGGATCAT
The DNA here is from genome assembly GCA_949820665.1 of Scrobipalpa costella. Lineage (NCBI taxonomy): Eukaryota > Metazoa > Arthropoda > Insecta > Lepidoptera > Gelechiidae > Scrobipalpa > Scrobipalpa costella. Next base: position 1,819,870 of record OX463295.1, read on the forward strand.
GGTTGAATGAATTCTAATTTTATTTTTATTTATTTTTGAAACTCTATAACGATATCCAATCAACAATTTTAAACGAGTTCTGTATTTGGTTACATTTTTTTTTTCGATTTGGTGAAAGAAGAACCTATTTTTTTGAAGCTTTTATTTAGTTTCACCTGTCCCGGTGTGTGTGTCCGTCCGTCCGTCCAAAAATCTTGCACGCTAAATTTGACCCATTTCCCGGTGTCCGATTGAGATGGAATTTTGTATACTTATATAAATTCAGTGACAATGCAATATTATGATACCAATAAGCTGATCTAATGAAGGAAACAGCAGATATACACTGGATTTTTATAATTGAAAGTGCTATGTTAGCTTAATTTGGGTTCAATAGCTTTGTTACTATGGGCACTTTATATTACACATCTTGACGAGGGTCTTGTAATGGAGCCGACAGATTGCCATTGGAACTCCCTCTTGGAAAGTGCTAAGATAGCCAAATTTGGGCTCATTAGCTTTGATATCTTGAGCACTTTCTATTACACATGATGACGGGGGTTTTATGATGGAGCCGACAGATAGCCATTGGAACTCCCTCTTGGAAAGTGCTTAGATAGCGGAGTTTGGGCTCATTAGCTTTGTTGTCTTGAGCACTTTCTATTACACATCACGACGAGGGTCTTATGATGGAGCCGACAAATAGCCATTGGAACTCCTTCATTGAAAATGCAAATAGGTGAGTTTGCTCTAATAGGCTCATATTTTTAGTCTTTAACCGAGTGAGCTAAAAATACGCGTCTAGGTTGTACTTATCCTGCAATTTATAGTTATGTTCGACGTATCTCTAATTCCAACATGGAGACATTGTTATTTTCAATGAACTCGTACAATATGGTAACTAAAAAGTAAATTAAAAGTAAAACATACTTTTTATGAAAGGTTTTATTAAAATGCGCTAAAAAGATTAAAATAAACTTATCCCATAGAGGATTTTTACCATCAACTTATATAATGTCTTCATTACGCATTTTTTTTATGATACCTACTATGAAAGCTTGTCGCGAGATTTACACATGTTGATTAAATAAATAAATTAAATCATTTAAAATGATAGTTTTTTTTTTATTCTTAAACTAATTACATACGAACAAGTAGGCACCTAATTAAATGTCGCGACAAGCTTTTATAGATATAATAATATGATGTGCAATGAAGACGTCATAATTTAATGGTAAAAATCCTATATAGGATAAGTTTATTTTATTCTTTTTAGCGCATTTAAATAAAAGCATGGTTATAAAAAGAAATTTTTGTTTTATTTATTTTTTTACTTCCATGCTGGACTGAGAGCGAGAGAAAAACATAGAATGAGCCAGCTGCTTTTGCTCCCGGGCTCGCTGTAAAAATCAGCTAAGGGATCTGAGGGTTTCAGTATATTTCAATTTAGGCGATGGGCTGACAACCTGTCACTATAGAAATACACCTACAAATCTATCTTAAATAACTCTCAAAACTTTGTCAGACGTGGCAGAACGACCATTGTTTAGGTCGTTTACGCTCTGCCTACCCCATTAGGGATAAAGGCGTGACTATATGTATGTATTTATTTTTTAGCTGTAGTTTTTTAAAAGCCGTAAAATATTTTTTAGAGATATGATCATTCAAAACCAAGATTCGTATCACAAAATTGACCCAGCAATTATTTGGAAATATGAGAAAATTGACCCAGCAATTATTTGGAAATACGAGCCGCACACCGTAAGTGCATGTGATATCGGAGCTATTAAGTTAATCAGGATTATTTTAACTTTAACTAGCGACCCGCCCCGGCTTCGCACGGAAATTATCAGTATTTCTCTACTATATTATAAATATAATCCTTCCTCTTGAATAACTCTATCCATTAAAAGAAACCGCATCAAAATCCGTTGCGTAGTTTTAAAGATTTATGCATACATAGGGATATAGGGACAGAGAAAGCGACTTTGTTTTATACTATGTAGTGATGCTACAACCTTAACATTGAATTGCTGGCACTTCCATTACAAAAATGATGATATCTACAGCCAACACCACGTTATTTCGTGAATTATAACTACGTATAATAATAAGCAAGCGACCGATGCATATATCATTTATTCATAGCGATTCGAATTCAATTTCAATTATTATTATGTATTGTTACTGCAGCAAATAAGAAACAAGCTTTACTTTACAATTTTTAATTTACCCCGTCAAAAATGTCACCCCCCCCACCCCCCTACGCTACCCTAGGATAAAAACAATTGAGTCTTGGACAAGAAATACTTAAAATTACCTAGTGAACATGTGTAGTACCAGGCCACTCAGAAAGTATTGCGATAAATAGTTTTTATATATGGCAGACTGGCCGGTTAGAATCTTTTTTGAAAATATGATTACTTGTAAGTAAAAATATGTGTGTTCCATTTTCAAAATTTCCCTCCACTTTTTTTGCGAGCCAATTCAAAGTATCGTGTCTTACTGAAAAATGGATCTGCGCCGGGAACATTTTAGAGCTATGATTTTTTACGATTTCAAGTGTCGCCTGAAACCGGATAAATCGTTCGATAGACTTCAAATGGCATTTATGGATGAAAGCCCCTCCAAGGCAACCGTGTATCGTTGGTATAACGAATTTAGGCGCGGTCGACCAACCTTGGGGGATGAAGAAAGAAGCGGTCGCCCTTTGACGGCTATTACGGAAGAAAACGTGCTAGCAGTGAAAAATTTAATCCAAGATAATAGGCGAATTACATATCAGGAGATTCAGCAGATATTAAAGATTGGATCGGGAAGCGTTCACGAGATTCTACATGGGCATCTTCGCGTGAGGAGGATAGTATCGCGCTGGGTGCCGCACTACCTCACCGACGCTCAGAAGCAGGCCTGGGTGGAATGGTGCCGTGATATGCTGAACACATTTGAAGCAGGCTCAGGTGATGAGTCCTGGATTTATCAATGCGATCCAGAAACCAAGCGCCAGTCGACAGTTTGGGTGTTTCAAAATGAACCAACGCCTACCAAAGTGAAGCGATCTCGAAGCGGGGGGAAGATTTTGATTGCCAGCTTTTTTAATTTGACTGGCCACTTGGCCTCAATTCCCTTACGAGATCAAAGAAGCATTAACGCCGAATGGTATACTACCAAATGTTTACCAGAAGTTTTTTCTGTTGTGAGCAACAAGCGACCAAACACAGGGCTCCGCGGACTACTGCTCCACCACGACAATGCGCCTGCACACACCGCGCTCAAAACGAGGGACTTCCTGGACAGCACACCAGTCAAACTCCTGGGTCACCCTCCTTACAGCCCTGATCTAGCACCGTGTGACTTCTTTTTATTTCCAAACATAAAAAATCAGCTCAAGGGGATACAATTTTCGTCGCCGGAAGATGCGCTGGCTGCGTTCGAGCAGGCTGTAAACGAGGTGTCTACGGCGGACTGGAAAAAGTGTTTTGAAAACTGGTTCAGACGCATGAATCTTTGTATAGAGGCTGGTGGAGAGTACTTTGAAAAGATTTAATAAAAATATATGTACCTGTAGAACAATTTTTTTTAGTGTCGCAAATCTTTCTGAGTGTCCCACGTAAAGCTCAAAACCCAACGACAAAAAAAGTTGGTCATGTCGCTTATATGTACTGTACCTAGTATGTCAGGCACAGCTTCCCCAAAAACTTTCACTAAGAAATTCTTTCAGTGCATGAAAATCTTATCGTCGTCTCTTTTTCTATGCAATAAAGCTCCGATTTTCAGTCAGATATCACAAGTTACAACTGCAAAGGATTTGGTCAGGATTTGTTCTGTTCAATAAACTTCAGGTGGTTCTCTAAATTTTCCACAATAGCTACGTCTCCTGCACTACACGGCATAATCCCAACTTTCACGCAGCTCAAGACACACTGACCACTGCCGCTATCGAAACTCATGCGTTTTCAACTTGCGTCATACATTTAGGGCAGGTGTCTCGGTTTTGACCATTTTTGGCCACTTGATGTTTTAGTTAATTCATAAAAAGTTTAGTATTCAAGTAGATCTATTATAGAATTTATGAATTAGTACAGTTGTACGAATTGAATGTATAAAGTTTATTAGCGCTTATAGAAATATTTATACAATTATATGAAAACAAAGTGGCCAAAAAAGGTACACTGGCCAGAACCGGGGCACCCACCCTATGTTATGTAGTTTTTAATCAGTAATTTGCAAATCAAAGACAGATACCTACTTGTAACCTACTTTCTTTCCCGAATATTACTAAAGTAAGTAGGAGGACATGCCGTTGATACAAATTATTAAAAGGTTACTTCGTAGTATGGGATCGAAACCATCAAGCGTCTTGCATTTAATTTAAACACGATACACACACATAAGTTAAAAGCAACTAAGGTTTAGATGAACTTGAATGTCTGATAAGGATTATATTTGCATTGGTAGTTTCAAATTGTCATATACTTAGTGTGCAGTCTAAAAAGTATGTACACCAGAAAGTATGAGATCGTAACGTAAGTCAGCCAAGAAGAATGTTGGAAACGCAAGTTGAAAGCGCATGGGTGTAGACAGGACTCCCGGCTATTCCCGTTTTAGCTGCCACAGGGCGGTTACTGCCGCGCCGGGGCCTTAAGAATACATAATAATTGTTTATTCAGCAGGTTGCTAACTCACTCAAAAAGCCGATTTCGGTATTATTAGGTGAAGATAAATCCATGCTAGGCTAGGATTGATAGAAAAACATAGAATGTGCCAGCTGCACCTCCTCCCGGACATACCGTGAAAAACAGGCAAGGGACAATACACCATGTCAACTCAGGAATAAACAGACACGTGAGAAATAACCCTCAAAACTTGTAAAAATGGCGAAATCGCATTTTACTAGGCGTTTTACGTTCTGTCTACCCCTTTATGTATAAAGGAGTTACTCATCCGGTCTAACTGGATTTGATTTGATTTTCTGCTTTATCGCTCTACGTTAGGTACTCATAATTGATCCGTAGCATGGCCCATACTGTATGGAATGGACTCGATGCTTCAATTGTGTAGAAGGCTTATCTTCAGCAAAGCCTGCTTGACCACACTCGTCGATCTGGACGGAATACATACATATAATCACGCCTTCATCCCTAATGGGGTAGAAAGAGCGTAAACGAATTAAACAAAGAACGTCCCGCCACGTCTAACAAAGTTTTGAGGGTTATTTAAGATAAATTTGTAGGTATATTGCTGTTATCACATCCCCTAAATTACAATATACTGAAACCCTCTGATTCCATAGCTGATTTTTTTACGGCATGCCCGTGAGGAAATGCGGCTGGCACATTCTATGTTTTCTCTCACTCCCAGGCAAGCATGGAAGAATAAGATAATGAGGATGATGTTGCGAAAACGTAACTTACTAGGTGATTTACGCCCTCTCAAGGAAGAAAGTCGCAGCGAATGTATCAATAACTGAAAAACAAACAGCGCTGAGGTGTTTTTAGCACTGCAGCATTATGCAGCAATATACCCACAAATCATTCTTAAATAACCATCAATACTTTGCCAGACGTGGCGGAACAACCTTTGTTTAGGTCGTTTACGCTCTGCCTACCCCATTAGGGAGAAAAGCGTGACTGTATGATGTATGTATCTTCATTATCATCAGCTCATATACGTCTCCTCCAAGGGGCACGAGCCCACCCTGAAGAGCGATTGGGCCTTAGTCGACCACGTGGGCCCAGTACGGATTGGTCGACTTCATACACAACCTTTGAATTTCTTCGTAGGTGCGTGCAGGTTTCCTCACGACGTTTTCCTTCACCGTAATAGCACCGAATAAACGCACCTACATACTATATTTTTCTGACAAATATTAAGGCCTTAAGATTGAAATATGTATCGCTTAAACGTCAGCCTATCGCCTAAATAAAAATAAGAAACACAGTAACTCTTGAATTCGTATGCTGTTTTTTTTAATAAGGATAAGCAGTTGGCATTCTATGTTTTTCCTTCGCTCCCAGTCCAGCATGTAAGAAATTAATTGATGCAACGTATAAAATAGAAACAGGACGGTAGGTAAGTCTTAAGATAAATAAGACAAAAATGTGTGCTACTATTCATTTCCAATTCTTTTCAATGAAATTCACAGAGTTAATTAAAAAATTCGTGTAACATTTTCAAAACCATAAATAAAAGGATTTCAAATGAAATCACAATATCCGAACTTAAACAATACACAGTGCACTCAATCCACTCCAATATGCGAACAATGGTAAAAGGATTTTATTTCATTTTTACCCGACTACGGAAAAACCAAATGAAAGGCTAATTGTTAAATAGCAATATCTGAAGTTAAACAATACACGGTGCACCCAATCCAATATGCGAACAATAGTTGAAGGATTTTATTTTATTTTTACCCGACTACGGCAAAACAACGGTAAGGATTATTATTTTTAACGCACTGCACAACGTTCTTATTATTTGATTTTGCATACAAATTGTCTGAGGTGGACATATCGCAAGAAAAATAATAAAAAAAAACTTCCTGAAAGAACTTTCAGGTGAAAGTTATTGAGTGTCGTTGACTGAGTAACCCCTGTCAGTTTGACTTACATCCCGTATATTTCTCCGTAGAGCCAATGCTGTCATTTTGAGGTAGAAATCAATCGACTCGGCATTATGTTCCAAATCCTAGATTAGGTTTGAGTTTTACAGCCACCAATGCTTAGTACTGACCTCTGACATGGCTTAAGACCTATCATCTACAGTATTAAAAGTATATTAACCGGGACCAACGGCTTAACGTGCCATCCGAAGAACGGAAAAAGCGCCGAATAAACGTTCGTAAACCGAAAAACACATTGGTACGTGGGATTCGAACCACGACCTCCCCGCTCAGGAGGCAGCGGCCCTATCCACTACACTATCGACCTACCTATATGTACCTACCTATTGTAACTCAAGCTTAAGACTGACAAGCGGTCACTACTCGTCACGTTCAACGTGATAAAAACAGTTTTAGTAAGCCTAGCCCAGAAGGAATACACACAGGTATTTATTTGTTTATTGGTTTACGTATGTACCTATATCTATTGTATGTATGTAAAATATATCAAAACAAGTGGTACCTTAATTTATTTATTTTGCTAACATAACTACGAGTCGCTTGTCTGCTGTAATGAATAAGATGAAAATTATAATAAATTTATATTACGGTTTCTGCAGTCGGGCAACAGATTTTTTAAATTGTTATTCATTCGACTCGCTCTTGTTATCCACTCATCGAATCGGAGTTATCCAATTAATTCTATTGCAGAAGACCACGGTGGAAATATTGAATTTTTGCTACAAATTCACGTCACAATCAGAACAATTTTTTTATTCGGTTTCTATTCACCGCAACTGACAATATTATTTATTACAGGACAGATATTTTTCGCATTGAACTGTGAACTGTACAGTACATATCTATGTATTGCAATAGTGACGAAATGTCAGTTTAAGCTGCAATACACTTGCCTCGGGTGCTAAGAAAAAAACATAGAATGTGCCAGCTGCATTTCCCCCAAGGCATGCTGTAAAAAACAGCTAAGGGATCCGACGGTTTCTGTATATTGCAATTTAGGCGATAGGCTGACCACCTGTCACTACAGCAATATACCTACAAATCTACCTTAAATAACCCTTAGAACTTTATCAAAAAGGGCGGAACTACGTTTTTTTAAGGTCGTTCACTCTCTGCCTACCCCATTAGGGATAAAGGCGTGATTATATGTATGTATGTAAAGTCAAGTCCAAGTTCGCAGCCCAGCATAATAACATAACCCAAAATTTTGGCAACATACGTAATTATGTTTTGTACTTTGAGCTAGGATGATAAAGCAAATTTGAGTGGCGTTAACAGTTAACCACCTCGGGAGTAATTATAGTAGTTACTAGGGTTAGCTAGCGCGTGATACTATAATAACCTTTAAGGTTGTTACACACATATTCGGGTCGGCACTTTTGGTTCGGTATTAAGTATCGATAACAAGTGCGGGCATCCTCGAACATTTATATCTTAATTTATTTATTTAACAATTTATTGTACACAATAAAAGACATGAATAAACACAAACACAAGGAAAAAAAACACAACAGGCACTGCTTATTTCTATGAAGAAATTTCTTACAGCAGACCTACAGAAGTGAGATTTTATGTCGAGAAGCGAATATAACGTGCACAATAATACTACTATCTATAGAATATTACGAAACTTTATGTTTATTTGATTGGAAATAGGTTTGTTTTTGACTCCAATCAAGATCAGGGGCGACAGAGACGGTGTTTAAATGGAGCAAGCTCACCCAGAAGACGATTGTTCATTGAAACTTTGAAGTGTTGGAGGTTGTATACATTGGGGAGCACAAACACAGGTAGTGAATTTTACTATTTTGCTGTGCGCATCAAGACAGATTATTGAAAGCTTTTAGTCCGAATTAGTTAAGTGTCACCCAGGTATGTGGTGCGTCTAGATGTCCGATGGTAGAAGCGAGATTTTATTTATTCGTTTTTACGGGCAGTGTAGATTGATGCCGGCCGAACTTATGTGTAGCAGCCCTTACCTACCCATATAATATTACTACGATGAGCAGGATTCGAGTTCTCCGAATTACCACACGTAGGAGTCCTTTGTCCAATTACGATATTGCGCAGTTGCAAGCCGTAATTAAACGCAATACTATGCTTGGTTAAATAGATTTTAATCCGTAATGCGCCTCCGCATGAGATGAATTAACTACATAGTAAATACCTACGTCCTTACTTGCTTCTGGATAAAGTTTTGATCACATCCTTATTAATTAACTATACGTAAATTGTATTCGAAATCATTATTATTATTTTTTATTATTTATTCATTCTCAAAATATCCTTAAAGTAATAGTTTTCTAAGCGTTTAAATTTTCCTATTACATACATACATACAATTACGCGTGTATCCCTAGTGGGATAGGCAGAGCGTCAACGACCCAAACAAAGGTCGTTGTGCCACGTCTGAAAAGTCTTGAGGATTGTGTTAAGATAGATTTGTACGTATAATTGCTGTAGTGACAGGTTGCAAGCTCATCGCCTAAATAACAATTTACTGAAAACCTCGAATCCTTATCTGGTTTTTACAGCGTACCCGGGCGGAGATGCAGCTGGCACAGAATGTGCCAAGTTTTCCTATCGCTTCCAGTCCAGCATGGAAGCATTCGCCTATTAGACGGCTTAAAAACTTCTCCAAAGTTGATCGGATCATCGATCGACCCGACACCCACGCCACAGAAGAACTGGAAGGGTTTTATTTTAGCCGACCACCGTGAAATCAAAAGCCGATTGCCTATTCACTGGCATGTTAACAGTCGCGATAGTGTTTCCCGGAGCGCAATATCCGGGAAATTACGTCATTACGTCCCACAATAGGTAACGCATTTCGGTCTACCAAAGGACTCGATTTAAGCCTTAAGTGTTGGAAACAGGACAGGACAGAGAATGAATTAGGATTTGGTGTTCTCGTCTCATTATAATTATAAAACGTGCCTACATAATATCACGAATTTACATTAAACAATTTAGTGAATTTAGTTTTATTTAGGATAAGATTGTTTTTTACTAAACTGACGTCAGCCCATTCCCTTAACTGCATAATATCAAAATCTTGGTCTTCCACGAAGAAGCAGCTTTTCATCCACAGATGCAGTTGTACGTGTACATAGGCAGCTAGTTAAATAAGAATAATTTTATCATAAAAAATACGTTTACAGTACATAAATTAAATTAATATAAATCCAAAGTTAACACTAATCTTCTTCACACTAAGAATAAAGCCGACTGAAAAATGCCTTTTCAGGATGTCGATAACTAGCAACTTGACCAATATTTTGATAGGCATAATTTAAGAGCTGAGCTCTTGTCGTTGAGCACATGAAGTGAACGCCAAGTCTCCCTGCACTCCGCCTTCTCCTTGACTTCCTGGTACGACTTGGCCTTGTTTTTTTTTTACTTGGTCGATGTAACTTATTCTTGGCCTTCCCCTTCCTCTGCTCCCTTCTATGTTTTCTTCAATGACGAATTTTGATAGACATATAAGGTGTATTTTAAAGTGTTTTTATATTTTGGTATATTTTATTTTACCAACGTCAGGGACCAGTTGGTCCAAATAAAGCGAATCCGTAATTTATCAGCTTTTAATTTGTTCTGTGAACCAAAGTAGCTAACGAAGGCCGTTTCTACACAGGGCAATACCAAGGGCAATGACTCAAAATTTTCAGCTAGCTACCTTCACACTACGTGTACGTTATAAAGCAAATATCTGAGGTTCGCAAGCTCTGTGTGAATCCCTTTGTACGTGAGACAGATGTTCCGCAAAGGAACAGCTACAATATTACACTGCCTGCGGTACCGTCATTGTAGTTCCTGTGGGTATACAAATACATTAGTTTTTATTCCATTTAAAACTCTTTAGCGATTTTATAGCCATTTGAACTTCGTCTAAATATGTTGGCCCGCTACCATCCCGCAGTAAGTTTAAGATTTCTATGAAACAGCAAGGGTGGATCCGACATACACCGCGCTCCATTTAAAATTCTATATCTCGGTAACTAATCGGCGTATCGAAATAATTCTTTTACACATTTATTTTTTATTTTTAACAGATAATATAATGGGCAAGAAATCTGAAATAATTCTTTTACACATTTTTTTTATTTTTAACAGATAATATAATGGGCAAGAAATCTTAAAGTTGGATTTATTTATGTAAGCATGCTAGGAGTAGTTTCACCTTTCCAAAATCCAATTATTATTTTATACACCTGCAGAAAAAGGATTTGAAGGTTACTGTACGGGCTATTCGTTTGTGCACAATATCACTAAATCTTATCTAAAATGTCACCTGTCAGAGGAAAGGGATGGCTTTATTTTTTGAGATAGTTCAATTCAGTTTACTAGTGTATTGTTATTCAGCCGACGGCGAACCCTACACATTTCATCTAAAATTGCCTTCATTTTATTTCAGACGTGGAGAAAACGCCTTATGCTAGGAGTTCTACGTTCTGCCTTCCCCGTAAGTGAAAAAGGTGTAACTTTACGTATACATGTATCGGTAGGTATTATTATGAACAATAGTCTGGTTAACTAACCAGATGTCGATAACTAGCACTGGTATATACTGGTTAACTAACCATAGACTGGTTAGGTTAGTTAGCCTAACAATAATAGAAGGTGACAGATTGAAGGTATCGGTAAGAGGCTCGGCTTCTGTGTAGGTAATAAATACAATTTCAGGTCCCAGCATGTGAACCAGGAGTCTGTAAACAGACATGTCAGCTCCTGTACAGCCTGTGTAGATTGCCAGTGGAAGCCATTTAAATTCCCCGGAGAATGTGAGGCGAAACATCTACAACAGTAGTGTGAAAGCACGTAAGCTGACGTTATTCGGTTAACAATTTTCATCTGCATTTTCTGCGTATATAACATAAACCTTCTTGCCAACGAAATATGGAGAGCAGGACTTCCCACGAAAATGACGAGTACGTTACGTCAATTTTTAGTTGTGGTTTTAGAAAATGGATTTTGGCAACGTTTTTTTTTATCTCATGGGTATTACTTCATAGCCTGCCAACTATAATGCGTATAACGATATAAACATATTCAACATATTCTTTTTTAATATGTCTGTGCTCTTCTTAATCTATATATTTAATTGCAATGTATTTGTGATATGGGTGATGTTAATGCCGGAAATACAATACAATATACTTTATTATCTTCTATGCTGGACTGGGAGCGAGAGAAAAACATCGAATGTGCCAGCTGCATTTCCTCCCGGGCATGCTGTAAAAACCAGTTAAGGGATCCGAGGGCAGAATATTGCAATTTAGGCGATAGGCTGACAACCTGTCACTATAGCATTATACTTATAATATCTTAAATAACCCTCAAAACTTTGTCAGACGTGGCGAAACGACCTTTATTTAGGTAGTTTACGTTCTGCCTACCCCATTAGGGAGAAAGGCGTGATTGTATGTATGTATGTATGTATACTTTATTGCACAAAAACACAGAAATTACAAATTGCTAAAAAGAAAAGTAGTACAATTGGCGGCCTTATTGCTAATGTAGCAATATCTTCCAGGCAACCAGGCAATAGGAAACAGAGAAATAAAATAAATTGTCGCGGGTCAGTGCAACAAACATGTTAATAAATTGAATATATATACTCCAGTATACAACAAGTATACAAATATTAAATATTTATACTTGCATAATATATACAGAAGCATAAACAATATATAATATAAAATACAGTATTCCTACATACTATACATACTTACAATACACACACAAATGAATAGAAAGAAGTTTAGTTCAGCGAAATTACAAAGCGTACCCACACTCATGTTCATAGTGACGACGCAGTAGGTTTTTAAAACGTCCCAGTGTTTTAGCCACTAGGATTGAAGACGGCAAACCATTCTACAAGCGGACAGCATGGATGACAAACGACTGGCTATAGAATTCCGTTTTGTGAGTAGGACATTCAAGAAGCATTGCAGTACAAGTTCGAGGTTGGCGCCCATGCACATCAGCAGGGGTGCGAAAATGTTCTTTGAGGTAAGAAGGAGCGGTGGGACTATGAAGGATCTTGTATAGAATTGACAGGATATGGGAATTACGCCGAAGTCTGATGGGTAGCCATTTAAGCTGGGCATGATACTCCGAAACATGATCACAAAGATAATTGAATTAAATCAATTTAGTATCTTTGAAAATAAAACTACGTGACGTGATTGACACCCCCGTGGAATGACCCCGCAGCATTCTAGGAGTCAAACTGGTAGGGAATACTCATGATTTTTTTTAAACTATTAGTAAGAATTATTGTCACCATAGATGAACGGATGTGAAGGAATTTTCGCAAAATATTCATTAGTTTAAGAGTTATAATGCCTTAAAGTGGTTAGTTAAAAAGAGAGGTCCGAACTGTCATGTGACGTCATAAGACAGGAGCGACATACTAATTCCATATAAATTGTCCTTTCGAAGAGAGAGATAGATAGTCTATCTTTATAATGGTATATCTCAGTGATTTTTTGATCAATTTTATTTCTGTTTTCACTGTGCTTTTCATAAATTAAGATGTTTTTAGAAAATAGGTTCAGGAACTGAAAATATGTTACATGCACGTTCTCTATTGTATACGTACCTCAGAAGGCCGTCTACTGAGAGTGGGACTGGGATGGTCACGTAACCCGTATGCCGAATGTTCTATGGGCTAAAATTACCACCGAATGAGAACTAAATGCAATAAGGCGACGTGGACGACCCCGAAAGAGGTGGCGCGATATGAATGGAGAATACTATCACTGGACTGGGAAAAGTGGAAGAAAGGGAGAGATGGCTTTGCCCTGCGGTAAAATAAAAACCTACTTTCATGCCGGATGAGGAATTTAAAAAAAACGGCTTCTTCTTCTTCTTCTGTCGAGTGGGTATCGAGTCTATCGACCCGATGTACCCTGGTGTCAGAGTTTTTAAACCGCCTAGTAGCACAACTATCAGGCCTCTGACATGGTTTAAGTAACGACCACTATCAAAGACAGCGACCGAGACCGACGGCTTAACGGGCCCTCCGAAGCACGAAACCTTTTTCTTTTTCGGACAATCAGGTGATTCAGCCCGCAATGTCCTAACCAAACTGGGGAAAAATTCACAAAGTGATAAATTGTCAAATATCAACTTTGTGTTTCCCCCCTGGGAATCGAACCCAATACGGCTGCTGAAAATCACTGACTACAGTAACCAAAATCCCAACAATTTCATATTCCCTCAATATTTGTCAGACGCTGCAAAAGCGTATTTTATTAGACGGTTCTCGCTCTCTCTACCTCGTAGCATACGTATAGATCTCGGGCTTAGCGATTGAAGGAGTAGAGAGCAAATCAAACTCCCGGGAACTGAAAAGAAAATGGGTCGAGTGGACTTTACTACAGGCGTATTACAACCAAAACGTTTTTCATGCTTTGGAAGTCTAAGTAGGGTGATAATGTTATAAGGTACTATATATAGGTGTTACGAATAAATACTGGGGGTATGGGAAATGTTTCCGCAAACTGATAGGAGTTGCTCAGTCCACGAAACTGAACCACTTTCACAAAAAGAATTCTCTCAGGAAAATTCAGTTTCCTGTATAATTTGCCTATTTATGGTTGTCATTTTGTATATTTATTATTATAGTTTTGTATAAGTAAGTCAAAAACTTGTTTTTCCCTTCTCATGCTCTAGAAGTGCTATTTTGTTCAGGGTGTAGGCTGTACAATATTGAATTTTGTGTACAACGCCAAAAACGTATCTACTCATAAAATTAGGCCGTACAGGCAAACACAACAAGAGGTTCATAGATAGAACATGTTCTTTTAAAATATTTACTTAAAATGATTTGCCTTTTGTGTTTTTAATGACATAATACGATATACAAATTTAAATTCAAGTACGATAGTGTATTTGATTTATTATTACAAAATTAGTTTAATGGTAGGCTGTATAGGTCTCCAGCCTAAGCCTAATATTTCATGTCAAAAGATTTAAAAAGTTATATGGCGGGAATGAATTGTTTAGTTAACAATTTTTCCTCGCAACCCAAGTGAAAAGCAGAATCTATAACTCATGCACAAAATTATTTTTGAACCATGCGGGCCCAGGCAGCTATAAATCTCGGACACAAAAGACTTGTTTTGTGCACTTGTCGTAAAATCTACTATTTCCTAGAAGAATTTCCTAGTAAAAGTTGTTCAGTTTCGTGGACTAAGCAACCCCTAAAAGTTTCCGGGAAGCTGACCCTTTCACCCGGTAAACCTCACGGTATAATACGCTACTGAAATATTGATCATAAGATGCTAAAGCGCCAAGGTTTTCACATTATCGTTCCCACTAGATATACCTACAGATCAGTGCCTCGTACCGAAACGGTTATTTTATGGAACCTCTAGGGCTTCGGCATCTTCGGGCATGCTGTAAAACCCAGCTAAGGGATCCGAGGGTTTCAGAATATTGTAATTTAGGCGATGCGCTGACAACCTGTCACTACAGCAATTTACCTAAATCTATATTAAATAACCCTCAAAACTTTGTCAGACGTGGCGGGAGGTCGTTTACGCTCTGCCTAACCGATTTGGAATAATGGAGTGATATTTGTATGTGTAGGGCTTCGTTTGGCCCACGCGAACCACCAAACACCTGTTACCTGCATGTTTAATAATTCATAGAGCCACTTTTATACAGACAAGGTCTTGACTCTTACTCCTGGTCTATTAAAGGCAACAGCTCTTCTACATACATACATACATATAATTACGCCTTTATCCCTAATGAGATAGGCAGCGCGTAAACGACATAAACAAAGGTCGTTCTACATAATATTTTGCGATTTAACTTGAAATATCTATTTTTTAAGTCCTGTTCGTGTATCACTGTTATCGTGAGCAGAATAGCATCGCCATCGTCTTAGCATACATACATACATAAATTACGCCTTTATCCCTTACGGGGTAGGCAGAGCGTTTAACGCCTCGTAAAAGGCGCTTTCGCCACGTCTGACAAAAATTGAGGGCAATTTTAGATTGTAATATGTATTGCTATAGTGACAGGTTGTCAGCCAATCGCCTAAATTACATCATCCTAAATTTCGTCTTAGGAATCGTAAAAACCCACTAATGGTTAATGTAGGCAATTATACAGCAGCACATTTTAACGTCTGTTGTAGATCTTCTTCTTTGTTATCGGTCCCTCATTACTGAGGATCGTGACTGTTGTAGATATATAGTACCAACTAGACAAATTGTGGTTGTAAAATAATTTAAACTTTATTATACATACATACATATAGTCACGCATTTATCCCTAATGGGGTAGGCAGAGTAAACGACCTAAGCATAGGTCGTTCCGCCACGTCTAACAAAGTTTTGAGGGTTATTTAAGATAGATTTTATGATATATTGCTGTATTTATTTATTTTTTTATTTTTCTTCCATGCTGGACTGGGAGAGATAGAAAAACATAGAATGTTCCAGCTGCCCTTCCTCCCGGGCATGCTGTAGAAGACAGCAAAAGGGACTCGAGAGTTACAGTGTATTGTAATTTAGGCGATGGGCTGACAACCTGTCACTACACATTAGCAATACACATTATAATCTAAAATTGCCCTCAATTATTATCAGACGTGGCGAAAGCGCCTTTTACGAGGCGTTTAACGCTCTGCCTACCCCTAAAGGGACAAAGGCGTGACTTTATGTAAATATGTATTTATTTATTTAACAATTTATTGTACACAAAAACATCATCTGTAGTGACAGACTTTATTATATTACTTATTATTTTAGATAGTATTATATTTCAATAGCCAAACAGGGTTCATGTAACACAACTGACCTATTTTCATGAAAGCAAAATGAATAAATGAAAACAAATGTGAACCCGAACCTCCGGGTCGAGAGCCCATGGCTCAGACCGCTAGACCACGGAGGCAGTTACGTAAATAAAAATATTTCTATAATGTACGTATTACACTTAAAATAAACAATATTCAAAGTTGCATTAAAACCAGCATGTTATTTTACAGATATTGAACTTTTGAATTATTTACGTACATTGATCCGTTGATCCGACCAGCTAACGTCGGATTTGAAACATTTCAATTAATTGAATCGGAATTGAACATTCGTAAAGCTATTCAAAGAAGGTCCAATGAAAAAACTATTTTGAAACGTTTCTGCCATTTTGGACATTAAAAAAAAAACCTTTTGTAACCCGTTGAGTAAATTTAAGCTTTATTTTAAAGTACAGTTTCTTCCATGCTGGACTGGGAGAGATAGAAAAACATAGAATGTTCCGCCTGCCCTTCCTCCCGGGCATGCTGTAGAATACAGCAAAAGGGACTCGAGGGTTACAGTGTATTGTAATTTAGGCGATGGGCTGACAACCTATCACTACACATTAGCAATACACATTACAATCAAAAATTGCCCTCAATTTTTGTCAGACGCGGCGAAAGCGCCTTTTACGAGGCGTTTAACGCTCTGCCTACCCCGTAAGGGATAAAGGCGTGATTTTATGTATGTATGTATGTTAAAGTACACGTTAAATTATTTAAGTACGAAGAGAACAATCAAGTACTTTTATTCTGCTATTTAGACTGTGCACGGTATACCGGGTGTAAGGGACATCGTCCCGCTATTTGATGGGCGTTCTTCAGTCAACGATACTGAACAACTTTCAACAGGAAATTCTTACAGATTAATAAAAAACAATTGAACTTCCCATACAAAATGACCACCTTGATCAGAGAATTTGTATGGAAAATGCCATTTTTTTTTCACTTCCTGAAAAAAAAACTTACCGATAGTTATTCAGTTCCGTTGACTGAGTAGCCCCTATCAGTTTGCGGGACGCTGTCCCTTACGCCCCGTAGGTACACGGAGGTAGGTGTCAAATAAATACATAATTATATTTCTTGACATAATATTATATTACATTATATTATATCAAGTCGTTCAACGCGAGCGGTAGCAGATTAGTGATCGGAATAGTAAAGAAAATAAAATTCGCCTCAACAACTTGACGAAGGTCAGGTCAGGGAGAGCTTATTGGGTCGCGTCATCGATATGAACTCACAGTATATGAAAGAAGCAGTAAGCCGTCGCAGAAAATCACTTGCTAACCCGTTGCGTTGATCCCCGAAACTATTCGCTGTAACAAATCTTCTCGCAGCAATGCATTTTTTTTCACCTTGTATATCCGTAAATTTATAGAAGGCAATCCGTACGAAAGTCCGTGACACGTTTTATGAGTCCACTGAGTACAAAGACGCAAAACCTAGCAGTTGAAATTTAAATAGATTATTAGATTAGGGTATAAAAACCATGGAGCGTCGTATTTTCACTCCCATTATCGAATTCAATCCTTTAAAACTACTGTAATTATTAAAAATGTTTGAAGAAAATCTGCGGATGGTAATGCTACTATAATAATACGTAGTTAGCTCGTTTTTTATGAAAGCTGTCATACTGCCTTATTTACGTATTCTGTGTCGATATCGCGGTGATGTAACTCGGTCCAAAAACGCGAGCGGTCCACAACCGCAATATTTCTGACTTTACGATATTCATTCATCACGTGAATGCTTTTATTGTGGTAAGTTATATTTACCTACGATTCTTTTGACGTATAAATTATTTATTTAATAATTTATCTTTTTAGTCCATCCTTTCTGTTCTTTTTCCTTTTTGCCTCATCCTTCTTACCCCTGTTCTCTAATAGATATCTATCCTTAAAAGCATGGTCATAGGCCCTAAAACTTGACACTGGCGGAATCATCACTGAAACGCCAAACGGCTAAAAGGTGAAGTAGAAGCCTGCACTAATCTATTTTCCTTTATTAAACTTCACGAAATGTCAAATCAGCAATTCCTTTTTGCTAAGTCTAAAATGCATCAATAAGGTTTGAAATGGAAATAACGGACGATTCCAATTTCGTTTATTTTATTAGGTACCTAGGTATATCAACTTGCAGTCAAACTTATAAAATAGAGTATTAAATCCTGAATGTTTATGTAGATTGCCTTTGCCCTGACTCCTAAATACTAACTTCCTCTGAATAAACTCAACTCGTTGACGAACACATCGTATAAAAGGTTGCACGCGGTTATTGCACCGTATCGAACCAATCCCGGAACAAAAAAAGCTTTCAAAGGAAGCACATTTCAGAATTCCGTGAAAATTCCGTGAGTTGCCCGTGAACGTGGTAAAAGAATCAACACGAAATAAAAAAAGAATAGAAAATACGAGAGAGGCGAACGACCGTCACATATTACATTTAGAGGAAGGAAGCAGTGGCGACAGCTCTATACAAGCCGATTCCCATCGGCTTCCCCTTAAGTAATTCCACTCTACCGATTTCATCAATCATCATCATACAAAAAAAGGGAACGAAACAAATAACATACATACCTACATACATATTATCACGCTTTTATCCCTTATGGGGTAGGCAGAGCGTAAAGGACCTAAACAAAGGTCGTTCCGCCACGTCTCAAATAGTTTTAGGGTTAATTAAGATAGATTTATAGGTATATTGCTGTAGTGGCAGGTTGTCAGCCTATCGCCTACATTGCAATATACAGAAACCCTCGGATCCTTAAGCTAGTTTTTACAGCATACCCGGAAGGAAACGCAGCTGGCATATTCTATATTTTTCTATGACTCCTAGTCCAGCATAACGCATGCTCGAAACAGAAAACAAACTTCTTTTTGTTTCGTTTTACCTTGGTCAAAATTACACCCCTCGCCTCTGGAAGGATTCGATATTTCTTTAATGGGCTGGGAGCAATAAAAAAACATAAAACGTACGAGTTGCGTCTCTTTCCAAGGATTATAAAAATCAATACAGGGATTAAAAATATATATTCAACCTAACCTTATCAGATGTGGCAACTAAGGGGTTTCTGTAACCTATTGATGCTCTACTTAACATGTATGGCATAACTACTTATATGTATGTATAGTGTGGAACGCAGGCTCCAAGTCGAATCGAACGACCGGCAGAAACCAATATTACATTTAGAGGAAGGAAGTACTCGATATGCCCCATTTTCACTTAGCTTCCAGCAGAGTGGTTTGCTAAGTTCCATATTTAGTTCCATCATATTTAATGTAATAAAATAAATTAGCATAATGCTTTTACACCTAACAATATTTTAGCATAACATGAAAAAGCATAACTGTTTAAGTATAATAGTTTTAAGCACAACTGGAAGGAGCATAACGATATAAAAGCATAACAACTAATTCCTGAATGGCTCCAATTCATTTATACAAATTTGTCAATTTTATTGTGATTAAGTCAATTTACAATCTTTTGTATGGTGAATAAACACGTCCGCGGCTTAGCAACATGAACCTACTATCGCGACTCACATTTTTGTATTGGAGTGGTCAAATCATTTGCGATTGTGACTGTAACAACAGAGTCTAAAAAAAATGTATTGAAAATATTTAATGCCTATTTTTAGATTCAAGATTTAATTGTCATAGAGTGAACTCAACCAACTTGTACCACTGTATTTGTAGAATAAACAAGATGCTTAACGACTGTTATGCTACTACAAATTAGTACAATAGTACAACATATTGTTATGCGTTCAATACAGTATGCCACAATATAATTTATGTAAAAGTTTCATTATGCCAGAAAAGTTATGCGGAACTCATTATGCTATAGCAAATTAGGACTTAAAAATTATTCCACTAAAATGTCACCCGGCTGGCTACCCGGAGGTTGTGGGTTCCACCCCTAAAGTTGATATCTTTGTGAGATAAGTATGTTATTATTATATTATAATAATAATTGAAGTAGGAGATAACAAGTCAAGTAAAGACACCGCAGTAGTAAGCCACCAAAGACACGCAAAGCCATAGATAGCATCTTCAAAAGTGGCTGTTCCACAAACTACATCTGTTTTAGGAGAATTTTTTAACGGAAAATTCCTGTAGGAAACCAATAATTTATCTGACTGCCCCATTCAAAATGGCCATCTCGATCAGACATTTTTTTTTTCATTTTCCGAAAGAATTTCTGTATTAAAATTGTTCATTAACTGCGCCAATCCCATCAATTTACGGGAATCTGTCCCTTTCTTTCTGTTTAGTCGCAATACTTCAATATAAGTACGTACAGCAAGGACGGATGGAAAGCGCGCGAGGCACGAGAGGCCCGTTCGACAATTTACCAACGATTTCATCGCTTCCCTCCATTCCGACGATCCACACCAAAATGAAACGTTGATGCGAAATGAGTACGCGAACGGCTTCCTCGTAAAACCAACTTCATATCGAGCCATTTGTATGAAATACGATCAAACGGTTCACAGAAATTCGTAATATAACCAGTTTGTATCATGAAACAATCTGAGAGAAATATTTTTTGAAGAAATGTTTTGGATGTACTCCAATTTCGAAACTCGCTTACACAAAAACGTCTAGCTTGCTTGGATCACTAATTTGTAGACTCATGTTGCAAAAATGGCGTAGACAATAGTGTTTTTAAATATGGATGCCGTTGGATGCCACATAACTGCTTTGAATAAATAATCTTTTGTCGTTATGTTAAGGATACGTTACAAAGTATCAAATAGTTCTCCTGCAAATATTCCCACGATTATTTTTTATTACACACAAACTACAGAACAAATAAAACAAAAAATGGCTTCCACGTGTAAATTAGATATTAATGGACCTCAAATGGTGATTGTAGTGCAGAGAAGCATTCTTCGGATATACCACAGACTACTTACTGACTAACAGACACAGGCAGTGACTAATTTTTTATTTTATTTTAATTTATTGCAAGAAATCTTACAGCTTTATTTGCTTGAAAATTATGAACTAACTTGATTGCCAAAATAAATTTCACATTAATAAATTTCATTTTCCGTACGTTGGAATTGTCGATGTTTTACATAATTCATTTTGAGTTTTCCCGTGGAAATCAGATATTTTCACGCGGTTTAAAATGTAACTCAGGGTGAACGTAGCTTTGATTTAGCAGCTTTTACACTTCAATTCTGCAATAGCTCGTAGTCCAGCAATATAACATACCAAACAAATATTTTTATTGCTGAAGAGTGATGGTTCCATTTTTATACCACGGAAGCCCTCAACTTGACTTAGAATACTCTCAGTAATAGAGCCTTTAAAAAGCACCACAGCGAGTCTTTAGAAGAAGCCAGCGAAAGAAAGGTTTCACGTGTTGTCGGTACTTGTGGCTCCGAAGCTATTGCATGACTCGGGGCAATCGCGAAAATGGGCCTTTTCAAGACTTTTGTCAACCGATTTTTATCCTTACTGCACTTCTTCATACTGGATAAAGTCACGTCGAGGCAGCGGGATGGATATTATAATAACTTCTTTTGCACGTAGCAGGATTTGTTTAACCTGCTACCGTAATATAGATCGAGAAAAATCTTCTGTGTAAAGCGGAAACTTAAGAATAAACCGGTCAAGTCTTTTTAAATTTATCAACTGAAAGCGACAGGACTTAGTCAAATTATAGCTTCGGGAAGTGGCATCCCGAACTCAGCCCATTAGGTTCCTTACTTTTATACTCAATCTACTTTGTATTTTCAATTCATTTTTTGTAAATAAAAACCTTTCATATCTACCTTTTAATTCCGTCTTTGCTCGGCTTTGAAATGCGAAGTCCATAATTAACTTGCAGTAGACTCTTTCTTAGTATTTCTAGTCAGTTAGTCTCTTATAATTAAAACTGAAGAACTTGAAAATGAACTTCTATAATTCGCTGTAATGAGGTAGTTAATGCATAAAGTATGCGATTGGTGGGAGTTAAATGTATTCGGCCTTGAACCTTCTGCCGTGGTCTCCTAATAGTAAACACGCCTTAAGAATTCAACGCTTGCTACAGTCTCGTCTAATCACTTGTATTTACCAACTGTAATCTGCAATCAATCCCTGATTTATAAATGCGCGTCATTATGCAAACGAGCTCTTTGATCATGAATCAGGATCAATTGATACCAATTTTCTTATGAACTGGGGTAGGCATTATTTTCAATTATGCACAGCAATACTGAAATGACTGTGCCAATAGTCAGTTTAATCGGCTAAATTGCAAAATACAGCGAAACTCTAAAGTTCAGGGCCTGAACACACTTATGCGAAGCAGCTGGCTTAATTTGGTCTGCCTATCTGAATAATACAAATATCAATCTTCAAAAAGAAGAAGTACCTTTAAGCGTGTTCTAATGATGTCAATTAAAAATACTTGTGAATGATGGTAGTTATACCTATGTAATAAAATGTGGGTGTACATTAGTTATTCAGGTCCTAGGCTAGACTAGAATCCTGGCAGACACTTTATTTCGGGACGCTCGGTCGATACGTACATACGTACAAGTACGTTTGCGTCCCAGGACATAGCGACGGCGTCACGTGACATGCGAACCAATACTTGATAGCAGTTGTAATCTGAAAGTTTTCTATTCCCGGAAATATGTACTCAAATATCTTTGACAATTTAACAATTGTTCTTAGTTATTAAAGACCTAAGCTGGGCTTCAATCCTGACTCTGATTATTTTGGGCAACATATATTGGCGTCCCAAGAAATGCGAATGGGAATTAATATTTGATGGCGGCGGTAGCTTGAATGCTGTCTATTCCCGGAAGTGCTAAACTAGGGCATACGTATCTTTGGCAATCAAATTTTGTAAGCGCTGCGATATGTTCTTAGTTATTTTAGACCTAAGCTGGGCTTCTATCCTGACTGATTATTTTGGGCCACACATATTTCCGTCCCGAAACGTGCGAATTAATATTTAATGGTGGCGGTAGTCTGCTGTCTATTCCCGGAAGTACTAAACTAGGGCATACGTATTTTGGCAATCAAGTGTTGTAGGCGCTGCGATATGTTCTTAGTTATTCTAGACCTAAGCTGGGCTTCTATTATGACTGATTATTTTGGGCCACATATATTTCCGTCCCGAAACGTGCGAATTAATATTTGATGGTGGCGGTAGCTTGAATGCTGTCTATTCCCGGAAGTACCAAAATAGGGCATACGTATCTTTGGCAACCAAATGTTGTAGGCGCTGCGACATGTTCTTAGTTATTAAAGACCTAAGCTGGGCTTCAATCCTGACTCTGATTATTTTGGGCCACATATATTTTGTCCCAAAATGTCGCGACATGCGAACAATTATTTGATAGCGGCTGTAGCCTGAATCCTTTCTATTTCCGGAAGTACTAAAATAGGGCATACATATCTTTGACAATCAATTATTCTTAGCGCGATATGTTCTTAGTTATTCTAGACCTAAGCTAGGCTACAATCTTGGTTATGATTATTTTGGGCCACACAAATTTGCGTCCAAAGACGGCGCACATGCGAATTAATATTTGATGGCGTAGGTAGCATGAATGCTTTCTATTCCCGGAATTGCTACAAATAGGACATATGTGTCAGACACTGCGTGTGCGAACTGTGAGTGCACGATTTGGCAGGTGCACGGTTACTGCACCTGTACCTACAACCTACATGTGAAAAATGCAACAAAATATTGCGTATTTTTACACTAAACGATAAACAAATGTTATTCATAGCCACGACGTTCTTCTCTCCTGATAAAGATCCTCGTATACCATCGAAACGTCGAGGGCTAACTCTCCTTCCAATACAAACAAGTAAGCCGATTAGTTTTCATTATAAATATTGCGTTGTACTAAATGAATTATTAAGTAAGAAATTTGGCACACGAGTAGCTTGCAGATACGAAGATTACACAATTCAGCGAGTGGTAGCTAGTAAAACGTACCCACATGAATCAGGACTTATTCTCTTACGTAGTAAGCGAGTATAGCAGTTTTTATTTGCCAAGTCCGAGGTCTTTGCCAATGCTGTAATACCAGCAAACATGAATCACTATAATCATACATATTTTAATCTAAAATTGCTCTCACTTATTGACAGACGTGGCGACAACACCTATTACTAAGCGTTTCACATTCTGCCTACCCCTTTAAAGGGATAAAGGCGTTCGGACTTTCGGAGAGACATTCCAGGCAGTATTAAAATTTGATATTCTGCCATCGGCCCGGGCGTGGTCACTGTATTGTATTGTACGGGGAATAGTCTCTAGCCAAATTGGATCTCACGCTTCACGTAACGATTTTGTGCCGAATTGGAAACTAACTAATTTGAGAATACCTGCAGCAAGTATTATATCTATTTATACAGTAGCATTATTTTATTAGAAGGTATTAAATTTTGTGCACGTTTTATCCGCATATCATTAAAAATAATGACTGGTGTAGGTCTACTGTAAGAAATTTATTTTTAGAAATAAGCAGTGCCTGTTGTGACTTTACTTTTTATCCCCTTTTTTATGATGTTTTGTGTACATTATTGTAAATTAAATTAAATAGTTAAATAAATAAATCTATTCTTTTAATTTAAAGAAACAATTTCTAATTTATTTCAGTTAACTCAGTTTTATTAACTTGATGAAACCACGAGATTGTGAACAAAAAGCAGAGCTTTCGTTTTTGGCTGCGCTAATTAAATTTGTTTTCAGTTAACAAAACAAATAAAAAGCAGCGTGCGGACATCTAGACAAACAAATTGACCTGCCTCTTTCCTCCTGTGTTTTTCACATCATATCTTACGGAGTAGGCAGTGCATTAACGACCTATAGTTATAGGTTGTCCAAATTGCAACACTTAACACTTCTTCTTCATAGCGTGTCGATGGAATACGAGAAATTACATCATAGCGGCTCAGAATTCAGCCACTTGTATTGCGGATTGACTGAAATTAAATCCGCTGGCATGGCATACTTACACTGAAATTAGTCCTCGTTTTCATATAGTGTTTTTTATGGTATGCCCGGGAACTGCAGTCTAAAAACATGATCAGTTCTGAATATGGTTGTAGTCAGTGTAGATTTGTTGCTGCCAAAGCTTATCAGTAGTTGTAGTCAGGTTTGTTCTGGGTGGTTGGGTTGCTAAGGCAGGCGGCTGGCGGCTGGCGGCGGTTGGCGGCTGGCGGCCCCTGGCGGAGCGCCAAGTGGGGTACCGGGCCGCCGGTTGGTGCACCGTGACGCAATCAGCCCCCTACCGAGACCGATAGCTCATTCCATTCGGAACGATTCACTTTCCTTTGTATCATATGTTTATTGCCTATCTGCAAACGATTCAACATAGGGATCTGATAATGTCGGCGTATTGCATTTTTTGCGTAAAAGCGCGATAGGAAATCATTAGATGAGACAAAACCAACTAACATTTAGTGTAGTTAACAGAAAACACCCGTGTCTTTTCATGCGGTTAAATCAGAAAGTAGAAGTAGACGCATTATTATTAGTACAAAATGTGGGGTTGTAGCTAGGATCAAAAGCCTCGGGCCTATCGACCCGATGAACCGTGGTAGTAGGTACGAGACATATTTTACTAGCTTTGTAAAGTTTTTTGTTAGTACCCAAACGATACCTATGACGGAGCCTTTGTTATATGGTAACGCAAAAGAATGCGAACTCACACCGCTGCGCTGAATTCGTACCTCACCGCCCCATCCCGCGGCGAAGGGCACGATATGAGGTACAAATCGGCGATTTAGTTCACAAAACAGAGGGTATATTCACGCACACATTTATACCTGTACAGTAATTTTTTGGGCATGTAGTACGACATGGAGATTTTAGTATGGACACAGAATAATAAATTAGTACCTTAACGGTACAGAAATGCATTTTTGACACTGAGGGCCCCCGGGGGCGACAAGTGCATTTTGACAATAGGGATAAATGCAGTTCATTTTTAGAGCTGGGGGCGCTAAGGAGGCGATAAATGTATTTTTTACACTGGGTGAACCCAGGGGGGCGACAAATACACTTTTGGACATGGGGGCGAGAAATTCATTTTTGACACAGGGGACCCCCCTGAGCGCGACAAATGCATTTTTGACACTGGGTGCCCCCAGAGGGCGGCAAGTGCATTTTTTAAGCTGGGAGCCTAGGCGATAAATGCATTTTTGACACAGAGTTTCCCTAGGGAGCGACAAATCCATTTTTGAATATGGGGGCGAGAAATGTATTTTTGACACTGGGTGAACAAAGAGGCGCGACAAATACATTTTTGGATATGGGGGCGAGAAATGCATTTTCGACACTGGGTGAACAAAGGGGCGCGACAAATACATTTTTGGATATGGGGGCGAGAAATGCATTTTCGACACTGGGTGAACAAAGGGGGGCGACAAATACATTTTTGGATATGGGGGCGAGAAATGCATTTTCGACACTGGGTGAACAAAGGGGCGCGACAAATACATTTTTGGATATGGGGGCGAGAAATGCATTTTCGACACTGGGTGAACAAAGGGGGGCGACAAATACATTTTTGGATATGGGGGCGAGAAATGCATTTTTGACACTGGGTGAACAAAGGGGGGCGACAAATACATTTTTGGATATGGGGGCGAGAAATGCATTTTCGATACTGGGTGAACAAAGGGGGGCGACAAATACATATTTGGATATGGGGGCGAGAAATGCATTTTTGACACTGGGTGAACAAAGGGGGGCGACAAATAAATTTTTGGATATGGGGGCGAGAAATGCATTTTTGACACTGGGTGAACAAAGGGGGGCGACAAATACATTTTTGGATATGGGGACGAGAAATGAATTTTTGACACTGGGTGAACAAAGGGGGGCGACAAATACATTTTTGGGTATGGGGGCGAGAAATGCATTTTTAACACTGGGTGAACAAAGGGGGGCGAGAAATGTATGTTTGACATAGGGGACCTGGGGGCTACAAGTGCATTTTTGGGTTCAAAATGTAGTTATCGCCCCCGGGGAGCCCCCAGAGTCAAAAATTAACTTATCGTTTAAAGTTTTTGATCTTCTTTCCATAGTAAAAAAAAAGTGGTCAAGACTTAGGCATAATTTTGGTTTGCCATTGGTACAGATTAAGACCTGAGCTCTTAAATGAATGATGAATTGGTACAGAAAGTGGTTCGACTAGAGAACATGCCGCCTTGTTGGATTAGGTTGGATTTGAATCCAGATATTTTGGTTTTCGATTTCCTATTTGTCATTAAATAATTAATTAAAAACTTTTTTGTTTTCTAGGTTATAATCACTTCAAATGGCAATGAAACAAAAGGCAAAATTTTGCCTTAACTGATTTGCCATTGGTACAACCTCTACTGCATTATTTTAGTTTCTAAAACATCGCGAAGTAATTTCATACTCAACCACGCACGGGAACAATTAAGATCACTGATTTGAATTTGAGTGACATCTGTGTTCCCGTTATAGGGTAGGAAATAGTCTTCCTTTACACACGTCAAAGGGCGCCGACAGCGCGGCTTTCTTTCATAGTGTAGGATCACAATATTTTTGCAAAAATACTACAATAAGCAAGTAGCAATAGCTGTGCTACTAGGCGTTTTGAAAACTCTGACACCACTCTAACGACTCGAGAATCCACTCGCTAAGAAGAAGAAACAGAAGTAGGTCAGTTAAGGAGTGAGTATGTTATCAAAAACACTTCATGATGTAGATCTTTTACCCAGATCCGACAACGGGGAATGCTTTTGGCGAAATCTCTGACGTCGGAGTGAGGCAGCTTAATAAATAATGAAAATAAACGCGTCATTACACGAGAATATATTCTCGCAAGATCGGTATGCATTTATCGCCTCCTTAGCGCTTCGCAAGACTAGTAGCGCTTCGTTCCACATAAAATCGCACGGGTGTTTACAACTTGTATGATGTTGTTAACATGCGCGATACAAACTCATCCACAGAACTAGATTTTAATAGATTCCGCAAGTTAACCTGAATTAATGTACGTATACATTTAGCGGTTTGCCCCGGGCAGCGGCATCACACACTTGCCTTGTCTAATAAATATAAAAAACTGCATAGCTACAGATTAATGAATACAGAAATATCATTGATTACAGAAATATCATTGATACAGAATTACAAATCAATAATCATTTTATTTCCACAAAGCATTCAAAATTAGACATACAATCTCGTAACATAACAAACAGAGCAGGAGAGCTTAGAATCAATTAGAGACTCACGAATGGAAAATGGTATTGACACAGCCTGGCTGCTTTTGAGTCCACCTTACTTCAGGAATACAGTAGGATAGAAAATTAAAAAAAAATTGCTCAGCAAGAATTTGTCTGCTTTTAGTCGGAGCTGGGATAAAACATATTGGCCAGTAAAAGAAAACATACATACATATAATCACGCCATTATCCCTAATGGGGTAGGCAGAGCGTACACGACCTAATCAATGGTCATTCCGCGACGTCTGACAAAATTTTGAGGGATATTTAAGATAGATTTGTAAGTATATTGCTGTAGTGACAGGTTGTCAGCCTATCGACTAAATTGCAATATACTGAGACCCTCGGATCCCTTAGCTGGTTTTTACAGCATATCCGGGAGCAAATGCAACTGGCACGTTCTATGTTTTTCTCTCGCTCCCAGGCCAGCATGGTAGAAAAGATGTAATTAAATTGAGACATTACATTTCATAGTAGGTATGAAAGCAGTTTTCCACCGACTTTATAAGTCAGTGTGTACTGTTCGTTCCAAGTTCGCGTGCTCGACGCAGCATTTGTTTCGCTTTCAACAACAGCACATGTACAGCCTTGGGCGATGCGCCTTACTACTCCACACTAGAGGTTTAACGAGCTTAACAACTAAGATGAAAGCCGCCTTAGACTTTGATAGATCACGAGTTAGGAAAGATATAATAACATAAGTAATAGTGTACAAACCATCAAATATTTGTAATCGTTTAAAAAAAATACCGTGTTTATTTATTCGTTATTTAACCGCCTCCGTGGTGTTGTGGCTTGTGCCATGGACTCCCAATCTGGAGGTCTTGGGTTCGATTCCCAGTGGGGAAACACAAAGTTGATATTTGAGAATTTATCACTTTGTGAATTTTTACCCAGTTTGGTTAGGACATTGCAGGCTGAATCACCTGATTGTCCGAAAAGAAAAAGATTTCGTGCTTCGGAGGGCACGTTAAGCCGTCGGTCCCGGTCGCTGTATTTGATAGCGGTCGTTACTTAAAACCATGTCAGAGGCCTGATAGTTGTGCTACTAGGCGTTTTAAAAACTCTGACACCAGGGTTCAACGGGTCGATAGACTTGATACCCACTCGACAGAAGAAGATTTATTCGTTTTACATACATACATATAATCATGAATTTATCCATAATGTGGTAGGCAGAGCGTAAACGACCAAAACAAAGGTCGTTCCGCCATGTCTGACAAAGTTATGAGGGTTATTTAAGATAGATTTGTAGGTATAATGCTGTAGTGACAGGTTGTTAGCCCATGCCTTAATTGCAATATACTGAAACCCTCGGAACCCTTAGCTGGTTATTACAGCATGTCCGGGAGGAAATGCAGCTGGCACATTATATGTTTTTCTTTCGCTGCCAGGCCAGCATGGAAAAAGAAGAGTTATTCGTTTTAATGTGCTCAAAACATTCTTAACACTATTAAGCTGTAGCACCGTAGCTCTCTAGCGGCGTAGCGCTGCTACAATGTGCTACTAATATGTCGTAGCACTCGGCTACGGAGCTTTTAGACGGAGGAGTCCCCTTAACCCCATCTACTGTGATCCAATTTGCTATAAAACAAAAACCAGTGTATTTTTTTCTGCACACCTGCATAAATTGTAAAAAAGGCGTTCTTGCCACGTCTGACAAATATTGAAAGCAATTTTAGATTAAAATGTGTATCAATATATTGCCTTTGCCCAAATTAGGTACAATAATACTCATCATCTCCCTAGCCTTATCCTGTAACTGACGGGGTCGGCTAACTAATCTAGATGATTGAACGAGGTTACTGGTTTTTATACAGAGCGACTGTCATCTGACCTCCGCAACCCAGAAGGGAAACCAGACCCAATCCAAGATAAGGTCAGAGTTTTCAAGCCGCCAATGCTTAGCACTGGCCTCTGATATGGCTAATATCTACGGTGTTAAATGGTTTTAACCGGGACCAACGGCTTAAAGTGCCTTCCGAAGCACGGAAAAAGCGCCGAATAAACGTACATATGAAATTCCAAAACCGAAAATACATTGGTACGTGGTGGGATTCGAACCACGACCTCCCGCTCAGGAGGCATGCGGCCCTATCCACTACACCATCGGGCTCCCAAAGTACAATAGCACATCCCAGGTACAATAATACTATAACCCTCGAATCCCTTTTGCTGACTGAAAAGGTAGCTAGACCATTTTATGTTTATATATCGCGCCCAGGGCAGCATGGAAGTAAATATTTAATTTTTATTTTCACTTCCTGAAAGAATTTCTCGGTGGAAGTTGTTTAATGTCGTTGACTGAGCAACCCCTATCAATTAGCGGGATGCTGTCCCTTACAGCCCGTATAGTATCTTGTTAACTCTGACACCAGGGTTCATCGGGTCCAAAGACTCGATACCCACTCGACAGAAGAAGAAGTATCTTGTTTTGCTTGGTTAATGTTTTTTGTAACATTGTTTTCACAAGAGACGTGATTTTATAATTTGACGATACGCAATAATACTACGTCAGAGTTGCGAGAGAGACCCGCGTAACGAGCCCTGTTAAGTAAACTTAATGCTGTACGAAACAGGAATAATTGTAGGTAACCGTCCAAAAGCGGCGACTCTTCAGATTTATGATCAAAGTTTGCGGCGCCGTGTCTGTACCCGCCTCTGATACTGCTAATTCTCAAACACCTTACAGAACGTGGTCGCTATTATTGCACGTCTACCCTTGGAAAGAGACAAATAAACATAGCCTTCGTGATTCAGGGATTTTTTTAGTACGGAAAATAATAAGGCTGGTAGAGACAACGTTGTGGAACAACTAACAAAGATTCTTCTGGGAAACGATAACAATTTCCATCAGAGACTGTGTAAAGGGAAACTATTTTCATATTCCTTTTCGGTAAAAGTTGTTCAGCTTCGTTTCCTGAGCAAATTGCAAAACAAAAAATATAGTTTAGGTCAGAGTTCAAGCCAGTGCTTAGCACTAACTTCCAAAATGGCTTAACAACTAATATCTTCGGTATTAAACGATATTAACAGAAGAAAAAGCGCCGAATAAACGTACAATATACATACATACAAACGTACAATATACATACATACAAACGTACAATATACATACATACATATATTCACGCCTGTATCCCTAATGAAATTCGAAAACTGAAAAACACATTGTTACGTGGTGGGAATTGAACCACGACCTCCCGTTCAGGAGGCAGCGGCCCTATCACCACCCCTATGGTGTAGTCTCGAAAGAAAAATTTCATTTCGTGAAAAACATTTCTGGTGAGTTGTTTATTGCCTGAGCAACCCCTTTCAGTTTCTACGTTTTTCTATCGCTCCCGGTCCAGGGTGAAAGAAGAAAAACAAATTAAATTGCAGTAACATTAACGCAACATGAAATGCAACATAATTGAGAGTTAGTCCATTTTGAATTTAAATTTGGACGAGCAAGGATTATTTCAAACACTGGCATTTCGCGCCGCCCCGAGGAATGCACCGCTGCTGCTGCCACGGAGAAAAAGAACATGTTGCTATTTCGTTTTATTTATCAGCACCTCATTTCAAAATTAGTAGATTTTACGACACGAGAATTTTAGCTGCCCGACCCCGCAGGGCGAGGGCTGATATTAAGTCGAGGACCAAATTGTTTTGTGCACGAGTTGTAGACTGTTTTTACTTCTATTGAAAAACTTTGAAAACAGGATTTTTCAGGTCGTTGTTGAACTTGAGAATCCACTCGCTAAGTAGAAGAACTTCTATTGCGAGGAAATTTTTTGAACTCTGCCTACCCCATTAGGGATAAAGGCGTGATTATATGCATGCTATTGCTATACTCTGCCAGGGTGTCATTGTACAACTAACACCAATGTAGGTATGTAACTAACTGCCTCCGTAGTCTAGTGGCTAGTGCCATGGACTCCCGATTCGGAGGTCCTGGGTTCTATTCCCAGGGGGGAAACACAAAGTTGATATTTGAGAATTTATGACTTTGTGAATTTTTCCTCAGTTTGGTTAGGACATTGCAGGCTGAATCACCTGATTGTCCGAAAAGTAAAAAAGATTTCGTGCTTCGGAGGGCACGTTAAGCCGTCGATCCCGGTTGCTGGCTTTGATAGTGGTCGTTATTCAAACCATGTCAGAGGCCTGATAGTTGTGCTACTAAACGGTTTAAAAACTCTGACACCAGGGTTCATCGGATCGATAGACTCTATACCCACTTGAAAGAAGAAGGTATGTAACTATTATAATAAACCTTTGAATTTATAGATAACTACATAACTACCAACTCTATTACAATTTATTACAAAATGGCGACAATGGTATCATTTTATCGAACAATACGTATTGACGATAGAATGTAAAATGGCGTACATTTTTCATTCACGTCCGCCTTGGGCCTGGTCACTTTCCGGGTGACCTGGTTCCGAAACACTCCACATGGACCTAGCACATAAATCCTAAAAACAGTAGGTATTTTTTCTAAATTTAAGATCTTTGAGAACAATATAGAAAAAGGAACTTCACTTTTAGACAGTTTACAATTGTATTTCTTGGAACTGTTTGGAACTTTCAACTTATTTTGAACTAGATAAGTAATATTTACGTTGCCACCTCCGCAGGTATAAACTCATGTAAATGCGGTTAAGATATGAAGCGGTCTGTCAACCTAATGAGAAGAACAGAAGGTCCAGAGCGCTGTGATATAACCTGTTATAATGTCCACGGACAGCATCTACCACATAGTCCGGGAGACGTGCAGTAAAACCTTCTACCCTTCTAAAATAGAGGTAGAGTATACACATAATCATAGGTAATATTTTTTTATTCATAATATAGCCGGAGGGAGGCCTTTGTCCAGCAGTGGGACACT
Source organism: Scrobipalpa costella (assembly GCA_949820665.1). Lineage (NCBI taxonomy): Eukaryota > Metazoa > Arthropoda > Insecta > Lepidoptera > Gelechiidae > Scrobipalpa > Scrobipalpa costella. Next base: position 1,853,397 of record OX463295.1, read on the forward strand.
AACGGCTAAATAAGAACAAGAAGAACAAGAATATTGATACATGTCAAAAATATCGATTTACAGATTGTACACATTAAATGTCAAAAATAAATCAATACCGAAACCGCCTATTTCCAGAAATCTCTCTCAGATCGAATACGATTGGGTTTCAACCGTGTCAGTATCTGGCCATAGGGCATTCAAGCCGCGCGTGCAGAGCAATAAATTTCGTGGCTCAAAGTTACTATGCGCTTGGAGTTAAAATTGAGCTACATGCGGACTGCTCATTTCTGCAGCTCGTTCCTGCGGCGGGTATGCCTAGTCGCAAGACGCTTTGCAATTTGTGGGATGTCATTCATAATTTTCCTTGCCCATAGTCTTACTGCTCCTTTCTTCCACTGTGGCATTAGTGACGTCACAAGCCTAATTGATATTTACGATGGCTGCCTCCGCGGTGTTAAACTCATGGAGACGCAGCTAATGTATATAGCGCGGTTTGTCATCGTAATTGGAGTGTAAGCCCGACAACAAAGGTCATTTTTAAAAGCAAAACGGTTGTCTTGATTATTAAATTAAGACACAGGGTGTTTGGCGCAACATTTTCCAAAAACAAAGAGTCGATTGAAGGGGTCTTTTGCTATGTCTTCCTAAATATTATAATAATATTTTAATTTAATGCATTTACTTGACCCTTTTACTTCAGCAGATAGTTATCTGTTCGGCTAATTTTTTTAAGTGAGATTACCTACGATAAGAGTGATACCACTGGATCATGTTGTAAATCCTATTAATATTTACCCAAAAATAGCGGTAGATATTCAATAGGCCGTGCAAAATCAGTAACATTGTAAGAGTCGAACAATTTGAAACAATTTTATTTGTTTAACAAAATAAGAGTGCCGCCTGAAGCTATACGATTGATTATACGTACTCCATCAGTCCAGCACCGGGTGTATGGGTAAGCGTCCCGCAAACTGATAGGATTTGCTAATGACCACCTCGATCAGACAATTTGTACGATTAAAATGTTTTTTTACTTCCTGCTAATAAATCCTACATTACTTCCATGCTGGACTGGGAGAGATAGAAAAACATAGAATGTTCCAGCTGCCCTTCCTCCCGGGCATGCTGTAGAAGTCAGCAAAAGGGACTCGAGGGTTACAGTGTATTGTAATTTAGGCGATGGGCTGACAACCTGTCACTATAGCAATACATATTACAATTTAAAATTGCCCTAAATTTTTGTCAGACGTGGTGAAAGCGCTTTTTACGAGGCGTTAAACGCTCTGTCTACCCCGTAAGGGATAAAGGCGTGATTTATGTATGTATGTATGTAATAAATCCTGATGAAAGCTGTTCAGTTTCGGTGACTGAGCAACCCCTATCAGTTCGCGGGACGCTGTCTCTTACACCCCGTAGACTTGCACTGAACTTTAACTAGAAAACTTCGACAATCCACGAGCTAGTATCGCCTTAAATACGGCAGTGGCTTAAGTAGTACTGGCCTAGAAAGTTATTAGAAAATCGTAGACTATAAGAATCAACTCTGAGCAACAATCAATAAATCATTAACATAGGTCGAAAGCGACTCGTGGTACGTTTACTATGTGATATCTATTTTGCTATTCTGATGTATTTAGTACTGTACTTGATCTAGAAAACTCCGAAATGTCCACGAGCTAGTGTCTCCAAAAATGCGGCAGTAGTGTCTGAAGTAGTACTGGCCTAGAAAGTTATTAGAAAATCGTAGACTATAAGAATCAACTCTGAGTCTGAGTATCAATTTATTAACACACGTTGGGTCCAAAGCGACTCGTGGTACGTTCACTATGTGATATCTATTTTGCTATTCTGATGTATTTAGTACTGTACTTGATCTAGAAAACTCTGAAAAGTCCACGAGCTAGTGTCTCCAAAAATGCGGCAGTAGTGTCTGAAGTAGTACTGGCCTAGAAAGTTATTAGAAAATCGTAGACTAAGAATCAACTCTGAGTCTGAGTATCAATTTATTAACACACGTTGGGTCCGAAGCGACTCGTGGTACGTTTACTATGTGATATCTACTTTGCTATTCTGATGTATTTAGTACTGTACTTGATCTAGAAAACTCCGAAATATTCACGAGCTAGTGTCTCCAAAGATACGGCAGTAGTGGCTGAAGTAGTACTGGCCTAGAAAGTTATTAGAAAATCGTAGACTATAAGAATCAACTCTGAGCATCAATCATTAACATATGTTAGGTCGAAACCCACTAGTGGTACGTTCACTATGTGATATCAATTTTGCTATTCTGATGTATTTAGTACTGTTTAGTTATGTACTATTTAGTTATGTACTATTTAGTAATGTTTACTATTTAGTACTGTATTTAATACTGTACTTGATCTAGAAAACCCCGAAAAGTCCACGAGCTAGTGTCTCCAAAAATACGGCAGTAATGTCTGAAGTAGTACTGGCCTAGAAAGTTAGGTATTAGAAAATCGTAGACTATAAGACTCAACTCTGAGTCTGAGTATCAATTTATTAACACACGTTGGGTACAAAGCGACTCGTGGTACGATCACTATGTGATATCTATTTTGATATTCTGATGTATTTAGTACTGTACTTGATCTAGAAAACTCCGAAAAGTCCACGAGCTGGTGTCTCCAAAAATGCGGCAGTAGTGTCTGAAGTAGTACTGGCCTAGAAAGTTATTAGAAAATCGTAGACTAAGAATCAACTCTGAGTCTGAGTATCAATTTATTAACACACGTTGGGTCCGAAGCGACTCGTGGTACGTTTACTACGTGATATCTACTTTGCTATTCTGATGTATTTAGTACTGTTTAGTTATGTACTATTTAGTTATGTACTATTTAGTAATGTTTACTATTTAGTACTGTACTTGATCTAGAAAACCCCGAAAAGTCCAAAAACCTTGAGCACCGTCGCAGAGTGGCGTGCATGTCGGTATTTTACAGGATACATTTCGGGGAGTGCGCGTTAGCACTTCATGACCTTATACCCCCCTCCCCTTTCCATCTCCGGAGCACGAGGCGTGGACAGGGGTTCCACCCTTATGTCGTGGATATACCACAAATTCGCACGAAGCGGTTCGCTTCCACATTCTTAATGCGAACGGCTAAGGACTGGAACTCCCTGCCGGCGGATCTGTTTCCGGAACAATATAAAAATAATAATAAATAATAAAAATAAAAATCTTTATTGAACAGGTCCATTACAATGCATTATTAAATAACTATGACAACCACACTAGGCGACGCCTGTATCGTGGACGCCAAAATTACATTATTTAGTTTGCCAAGAGGACACAATCTATTTAATCACAATAATAATAATAAAAAAAAAAAAAACAATTAAAATATTTTCTGATACAAAAAGATTTTTTTATAATAAAACAATCAAATTAATTTAGTTAATAGGAATTAATTATAACAAATTCATTAAATTAAAATAAGGTGTTAAAAAGAACTCAATCTTGTGGAATTTATCAGAAGAAAATAACTGTAATAATAATAGTAACTCATGTATAAATTTATGAATAAATTTAATTTAAATTACATGCATCGGACTAAAATAACTAGAATTTTGGTGTGTATGAGTGCGTGTGTGCATGTGTGAGTATGTGAGTGAGAATGTGTGTGAGTTAGTTAACAAGGTGAACTGAAGTGATAAATCTTAGGATAAAACATTTAAAATTTCTTCAGATTTAGTATATGTCCATGTCATAATTTGTTTGGTAACGATTATCTTGGTTTCGTATAACGATATATCCTTGATTTCACATGACTTTACAATTTCATTGAATATATGCGGAAACATAAAGGACGAAAAACGTCTTGCGAATGATGTGCTAGTTCTCTGAACTGGTGCTCTAAATACTCTGCATTTCAATATCTTTTTAAAATTTGGCGAGTTCATAATAAGTTTTTGAGTTGTTAAAACAGCTTTGATTATGTATAATCGTCTTACGCTCAGTAATTGTGTTTCAGCATATAATTCTATGGTTGAAAATCTGTACGGTTTTCCAAAAATTACCTTCAGCATTGCCCTCTGTGCTCTTTCCAATATTATAAGATTAGTAGAAGTAGCCCCTCCCCAAGCCTGGATGCCATAACATAACACTGACTGGCAAAGTGATATGTAGACGGATTTTCGCAGTTCCCTATCAGCAGCTTCTCGAAGTGGTTTCATCACATGGATTAGCTTTCGTGTTCTTGTCGCAACGAGCTGTATGTGTTCCCTAAAGGACAATTTGTTATCTACAATGATGCCAAGGTATCTGACGGAATTAGCATTCTTTATTCCTGGACAGTTGCAAGTTCCAGGATACAGGTTATTGATTAAAGTATCACAGGTATGTACAATAATATCGTCGTACGAATCTGGGGACGAGGGCTCTGTCTTATAAAAACACAAGAACTTGGTTTTGGTGCTGTTAAGTGTCAGGAGATTTCCGTCAAGCCATTTTGCCACTTGCGCTATGCCAAGCTCTGTTGTCTTGCGACACTGTTCCCAGTCGACATCGTTGAAGAGAATAGCAGTATCGTCTGCATAACAAACTATCTCTGCGTTTCTCAAACGCAGTGCTGCCATGTCGTTTATGTATACCAGGAACAATGTCGGTCCGAGAACACTTCCCTGGGGGACTCCAAAGGATATATCGCTTTGGCTGCTTGTGACAGAATTAATTTTGACACACTGTTTTCTTCCAGTCAGATAACTGTGAAACCACTCTAAAGCAATACCCCTTATGCCAACGGCGTTGAGCTTTTTTAGTAATATAGGGATTGAAACTGAATCGAACGCTTTTGCCAGATCCAAAAAAGTGCCGATAAAGTATAACCTGGGCCTTTTCAAGGCGAGAGTGAATAGGCACTACATAGGTGAGTATGCTCCAACATAGTCCGCATCGTCACTTTCCACCAGGTGAGATGGCGGACAAATGCTCGCCTATATATATTTAAAAAAAAAAAAAAAAAAAAAAGTCCACGAGCTAGTGTCTCCAAAAATACGGCAGTAATGTCTGAAGTAGTACTGGCCTAGAAAGTTAGGTATTAGAAAATCGTAGACTATAAGACTCAACTCTGAGTCTGAGTATCAATTTATTAACACACGTTGGGTACAAAGCGACTCGTGGTACGATCACTATGTGATATCTATTTTGATATTCTGATGTATTTAGTACTGTACTTGATCTAGAAAACTCTGAAAAGTCCACGAGCTAGTGTCTCCAAAAATGCGGCAGTAGTGTCTGAAGTAGTACTGGCCTAGAAAGTTATTAGAAAATCGTAGACTATAAGAATCAACTCTGAGTCTGAGTATCAATTTATTAACACACGTTGGGTCCAAAGCGACTCGTGGTACGTTCACTATGTTGTCTATTTTGCTATTCTGATGTATTTAGTACTGTACTTGAACTGGAAAACAAAATACGGCAGTAGTGGCTGAAGTAGTGCTGACCTAAAAAGTTATTAGAAAATCGTAGACTAAGAATCAACATCAATCATTAACACACGTTGGGTCCAAAGCAACTCGTGGTACAATGAATACGTGGTGCCTATTCTGCTGATCTGATGTATTTAGTAAGTTCAGCCTTAGTACAGTCTTACATTGCACGCAACAACTTTTAATCTAAAGATCTAGGTGTTAAAACTATAACAGTTTTTTTTTTACCCTATATTGAAGCTTGAAAAGTGGCGTGAAAGTGTAGGTAGATTAGGTTTTAAAGCCTCCTGCAGCACGGTAGCACAGAATATATAATAGTACTTTAGAAAGTTTAAGTAAAGGCACACAGCGCGCGATCGCATAAAATGGAAGATTATTCTTGTTGACATTTGTAGTTTGCGCGAGACCATTTAATAAAACCTCTTCATGTTTTTACATTTAGTTTCAGGACATTGGATAAAAGTCTCGTAACCTTTGATTCATCACGTTGTAAGGTTGTCAGCAAAGTTAACTGCTAATATAACTTGCCTTACATTTAATTTCAGGCACTTTCACGATACCGAACATCTAACATAACTTGTTAACTGGTAATATAACTTGCTTTACATTTAATTTCAGGCACTTTCACTATACCGAACATCTAACATAATTTGTTAACTGCTAACATAACTTGCTTTACATTTTATTTCTGGCACTTTCACGATACCGATCATCGATAACTCCCAATGTTTTTGTTAAATTTTTAGGATAGATACGGCCACTTTTTGTTAGATCACAATTTCTAGCTGCATTTGATACAACCTTTTGCCAAAGGTATTTTTGTACTAATTCAGGCCTGCTTAACACCAATATCGTCGAAGATTTTTATTTATTTATTTAAGAGCCTGTGGTGTCCCACTGTAGGGCAAAGGCCTCTCTCCCTTCCTTCCAAATTTAGAACTTTTAAAATGTTGACGCAAAATTTTAGGCACCATTTTGAATTTTCTAGAAAAATCGAAATAAAAATACGTTATTTTTTATCTTTTGTCATAAGTCCAGTTGATTCTGATAGTCGACGGTATTCTCCTAGAATCTAGCACTTACGTTCTCCTCGACGGTCTTCTTGATCTTAGCGGAGGCCTCGCTGACCTTGGCTCCGGCCTTGTTCACGGCTGAGTAGAGGAAGTTGCCCAGCGACTTGGCCCCAGCAACAGCCTTGTTAGTCACTGGTGGGAGGACAATTTCTGTTACCAATGATCGCTTCCTGGTTGGAGATTAACCCATATATACCCAGAACATTTTCATTTCTTTGGATATGTTGCTAGGATGTTAGGATGATTTCAATATTGCTTTCTAAAATTTGGATGGATATGTTTTCGACCTGGTGGGTATATATGGGTTAGACAGAAAGGTAACACAGACATCACATCGCACAGCAAAGTTATTTACATTGTAGTTTACGTGAGCAACATTAAAAACGTAACAGGTTTTTTAGTGATCAGATTATTGTTGAAAATCGTGAGTCACGTGAAAGACACACTTATGCACTTTGTCATACTACGTGAACTATTTTTTTTTTCGTCTACGTAAATCAAACAAGAAAACTTTACTCCCTTAGAAACACTTAACAATTAAACAATTAAAGTAAATCTCCTAGAAACAGAAACAGTGAATCTCCTAGAAACTGTTTAAGTGAATATTTTAGACACAGTTTGAGTGAATCTTCTAAAAACTATTAAAGTGAATCTCCTAGAGACAGTTAAAGTGAATTTTCTAGAAATAGGCAAAGTGAACACTTAAAATACTCCCTTACAAATTTGAGAATATAACAAACAAAACATAATAAATAATTCAACAAAAAATAATATTTCAATTGAAGATTAAAACTCGCAATTCTGGACGCAATTATTAAATAAACACTATTACATATTATTCGTTTAGTTAGACTTATCACAATCAGCCACAAGCAGGCCATACTGGTGAACCATAAAAACATACGTGTAAGTAATTGCGTCCAGAACATTACAAAGAGTCATTAGTTTCGAAACGGGAGGGGCGATTCTACAAACAAACTCATGGAATTTTGAGAGCGGATCTGAAGTAGCTATTGTTGGAAAAGTATGGATATGACCAATCCATTGTTACTCAAGTAACAAAATGTTGAATATTTGGAAAATGAATTAGTGTTCATTTAGCTGCGTGGCATGGGTTAAAGGGTGTTTTAAATACGATAGGAGCAAATAAAAATATTTTTAAAAATCGTACCCTAAAATAGAGAGAATAATAAAGTTAGAGAGTCTAGGACAGATGATAATTTAATTTAATTTCGTTTGACCCATTTTTGGAGATGCTGTTCCATGGGTATTGTCTAAGGTTATGTAATAGTTTATTATAAATTAGTTTATTTTTCAAATATCTATGTAGTAGCTTGTACTTAGTTTACGTATTATATGTAATGTCATGTATTTAGGATACATTTTCGACTAGGTTTGCACTATCCCGCTTACCGCTACGCATTTTTCTTTCACCCAAAGTTTGCCTGCAAGAAATTGCTACCTTAGCAATAAGGCCGCCTATGTTGTACTTGTCTCTAGTTGTTATCTGTTGTGTTGTATGATTTGTATTCTTATGAGCAATAAAGTATTTTTATGTTATGTTATGTTAAGGAAGGGTCGCCACTTTCCGCTTACAGAAATGATAAAAATTATAGAGCTCATTTCAATATAACAGTTAAAATCATAAACGGTACATTGAAAATGATATGTGTAAGTTTAAATTGGCAAAAAAAGTTTTAATTTTCAGATTTTTAATTTTTTTATTGAGCTAATATTATGAAACATTGTTTCTTCTTTTCTATATCGCTGCATTGGAAAGAGCTTTACATTGAAACGTACACAATTGTTATTTCAATGCCGACATCGCGGCTAGGCCTTAAGCGTCAAGCAAGAGGGTTCACAACAAGCAAAAGCAAAATATAGGCTTTAAAATGAATAGGTACTAACACTCCTGCATATAAGCATCACCTACTACATCCAATGAGAAAAATTGTTTGATTTGAGATTTGATATCTGTAAATGACCAGAATAACAAAACAAATAAAAAATAGCCTATATACTGATAAAACTTGATTTACATACTCAAGCTAAAAGGTGAATTTGATAATAGTACATTACTTCAGAAGTAAAAAAAAAACAATATATGGTCTAGACAATTTGGAAGGCTTCGATTGCATCTCGGCCTTCCAATGTTAATGAGACCATATATTGCGTTTTCGACTGAGACTAGTAGTTAGTATAGTACTTTTCTCCCATTTTGCGAGGAAACAACAAAAATACAGTTAAAAATAAACATCAACTTTGCGATTCCTACGTATTATTTTGACATTTTAATTTGCATGGCGCCTTTAAGAGGCGCACATTCCATTCTAATCTTTTTAAATTTTGCATTTTCCATTTAAATAAATAATATTGTGAACAATACTTTAAAGACTTCGCGTAGCGGTCGGTAATGGTCATTATTGTTGTTTGCGAAAAGCCGGCCGCTACGAACTCGAGTACCGAAAAGGGAGAATGTGTTTTTTTTAAATAATGAAACTATTTCCTAGCAAGTGGGAGAAAATAAGGTATATTTTGAGCTATGTGTCCAGGCTTCAAATGAGGATGTAAGAAATTATCGATATTTATATTTATATTCAAAGATGTCCTTTCCTGTCTGTGTCTTGTCGGCACCTTTCAAATAGATTTGATGTATGATATACAGGATGTGTTCTTATTAGTTACGGAAAGTAGATCGATTTATATTTCGACTTCTTATTGTAAGCCTTTCTTTTATTTGATCGATTTTAAATACAAAGAAATAATAAATCTTGCAATTCTGAGTCGCGGTTTAATTTATTCGTTGAATATTTACTAAATAGAACAGTCTCCTCCACCCTCATCGAAAACTGGACCAAATCTGGGATCTAGCGGTAGAATAAAAAAAAAGTGAAAAAACTGGAAATTTGCCTATTTTTGAAAATTTTTTGAAATAATATAGTGGAATATTATACAAAAGTATGGATCTAATAAATCAAAAACATGCCAATTATAAAGTCCTACTTATGTACCTACCTCACAATTTGAAGGATGCAGTCTTTTGCTGCTAATATTATGACAGTGTTACTCAAACGTTGGTTAATCTTTTTTAACTATTTACGAAGGGAAAAACACTCATTCTCTAGAGCGATTTTATTTTTATTTCAAGCCGCGTGTCACATAGGGAAATTAATAAATTGTTTGTTTGTTTTATATCTCATATTTTAGAATTTATGCGAGTGAGTGCAAAAATACGTAAATATGTATAGGAAATATGAACTATTTACTTCGGAATAAACGAAATGGAAGCGCTTCGATAAAAAATACGTAAGTACGAGATGCGAGCGCAAAGCGAAAACGCCGCCATTTTAATCGACATTATCAAGCCTTTTTTTAACTAAGTAGCACTTTATTTAAAATATTATGTCAAACACAATCCGACCAAAGGTTGAGCAACACTGTGCTCCGATCTTATAGCTACAATTTTAAAATGTAGAAGCTATCACTTATTAGAGCAGTTTCGCAAAATTATGCGGACACGTTGGACAAAAGCATATTTTTTAGATATATAGCTTGGTTTGTTTTTTATAGGAACCAAATTTCTCCGACGGCCATCTTGGATTTTACGGTGGGTTTTTTTTTTATCTGGGAGTTTGTTTTCTTCTGAAGTGGAAGATCCAATTACGTATTTAGGCTGATGATGAAAAAATAATGAATGCTTATTTTATCAGAGTTTTTAATAATACTATCCCCAGAGGAGATAGGAGAAAAAATAAAGAACTTTTATCCAGGGTGTCCACACTTACGATTTTATTTGTTCTAGCAATCTTCCGTACTAACTAGCTGGTGATCACTTACCGTTTCCGACGCCAGCAGGCTGCTCCTCAGTGGGAGTTCCACCGGTGGATCCTGGTCGGCTGTCAGCCCCGCCAGTGGCGCTGCAACCAAACCAGACACTCACGCATGTGTTGTTGGTTCGAGGCGAGGATGGGTGACCGATTCAAGCGACCATGATAAACTAAGCTATTGACCCGTACCATAGCCTGTACCTGGAGACTTTGTATCACTATGTGTGTTTTTACGTATGATTTTATTTTTACAAGCTGGAATGATTAGTCCTTATGTAAGTAAATAAAGATGCAGATCTATACAAAAAGGTAGTGCAACAATAACATCAAACTGCACATTAATAACATACACCCAATACTTAATTAGTTATTTGTTCCATGCCTGCTCTTCTCGTAAACCCAACCCTTTTATCCCTAATTGGGTAGGCAGAGCGTAAACGACCTAAACTAAGGTCGTTCCCCCACGTCCGACAAAGTTTTGAGGGTTATTTAAGATAGATTTGTGGGTATATTGCTGTAGTGACAGGTTGTCAGCCCATCGCCTAAATTGCAATATAATGAAACCCTCGGATCCCTTAGATGGTATTTACAGCATGCCCGGAAGGAAATGCAGCTGGCACATTCTATGTTCTTTCGCTCCCAGTCCAGCTTAGTGATTCTTAATTTCTCTCATATGATTTCTCTTGAAACCTGTCCAATATTCACTGTGAATTGTGTTGACGGTCAACCTACGCCGTAATTACGTAATTAAAGGTATATATGATTTGTTATTAATCAAAAGAGTAATAAGTATTTAATTTTGTAACATTATTATGCAAACGGTTCTGATTTTTCACGCATATATACCTTAAGGAGTGGGCAGATCGTCAAAGGACTTATAAAAGAGGCTTGCGATGTTAGACAAAGAGAGACGTAATTTCAAAAATGAAATACCCTAATGACGGGTTGTCAGCCAGACGCCTACCTATATATACCTCTTGATAAACTGATAGTCCTTCTACCCCCTTTAAGCTAGTTTCAATTTTAACTGGGTAATATCTTTTTTTGTTAAGACATTTCTTAAAGATACCAAACCCATGCTATATTTGATAATAATTATTATTCTAAGATATTTCAATAGTTCAGCTCTGTCACATAATACTAATTGCATGATCATCAGCATGATAAGATTATTCGTAAATGACCAAAGCTGAGTTTCATTCATAGGAAATGCAAAAACCCTAAATTAAAATGAATGTTTTATTAGTTGAAGTTGCTATGAGTGTAGAGTAAACCTAATTTAGTAATTAATTATTATTAACCAGAAATATACAATATTGAACAAGTTGTCAATTGAAATATCAATTTGAATTGGAGAGTTCATATTAGTATCGACAACTTTCAGCGCAGTGTATGCTTTGATAGTTTCGCTAATAATACTCCGATAATGAACTATACAATCCAAAATTGAATTGTATACCGGATGTAAGGGACAGCGTCCCGCAGACTGATAGGGGTTGCTCAGACAATGACACTGAACAACTATTAGCAGGATTTTTGTCAGGAAGTGAAAAAAACATGGCTTTTCCTCGTAAAAATTGTGTGATCGAGGTGAACATTTTATATGGAAACGCCAATTTTTCTTATCACTTCCTGAAAAAAAAACCTGCTGATAGCTGTTTAGTGTCGTTCACTGAGCAACCCCTATTAGTTTGCGGGGACGCTGTCCCTTACACCTGGTATAATTTGTGACAGAACTGATATATAGTGAAAAAAAGAGAAAAAAATTGTCTAGGAAAATGCCCAATAATGGAAAATAAACAATGGGGTTTGAGCAGAATAAATGAGTTCACATACGATGCTAAACATTATCCAAGAGTCGATGGAGTGAGGTTCTATGATGTTCACGGCGGTATATGATGCTCTTCTTACTGACCATATTCTACGTGTATTTTTCCTTCGCCAATTTTTTAAAACTACCCAGCAGCGGGATGATGACAGCTAAGATTTCATGAAGTATTTTATATCGTATTTACATTTTGACGGTGGCGATATGGCATAAGTGGCGCCCCGATTAGTAAAAAAATCATAACTCACTAAAAACGCAGTGAATCGAAAAACGGGTCCAACAGACTCAAGTAATGGTCATCATCTCCCTAGCCTTATTATCCCGTATCTCAAGGGGTTGGCTTCCTAATCTAGGTGATTGAACGAGGGTACTGGTGTTTACACAGAGCGACTGCCATCTGTCCTCCGCAACCCAGAAGGGAAACCAGACCCAATCCTAGATTAGGTCATAGTTTTCAGGCCGCCAATGCTTAGCACTGGCCTCTGATATGGCTTAACGACTAATATCTACGATATTAAACGATACCAACGGGACCATCCGGGACCAACGGCTTAACGTGCCTTCCGAAGCACGGAAAAAGCGCCGAATAAACGTACATATGAAATTCGAAAACCGAAAAACACATTGGTACGTGGTGGGATTCGAACCACGACCTCCCGCTCAGGAGGCAGCGGCCCTATCCATTACACCATCGGGCTCTAGTAATGGTAATTAAGATAATTAAGAACCTTATAAACTAGCGATTCTTAGTTCGTTGCAGTAACAGGAAGAAAAATTGGCGTTGGTGGCTGTTATTCGCAATTTATCTACCTATTACTACAACGAACTATGAATCGCAAATTTATAAGGTTCTAATTTATTTTTAAACTATTACTTGAGTCTGTTGGACCGGATTTTGGATTCATTGCGTTTTTAGTGAGTTATGTTTTTTGTACTGATGGTGTCGCCACTTAGCTTCTATAGTCACCTTAAATTAAAAAATGCGTTAGGAACAGCGTGATCTGTCAGAGTAAACAACATCGAAAGTGCCAAGACCTGATGAGAATCGCGTGGAGTGCTTCAAGCTGAAGGAAATGTGATAGAAATTGGGTACAATTCTAGATGCCACTTATTAAAGCTAAATTGTTTGTTTTGATTTATTAATTTTTAAAAGGACTTTACAAATTGTTTGTCTTAATGGACTAGTAGAAAACGTTCTCACAAAACAAATTACATACATACATACATATAATCACGCCTTTATCCCTATTGGGGTAGGCAGAGCGTTAATGACCTAAACGAATTACTCTTGGACTATTATTTTTATACAAACCTATTATTATTTGCGACAGCTAATTTAAGGGAAATATAAGCGAGTATATACGTATAGATAAAGAAAATTTGATAAATGTCTCTTAAACTTTAGAGATGAATAATTAAACCGAAGCCAATAAATAACACAGTGAATGATGCCTGTCCTTTACAAATTTTATTATAACTAAATCTTAAATTTAGCTTTAATCAATGGCTTATAGAATTAAACCTAATAAGCGGCTACATTTTACAAGATGACAACTCCTTTGCTACACCTTGCAGATTATTTTATTATTATAAGCGTTGAGTTCTTGTTATAAGTACATCGATCAGTAGTCCCTCGCGGCTCCGATGGCTCTTGTATATATTTACAAAATAAAACGTTGGTGCGCTGTTTCCAATACGTACAATAACCCGTGAATTAAGGTAATAGACGAGGAGTCTGAAAAGATTTCGTCAAAATTTAAGATGGTATTTTTACTTCGATTAAATTTTTGACAGCCCTGGCTTGGGATAACCCTAACACCAGCACAGTGTGAGGGAATTCCAGCGCTTCTTAGGGTTTCTGGGTGAGCCCCATTCCATCATCTGTCTGCCGTACCTAGCCTCCCATCTGGCCTAGACTACAAAACAGCACATATAGGTACTTAATATTCATCAATTTAGAGTTAAGTCTGAAAACTTCACGTATGAATACATTGACAAGACAAGTGGATAGGGTAACATTACAAAACAGATATAGAATCAGAGACAACACACCAACTCGTAAGCGAAAGAAAGTGATCCGAAAATAGTTGAAAGAAAAAAAAGATTGCGTAAACTCATTGCTTCCGCCAACCCCTCGTACCTAATATACCTAGAGTTATCATCATCGTCCTTGCCCTCGGACTTGGGTTCGGGTTCGGGCTGCGGGGCGGGCTCGGCGGCCTCGGCGGGGGCGCCAGCGGGCTCGTTCTTGCGCAGGCCAGGGATCGGGATCCCCGAGCCCAGCCACCCGGTCATCTGCGACTTCACGTTGGTGATCAGGTCCAGCTTGCTGCCTCCCTTCATTGGGCTGCTGACAAAGCATCACAGGTTAGACCGCAGCTAAACTGCGCAGATAGATTATTTCAACAAATTACAAGTAATCACGAAAAGTACCCGATACTCGCTTATTTTAACTGCGTATTTAACTAGGTTTTTATCTAGAACTAAACAAAAATATATATACTAGATAAAGCATTTTGCAAACTTTGCAGTGACACACCAATCGCTCATCTTTTCTTCCGTATCCACCAGATTTTGTTATTGTACACAAAATATTATTTTAACAACACAGCTGCTCCGGCCGGCACGTAAACAAACACTGGCCAGCGTCGTGAAAACGTCACGTGACCTTGCGCCAATCCGTTGCATGCATGCGCCCGCGCAACCGGCAGTGCAAGCCGCAATCGAATAGCATAAAAACTTTCTTTAATTACACGAAAACTGTTCGATACAAGAAAAATGAGGTGTGAAGGATTCAAGAAGAGGAAAGAATACCTAGTATGGTCATTAGCTAGATTTCAAGGAAAAGTGAGACCGAAGACAGGAGTTCAAAAATAATAATTCCAACAGGGTCACTAAGATAAATACGAGTCTTACAGTTCACTAACAGTTTGTGTCAAATTTTAAAATATAAATTGAATTATGTACAATTTCCAAGAGAGAATTGAATTTCACCAGTATCCGTATTACATCCGAAGCTGAAGCCGAGTTCTCCAATAATCCGGATCGACATCTGCGGTTGTTGGTCGGTTTGGAGAATTCCACATAGCATGCTGATTATCTGAATATCCAATTAACAAGATTATTCAAACCGAGACGGAATTGCGATGTTATTAAATTAGAGGCTATCCTCCTGTAACATTAATAGTCCTTGAGGGACTTCCATGCTGAACTGGGAGCGAAAGAATAATATAGAATGTGCCAGCTGCATTTCCTCCCGGGCATGCTGTAAAAACCAGCTAAAGGATCCGAGGGTTTCAGTATATAGCAACTTAGGCGATGGGCTGATAATCTGTCTCTACAGCAATATACCTGCAAATCCATACTAAATAACCCTCAAAACTTTGTCAGACGTGGCGGAACGACCTTTCTTTGGGTTCTCTGCCTGACCAATTGGGCATGGAGGCGTGATTGTATGTATGTTAGGGACTAATGTCCCAGAGATCAACCATTTGTACGGGACTTGGCTTTTTTTCCTCGACTGTTTTGCGCAACACAAAAATGCGCATCTATTCCTTTAATCTCTGATGGGAAACACTGACTGACACGGCCAGAGAGAAATCAGGCGCAGGACCGACTATTTACATGTCCATCCCACAGCATGGAACATGGTCAGATGGGCTAACCAGTACAGTGTCCTAACCAAACCAGAAACAACAATACAAAGTTGGATCGGGAGCCCATGGCTCAAACCATTAAACCATAGAGGCGCAGTTGAAACTATTCTAGCAAATACCTAATCCCCCGCAATCCAGTTGCATTAATACAGCAACAATTAGAGCGGCAACTATCAAATCCTGGCAATTTCCTCCCCTAATTCAGCGAAGCGCTTGTTTGTCAATAGGTTACTGCTTGCTTATACAGCGAATGTTAAGCAACCATCGCCGTGGCTAGGTCATGGATGTGTGACCGGTAGTGATAAAATGACAAGGCTTGAAGCACAAAGGCACGTTAAGCCGTCGGTCCCGGTTCGCAGATATTAAGAAGAAGATCTAGGATTGAGTCTGGTTTCCCTTCAGGTTTAGAAATTCGGATAGCAGTCGCTTATGTAAAAACCAGTGTCTTCGTTTAATTTCAATTCAATTATTCATAAAAAATAAATAAATTGTTGTTCAATCCCCCTGGATTAGATAGCTGACCCCGTAATATACGGGAAAAGGCTGGATGATGAGTTCAGTGAATTTGCCACCACCCTTACCAGACAGATTAGCGAACGCAGTGCAAGATATTATATTCACAGAATATGTGTATCACAGGCAACGACGATGTTCATTCCCTTTACTTACCATGGATTTACCTATCCCTTAGCCGACTTTTACGACACCATCAGAATCACACTAAATTAACAACAACTTGTTAAACTCTACTCTCTTAGAAAAATCTAATTTTCCTATGCAAATGATAAGATAACATTTACTCTGTAGAACTCTCAACTCTCGGGCACGCAGCCTACATGCTGCCTGACAGACAAAGGGGTACATAGTTCATCACAAAGAACATTCAGTCTCTAGAACTCCCACCGCAAAACTTCTCTCAAACTCTCATCGCAAAGATCCTTCTCCAGAAATTCTTGCGCTGATGCTATTGATTATAATTTACAGCTTTAAAAGTTGAATTTCGAACTATTCAAAGCAGGAAGTTTCAGAAGTAGGTATTATTTTTTTCCTAACATAAAAGGCTGGGAAGCTTGCGTTCGTTTTGCTCCAGTTTCCTTCACCCCGATGCTTTAACGGTTTTTGGTGTTTTGTTGTTTTCACATGAGAGAACGCTAAGGGGAGCGAGCTATCCAGTTAGGCTTTTTATAGTCGGATCGAATCGGAACTAAAAATAGTTTTATCATTCCAGTTACAACTTTTATTAATTTGGTAAACAATTGTAACGATTATTTAAAAAAATCGTAAAAAGAATATAAAAACGTTATGTAACTACACCGAAAATAGGGGCCGGAAAATTTAAAACTTTCAATGCGCTGCTACGAATGGACTAATTTAAATTGATACTTTATTTTTTGTTTTGTAAGTTTACTGAACAGTTTTGTTTTTTTTTTAGTTTAGACAGTCTTAAACTGCAAACAAACTTTTAGAACTTTAATTTTCTTTCCAATACAATGTCAATACATTTTATATACAAAGTCTACCAGATGGCAAAAATAAGTAAGACGATATTTACGTTAACTAGGTGATAGCTTCGTTCTGCCGTTCTATTTTAAAATATTTTATATAATTGACTAGAGGATGCCTTACGTGTAACAAATTTAATACAATACAGTTGGCCTCAATATCAGGTGTCATATTAGGTTAAAGGAAACGTAGTCACGTCTGGCTACCGGCAATCTAATATGGATAATGTTGGATACAGACGCTATTTCCAACGTTTCAAATAAAATATTAAGCTCTGAAGCTTTAACTGAGCTTTTAGGTTAATTTGATCAACTCTGTCCGTCGTAGTCTGGCCTAGATAGGATTTGAAACCCGACCTATTGATTTATTTTTTTAATATTGTGTCTTAAAATAATAATTTTATTTATCTTACTAACAACTACAGAAACCAAGATTTATCTAGCACCTACTGCAATTACTAACACATAATGTTCGATACTGATTCTATCATATCCTATATCATTTTTTATTTCGAATAATTTCACCCATATTTCTAGAAAGAAGATGCATCGATGAAGTTAAGTCAGTGCTTGACATAATGTGCGGAATCAAAAGCCTCAAGAATATATATATATATATAAAAGTTTACACGGGGTAAATAAAGTACTACGTTCCTTTAAACTACATGTTCTACTAATGATAAATTGATAACAAACATCTCTCCCTATGAACAAAAATATCAACTTGAAAAGTATATGATGCGTAAGCATTTTTGTATGAGGAAGAAAAAAGAAGGTATCGCAAGTTATTACCACGATATTACTTTGTTTACGTTTCCAATATCACGGTACTGTACTGTTGCAAAAAAAAACTTGCATTTGTTCTTGCTCTTGCATAAAGTTTAGGCCATGATTGACCGAGACCCGAGACAGAGCCGACGATGACGCGAGCTCCTTTTTTTTTAATATGACAATATTTCGTCTAGACCAGAGAGGTCATAAAAACGTCACCGGGCTGGCAGCCCCACTGAGGGGCACGAGCTGACCTGAATTGCTGCGATCAGGCCTTATCACGTAGGCCTAGTACGAATCTGACACCAGGGTTTTGCGGGGCGTTGTTCGACTCGAGACTCCACTCGCTAAGAAGAAGAACGAATTGCTCGACTTTACTTCACACACAACCTTTGGATTTCTTCGTAGGTGTGTACAAATTTCCTCACAATTCACGAGGTTCAAAAATAATAGCGTCAAATCACAAATAAAAAAACGAAAAATACGTTGGTACGTACTGGGATTTAAACCACGACATCAGCACATGACGCAGCGACTATCTACTACACGACGAACTTGCGTCGGAAGTGAAGATTAAATGTTCAACGAAAAACATTTTTTTTTAGTATCATACATATTTATCTGTCATTATCTAGTGCTGTTATGGATGGATCTAGAACTCTTGTATGTAATTATTGTGTCATTTCATTAGTTATTTCATTACATTGATGAGTAATATCGATTTCACCATATAATGAAGATACAGCCCATTGCAATCGACTATATAACATGGAAAAAAAATATATTCAGTTGCATGTGTTAAAAATGAACATTTACATCTGAAAATGTATTTTCAGACGTGGCGAAATCGCCATTTACCACTTTTACTGTGAAAACGGCCTAACTATTTTTAGTTTGAAAGTATACGACTATATAAATTCCTTATATGTTGTATTATATAGCAATTTGCTAAGCAAATAATTTTACTCCCGTATTATGAATGATGTGTTTTAACCAAACTAAAACTGAGCTCTATTTAAAAAAATAACTTTCTATTTTTAGGCTTCATTCAAAGGAGATTCAGTTATGTTTATAAATACAGCAGAAATAGCTGAGAGATGACGCTAATATTATTAATCATTGATTGAATAGAGCCGTGTTGCGCTCGTGCAGCTATTCATTGCATATGATTTGAAAGATGGCGTATTTTGCCCTGCCAAGTATTTTATCATCATTACATATTATCTATTTACACGATATTCTTGACTAGGATGTCATAGATAGCATTGATAGAAAGAGAAGAATCTAGTCATAATTCTGAACAACTTATTCCTCTAAATTTGAAAAAACTCCTATAATTTTTATTTTTATTACGAGGAAAAGTTAGTAATGAAAGTTGTTTAATATTTAGTTTTTTTTATTGATTATGGGTTGGATCTTGAGACTTGATTCTAGTCTAGGTCATTGACGACAGAGACAGTGTCTACGATGGAGCGAGTTCACCTAGAAGATGCCTGTTCTGTTCATTCTAACTTTGGCGATTACTATGAGGGATATAAAAATAAAGATATCTAATACTGAAATACCGACAGCTCGATTAGAGAGAACATCCTTCGTGTGTAGTGCAGGGATGTTATTACTGCTTGAACAAAATATTTCAAGACGTTCGGATAAATTGTAATATTTTTCAATATTTTGCTCAGGTCTATTAAAGAAACATTTTAGGATTTAGCTTGGTTACTCGAGAAACAGTATGTCTACCCATGTCGGAGAATTGAAAAGGCTTTGTATATTATTCTTTTTAGAACGGCGAAGATTCCAAGCAGTGTTGTACCGAATACTAGAGAAACTCAACCTGATGAGGAAGTAGCAGTTAGCTATACAAAATTATGTATTTTTGCCGAATACGCCGGTAAAATACGGAAATATCACGGTCATTTACACAGATTACGGTAAAATTACCGGCGAATTATGACGTTATAAGAGGAACTAAAATGGAGCCTTGAGAATTTTAAATTCTTATTTGGACGATAGGATCCAGAAGGTAAAAATAAACGGAGCTAAGTCATCAGGGTCTCGTGTTAAAATAGGTGTACCTCAAGGTTCGATATTAGGTCCATTTCTATTTCTAGTGTATAATAATGATTTGCCTACATGATAGAAAATTTGTCAAAGATTGCATTATTTGCAGATGACACATCTCTTATATTTAAAGTTGATACACATACGCAAAATTGTGACAACGTAAATAACACTCTTAGACAAATTCATAATTGGTTCACTGTTAATAATTTTGTGTTGAATGCGAAAAAAAAACAAATGTATAAAATTCACTTTGCCTAATATACATTCTTCCAATAATGATGTTGTACTAAATAATAAAAAATTACGAGTTCACGGAGCACAGTTTTCTTAGGGATTACACTTGACTCGAAACTTCAATGGCTCCTTCACATTACATCTTTATTGGGGAGACTAAGTTCAGCCGCATTTGCTGTGCGAAGAATCCGAGAGCTCATGGATGTTGCTACAGCAAGACTTGTATAGTTTAGTTATTTTCACAGCATTATGTCCTATCGAAGTTTACTGTGGGGCCGCGCTGTTGACATTGATTCAATTTTTGTTTTGCAAAAACGGGCTATTAGAGCAATTTACAAACTCAGATGTCATGATTCCCTAAGAGAATTGTTCAAAGAGATAAATATTTTAACTGTACCATGTCAATTTATATATGAACATATTATGTATGTAAGGAAACATATTCATAGTTTTACCAAAAATGGTGACAGGCACAACCGGAACATTAGACGCAAAAATAAAATTTACCAACCCCAGTTTAGGTTAGTAAGTTAAAAATCATTTTAGGTCTAAATATACAATACTATAACAAAATACCTGACCATATATTAAATTTGTCAGAAAATCAATTTAAAAATACTATTAAAAACACATTGTCACAAAGCCTATTATAAGTTAGGTGACTATACTAATGACAAAGATGTATGGAGCTCTGATATTTTAGTGAAGCCTAAGAAATTGGCACACATTGCGGTCACAAACCCTGTTTTGAACAATAGGAAGGACAAAAGTAAAAAATTGACAAAACTAAGGGAAGGGCACAAAGTGCGACCTTCTCATGCTTCTTCTTCATTGTGATATAGTTTTATTTCATTTTGTGACACAGATATAATTTTCTTTGTAATAGACTCGCTTGTGACTTTCTAAAAGTTATCTTAGGAATCTATTTGGAAATAAATGATTTGACTTTTGACTTTTATGAACAGAAAACTCGATTATTAAAAGAAATTGTGCAGTTTTTAAAAAAGTCGTTCCGTTTTGAGAAAGGTTGTTCAGTTTGATAAGTTGTTCCGTTTTAGAATAAATTGTTCAGTTTAGAGAAAAGTTGTTCAATTGTTGGAAAAGTTGTTAAGTTTGAGAAAAGTTGTTCAGTTTGAGAAAAGTTATTCAGTTTTAAATTAAGTTGTTCCATTTTGGGAAAAGTTTATCAGTTTCGAGAAAAGTCTTAGTTTGAGAAAAGTTGATCAGTTTAACGTATTCACTCGGTATCATACCCAGGGTATGTATGTACCTATGGCTGTAAACACAATGCTGTTCTCATATTTTTCCCGTGCTTCGGAAGGCACGTTAAGCCGTTGGTCCCGGTTAATATCGTTTAATACCGTAGATATTAGTCGTTAAGCCATATCAGAGGCCAGTGCTAAGCATTGGCGGCTTGAAAACTGTGACCTAATCTAGGATTGGGTCTGGTTTCCCTTCTGGGTTGTGGAGGTCAGATGGCAGTCGCTCTGTGTAAAAACCAGTACCCTCGTTCAATCCCCTAGATTAGGAAGCCGACCCCGTGAGATACAGGATAAGGAGATGATGGAAGATGATGAGTCCTGTAATACGTTTTTTACTGAATCTACGGTAAAATATATATTTTACGGTAAATTACGGTTTTTACTGTCTTTTACCGGGTTAATTTTACCGCTTCACATCTCTAGTAGCAGTACAGCACAAGCTACTCGCGGGTCTCAATGAAGGTAGTTTCATCATCAGATCATATATGCCCTCCGTCCCCCCACCGAAAGACACGAGCCTATCATAGGGCGATCGGGCCTCAGTGGAGCACGCAAGTGATCCCAGTACGGATTGGTCGACTTCATACATAATCTCTGATTTTTTCGCAGGTGTGTGTATGCGGTTTCCTCACGATGTTTTTTTGTTCAGCTTAAATGCACCGAATAAACGTACATACGAAATTCGGATACCGAAAAACACATTGGTACGTGTTGGGATTCAAAACAGAAACTGCGCATGGGCAGTTGCTCTAATCACTACTCCGCCGGGCTTACTGCACGAGAGGGTAGTTTAACATGCTCTAATTGTGCTGCAGCCGCACTAGACCAGTTAGCTCGCGAACACGACTGATGTAACTCCATCGAAACGTCTAGCAACGGTACCTATTTATTGTCTGTACCTATCAAGATAAAACGTAGAATCGATTTGAACTTATAGATTATTAGTAACGTTATTTCGAATGTTGGAAAAAGCCTAGCTGAAAATAAAAGTTGCACAGGGAACTCCAGTAAAGCTCCATGTTCCATGTTAGGCGTAAAATTTCTCGATAGAGGTAGGCTCCTCGAGAAGCCATCTGATTTGCAACTACCGTCGGAGAGCAGCGCCAAAAAACACTTTTTCATCGGTGTGTAAGAATATGCCACCAATAAGGCAAGTCGTGGAGCTTAATCATCATCATCATCATCTCCCTAGCCTTATCCCGTATATCACGGGGCCTGCTACCTAATCTAGGTGATTGAACGAGGGTTCTAGTCATGGAACTTAATCATCATTAATGTATATATTTACTAGCGACCTGCCCCGGCTTCGCACGGAAATTATGAGTGTTTCTCTACTATATTATGCATGTATTATACATATTAACCTTCCTCTTGAATCAGTCTATCCATTAAAAGAAACCGCATCAAAATCCATTGCGTAGTTTTAAAGATTTATGCATACATAGGGATATAGGGACAGAGAAAGCGACTTTGTTTTATATTATGTAGTGATGATGAACTAGGAAACTATTATTTATTTATTTATATATTCAAAAGCTCGTGCCCTAAAGTAGACTTTAAATCAGCGATGATTAACACAGAGTTCACGATGTAGCGAACACGCGAGGTAACTTATGGGCACTGGCAGAAACCCAAAATCCGTATAAGTGCTGGACTTCGATGCGACGGTAGTCGCCAATCTGACGGCTCGTCGCGATGCCTTCTACCGCTTCTACCGCCTTAGTGGGATCGTTCGGGCAAAGAGGAACGTGAAAAGCAACGAAGCAAAGAACGCTTATAATCTATAAAGTACACTGTCGCAGCATAGACTGTGGGTGTACAAATACAGTCCTTTTTGTTTCATTCAAAAATCTTCGGTAGTGATAATATTACTGCCATTTGAATTTCGTTTAAATTTCGCTCTCCGGCTGCTGTGACGCCGTCGTAGTATGGCCTAATTTCCTAAGAAACAGCGGCCGCGCGTGACGTCTTACGACCTGCACGAAGAACAAACTAGACGACCAGCCGGTCAGCAGTCGGCTAGGGCATACGCTCATATAAAAATTCTATATCTCGGTAACTAATAGTCGTATCGAAATAATTCTTTCACAATATTTTTTTTATTTTTAACAGACGATATGATGGGCAAGACATCTAAAAGTAGGAAGTAGTAAGTCGCGGGGTCTCCCGGTGTGAACAGTTAGAGGTAGGATCGTGTATGATCCCATGATTTTATGCTAATCACAGTCTTTCACATATTGCTATTTAGATTTACGATATTTACTAACTTCACGATTTAGTAAGTCTTGAACTCTATTCTTTCGTCTTCTTATTATTATTTCGTGTATTGTTTGAAAATATGTTCAAACGTGGCGCTTATATATAATTTAGGAAGAATTATCTCTTAATACTAAGTTAAGTTAATCTTGATTATTGGCAGTTGTGAATACTTCGGATGAGGATGATCTTCCTCAAGGTTATGATTTTCTATCAATACATAACATTGTCTATGCCATATTATAGCACGCAGTGATTGGACATTGACTGATTGGACTATTGTAGCCATACAATGTGAGTAATTGCAATCAGACACAAGAGACGCTCTACAATGTACGAGACAGTATCTCTTGAGTGGTTATTAAGCGCCAGTAGGTTTCCGGGGGTTTCAGTATATTGTAATTTAGGCGATGGGCTGACAACTTGTCACTACAGCAATATTAAAATTTATCTTAAATAACCCTCAAAACTTTGTGAGACGTGGCGGACCGACCTTTGTTTAGGTCGTTTACGCTCTGCCTACCCCATTAGGGTTAAAGGCATGATTATATGTTTGTATATAGGTTTTCGGTCTGCCGGTATGTAAGCGAACGGACGGCCATTAGAGATTATACATGTTTCTCTAAGGTGACAACAAAACGCGTTTTTCATTAAGAAACCTTAAGATGGATTGTCTCAAGAAATTTCGCTGGCTCTTACACGGGCAAATGAGGACGTGTGCAAATGCTACAGACCCCGCAATTCAGACCGCAGTCAGAAGGACTTCGCTATCTTTAAAACCATCTTAACCAACGGTTGCAATTGAAAAGTTATGTTTTTCTGGTATAGTTTTTTAGGCGCCGTACTATTGCAATCGCTTGCACAGCTTAAATAATTTTGGGACAGTACATTTAAACTACTATCTGTTGAATGTCCTATTCAGCAGCAATATTCATCGCGCGACCGATGCATCGTTTGATCGTGAATTGATCGGATGATCATCATTTAATTGACCTAATGTCGTTTGAGTGTCCAACTATTGGGGGGTGATCACATCGCTACAAAATAGGACTCGCTATATCTAATTGCGCAGGTGGATCAATCCACATACGTTTGTGCGAGCAATACGCTAATATTTCCATTGCTCGCATAATGATGTTTCTATACGACGAAACTAACCGTGCGATGTTCTATTGAAGATCGCACTATAACGGCCTGGCCACAGCTTTCAGCGGTGCGGGATGAGGTGCGGCGTGAGGGGCGGCGGGCGGTGCGGATTGCGGTGGTATGCCACAGCTCGACCAGTTGCGACCGCGGCGGCGTTAGCAGTGAACGTATTCAGAACAGCAACATAAAATAAAATGTCCCTATCAAAAGTGGCACGGTATTGCCTAGAATCAAGTGCGTTTTTAGCACAAGATATTATTCAATCTAGAATAGGAGCGCACCCAGTTAACCAAAAAAGGAGAGAACTTGGCGAATTTCACACTCATTATTACGAATACAGGAACTATCCCGATATTTTTTTTGAATATACGAGGACAAGCGTAGAAACTTTTGATTATATACTCAGCCACATACATGAAGACTTAAAAGCTAAAGTTAATTTTAAGAAAATTGTTTCACCTCCAGAACAGCTGTTTCTGACTTTAAGGTAAGTACCTACATATGTAGAAAAATGAAAGTATTAATATGTTTATTACTAAGTATTATTTATTTATGGACCATAATCTTTTATTAATCACAGATTTTGCTTATAATTATAATTATAAATTGTTTATTTACCAAGTATTTATTTATTTATGTACTCTTACCATAAACAATCATTTATCAATCACAGATTTTGCTTTTTTATTATAATTATACATATTTTTGGCATGACATTGGTTAATTTAGTTTATTTTTAGTTTAAATTATTAATATTATGTGTGCCGTAGTCAGAAGGCGGAGGTTGAGTGAAATAGCCCTGATAGCCTGTAACGCCTGTATATTGATTCATACTAATTTCGTCCATCAAAGCTTGAGTGAATTTATTTCTCAGTCTCATTTTCTGTAAAACATTAAGCTTCTCCATTTCTGGCAATAGACTCATCAAAAAATGGTAGTCATCTGACCTGGGAATGTCTTTTTCTTTGCCACCTGCTAAGTCAGCTTCCATCAACTTTAATTTTTTCTTTTCTATTTCTAAATATTCGGCACGGATTTCTGTCGCTTTCAATCGTTTTCTAGAAGAATTTTGTGTTTCTTTTTCTCTTGGAGTGGTAGCTTGAGGCGGTATCTGTTGTCCTGACAAATGTGGAGTTGGCGGCTGCGAGGAGGTAGAAGTTGATGGCACAGGTGATACCGACGGCGGTGGCGGCGATGAGTGCAAGGATGACGGCGACGGTTCATCTTCAGTTGCTTGAGATACTTCAGTATCTTCTTCTATTATTAAGTTAGACTCCCCCATGGTGGGCATATATTCGTCTTTCAGAAATGATAGTTGTTCAAAATATTTCCACTGAGACTGATAATCTGAACCTTCACTCCCAGACCGGAACGTAGGTACTTTTTTGAGTTCCTTCCGGTAGCCGTCTTTGAGGTTCTTCCATTTTTTCTTCAAATTATCCTCTGGAAATGAAAAGTAAATGATGTAATTTTGTATGCAACAACTTTTTTTTATATCCGTTTTATGTTTTGTTTACCTACTTATATACTTACACGTTAATATAATAACTCATAAAAAATTTGCATTTATAATATTAGTAGGATTTGTTTATATATTTATTTATGTAAAACGCCCATAATATTTTACCATTAGTTAGTAGTTAGTAGTATTATTTTTTTAGAAATGTAGGTATTTCATTTATATTTACTAATACTTTTCTATTGCAGGTTTCTCGGTCACGGCGGATCATTTAGGTCTCTGGCTCAATCTTACCGATTAGGACGAAGTACAGTTGGTAAAGTAATTTATCAAACCCTAGAAGCTATTTGGAACAATTTGGTCCAAATGCATATGCCGAAGCCAACCTGTGATAAGCTAAAAAGTAACGCAGATTTATTTTTTTCAAGATGGCAATTTCCTAACTGTTTGGGTGCGATAGACGGAAAACATTTCCGTATAATAAATCCACCGAACAGTGGAAGTGCATATTACAACTATAAAAAATTTTTTTCGTTAGTTCTACAAGGAATTTCCGATGCAGATTACAAATTTATCATTGTAGAAGTCGGCGGTAAAGGCAAACAAAGTGATGGCGGCACTTTTCATTTTTCACGATTAAATAGATTATTAACAGAAAAAAGATTTAACGTTCCACCGCCGCAGATATTACCTGGTTCAAATCTGAATTTGCCATACGTGTTAATTGGCGACGAAGCCTACCCTCTTAAAACTTATTTGATGCGCCCTTATCCATCAGGTGGTTTGAATGCGGAAAAAAGAATTTTCAACAAAAGATTATCCCGAGCCAGAGTCACAATTGAATGTGCGTTTGGTATCCTAACAAATAAATTTCGCATTTTTACGAGAAGTATAGAAGCAAACAAAAAACACGCAACATTGATTATAAAGGTTGGATGCCTGTTACACAATATTATAAGAGAAAGAGATGGAGACAGAGATGAAGACTTTCAGACTTTTTATTCGCAACTTAGGAACACGAATAATGACAATAGCGCACACAGGTCTAGACGGAATAATCGAGCTACGATTCAAGCAACTAGAATACGAGATCAATTCAAACTTTATTTCAATAATCCAACCCAAGAATAGACAAAACTACATAAAAAATTGGTACTTACTAAATAAATAAATAAATACTTACCAGTACTACTAGGAAATTGTTGTTTTATTTCGTCCCACATTTTCTTTATAATATTCCTATATTTATGGTGTGGATGTTTTGACATCCATATTGCTGGTCTACTCAGAACTTCGCTGATGAATTGTTCAGTATCCATTATGTAATGTAAACGGTCAACGCGCGTTAAAAACAAAATTATTTGTTTTGGTCGCGCGTTGGCTAGTCCGTCCACTTGTGGCCGCCTCGATACTCTCTAGTACATTTGTTTCGCTCGCACACCGCGCCGCCCGCCGCCGCCGCGCACCGCGCCAGTCAACCCGCGCCGTTAGCCGCGCCGCATTTCGCGCCGCGGCTAGCTGTGGCATACTTCGTACGTTGTCTAGCGTTTGTTTTCGGCGCTCACCGCTAGCCGCGCCGCTCGCCGCGCCGCAATACTGGCTGTGGCCAGGGGGTAAGGCGATACGATTCGTCAAAATGAAGTATCGTTTGATTGTCATTTTATCGGACATCAATCACAGTCTATGTAATTTCCGCCATACGATTATTTATATATATATTGTCCTAACGGCTCTTGCTCAACCAAATGGGGAGAATAGAATAATCATAGGTGAGCGAGCGAAATTTCATCGCATCCATGTGCTAGTGAATCAAGCACTGTGTCCGAAAAATTGTTTAAGTTTCAAATGGTTTAATTTATGCCCCGTTTATTTTGATCTGATCGGACGATCATCATTGTCCTAATGGCGCTCGCGCAACCAAATGGAACATGTCCTATCCAAGATCGCACTATAAGGCGAGGGTTGCTTCCAAATTGTTTAGATTTCGCCGCGCGGCCATTAATGCATCGTTTGATCGTGATTTGATCGAACGATGGCGACATAATGGAAGAAGATCAAATTGCTCCAAAATAAATTTTCGAGCGAAATCTCATCGTATCCATGTGCGAATCGAGCAATGTCAATAAGATCGTCTAAGGGTACAAAGGATGAAGGAAAAGTGGTCAAAGAAATTAATTGTTACTCTACTGGGATCCAATATTTTGCCAAATAGTCTAAAATTGAATATTGGCCATATCGCGAAAAGTCGTAAGACACGTATTTATTGTTTATTTTAAGCAACGCAAACATTTTACGAAATTTTGAATTTTAACCTGCTAATATTTATTCTAGTAATATTGTTTTTTTATGTATTGGACAAATTTTTATATGAATAATTAGAATAAAGTTGTAACTGGGCTGATTTTTTATTTTATAATTTAGTAGTTGTAGAAAAAGATTGAATATTTTTAATTATTTTGCAAAGGTAAGCTATGAAACTGTATTAAAAATTGTAAAAAATAAAATAAAATCAAATATTTAAATAATCAATTAAAATTACACAATGCAACTTTACTTTACTATTATGGCAAGGTAATAAATAATAACGCACAGCTAACTTTTATTTCTTCTGATCGCACAGCTTAAGCTAAAAAGTAATTTTATTTCATATTTCACAATATTTTTTTTGTTTTTGCCAATTTTTAACAAATACAGTATATAGAAAAATTTGCTTAAAGTCTATTTTATTTTTCAGCAGACAGTCAGGCATCAATCTCATTCCACACAGAAAAAAATATATTCCAGAATCCATTTCAAAGATGGTTCAGCCATTAGCTCCTGCTTAGCTAAAGAGGGGCTCATGAAGTCAGAATGGCATTGACTCAGACCTACTTGACCTACATACTTTTTCACAGCCAATGGATCAATATCTGGCTAACTCTCCACTTATGCAATACTTTCAGACATCTTCAAATCCTTCACAATCAGTTTAATCTTCAATCACACGCCTATTTCTAGTGGTACATCATGCCAGCAAATTAAAAAAAAAAAAAAAAAGTTCGCACCCGCAGCGAAGTTCGAAAAAAGTTTTAAATCTATGTTCCCCTAGTTTAAAAGCCTTCGTCCTCGACCTGCAAATAAAGAAAAATATTTTAGTAAAAGAACGTAAACAAAAGGAGTCAAGTACCTTTGTTTGTCGCCCTCAGCGGCGCCCGCGGCGGCCGCCTCTGCAGCATTGGCCTCGCGCGTTGGGGTTGGCACTTCCTCGTCCTGCGGCTCGCCTTTGGCAGCCCCCATCCACGAACTAACTTGGTTAGTAAGTCCCGAAAACATTTTCTCTGACACTAGCTAAGTCAACTACAGAAATACTTCAGACGAATTTAAAAGTACTCCGAAAGAGTTACGATCATGACACAAGGCGCGGGGCTGACACGCGGCCGTAGAATGCGAGATCAGCTGAAAACTAACCGGACGAAACCCCGATCGACCAGCGAAAATTGGGGAAATTCACTGCGCATGAATGAAAACATGCGCGGTACTATTTGCGTTGATGTTGAAGTTGCAAACTGGGCTGTCAAACGCGGGTTGAGCGTAGGAGTAAGTGAGACAAAGCGATAAATTCCATATAGTAAAAGCGAGATGTAAAATTTGCCAATCCTACCAGCATCGAATTCGATTTACGTCTTTTCCGTTTAGTTGTTGCAAGTTTTGTTAATATTCAACAATTTATGACAGTATTTTTTTTTATTATTAACTTGAGAACTTGGAGACAAGAGGGCCTTAATATAATAATATACAGGCGAGTCTCCAGCGTTTTGTTTCGAAACATACATTGCAACGAAACAGAAACACAACATTGTATGATTTGTTCAGCGATGCAAAATTAAGTAATTTTGCCAAATACGCCGGAAAAATACGGAAATTTTACGGTGACATATGACGTTTTAAGAGGCACTTTAAAAATAATTAAAACTCGATTATTAAAAGAAAAATTTACCAGTTTTCAGATAACTTGTTCAGTTTTATGAATAGTTGTTCTGTTTTGAAAAAATGTTGTTTAGTGTTTAGAAAAGTTGTTCAGTTTGAGAAAAGTTGTTCAGATTTGGGAAAAGTTGATCAGTATTGAGAAAAGCTGTTCAATTTTGTGAAAAGTTGTTCAGTTTTGCACAAAAGTTGTTCGGTGTTTAGAAGAATTGTTTAGTTTTAAAAACAAACAGTGTTAAGTAAAATAGTTCAGATTTGTGAAAAGTTGTTCAGCTTTAAAATAAGTTGTTCAGTTTGAGAAAAGAGGTTCAGTTTTGAGAAAAGTGGTTCAGTCCCTGATTTTAACAATAAATTTTGAAATTTTAGAAAGAGCGGGTTACATATTGTTTGTTTGTTTGTTTGAATGTCACGGTCGTTTCGCTAGAAAAACATAAGAATAAATTTCTGTGCAATGTTGCATCCGCTTCGCTCAAGTAACATATTGATTGTTTGGTTAAATGTCGCGCTCGCTTCGCTCACATAACATATGGATTTATTAATATTTCGTGCAAATTTAAAATGCACCAAATCCAGCAACTTCAAAAATCATTCCAGGGCCACAAGCCAACCTGACGTCACATAACTGGACAACTTCACCGCAAAGTCTCAAGTCGACCTTCACAACCACAGCGCATTCAGCCTGATCTTCACGGCAACCTCACAATCAATCACAGTCCTTGGCACGGATCTCTGCACTGCAGAAACACATCTAATCGTCAATCCTCGGCACACTCAGCATCGCACGCTTTACGGCTTAGACTGCTTCACTCCGTAAAGTATATGTTTATAAGTCAATCATTTGTAACGCTTTGGTCCTGAACTGTTATGAAACGAATGAAATAAACGAATTATCAATTATCAGATATGACTGTTAACTCACCGCACAGCCTACACGCCTGTTTTCCTCTGTACATGCTCGCCGTACTGCCTGACGACATCAACGGCTGAACAGCGTTCATAGTATATAATCAACCACAGTGAGGTCCTCAGCGGCCACAGCCTGGTCATCAGCGGCCACAGCCCGGTCATCAGTGGCCACAACTCGGTCATCAGCAAATACAGCTTGGTTATCAGCGACCATAGCTGGGCCACCTAACCAGGTCAAAGAGTACGGTTTCCCAAATATTATTGCCTGAACCACGGTCTCTTGGGGGGAGTGATGTGGCGAATCCTTCACATAAACCTTTTTGGTCAAGCGATGTCATTCGAAGTGAAAAGCAAAGCACTATAGAATTACATCTGTGAATTTGAAAATAAACTTTGTCGCTAAGGAGCTTCCAGATTGCGGTATGACTTTGTCCACGGCATTTGTATAAAGGACCCTGGGTCAGCCTTGTTTGTTAGTTCAAAATCAGTGAACAGTAAATCCCACAAAAAAAATGAATGTAAATGTGAAAGACAATTTCATTGTGGTTATGGTGCGTGAATCACACGAAAAAATCATGAGATCTAAATAGGGAGCCAAGTCCAGGGTTCATTATAGTAATTCTTAACTCTTCAATAAGTTTCATTTCATGTGACTTGGCCGTTATAGAGCGGCGTCATAGGTGACAGGTCAAATTATTCTATAAGATTTATAGGTACTATAATAAATCCTAGACTTGGCTCCCTTTTTAGATCTCACAACATTTTGTACGATTCACGCACCAAGACCACCATGAACTTGGCTTTCACTTTTACATTTATGTTTTTTTAGGGATATCATTATATTTTGTAAGTAAGTATATACATAATTTGATTAATATTATTTTTTTCTTAAATTATAATCTTACCTAGATTATAATTTAAGAAAGAGAAAAATAAAAAAATATTCATATTGAATTTAAACTTTCTGTGATACCCATGATGACACGCCACGTAAATGTAGGTAAAAAAAAACATTTGTATGGGATGGAGTCCAAAAAAACTAAGATATTTTTATTTTATTTTATCTTTCCATTATGGTATCATTATATTTTAAGCTATCTTTGCACCAAATTTTTATTTTCTTGGTCTTCTGATAACCCACTATAACCCCAAAACCTAAAACCTAACCCATTAGGTTTTTGTTGATTACCTTTTTGTTTTTTAAGAACGGCGACTTTAAATGCAAATATCTCGAGATATACCCATTTAAGGCACTTACTTTCAATGAAACCGCTACCTAATTTTATAAGACCTGTCCAACGATACCCCACACAATATAGTATTTACAAAAAAAATGCTCCCTTTCACTTGTTTGGAATCCATTTAAAAAAAACCTTGTGTTATTATAATCAGTCTTCATTGAAAATATCAGCTTGCTAGGCCATTGGGTTTTTGATTACTTGATTTTTGATATGTATGTCAGTCAGTCAGTCAATCAGTCATAAAAATTAAGATTTTTCAGATTTAATATTTAAATAACCGTTTGAGCTATGTTTCTAAAATTTGGGCAATGGAGTACTTGTTTTAATACATAAACTAAATTTGGTGTATTTAAGTTTAGTAGTTTTCAAGTTATGAAGGGGTCAAAAGTGGCTCCAAATGGTTCCTGTAAATATTCACACAGTGCTGCCGGCCAGTTCTCTTCGTTTGGCTCTAACTGGGCTTCGACACGCTGCCGCGTGTCTAGATAAAGTAGATAAATAGTCGTAATAGTAAAAGTGCTATAGTCGTCTCATTTCCTACGTCGCCTCTCTCCAAGGACAAAGTGGGACCCCTACAGTCTGGGGCCTTATAGTCACATAGTTTTTTTTTTATTTGACCGCAGCTCGGACACTCCTAACTACTATCTCATTTTAGTCACACATCGACAGACGCCATGTTGCATTTGCCCTGCGTTTGTGTGCGTGTTATAAGGGTTGACAAATTTTGTTATACCAGTCGTAATTTTTTATTTACTTTTTTATTTTATGTATGTATGTACCTAACTTAACACACGCAAAGAATATTAAAGACAAATATTTGAACTTTTTTCATTAATAATAAATTATTCCCTATTGCCGCTTTTACAAAGTCACTGCGTACGTTAAGCGGCAGGAACATGCACGAGTGAATAAAATGGCTGCGTACTTTTGTTTTTCGTACATTGTTTGAAACAATAATCTATCATTCTGATTAATAATAAACTGATTACAATTATATAACTATACGCAGGTTATACGGTGTCAACTTTTTACAACAAATCTCAAAACAATAAGCACTTCGTAATGTAATATTCACGTGGTCATCGTAAAGTTAAAAAAAGATACCTAAGCAACACCTAATTTCACTGATCACATAAATATCTCAATTATAATGTCCATTGTCTTTACTACTCATAATTCCAAAGTTTGTTACCTCTTTACCAACTTTCATTATCTCTTCTACCAACGTTTAAAAGTAGTTTACTCTAACTGAATAGTTAGAATAGGTTAGGTTGCATATTTTGTATGAAGTTACTTACCGTCTCCCATCACTTGGGAATCTAAAAAAGTTCCTATTGTAGTTATATCTTGTGGTAGGAAGACATCCGTACACGGAAAAGTACCTAACCATCTTTAGAACACAAAATTTTATTATTTCGGATAAACTTGGAAACATGTGCGCGCCATACCCGCTAAGCGTACGCTCAATGTGGCCCACAATCCAGCGCGGAGTGTGACGTATGTCGGACTGGGGAAGGGAGGTGAATGTCAATTCTGTATGTAGCACTATTATATATTCTGTGCATTTGACAATGAGTTTATTGTTTGCAAAGATTGTAGTTAAACTCGTAAACCAGTAAACTTTGTGGTATATACAAATATACTATAGTAGAGCCGAATCCTAAAGTTACGTATGACAGCTCAACCACAGGTCGCTATAACCTTGCTACGTCGTCATCTTTTTAAATCAATATTCAATAATACCATATCTCCTTAATTAAATACAAACAAATATACATTATCTCCAAACTAAAAAAAATATTCCTTACCTTAATATTATTTCAAATTCTAGAAAACTTTTTATTACTCATTCTGTAATACGCTCCTGCTAGGTTATACCGTTCGGATACATATATTTTTAATTGCTAGTGATGTCACCTCAGATAACAGTATAGTAACAAATACTAATAACATCGTTTCAATGTTGAAAATAATAATATAATATGTTTTCACATTTGATTTGCCTTTTTTAAAAAAAAATAGTTGTTCTTCTCATTTAATTAACCTTTTCACAAAAAATACATTGCTCTATTCATTATTTAAGCAAGTGACTTTTTAACTTGCCACCCCAATTATAGCAGACAGGCGCACGCGCGGTGCGAGGGGAGATCCATGCATGCTTCTCAGTCATCCGTTAAACCAAATAAACTAAAATAACCTGTTAATTACGTACTTAGTATCAAATACAGTGATACAAGTATAGAGTATGTTTAGGTACATTTCTAGTAATGCCAAATTGACAGCTGTCATACGTAACTTAAGGATTCGGCTCCACTGTAAGTGCCATTCTATGGAGTACTCAATACTCAATCGTTTATTGCTGTCTTGTTGTTACATAGGTGGTATAAAAAATATTAGGATCAAACAAGAACCCTGTAAGGGCAACATAATTAAATATTTAAAATAAGAATAATTTGGTAGGTACACATATAATTTATATTAATTAGATCATGTTGTTTATAATATGGCACATACGAAGATCCTTCATTAAAAAACTCTTGTAGAGCTTTTTGTGCTAAATAAGCTTTTAATTTGTGTACGCATACCTTTAATGTTTCAACTTGTGTTTGCATTATTTGAACTATCAAACCACTTCATTCCATGCCTAAAAATCTATCGACGTGCCATCTATTTACATTCACAGAACTTTGAGCTGTCAGAAAATCGTTGCTTGTATCTCTTTCTTACATGTGGAGAAAAAGAAAGACAAAACATTTGTTGTTTGCTGTGCGTTTCGTTGTTGCATGTCAAATACAAAATATTTATATCTATAAGGCGTCCTCGCCAGTCCTCGCAATGAAAAAATGACGTTTTCCGTGTCTCAGTTGTCGAGTGTCCACGACCAGTTGAATTAATTTAATGTAAGCCAATATTTACATTGATCACTGCAGAATTTGGTTCAAATGTAATGTTTTGCGAATACAGCGCTTCGATACCTACGGTGAACGGATAAAATACATCACGGAAAATGACTGATACAAGGCGAACGCATTTGCATCTGGGTAAATGCATCGAAGATTTGGACATACTGCATAATGTTCCAGATTTGAAGGCAAAGAGGACGACGGTGTAAGTGTTGGTCTTTCTATCAATGTCACAAGAGTATTACTGTGTTTAATGAGCGAACTTCAATGCTGAACTGGGAGCGATAGAAAAACAGAATATGCCAGCTGTTTCTCCTCCTGGGCATCCTGAAAAACCAGCTAAAGGATTCGAGAGATTAGTGTATTGTAATTTAGGCGATGGGCTGGCAGTATGTCACTGCAGCAATATATCTATCTGATTTGTAGGATGTGGTGTAATGGCCATTGTTTTAGTCGTTGGCACTCTACCCACCCCATTGTCGATAAAAGCGGTACATGAAGGTATTTATTGTGCAGGTTATGCAAGTCGGCCCTGAAGCTATTTGAGAAGGCTGAAGAGTTCCGTGAGAAGGGTGACGAGGAGTATGCATATGTATACTACATGAAGTACCTGCGGGTTGTGGCCTTCTTAAGCAAGGACAAAGACTACCAGAAGGACAAGGCTTACTACAACAGTATGCTCGGCACCAAGAATCCACCTAAAGCTATTGATGCTGCAGAGAAACTCAAGAAGAGCTTGATTGACAGGTGAGTAGACAACAGTATTCTTCTAGCTGCTTCTCCCGGGCATGCTGTAAAAACCAAATGAGGAATTTGATTGCTATGTACCGAACATGTGGGTACATGTAGAAGGACCAGGCAAATCTACTGGCAGTATGTGGTCCTGACTTGTTTAACTTAATAATATTGTTAATAGCTCCTAGCAGCTTAGGTGAGGTTAAATTCTCCTTCAACCATAAAGATATTTCTTGACAATCATTTTCATCCAAAGCCAAATGAAATTGTACAATCATTTAAATTTCACTTGCAAAATCAAGAGAAGGATGAAAATGTTTGCGACTACCTTGCAAGTCTGAGGTAACTATCCATCCATTTTAATTTTAAAAACATAGATTGGTTTCTGGGATCAAAGTCAAAGAGATACAAAAAAAGATGTTACAGCAAACTGATTTAACATTTAAATCGGCATGTGAAAAAGCTTTATTGCATGAATCGGCCAAAAATGATGCAAATATTATTATTTCTACCTCGAGGACAAGTAGAACACGCATTGGTTTAGAGGAACCAAAGGAAGTGAATAGGATTTTGGCAAAAAGAGGTGGAAAACCTTCTGATAAGACAGCATGTTTTGGCTGTGGGACACAATATAAAGGAGAGTGCAGATTTAGGTGGTCAAAATGTAATTATTGTGGAAAGATTGGACATATTGAAGCAGTATGTCTAAGTAAAAATAAAAACAGTGGTGGTTTATCTGGATCAAATTGTAACAGTCTGTTTGAGGCTTCTATAATGAACATTTAGAGAGGGAATAGTGCCTAAATATTATGTAAAAATATCCCTGGATAACTGTGAGATTGAAATGCAAGTGGGTTCAGGTTTTACATGTACTGTAATAAGTGAACCGACTGCCAGACTCCGATATTTCCTGATATACATGATACTGATATAGCGCTAAACACATGGACAGATGACCCATTAGACATTGTGGGTTCAACAATGGTTAATGTAAATTTTAAAGGGATTGTCACCAGATTACCAGTGATCATTGCGAAAGGGCATGGTCCAGGTCTAATTGGAATAAACTGGTTCTGTTCATTATTCATAGGATTATATGGAATCCATGGTGAAAAATGTTCCTCCTGGGCATGCTGTAAAAACCATCTATTTAGGCGATAGGATGACAACTTGTCACTACAGCAATATACCTACAAATCTATCTTAAATTACCCTCAAAACTTTGTCTGACATGTCAGAACGATCTTTGTTTAGGTTGTTTACGCTCTGCCTACCCCATTAGGTTAAAGGCGTGATTATATGTATGTATAAATAAAACTATTTGAATTAAGCCAGACATGCCCAGAATACCCTTTTTTATCAAATCTTACTCAATCAGTGTTTTCTCTTTCTATGAAAGTAATATCAGGAAGTAAAATCTAGTGGATATTGCTATCAAATATGTAGCTTAGGTTAGTAATAAATACATTTTGTTTACTTAAATATTTTTGGTTCTAAGAGTTTGTTTACTTTTTGATTTTGATCTGATGAGATAAAAATAAGAAATGATGAGCCTACTGGTGAAGAACCAAAAGCTTTACAAGTTAATACATTTTAAGAGTTATTGTTTTTTTTTAACTGTTTTTTTTTATTATCCTGCTCTGTTGAATTCTTTATTGCAGTTGCTTTTTTTTATAAATTTGTGCATTGCGAAGTTTTTTATAAAATAATAAAAATAGAATTATTATTGGCATAGAATTATTATTGGCAAGTGTAATGCTCTAGCTTATTACTTGAAGGATTTTATAAAAAGAAGATATATAGTCTGTAATAAATTGTGTTTACTCTATTATCCTTGGTTTGGTAATCCAAATTTATTGCCTTGGGTTCTTGATTTAAAGTTTTTTTATTAAGACATATAAAACGAATAGTATAGTAATAGTATGTTGAAGTGTTTATATTTGTTATAGTGCAACATGAGTCATCATGATTGATACGAAAGATTTTTTTATGATTTAAATGCAGGTTGATTCACCATGATTTTCCATTAAAAAAGATGATTTTATGAATTAAATGAAGGCTAAATCACCATGATAGTCTGTTAAGAAAGATGATTTTATTAATAAAATGAAGGCTAAATCACCATGCTTGTTCGTTAAAAAAGATGATTTTATGAATTAAATGAAGGCTAAATCACCATGATAGTCTGTTAAGAAAGATGATTTTATTAATAAAATGAAGGCTAAATCACCATGCTTCGTCGTCTCAGCCGATAGACGTCCACTGCAGGACATAGGCCTCCCCCAAGGACCTCCACGATGATCGGTCTAGCGCCTTCTGCATCCAGCAGCTTCCCGCGACCTTCACCAGATCGTCGGTCCACCTTGTGGGAGGCCTGCCTACGCTGCGTCTACCGTGCCAAGGCAGCCACTCCAGGACTTTCCTACCCCAGCGGGAGTCGGTCCTGCGAGCAATGTGCCCCGCCCACTGCCACTTAAGTTGAGCAACTCTTCGAGCTATGTCGGTGACCTTGGTTCTCCTCCGGATCTCCTCGTTTCGGATTCGATCACGGAGGGAAACTCCGAGCATAGCCCTTTCCATTGCCCTTTGAGTGACCTTGAGCCTTCTTATGAGGCCCATTGTGAGTGGCCACGTTTCGGTTCCGTAGGTCATCACTGGCAACACGCACTGGTCCCAGACTTTTGTCTTGAGACATTGCGGTAGTTGTTTGGATGAGAAGATGTTACGTAGCTTCCCGAACGCTGCCCAGCCGAGTTGGATTCGACGATCGACCTCCTTCTGAAAGTTGGACCTACCCAACTGGACTTTTTGTCCCAGGTAGACATACTCGTCGACAACTTCCAGAGTAGAGCCTCCAACCGTCAGGGAAGTGGGTGCAACAAGGGAGTTTGACATGATCTTCGTCTTCTCCATGTTCATTTTAAGACCCACTTGTTGAGAGGCTCTATTGAGGTCATCGAGCATTGTACCGAGGTCCTCCAGGGTTTCAGCCACAATAACAATATCATCGGCAAAACGAAGGTGAGTCATATTCTCGCCATTGATATTAATGCCAAGATCCTTCCAGTCCAGAAGCTTGAAGACGTCTTCCAGTGCTGCGGTGAACAGTTTTGGAGATATAACATCTCCCTGTCTTACTCCTCGCTGCAACTGGATAGGCTTCGAGTTCTGGTCCTGAAGACGGACTGACATGGTGGCGTTTTCGTACAAAGACTTCAGCACTTCGATGTACCGGTAGTCGATTTGGCACCGCTGGAGTGACTGCAGTACGGCCCATGTTTCGATCGAATCGAAGGCTTTTTCGTAGTCCACAAACGCGAGGCAGAGTGGTTGGTTATACTCTTCGGTCTTCTGTATAACTTGCCTCAGTGTATGAATGTGGTCTACGGTGCTAAAACCTTTTCGGAAACCGGCTTGTTCGGGAGGCTGGAAATCGTCGAGCTTGCGTGCGAGACGGTTCGTAATGACTCTTGAGAACAGCTTGTAGATATGGCTCAGAAGCGTGATGGGTCTGTAGTTTCTCAGCAAGGACTTATCGCCCTTTTTGAAAAACAGCACCACCACGCCTCCGTGCCATGCCCGTGGCGTTTTGCCTTCGAGTATGACAGAGTTGAAGAGCTTCTGCAGTGCTTTTAACATCGGTTTACCACCGGCTTTTAGAAGCTCAGCCGTTACTCCATCATCACCCGGCGCCTTGTTGTTTTTAAGCTGTTTCAGAGCCATACTAATCTCGTACAAGCTGACGTCCGGAATATCTTCCGTGTAGTGTCGGGTTAATCTGGCTCTTGGGTCTGCAGCCATGCTTATCCGTTAAAAAAGATGATTTTATGAATTAAATGAAGGCTAAATCACCATGATAGTCTGTTAAGAAAGATGATTTTATTAATAAAATGAAGGCTAAATCACCATGCTTGTCCGTTAAAAAAGATGTTTTATGAATTAAATGAAGGCTAAATCACCATGATAGTCTGTTAAGATAGATGATTTTATGAATAAAATGAAGGCTAAATCACCATGCTTGTCCGTTAAAAAAGATGTTTTATGAATTAAATGAAGGCTAAATCACCATGATAGTCTGTTAAGAAAGATGATTTTATGAATAAAATGAAGGCTAAATCACCAT
Source organism: Scrobipalpa costella (assembly GCA_949820665.1). NCBI lineage: Eukaryota > Metazoa > Arthropoda > Insecta > Lepidoptera > Gelechiidae > Scrobipalpa > Scrobipalpa costella. The sequence continues at coordinate 1,893,776 of OX463295.1, forward strand.
GCTTGTCCGTTAAAAAAGATGTTTTATGAATTAAATGAAGGCTAAATCACCATGATAGTCTGTTAAGAAAGATGATTTTATGAATAAAATGAAGGCTAAATCACCATGCTTGTCCGTTAAAAAAGATGTTTTATGAATGAAATGAAGGCTAAATTACCATGCTTGTCCGTTAAAAAAGATGATTTTATGAATTAAATGAAGGCTAAATCACCATGATACTCTGTTAAAAAAGATGATTTTATGAATGAAATGAAGGCTAAATCACCATGCTTGTCCGTTAAAAAAGATAATTTTATGAATTAAATGAAGGCTAAATCACCATGATACTCTGTTAAGAAAGATGATTTTATGAATAAAACGCAAGCTGGATCACCATAATTGTCTGATGATGAGAAAGTTGATTTTATGATTTCAATGCAGGATGAATCACATGATTGTTTGATAAGAAAAATGATTTTATGTTGTTGCTTTACCTAGGTGACCAAGTTTGTTAATACCAAATCAAATCAAATCAAATCATAAAAAAATGCTATTCCCTAAAAACATTTTTGGTAACTATGCTTATATTTCCTTTCTTCCTTATCACATTATTATTTTTGTTTCTTATTTTTGTGTTGTAGTGTATGAAAAAAGCGAATAGTAAAATATATTATGCCTGTAAAATCTGCTTCGAGGGTTTCGGTGTTTTATAATTTTGGCGAAAGGCCGATAACTTATCACTATTGCACTATACAAACATGCTTTCTTAAATGACCCTCTAAGGTTATTTATTATGATGACCTTCAAACTTTGTCAGTTGTGGAGATTCGTTTACTTCATGACGTCAGTTAATATTTTGGCTATTCTGTGAAAGACAAAGGCGTGAATTTATGTATGTATGTTATGCCAGTCTGGATACCAATACTTCCTATCTTTAATGAACTGCGGTCCGCTTGTAGAAAGTGGTCGCTAGCTTTTACTCTTCTGTGACCATAGCCATACATAGCCTATTAACGCCTATATTAATCCTTTAGAAACTTTTTCACGCTCTTTTTTGAGAAGCCCCATATTCACCATTGTAGTACCACGGCTGACATAAAAATCACTAGAAGAGCAGCAGATACAGTATACGCTATGAATACGCGTGTCTACATTGATTCTCCATTGGCAGATACAAACTCACTTTATTTTATCTATTCCTGGCATTACTTAATCACAATAATTTGAGCGAATTACAACTTTATTTACCATATTTGTATAGCCTACATATCTCTTCTGCTATTTATAAAAGTGTCTCGCCACCGGAATATGTATTAATTCATTCGTCATGTATATTGTATGATGTATGGCCCCTATAGATACGCGCTGGAAACGAACTTGAGACTGGATAAGCAAATGCCCGAGGAACATAAGAAGATCGCTGCACCGATAGCCATCGCTGAGCCCTCGCCCAAGGCTGGACTACCAGGTAAGTAACAGAACTAAGTTGCATTATTATATATTATAATCCATCATATAGCATCAGAGAGAAGAAAAAAGGTGTAAAATGGACACGTACGCACGTACGTTATATTATGATATGTTTTTTCGTATAAAATAAGAGATAGGCACCTATGAGAACAAACCTCACAAGAACCGTTATCTGTCTCCGTGGTCTAGTGGTTAGAGCCATGGGCTTACGATCCGGAGGTCCTGGGTTTGATTCCTAGGGGAAGCACAAAGTTGATATTTGTCAATTTATCACTTTGTGAGGCTTTTCCCATTTTGGTTAGGACATTGCAGGCTGAATCAATAAAAGAAATAGATTCCGTGCTTCGGAGGGCACGTTAAGACGTCGGGCCCGGTCGCTGTCTTTGATAGTGGTCGTTACTCAAATCATGTCAGAGGCCTATTAGGTGTGCTTGTAGGCGGTTTGAAAACTCTGACACCAGGGTTCATTGGACCATTCGACTCGAGAATCCACTCACTAAGAAGACAAGTACCGTATCATAATCATAAGACAGATAAAACGGTGCCTTTTGTTGTCTGTTTGTAGGATTAACCCATCAATGAATGAACAGATTTTTTTAGAGTGAAATTGAGTAAATTTTTTTTTGGGATCATCTTTGTTTCAGGGAACCTGCAAAATCTAGGGTTTTAGAATAACCAACGTTATATAAAAAACTTTGTGCCGCGTTGTATGTGCCCGAAGTTTGGTTACAGAGCTTTATTAAATATGTTTAGGAGCATTAACAAAAAATGGTCACGTGCTCCAGATCATGGTCGTTGGTAGCTATGACGTCATGATTTTTTTGTATGATATACAATTTTATTCAGAAATCAACCGAGTAGGGTATCATATAAAAGGGCTCAATGAGCAGATTCCAAAAATATATCATGTCATTAATTTCCGTATTTCGGCCAACAAGCGTTGTAAAACAACAATTTCACGGACTGGAAAATAAGGGAAAGCCAATTGCCGAATTCGGGGTTAGGCAGGTATGTAAAACGACCAATCCGCGGAGTGGTATTGACGAAATGCCAGACCGCGAAGTGAGCAGTTTCTTAATTATTTTTTGTATTGATGGTCAACTTTATTTTCATCTCCTAAAAGAATTTCTCAGTGAAAGTTGTTTAGTTTCATTGACTGAGCAATCCCTATCAGTTTGCGGGACGCTGTCCCTTACACCCTTTACATATGAATAATAAAGAGTAAAATACTGTGTAAGTCCCTGGCTCCTCAATCGATTATCCATTGCTCGATTACTTTGGCTCCATGGCTAATGGCTAGCTAATAATTGAGGCTCTCTAAAATGCCAGAGTTCTTGGCATATCGATTACCTCTCCAACTGAAATGTTTTATGCATAGTATCCCCCTACGCTTTGCGTCATACGTAATGCAACTTATGTATAGTTAACATCACTGTGACTATGATAGATAAAGTGCATTCGTGGGAAGTAGGATATTCCTAGACAACAGGGACTACCTGTTGCATAGTCGGCCAGGATATGTCAATAAAATGTTGGTATGTATATTAAACAAACTTGATGCGACTATTTCTTCCATACTGGACTGGGAGAGAAAGAAAAACATAGAATGTTCCAGTTGCCCTTCCTCCCGGGCATGCTGTAAAAGTCAGCAAAAGGGATTCGAGGGTTACAGTGTATTGTAATTTAGGCGATGGGCTGACAACCTGTCACTACAGCAATACACATTACAATCTAAAATTGCCCTCAATTTATGTCAGACGTGGCGAAAGCGCTTTTTAGGAGGCGTTTTACGCTCTGCCTACCCCGTAAGGGATAAAGGCGTGATTTTATGTATGTATGATGCGACTATGAAATTATGAGTTAACACGTTGACTGCCATTAGCATTACCGATGAGAACACATAATGTTCTATGTATGGCTATGAACATCACGGGTAAGATAAGTGGAGTCAGTGAACAAAGTATTGATTTTTTGGTGTGCATGGCAGCCAACGTGCCAATTGGTTGTTTTTGAGGACGTACCCGTCATAAGCAGCTTTTAGCAGTCTTCTTCTTAGCGAATGGATTCTCGAGTCGAATGACCCGGTGAACCCTGGTGCCAGAGTTTTCAAACCGCCTAGTAGCACAGTTATTAGGCGTCTGGCGTGGTTTGAGTAACGACCACTATTAAAGACAGCGACCGGGGCCGACGGCTTATCGTGTCCTCCGAAGCACGGAATCTCTTTTCTTTTCGGACAATCGGGTGATTCAGCCTGAAATGTCCTAACCAAACTAGGGAAAAAGTAACAAAGTGATAAATTGCCAAATATCAAGTTTGTGTTCTCCCCGTGTAAATCGAACCCAGGACCTCCGGATCCTAAGCCCATAGGCTCTGACCACTAGACCACGGAGGCAGCTTCAACGGCTTAACAGGCGATATTGTTGGTATATCTTGAAATCCAGTTGCAAATTTAAGGGTGGAAAGCGCCTTAAACAATAAATACGATGTCCCCAGCGGATTGCTATACTGTCTTTAAAATCTGTATTAAATTTTTTTCTCATCATTCGCTTAACTATGCTGTACTATAGTTTTCATTTCAATATAAATTCATTTTAGTAGATTAATCAGGTAAATAAGTAGTGTAATTACAATGACGATGTCCAAATCGTGAAGCATCGGAGACAAATTCCTTTGTGGGAGATAATAAAAAAATACATCGTGTAATTGTACGGTTCGCCTGAATGGAAATTGATAATCTGTTTGTTTGATTTATTCGGATTCCCGCGATACAGGATTTTCCTAGTGCGGAATCCAATGGAAATTTGTAATAGGCCTAAGTTTATTTTGTTCAATAAATTAAATTGTATTTATATACTACATGCAGCTGTGTTACCCTACTTTTGATTAATTTCCCATTAGATGAAGGTTAAAATAAATTTATTGATATTGAATTTTGTCGGACCTGGATCGATGTTCTAAGTTCATCACAGAAATCTGGGTACCTCAAGGCGGATTTTGGGGAAGAGGTAGACCCCGAAAAAGACGGCGTGACGATCTCGACGAGTATCAGAAAGACTGGACCGAGGTTGATTGAATTGGACCGTGACAAGTGGAAGTCCGTGGGGGAGGCCTTTGCCCAGCAGTGGGATCTAACAGGCTAGCTATAATAATTATTATTATATTGAATTAAACTTGCGCGCTCATCATCATCTCCCTAGCCTTATCCCGTATCTCACGGGGTCGGCTTCCTAATCTAGGGGATTGAACGAGGGAACTGGTTTTTACACAGAGCGACTGCCATCTGACCTCCGGAGCCCAGAAGGGAAACCAGACCCAACCCTATGTTAGGTCAGAGTTTTCAAGCCGCGGATGCTTAGCACTGGCCTCTGATATGGCTTAACGAGTAATATCTACGGGACCAACGGCTTAACGTGCCTTCCGAAGCACGGAAAAAGCAACGAATAAAATAAATAAGCATTATATCATATCTACCATAATGAAGAAGAAATACATATCTGACCGAAGATATTCCAATTTCAGGTCTGGACGAGGTGACGATGGAGTCGGAGCAGCTGTACCCACTGCTGAAGGCAGGCAAGCTACGCGTGATGATCCTGGACTGCAGGCCGGGCAAGGACTTCGTGGAGTCCCATATCAACTACCCCTCCTGCATCAGCGTGCCCGAGGAGAGCATCGCTCCAGGGTAAACAGTGCATTGATCTTATCTACCTTGTATCCTCCCACATACATACATATACATACATAAAATCACGCCTTTATCCCTTAAGGGGTAGGCAGAGCGTAAAACGCCTCCTAAAAGGCGCTTTCGCCACGTCTGACATAAATTGGGGGCAATTTTAGATTGTAATGTGTATTGCTGTAGTGACAGGTTGTCAGCCCATCGCCTAAATTACAATACACTGTAACCCTCGAATCCCTTTTGCTGACTTATACAGCATGCCCGGGAGGAAGGGCAACTGGAACATTCTATGTTTTTCTTTCTCTCCCAGTCCAGTATGGAAGCATCCTCCCACTGCTGGGCAAAAGCTTCCGTTTTCTCCTTCCATTCTTCCTTACTGTATTTCATTGTGCCATCTGGGGGGTTGCGTACGACGGAGTCTTCCAATGCGTCGTCTTGTGGTTGGTACATACGTACATATAATCACGCCTTTATCCCTAATGGGGTAGGCAGAGTGTAAACGACCTAAATAAAGGTCGTTACGCCACGTCTGACAAAGTTTTGAGGGTTATTTAAGATAGATTTGTATGTATATTGATGAAGTGACAGTTGACAACCTAACAAGACCATCGCCTAAATTGCAATATACCGAAACCCTCGGATCCCTTAGTTGGTTTTTACAGCATGCCCGGGAGGAAATGCAGCTGGCACATTCTATGTTTTTCTCTCGCTCCCAGTCCAGTTTTAGAAGGTGACTTATTTCAAATATGATTTCGAAATACTGTTTTTCCCCGTCTGAGCGTCAAGTTAGGGTTTCAAAGTAACTTGGAAGCCGTAATAATTGTTCATTTGAATTTCTACCAAAAATATCTTGATTGTTTAAGAGTTGGCAAAACAACTTTGGAATCAAGTCATAAATGTTCTACTCCAGAGAAGTAAGAAAATATTCAAATCATTGCCACAATGAAAGTGAAAGTATTACATCATGCATTCATTGTAGGGTATTTTTAGTGAGTATTCAATTGTTTCCTTCCATGCTGGACTGGGAACAAGAGAAAAACATAGAATGTGCCAGCTGCATTTCCCTCCGGGCATGCTGTAAAAACCAGCTAAGGGATCCGAGGGTTTCTGTATATTGCAATTTAGGCGATGGGCTGACAACCTGTCACAACAGCAATATACCTAAAAAAATATCTTAAATAACCCTCAAAACTTTGTTAGACCTGGCGGGACGACCTTTGTTTAGGTCGTTTACGCTCTGTTTATCGCCATTAGGGATAAAGGCGTGATTATATGTGTTGTTCTAAAATTGAGCGTTAACACATGTATAATATATATTTTTGTAACCTCCTTTTGATCGTAATGTAATATTTAATAATCACTACATAGTATAAAACAAAGTCGCTTTCTCTGTCCCTATATCCCTATGTGTGCTTAGATCTTTAAAACCACGCATCGGATTTTGATGCAGTTTATTTTAATCGATAGAGTGATTCAAGAGGAAGGTTAATATGTATAATACATGCATAATATAGTAGACAAACACTGATGATTTCCGTGCGAAGCCGGGGCGGGTCGTTAGTATCATATATAATAATAACGGTGAAAACGCCGCCATTTTAGGCGCGCTCTTGATGACGTGAAGAGGAGATGCTAGTTTACTTTGTGTTGCTTGTATGAAATTCGCGGCGAGCTCGTCATTTGATGTCACGTTTCGTTTCGGTCAATGGTGATGCGTTTGATAGATTTTAATAAACTTTGCTTTGATTTACTGTTTTTTATTTATTAATTTAAATACTTAAATGCAAATAAAATTAAATAAATATGTTTCTACTGTAATAGGACAATAAATAATCTTCTGCTGCTATCTTCCATGCTGGCCTGGGAACGAGAGAAAAAACAAAGAATGTGCTAGCTAAATTTCCTCCCGGGCATGCTGTAAAACCAGCTAAGGGATCCGAGGGTTTCAGTATACGGTAATTTAGGCGATAGGCTGACAACCTGTCACTAAAGCAATATACCTACAAATCTATCTTAAATAACCCTCAAAACTTTGTCAGACGTGGTGGACCGATCTTTGTTTAGGTCGTTTATGCTCTGCCTACCCCATTAGGGGTTGAAGCGTGAATATATGTATTGTTGAACTGCCTCCGTGGTCTAGCGGTCTGAGCCATGGGCTCTCAACCCGGAGGTCCCGGGTTTGAATCCCGGTGGGGGACAACAACTGTTGTTGTTTCTAGTTTGGTTAGGACATTGCAGGCTGATCACCTGATTGTCCGAAAAGTAAGATGATCCGTGCTGTCGGATGGGCATGTTAATAGTCGGTCCTGCGCCTTATTTCTCTCTGGTCGTGTCAGTCAGCCTGTCCCATCAGAATAAGAGATTGAAGGAATAGTGAGTGCACCTGTGTGTAGCGCAAACACTTGGGCACTGAAAACAAGTCCTGCGCAGTTGGCTGATCTCCGCGAGACTGGCCGCCATCACCGAAAATCGGTGGGAGGACTATTATATGTGTGTATGTAAATATTCTAAAAAAAGAAACAATTTTAGATCATATGGGATTTCTCTATTTCAGGCAATCGGCGAACGTGCTAGAGCAAAACCTGCCGCCGACCTCGCGGCCGGTGTGGGCGGAGCGCGCCTCCATGGAGCTGATCGTGATGCTGGACTGGAATAGCACCACCCTCATCCCCGGCAAGACGCTCTTCCTCCTCAAAACCATCCTGCTCAAGGTAACACGCAAAACAAACATACATCTAAACGCTTCTTCTCTTTCTTTTTCTTCCATGCTGGCCTGGGAGTGAGAGAAAAACATAGAATGTGCCAGCTGCATTTCGTCCCCGCCATGCTGTAAAAACCAGCTAAGGGATCCGAGGGTTTCAGTATATTGTAATTTAGGCGATGGGCTGACTGACAACCTATCACTACAGCAATATACCTACAAATCCATCTTAAAATAACCCTCAAAACTTTGTCAGACGTGGCGGAACGACCTTTGTTTAGGTCGTTTACGCTCTGCCTACCCCATTGGGATAAAGGCGTGATTATATGTATGTATGTATCTAAACGCTCCACAAGACGCGCCAGTCTACTTGTTCTGCCGAGGTATCGAACAAATTACGGCAAACAAATGCTAACAAATGGTGGAGCACAACTTTATAATAGCTTACCCTCAAATATTACAAATATAGAATCCTTTACTAATTTTAAGAAAAGGCTTGCCCATTATATTAAAAATAAAATTAAGTAACGTTCAAACTTTAATGGTATGGAGATGTCATTGATAATATTATTATGATGGTCTAATGTTTTAGTGCCTAAGCAAAGAAAACTACTACCTAGTTATACTGCAAGTTTTTTATTTGAATTGACTTTTACCTGCAGAATACGAACGATCATGTTAATTTTAAGTTATAGTCTTGTTCTCATGTAAGTGATTTGTAATTAGGTCTTTTATGAGAATAAAGTTTCTTTAAACCTAACACTAAACTCTGATCATGGCTAATATTCCGACAAACAAAATTGTTCATTGCCAGATGTACCGGGTGTAAGGGACAGCGTCCCGCAAACTGATAGGGTGTTCAGTCAACAATCATAACACGAGAATCTGAATTTTAAACTTTCGCGGTTGTTTTCACTAAAACTATAAGACATTTTACGGGTTTCTTACCGCGATTTAAATTATTTGATGAGTTGAGCGCCGAAATATCGGGAACTCATCAAATAATTTAAATCGCGGTAAGAAACCCGTAAAATGTCTTATAGTTATACGAGAATCTGATGTTTTTCGAATATGCTAGTGAGCGAGTATAATGTACTGCTCCGGAGGGAACTGACCAACTAATCAGCTGGTTTTATTTTAGGATGTAGACTGGTGGTGGTTTCCATACAAAACAACCACCTCGACCAGACAATATTTATTTTCAATTCCTGAAAAAAAAACCTGCTTATAACTGAACAACAGTTTCGTTGTCTGAGCAACCCCTAACAGCTTGCGGGACGCTGTCCCTTACACCCCGTAGGCCTCTTCCATATGGCAAGATTTTGCTGTAAGCCTCCATGACCTCATTGCAAGATGTTAAGGGTCTGCCGGACTTGTGAAATCCCATACAAACGTAGTTTCGCTTTTATTCCTACACGGTAAAACCAAACTTAACCGAACTCCTTACACATGACTAAATGCATCATATCTATGCTTCTAATTAGGTTTGGTTTGAAAATATGAACCAAGTACAAAATTAGAAAGCAAATTTAATTTTAGGCTTTTTTCACACAAAATCGTATTTTTGGTCTTATTTTGTTTATGCTTAATATTTTCAAACCAAACCTAATTTGAAGCATAGATATGATGCATTTGGCCATGTGTCATCATCTCCCTAGCCTTATCCCGTATATCACGGGGTCAGCTACCTAGTTTAGGGTATTTAACAAGGGTTCTGGTTTTTACACAGAGCGACTGCCATCTGACCTCCGCAATCCAGAAGGGAAACCAGACCCAATCCTAGATTAGGTCAGAGTTTTCAAGCCGCCAATGCTTAGCACTGGCCTCTGACATGGCTTAACGACTAATATCTACGGTATTAAACGATATTAACCGGGACCAACGGCTTAACGTGCCTTCCGAAGCACGGAAAAAGCGCTGAATAAACGTACATATGAAATTCGTAAACCGAAAAACACATTGGTACATGGTGGGATTCGAACCACGACCTTTCGCTCAGGAGGCAGCGGCCCTATTCACTACACCATCGGGCTCTCACCATTTGGCCATATTTACGAAGTTTTATTAAGTTTGTTTTGACATTTAAGAATAAATGTGAAACTACGTTTGTATGGCATTTCACTACTCCGGCAGACCCTTAAGGTATATTCCTCAGAAACGTTGCTGTTCATTCCCTGCATTTATCTCCTAGTCGAACTTTCTGACTTCTACAATAAGATACGGGGTACAGCAATGCAATTATAAGCCGGAAACCAAAATTAGATGACGGCAACGCGTGATACTGTGACATTTGGAATACAGCTACTGCAGCCCTGCAGGCTCGGCGAAATTCTATGTCTTCGAATATACATCACAAGAAAACAAAACTAATATTTTTAACGAAAGCAGCCAATAGGCGTGACAAGTGGGTGGTTAAAAAAATCATAACGTTTACACTTATGAATTTACACTTACACTGATGAATAAATAACAAATCAAAAATTAAACCGCAGACAGAATTTGAACCTGCGTCTTTGGAAAACCGTTCCAACGCGTCCAATCCGAGTGGCGAATTAGGGATCAGTTATTATTATATTCTTTATTGTTTAAGAATTAAAAATACAGTTTAACTTATAATTAAAACAATAGGCGAATATCCTTCTAAGAGATCTCTTCCAGCTAACCTAAGGGGGATAAAATATGGGAAATTCACGGAAACAGATACAATTAGTATTACTTAGATTTTTTTGTAATACAAATCTTCTTATCTTATGTAGCCATTATGTGTCCCACTGCTGGGCAAAGGCCTCTCTCCTCTCCCTCCATGCCTCCCTATTTTGCGCCTCTTCCGGCCATGACTTGCTGAAGGCGTCCAGCTCGTCTCGCCGTCATACAAATACACATATAAATATAATAAACTAAACGAATACATATAAATAAATGTATATGATATATAAATGATGTTAATATAGATAAAATATTTAATATACACATCATAAAGAAAAAGTCTTTTTAAAAGTAAAACTCGAGGGACTTTCTTGTAAAGTAATTGGCAGTTTTTCCCTACTTGCATGCCCCGAACAGTAAATGAGTTAAAGGAGAATTTAGTGTTCGATCCGGGAACCTCCAACACCTTTGTGATGCAAGCGCGCCTAGATCGAGGATCAGGGGGTAAAAATTGGAATCGGTAATAAAGAATTTTGTAAAGGACAGTTAGGATGTGCACATCACGACGAAGTCTGATAGGGAGCCATTTTAGTTGAACGCGAAATTCCGAAACATGATCAAATTAACGAAGGCCTTAAATTAATCTAATAGCTAGGTTTTGTAAGCGCTTAAGTTTGTTTAGCAGCTCCTCAGTCGCTTCCAGATAACAGACATCAGCTTAATCAAGAATAGGGAGTAGAAGTGCTTGTGCAAGCATGCTTTTAGTGCGAAAAGGAAGAAAATTCTGGAGTTGTTTGAGAGAGTGGAATGAATAATGCATACGTCTGCTAACTTCATTTACCTGTGCCGACCATGACAAGTCACAGTCCAATATCAACCCAAGGTTCTTAGCTTTGTCAGTATATGGGATTCACACGTTGTTATAATATATCTTAGGAGGATCCTACTGCTACCGACAAACATGGCCTGTGATTTAATAGGATTGACAAGTAGACGAAAACTCCTAGCCCATTTCTGCACAGCAGCTAAATCAGAATTTACAGCAGCAACTGCCTCACTGACGTCAGATAAGGAGAAATGCCTATAAATTTGTAAATCACCTGCATACAGATGGTAAAGAGAAGAAATTACTTTTGAAATGTTGTTTATAAAAATAGAGAATAGAAGAGGAAAAACAACGCCGCCTTGCGGAACACCATAATTTGCTTGGATCTTTAAAACTACGCAACGGATTTTGATACGGTTTCTTTTAATAGATGAGTGATTCAAATGGAAGGTTTATATCACTACATAGTATAAAACGAAGTCGCTTTCTCTGTCCCTATATCCCTATGTATGCATAAATCTTTAAAACTACGCAACGGATTTTGATGCGTTTTCTTTTTATGAATAAAGAGTGATTCAAGAGAAAGGTTTATATGCATAATACATGCATAATACAGTAGAGAAACACGATAACACGATACTTCCATGCTGGACTGGGAGAGATAGAAAAACATAGCATGTTCCAGCTGCCCTTCCTCCCGGGCATGCTGTAGAAGTCAGCAAAAGGGATTCGAGGGTTACAGTGTATTGTAATTTAGGCGATGGGCGGACAACCTGTCACTATAGCAATAAAGTTTTCAATCTAAAATTGCCCTCAATTTTTGTCAGACGTGGCGAAAACGCCTTTAACGAGGCGTTTAACGCTCTGCCTACCCCGTAAGGGATAAAGGCGTGATTTTATGTATGTATGTATGAAACACGATAATTTCCGTGCGAAGCCGGTGCGGGTCGCAAGTTTCGCATATGCTCAAGTTGTCCATCCTGTTTCCGTTCCAGTGGGACGTGAAGGTGCAGTACGCGCGCCCCCCGCTGGCGCTGCGCGGCGGCTACGAGGACTGGGTGCTCAAGTACCCGGCGCTCACCACCAACCCGCAGGTGGTGCCGCCCAGCCAGAAGGACTTGCTGGAAGACATGCTCGGTAACTAACAGATTAACTAACACTTCCATGCTGGGTAACTAACAGATTAACTAACACTTCCATGCTGGGTAACTAACAGATTAACTAACACTTCCATGCTGGGTAACTAACAGATTAACTAACACTTCCATGCTGGGTAACTAACAGATTAACTAACACTTCCATGCTGGGTAACTAACAGATTAACTAACACTTCCATGCTGGGTAACTAACAGATTAACTAACACTTCCATGCTGGGTAACTAACAGATTAACTAACACTTCCATGCTGGGTAACTAACAGATTAACTAACACTTCCATGCTGGGTAACTAACAGATTAACTAACACTTCCATGCTGGGTAACTAACAGATTAACTAACACTTCCATGCTGGGTAACTAACAGATTAACTAACACTTCCATGCTGGGTAACTAACAGATTAACTAACACTTCCATGCTGGGTAACTAACAGATTAACTAACACTTCCATGCTGGGTAACTAACAGATTAACTAACACTTCCATGCTGGGTAACTAACAGATTAACTAACACTTCCATGCTGGGTAACTAACAGATTAACTAACACTTCCATGCTGGGTAACTAACAGATTAACTAACACTTCCATGCTCGGTAACGGTCGTTGTCTTTGATAGTGGTCGTTACTGAAACCATGTAAAGGGTCGATCGACTCGAAAACCCACACGGCAGAAGAAGAAGACCGTTCCGTATTTAGTTCCATAATATTCAATATAATAATAGTAGATTATTTTTATCTTGAGTTTTGCGCTAAACTCCATAGCTTTTGGGAGTGTTTAAAAAAACTGATTAATTAAATAAATAATACAACTACTCCCCCTGCCCCCAAACACGACGCACAATAGTAGATTTTACGACAAGTGCACAAAACAAGTAATTTTTGACGCGGGGCGAGGGTTGATATTAAGTCGAGGACAAAATTGGTTTTGTGCACGACTTACAAACTCTGTTTTTCACTTCGATTGGAAAATTAAGAATATTCAACAAGAATATTGTAAACAAACTAATTTACTCCCGCCATTTAACTTTTAAAATCTTAAGTCGTGGAAACCTATACAGCCTATTAAGGCCATCGCTTAAGACTGACAGCTAGTTTGAGTTCGTATCAGAAATGTCATTTCAGTACAATGTAGCCTGCACATCCATACTAAATATCGCTCTCAATCTTGAGATCGCTTTATAAATACGAGCCTATAAGTGTTAAATTAATTTTGTAATATAAATAAATAAACGAGTACGCACTCGTATTTAAATTTTAATATCTTTTTATTTTATAACAAACACAAAAGGCAAATAATTTAAGGAAAATATTAAAATATCAAGTTCTATCTATAAACTTTTATTGTGTTCGACTGTATGGCCACAGAGTAACTAATAATACTAACGTAGTATGGCCTAATTTGCCTTAGAAGAGTCGCATTTATGTGTAGATACGTTTTTGCTCTTTTGTGCAAAATTCAATTTAGTGCAGCCTACAAGCCTGCACACAATAGCACTTGAGCGTGAGAAGTGAAAACGTATATTAATTACCGAGGGCTGGAAGGCATCAAATGAATACGAGGTAAGTACACGACCGATTGAAAGATAAGTTAAAATAAATAAAAGCTTTTAAAAAGGGAAAATTTAAAAACAATTAACATGAGAGTAAGACGCAATAGTAATCAAAACCAATTAGCGAAGAGCGATTTTAGCCATCACAAATATCGTCATTAACGTAAGAACATTTATTGAAATCGCAAGTACACATTTTGTGTAATATACTGACTGTTTATATTTTTTATGTTTCAAAATAAAATACAGAGTAATAAAGCGACAAACGCAAATTGTGAGGTTATAAAAATCACAGAGTAAAAATTTCGTATCCTATGTTTACTTTTTATATCCTTAATTCATTTTTTTGCGTCATAGATAAAAAAAGTATTGGCCAGTTCGATATCACTACATAGTATAAAACAAAGTCGCTTTCTCTGTCCCTATATCCTTATGTATGCATAAATCTTTAAAACTACTCAACGGATTTTAATGCGGTTTCTTTTGATGGATAGAGAGATTCAAGAGTCATCTATATGTATAATGCATGCATAATATAGTAGAGAAACACTGATAATTTCCATGCTTAGCCGGGGCGGGTCGCTAGTTTAAAATAAACTCAGCTCCAATTCGAATAGAATTTGGTTTAAAGATTTCGATTCGATTAATTATCCGATACGGAGAGTTTAACATAAGGCCATCAACTTTTTTTCTTGCAATTTTACAGTTCTTTTTTCAAATTACTTTGCAGTATATATAGGTTTCAAAATAAAACTGTAAGGTATCACATACATCCCGGGTGTTGGGCTTGTATGGACCACTTACCGAGCATGACATGTAAAATGCTATAACTTTTTACCAATCTATGCGTGGACAATAGCAGAACAATTTGAAGTTTTTACAATTTGTTTGGAATGATACTTTCACTCTTAATGGGGTCTCGCACCGGGTGTAAGGGTCAGCGTCTCGCAAACTGATAGGGGTTGCTCAGTTAACGAAACTGAACAACTTTCATCAGGAAATTCTTTAAGGAGATAAAAAAGAAAATCGGCTTTCCCATACAATCTTCTTCTTAGCGAGTGAATTCTCGAGTCGAACGACCCATACAATATTACCACCTCAATCAGACCATTTGTATGGGAAAGCCATTTCATTTTCATTTCCTGAAAGAAGTTTTTTGGTGAATGTTGTTCAGTTTCCTTAACTGAACAACCCAGAATAGTTGCACATCGTATCATCACTACATAGTATAAAACAAAGTCGCTTTCTCTGTCCCTATATCCTTATGTATGCATAAATCTTTAAAACTACGCAACGGATTTTGATACGGATTCTTTTAATGGATAGATTTCTTCATTCAAGCGGAAGGTTTATATGTATAATACATACATAATATAGTAGAGAAACACTGATGATTTCTTAGCGAAGCCGGGGCGGGTAGCTAGATAATATAGACGAATATTATCTTTAAATCTCCAATTTTACCATGCTGGACTGGGAGCGAGAGAAAAACATAGAATGTGCCAGCTGCATTTCCTCCCGGGCATGCTGTAAAAATCAGCTAAGGGATCCGAGAGTTTCAGTATGTTGCAATGTAGGCGATGGTTTGACAACCTGTCACTACAGCAATATACCTACAAATCTATGTTAAATAACCCTCAAAACTTTGTCAGACGTGGCGAAACGACCTTTGTTTAGGTGGTTTACGCTCTGCCTACCCGATTAGGGATAAAGGCGTAATTATATGTATGTAATCTCCAGGTGACATAGACTACCCGAGCTGGTCGGACCTCAGCGGCCCGCCAGCGGGCGCGGCGTCCCTGGTGCGGCCCGCGCGGCCCGGCGAGCCCGCCGTGGACCGCTCCAGCAAGGCGGCCGCGGTGCAGGTGTACGAGGGGCGCGCGCGCAGTGTACAGCTCATCCTGGACAAGCAGGAGAGGATCGCCGACACCTCGCTCACGCTCGAGATGCAACGGATTGAGGCCGAGCAGGTGGGTTGGCTGGCTTCTTTATTATTTAACAATTTTTAATTTTTTTATGACTATAAATTTCAAATTTCTTCCATGCTGGACTGGGAGAGATAGAAAAACATAGAATGTTCCAGCTGCCCTTCCTCCCGGGCATGCTGTTGAAGTCAGCAAAAGGGACTCGAGGGTTACAGTGTATTGTAATTTAGGCGATGGGCTGACAACCTGTCACTAAATCAATACATATTACAATCTAAAATTGCCCTCAATATTTATCAAAGTTTTAAGGGTTGTTTAAGATAGATTTGTAGGTATATTGCTGTAGTGACAGGTTGTCAGCCTGTCGCCTAAATTGCAATATACAGAAACCCTCGGATCCCTTAGCTGGTTTTTATAGCATGCCCGGGAGGAAATGCAGCTGGCACATTCTATGTTTTTCTCTCGCTCCCAGTCCAGCATGGAAGTACTATTACATTACTGTATTTTGCTGTGCCCTAACCGGGTTCATGTTGAAGCCTTACCCTGTATTGTGAACAACTTTTGTACAACATGAATGCAATAAACATTTGAGTAGTGAGTGGCCTGGGAGCGAGAGAAAAACATGGAATGTGCCAGCTGCATTTCTTCCTAGGCATGTTGTAAAAATCAGCTAAGGGATCCGAGGGCTTTTGTATATTCTACAGCAATATACCTATAAGTCTATCTTAAAAAACCCTCAAAACTTAGTCAGACGTGCCGGACCGACCATTCGTTTAGGTCGTTTACGCTCTGCCTACCCCATCAGGGATAGAGGCGTGATTATATGCATGCAGAGGGAGAAAGAGAAATCATTCTAGAACTAATTTAAAATAAAGATGTGCTGGAATAGAAGATGTAGAGATGTTATACCGGGAGCAAAAAGAATATAGTATTTCCAACTCAGATTTAGAATAAAGGTAAACAAAGTTTCATATCTCATTTTTGCTCGAGCGCATCAGATTAAGATATGGGGGATACCTTGTGTCCTGATGAGTACCTTTACTAGTTTAAAACGGCAAAAATACTCGTAATCGACAGATTAAGGTATGGGGGTTAAATTACAAGCTGGATCGCGTGTAATCACACGATTTGAGCGTGGCATAAGGGAGTAAAGGAATACAAGCAAAAAAAAAGACTACTCGAGCGCGGTCGACTTTTGCCTTATTCTCACAAGAATAAAGGAAATGATATTTTTTTCATATCTAGACACGCGGTAGCCTGTCCAGCCAAGTTCAAGCCAAACGAAGAGTGAGAACTGGCGAGCGGCACTGTGTGTATATTGACAGGAACCATTTGGAGCCACTTTTGACCCCTTCACCACTTAAAACTATATCACATAAACCACCAAATTAGGTTTGCATATTTAGGCAGGGGGCAGACAAACAGGTATCCAAAATTTTTACAACACAGCTATAACGGTTATATAGATATCAACACCTATAAACCGTCATTTTTATCGATGATTGACTGACTGACTGACATATGTATCAACAATCGAATTAACCCACTTCCCGATGACCTAGGAAGTTCCAATTCGGTTTGAAGATAGTTTATAATAACACAAACTTAGAAATGTAAAAAACAACTCACGTTCCCATACAATTGAAAGGGGTGCATATCTTAAATAACTCTCAAAACTTTGTCAGACGTGGCAGCACGTCCTTTGTTTAGGTCGTTCACGCTCTGCCTACCCAATTAGGATAAAGGCGTGGTTATATGTATGTAATATGTGATTAAAATATAATTTTTTTACGCCCCCTCCCATACAACTAATAAAGCTTTTAAAAAGGAGGCAAATTTATGAAGTCGCCGTTCATACAAATGTAGCATTCAAAACATTCCAAGCCTAAACATCTGAAAAAAAAAACATCGAACAAAGTTCTTTAAAAAAATACAATGAAAACCATAACGGTTATGATTTCTGAATAAGTTATAAAATATTTCCATTTCCTACAGAAATAATAGATCCTCTAAAAAATTACAGATGGCGCTGTTAGTTTCTGAAACGCGGTATCGTTGTGTTTTCCGCATTTAAAAATTCTTTATCATAAAATTTATAAACTATTTCCAATCAACCCCGGCAATACTGTTTGTTTGTTTCTTACAAAAAAAATGTGTAATCAATTTAACAATCCAATGTTAGCAAATATGGAACAAGGAGAAATTAAGGTGACGATGGCTACTGCCAAGTGGCGCCCCCTTTAGTAAAAAAACATAATTCATTTAAACATAAGGTAATTTAGAACGTTATAAATTAGCAATTCATAGCTCGTTGTAGTAACAGGAAGAAAAATTGCCTATGGTGGCCGTTATTCGCAATTATTGTCTGAGTTCTGAGTTGGAAATAGTATAAGCACTTCAATAATTAGTAAAAGACAGGCTTACGTTGCACTCTCTAGAGTTAAAACCCTAGATGGACTACACATTGTTAATTTTGATCCTAGTCAAATAAAGTCTCAATATAGTTCTATAGTAGAATATAACCGCCTGAGAACTACATACCGACCCAACTTACAAAAATTAAATGTATGTAAAAAACGTATAAAAGAAATTGCACATGAATGAATGTGCAAAGCACAATTTGTGAAGTGTTAAAAATTTAACTATACAAAGTAAACGCCGCAAAAAGTAAAATTTTATAGTAGTTTAATAAAATGTACCTACATAATTTAATGATTTTTCTTCCATGCTGGCCTAGGAGCGAAAGAAAATCATAGAATGGGCCAGCTGCATATCCTCCCGAGCATGCTGTAAAAATCAGCTAAGGAATCCGAGGATTTCAGTATATTGTAATTTAGGCGATGGGCTGGCAACCTGTCACTACCTACAAATCTATCTTAAAATAACCCTCAAAACTTTGTCAGACGTGGCGGAACGACCTTTGTTTAGGTCGTTTACGCTCTGCCTACCCCATTAGGGATAAAGGCGGGATTATATGTATGTATGTATAATTTAATGATATCCCACCAAAAGCATAAATGTAAAAGTGGAGCCAAGTTTGAGATGGCATGGTTGTCCACTCCACCGATAAAAGAATTGAGATCTAAAATGGGTGCCAAGTTCTGTAGCTTAGCAAATAACTTCTGATCTATTGAGCCTCAACATTTGACTGGGTTAGTTTTCACGTACTAGTCATCTAGTATATATTTCGAAGAAATAGAACTTTACAATGTAAAAAATTCTAATCTAATAAGATTAGAATAATAATTCTACTACAGAGGCAATAAAAAGTTTATTTATTTATTTATTCAGACACATCAACAGTATATGCATATTAACACATTTTTAATAGTCATGCACAATCAGTAATTTAGCTGATACATACACCAATTACAGATGTGTACAACATTCACAGTAATTCTTCTAAAACTCGATAATTATACTCAAATTACAGGAAAAGTTAAACAATAATCAATCTTTTATTCTTTAAAAAAAATAATAGTTTATTTTTTAAATTGTGTATACTTTTAAACCCAGTAAAACTCCATGACGCTCGAGCAAAAACACATTTAGCATCACGGCGTGCGGTACTATTAGCACTGCTTCTGACATGACTTAACGACTAATATTTACGGTTTTAAACAATATTAATCTAATATGAAAGAAAGAAAATAATAAATTCGTTAAACTACACGGCTAGGACGTGTACATAACGAAAGGCTATGATAAATTCGTCCCCAGTACGTTCGGTAGCTTAGTGGCAGAGTTATGGTCCGGCATTCCAGATACGCAGGTTCGAGCTCTGGCGGAAACGTTTTTTATATGTTCTTTCTTTCATATTATATGCTAAAAATCCGCAAAGATATTAATCTTCAATTTTGTTGACTAAACAAAATAACACATTGTAATAGTAAGTATGTGTTTATTGTGTTGGTAGGATTGGGAGCGCGTCCGCGGGCAGCGCGAGGGCGAGGTGCGCGACGAGCTGCGCGCGATGTACAAGCTGCGCGAGCAGGAGATCATCTCGCAGCTGATGCAGCTCGAGAACAAGCAGTACGACATGGTAAGCGCCGGGACCACGCGCGGTGTAAGGGACAGCGCGACGAGCTGCGCGCGATGTACAAGCTGCGCGAGCAGGAGATCATCTCGCAGCTGATGCAGCTCGAGAACAAGCAGTACGACATGGTAAGCGCCGGGACCACGCGCGGTGTAAGGGACAGCGCGACGAGCTGCGCGCGATGTACAAGCTGCGCGAGCAGGAGATCATCTCGCAGCTGATGCAGCTCGAGAACAAGCAGTACGACATGGTAAGCGCCGGGACCACGCGCGGTGTAAGGGACAGCGCGACCAGCTGCGCGCGATGTACAAGCTGCGCGAGCAGGAGATCATCTCGCAGCTGATGCAGCTCGAGAACAAGCAGTACGACATGGTAAGCGCCGGGACCACGCGCGGTGTAAGGGACAGCGCGACGAGCTGCGCGCGATGTACAAGCTGCGCGAGCAGGAGATCATCTCGCAGCTGATGCAGCTCGAGAACAAGCAGTACGACATGGTAAGCGCCGGGACCACGCGCGGTGTAAGGGACAGCGCGACGAGCTGCGCGCGATGTACAAGCTGCGCGAGCAGGAGATCATCTCGCAGCTGATGCAGCTCGAGAACAAGCAGTACGACATGGTAAGCGCCGGGACCACGCGCGGTGTAAGGGACAGCGCGACGAGCTGCGCGCGATGTACAAGCTGCGCGAGCAGGAGATCATCTCGCAGCTGATGCAGCTCGAGAACAAGCAGTACGACATGGTAAGCGCCGGGACCACGCGCGGTGTAAGGGACAGCGCGACGAGCTGCGCGCGATGTACAAGCTGCGCGAGCAGGAGATCATCTCGCAGCTGATGCAGCTCGAGAACAAGCAGTACGACATGGTAAGCGCCGGGACCACGCGCGGTGTAAGGGACAGCGCGACCAGCTGCGCGCGATGTACAAGCTGCGCGAGCAGGAGATCATCTCGCAGCTGATGCAGCTCGAGAACAAGCAGTACGACATGGTAAGCGCCGGGACCACGCGCGGTGTAAGGGACAGCGCGACCAGCTGCGCGCGATGTACAAGCTGCGCGAGCAGGAGATCATCTCGCAGCTGATGCAGCTCGAGAACAAGCAGTACGACATGGTAAGCGCCGGGACCACGCGCGGTGTAAGGGACAGCGCGACGAGCTGCGCGCGATGTACAAGCTGCGCGAGCAGGAGATCATCTCGCAGCTGATGCAGCTCGAGAACAAGCAGTACGACATGGTAAGCGCCGGGACCACGCGCGGTGTAAGGGACAGCGCGACCAGCTGCGCGCGATGTACAAGCTGCGCGAGCAGGAGATCATCTCGCAGCTGATGCAGCTCGAGAACAAGCAGTACGACATGGTAAGCGCCGGGACCACGCGCGGTGTAAGGGACAGCGCGACCAGCTGCGCGCGATGTACAAGCTGCGCGAGCAGGAGATCATCTCGCAGCTGATGCAGCTCGAGAACAAGCAGTACGACATGGTAAGCGCCGGGACCACGCGCGGTGTAAGGGACAGCGCGACCAGCTGCGCGCGATGTACAAGCTGCGCGAGCAGGAGATCATCTCGCAGCTGATGCAGCTCGAGAACAAGCAGTACGACATGGTAAGCGCCGGGACCACGCGCGGTGTAAGGGACAGCGCGACCAGCTGCGCGCGATGTACAAGCTGCGCGAGCAGGAGATCATCTCGCAGCTGATGCAGCTCGAGAACAAGTGATAAGTCCTTCTTCTTATCATCATGATAAATTTAAAAGCTTTGCTCTTGTCGGTGGAGTAATCGCCAACTTTCACTGAATAAAAAAAAGATGGTATTTATTTGTAACTACCGGTTTACAATCGTGTTTGCCTGACCCCCAAACTAGGTTTCCCTTTTCTTCTTAATATTCTTATTATTCTTTTTCTTTGATTAATTCAGCCTTTTCCTTAACTTCTTTACACGACGTAACCTTAAACTATTCTTTGATTTAGTCCATTTAGGTTCTTCTAGGTCGGCCTCTTCCTATTGTCCCTTCAATCTTTCCTTCGAATATAGTCTTTAATCTCCTCATCATGGTATTAAAGAGATATATTTCTTCCATGCTGGACTGGAAGCGAAAGAACAACGTAGAATTTGGCAGCTGCATTTCCTCCCGGGCATGCTGTTAAAACCAGCTAAGGGATCCGAGGGTTTCCGTATATTGTAATTTAGGCGATGAAACCTACAAATCTATCTTAAATAACCTTTAAAGCTTTGTCAAACGTGGCGGAACCTTTGGTTGGGTCGTTTACGCTCTATCTACCCCATCAGGGATAAAGGCGTTATTATATGTATAACTCTTGTCGTTGTAGCTATTTATGAATGTCTCTCCAGATGTGTCTGTCAAGGGCAGCTTCTTTCTTTCTTTCTTCGTCTCCTCATACGACTTGACTCCAGCCGTTTCTTTTATTTGGTCTGTGTACTTTATCCCTGTTCTACCATGGGGTAGAGGAAGGCCTCTATTTCTTTTTGCCTTTCCTTCCATGATGTTTGTTATAAATTCGTCATGTCGTATGAGATGTCCCAGCATCTTGCCTCTTCTGTTTTCTATGATCTTAAGTATTTTTCTCTTCTCTTGGACACGCACCAATACCTCTTCATTTGTCACTCTATCTGTCCACTTTATTCCCTCCATTCTTCTCCAGCACCACATCTCAAACTATTGTTGAAGGCTTGTAATTTTTCCCGATCCCTTTTTGTCATGGTCCAGGTTTCACTGCCGTATAAAGCTATACTCCACACATTATGATACGATGAACTTTTTCTACGTTGATGATATTCTTGATTTTAGTACGTTGGCTTTGTCTTTGAAAGCTTTCTTTGCAATTGGTATTGTACTTTTTATATTATGCTTTTATTCATGTTTATAGACATTCCTTGAAAATTTAGGTCATTTGATTAAGTAATAATTTTGTATTGTTTTTTCTTCTTCAATTAAAATAGAATAAGTTTCTTTTACGCTATTTCTTCCATGCTGGACTGGGAGCGAGAGAAAAACATAGAATGCGTCAGCTGCATTTCCTCCCGGGTATGCTGTAAAATCACCTAAGGGATCCGAGGGTTTCTGTTTATTGCAATTTAGGTGATAGGCTGACAACCTGTCACTACAGTAATATACTTACAAATCTATCTTAAATAACCCTTAAACTTTGTCAGACGTAGCGGAATGACCTTTGTTTAGGTCGTTTACGCTCTGTCTATGCCATGAGGGATAAGGGCGAGATTATTTGTATGTACGTATGATCTGAAATCTCAACATCCTTGTGTTATAATTTCAGGAACAAGAGAACCAGCAGCTGCGGGAACAATTGGAGGATTACCAGCGTCGGGAACGGGACGAGGCTACCAGACTCGCCGTCTCGCTCTCCATCACACACCAGGGGCACGATGAAGGTAGCCGTCCATACCGGTTGTAAGGGACAGCGTCCCGCTAACTGATAGGGGTTGCTCAGTCAACTATCAGCAGAAAATTCTTTCACGAGATGAAAAAGAGTCGCTCAATTGCGACTCGGGCTCCCTCACCGAGGTGTCCGTACCAACGTATAACGGGGTATTTAAAGCGAATATAGATCCTCAGTTCAACGTTCAGGGCAACGAAACTATTTTATAAACAGGCTAACTATCTTGTCATAGTGAGAAGGTCAAACCCATAACCCCATTCTTGGTGTCTGAATGTGGTTGTTACTTCTAATGCGTGCTGTTACTTTTTTTCTGTGGGGGGGGCAAACTCCCCTCAACCCCCCATTCGCAGTGTCTGAATGCGGTCGATACGCACTTTTAATGTGTGATGCTACTTTATTTTTCTGTGAGGGGGCACACCCCCCTCAACCCCCCATTCGCAGTGTCTGAATGCAGTCGATAGGTACTTTTAATGTGTGATGCTACTTAATTTTTCTGTGAGGGGGGCACACCCCCCTCAACCTCCCATTCGCAGTGTCTAAATGCGGTCGATAGGTAATTCTAATATGTGATGCTACTTTTCTTTTTCTGTGAAGGGGGCACACCCCCCTCTACCCCCCATTCGCAGTGTCTGAATGCGGTCGATAGTTACTTCTAATGTGTGATGCTACTTTTCTTTTTCTGTGAAGGGGCCATACCCCCCTCAACCCCTCATTCGCAGTGTCTGAATGCGATCGATAGGGACTTCTCATGTGTGATGCTACTTTTATTTTTCTGTGAAGGGGCCAAACCCATCTCAACCTCCCATTCGCAGTGTCTGAATGCCGTCGATAGGTACTTCTAATGTGTGATGCTAATTATCTTTTCTGTGAGGGGGCAAACCCCCCACAACCCCCATTCGCAGTGTCTGAATGCGGTCGATAGGTACTTCTAATGTCTGATGTTACTTTTCTTTTTCTGTGAGGAGGGCAAACCCCCCTCAACCCCACGGTCGCGGTGTCTGAAGTCAGTCGTTACTTCTAAAGTGTATTGTAACTTTATTTTTCTGTCAGAACAAGCCCCCCTCAACCCCCCAGTCTTGGTATCTGAATGCGGTCGGTACCTCCAATGCGTGATGTTACTTTACTTTTTTAGAGAGGGGGCATTGCCCTCCTCAATACCCAAGCCGTAGTCGGCACTTCCAAACCGTGATGTTACTTTTCTTTTTCTGTGAGGGGGCAAACTCCCCCTTAACCCTTCAGTCTTGGTGTCTGAATGCGGTTGCTACTTCCAATTCGTGATGTAAGTTTTATTTTTCTGTGAGGGGGCAAACCCCCCTTAACCCCCAGTCTTGGTGTCTGGATGCGGTTGCTACTTCCAATTCGTGATGTTACTTTTCTTTTTCTGTGAGGGGGCAAGCCCCCTTTAACCTCCACTATTGGTGTCTGAATGCGGTCGATACTTCCAAAGCGTGATGTTACTTTTCTATTTCTGTAACAAGTGGAATCCCCCTAAAACCTCCACTCTTGGTGTCTGAATGTGGTTTATACTTCTAAAGTGTGATGTTACTTTTCTCTTTCTGTAACGAGGGAATCCCCCTTCAACCTCTTCTCTTTTTGTCTGAATGCGGTCGATACTTCCAAAGTGTGATGTTACTTTTCTCTTTCTGTAACGAGGGAATCCCCTTTCAACCTCCACTCTTGGTGTCTAAAGCGTGATGTTACTTTTCTCTTTCTGTAACGAGGGAATCACCCTTCAACCTCCACTCTTGGTGTCTGAATGCGGTCGATACTTCCAAAGCGTGATGTTACTTTTCTCTTTCTGTAACGAGGGAATCCCCCTTCAAACTCCACTCTTGGTGTCTGAATGCGGTCGATACTTCCAAAGCGTGATGTTACTTTTCTCTTTCTGTAACCAGGGAATCCCCCTACAACCTTCACTCTTGGTGTCTGAATGTGGTTTATACTTCTAAAGTGTGATGTTACTTTTCTCTTTCTGTAACGAGGGAATCCCCCTTCAACCTCCACTCTTGGTGTCTGAATGCGATCGATACTTAAAAAGCGTGATGTTACTTTTCTCTTTCTGTAACGAGGGATTCCCCTTTCAACCTCCACTCTTGGTGTCTGAATGCGGTCGATACTTCCAAAGCGTGATGTTACTTTTCTCTTTCTGTAACCAGGGAGTCCCCCTTCAACCTCCACTCTTGGTGTCTGAATGCAGTCGATACTTCCAAAGCGTGATGTTACTTTTCTCTTTCTGTAACGAGGGAATCCCCCTTCAACCTCCACTCTTGGTGTCTGAATGCGGTCGATACTTCCAAAGCGTGATGTTACTTTTCTCTTTCTGTAACCAGGGAATCCCCCTTCAACCTCCACTCTTGGTGTCTGAATGCAGTCGATACTTCCAAAGCGTGCTGTTACTTTTCTCTTTCTGTAACCAGGGAATCCTCCTTCAACCTCCACTCTTGGTGTCTGAATGCGGTCGATACTTCCAAAGCGTGATGTTACTTTTCTCTTTTTGTAACCAGGGAATCCCCCTTCAACCTCCACTCTTGGTGTCTGAATGCGGTCGCTACTTCCAAAGCGTGATGTTACTTTTCTCTTTCTACAACCAAGGAATCCCCCTTCAACCTCCACTCTTGGTGTATGAATGCAGTCGATACTTCCAAAGCGTGCTGTTACTTTTCTCTTTCTGTAACCAGGGAATCCTCCTTCAACCTCTACTCTTGGTGTCTGAATGCGGTCGATACTTCCAAAGCGTGATGTTACTTTTCTCTTTCTGTAACCAGGGAATCCCTCTTCAACTCCACTCTTGGTGTCTGAATGCGGTCGATACTTCCAAAGCGTGATGTTACTTTTCTCTTTCTGTAACCAGGGAATCCCTCTTCAACTCCACTCTTGGTGTCTGAATGCGGTCGATACTTCCAAAGCGTGATGTTACTTTTCTCTTTCTGTAACGAGGAAATCCCCCTTCAACCTCCACTCTTGGTGTCTGAATGCGGTCGATACTTCCAAAGCGTGATGTTACTTTTCTCTTTCTGTAACGAGGGAATCCCCCTTCAACCTCCACTCTTGGTGTCTGAATGCGGTCGATACTTCCAAAGCGTGCTGTTACTTTTCTCTTTCTGTAACCAGGGAATCCTCCTTCAACCTCCACTGTTGGTGTCTGAATGCGGTCGATACTTCCAAAGCGTGCTGTTACTTTTATCTTTCTGTAACCAGGGAATCCCCCTTCAACCTCCACTCTTGGTGTCTGAATGCGGTCGCTACTTCCAAAGCGTGATGTTACTTTTCTCTTTCTGCAACCAGGGAATCCCCCTTCAACCTCTACTCTTGGTGTCTGAATGCGGTCGATACTTACAAAGCGTGATGTTACTTTTCTCTTTCTGTAACCAGGGAATCCCTCTTCAACCTCCAATCTTGGTGTCTGAATGCGGTCGATACTTCCAAAGCGTGATGTTACTTTTCTCTTTCTGTAACGAGGGAATCCCCCTTCAACCTCCACTCTTGGTGTCTGAATGCGGTCGATACTTCCAAAGCGTGATGTTACTTTTCTCTTTCTGTAACGAGGGAATCCCCCTTCAACCTCCACTCTTGGTGTTTGAATGCGGTCGATACTTCCAAAGCGTGATGTTACTTTTCTCTTTCTGTAACCAGGGAATCCCCCTACAACCTCCACTCTTGGTGTCTGAATGTGGTTTATACTTCTAAAGTGTGATGTTACTTTTCTCTTTCTGTAACGAGGGAATCGCCCTTCAACCTCCACTCTTGGTGTCTGAATGCGATCGATACTTAAAAAGCGTGATGTTACTTTTCTCTTTCTACAACCAAGGAATCCCCCTTCAACCTCCACTCTTGGTGTCTGAATGCAGTCGATACTTCCAAAGCGTGCTGTTACTTTTCTCTTTCTGTAACCAGGGAATCCTCCTTCAACCTCTACTCTTGGTGTCTGAATGCGGTCGATACTTACAAAGCGTGATGTTACTTTTCTCTTTCTGTAACCAGGGAATCCCTCTTCAACCTCCACTCTTGGTGTCTGAATGCGGTCGATACTTCCAAAGCGTGATGTTACTTTTCTCTTTCTGTAACGAGGGAATCCCCCTTCAACCTCCACTCTTGGTGTCTGAATGCGGTCGATACTTCCAAAGCGTGATGTTACTTTTCTCTTTCTGTAACGAGGGAATCCCCCTTCAACCTCCACTCTTGGTGTCTGAATGCGGTCGATACTTCCAAAGCGTGATGTTACTTTTCTCTTTTTGTAACCAGGGAATCCCCCTTCAACCTCCACTCTTGGTGTCTGAATGCGGTCGCTACTTCCAAAGCGTGATGTTACTTTTCTCTTTCTACAACCAAGGAATCCCCCTTCAACCTCCACTCTTGGTGTCTGAATGCAGTCGATACTTCCAAAGCGTGCTGTTACTTTTCTCTTTCTGTAACCAGGGAATCCTCCTTCAACCTCCACTCTTGGTGTCTGAATGCGGTCGATACTTCCAAAGCGTGATGTTACTTTTCTCTTTCTGTAACGAGGGAATCCCCCTTCAACCTCCACTCTTGGTGTCTGAATGCGGTCGATACTTCCAAAGCGTGATGTTACTTTTCTCTTTCTGTAACGAGGGAATCCCCCTTCAACCTCCACTCTTGGTGTCTGAATGCGGTCGATACTTCCAAAGCGTGATGTTACTTTTCTCTTTCTGTAACGAGGGAATCCCCCTTCAACCTCCACTCTTGGTGTCTGAATGCGGTCGATACTTCCAAAGCGTGATGTTACTTTTCTCTTTCTGTAACGAGGGAATCCCCCTTCAACCTCGACTCTTGGTGTCTGAATGCGGTCGATACTTCCAAAGCGTGATGTTACTTTTCTCTTTCTGTAACGAGGGAATCCCCCTTCAACCTCCACTCTTGGTGTCTGAATGCGGTCGATACTTCCAAAGCGTGCTGTTACTTTTCTCTTTCTGTAACCAGGGAATCCTCCTTCAACCTCCACTCTTGGTGTCTGAATGCGGTCGATACTTCCAAAGCGTGATGTTACTTTTCTCTTTCTGTAACCAGAGAATCCCCCTTCAACCTCCACTCTTGGTGTCTGAATGCAGTCGATACTTCCAAAGCGTGCTGTTACTTTTCTCTTTCTGTAACCAGGGAATCCCCCTTCAACCTCCACTGTTGGTGTCTGAATGCGATCGATACTTCCAAAGCGTGCTTTTACTTTTATCTTTCTGTAACCAGGGAATCCCCCTTCAACCTCCACTCTTGGTGTCTGAATGCGGTCGCTACTTCCAAAGCGTGATGTTACTTTTATCTTTCTGCAACCAGGGAATCCCCCTTCAACCTCTACTCTTGGTGTCTGAATGCGGTCGATACTTACAAAGCGTGATGTTACTTTTCTCTTTCTGTAACCAGGGAATCCCTCTTCAACCTTTAATCTTGGTGTCTGAATGCGGTCGATACTTCCAAAGCGTGATGTTACTTTTCTCTTTCTGTAACGAGGGAATCCCCCTTCAACCTCCACTCTTGGTGTCTGAATGCGGTCGATACTTCCAAAGCGTGATGTTACTTTTCTCTTTCTGTAACGAGGGAATCTCCCTTCAACCTCCACTCTTGGTGTCCGAATGCAGTCGATACTTCCAAAGCGTGATGTTACTTTTCTGTTTCTGTAACGAGGGAATCCCCCTTCAACCTCTACTCTTAGTGTCTGAATGCGGTCGATACTTCCAAAGCGTGATGTAACTTTTCTCTTTCTGTAACGAGGGAATCCCCCTTCAACCTCCACTCTTGGTGTCTGAATGCGGTCGATACTTCCAAAGCGTGATGTTACTTTTCTCTTTCTGTAACGAGGGAATCCCCCTTCAACCTCCACTCTTGGTGTCTGAATGCGGTCGATACTTCCAAAGCGTGATGTTACTTTTCTCTTTCTGTAACGAGGGAATCCCCCTTCAACCTCCACTCTTGGTGTTTGAATGCGGTCGATACTTCCAAAGCGTGATGTTACTTTTCTCTTTCTGTAACCAGGGAATCCCCCTACAACCTCCACTCTTGGTGTCTGAATGTGGTTTATACTTCTAAAGTGTGATGTTACTTTTCTCTTTCTGTAACGAGGGAATCGCCCTTCAACCTCCACTCTTGGTGTCTGAATGCGATCGATACTTAAAAAGCGTGATGTTACTTTTCTCTTTCTGTAACGAGGGAATCCCCTTTCAACCTCCACTCTTGGTGTCTGAATGCGGTCGATACTTCCAAAGCGTGATGTTACTTTTCTCTTTCTGTAACCAGGGAATCCCCCTTCAACCTCCACTCTTGGTGTCTGAATGCAGTCGATACTTCCAAAGCGTGATGTTACTTTTCTCTTTCTGTAACGAGGGAATCCCCCTTCAACCTCCACTCTTGGTGTCTGAATGCGGTCGATACTTCCAAAGCGTGATGTTACTTTTCTCTTTCTGTAATCAGGGAATCCCCCTTCAACCTCCACTCTTGGTGTCTGAATGCAGTCGATACTTCCAAAGCGTGCTGTTACTTTTCTCTTTCTGTAACCAGGGAATCCTCCTTCAACCTCCACTCTTGGTGTCTGAATGCGGTCGATACTTCCAAAGCGTGATGTTACTTTTCTCTTTTTGTAACCAGGGAATCCCCCTTCAACCTCCACTCTTGGTGTCTGAATGCGGTCGCTACTCCCAAAGCGTGATGTTACTTTTCTCTTTCTACAACCAAGGAATCCCCCTTCAACCTCCACTTTTGGTGTCTGAATGCAGTCGATACTTCCAAAGCGTGCTGTTACTTTTCTCTTTCTGTAACCAGGGAATCCCCCTTCAACCTCCACTTTTGGTGTCTGAATGCGGTCGATACTTCCAAAGCGTGCTGTTACTTTTCTCTTTCTGTAACCAGGGAATCCTCCTTCAACCTCCACTCTTGGTGTCTGAATGCGGTCGATACTTCCAAAGCGTGATGTTACTTTTCTCTTTTTGTAACCAGGGAATCCCCCTTCAACCTCCACTCTTGGTGTCTGAATGCGGTCGCTACTCCCAAAGCGTGATGTTACTTTTCTCTTTCTACAACCAAGGAATCCCCCTTCAACCTCCACTTTTGGTGTCTGAATGCAGTCGATACTTCCAAAGCGTGCTGTTACTTTTCTCTTTCTGTAACCAGGGAATCCCCCTTCAACCTCCACTTTTGGTGTCTGAATGCGGTCGATACTTCCAAAGCGTGCTGTTACTTTTCTCTTTCTGTAACCAGGGAATCCTCCTTCAACCTCTACTTTTGGTGTCTGAATGCGGTCGATACTTCCAAAGCGTGATGTTACTTTTCTCTTTCTGTAACCAGGGAATCCCCCTTCAACCTCCACTCTTGGTGTCTGAATGCGGTCGCTACTTCCAAAGCGTGATGTTACTTTTCTCTTTCTACAACCAAGGAATCCCCCTTCAACCTCCACTTTTGGTGTCTGAATGCAGTCGATACTTCCAAAGCGTGCTGTTACTTTTCTCTTTCTGTAACCAGGGAATCCTCCTTCAACCTCTACTTTTGGTGTCTGAATGCGGTCGATACTTCCAAAGCGTGATGTTACTTTTCTCTTTCTGTAACCAGGGAATCCCCCTTCAACCTCCACTCTTGGTGTCTGAATGCAGTCGATACTTCCAAAGCGTGCTGTTACTTTTCTCTTTCTGTAACCAGGGAATCCTCCTTCAACCTCCACTCTTGGTGTCTGAATGCGGTCGATACTTCCAAAGCGTGATGTTACTTTTCTCTTTTTGTAACCAGGGAATCCCCCTTCAACCTCCACTCTTGGTGTCTGAATGCGGTCGCTACTTCCAAAGCGTGATGTTACTTTTCTCTTTCTACAACCAAGGAATCCCCCTTCAACCTCCACTTTTGGTGTCTGAATGCAGTCGATACTTCCAAAGCGTGCTGTTACTTTTCTCTTTCTGTAACCAGGGAATCCCTCTTCAACCTCCACTCTTGGTGTCTGAATGCGGTCGATACTTCCAAAGCGTGATGTTACTTTTCTCTTTCTGTAACGAGGGAATCCCCTTCAACCTCCACTCTTGGTGTCTGAATGCGGTCGATACTTCCAAAGCGTGATGTTACTTTTCTCTTTCTGTAACGAGGAAATCCCCCTTCAACCTCCACTCTTGGTGTCTGAATGCGGTCGATACTTCCAAAGCGTGATGTTACTTTTCTCTTTCTGTAACGAGGGAATCCCCCTTCAACCTCCACTCTTGGTGTCTGAATGCGGTCGATACTTCCAAAGCGTGATGTTACTTTTCTCTTTCTGTAACGAGGGAATCCCCCTTCAACCTCCACTCTTGGTGTCTGAATGCAGTTGACACTTCCAAAGCGTGATGTTACTTTTCTCTTTCTGTAACAAGGGAATCCCCCTTCAACCTCCACTCTTGGTGTCTGAATGTGGTTTATACTTCCAAAGCGTGATGTTACTTTTGTCTTTCTGTAACGAGGGAATCCCCCTTCAACCTCCACTCTTAGTGTCTGAATGCGGTCGATACTTCCAAAGCGTGCTGTTACTTTTCTCTTTCTGTAACGAGGGAATCCCCCTTCAACCTCTACTCTTGGTGTCTGAATGCAATCGATACTTCCAAAGCGTGATGTTACTTTTCTTTTTCTGTAACCAGGGAATCCCCCTTCAACCTCCACTCTTGGTGTCTGAATGCAATCGATACTTCCAAAGCGTGATGTTACTTTTCTTTTTCTGTAACCAGGGAATCCCCCTTCAACCTCCACTCTTTGTGTCTTAATGGGGTCACTCCTTCTAAAGCGTAATATTAAAAGTGAAAGTTTATAACGATGGTGTATTTGCTTTATTATTTAACCCGCGTTTAATGAGGACCCTATTAATAGCTTCCGAGATTTTTAACCGCTTAATAACAACACAGCTATCGTCTGATATGGTTTTTGTAACGAACACTATAAAAGACAGCGACCGTGATCGACGGCTTAACATGCTCTTCGAAGCACGTAATCTTTTTTCTTCTAGACATAAGTAATTCGTACTGCATTGTCCCATAACCAAACTGGAAAATTCACAATATTATAAATGTAAAAATATCAATTTGTGTCCCTGGGAATCGAACCCAGGACCTCCGGATCTGCTCATGGCTCTGACCACGGAAGAAGTATCTTGGCGTATATGTTAAGTTGGCTTAGTTTCTTCAGCACTTGTAATTTGTATTTATTTATTAAATTTAATGAAACTAAATAATTACACTATTCATAAATGAACAGATCCAAATATTCGTCTTATTATCAGGTGTTCCTGTGGCAACCCAAAAAGACCTAGGCCTGTGATATTGCTAGCCACAAACGAAACCAAATTTTATTTCTTAACTAAATTATAATTACTTTGCGGTTCACTAGTTAAGACTGTTCATTATTTAGTGACAACTAAATATTAAAGAAACATGCAAGGATATATAAATAATAAATAGTTAAAGTTTAATATAGAACGTGTAACAGAAAACCCTTTTACCTTTACCTACCTGGGTATATGCACCCGAAAGGATAAGAACCAGCCCATGTAACTGACCAACTATCCCGAAGGATCATAGGTCGAAATACGGAAAACAAAATTGACTTCCCATACTACATGCGCTATCAGCTGTTGCATTTTGTATGGACGGCCAATTGTTTTCTTTTGTATTTCGACAGATGTTCTTTTGGGAAAGTTGTTCCGTTTCATGGGCTGGTTCATATCCTTTCGAGTGCATATACCCTTTGTGTTACATGTTGTATACATTTTAAAAAAATATATATATAAAATTAAAAAACAAACATGCTTCTCATCTTTTATACCATTTAATTATATATCATATTGATATTGTTATGTATTAGTTTATTTTATTGAAATATATTAGTGTGTATTAGTATTACTATAATTATTAATGTTATTACGTTTATTATATCTGTTCCCGTGATTTTCCCTTCTTTCATCCTCATTAGGTTGGCTGGAAGAGATCTCTTATAGAGATAAGCTCGCCTTTTGTTTTAATTCTTAAGTTGACTTTTATGTTTAATTTTTTAAAACAATAAAGAATTTAATAATAATAATGCATTAATGTGAGCGTGTTTATCGCATGTCGCTCAGAGCGTCAGCGTGTGCTGGTGGAGCAAGCGGCCGCGGCGCGCGACCTGGCCGCCAAGCGCGCGCGCATCGCGGCCGTCACCGAGCAGCGCGACCAGCTGGACCGGCGCCGCGAGCTCATGGAGGCCGAGAGGAAGCGCAAGCTGGCCGAGGCGCGGGACAAGAAGAAGCCGCGGCTGGACAAGGTGGGTACCACTGCCGCATACATACATACATATAATCACGCCTTTATCCCTAATGGGGCAGGCAGAGCGTAAACGACCCAAACAAAGGTCGTTCCGCCACGTCTGACAAAGTTTTGAGGCTTATTTAAGATAGATTTGTAAGTATATTGCTGTAGTGACAGGTTGTCAGCCCATCGCCTAAATTACGATATACTGAAACCCTCGGATCCCTTAGCTGGTTTTTACAGCATGGGTGGAAATGCAGCTGGCACATTCTATGTTTTTCTCTCTCTCCCAGTCCAACATGGAAGGCACTGCCGCGCGTGTATATAAAGCGATCTCAAGATTGACAACCAGTTTGAGTTCGTATTAGAACTGTCATTCCAGTACAAAATGGCCTGTCAAATCCATACTTAAGCCCGTAATTATAATCAGCACTTGAGACTGACAGCGAGTTTGAGTTCGTATCAGGAATATCATTTCAGTACATAATGGCCTGTCAAATCCATATTTAATATTGCTCTCAATATTGAGATCGCTTTGTAAATACAAGCCTTACTATTGCTTTCAATCTTGATATTCATTTTTAATTACGACCCTTAAAACAAGTGAGGATATTTAGCACTCACAATGCAAACATGCATTTACCCAGTCATTATGAATTTTATCGCGGGAATCGAACCGGAAGTTTTAGAGTTGACATACCTGTGAATTATGGGTCACGCTAACTATTCTTAAAAGAAAGGTGGTCGGAGACCACGCGGATTCGCAGCCATCTTAAAAAAAAAACAATTCCCAGGTATTATAGATAGGGGTGATCCTCAGTTGAAAAGAATCCAAAATTATAAATAACAAGATGGCCGCCATACAAAACAAAAAGTCAAATAGCTCCTAAACATACATACATACATACTATCACGCCTGTATCCCTAATGGGGTAGGCAGTGCGTGAACAACCCAAACAAAGGTCGTTCCGCCACGTCTGACAATAATATAGCTGTAGTGACAGGTTGTCAGCCCATCGCCTAAATTACAATATACCCTCGAATCCCTTAGCTGGTTTTTACAGCATGCCCGGGAGGAGATGCAGCTGGCACATTCTACGTTATTCTGTCGCTCCCAGTCCAGCATGGAAGCTAAACGATTAAAGATAGAAGGATCACTAAATAATATCATAGAGGGCAACTGCCAGTGGTCATAAAAATCCAAAATAGCAGATCCAATATGGCGTCTGAAAAAGAAAATGCTCCGATGAGGCTTAAATAAGGGAGGTCGCTGACGTATTGATTCTATATTTTTAGTTCGTTTTCCGATTCCACCATTTTCCAAGATGGCTGCCAAACAAGGATCTTTTGTATGGAGAACATTATTTTGGCTCTGGCTTGGAAACGGTTACTCGTTGGGGGAGCTGTGGAGTACCATTATTTTTTTCTATGTGTTGCATTATTATTTTTGTGGAATCCTCCACTCCTACCAGCAACTGTTTCCACTCCAGAGTCGATCAAAATTCCTCATCATTCAGGGGATTTTTGTTCAGGGAACTATAATCGGCTCTGGCTAAGACTTGCTCATAGGCGGGACAAAATAACACCACTATGAAAATGCAAAACATGTAAAAAAATAATAGTACCATCTTTCTTCCCTGCAAGCAACTGTTCCCGCTCCGGAGCCTAATCAAAGCTCCCTATAATGGAAATCCCTTGCATGATGAAGAACTTTCATCGACTCTGGAACGGAAACAGTTGCTGGTAAGGGTGGAGCATTTAATATTACTATCAGCTCCCCCAACGAGTAACTGTTTCCACGCCAGAGCCAAATCAATATTCTCCACACAAAAGATCTTTGTATGGCAGCCATTTTGAAAAATGGTGTAATCGGAAAGCGAACTAAATATATCGAATCGATCATTATCAAACAACCCCCACTTGCAAAATTTCAGCCTGATCGGAGCAATTTTTTTTGCAGACGCCCTTTTGGATCCACCATCTTGGATTTTTATAACCACTGGCAGTTGCCCTCTATGATATTTCTTCGAGCACTTTCTACCAATTTCTAGTCGTTTGGGAGATATTCGAGTTTTGTTTTATATGCCGGCCATCTTGTTTTTAATAATTTTGTTTCTTTTTTCAATTGCACGTGCCTTTGCCTAGGGTGTGTTCCAAACGTAGTTCGAGGACCACCCCGCTAACTATGATACCTGGAAATTGGGGGGTTTTATCAAGCTGGCTGCGAATCTACATGGTGCGCGACTTTTAAGAAAAGTTAGTGACCCATAATTCGTATGTATTTCAACCCGTTCGATTCCCACTACATGGAAATAGTCACATTACGTACGAAAAAACAATACGAAAAGTGCCATATTTAAGGATATTCAAAAGACGAGTTTAATGGTTGTATGAAATCCCATTATTGTCGTTTTTCTTTTTATCAATCATTATTGGATTACTTTGTTGTTAATTTGGTATTATGAAAAGAATTGATTTTGCAATAGAATATTTATTAATTTCCATGCATATTTTTTAGAAAAGCAATATAAATTTCTCGGCGGAAAAAGCATTTGCCTGACTCGTATTAGAAAAGTCCTTGCTTTGTGGCTCGGACTTCAAATTGTACTCGTCCGTCAAAAGCTGGTTTTCCATGCCTCATATAATATGACAGAAAGTAAAGATAAATTCGCCTCGGGCATGACTCGAACCTGCGCCTTTACAATGCCGGTCCATCACTCTACCGACTGAGCTACAGAAACGGTAGCGGCGAGTTTATCATAGTTTTTCTTATGCACACTTCATAGTGACGTTAGCGACATCTAGCCATGTTTTTTTAAGAACTATTATTTTCTTTCTTTCATATTATAGTATAGACTAGTATAGTAGTGACTTCCATGCTGGACTGGGAGCAAGCAAAAAAACATAGAATATGCCAGCTGCATGCTGTAAAAACCATCTAAGGGATCTGAGGGTTTTTGTATATTGCAATTTAGGCGATATGCTGACAACCTGTCACTACAGCAATATGACTATAAATCATTCGTAAACAACCCTCAAAACTTTGTCAGACGTGGCGGTACGACCTTTCTATAGTTCGATTACGCTCTGCCTACCCCATTAGGGATAAAGGCGTGATTATATGTATGTATGTAAAATTAGCATTGTGAGTAGTAAAAATCCTCAAAATATACAGAAAATTTCGGTACTTGTCAATCACGGTGGTGGATGACACCCTCCTGCAAAGTGGTCGTCTCTCTGACCGGTGGTGGTTTGTCCACAGGACGAGGACGGCGACACGTACATGTCGTCGCCTGGAGACAGCCCCTGCTCGCCCGGACTCAACCGGTCGCACTCCTCGCCCAACCTCGCTAACGGAACGGTGAGTACCGATATACAGATGTAGGGTCATCTCACCAGTGAATGAACAACACTCACCAGTGAAGAAATTGGATAACAAACTGTAACTACAAATTAATACATTCCTTTTCCAGTAGGGAACTTAGATCTTATCTTATTTTATTTAGCCGATAGTGTCCCACTGCTGGGCAAAGGTCTCTCTCCGGTCTCTCCTCGACTCTCTGCCCTGTGCTTAGATCAAATAGTAATCAATCAAAGAGTAATCAAATAGTCAGTAACTTAGATCCAATAAAGTTATAGATACACAAACGCCGCTTGAATTTTTTTTATATCAGTTGCTATTTGACAATTCGAACTTTATTTTATAAGCAGTAAGGTCCATATTGAAGTTTTAAGTAAATCTCTTTACGGCTTTTTTGAACATAATTATGGCCTTCTTTTATGTCATTCGCTGTTTCACAAATCAAATTGTATATTATAATAAGCAGTAAGGTCCATATTAAAGCTTTAACTAAACCATTTTACGTTTTGCACATAGTGAGTTTGATTCTGTATCTATAAATATATGTGATCTAAGGTAGGGAATAATATTAAATAAAATTAAATACAAAATCATTCTCTATAGTGCTTATAGTTCAGTGGGTATAATGTTCATTCGCTGGTTAGCTGTAGCCCATTTTATAGATATGTTTTATTATAACTTATAGCCGTGCCAGGAATTAAAAAGATCTGTGAGAGTGGCGCTGAAATCACATTTTCTATAGCAACACCGAGTAGTAGTAGTCAACGACATGTTAAATGGCTATAGTTATTCCAAATTTAGAATAAAGGTAAACGAAATTTCATGTCCTTTTTATTCAAAAACACATTCCAGAAATAAATGATACGTGTTAGCAAAATAGTTAAATTACTAAAACTACTATTTCATTATGTTGTCATATCTAATAGCCAAAACATTATAAAAACAAGATTTTCGATTAAAAGACATGAAACTTTGTTTACCTCTAATCTAAAACTGAGTTGGAAATACTATAGAGTAAAATATTTTCATTTTTATCAAAGTAGTCTTATCCTATAATTATTTTTTGGAGATAGACTGAGAAATAGTTCAGGAAGTACACAAAAACACACACAAGAAGTTTACAGAGGATTTAATACAAGATTTGCACAGTTATTAACTAGGTAAATAAATAAGCACAGGTTAATCTCTAGGCCTTGATGTTCTAACATTCTGGCCCCCTATGATGTAATTTCTCGTGTTCCATCGACACGCGAAGAAGAAGAAGATCTCTACTCCTGTATCGTCAGGATCGAGGGGGCGAAAATCGGAGATCAACTTCCCCAACAGGATTACCAGGAATTTTGGCGTCCCGGGTATGCGACAGGAGGGCGCTAGGGAAACAGCATATGTTATTTATTTATCGTATGGCATTAAGTAACTGGTATACTTAATTTGTGTCAGAGTTTGATACTCGAACCCAAATATGTCCTTGCATTATCTGACAAGAGTTTAATGTCCTCTGGTCGTCCGGGAAACTTAGTAAGTGGGCATTCAAAAACTATATGTCGCACTGTTTTATCCGGGCAGCCGCACTGGCAGGAATCTGAGTCGGACAGGCCCCATTTGTGCCAGAGATGTGCACATTTGCCTACTCCTGTTCTAAGCCGATTCAGATTGCACCAGATTCGGCGGGACTTGGCAAAGCCCACCGGTCGCTTTTGGGTGTTCAGCTCATGTGAGAAATGCAAACCAAAGCTAGCAGGATATATGAATGGTGTGAGCGTGGTAGGGTACGCTTAAGCACATAAGGGCTCATAACTGATAAAACCGTCTGGACTGGACACAGGGGTGCTGGCGGACGACTCTTCGTTGGTGGCTCCTCTGGGCCGCATAAGCAGATCGGTGACTGGTTTGGCCTCTGTTTTCTCAGGACACTTGGTGTTGGCTGATTCGGGCGGAATATAGAATAGAATACAAAATATACTCGTCACATAGTATGTGTAATAGATAAATTAAATAGCAAAGTATTTAGCGAAAGCGGTGTTTACTTCTTCTGTCGAGTGAGTATCGAGTCTATCGACCCGATGAACCCTGGTGTCAAAGTTTTAAACCGCCTCGTAGCACAACTATCAGGCCTCTGACATGGTTAAAGTAACGACCACTAACAAAGACAGCGACCGGGACCGACGGCTTAACGTGCCCTCCGAAGCACGAAATCTTTTTGTTTTTCGGACAATCAGGTGATTCAGCCTGCAATGTCCTAACCAAACCGAGGAAAAATTCACAAAGTGATAAATTCTCAAATATCAACATTGTGTTTCCCCCCTGGGAATCGAACCCAGGACCTCCGGATCAGGAGTCCATGGCACTAGCCACTAGACCACGGAGGCAGAGAAACCATTATCAAAAAACAATATTGTGACGTGATCGACGATTAGATGAAATTAAACGGAAATGCCGTCTTCTTCTTTATTGACTTCGACTTACAAACGTGTGACAGCATTCACGGAACTCGACTAAAGCCGTTTTCTTCCGTCTTCAGACCAGCAAAGTCCCGGAGTCCGACACTCACAGAATTCCGTTTGCCGCGCAGAGTTTCACTCTGTCCACTCTAGTTCACACAAAGCACTTAGCACTGGTACTGTGCTCACTGACTTTACTTTTCAACACATTCTTTCATTACATTCTCGTAATCGCTAAACTCTATAGGGTTACCCGGAGGACAACCCGACATGTCTGCGGGTAATCTCAGCTCTCTTCCAAAGTTTGCATAGGCCGGCGTCTTTGCAGTACTTTCATGCACAGCAGTCCGATAAGCGAGCAAGAAAAGGGGGTGTAGGTGTCCCGATCTTTCTGGTGACTGTCAACTACCTTTGATAAAACAAGTGCGGCCGTGCTTGTTCCTCCTGGCAACGTGCTTGCTCCTCCTGGCGACGTGCTTGCTCTTCTTGGCGGCGCGCTTGGTCTTTCTTAAGCTCCCGTAGCTGTTGGCCTTGATCCACCATCAATTGTTGCAGCTGTAGCAGAAGGTCCACTTGTTCAGGCTTTAGTTTAATTTCTGTACCGCTGGATTGGGCTGCAGCACCGTCTTCTCTTGCACGCTGGGCCTCCGAACAAACTTCGATTTACAGACTTCTTCTTTATTGAATTCGACTTATAAACGTGCGACCTGTCTTCAGACCAGCAAAGTCCTGACTTTCGACACTCAAAGACCACACTTGTTCACACAAAGCACTTAGCACTGCGGCTGTACTCACTATAAAGCACTTTACTCACTGACTTTACTCTTCACCACTTGTTATTTCTACTTTCTTTTTCCTTTTCCTTCTCGAACCTCTTCAAACTTTGGCGGCTGGCGTGTGAATTTCTTCACACTTTCTTTCTTTCTTCACACTTCTCGAGAAGAAATTATAAGGAAATTATAACTGAGGCTAGGCCCCTTGGGCTTAAGAGTTATCGTCGCCCGTAAAAACGAGCGTGTCTTTAGGTTTGAGCCCATAGTGGGCGAAGAACGCCCCTCTATGGGCTTCAAAAGTCGATTTCGGGATGCGCGGGTCGCCTGAGTTTTCCCAACGTTTACGCTCAGTCTCCACTTTGCCAGCCAGGCAAGGAGATCATCAAGAGCCAGCTGCATTTATCGAGCGGCATGACGCGTGTTCTTCGACACGCTGAAAAATGCAGCGTCGTCGGCAAAGAGGGCTACCCCGTGCCCCTCTCAAAAGGAATATCGTCGATGTACCTAGCGTAGCAACCAGAGAAAGGCAGCTACCCTGGGGGTATCCGGCAGCGATCCTACGGACTTGGGAGAGGGCGTCTTCCACTGCCACCTAGAAGCAGCTATTCTCTAAAAAGGTGGCCACAATGTTAACGCCTCGACGTGAAGTCGCAGATGTGGACAGCTTATATACCAAGCCGCCGCCATCATATCGAGCAGTACCTTCGACAGTTAAAGGGGTTGTGGAGTGCTCGGCTTGAAAGCCCTGACGTGGCTTGACATGGGGGATCATGTGATGCAGAAGAAGTTTCTCAAACATCGGTGATTGGCCGATAGATGAGGCTTCAAGGTATTCTTCCCGGGCGTGGAGAGCTTGATTACCATCCAAGCTTCCACGCATCCCGTAAGTGCCCCGTGCGCGTATTGCCATTATAAATGCGCGTCACCGCTGCGATTGAACGCGGAAGAAGTTGATGCAACATTTTGTTCGTAATGGTATCAGACCCGGGTGCTTTCCGGGAGTTCGTCTTATTGCCCGGAGCACCTGGCCGGGGGAAAGGACAATGGGGTCCTCATCAGGAGGAATCGGCTGAGCGTAGTAGTCGTTGTCGGCGCCTGGGATCAGCCTTAGAGGTGCGAGCTGCGGTTTTATTTTAATTAGCTCTCCGGAACTCAGCGAACATCTCTGCTCGATTCTCGGCTCTATAACGTCGAAACCTGCTTTACCGGAGAGAGTCCGACACGGTCTGTCGGTCCCGGTCCAATCTTCATCGGCTGTATCAATGTCACGCTGCCAAGAATCGGCGTTGGTGGGGCAGCGAGTAAAGTTGAACTGCTTGCGCAGGTGTCGCTTCTCAGCAAGCATAACCGCAATATGCCGCGGTAAGGGAGGAACGGCCCCCCGAGGGTGGGCATCCATGGCGGCATATTGCTTTGCTAGCTGGACTGCGGTCGATAACTCACTCGCCAACTCATCGACATATGTTGGAGTTGAGACTGATCTCATATACTGGCCGGATTTCTCCCAGGCTATTTTCCGCCTCGGCGGCAGCATTCTGGAACGAGCCGGCTAGTCTGAGACACCCAGCAGGACCGCTTTCTCCGACACCTCATTTTGGAGCCGCTCTTGGGGCCGTTGGCCGCGGCCATGAGCGACCCTTTAGCATTACCTTCGCCTGCGAGCACATCTAACACCTTCTTGGCCTCTGCCTTAGAGGTGCGAGCTGCGGTTCCAACCTTCCAATTTCGCGTTTCGCGCACGAATGCCGGGCAGCCTTCTACACCTCGTCGGTCTTGGGGATGAAGCGCACCCCCCGCCCGTACGGTTGGGCGTATAGAGGGTGTCTGAGCCACTCCCGGAGGGCGAATAAGTGCTTGGCCCAATCCGGCTGTACCTCCACCACTAATGAGGGGTGGCGCTCCCTCTTCGACATCGGCGGAGCGGGTTGCTGTGTGGGCTTGACCTGGCCGTTCGTTCGCGGATTCTCTTTTCGCGGGGAATCCTGATGTGGTAAAGCTGTCATCCCAAAGCAGGAAACCGCAGCCGCGGGCGAGGGCTGCATCTCCATGGCAGAGGGCGGTGACAGGCTGTGTCGTGGGATAGGACATCTGAGGCGACCTTCCCAAACCCCTGCTGAAAGGCGGCGAGATTCCCCGCACCATCGGCAGTGCTGGCCCCGAAGTGAGAACTCACCGCTCATCGGCGATGGTGATTGGGCGACCAGCATCTTAGTGGGCGGTGGCGAGGTCAGTTGGACCGGAGATCACCGCTGTGTGCGTGGGTCTCTCTGCGGTTGGGATGCAGTGCTTACGTCAAATTTGAGGTGGCTCTATCCCAACAAACACCCGGGCGTCTGAAGAAATACTATTTTGGTTGACTACCCTCAAAAAATTTTTATTAATAACTAAAAAGTCAGATCACCCTCGTTTGTAGAATCGCACTGTACCACCTCGGCCAATCTGTTCATTCACTGGTAGGTTGACCCTACCTACTACACAAAAGTCTAGA
This sequence comes from Scrobipalpa costella, assembly GCA_949820665.1. Lineage (NCBI taxonomy): Eukaryota > Metazoa > Arthropoda > Insecta > Lepidoptera > Gelechiidae > Scrobipalpa > Scrobipalpa costella. The sequence continues at coordinate 1,936,438 of OX463295.1, forward strand.
AAAAAAAAAATTGGGCTCAAATTTTAATCAAGATTAACTTAAAATCCACATGTTACTTTCAGAAAAAAAAATGCAAAGGGACAGTACGTTTAAGGTTAGACTGCACTATGGCGCAGCGACGCGGCAACTGTATTATTAGTTTTTATTACTCTACCACGGAAGAAGATTCACATAAACTTGAACTTGAATAAATTTAAGAGCACACCATAAACAAAGTTTCATAAAAAAAATTACAAATATCTCCAAAACTACAAACGATAGGTAGATGTGATGGTTCAGAGCAGTATTCTGGACATTACCATCTCCAACATGGCCGTCATTTGTGTTTCCGCTATAACAAGAAATACTAGAAACAGAATATATATTTTAGGGGGGCTCTTACACAAACGGGGATGTTCTTGCCGTTTCTTTCTTGATATTAAAAACGGCAACAGATAGGACGCTTGAATTATTCACTGTTGTGTGATTGTCCAACAGTTATGTGATATATGATAAGTTAGGATGACGGCAAATAGGGGCGAGAAGATTGCGTAGGAATATATGATAAAAACACAACCTCTCACGACGAATGGTTTATTTTCACTGATTATGATTATACAAAAATACGCGACTATCGTAAAATGCTGACATAGCGCGCTCAGCGGCGCTATTACATATATAAAATTAATACGTATTGACTGTACATGCTGGCGAGAGCGGAAAAGCAAGAAAATTAAAGATATAAGAGTAACGATGAACTTAAAAAATGCAATGTAACTTATGGTTAACGAAGTAAACAACTTATAAATTTCATTTACTTCTATGCTGGACTGGTAGTGAGAGAAAAACATAGAATGTGCCAGCTGAATTTCCTCCTGGGCATGCTGTAAAAACCAGCTACGGGATCCGAGGGTTTCTGTATATTCCAATTTAGGCTACCTTTCACTACAGCAATATACCTACCAATCTATCATAAGTAACCCTCAAAAATATTTGTCAGACGTGGCGAAACGACCTTTGTTTAGGTCGTTTACGCTCTGCCTACTCCATTAGCGTGATTGGAAAGGCTATTGATAACTGCGGGAGCTCAACATCTTCTTTGCGATGATTCACGTGATTCTTTGAATCTTTATAAGAGTGTATCTGGAACGCATCTCCCATCAGTGTACAACCTGGACATAGGCTTCTTCTTCTCGAGTGGATTTTCGACTCTAACCGATGAACCATAGTGTCAGAGTTTTTAAACTGCCTAGTAGCATAGCTATTAGGCCTCTGATGTGGTTTCAGTAACGACCACTATCAAAGTCAGTGACCGGGGCCGACGGCTTAACGTGCCCTCCGAAACACGGAATCCTGTTTCTTTTTTCGGACAATCACGTGATTTAGCGTGCAATGTTCTAACCAAACTGGATAAAACCAAAAAGAGATAAATTGATAAATATCAAATGGGAGAAAATGCAGCTGGCACATTCTATGTTTTTCTCTTGCTCCCAGTCCAACATGGAAGATAGGACGACTAATATACATACATACATACATATAATCACGCCTTTATCCCTAATGGGGTAGGCAGAGCGTACACGACCTAAACAAAGGTAGTTCCGCCACGTCTGACAAAGTTTTAAGTGTTGTTTAAGATAGATTGGTAGGTATATTTCTGTAGTGACAGGTTGTCAGCCTGTGGCCTAAATTGCAATATACAGAAACCCTCGGATCCCTTAGCTGGTTTTTACAGCATGCCCGGGAGGAAATGCAGCTGGCACATTCTATGTTTTTCTCGCGCTCCCAGTCCAGCATGGAAGTAATACTACTACTATCTACTGTATTAAACGATATTAGCCGGGCCCAACGGCTGAATGTGCCTTCCGAAGCACGGAAAAAGAACTGAATTAGCGTACATATGAAATTCGAAAGCCGAAAAACATATTGGTACGTGTTGGGATTCGAACCACGACCTCCCGCTCAGGAAGCGCGGCCCTATCCACTACACCATCGGGTTCGGGATCAATTGGACATAATATTTAATCTGAAGAGGCATTTCTTCCATGCTGGCCTGGGAGCGAGAGAAAAACATAGAATGTGCCAGCTGCATTTCCTCCCGGGTATGCTGTAAAAACCAGCTAAGGGATCCGAGGGTTTCAGTATATTGTAATTTAGGCGATGGGCTGACAACCTGTCACTACAGCAATATACTTACAAATCTATCTTAAATAATCCTCAAAACTTTGTCAGACGTGGCGGAACGACCTTTGTTTGGGTCGTTTACGCTCTGCCTACCCCATTAGGGATAAAGGCGTGATTATATGTATGTACGTATGTATGAAGAGGCATGAAGGCAAATTTGCAGGTCACTATCTTTGAAATATTTAACTTGATCTTTCTTGTAGTTGAACCCTAGATATGGATATGCTGATCTAACATGATTAATCTCCGAATCTGATCTTTGCACTGCCTCCGTGGTCTAGTGGCTAGTGCCATGGACTCCCGATCCGGAGGTCCTGGGTTCGATTCCCAGGGAGGAAATACAAAGTTGATATTTGAGAATTTATTACTTTGTGAATTTTTCCCCAGTTTGGTTAGGACATTGCAGGCTGAATCACCTGATTGTCCGAAAAGAAAAAGATTTCGTGCTTCGGAGGGCACGTTAAGCCGTCGGTCCCGGTCGCTGTCTTTGATAGTGGTCGTTACTCAAACCATGTCAGAGGCCTGATAGTTGTGCTGCTAGGCGGTTTAAAAACTCTGACACCAGGGTTCATCGGGGCGATAGACTCGATACCCACTCGACAGAAGAAGAAGGACGATCACTTTATCCAGTTCATATTTTTCAGTGGTGATGAACGTGATTTTGATTTCCATGCTACATACATACATATAATTACACCTTTATCCCTAATGGGGTAGGCAGAGCGTGAACGACCTAATCAATGGTCGTTCCGTCACGTCTGACAAAATTTTGAGGGATATTTAAGATAGATTTATAAGTATATTGCTGTAGTGACAGGTTGTCAGCCCATCGCCTACATTGCAATACACAGAAACCCTCGGATCCCTTAGCTGATTTTTACAGCATGCCCAGAAGGAAATGCAGCTAGCACATTCTATGTTTTTGTTTCGCTCCCAGGCCAGCATGATAAGATAGTATTATACACTTTAGAGAATACCCGCATCTTCTTCTTAGGGAGTGGATTGTCGAGTTGAATGACCCGATGAACCCTGGTGTCAGAGTTTTCAAACCGCCAAGTAGCACAGCTATTCTCCAAATACGAGTGTTCTCTGTTTTTATGTTTGTACATCCTCCCCAGCTTGTATTTGCTTCACTACGTGTCATTGGTAGAATTGTGATTACAAAAAAGCCATTAATCAAGATTAACTTAACTTAGGCCTCTTACATGGTTTTAAATAACAACCAAATTAGAAGACAGCTACCGGGACCGACGGCTGAACGTACCCTCAGAAGCACGAAACCCTTTTTCTTTTCGGACAATCAAGTCATTCAGCATTCACTGTCCTAACTGAACTGGGGTAAAAACCCTCACAAAGGGATCAATGTTGACGCTATGCCTACCCCATTGATTATATGTATGTATGTAAGGGATCAATTAACAAATATCAACTTTGTGTTCCCCTTCCCTCCTGGGAATCGAACCCAGGACCTACGGCTCTGGCCACTAGACCACGGAGACAGTTATACTCGCATCAATAAGATAAAATAAGAATATACTTTATTGCACAGAAAAGAAAAAAGTGAATAAAAACAATTAGTAGAACAAATAGGTGACCTTATTGCTAAGCAGTAATTTCTTCTATTTCCAGGGAACCTTAGGGCACAGGAAAATATATGTGGCAATTTATATAAGCCTTTGATATTGGTCTTTGATCGGTCTACACGCAAAGTTAGATCATCTCTCGCGTTATGAACTGTGATTCTAATACTTCAGGTGGAAAAAGGTGAGTATCTATCCTTTCACGATTTATGTTTACGATGACGTCGATTAGGTTTTTTTGCATACGTCGTAAATTAGATAAGACAACATATGCTGATAACGTCGATGAAGTCAAGTTGAGGCCTTGTAGCGAATCAGATTTCACCAGTGCATTTCTTGAAGTATTTTCAGTTGGCCACTCATATGTAAAAACTGCATACATACATACATATAATCTCGCCTTTATCTCTAAATGGGTAGGCAAAGCGAAAACGACCAAAAGAAAGGTCGTTCCGCCACTTCTGACAAAGTTTTGAGGGTTATTTCATATAGATTTGTAGGTATCTATAGTATATGTCGATATCGCTTTAGTCATAGGTTGTCAGCCCATCGCCTAAATTGCAATATACTGAAACCCACGAATCTCTTAGCTGTTTTTTACAGCATGCCCGGGAGGAAATGAAGCTAGCACATTCTATGTTTTTGTCTCGCTCCCAGTCCAGCATTAAGAAAAACTGTTTGTTCATTATTTCTTAATTTCGATGAATGTTATTATACTGCCGTTCATTAGCCCTCTCTTGTGTCTTTTATTAGGGTTCCGTAAGACTAAGTTGCATTTTTGCATTTCATCCCACTCGTGCTGCAGTTGTAACATGATCGCTTCATACGGCATTTTCATTTGTTATTATATTAATTTTCTTGCTGTTCAATTTCGTGCTTGTGGCCTAAGTCATTATACTCGCGCATAAATTTGCGGTACTCTTCTGTTAAAGATTTGGTTTTACTCAATCGTTTTTCTTGCTGAATAAACTGAGCTATTGCTTTCGATGCTCCATTTTTTTCCTCTTCTTTTTACCTCTTAGTTGTTGTTTGATAAAAATCTTCACAGTATTGATCTCCACGTGATAAAGTCGATGATACTTCGGCGACATCTTCAACTTCCCAGAACTTGGAAATGTTGTATATATTGTTAACAACATGGCAAGCAAAACTTCTTACTTTGTTTTTGCCTGATGATATTATACACTTTAGAGAATACCCGCATCTTCTTCTTAGGGAGTGGATTGTCGAGTTGAATGACCCGATGAACCCTGGTGTCAGAGTGGTGGCAATCTAGCCCAGTTTTGTTTTCTTGGCCATCGATACCTATTAAGGACCCTTTATAAGCTCTTCAGCATCACATCCCTATACAACGTGTAACATTATTACATTATTATTATAAAATCACGCCTTTATCCCTAATGGGGTAGGCAGAGCGTAAACGATAAAAAAAATGTTGTTCCGCCACGTCTGACAAAGTTTTGAGGGTAAGATAGATTTGTAGGTATATTGCTTTAGTGACAGGTTAGCCTATCGCCTAAATTGCAATATACGGAAACCCTCGGATCCCTTAGCTGGTTTTTACAGCATGCCCGGGATGAAATGCAGCTGGCACATTCTAAGTTTTTCTTTCGCTCCCAGACCAGCATGGAAGAAACAACGTGTAACAGAAAGGGTATATGCACCCGAAAGGATATGAACCAGCCTATGAAACTGAACAATTTTTCCAAAGGAAAATAGGTCAAAAAACGAAAAAGAAAGTTTGATTTCCCATACTACACACGCTATCAGCTGATACATTTTGTATGGAAGGTAAAACGTTATTTTTCTTATTTTGACCTATGTTCCTTTGGAAAAATTGTTTAGTTTCATGGGCTGGTTCATATCCTTTCCGGTGCATATACTCTTTCTGTTATACGTTGTATAAATCGACATCCAAAAGTAGGTCGATTGGTTTTGAAATGTAATATTCAGGATCTGCCAGTCATAAATGTTGAAAATTCTGCCAATATTGCTTCTCAAACGATGTATTAGGTAAGTTGTTTACAGTTCGGGGCACAACTAATGCCTTTGTAGTAAAATGATAGTCATTGTAATATGATACACAATCGAGATACACTAAAACTTTGTACGTGTAGATCCGACGCCTGATATAGACGCTTGATAAGGTTTTCTTTTTAATCCCAATAATTGAGCGGCTTTTTCTGATATAAGTGAAACATGACTCCCCTAATCCAAGAGGGCTCTCAATTGTTTGTAGCTGCCATCTGAAGTCTTAACATTCAATAAAACGGTGGTTAGAAGATTTTCTCCGTCTTCATTTGCAACGAAGTTAACGTGATTATTCTGGCTAGTTCCCGCCGACAGTTTATTGTACACAATAAAACTCAAAGGACATGTACGTATACATATAAAACAAAGACACAACAGGCACAGCTTATTTCTAAAAATAAATCTCTTCCAGCAGACCTAGGCTAGTGAAATAGCATTCTGAGAGTGTTATGTTCGCCGTTGTAATCTTTGCACCGTTTACTGGAAATACTTTTATTATCATTGTGCTTGTATAGGCAATTTTTGCAAACATTGTGCTTTTCGATTGTTTTCATTTGCGCCTCAGCTGATTGCGCAAGGATGAGTTAAATTGCTATATACTACAACCCTCGGATCCCTTAGCTGGTTATTACAGCATGCCCGGGAGGAAATGCAGCTGACACATTCTTTGTTTCTCTTTCGCTCCCAGTCCAGCATGGATGAAACTTTGCCTCTTAGATGTTGCATTTTCTGCGCGTCATTGAGACAGTTGTTATGATGTATTGTCTCCACGATAAGATGGAAAAAAGTTGGCCACTGAGTGTATTTACCCGTGAAAGTAGGAAGCTCGAATTCAGGTGTTACTTGCTGTAGTAGAACTCAGTTTTCTGTTCCGTTTCTTCTTCAGGTCAAGGTAGCGTTCTTCGGCATACGAAAATTGTGCTTCAAAAGTCTTTTCGCATCAATTCAGTTGATAATATAAACGCGGATGAATGGTTTCGATGATATTCCATATATTTTGAAGATTCTTGATTTCATCTTCTACCTCCCATTTTTCGTTTAGGTTCTCGAATCTTGATTGTCTTGATAAGTCGATTAAGCGCTCTAAAATTCGTTTCTTATTGGCTTAACAGCTCGTCCTCCTGAATGGCGAATTCCTGAAACGTGGGCAACAAAAATACATACATACATACATAAAATCACGCCTTTATCCCTTACGGGGTAGGCAGAGCGATAAACGCCTCGTAAAAGGCGGTTTCGCCACGTCTGACAAAAATTGAGGGCAATTTTAGATTGAAAAGTGTATTGCAACAAAAATGTCGGCCATTTTATGGGTTTTTTAGTAGGTTGATAAGTGCTCATCATTTCCTTGGTTTTCCCACAATAATTCATCATTTTCTCGTATTTTTTTTTTGAGAGGTATTCATACTGCTTGTCCGCAAAAGATAACAGCTGGTTATGATTTGGTTTAAACTCCGTCCAAAGGTTATCTATCTTATTTACTTGAGCTTGCAAATATTCAGCTGTCTTTCTTTCTTGAAATTGCGATGAACCTCATCGATTTCTTCACTCTGGCGTTCTAAAAAAGTTCAGCCTTTTCCGCCATGATTGATACACGTAGCTGATAAAACAAATGATAAAAATACCTAAATCGCCCCTGGTTTTTATAGGTAGATAGATATATGGATGGCATTTGCTTGATGAAATATATGAATATGAATGATAAAATGCTTCTTACGACAGAATACTCGTCATTTTGCTTGATATCTACCTGAGGCAGTAGATGGTGACATGCATTTGTTCGCAGATGATGCGTGTGACATAATAGTTGCTAAGTCGATTACTCAGCTGGAGTCCCAAATCAAGTGCGACATTAAAAACATGCAAAAATGGTTTGATGCTAACGGATTCGTTCTAAATGTATCCAAAACTAATCTGGCCAGCCCCCTATCAATAGTGGTGGGCAATCAATCACTAGGTCAGATAGCAGCATCAACATTTTTAGGAGTCACTCTACACAAAGCATTAACAAAGTCAAAGTCAAATCATTTATTTCCAAATAGATTCCTAAGAACACTTTTAGAAAGTCACAAGCGAGTCTACTACAAAGAAAATTATATCTGTGTCACAAAATAAAATAAAACTATATCACAATGAAGAAGAAGCATGAGAAACTCGCACTTTGCGCCCCTCCCTTCGTTTTATCTTATTCTTACTTTTGTCCTTCTTTTTGTTCAAAACAGGGTTTGTGACCGCAATGTGTGCCAATTTCTTAGGCTTCACTGAAATATCAGAGCTCCATATATCTTTGTCATTAGTATAGTCATCTAACTTATGACAAAGGCTTTCCGACATAATGTGTTTTTAATAGTATCTTTAAATTGATTGATAACGTGGGAAGTACATATAGATGTCCTGTGCGGCAAGTTGTCGGCTTCATGTTTCGCTCTGAGCAGACTTGCACATGTCCTTCCGCCGCAAGAACTACGTACTTTTCACTCTTCCACTCACAAATGTGCTATGTGTTAGAGTTTTGAGGAATAGCCGCTGACCGGCAACGCGAGTTTAAGTTACAAAAACGTGCTGTGAGAATAATTTCTAACGTCAAACCCGGCACCCCAGCTAAAACTCTTTTTAAACCTAAAAATATTAACATTTCCTTCGCAATACATTTTTGAAATATCAAAATACGTGTATTAAAACCGTACAGATTACTAAAAAAAATCCCAAATTGACGACTATAATCTAAGGCGTAATATGTATCTAGTCAATGTGCAATGGAGACTTGCCAAAGTGACTAAATCCACGCACGCGATGGGTCCTAAAATTTTTAACAAAATTCCTGACGACATACCGACACCTTTGTTTCGGTCGTTTACGCTCTGCCTACCCTATTGGGGATAAAGGCGTGATTATATGTATGTATGTATTATAGTATGCTAAACGCTAACAAAACCACAAACAGTTAAATTATAATTTAAGCCATTTTGATCGATACGATAAGAAGAAGAAGTTAAATTATACAACTGCATATTTAAAAACAAAGTTAAGGGTTCGACCGTCTAATAAATAAAGGGTGCAACGGACAGCTTCTTACAAACTGATAGGGGTTTCTCCGCTAGTCAGTCGACGAAACTAAACACTTTTGTGAATACATTCTTTTAGGTTTTTTAACTGCATGGCTACCTCGTTCAGACAATTTGTATGAGGAAGCCATTATTTATCTTTTCCTGAGGTAATTTCTTCTTTCGTGTGATCTGTTAAGTGTCGTTGACTGATCAACTCCTCAGTTTACGGGTAGGTGTCCCTTACACCCGGTATATGCGAACTAAACAATTATATACTGGTAAAACGTTTCGCCCAGCAGCTGCTTCCGATAAACTGCATCTTTAAAGTACGGGAGAGCTTTAAGCACAGAATATATAATAGTACTAGTATATAATAGTAACTTTAAGTTGATTAAGCGGTGGGTATGCTTTACAATAAAAACAAATTCTTACAATTCTGTAAAAAATACCACGAAATAAATATTAGTACACTGTATTGAATTGACTGCACTACTGTAATTTATCTTCATTTCTGTGTGAAAATCGATATTGGGCAGTCGGCAGTTTGAAACAATACGAGTGGCGGCTGCACTAATGTTTCAACGTCGTAACATTAAATGAAAAACGTACAGTAAATAAAACCAGTTTAAGCTTAGCATTTTTTCCTAAGCAGTAAATTCCAACATAACCAAACTCTGTACATATGACCAAATGCATCATGTCAGTGCTTCTAATTAGGTTTGGTAACCGCGTACAAAATTAGTTTCAAAAGTATTTTCGGTCTTATTTTGTTTATGCTTAATATTTTCAAACTTAATTAGAAGCATAGATATGATTCATGTGTACAGAGTTTGGTTTTATTGTTTAGGAATAATCCGGCAGACCCTTAAGGCAGTTCTCAAAATGTTTTGGCCCATGCGTGTTCCTTCAAACCGAAATCCTTACACGGAGCGTTACATCCCGCTATCCCACAATACGCTGCTTTGTGTGGAACACTGCGTGAATCGTCTAAGATTATCACCGCATTATTTCGTAATAGTAAGTATTATTGAAAGATTTATCCACGATGGACTGAGGGCAATAATAAAGTAGAATCTTCCGAATCTTCAAGCTTCCTTGGCATACTGAAAAAAACAGTAAAGGGTGGTAATAGTGTATTTCAATTTAGGCGATGGGCTTTATATTTCGTCCGCTTAAAGCGCCTTCCAGCAAACGGTCGTAGCGGTTGATGCCCTGCCTTCGCTGTGACACAAAGACGCGACTATGTTAGAGTAACTTCAAAAAGAAAATGTGTATTGCTGTAAAGTACTGTAGTACACTGAAGTTCTTGGCTTCTGTTACTGAAGTTTACAGTGTGCGACAGTAAAATTACTGGTTGATACATTCTATGAAAATTGTATGCGTTTATATCGATCGCAGTCCAGCATTGAGATTAAAATCATGTTTTAATAACATACATACCGTACATACAATCACGCCTATATATTTAATGGGGGTAAAGCGGTAAACTACGATTCAAATAATAATCGTCTGACAGTTTTTAGGGCTATATCAGAGTGATTACACAAAAGCCTTTAATCAAGATTAACTTAGATTTGTGTAACGATATTGTTAATCTATCGCCCAAATTACAATACACTGTAACTCGTAAGTTTTCTTGTATTCGACACAGGGTGACTAACTTTCCCTAAGCAACATAGGTCGTAAGTGCCCCAGTCTTCCTGTTTAATTTTAGTTTTAAAATGGATAAATACCTAGTTAGTCAAAATTAAAATATAAAATTTGATTAAAAATTACCCAAAATCAAAAAAAAAACATAAGAAGCAGTAGAATTACAGTGAGCGAATATTTTGAACAAGAGCCTTTAGTAAAAAAAAATGTTATTATCGTATGTACGTAATTTCCTTTAAGATGTTAATTCTCTATAATAAAAAAAGCTATACTAAAATTATAATATAAAACAAATTTTGAACTTTAGTTTCTAAACCATTTGATATTTCATTAGCTAGGCATGTAATTACTACATTTTAATTACAGTCGGAAGTTTCTTGCAGTTGGAAGTTGCAGATGGGCGCAATTCCACAAACTATAGAATTATTAACTTCTGCCTGGATTTAATATTCTCATATTATTTGTGACTAGCTTTAGACTTCGCGATTTCACCCGCGACTTTATTCATAATTCCCGTGCAAAAAGAAGTACCTTTTTTCACTTATTCACTCATTATTTGGTACAAATTACATTTTATGTACGGTTAATACTTGTAGGTACAGTATTTGAAGGAAAACCATCTCCGATGGACGGACACATGATATAATGGATACAGTTGCTTTGGCCATACATGACACTGAATAAATAATTTATCTTATAGTTTTTATCTTTCAATTTTTGTTCTTTTTATATCTCGACCATTTTTTGGCCTATGACCCTTGGAAAAAGTTGTTAAGTTTGCAAGACCAGCTTCCTTCGACATATTATGAGCATTTACCGTAAATTGCTGTGTTCCGAATTACAATAGCAAATATTTATGGAAAAGTTCAGTCGGTTTGGTTTAAACGCCGCTATTCGTCTCTATTACTTGAAAACTATTTTCCAATTATTATAAAAAAAAATGAATAAAGTTTGATAATATTGTTTAAATATCGATTGCTTTTACATTCAAATTCAAAATATATCTAGAATATATCAAAAATAAGTAGGTAGATCCAACTAAAATAATTACAGAATTATACTGGTATTGAAATGCCATGAATTTAAAACGGACGGACAGCCAAACGTCAGAAGTTAATATTAAGCGGTGAATTATAGCTACGCCGCCCACCATCGCTCTTATAAATGCATACAGTGACATTACCGGCCGGACACGGCAGACGTCTCGACCCTTGACCATGAAATCGTTCATGTCCTTCTTAAGGCGCAACAAGCGCAAAAATGAATCGAAAAAAAATGACAAACCTGCGTTTATCAAATCTTTGCGACGCATTAAGGTCGGACAGGAGCCGCTCCCGGAGATCGAGGACGTCTCTGACGAGCCCCCGACCCCCGCGGTTCAGCGTCAGCGCCAGCACGCGCGGCATAATGTCTCCGTGGTAGAGGTCCACGAGGCCAGACCCCGTCCCCAAAATGGGAACGATCGGGACGAACCGACGCCCTCCACCTCGAAATCCTCGCGCCCTCATCTACCGCCGGGTTGGTTCAGTCGCAAGTCCGCTCTCGAATTTCAACCAAACAATTATTTCCACTCTGAGCAGGTTCTAAGAGACGTTCTCATAAAAGAATTCGGATACAATTTCTCCAGTTCACCGACCTACGAGTACCACGAACTCCTAGACCAATTGATATGGAAATCGCTACGGGAAGATTACTACGGGCACGAAAGGGGCGCATCTGCGAACCAATTGATGCTCAAAAACCGCCGGCTCGCCGATGCTGCGAGCATGGTGCCGAAGATCATATACACCATCGACCTTGACAATCTCGAGCTCGATGATTTCAATTTGGGAGAGCGGATGGCGCAGTTGTTGTGCAAGAGGCCGGGTCATAATCCCGACGTGTCCAAAGAGAGGGCTGCTAAGAATCGATTAGAAGCGATTAAAAAATGCAAGTGGGATATTATGTTCTTGTTGATCTGTCAGCAATTGGAGAATAGATGCACGCAGGTGACGTCAAAAGAGTTGGACAGCTTCTTTCTGGCCAGAATCCGTTCTAGTTTTGTGATGCTCCAGTTCTGCAGGGCCAGGCATACGTCCGAGGCGGACGTAGCTAAGCCTTCGTCACAGGACACAAAGGTTTGTAGTAATGCGGTCGGCTGAGTAATATTGTCCGACTAATGCGGTGTGATGTTTTGCCGACGGCGGCGGAATTCACATATAAGGCTGGCGCATTTAGGTCTATCTATGCAAATTAGCTTTATTCAAAATAAGCCGTACTCGATATTTTTCTTATTGCAATATAGATTGATAGAAAAAAGTAAATAAATTTATTGATTTAATATTGTAACTTTATGATTTTATACTCGTATTTACATATACAATTCCGTTTTTAAATTATTAAGCAGCTTCGCGAATTGCGTTGAATTTATTCTTATAGGGTGCGTAGTTTGTCTATTACACGTCCATTTTTTTCGTGCTTTTGTACAATTTACATAAAGTCATGCTTAAAAATAAATGTCTTTTTTCATTAAGGGTTTTGATACTTTCTACGAACCAGGAAATTTGTCATGTTCAAGTCCGCGGAATTCCTCGTATAGATAGGTCTTAAAACTCCGCTCAGACATTGTCTTTAAACATGCAGAAGTTTACGGTATCAATCATATCGGTCTTACAACGGGATGATTTGCAACTGCGAATTATAAGCCTCTCTCATTTAAAAGGAATGCTTTTCCGCCCGCTCAGACAGATTTGTTTTTCTGAAACATGTACAAGTTCGCGGCATGTCTTAAAACTTCTTGATTATCGCTTGCGATTTTTCAAAAGCATCTTGCATTTGTAAGGAATGCTTTTCCGCCCGCTCAGAACGATGTTGCTCAGCGGTAAAGCTTATTAAAGCTTTAAAAATATAAATATTAAACTTGTTTTGTTACTCCATAGAATAGAAGAATAAGGATTCATTTATCGGTGATGCTATAGAAAAGGCGGTGACGGCGCCCTAATTTTTCGATCTGTACGATCGAATCGGTACCATTCTTAGGGCTTGCGCGCACAATATACTAGACTGTCGATTGGTCGTCGTATCTTTGTCTCGCACTCACTCAAGGAAAAAAGAGATCCGATAATCGATCTTTAGGTGCAGATAGAGCCTAAGTGGCGCCCCCATGAGTTGAAAAAAAAAACATAACTCACTAAATCATAGTGAATCGAAAATCCGGTCCGGTATGAATTAGCGATTCATAGTTCGTTGTACTAACAGGGAGAAAAATTGCCGTTGGTGGCCGTAGATCGCAATTTTCTACCTGTTACTACAACGAACTTTGAACCGTTAATTTATAAGGTTCAAAATTATCTTCCTATTACTTGAGTCTGATGGGCCGGATTTTCGATTCACTGTGTTTTTAGTGAGTTATGATTTTTTTTACTGATAGGCCGTCACTTAGGCTGTATCGGCAGTCATCACGTTGTGCGCGCAGGTCGTTATGCCATTTCTGAACGGTGTTATTCTCTAGCCATGCTCGGAGGACGACGAGCCAGTGGTGCCAGCCTTCGACCGCAGCACCAAGCCGACAAAGGTGGCGCCATCTAGCGACCAGCGCCCGAGGGACCTGGATCCTTGCTGGGGAGAAGTGGTAAGTACCATTGTTATACCGGGTGTAAGGGACATCATCCCACAAACTGGTAGAGTTGCATTTATTTAATTTTTCGCGCTTTGTATACATTATTTTATTATTTCGAGACTAAGTACGGATTGATTTAGATAGATATCAAAATATAAAATACCTTTTCCTGACGTTTCGATCGTGTTACAACAACCCGCGCCAGTCGGCTCGCGACCACGATTGTTGTTACACAATCGAAACGCCGGGCAAAGGTATTTAATACCTATCTAAATCAATCCGTGCTAGACCCGAAATAAAAAATAATAATGATAGGGTTGCTCAGTCATCGACACTTAGCAACATTCACCAGGAAATTCTTTCAGGATAATAAGATAATTATCTTGGCTCTTTGTCGCACTTACCACCCTACATGCATATTATGATACTAAAATAATTTTGTCTAAATGTCTATTAAATTTGTGTGACATTTGATAACATCGGTGAGATGGCGTGTAATCGATTACTTCTGACACGACCTGTCGTACATTATAATGGGTGCATGCATTTATCCTTAGCTTCAATTGGTTGTGCTTTGATATTAATGGTTCGTTACAAAAAGCGCATTTCGCAAGGGAATTGCTTCAGTTGCCATAAGTGCAACACGGTTTTGGTTTAATATAATTTGTTCACAATATATCCATGATTTGTTGCCATTAAATCATATCCTTATTCATTTGTATGGAAGCACTGGCAATTGAATATAACGAAGGATTGTTGCAAGAAGTTATTAACCTATCAATACTCCTCATTTTACTTTACCGGAAATTCATCCAATGCGAAATAGTGTGACAATGAATTTTGCACATTCAATAGCGACTAAACTAAGAATGCTAGGGAAATAATTATCCTTGATCTTTGTAGAGTTCTTTATAATATATTTAATGCAGTTAATGACTTCTTGCAAAATAACGACTATAATATTACTAGGAATTATACCAAATAGACAACAATGGATTACAGCGGGCTCTTACCGTCGGCAACATTCAAAGGTAGGTAATTATACAACAATTCCATACGATTGCAATAGGAATATAACTAGTCCAGCTCCAGTTTAAGACATATTTGGCGTATCTACTTCACTGCAGAACGTTGTCGGGAAAAAACGAAAGTAATATCTGCAAGTCTACTTGTATGTGTGGTATTTTAAAAGTTGACGAAGTCGGAGAGTGGACGCCATCGTTGGGTTGAGAAAACGCAAGTAACGGTTGAGGCAAATAAGTAATCATCCGATGTTCTATTGTAGGATTTTTCCTCGTGAAATATGTTTATTGAATCCATTAGAATTTATGCCATCAAATCGAGAAAATGATATCGACCAAGTGCCTGCCGCCAGAGTTGATAAATTAATTTTAAGGTCGCCTTTTCACTGGTTTTGGTAATATGCATTAGTGGCCAGATCACCAGATTGAACCAACTACTTTTTATGGGCTTTTTCTAAGTTTTGGGTTTAATATCTACAAGCCCCAGAATCCTCTAGGAAAGCAAGGAACTGTACCGAAACTGGACCCGAAAAGAACTGGTTAAGTTATAAAAATCTATACCTTTAAAATGCTTGGTCCTAAATGACCGACAGAATGACTGAATGACTGACTGATGGATCACCGTACAGCCTAGGCCGCTGATCGTAGAAACCTGAAACTAAGAGGGTGTTTTCTTTGTATCTTGTAGGCATCCGATAAAAAAGGATTTTTCGAAACTCGACGCCGAAGGGGGTGAAAAAGGGGGACAAAGTTTGTATATGTCAATGTAATTCCTTGGTCGATTATACTTCAAATTTAGCATAAACATTCTTTAACAGAATTTATGGAACACGTGTTTCGTATTTTATTGAATCTCCACCCCAAATAGGGTTCAAAAGTGGTAGAAAGTTATTTTGGAGGAATTTTTCTACGAAGTTGTTATCAATACTCTTTAGTGTATGATAAAATACTAGAACAGAATATAGATGAAGTGAAATGACAAAATATTTGACAGACGACGTAATATCAACATATTGTAATAATTTCTTCCCTGCTGGCCTGGGAGCAAGAGAAACACATAGAATGAGTTAGCTGCATTTCCTCCCCGGCATGCTGTAAAAACCGGCTAAGGGATCCGAGGGTTTCAGTATATTTTAATTTAGGTGATGGGCTGACAACCTGTCACTACAGCAATATACCTACAAATATATCTTAAATAACCCTCAAAACTTTGTCAGACGTGGCGGAACGACCTTTGTTTAGGTCGTTTACGCTCTGCCTACCCCATTAGGGATCTTCTTCTTAGCTAGTGGATGCTCAAGTCGAATAACGAACCGAAGGAATAAAGGCGTGATTGTATGTATTGTAATAATACGAAAATTTTACAAAAACGGTATAAAAAAGCCTACATCGAGCGAGAATATATCCAGCTGGGGGCCGGCTACCACATCCGTGGCGACACAGTGACAGTGGCGACGTCTGCAAAAAGAAAACAGAAATGTGTGGAAAAATTGCGATGCAAGGATTTTAATGAAGACATCCCTCAAGTTTGTTGGCTGGAAGATTTAGGGATTAGAAAGGAGCTACATGTTTCTGAAGGGCAAGAGATTCTAAAAGAATATCTACCATTTTATGGAAGAAAAAGTTTACAGAAGATTATTTTGTGTGTCGTATTTCTTCAAGTGTTGTTTTATATTTACGGAGTTATAGTGCAATGTATTAAATTGTTTTATGTAAGTTTAAGAGTTGTAAAGTGTAAGTGTAAGAATTTAATGTGTAGAAGTAAGAAGGTGTAAATTTGTGTTAATGTCGCAGTGCGTTTGGCAGGTTCGAAATTAATTTCAGCCATTACGATCGATACGATAAGAAGAAGATTGAATCTTTCCATGTCTTGGGTGATTGGTGATGCTGAGTGCAGTAGATGAAGCAAAATAAAGCCTAAGGATAGGTCATGGTGATGTTTACATCGGCATGGAAGTTCAGTATCGATAGAACGGTCAATAGCGACGGCCATGAAGATTACGATCTCAATTATGCTTTTGAAATAAATAAATAATAGAATACATGGACGTGTTCATACATACCTAGGAAAAAGACTTATTCCTACATACATACAATCACGCATTTATCCCTAATGGGGTAGGCAGAGCGTCTACGACAAAAAGTCGTTCCGCCACGTCTGACAAGTTTTGAGGGTGCTGTAGTGACAGGTTGTCAGCCCATCGCCTAAATTACAGTACACTGAAACCCTCGAATTCCTTAGCTGGTTTTTACAGCACGCTCGGGAGATGCAGCTGACTCATTCTATGGTTTTCTATCCCTCCCAGTCCAGCATTCAGGACGTGTTGATTTCTTATCTTTATTTGTTGTTACAAAATTAATGAATCAATCTATCTACCTAAGTATATTAAAAAAATATGTAACATCTTACTTTCTTTTATCCTGACTACTATAATAATATTATACAATTAAAAGTTTGGAAGGTTGTGACTCTATCAAGCTTTAATAACTGGACGAATCTAGGTGAAACTTGGAACTAAAATAGGTTTGGTCCTGGAATAGAACAGAGGGTACCTTTATCGCGGGAAGACCTCAATTTCCACTAGAAAAATCATTAACGCGGGTGGAAAACTAGTTCCATATAAAACGCCTTTATTTTCGTCAACCTTAGGGGCGGCCTCTGGGCCGCCGACTTCATATCATTTCCTAGACTTAATGGAATATATTCTAATGAATTTAATAACAATATTTCACAAGTTTCAAAAGTGGAAAAAAGTTATTTTGGGGAAAATTTTCTACGAAGTTGTTATCAATACTCTTTAGTGTATGATAAAATACTAGAACAAAATATAGATGAAGTGAAATGACAAAATATTTGACAGACGACGTAATATCAACATATTGTAATAATGTATTCCATGCTGGCCTGGAAGCAAGAGAAACACATAGAACGAGTCAGCTGCATTTCCTCCCCGGCATGCGGCATGCTGTAAAAACCGGCTAAGGGATCCGAGGGTTTCAGTATATTTTTATTTAGGTGATGACTACAGTATATACCTACAAATCTATCTTAAATAACCCTCAAAACTTTGTCAGACGTGGCGGAACGACCTTTGTTTAGGTCGTTTACGCTCTGCCTACCCCATTAGGGATCTTCTTTTTAGCGAGTGGATGCTGGAGTCGAATAACGAACCGAAGGAATAAAGGCGTGATTGTATGTATTGTAATAATACGAAAATTTTACAAAAACGGTATAAAAAAGCCTACATCGAGCGAGAATATATCCAGCTGGGGGCCGGCTACCACATCCGTGGCGACACAGTGACAGTGGCGACGTCTGCAAAAAGAAAACAGAAATGTGTGGAAAAATTGCGATGCAAGGATTTTAATGAAGACATCCCTCAAGTTTGTTGGCCGGAAGATTTAGGGATTAGAAAGAAGCTACATGTTTCTGAAGGGCAAGAGATTCTAAAAGAATATCTACCATTTGATGGAAGAAAAAGTTTACAGAAGATTATTTTCTGTGTCGTATTTCTTTAAGTGTTGTTTTATGTTTACGGAGTTATAGTGCAATGTATTAAGTTGTTTTATGTAAGTTTAAGAGTTGTAAAGTGTAAGTGTAAGAATTTAATGTGTAGAAGTAAGAAGGTGTAAATTTGTGTTAATGTCGCAGTGCGTTTGGCAGGTTCGAAATTAATTTCAGCCATTACGATCGATACGATAAGAAGAAGATTGAATCTTTCCATGTCTTGGGTGATTGGTGATGCTGAGTGCAGTAGATGAAGCAAAATAAAGCCTAAGGATAGGTCATGGTAATGTTTACATCGGCATGGAAGTTCAGTATCGATAGAACGGTCAATAGCGACGGCCATGAAGATTACGATCTCAATTATGCTTTTGAAATAAATAAATAATAGAATACATGGACGTGTTCATACATACCTAGGAAAAAGACTTATTCCTACATACATACAATCACGCTTTTATCCCTAATGGGGTAGGCAGAGCGTCTACGACAAAAAGTCGTTCCGCCACGTCTGACAAGTTTTGAGGGTGCTGTAGTGACAGGTTGTCAGCCCATCGCCTAAATTACAATACAATGAAACCCTCGAATTCCTTAGCTGGTTTTTACAGCACGCTCGGGAGGATTTTCTATTGCTCCCAGTCCAGCATTCAGGACGTGTTGATTTCTTACCTTTATTTGTTGTTACAAAATTAACGAATCAATCTATCTACCTAAGCATATTAAAAAAATTGTAATATCTTACTTTCGGTTATCCTGACTACTATAATAATATTATACAATTAAAAGTTTGGATGGTTGTGACTCAAGCTTTAATCACTGGATGGATCTGATTGAAACTTGGAACTAAAATAGGTTTGGTCCTGGAATAGAACAGAGGGTACTTTTTATCGCGGGAAAACCTCAATTTCCACTAGAAAACTCATTAACGCAGGTGGAAAACTAGTTCCATATAAAACGCCCTTATTTTCGGCAACCTTAGGGGCGGCCTCTGGGCCGACTTCATATCATTTCCTAGACTTAATGGAATATATTCTAATGAATTTAATAACAATATTTGACAAGTAGAACCAAATCAAAAATATATTTATTTACTAGGAACATTTTCGTGTGAAATTAATTCTCAAGTTATGCTATTCTTATCTCATTGAGCCATTTCTGTTTCTTAAATATGAAGGTTTGAGTTACCATCTATGAAATCAACAATGTTTATAAAGGGACTTGACTTCTCTTCAACGGTTAGCAGCTGATGATAAGCGAATGTCATGTTTGTGCTACTTATTAGTCTTATTGAGAATTTGCCTAAAGTACATGAGGTAACAGCCACTTAGGTGTCGGAGCCGAATTATTTTTTAATATAGGTATGAAACAGTTAGTCAAAGTAAAAATTAATAAGATCAACGCACACTTCCACGAATGAAAACAACTTGTAGTTGTAGTGGACTCAATCCAAATAGTAGCAAAAGTCATAGATAATTGTTTGAAAAATGAGTTAAAAGAAAATTGAAATACTTATTGTTTTCTTTATTACATTTGTTTGATACGGTTTTATTTAATTTACCTGCCTTCTCATTCCTTCCCCTAATTTCCCATTCGGATGGTCCTGAAGCTTATGTGGTCTGAATGACCTGAACAAGGGAACCATATTTCGGAACAGTTCAAATATTTTTGTTCGGTTAGCGAAGGTACTTTCTGATTACTTAACTATAAAAACGCACATGTAAGAACAACATAGAGATCAACCAAATAGTCGATCAATACATTGACTATAGTTAGGGTTTAAAAAAATAAAGATAAAGTAACTACCTACCCCTTGTTTTCAAATATACAAGATGTAGTTAGTCCTAGCACAGACTCCGGTCTATTTGGATGGACTACTACTGTCGACGCATCGTGTCAGTTTGGTTGACATCAAACCTTTCCATTTTTGAACCTCATAAAACTGTTAAGATTAGTCATCCTAATTACACTCAGTAAATAAATATGAAATATACACGTTGACTTTGCATTCACTGCAGAAAATTTGGGGGTCCATTCGGAACAGTAACATAAATTAATATGCAAATATAGTTTTCCGATGGTGTAATGGATAGTGCCGCTGCCTCCTGTGCGGGGACGTCGTGGTTCGAATCCCACCACGTACCAATGTGTTTTCGGTTTTCGAATTTCATATGTACGTTTATTCGGCGCTTCTTCCGTGCTTCGGATGGCACGTTAAGCCGTTGGTCCCGGTTAATATCGTTTAACACCGTAGATATTAGTTGTTAAGCCTTGTAAGAGGCCAGTGCTAAGCATTGGCGGCTTGAAAACTCTGTCCTAATCTAGCATTGGTTCAGGTTTCCCTTCTGGGTTGCGGAGGTCAGATGGCAGTCGCTCTGTGTAAATACCAGTACCCTTGTTCAATCCCCTAGATTAGGTAGCCGACCCCGTGAGATACGGGATAGGGCTAGGGAGATGATGATGAGTTTTCTTTTATGTCAAAATTAAATCTTAAATAATCTTACGTTAATTCCCTTGAGTTTTATGATCTATCTACTGTAAAGCATTTCGGAGTGTATTATCTTCAAAGCTAAATGCCTCTTGGTTTAGTTGGCATTCTTGTCATAATGACTTTAACCAATTTGACCACTGTTCAAGTCGACCAAGAAGCAAATCGTCCTTAATCAATTATTATAGTCCATAAAACAAAAGGTTTCACACAAAAAAATACAGTAAATCAAAATGTTTAATAATATTATGCACTGCATATAGGAGTGGTATAACAACTCGAGCGTTAACGTGATTCCATTAATTTTAATTTTCGTAGTTGACGTACTGAAGAGTGTCTGAAGTACCTTTTCTATTCAAGCGGCCAGGCCAAAGCAAGCCGATCGGCTATGCGTTTGCGTATCTGCATCTCAGTGCGTGTTTCATTGTGTACATTCAGTAGTAAGATTATTTTGCTTTGAAAACTAGCATACCTTTTAAGTTTCGGACGTTTTGATCTAAGATCGTTTTACATTGCGGTCTATTTGTCTCAACTCGCGCAGAACTCCTATAAAGCTATAGCCTCCTTTGTGACATTCTTCGTGACTCTCCATTGGACTGGCCGTACATGACATCCTGTCTTGTTGACTTATCTGATTGTTTTTTTTTAAGTTGACAATACAAATACTCGCATAAACTTCTGTAACTAGTTACAATTGTAAAAAAATAACAGAAAAGATCATTACAAATTGAGATGAGGGTGTGTGTTGGCGTATTTTGTTTCGGCGGTAAAACCAGAACAGAAGTTCTGAAGATTTGAATATACGACGATACAAAGTCTGTTTGTTAAAATGATAAGCCTTTTGCAGACGCTTCCAGATTTAAATCGGGAACCTTTAATGTGTGTTTTGTAATGTATATGAATATGATTAATACATTACTTGGATTAAAGGAACGCAGCACTTTTTTTTACATCATCTCCATCTCCCTAGCCTTATCCCGTATCTTATGGGGTCGGCTACCTAATCTAGGGTATTGAATGACGGTACTGATTTCACACAGAGCGACTGCCATCTGACCTCCGCAACCCAGAAGGGAAATCAGACCCAATCCTATATTAGGTCAGAGTTTTCAAGCCGCCAATGCTTAACAATGGCCTCTGACATGGCTTAACGACTAATATCTACGGTGTTAAACGTTATTAACCGGGACCAACGGCTTAACGTGCCATCCGAAGCACGGAAAAAGCGCCGAATAAACGTACATATGAAATTCGAAAACCGAAAAACACATTGGTACGTGGTGGGATTCGGACCAGGAGGCAGCGGCCCTATCCACTACACCATGGGTTTTATTATACCTTCTATAATTACAGTTTTGTTTCATACAGTAATATGTTTCTTAATTTTGTAATACACGTGTCACAGAATTAGAATAATCCCAAAATAAAGCAGATTTAATTGTTCATCTGTTCTGTTGGTGCTTTTATATTTTTGTCGATAGGAATCTGGTTGATTGCAATACCTGGTAATACGTCAGAGTTCGTATATTTTATACATACATACATACATAAAATCACGCCTTTATCCCTTACGGGGTAGGCAGAGCGTTAAACGCCTCCTAAAAGGCGCTTTCGCCACGTCTGACATAAATTGTGGGCAATTTTAGATTGTAATGTGTATTGCTGTAGTGACAGGTTGTCAGCCCATCGCCTAAATTACAATACACTGTAACCCTCGAATCCCTTTTGCTGACTTCTACAGCATGCCCGGGAGGAAGGGCAACTGGAACATTCTATGTTTTTCTTTCTCTCCCAGTCCAGCATGGAAGATTACTCGTATATTTTATACTTTAAATTTATGTCGATAATTAATTACGGATTTATCGATTATTGTAAGATTTAATACATTCACACATATAATCACGACTTTATCTCTAATGGGGTAGGCTGAGCGTAAACGACCTAAACAAAAGGTCATTCCGCCACGTTTATTTAACAAACTTTTGAGGGTTATTTAAGATAGATTTGAAGGTATATTGCTATTGTCAACCCATCGCCTAAATTGCAATATACAGAAACCATCGGATTCCTTTCCTGGTTTTTACAGCATGCCTGGGAGGAAATGCAGCTGTCTTATTTTCTATTTAACTGCCTCCGTGGTGTAGTGGCTAGTGCCATTGACTTCAGATCCGGAGGTCCTGGGTTCGATTCCCAGGTGGGAAACACAAAGTTGATATATGAGAATTTATCACTGTGAATCTCCTTGATAGTGGTCGTTACTCAAACCATGTCAGAGGCCTGATAGTTGTGCTACTAGTCGGTTTGAAAACTCTGACACCAGGGTTCATCGGGTTGATAGACTCGATACCCACTCGACAGAAGAAGAAGATTTTCTATGTTTTTCTCTCGTTCCCAGTCCAGCGTAGAAGAAGATATAATTAATTTAAATTTTCATCATATTATTGTACCCTAATAATTCTCTGATCCTACCTATCTTTTCCCATACTAGTATTAATTACTAAGACGCACACAGAGACGGCTACAGATTTATAGTTTTATTCGTAGTTTCTAGTCGGAACCTAAACACATTTTTAAATAACTTCCTTTTAGGACGCGGCGTTTGCTACTGTGAATTTAGAAGTGACCTGTGTGGGTATATAACAATGAAATCAATGAACAATAGAAACTTTCATTATTTTTTGTTCTTGATTCTATCCGACACATCTACATAAAGGCGTGCACAAGTTATATTTCTGTTCTCGGTTAATATCCGAACGTATGACTACGATCCGATGACAAATATTCATCTTTTAGATGAGTATGGTTAGATACAACTAGGGAGAAAAGGTTCATACGATTGTCCTGGTTGTATCTCACCATAATCATCTTAAACATGAATGTTTGTCATCGGATCGTAGGTCTTCTTCTTCTTCTTCTGTCGAGTGGGTATCGAGTCTATCGACCCGATGAACCCTGGTGTCAGAGTTTATAACCGCCTAGTAGCTCAACTATCAGGCCTCTGACATGGTTTTGAGTAACGACCACTATCAAAGACAGCGACCGGGACCGACGGCTTAACGTGCCCTCCGAAGCACGAAATCTTTTTCTTTTTCGGACAATCAGGTGATTCAACCTGCAATGTCCTAACCAAACTGGGGAAAAATTCACAAAGTGATAAATTCTCAAATATCAACTTTGTGATTCCCCCCTGGGAATCGAACCCAGGACCTCCGGATCAGGAGTCCATGGCACTAGCCACTAGACCACGGAGGCAGTTCGGCAGGATCGTAAGTTATACATTCGTATATTAACAGACAACTCAATAAAAAGGAAAATATTATTGTGAGGATATAGGGCACGACATGCTTTTATACATACATACATATGATCACGCTTTTATCCCTAATGGGGTAAGCAGAGCGTAAACGACCTAAACAAAGGTCGTTCCGCCACATCTGACAAAGTTTTGAAAGTTATTTGTAGGTTTTCTGTTGTAGTTACAGGTTGTCGGTCCATCGCCTAAATTAGAACATACTGAAACCTTCAGATCCCTTAGCTGGTTCTACAGCATGCCCGGGAGGAAATGCAGCTGGCACATTGTATGTTATGTTTTTATTGTTATATTGCTGTTTTATATTTTTATTTTTGTATTGTCTTTCTTCTTTTTCTTAAATTTATGTGCTGAGTACTTATCGGTGGAGTAATCGTTAATTTTCTCAGTCTTCTGCTACCGATTTCACTTCCTGATATGACTTGACATTCACCTTTTCTTTATTTTGATCAAAGTATCTGCGTCTCGGTCTTCCCCTTCCTCTCTTACCTCCTAATTTCCCTTCTATAATGTTTTTTTAAGAATTCGTCATTTCGTATCACGTGACCTATCATTCTTCCTCTTCGGTTTTCTGTCGTCAATATATTTCTCTTCTCCTTTAGCATGCTCAGTACCTCTTCATTTGTTTTCCTTTCCATCCAACTAATTCTTTCCATTCGCCTCCATCACCACATTTCAAATGCTTCTTTCCCTTTGAGTCATAGTCAAAGTTTCACTACCATATAATGCAATACTCCAGACTTTTTAATGAAACGTTTACGAATTTTCTTTTCTATGCTACTTTTCAATAGATGTTTTTGTTATTGAAAGCTGTTTTCGCCATAGCTATTTTGGTTTTTATATCTGGAGTACATCTGGACTCGCTGATTATCAAACTGCCTAAGTATTTAAAAGATGTAACCGGTTCTAATGGGGTGTTGTTTTGTTTGATATTCCTTTGTAATGGTGTCGTTTTTGATGGTATTAGGGTTTTGATTTTCCATGCATTTGATTTGAGGCCAAATTCCCGAAATGTGGTGTCCATGTTTTGTACTAATCTTTGCAATTCTTGCGTGCTTTCAGCTAGCGCTGCAATGTCATCTGCGAATCGGATGAATTTAATCGTTGCTCCATTTATTTTAACACACCCGCAATCAGAATCAAGCCTTTTCTTATAGCGCACTGTATAAACATATTGAATATAACTGGTGATCATAGGCAAGCTTGTCGCACTCCTTGCCGAACCTTGACTCTTCCCTATTCCTTTCCAATTTCTATTAGCGTTTCTTGGTTTTTGTAGAGTTCGTTTATTATTCTGCGGTCTCTATAGTCCAGCCCAGCATATTTTAGAACAATTAGCAGTTTTTCCCAATCGACTTTATCAAACGCCTTCTCTAGATTCACTAATGCCATGTGCGTGTCTTGTCCTTAATCCATCCTTCTATCTATTACAACCCTCAGTGCTAAAATAGCCTCCCTTGTACCTTTACCTCGTCTAAAGCCATATTGGTCCCGACCTAGAATACTCTCTGCTATAGGTTGAATCATGTTTAGTATTGTTTTCATATAAAAAAATGGATGCTTGTGAAATAAGACTTAAGGTTCGGTGTTCTTCGCATTTATGTGTGTGTATTTTACATGAATAAAAATTGTTTAGAGAAATAAAAAACATTAAACAAACAAAAAAAATACGTTTCCTGTCAGGTAGAGCCTTGGTGTGTTTCGAAAATGATTTTATTATTTATACGAAACAGCTAGTTGTAATGTACTGTTGTTGTATAGTTTTAGTGTTAGTTCATTCCACCATTTCATTAGATACCCCGCTCAATTGGTTAGCAAAGGAAAATAAATAAATTTCCATACACAACATTTACAGTTTTTTTTTTTTTTTTTATATATATATAGGCGAGCATTTGTCCGCCATCTCACCTGGTGGAAAGTGACGATGCGGACTATGTTGAAGCATACTCACCTATGTAGTGCCTATTCACTCTCGCCTTGAAAAGGCCCAGGTTATATTGTTCAGGAAACAGATCCGCCGGCAGGGAGTTCCACTCCTTAGCCGTTCGCATTAAGAATGTGGAAGCGAACCGCTTCGTGCGAATTTGTGGTATATCCACAACATAAGGGTGGAACCCCTGTCCACGCCTCGTGCTCCGGAGATGGAAAGGGGAGGGGGGTATAAGGTCATGAAGTGCTAACGCGCACTCCCCGAAATGTATCCTGTAAAATACCGACATGCACGCCATTCTGCGACGGTGCTCAAGGTTCTGTAGTTTTGCCTCAACCAGTGCTGAGTCTCCAATGAGCTTCTTAGCACGTTTCTCGATTGAGTCATTGATTGATTGAGATACGTCATAGCTTGGCCCCAGGTGACCGAAAACATGCTTAATAAGTACATCCCACATACCAGGTCGTTTGCAGGCGGGACCTAGCATCAATCGGAATTCCTGAAAGAGTTCCCTTTACCCCCCTAAAAGGGCTTTATTTTTATTATTATGATTAGTCGATTGGCATAAATTTCATTGTCGGCCGCGAGAACATTTTTTATACTTATGGAATTTGGAATTTTAGTTTTCTTCCGTGCTGGACTGGGAGCGAAAGAACAACATAGAATGTGGCAGCTGCATTTCCTCCCGGGCATTCTGTAAAACCCAGCTAAGGGATCCGAGGGTTTTAGTATATTGTAATTTAGGCGATGGGGTGACAACCTGTCACTACAGCAATATATCTTAAATAACCCTCAAAACTGTGAGACGTGGCGGAACGACCTTTGTTTATGTCGTTTACGCTCTGTCAACCACATTAGGGATAAACGCGTGATTATATGTAGGTATGTATGGAATTTCGAATGCCAAGACCCCTTCTTAAGTCTTCAATGACTTTTAGCTAGCGTTTCATGAGTAAAACACACTCGATAAAAAAAGGCCAAATTTCAAAAAAATATCGTTATATTAGACTTGCCTAGAGTTACTCATACTCAAAGTGCATCACATGTCTTGGGCGGGTTGTCGTCAGACTCGCTGAGTCAGTCGTGTGACGTGTCGCTGGGGGTGACGCGCTCGCTGCTCGCTGCTCGCTGACCGGCCACCGGCCAAGGCTCCGAATCCCCACCGGTGCAAACGCTGAGCATAGGGCTGCCAGCCCCCGTAGCTTGCCCCCGCGGTTACAAATATACTTATCGCGTCTTAGCCCCAGATCGGGGTCTTGGTAGCCCCAGGTAGAGGTCTTGGCGTAAATACACTAGTCCCGCCCCAACTTAGGTGGGGAACGAAATCTTAAGAGTCGCCCGGAGGTACGAAATCTCATACAAACGTACTTTCGTTATTATTTTTAAACGGTAATACTAAACTTAATCAAACTTTGTACACATCATCAAATCCAACTTATCTATGTTTGTAATTAGGTTTCGTTTGAAAATATCGACCACTAACAAAATAATGGCGGGAATACGATATTGCGTGAAATTGGCCTAATATTTAATTTGCTCTCTTATTTTGTATATGATTAATATTTTTAAACTAAAACTGATTATAAACATAGATATGTTGTTTTTGATTATGAGTACAACATTTGGTGAAGTTTGTTCTGACCATTCAAAAAATAAAACGGACCTAGCGTTTGTATGGGATTCAATTTACGTGGCAGTCTTAAGGATTCTACAGTCCGGAAACAGGCCAATAGGCAATGGCTGACATAGATAACCACGATTCGGTCCGTATCGAAACTCCCATATCCACAGTTTGACATATAGATGTGACAAAACGGCTATCGCAACTGCATGTTACGGGGGCAGCCCCTGTTTCATGTTTTAGAGGATTTTAATGCATAGTTCATGCTCACTTATTTTGCGTCATATAAGTAATCTTACGCCAGATTTGGAATGTCAAAGTCATGTTTTGATGTCTTGTTCTTATGTAAAAGTTAATAAGAATAGGTGCTGCGAGAATCGAGGGTGATGTCGTTTAAAATAAAAGACATTTGGCAACCCTAGCTAAGCCTTTCTATCAACAACGCACCGTGCCCATACTAAACATTTCTATTGCAGCCGTACAAAGTTACCGCATACATTCATGTAAATCACCGCCCGCTCATTATGCTATTTTGTTAAACTAACAAAGCAACATGTCTTTTTTTCCATAGGGACAGAGAGTCCTTCCATTTGCTACGTTTCTTGCAAACTTATTTCACTTTTTCAACTTTCATCAACCTTTTCTACACGTTCGATTTCGCTGAGTTGGAACCGTTTCGGTATAGTTGTAATGTCGTATTTATTTACTTCATGTCTTGTCACCTTTTTACTTCAATTATGCCGAATAAATGATATTTGTTTCTTATTTTCTTTCTTTCTCGTCGGTTTAGTGTACTCCTGTCCTGACCACTTACAAATCCATGACGCCTTTATCCATAGCGAGGTAGGCAGAGCGCTAACAACCTAATAACAGAGCGTTGTCGATACGTAACAAAGTTTGAGGAACGACTTCAGGAAGTGAAGAAAACTTTTAGCTTTTCCATACAAATTCTTTGATCAACAAGTTGGACATGTGGTATGGCAAAATGATAAAAAGAAAACGCTTCCTGAAAGAATATCCTGGTAAAAGTTGTTCAGCGTTGTTGACTGAGCAACCCCTATCAGTTTGTGGGGCGCCGTCCCTTACACCCCGTATGTTCATGAACCTACGCTAAAATTAACCCCAACATGAACATCTCAAGCCATAAAGATTTTAATAACGGGCACTCACTGTGTAATATAAGTCGCGTACTTCACGACATGTTTCGAAACATTCGGAGTCCCCTCATCAGGTTGAGTTACGCACTCAACACTCATATTTCCCATGTTGTGAAGTACGCGAATTACATTCCAAAGTGAGTGTCCGTTATTATTATTTTTTGGCGATTTTTTCAAGACAATTAAGTCTACCTACATATTGATGATTTTTAAAAATACGTCTGCCACCGGGAAGGGAACTGGCTAAGATCCGAGAAATAATACCTTGTTCTTTTATTGCTTTTATTTTGATCGATAGGGTCCAATAATGAAATCTCTTATCTTTCCAATATACGGACTCGGATAACAGTTTCACCGATTAGACTTTTTCAGTATTCAAAGTGCTTTAAATCAGGTTCGATTCCCAGGTAATGCAGCTGACATTTCAAATATTTATAAATGCAGTTCTACATTTATAATTAATTATATTCCTAAAATTTGCCGAATTGTCAATTCTAAGATTTTTTGGGTTTTAGTAGGTTTGATTTTTGGTATTCTGTGAATACGAGTGAAGTGAAGGAATGTTTTATTAGTAAAATTACTCTAGTATTAAGGTTAGGAGTAAAGTTCAGGAGTAAAAATTCCACCCTGTATACTACTAGCGGCAGATGAGATGATAATAGCTACGTAAGTATTAAAAATACGTTTCTATTTCAACCAAAACAGAAGGGGATATCATCCCTGACCCCAGGACCCCCACGGTGTTACGTAGGGCGTGGATTGACCGTGTCAAGGGGGCCAAGTCTCGTCACCACCTCAACCCCGGGAAGACCCGCTACTACTTCAACCGAAACACTTATCCTCACATTTATAATTGTCTGTCAAATGGATCGGGTGCAAGCGGGCACGGGTGCATGTGCTACAAACCACTTTTAATTTAAAAATATAGGGCTAATCGGACAATATTTTGCTTGAAGGGTGTTTTTTTACGTGAGAGTATGTAGTTGAAATAATATATAATACATACATATATATAGTCACGCCTTTACCCCGAACGGGATAGGCAGAGCGTAAACGACCTATACAAAGTTCGGTCCGCCACGTCTGGCAAAGTTTTGAGGGTTATTTAAGATAGATTTGTAGGTATATTACTGTAGTGACAAGTTGTCAGCCCATCGCCTAAATTACAATATACTGAAACCCTCGGATCCCTTAGCTGATTTTTACATGCATCCCGGGAGAAAGTGCAGCTGGCACATTCTATGTTTTTCTCTCGCTCCCAGTCCAGCATGGAAATAAGAATGCAAAATTAATGAATAAGCAGTCGAAATAAGAATGTAATAAATATAATAAGCTGATTTTATCGTCAATTCTTCACAGGAGTTTTTTATTTATATTCCTTTTGTATAATTTATTATTCTAACATTATCTACCATCGGTCAAGGGTAAATGTTTAAATTATACGCTATAAAGAACAAACTTTATACACTAATGAAGTTGATTATTAATGTACACCACTAATACCACTTGATTGCAGTTGGTTAATACTTATGGGGGTCGCGAGGTCGCCCCCTTTCGGCCAATTATTACGCGACAGACCTGCAGTTGTTCCATAGAATATATAGAAGGTGTTAATTGTACCACGTCTCAATTCAGTAACTATAAAGTGGCGCATGATAAAAATCAAGCCGACTTCCATATAAAAATATCTACTTCAGCCAGACATACTGTACGGAGAAGTTGAACATTTTAGGTGGATTTTTAAAACTCCTCTGTCCTATGGGATGCCTCAGCCCTAATACAACCACCAATTCGGACTAAGCACTTCCGAAACTCTTTCATAATGCACACGGCAAAAAAGTGGAACTCGCTACCTACGTGTGTGTTTCCGACTTTACGCATTCTGGGTGAGCTCGCTCCATCGTCGACTCCGTCTCAGTCGCTTCCGGCCTAGACTGGAGTGAAGGGCGAACCCATTTCAAATAATAATCATATATTTTTTTAAATCTCTGACTGACATTAGGATTCATCGGTTTCAAACCCACACAAAGAAGAAGAAGGTGGATTTTATTATATTTTTACTACACAGCTAGGCACTGAAATAAATTAATACCCTGTATATTCTATGGAACTGAGGTGGAGTTTCCTCATTATCAATGTAAGAGAAAACTACACTTTAATTGCACTCAGAACGGCTTCGACAACTGTTTGTGAATTTCATAAACTGAATATGGAATTAGCTAATTATATGCTGCAATTATGTGCTGCGACGTTCATTAAGGTCTCGATATAGCCTAATTTGCGTCCCCATATTATAGAAAAATATGAAACATTTTCAAAATTCACAAAATTTTCATAATTATGATTATGAAACTTACTTACAACACAATAAATAGAAAATCCGGTTGAAAGACGCAAGTAATAGTTATAAAGATAATTTAAAACCTTATAAATTAATGAACGAACGTTGTAGTAACAGGTAGCAAAATTGCCGTTGGTAGCAGTTTATAGCAAATTTTGGGCGCCACTTAGGCTATACTCATACTGATTTTCCAGTCCAGTGAATCTACTATGGTATACGGGTGTGCGACCCTGGCTTCTATAACTGACCCACACCTAGTCTTCCGGGTCCGGAATATCCTTTAATATACAGAAAAAAAAAAAACCCTCCAACCGCAACAAGGCTGCAGCGGTACGGAAGACGGGCCCCGCCAGTATGGCATCGACCCCGACAACCGGGGCGCTGCAGCAGGGCATCTGTGACGTGCCTGAAAGGGCGCATGTCGAGATCGGAGAGTGACATGCGGCCAGTTACTGCATCTTGTAGTTCTAACTAGTCGTAGCGGACCCCCGGTCCACTAGTAATGGGACTATAAGACAAGAGAGTGGATTTGTGTCTGCGCAAATGCTTATCCACTTTAATATATTCCCGCGCTGATGACCCCTGTCTCGGTACTCAAGGATCAAATCTGTCTTACTTAAACTCATTAGAGCACTTGGCTTACGTATCGAGCTTGGATGATCTACCGTCGATCGCAGAGTTCTATAGTGCGTTAAACCGTTTTTTCAAATACGGAGTATCAGGTCTAGGCTGTTTGAACTTATAAAAATGATTCGGTACGTTGAGGCTGTTCCACAAGACTGGTACGATGCTTCTTTTACCGAATTATACAGGGGCAAAGTAGATCTCTCTGACTGTAGCTCTTTTAGAGGAATTGCCTTGCTATCCACAGCAGGTAAAATAGCACATCATCAATAGACGCCTGAGCACCATGGCCGAAAGTTTTCTTCCAAAAAGTCAATGTTGGTTTTGGACTTAACAGAGGTACGGTTGACGCCAAATTTGTTGTCAAGCAAATGCAAGGAAAAAGTCTTGAACCACAGCGTGACCTATACTTTCGTTTCTGAACATAGAAACGTCTTTGACCGCGTTCCTAGGATTGTTCTCTGGGCAGTTCTAGAAAAATGAGGCTGTCCTGTGAAGTTTGTAAATATAGTGCGTCAGTTTCACGAGGGTACGTCAGCCCGCTTACGTCACGAGAACAACTTCACAGAGCAGTTTCCTGTTACTAGCGGTGTCAAGCAAGGCTGCGTTATGGCTCCGACCCTTTTCGTCATCTATTTTGCTGCCGTAATGAACAGCGCTCTTAAGAACTGTAATGACCAGATTTCCATAAATGTCAACACAAGTGTCTTTGACATCACTCGCTTCAGAGCAAAACGCAATATTCAGTCCGTTCCGGTAAGAGAAGTCATGTATCCCGACGATGTTTGCCTTATGGCTGATAATTTGGACGACCTGCAGAATTATCTTGAAAATTAAGATGAATTCTGTCGCAAATTTGCCTTAGTAATCAGCGCTTCTAAAACCCAGATTCTTCAACAACCCGCTAAAGGGAAATCTGCCGAAGATGCTGCTGCTGTATAAGGAGAACACCATTATATCTCAAGAGATCATCAAGATGGCGGCGTAGTTGGTATTATCGCCACGTTAATTTAAAGCACGGTTTCTTCAATGCCGGACTGGGAGCGGTAGAAAAACAGAATATGCTAGCTTCATTTCCTCCCGGGCATACTGTAATAACCAGCTAAGGGTTTTTTGGGTTTCATTCAGTGTATTGTAATGTAGGCAATGGGCTTGACAAAATGTCACTACAGCAATATTCGAACAGATCTATCTCAGTCAAACGTGGCAGAACGACCTTTGCGTAGGTCGTTTACGGTCTGCTACCCCGTTAGGTATAGAGGCGTGATTTATGTATGTATATACGTAGTGTTGGTCAGTGGTGGCAATGTGACGCGTGACGCGACAGTCCAAAATCTAAACTTTTTTGGACCAGTAGTCAGCCACGCGTATGAGCTAGCCTGCACATTTGACAACATGAGACGGCGGAAATTCCACTAGAACCGAGAACATACTAGCTGAGGGGGTGTTTTGGTATCGATAAAGAATCATGAAAAATATGATAATAAAACAGCGTACTTAAAAAAAAGGACTCTCATACAAATTATCTGATCAAAGTGGTAATTTTGTACGGGATAGTTTTACAATACAATACTCTTGTATTATATTTGTGTTTCATTGTAAGATACTTTATCGCACAATGAAACACAAATATTTACAGCAGAAAAGTAAAGAACAAAAACAGTACAATATAGGCGGCCTTATTGCTAAATCCGAAATTTCTACCAGGCAACCTTTGGGTATTAGGATAGTACATAGCAGATAGCGGGATAGTGCATACTAAGTTCATCTTAATACTTAAACAATATAAATACTACTAAATAAATACATAACTAAAATGAACTCACTAGTTTTCTTTTTAGATAGACAGTGAAACTATTTAATGCGCATAACCCGCACAGTTTGGGATAGCTTAAAATAACAATGTGCGCAAAGGCGTCCTTATCGTTTCAAGCGATCTTCCAGATAACCCTGCATGTAAGAAAAAAAATATACATAGCAAGTAGCTGCGGCAATCTTTTTAATAGGAATAAAAAAAACATATTATATTCCGTCATTTTCTATCATGAGAGAACAAAAAAGTAGTAGTACTACTAGACTAAAGTTATCTCATTAGGGTGAAAATAAAGTTACAGTGTGTTATTAGTATTTTATAATACAGAATTGAAAATGCGCTAATACCTTGCCTACAAAGTCATAAAAAATAATCTTCTGTTCAATTTTTCTATCGTGAAAGTGACAGGTAGCTTTCAAGCTCAATTTGTACAGCGCAGTCAAGTAATAGAGCAATTACGTTGAACGACAAAGGAATAAATTATGGTGTGGGTATTGTAAGACCGCATGAAGCTCAATTGACTGGAACACACTCAATTGACGGTAAATATATACTAACCTAGGTAATTTTAAGGGTTTGAATCGTATTTATGTCATTTTACCTATAATTTAAATTGTACACGCCTTATCTGCCTTACTTATGCACTATCACTACAGGTCAGCTGTAAGAGATTTCTGTTTAGAGATAAGCTGTACCTGATTATGTGTGCAAATTATAAAAAAATATAAATAAACATAACATAACATAAAAATACTTTATTGCACGTAAGAATACAAATCATACAACACAACAGATAACAACAAAAAACAAATACAACATAGGCGGCCTTATTGCTAAGGTAGCAATTTCTTCCAGGCAACCTTTGGGTCAAAGAAAAATACGTAGCGGTAACTCTTAAATAAATTAATTAATTTATTATCCCTGTCAGTTGAAATAAAAATATCGCTGCCATTTTGAGATTTGACATTAATTTGTCAGTTCTCCTTATACTGCAGTGCGCCTCCCTGCCTGCCGACGTTTACGGAAACCCCGTTGTACCGTCCTCTTAATTATTTAATTTAATTTAATTTCTTTATTGAGAACCCAACAGCAATTATATCACTATTACAAACAGTAATCTTAAAAATCTTATATAGCCAATAACAGAGTTCATCATATTAAATATACATAATAGGGTAGTAAACAATAAACATAAGGTAGGCTAAGTGTGCGTGTAAGTGTGAATGTATGTGTATTGTGTAGTGTATGAGCTTCATGGCTTCATTGTAATGTAAGGGCATATTCATAGAGTAGAGATTTTACTATAAACACAATTATTATACTTACCAAATTGTCAAAACTGCAATTTTTATGAAACGTACTCCTACTCGAAAAACTGAACTTAAAGAGAAACCGAGAAAAAAGATAATAATGCCATTCCTAAGGAAACAAAAGAAAATGTATCTAAAATTCATTCATTATTTGTTTAAAAATATCAGGCTAATAATTAGCAGAATTCACCGAGTGTAGTTTCAGTTCAACATTTGTCGCAATAGAGTGGCTATTAAGTTCCTATCGAAGAGTAAAATATTTATATCGCGATCGACCTTCAAACGATAGCTAAGAAATAAACAAAATATCTAATATGTACTTGTTATGTAACTTTACGTAAATTTTCTAAAAGTACGTAGTACAATTTACCTACACCGAGTAGTTTTTTGGTTTTATTCATGAATCAAATTGTGTCAATCTATTCTCCGCCTAAAATAAAAATAATCCGATAAAGAACAAAAACACATCATTTCATACTTTAATTAAGATTTTACAAATGTCTCTATAATTACGAAATTTGCTGTGTATCTTATGTTTATCATCAGTATACGTATAGTAATATGAGACTATAATGTTATCACATCTCCCTAGGGCCTGATATGTTAGGATAGTTTATTGTCTCTACACTAGTCAATACATGTAATGATATGACCCTCCACGAAAGAAGACTTATTGTTTCTGCTTAGTGTCTACCTTCGCCGTACAACACCTTAAGTCCAAATCCTTTGTTCTACCAATGGTACGAAACATGCACGGCGTTCAGTAAAAATGAAACAGTAAACTTATACAGCGTGGCCCAAAGAGTGACGTCCAAAGGAAAAATTTTGATTCCTTAGGTCAAGGGGTAGCCAAATCACCCCCATGTATGTTCAGCGATTTTTAGTAGTTTAGGAGTTATGAATTTTTTTGCTAATTTTCTAAGAAAATTGACCTCAGTGGATTAATTATTTTTTATTATTTTTTTGGATAACTTTTTAATATTTTATTTTATTTTTGTGACATCCTTTTAAATTGTTCTTTTAACCATAAAAGTTTCAGCTTCCTAGCTGTAATGTAAGTTAGTTATTTTTTTATCAAAAGTTCGAATTTTACGATCGAGCTAGTCTGCTCTGAATTTTCAACTTGAAATTAAAAATTGAAAAAGATAATCTCATGGTCCCTTATTAATTTTAAAAACTCCGCAAGGTTTCAAAATTACATAAAAATAAACTATTGCTTAATGGGGTATTATTTGCAGAAAACAGCCTTCAAAGGTACTTGGGTGGAAATTACCTAATTAGTAAATTGTTTCAGAAAGTTGAAAGATTCCTGTTATGTCATTACTAAGGACTAATTAAGTTAGAAAATGTATCAAATTAAAGGGAAAATAAAATTATTTACTAAAAAATGTTATTTAAGTTACATTTTTGAATGAAAATTCTTAGTAAAATGTTTTGTTTGTTTTTTTGTCTCACACTGAGTTGTAAGATTTATGAGACAATTGTATTATTAATAATAAGTAAATAAACTCGGATAATTCTTTTACATATTTACTCACAATAAATTTTCAAAATGGCGACCTCCCACAGCAATACACAGCCTACATCTACGCAAGAAATTTTCTTTAAGTCGCCTAAACGCTTCTCTGTTTCCTCTAACGACATTTCCGGCCTCTCCAATTCGCTGTCTTGGCTCCTCTTCATTTAACGATTCTCGGGCGTAAGCTATGTCCTTGTAATAACCCCAAATAAAAAAATCAATCGGATTTAGGTCAGGCGATCGTGGAGGCCATCTGATTGGACCGTTTCGTCCGATCCACCTGTTGGGATACGTTTCATTCAAATGATTACGCACTTGTGCTGCGTAGTGGCATGGTGCACCGTCATTTTGGAGTTGCTCAAGGCAACGGCCATGAAGCGGCAAGACTTTATCGGGAGCAACTTCAACGCCGTGGAGGACCGCAGCCTAATAGGTATCCCGACCATCGTGTTTTTATTTACACACACAACACTTTGATGGCAGGCCGCATTCCTGGTCGAGAAGGCAGGCGTGAAGGTATCCCAATAGTTGATCCGGGCCGTCGAAACCTCGTATTGGACGAAGTAGCTGAGCACCCTTCAACAAGTACAAGAATAATGGCTCGCAATTTGAACATCCCCAGAACATCAATCCAAAGAATATTGAAAGTCGAAGGGTACCATGCATATCACATTCAACGGGTTCAAGCTCTAATGCCTGCTGATTACCAAACAGAGAGTTGATTTTTGCCAGACTATGTTAAGGATGGAGAGAGACGACCCGGGATTTTTCGAAAAAGTTTTGTGGACTGACGAGTCGCGTTTTGAGCGCACAGGAATATTTAATATTCATAACACCCACCACTGGGCAGTAGAGAATCCCCACTTGACCAGAGATACTAGGTTCCAGCATCGCTTTAGCGTCAACATGTGGTCAGGCATACTGAACGGAGAAATGATCGGGCCGTTCGAATTGCCGCCGAGGCTCAATGGCGAGACATACAAATTGTTTCTCGAAAATGATCTTCCCTTGTTATTGGAGGAAGTCAACCTCGATTTACGAAGACACATGGTTTTCCAAAATGTCGGTGCACCATGCCACTACGCAGCACAAGTGCGTAATCATTTGAATGAAACGTATCCCAACAGGTGGATCGGACGAAACGGTCCAATCAGATGGCCTCCACGATCGCCTGACCTAAATCCGATTGTTTTTTTTATTTGGGGTTATAACAAGGACATAGCTTACGCCCGAGAATCATTAAATGAAGAGGAGCCAAGACAGCGAATTGGAGAGGCCGGAAATGTCGTTAGAGGAAACAGAGAAGCGTTTAGGCGACTTAAAGAAAATTTCTTGCGTAGATGTAGGTTGTGTATTGCTGTGGGAGGTCGCCATTTTGAAAATTTATTGTGAGTAAATGTGTAAAAGAATTATCCGAGTTTATTTACTTATTATTAATAATACAATTGTCTCATAAATCTTACAACTCACACTAAAACATTTTACTAAGAATATTCATTCTAAAATGTAACTTAAATAACATTTTTTAGTAAATAATTTTATTTTCCCTTTAATTTGATACATTTTCTAACTTAATTAGTCCTTAGTAATGACATAACAGGAATCTTTCAACTTTCTGAAACAATTTACTAATTAGGTAATTTCCACCCAAGTACCTTTGAAGGCTGTTTTCTGCAAATAATACCCCATTAAGCAATAGTTAATTTTTACTTTTATGTAATTTTGAAACCTTGCGGAGTTTTTAAAATTAATAAGGGACCATGAGATTATCTTTTTCAATTTTTAATTTCAAGTTGAAAATTCAGAGCAGACTAGCTCGATCGTAAAATTCGAACTTTCGATAAAAAAATAACTAACTTACATTACAGCTAGGAAGCTGACACTTTTATGGTTAAAAGAACAATTTAAGAGGATGTCACAAAAACAAAAAAAAAAAAAAGTTATCCAAAAAAAAAAAAAAAAAATAATCCACTGAGGTCAATTTTCTTAGAAAATTAGCAAAAAAATTCATAACTCCTAAACTACTAAAAATCGCTGAACATACATGGGGGTGATTTGGCTACCCCTTGACCTAAGGAAGCAAAATTTTTCCTTTGGACGTCACTCTTTGGGCCACCCGATATATGTGGGACACTCAGAAAGATTTGCGACACTAAAAAAAATTGTTGTACAGGTACATATATTTTTATTAAATCTTTTCAAAGTACTCTCCACCAGCCTCTATACAAAGATTCATGCGTCTGAACCAGTTTTCAAAACACTTTTTCCAGTCCGCCGTAGACACCTCGTTTACAGCCTGCTCGAACGCAGCCAGCGCATCTTCCGGCGACGAAAATTGTATCCCCTTGAGCTGATTTTTTATTTTTGGAAATAAAAAGAAGTCACACGGTGCTAGATCAGGGCTGTAAGGAGGGTGACCCAGGAGTTTGACTTTTGTGCTGTCCACGAAGTCCCTCGTTTTGAGCGCGGTGTGTGCAGGCGCATTGTCGTGGTGGAGCAGTAGTCCGCGGAGCCCTGTGTTTGGTCGCTTCTTGCTCACAACAGAAAAAACTTCTGGTAAACATTTGGTAGTATACCATTCGGCGTTAATGCTTCTTTGATCTCGTAAGGGAATTGAGGCCAAGTTGCCAGTCAAATTAAAAAAGCTGGCGATCAAAATCTTCCCCCCGCTTCGAGATCGCTTCACTTTGGTAGGCGTTGGTTCATTTTGAAACACCCAAACTGTCGACTGGCGCTTGGTTTCTGGATCGTATTGATAAATCCAGGACTCATCACCTGTTACGATGTCGTAAACACGCCGAGACGAGCCTGCTTCAAATTTGTTCAGCATATCACGGCACCATTCCACCCGGGCCTGCTTCTGAGCGTCGGTGAGGTGGTGCGGCAGCCAGCGCGATACTATCCTCCTCACGCGCAGATGCCCGTGTAGAATCTCGTGAACGCTTCCCGATCCAATCTTTAATATGTGTTGAATCTCCTGATATGTAATTCGCCTATTATCTTGGATTAATTTTTTCACTGCTAGCACGTTTTCTTCCGTAATAGCCGTCAAAGGGCGACCACTTCTTTCTTCATCCCCCAAGGTTGGTCGACCGCGCCTAAATTCGTTATACCAACGATACACGGTTGCCTTGGAGGTTCTTTCATCCA
Organism: Scrobipalpa costella; assembly: GCA_949820665.1. NCBI lineage: Eukaryota > Metazoa > Arthropoda > Insecta > Lepidoptera > Gelechiidae > Scrobipalpa > Scrobipalpa costella. The sequence goes on from OX463295.1 coordinate 1,976,294, forward strand.
TAAATGCCATTTGAAGTCTATCGAACGATTCATCCGGTTTCAGGCGACACTTGAAATCGTAAAAAATCATAGCTCTAAAATGTTCCCGGCGCAGATCCATTTTTCAGTAAGACACGATACTTTGAATTGGCTCGCAAAAAATGTGGAGGGAAATTTTGAACATGGAACACACATATTTTTACTTACAAGTAATCATATTTTTAAAAAAGATTCTAACCGGCCAGTCTGCCATATATAAAAACTATTTATCGCAATACTTTCTGAGTGGCCTGGTACACTCATTCCATAGACATATACAACATAAATTAACATCTGAACGCGGAATCATTATACATTACATAAGACAGCATCTTAAAAAGTAAACATTATAAAGCGGGAGTTTCTCAAATTTGAAATTGAATAAATGTAAAACTAAACAATGCAGCTCTAGTTTTATTTTTCCAAATTCAGCATTCATGTTTTGGACTTATTAGTTGCAATGAATAACTGATCAGAAGGACATCGCGCGTTTGTGGTCAAGCAATATCTGAAACGAGTAAATCGACGGTCGAGACGCATCGCTATTTTTGTTCGCACATCGATATCTGCAAGCTTGGTGATGGCTCGAGCACGTAACTTATCTGATCGTGGGCGTAGTGAATTAGACTTGAGGGGGTGTGAAGAGACAATGGTGAACTCCTTCAGGTCCCTCAACGTCAGCAGCAATACCAGAACATGTGGCTCAATGTCGACACCAAATTATGCAAAATCCGTTTCAACCCATTTAAGACAGATCGAAGTCTCTAACGGAATAAAGAAACCAAGAGCGTTCTTTATTATTAAGCTAAAAATTAAGTTTCACCGGTACATTTCCTCCCGGGCATGCTGTAAAAACCAGCCAAGGGATTCGAGTATTTCTGTATATTGCAATTTAGGCGATGGGCTGACAACCTGTTTCAGGAATATGCCTAAAAATCTATCTCTAATAACCCTCTAAACTTTGTAAGTGGCGGAACGACCTTTGTTAGGTCATTCACGCTCTGCCTACCCCATTAGGGATAAAGGCGTGATCATATGTAAAAATTAAGGTTTCACCAGTACAGAACGCAAATTGTAAGGTTTTAATGAAGATGGCGGCAAAGAGTTACCCTCTTGTGTTAGCATCAAAACAATAGTAATTTCATTGGGTACACTGTTCATACATCGTGCCCATACATACATACATACATAAATCACGCCTTAATCCCTTACGGGGTAGGCAGATCGTTTAACGCCTCGTGCCCATGATCCTATTATTTCATTAGATGCTTTCAATGCACGTGTGCATCTTCCAAACATAGGTGAAAAATCAGTGTACTTTGTTGCTTATCGCGACTCGATCTCAATTTGCTTTGTCCACATTTGCAACTAAAGGTCAGGTCAGGCTCAGATATAGGTGGTGCATAGATGTATACGTCCTATAGAGTAAAGCCGTCTGGTCTGGGGCTATTCGAACCCGATTTTGAATAAATTTTCTTGCAGCGGCTAGCTTACTATAAAATACTATAATTTTCTTAGCGAGTGGATTCTCGAGTCGAACAACGACCCGAAGTACCCTGGTATCAGAGTTTTTAAACCGCCTAGTAGCACAACTATCAGGCCTCTGACATGGTTTTTAGTAACGACCACTATCAAAGACAGCGACCGGAACCGACGGCTTAACGTGCTCTCCGAAGCACGATATCTTTTTTTTTCCGGATAATCAGGTGATTTAGCCTGCAATGTCCTAACCAAATTGGGGAAAAATTCACAAAGTGATAAATTCTCAAATATCAACTTTGTGTTTCCTCCCTGGGAATCGAACCCAGGACCTACGGATCGGGAGTCCATGGCACTAGCCACTAGACCACGAAGGTAGTTCAAATACTATAATAAGATCAACAGATCTCTAAAATCAATACTACAGCTTTGCTGCGGTCTATTCCTAAACTCTAATCGATAATTTTATTTGTGAAACAGGATTTCATCCCCGCTAGCGTGGTTAGAATATCTTTTTATAGATATAAGTCCAATCTCCTAATACTAATGCCTATACATGTATACGTATTTTGAAATATTTCTAATATACCCGGTGTAAGGGACACCGTCTCGCAAACTGATAGGGGTTGCTCAGTCAACGAAACTGAACAACATTCACTAGGAACTTTCATTCAGGAGATGAAACAAGAAAAATACCACCTCGCTCAGATAGTTGGTATTAAAAAGTAATAGTTTATTTTTTTACTGAAATAATTTCCCGGTGATAGTTGTTTCGTTTCAGTTTCGTTGACAGAGCAATCCCTAACAGTTAGCGGAACGCTGTCCCTTCCACCCCATATAGTATATTTTTTATATTTGGCTATGTTGTGTTTGATGGTATCAAGATATCTTGGTTGTTATGAATCTTTCACACATTGCAATGAAAAATCAGTGTGTGTGAGTGGATAAAAATGATTCGCCTTGTTAAAGAAAATGCAGCAGCATAATCTGATCATTATTATTTATTACAGTAGCACGACTTAGAGCAGAGAGTCTTGTTAGTTTTGACAGCGCAATCGGCCTTAGCAGGAATCCACTTAGAGGCTGTTGACCACGGATTCAGGTGGCACGGCGGATAGTCTTACACAATTTAAAACGTTAAAAAACTCAATGTTTGGAAGGAAATTGTTCAGAAACACTGGCCAATTTCGATACTTTGATAAAAGTGCTGTCGTGTCTAATGAAATGACCCGATGAACCGCGGTTTTACAGTTAGGACTAACCGCCTAATAGGCTTCCGCTGTGATTAGAGTAACGGGTACTATTAAACACAGCGATCGGAACTGATATATAATTTATATAAAAATGTATTTCTCGTGGGAATATACCACATACGCATTATGTCTATCTAATTGCGTAGCATTAGCCACTGCCACTGATGTGTATCGGCACAAAATTAGATATTACAATGATTGAGTGCAATTTCTGACGCTTGTTCCGTACTTTTCCTGTGGTAGTGTAAGTTCCATTGCGGGTTTCTTGTGATAGTAGGTCCACTATTATTTTTTTGTCCCACGGAATGTTGCGGGTGTGGTCGCCCGCCAATCCGCCCGCCTGCCATCTCGCCCGCGGTCCTACACGTGAGTTTCAGTTCTGGCACAACTATTGTTACGACTCCACGCGGACAAATCATACCAACATTCCTTCTCTATTTATTAACCACTGAACAAGAAATTACCCGAGGGAGGTAACCTCAGAAAACTACCCCAAAATCCGCCGCGTTTCCGTTGCGATCGGTTGATATCAGTGTACGGTACAAATGCTGCAAAGTCTAGCAATCATCATATCGACTATTTTCGTTTTCTACTTGATTGTATTGCTGATACTAGTGTTTCCTTTGTCCAAATACAAGAGTGAATTATAAAAAGCGAATATTTCTTTCCTTGACTTTCCTAAGCATGCTGCAAAACATTTAGTTTCTGTATAAAGTTTGAACCAAAACAATCACGATAACCTTGCGATAGTAGCAATCGAGCACAAACCAGTGGCAGTAAAAGTTCGGTGACAGGACCATTCCGACCATTCGCGAGTCCATTGCCAGCTGGGGGCGGGACCCAGGCAAAATCGTGCGGTACGAACAGCGATGTATACCCCTCGACACCGCCAACATGGCGCTCAAAGTTAAAGTCCGCCTGAAGCACTCGCACCATCAGATCGTGTGGCTTTTCCGCCGAGTGAGTATTTTAGCTGTTGATTGCTGGCGCTAATAATACCCAGTTAAAGGATAGTGCAGTATGAGCAGCGATGTATTGTATACACCTCGACACCGCCAACATGGCGCTCAAAGTTAAAGTCTGCTTGAAGCAGTCGCATCAGATCGTGTGGCTTTCCCGCCGAGTGAGTATTTTAGCCGTTGATTGCTGGCGCTAATAACACCCAGGTATAAGATAGTGCGTTAAGAGCAGCGATGTATTGTATACCCGTCGACGCCGCCAACATGGCGCTCAAAGTTATAGTCCGCCTGAAGCACTCGCAACATCAAATCCTGTGGCTTTTCCGCCGAGTGAGTATTTTAGCTGTTAATTGCTGGCGCTAATTGCTAGTATAATAGTAGTTCAGTGGCGCTAATAACACCCAGGTGTAAGATAGTGTGGTACGGGCACCGATTTAAAAGGTTATCTTCGCCACCACTATCGTGGGATCCATCAGGTGGTCTGGTTTTTTTTTTTCTACGAGTAAGTATTAGGTAGCCAAAGGTTAACATTACCATATTGTCGTTTGTTTATTTTAGGTTTTACTAAGCTTAGGGGTTTCAGATAAGTAGTTCCAATCGCTTGCGTAAAGCGAAATTAAATTATTTTTTTAATTTATTTTACGATACCTTCGAGATAACAATAAATACTTATTGTAAAGTAGAAAAATAATTATATAAAAGCGAAAACGTAAGTTACTACTAATGTCCGGGTATGTCGTATACAGTAATAATTCCAAGATGGCTACATATCGCTATTAATCTGTGTGTCTGCTCATTACTCTGCAGCCAAGCCAGTAATCAAAGTGATACCCTTTCCTCTGGCATCGCCTTTGAAAATTTTCGAGCTAATGGCATGCCCTGAGCCTGTCGCCATGCCACCTAGGTTTTCAAAGACTTGTTTCAACAAAATGCATTAGAATATAGTATGAATACGTACGTATTTTATTAGATTTCTATATATATATTTTCTTTCGATCCATTTTGAAGTTACCTAACTGCTAGTATACAACAACATACTATGTCACGCACTGATTTGAGATGTCGCTACCACTCGCGCTAGCTTTTACTCTTCTGTGATGTCACGACACTAAAATCAGTCAAAATACGCGTGAAATTTGAAACCTTACCGCGCCTGCCAGACGTCAAAGAAACTCAAAAGCCGGCAGCCAGCCTGTCTGCCAGTCTAAGGGATAAATTCATAAAGCACTACATACACTAACTTCTTCAGCTGTACTTAGTAGATGTTTATGTTTACCACTTAACTGTACTACTTACTATCTTAGAAGATTTAATTCTTTGGAGTTTCAAGGTAACAGTTTCTGTCTTTGCTCTTTCTATTTAGTTCAGGGATAGCTAGGTGTTCTACATCATTGCACAAACTATTTTTGTTTAGTAAGGAGGGTTTCTTTAAGACGCCTAATATACGAGAACATTTCTGAAATTAATACAAAAGTAAAAACTAAGTTTATCCAAATTGTAGACGTCGTTGTCACTTTTCTTCCATGCTGGCCTGGGAGCGAGAGCAAAACATAGAACATGCCAGCTGCATTTCCTTCCGGGCATGCTGTAAAAACCAGCTAAGGGATCCGAGGGTTTCTGTATATTGCAATTTAGGCAATACACTGACAACTTATAAATCTTACCCATAAAACTTTGTCAGATGTGGCGGAACGACCTTTGTTTAGGTCGTTTACACTCCGCCTACCCCATTAGGGATAAACTCGTGATTATATGTATGTATGCAAGTTTATCCAAGTTGTAGACGTCGTTGTCACTTTTTACTTGTAGGGGTCGCCTAAAGTTGCTTGATTCTTAAATTAAAGTGGTTATGAAATTAATCTCAGTAAGCGAACTCAAACTTGAGACCAATATTAAATATGGATTAGACAGGCCAGTTTGTACTGAAATTACATTTCTGATACGAACTCAAACTTGCTGCCACTCATGAGAGCTGATTATAAATACGCCGTAAGTCTATCAATCACATATCAGCCTACATCTACCCGCTGAAGAGTATAGGCATCTTCCTTTGTTAGCCACGTATTTATACTATACTGATCCCGTGCCTCCCTCATCCAGTGTTTGATCTTGATCGCCACTATATCATCAGTCCATCTATATAATGACTTAAACCATTACGATCGATACGATAAGAAGAATATATCTCATATAATGATACATACATATAATCACGCCTTTATCACTAATGGGGTATGTAGAGCGTAAACTACTTAAACAAAGGTCGTTCTGCCACGTCTGATAAAATGTTAAGGGTTATTTAAGATACATTTGTAGTGTCAGGTGGTCGGCTCATCACCTAAATTGCAATTTACTGAAACCCTCGGATTCCTTAGCTGGTTGTTACAGCATGCCCGGGAGGAAATGCTGCTGGCACATTCTACGGTCATCTTAGTATTTGTCTTTCACTTTAACTATTTCGTATTCACAAGCAGTGTTTAGTATGACAATAATTGTTACTATGCTCTCTATTATTGCCTTCATTTTCTCCAACCTAAGATATTCATGAAGTCAGGCGACTGTAAACTGTCAACATCACCTCTACGTAATAATTATATCACCTGCAGCTAGTGTTTAACATAGAAATAGAGTTATATTTATTTAATTTATAGTTGCGATTGTCACTTGTTGGAACGCCATAATCACCGGTGAATAAACGAAAATTATTGTGAAACTAGTACAAGTGTTGTTGCATACATCAATCCTCGAAAGAGTCATATTTCCCTAATTACTTTTATTAATAAATTTCGTATGTGGGCAAGTCACGACCTTTCTAGCCATTGGTGTCACATTACAAGGCAATAGGTCCTCCGGTCTGTCCACGACTCTATCCTGTGCTTCATCTAGCCGGATCGAGTTCATCTCGGGAAAGTAATATAACCAATACATTTCATTATAGAGCTAAACAATATCTCATTGAAAAAAGATAGAAAGAAAAACATTGAATGTGCCAGCTGCACTTCCTCCCGGGCATGCTGTAAGAACCAGCTAAGGGATTTCAGTATATTGCAATATACCTACAAATCTATCATAAATACCCCTCAAAACTTTGTCAGACCTAGCAGAGCGACCTTTATTTAGGTCGTTTACGCTCTGCCTATCCCATTAGGGATAATGGCGTTATTATATGTATGTAGTATCTCATTACATTGCCACAGAAAACATATTGAGTACCTAAGCTGAGGGTAATATTGCAAGGTAGGTAAAGGCCTTTGTTTTTCTAGATTTTTATGGTCCTGCTTATTTTACTGCACGAGTATGGCAATCCTGTAGCTTACAATTACTTAGAACGGCGAATTTAAATTTAAAGCCACGTGTATAGATTTTTGTCTCCCATAACTACTATAAAAAAGATAAGCTTTTTATTGATATGAAATAAGTTTGCTCTTGGCGAGGCTTTTGGGAAAAACATCCATTATCAACTATGTCTCGGTCTTCTCTGGACTAAATTAAATGCAAAAAGCAGACGAGTGTCAATTTTATTTTCGACACACTTGTCTTGCTTGGAAACGGACACTTGAATTTAATATGTAAATAAAGTTACATTAAGTTAAAATTCTTGAATATCGAAGTGAAGGGTTAAGGGGGAGGGGGTTCAAGAACACCCTGATAGCGTGTTTCGCGGCTCTGACGCACAGCCGTGGGAACCTTAGCCGGCCAAGACACCTGCTAGTAGTCCGCAAATTAATAAAATTACAAGTCAGCGAAATGACATTTAAGCATTTCTTTGTATGTTTCTTTGAAAAACTACGTCAATCAGAATAGGTAATTCAATGCTATACCGGGAGCGATAATAAGCAGTAAAAGCAAACAGCTGCGGGATAATTTAGCCTGTCGAGACACCTGCTAATAATCCGCAAATTAATAAAATTACAAGTCAGCGAAATGACATTTTACTTTATATATTTCTTTGAAAAGTACGTCAATCAGAATCAGTAATTCAAAAATGTACTGGGAGTGATAATAAGCAGTAAAATCAAGTACAGCTGCGGAATAATTTAGCCTGTCGAGACACCTGCTAATGACCGCGAATTAATTGCAAGTCGTCGAAATGACATTTTACTTTGTACATTTCTTTGAAAAACTACGTCTATCAGAATCAGTAATTCAATAATGTACTGGGAGTGATAATAAGCAGTAAAAGCAAGCACAGCTGCGGGATAATTTAGCCTGTCCAGACACGTGCTAATAATCCGCAAATTAAGAAAATTACAAGTCAGCGAAATGACATTTAAGAATTTCTTTGTATGTTTTTTTGAAAAACTACGTCAATCAGAATAGGTAATTCAATGCTATACCGGGAGCGATAATAAGCAAGTACAGCTTGGGGATAATTTAGCCTGTCCAGATACCTGCTAATGACCGCGAATTAATTGCAAGTCGGCGAAATGACATTTTACTTTGTATATTTCTTTGAAAAACTACGTCCATCAGAATCAGTAATTCAATGATGTATCGATAATAAACAGTAAAAGCACACTGTTAAAGCTAATAATATATTTTAGTGTACCATTAAAGGGCGCACTCCTATTTAATAGGTTTAAGTAATTTTATCAATCTTAAAACACTCAATCTATGGTAAAAAAATATGCGTGTACTGTGTCATTCCAAGGCAAGTTAATTGCTTCAAATTAAATCGAAATACACAATGCCATCTCAAATGCTAGTATTAAGCTGTTGAAGCTGACCTCATAGAGTACCCCACAGATTAGTGAATCAGTAGAATATGTGTCAACAAGTCGCATCCCTTCGTGCAGTTACATGTGCAATGTGCATGCGGACAGGAAGACATAGATTTCCTAATAGATCGGCCACGGTATGATTGATGGGATGATGACCTGTCTTGTTAGTTGTTTCTACTGCAGGGGACCCTGGCTCAATTTCCGGCCGCTGCAATTTGCGATCGTCTTAACACACGTACTACACTTTATTAATTCTGTGCTATCATGCCTTTACGCTTAGGCTAGGCTGATCCTCAAGAATCCAAACAAAGGTCGTTCCGCCAAGTCTGATAAGTCTTGAGGTTTATTTCAGTTAGATCTGTATATTACTCTAGTGTCAGGATATCATATCAGCCTAAAATCTAAGTTACAGTACATTGAAAACCTCGAACTGCTTTGCTAGTTTTTACGACACTGGCCGGCGCTGGACTGGCAACATGGAAGTAATCATTACATACATGCATCAGTTTTTCAGATTTTACTATCAAAGTCCAGCCTAAATATATTTATCAGCCTATGCTGTTCCACTGCTGGGCAAAGACCTCCCCGTCCTTCTTCCACCTGACAACCTCCCACCATAGAAATAAAGGTAGTATATCTTCTTCTTCTTCTTTTCGATTCGAGGCAAAACTTAATTTAAATTCTTGAGCACCAGACCTTCGCCACTCTGACGGCGTTGGCTGTGGCATTATAGAGGTCCTCCACAGTGCAACTGTATGTCTTAATAAACGTAGATATAAAAGTTCTATATCTTGAGAACGAAAAAGTTTTTCTGTTCATAGCTTAAATTGCGTCTGGACTTTTCGTCGGTCTCTTTTTGATATGAGAGCGTTAGTAAATTGTGAATACAAGCATAAGCAGCTTCTTCTCTTTGCGGAAACGCTGTAATATTCCTTTCTCTACACTCGACACTTTCAATGCATAGATATTTAGGTGATGAGCTGAGAACCTGTGATTATAGTTTACACTTACAGTTTTAGTAACATATTTTCCGTACTTTCAACAAAGGATTTTCATAAATGACACTTGATTTTTCGCATATACGAGGGGTGGCTGATAAGTAATCTACCTAACTATGAAAGAAAAGACTTTGATGGCTAGTTTATTTTTTATTTTTCTATATAGTCTCCTGCAAGTGAAATACACTTATGACATTTTCAAATCATGCCGTTATAATAGTAATTTTTGTTTTGCTCGTCAAAATGGTAAGTCACAGCCTCTTTCATTTCTTCGTCCGTCGAAAACCTGCGACCCCTCATTTTTTTCTTTAAATCTTTGAATAAGAAATAGTCACAGGGAGCCAGATCTGGACTATAAGGTGGATGGTTAATTTCTGTGAAGCCGTTTTTGCTCAGGGCTGACCTCGCCGTTAAGGCTGTGTGTACAGGAGCATTGTCTTGTAAAATCAGAACACCTTTGCTGAGTTTGCCTCTCCGCTTTTCTTTGATTTGTTCACGAAGCTGGTCAAGCAAGTTTGCATAGTATTCAGCATTAATTGTTGTATTTTTAGGCAAATAATCTATCATCAAAATCCCTTCGACATCCCAAAATACGGTGGCCATTAGTTTTCCAGCCGACGGCCGAACCTTGAACTTCCTTGGCGGCTTTTCTCCTTTAAATTTCCATTGCATTGACTCTTGTTTGCTTTCCGGATCCCACTGGCGAATCCAAGTTTCATCACAGGTCACAATTCGAGAGATAGTCTCTTCTTCTTTACCTTTGACCAGGTCTAGAAATGCCTGACAACATTCTACTCGCCTTTGTTTGTCAAAGGGGGTAAACATTCTAGGGACCCAACGCGCGCTCACCTTGGACATGCCCAAATGTTCGTGAATAATTTCATGAACTCGTTCCTTGCTAATGCCCACATCTCTGGCTATCTCCCACTGCTTGATTCGCCGATCTGCAAGAATCAGGTTCTTCACCTTTTCAACATTATCTGCGGTAACAGCAGAAATTGTCCTTCCACTACGTGTGTCGTCTTCCAGGCTCTCACGGCCATGTTTAAATTGCTTCGACCAAAACTTTATGACGAATTCAGAAGGACTTGAATCACCAAACACCTTTATCATGCGCTCTCTGATCTGCGTAGGCGTATTTCCTTCTTTATTTAGGAATTTAATCACTGCTCGATGCTCAAATTTCATCATTTTGCAATTTTCTTTCGACATGGTGAAATCAAAGCCGCGCCAAAAAAACAAAAGCAAGCGATAAAAAATAAGCGCCATAATTTTGAAAAAGGAATAAATATAGAATATGATTTTGCAATGGCCAGTTCTATTTTCAAAACTTTCTTTAACAAAGTAGATTTTATATCAGCCGCCCCTCGTACGTTAAAACTTTTAGTTTAAGCTGCTCAAGCTTTTCCTAGTTCCTAGCTTTGAGTATGTTGTTATGTTTATTATATTAACCCAGACCCTTTTGAATAAACGACTGTGGAGACCGATAACAAGGAGAAAATTGACCGTTTTACATAATAAAGCCAATATACGGTGTACAATTCTGTGGGAATAACAATCGAGGTTGATTCAGCCAATACGTGATATTTACAGTAAATGGTCACGGGGCTAAGTGGGCGTACAACCACTTAATCATTGCTTTGTGAAGATAACACTGCAATAAAACCTGCTTTTGTTTACGTATTTAATTCTCCCATGCTGGACTAGGAGCGAGAGAAAAACATAGAATGTCCTAGCAGAATTTCCTCCCGGGCATGCTGTAAAAACCAGCTAAGGGATCCGAGGGTGGCGGAACGACCTTTGTTTAGGTTGTTTACGCACTGCCTACCCAATGGGGTAGATAAAGGCGTGAATATATGCATGAATGTATTTAAATATATTATTTTCTTTTGCCTACTGTTTTTATTTATCAACCTGCAGCACGTTCTTCGACATAGCAAGCGTAGCAAATTAAACTTCGCAAATATTGAATAGAATTTATGATTACTTCATAAAACACAAAACGGTGAATACTACGTTTAAACTTTGGAAGTGTTTTTAGCAATCACCACTGAGGTTTATCGCTTTCATTCGTGAACTGCATCTGTTTCGCACTAAGACCTGGAGCGGCATGAAGTAGGTGACACCTGAGCCCTTAGCCCTTTTGAAGCCGATTCTTCATTACGACTTTCGGAAATTCTTTGCACTTTGGGGCACCTATCCCACTGGGATATTTATCCTGACCTTTACTGTAGTCCAGGTTTTGGCATCCGCATCATACGGTAAGAGATCTGCTCCTTCATATTTCCTTCCGATTTCATGAGGACAAGGCTAGACTAGTAAGGTAGAAGCATCGTTTTCCTTTTATACATACATATAATCACAGGTTTATCCTGAAAGGGGTAGGCAGAGCGTAAACGACCAAAGAATGATAAATATCAAAACATAGTAGGCGTAACGACTGGGTGGCTAAAAAAAAGCGTTTACGCTTAAATCTGATGGCTAAAATATTATCAAAAATATACAATATATAGATTTGAGTAGTCAACATATACCATAACGTGACGTCATAATTAGTTAGTTTCAGCATTTTTGACATTTCATAAAAGGTTGCTGATTTGATGAGTATTCGTTATCCCCTATTATAAAAGATGTGCATTATAGTTCATAGTGTTCAGTCTCTGGTGGGTTACTACCTTGTTTAGGGTAAACCTTCCTTGTCTGATACTAAATATAGGCTCATATTATGATTACCAAAACACCAACACAATTAAAGAAGCTAACTGATGACCAACGCCTAGAGGTATTGTAGCTACTACCTTGCAAGCAAGAAGAGAACGTGGTGATTTAATAGAGACGTTCAAAATTATAAACGGCCATTATAGGATTCGATAGGACATACTCCTATCAAACTTTGATGCCCTATTCAATTGAGAACAAAAAATCCGTTTTCGAGATCATACCTTGAAATTGACAACTCGTTTCTCACACAACAACACACACAAACACTATTTTGCAAATAAAGTGGTCGCAAACTGGAACAAACTATCTCAAGACGACGCGACAGCACAGAATACCAATATCTTCAGAAACAAATTGGACAAATACCTACAAAATTGAAATAAGACAAGCAAACCGTGAACAGTGAGATACTGGCATTATCAGTTGCTACAATACCTGCCTGATTAAATAATATAATAATCATAATTACCTACTTTATAAAAAAAAAAAATTTGGTACTCTATCTTAAATAACCCTCTAAACTTTGTCAGACGTGGCGGAACGACCTTTGCTTATATCGTTTATACTCTGCCTACTCCATTAGGGATAAAGGCGAGATTTTATGTATGTATGTTTGTTTATAGATAAAGAAGTCCCTTTTTCAATATGCAATTGTATAGTTTAAGCTGATGCACGTTCGTTCTGCTACAAATTAATACATGTGATGTCTAAACAAACCTTCATATTCTAGGAAAATCCTTTTAAAATTGTGGACCCTTTTCTTGTGAAAATCCAAATTTAACTAATGCCGTAGTCTGGAGATAAACGGTAAGTAGAGAATATAAGTTGATTTTATTAAGTTATGACTTTGCTGCATGTTAAACTGTTATTTTAAGTGTTAATTTTATTGAAACTATGTTTACACTGTTATTTTAAGTGTTAATTTTATTGAAAGAATGTTTACGCGTGTGCCTTCAACAGTACCAGATTACCGTCACTGTTTATGTTTGTCGTGTTTTAATCCTTCAGGACCATAAAGTGTAATTACATAAATGTTGGATTCCACAAATCTTGAACTGGAAATGCTGCGTTGGATCATCGATTGACGTCGTTCTTTTGTTCTCTCTACATTCCTTTGTTTTTTCAGCATTCGTTTGTTGAATGACTATTGAAATGAAAATCATCTTAGTTCATATTCGCCAGAGAAAATCAGTTAACTATGCCAAAAAACGAAAAAAACGAAGTTAATCATCTAACGGCAAATTTGAAGTTCATCATTCGTGACTGATGCTTTGAAAACGCACGCGTCTAGAAACAGCACATCAAGTGCAGCCTACTAATGCTTGTTTCTGTCAGGGTCGCGGCTTGACTGGACTGAGGAACCTCGGGAACACCTGCTACATGAACTCAATCATCCAGTGCCTGAACAACACCACGTACCTCATCACCTACTTCTGCAACGGACAGTACCTCGAGCACATCAACAGGTAAATCCTTGTGTCAAAGTCTCGCATTATATCACTTTTAGATTCTTTAGACCCAAATCTGTCTAAAAAAGATATTTTGCGTCGTTAGTAGGAAACAACAACAGCCCAATACAATCTTTATGGCACAACGAAACATACTATTAAAAATTAACGGAATAACATCCGTTTTAAGACGAAAGGGGGTAATTTTACGGTAGGATCACTCCCGTTTTGAAATATAAATGACTACAAACCCTAAAAAAATTAGCTCTCCTATACAAATTTACTCAAAGGGCTGACACCATCTGTATGGAGCAACAAATTAAAACTTATTATATTTCTCCGTGAATAAGGAACAAAAACAATACAATAAAGGTGACCTTATTCCTAAAGCAGCATTTACTACCAGGCAACCTTCGTAACAAGCTTAGTGCTTACGCTGCGTCAAGCCGACGGAGGACGCGTGTGCAAGGTTACAGGTCAATAACAAGGTTCATTATGTTTATGTACTGGGACCACCTACCACCTAGCTCTACCCACTTTTTCTATAGAAACATATGGTGAGTATGTCGCCAAAATTGCGATAAACTGAAATATTTTACCTTCCTGTACTAGGTAGTAGTTGGGGAAGGGAAGGCTTCTTTTTAATCTATATATTTCGGTCTAGTGTGAATTAACCTATTATGAGAAGCCAGGCTTAGTGAACCGGCCGAAGTGCGTGCATGGCTCGTAGCCTACTCGCTATAATCAGATTACATACTTGCATGCTGGCCTGGGAGCGATAGAAATACATAGAATATGCCAGCTGCATTTTCTCACGGGCATGCTGTAATAACCAACCAAGAAATCCAAGGGTATCAGTATATTGTAATTCAGGCGATGGGCTGACAACCTATCACTACAGCAATGTACCTACAAATCTATCTTAAATAACACTCGAAATTTTGTCATACGTGGCGGAACGACCTTTGTTTAGGACGTTTACGCTCTGTCCATTAGGGATAAAGGCGTGATTATATGTATGTATGTAGATTACATACTTGACTGTTAATATACACTTTATCACAGGTTTTTACTTTTGAAGGTTGATGATTATTTTTCGGTAGCTATATGTTATTAGCAGAATATGTATACGGAAACGTCCCTTTGCCGTACGCACCGCGCGAAAATTTGCTGTGAGCTGACTGTTTTCAAGTCGAACAACGAAACGATAACCCCTGGTGTCAGAGTTTTCGAAATCGCCTAGTAGCACAGCTATTACGCCTCTGAGTAAGGACCACCATCAAAGACATCGACCGAGATCGACGGCTTAACGTACTCTCGAAGCTCAGAATCTTTTGTCTTTTTAGAGGTGTTCTTTTTTTCCTGCCAAGTGTATCAAATTTGTGTTCCCCCCGCCGTAAATGGAACCCAGGACCACCGGATCAGGAGCCCATGACTCCGAGAACTAGACCACGGAGGCAGTTGAATGAATATTGTGGTTGTCAATGTGCAGGTCAAACAGCACGCGGGGTGCAGTCGCCGAGGAGTTTGCTGTAGTGGTGCGCGCGCTCTGGTCCGGACAGTACAAATTCATCGCCGCCAAAGATCTAAGGGTACGTGGGACATAGCATCATAATACAGGGTGTTAATTTTATTGCGTGCTTAGCGGGTGTTTCAGTAACGTAAATGGAGCCAATAAAAAAAGGGAATCGAACTCAATTAATAAAAGAAAAACCATAGATGGTTTATTTTATGATTTGCGGGATTGGTTATGGAAATCATAATAAATACCGACTATTGTTTTAAAAACAAAAATATGGAATAAAAGCTATAGAACGCAATTAAATTAACACTCTGTATAAGGGTATCAGCTTCTTGAAGCGATCCACTAGACCGCTCGCGTCCGCGTGCATGTTTTACTCTGGTCGCGTACAAAACGTACTCGGCGCCCAGCTAACTTGACTCTCCGGAAGTATCCGTGTCGTACGCGCGGGTGATTTAATTTGCTGGTTACTGAATACATTTTGAACACAACCAGTTTAAACAGAGGACGTTTACAGAGCTGCTAGGCATCGCGACAAGGCGTGACTTCTCTTCAATCTCTTATTTCTATTCCTAAATGTTTAACGTCTTCGGAAATTAGCCTTGGCAGTATTCGAACCAACTTTAAGCTGCCTACACACAGTGCCGCGGGCTCAACGTTATTTAGGGAGTGAAGTTAAGGTAGTGCCGCCGGCATGCCAGGGTCATGTGTGTAGCAGCCATAAATCTTTGCTAGCGCTGCTCATATACAACCAAGCTATATCAACCGCATTATCATTATAGTTCCAACAACATACGAAAGTTGACATCAACAATTATAATATTCTTTCTGTATATTCGATATGGAGTTCAAGCCTAAACGAGCTATAGTGCACGTGTAAAGTAAATTAGTTGCCAGTCAATATCGAGCAAAAGTCTGGGCTAGGCAAATAGTTAAATGTGGTGTGATAGGTCAAAGCTATTTGCCTAGCTGTTCACTTAAATGACGGAATAATATTCAGGCCGCCAGTTAAACATCGCTGTTTAGTTAAAATAACTAAGCACCTGAACCACTTGGCTGTGGCTCCAAAACTGATTTATATCTTTGGAGTAAATTATTTTATCCCTCCTATTGATTTTAACATGGTAGGTTATTAGAATGTTTAAAAACGTGAAATTTACCGTGTCTCTCCATTTTTGTATGAGTGTCCGATATTTCAATGCAGTTTCATAACGAAGCGACTGAGGGACTTGGGGGTTGATTTCGTTTAATTTTGTTATAGGCTCCTTTTACGTTACTGAAGCACTCAAGCTTTGGCAAGCAATTAAATTAACATTCTGTAGATATATTTGTATCTCTTACCTACTCTATTACATTATATCCACAAAAACCAGGACTTTTAGAAACTAAGGAAAGTTTATTTTAGTGTAATCAATTAGGTCAAGCGTATGAATTTAAAAGCTTTATCTAGTTTTTCTCGCCGAGCTTCGCTGACCAACAATAATTAATGCTATTTTGAAAGGGCTAAAGTTACTGGACCGACCTACATTCTACGTCTGTATCGTCTGCCTGTTCCTATTCCTATCCCAATAATTAAATTATACTCTAGGGTATTGTAGCTTGACCTAAATAAAATAAGAGAAGACGTATTCAATTCGTTGATTTAGCTATAAATCTTAATAAGGTTTGGGATGACCTAAGTTAGGTCATATAGGTATGTAATAAATCTCAGTATCACATTGTAACTAAACCTTATTTTTTTTTTCTTCGTCTTTTCAACGATACTTTGTATTGGATAGTTATGTTAATGTCTTCCATGCTTGACTGGGCACGAGAGAAAAACATAGGATTTGCCAGCTGCGTTTCCTCACGGGCATGCTGTACATACCAACTAAGGGATCCGAGGGTTTCTGCTGACAACCTGTCACTACAGCAATATACCTACAAATCTACCTTAAATAACCCTTAAAACTTCGTCAGACATGGCGGAACGACCTTTGTCTTGGTCGTTTACGCTCTGCCTTCCCCATTAGGGATAAAGAAGTCCCGCGCGGTTAATCTCTGGAAGATTGGCAGCCTTACCGAAAATCGTTTGGAGAGACTATTTTTAATTTTCTTTAAGTACAATAATACAGATTTTTCTTTTTTATTGTACTATGGGATGTTGGAGCAGACGTACATGTTGGTGAGTTGTCATTATCGCCGCCGGCACCCATTTGTCCCAACGCTCTATGCCGCACTATAGGGAATTAAACTTTAACTTTAAAGTAGCACTCGCAAAATGTACCATCTGCTAAATTGTCTTTTCACAACATGTACCTATCGTGGAAAGTACCCTTTGCAGATATACAAAGTTGTTTTAACGTTACAACTACAATTTCAATTCAAATAAATTATGAATAAGTTATATTGTTACTAAGTAATTTGGTTATTTAATCATTTAAATAAAACTATTTTAATCATATTTTTATATCAAGTACATTTAGCGAATGGTACGTTTTGCACACATGGTTCATTATTCGATTGAACAAACTTAAAACAAAAACTGCTATATCAGCCAATGGGAACACGCAAAACTTTCATATCAACACATCTTCAAAAAATCTGTAGATTAATTTATTATTACCTGTACACTACACATGATCATTTAGAATCGTTAGGGTATTATACATACATACATTGTTAAGTTCACTGGTGTCCAAAAGTAAATATGGTATTTACCAGTTCAGTTTGTGTGTTTTATTATAGTTATCGAAGGCAGCTTTAACACGGGTCTTTCTCTCCGATAAGGAGTTCCCAAGGCAACGCCATAAGCCGAGGTTCGAGCCCCAGTGGGCGCCGTTAGGCAGTTGTCATTGCATTTAAGGGTGTAGATTGCGTGTAGCAATTCCCTCCTTTAGTCCAGTGACGCATTATATACACTTTGTAGTATGGTGCAAACAGGTCCATTAAAAAAAATTAACACGGGTCTATCCTGCCACTATACGTTATTATTTTACCACAGTTTAGGATACTTCTTCCATGCTGGACTGGGAGCGAAAGTAAAACATAGAATGTGCCAGCTGCATTTCCTCCCGGGCATGCTGTAAAATTCAGCTAAAGGATCCGAGGGTTTCAGTATATTGCAATTTAGGCTATAGGCTGACAACCTGTCACTACAGCAATATACCTACAAATATATCTTAAATCACCCTCAAAACTTTGTCAGACTTGACAGAACGACCTTTGTTTAGGTCGTTTACGCTCTGCCTACCCCATAAGGGATGAAGGGGTGATTATATGTACGTATGTTTAGGGATACTCTAGGACAAGACTCCTAACACGACATCTATTCAAAACATCTAATTTTCTGCTTGCTCTAATGCTTCATAGACGCAAGGCGCACACGGGGATGATATTTAGTGACAGATTTCTTCGATTAGAAGGCTTTTTGTGTTTGTTTGTCAGTCTAAGTGAAAATGGGCTAAGGCTTTTGTATTTGTTTGTCAGTCTTAAGTGAAAATGTCTCACGGTCAATTCATCAAACCACTATGTGTATATGTAACCTTTTTCTTCCATGTTAGATATTTCTGAGGATTTTAGCACTCCCAATGCTATTTTATTTCATATAATATGATTTTCATGCTGGACTGGGAGCGAAAGAAAAACATAGTGTGACATCTGCGTTTCCTCCCGGGCATGCTGTAAAATCCAGCTAAGGGATTCGAGGGTTTCAGTATATTGCAATTAGGCGACAACAACCTGCCACTACAGCACTATACCTACAAATATATCTTAAATAACCCTCAAAACTTTGTCAGACGTTGCGGAACGACCTTTGCTTAGGATTTTTACGCTCTGCCTACCCCATTAATGAGAAAGGCGTGATTATATGTAATATGATATAAAGAAATAAAAAATATCGCCTCGGGCAGGACTTGAACCTGCGACTTTGGAATGTCGTTCCATCGCTCTACCACTGAGCTACTGAGGAGCTATTCCTACATTCTAAAG
Organism: Scrobipalpa costella; assembly: GCA_949820665.1. NCBI lineage: Eukaryota > Metazoa > Arthropoda > Insecta > Lepidoptera > Gelechiidae > Scrobipalpa > Scrobipalpa costella. The sequence continues at coordinate 1,995,385 of OX463295.1, forward strand.
TTGTAAGCTTGAGTCCTGCCCGATACGAATTTATTATTTCTTTCTTTCATATTATATATTAGTTATTGTTAATAATAAATTTTGATGATTGGTCCTCTGTATGCCTAAGCATAACTTAAAATAGAACTTAACGATTTTTATAAGTATCTAGAGTTTATTATTTTCAATTAATGTTCAAGTAGTTCAACGGCAAATTTTATTAATTGTTTAGGTTCATTAATTAATTCTTTAGAAAGTTTAAAGTTTTATCGAATCCGATTCGAAATCATTTGTATTTATTTGTATGCTAAAGTACTTGTCAAGTGGACCACGGACTGCGGCACAGGGCGTAGGCAGAAGGCCTCGATGGAAGATAATCAAGATGTTCACTCGGGTACATTTCCTGTTAAGGCGTATATATCCGGCAAATTAATTAATCAACTACCAGATCCTACGATATACAATGTAATGACGTGGAAACACCGCTAAAAGCAGCGCTCGCTATGGTATGGTGGTTATGTTAAGACTCTGGCCGCGTCAAAAAACGTGCGGAAAACACCCAAAAAGCCAATTCCATAAAAACTACAGTGTGGCCTCTTAAGAAGTATACAATTTTTTATCGCCATATCTTTTTTTCAGCGATAAATTTCTAAAACGGCAAATTTGTTATTGATAGTTTTAGGTCAATAAAGATACGGCGAAAACATATTGTATACTTCTTAAGTAGCCACCCTGTACAAGTTGAATTTATAAGACCTATGTTGTGAATAAAGTACCTAAATTTCGTGTTAAAAACAGCTTTATTACTGTTTTTTTTATACAAAATTTTTAATGTGGCATTGACTCATTTCGGAGGAGTAGGCCTTCAAAATCAATCATTTGCCGGCTATATCCCCCTTGAACATAGTTTTTGCTTGTTGTTTACAAATTTAATTTACACATCATATATTATGATGATGATATACAATGAGTGTTTTGTTTGTAGAATGAGCTCGGAAAGCACCAGCGCGCGTTCAAGACCACGGAGCAGCAAGACTCTCACGAGTTCCTCACTATCCTCATGGACTGGCTCCATCTTGATCTGCAGATCTGCGTCAAACCAACGGCCAGGGTGAGTTGTTTACCCTTCCCAACAGCACGGATTACTTGTGAGCGCGGCGGGCGGCAACAGCTAGGTGGGGCGATGATGTTCGTAAGAAAGTTGGCACAAATTGGATGAGAACGGTTGAAGACCAAGCTGACTGGCACCATGAGACCTGCAGTGGACAGATGCTGCCTTACAGCGTCCGAGAAGGATGGCTTAACGTGCCCTCCAAAACACGTTGTCCTAACCAAACTGGGATATTTTTTTATCTTACAGACAATCAGGTCGCTCAGCCTGCGCTGGCGTAACCAAAACGAGGAAAAACTCACAATTATCAACTTCGTTTTCTCCCCCTTAGAATCGAACCCAAAACCTCCAGATAATGAGCCCATAGGTCAGATCACTAGACCACGGCAGTTGATGATGATGTATCTTTCTCAGGAATCATGGACGGCGTCAGACAAGGCGTGGTATGATTTCACCCGCGGCAAGGAAAGCCTCATCTCGCGGCTTTTCTACGGGCAAATAAAATCAACCGTACAATGCAAGGTCTGCAGCAAGACTTCGATCACCTACGACTCGTTCTCCAACCTGAGTCTGGAACTACCCGTCAAAGCCAACAGATGCTCGCTAAGCGTAAGTTTTACAGGGAAAGTTTACATGTTGACCCATACTGATAGGGGTTCGTAAGTATACGGAATTAAACAACTTTACCAGGATTTATTTTTTCGGGAAATGTAAAACAAAATGGCTTTTTTATACAAATTGTCTGACGGAGTTAGTCATTTTGTATGTGAAACTCATTTGTTTCTTTCGTTTCATGAAATAAGAAAAAATAGTGGTGTTAGTTGTTTAGTTTCGTTGTCTGAGCACCCTATCAAGATGATACATTCACAGAAAAAATGGCACACAAACGCATAATGTTAGCAATTTAGCTCGAACACGACTTAACTAAAACTATTCCGGTCAGACCACAGAGGCAGTTATTAAATTCCATATAAAACGGATATATATGGGTGCACAAGCTGTCATAAATTTACTAGGAAAGCCAATTCGGATTCGGATACGGAGCAGTGCAAAAACGCCGTAACTCTACCGGGTGTAAGGGACAGCGTCCCGCAAACTGACAGGAGTTGCTCACTCAATGACACAAATCAACTTCCACCAGGAACCTTCTTCAAGAAGTAAAAAAAAACGGCTTTTGCATACAAATTGCCCGATCGAGGTGAACATTTTGTAAGGAAATGCCGTTTTTTTTTTCAGTTCCTGAAAAAATACCTGGTGGAAGTAGTTCAGTATCATTGACTGAGCCAACCCTATCAGTCCCTTACACCTGGTATATTTTCCAATCACCGGCTAGAGGTTCCGGGGCCGACAGCAGTATGTTTTCTTCTTTCATTCATCCCTGTAAGAAGTAAAATCAACACACCCCGTTTAGGCATCATCTTTCACACAATCCATCCATCCATCTTTCTTTCGGTCGTCCTCGCCCAACATATCCATCCACATACAAATTAATTTCCTTTTTGCCTATACCGGGTGTAAGGGACAGCATCCCACAAACTGATAGCGGTTGTTCAATCAACCACGCTGAACAACTTTCACCAGGAAATTCAACAGGTGGTCCGTGGTCTAGTGGCTAGTGCCATGGGCTCCCGATCCGGAGGTCCTGGGTTCGATTCCCAGGGGGTAAAACACAAAGTTGATATTTGAGAATGAATCACTTTGTGAATTTTTCCCAGTTTGGGTAGGACATTGCAGGCTGAATCACCTGATTGTCCGAAAAGAAAAAGATTTCGTGCTTCGGAGGGCACGTTAAGCCGTCGGTCCCGGTCGTTGTCTTTGATAGTGGTCGTTACACAAAACCATGTCATAGTTGTGCTACTAGGCGGTTTAAAAACTCTGACACCAGGGTTCATCGGGTCCATAGACTCGATACCCACTCGACAGAAGAAGAAGACCAGGAAATTCTTTCAACTGAAAAAGAATGTTGGCTTTTCCATTCAAAATGTTTTTTCAAGCAATTTGTTGAGCGTCGTAGACTGAACCATCCCCGAATGGCAGGTCTAACGATGCTCCTGTAAATCGTCTGTGTAATTAGAGTACAGTTTGTGTCGCTGCAGGACTGTATGAGCCTGTACCTGAACGGGGAGACCATCGTTGGCTGGAACTGTCCCAACTGCAAGCAGAAGCGCGAGGCCGTCAAGAAGCTGGACATCTCGAGGCTGCCCCCCGTGCTGGTCATACACTTCAAGAGGTTTGGGTAATTTTCGCAATCCAATCATCATTATTTCCTTATAAATATATAACAAATGCTGGACTGGGAGCGACAGAATAACGTAGAATGTGCCAGCTGCATCTCCTCCCGGGCATGCTGTAAATACCAGCTAAGGGATTCGAGGGTATATTGTAATTTAGGCGATGGGCTGACAACCTGTACAGCGATATACTTACAAATCCATCTTGAATAACCCTCAAAACTTTGTCAGACGTGGCGGAACGACCTATGTTTGGGTTGTTCACGCTCTGCCTACCCCATTAGGGATACAGGCGTGATAGTATGTACGTATGTATGTACAAATAAATTTACTATCTATCTATCTATCATTATTATAAAGTGTGCAAGGGACAGCGACTCGCAAACTGTAAGGACAACCTCCTTACAGTTTGCTAGTCACTAACACTGAATAACATCTGCTAGGATTTTATTTCAGGAAGAGAATTTTTATTTTTTGGTTTTCCATGCAAATTTGAGATCTCTTCCTGAAATGATTTCCTGGTGGAAGTTGTTCAGTGTCGTTGACTGAGCAACCCCGGTCATTTTGCGGGATGCTTCCCTTACACCCGCTTATATTAGATGTAAATGACAATGGGTCAAAGTGGTCCAAATAAATAAATAGATGTGTAGTTTGGAAGTACTGCTGTTATTTTTCTAACTCTGCCGTTGTTTTTTTTACTTAGTTTTCTACACATGCATATAGATTATTTCGTCTAATAATTCTCTAGTCTACTTTACAAACCTTCTAAAAAAACATCTTACAGTGTATCAAGAATATCTCTCAGATAATGTCAGATTTAGGTAAATCTACTATTCCTGTTACGTCTTTTTTCCATAACAAAATCCTTTCTCAAAAAACGTCCCAAGTTCTGCCCAGAGATAACTTTGAAATATCTTCTGTCTTTGAAATTTTGATTTATATCGTGATTGATTTACCTTTGAAATCTATATTTATAACGTGATTGAACCCTCTATATTTGAAATCTATATTTATAACGTGATTGAACCCTCTATATTTGAAATCTATATTTATAACGTGATTGAACCCTCTATATTTGAAATCTATATTTATAACGTGATTGAACCCTCTATCTTTGAAATCTATATTTATAACGTGATTGAACCCTCTATATTTGAAATCTATATTTATAACGTGATTGAACCCTCTATATTTGAAATCTATATTTATAACGTGATTGAACCCTCTATCTTTGAAATCTATATTTATAACGTGATTGAACCCTCTATATTTGAAATCTATATTTATAACGTGATTGAACCCTCTATCTTTGAAATCTATATTTATAACGTGATTGAACCCTCTCTCTATCTTTGAAATCTATATTTATAACGTGATTGAACCCTCTATCTTTGAAATCTAAATTTCTTTAGAACATTCTAATGAATGTTTCCCTTCCAGGTTCTTCGTGGACAAAGAGTCGTATACAAAGAAGATGACGTACATAGATTTCCCTCTGACCGATCTGGACATGAAGCCGTTCGCTCCGCTGGCGGCCACCGCGTCTGTATACGACCTGTACGCCGTCTCCAACCACTACGGGAACATGGCCAGCGGACATTACACGGCCTTCTGTAAGAGCAGCATGTACAGCAAGTGAGTGTTCTTGATCATTACTGCCCTCAGAAGAAAAAAAACCATAACTACAGATTTTAGCGAAATCTTAAAATACATACATACATAAAACTACGCCTTTATCCCTTACGGGGTAGGCAGAGCGTTAAACGCCTCCTAAAAGGCGTTTTCGCCACGTCTGACAAAAATTGAGGGCAATTTTAGATTGTAATATGTATTGCTATAGTGACAGGTTGTCAGCCCATCGCCTAAATTACAATACACTGTAACCCTCAAGTTCCCTTCGCTGACTTCTACAACATGCCTGGGAGGAAGGGCAGCTGGAACATTCTATGTTTTTCTATATCTCTCAGTCCAGCAGCAAATCTTAAAAACTATTAAAAATATGCAAAATCAATGTAAATCAAAAAATTAAAGAAATGAAATGCTTCCTTTAGAAAAAAACCCTGTACCTTTAAGTGTATTTAACCAAAGGATATGATAGTCGAAAGTCTTTTGCATTTTACGCGCAACATGGTAGGATGCAGTTATGGTTTTTTTCGTTCTGAGGGCAGATTAGCAGCGATTGCACTTGGTGTTTATTTCTTCCATGCTGGAGGGAGCGAGAGAAAAACATACGAGTGTGACAGTTGCATCTCCTTCAGCTAAGGGATCCGAGAATTTCAGTATATTGCAATTTAGGCGATGGGTTGACAACCTGTCACTACAGCAATATACCTGCAAATCTATCAAATAACCCTCAACACTTTGTCAGACGTGGCGAAACGGCCTTTGTTTACGTCGTTTACGCTCTGACCGCCCCGTAAGGGTTAAAGGCATGATTATATTTTTGTGTGTATGTATTATTCTTAGGAGCTAGAGAAATTTGACCCTATTTGGAATCACACCCTAAAATATGGCCGGCAATTTATTACTCCCGGTATTAAGGCACTTTATGTCTGTTTCCCGGAATGACCATTTTTCCGGAATGTCCAATCGTCTGAATCTCTAATTCTCTAATCGTCTAATTTGTATAGAAAGGTTGTCTGGAAGAGAGCGCTCTAACCGTTTTTGATAACAAATTACAAGTATAAAAACAATATATACTTTGCTTTGCGAACATTACTTTCTTTTAAACTGTATGTAATTAATATGTTTGTATATAACGCATTTTAGGTCTCTATTATTATTTATGTAACATTCAGGGTCAGTTTACAAACCTTTAATATTTTAGTTGGGCCAAAGGTGACGGAGATAAAGTCGACAATGTATCAAAACCTCAAATGACGAAAGTAGACTCCAGTTTTAGGCTCGTAATTATGAAGCGATCTCAAACTAGAGAGCAATATTAAGTATGGATTTGACAGGCCAGTTTGTACTGAAATGACAATTCTGATACGATATCAAACACACTGTCACTCATGAGCGCTGATTATATATACGTCCCTTATTGTATGCCCTGTTATCTAGCGTTTGACATCTGAGACAAGACACGCGATGCAACCGTCTACTGCGCAAAGACAATTGTTCATTAATTATTTAAATGAAAAAGCGACGCAGTTGCGATTTGAATTGCGAATTCTCTTTTGCTGCCTTTTATGATGTTTATTTAGAATTACGTGTAATCAATAGGCTTGTGAATGTAGCCATAAGTTTACCAAGCGAACTTCTTCTGTCGAGTGGGTATCGAGTCTATGGACCCGATGAACCCTGGTGTCAGAGTTTTTAAACCGCCTAGTAGCACAACTATCAGGCCTTTGACATGGTTTTGTGTAACGACCACTATCAAAGACAGCGACCGGGACCGACGGCTTAACGTGCCCTCCGAAGCACGAAAACTCCAAGCGAACTGAAAACTTAACTTATGATAGTTTACTAAATGTTTAAAGAATGTTATAAAGAAAATCAGCGCTGATAATGCTGGCGATATCATTCTAATTCTAATTCATAGCTAGCGCTGTCACTTTGACATAAGAACAAGATAGTAAAGAAACACTTGACTTTGACATACCGAATCTGACGTAAGACTGCTTATTTGACGTAAAATAAGAGCATGCTCTTAGTTCTTATTTAAAACGTCTTACGTCAAAGTCACGTGATTTTTTGCGTTCTTGTTCTTTTGTCAAAGTTAAGAAAGTGACTATCTTGAAATTAGTTGCCGCCAGAGTTAAGAGCAATCTAAGCAATATGGGGGGTCCATGCTGAACTGGGAGCGAGAGAAAAACAAAGAATGTGCCAGCTGCTTTTCCTCCCGGGCATGCTGTACAAGCCAGCTAAGGGATCAGAGTTTCAGTATATTGTAATTTAGGCGATGGACTGAGAAATGGGGTGGTGAAATACGAATTCAGCGCGCGGGTGGGAGTGCGCTTTAGCTATTATTTATTATTCTTTGGCGATATTGTGATTCTTCTATCGACTTATCCTCATTTCGATACTTTTTTCACTTGGCAGGCGTATTAACGAGTGCAGTGCGAGATTATTATATTTACTGTGAACTTTTACTAGTTTCAACCTTCACACGTAAGTGCGTTTGTGCACTCATTCGTATTAGATTCGAATCCGATTTGACCTTCCTAGTCTTCTCCTTAGCGAGTGGATTCTCGAGTCGAACAACGACCCGAAGAACCCTTGTGTCAGAGTTTTCAAACCGCCTAGTAGCCCAGCTATTAGGCCTCTGACGTGGTTTGAGTAACGACCTCTATCAAAGACAGCGACAGCACGGAATCCTTTTACTTTTCGGAAATCACGTGATACAGCCTGCAATGTCCTAACCAAACGGGGAAAACCTCACAAAGTCTTAAATTGACAACTATAAACTTTGTGTTCCCCCCTGGGAATCGAACCCAGGGCCTCCAGATCGTAAGCCCATGGCTCTGACCACTAGACTACGGAGGCAGGTGCTGTGCGATAGCTATATTCACATGATATGAAATTACATGTTCTGCGCTGCGATGTACGCTTAATCTGAATTGTATACATACATACACATAATCCCGCCTTTATCCCTAATGGGGTAGGCAGAGCGTAAACGACCTAACAAAGGTCGTTCCGCCACGTCCGACAAAGTATTGAGGGTTATTTAAGATAGATTTGTAGGCATATTGCTGTAGAGACAGGTTGTCAGCCCATCGCCTAAATTGCAATATACTGAAACCCTCGCACCCCGTAGCTGGTTATTACAGCATGCCCGGGTGGAAATGCAGTTGGCGCATCCTATGTTTTTCTCTCGTTCCCAGTCCAGCATGGAAGACTCGATTATAATTATACAATACAATACAAAATTCTTTATTGCACAAAGAAACACATACAACAGAAATAAAAAGGAACAAACGTGACAGTACAATTTATTTTTATTGCTAAAGCAGCAATTTCTACCAGGCAACCTTTTTGTATAGAAATTGTACAAGCAGAAAGCGGGATAGTGCATATTACTACATATAATACTTACACAATATTTACACACTATTAAATAAATATTTCAATAAAATATACTGATACATATCTTATGATAAACTAATACATAATATATGCTACATAAGAAAGGATACTCTACGTTATATATCAGAGAAATTGGTAGATAGAATATCACTACATATACTTACTTAATTATATCTGAATTATATCGATTTGCGAATTGATTATTTTATTATGAACTAGCTTGTGCGTAGTGCGCGGGTTGCTAAAGCAGTTTCATGATGAACGGTTGAGTAGTTTTGCGTGAAAGCGTAACAAACATCCCTACTTTCACATTTATAATACGAAGTGTAAGGGACAGCGTCCCTCAAACTGATAGGGGTTGCTCAGTCAACTGAACAACTATCAGTAGGACTTTTTTCAGGCAGTGAAAAGAAAATGGCTTTTCCATACAAAATGTTCACCTCAATCAGACAATTTGTATGGAAAAGGCATTTTTTCTTTCACTTCCTGAAAAAAACGGTTACTTACTTTAAAATTAAGTTAAAAACGGGTGCTTCCGGTTCACGAGCAATTTTTATAAAGCGACTTGCTGGCAGATACTCTCATTATAATTAACTACACATTTTTACCTACCCTCTGATTATAATAATAAATAATAATTTCATTCGAAGCAATTATTTTACGAATTTACTTAATACGCTTCGCGATTAGTGCGGCGAAATGTTCTGTGGCCATAACTTAAATGGGGCTTATTTTATTCTTCTTCTTATTTAATTAATTTCACTTGCTCTCTGTTTATAATAATAATTAATAATTTCGCTTAAATCAGTTATATCATGATTTTACTCGACACGCTTTGCCATTACTGCCGCGGGGGAACCCGCTGCTGCGAAATGTTCTGCGGCCGGGATATAAATGGGTCTTATTTTATTCTTTTTATTCATTTTATTTTACTTGCCCTCTGTTTAAGTTCAAGTTCTTTATTCGCAACAAAGTTCAGTGTGTTCGAAATAACATTTTTTAAGCAAAAGAGACAATACAATATGGATTATCATAATTATCAAATACATACATACATATAATAACGCCTTTATCCCTAATGGGGTAGGCAGAGCGTAAACGACCCAAACAAAGGTCGTTCCGCCACGTCTGACAAAGTTTTGAGGGTTATTTATGATAGATTTGTAAGTATATTGCTGTAGTAACAGGTTGTTAGCCCATCGCCTAAATTACAATATACTGAATCCCTCAGATCCCAAAATGTTGGATTATCAAATACAAAATGCAATTAATATGATTTTAGTTTACCTTATAATAATGTTTACCGTGAAATGACTTGCGTGTGTTTGTCCAGGTGGTACCACTACGACGACCACGTGATCAACGAGATCCCCTCGACCGACGTCAAGTCCAGCGCCGCCTACATCTTGTTCTACTCCGCGTGCCGGGCGGTGTGAGCCGTGACGTCACGTGCGGCGAGCATCCGCCATCTTGTCACGTCACCACACACCCCCCCACACACCCCCCTGTCAGGCGTCGTCTTATTGTTGTCAATCATCTTGAGTTTGTAGCGGGAGGAGCGAGAAAAAGTTACTTGAAGTTTGCCGCGTCCTGCGCCATTTTGCAACAATTTCCGCCAAGGAACCGCTCTATGGCGGCGCACCAATATATTCTGTAATAAGATTGTTTTGTCGCGATAATACAGTAACATGCATCTGGCGTTGCGTAACTGAAATAAGTCCATGCCTGTCAATTTATGTCATGATCATGAAAGCACAGAAAGAGACGGACTTATTTTAGTTAAGTTGTGTGCAACTCGCTTCGACCCTTGGTAGTATGATTTTAAAATGGTGTCGCAGAATTCTATATTCGATACACATCTAGTTGTGAAATGGCGTCACAAGAACGTGCAAATAATAATTTAGGACAACGTCTCACAGGTTGACACATCAATGTATCGGCCAATAACAACGCTTGACGAACGTAAGAGTACGTTAGTATATTATATTATGCCATGATTGAGTATTTCCAAGTCAGTTTTAGAATAAAGGTAAACAAAGTTTCATGTCATTTAATCGAAGATGTGTTTCTAATATAAGTTTCAGCTATGAGATATGACCATATAATGATATAGAATTTGAGTAATTTAACTAATTTGCCAACATGTATCATTTATTTTTGAAATGTGTTTTTGAATAAAAAGACATGAAACTTTGTTTACTTTTATTCTCAATCTGAGTTGGAAATATTATAATGTTATTTTGCATTTTGATCATGTCAAGCGTTGTTATTGGCCGATACGGTTCAGGGATGCCTTTCTGTAGTTGTTGCAATTCTACATCACCTAAATGTGGAATTAATAATTAATTCCACATTTAGGTTAATTCTTTATTTATTATTACATCGCCATACAACATTGGGTCAAAATGTATAAGCTAAAATATTAGTTAAATTTCAACCGGTTTAGTCATTAGTTATGCAAAACCGAAATAGATACTTCATTTCGTGTATTATATTCTTTTATCGTTAAATATTGTGTAATTGTTGCGATAGAGAAACAAGATTTTTTGTTATAGTCACATTTCAGTTTATGTCCGATCGATATTTTCTGTTCTCTGACTTATTTAATTTATTATTTTATTTTATATTTCGAAATCAATTTACAGGGCCGAACCATCACAAGGTCTGTTCAGGGTCTGCCGGAGTAGTGAAATCCCATACAAAAGTAGTTTCGCTTTTATTCCTAAACAATTAAACTAAACTTGACCAAACTTCGTTCACATGACCTTTGTTTGAAAATATTAACCAAGAACAAAATTAATAAATATTTTTTCAAACCAAACCTAATCAGAAGCATAGATATTATAATACATTTGGTCATGTGAACAGAGTTAAGTTTAATTTTACCATTTAGGAATAAAAGCGAAACTACGATTGTATGCGGTTTCACTACTCCGGCAGACCCTTAAATTTGTGATAGATATAATAATAATATCAAACTTTATAATACTGACATCGAAATTTTGTTTACAGAATCACAATAACATATTACCTTATCTATCACAGTTAGACATGTATTTCACAAGTTCGTATAATGTTTAGTGTGTCACAAATAAAAAAAATTGATGTTATCACTCACATACAATTGATGTGTAGGTCGTAAGAAACCGTACATTTTAACTTGAATTTATTCTTGTAAAGCTGGCTTCACACTGACGCAGACTCACGCGCCGATTTATCAGTCATTTGTTCAATGCAGTCACGATGACAATATGATTAAATGTTTTTTTACGGATTCTCTAGTCTAGGCAGTCAAGAGAAAACCATTTTTATTTAATATTGAAATATAATTTGTTACACGGTTATTATACTAAATAAGCAATTTTTTGAAATAACTTTTTACATTGATCTCATTTCAAAGAAATTGTAAGCCAAACCACAGTTTTGCTTGGATACGTTTAGATAGCAGAACCAGGTGAATACCTATTGTACGCGTTATTAAACTTTGGCATTAACCACTAAATGACAATTAAGATGGTTTTTTGAATAACCATAGTCCCGTGCACTTAGGTTGGTTTTGAGCGCGTGCGTCAGCGCGACTGTGAAACAAGCCCTAATATCAAGCCTAGTATTTAAAAAGTTGCTGAATGTCAACAATACAAAGTATTTTGGCAAATAGGTAAACGAGTGGAATGATGAGACTGCGTTAAGATTTTATGATGATGACCTCAAATTGACGCACAAAATTGCCACGTATGTCGGTCAATTTACGTAAAGGATGTGTTTCAAACCGTGAAATTCTAAATAAAACTTACAGGTTGCGTTTTATAAAGGAAGACGCTTAAAATTTAAAGCGTACAGAGGGCTCAATTCCAGATGCCACTTGCTAAAGCTAACATTAAAATTGGCTGTCACTTTCAGAATAAAACGATTGGAAAAGGACAGGTTGTCTATGGAAGGTTTACTCGTTATCCTTTAAATTTAGCCGCCAAGGTAAAAGCACACCGAATTCTTGCGGACTAAGCGTAAAACTGTAGAGTTTAATAAAACAATTATTTTTTGAAAGATAGCATTTAGTATAGGTCCCAGCAGTACATGCACTTGAACGTAAACGATACGTGGTAAATTGTGCGTCGGTCTGACGCCCGGTGTGACCTGTTTGTGTCGTTGTACAATTAGTAGGTGCCTATCACGTTTATTCTGTCAGTGTAGCAACATAGGTTATTCACTAAAGCGTTCCCCGGGGCCGGCACGACTACACGTGTCGCATTGTGTCCCTTTTCGCAAAATGTTTCTTTTAACCCGTGACTCTTAGGTCGTGAATTAGGTCTTTTCAGAATGACATAAGTGATAAGATTCTCTATATTGCCGATAGGTGGCTTTTCAAAAGCTGAGCTGTCAATTTTCTTTTTTTTTTAATGTCTTTGCTTCTCATGATTTGAAACGTATTTTGCCAATGATCAATTTTCTTATTTCACAAAATCTTGAAAACTTCTCCTTGTCTCTGTCATATATCTTGTTGCTATGATACTCTTGTCATTATTTTTCTGTCATGTTTTTTTAAATCGTAAAATAAAACAATGTAAACTTTTTATTAAGAAATAGGTGCTTGAAAACATGATAGCCTGCGCGAGTTCTGCAGTAAAAAGCTTATTTCAAATGCATGGCGATCGTGTAAACGTACTCAAACTTTTGACAGTTCAGCTAGAGCCATCTGATAGAGCTTTTAAAGCTATTAAGGTCACCTTGAAAAGACCTAATGGTATTTTACACAGTTTAATAGTTAAGGGATGGTAAAGGGAATTATCTGGTGTAAGAGGTGCCGGCGCCGCGATCGCGCGTTCACGCTAATATTAGCTCGCACAGAGCAAATTATAGTTCATAAAACAAATTGCTGAGTCAGAGATTACGTTGAGCGAAATTGATTTTAGTGTTAATTAAATACTATACGTATATGTTTGAATACATGTGCTAAGACGCGGGCAAGATCATACGAAAGCATTTCTAGTTATTGGTTATAAAATATCTTGTAAAACGTTGTAATACTAAGATTTATACTATAATACTGATCAAAAGAAACAAGTATCTATACATATTGTTAAGCCTGCTACGCTACATACATGACATGCAGCTTAAGAGCTTAAAGTGCAAATTGTTTTATTCGCATGGTGTAAGTACCTATAGTATATCTTGCACTCAAAATCAGTTTCGCTAAACACAAGACGTTTTGATTTTAAAGAGAGGATAATTTTGTTGTGATTAAATAATTTACAAAGTATAAAATGTGTAGTTTTAGTGTTGTTATTATTAAGTATTTAATAGATGTTAAAATTATCACAATTAGTTGCGCATTCACCCGATCGCTTTGTCGTTCACGATAAATAATATGTATTATTGTATTTATTTTGTAATATTGCTGAATATAAAATGTTTAAAATAAATATTTTTCTATTTAAATTAACGTTAGGGATGTATTTAAAACTTTAATGAACATAGATATTTACGTAGATTTTTCTCGAAAGTTTAAATATAATATTGATGTAATTGTATTGACTCGGGCGCATAAGACTAGCAGGCTTAGAATGCGCTCCTAGACTGTTCGTTTATCTTGCACGCGCGCTTTGTTCACTTACACTTTTTCACTGTTAAGTGCGCAACTTCTTCTTATTAAGAGCGAGTGGATTCTTAAACCGAACGACCCGATTAACCCTGATGTCAGAGTTCTCAAACCGCCTAGTAGCACAAAAGACATAGTTCAAAGACAAAAGTATATTTTAGGGGCGCATCATAAGCATGCTGGCATTATGCGCCCGAGACGATTCAATAACATCAATATTATATTCAAAATATGTTGTAAAGAATTAATTAATGGCGCCCAATGCGCGCACGCACCACCACTGTCGTTATTCCGCCATTTTCGTTAGTATACAAAAAATAATTGTCAAATTGTAGTACGTACTAAAACATTTAGGTATTTGATGGTTTCGATAAACAGTTTTATATATTTTGACTGAACCACTGCATTTGGTCACAAGGGAAACACTTAGTAAAGCTTTATTCAAACGATTATTAACATTAATAGTTTTGTTCACATGATTAGATTAAATTAAGTTAAGATAATAGGGCGATTCGTATACGCACAAAATTACTAAATGTAGATTAAAATGGTCACCTGTCATTGTCTATCTTCAGAGAAAAGAAAGAGACGGCAACAATAATGATTAATATTTAGTTATGGCATGCTCTACACGAATCAACGGTGGCAATTCGTTGCAAAAATCACGACTTTCTGTCATATTCTGTTATGAATGAGAGAACAGAAAGGGACGCCATTATTTTAGCCTAAATTTAGTTAAGTTGTGCGTTCTACCAATCAATAGCATTAGCAATGAATAAATTAGCGAAATGTTTTAAAATATACTACAGTGTGACATGCTTGCGTTTTGATTTTTATTTATTCTAATGTATCAACCTTCTCTTCTCTTCGAGAGTCACACTCCCTTCACCTATCCTACCTGCTAACATTCCAACAGTTATTCTTTCCATGCTGTACGGAAGAGAGCTATAGAAAAACATAGATGTTGCCACTACTCCTCACACAAAGACCAGATACCGGGTGTAATGGACAGCGTCCCGCAAACTGGTAGGGGTTTCTCAGTCAATGACACTGAACAACTTCCATCAGAAAGCAAAAAAGTAAATTAGCTATTCCATACAAATTTCCCGATCGAGGTGAACATTTTGCGTGGAAAAGCCATTTTTTGAAAAAAAGTTAGTCGTTCAGGGTCATTGACTGAGCAACCCCTAACAGTGCGGGACGCAATCCCTTACACCCGATATAATAAAGGCATACTAGGGCGTAGATATGGACTGAAACCAGTTAGGGATGTGGTAAAAACTAGCAAAGCAAAGGCATCCTGAAAACCTGTCACAAGTCCAGTCAACAACCCTTTTAAGGTAATAGGGCCGCTTCGAACAGATGAAGTTTTCTCGAATTTTTGTTTATGCTTTTTCATGCAATTTCGTATAGTTGTGCAGGTTATTAAACTGCACAAGTATATAAAATTTTATCTTAATCACTACATAGTATAAAACAAAGTCGCTCTCTCTGTCCATATATCCCTATGTATGCATAAATCTTTAAAACTACGCAACGGATTTTGATAGTTTCTTTTAATGGATAGAGTGGTTCAAAAGGAAGGTTTATATGTATAACACATGCATAATATAGTAGAGAAACACTGATTATTACCGTGCGAAACCGGGGCGGGTTGCTAGTATAGAAATAAACAGATGAGAAAACTTCATTGGTTTGGAGCAGTCCTGATACCCTAAAGATGTTGTTGACTGTAGTGACGAGAAAAGATTCCGTGCCTCGGAGGGCACGTCCGAATCATCGCGTAAGTGACGTACTAGCCGGCGGCGCAAAGGATCATGAGCACAAATGTATGGGCCGTGAACTTGCCGTGAACCCAGGAGTTACAGCACTGAGACTCTGACACTACTATTGGTTTGATGATAACATACATACATAAAATCACGCCTTTATCCCTAATGGGGTAGGCAGAGCGCAAACGACCTAAACTAAGGTCATTCCGCCACGTCTGACAAAGTTTTGAGGGTTATTCAAGATAGATTTGTAGGTATATTGCTGTAGTGACAGGTTGTCAGCCCATCGCCTAATTCACAATATACCGAAACCCTCGGATCCCTTAGCTGGTTTTTACAGCATGCTCGGGAGGAAATGCAGCCGGCACATTCTATGTTTTTCTCTTGCTCCCAGGCCGGCATGGAAGAAATAACACAGGAGTGTGTTTGATGATAACACAGGAGGGCCCTCTGCCAATGCGCATCAACATCTGACTGCTCATTTTCGATATATTCCATAGAGCTCTATTACATACGTCATACAAATTGCTAGCAACGGAAGGTCAGGTTATAGTGGATTTTCCTTCACTCATGAAACTAGTGTGGGTCGAAAGAACTGACAAAACTGAGTATATTAAACGAAACAATACTATATAATACAATAATATAACACTGATAATTTCCGTGCGAAGCCGGTGCGGGTCGCTAGTGTATGAATAAAACAGTTGACGCACTTACGTCAAACATTACGTATATCAAAGTGGCGAAAACGGTTGTACACTCTGCCTACCCTGTAAGTGTTGTAAAGGATAGAGGCGACTTCTTCTTCTGTCGAGTGGGTATCGAGTTTACTGACCCGAAGAACCCTGGTGTCAGAGTTTTTAAACCGCCTAGTAGCACAACTATCAGGCCTCTGACATGGTTTGAGTATCGACCACTATCAAAGACAGCAACCGGGACCGACGTGCCCTCCGAAGCACAAAATCTTTTTTTTTTCGGACAATCAGGTGATTCAGCGTGCCATGTCCTAACCAAACTGGGGAAAAAATCACAAAGTGATAAATTCTCAAATATCAACTTTGTGTTTCCCCCTGGGAATCCACCCAGGACCTCCGGATCGGGAGTCCATGACACTAGCACAGTATTACAATAATCTCCCTACAGTAGCGCAACGAATGTACTTACGCGGAGCAACGGCGGGGAACTCGCGGGGAGGCGGGCGGTGGAGATCGCGTACCGCTAACACGCTTAGTAAAACGTAGTGATTATATGCTCAGTGCGCTTAGTTTGCGGTGTAGATGCATTCGTGTTTTGTTGAAAAATTGTTACAAACTATTAATTACTTCATAATTATAATGGTGCGCACAAACTGTTCTGTGTACGGATGTACTTCGACATCGCAAGATAACAAGAATTTAAAGTTTCATAGATTTCCCCGTGATGAGAGGTAGGTTTCTCAATACTTTCGTATTAAGTAAGTACTTATTTACGTGTTATCTATCTAGTACTATTATTTATTGAGTAAATTAAATTCAGTGACAGGTAAGTAACGTAATCGTAATGACAAAACCTCACTTTCTTCAGAAAAATTAAGAATAGATAATAATTAGGTAAGGAAGGTACACGTCGCGCGGCGAATAAAGAACAATGACCTTGAGCGCGGCTAGCGTTGCCAGGCGTCCGGCTTTAGCCGGACATAGTCAGGCTTTTTGATTGCCTGTCCGGCCAAAATAAGCGTCGTCCGGCCTGTCCGGCTTTTGTTAGGCTTTTAAGATTTCAAAATTCGCGCGCATCGAGACCGAATTCGACTCGACTGATCAATAATAAAGTATTTTTAGACTAATTTGGCATTCGTTTTATTGTAAATTATCAAAAAAGCTTGGTTTTCATTAATTTTCTACATTAATACCAAAAAATCCCCTAAAATGCAAAGTGTCCGGCTTTTTTACCAAAATGTTAGGCAAAAAAAAAAAAATTTTTACACGAATATTTAAAATTGTTGAAAATGCAGGATGTCCGGATTTTTGACCCAAATGTTAGGCAAAACTCACAGCTCTGTCCGGCTTTTCGGTATGAGGACCTGGCAACGCTAAGCGCGGCACTATCTTTCGCTCACTTACTTCGACTGCGACAGCACTGTACCTAGGTACCTACTGCGGTTACTACGAAACATGGAACTCCGACAGCATACTACTTCGTCAGACTTTACATATGAACATCGAAAAAGTGCTAGGGTTGCTACTGTTATCTATCTGAATTTTGTAATGGAACAGGTTAAATATTGGTAGACCAAATTGTTTATCTACACAATTATTATTTTACGAGGTAAAATAGTTTTTTGTTTGTATGTATGTAATCGATAAACTCCTAAACCACTGGAGCGATTTAAAAATCTTTTATTCGATCTGATCGCTACAATAATCAAATTTAACAATGCTGTAGTAATACTGTACACACGCACACGCACGCACACACACACACACACACACACACACACACACACATCAGCCTATTGCAGTCCACTGCTGGACGTAGGCCTCCCCCAGGGTTCGCCATAATTGGCACTGTTCATGGGGGGTTTTGCCCATAGTCACCACGCTCTGGGCAGGCGGGTTGGTGACCGCAGTGTGTAATTTCGGACTATGTTGTCAACGCGGGAAGCGCTGCTGCCCACCTCCCGGAAACCCTTCATCGCCTCTTACGATACCCACGGGTAGATATGGGGTGGTGCTATTCTACTCTGCCGACACCACACGGCAACACGTGTACACACGCGCGAGGCAAATATTTTGTTTTATCCTATTGTAGGTGTATATGTGTTTATTGAGTAGTTTGGTCTTTTCAGGCGCCAGCTATGGACAGAAGCATGTCAAAGACCTGACTTGAAAAATAAAACCACTGAACAATTATACAACATGTACGTTTGTGGTTTACACTTTGAAAGCTGGATGTATATGAAAAAAAAATTAAAAGACACTGCTATTCCCCTACTAAACTTACCGTCTGCTTCACTACACCGCATGAGTACACAAACTGAAGCTACGAAAATAGAGGTTATAAAAGATTTGACTAACAGAGGTGTTCAACAACAGATCGACGTTGCTTCGGTAGGCATATCTTTTGTGCCATCCACTAGTGGCCAATCATCGCAGTCAACAAAAAAATTGACAGATCATACTCCAAGAAAGAGAAAACTTAGAAGACAAGTAGCAAGTTGTGCCAAAAAGTTGAAATTGATGGAAGATGCTAAGTCAACGGACGTCACCCGCCAACAGTTCTTACAAGGATGTGACAAGTTCTTATCAACAAGTTCTTAAGTAAAATTGTCAAAGCACAGGTCAACTTAAAACCCCATTCTAAAAGTAACAGATATTCTAAAGAATTTAAATTATTTAGTTTAAACATTTATTACTCAAGTCCTCATGCATATAAGATTTTTTCAAAAACCTTATGTTTACCCTCGAAACGCACTTTGGCGAAGTTGGCCATACCTGTGGGTACCAAAATTAGTGACTATATCAGGGGAGTTTTGTCTCAAGCCATTAAACACTTATCACCTTACGAAAGGGAATGTACGTTTTGTATGGACGAAATGAGCCTTAAATGTTCATGATACACACAGAGATAAAATAATAGGTCTTCACGAAATTGATGATACTCAAAGTCCATGTGCAGCTGGCTATGCTTTTACAGTTATGCTGAGAGGCATATTAGGCAATTGGAAACAAGTAGTCGGCTATGCTTTTATAACAACTAGTAAAATCGACGAACAATTGGAGGGATGGATAATAAATACGATTAAAGAATTGTATGCATTGGGCTTTAAAATAAGGGCTATTGTATCTGATCAAGGGTCAGATTTTTTAAAGTTTTCTCGATCAAGAGGGATATCAAAAGAAAACCCTTATTTTGAAATAGACGGGTTTTTTTTTTAATTACATCTTTGATGTTCCTCATCTCATAAAATGCGTTAGGAATAATTTGATGAAATATAATTACGATTTTGATGGTAAAACTGCTAGTTGGGATGATATCGATAAATGTTATCAGTTAGACAAACAAAAAAGTTTTCGGTGTGCTCCTAAATTAACAGATTCTCATATATCACCAAACAATTTCCAAAGGCAAAAAGTACGTCTAGCGACACAAGTTTTAAGCAACTCTGTTAAGGCAGCAGTGGAAACTTATGCCAAGGCAGGTGATTTGAACCCACACGATGGCACTGTCGAGTTCATCGATATTATGGATAAACTCTTTGATTTATTAAATTCCAGCAATCTTTTTTCTCCAAAGCCGTACAACAAGCCATACCGAGATGACGAATCACAACGAAATTTGTTGCATAAAGCGCAAAATTTGTTGAGTAGTCTTAAAGTGAGGCAGAAAAATACTGGCAAAGATGTCACAGCTACAATAAAATTCATCAATGCATTTTCTGTTACAATAAATGCCATTATCCAGTTGTATGAAGAATGAGTCTGGCTTCGATGGATTTTACCTACTGACGCGTAGGCTGAATAATGACAGTCTGGAAAACTTTTTTGGCATCATACGTCAAGCTGGTGGGAACTGCAGGGAGCCAACTTGCATTCAATTTGAGCGAGCATTCCGAAAATCTTTTTTGTGTCAAATGTTTAAATTGTGCGATGAAAGTAATTGTGCTGACGACTTTGATAATGTTTTATCACAATATGGTGACGTTATCCAAAATAAATCCATATTCACACGCAGCGAAGTGGTAATCCGTCCATCCACACAAAACCCTTCAACAAATTTTGATCTTCCTGAGCATAGTAGTTTTTTATATGTTTGTGGTTATCTACTACGACGTTGCGTAGATGAACACAAATGTTTGTCGATGATTAACTACGCGTCAAGTTATTCTGACGAGCAAACGACGAGTAATTTTTACTTACGCAAACGGGTATACAATACCTCGCGTGATTCCTTTGGTGGACTGCAGGTATCTCCAACTGATTTTGTTGAGTACTGTCATGAATTAGAATCTCGTTTTAGGCAGAATTATCGCTCGTTCGTAGGAAACTCTATTTCAGATAAATTATTTGAGGTACTCAGTAATGTAGAATTTAAATCAAGGCCATGCGCATGTTTTCCCAATGCTTTTCTTATTAGATTGTTTATCCGAATGCGAATACATTATATAGTTAAATTTTATAATAGAGAACTGAAAACGACAAAAAACAAAATGTCACGTAAATATCTGGCAGTGCAACATTTGTGAATATGTCATGTAAATTTTACGTATAATATGAATAAATGATACCTTTATTACAATAATAATCCCAGTTATTTTATTTCCCATTTTGTGACAACCCTAGCGTATCTGCGTAAGTACTTACACCGGCGGCGGCATCGCGCGTTATCAAAGGCGTTGCGCTACTGTAGGGAGATTATTGTAATACTGTGACACTAGCCACTAGACCACGGAGGCAGTCTGATAGACTATGTATATGAAAGAGGCGTGACTGTAGGTACTTATGTATGATCGATCGCCCTATGGCATAAGGCGATATAAGATTACGTGTGGCATAATCAGTGATTTTCAATCTTTTTGACGTCGCGATCCCCTTGTACCTATACTAAAACTGTACTGTCTAACCTCCTTTTTTCGGTATGTCACAATATACCACAAATTACACCACTTCTTCCATAAAAAAATTTTGAACATAGGCAAGTGACTTTTTAGTACCTAAGCAGAATTATTGGCTCAAACAACCAATACAAATGAAACGCGAGCGTAACAAGCGCGAAAATTATTGGAAAAAGATAAACTCACTTTGCAGTTAATCATAACTCGATCGTGACATTTCACGATGATCTAATGATTAACCACCCATTTTTATTAGCAAACACAAAGCCATTCTTGGACCTACAAACACTGACATTTTTAGCCGCGACCCCTCGCCATCCCTCGCGATCCCCTGGCAAAGCACCAAGCAAGGTGTCTCCCAGCCCGGGGGGTCGCGACTCACAGTTTGAAAGACACTGGATAAGGTATGCCACGTCGGAAGTTCACACCAGTACTCCTAGCGCCATCGCCATGTTAACAACTTTGGTATTATACCTTATCATCTCCCTAGCCCTAACCCATTTCTCACGGGGTCGGCTACCTAATCTAGGTGATTGCACGAGGGTACTGGTTTTTACACAGAGCGACTGCCATCTGACCTCCGCAACCCTGAAGGGAAACCAGACCCAATCCTAGATTAGATCAGAGTTTTCAAGCCGCCAATGCTTAGCACTGACCTCTGACATGGCTTAACGACTAATATCTACGGTATTAAACGACCGGGACCAACGGCTTAACGTGCCTTCCGAAGTACGGAAATAGCGCCGAATAAACGTACATATGAAATTCGAAAACCGAAAAACACATTGGTACGTGGTGGGATTCGAACCACGACCTCCCGCTCAGGAGGCCCTCCTTTTGGAATTATACTCGTACCTACCACCGTTTATTTTTCTATGAATATTATGTAAAAAAACTGGTTTCAGTTCCAGGCTTATTAATAGTTATTATTATTAATACTAAAGGCACTATATTTAAGTTTCCATATATTTTGACTATTCTAGATTGAAACAAGCAATCAGAGACATCTAGTGAACATTGAAGCAAATCGCTGCAAAACCTAGGAACCTAGATTGGTTTGGTATGCAGTCTAGAACACAGTTTGGAGATAAACTCTACACCTCCCGTTTGAAAAAACTTAGTAGTCGTAGTCTCGTGATATAGATGGCGCGGCTGTTCGGTAAACCATTGTGATACTAACACACTATGGCTGGTATTTATAAAGCGATCTCAAGATTGAGAGCGATATTAACTATGGATTTGACAGGCCATTTTTTACTGATATGACATTTCTGATACGAACTCAATGTCGCGCTCACTCTCAAGTGCTGATTATAAATACGGGCCTAACTCAGCGGACTCGCAAGATGATCGCAGTTTTCAGGAATAAAAGACATGTTGCTAGCCAGGAACTTCTAAAAACTTTGTACAGTACCACAATAATTATAATGATCTATACAATTTGAATTAAATATATCTGCATAGGATTTCAGATTCTGTTTTTAGTGTATTATTTTGTTTACTATGAGCAATAGGCACATGAACAAAAGAAAAACATAGAATGTGCCAGCTGCATTTCAATCCGCCCGAGTCGGTAAGAAATTACTACATGTCCGTGACAAAATGTTCATCATAATAATAGTAGCGTTGCCGAGCCCTGTGACTATACTTTAGGGTACAACATTTATTTAATAACTGGATCTAGTACTGTTTGATATGTACCATAATCCGAGGGGAGCACTACATATGGGGTTGCAATGCATATTCGTTTATTTGCACTACACCCTTCGGCTGCCTACGGAATTGACGCCGCCGCGATTGCCTCCGTGGTCTAGTGGTCAGAGCCATGGGCTTAGAATCCGGAGGTCCTGGGTTCGATTCCCAGGGGGGGGGACAAAGTTGCTATTTGTCAATGTATCACTTTGTGAGGTTCTCCCCAGTTTGGTTAGGACATTGCAGACTAAATCACCTGATTGACTGAAAAAAAGAGGATTCCGTGCTTCGGAGAGCACGTAAAGCCGTCGGTCACGGTCGCTGTCTTTGATTGTGGTCGTTACTAAATCCACGTCAGAGGACTAATAGCTGTGCTACTAGGCGGTTTAAAAACTCTGACACCAGGGTTCATCGGGAAGAAGAAGGCAAATATCAACTTTGTGTTTCCGTCTGGGAATCGTACCCAGGACCTCCGGATCGTACGCCCATGACTCTGGCCACTAGACTACGGAGGCACTTATTAATAAAAATAGTAATACTGAGCCGGTATTACTATTGACTGCTGAAACAGTCATTTTTATAATGGATTATTAACGTCTATGAATCCACAGACGTTTTCAAAAATTCACCAAAAAATGTTAAGAAGTGGCGTCCCTAACGCCTACCTACCTTGTGCCTTTCGTTCGCCAGTCTAGGGATATGATTCATTGGGGTGAACACAACGCTATCGCGTTTCAGATACTAACAGCGACATCTAGCGAGTGGATGCGCAATCGGCACTCGGCTTGTACACACGAACTGATATATTTGTGCAAAAACCTAACTAAGGAGCGATATAAACGTAATATTTTGTTCTAGAAATATGAATTTAAAATATTGGACCACCCATCAATCCACAATTTGCAACTGGCCGAGTCATATTGTATAGGAAGCTCATAACATTTCATACCGGTTGTAAGGGACAGCGTACCAAATACTGATAGGGGTTGCTCAATAAACAAAACTGAACAACTATCACCAGGAAATACTTTCAGAAAATGAAAAAATAATGGCTTTCCCAATCTGATCGAGGTGGTAATCTTGTATATATATATTCTTTATTGCATTAAAATACAAGAAATTAAGTTTACAGAATTGTATGCAAGGGCGAACTTATCTCTATGAAGAGATCTCTTCCAGCTAACCCACTGGCAGTTGAGAAAATGAGAAACATTTTAAGGGCAAGACAAATACAATGCAATGTAAACTAAAAATTACTCTAAAATACATGTATGGGAATATCGAGCTGGCTTGAACCAGTAATGGATCTGCGGCACCGCCATTGATGCTCCATACCCGAGACAGTTCGTCATTCAAAGTACAGTACGGGGCCGTTAGTAATGCACACCGGCCTTTGGATTTGAAAGTAACATACATAGATATAATCACGCCTTTATCCCTAATAGGGTAGGCAGAGCGTGAACGACCCAAACAAAGGTCGTTCCGCCGCGTCTGACAAAGTTTTGAGGGTTATTAAATAGTGGATGGAACAATTTACAGACTTGTCAACAATCTAATTCATCAAAAACCTAGATTTTAGAAAAAACGCGTAGATTACTACAAGCCAGTAGAAAACATAATTATTTGACTTTTGGTACGATTACTTCTTGGTGGGACGACTGCGATGCACGCAGCGGGTGATCAGCTCCGATTCTGGAACCATTTCACCCAAAAGGGTAGGGTTACTGACAGGTCATTGCGGACTGAATCCACTTCTTAGCCGAATGTCCTAGCTACTCACTGCTATGATGGGAATACTTAGGAACTAACAAGCTATAGAAAAAGATTATTTTTTTTCCTTTGATCTGCAATCGACTCTGCGAGTCTTCATCAGGTAGTTGGATAGTTTTTTTTTATATTGTATTAGCTGTTACCCGCGACTTCGTCTGCGAAGTTTTTTTTCTCCTTCGTCCATCCATGATTATCTAGTCGTAGAAGTTTAATCCGGCCCGTTCAGAGATCTGACAGGGGCGAAGATTTTGCTACCTCGAGAGAGTGCTAATATTTCGCCGGGTGTCAAATATTATATTGCTTTAAGGGGCTTCCCTGGGCTAAGTGGCGCCCTCATCAGTCAAAAAATCATAATTAACTGAAAACAAAATCAATCAAAAATCCGGTAGATCAGATTGAGGTTAAAGCAATAAAGGTTATTTGGGACTTCATAAAGTTGCAACTTATAGATCGTTGCAGTTACAGATAGGAAATTTGCGAAATACGGCCACTTTTAGCACTTTTACTATCTGTAACTGAAGTGAACACTGAATTATTAATTTATAATGCTTAAAAAACACTTCAGTACCCATACTTTAATCTGATCTACCGGATTTTCGATTAATTGCGTTTTCGGTGAGCAATGATTTTTTGACTGATGAGGGCGCTGGCGTGCACCGGGAATCCCCTTAACGTGGAAACATTGATTAGGTAAGTTAGCATTGCTGGTAGGCATAGTGAGCGAATTTGAATATATCTTCTCGCATTTCCATTTCAATTGGTATAAATTTAAGAAACTGACAGGACCAAACCAAAATAAATTAAATTGTGTCTACGACCGAATAAACACCATTTTATCTTTCTAAATCTCATAAATGTAATGTGTCCATTTCAGATGATTGATTGATGATTTTGGTTCCTTAGTACATACATACATATAATCACGCCTTTATCCCTAATGGGGTAGGCAGAGCATAAACGACCTAAACAAAGGTCGTTCCGCCACGTCTGACAAGGTTTGAGGGTTATTCAAGACGGATCTGCACGTACACTGCTGTAGTGACAGGTTGTCAGCCCATCGCCTACATTGCAACATACTGAAACCCTCGGATCCCTTAGCTGACTTTTACAACATGCCCGGGAGGAAATGCAGCTGGCACATTCTAAGTTTTTCTCTCGCTCCCAGGCCAGCATGGAAGTGGTTCCTTAGTGCCATCTACTTATCCTCCCGAGCATGCTGTAAAACCATCGTAGGGGTTCGAGGTTTTCTGTTTAATTTCGGTACTTTATACACAGTTCGTACTTCATGAAATGACCTCAAACCTTGACTTGTTAGACATGGCGAAAGCGCCTTTAAGTAGACGTTTTACGCTCTGCCTACCCCGTAAGGGACAAAGGTGTGACTTTACTTATGTATGAATGCTTTTTCGGATGAGCCTAGCCAGCTGGAGGGGCTGCTAGGTAACTGTGTGCCGCTGCTGAGCTGTGACCCGTGCGCCAGCCTGCTGACCACGGCGCAGAGTGATCCCCAAGTCGATATTTGCTATGAAGATTGATTATAATGACGCAAGTGAAAGGGGGGCATTATTTTTTTTTATCTATGACTAGCAACCCGCCCCGGCTTCGCACGGTAAATATCAGTGGTTCTCTACTATATTATGCATGTATTATACATATAAACCTTCCTCTTGAATCACTCTATAAATTAAAATAAACCGCAAGTAATCCGTTGCGTAGTTTTAGAGATTTATACATACATAGGGATATAGGGACAGAGAAAGCGACTTTGTTTTATACTATGTAGTGATATTGAGTGGGGCCTCGTAAGACAGGTCTTGTAAATTAAGTTTTTTATAGGTTTGTTTGAAATTAAGTGCCTAATATGTGTCTACATTTAGATATTTGCATTTAAAGTCACAGTACTTAAAAAGTAAATTTAATCAAAAACCTAACCCACTTCCAAATGACCTAGGAAGCTGATATTTGGTATAAAGGTATAAAGATTGATTATAATGACACAAAGTTCAAAATGTAAAAAAAAGTATTTTAAAAAATTGTATCCCCTCCCATACAAACGAATGGGGTGTTTTTTTTTTTACTATTTATTATGATGGGGTATCGTTAGACAGGTCTTGAAAAACTAAATAAAGGTTTCTTTAAAAGTAAGTGCCTTAAATGTGTCCATCTCGAGATATTTGCATTTAAAGTCGCTTTTCTTAAAAAACAAAAAGTAATTGTACGGGACAGCCGGCACCGTTATAGTGTAAAATACTTAAGTTTAGAATAAGTTCATTTGTTATGTATGTATGACGCCCAGGCTGCATCTTCTTCGCTCAGCTGACCCGCACGCCAGCCTTCACCCCGGGTCTATACAGTGTCACGGAGCTGCCTGTATTCCCGGCGTGAAGATAGAGGGATGGCGTGGCAAGAAGACCACCGCCCAGTGCCACAGATGCCAGCAGTTCCGACACAGCTCCAGGCACTGCCACAGGAAGCTGGCGTGCGTAAAGTGTGGCGAGTCCCACGCCGCCAAGGACTGCCTGAGAGAGACCGCGCACGGAACCAGCCACGTGTGCCAAATGTGGTGGACCCCATCCCGCCAACAGCCTCCACTGTCCCGTACTACGCCGCGAAGTGCTGCCAGAGACTAAAGTCATCTTGTACTTTGCTCTGGTTCGAAGTCTAATTGAGTACGCTTCTTCTGCCTGGAACTCCGGTTATGTAGTAAACTCACAGCGCATCGACAGTATCCAGAGGAGCTTCAACAGACACGTGGCCTTTGTATCACCAGCTATATCGCACAGATGCCCATATGATCAGCGGCTGCAATTCTTCGATCTCTCTAGTCTTCGTGACCGTCGAACTCTTTACGATTTAATCCTGCTCCATAAAATCTTAAATGGTAAGGTCCCTTGCAGTGAGTTACTCGCGCAAATTACATTGCAAGTCCCGCGTTGCCCTCCTCGATATCCTATTACAGACTGCCTACGAGGACCCCGCAGTAGAACCAATGTCGGCACTCACTCACCGATCACCCGTGTATCCAACTCATACAATAGTTTGTGTGCTATTTTGCCCCAAATTGACGTACTTTGCGACACCCCGGCTCATTTCATCCAACGGCTACACGCCCATTTTAAGATGTAATTTTAATTTAATTTTATATTGATTTAATTAGTTTAGTTGATAATTTGTTTGGTTAGTTTAAGTGATTTAATTTAAATTTAATATTTGTGTAGTATAGTAAGAACCTATGTAACCATCATGTATGCTATTCTATATAAACGCTTGCCTTATCCAAATATAATCAGTTATTAATCAGCATTCAACTTGTTTAATTGTCTCTCCCTGCTCCCGTCTATACATGGCGACCCTGCCTTGTATGGATGGTGTAGCGCGCGCGCGAGTGTCGGATAGATTTCATTGATTGATCTAAATACTAAGTCGATGAATCGTTTTGCTATTTTGTTCGTTTCGTGGTAAGTAACTACGACAAGCTGCTAAAACCATGGGGAATCCGACGAGCAAACCGACGACACCGGCACCTGCAGCAGCGCAGCACCAGGACGTACTGACGCAGATTGGCCAAAACAATAAAGTTGAACAGACGAACTTTATCATCGCGCAGGAGATTTCGCAGATCAGCTGGTATTTATACCTTTTTGCCATTTTCATCCTGATATGTGCAGTTCTATTGGGAAGCCGATACCTGAACATCTGTTTAAACAAGAAGATAGACAGGAGAGCAGAGAGCAGCGCGATGCGTATGAAGAGAATAGAGCCGAATCTCGAAGTTTAAGAAGGGTTCTTGTGAGCAGATACCTAGAGCAGTTGTATATTTTGGCATGCAGGATATTTAAGGAGCTAATACATACACTAAGGGTAACTACTTGCTTTGTGCGTCGTCTTTGACTTAGATTACAAGCAAGTACCTATAAGCCTACGTTTTGAGCACATTTACGGCAGCGGCACCGGCAAGGATCGTTTCTTTGTTTTTCTTCGTCTTCGTGGAGTTAAAAGGATTTTGTTTTTCGTCAGATGCGTGAATGGACGAAAAAGACTTTTGGACACTAGAAGAAGGTGATATGTTGCGTTTGGACACTTGAAAAAGACTTAGTTGCAGTAGCAAGTGATTGACTTTTCCGGAATACTAAAATGATGCGTGTGCGTTTTACGTGTGCCGCCAAAGTGAAGTGCGCGACGTTCGTTATAATAATAATAATAATAAATGTTTATTTCAGGAAAATCCCATAGCTTACGACTAACAATATTGATAAACAAATTGGGTAGGTAAATTGGTACACACACAAACTGTAAAATAAAATAAGTAAAAGTATAAAGAATAAAATTTTCAAAAAATTGTACATGCCAGATAAAATTGTAAAAAAAAAAAAAATTATAACAGGTACTGGAAGCGATTACTACACTAAGTGGTAACCACTCAGCGTCTATTTTTTGTTTCTGAATGTTATGCGTATTCTCGTAATTTGAGTAGGTGTAGTATACCTAAATGCGTTACATGGATATAATGGGTAAGATTTATATTATTATAATTAGATTATTTGATAGTTAAAGTGCTAAAATGTCGCATTGTTTATTATTTTATTGCTTTATTTTACTGGTAAATGGCCCATAACATACAAAATTATTGTACAGAAATAAAAGAAGTACGTAAGTATTTAGTTAAAATCGGTCCAAGGCGACGAAAGGGTCCGATTCCTGAGCAAAAGTTAAATGTTGCTAATATTATATTAAGTAAGTATAATAATTGCATTGAACTATTAAGGAACGAAATAGAGTTAGGTAAGTTAAAGAAAGAGGAGATAAAAGAAGTAAATAAGCAATTCGAATTTTTTAAAATACGTGATGTACAATACGTAATGACGTGTTAGAATTTTGCTCGCCTAAGGCAGAACAATCTGATAGTGAACAGAGTACCGATAGCGAATCAAAAATGGAGACATTCAGTTTAAAGATTGCTTTAACTATCTTGCCTTTAATGACCGATGACGAATGAATGAGAGCCCGATGGTGTAGTGGATAGGGCCGCTGCCTCCTGAGCGGGAGGTCGTGGTTCGAACCCCACCACGTACCAATGTGTTTTTCGGTTTTCGAATATCATATGTACGTTTATTCGGTGCTTTTTCCGTGCTTCGGAAGGCACGTTAAGCCGTTGGTCCCGGTTAATATCGTTTAATACCGTAGATATTACTCGTTAAGCCATATCAGAGGCCAGTGCTAAGCATTGGCGGCTTGAAAACTCTGACCTAATCTAGGATTGGGTCTGGTTTCCCTTCTGGGTTGCGGAGGTCAGATGGCAGTCGCTCTGTGTAAAAACCAGTACCCTCGTTCAATCCCCTAAATTAGGAAGCCGACCCCGTGAGATATGGGACAAGGCTAGGGAGATGAATGACCGATGACGAATCAAATACCAAACAATTGATTGAGTCAATAGAGTACTATGGTAGCTTGTTGGAGGATAAAAAGTGTAAGGACAACTTAATTCAGTTTGTGTTAAAGAATCGTTTGTCACAATCAGCCAAGCTTGAGCTAAATTCAAATTATGGCTCTGTTGATGACTTGGTGCAGGATTTGCGACGGCAGTTGTTACCACGAAAATCTGCCGCCGCAATCCAAAGTCGTCATGACAAAACTGTCACTGACTTCGGTAAAGAAATAACCGAACTTTTTGTAGACTTGACGATTTCCCAAGCCGACGGCAAATCCGCGAGTTATGATGTTTTAAAACCCCTTAACGAAAAGTTCGCAATCAAAAAATTTGCCGACGGGCTGAGAAATCGCCGACTAAGCACAATCATAGCCGCACGGGATTTTACAAGTCTTAAGGACGCTATCCAAGCAGCGCAGGACGAGGAGGTGATATCATCAACGTCAGGACCATCAGGTGACGTAATGAGTATGCGTTTAGTAACTATCGCCCACCTGAAGGTAGGTATTATTATTCCAGGGGTCATCGAGGTTACAGTACGAGAGGTTTTGGTTACATCCCGAACTATAGGCGTAATCCAAGCTTTAGACCTACGAGCTACGCACCAACCCCGCAGTCGTCAAATCGTAGAGGTGGTCGATTTTCGGTACTAGCACAGCGACGTGGAAACAGAGGTAGAAGTTTCCATAACTCCAGATTCCAGTCAAGAAACATACGTGCCATGGAACCCGATAATGAGGTAAGTACCGAGGAAAATGACTCATTATCATTAGCTCAGTTTTTTCGTGCCTAACTTAATTTGTGCTAGCAACGGATCGAGTGTAGTTTATTTTAATATCGGTTTACATAAACATAGTTGGCTCATTGACACTGGTGCAACGATCTCTGCTATTAGTCACTACATCATACAGAAACATAATATTCCATTCCGAAAAAGGCGTGAGCCGGTCAAAGGTTTAGGAGGTACTGTTTATGCAGAAGGGTTCATTAACTTACAGCTGACCTATTGTGGACAGATATTGCATCAGACTTTTTACGTGTTCAAAACTTTACCTACAGATGCAGATAGAATATTAGGTGAAGATTTCATTAAATTTTACGACAAGCTGCTAAAACCATGGGGAATCCGACGAGCAAACCGACGACCCCGGCACCTGCAGCAGCGCAACACCAGGACGTACTGACGCAGATTGGCCAAAACAATAAAGTTGAACAGACGAACTTTATCATCGCGCAGGAGATTTCGCAGATCAGCTGGTATTTATACCTTTTTGCCATTTTCATCCTGATATGTGCAGTTCTATTGGGAAGCCGATACCTGAACATCTGTTTAAACAAGAAGATAGACAGGAGAGCAGAGAGCAGCGCGATGCGTATAAAGAGAATAGAGCCGAATCTCGAAGTTTAAGAAGGGTTCTTGTGAGCAGATACCTAGAGCAGTTGTATATTTTGGCATGCAGGATATTTAAGGAGCGAATACATACACTAAGGGTAACTACTTGCTTTGTGCGTCGTCTTACGTTTTGAGCACATTTACGGCAGCGGCACCGGCAAGGATCGTTTCTTTGTTTTTCTTCGTCTTCGTGGAGTTAGAAGGATTTTGTTTTTCGTCAGATGCGTGAATGGACACTCGAAAAAGACTTTTGGACACTAGAAGAAGGTGATATGATGCGTTTGGACACTTGAAAAAGACTTAGTTGCAGTAGCAAGTGATTGACTTTTCCGGAATACTAAAATGATGCGTGTGCGTTTTACGTGTGCGGCCAAAGTGAAGTGCGCGACGTTCGTAATGCGTATTCTCGTAATTTGAGTAGGTGTAGTATACCTAAATGCGTTACATGGATATAATGGGTAAGATATAAGGATTAGGAAGCCGACCCCGTGAGATACGGGATAAGGCTAGGGAGGGAGATGATGATTTATATTATTATAATTAGATTATTATTGATATTTCTTCCATGCTGGACTGGGTGAGATAGAAAAACATAGAATTTTCCAGCTGCCCTTCCTCCCGGGCATGCTGTTAAAGTCAGCAAAAGGGACTCGAGGGTTACATTGTATTGTTATTTAGGCGATGGGCTGACAACCTGTCACTAAAGCAATACATATTACAATCTAAAATAGTCCCCTTAATTTTTGTCAGACGTGGCGAAAGCGCCTTTTACGAGGCGTTAAACGCTCTGCCTACCCCGTAAGGGATAAAGGCGTGATTTATGTATGTATGTATGTAATTAGATTATTTGATAGTTAAAGTGATAAAATCTCGCATTGTTTATTATTTTATTGCTTTATTTTACTGGTAAATGGCCCATAACATACAAAATTATTGTACAGAAATAAAAGAAGTACGTAAGTATTTAGTTAAAATCGGTCCAAGGCGACGAAAGGGTCCGATTCTTGAGCAAAAGTTAAATGTTGCTAATATTATATTAAGTAAGTATAATAATTGCATTGAACTATTAAGGAACGAAATAGAGTTAGGTAAGTTAATGAAAGAGGAGATAAAAGAAGTAAATAAGCAATGCGAAATTTTTTAAATACCTGATGTACAATACGTAATGACGTGTTAGAATTTTGCTCGCCTAAGGCAGAACAATCTGATAGTGAACAGAGTACAGATATCGAATTAAAAATGGAGACATTCAGTTTAAAGATTGCTTTAACTATCTTGCCTTTAATGACCGATGACGAATCAAATACCAAACAATTGATTGAGTCAATAGAGTACTATGGTAGCTTGTTGGAGGATAAAAAGTGTAGGGACAACTTAATTCAGTTTGTGTTAAAGAATCGTTTGTCACAATCAGCCAAGCTTCAGCTAAATTCAAATTATGGCTCTGTTGATGACTTGGTGCAGGATTTGCGACGGCAGTTGTTACCACGAAAATCTGCCGCCGCAATCCAAAGTCGTCATGACAAAACTGTCACTGACTTCGGTAAAGAAATAACCGACCTTTTTGTAGACTTGACGATTGCCCAAGCCGACGGCAAATCCGCGAGTTATGATGTTTTAAAACCCCTTAACGAAAAGTTCGCAATCAAAAAATTTGCCGACGGGCTGAGAAATCGCCGACTAAGCACAATCATAGCCGCACGGGATTTTACAAGTCTTAAGGACGCTATCCAAGCAGCGCAGGACGAGGAGGTGATATCATCAACATCAGGACCATCAGGTGACGTAATGAGTATGCGTATAGTAACTATCGTCCACCTGAAGGTAGGTATAATTATTCCAGGGGTCATCGAGGTTACAGTACGAGAGGTTTTGGTTACAACCCGAACTATAGGCGTAATCCAAGCTTTAGACCTACGAGCTACGCACCACCCCCGCAGTCGTCAAATCGTAGAGGTGGTCGAGTTTCGGTACCAGCACAGCGACGTGGAAACAGAGGTAGAAGTTTCCATAACTCCAGATTCCAGTCAAGAAACATACGTGCCATGGAACCCGATAATGAGGTAAGTACCGAGGAAAATGACTCATTATCATTAGCTCAGTTTTTTCGTGCCTAACTTAATTTGTGCTAGCAACGGATCGAGTGTAGTTTATTTTAATATCGGTTTACATAAACATAGTTGGCTCATTGACACTGGTGCAACGATCTCTGCTATTAGTCACTACATCATACAGAAACATAATATTCCATTCCGAAAAAGGCGTGAGCCGATCAGAGGTTTAGGAGGTACTGTTTATGCAGAAGGGTTCATTAACTTACAGCTGACCTATTGTGGACAGATATTGCATCAGACTTTTTACGTGTTCAAAACTTTACCTACAGATGCAGATAGAATATTAGGTGAAGATTTCATTAAATTTTATAAAGCTAAGATTGATTATGAGTTTAATACGTTGCGTTTAAAAACGAATACATCCAGTTTTACCATGCCAATTAGCCAACAATCTAAAGACCAAAATTCTAGTTATTTGACAATTCCAAGTCGATCCGAATCGATACATTTTATTGATGTAAACATAAATGAGGAATGCGTGGTTAGTTCTAAAGAATTGTGCAATAGTAAAACCGACAAATGGAAAAATACCTATTCGAATTTTAAACACTAGAGAATCGGATGTAAATTTAAATAAATTCATGTTGAATATTTCTAGATCGAGTGATTATGACATTTGCAATTTCGAACAACCAAAAATGAATGCCCAAAGGGTAAAAACATTGTTCAGACACTTAAATTTTGAAGGACTTAATAAAGAGGAGTCTATTGAAAATATTTGTGCAAAATTTCCGGATATTTTCCATTTGCCGGGAGATCGCATGACAGTAACAAATCTCTATCAGCAAAACATAACTTTAAAACCAGGTAGTGTTCCAGTTTATGTAAAACCCTATAGGCTGCCACATTCTCAAAAGGAAGAGTTAGATAAACAGGTCGAAATACTTTTACAGGATGGAATAATTCAAAAAGAATAAGACAAAAGAAATGGCGTGTTGTTATCGACTACAGAAAATTAAATAATTTGGTACAGGATGATAAATTTCCTCTCCCTAACATCGTCGACATTTTGGAATCATTATCAGGCGCTGTTTATTTTTCGCATTTGGATCTTTATCAAGGGTGTTACCAAATTGAACTCGAGAAGGAAAGTCGCAAGTTTACTGCTTTTACCACAAATAAAGCCCAATTTCAGCTAACAAAATTACCAATGGGTTATAATGGAGCCCCAGCAGCTTTTAGCAGAATGATGACTGTGGCTATGTCAGGCTTAAACTACGAAAAATGCCTTGTCCATTTAGATGACCTATGTGTTTTTGGCAGAAATTTGGATCAACACAACAAAAATTTACTAGATGTTTTCGGAAGGTTAAGAAAGGTAAATCTAAAATTAAACCCATGTAAATGCAAATTCCTTAGAAAAGAGATTTTATATTTAGGTCATGTAGTTTCAGAAAAATGAATACAGCCATCCAGAAAAAAAAAGAGTTCTAGAAAATTACCCAAAGCCCACAAATGCCGACGAAGTTAAGAGATTTGTAGCCTTTGCCAATTATTATAGGCGATTCATAAAAAACTTTTCGCAAATATCCTGTCCACTTAATTTACTGTGTCGTAAAAATGTACCATTTCTTTGGTCAAATGATTGTAACAACGCATTTGAGACACTAAAGTCATCCTTAGCAAAACCCCCTGTATTACAATATCCTGATTTTTCACATACGAATGAGTTTTTGCTACAGACCGACGCGTCAAGAACAGCTATAGGCGCAGTGCTATGTAACGGTGATGGGCGTCCAATTGCATATACCAGCCGTACTTTTAATAAGGCGGAAAGAAACTATCCTACTATAGAAAAGGAACTCTTAGCTATAGTATGGAGTGTAAAGTATTTCCGTCCCTATTTATATGGTAGGAAATTCAAAATTCAGACAGACCATCGACCTCTTGTTTATTTATTTAACATGCGCGACCCTTCAAGTCGTTTACTCAAATTCAGATTGTTATTAGAAGAATATAACTATACAGTAGAGTATATCAAAGGTACACAAAACTCGGTAGCCGATGCTTTGTCTCGTATTACGATAACATCTGATCAATTAAAGGAGATGAGTGAAAACGTTTTGAACGTTATGACCAGGGCACAAAGACGGAATATGGATGCAGGTATAACAGAAGGATGCAAATTTTTCGGTTGATAGTAATTCCCTAGATTCGAGGACTTATCACCCAAGAATCGTGGAGATTATTAAAAAACCTAGAAATTTGATAGAGTTACGGTTAGTGCCATATGAGAAGTTTAGAGAGTTACTGAATAAAGGGGAGTGCACACCTTTTGTTCGGAATATTATTTACAATGAAATTAAGTCAATTATTTACATTTGCGCAGATACTCGATCATTAAATACGCGAGACGTTTTAGTGAGAGATCTGGGTAGTTTATGTAAGAAATATAAGATAGAAGAAATGTGTTTAATTAAAAGAAGTTGTACTAAAGAAAAAGTTATTGAGAATTTTATAAAGAGAATAAAGGAATCAAACCAATGGCCAAATACGAGATTATATATATTATAAAAGGAATTCAAAGAATAGACAATCCCGATGATAGGAAAGTAATAATTAACGATTTCCACTTATTACCTACTAGTGGCCACGCGGGTATTAAGCGGATGACTAACAACATCAAGCGATTTTATTTCTGGCCTTCGCTGGAAAAACATGTGATAGATTTTGTTTCGCGATGCGAAAAATGTCAAAAGCAAAAATATAGTTTAAAGACGAAACAGCCTATGGAAATTACATCAACTGCGAACTCATCTGTCGAAAAAGTATTTTTAGATATTGTAGGACCTCTTCCGAAAGACTTGAACGGATTTGTTTATGTTCTCACCTTACAGTGCGAATTGAGCAAATTTGTTAAAGCTTATCCTTTAACATCTAAAGACGCTATTTCCGTAGCCAGATCGTTTGTTGAGATCTTCATATTGCGGTACTCAATACCCAAAGAAATTGCCACGGACAGAGGCAGCGAGTTCATAGCGTCTACAATGCAAGAGGTATGTAAGTGTTTTTAATTTATATAAATGACCTTCCTGATGCTATAAATTATAAAACAATTCTTTTTGCAGATGATGTTTCAATTATAGTGACTACAGATAGGAAAACGTTGACAATCGAAAGACATAAATCAGACATAGAAAATACATTGAATAAACTAATCAACTGGTTGAACAATAATAATCTAATACTTAATTACAATAAAACTAATTTCATCAATTTTAATAATCTGACAAATCCATTATATTCTATCAATTACCAAGGACAAAGTTTAAAACATCTGAATATAATCACTTTTTTGGGAATAACTTTAAATAGTAAACTGAATTGGAAAGAACATATTAATTATGTATACAAGAAAGTAAACAGCTTCTCGTTTGCATTGTATAAATTGACAAAAGTAGCTGATCAGAAAACTGCTCTAACTGCGTATTATGCATTTGTAGAATCAGCATTGAGGTATGGTCTACTAATATGGGGAAACGGTACTGATGTTATCTCAGTTTTCCGAGCACAAAAACGATGTGTACGTGCAATATGCGGCATTGCACCAGATGTTTCCTGTCGACTTTATTTTAAATTTTTGAACATTCTTCCATTGCCATGTCTCTATATATTGGAAATCGGTAAATTTGTCAAATGCAATAGTGACATGTTTAAGAAAGTGCAGGATGTTACACAAAGAAACCTCAGAAATCGTCAAAGACTAGTTATTGATGCAGTGCCAAAAACAGATCGTTTTCAAAAAAACTGTTATGCTATGTGTATAAATATATTTAATAATATTCCAGAGGATATAAAGCAATGCACTTTTAATCAGTTTAAAAATAAACTACGTAAATGGTTGATAGAAAATACTTTTTACTCCCTGGACGAATTTCTGAATTTTAAAGCAAAAATCAACATAAACAATGCATATACGAGGACGACATAAATATTTTTTTAAAAAACTGACATTTTGATTTATTGTTATGATTAGAATTTTCGTATTATTTTAAATTCAATTGTATAATTATTTCCTTTTTTTTTGACATTTTGTAATTTTGCATGCTATTAATATTAGCTAAGCAGGCATGATTTAATGCACATTTGTAACACCTTAATGTAACCCTGTTTATGGCAAATAAATGATTCTCATTCTCATTCTCATTCTAAGTTGCTGAATATCCATCATATTACTTCTACGGCCTACCACCACGAGAGCATAGGAGCGTTGGAGAATACTCACAAGACCATGGGTGCGTATCTTAGAATAAACTGCAATAACCAACCTCAGTCATGGAGTAGCTGGCTTCCGTATTGGTGTTTCGCATATAACAACACAGTGCACTCGGAAACAACCTACACACCACATGAGCTCGTGTTCGGTAAGGTACCTAATTTACCTAGCAACTTGTCATCTGATACTATTCAGCCGTTATACAATCATGATAATTACGCACTTGAGCTTAAATATCGACTCCAGGTGGCTCAGAGAGATGCTAAAAATAATCTTTTGGGCAGAAAAGCTAAAAGAAAATTTGATTTTGACAAACGAATAAACCCTATAATATATAATAAGGATGATTTGTAATTAATAAAAAACAATCAGATAATAAGATGGACAGCATTTATATTTTAGAGGATTTAGGTGTAAATGTTAAGATAGATAAAGGTGGAAAAACAGATATTGTTCATAAAAATAGAACAAAGCCTTTTATAAAATAACTCTTTTTCCATCTATTGGTTACTATTTAGTTGTTACAATGAAATATTTAAGTAAATAGTCTTAAGTTGAAATATTTAAATCTAATAGTCTAAGTTAATAAAGTACATAGATATTACATATTTAATTAAATTACTATGATAAGAATTTGTATTCAAAATTTACTCTTAAACATACCTACATAATTATATAAAAAGTATAACGTGTTATATTATTTTATTTTGTTAAAAAAAAAACTGTATTTGTTTTTTTTTTCTTTGCGATGGGAGGTGTAGTATAGTAAGAACCTATGTAACCATCATGTATCCTATTCTATATAAACGCTTGCCTTATCCAAATATAATCAGTTATTAATCAGCATTCAACTTGTTTAATTGTCTCTCCCTGCTCCCGTCTATACATTTGTTTTATAATTTTAGTTAATGATGTATTAATTTATGGATTTTAATGTTATCATTCTTTAAACTGCTTACAGTTTTGTTTATTTTTTGCAAATGTTGTGTCACCAAAATTGGATTGTATGTCAGTACTATTTAGAAATAAGTTATTTTGATCATTGTTTGACGTGTTTTCTGCTAGTGTACCTTAATAAATAAAAAATACAAAAAAATAAAAAGTGCAGAACAAGAGAACGGGGGCTGCACCGCTCACGAAGCCCGTCGAGCCAAAGAGGAAGGAAGCGGCACCGCAGAAAGAGAACAACGCGGAAAGTTCTCTCATGGCGGCCGCCAGCAACCCCGTTGGACCGACGAAGGCAAAGAAAAGAAAACCGAGAAGACACCGCAGAAAGGTAACTCCTCCAGTAGAGAAAGAGCCACCCACGGGCCCGTTGAATGCGGTCGGCACCCTTCAGGTTAATGCTCAGGGGGAGATACCGCAGCGTCAGCGGGCTCCAAGACAACAAAGCCTAAGAGCAGCCGTCCCTGAAAGAGAGCAGATCTTGAAGGCAATCAGGATCCTACCGAAGTCCTGGTAGCGCTCCGCACTGGAAGGAACGTTACTAGTATCATCGAGAGGGGCCTCGACGATCTGAGGCCCCCAGCACTTCAGGTGCCGGCTACTCAGGGTGACCTTCAAACTGAAAGCGAGAGGCTTACCTAGCCCGCTTTCCAACTGCCCACATCCACTACTCCACGTCGAGCAGTTAGGATTGTGGGCAACACACAACCCCACTGAACTGACCCCCAGAAGCCGCGAGCTTGAGGTCGCTAGCCGGGCCTATCCGTAGCTGTAGCTGTAACTGTAACCGTCCGTAGCTGCTGCGAGCGCCTACGTTCCGTCCGTCCGGTCCGCTACCGCGCCGCGTAGCGCCGCAGCCTTCGCGCCTTTTCCGTCGGGACCAAGCCACCATCCATAGGTTTCAGATCAAACGAACAGTTTCAGTAAGAGGCTCGTTTCCCCTGTACGGACGCGGTTCGCGATATCGAAACAGTATAGAATCCCTCGATCGCACACCCCGTACCGTACAGTAATTAAAAAACCTAATCTACTATCAGAAGTGAAGACCTAGACAATTAAAATTTGGTGCGAGTACTATACCATATAGCATGGTTTGGTATAGTACTCGTATTATTTCTTGATTAATCTGGTTCTTGATTAAACCAACGTTTTAAAGTAGTTCACTTTAACTGAATAGTTAGAATAGGTTAGGTTGCATATTTTGTATGAATTTACTTACCGTCTCTCATCACCGTGGAATCTAAAAAAGTTCCTATTATAGTCATATCTTGTGGTAGAAAGACATCCGGACACGAAACAGTACCTAACCATCTTTGGAACACAAAACTTTACTATTTCCGTTGCATTGGGAAACATGCGTGCGCCATTCCCGCTAAGCAAACGCTCAATATGGCCTACAATCCGGCGCGGAGTGTGACGTATGTCGGACTGGAGAAGGGAGGTGAATGTCCATTCTGTATGTAGTACTGTAATAATGTATAGACACAGAATATGTAATAACATA
This sequence comes from Scrobipalpa costella, assembly GCA_949820665.1. Lineage (NCBI taxonomy): Eukaryota > Metazoa > Arthropoda > Insecta > Lepidoptera > Gelechiidae > Scrobipalpa > Scrobipalpa costella. Next base: position 2,035,757 of record OX463295.1, read on the forward strand.
TTCTGTGTCTATACAACGTGTAACAGAAAGGGTATATGCACAGGAAAGGATATGAACCAGCCCATGAAACTGAACAACTTTCCCAAAGGAACATAGGTCAAAATAAGAAAAAAAGGATTGACCTTCCATACAAAATGCATGAACTGATAGCGTGTGTAGTATGGGGAGTCAAAATATATTTTTCGTTTTTCGACCACGTTGTTACACTTTGTATAAGCTCAAATCGCATTGTAGCCCAGTCGCTGAACTGAGATTTCAAATGGGGTATTTTTTTCTTCTTTTGAAACCTATCGTCACTCACGTCATTCCTATCCGCAAATAACCTGTTGAACCCCTTTCAATCCAGTTTCCGTCCCGGTCATAGCACGACTACTGCGTTACTCAATATATCTGACGATATTCGCTTAGGCATGGAACATCAGAAGCTAACAGAGTTAACTTTGTTAGATTTCAGTAACGCCTTTAACACAGTAGACTATGACATTCTCCTCTCTATCTTGAGTTCTCATAACATATCTCCAACGGTGGTTGACTGGTGTCATAGTTACCTGTACATCGTCCTGTCACCTCTCTTCTCAATTTTCATTTAGTCTATTACACTCCCACTTACTTCTTCCTATCATTTGTATGCAGACGATTTTAGTTACCCGCCCGTCACGGTGGACGTGTCGTTTGTTGCGGAGCGCGTACATAATATTGGAAAATTAGAAATTCGAGTATTTCTCGTGTTTCGGACTTTTTCTCTTATTATATACTAGCTGTGCCTACGGAGTCGCGTACGCGTACGCGTACGTACCCGTGGTGGTTATGATTTTAAACAGCGATGTCATCATCTCCCTAGCCTTATCCCGTATCTTACAGGGTCGGCTACCTAATCTAGGGGATTGAACGAGGGTACTGGTTTTTACACAGAGCGACTGCCATCTGACCTCCGCAACCCAGAAGGGAAACCAGACCCAATCCTAGATTAGGTCATAGTTTTCAAGCCTCCAATGCTTAGCACTGGCCTCTGATATGGCTTAACGACTAATATCTACGGTATTAAACGATATTAACCGGGACCAACGGCTTAACGTGCCTTCCGAAGCACGGAAAAAGCGCCGAATAAACGTACATACGAAATTCGAAAACCGAAAAACACATTGGATTCGAACCACGGCCTCCCGCTCAGGAGGCAGCGGCCCTATCCACTACACCATCGGGCTCTCCTTCGGATTTTAAACAGCGATGTATCTATTTATTTTAAATTTTACATAATGGGGATATAATACAGTTTAACATTACACCTATGCGAGCATACTACAATATAGTAGGTATTCCATGTACCTGTCTACTTAAATATGGAAGGATTTGTGTTACCTAACGGTTGTTTCTTTGTTTCCATTTATATTTTTGTTTCGGGATCAATTAATTATATACAAATCATGATACCATTTTTTGGTTGAATTTGTCATTTAACTATTGAATATTTAAGATTATTAACAACTTATGTTTTTTAATAGACAAAGAGTTAACTTATGTATAAGGTATAGCTGTGCCCACGACTTCGGTCGCTCGGTTTGTATGGAAAAGACCAGTGTCGAACATACTGAAAACGCTATTCCGCGCGTAGGAGCGAGATCTGCTAACCCGCGCGAGGAAGGGTGTTTCGCATTATTTGATCTTTGTTTTTGAATAGAAAACACAATTCCGCGCCTGAGCTAGCAGATCCCGCTACTACGCGCGGAGAAGCGTTTTCAGGACGTTCGACACTGCGTGTTTTCCATACAAACTGGGGTACTTTCTCAATATTAGAATGGATTGCGTAATTTTTTCTAACCTAGGCTGTACACCAGGTAAGATAATAAAACTCAGTCAAATAAAAAGTCCTAATAAAAGATTGGTTAAAAACGATCAGAGTTAAATTTCCTGTCTACCCCTTAAGTCAGGTGGCGTGATTATTTGTATCGTTACTTTGAGTTTAAGTAATGCTCAGTCAAACAAAAAAACTTCCATCAGAATCGGTTCAAAACGACCGAAATTCAATGACCTACCTACCTCCTTAGTCATGAGACCTGATTATTTTTGTCGTAACTTTGAATTTAAATAATGCTTAGTCGAATAAATAAAGTTTCATAAAAGTCAGTTAAGAAACAGCCAAATTTCAATTTCCTGCCTACTCCCTAAGTTAAGAACGCCTTCAACCCTTCAACATTTCAAAGTTAGAGTGAACAGGCATCTTCTGGGTGAGCTCGCACCATCGTCGACTCCGTCTCAGTCGTTCCCGACCTAGACTGGAGTCAAGAGCAAACCCATTTCTAATAAAAAAAAAATAGGTAGCGTGATTTTAGGTATCCTAAGTTGCAACCTGGGTCACACAATCGGTTCAGTAGTTTTGGCGTGATGTGGTAACATACAGACAGACAGACAAAATTTTTAAAAAAAATCGTTTTGATATTTATATCGTTAATAATGCCTGCTGCAATTATTTTTTTGTAAAAATATTCAATGTACAGACATGACCCTTCTAGAGATTTATTATATGTATAGATTAGTACATTTTACGGGTTGTGACCGGACACTGAAATTTACGGTTTTTCGTGCGAAAAAGGACGCCTTTCACCGCGAGGACAGTTACAGTTTTTAGATTAGGTTCTTTGTTTGTGCGGATATTTTACTGTGGATAGTGACCAATTTTGTGATTTTTTGTGTGTAGTACTAATTAGATTAATTAGTACTAAGTGCGTTAACTGTGACAGTGACACGTTTTAGTGGAATTAGTGGCCCTAATTAACGTACGGCACGTAGCGGCGCGAACGAGGGTAGTTGGAGAAAGGTGAGCTAGCTGGCGCGCGTGGTGGTCTGCTATACTGCATGAGCCCCGCCCAATACGGGAACGTTTTTTGACTTTTTAACATTTGGTGGAATTTGGTGGAAATTTTGTTTTTTTTTATTCTATTTTGTTTTCCCAAATTTTTCATTTTCTGTTACTGTATTTTCTCGGGTGCCCCCTATGTCCCCCGCAATTTTCTTTGAGTTTATCGTTATTTTAATTTTCACGTTAGCGTTAATACAAGAACGTATAACGCGTGTGTACGGTCAGTGCTCGGAACCTTTTTGCTCTTGTGATTTCGACAGGCGTACTTTAAGCACTTTTGCTGTTGTGTTTTCGGCAGGCGCTCTTTACCTTACACCTTTACAGAATTATAATAGTACTACATACAGAATGGACATTCACTTCCCTTCCCAAGTCCGACATACGTCACACTCCGCGCCGGATTGTGGGCCACATTGAGCGTACGCTTAGCGGGTGCTTCCCAGTGTAACGGAAATAATAAAGTTTTGTGTTCCAAAGATGGTTAGATACTGTTCCGTGCACGGATGTCTTTCTACCACAAGATATGACTCCAATAAAAACATTTTTAGATTCCACAACGGTGAGAGACGGAAGTAAATTCATACAAAATATGCAACCTTATCTATTCTAACTATTCAGTTACAGTGAACTACGCTTTAAAACGTTGGTTTAATCAAGAACCAGATTAATCAAGTGATGATTATGACGGGTATAACAAATTTTGTCAACCCTTATAACACGCACACAAACACATGCCAAGTGCAACATGCCGTCTGTCGATGTGTGACCAAAATGACATGATTGTTAGGAGTGTCCGAGCTGTGCTACTTTGTCATAAAATAATTGCGTCAACAGTTTTGTAGACGCTGTACGGGCACTGGGTCTCCACTGAGAGGTCGGACTCAGGGTCCGACAGCACCAACCTCAGCAGCATGGCCACGCACCAGGCCCGCGTAGGAGACTCGGAAGCGGACGGCAGTGCGAGCGACTTGGAGAGTGAGGCGCAGCGCATCGCTCGCATTGATCGGGAGATGCTGGCGGAGTTCGCAAAGACCATGCCCCGGACGTCAGAAAGCCGGACGCCACCAGGCTCCGTATACGGAACCCCAATAGCGGACGCTGGAACGAAGCGTGGGCTGCCGTCACAGAATGCTGCCCCTAAGCAGCCAGCGAGACAGGGAAGGAGCCAACGGGGAGGAAAGGCGTCCCCCGTGGCGAGACTATTTGGTGGAGGACATGTACCTAATCAATCGGCGGAAATAGCGAGAGGCGGACAGCCAACGATTCAAGAGTGCGCTAATGAAGCAAGCGGGGAGAATGGCAACATCGCGATCCTATCGAGGCAGGAGATCGTTGCCACCTGCCATATATTTATGCGGCGGCATCCTGAAGATTGTCTCCGGAAAATGTAGCCACCTTAATAATAACGACGTGGTAGGTGTTGGAGTAAACGTGGAAAAAGTCGGCGCCCTCGTTGCCAGCCTCACTGTCCGCCTGGCTGAGGCGGAAATCAGGATGCTCAAGGCAGAGGCCCGAGCACTAGAATCGTGCAGAACACCAGCCGGAGTACAGGCGCCGCCCGCCCAGCCCATCGATACCTTCGCATCAGTGCTTCGAATGACCGGGCAGTCGAGCAGGCCAAAGCCACAGCCGCCAGGGAGAACAATCGCAATCTTCCCGAAGGAAGGGGACAGCGAGATAAAGTCATCGGACCAGACTAAAGCAGCGCTGAAGTCCGCTGTCCATCCTCAAACCCTAGGAGTACAGGTATCGAGATTAAGGAAAGTCGGCAATGGCGGAATATTATTACAGGCCACTTCAGAGGAGGCGGTCAGCAAGCTCAAGAACGCGCTGCCAGCGAACTTGAGAGTAGCTGAGCCGAAGGAGAGAGCGCCCTTGGTGTGCGTCATAAACATGGAGGGAGACATAAAGGACAGCGAGTTCACCGCGGCGCTCATTGAGCAAAACTTTGAAGGAGATGCGAAGGTCAAAGCTCGCAAGGAGATCGAGGTAGCGTTTAAGAAGTGGAGAAGGGGCGGGACAGCAACGACGGTAGTTCTAAGGTGCAGCTCGGAGATGAGGGAGTGCCTAGTCAACAAGGAGCGAGTCTACTACGGCTGGGAACGCTATCTAGTGCGCGAATACGTTGACGTGGTCTGCTGCAGCAAATGCCAACTATACGGCCACAGCGTTAAATTCTGCAAGGCGTTGAACCCCATATGCGGCAAATGCGGGGAGTCTGGGCACTCAAAGGAGGGGTGCACGAGCACAAGGACTATGTGCGCTACGTGCACTCAGTTCAAGAAGGAGGGGGCTGAGAACCACAAAACCGCAGCGATTAACTGTCCCGCCAGAAAGTACGCCGTCGACAGGGCGCTCTCGAGAACTAACTATGGATAGCTCGACTGACCCGAAGACAGCACGGCTCAAAATTGGACAAATAAACCTGCAGGGCTCCATCCTAGCCTCGAGGGAGTTTGGTAATGCTCCTGTACTAAGAACTTGCCTTAGTACAGGAGCATTACCGGATTGTCGACGACACGACGTACTTCCTGGACGTGGGGGTGGGCGCAAAGGCCACGCATGTCTTATTCGACCGGAGCCTCACCGCCACAGTCCTAGATCACCTGTGCACCCGCCACTGCGTGATGCTGCCTCCGTGGTCTAGTGGCTAGTGCCATAAACTCCCGACCCGAAGGTCCTGGGTTCGATTCCCAGGGGGTTAACACAAGATGATATTTGAGAATTTATCACTTTGTGAATTTTTCCCCAGTTTGGTTAGGACATTGCACGCTGAATCACCTGATTGTCCGAAAAGAAAAAGATTCCGTGCTTCGGAGGGCACGTTAAGCCGTCGGTACCGGTCAAGACTTCATTGCTACCCACGACCTGGTGATCAATAATGATGGTACGCAAATACCCACTTATAGTTGGCCCAATGGTGGAGAGTTGTACATCGACTTGACTCTGACCACCAGAGGCGTCAAAATTGAGAAGTGGACGTTCACCAGATCGTTAGCTCCAGCGACTATCGCCTTATTACTATGGACATCCCTGCAGGGCATCAGGCCCCTCGGTGTCAGGAAGTGAAGCGAAGCGAGGTGCCAATGAGGTATAGGGACCAAAGAGTGGATTGGGACCGCTTCCAATCCGTCTTCTCAAGGCGAGTAGGGTACATCAACTTTAGGGTGCCTGCTGAACAAGCATGCGTTTGGTGGTTTAGGTGATCGTAAGCCGGGAAAGGCGCAGGGGTATGTATGGTGGGGGCCGGGGCTAGATAGGTTGCGGAAGAAACATGCTCGGCTTCGCCGGGAATGACTGGCGACTAGGCGCGCGGGGGGTGCTTCAGAGCAAGCGGCTAAGGAGCTGTTCCACTTTGCTCGCTCTGAGTATAGAGGGAGGATGCGACAAGCCGAAACCGACCACTTCCGGCAAGTGGCAAACAGTGGAAATGATGACCCCTGGGGTATGGCGTACAGCGGCAGGGTGCGTCCGCCACCGGGAGTTGTTAACGGACTGAGGCTAGTCGACGGGTTTGCTGATGATACCAGCTCAGCAATGCGCGGCGTGCTGGGGCTTAGTTCCCGGATGAAGCGGACACGGCGTACCACATCCAAATTAAGGGAGCGGCAGCATGCATACCGCCAGGCCAAGACTCGGAACCACTGAACCGTGATGGGATCGAGCGCATCATTAGGGAGCTGCCAAACAAGTCCCCAGGCCTAGATGGCATAACGGCTAAGATTCTCAGAATGGCTTGGAAAGTATCAGCGTATGAAATCACTGAGCTAATGGCAAAATGTGTCCGCGAAGGAGTCTTTCCTAGTGTCGGGAAAGTAGGTAAGCTGGTGGTAATCCCGAAGGGTAACGGGAAGGCCGCTTCGGACCCAAAGGCTTACAGACCCGTTACGCTTCTGCTATTGCTGGGCAAGATCCTCGAAAGGGTGATTTGCGAGTGCACACCGGGGTTGCACAGTCACATCTCAGATGGGCAACATGGGTTTATAAGGGGGAGAAGTACCGTGACAGCGTTAGGAGCGGTTCTGGAGACTAAAGTCCTCAGATCGCAAGTACATCCAGGCAATTATGCTTGACATATCTGGGGCGTTTGACAATGCGTGGTGGCCGATGGTGATGCTTAAGTTTAAGCAAGGGGGCTGACCTCCGAATATGTATAGGTCGCTTTCTTCATACTTCGTTGGCAGAAGGGTTGGGATGTTTGCTGGGGGTCAGCAGGAGTGGTGTTGCTAACTATGGGTTGTCCACAGGGATCGGTCCTGGGTCCCACGTTATGGAACATTTTACTGGACGACTTACTGAGATTACCGGTGCCGACAGGCGTTAAATTAATTGCTTATGCCGACGACGTGACGGTCCTAATCGAGGCGGACACCAGGGCGGAGATCGAGGGTAAGGCACAGACAACCCTAGCGCTAGCGCTGGATTGGGGGAGTCGGAACCCTCTGCAGTTCTCCTGAACCAAGTCGGAAACGATTACCCTCAATGGGAGGTTCAAACGGTCGCCTACCATTCGAATGGGAGATGGTCCGATTAGGGCCGCCACGGCCGTCAAGCTTTTGGGGGTCACCATTGACGCGGCCCAGTCATTCGTAAAGCACGCTGGTGACATCGGCGAACGTGCCGCTCTGGTTGTTTCGGGAAGATGTCACGCGTTTCAACTTCTTCGTGGGGCGTCCGGTACAAGATACTTAGACTAATTTATCACGGTAATTTTGTTGCGACATTAACGTATGCTGCTGAGATTTGGTATCACAGGGCGGGGTTACACGTGGTACGCTCGAAGCTTCTGAGCACGCAGCGGGGAGCCTTAGTCCTTCTGACTAAGGCCTACCACACGGCAAGCACCGACTGCCTGCCGGTATTGGCCGGAGTGCTGCCGGAGGATCTGGAGGTGGTAAGGGCGGGCAAGCTGGAAGTGTAGTAGCGTTTATAACCGATTTCGATTGGACTTTTTTTTATTCAAATAAGTGCTGCCAAGACACAAACTAAATATATAAATAATCACGCCACCGTACTAACGGGGTAGGCAGTAGCAGAGAACTGAATTTAGTTAGTGTTATTAACCGATTTCAAGGGGAGTTTTTTTATTCAACTCAGTGTAGGTTACTAAGAAACAAACGAAAGATATAAATAATCACGCCACCGTACTTAGGGGGTAAGCAGTAGACAGGGAACTGAATTTAGTTAGTGTTTTTAACCGAATTTGATGAAACTTTTTTTATTTAATTGTGTTTTACCTAATAATCACGCTACCGTACTTAGGGGGTAGGCAGTAGCCAGAGATCTGAATTAAGTTTGTATTTTAACCGATTTTGATAGGACTTTTTTCAGTTTACGCAGTGTTACCTCGACTTCCGATATCATCACGCTACCTAACGTAGGGGGTAGGCAGGGAACAAAAATAATGTATTTGAACCGATTACCTATGTCGGAACCTTTTTTATTTAATTCTGTTTTACCTGGACTAACATAGAATACATTTCATCACGCTTCTTTACTTGGGGGGGCAGGCAGCCAGATTTAAGAGTGCTTTGAAGTGCATCTCGCTATGTTGTTAAAATGTTAGCATCAATTTAATTCATAATGTGTATTGTGTATTAATAATCCGTGAAACTTTTATACACGTGCACTGGAGCGACATAAGTTTCAGGATAAACGAGAGGAAAGGGAACAGAAGTGCCAAGAGCGAGTCATGGACGGGAGGAATGGAGGAATGGAGGACTGGGCAGACATTATGACAGTTTAGGGACGCGTGTGACGGGATGGCAGGGGGAGCGTGTAGTAGGTACGTGAAGATCGATTACGGGAGAAGAGGTTTGACCCTACTGACGACTACAAGACGCTGATAATCACGGGTGGGTGAAGGAAATAAAAACGTCGCGGACGAAGTCGCGGGTAAAAGCTAGTAAACTATAAACTGCAAAACACAATCATTCTTATAGGAATCTACTTATTAAACTATAAAATCTATTAAAGGGTAACTACACGTATTACGAACTACTATCTTATCTGTTTCCTATTAGGAGCAAGTGTCAAGTATTAATTTAGTCCCTAGACTAGAATGTGTACCTAACCACAAGTGAAATAAACCAGGAGAGATATTTTTATTAAAACCTGGTTAGGTTACTGAGATCGAACTATAAAACTTATTTACATACCAAATGAACTTATTCTAACCTTAAATATTTTACACTATAACGGTGCCGGCCGTATTCTCTGTCTACGGTGCCGGCGGCTGTCCCGTACAGATTGTCTATGACTCGTTGCCACAGATTACTTTTGCGTACCAATACCTTTCAGCCACAAGGTCAAGTATAGTTCTACCAGGATCTGATGGCAAAAAGGGAAAAAAAATTGCACTAGCAATACTGGGGAAATTGGAGTAAAATGTTTTGATACTTTTTTTTTTCCTTATAGCGGCTAATTCTGTGTGTGATACATCCAAATATAAAAATTTGTCCAATGACCAAGGATAATTTTTGAAAATCCTACTGTGGTGAATGTGGGGTTCGAAATTTATATAAAAACTCCAATTACTCTGTTCATACATACATACATACATAAAATCACGCCTTTATCTCTTACGGGGTAGGCAGAGCGTCAAACTCCTCGTAAAAGGCGCTTTCGCCACTCTGTTCATAACTTTATTAATTAATTATAGGCTATCAGAACTTGAAAATGGTTCCAAATACTGCACATCCATAAACAAGTCTTCATCGGAAGAAAGAGGAGGAAGACGCAGTATTTATAACCTTTCCTCCTGCATCTCAATTAATCGATCTTGTTCTATGAACTGATTTTCAATTTTTATTACATTTTCACAAGATTTTCACCATTCATCGATCCCTATTTGAGAGAAAGCTTCTTTTGTAAAAAAAAAAAATCACTTGCAGGTCTATTGACGTTTTTACCCGCAACTTTTTGTTTTTTATTATTCCCCAGATTGATTCTATGGGGTATAACGTAACAATGATATGGTGGGAGCCTCAAGACTTCGTGGCCGTGTGATTTTAAAATCTTATCTATCTGATATTTACGTTCAGAATTATGATTTTTCACTGCTTACAGTAATTGATTTCCTCCCGAACAATTTGTAGCAATTTCATAACAGTGGGTATTTCTTTTCGTACAGTGTAAAACTCATTTATCTTGTTTCTTATCAATTCTAAATCAAAACTATCCAAGTTTATTTTTTTTGCCACCTTTCCTCTTTTCACCGGGCGTACTAAATACGCCTATGTTAGATCTGCCTTCAGCAACAATTCGTCTTATGGTAGTATTAGAAATCGCTGAAATATACCAAAGTTTAGTATACATAATATAATACACACGAAAAGTTCAATAAACCAAAGTATCAAGACGTGTCATTCCTACTAACCAGTCAACGCTTGCACATGACTCAATATCGATGATTGTGTTTGTAAACATTAAAAAAAATATTTCTTGCTTGGGAAATTTGGAAAAAAAGCGCGGGAAACGTCGTCGGTGATCGTCTTGGATTTTCTGTTAATTTTATTAATTTCTTATTTATTTCTCAGTAGAATAGGATCAGTTAATTAATGAAATTTGAAGTATAGTAGTTTAGTTTTGTTTTTTTATTAATATCTTGTAAATATTTTATATATAAGTGTAAATATTCTTCATCATTAATTGGTAAGTTTTTTGTACTTTTTTGCCATTATGCCGCCCCCGGATGATCCCGGAGGCACTGATGATCCCGCAGGAACTAATAATAATAATGTAATTAGTGAAATTGAGGTTGGTTTCAATGTAAATATTTCTAATGAATGCAATGATGCTAGTATGGATACTGACGACAGCATTATCAAGGATACGAATCAAGGCACACGCAAACGTGTTTCCTCTCGTCGTGTTTGCAGACAATGTAATAAAAAACGCAGCAAAACACGTACTGGAAAGGACCTTACAGCGAATGATTGCAATTGTTCAGAAGATGTTTTTAAAACTCCAAATAATTTGCATAACCATCATCAACTGCCTTGTTCAAACCATCCCAGACCAAACGCAGATAACTCTTCCCATTCTAAAGACCAAACCCAAAATAAAACACAGTCACCAACAATCCCTGAAAAAGATCCGGTAAACTCGCAAGAAAATTCTAACCCTGCTCGTATTAGGTACCAGTCGTCCGATGCTGCCCCATTTGTTGTGCATGTTCAAAAAAAAATAATGTCCCCAAATGATAATGTTACTCTACACCCAATAACATTTGGTAGATTTTTAAGAACAAATTCGTTCAAGAATGTGATTGATGGCAGCCTAAAGCGTATAGAAGAAATAGAGTTTCTATGTCTTTTTCCACTTTTGAAGATGCTAATTCCTTCATTGACAGCTCGACTCTGACCTGATCTTTCTATGTACCCTGTTTAATGGTGAATAAACGATTATCTATTATTATCTCGTTATTGGATGAGTATAATTATAAAGCATTTATCCCTTCATTTAACCTTACCCGAATGGGTATTGTCCGTGGAATACCTGTTGATTGGTCAGATGATGAAATCAAAGAAAGTGTTCCTGTTAGGTGTGGAGCAATTTAAAAGTAAGACGTATAAGAAGGAAGGTCATGATTGATGGCAATTCTGAACTAAAACCTACAGAGACTGTAGTTTTTACTTTTGATGGCCAAACTTTACCTAAACGTGTTTTCTTGTGCTTTACCGCCTTGCCAGTCGATTTGTACATATTCCCCACAATTCAGTGTTATAGATGCTGTTGGTATGGCCAAGTAAGAGCAAATTGTAGAGCAAAGTCCCCCAGATGCTTTAAATGTGGACAAGAAACCCATGAAGGAAATCAATGCCAGGTTGATGATGATGATATCCATTGCTGTTTATGCAATGGATCTCACATCGCTACTGATAAAAAATGTCTTGAATTTTCAAGACAAAAAGGTATAAAAGAAACCATGGCAAAATGCTGCTTATCATACGCTGAAGCTTCCAAGCAACATCCGGAAATATCCAGAAAATCTTATGCAGATGCATTACTCTCTACTCAAAACGTTCCAACTACAGTATCAGCTATCCCTCAATACAATGTTATTGCTTCCAAACACAATTTAAAATCTTCTTATACAAAAACATTCTTCTCAAAACCCCGTTCTCCTACTTCTCCTTCTTCTAAAGGATACGATGTTGCGGCTCATTTTTCCCCGGCTTTTCCAAACGGATGTGCTTTTACTTTAAACAATCAGTCAGATACGTCAGTAATTTCAACAATTGAACAAATTATGACTTTCCTTAAATCGTTGCTTCAATCTTCATCACCGTCCCACGCCGCCTCATCAGTTGATGTAATCACTTCTCAAACTAACAAAAATGGATGTCCACTCACAGATAATTCAGTGTAATTCAGTCAAAAAACACGAACTTATTTATTTAATCAATTCTTACAAACCTTTTCTCTTGGCTTTGCAAGAGACTTGGTTAAAGCCAGTATCCTTATTTAGGATACCTGGTTACGCCTGCATTAGGGAAGACCGCCATGATGGATATAGCGGTGTAGCCCTATTAATCAAACACACTGTTTCATTTTCACATTTTCCTATTCCAGTACACAGTAATGATTTTTCGATTATAGCTGCTATTATTAAAAACATAATTATGTTTCGTGTCTGTATATATACCACATCCTACAGTTGCTATATATGATGAATTAGGTCAAATACTATCTACTCTTCCTAAGCCTTATATCATTCTTGGAGATTTCAATGCTCAGCATCCGTCATGGGGAAGCACTACTGATAATCATTATGGTTCCGTGGTGCTTGACTTAATAGATTCACACAATATTTGTGTTCTTAATACTGGCTCAATAACTCGCAGGACATCTCCCGATGAAGGAGATAGTGCTCCAGATCTTTCACTATGTACACCCCGGCTAGCAGCAACTTTAACGTGGCAGACATTACCGTCTACCCAAGGCAGTGACCACTACCCAATTTTAATGACACTTCCTTTTTCTACTAAGCCTGCCGAAAAACGACCCGCGCGATTGCGATATAAACTAATTAATGCAGATTGGGACAAATTTATTATTATTATTATTATTATTTTGAGGACAGGCAGCATATATATGCTGATAGGTCCTATCAGTGTTGGATTTATGTTGTTCGGTTATCACTATTCACTATTATTATAAAGTCTATTGTTCATTTAATATGGTTCATAATTGTTTATAAATGTTCTTACTAAGCACAGTACACACACACACACAGTATTAACTATTAATTTTGTCTTTATTCTTTTTACACCAGTTGTCCAGTCTATTTTTAAAAGCATTAACAGATGGAGCTGATACAACTTAACAAACAAATTGAACGTAAAATCTCATCACTACCTAGAGTTAGGCAAGGAACTGCATCTTTGTGCACATCTGATTTGGCCAAGATCATCACTGATACAGCCGATAATCTTTTTCCAACTAAACTTTGAGGAACAGATTATATCCCTTCTCCGCCTTGGTGGGATACTGAATGTTCAGAGGCAGTTAGGAAAAGAAAAGAGATGGAGCGGATATATAATGAATGCGGTTCTAATGCTAAACTTCAACTCATTAACCGACATGATAACAAATAACAGCAGATTGTTAAATAAGAAAAAATTGATAGATGGAGGTCCTTCTGTTTATCTTTGTCCCCTGATGTTGCTCCTACAGAGGTTTGGAAAAATATTCGCAGATACAGGTTCAAGGAATCATCATAACGTTCTTTTCCAGCAATTTTGGCTAATGGCTTCTTGAATAGTTTGGCCCTACCCTCAGTCTCGGAAAATATAATATTACCCACTCCATCTTCATCTATATCTGTTTACACGGACAATAGTCTCGATAGACCATTTTCTTTAGTAGAATTAAAGGGTGTTTTATTCAAAGTCAAAGACTCAGCCCCATGGATGGAATTCACTACTCTTTCATCTCCCATCTCGGTAATGATTCACTTTCATATTTACTTGATATTATCAACTCTATTTTAATCTCTGGGAATATTCCTCCAGACTGGAAATCTCAAGAAGTCATTCCAATATTAAAACCTCACAAAGCCTCATCAGATCCCTCATCATATAGACCAATAACTCTATCTTCCGTACTAATGAAAATTGCAGAACACAATATAATCAAAAATAGGTTAGAATGGTTCGTTGAGTCCAAGGATATATTAAGTAAAACTCAGTTTGGTTTCTGACGTGGCAGAGGCACTATAGATAGTATAAGTATTTTTATAACGGATATTAGATTAGCTTTTTCTAATAATAAGTCTGTGGTTGGAGCATTCCTCGATATAAATGCCGCTTATGATAATGTTGTTCTAAGTATTTTAAATAAGAAACTTCAAGTTTTAAAAGTCCCTATACTTCTTTCTAATTTTATAATGAATATTTTATCTGAGAGGCGCATTAGCGTATTCTTAGATGATGGCAATGAAGAGTCCAGATTAATATCGAAAGGTCTTCCTCAGGGGTCTGTATTGAGTCCCATACTTTACAATATATACACATATGACTTGGAGCCATCTCTAAATAATACTGTTAATGTTCTTCAGTATGCTGACGACTTATTACTTTACTCTACAAATCGCTCTGTAGAAAAAGCGAGCGCTTCATTGACAGTTTCCTTGCGATTTTTAAAAGATGGTTGGATCAGAATAGATTAGACTTATCTGCTTCCAAAAGTGCAATAGTGTTGTTTTGAAGAATGCGGCTTCCACCACCAGTCTCAGTTTATTTCAATAATATTGAAATACCCGTAAAAGAAAATTCAAAATTTTTAGATGTAATTCTAGACTCAAAATTAACAGGTACTCCACATTGCGAATATGTTTACGCTAAATACGAACGTTTGTCAAACATGCTTAGATGCCTGTCTGGGGTCTGGTGGGGTGCTCACCCATTTTGCATAAGGTTAATATACAATGCCTTGATTTGCAGTGTATTGGATTATGGAACGTTTTTACTTGAGCCAGGTATTACACAGTATTTAAAAAAAAATTAAACAGTATCCAATCAAAGGCATTGAGGTTGATAATTTAACATTGGAGCCATGAAATCTAGCCTAAATAATGCTCTGCAAGTTGAGTGCTGTGAGCCACCATTACAGATCCGTCGTCAATATCTATCAGATAAATTTTTATTTAGGTCTCTTCAACATTTGCACCATCCTGTTCATTCTAAATTGCAAGAACTTTTGGAACTTATTAATACTTCTAAGTCTGCTCCATGTCTGGTTAACAGTTATCAAAAATTTCTGGCTCTTCAGGCCCCAACCCATTTTACTCCTCATTATCCTTTATTTTGTAGCTCTTTTGAAGCATTGATTTGTGAACCTAATGTAGTCCTTAATTTAGGCTTGATTAAAGACCCAAATAATAATGCAAATTTCAACTTTGTGCGGGATAGAGATTGGGAAGGTTTTCATAACATATTTACAGATGCCTCCAAACATACTTTAGCCGGTCCGGTTGGTATTGGAGTTTACCATTCCCAGTATAATATATTTCAACAAGTTAAGCTCCCACCTGAAACATCCGTATTTACGGGTGAGTGTTTTTGGTTTGTATAAGGCTGTTGAATATATTAATTTAGCTAAACTTAGAAATACGATCATTTTTACAGATTCTATGAGCGCCTTGCAGGCATTGGTTAAATTTCCTTTTAATTGTAAAACTGTATATCCAATAATAATTGATATAAGAAAGCTTTTGTACAAATGCACCCTGCAAAACTTTAAAGTATCTTTTGCTTGGATACCGGGTTATGGCGATGTTTCTAGTAATATAAAGGCGTATCACGTAGCCAATGATGCGGTTATGTGTGGAGATATTTTTCCCTATAAAAATTACAGCCATGACTTGGTGTCTTTATCTGCATGTGATCTTTTGGAGACCTGGAATCGGATGTGGTTAGAGAGTTCCCAAACAAAAGGCAGATCTTATTCGCAAATTCAAAGTTCCATTTTGCGCAAACCTTGGTTTCGTAATGTTCAGCTTGGTAAACAATCCACTAGCATCATTATTAGCATGCGTCTGGGCCATGTCTGTACGCCAAAACATTTGCATAAATTTAATATTGTTAATAATGATTTGTGTGAATGTGGGGAGGTGGGGGATCTAAATATTTTTTTCTTTTCCTGTCCCAATTACAATAGATTCTATTTCATTAATAATTTACTGACTTACAATATTATTTTTCCTACTTCTATTCATGTACTTCTAGCATCTAATGATCATTTTATTTATAAATTAATATTTTCCTTTATTACTTTAAATAATTACGTATTTGAATATTTCTGTTTCTAACTGATCCTTATATAGATTTTCTAATTTCCGTTAATACCTTTTGATATGTAATCGTTTCCTAAGTTTTGTTCGTGGCAATGCGCAAACCACGTCATGCCAAAAAAAATAAAAAAATAAGATAAACTTATTATAAAAAAAGAACTCCATATGGAAAGGCAAAGAGCGTAAGCCTATGCAGCCTAGTCTTCAGAGTAATTATTTAGATCACTTAACCTAATCTAACCTAAAAGTCATTAGAATGCGCCGGTGATTCACATTCCAATGCTCAACAGACTTACGTTCGTGGGGATATAGAATAGAAAACGCTTTATTCTCCAGTTCACAGTACAAAACACATTATCATAGAATATTATACAAAAGTTCTTACAATAGGTAACATTATTAATTACGACAACGTCTGAAGCATGTAAACAACGTTTAACCATTATTATAACTGCTATGCCATGTACTGTGCCACAGAAAAGAAGCTCACTCAGCATAAGTCGCAGCAGAAGCCAAGACGCTAGTATTCTGCTAGCACCACATGGTGACAACCGGTCAACATCGCTACGGAGAATGACGTCATGTGATCATGTACCTACCTAACATATTTTAATATCGTAATACTTACCATGGAGGAGATAAATAAATAGTAATAAAATAACAATTTGTGTTTATTAGTAGAAAGATAGAAATTTACATAGACAATCATGAGTAAATAATAATAACATCATAGGTATATACTTTTGTATGGCTAACATACATATTATATGCTTACATAAATGGATAATGTTACATAAAACAGAGTACATGCTCACATAGGTACATATACCTAAGTATACATATACTAGGTAATAAACTAGGTATACCTATAGAATACAGAAATAGTGTATTTCATGTAGGTGGCGGCAGGACGGACTGTATAAAATTAAAACAAAAGTATTGCTCATACTGCAGCAGACTCAGATACACGCCTCGTTTATTATAACGCCATTAATGAGGAAAGCTTTACATATTTTTTTCAAGGCTCTTAGTGTAGGTATATTTCTTATTGGTGGCGGTATATTGTTCCATACCTTGACAGCGTTGTATCTTAAACTGGAGCGAAGGGCAGCAGTAGCGGGACACAGGTCCGGATTCGGTCGTTTGTACGAGAGGGGCGCCAACTGAGTTTTTGGTATAGTAATCAAGTACCTTGTTGTATATCACTCCAAACGTAAGAGTTAGCAAGAAAAGTTTTTGTCGCTTGGCCATTTTACGCATCTTTGAATTACGTAAATATGGTGTTACCTGAGTCCTGGTTGGGATATTGAAACAATATCTGGCATATGCATTTTGTACTTGCTGAATGTTACTATGAGTTCTGACATGGACCGTAGAAAGTGATGCAGTAATTTAATTTCGTTAATACCAGAGCATCGCAAAGCATTTTGCGGATATCTGCTAATAAAGTCACGAATACTGTATAGAACTTTCAAACTGTTAAAACACTGAGCGAACGAACCAAGTCGAGAACATAATCTTCAAAATGCAAGCCCCCATCCATCAGAACACCTAGGTTCCGGGTCTTATCCACGCGTTCGATGATTACTTGTTGCATGAGTATGTTAGGACTAAGTAAGATTGTACTAGAAATTTGTTTTTCAGTCCCTAAAACCCGATATTTGGATTTAGATGAGTTGAGTACTAAACAATTTATTTTAGATCACCGTTCAACGAGATTTAAGTCATCATTGATCTTATCAACGGAGTCGTTCAATTGGAGTTTCTCTATGGAAAAGTACATCTGCAGATCAATCCAAATTATATGGTAGCGCCTTCCTTTGCTAACTCTTAGTTCTGCTCCTGCCATATTGTTCCCCGTCAGCAGATGATTATGCTAAATCCACCATATTAATACAATAAACATGGCAAGGAACAAATTTAAAAGAGCGAGGAACAAATATTCCATGCTGGACTGGAATGTGCCAGCTGCATTTCCTCCCGGGCAAGCTGTAACAACCAGCTAAGGGATCCGAGGGTTTCAGTATATTGTAATTTAAGCGATGGGCTGACAACCATCTAAGATAACCCTCAAAATTTTGTCAGACGTGGCGGAACGACCTTTGTTTAGGTCGTTTACGCTCTGTCTAACCCATTAGGGATAAAGGTGTGGTATATGAAGAAACAAAGTTTCTCTGAATTTTCATGTTCCCGCGCAAAACCCCAACCTAACTTAACCTAATCTAGAATAGAACTCATTAGAATGCGAGTGTGATGCCCATATTCCAATGCTCTATGAAGATTTAGATGGGAGTGTCGAGTCGAACAATATAAGATTCCTATACTTTATTTCTCACTCCCTACATTGTTTTTTACTACTGACATTATTATGCAAATTTCACAACATTTTTACAATATTAGCCGCGACAAACTAAATAAGAAAGCCAGAAATTCAGTCCTACAGCGATTCGTTACGATTCCCGCGCAAATCCCCTAGATTAGCTTAAGTTCACTAAAAAATAAATTAAGAAAATAGTACTAAAGACTAGGCTGCATGGGCTCATGCTCTTTGCGAAAATAAAAAAAATGGTCTTGTTTCATCTGTGATTTGTTTGCTTGGATTCGTTGCCAAGATTGTTTGCGCAATATTTTTTTCACTAGAAATCCTTGAGTTTTAAAATTCTGTTGGTATAATTCGTAAAAAATCAATATTTTTTACAAAATGTCGATGGCGACGCAACCATACGTTGGTTTAGATCAACAGTTCGACCTAAATTTGATTGAACGCCTTTTACTGGAGTTAGGTAAGGTATTTTACTCAAATTATTTCGAAATTTTAGCGTTTTACTATCATGCAGGCAGCCTTGAAGCTTGTCCATTCTACACGCACCTAGACATAAGCAAAAATATGTTGATAAATGCTATGCTATGCGAAAACAATGTAACACTCCAAACTAATTTGTATGAATTACCATAACATATTCATTCCCATTTTGTACTGGTACCTTCTCTTTAGCTCCACTAGGCACTGTATTGTAAGTAAGACCTCTAGTAGAATCCGCTTATAATAATAATTATACATTGTTTTTCGTGTTCCACTAACCAACAAAGACCTTTTAATTTCGGGCGATTCAAGGAAAGCTTTTCTCTTATAATAATAGTGTAGGTACCTAGGTATTATGAGTAGTTTTATTGGTATTCTTCTTCTTCTGTCGAGTGGGTATCGAGTTTATCGACCCGATGAACCCTGGTGTTGAGAGTTTTTATTTAATTGATATTTAATTTTTATCTTTATTTGAGTACCAATTCTCATTTGTTTTACTGATATTAAAATATGTACAGAATTAATTAAAGTGATTCCTTCATCACCAATAAACCATTTCTCTGACTCTGAAAATTAAAATAAAAAATAAAACAACAATGCCCAAGGGTCCAACGGTTCTAGTAGTAGTTCCTTAACGAATTGACAATATCCTATTTTGTACATGTCTTTACACATCACCTGCAAATCACTACTGTAAAATAAAAAGTCACATTTCAATCATAAATGACACACAGGTAAGGTAATGTGTGGCGCGGAGATAGCTTCTTAACTATTAAAGGTTTGGCAGACACGCTATCCAGCAGAGCAGGTGCATTGTACCATTTTCTGACCCTATCTGGTTAAATGCATGTATTTTAAATAATAAGAAAGATACGTACAATGAGGCTGGCGTAGTCACCAGATAACCAGAGTAGAAAAGAAAGAAATGTAAAAACCTATGATATCTTTGTAAACAAACACATGAACGGTCGACGTTGTTGTAAACGGAAGTACTTTCATTTATATTTTTTTATATTAAAACCAAACAAAAGCCTAGTTTACAGGTTGGCCGGAAGATATCTCTTTATAACGATAAGCGTAAACTAAATTTAAGTTTATTTATTTTTTGTACACAATAAAGAATAATATACTTTCATCGCTATAACTGGTTGGTTGTTTTGACCAAAGTCGTACTAAACGGATTCTACAGTACTGTATTGGACCTTTTGAGCTATATGTTGCACACTATTCTCATGGCAAATTGTGATCACTACAACTGGATTTTGGCAAAGGACAAACGGAGATGGTCCAAATGCTGCCCAGAGTTGACAATACATCCAACATGTTCCTAGTTCATTGTGCATCATAAAAAATAAAAATACATACATACATACATATAATCACGCCTTTATCCCTTATGGGGTAGGCAGAGCGTAAACGACTTAAACAAAGGTCGTTCCGCCATGTCTGACAAAGTTTTGAGGGTTATTCAAGATGGATTTGTATTTTGTATGTATATTGCTGTAGTGACAGGTTGTCAGCCCATCGCCTAAATTGCAATATACTGAAACCCTCAGATCCCTTAGCTGGTTTTTACAGCATGCCCGGGAGGAAATGCAGCTGGCACATTCTATGTTTTTCTCTCGCTCCCAGTCCAGCATGGAAGAAGAAAAAAAAAAAAAAATCATAAAACAAAATATCTCTCCGAGATTTTAAAAAAAATTATATAAATATATTAGTTTTGTAGTTTGGAAGTATCATTGCTGTTATCATTGTTCTAATTCCTGTGATGTCTACTTTACAAACATTCTAAAAAAAAATACAACATCTTGAAACAGCTACAACAGTAAATATAATATACGACTGCTATCTAACTTGAAGTCGTACAAGTCTTGACTTATACAACATTTTTGTGTTATACATGTAGTAGGATGATTTGATAATTCAAATCTTAAAATCCTAGCTTTTGCAAGAACACTAATAATTAGACGATGGTGCATCGAATTATCTAATCATCCTTCAAAGTTACTTTATATTTGAAGACCTAAACAGTTATAATGCAATCGGTTCATACAAAAGTTGGAGTTAGGTCGACCTGTATGTAACTGTGTGACGGAATCTAAAGTAACTAATTTAATCATCTTCTAAGGATCGTAGCATCATGAAAATCGGCAGCTATATGTAGTTCTGATGACAATACAATAATATGGTACTGTCAATTTGATCTGATGATGGAACCGGAATGTATGAACTGGAATTTCATAATGGAATATCGTATCATATCCGTCATTGGATTCGTTAGAAAGGTCTTGTAATGATCTATGACCACGTTTTAGTTTCAAGGTCCGATGATAAAGCCGGGACAGGAACTTTGGTTTTTACATGTATATATAAAAGCCTTTTTTTCTAGTGCTTTTTAAACTATTAATTTATTTTTATGTAGGAGATACCAATAGATGTGTTATCATCATGTTGCGTGGGCTGCCTAATAATGCGAACTGGATTTATGTGTGTGTAAATAAAACAAACAGCTAGAGAGGTGTTATCCTTGCAAATTGATTGTTATCCAGAGCAACTATTAATTTATGAAGTAAGAACTTTTTCTTATTCTTATCATCATATGACATAACTTACTGAGCATTTTCATACTGAAGTTGCAGAAAAAAATGTGAATTGCTTGCGTTATTGTTATTAATAAATAATGTTACAGTATTACTAGTTTTAGTCCTAATCTGCCACTAAACTAAAAAAAATGTAAGCTACCTAACCTGCGATTGTGAATTGTTGTAGTGAATTTATAAGACAAAACGAAGGGGTTGCCCCAATGCGAGTTTCTCATGCTTCTTCTTCATTGTGATATGTTTTTATTTTATTTTGTGACATAGATATAATTTTCTTTGTAATAGACTCGCTTGTGACTTTCTAAAAGGGTTCTTAGGAATTTAATTAGAAATAAATGATTTGATATTGAAATTAAGATGTATTTGATTAAAATATTGGTTAAATTACATTTGTGTTATTATATTAAATAATGTTTCATAGTATAACAATGGAAAATTACGTTTTATTATTATATTTAATTCTGAGAAGCTTAAAAGTTTTATCTAATTAATCATCTCGCAAATAATTCAGTACTGCGCTCACACCATTATGGCAGATTTTAAAAAGACAAGGTGCCAATACTAGCCAAGTGGCGCCCCCATAAGTAAAAAGAAAACATAATTGCCTAAAAATGCAGTGAATCTAAAAACCTTTCCAGCAAATTCAAGTTATAGTAATTGAGATAATTTAGAACCTTATAAATTAGCGATTCATAGTTCGTTTTATTATCAGGATGAAAAATTGCGAATAACGGCCACCATAGGCAATTTTTCTTAATGTTACTACGACGAGCTATAAATCACTCATTTATAAAGTTCTAAATTATCTTAATTACTATAACTTGATCCTGTTCTACCTTTTTTTCGATTCACTGCGCGCTTAGTAAATTATGTTTTTTTAACTAATGGGGGCGCCACTTAGCTAGATCGTCACCATAATTCCAACACCTCATTTAATTTAAGTTGGTAACAGAGCAGAGGTGACGCCACATTCAAATCAAACATTTTTATGACCATAATAAAACGTCTTGCCACAGCACAATTTACACTACGCATCTAAGCTTAATATTGTAAAAGTAGCAATACAAAGTTTAGATACTATTTATAAGTTATATTGTGGGTTATTACATGAAGAATCACTGTATTTTTTGAGATACCTATCCTAGATATATATCAGCTAGACATATTTTCCCTTCAAACAGGGTACACAGGGCTCGATTTTGGGGCCTTTATTTTTTCTTATATATATAAACGACATACACAAATTAGGCCTTCAAGGAGATATATCATTATATGCGGATGATACGAGTTTGTTCTACTTTGGTAAATCAATCGAATCAACCGTACAAATAGCAAACGATGATCTAATTCTTCTGAATGCATGGTTCAAAGATAATCTACTGACAATAAATGCTTCCAAAAGTAGCTACATAATCTTTGCGGCAAAAAATAAAATAATACCTGATCATGAGCCTATCGTTATTAACAATGAAAGTTTAAAAAAAGTTAAATCAGAAAAATATCTTGGCTTGATACTTGATTATCAACTTTCCTGGAAACCACATTTGGAGAAACTGTGCTTGAAAATATGCCAAATTGCTGGATCACTTCGTAGTTTTGTGCGCTGCCTACCCAAGCATGTTCGCTATCTTATTTATAACTCTTTGGTGAAGCCACATCTAGATTACCTTATTGAAGTTTGGGGTACTGCTTGTAAAACTAATCTCAAAAAAATTCAAGTTGCCCAAAATAAAATTGTTAAACTTTTGTTTCATTACGATTTCCTTGTCACTTCCAGTAAAGTATATAGCGAAACCAAAATTATGACAGTAACGCAGACTTACACATATAATACCTGCATTCTAATAAGAAAGATCCTACACAAACAAATTCATACACACAATATAACTTTTACAAAAAAAACTCAAATACAGACTCGAATAACTAGAAGATCCCACGATATATGTCTACGTCCGCCTCGAACTAACTATGGTAAGAAGAATCTAACTTATGAGGGAGCACAATTGTTCAACAGACTACCTAAAGACATAAAAGCCATACAATCTTTTCCATTGTTTAAAAAAACATTGAAACACCATGTCTCTAAGGACTTTTCAAGTCTTAGTTAAAAAGAATAAAAAATGTTTTTTTTTTTTTTTTTGGGGCTTTGTGATTCTGAGGGTACTATAATACCTCTTAACACTCAAGTCTAACTAGAATATATTACTAACCCTACCTTACTACTAATGTAGAACAGTTTTGTTTCTGCTAACGCTAGGTTGTTTGCAATTTTAATACATAAATAATTAAGCTGTATTTCTCAAAGTAAGCGAATGTAAATTCTTTTTTGAGTAAATAAATTTCTTGAATATATTTATCAATTGCTATATATACGTACATACATACATATAAACACGCCTTTATCCCTAATGGGGTAAACAGAGCGTCAACGACCTAAACAAAGGTCGTTCGTTCACGTCTGACAAAGTTTTGAGGGTTATTTAAGATAGATTTGTAGGTGTATTGCTGTAGTGACAGGTTGTCAACCCATCGCCTAAATTACAATATACTGAATCCCTCAAAATTCTTATCTGGTTTTTATAGCATGCCCAGGAGGAAATACAGCTGGCACATTCTATGTTTTTCTTTCGTTCCCAGTTCAGCATGGAAGAACTTACTGTTGGTAAAATGATATATAACATTCGAAGATCTGGAGTAGGTACATGATGCTAATCTATGAGAGTTACATAGCAGCCGCCATAACAAAGTTTTATTGAAAACTAGCGACCCGCCCCGATCCAAATCATCAGTGTTTCTCTACTATATTATGCATGTATTATACGTATAAACCTTCCTCTTGAATCACTCTATCCATTAAAAGAAACCGCATACATAGGGATATAGGGACAGAGAAAGCGACTTTGTTTTATACTATGTAGTGATGTAAGCACTTTCTGTTAATCTACAGGGTGTAAAAAATAGTACTGCGTTCCTTTGAACACCGTAATGTATTAGTGATGTACAACACAATACACATTTTAAATAAAATAAATCATATATATATATATATATTTATATATTTTATAAATCCTTATGGAAGAGCGGGGCCTCCTAACACAAGTTTTTAAAAAACTTAAAAGGAGTTCCTCGAACACTTTTGTTAATATTAACTAAGATTCTGAAATAAACCGGGGAGTTAGGGTTACTTGTTTCTGTCTGATGAATTTAATAATAATTAAATATATTTATTTATTTAATTTAATGTGTGTATTATGTTGTATAACATACGTATAATCACCCCTTTAACCCTAATGGGGTAGACAGAGCGTAAACAACCTAAAGAAACGTCGTTCCGCCACGTCTGACAAAGTTTTGAGAGTCATTTATAGATATTGCTGTAGTGACAGGTTGTCAGCCCATCGCCTAAATTACAATATACTGACACCCTCGGATCCCTTAGCTGGTTTTTACAGCAGGCCCGGGAGGATATGCAGCTGGCACATTCTATATTTTTCTCTCGCTCCCAGGCCAGCATGGAAGAAATGTGTATGTTGTATAACACTAATATATTACGTGGTTTAAAGGAACGCAGTCCTTTTTTTTTACCTGTATAACATTCAAATATCTGGATTAAGTAGATACCTGATGACGTAGCCTAACATGCCAGTTAATCTATTATAGTTATAGAAGAGTCGCCTTAGCAAAAGTTATCAGGTATAATATAACCTTGTGTTCCCACCTGGGAATCGAACCCAGGAGCTCCGGATCGTAAGGCCATCGCATCGCAGGCTCTGACCACTAAACCGCGCAGGCAGTTGAAGTACCTACCCTAACAGCATAGGTAATAGAAGTCGCCTTAATAAAAAATATCGGGTTTGATTATCTCTGTCTGATGATATAAAATGTTCGTAGATCTGAAGTACGTGATGAAGCAGATTTTCGAATATTATACCGGGTGTAAGGGACAGCGTCCCGCAAACTGATAGGGGTTGCTCAGTCAACGATACTGAACAACATTTACCTTGAAATCCTTCAGGAGATGAAATTAAATAATACTTTCCCATACAAAGTGACCACCGCGATCGGACAGTTTGTATGGAAAAACTTCTTTTTTTAACTTTTCTAAAACAATTACCTGGTGATAGTTGTTCAGTTTCGTTGACTGAGCAACCCCTACCAGTTTACGGTACGCTGTCCCTTACACCCCGTATATCATAACATAATTATCAACAGAAACCTTCACATGCTCGATAACTTTTGTTAAGGCTGCTACTTTGTAATTCTGATAGATTAGCTGGGCTCTTAGGGCCGTATTTATAAAGCTATCTCAAGATTGAGTGCAATATTATGTATGGATTTGACAAGTGATTTTGTACTGAAATTACATTTCTGATTTCAACTCAAACTAGCTGTCATTCTCAAGTGCTGATTATAAATACGGGCCTTAAAGCATCTCGTCAGCGTGATTATCTTGGAAACTATCAGTTCAGGGAAATGCGCCCTACCAGGTTTTGTTGTTAAAATTACAGCTAATTTAACTGAAACCTCTTTTTCATATTCTGTTACCCGGGATCCTTTTTACCAGTTTGGTTAAGATATTGTAGGCTGAATCAGGTGATTGTCTGCCAATAAAGATGATTCCGTGCTTGGGAGAGCACGTTGTCCCGTGCCGATTCCGGTTACTGCCAATGGTTGTTAGAAATCATATCAGCTTATTACATACATACATATAATCACGCCTTTATCCCTAATGGGGTAGGCAGAGCGTAAACGACCTAAACAATGGTCGTTCCGCCACGTCTGACAAAGTTTTGAGGGTTATTTAAGTTAGATGTGTAGGTATATTACTGTAGTGACAGGTTGTCAGCCCATCCCCTAAATTGCAATATACTGAAACCCTCAGATCCCTTAGCTGGTTTTTACAGCATGCCTGGGAGGAAATGCAGCTGGCACATTCTATGTTTTTCTTTCGCTACCAGTCCAGCATGGAAGTCAGCTTATTAGTTTTCAAATTCTAGACAAATTCTGACGTCGACAACCCACTTGAAAGAAGGAGAAGTAAAGCCTCTCGCACACTGGTGCGGCCTGCGGTGGCGGTGAACGACAGTGATTTTCATACAAAATGTGTCCGCGCTAGAGTGCGATGCTTCATACAATTTCAAGGAACGCAACTGACCGCCACCGCCACAGCAGGCCGCGCCAGTAAGCGATAGGCTTTAACCTGTTTGCTCTGGGTAACTAAACTGAGAATGATCGCCTGGGTTTGCAAATTAGAAGATTAGTAATAGAAGTAGATTAAAAAAAAGTCCATTAGTTAATTTAATCTTTATTCGATATATTAGGACAGACACTCACAACAGATATGTTTCTTAATCTAAGTAAATTGAGAACAGTTTTCAGGTGCACAAAAACATTTTGAGCCGGAAATTTAAAAGTTGCTATAAAATTTTGTACTGTTTTTTTAAAAAATATACTTACCATAAACCTCGTCCTGCCGATTTGTGTGTGTTCTATGTATACGTGTATAATCATTATAGTGTAGGATAGGAAGGCCAACGACAGAATGATGTTGGCGTATCGGCAGTTTTGACTTTGGTGTGTATCACAAAGTAAAATAAAATTAAAAATCATTTTCATATACGTTTACTTACTTTTCTACTTTAGATATATGTATGTTAAAAATAAATAAAGTGGGGTAAACATCTCCAATCAGATTTTAGTAAGTTAGTATAAATAATTATAAAAATAACTATAGGTATTACTCATAAAGTTATAATTAAATACTCGATAAAATTTTCAGTCTTAATTAATTACAATCTTTAGAATAGTTCGTAATTTTTACTTTGACTTATCGATACCAACGTGTTTTGTAGCCCATAAACTGCCCTTTCTTTGCAACTTAGCAGGGATTCAAATTTTGGAATCGCAGACGATAACGTTGTTACAAACAAATGTTTAGCGGTTGTTTTCTTTAAAGTTGTGAAGCAAAAATTGGTATCAATAAGTCAACGTTAAAAAAAAGGAGTATAATTTACATAATTAATCAATAAATAAGGTAGGAACAAGAAGATAAAAATAAGTTAAATATAAAAAGAAAATGAATTTAGGTTGGATCTTAAGATTACAACACAGATCTTATTCACTACACTTATTCTATCTTGTCAGCTTACATTGTATTTTTTAAATATTATTCTCAGATCAATAAACAGAATGGAAATGCAGCGTTGCATGTTATTTTATTTGTGGTTGTTTGTATGAATTGTCCATTTTGTTTGAGTGTCTCAGCTGACAAGTGGTTGCATCTTAAATTAACATCAAGTCACATTCATTACAACACAGAAATATATAAATACAGTGGACTAGTGGTTATTTCTAGCTCGTGTATCATCACTGGTGGTACTCGTGATACGATCAATGCAAAGTGCTAGCAATTATACCTTCATCATCATCATCACCATCGTATGGTGTTTCCAAAAATTATACCTTATCCAATATACTTTCAGATTTTGACACAATCAAACATGATCAATAGTAAATTGGTACCGCGATATTTTAATTTTTCCTGTCTATTTCATTACCAAGCTGTAGACCAAGCTACATAACACAAGGTATAGCAGACAGTCCACTGTATTGAACAACATCAAAGAGTAAATGCATCTTAAATTAACATTTAAAACTGTTACGACATCAAACATCAAAATACAGTCGACTGTTGATAATATTAGTGCACTGTGTTTCACAGGTGGTCTAATTTCTGTACCTATTATTATTTTAGCAAATGTTAGTACTTATACCTTGTGTTGTATTGTGATAGGTTGTGGTAAGTAGATTGCTGATTTGTTTCATACAATTCAAAATGCATTCTTTTTCGTAGATATTTCCTCTCCCATCCCTGTGGCTTATGTTACAAAATTCACTTATTCTCAAATCACCAAGCTTCATTAAACAAGGTATAGTGGCATAATCGACTGTATTAGTACACAACATTTAAGTTCCACGACATTAAAACATTTAAAATTACGGTGAAACATTTGTTTCAATGATTATATAAGGATAGTAGGTTAGAAATAATCACGCAAACCATTCAAATATTGAGTACTTACTTAATATTTAAGTGGTTATCAATCAATCAATTTGTATGGAAAACACGCAGTGTCGAACATACTGAAAACGCTTCTCCGCGCGGAATCGTGTTTTCCATACAAAAACAAAGATCAGACAATGCGACAATGGTTCCGCGCGCGGGTTAGTTAGTCCCGCTCCTACGCGCGGAGAAGCGTTTTCAGTATGTTCGACACTGCGTGTTTTCCATACAAATCGCAGTCGGCCGCAGAACATGCTAGGCTAGCCCGTGGTACACAGGTAGCTGTTGCCGGCTCGGCGGTCGACCGTATTTTACAATATTTAAAATTATTATTTCCAGCTTTGATCGTTGCCATAGTCGGCGAGTCATTCTTGCTTATCATTTCAAGATTCCACTACCATATCTAAACATTAATAATATCTACCCGAACTGCTGAGGTGAGGTCATAGACCGAGCTCACTTTGTTGTTAGATTCTTTATCATCATTTCTGTTGTTCTGATCATTGACACATTTGCGATGTTTTCCTTAAGCTTATAGACTTTCCAAATTGAATACGAATTTTGAATACCCATAATAGGATGAGAGCAAAATCATGTTGATGATACGCGCTTAACACTAATGAGACGTCGTATGTTAACCAGATATTTACATATCCCCCCACTGAGACTGCTGGATTGTCTCGTATCAGTAATTAAGTTGGCTCTTACACCAGACCTCAGCACAAAACAGAGGTGCAAACGAGCTTTGCACAGAGCCCTACCACCTACAAAAATGTTCCAAGCGATTTATTATCACTTAATGCCAGATCTTTCCTGAAAATTACATTGTGGCGCTTTTTTTTTATCCTTTCCTACAGTTACATTCCATATTTTTTTTTTAAAACAATACAGTTGAACACTGAAGTGTTAGCCTGTAGATAAGCTGTTCTTAACTGCTGATAATAACATGTGCAAGTACTAATACTAGACAGTATTCGACTGTATTACACCCTTAAGTCTTGTTCAGTTCAGGCAACTTCAGACAAAGCCTTCTCGTATCCCTTCGTCGCCTTGTACGACACCCACGGGAAGTGATGGGGTGGTGCTATTCTAACCCGGCACCACGCGGGTAAACTTTTCAAATTTAAAAATTATAGCAATTATTCGTGCTTAAGATAGATAGGTGATAGTTAACCCGTTTTTCAACTTGAATGGAACATCATCGTATGTTTGCATATCGCCCCGGAGACGGCTGGATTGTCTCATGTGCCAGTAATTAGGTTGGCTCCCACACCAGACCTCAACACAGAACAGAAGTGCAAACACTTCTGCTTGGGTAAACAAATAGGCGCGAGAGCAGTACTTACTTCCCCAGGCGGGCTTTACAAGAGCCCTATCACCTACATTAATGTTCCAAATGATTTTTTTATCACTTAAAAGCCAGATCTTTCCCAACAAATATCTTGCGGTGCTTCTTTTGTTCTTTTCCTACAGTTGCACTTCATATTTTTTAATGAACAATACAGTTGAACACTAAAGTGTTAGCCTGTAGATTAGCTGTTCTTAACTGCTGATAATAACATGTGCAAGTACTAATACTACACAGTATTCGACTGTATTACACCCTTAAGTCTTGTTCAGTTCAGGCAACTTCAGACACAGAACAGAAGTGCAAACACTTCTGCTTGGGTAAACAAATAGGCGCGAGAGCAGTACTTACTTCCCCAGGCGGGCTTTACAAGAGCCCTACCACCTACATTAAAGTTCCAAATGATTTTTTTATCACTTAAAAGCCAGATCTTTCCCAAAAATTACCTTGCGGTGCTTCTTTTGTTCTTTTCCTACAGTTGCACTCCATATTTTTTAATGAACAATACAGTTGAACACTACAGTGTTAGCCTGTAGATTAGCTGTTCTTAACTGCTGATAATAACATGTGCAAGTACTAATACTAGACAGTATTCGACTGTATTACACCCTTAAGTCTTGTTCAGTTCAGGCAACTTCAGACAAAGCCTTCTCGTATCCCTTCGTCGCCTTGTACGACACCCACGGGAAGTGATGGGGTGGTGCTATTCTAACCCGGCACCACGCGGGTAAACTTTTCAAATTTAAAAATTATAGCAATTATTCGTACTTAAGATAGATAGGTGATAGTTAACCCGTTTTTTAACTTGAATGGAACATCATCGTATGTTTGCATATCGCCCCGGAGACGGCTGGATTGTCTCATGTGCCAGTAATTAGGTTGGCTCCCACACCAGACCTCAACACAGAACAGAAGTGCAAACACTTCTGCTTAGGTAAACAAATAGGCGCGAGAGCAGTACATACTTCCCCAGGTGGGCTTTACAAGAGCTCTACCACCTACATAAATGTTCCAAATGATTTTTTATCACTTAAAAGCCAGATCTTTCCCAAAAATTACCTTGCGGTGCTTCTTTTGTTCTTTTCCTACAGTTGCACTCCATATTTTTTAACAATACAGTTGAACACTAAAGTGTTAGCCTGTAGATTAGCTGTTCTTAACTGCTGATAATAACATGTGCAAGTACTAATACTAGACAGTATTCGACTGTATTACCCTTAAGTCTTGTTCAGTTCAGGCAACTTCAGACGAAGCCTTCTCGTATCCCTTCGTCGCCTTGTACGACACCCACGGGAAGTGATGGTGTGGTGCTATTCTAACCCGATACCACGCGGGTATACTTTTCAAATTTATAAATTATTGCAATTATTCGTGCTTAAGATAGATAGGTGATAGTTAACCCGTTTTTTAACTTGAATGGAACATCATCGTATGTTTGCCTACCACCTACATTAATGTTCCAAATTTTTTTTTTATCACTTAAAAGCCAGATCATCATCTCCCTAGCCTTATCCCGTATCTCATGGGGTCGGCTACCTAATCTAGGGGATTGAACGAGAGTAGTGGTTTTTACACAGAGTGACTGCCATCTGACCTCCGCAACTTAGAACGGAAACCAGACCCAATCCTAGATTAGGTCAGAGTTTTCAAGCTGCCAATTCTTAGCACTGGCCTCCGATATGGCTTAACGACTAATATCTACGGTATTAAACGATATTAACCGGGACCAACGGCTTAACGTGTCTTCCGAAGCACGGAAAAAGCGCCGAATAAACGTACATATGAAATTCGAAAACCGAAAAACACATTGGTACGTGGTGGGGTTCAAACAACGACCTCCCGCTCAGGAGGCAGCGGCCCTATCCACTACACCATCGGGCACCTTAAAAGCCAGATCTTTCCCAAAAATTACCTTACGGTGCTTCTTTTGTTCTTTTCCTACAGTTGCACTCCATATTTTTTAATGAACAATACAGTTGAACACTACAGTGTTAGCCTGTAGATTAGCTGTTCTTAACTGCTGATAATAACATGTGCAAGTACTAATACTAGACAGTATTCGACTGTATTACACCCTTAAGTCTTGTTCAGTTCAGGCAACTTCAGACAGAGCCTTCTCGTATCCCTTCGTCGCCTTGTACGACACCCACGGGAAGTGATGGGGTGGTGCTATTCTAACCCGGCACCACGCGGGTAAACTTTTCAAATTTAAAAATTATAGCAATTATTCGTGCTTAAGATAGATAGGTGATAGTTAACCCGTTTTTTAACTTGAATGGAACATCATCGTATGTTTGCATATCGCCCCGGAGACGGCTGGATTGTCTCATGTGCCAGTAATTAGGTTGGCTCCCACACCAGACCTCAACACAGAACAGAAGTGCAAACACTTCTGCTTAGGTAAACAAATAGGCGCGAGAGCAGTACATACTTCCCCAGGTGGGCTTTACAAGAGCTCTACCACCTACATAAATGTTCCAAATGATTTTTTATCACTTAAAAGCCAGATCTTTCCCAAAAATTACCTTGCGGTGCTTCTTTTGTTCTTTTCCTACAGTTGCACTCCATATTTTTTAACAATACAGTTGAACACTAAAGTGTTAGCCTGTAGATTAGCTGTTCTTAACTGCTGATAATAACATGTGCAAGTACTAATACTAGACAGTATTCGACTGTATTACACCCTTAAGTCTTGTTCAGTTCAGGCAACTTCAGACAAAGCCTTCTCGTATCCCTTCGTCGCCTTGTACGACATCCACGGGAAGTGATGGTGTGGTGCTATTCTAACCCGACACCACGCGGGTATACTTTTCAAATTTATAAATTATTGCAATTATTCGTGCTTAAGATAGATAGGTGATAGTTAACCCGTTTTTTAACTTGAATGGAACATCATCGTATGTTTGTCTACCACCTACATTAATGTCCCAAATTTTTTTTTTATCACTTAAAAGCCAGATCATCATCTCCCTAGCCTTATCCCGTATCTCATGGGGTCGGCTACCTAATCTAGGGGATTGAACGAGAGTAGTGGTTTTTACACAGAGTGACTGCCATCTGACCTCCGCAACTTAGAACGGAAACCAGACCCAATCCTAGATTAGGTCAGAGTTTTCAAGCTGCCAATTCTTAGCACTGGCCTCCGATATGGCTTAACGACTAATATCTACGGTATTAAACGATATTAACCGGGACCAACGGCTTAACGTGTCTTCCGAAGCACGGAAAAAGCGCCGAATAAACGTACATATGAAATTCGAAAACCGAAAAACACATTGGTACGTGGTGGGGTTCAAACAACGACCTCCCGCTCAGGAGGCAGCGGCCCTATCCACTACACCATCGGGCACCTTAAAAGCCAGATCTTTCCCAAAAATTACCTTACGGTGCTTCTTTTGTTCTTTTCCTACAGTTGCACTCCATATTTTTTAATGAACAATACAGTTGAACACTACAGTGTTAGCCTGTAGATTAGCTGTTCTTAACTGCTGATAATAACATGTGCAAGTACTAATACTAGACAGTATTCGACTGTATTACACCCTTAAGTCTTGTTCAGTTCAGGCAACTTCAGACAGAGCCTTCTCGTATCCCTTCGTCGCCTTGTACGACACCCACGGGAAGTGATGGGGTGGTGCTATTCTAACCCGGCACCACGCGGGTAAACTTTTCAAATTTAAAAATTATAGCAATTATTCGTGCTTAAGATAGATAGGTGATAGTTAACCCGTTTTTTAACTTGAATGGAACATCATCGTATGTTTGCATATCGCCCCGGAGACGGCTGGATTGTCTCATGTGCCAGTAATTAGGTTGGCTCCCACACCAGACCTCAACACAGAACAGAAGTGCAAACACTTCTGCTTGGGTAAACAAATAGGCGCGAGAGCAGTACTTACTTCCCCAGGCGGGCTTTACAAGAGCCCTACCACCTACATAAATGTTCCAAATGATTTTTTTATCACTTAAAAGCCAGATCTTTCCCAACAAATATCTTGCGGTGCTTCTTTTGTTCTTTTCCTATAGTTGCACTTCATATTTTTTAATGAACAATACAGTTGAACACTAAAGTGTTAGCCTGTAGATTAGCTGTTCTTAACTGCTGATAATAACATGTGCAAGTACTAATACTAGACAGTATTCGACTGTATTACACCCTTAAGTCTTGTTCAGTTCAGGCAACTTCAGACGAAGCCTTCTCGTATCCCTTCGTCGCCTTGTACGACACCCACGGGAAGTGATGGTGTGGTGCTATTCTAACCCGACACCACGCGGGTATACTTTTCAAATTTATAAATTATTGCAATTATTCGTGCTTAAGATAGATAGGTGATAGTTAACCCGTTTTTTAACTTGAATGGAACATCATCGTATGTTTGCCTACCACCTACATTAATGTTCCAAATTATTTTTTTATCACTTAAAAGCCAGATCATCATCTCCCTAGCCTTATCCCGTATCTCATGGGGTCGGCTACCTAATCTAGGGGATTGAACGAGAGTAGTGGTTTTTACACAGAGTGTCTGCCATCTGACCTCCGCAACTTAGAAGGGAAACCAGACCCAATCCTAGATTAGGTCAGAGTTTTCAAGCTGCCAATTCTTAGCACTGGCCTCCGATATGGCTTAACGACTAATATCTACGGTATTATACGATATTAACCGGGACCAACGGCTTAACGTGTCTTCCGAAGCACGGAAAAAGCGCCGAATAAACGTACATATGAAATTCGAAAACCGAAAAACACATTGGTACGTGGTGGGGTTCAAACAACGACCTCCCGCTCAGGAGGCAGCGGCCCTATCCACTACACCATCGGGCACCTTAAAAGCCAGATCTTTCCCAAAAATTACCTTACGGTGCTTCTTTTGTTCTTTTCCTACAGTTGCACTCCATATTTTTTAATGAACAATACAGTTGAACACTACAGTGTTAGCCTGTAGATTAGCTGTTCTTAACTGCTGATAATAACATGTGCAAGTACTAATACTAGACAGTATTCGACTGTATTACACCCTTAAGTCTTGTTCAGTTCAGGCAACTTCAGACAGAGCCTTCTCGTATCCCTTCGTCGCCTTGTACGACACCCACGGGAAGTGATGGGGTGGTGCTATTCTAACCCGGCACCACGCGGGTAAACTTTTCAAATTTAAAAATTATAGCAATTATTCGTGCTTAAGATAGATAGGTGATAGTTAACCCGTTTTTTAACTTGAATGGAACATCATCGTATGTTTGCATATCGCCCCGGAGACGGCTGGATTGTCTCATGTGCCAGTAATTAGGTTGGCTCCCACACCAGACCTCAACACAGAACAGAAGTGCAAACACTTCTGCTTAGGTAAACAAATAGGCGCGAGAGCAGTGCTTACTTCCCCAGGCGGACTTTACAAGAGCCCTACCACCTACATAAATGTTCCAAATGATTTTTTTATCACTTAAAAGCCAGATCTTTCCCAAAAATTACCTTGCGGTGCTTCTTTTGTTCTTTTCCTACAGTTGCACTCCATATTTTTTAATGAACAATACAGTTGAACACTACAGTGTTAGCCTGTAGATAAGCTGTTCTTAACTGCTGATAATAACATGTGCAAGTACTAATACTACACAGTATTCGACTGTATTACATCCTTAAGTCTTAATCAGTTCAGGTAACTTCAGACAAAGCCGTCTCGTATCTCTTCGTCGCCTTGTACGACACCCACGGGAAGTGATGGTGTGGTGCTATTCTAACCCGGCACCACGCGGGTAAACTTTTCAAATTTAAAAATTATAGCAATTATTCGTGCTTAAGATAGATAGGTGATAGTTAACCCGTTTTTTAACTTGAATGGAACATCA
The DNA here is from genome assembly GCA_949820665.1 of Scrobipalpa costella. Classification (NCBI taxonomy): domain Eukaryota; kingdom Metazoa; phylum Arthropoda; class Insecta; order Lepidoptera; family Gelechiidae; genus Scrobipalpa; species Scrobipalpa costella. The sequence goes on from OX463295.1 coordinate 2,071,566, forward strand.
TCGTATGTTTGCATATCGCCCCGGAGACGGCTGGATTGTCTCATGTGCCAGTAATTAGGTTGGCTCCCACACCAGACCTCAACACAGAACAGAAGTGCAAACACTTCTGCTTAGGTAAACAAATAGGCGCGAGAGCAGTGCTTACTTCCCCAGGCGGGCTTTACAAGAGCCCTACCACCCACATAATGTTCCAAATGATTTTTTTATCACTTAAAAGCCAGATCATCATCTCCCTAGCTTTATCCCGTATCTCATGGGGTCGGCTACCTAATCTAGGGGATTGAACGAGAGTACTGGTTTTTACACAGAGTGACTGCCATCTGACCTCCGCAACCCAGAAGGGAAACCAGACCCAATCCTAGATTAGGTCAGAGTTTTCAAGCCACCAATTCTTAGCACTGGCCTCCGATATGGCTTAACGACTAATATCTACGGCATTAAACGATATTAACCGGGACCAACGGCTTAACGTGCCTTCCGAAGCACGGAAAAAGCGCCGAATAAACGTACATATGAAATTCGAAAACCGAAAAACACATTGGTACGTGGTGGGGTTCGAACAACGACCTCCCGCTCAGGAGGCAGCGGCCCTATCCACTACACCATCGGGCACCTTAAAAGCCAGATCTTTCCCAAAAATTACCTTACGGTGCTTCTTTTGTTCTTTTCCTACAGTTGCACTCCATATTTTTTAATGAACAATACAGTTGAACACTACAGTGTTAGCCTGTAGATTAGCTGTTCTTAACTGCTGATAATAACATGTGCAAGTACTAATACTAGACAGTATTCGACTGTATTACACCCTTAAGTCTTGTTCAGTTCAGGCAACTTCAGACAGAGCCTTCTCGTATCCCTTCGTCGCCTTGTACGACACCCACGGGAAGTGATGGGGTGGTGCTATTCTAACCCGGCACCACGCGGGTAAACTATTCAAATTTAAAAATTATAGCAATTATTCGTGCTTAAGATAGATAGGTGATAGTTAACCCGTTTTTTAACTTGAATGGAACATCATCGTATGTTTGCATATCGCCCCGGAGACGGCTGGATTGTCTCATGTGCCAGTAATTAGGTTGGCTCCCACACCAGACCTCAACACAGAACAGAAGTGGAAACACTTCTGCTTGGGAAAACAAATAGGCGCGAGAGCAGTACTTACTTCCCCAGGCGGGCTTTACAAAAGCCCTACCACCTACATAAATGTACCAAATGATTTTTTATCACTTAAAAGCCAGATCTTTCCCAAAAATTACCTTGCGGTGCTTCTTTTGTTCTTTTCCTACAGTTGCACTCCCTATTTTTTTTTTTATGAACAATACAGTTGAACACTACAGTGTTAGCCTGTAGATAAGCTGTTCTGAACTGCTGATAATAACATGTGCAAGTACTAATACTACACAGTATTCGACTGTATTACATCCTTAAGTCTTAATCAGTTCAGGCAACTTCAGACAAAGCCGTCTCGTATCTCTTCGTCGCCTTGTACGACACCCACGGGAAGTGATGGTGTGGTGCTATTCTAACCCGGCACCACGCGGGTAAAATTTTCAAATTTAAAAATTATAGCAATTATTCGTGCTTAAGATAGATAGGTGATAGTTAACCCGTTTTTTAACTTGAATGGAACATCATCGTATGTTTGCATATCGCCCCGGAGACGGCTGGATTGTCTCATGTGCCAGTAATTAGGTTGGCTCCCACACCAGACCTCAACACAGAACAGAAGTGCAAACACTTCTGCTTGGGTAAACAAATAGGCGCGAGAGCAGTGCTTACTTCCCCAGGCGGGCTTTACAAGAGCCCTACCACCCACATAATGTTCCAAATGATTTTTTTATCACTTAAAAGCCAGATCATCATCTCCCTAGCTTTATCCCGTATCTCATGGGGTCGGCTACCTAATCTAGGGGATTGAACGAGAGTACTGGTTTTTACACAGAGTGACTGCCATCTGACCTCCGCAACCCAGAAGGGAAACCAGACCCAATCCTGGATTAGGTCAGAGTTTTCAAGCCGCCAATTCTTAGCACTGGCCTCCGATATGGCTTAACGACTAATATCTACGGTATTAAACTATATTAACCGGGACCAACGGCTTAACGTGCCTTCCGAAGCACGGAAAAAGTGCCGAATAAACGTACATATGAAATTCGAAAACCGAAAAACACATTGGTACGTGGTGGGGTTCGAACAAGGACCTCCCGCTCAGAAGGCAGCGGCCCTATCCACTACACCATCGGGCACCTTAAAAGCCAGATCTTTCCCAAAAATTACCTTACGGTGCTTCTTTTGTTCTTTTCCTACAGTTGCACTCCATATTTTTTAATGAACAATACAGTTGAACACTACAGTGTTAGCCTGTAGATTAGCTGTTCTTAACTGCTGATAATAACATGTGCAAGTACTAATACTAGACAGTATTCGACTGTATTACACCCTTAAGTCTTGTTCAGTTCAGGCAACTTCAGACAAAGCCGTCTCGTATCTCTTCGTCGCCTTGTACGACACCCACGGGAAGTGATGGTGTGGTGCTATTCTAACCCGGCACCACGCGGGTAAACTTTTCAAATTTAAAAATTATAGCAATTATTCGTGCTTAAGATAGATAGGTGATAGTTAACCCGTTTTTTAACTTGAATGGAACATCATCGTATGTTTGCATATCGCCCCGGAGACGGCTGGATTGTCTCATGTGCCAGTAATTAGGTTGGCTCCCACACCAGACCTCAACACAGAACAGAAGTGCAAACACTTCTGCTTGGGTAAACAAATAGGCGCGAGAGCAGTACTTACTTCCCCAGGCGGGCTTTACAAGAGCCCTACCACCCACATAATGTTCCAAATGATTTTTTTATCACTTAAAAGCCAGATTATCATCTCCCTAGCTTTATCCCGTATCTCATGGGGTCGGCTACCTAATCTAGGGGATTGAACAAGAGTACTGGTTTTTACACAGAGTGACTGCCATCTGACCTCCGCAACCCAGAAGGGAAACCAGACCCAATCCTGGATTAGGTCAGAGTTTTCAAGCCGCCAATTCTTAGCACTGGCCTCCGATATGGCTTAACGACTAATATCTACGGTATTAAACGATATTAACCGGGACCAACGGCTTAACGTGCTTTCCGAAGCACGGAAAATGCGCCGAATAAACGTACATATGAAATTCGAAAACCGAAAAACTCATTGGTACGTGGTGGGGTTCGAACCACAACCTCCCGCTCAGGAGGCAGCGGCCCTATCCACTACACCATCGGGCACCTTAAAAGCCAGATCTTTCCCAAAAATTACCTTGCAGTGCTTCTTTTGTTCTTTTCCTACAGTTGCACTTCATATTTTTTAATGAACAATACAGTTGAACACTAAAGTGTTAGCCTGTAGATTAGCTGTTCTTAACTGCTGGTAATAACATGTGCAATTACTAATACTAGACAGTATTCGACTGTATTACACCCTTAAGTCTTGTTCAGTTCAGGCAACTTCAGACAAAGCCTTCTCGTATCCCTTCGTCGCCTTGTACGACACCCACGGAAAGTGAGGGATGGTGCTATTCTAGCCCGGCAACATACGGGGAAACTTTTCCCATAAAAAAAAGGTTACAAATATACGTGCTTAAGATAGATGCTAAATAACACGTTTATTTAACTTAAATGAATCGTCGTATGTTTGCATATCGCCCCTGAGACTGCTGGATTGTCTCATTTGCCAGTAATTAACTTTGCTCCCATACCAGACCCAGAGTCATCCGCTTATTTAAACAAATAAGCGCGGGAGCAGTACTTACTTCCCCAGTCGGGCTTTACACAGAGCCCTACAATTCGGGCTCTACACCTGCGAAAATGTTCCAAGCGATTTTTATATCACTTACAGCCAGATCTTTTTCATGAATTACCTTGCGGTGCGGTGCTTTTTTGTTCTTTTGCTACAGTTGCACTCCATATTTTTTAAAGGAACAATTCAGTTGAACACTGAATTGTTAGCCTGTAAATGAGCTGATCTTAACTGTTTATAAAAATATACCACCTCCTAAACCTCACCTTCAAAAATGTTCCAAGCCATTTTTTATTACCTAATGCCAGATCTTTTCTAAAAATTACCTTGTGGCGTAAAAATTACCTTCTTTTGTTCTTTTCCCACAAAAAGAACTAAAAATACTAGACAGTATTCGCCTGTATTACACCCTTAAGTCATGTTCAGTTCAGGCAACTTTAGACAAGGCCTTCTCATATCCCTTCGTCGCCTTGTACGACACCCACAGGAAGTGATGGGGTGGTGCTATTCTAACCCGACACCACACGGGGTGTATATTTGAGTTGTTCTATGTGTATTCGGTGTGTTATTCGCCTCCCTCCACTTTAGTGAAAAATTACCTTGTTCTATTACAAAAAGAAAATTGTGAATTGTGGTCCAGTCCGGGAAATTACAACAAGTGGATTGCAAGGAACAAGAAAGCCATCAACATATGCATAGACAGGCGTATCCAACTGCTGTAGTTCAACCGCAGTGCTAAGCAGAAGGAAGACGTGGTGGTCAAGATAGTCTGAGAAATGTGACAAAAAAGACTTGTGGTCCTGTCCGGGAAAATGTTATCTCAACAAGACGCCTTTGGTCCAGTCCTGGAAAATGTTATCGCAACAAGACGCCTGTGGTCCAGTCCGGGAAAATATTATCGCAACAAAACGCTTATGGTCCAGTCCGGGAAAATGTTATCTCAACAAGACGCCTGTGGTCCAGTCCGGGAAAATGTTATCGCAACTAGACACTTGTAGTCCAGTCCGGGAAAATCTTAACGGAACAGGACGCTTGTAGTCCAGTACCGGAAAATGTCAACGAAACAGGACGCTTGTAGTCCAGTACGGGAAAATGTTTACGGAGCAGGACGCCTGTTGTCCAGTCCGGGAAAATCTTAACGGAACAGGACGCTTGTAGTCCAGTACGGGAAAATGTCAACGAAACAGGACGCTTGTAGTCCAGTACGGGAAAATGTTTACGGAGCAGGACGCCTGTTGTCCAGTCCGGGAAAATCTTAACAGAACAGGACGCTTGTAGTCCAGTACGGGAAAATGTCAACGAAACAGGACGCTTGTAATCCAGTACGGGAAAAGGTTTACGGAACAGGACGCTTGTGGTCCAGTCCTGCAAAATGTCAACGGAACAGAACGCTTCTGGTCCTGTCCGGCAAAATGTTAACGGAACAGGACGCTTGTAGTCCTGTCCGGCAAAACGTCAACGGAACAGGACGCTTGTGGTCCTGTCCGGCAAAATTACAACGGAACAGAACGCTTCTGGTCTTGTCCGGCAAAATATTAACGAAACAGTACGCTTGTGGTCCTGTCCGGCAAAATGTTAACGGAACTGGACGCTTGTGGTCCAGTCCGGCAAAATGTCAACGGAACAGAACACTTCTGGTCCTGTCCGGCAAAACGTCAACGGAACAGGACGCTTGTGGTCCTGTCCGGCAAAATATCAACGGAACAGGACGCTTCTGGTCCTGTCCGGCAAAATGTTAACGGAACTGGACGCTTGTGGTCCTGTCCGGCAAAATGTTAACGGAACTGGACGCTTGTGGTCCAGTCCGGCAAAATGTCAACGGAACAGAACGCTTCTGGTCCTGTCGGGCAAAACGTCAACGGAACAGGACGCTTGTGGTCCTGTCCGGAAAAATATCAACGGAACAGAACGCTTCTGGTCCTGTCCGGCAAAACGTCAACGGAACAGGACGCTTGTGGTCCTGTCCGGCAAAATTACAACGGAACAGAACGCTTCTGGTCCTGTCCGGCAAAATATTAACGGAACAGTACGCTTGTGGTCCTGTCCGGCAAAATGTCAACGGAACAGAACGCTTCTGGTCCTGTCCGGCAAAATATTAACGGAACAGTACGCTTGTGGTCCTGTCCGGCAAAATGTCAACGGAACAGAACGCTTCTGGTCCTGTCCGGCAAAATGTTAACGGAACAGGACGCTTGTGGTCCTGTCCGGCAAAATGTCAACGGAACAGAACGCTTCTGGTCCTGTCCGGCAAAATATTAACGGAACAGTACGCTTGTGGTCCTGTCCGGCAAAATGTCAACGGAACAGAACGCTTCTGGTCCTGTCCGGCAAAATGTTAACGGAACAGGACGCTTGTGGTCCTGTCCGGCAAAATGTCAACGGAACAGAACGCTTCTGGTCCTGTCCGGCAAAATGTTAACGGAACAGGACGCTTGTGGTCCTGTCCGGCAAAATGTTAACGGAACAGGACGCTTGTGGTCCTGTCCGGCAAAATGTCAACGGAACAGAACGCTTCTGGTCCTGTCCGGCAAAATGTTAACGGAACAGGACGCTTGTGGTCCTGTCCGGCAAAATGTTAACGGAACAGGACGTTTGTGGTCCTGTCCGGCAAAATGTTAACGGAACAGGACGTTTGTGGTCCTGTCCGGCAAAATGTTAACGGAACAGGACGCTTGTGGTCCTGTCCGGCAAAATGTTAACGGAACAGGACGTTTGTGGTCCTGTCCGGCAAAATGTTAACGGAACAGGACGTTTGACGTGCACCGTCTCTTGAAACCTTTAAGAGCCGACTTAAAAAACATTACTTGGAAGAAATTACTATCTGATCATTATGGACGCTCGTGGTCCAGTCCGAACCTTTAAGAGCCGACTTAAAAAACATTACTTGGAAGAAATTACTATCTGATCATTATGGACGCTCGTGGTCCAGTCCGGCAAAATGTTAACGGAACAGGACGCTTGTGGTCCTGTCCGACAAAATGTTAACGGAACAGGACGCTCGTGGTCCTGTCCGGCAAAATGTTAACGGAACAGGACGCTTGACGTGCACCGTCTCTTGAAACCTTTAAGAGCCGACTTAAAAAACATTACTTGGAAGAAATTACTATCTGATCATTATTTATCCTTCACTTTTATCCTGTGCTGTTGCTGTCATTTCCTTCGTCTAGATCTGGTTGTAGTTTGCATTATCCTATCTTCCATTAGTTTATGTATTAGTTTATTGTATATTATGTATTAGTTTACTTTACAATATCTATGTAGTAGCTTGTAACTAGTTTATGTATTATATGTAATGTATTTAGGATACATATTTTACTAGATTTGCAATATCCCGCTTACCGCTACGCATTTTTCTTTGACCCAAAGGTTGCCGGGAAGAAATTGCTACCTTAGCAATAAGGCCGCCTATGTTGTACTTGTTTTTTGTTGTTATCTGTTGTGTTGTATCATTTGTGTTCTTACGTGCAATAAAGTATTTTTATGTTATGTTATGTTATGTTTGTGGTCCTGTCCGGGAAAATGACAACGGAACAGGACGCTCGTGGTCCAGTCCGGCAAAATGACAACGGAACAGGACGCTCGTGGTCCTGTCCGGCAAAATGTCAACGGAACAGGACGCTTGTGGTCCAGTCCGGCAAAATTACAACGGAACAGAACGCTTCTGGTCCTGTCCGGCAAAATAATAACGGAACAGTACGTTTGTGGTCCTGTCCGGCAAAATGTCAACGGAACAGGACGCTTGTGGTCCTGTCCGGCAAAATGTTAACGGAACAGGACGTTTGTGGTCCTGTCCGGGAAAATGACAACGGAACAGGACGCTCGTGGTCCAGTCCGGCAAAATGTTAACGGAACTGGACGCTTGTGGTCCAGTCCGGCAAAATATCAACGGAACAGAACGCTTCTGGTCCTGTCCGGCAAAATGTTAACGGAACAGGACGCTTGTGGTCCTGTCCGGCAAAACGTCAACGGAACAGGACGCTTGTGGTCCTGTCCGGCAAAATAACAACGGAACAGAACGCTTCTGGTCCTGTCGGGCAAAATATTAACGGAACAGTACGCTTGTGGTCTTATCCGGCAAAATGTCAACGGAACAGAACGCTTCTGGTCCTGTCCGGCAAAATGTTAACGGAACAGGACGCTTGTGGTCCTGTCCGGCAAAATGTTAACGGAACTGGACGCTTGTGGTCCAGTCCAGCAAAATATCAACGGAACAGAACGCTTCTGGTCCTCTCCGGCAAAACGTCAACGGAACAGGACGCTTGTGGTCCTGTCCGGCAAAATTACAACGGAACAGAACGCTTCTGGTCCTGTCCGGCAAAATATTAACGGAACAGTACGCTTGTGGTCCTGTCCGGCAAAATGTTAACGGAACAGGACGTTTGTGGTCCTGTCCGGGAAAATGACAACGGAACAGGACGCTCGTGGTCCAGTCCGGCAAAATGTTAACGGAACAGGACGCTTGTTGTCCAGTCCGGCAAAATGTCAACGGAACAGGACGCTTGTGGTCCAGTCCGGCAAAATTACAACGGAACAGAACGCTTCTGGTCCTGTCCGGCAAAATAATAACGGAACAGTACGTTTGTGGTCCTGTCCGGCAAAATGTCAACGGAACAGAACGCTTCTGGTCCTGTCCGGCAAAACGTCAACGGAACAGGACGCTTGTTGTCCAGTCCGGCAAAATGTCAACGGAACAGGACGCTTGTGGTCCTGTCCGGCAAAATGTTAACGGAACAGGACGTTTGTGGTCCTGTCCGGCAAAATTACAACGGAACAGAACGCTTCTGGTCCTGTCCGGCAAAATAATAACGGAACAGTACGTTTGTGGTCCTGTCCGGCAAAATGTCAACGGAACAGGACGCTTCTGGTCCTGTCCGGCAAAATGTTAACGGAACAGGACGTTTGTGGTCCTGTCCGGCAAAATGTCAACGGAACAGGACGCTTGTGGTCCAGTCCGGCAAAATTACAACGGAACAGAACGCTTCTGGTCCTGTCCGGCAAAATAATAACGGAACAGGACGTTTGTGGTCCTGTCCGGCAAAATGTTAACGGAACAGGACGCTTGTGGTCCTGTCCGGCAAAATGTTAACGGAACAGGACGCTTGTGGTCCTGTCCGGTAAAATGTTAACGGAACAGGACGTTTGACGTGCACCGTCTCTTGAAACCTTTAAGAGCCGACTTAAAAAACATTACTTGGAAGAAATTACTATCTGATCATTATGGACGCTCGTGGTCCAGTCCGGCAAAATGTTAACGGAACAGGACGCTTGTTGTCCAGTCCGGCAAAATGTTAACGGAACAGGACGTTTGTGGTCCTGTCCGGGAAAATGACAACGGAACAGGACGCTCGTGGTCCAGTCCGGCAAAATGTCAACGGAACAGGACGCTTGTGGTCCAGTCCGGCAAAATTACAACGGAACAGAACGCTTCTGGTCCTGTCCGGCAAAATAATAACGGAACAGTACGTTTGTGGTCCTGTCCGGCAAAATGTTAACGGAACAGGACGCTTGTGGTCCTGTCCGGGAAAATGACAACGAAACAGAACGCTTCTGGTCCTGTCCGGCAAAATAATAACGGAACAGTACGTTTGTGGTCCTGTCCGGCAAAATGTTAACGGAACAGGACGCTTGTGGTCCTGTCCGGGAAAATGACAACGAAACAGAACGCTTCTGGTCCTGTCCGGCAAAATAATAACGGAACAGTACGTTTGTGGTCCTGTCCGGCAAAATGTTAACGGAACAGGACGCTTGTGGTCCTGTCCGGGAAAATGACAACGGAACAGGACGCTTCTGGTCCTGTCCGGCAAAATGTTAACGGAACAGGACGCTTGTGGTCCTGTCCGGCAAAATGTTAACGGAACAGGACGTTTGTGGTCCTGTCCGGGAAAATGACAACGGAACAGGACGCTCGTGGTCCAGTCCGGCAAAATGTTAACGGAACAGTACGCTTGTGGTCCTGTCCGGCAAAATGTCAACGGAACAGAACGCTTCTGGTCCTGTCCGGCAAAATAATAACGGAACAGTACGTTTGTGGTCCTGTCCGGCAAAATGTCAACGGAACAGGACGCTTCTGGTCCTGTCCGGCAAAATGTTAACGGAACAGGACGCTTGTGGTCCAGTCCGGCAAAATGTTAACGGAACAGGACGCTTCTGGTCCTGTCCGGCAAAATGTTAACGGAACAGGACGCTTGTGGTCCTGTCCGGCAAAATGTTAACGGAACAGGACGCTTGTGGTCCTGTCCGGCAAAATGTTAACGGAACAGGACGCTTCTGGTCCTGTCCGGCAAAATGTTAACGGAACAGGACGCTTGTGGTCCAGTCCGGCAAAATGTTAACGGAACAGGACGCTTGTGGTCCTGTCCGGCAAAATGTTAACGGAACAGGACGTTTGTGGTCCTGTCCGGCAAAATGTTAACGGAACAGGACGTTTGTGGTCCTGTCCGGCAAAATGACAACGGAACAGGACGCTCGTGGTCCAGTCCGGCAAAATGTTAACGGAACAGGACGTTTGACGGGCACCGTCTCTTGAAACCTTTAAGAGCCGACTTAAAAAACATTACTTGGAAGAAATTACTATCTGATCATTATGGACGCTCGTGGTCCAGTCCGAACCTTTAAGAGCCGACTTAAAAAACATTACTTGGAAGAAATTACTATCTGATCATTATGGACGCTCGTGGTCCAGTCCGGCAAAATGTTAACGGAACAGGACGCTTGTGGTCCTGTCCGGCAAAATGTTAACGGAACAGGACGCTTGTGGTCCTGTCCGGCAAAATGTTAACGGAACAGGACGTTTGACGTGCACCGTCTCTTGAAACCTTTAAGAGCCGACTTAAAAAACATTACTTGGAAGAAATTACTATCTGATCATTATGGACGCTCGTGGTCCAGTCCGGCAAAATGTTAACGGAACAGGACGCTTGTTGTCCAGTCCGGCAAAATGTTAACGGAACAGGACGTTTGTGGTCCTGTCCGGGAAAATGACAACGGAACAGGACGCTCGTGGTCCAGTCCGGCAAAATGTTAACGGAACAGGACGTTTGTGGTCCTGTCCGGCAAAATGTTAACGGAACAGGACGTTTGACGTGCACCGTCTCTTGAAACCTTTAAGAGCCGACTTAAAAAACATTACTTGGAAGAATTTACTATCTGATCATTATGGATGCTCGTGGTCCAGTCCGGCAAAATGTTAACGGAACAGGACGCTTGTGGTCCTGTCCGGCAAAATGTTAACGGAACACGACGCTTGTGGTCCTGTCCGGGAAAATGACAACGGAACAGGACGCTCGTGGTCCAGTCCGGCAAAATGTCAACGGAACAGGACGCTTGTGGTCCAGTCCGGCAAAATTACAACGGAACAGAACGCTTCTGGTCCTGTCCGGCAAAATAATAACGGAACAGTACGTTTGTGGTCCTGTCCGGCAAAATGTCAACGGAACAGGACGCTTCTGGTCCTGTCCGGCAAAATGTTAACGGAACAGGACGCTTGTGGTCCTGTCCGGCAAAATGTTAACGGAACAGGACGTTTGTGGTCCTGTCCGGGAAAATGACAACGGAACAGGACGCTCGTGGTCCAGTCCGGCAAAATGTCAACGGAACAGGACGCTTGTGGTCCAGTCCGGCAAAATTACAACGGAACAGAACGCTTCTGGTCCTGTCCGGCAAAATAATAACGGAACAGTACGTTTGTGGTCCTGTCCGGCAAAATGTCAACGGAACAGGACGCTTCTGGTCCTGTCCGGCAAAATGTTAACGGAACAGGACGCTCGTGGTCCAGTCCGGCAAAATGTTAACGGAACAGGACGCTTGTGGTCCTGTCCGGCAAAATGTTAACGGAACAGGACGCTTCTGGTCCTGTCCGGCAAAATGTTAACGGAACAGGACGCTTGTGGTCCTGTCCGGCAAAATGACAACGGAACAGGACGTTTGTGGTCCTGTCCGGGAAAATGACAACGGAACAGGACGCTCGTGGTCCAGTCCGGCAAAATGTTAACGGAACAGGACGTTTGTGGTCCTGTCCGGCAAAATGTTAACGGAACAGGACGTTTGACGTGCACCGTCTCTTGAAACCTTTAAGAGCCGACTTAAAAAACATTACTTGGAAGAATTTACTATCTGATCATTATGGATGCTCGTGGTCCTGTCCGGCAAAATGTTAACGGAACAGGACGCTTGTGGTCCTGTCCGGCAAAATGTTAACGGAACAGGACGCTTGTGGTCCTGTCCGGGAAAATGACAACGGAACAGGACGCTCGTGGTCCAGTCCGGCAAAATGTCAACGGAACAGGACGCTTGTGGTCCAGTCCGGCAAAATTACAACGGAACAGAACGCTTCTGGTCCTGTCCGGCAAAATAATAACGGAACAGTACGTTTGTGGTCCTGTCCGGCAAAATGTCAACGGAACAGGACGCTTCTGGTCCTGTCCGGCAAAATGTTAACGGAACAGGACGCTTGTGGTCCTGTCCGGCAAAATGTTAACGGAACAGGACGCTTGTGGTCCTGTCCGGCAAAATGTTAACGGAACAGGACGTTTGTGGTCCTGTCCGGGAAAATGACAACGGAACAGGACGCTCGTGGTCCAGTCCGGCAAAATGTCAACGGAACAGGACGCTTGTGGTCCAGTCCGGCAAAATTACAACGGAACAGAACGCTTCTGGTCCTGTCCGGCAAAATAATAACGGAACAGTACGTTTGTGGTCCTGTCCGGCAAAATGTCAACGGAACAGGACGCTTCTGGTCCTGTCCGGCAAAATGTTAACGGAACAGGACGCTCGTGGTCCAGTCCGGCAAAATGTTAACGGAACAGGACGCTTGTGGTCCTGTCCGGCAAAATGTTAACGGAACAGGACGCTTCTGGTCCTGTCCGGCAAAATGTTAACGGAACAGGACGCTTGTGGTCCTGTCCGGCAAAATGACAACGGAACAGGACGTTTGTGGTCCTGTCCGGGAAAATGACAACGGAACAGGACGCTCGTGGTCCAGTCCGGCAAAATGTTAACGGTACAGTACGCTTGTGGTCCTGTCCGGCAAAATGTCAACGGAACAGAACGCTTCTGGTCCTGTCCGGCAAAATAATAACGGAACAGTACGTTTGTGGTCCTGTCCGGCAAAATGTCAACGGAACAGGACGCTTCTGGTCCTGTCCGGCAAAATGTTAACGGAACAGGACGTTTGTGGTCCTGTCCGGCAAAATGTTAACGGAACAGGACGTTTGACGTGCACCGTCTCTTGAAACCTTTAAGAGCCGACTTAAAAAACATTACTTGGAAGAAATTACTATCTGATCATTATGGACATGTCGGAAAGCCTATTATAAGTTAGATGACTATACTAATAACAAAGATGTATGGAGCTCTGATATTTCAATGAAGCCTAAGAAATTGGCACACATTGCGGTCACAAACCCTATTTTGAACAAAAAGAAGGACAAAAGTAAGAATAAGATAAAACGAAGGGAGGGGCGCAAAGTGCGAGTTTCTCATGCTTCTTCTTCATTGTGATATAGTTTTATTTTATTTTGTGACACAGATATAATTTTCTTTGTAATAGACTCGCTTGTGACTTTCTAAAAGTGTTCTTAGGAATCTATTTGGAAATAAATGATTTGACTTTTGACTTTGAGTCCGGGAAAATGTTATCGCAACAAGACACTTGTGGTCCAGTCCGGGAAAATCTTAACGGAACAGGACGCTTGTAGTCCAGTACGGGAAAATGTCAACGAAACAGGACGCTTGTAGTCCAGTACGGGAAAATGTTTACGGAACAGGACGCTTCTGGTCCTGTCCGGCAAAATGTTAACGGAACAGGACGCTTGTGGTCCTGTCCGGCAAAATGTTAACGGAACAGGACGCTTGTGGTCCTGTCCGGCAAAATGTTAACGGAACAGGACGTTTGTGGTCCTGTCCGGGAAAATGACAACGGAACAGGACGCTTGTTGTCCAGTCCGGCAAAATGTCAACGGAACAGGACGCTTGTGGTCCAGTCCGGCAAAATTACAACGGAACAGAACGCTTCTGGTCCTGTCCGGCAAAATAATAACGGAACAGTACGTTTGTGGTCCTGTCCGGCAAAATGTCAACGGAACAGAACGCTTCTGGTCCTGTCCGGCAAAACGTCAACGGAACAGGACGCTTGTTGTCCAGTCCGGCAAAATGTCAACGGAACAGGACGCTTGTGGTCCTGTCCGGCAAAATGTTAACGGAACAGGACGTTTGTGGTCCTGTCCGGCAAAATTACAACGGAACAGAACGCTTCTGGTCCTGTCCGGCAAAATAATAACGGAACAGTACGTTTGTGGTCCTGTCCGGCAAAATGTCAACGGAACAGGACGCTTCTGGTCCTGTCCGGCAAAATGTTAACGGAACAGGACGTTTGTGGTCCTGTCCGGCAAAATGTCAACGGAACAGGACGCTTGTGGTCCAGTCCGGCAAAATTACAACGGAACAGAACGCTTCTGGTCCTGTCCGGCAAAATAATAACGGAACAGGACGTTTGTGGTCCTGTCCGGCAAAATGTTAACGGAACAGGACGCTTGTGGTCCTGTCCGGCAAAATGTTAACGGAACAGGACGCTTGTGGTCCTGTCCGGTAAAATGTTAACGGAACAGGACGTTTGACGTGCACCGTCTCTTGAAACCTTTAAGAGCCGACTTAAAAAACATTACTTGGAAGAAATTACTATCTGATCATTATGGAAGCTCGTGGTCCAGTCCGGCAAAATGTTAACGGAACAGGACGCTTGTTGTCCAGTCCGGCAAAATAATAACGGAACAGTACGTTTGTGGTCCTGTCCGGCAAAATGTCAACGGAACAGGACGCTTCTGGTCCTGTCCGGCAAAATGTTAACGGAACAGGACGCTTGTGGTCCAGTCCGGCAAAATGTTAACGGAACAGTACGTTTGTGGTCCTGTCCGGCAAAATGTCAACGGAACAGGACGCTTCTGGTCCTGTCCGGCAAAATGTTAACGGAACAGGACGCTTGTGGTCCAGTCCGGCAAAATGTTAACGGAACAGGACGCTTCTGGTCCTGTCCGGCAAAATGTTAACGGAACAGGACGCTTGTGGTCCTGTCCGGCAAAATGTTAACGGAACAGGACGCTTGTGGTCCTGTCCGGCAAAATGTTAACGGAACAGAACGCTTCTGGTCCTGTCCGGCAAAATAATAACGGAACAGTACGTTTGTGGTCCTGTCCGGCAAAATGTTAACGGAACAGGACGCTTGTGGTCCTGTCCGGGAAAATGACAACGGAACAGGACGCTTGTGGTCCTGTCCGGCAAAATGTTAACGGAACAGGACGCTTGTGGTCCTGTCCGGCAAAATGTTAACGGAACAGGACGTTTGTGGTCCTGTCCGGGAAAATGACAACGGAACAGGACGCTCGTGGTCCAGTCCGGCAAAATGTTAACGGAACAGTACGCTTGTGGTCCTGTCCGGCAAAATGTCAACGGAACAGAACGCTTCTGGTCCTGTCCGGCAAAATAATAACGGAACAGTACGTTTGTGGTCCTGTCCGGCAAAATGTCAACGGAACAGGACGCTTCTGGTCCTGTCCGGCAAAATGTTAACGGAACAGGACGCTTGTGGTCCAGTCCGGCAAAATGTTAACGGAACAGGACGCTTCTGGTCCTGTCCGGCAAAATGTTAACGGAACAGGACGCTTGTGGTCCTGTCCGGCAAAATGTTAACGGAACAGGACGCTTGTGGTCCTGTCCGGCAAAATGTTAACGGAACAGGACGCTTCTGGTCCTGTCCGGCAAAATGTTAACGGAACAGGACGCTTGTGGTCCAGTCCGGCAAAATGTTAACGGAACAGGACGCTTGTGGTCCTGTCCGGCAAAATGTTAACGGAACAGGACGTTTGTGGTCCTGTCCGGCAAAATGTTAACGGAACAGGACGTTTGTGGTCCTGTCCGGCAAAATGACAACGGAACAGGACGCTCGTGGTCCAGTCCGGCAAAATGTTAACGGAACAGGACGTTTGACGTGCACCGTCTCTTGAAACCTTTAAGAGCCGACTTAAAAAACATTACTTGGAAGAAATTACTATCTGATCATTATGGACGCTCGTGGTCCAGTCCGGCAAAATGTTAACGGAACAGGACGCTTGTTGTCCAGTCCGGCAAAATGTTAACGGAACAGGACGTTTGACGTGCACCGTCTCTTGAAACCTTTAAGAGCCGACTTAAAAAACATTACTTGGAAGAAATTACTATCTGATCATTATGGACGCTCGTGGTCCAGTCCGGCAAAATGTTAACGGAACAGGACGCTTGTGGTCCTGTCCGGCAAAATGTTAACGGAACAGGACGCTTGTGGTCCTGTCCGGCAAAATGTTAACGGAACAGGACGTTTGACGTGCACCGTCTCTTGAAACCTTTAAGAGCCGACTTAAAAAACATTACTTGGAAGAAATTACTATCTGATCATTATGGACGCTCGTGGTCCAGTCCGGCAAAATGTTAACGGAACAGGACGCTTGGTGTCCAGTCCGGCAAAATGTTAACGGAACAGGACGTTTGTGGTCCTGTCCGGGAAAATGACAACGGAACAGGACGCTCGTGGTCCAGTCCGGCAAAATGTTAACGGAACAGGACGTTTGTGGTCCTGTCCGGCAAAATGTTAACGGAACAGGACGTTTGACGTGCACCGTCTCTTGAAACCTTTAAGAGCCGACTTAAAAAACATTACTTGGAAGAATTTACTATCTGATCATTATGGATGCTCGTGGTCCTGTCCGGCAAAATGTTAACGGAACAGGACGCTTGTGGTCCTGTCCGGCAAAATGTTAACGGAACAGGACGCTTGTGGTCCTGTCCGGGAAAATGACAACGGAACAGGACGCTCGTGGTCCAGTCCGGCAAAATGTCAACGGAACAGGACGCTTGTGGTCCAGTCCGGCAAAATTACAACGGAACAGAACGCTTCTGGTCCTGTCCGGCAAAATAATAACGGAACAGTACGTTTGTGGTCCTGTCCGGCAAAATGTCAACGGAACAGGACGCTTCTGGTCCTGTCCGGCAAAATGTTAACGGAACAGGACGCTTGTGGTCCTGTCCGGCAAAATGTTAACGGAACAGGACGCTTGTGGTCCTGTCCGGCAAAATGTTAACGGAACAGGACGTTTGTGGTCCTGTCCGGGAAAATGACAACGGAACAGGACGCTCGTGGTCCAGTCCGGCAAAATGTCAACGGAACAGGACGCTTGTGGTCCAGTCCGGCAAAATTACAACGGAACAGAACGCTTCTGGTCCTGTCCGGCAAAATAATAACGGAACAGTACGTTTGTGGTCCTGTCCGGCAAAATGTCAACGGAACAGGACGCTTCTGGTCCTGTCCGGCAAAATGTTAACGGAACAGGACGCTCGTGGTCCAGTCCGGCAAAATGTTAACGGAACAGGACGCTTGTGGTCCTGTCCGGCAAAATGTTAACGGAACAGGACGCTTCTGGTCCTGTCCGGCAAAATGTTAACGGAACAGGACGCTTGTGGTCCTGTCCGGCAAAATGACAACGGAACAGGACGTTTGTGGTCCTGTCCGGGAAAATGACAACGGAACAGGACGCTCGTGGTCCAGTCCGGCAAAATGTTAACGGTACAGTACGCTTGTGGTCCTGTCCGGCAAAATGTCAACGGAACAGAACGCTTCTGGTCCTGTCCGGCAAAATAATAACGGAACAGTACGTTTGTGGTCCTGTCCGGCAAAATGTCAACGGAACAGGACGCTTCTGGTCCTGTCCGGCAAAATGTTAACGGAACAGGACGTTTGTGGTCCTGTCCGGCAAAATGTTAACGGAACAGGACGTTTGACGTGCACCGTCTCTTGAAACCTTTAAGAGCCGACTTAAAAAACATTACTTGGAAGAAATTACTATCTGATCATTATGGACATGTCGGAAAGCCTATTATAAGTTAGATGACTATACTAATAACAAAGATGTATGGAGCTCTGATATTTCAATGAAGCCTAAGAAATTGGCACACATTGCGGTCACAAACCCTATTTTGAACAAAAAGAAGGACAAAAGTAAGAATAAGATAAAACGAAGGGAGGGGCGCAAAGTGCGAGTTTCTCATGCTTCTTCTTCATTGTGATATAGTTTTATTTTATTTTGTGACACAGATATAATTTTCTTTGTAATAGACTCGCTTGTGACTTTCTAAAAGTGTTCTTAGGAATCTATTTGGAAATAAATGATTTGACTTTTGACTTTGAGTCCGGGAAAATGTTATCGCAACAAGACACTTGTGGTCCAGTCCGGGAAAATCTTAACGGAACAGGACGCTTGTAGTCCAGTACGGGAAAATGTCAACGAAACAGGACGCTTGTAGTCCAGTACGGGAAAATGTTTACGGAACAGGACGCTTCTGGTCCTGTCCGGCAAAATGTTAACGGAACAGGACGCTTGTGGTCCTGTCCGGCAAAATGTTAACGGAACAGGACGCTTGTGGTCCTGTCCGGCAAAATGTTAACGGAACAGGACGTTTGTGGTCCTGTCCGGGAAAATGACAACGGAACAGGACGCTTGTTGTCCAGTCCGGCAAAATGTCAACGGAACAGGACGCTTGTGGTCCAGTCCGGCAAAATTACAACGGAACAGAACGCTTCTGGTCCTGTCCGGCAAAATAATAACGGAACAGTACGTTTGTGGTCCTGTCCGGCAAAATGTCAACGGAACAGAACGCTTCTGGTCCTGTCCGGCAAAACGTCAACGGAACAGGACGCTTGTTGTCCAGTCCGGCAAAATGTCAACGGAACAGGACGCTTGTGGTCCTGTCCGGCAAAATGTTAACGGAACAGGACGTTTGTGGTCCTGTCCGGCAAAATTACAACGGAACAGAACGCTTCTGGTCCTGTCCGGCAAAATAATAACGGAACAGTACGTTTGTGGTCCTGTCCGGCAAAATGTCAACGGAACAGGACGCTTCTGGTCCTGTCCGGCAAAATGTTAACGGAACAGGACGTTTGTGGTCCTGTCCGGCAAAATGTCAACGGAACAGGACGCTTGTGGTCCAGTCCGGCAAAATTACAACGGAACAGAACGCTTCTGGTCCTGTCCGGCAAAATAATAACGGAACAGGACGTTTGTGGTCCTGTCCGGCAAAATGTTAACGGAACAGGACGCTTGTGGTCCTGTCCGGCAAAATGTTAACGGAACAGGACGCTTGTGGTCCTGTCCGGTAAAATGTTAACGGAACAGGACGTTTGACGTGCACCGTCTCTTGAAACCTTTAAGAGCCGACTTAAAAAACATTACTTGGAAGAAATTACTATCTGATCATTATGGAAGCTCGTGGTCCAGTCCGGCAAAATGTTAACGGAACAGGACGCTTGTTGTCCAGTCCGGCAAAATAATAACGGAACAGTACGTTTGTGGTCCTGTCCGGCAAAATGTCAACGGAACAGGACGCTTCTGGTCCTGTCCGGCAAAATGTTAACGGAACAGGACGCTTGTGGTCCAGTCCGGCAAAATGTTAACGGAACAGTACGTTTGTGGTCCTGTCCGGCAAAATGTCAACGGAACAGGACGCTTCTGGTCCTGTCCGGCAAAATGTTAACGGAACAGGACGCTTGTGGTCCAGTCCGGCAAAATGTTAACGGAACAGGACGCTTCTGGTCCTGTCCGGCAAAATGTTAACGGAACAGGACGCTTGTGGTCCTGTCCGGCAAAATGTTAACGGAACAGGACGCTTGTGGTCCTGTCCGGCAAAATGTTAACGGAACAGAACGCTTCTGGTCCTGTCCGGCAAAATAATAACGGAACAGTACGTTTGTGGTCCTGTCCGGCAAAATGTTAACGGAACAGGACACTTGTGGTCCTGTCCGGGAAAATGACAACGGAACAGGACGCTTGTGGTCCTGTCCGGCAAAATGTTAACGGAACAGGACGCTTGTGGTCCTGTCCGGCAAAATGTTAACGGAACAGGACGTTTGTGGTCCTGTCCGGGAAAATGACAACGGAACAGGACGCTCGTGGTCCAGTCCGGCAAAATGTTAACGGAACAGTACGCTTGTGGTCCTGTCCGGCAAAATGTCAACGGAACAGAACGCTTCTGGTCCTGTCCGGCAAAATAATAACGGAACAGTACGTTTGTGGTCCTGTCCGGCAAAATGTCAACGGAACAGGACGCTTCTGGTCCTGTCCGGCAAAATGTTAACGGAACAGGACGCTTGTGGTCCAGTCCGGCAAAATGTTAACGGAACAGGACGCTTCTGGTCCTGTCCGGCAAAATGTTAACGGAACAGGACGCTTGTGGTCCTGTCCGGCAAAATGTTAACGGAACAGGACGCTTGTGGTCCTGTCCGGCAAAATGTTAACGGAACAGGACGCTTCTGGTCCTGTCCGGCAAAATGTTAACGGAACAGGACGCTTGTGGTCCAGTCCGGCAAAATGTTAACGGAACAGGACGCTTGTGGTCCTGTCCGGCAAAATGTTAACGGAACAGGACGTTTGTGGTCCTGTCCGGCAAAATGTTAACGGAACAGGACGTTTGTGGTCCTGTCCGGCAAAATGACAACGGAACAGGACGCTCGTGGTCCAGTCCGGCAAAATGTTAACGGAACAGGACGTTTGACGTGCACCGTCTCTTGAAACCTTTAAGAGCCGACTTAAAAAACATTACTTGGAAGAAATTACTATCTGATCATTATGGACGCTCGTGGTCCAGTCCGGCAAAATGTTAACGGAACAGGACGTTTGTGGTCCTGTCCGGCAAAATGTTAACGGAACAGGACGTTTGACGTGCACCGTCTCTTGAAACCTTTAAGAGCCGACTTAAAAAACATTACTTGGAAGAAATTACTATCTGATCATTATGGACATGTCGGAAAGCCTATTATAAGTTAGATGACTATACTAATAACAAAGATGTATGGAGCTCTGATATTTCAATGAAGCCTAAGAAATTGGCACACATTGCGGTCACAAACCCTATTTTGAACAAAAAGAAGGACAAAAGTAAGAATAAGATAAAACGAAGGGAGGGGCGCAAAGTGCGAGTTTCTCATGCTTCTTCTTCATTGTGATATAGTTTTATTTTATTTTGTGACACAGATATAATTTTCTTTGTAATAGACTCGCTTGTGACTTTCTAAAAGTGTTCTTAGGAATCTATTTGGAAATAAATGATTTGACTTTTGACTTTGAGTCCGGGAAAATGTTATCGCAACAAGACACTTGTGGTCCAGTCCGGGAAAATCTTAACGGAACAGGACGCTTGTAGTCCAGTACGGGAAAATGTCAACGAAACAGGACGCTTGTAGTCCAGTACGGGAAAATGTTTACGGAACAGGACGCTTCTGGTCCTGTCCGGCAAAATGTTAACGGAACAGGACGCTTGTGGTCCTGTCCGGCAAAATGTTAACGGAACAGGACGCTTGTGGTCCTGTCCGGCAAAATGTTAACGGAACAGGACGTTTGTGGTCCTGTCCGGGAAAATGACAACGGAACAGGACGCTTGTTGTCCAGTCCGGCAAAATGTCAACGGAACAGGACGCTTGTGGTCCAGTCCGGCAAAATTACAACGGAACAGAACGCTTCTGGTCCTGTCCGGCAAAATAATAACGGAACAGTACGTTTGTGGTCCTGTCCGGCAAAATGTCAACGGAACAGAACGCTTCTGGTCCTGTCCGGCAAAACGTCAACGGAACAGGACGCTTGTTGTCCAGTCCGGCAAAATGTCAACGGAACAGGACGCTTGTGGTCCTGTCCGGCAAAATGTTAACGGAACAGGACGTTTGTGGTCCTGTCCGGCAAAATTACAACGGAACAGAACGCTTCTGGTCCTGTCCGGCAAAATAATAACGGAACAGTACGTTTGTGGTCCTGTCCGGCAAAATGTCAACGGAACAGGACGCTTCTGGTCCTGTCCGGCAAAATGTTAACGGAACAGGACGTTTGTGGTCCTGTCCGGCAAAATGTCAACGGAACAGGACGCTTGTGGTCCAGTCCGGCAAAATTACAACGGAACAGAACGCTTCTGGTCCTGTCCGGCAAAATAATAACGGAACAGGACGTTTGTGGTCCTGTCCGGCAAAATGTTAACGGAACAGGACGCTTGTGGTCCTGTCCGGCAAAATGTTAACGGAACAGGACGCTTGTGGTCCTGTCCGGTAAAATGTTAACGGAACAGGACGTTTGACGTGCACCGTCTCTTGAAACCTTTAAGAGCCGACTTAAAAAACATTACTTGGAAGAAATTACTATCTGATCATTATGGAAGCTCGTGGTCCAGTCCGGCAAAATGTTAACGGAACAGGACGCTTGTTGTCCAGTCCGGCAAAATAATAACGGAACAGTACGTTTGTGGTCCTGTCCGGCAAAATGTCAACGGAACAGGACGCTTCTGGTCCTGTCCGGCAAAATGTTAACGGAACAGGACGCTTGTGGTCCAGTCCGGCAAAATGTTAACGGAACAGTACGTTTGTGGTCCTGTCCGGCAAAATGTCAACGGAACAGGACGCTTCTGGTCCTGTCCGGCAAAATGTTAACGGAACAGGACGCTTGTGGTCCAGTCCGGCAAAATGTTAACGGAACAGGACGCTTCTGGTCCTGTCCGGCAAAATGTTAACGGAACAGGACGCTTGTGGTCCTGTCCGGCAAAATGTTAACGGAACAGGACGCTTGTGGTCCTGTCCGGCAAAATGTTAACGGAACAGAACGCTTCTGGTCCTGTCCGGCAAAATAATAACGGAACAGTACGTTTGTGGTCCTGTCCGGCAAAATGTTAACGGAACAGGACACTTGTGGTCCTGTCCGGGAAAATGACAACGGAACAGGACGCTTGTGGTCCTGTCCGGCAAAATGTTAACGGAACAGGACGCTTGTGGTCCTGTCCGGCAAAATGTTAACGGAACAGGACGTTTGTGGTCCTGTCCGGGAAAATGACAACGGAACAGGACGCTCGTGGTCCAGTCCGGCAAAATGTTAACGGAACAGTACGCTTGTGGTCCTGTCCGGCAAAATGTCAACGGAACAGAACGCTTCTGGTCCTGTCCGGCAAAATAATAACGGAACAGTACGTTTGTGGTCCTGTCCGGCAAAATGTCAACGGAACAGGACGCTTCTGGTCCTGTCCGGCAAAATGTTAACGGAACAGGACGCTTGTGGTCCAGTCCGGCAAAATGTTAACGGAACAGGACGCTTCTGGTCCTGTCCGGCAAAATGTTAACGGAACAGGACGCTTGTGGTCCTGTCCGGCAAAATGTTAACGGAACAGGACGCTTGTGGTCCTGTCCGGCAAAATGTTAACGGAACAGGACGCTTCTGGTCCTGTCCGGCAAAATGTTAACGGAACAGGACGCTTGTGGTCCAGTCCGGCAAAATGTTAACGGAACAGGACGCTTGTGGTCCTGTCCGGCAAAATGTCAACGGAACAGGACGTTTGTGGTCCTGTCCGGCAAAATGTTAACGGAACAGGACGTTTGTGGTCCTGTCCGGCAAAATGACAACGGAACAGGACGCTCGTGGTCCAGTCCGGCAAAATGTTAACGGAACAGGACGTTTGACGTGCACCGTCTCTTGAAACCTTTAAGAGCCGACTTAAAAAACATTACTTGGAAGAAATTACTATCTGATCATTATGGACGCTCGTGGTCCAGTCCGGCAAAATGTTAACGGAACAGGACGCTTGTTGTCCAGTCCGGCAAAATGTTAACGGAACAGGACGTTTGACGTGCACCGTCTCTTGAAACCTTTAAGAGCCGACTTAAAAAACATTACTTGGAAGAAATTACTATCTGATCATTATGGACGCTCGTGGTCCAGTCCGGCAAAATGTTAACGGAACAGGACGCTTGTGGTCCTGTCCGGCAAAATGTTAACGGAACAGGACGCTTGTGGTCCTGTCCGGCAAAATGTTAACGGAACAGGACGTTTGACGTGCACCGTCTCTTGAAACCTTTAAGAGCCGACTTAAAAAACATTACTTGGAAGAAATTACTATCTGATCATTATGGACGCTCGTGGTCCAGTCCGGCAAAATGTTAACGGAACAGGACGCTTGTTGTCCAGTCCGGCAAAATGTTAACGGAACAGGACGTTTGTGGTCCTGTCCGGGAAAATGACAACGGAACAGGACGCTCGTGGTCCAGTCCGGCAAAATGTTAACGGAACAGGACGTTTGTGGTCCTGTCCGGCAAAATGTTAACGGAACAGGACGTTTGACGTGCACCGTCTCTTGAAACCTTTAAGAGCCGACTTAAAAAACATTACTTGGAAGAATTTACTATCTGATCATTATGGATGCTCGTGGTCCAGTCCGGCAAAATGTTAACGGAACAGGACGCTTGTGGTCCTGTCCGGCAAAATGTTAACGGAACACGACGCTTGTGGTCCTGTCCGGGAAAATGACAACGGAACAGGACGCTCGTGGTCCAGTCCGGCAAAATGTCAACGGAACAGGACGCTTGTGGTCCAGTCCGGCAAAATTACAACGGAACAGAACGCTTCTGGTCCTGTCCGGCAAAATAATAACGGAACAGTACGTTTGTGGTCCTGTCCGGCAAAATGTCAACGGAACAGGACGCTTCTGGTCCTGTCCGGCAAAATGTTAACGGAACAGGACGCTTGTGGTCCTGTCCGGCAAAATGTTAACGGAACAGGACGTTTGTGGTCCTGTCCGGGAAAATGACAACGGAACAGGACGCTCGTGGTCCAGTCCGGCAAAATGTCAACGGAACAGGACGCTTGTGGTCCAGTCCGGCAAAATTACAACGGAACAGAACGCTTCTGGTCCTGTCCGGCAAAATAATAACGGAACAGTACGTTTGTGGTCCTGTCCGGCAAAATGTCAACGGAACAGGACGCTTCTGGTCCTGTCCGGCAAAATGTTAACGGAACAGGACGCTCGTGGTCCAGTCCGGCAAAATGTTAACGGAACAGGACGCTTGTGGTCCTGTCCGGCAAAATGTTAACGGAACAGGACGCTTCTGGTCCTGTCCGGCAAAATGTTAACGGAACAGGACGCTTGTGGTCCTGTCCGGCAAAATGACAACGGAACAGGACGTTTGTGGTCCTGTCCGGGAAAATGACAACGGAACAGGACGCTCGTGGTCCAGTCCGGCAAAATGTTAACGGAACAGGACGTTTGTGGTCCTGTCCGGCAAAATGTTAACGGAACAGGACGTTTGACGTGCACCGTCTCTTGAAACCTTTAAGAGCCGACTTAAAAAACATTACTTGGAAGAATTTACTATCTGATCATTATGGATGCTCGTGGTCCAGTCCGGCAAAATGTTAACGGAACAGGACGCTTGTGGTCCTGTCCGGCAAAATGTTAACGGAACAGGACGCTTGTGGTCCTGTCCGGGAAAATGACAACGGAACAGGACGCTCGTGGTCCAGTCCTTCAAAATGTCAACGGAACAGGACGCTTGTGGTCCAGTCCGGCAAAATTACAACGGAACAGAACGCTTCTGGTCCTGTCCGGCAAAATAATAACGGAACAGTACGTTTGTGGTCCTGTCCGGCAAAATGTCAACGGAACAGGACGCTTCTGGTCCTGTCCGGCAAAATGTTAACGGAACAGGACGCTTGTGGTCCTGTCCGGCAAAATGTTAACGGAACAGGACGCTTGTGGTCCTGTCCGGCAAAATGTTAACGGAACAGGACGCTTCTGGTCCTGTCCGGCAAAATGTTAACGGAACAGGACGCTTGTGGTCCTGTCCGGCAAAATGACAACGGAACAGGACGTTTGTGGTCCTGTCCGGGAAAATGACAACGGAACAGGACGCTCGTGGTCCAGTCCGGCAAAATGTTAACGGTACAGTACGCTTGTGGTCCTGTCCGGCAAAATGTCAACGGAACAGAACGCTTCTGGTCCTGTCCGGCAAAATAATAACGGAACAGTACGTTTGTGGTCCTGTCCGGCAAAATGTCAACGGAACAGGACGCTTCTGGTCCTGTCCGGCAAAATGTTAACGGAACAGGACGTTTGTGGTCCTGTCCGGCAAAATGTTAACGGAACAGGACGTTTGACGTGCACCGTCTCTTGAAACCTTTAAGAGCCGACTTAAAAAACATTACTTGGAAGAAATTACTATCTGATCATTATGGACATGTCGGAAAGCCTATTATAAGTTAGATGACTATACTAATAACAAAGATGTATGGAGCTCTGATATTTCAATGAAGCCTAAGAAATTGGCACACATTGCGGTCACAAACCCTATTTTGAACAAAAAGAAGGACAAAAGTAAGAATAAGATAAAACGAAGGGAGGGGCGCAAAGTGCGAGTTTCTCATGCTTCTTCTTCATTGTGATATAGTTTTATTTTATTTTGTGACACAGATATAATTTTCTTTGTAATAGACTCGCTTGTGACTTTCTAAAAGTGTTCTTAGGAATCTATTTGGAAATAAATGATTTGACTTTTGACTTTGAGTCCGGGAAAATGTTATCGCAACAAGACACTTGTGGTCCAGTCCGGGAAAATCTTAACGGAACAGGACGCTTGTAGTCCAGTACGGGAAAATGTCAACGAAACAGGACGCTTGTAGTCCAGTACGGGAAAATGTTTACGGAACAGGACGCTTCTGGTCCTGTCCGGCAAAATGTTAACGGAACAGGACGCTTGTGGTCCTGTCCGGCAAAATGTTAACGGAACAGGACGCTTGTGGTCCTGTCCGGCAAAATGTTAACGGAACAGGACGTTTGTGGTCCTGTCCGGGAAAATGACAACGGAACAGGACGCTTGTTGTCCAGTCCGGCAAAATGTCAACGGAACAGGACGCTTGTGGTCCAGTCCGGCAAAATTACAACGGAACAGAACGCTTCTGGTCCTGTCCGGCAAAATAATAACGGAACAGTACGTTTGTGGTCCTGTCCGGCAAAATGTCAACGGAACAGAACGCTTCTGGTCCTGTCCGGCAAAACGTCAACGGAACAGGACGCTTGTTGTCCAGTCCGGCAAAATGTCAACGGAACAGGACGCTTGTGGTCCTGTCCGGCAAAATGTTAACGGAACAGGACGTTTGTGGTCCTGTCCGGCAAAATTACAACGGAACAGAACGCTTCTGGTCCTGTCCGGCAAAATAATAACGGAACAGTACGTTTGTGGTCCTGTCCGGCAAAATGTCAACGGAACAGGACGCTTCTGGTCCTGTCCGGCAAAATGTTAACGGAACAGGACGTTTGTGGTCCTGTCCGGCAAAATGTCAACGGAACAGGACGCTTGTGGTCCAGTCCGGCAAAATTACAACGGAACAGAACGCTTCTGGTCCTGTCCGGCAAAATAATAACGGAACAGGACGTTTGTGGTCCTGTCCGGCAAAATGTTAACGGAACAGGACGCTTGTGGTCCTGTCCGGCAAAATGTTAACGGAACAGGACGCTTGTGGTCCTGTCCGGTAAAATGTTAACGGAACAGGACGTTTGACGTGCACCGTCTCTTGAAACCTTTAAGAGCCGACTTAAAAAACATTACTTGGAAGAAATTACTATCTGATCATTATGGACGCTCGTGGTCCAGTCCGGCAAAATGTTAACGGAACAGGACGCTTGTTGTCCAGTCCGGCAAAATGTTAACGGAACAGGACGTTTGTGGTCCTGTCCGGGAAAATGACAACGGAACAGGGCGCTCGTGGTCCAGTCCGGCAAAATGTCAACGGAACAGGACGCTTGTGGTCCAGTCCGGCAAAATTACAACGGAACAGAACGCTTCTGGTCCTGTCCGGCAAAATAATAACGGAACAGTACGTTTGTGGTCCTGTCCGGCAAAATGTTAACGGAACAGGACGCTTGTGGTCCTGTCCGGGAAAATGACAACGAAACAGAACGCTTCTGGTCCTGTCCGGCAAAATAATAACGGAACAGTACGTTTGTGGTCCTGTCCGGCAAAATGTTAACGGAACAGGACGCTTGTGGTCCTGTCCGGGAAAATGACAACGAAACAGAACGCTTCTGGTCCTGTCCGGCAAAATAATAACGGAACAGTACGTTTGTGGTCCTGTCCGGCAAAATGTTAACGGAACAGGACGCTTGTGGTCCTGTCCGGGAAAATGACAACGGAACAGGACGCTTGTGGTCCTGTCCGGCAAAATGTTAACGGAACAGGACGCTTGTGGTCCTGTCCGGCAAAATGTTAACGGAACAGGACGTTTGTGGTCCTGTCCGGGAAAATGTCAACGGAACAGAACGCTTCTGGTCCTGTCCGGCAAAATAATAACGGAACAGTACGTTTGTGGTCCTGTCCGGCAAAATGTCAACGGAACAGGACGCTTCTGGTCCTGTCCGGCAAAATGTTAACGGAACAGGACGCTTGTGGTCCAGTCCGGCAAAATGTTAACGGAACAGGACGCTTCTGGTCCTGTCCGGCAAAATGTTAACGGAACAGGACGCTTGTGGTCCTGTCCGGCAAAATGTTAACGGAACAGGACGCTTGTGGTCCTGTCCGGCAAAATGTTAACGGAACAGGACGCTTCTGGTCCTGTCCGGCAAAATGTTAACGGAACAGGACGCTTGTGGTCCAGTCCGGCAAAATGTTAACGGAACAGGACGCTTGTGGTCCTGTCCGGCAAAATGTTAACGGAACAGGACGTTTGTGGTCCTGTCCGGCAAAATGTTAACGGAACAGGACGTTTGTGGTCCTGTCCGGCAAAATGACAACGGAACAGGACGCTCGTGGTCCAGTCCGGCAAAATGTTAACGGAACAGGACGTTTGACGTGCACCGTCTCTTGAAACCTTTAAGAGCCGACTTAAAAAACATTACTTGGAAGAAATTACTATCTGATCATTATGGACGCTCGTGGTCCAGTCCGGCAAAATGTTAACGGAACAGGACGCTTGTTGTCCAGTCCGGCAAAATGTTAACGGAACAGGACGTTTGACGTGCACCGTCTCTTGAAACCTTTAAGAGCCGACTTAAAAAACATTACTTGGAAGAAATTACTATCTGATCATTATGGACGCTCGTGGTCCAGTCCGGCAAAATGTTAACGGAACAGGACGCTTGTGGTCCTGTCCGGCAAAATGTTAACGGAACAGGACGCTTGTGGTCCTGTCCGGCAAAATGTTAACGGAACAGGACGTTTGACGTGCACCGTCTCTTGAAACCTTTAAGAGCCGACTTAAAAAACATTACTTGGAAGAAATTACTATCTGATCATTATGGACGCTCGTGGTCCAGTCCGGCAAAATGTTAACGGAACAGGACGCTTGTTGTCCAGTCCGGCAAAATGTTAACGGAACAGGACGTTTGTGGTCCTGTCCGGGAAAATGACAACGGAACAGGACGCTCGTGGTCCAGTCCGGCAAAATGTTAACGGAACAGGACGTTTGTGGTCCTGTCCGGCAAAATGTTAACGGAACAGGACGTTTGACGTGCACCGTCTCTTGAAACCTTTAAGAGCCGACTTAAAAAACATTACTTGGAAGAATTTACTATCTGATCATTATGGATGCTCGTGGTCCAGTCCGGCAAAATGTTAACGGAACAGGACGCTTGTGGTCCTGTCCGGCAAAATGTTAACGGAACACGACGCTTGTGGTCCTGTCCGGGAAAATGACAACGGAACAGGACGCTCGTGGTCCAGTCCGGCAAAATGTCAACGGAACAGGACGCTTGTGGTCCAGTCCGGCAAAATTACAACGGAACAGAACGCTTCTGGTCCTGTCCGGCAAAATAATAACGGAACAGTACGTTTGTGGTCCTGTCCGGCAAAATGTCAACGGAACAGGACGCTTCTGGTCCTGTCCGGCAAAATGTTAACGGAACAGGACGCTCGTGGTCCAGTCCGGCAAAATGTTAACGGAACAGGACGCTTGTGGTCCTGTCCGGCAAAATGTTAACGGAACAGGACGCTTCTGGTCCTGTCCGGCAAAATGTTAACGGAACAGGACGCTTGTGGTCCTGTCCGGCAAAATGACAACGGAACAGGACGTTTGTGGTCCTGTCCGGGAAAATGACAACGGAACAGGACGCTCGTGGTCCAGTCCGGCAAAATGTTAACGGAACAGGACGTTTGTGGTCCTGTCCGGCAAAATGTTAACGGAACAGGACGTTTGACGTGCACCGTCTCTTGAAACCTTTAAGAGCCGACTTAAAAAACATTACTTGGAAGAATTTACTATCTGATCATTATGGATGCTCGTGGTCCAGTCCGGCAAAATGTTAACGGAACAGGACGCTTGTGGTCCTGTCCGGCAAAATGTTAACGGAACAGGACGCTTGTGGTCCTGTCCGGGAAAATGACAACGGAACAGGACGCTCGTGGTCCAGTCCGGCAAAATGTCAACGGAACAGGACGCTTGTGGTCCAGTCCGGCAAAATTACAACGGAACTGAACGCTTCTGGTCCTGTCCGGCAAAATAATAACGGAACAGTACGTTTGTGGTCCTGTCCGGCAAAATGTCAACGGAACAGGACGCTTCTGGTCCTGTCCGGCAAAATGTTAACGGAACAGGACGCTTGTGGTCCTGTCCGGCAAAATGTTAACGGAACAGGACGCTTGTGGTCCTGTCCGGCAAAATGTTAACGGAACAGGACGTTTGTGGTCCTGTCCGGGAAAATGACAACGGAACAGGACGCTCGTGGTCCAGTCCGGCAAAATGTCAACGGAACAGGACGCTTGTGGTCCAGTCCGGCAAAATTACAACGGAACAGAACGCTTCTGGTCCTGTCCGGCAAAATAATAACGGAACAGTACGTTTGTGGTCCTGTCCGGCAAAATGTCAACGGAACAGGACGCTTCTGGTCCTGTCCGGCAAAATGTTAACGGAACAGGACGCTCGTGGTCCAGTCCGGCAAAATGTTAACGGAACAGGACGCTTGTGGTCCTGTCCGGCAAAATGTTAACGGAACAGGACGCTTCTGGTCCTGTCCGGCAAAATGTTAACGGAACAGGACGCTTGTGGTCCTGTCCGGCAAAATGACAACGGAACAGGACGTTTGTGGTCCTGTCCGGGAAAATGACAACGGAACAGGACGCTCGTGGTCCAGTCCGGCAAAATGTTAACGGTACAGTACGCTTGTGGTCCTGTCCGGCAAAATGTCAACGGAACAGAACGCTTCTGGTCCTGTCCGGCAAAATAATAACGGAACAGTACGTTTGTGGTCCTGTCCGGCAAAATGTCAACGGAACAGGACGCTTCTGGTCCTGTCCGGCAAAATGTTAACGGAACAGGACGTTTGTGGTCCTGTCCGGCAAAATGTTAACGGAACAGGACGTTTGACGTGCACCGTCTCTTGAAACCTTTAAGAGCCGACTTAAAAAACATTACTTGGAAGAAATTACTATCTGATCATTATGGACATGTCGGAAAGCCTATTATAAGTTAGATGACTATACTAATAACAAAGATGTATGGAGCTCTGATATTTCAATGAAGCCTAAGAAATTGGCACACATTGCGGTCACAAACCCTATTTTGAACAAAAAGAAGGACAAAAGTAAGAATAAGATAAAACGAAGGGAGGGGCGCAAAGTGCGAGTTTCTCATGCTTCTTCTTCATTGTGAT
This sequence comes from Scrobipalpa costella, assembly GCA_949820665.1. Lineage (NCBI taxonomy): Eukaryota > Metazoa > Arthropoda > Insecta > Lepidoptera > Gelechiidae > Scrobipalpa > Scrobipalpa costella. The sequence goes on from OX463295.1 coordinate 2,102,793, forward strand.
ATAGTTTTATTTTATTTTGTGACACAGATATAATTTTCTTTGTAATAGACTCGCTTGTGACTTTCTAAAAGTGTTCTTAGGAATCTATTTGGAAATAAATGATTTGACTTTTGACTTTGAGTCCGGGAAAATGTTATCGCAACAAGACACTTGTGGTCCAGTCCGGGAAAATCTTAACGGAACAGGACGCTTGTAGTCCAGTACGGGAAAATGTCAACGAAACAGGACGCTTGTAGTCCAGTACGGGAAAATGTTTACGGAGCAGGACGCTTGTTGTCCAGTCCGGGAAAATCTTAACGGAACAGGACGCTTGTAGTCCAGTACGGGAAAATGTCAACGAAACTGGACGCTTGTGGTCCAGTCCGTAACATGGATATGTCCCGATTGTAAGCGAGTAGCCGTACGACGCCCAAAAAACGACAATACCCCAATATTAATATGGAACACCTGGTCTCGAACACAGACAAAACCCCTACGATTATTTGCTTTATCTGGGTCATAAGGAGTCATTAGGTGCTGATTGACAATGGTTTGTAAAATAAAAAGTTGTCGGACTGAGAGTACGTTAAATTCAGCTAGGAGCTGGGTCGTTGGATAGCGGAATGGGCGGAATGTGGGAATGTGCTGACTTTTAGAACTGCTCTTTGTGCTCTTTCAAGTTGGATCATGTTTGTTTTATACGCACCACCCCAGGATGTAATGCAATATGTCAAGAGAGACTGACATAGCGCAATGTACGGTCTTAAGTAGTTTATTACTTGCTGCGTGTCGAAGATTTTTAAAAACATAAATTAATTTCCGAATTCTGCCTGATACGACTTCGAGATGTGTCTTAAAAGTAATGTGTTGATCAATTACTACACCCAAGTATTTGATCGTTTCAGTCTTACTGAGCTTGGGGCAGTTACAGAGTAATCTGTTCTGGGATTGAGGTGTGCAACTGTGAACCTTAATGAAGTATAAGTCTGGGTCTGGTTGTGTAGTAGAGTTATAGGAGAAGGTCATATATTTAGTCTTATCAGAGTTAAAAGTAAGTCCATTTACTGACAGCCACTGGCTCACCAAATTAAAGCCAGCCTATTTGCAGTGAATAGGAGTACCGTATCGTCGGCTTAGGAGATAATTTTTCCATTTGGAAGATGAAGGTTACATAGTACATTAATATAAGTCAAAAACAGGACAGGCCCTAAAATAGAACCTTGAGGAACCCCGAATTCAATTAACTGTTCTTCCCTCAGGATGTTATCAATTTTAACACGTTGGGTCCTACCAGACAGATAGCTTTTGAAAAGATCTAGTTGTAGGCCTCGGATACCAAGAGTTTCTAGTTTATTTATAAGAATGGGTATATTTACCGTGTCAAAAGCTTTAGCAAGGTCCAAGTAGATAGCTAGGCACTTTTTACTGGAGTCTAACTGTCGGGCAACAAAGTCAGTTAATTCGTGTACGGCATCTACTGTAGACAGGCCAGATCTAAAGCCAAACTGTGCATTAGATATGAAACCATTTTTATCTAGATATTGAATAAGTCGTTTGTAAATTATACGTTCCAAAATCTTAGAGAGGGAGGGCAATATAGCAATGGGGCGATAATTGTTGACGCACGTTTTGTCTCCACTTTTATGGATAGGAACGACCACAGCAGTTTTGAGGATACTAGGGAATATTCCTGAAGAAAAACAAAGGTTAAATAGATACATTAAGTGGGGTGTCCGATATTCTTTATATTGTTTAATAAATTTGGCAGAGATATTGTCAAAGCCGGCGGATCATTTGGATTTAAGGGACATTATAACTCTTTCAACCTCTTTTTCGTCGGTGTCTATTAAACCAAAGGAGTGAATCGGAGAAACTAGACTTGAATGGATTGCAGGTTCATAATTATTTTGTTGTTGACTTGATTGTACTTTTTCGGCAAGAGTCTTTCCAATGTGCGCAAAGAAAGAATTTGCTGAGTTGACCGCCTCCATTGACTTGGCTGAGTCAGCGATAAGCGCGCGAGCAGACGATTTCTTATGAGTCATGTGGGTGATATTTTTGATAACTTGCCAAAGCCTTTTTTTGTCGTGTGCTGCATTTTCAATTTCTGATTTTTCGTACTGACGTTTTAGTTTATAAAGCAATTTATTACAATAATTTCTATACCGCTGATAGGTTATTTTAAGAATAGAATCATCGGGGTTTTTTGACGCCTTTTTGTGCATTTTATCGCGGTTTTTTATGCAACGTAAAAGCCCTGGAGTTATCCATGGCTTTATAATTTTTCTGCGCTTGGGTAGAACTATGGTTTCTGTGTTGGCTTTTATAATCCAAGTCAATGACGAAACAAAATATTCCATGGCTTTATTGGCGTCTAGACAATTATACATAGGAGACATGTCGAGTTGTTCAAGTTCGCGTGATATTGCGTCATAGTCAAGTTTATTGCATGTATTGATTGCGTAGGATCTTTTAGTGAATTTTTGTATGCATAGCAACAAGGAATGGTGATCGGTCACTAATGAGTTTACTATTATTGTTTTTAATGGAAGTGTGGTTTTCGCTATCACATGATCTATACAATTATCATATCTAGTCGGATGGCTATGAGTAGGTAAGTACCCAAGATAAGCCAAGGCCGTTAGATATTCTGGTGCGTTTGTATTTTTAGTTCCTATTTTTATGTCAATGTTTATGTCACCGACTACAAAAACATTTTTACATGTAGTCAAGTTTGTAAGAATGTCACTAAGGGAAGTTATGAAGTCAGTTGCGTCATGTTGCGAGGGAGAGCGATATATAGACACAATGGAAATGTCACAGTCAAATTTTGCTATTAGGCAGTTTGCGTCTGAAATTACAGGTTCCTCTACAGTGACTTTACCAATGTTTTTCTTTATATAGAGAACTACACCGTCATTTTGCAGATTATTACTTTTGTTCATACTATTAAGTTTTATTTTTCGTAAAAAACTTATCGCGATGGCACCTCGAGCACCTCGAGCAACAGCTTTCAGGACTACCAATCCTCATAGAAGACATTCGGAATATGAAGAAGGAAATCAAGGATCTCAAGATATCGTGTGTATTTAATAGCACCAGCATTGACGAACATAATGGAAGAATATCTACCCTTGAGAACAAGGTCTCCGAAATAGAAGTCCTCAAGGCCGAATTGGACACTGCCCTTAATAACATTAGATCAATCAAGGTTGAAATCGCCTTTAAAGAACAAAGATCCAGGCTCAATAACGTCGAAGTCAAAGGGATTCCAATTAAGAAGGCAGAAAACCTCTTCATCATCGGCGAAGAGCTTGGTAAGGCAGTTGACTTCAATATTTCCAAGACCCAGATTAACTACATCGCAAGAGTTCCAACCCATAACCCAAAGGAAAAGTCCATCATAATGAGCTTCCACAATAGGTACGTTAAAGAAGATTTTCTTGCTTCGGCTCGTGCACGTAAATCCCTCTCCACCACTGATATCCCCGGTTATGGTACATCTGAGCAGAAAATCTATATAGATGATCACCTTACCCCTACTAACAAGCAACTTTTAACGAACGCGAAGGCTGCATGTAACGAGAAGGGTTATCAGTATGTCTGGGTGAAATATTGTAAAATTCATGTTCGCAAAAATGATACGTCCAATATTTTTATTATCACCAAAGAAGCTGATTTAAACAAGATAGTTTAATCAGTCATGTATTCTTTGCTAACATGTTATTGGTTGCGAAACAGCTAAGCGTCTTCTTAGCCAGCCGTTTTTTAAGAGTGACCAAACCATTACATAGCGGATTTTAATTTTAATTTTGATTTGTTATTTTATATGATAACTAACATTCTGAATTTGGTTAGTTTCTATGTTATTATCAATTTGATTTTCACAGTTTGAAATTTAACGTAACATGCTTTTCTCCTGGTGCTTAATTAGTTTGTGTGTGTGTTTTTATTATTCTGTTTCTATTGGTGAAAACCTGTAATTGGCTTTCTGTCTTGTATTAATTTTAAGTATTCTTATATTAATAGCTGTTGGTTTTCCTGGAAAAACAAAATAAAATAAGTGAACTTCTAAAACAAAACAATATTCTGTTATTTCAAGAGATGCGAAATACTATACAAGATCAGATCGAAATAGCAATGAAAACAATCAAAGAAGATTTTAAACTGCAGAATATAACGATTCAAGAAGAACAAACCAAAATAAAAACTGACGTGTCTGTAATGACCAGAAAATAATATTACTTACCACACAGTGTGCAGACCTTACAGAAGAAAATAAGAAATTACAGAGAGAAATTATACAAATGAAAAACGTCAGCCTTTTTCCTACAGAATCCTCACAAAAACGAGACAAAATGATAGTCCTTCACGGTCTAGCAATTAATTACTGGGAGACGGAAGAAGATGTGATGGGAAGAATAACAAATGTTTTTTACTATATTCTTAATTTGACGCTTGTTGTCCAGTCCGGCAAAATGTCAACGGAGCAAGACGCTTGTGGTTCAGTCCGGCAAAATGTTAACGGAACAGGACGCTTGTAGTCCAATCCAGCAAAATGTTAACGGAACAGGACGCTTGTGGTCCTGTCCGGCAAAATGTTAACGGAACAGGACGCTTGTGGTCCTGTCCGGCAAAATGTTAACGGAACAGGACGCTTGTGGTCCTGTCCGGAAAAATGTTAACGGAACAGGACGCTCGTGGTCCATTCCGGGAAAATGTTAATGATATAATAATTTATTTGCAAGAGCATTGTAAAATAATTGTTAATACACAACGGAACAGGAAGCTTGTGGTCCTGTTCGGCAAAATGACAACGGAACAGGACGCTTGTGGTCCTGTCCGAGAACACGTTTATTAACTTAAATGAAACGTCGTATGTTTGCATATCGCCCCGGAGACGGCTGGATTGTCTCATGTGCCAGTAGTTAGGTTGGCTCCCACACCAGACCTCAACACCCAACAGAAGTGCAAACACTTCTGCTTAGGTAAACATATAGGCGCGGGAGCATACCTTACTTCCTCAGGCGGGCTTTGCACAAAGCTCTACCACCTGCGAAAAGCCAGGTCTTTCCCAGAAATTACATAGGTGTGTTTCTTTTGTTCTTTTCCTACAGTTGCACTCGTTTTTTTTTTATGAACAATACAGTTGAACACTGAAGTGTTAGCCTGTAGATTTTCTGTGCTTAACTTCTTTGAATAATATGTGCAAGTACTAATACCAGACAGTATTCGACTGTATTACACCCTTAAGTCATGTTCAGTTCAGGCAACTTTAGACAAGGCCTTCTCGTATCCCTTCGTCGCCTTGTACGACATCCACGGGAAGTGATGGGGTGGTGCTATTCTAACCCGACACCACACGGGGTGTATATTTGAGTTATTCTATGTGTATTCGGCGTGTTTTTCGCCTCCCTCGACTTTTATAGGAACTGCAAAATTACCTCGTTCTATTACAAAAGAATGGAGCTATGAGGTAACATACATACTTAAAAAAACATATAGACTTATTGAGAAACTCCTCCGTTTTGAAGTCTGCTAAAAAGTGACGTATATTGGTCTAAACAAGACGGCTTTAAAGCGGCTAACGTTACTTTGAGGGGATTATAATGCCCCGCTGTCGTAATAAATAACCCCCTCCTATTATTATAACTGCTCTCTCCTATTGTAATAACTGCGCCCCTTGCTATAGTAACTGCGCCCCCTGTGGTAAAATCTGCGCCCCGTGCTGTAATAACTGCACTACACTGTGCAACGATCAAAGCTGGAATTTTCGTAGTCACTCGTAAGTTTCGTAGTTGTACTCCATAGATAGCAAAGAATATTTACAAAAATCTAACCTGCAGTCCTTTCATTCGTCCATGCGCTCTGATATCGTCACCACGTCTGCAGCGTCGAGACCTACCTTTCCTTTCACTTCTATGCGTTTTAGAATTTCGCGTAGTATTCAACAAGAAACAAACAGTGACTAATTACACAAAGTAGATACCTACATGATAAAAAGTCGCATAATGGCTTGATCACGGGAAATTCGCTGCAGCAAAAATTCGCGGAAAGCAATAGGTTTGTATACTCGCCATTTAAGACGCTTCGCAATTCGCAGCGCGCGAACATTCGCTGTTGCGAATTGTCCCGTGACCACGCCGTAAAATATAAAACCGCTAGGTATAAATATTTTCTAATACCTTACTTGAAAAACGTTTGTTTTTATATTGAAGCGGTTATTTTAAAATACCATGTCATGCATAATCTTTTTATCGCGATCACTATCACACCTGTGATTGTTTGTAAAATGTTTTCCTTTTATAAATTGTTGTCAAAATTACAAAGTTAAAGCTAGGAGGTGGAAGATGGCGGTTTTGCGTTACATAGTCGAGTCATGTTCGAATTGTACGTGTTAAATTGAATTTATTGATTTGCGTAAAGTCAGAAATGTAACGCAAAACTGCGCATCCCTCCCCTCCTGTCCCTTTCCAACGCAACGTTCTAGAACTTTGTTTGTCGCAAAAGTATCATAAATAACAAAAAGAAGGAAAATAGAGAGTACAAAGTAGTTATGTTCTAATGTCTTACGTCCATGGATGATATTTCTTGAAAGCAATCATTCCGTTCCGATTGGGCAACACGAACGGCGAGTTTTCAACTCTCGGCCGCCTCTGCGTTGCTGTAGCGTTGCTATCCCGCGCCGGCGCGTCCGCCTGCGCAGTTGTAGCGTCGCCCCCGTCCCGCGCCTGCGTTGTAGTTGCGCGGCCACTTTGTGTCCCACCCGGTCCGCCATTTTGAGGCGCGCCACTTTGTGTCCCACCCGGCCCGCCATATTGAGGCGCGTCGGATCCGCCATCTTGGTTAGCTGGCTCGTTCGCGGAAGCGGTCGATGATGAATTCCTCTCCATACTCATGCTAATGGTCTCTAGATGATAATAGTTGCGATGCTGGTATTTTTATTAGCTGAAGCTGCTTGCGCGATTCTATATTACTGTACGACTCTTCCTTCTGGTTTATTCCGACAATTTGTGCCCTTGTAGCTTGTCCAGTTTCCTGGGATCAGTTCTATAAGTTTGCTTCAGTGTCAGGGCTAAAATTACCTACTATCGAACACTGAGGAAATACAGGTACTTCACACTATATTTTAGTGATGGTAAATATTTGGCGGTAGTCGACACTTCTACGCACAATTGATCGCCGAATGTGCGAGAAGAACAATGTATGTTGTTGTAGTTATTGTTGTTTAGTTGGGACCGTGCCCGTGACGCGCCCGCGGGCTTCTGCGCGAGGGTCGGCTCTACCTCGCCCGGGGGCGCCGCGCCCACCGCCCCCCGCCCCGCACGCCGCGACCACCCGCACTTCGCTCCCCTAACCCGTGACCGCGACCTGATGGCCCCGCCAAGTTGGCGAGCTGGTTCGCCAGAAAGGTTTTCATCCACAGGAGACAAGGATACCAAATGGCCGTATTGGTCCTCAGAATCCAATTCTTCGAAGTCGGAATCGTCGTCACTGTCGATCTCTATGCGGCGTAATTCATCCAGAACTAGTTGTGTTGTGGGAAGAAGGAACCTCCCAGCTGCTAATCGTTTCGGAGCGTAAAAATAACATATCGGTGCTCCGGAGGGTTGTCGTCACCCTTTCTGAACTTAACGGCGTCTTTATTTATTAATTTGCACATTTAATGATTTATTTGCACTGTAAAGTGTTCCACGAATCACTATACCGTTCTGAACTTAAAACCCAGGAAATGATGGGAACGCCGATCGACGGAAGTTCTCGCGACGCGGGCTGAGATCGGCGACTGGCGTCAGATCTGGGGCCTGCAGCGCGCGACACGTAGCGATGCACCCCAATGCGCAGTTTCAACCATATACGTACCTAGAAAGTCTAGACTCGCTGAGAGAGAAACAGGTACTAATACGGCACTCATAAGAGTGACAGAGATGAGGACAAAATCAATACATTCTGAATAGCTCGATGTAATGAATTATTATGGACCTTGCAGCCAGTCTAGGAAGTCTGAATTTTTACTAGCAACCTGTTGCGATGTCTGTGTTGGTGTGATTTATTATACATGTGCACCGGGCCACCGGCAAGCTGCATTGATTTATTGTCGTAATGTCCCGAGGGGCCGGCTGGGAGTCTACACTATTTTTAGCGAGGCCGTATTGATTTGCTGACCCGGCCGCGACCAGACATTTCTATGAAAATTTTACCAATATTAGTTATGTACGTATGATAAATATTATACGTTATACTAACTAGCACGTAAAATGCGTAAATAAAATTAAAGTTACCTAGATACATGTATAGTCACGCCTTTATCCCTAATGGGGTAGACAGAACGTTAACAACCTAAACAAAGGTTGTTCCGCCACGTCTGACAATGTTTTGAGGATTATCTATGATAGATTTGTAGGTATATAGATGTAGTGACAGGTTGTCAGCTAATCGCCTAAATTGCAATATACAGAAAACTTCGGATCCCTTAGCTGGTTTTTTATAGCATGCCCGGGAGGAAATGCAGCTGGCACATTCTATGTTTTCTTTCGCTCCCAGTCTAGCAAAATACCTAGATTATATACCTATCTATTTTTTAAATAGGTGAAATGCGAAGGCAAATGCGAAAGTCTTTTCTTTGTCTCTCTTTCTTTACCGCAAATAGGTACGCCTCCTTATGTCCGACTTTCCTGGATATAAAAACGATAACAAATTGGGCTATGCGACTTTAGGGGAATATTTGCCATAACCACGTTGGGCAGCGAGCGCTGTGCAAGATAATATTAGCTTTTTGTAAATATACCTATGTAAGGTAATAATATACATATTTAACAGGCTGCCCAATAACTGGTTTTCTCATTTACTCGACTTTTAGCACTCAATCCGCAAGAAGAGATGCGGAGATGGTTTGTTGCTACGAAAGGAATAAATTACAAATAATTTGCCGCAGGTGACGCATTCGACATCCGCGTATCATGGAACAGAGACACGGCTGTGCTGACAGGCGTGTGTGCGGTGGCCGGCGGCATCGTTGGCAGCTACGCAGGCGGCAGGCTGGGCGCGGCGCTCGGAGCCAGCATCGGCGGCGCCACCGGCTACGGAGTCGCCAGTAAGTGCAAGCAGTGGGTCCGTCGGTCGACCCGATGAACCACGGCCGGCGGCATCGTGGGCAGCTACGCAGGCGGCAGGCTGGATCGTAAAATATTCATCTTTCAGGCAAAATTAATTTAAAACTGATAGCGCCACTGTCGCAGCCCTCGAACCACTTTAAGGGGCGAACAGTGGCGCGACGATGGCGCCATTAGTTTTTAATTAATTGTGCCTGAGATACACACATTTTCATAAATATAAAACGTTTCTCAAGAATTTGAAGTAATTCTCCATTTTATAATCCAGAATACAATTATTGACATTATTACTATTAATTAATTATTTATTAAATTATGGATAATTTTTTTTTTTGCAAAACTCTCGAAACGTAAAATATTCATGAAATTGTTTGTATTTCAGGCACAATTCATTTAACCCCTCTGTTCACCCCTTAATTTTGCTTTGCAAAATCATGTTTGTTTATGGCCCGTAATAAAAAAACTGTTGAGAGGACTATTTTTTTTACTTTTTACCCGCGTTTATCAAGTCTCAAAACCCATTTTTTTGCAGCTATGGTATCTCTCCGCGAGCTCTGGGCGATGGTGAAGAATAAGTTGCAAGAGTTGCTATACATCTTGATCAATTGTCTGCGGCGGGCGGACCCGGTGGACTACGTGCGCGCGTTCGAGATCGTCATGGCTTGCACGAGCAGCCGGCGCGAGCTGGTCATCGCAATCCTCGACTTTATCGCCACCAAACTCGGAAGAGAAGTTATCTCTTCGATCACTGCAGGATAGATTTTACGATTTTCGGAGGTGATATGATCATTGACGTAGTGGATTTCGATACAACGAGAATTAAAAAAGGTATGTTTTAGCTATGATACTTCGCAACTTACAAATACAATACACATGGTGTCCCAAAAGTAAATTCGTTCGGTCGTGGGGGGTATGTCAATATGTAGCATGGCTCATGTTAGTGCCTGCACGAGTTTTACAAAAACGTTAATTTTAGCGCCTTTAGCGCGTAGAAGATAACAAAATGCGAGGTTTTCGCCGTTTAAATGATACGCTAAGCACATTTCTTCTTATCAAAATAAGCAAATTAGTTTGTAGAGACCAATATAACATTAGAAAAAACAAAAATGGGCCGATTATGATCATCAAAAACAGCAGATAACGTAGAGCGTGGCGATCCGAACCTTTCAGTTCAGAGGCGTGTGTGGTCTGTAGATATGCCTGAATCTTCATTACACCATATGTTCTGAAAATACCACTAAATTTACTCCTATAAAATGTAATTAATTGGTACCAGAATTAAAAACTTAAGGTGCTAATCAAAGGCTCGATGAGATAAATCCGTATTTTTTCTTTCGTTAATTCGATCTCCAGGGGAGACGACATAACTTGGCTTCCACGCAATGCTGTTTAAACTCATATGAACGTTTCCACGTGTAATAATCTTATAAGTATATAGCTAACAGATCAACTTCTCTGACACATACGAAAGAAAATATCCGTCCTCAAGGGTTTACTTTTAGAAGATGTTATTTTTATAAAACAAATTCCCATGGAGTTTACTTCAATAAACAATCACATTTTTTCAATAGATGGCTTACTATTATTTTTAATGGCAAATCAAACATAAACTTACTTTTGGGACACGCCTTTATACCTTATGGGGTAGGCAGAGGTCGTTCCGCCACGTCTGACAAAGTTTTGAGGGTTATTTATGATAGATTTGTAGGTATATTGCGGTATGTCGGTCCGTCACATAAATTACAAATTACTGAAACCTTCGGATCCCTTAGCTGGTTTATACAGCATGCCCGGGAGGAAATGCATCTGGCGCATTCTATGTCTTTCTCTCGCTCCCAGTCCAGCATGGAAGATACAATGAAATATTGGTCGAAATAGGTCATCATCTCCCTAGCCTTATCCCGTATCTCTGAGGGTCGGCTTCCTAATCTAGGGGATTGAACGAGGGTACTGGTTTTACACAGAGCAACTGCCATCTGACCTCCGCAACCCAGAAGGGAAACCAGACCCAATCCTAGATTGGTCGAAATAGGTATAGAAAACAAAATAAAATGACTCGACCATTTGTATAAGGAGGCCAAGATGAGTCCAAATCCAGGCTCCATCAGGTCTGTGTTGGAACCGAAAACACACTTGATAAAAGGAAGTCCAAGTTTTATTTTCACCTTTTGTCCTACGACTAGGCCTATATTCCATAGAGATGTCTTTCGTGGTCTAAAGAAACCCTTAATTTTCTATTCAAATTCTCGTTGTATTATATATATTGTACTTAGATTCATCAATTTTGAGGCTGTAATGTAAGATGATTCAACGATAGCTGGTTATAAGCCAAATATTGCCTATTTTCGTGTAGATTTTTTAATTCAGTCAAGATACTGTTATCGCCAGGAAAGTTTTGGGAATGAAACATTTTTTTTTTTTCAATTCTTGTCGTTTTTGCTATGTTGAATCCGAACAAATCCGAATCTGAGGTTCGCCAACAAATGTTTGTTTTCTTTTATGAAAAAAAAATGTAATCCTATCGTGTATGGTAACTAATAAAAGGGCGTTTTGAGTTGATTCTAAATATATATCACATCACATAACAGTCACAAATTCAAAATTAAAATGAAAGCATTTAATGTGAAATATGCAACAAATGATACGTATGTATGTTATCCATCCCTCCATTAGCGATTATTATTATTTTTTTAGCCAACCCCAAAACATTTGCACAGTCCAAAGGGTCCGAACCGAACACGTCTTGACTGAATTATTTGTATTCCGGAATAATGAAGAACTACTCCGATTTTCATCAAAATACTTTCTTATGTATAACCTCGTTCGTATCGTATAATAGGGGTATTCATAAGAGTGGCATTGCATAATGGTATTTTTTTTAGAATTATTAATTTAATTCATGACAAAGGATATTCACCAAAGATGTCTTAATAGCCGGACTATAGTCTTGTTTTAATTATAGATTGTACACCTAGTGATTTTTTGCTATAAATAACGCACTGGTACCATAAAGATAGTGTAATCTACATACATACATATAATCACGCCTTTATCCCTAATGGGGTAGGCCGACCCAATCAAAGGTTTCGCCACGTCTGACAAAGTTTTGAGGGTTATTTAAGATAGATTTGTATCGCCCAAATTGCAAAATACTGATACCCTCGGATCCCTTAGCTTGTTTTTACAGCATGCCCGGGAGGAGATGCAGCTGGCACATTCTGTTTTTCTATCGCTTCCAGTCCAGCATGGAAAACCTGAACTGTGTTTTGTATTTCGAAACCATGAAACTTATAAAAAAAATCTTATTTTTTATTATATGATGCTGGACTGGGAGCAATAGAAACACACAGAATGTACCAGCTGTTCCTTCTCACAAAGATTCTGTAAAAACCATCTAAGGGCTTCGAGGATTTCAGTATACTGTAACTACAGCAATATACATATGTATCTTAAACAACTCAAAACTTGTAAGACGTGGCGTGGCGGAATGAACTTTGTTTGGGTCGTTGACCCACTGCCTACCCCCTTAGGCAGACATGATAATATTTAGTGGTTTTTATGCTCAATGTTTAACTAATTTTAGAGATGCACCTAGATCGAGTTGTGATTATGAGTGATAATTAGAAATTATAAATATGAATATAATGATCATTTAATAATTAAAATAATAAATATTATTTATTGACATTGTTGTTTTTCTTGTGTTAATTTGGTCCTAAACAACTTTTTTGGAAAATACCAGCTCTGTATAGACAAGGTAAATCAGCCAGTACCTACGCAAGCTCCTTGTGTTGCTCAGAGGAAAAAAACTGAACAACTTTCTCAAATAAATTATTTGGTAAAATTATATTTTGTTGCTTCCCCATACATTTTTTCTGATTGATGTGGTAAATTTGTAAGGGCAACTCACATTTCTTCTTTATTTCCCAGTTGATTTCTTTTGTGAGGTAAGAGTTGTTCAGTTTTTGTTGTTTGTGCAACCACTATCCACACTTTCATACATACATACTATCACGCCTGTATCCCTAAAGGGGTAGGCAGAGCGTAAACGACCTAAACAAAGGTCGTTCCTCCACGTCTGACAAGTTTAGAGGGATGTTTAAGATAGAACTGTATATTGCTGTAGTGACAGGATGTCAGCCCATCGCCTAAATTACAATATGCCCTCGAATCCCTTAGCTGGCTTCCACAGCATGCCCGGGAGGAGATGCAGCTGGCACATTCTACGTTATTCTATCGCTCCCAGTCCAGCATGGAAGCAATGCAATCCATACTAATATTATAAATGCGAAAGTAACTCTGTCTGTCTGTTTGTTTGTTTGTTGCTCTTTCACGCCTAAACGGCTGAACGGTTAATTTGGAGGCGGACATAGGTAGTTACTTTCGCATTCATAATCAATTAATCACTACATAAGTAGTATTACATATATATAAGTAGTTACTTCCACGCTGGACTGGGAGAGATAGAAAAACATAGAATGTTCCAGCTGCCCTTCCTCCCGGGCATGCTGTTGAAGTCAGCAAAAGGGACTCGAGGGTTACAATGTATTGTAATTTAGGCGATGGGCTGACAACCTGTCGCTATAGCAATACATATTACAATCTAAAGTTGCCCTAAATTTTTGTCAGACGTGGCGAAAGCGCCTTTTACGAGGCGTTAAACGCTCTGCCTACCCCGTAAGGGATAAAGGCGTGATTTAGGTATGTATGAATGTAGAAGTAATATTAAACAAAGTCGCTTTCTCTGTCCCTATATCCCTATGTATGCTTAGATCTTTAAAACTACGCAACGGATTTTGATGCGGTTTTATTTTAATGGATAGAGTGTTTCAAGAGGAAGGTTTATATGTATAAAACATGCATAATATAGTAGAGCAACACTGATGATTTCCGTGCGAAGCCGGGGCGGGTCGCTAGTATTCTATATAGTATAGTATGGATGAACAGAAGCGAGTGGAGCGAGTCATGGACGGGAGGAATCGATCGGATAACTGGACAGACATGATGACTGTTTAGCGATGCGTGCGACGAGGACAGGGGGAATGTGTACTAAGTAACTTAAGGATATATAATAGAATAAAACGTGTAATAAACGTGTATTCTTCCATGCTGGACTGAGAGCGAGAGAAAAACATAGAATGTGCCAGCTGCATTTCCTCCCGGGCATGCTGTAAAAACCAGCTAAGGGATCTGAGGGTTTCAGTATATTGCAATTTAGGCGATGGGCTGATAACCTGTCACTACAGCAATATACGTACAAAATACAAATCCATCTTGAATAACCCTCAAAACTTTGTCAGACGTGGCGGAACGACCTTTGTTTAGGTTGTTTACGCTTTGCCTACTCCATAAGGGATAAAGGCGTGATTATATGTATGTATGTAAAACGTGTAAACAATAACTGATAAGTTTAAAATAAGTACTAAAAATTAAATTAGGGTCTCTAAAAATTGTATTTATACCTAAACTAAGTAAATATTTACCTGTATCTTAGGTATCTTACAATTAAGTAAGGCAATAATATTTACCTGAACTTGTGCACAAAAACAAAACAATTTTAAATAAGAATATACTAATTACTGATTTCACTTAATAAATTAGTGTTAGTATTTGTGTGGTAGGTACTTGAGTAACGATGACGGGAGAATGGGTTTGACTCTACTTTCACCGCCACCATCGTCAAGTTTTCGGACCAGACCCACAAGACGCTGCAGCTCACGGGTGGACGAAGGAGAAAAAACTTCGCAGAGGAAATCGCAGGTTTTTACTAGTCTAAAATAAATGGGTTCCCTACTTTAAATGGAATGTCGTTGGCTCTAACATCGAATGTCGTATGCTCAAACATCGAATGTCGTATGCTCAAACATCGAATGTCGTAGGTATGCTCAAAAATCGAATGCGCGAAGACATCAAATCGATTGTCTAAGAGGCCTATGAACTGTGAGCTCTATAGTATTTCCAATTCAGTGTTAAAATAAAAGGTAAACAACGTTTCATGAATTTTATTTAAAAACATTTCAAAAATAAATGATACGTGTTGGCAATTTAGTTATATTACTAAGGCTCGTATATTTGAAGCGATCTCAAACTTGAGAGTATTATTAAGTATGGATTTGACAGGCCAGTTTGTACTGAAATGACATTTCTGATACGAACTCAAACCCGCTGTCACTCTTGAGAGCTGATTATAAATACGGCCCTATAACTACTATTTCATTATGTTGTCAGTTCTAATAGCTAAAACTTATTTTAGAAACAAGATCTTCGATAAAAGACATGAAACTTTGTTTACCTTTATTCTAAAACTGAGTTGTAAATACTATAGGTAGGTATAGTTCACTACATCGATGCATTAAAATCTTTAAAAACATCTTCCTCGAATCATCAATATTTTTTGATAACTGAGTTTAATAATTAAGGTATGATTATTTATATTATGTATTTTTATTTAATTCCATGCTGGCCTGGGAGCAAGAGAAAAACATAGAATGTTCCCGCTGCATTTCCTCCCGCGCATGCTGTATATACCAGCTAAGAGTTTTAGTATATAGTAATTTAGGCGATGGGCTGACAACCTGTCACTACAGCAATATACCTACAAACCTATCTTAAATAACCTTCACAACTTTGTCAGACGTGGCGAAACGATCTTTGTTTAGGTCGTTTACGCTCTGCCTACCCATTAGGGATAAAGGCGTGATTATATATGTATGTATTTTTATTTTAAATATCTTTATCATGATGATGGCCGCGCGTGCCGAAACATTTCTTGCATAACAACTAAATTACTAATTCAGTATGTGTAATCGTTTGTAGTTAAAAATAATAATTCTTCTTCTTTGCGAGTGGATCCTCGAGTCGAACATCGACTTATAATTAACTTATAACAACAACAAATAATAATTAAATTATAACAATAAGTGTTTAGGTCTATTAATTGTCAAAGAAAAGGTTTTATGAGTCGATTTGATGTCTTTGCGCATTTGATGTTTGAGCATACGACATTCGATTTTAAGTAGGGAATACAGGCCCGTATTTATATACAGCACTTCAGACTGACAGCTAGTTTGAATTCGTATCAGAAATATCATTTCAGTACAAAATGGAAAACGATACTTAATATTGATCTCAAGTTTGAGATTGATTTGATAACCCACTCCTGACCATCTGTGGACTGTGGTATTTTCAGGTATGTATTTATATCCGCTTTGACATAAGTAGGTTTTTACTGCAAGGGAAATAAGAAGGACGATTTGTAATAAAACTCACTTACAATTTTTATAGATTTATTTTAGATTTGTTTTGTACTATTTTGAGTAAGGCACTTAAAACAAAATATTCATAGGTTCATTATAAACTTATTATAATATAATAACGGACCTATTTGAAAAAGATAACAAATATGAGTTATCATCATCATCTCCCTAGCCTTATCCCGTGACAGAGTCGGCTTATGAATAAGTAATAATAATAAAACAGATGAAACTACATTTTTTTTTCTAGTATAAAGGATGTAAGGAACAGCTTCCCGCAAACTGTTACGACTTGTTCAACAACTAACTATGATTTTTTACCAGGAAATGAAAACATATTGTTACCTACCACGTATAAAATTACCACTTCGATGAGAATTTGTATGGGGTGGTGAAATATATTACATATGAAAGAACTTTGTAAAAGTTGTTCAGTTTCCGACTAAGCGAACTACTCCTATCAGTTTACGGGAAGCGGGAAATAAAGTAACATCATTTTGTGTAGGTATACGGGGTGTAAGGGACAGCGTCCCGCAAACTTATAGGTGTTGGTCAGTCAGCAACACTGAATAACTACCACCTGAAAATCCTTTAAGGAAATAAAAAAATATGCTTTTCCATACAAACTGTGTGTTTGATCAAGGTAGTCAGTTTGTATGGGAAAGTATTTTTCTATCAACTTCTCAAAAATTATCCTGGTGAATGTTGTTCAGTATCGAGCATCCGTATCAGTTTGCGGGACGCTGTCCCTTACACCCGGTATATTAATTAAAAATAAATTAAAAACACATCTCTCTACAAACACTATTTTACTTTTTATAACATAAAAGAAATTAACATTATTGTAGAATTAAATCATCTGATGATTTCATATAACTAGTGTACTAGGGTGAAGTATTATATTAATATTATGTTGTTATATCGCTTTAATTAACACATTTGTACATTATTTCTTAAATTTAACAATGAAGGCAATTTAATTTGAATTTCTACTTTCTGTTACAGTATATTTGTAAAATAACGATCTTAATGCCTTCCATGCTGGACTGGGAGCGAAAGAAAAACATAGAGTGTGCCAGCTGCATTTCCTCCCGGCATGCTGTAAAAACCAGCTAAGGGATCCGAGGGATTCAGTATATTGTAATTTAGGCGATGGGTTGACAACCTGTCACTACAGCAATATACCTACAAATCTTTCTTAAATAACCCTCAAAACTGTCAGAAGTGGCGGAATGACCTTAGTTTAGGTCATTTACACTCTGCCTACCCCATTAGGGATAAAGGCGTGATTATATGTATGTATGTAACGATCTTAATAGCTAATCCTGTTTATTTTATAATCAGTAACAAGGCTGTTTAAAGCATTTGTCAACAAACATTCACTTAATCCCCCTCTTATATACAGTCTTAGCTTATGTTTACCTAAAATTAACATAAGACATTAATATACGTATATTATAAAGAAGAGATACCACATTTAACTAAAAAAAACTGTAATTTATTACGGCTTTTGTATGAAAGTACATAAAATGGGTAGGGTGACATCAAGATTATTATAAAAGAAACGCCCTATGTAGTTACTTACTGATATTTTCTATGAACATGGCTAAGATGATGCCTCTTAAATTGTAGTAGAAAAACCCTATGTAGTAAGTACTAACTGGTATTTTCTATGAACATGGCTAAGATGATGCCTCTTAAATTGTAGTAGAAAGGCCCTATGTAGTAGTACGCACTGGTATTTTTGCAGATGACAAACGGAGAACGATCCTCTCGAAAGGAGCAAAGTCTTAAATAAAGAGCGTATTTAAAGAAATTGTTTTTTACATAGTAGCGATATCAATTATATAAATATCCTTAAATTTAACAAGTAACAAACTTATCAAGTCATATAGGGCCGTATTTATAATCAGCGCTCATGAGTGACAGCGAGTTTGAGTTCGTATCAGAAATGTCAATTTCAAATACTTAATATTGCTCTCAAGTTTGAGATCGCTTCATAAATACGAGCCTTAGTATGCTAATCCAACAGCAATTTCCCCCTAACACGTCACCCCAATCTATCTATCTATCTAAATATAGTGTAGGAATTTATTAGCTTTGATTTTTCTTTAACTAAAACTATAGTGCCACCTGCATGAAATTGTAAAAATAACCAGCTAAGGGACCCGAGGGCTACTGTATATTGCAATTTAGGCGAAAGGCTGACAACCTGTCAGTACAGCAATATACCTACAAGTCTATCTTTAATAACCCTCAAAACTCTGTCAGACGTGGCGGAAGGAGCTTTGTTTAGGTCGTTTACGCTCTGCTCACTCCAGGCGTTATTATATGTATGTGTGTATAAATAACTATGTAAATGTGTAAAAAATATGAAAAGCGGACTTTGTATTTATATCTATTTTACACCTTTATATAAATAGCACCATAATTGTTACTCCAGCCTGATTTTCGTAACAATGAACTATCATAAAGGCTGTGTTCATATTGGCCAATACTCGGGCGCCTTCACAAATTAACTAAAATTAGTCCATAACTGTCATTTTCCGTCTCAAGAGAACAGATAAGAATGACCTAAAGACGAACTTTTTTTTATCCTAAAGGTCAGAGCGCACTAGAACGTAGCTGCAGCGGCGCGGCACTGCGCGGTAAATGATTCTTGGTATGAAAATTTATGTAGAGAGCCCGATGGCGTAGTGGATAGGGCCGCTGCCTCCTGAGCGGGGGGTCGTGGTTCGAACCCCACCACGTACCAATGTGTTTTTCGGTTTTCGAATTTCATATGTACGTATATTCGGTGCTTTTTCCGTGCTTCGGAAGGCACGTTAAGCCGTTGGTCCCGGTTAATATCGTTTAATACCGTAGATATTAGTCGTTAAGCCATATCACAGTGCTAAGCATTGGCGGCTTGAAAACTCTGACCTAATCTAGGATTGGGTCTGGTTTCCCTTCTGGGTTGCGGAGGTCGGATGGCAGTCGCTCTGTGTAAAAACCAGTACCCTCGTTCAATCCCCTAGATTAGGAAGCCGACCCCGTGAGATACGGGATAAGGCTAGGGAGATGATGATGTATGAAAATGTATGAGATGTATCGCACTGGAGATGCAGCGGCGTTTCACGACGCTGTAATGTCAGGTTCATACATTTTGACAGATTATGTCGCGCAATGCTGTTACGCCCTAGTGCGGTCTAACCTTTAAGGCCGAGAAACTAACGCCGTCATCTTAGCTGTTAACTCGTATAAAACTCCTAGTATAGCCCTGTCAGGAATTAAAAAGACTTGTCACAGAGAAAGGATAAGATAGGGACATATGCACTGATATTTTTAAACAGAGACATATTTTCGAGACCAATGAGGAAATTTCTTCCATGCTGGCCTGGGAGCGAGAGAAAAACATAGAATGTGCCAGCTGCATTTCCTCCCGGGTATGCTGTAAAAACCAGCTAAGGGATCCGAGGGTTTCAGTATATTGTAATTTAGGCGATGGGCTGACAACCTGTCACTACAGCAATATTCTTACAAATCTATCTTAAATAACCCTAAAAACTTTGTCAGACGTGGCGGAACGACCTTTATTTGGGTCGTTTACGCTCTGCCTACCCCATTAGGGATAAAGGCGTGATTATATGTATGTATGTATGTATGAGGAAATGGAAATTAGATTAGAAACTTGTAGAAAGGACCGGAATAATGTCATTCAACCGAGACTGGAAATAGTTAAGCGTGACTAGAGATATCAAGCGGTTCAGTTTTATAACAGATTGCCTCAGGAAATTAACACCATTAAGAAGTTAACTATTTTTAAACATAAGCTAAGAGCGCTTTTACTGGAGAAATGTTGTTACACTTTTGACGAATTTTGATAATTTATCTTGCAGCAAATCTGACATTATTATATTTTATTGACATTTTGAATTGGATTTGTGTGTGTGTCACTGAATTCATTGTTAGCATTGTTACTATAAATATATAAGATAAACTAAAATTATATTATTTGCATGTTGTATTTGATAATAATTATGATAATTGATATTGTATTCTGTCTTTTTTTCTTTTAAAAATATTATTTCGAACACAATGTACTTTGTTTCTTCCATGCTGGACTGGGAGCGAGAGAAAAACATAGAATGTGCCAGCTGCATTTCCTCCCGGGCATGCTGTAAAAACCAGCTAAGGGATCTGAGGGTTTCAGTATATTGCAATTTAGGCGATGGGCTGACAACCTGTCACTACAGCTATATACGTACAAAATACAAATCCATCTTGAATAACCCTCAAAACTTTGTCAGACGTAGCGGAACGACCTTTATTTAGGTCGTTTACGCTCTGCCTACCCCTTAAAGGATAAAAGCGTGATTATATGTATGTATGTACTTTGTTGCGTATAAAAAACTTGAACTGCCTACAAGCCCTTATCTATGGTACCTCTATGTCAGAATTTTTAGTTCATGGCAGGGCTATACTTGAAATAAAACTAAATCTAACTGGCTAACTCGGCTATGACAGAAAATTGTTGGTTACGTTGTGAATGAATTTGAATTGGGGCCAGAGGCTACTTAAGATCTTCGGCCTAACAGCTTATTTATAGCTGAAAATCAGCATTATTATATATACTTTAGAATGTCTGAACTCTGAACAGAAATTCTACAAGTTATTACAAATTATTAAGCCTTTTATAGAAAATCTGACGCTGACTATATTGCACTAGCGGCAGCGGAACTACGCGACGCGCCACGGCGCTTCAAAGTTGATGAGTTGGTCAACTTTGTCGCGCAGTGTCGTGTCGCGTAGTTCAACTGCCGCGTAATGCGTTATATCTCATACAATTGCATACAAAGAATATTTTGTAGCGTCGCTCTGCTGCTGTGTCGCGTCGCGTAGTTACGCCTAGTGCGGTCTGACCTTAAAGGGTAATTTTACGAGGATCATTCTACGACGTAAATCTTATAGTTAGATGACCGCGGAATGTATAATGTGTACCTAATATATAACGCTGACGGACGCTTCTGTCATGTACTCGTCCAGTTGTTTATCCAACACAGCCTTGCTGGTTGACATATATTGCTCAAGTTCCAAGTCCAACTGCGCTTTGGACGGCACGGCTGGCTGGCTTTGGCCTGAATGTTTCACCGTGTTCTGTCGGAGAAAGCCTCCTGGAAATTAAAAAACGGCGAAATTTTAGCAAAGGGATGCTAGGTTTACATATTACAGTGCATTGCAATAGTACGTACTTCCATGCTGTACTGGGAGCGAGAGAAAAACATAGAATGCCCCAGATGAATTTCCTCCCGGGCATGGTGTAAAAATCAGCTAAGGGATCCGAGGATTTCAGTATTTTGCAATTTAGGCGATGGGCTGACAACCTGTCCATACAGCCCAATACCTACAAAACTATCTTAAATAACCCTCAAAACTTTGTCAGACATAGCGGAACGACCTTTCTTTAGGTCGCTTACGCTCTGCCTACCCTATTAGGGATAAAGGCGTAACTATATGTATGTAGGTAATTTAGGCGATTGAATGACCACCTTGTCACTATATTGATACATATTTCGATCTAAAATTGCCCTCAATATTTGACAGACGTGGCGAAAACACCACCTTTTCGAATAAGGACCCGAATTTATGTTTGAAAATGGTACCGATTCCTTGAGGACACAATTTAACTAAATCTTAAATAATTGTTACCGCCTTTTCTATTTATTCTCTCACTAGCGACCCGCCCCGGCTTCGCACGGAAATTATCAGTGTTTTTCCACAATATTATGCAAGTATTATATATATAAACCTTCCTCTTGAATCACTCTATCCATTAAAAGAAGCCGCATCAAAATCCGTTGCGTAGTTTTAAAGATCTAAGCATAAAAAGGGATATAGGGACAGAGAAAGAGACTTTGTTTTATACTATGTAGTGATGACACAAAATTTCAGGTAACGATTTAAGCCAAGATTTAGTGATTTAGTGCGCATTCTAATTGCCCGCAATATACCAAATCAACTGTAACTAATTTGATGCTTAAATAGAAACCAGTTTTACTGTTTGGTTTGAATACGCAGTTGGTTAGAGTCGGGCAGGGATAGACTCGGTCGAGAGTTCGAATCATATCACGTGCGTTGCGTATTCACTATCCACAATGACGTCTTGTCTTGGCGTGTATGTTTGCTCAGCTGTACAATAATGAATTATTAAACTAAAGAGTTTTCTCGTGGAATGAAAAACGGTTCTTCCATGCTGGAATGGGAGCGAAAGAAAAACATAGAATGGGCTAGCTGTATTTCCTCCCGGGCATGCTGTAAACCCCAGGTAAGGGATCGGAGAGTTTCAGTATATTGCAATTTAGGCGATGGGCTGACAACCTGTCACTACAGCAATATAACCTACAAATCTATCCTAAATAACCCTCAAAAATTTGTCAGAAGTGGCGGAACGACCTTTGTTTAGGTCGTTTGTGCTCTGCCTACCAGTGGCGAAGGGTCCATACAAGCCGATTCCCTTTCAAGGATTCCAATTTCACAAAATCCGGAATTACGTCGAACCTATTAAGTACTTGAATGTTATTTTTTGCTTTGGCTCCCTCTCGATAAAATTGCACCCCTCGCAACTGCTGCCTACCCCATTAGTAATAAAGGCGTGATTGTATGTATGACTTCCATGTTGGACTGGGAGAGATAGAAAAACATAGAATGTTCCAGCTGCCCTTCCTCCCGGGCATGCTGTTGAAGTCAGCAAAAGGGACTCGAGGGTTACAGTGTATTGTAATTTAGGCGATGGGCTGACAACCTGTCACTATAGCAATACATATTAAAATCTAAAATTGCCCTCAATTTCTGTCAGACGTGGCGAAAGCGCCTTTTACGAGGCGTTATACGCTCTGCCCACATAAAGGCGTGATTTATGTATGTGTGTATTGTATGTATGTTGTATGTATGTACCTCTTCCTATGCCACGACCATAGCCTCCCCGCCCTCGGTTCAAGGACCCGCCTCGTGGCGCCACCTGGCCGCGCTGCTGTAGCACCTGGCTGCGACCTCTCAGTTCGCTTTGCTGACCTGGCACAGCTGAAAAACATTATTGTACTACATTATACCGCGCTGGACTGGGAAAGATAGAAAAACATAGAATGTGCCAGCTGCATTTCCTCCCGGGCATGCTGTAAAAACCAGCTAAGGGATCCGAGGGTTTCAGTTTATTGCAATTTAGGCGATGGGCTGACAATCTATCACTACAGCAGTATACCTACCTATAATAAAAAAAACAAAAACTTTGTCAGACGTGGCGGAACGACCTTTGTTTTGGACGTTTACGCTCTGCCTACCCTATAATTGATAAAGGCGTGATTATATGTATGTATGTATGTATTATACCGGGCATACTGTAAAAACCAGCTAAGGGATCGGAGCGGTTCAGTATACGGCAATTCATCAGGTCGATAGACTCGATACCCACTTGACAGAAGAAGTACTGACGAAAGGCTGACAACCTGTCACTACAACAATATACCTACAAATCTATCTTAAATTACCCTAAAAACTTTGTCAGACGTGGCGGAAAGACCTTTGCTTAGGCCGTTTACGCTCTGCCTACCCCATTAGGGATAAAGGCGTGATTGTATGTATGTATACCTGTTGCTCGGTTGACAAGACTGAACTACTATCACCAGGGTTTTTTTTTTGGAAGTGAAAAAAAAAATTTGGTTATCCATACAAATTTTCAGATTGAGGTGATGATTTTGTATGGGAAGGTATTTTTTCTTTTTCATCTGAAAGAATTTCCTGGTGAAAGTTGTTCAGTTTCGTTGACTGAGCATCAGTATGCAGGACGCCCGGTATAAATAAGACTTTCTTTCATATTAATAATAAGACTTTCTTAGATGCTGGACTGGGAGCGATAGAAAAACATAGAATGTGCAAGCTGCATCTGCTGTTAAAAACCCGTTAAGGGATTTAAAGCTTCAGTAAATTGTAATTCACGCGATGGGCTGACTACCTGTCAGTACAGCACTATCTATGTATCTTAAACAACCCTCATAACATGTCAGTCGTGGTGGAACAATCTTTGTTTAGGTCGTTGACGTTCTGCCTACCCCATTAGGGATAAAGGCGCGATTTATGTAGGTTTGTATGTATATAATAAGACTCGCACAGTGTATTCGAATGCAGGAAGTCCAGTGGGTATCGAGTCTATGGACTTGATGAAACCTGGTGTCAGAGTTTTTAAACCGCCTAGTAGCACAACTATCAGGCCTCTGACATGGTTTTGTGTAACGACCACTATCAAAGACAGCGACCGGGACCGACGGCTTAACGTGCCCTCCGAAGCACGAAATCTTTTTTCTTTTCGGACAATCAGGTGATTTAGCCTGCAATGTTAGGACATTTGGGTAGGCCCAAACTGGGGAAAATTTTCACAAAGTGATAAATTCTCAAATATCAACTTTGTGTTTTCCCCTCTGGGAATCGAACCCAGGACCTCCGGATCGGGAGTATCGGTATTTGAATAGTTGTAGTTTTGATGGACGTACAAAGTGACCCAATGGCCTGGTCCAAGAACGATGGGTAACCGAAATTAAGAGGATAGACAAATGGACTGAAGTAGCACAACATACGTACATACATACATAAATCACGCCTTTATCCCTTACGGGGTAGGCAGAGCGTTTAACGCCTCGTAAAAAGCGCTTTCACCACGTCTGACAAAAAATTGAGAGCAATTTTAGATTGTAATATGTATTGCTATAGTGACAGGTTGTCAGCCCATCGCCTAAATTACAATACACTGTAACCCTCGAGTCCCTTTTGCTGACTTCAACAGCATGCCCGGGAGGAAGGGCAGCTGGAACATTCTATGTTTTTCTATCTCTCCCAGTCCAGCGTGGAAGTAGCACAAGACCGGATAAAATGGAACAGCCTAGAGGAGGAGTAAACCCTGAAAAGGGATTCATATTAAACTAAATAGATTTTAAAATGCATGTACGCATTTTTATCACTATACTTATTATTCTTTAATGAAATGTTTTATAATACTGATGTAATTTTAATTATGAAATAAATGGCTGAAAAAAAAAAATTGTTACCCGCAGCAAAGTTACCTCGCCTCCCGCCCCTCCTCATATAAGGTCGCGACCCCCGCGCCACCTGCCTGTAAATCACACAAATTTATACATTAATAGATTTCCACACCGCAGCTTACAAATGATAATAGTCAGTCTGCTCTCGGAGTATTCTTAAATAAATAAATATTTATTTCAGGTTTCTACGGGGCCCATATAAAATACAAATTACATCAAACCATGCCATAACATCAATCATATCTAATCAATCCTTATTTTTTTCTCTGATTTATGCAATCAGTCCTAAAACTATGAGCAGATGTGTTGAGCTTCATTCGCGTTCAAAGTTTGTTCTTCATTGAGAACTTCTCTACATTCAGCAGGTTACTATTCCAAGCCATTCAACATTCTTAGCCAATTAATAAGAAACTCCTTGTTCTTTCACGAAGCCTTTCCTCTACAAGCAGAGTCGACTTTATAACAACTAGATACTGGCGAAATCAACGCTATAACCTAAAAAATTGATTAATGATAATAGTACATTACTTGGAGGTCGAAAAATAAGCAATGTGCCTTCTAACACAGGCCCTTAACCTTACCAGAAGGCACCGACCTTTAGATAAGTTTTATCTGTGTAGCTATCTTAAATAACCCTCAAAACTTTGTCAGACGTGGAGGAACCACCTTTATTTAGGTTGTTTACGCTCTGCCTACCCCATGAGGGCGTGATTATATGTATGTATCATCATCATCATGTTGTCTGCCATGAAGGATCGCTTCAGGTACAGTAGTCTCTATACAGCAGCCAGCCAGGCTAGCAACTTATGTATTATGTGTCAGGTTTTTCAGGGTTTATAATTATAGTGAACAGTAGAATGTAGTAGAACACAAATTACTTATTGTGTTTATTTTTTCATCTCCCTTGCCTTACCCTGTATCTCACTGGGTTTGCTACCTAATCTAGGGGATTGTACGAGGGTACTGTTTTTTAACACAGAGCGATTGCCATCTAACCTGTTAAACCTAATATTAAACAATATTAACCAGGACCATTGGCTTAACGTGCCTTCTGAAGTACAGAAATATTGCTGAATAAACGTGCATATGAAATTCAAAAACCGAAAAACAGATTGCTATGAGGTGGGATTCGAACAACCAGCCCTATCCACTACACCATCGGGCTCTATTGTGTCTAGTTACTAGTCCTTCTAAAAACACATAAAAGGAAACATAAAATTACCTTCTGTTATTGTTAAAGTTTTGTGTGGGAACTCGATAGCCTAAATTCCATGTTGGAACTCCTTGATTGTTTACCAAGGTTGAGTACCTCGGACGTAATTGCGCCAAGAGGATTGCTTCTCTTTTCTAAAAGTAATAAAAAAAATATTGTTAATGTAAATAATTTTATTCTTTAATGAACGATTCTTTTATTAATCCAAGGCAGTATGTAAACAAAAAGTGTTTTTACGTACTGAAAAGCAGCGTTAAACAAACACAATTTTTTGTTTTACACAACTAAAGTAAACAGCAACAAAATAGTACCTACCTTAGCCTCTCGTATCTGAGCGGCAAGCTCTGCCTGAATCGCAAGCTCCGCCTGGATCGCAAGCTCTGCCTGCATCGCCAACGTAGCAAATCTCTCACTCAAAGGTACGCCGGTACCTCGTAGGCTAAAAACTTTATCTATCACCATTGTGTGTGCTGGAAAATAAAAAGGTATTTAATGTAAAGAATCGTATGGTAAGGTAATGCTTGCTTGGGTAATCTATTCGAATACTCAAAATGTACAGTATTGTGGAGCATAGTAAATTCTTACCTTACCCACGATGATCAATCTGGATCAAGCTTGGGTTTCTTCCAAAAATCTGTTTATTTACTCACACTCAGCAATATTCGCATGCCGCAGTACGATTTTTTTTTCATCTGTGGCACGCACGCCGCGGCTCGCGCCGTCTGGGAGAACGAGAACGAAACGAATGATAAAATGATTCCTCTTCTCCTTTCGTATCATTCGTTCCTTCTTATGGACTTTATCTTCACTAGTGCGCCTCTAATTTGCAACAAACGATAAGATATTAACAGACGTTAGGATTTCGTCCGGATCAGATCAAACAAACCATAGAAGATGGTCGGGGCGGTCGACACGCCCAAATATAAAGTATAGGAAGGTAGATAGAGTATATAGAATTGATCTCATAATATATTTATTTCTTATACTCTATATATATAAACAGATGTCCAGACCCAGTATGGACCAGACCGTGACTTATGTGTGTGTATGTACAACTTTTAACACTTTATCTACCTAAGATAACGTAAAATGATACTTTTTTGTAACAATGTGGCAACACTGTTCAGCGGACTGACGGCCACAAGTTCGAACTTGGTCCGGAGCGGATGAAATCCAGATCGGACAAGTGCGAATTGTCAATAATAAGAATAATGTCCGGCGGACCGCTGAACACACAACTGAATTTCGTCCGGAGAGGACCAAGGTCACGGTCCGGTCCGGACCCGATCTGGACATCTGTTATTACCTATATATGAAGCAAATTGAAAAAGCACGAGTAGGCGGTGCACACACATGGGTGCATTCAGGGGTACGTTCAGAGCCGCTTAACCGATCGATTTTAGCCAGGTGGGTGACAAATTATTCTGTCCGTTCAGGAGCTGTACTTTTCAATCACTCGAATCAAATTCGCATGGCAAATTGTATGAAAATCGCATGTGATTTTTTTTAATGTATTATCGAAAAAACGTAAAACAAAACAATCATCTGTTCTTTTCTTTGGTAGCCTGCGCTAGCTGTGCCATAAAAATCAATGTAGCGTTGCAAAACTATCGATAGTTACTTTTTTTTATAGATTGTGGCACTAGAAAACTTTGTGCCAGTGTCAAGGAAAACGAAACGCGTCCAAAGTTACAAATAAAACTAACGATTAAAGTAGGCAGGTTAAGAAATACATAGAAATGATACCGGAACAAAGGTACATATCATTACATACAAATTACTAAAAATAAATAACAAAAAATAATCTAAAGTATAAAATATAGTGGATACATAACAAATTTAAAGATATTAAACACGGGAAGGAAAGGGAGGACTCTGAGAGGCATAAATATGGAAAAATAGAGAGTTTACCCATAGATATAGGATGTAAGCGCAGCGAACAATTCTAAATTTATGGTTTTACCAAACAATAAAATTTACCTATTTTTTTCCCATGAGATATCCAGAATCCATATTCAGTGAAGCATTGCCATTTGTGCGTTCGATTGGCGCCTTTATTCCCTTTGCGGTGTGCGCCTACTGGGCCCTCTAGTGTTTGTTGGGCGAAACGCTAAACTGGTAGTGGAGCGATAGCGTAGCGCACACAGTTTTTTACGTCATTTTAGAAACCAATAATGTACCAGGTAGGAATTACCTGGATTCCGGATATCTCATGGAAAAATAATAGGTAAGTTTTATTGTTTGGTAATACTCTCTATTATTTGTTCCGTTTTCGATAACCGGAATCCATATTGAGTGATGTGTTTGATTTCTCCTGGTACCCATATAATATTATGACGCTATAATGTAACACTCATTCGTGTAACATGAATGACCACTTTAAAGATTATTAAAATTAAATTAATTAGAATATAATCAATTGTAGCTTAAGATTATTATTTTGATTATAATGCATAGCATTGAAATAATTTGATAAAGAAACTCGATAAGTACATTCTTGCGAATCAGCTATGATCTCTTTCTGATAAATATTTCGGAAAGTATGTTCTTGTTTCCAATTACCTGTAGAAATAATTTGATCAATTGTAAATTGCTCTACCCAATTCAGCGAGGCAACTGTTGAACGAATAGAGCCTGGTGTTGCATCTATACCTGCTTCTTTCAGCACTGATTTGATCCAGCCTCCGATGATACTCCTTGCAGCAGGTTTAACTTCATGTCTTGCTGTTATGAATAAAAGCAAATTACCTTCCTCACGGCGCTGACTGGAAACTTGTACTAGTTGACGTACCCAATACACACAACATAAATTTTAATTTGGGTGTTTCGATAGTTTCCAGCCAGATTGTCTGTGGCGTATGTTGTCAGTTTTAGAACCAAATGACGGCCACAACTCAATATCATCTCCTTCATCAATTAAGCTTTCAGGGTCTATATTCAAAAGTGTGAGATCATGTACTCGCCTTCCAGATGATAATCGTAATAAAACTGCCGCATGTCTCGAAACTTGATAGAAATTATTTTGGTCTGGTGTATAAGCACTCACAATTTAATACTGTAACAGCAATTTAGGGTCCCAAATTGGAGGTTTGTTTTTCTTTTCCTTCGCAACAGAAATTGCTTTCAAAACATGTTTTATTATATAAATATTTATTAATTTATAATTTGAAAACAGATCTACATTTGTGGTGAGATTTGTAAATGATGCTATTACAGACTTGTGTACCAGTATAGTTCTATACGCTAAACCTTGTTCATTATGTAAATAGGCTAAATATCGAGCTACATCTGCAGGGCTAGGATTTTTAAAACTTACATAATTTGATGAGGACCATAACTTCCATTTCTTCCACACAGGCGTATAAGTGTTTAAAGTAGATTTTCGCAAACTAGACAAGAGTAAAGATTTTTCTTGCTCTGTCCATTCATCAATTACATCTGACCACCCAAAATGAACCATGCTTCCAAATGAATTTGGTTAATTTCGGGCGGGTGTAGTCCAGTCTGTGTGTCTACCAAAACTTGTGGAAGGTCCTGGATCCGGTACGGCTGTTGAAGTGCTCGTCGCTCGAGATCTGCTGTCCAAAAGGCTTTGGTCCATTTCGGGGCAGTCATTATATATTTCTCGCGAGCAGTGTTGAGGTGTGCAAGTATTTGGGGTATCAAGTTTGGAGGCGGGAACACCCATGACAGATCGAATAACCACTGGCGACATAATGCATTGTGAAACAGTGCCTGTTGGTCGTGTGTGTGTCTCTCGATACGTAAGTCTCGATTACACGGGACAATGCGAATAGATCCACCTCTGGAGTCCCCCACCTCGGAAAAATTGTTCAAGTCGCTTGGGCTGTGAGATGCCATTCCGGAGAAACTTTCTGCCGAGATAAGGCGTCTACTTCGGTGTTGTACCTTCCAGGAAAATACTGGGCTGTAGGCATACCTGCAGTTGATCGAGGAGCGAGAGAAGCTGTCTTGTCAGATCCAGCAACTTCTTCGACTTTGTGCCACCTTCCTTGTTGATGTGCCACCGCCGTCCGATTGTCCGTTTGTATGAGAACATGAGCGTTGTGTAACAGGTGACGTTGCTCTTGAATCGCGGCGTATACGGCGCAAAAGTTCTTTGCGATTTACATGCCAGCATTGTTGTTGTATTGTCCACAGACCTGTCAAAATAATCTCTCTAAGTTGAGCTCCCCATCCGCTGCGGAAGCGTCCGTCGTCAGCAGGTGGGTTATCGGCTCGTTGTGAATTGACATTGTCCCTGAGGCAGCATCGAACCACAATCGCATTTCGTCAGCATTTGAATCTGATAATGCGAACTTTCTGTGTGGATGCTTTTTTGACAACTGCCGAATGTAGTGTTACATTGTTCGACAGTGTAACCTCCCTCTTAGAACTACGAAAGTGGCAAAGTTCAGTCTCCCCAAAAGTGACTGGGATTGTTTGAGGGACCAACTGCCTTTCGACATCTGTTTCTGTAGTGCGTTGCGTAGCGTTATGCACTTCAGCTCTGACAAGCACTTCGTTTTGAGTTCGGTGTCCCACGTTATGTCTAGAAACTCCAGGCGACGAGTCGGAACCAGAACAGATTTGTCTAAATTGATTGTCCAGCCGAGCCTCTGCATCAGGTCGATCATGAAGGAAAAACAATCGATACTATCGATTGTTTTTGGCAATAGTGTATTAACTATTGATACTATAGATACTATAAGAAAGCAATACTATCGTTAGTATTGCTTTCTTATACTACCGATATTCTTACTTTTTTCAAAGGTCACGATACTGTCGATAGTTTGACATATTGTTGCAACACTGGTCAATGTTTGTAATTTTGTCGGTGCACGTTCAGAGAGTCCCGGTAGTCTAAAATTTGTACGGTTGAAACTGGTTGACTGAACGCACCCCGCAGCCTATAATTTCTGACAGTGCAAACGGTCGGTCCAATACCTTAAATTTTTGGCGGCGGACCGCTGAACACACCATCGGATTTCGTCCGGAGGTCACAGTCCTGTCTGGACCGGGACTGGACGTCTGTTAATACCTTTAAAATTCATACGGTATAAAATTTATACCGGGGTCCGGGCCGTCTGAACGACAGATGAATAAAAAATTGTACTAGGGTCTGAACGCACCCCAGTCCCCAACTGATGAAGTCTATTCATTTCTATCCCATTTGATTGGATTTTAAGGAAAAAAAAATACAAAATATACTTACAAATTGTTATGACGTCATGTTTTTTATTTCCCAACCCTATTCAATATCTCAGAATACGGCATACATTTTGTGTAAATTTATATTATAACGATACCACTTGCCAATATTTTTTTGTTTAGATTTAGACGACCACGGTCGAAATTTGTAAATAAGCCTCTTTGACTGTAAGAACAATAGAAATAGACGAGAAAATCATTTCATTTTAGTTTAGTATCATTTTCAAACGCACCCTTTATTTGAAATGTTTGGTTTCGTAAGTTATTTCGCAACATTACAGAATGCTAAATTAAAGTTTTGTTTTATGAATTAAAACTTTCGTTCGTACTCTTCAGATTACTTGTGGTACGCAACCTGCGAAGTGCGCGCAGCAAAGAGAGCTTCGAAACCGGAAAAATAATTGAGGATTGATTTGGTCACAACGACCCCATGTGATACGGGATTTAGGCTAGGGAGGTGATGTTTTGGTCACCCGGTACCACGATGCAGTTGCTTATAAAAGCGCGAACCGACGGCGAGCGCATCATTCCGAGCCGGTCGAGCCGCCCAAGCCGCCGGGTTACCATGACGGGCGCTGGCAACGGCTCTCCACTCGAAGATAACTGTTTGATCGATATGGACGCCTGCTACGAAACTTTCGACAAAGACGGGTATGTAGTATGCGCCATTCTAGGTATCTAAACTTAATAAAATCTTTCCGTAATATTTACCAGCAAAAAAATAATCTTTATTGTTAGCATTTTAAAAACTGGGGAGCGGACTGAATTCATTTTTAATTCAATAAATTCTGTTCAATGTCATAGCTACCTATGGTAAATAGTTTCTCTCTCATTCATATTTAAATTAATTCATTTAGAATGTAGATCCACTTCAAGACAACTTTATTATACATCCATTAAAGGCATGGTCGAGTGCTGAAAATTAAGTTTTGAAATCTACCAAACTTATGTATTCAGTTGTTACAACTTATAATATGCATCAATTCTGTTGTTTTCTTAAAACAACTTGTGTAACAACTGACAAAAAATACTTTTACTATATTTTGTATTTTTTTTTACATAGGTACATACATATAATCACGTCTTTATCCCTAATGGGGTAGTTAGAGCGTAAAAGTTCTAAACAAAGGTCATTCCACCACATCTGACAAAGTTTTGAGCTCCCAGTCCAGCATGAAGTGAGTTTTCCCGAAGGAATCATATTATATCTCCCTGTACTAAAGTAGATTATTTTATGCAGGGTGATCTTAGCATGCTAATGGTGAAAGAATTTTAGTACATTTTAACTTTATTTGTTACATTCTTTTTATAGAATTGAATAGTTTAAAGTCTCACAAAATATATTACATCATATTTCATTACCCAACTTTGAAAGGTTAAAGAGCACAAAGTTATTATGTAAATAAAATCTTACCATGGAGTAATATAATATGCTTATACATAGCTGTGCAGTTTACTTATACAATTTTTAAATAAATGTAGTACATACATATAATCATGCCTTTATCCCTAATGAGGTAGGCAGATCGTAAACAACCTAAACAAAGGTTGTTCCACCACATCTGACAAAGTTTTAAGGGTTATTTAAGATAGATTTGTAGGTATATTGCTGTAGTGACAGGTTGTCAACCCATTGCCTTAATTACAATATACTGGAACCCTCAGATCCCTTAGCTAGTTTTTACAGCAAGCCTGGGAGGAAATGCAGCTGGCATATTCTATGTTTTTCTCTCGCTCCCAGGCCAGCATAGAAAGGTAGTCTAATACATACAAGTCTGTTTGATTAAGATCACCTCATAAAGGGTGTTACAGACAGGACAGCTATCTGCAAACTGATAGAGGTTCAACTTCAACATCTTGGTGGGACGGCTGTGATGCACGCAGGTGGATAATCAGCTCCCGATGCTGGAACTATTTCATCCAAGTCCCTGTGGCGTCCGCATTTAAGGCAATTTGAGTCATCTATTAGTCTCATAGTGTGTAGGTGTTTGTTCTGTCCGCAATGTCCTGTCAGTAACTGATAGATGTTGTTCAGTTTACAAAATACAATACCTTTTTTCATTTTGACTAGGGTGGTTGTGATGCAGGTGCATTGCCTGTGCATGTACATTTATGTGCAGGCGGATGGGCGGAATACTTAATTAATGGCATAGCTTACCACCACTTGTGTCATCATCTCCCGTCGCCTCACGGGGTCGGCTACCTAATCTAGGGGATTGAATAAAGGTACTGGTTTTTACACAGCGACTGCCATCTGACCTCCACAACCCAGTAGGCAAACCAGACCCAATCCTAGAGTAGGTCAGAGTTTTCAAGCCGCCAATGCTTAGCATTGGCCTCTGACATGGCTTAATGACTAATAATATCTATGGTGGTCTTAACATGTCGTCTGAAGCACAGAAAAAACACATTGGTACGTGGTGGGATTCGAACCACGACCTCCTGCTCAGGAGGCAGCGGCCCTATCCACTACACCATCGGGCTCTTTTTACCATCACTTGTGTGGAAGTAGCTCAATACTTTTACTATCTTATGTAGGTTAAAAAACAAATGCCAAACACATTGTCACTGTACCAACCAAACCTACCCAACTGACTGTAACACCAACTTTAGGATTATTTACAGCTACGTTTATTATCTGTGGATGGTCTGTGGTGTCCCAATCTGAGCTGATTACATTATTTTTTTTATTTTATTTTTTTAATGCGGTTTCAGTCATCTATTGACTATGCTAGCCTCATTGTATCTTCCATATTATTTAAGATACATGTATTTAACGAGATTAAAATGTAATTGGTATTGCGCTCTGCGAATATATTATTTATTATTAACATTATTAAGCGAAATTAAAAAAAAAACGGTTAATAAGTAGGCGAAGAGAGTGGTACAATCTTTTGATGCTTACCACGAAAACTAGGGTAAAAAATATGTATTTATTTTGTTTTTAATAATGCTGGAAACAGTACATTATGTAACATACCGCCCGCAGTTCTATTTCGCGTCTAAGTATGTTTTCCCATGGAAAATATTTTTACTGTGGTAAAAACTAGCCTATGTCCAAAACTTGTCCAAGAGTAATATATTCATGCTACGAGTATATCTTATCTCCTAAAAATTGTATTATATCAGCACTCAGGAGTGGGTATGAGATATTTTCCCAAGGTAAAATTATATATGTTACGTACAATCCCCGAATTCGCTCATTGGCCGGTAAAAACTGACATTTCGCGGATTGACTAATCAAATCGCACAATCCGCGAAATATGCTTTTATCTCGGCCAATAAGCGTTGTAAAACGATCGTTCCGCGGATTAGCAAACACCAAAGAGTCAATTGCTGAATTCGAGGTTTTGCCGGTATGTATATAAAACGGTAATTCCGCGGAGTGTTCACTTACTCCGCGGATGCAACAAATTTGGGGTGCCCTACCGGTCCCCCAGAACTGCATATATACAACTTCCGAACTAATCCAGTCGGACTCTGGTCCCCTGGTTACAACACTCGATCAGGTGGGTAATTACCCTTTTCCCATCCGTCATCACTCGGCCAACTGGCCTCTCAACGAAATGCTCCTAAAATCTGTTTAAAAAACCGGCCAAACCCCGAATTTGGCGATTGGCTGTTTGGTGTTTGCCAGTCCGCGAAATGATCGTTTTACAACGCTTATTGACTAAAATAACTGTGCGTGTTGCATTTGCATACATACATACATACATAAATCACGCCTTTATCTCTTACGGGGTAGGCAGTGCGTTTAACGCCTCATAAAAAGCGCTAAAATTGAGGGCAGTTTTAGATTGTAATATGTATTGCTATAGTGACAGGTTGTCAGCCCATCGCCTAAATTACAATACACTGTAACCCTCGAGTCCGTTTTGCTGACTTCAACAGCATGCCCGGGAGGAAGGGCAGCTGGAACATTCTATGTTTTTCTATCTCTCCCAGTCCAGCATGGAAGTCATTAGTGCATTTGCCATCCGCGAAATGTCCCTTTATCCGGCCACTGAGCGAATTCGAGGATTGTGCGTAACATATGTCGTAGCATACCGGGTGTAAGGGACAGCGTCCCGCAAACTGATAGGGATTGCTCAGTCATCGACACAGAACAACTTCCACCGAGAATAATTTTCAGGAAGTGAATATGGCTTTTCCATACAAATCGTCTGATCGAAGTGAACATTTTGTATGGAATACCCTATTTTTTTTCCTTACTTCCTGAAATAAAAACCTAGTGGAAATTGTTCAGTGTCGTTGACTGAGCAACCCCTATCAGTTCGCGGGACGCTGTCCCTTACACCCCGTATATGGATACGCGTACTGTTATTACAGTGATCATATTGTTTTTTTTTTAAGTATATCTGTTGCTGCAGCATGAACTCCAACGTGGAATACTCTATACTAACATTATAAGAAGGAAAGACTCCTATTTTAGATTTATGTATCTATGTTTGTACCAAATAAACTAAAAAAGTATTGGATCTATTTCAACAATTCTTACACCATTAGAAAGCTATGTTCACCCTGTGTAACAGGCTACTTTTTACCGCGGGAAAATGACTGATTCCCACGGAAAAAAACTCATTAAGCCGCGCGTGAAACTGCGGCGTAAATAGCATGATTATGATTTGATTGCCGGAAATGTCACGTGAATGCCGGAAGAGCAAGGGCTAAAAAAAAACACTGAATGGCAACCTACTAACGCCAGATAGCTTGGGAAACGAATAATTCTAGACGGAAAAGTCGGAAGCAGGAATTTTGTCTTCGGAAGTTTGTTTGGACTCATTCAGGTGTGGTAGATAACGACACAGACTTCTAGATTTTCTAGTGCTTCCTACACCCTAAAGAAGCAATCTACGCCAAGACGGATCGGTACCGGGGGCTGC
Organism: Scrobipalpa costella; assembly: GCA_949820665.1. Taxonomy (NCBI): domain Eukaryota; kingdom Metazoa; phylum Arthropoda; class Insecta; order Lepidoptera; family Gelechiidae; genus Scrobipalpa; species Scrobipalpa costella. The sequence continues at coordinate 2,139,513 of OX463295.1, forward strand.
CCGGGCTGTTTAGACTAGTTAGGACGTATACACAATAAACGTCCTGACCCCTTTGAGGTCCACTCTAGGGGGAAAAGAAGGTCCAGATTTTTGTTAATTTGCTTACATTTTTAAAAAGTTTTTTTGTACTTAAACCTTATAAAATTACCTATAACTTTGTCTTTTACACTAGACGCCGTAGCGCACGCTAATTTAAACGATTTTTCTAGGGCTTATGGCTCGATGGTTGTATATCTTGAAATCGACTTGCTTATCCACCAGAACCCTGTAAAGGTGTGGTGAGACACCACAGGTCCATAAATAATAATAAATACCTAATAACTTCCATGCTGGACTGGGAGAGATAGAAAAACATAGAATGTTCCAGCTGCCCTTCCTCCCGGGCATGCCAGCAAGAAGTCAGCAAAAGGGACTCGAGGTTTGCAGTGTATTGTAATTTAGGCGATGGGCTGACAACCTGTCACTACAGCAATACACATTACAAATTAAAAGTTTCCTCAATTTTTGTCAGACGTGGCGAAAGCGCCTTTCACGAGGCATTTTATGCTCTGCCTACCCCGTAAGGGATAAAGGCGTGATTTTATGTATGTATGTATGATTTCGATGCTGGGAGCGAGAGAAAACATGTGCCAGCTGCATTTTCTCCCGGGCATGCTGTAAAACCCAGCTAGGGGATCCGAGGGTTTCTATAGGTATATATTAAAATTTAGGTGATAGGCTAACAACATGACCCTATAGCAATATACCTACAAATCTATCTTAAGGGATAAAGGCGTGATTTATGTATGTATGTATGTATGTATCTATCTTAAATAACCCTCAAAACTTTGTCAAACGTGGCGGAACAGCCTTTGTTTAGATTGTTGCCTGCCCCATTAGGGATAAAGGCGTGATTATATAGGTATGTATGGATAAGTATATATTTATATTCTTGTTATTGTGGTAGGTTAGTATATGTTTAGTGAAAATAAATATGTACTTATTTGTGTTGATAAAATATTTAAATTGTGCACGTCTTATCTGCATTACGTTGTATGCTATCTCACTTATTAGGTCTGCTGTAAGAAATTTCTTTTGTAGAAATAAGCAGTGCCTGTTGTGTCTTAATTCCTTCTGTAATTGTTCTGTGTAAGTTCTGCTTCTTAGCGAGTGGATTCTCGAGTCGAACAACCCGATGAAAACCCTGGTGTCAGAGTTTTCAAACCGCCTAGTAGCACAGCTATAAGGCCTCTGACATGGTTTGAGTAACGACCACTATCGAAGACAGTGATCGGGACCGACGGCTTAACGTGCCCTCTGAATCTTTTTTTTCTTTTCGGGCAATCGGGTGATTCAGCCTGCAATGTCCTAACCAAACTGGGGGAAACCTCAAGTGATAAATTGACGTATATCAATAATATCAACATTGTGTTCCCCCGGGAATCGAACCCAGGACCTCCCAGGGCAGGATCGTAAGCCCATTGCTCTAACCATTAGACCACGGAGGCAGTTGTATATGTTTTGTTGTGTGTATGTTTAAACTGTTAAATAAATAAATATGTATGTATGATTTCGATTTGATTATGGCCAGTGACGGGAAGCTGAGTTTGGAGGAGTTCCGTTTGATCTGCAAAGCGCTGTTCCGGAACGACAAGGGGCACATCTATCCGCTGTCTGAGGAGCGCGCCGCACACATCTTCAACGTGTTCGACAGAGACAGAGATGGGTTCATAGACAAGGAGGAGTTCACCTTCTGCTGGAACCATTGGATCAAGGTGGTGAGTGGTTCACTTCTACTTTTTCTTATTGACGAGTCAATCGCACTTAAAGTTAGGCCAGCCAGCACGAGGTCGATAATTGATAATTTGTTTTCGTATCTAATATATATTTTCGTGAATACATACATATAATCACGCCTTTATCCCTAATACTTCCATGCTGGACTGGGAGCGAGAAAAAAACATAGAATGTGCCAGCTGCTTTTCCTCCCGGGCATGCTGTAAAAACCAGCTTAGGGATCCGAGGGTTTCGGTATATTGTAATTTAGGCGATGGGCTGACAACCTTTCACTACAGCAATATACCTACAAATTTATCTTAAATAACCCTCAAAACTTTGTCAGACCTTTGTTTTGGACGTTTACGCTCTGCCTACCCCATTTGTGATAAAGGCGTGATTATATGTATGTATTTATCCCTAATGGAATAGTCGAGCTCTTTTCGCTCACTTTATGTTTTTATAAGTTGGCGTATTTCTCTACTAATTTTCTTGAATAAGTTTCAATACTTTTATGAAACTGTTTGCCTGTTACTATTTCTGAATTTTCGGTGGCGTTACGTATTACTTTCCTGAACATTCGGGCTTTACTTATCTAACTATTTACTAGCGACCCGCCCCGGCCTCGCACGGAAATTATCAGTGTTTCTCTACTATATTATGCATGTATTATACATATAAACCTTCCTCTTGAATCACTCTATCCATTAAAGGAAACCACATCAAAATCCGTTGCGTAGTTTTAAAGATCTAAGCATACATAGGGATATAGGGACAGAGAAAGTGACTTTGGTTTATACTATGTAGTGATTTTCTTGTAATCTAACGGAGAGGCCCCTCTTTGCCCAAATTCAGATCCCTTGTTTGACGATCACATTATCCTCGGACATTTTTATTATTATCATAATGTAATGTAATTATGAAATTGATAGTATGAAATAAGTAATTCTAATCTAATCTATGGAGGCAGAAGATATATCGATGATGGTATCTCGAGCGCGAGCGGGCACATAACAGGATGTTTATATATTTATTTTTATTTATTTAACTTTATGCACAAAAATGTTACATGGGTGGACTTAACGCCAAAGGTATTATCTACCAGTCTACCTTAGGGCATGTGGAAATGACAAGGTAGGTGCGAAATTTCTATCCTAATAACTAACAAAGTTAGAACAAAAAAATTAAAACAAAATGTAATTTAGAGTATATGATTTATTTATTTATTTATTTTAGTTTATTTGGAAAACACAACAGGTAACAATCGATACATGAATGAGATAACTATACATTTTTAACTTAACTAGATTGATACCCTAAGCGTGTTTACACAGCATGATAAAGTTGTTACAATAAACAGTTTTTACAAAACAAAATTATAGTTAAAATAATAATAATTTTGGTTAAATCATATTTAAAAAGTAAATATTTTACAATTGGATGGTATTTTACATTTGGTGGAGTCTATTTGAGGATATCTGTAACAGCCTTTTTAAAAGTGTAAGGCCGTGAATCAAAAATATCAAGTTCGTGCTGAGAAGATGTCTCGTTGTAGAGACGACACATTCTAACTACTGGATTATAGTAGGAAGTATTATTGGTGTATGTTTGGAGCAAAAAGGTTCTGGGTTTACGGAGGTTATGAGCAGTATTAATATTTAATTGAGAAAGCAGGGATGAGGAATCGAGTATTGAGTGAAGTATTTTGTGTAAGTATATTAAATCTGTTCGTTTACGTCTGACAGAGAGAGAAGTAACATGGAACTGAACTTCAATCTATTGGTGTAGTGAAATAGAGTTCGACCAAAATGATATCTAAAGCTAAGCATTCGTAGAAAACGTTTCTGCACTCTTTCAATACTATTATCGTGAACTAGGTAACAAGGAGACCAAATAACTGCAGCATATTCTAATATGCTTCTCACTAAACTGTAATAAAGTGTTAGTATTGTAGATGGGCGTTTAAAACCTTTAGTGGACCGCATTATAAACCCGACAAGTTGAAAACCTCTATTGGTAATATATTTGTAGTGATCCCTGAAAGACAGTTGATCGTCGAACAAGACCCCCAAGTCCTTTAAAACGGTTTTTCTTTCAAGTAAATCATTGTTGATGGTATATACAAAATTTATCTTATGGTTTTTTTTCGTAAAGGATATGACATAACATTTTTCTATATTAAGTATCAAGCAATTTTCTATGCTCCAATTATATATAGTATTAACATCATTTTGAAGGGTGAGACAGTCCGAGTTGTTATTAACATTACTAAACACCTTTAGATCATCAGCATATAGTAAGTTTGGGCAGTTCAGTTTACCAGCTAGGTCGTTTATGAAAACGATGAAAAAGAGTGGTCCTAAATGGGATCCTTGAGGGACACCAGATTTTATTTCAACTGCATCAGAAACATGACCTTTTAGTGAAACGAGCTGACTTCTTTTAAAAAGATAGGACTGAACCCACCGTAGTAATGAACCATGAATACCATAAGCTGCTAGTTTTAAACAAAGAAGAGAATGATTTACTTTATCAAATGCCTTACGAAAATCCGTGTATATGACATCTACTTGACCGCCATTAGCAAAAGATGAACAGAGATAATTTTTAAATTCAAGTAAATTTGATACAGTAGATTTATTTTTAATAAACCCATGTTGGTTATCTGAAAGTAGGGGTTTAAAATGATGATAAAATCGACTATATACTACACATTCAAATACTTTAGCAATACTAGAAAGAATACTGATGGGTCTGTAGTTAGAGCAATTTGTTTTATCACCAGATTTGAAAATAGGCACTATATGGGCAGTTTTCCAGATCTTTGGAAAGTTTCCAGAATCCAGTGATAAATTAAAAAGTAAGGCTAATGGAAAACATAGCTCTGAGGCACATACTTTAAGGAATTTAGCAGGTAAACCATCCGGACCTGGGCCTTTTTTCGGATCCAAAGATTTTAAAGTTTTACGAACATCGGATGTTGAAATGACAATTTTTGATAGAGATGCATTGCAAGGTAAATGAGAAACGTTAGATTCGGAAAAGTTATAGGAGGATTTATCATAAACGGAGTCAAAGTAGTCTGAAAAGGGATTTAGGGATTATAACCTACAGCGCATATGTATACATATATTATAAATCTAAACATAATAAATACCAATATCTATCTATAAACTAATTTAGTGTATATATAAATATATATATTTAATATAATATAATGAATGTATGTTTATAATACATAAATACATATATCTTACAATAGGGCACTTAAAGATGTAAATAAGTACGTTATTTTCCCCAGTTTGGTTAGAATATTGCAGGCTGTACCACCTGAATGTCCGAAAATAAAATGGATTCCGTGCTTCAGAGGGAACGTTAAACCGTCGGTCCCGGTCGCTGTCTGTGATAGTGGTCTTTACTTAAACCATGTCAGAGGCCTAATAGCTATGCTACTAGGCGGTTTGAAAACTCTGATACCAGGGTTATCGGGTCGTTGGACTCGAGAATCCACTCGCTAAGAAGAAGATGTACATTATTAAGATATACATACACACATACATTCATAAAATCACATCACGCCTTTAGCCCTTACGGGGTAGGCAGAGCGTAGAACGCCTCGTAAAAGGCGCTTTCGCCACGTCTGACATAAATTGAGGGCATTTTTAGATTGTTATGTGTATTGCTGTAGCCCATCGCCTAAATTACAATACACTGTCATCCTCGAATCCCCTTCGCTGACTTCTACAACATGCTCGGGAGGTAGGGCAGCTGGAACATTGTATGTTTTTCTATCTCTCCCAGTCCAGCATGTACGAGTAAGATTACATTAAGATATACATTATTAGCGACCCGCCTCGACTTCGCACGGAAATCATCAGTGTTTCTCTACTATATTATGCATGTATTATACATATAAACCTTCCTCTTGAATCACTCTATCCATTAAAAGAAACCGCATCTGAATCCGTTGCGTAGTTTTAAAGATCTAAGCCTACATAGGGATATAGGGACAGAGAAAGCGACTTTGTTTTATACATTACTAGCGACCCGCCCCGGCTTCGCACGGAAATCATCAGTGTTTCTCTACTGTATTCTGCATGTATTATACATATAAACCTTCCTCTTGAATCACTCTATCCATTAAAAGAAACCGCATCAAAATCCGTTGCGTAGTTTTAAAGATCTAAGCATACATAGGGATTTAGGGACAGAGAAAGCGACTTTGTCTTATATATATTATACTAGTGACCCGCCCCGGCTTCGCTCGGAAATTATCGGTGTTTCTCTACTATATTATGCATTGTATTATACATATAAACCTTCCTCTTGACTCACTCTATCCATTAACAGAAACCGCATCACAATCTGTTGCGTAGTTTTAAAGATCTAAACATACATCGGGATTTAGAGACAGAGAAAGCGACTTTGTTTTATACTACACTAGCAACCCGCCCCGGCTTCGCACGGAAATTATCAGTGTTTCTCTACTATATTATGCATGTATTATACATATAAACCTGCCTCTTAAATCACTCTATCCATTAAATGAAACCGCATCAAAATCCGTTGCGTAGTTTTAAAGATCTAAGCATACATAGGGATATAGGGACAGAGAAAGTGACTTTGTTTTATACTATGTAGTGATTAGGATATGTTGATAAGAGTCTGTTTGTTGTCAGATCGTTCGGCCCGTGAGCGCGTTCCTCATCGTGGATGTCCAGAACGACTTCATCTCGGGCACCCTCAACATCAGCAAGTGTAACGCGCAGCAGGATGGAAGCGAGGTAACGTCTTTTGCTTTACTGCATGGGGTAGGCAGAGCCGAAACGGCCAAGGAAATGGTCGTTCCGCCACGACTGACAAGCTTTTTATCGATATAGTGACAGGTGTCAGCCTATCGCCTGAATTGAAATACACTGAAGCCCTCGAATCTCTTAGCTGCTTTTTACAGCATGCCCGGGAGGAGATGCATCTGGCACATTCTATGTTTTTATACGGCGGCAAATCCCGGCAAACCACCTGCGCGGGGCTCACTTTTTAGTGTTTATCTTATCTTATCTTATTTATTTGCATTCCACAATGGTTATAATAGTTGGTGTAATCTAAGTGTGAACATGACATTATAGACCCTGTTGGGCACAGCAACAATAGCAGAGAGGAGGACTTTATTAAGTAAAAAATCAAATCTATTGTCTATTCTTATTAATTAAATGTTAAAACTCAAGCATTAGATTCTGATAACAATTACGTATTAATTTTAAATTTATTTAATATCATTTTATTAATTATAAGTGAATTAATTATCAATATTGGTTATTAAAAATAATGCTTAGAATATTATTGTTTTTATTAAATTTATTTATTGATTAAAAATTCGTTATCGTCCAGATATTCATTAATTGTATAGTAGCTTTTATTTAGCAATATTTGTTTGAGTTGTCTGAAAAATATTTTATTATTCTGTATGTCTTTGGTACTTTCAGGTAATTTATTATAAACTTTTATAGACATAACGTAGGGACCATCGGAGTGCAATTTCAAATTGGACACTGGTAGCAGTACCTAGCCTATTTCCATACCGCAATTGTAGGTCAGTATTTTTTTTTACCTCCCGAAGCGCGTATGAAAATCTAGATATTTTCGATTTTATTTTTTGGATGTGTGGCTTCCGGGTTATATGGGTGTCCACATCCAAACCTAGCAGCGTAAAGCTATTCACAACGTCTAACTGCACGTTATTGTAAATATTTTTTTTATTAAGTGAAGACTTCTGGTACGGATGGTAAACCATTATTTTAGTTTTCGTATAATTGATGTCTAGGTTGTGATCCTGCATCCACACTGATATATCGTTGAGTATTTGATTAAGCTTTTCATTTATGTTTATACTGTTTGTACAAGAAGTCAGAACTGAAATGTCATCCGCGAATAGAACGCAAGGGTCTGTTATTATTTTGGGGAGATCATTGATGTAGATCAAAAACAAAAGACATCCTAAAATACTGCCTTGCGGTATGGAGGTATTAATAGTTTTTTTATCTGATCTGACTTTTATTAGTTCCTGCGTTTCCTCATTTAGATGTTCTACTTTAACAATTTGTTCTCTATTTTTTAAGTATGATGTAAACCATTTATGTGTTATTCCACGGATTCCTATTCCATATAATTTATTTAAGAGTATTATATATTGTACTTTATCATAGGCTTTTGTCATATCTAACAATATTCCGATTGCGTATTTCCTTTTATTAGTTACATTTAAAATTTCGTTAATATATTTATATACCGCTGTCATTGTTGACCTCTTTTTCCGAAAACCGTTTTGACTGTCATCAATATTTTTCACAAAAAGTATATACGCGATCGCACATGGGCTTTTCAAAACCTTTTGAAGATGCAGGAAGAAGGGATATTGGTCGGTAATTATTTGGGTCTGATTCGGAGTTCTTTTTATGGATTGGCTTTATTATAGCTATTTTCAAAAGATCTGGGAAGACGCCTTCTTCAAAGGATTGGTTTATCAGTAACGTAAATGGTAGGGCTAATTCATTTGCACATTGTCTCAATAAAGCAGGTTTTCTTATTCTTTAATTTTTTTTAAATGTTTTGTATTTCTTGGGTATCTACAGGTTTCAAAAACATGGTATTTTCTGTAGGATTGAGTGTTTACTTAACACACAAGTGCACTTAGACTAGTTAATCCTAAAAGTACCCTCTCCTTCTCTGCCTAAACAGATGTTTTTGAGCCATTTAGGCAACATATGTTTCCTTATACCTAAGAAGCCTGCTTAATCCGATTCTGAACGTTGCCCAGCCGAATTTAGGCTTTCTTGCTCAAAATTGAAAATGGCTCAATATCATCTGAATTTAGTAAATTTTGGGTCGTTGTTCGACTAGAGAATCCACTCGCTTAGAAGAAGAAGAAGTAAGTAAGTAAGTCAAAATTTACTTCAGAGCAAGGGTACAAAATTCAAAATTTCTCAATATCATCTGTTTAGTAAGAACCAATCAAAATAACTTTATTAACTCTCCATTCCTTCAATCTCTAATTCTGATAGAACTGACTGACTGATATAGCAGTAGTGAATAAACGATAATGTTGAACGCAGAGCGAATAATACAGCCTATACGAATCTAGACGATATGGTTTATGTCTTGTCCTCGTTTATGTTCTGCAAATTATTTCCATACGGTACGAATTCGTCCGACGATCGGGTGACCTTCAATCTACATAGAGTGACAAATATCAACTTTGTGTTTCCCCCCTGGGAATCGAACCCAGGACCTGCGGATCGTAAGCCTATGGCTCTAACCATTAGACCACGGAGGCAGTTAATATTATTATGCCCAAGCCCCATATTTTTCATAAACTTTCGGCACGCGATTAAACTTAAACTAAAACCTACTTGGTAATTTTTGACTAAATCGATTACTGAGATATTTTCATTTCCGGATTGATTTTTCGAAATTCCGATGTCTTTGATTTAAAATAGCTCGTTTGATTTCTATTTGTGTGTAGGATCGAGTGGTATTGATGATTTGATAAAACGCAGTTGGTTCTTCCAATTCAGTTTTAGAATAAATGTAAACAAAGTTTCATGTCTTTTTATTCAGAAACATTTAGTAAATTTTGGGTCGTTGTTCGACTAGAGAATCCACTCGCTTAGAAGAAGAAGAAGAAGTAAGTAAGTAAGTCAAAATTTTCTTCAGAGCAAGGGTACAAAATTCAAAATTTCTCAATATCATCTGTTTAGTAAGAACCAATCAAAATAACTTGATTAACTCTCCATTCCTTCAATCTCTAATTCTGATAGAACTGACTGACTGATATAGCAGTAGTGAATAAATGATAATGTTGAACGCAGAGCGAATAATACAGCCTATACGAATCTAGACGATATGGTTTATGTCTTGTCCTCGTTTATGTACTGCAAATTATTTCCATACGGTACGAATTCGTCCGACGATCGGGTGACCTTCAATCTACCCACAAGCTAGTCTTTTATCCATCAGATGACAAAGGGGTTGTAATATTTCTGGCATAGTTTGTATAGCGACCCGAACCCTTCGATCAAATATAGTTTTAGATCCATGGTCCAAACAGAACCAAACTTAAAACCGTGGCAACACGTCAACTATGTGCGAAAACGTCGTAAAATACGGACCTTACTGCTTATAAAATACTAGCTTTTACCCGCGACTTCGTCTGCGAAGTTTTTTTTTCTCCTTCGTTCACCCGTAGTTATCTGCAGCGTCTTGTGGGTCTGGTCCGAAAACGTGACGATGGTGGCGGTGAAAGTAGGGTCAAACCCCTTCTCCCGTCATCGTTCCTCACGTACCAACCACACGTTCCCCCTGCCCTAACCGTCACACACGAGTCACACGACCCTAAACAGTCATTATATCTGTCCACTTCCATGCTGGTCTGGGAGCGAGAGAAAAGCATAGAATGTGCCAGCTGCATTTCCTCCCGGGCATGCTGTAAGATCCAGCTAACGGATCCGAGGGTCTCAGTATATTGTAATATAGGCGATGGGCTGACAACCTGTCACTACAGCAATATACCTAGAATTCTATCTTAAATAACCCTCAAAACTTTGTCAGACGTGGCGGAACGACTTTTGTTTAGGTCGTTTACGCTCTGCCTACCCCATTAGGGATAAAGGCGTGATTATATGTATGTATGTATGTATATCTGTCCAGTCCTCCCATCCATTCCCCCCATGACTCGCTCCAGTCGCTTCTGTACCCTTTCCTCCCGTCCATCCTGAACCTTATGTCGCTCCAGTGCACGTGTATTAAAGGTTCACAGATTATCAATACACAACACACATTATGAATTGAATTGCTGCCAACATTTTAACGACATAGCGTGATGCACTTCAAAGCACTCTTTATTATGGCTGCCAACCCCCCCAAGTAAAGAAGCGTGATGAAATGTATTCTAAGTTATTCCAGGTAACACAGAATTAAATAAAAAAGGTACTGTCATAGTCGGTTTAAACACTCCCCTGCCTACCCCCTACATTAGGTGGCGCGATGATATTGTAAATCGAGGTAACACTGAGTAAACTGAAAAAAGTTCTATCAAGATCGGTTGAAATTCAAACTCAATTCAGATCCCTGCATACTGCCTACCCCCTAAGTACGGTGGCGTGATTATATTTATCGTTAGTTTTGTGTTTAGGTTGAATCAAAAACGTCCCATCAAAAACGGATAAAGACACAAACTAAATTGCCTACTGCCTATCCCCTAAGTACGGTGGCGTGATTATTCGTATCCTAAGTTCGTGTCCCGGTAACACTAAGTTGAATAAAAAAAGTCCCCTCGAAATCAGTTAAAAACACTAACTAAATTCAGTTCCCTGCCTACTGCCTACCCCCTAAGCACAGGAGCGTGATTATTTGTATCCTTAGCTTTTGGTTTTTTAACAATTAGTCCAATAAAAAAGTCCCATCATAACCGATAGAAGAAGAGAAACATCACAGAGAAAATTCAGTTCCTCGCCTACTACCTACCCTCTAAGTACGGTGGCGTGATTATGTTTAGCCTAATTCCGTCTTCAGGTTACCATGTATCAACATACCAAATTTCATTAAAATCCGTTTAGCCGTTTAGGCGTGAATTAAATCACTAACTAAATTCAGTTACCTGCCTACTACCCCCTAGGTACGGTGGCGTGATTATATATATCCTATGTCCGTCTTCAGGTTATCATCTATCACGGTACCAAATTTCATCAAATTCCGTTCAGTCGTGTAGGCGTGAAAGAGCAACAAACAGACAGACAGAGTTACTTTCGCATTTATAATGTTAGTATGGATAGTTCGATTTGTCAAATAGTGACTGACATAAAATAAGCCATATGCCTTGATTTTTTGGTGTCATTTTTCATGCTTTTCATGCGACGTTTGTTATCTATAACTTTATTTGATCTATGCCCGACTTATTAGCGAGTGGATTCTCGAGTCGAATGACCCGATGGGCCCTAGTGTCAGAGTTTTTAAACCGCCTAGTAGCACAGCTAATAATAAGTTTGAGTAACGACCACTATCAAAGACAGCGACCGGGATAGTTCGATTTGTCAAATAGTGACTGACATAAAATAAGCCATATGCCTTGATTTTTTGGTGTCATTTTTCATGCTTTTCATGCGACGTTTGTTATCTATAACTTTATTTGATCTATGCCCGACTTATTAGCGAGTGGATTCTCGAGTCGAATGACCCGATGGGCCCTAGTGTCAGAGTTTTTAAACCGCCTAGTAGCACAGCTAATAATAAGTTTGAGTAACGACCACTATCAAAGACAGCGACCGGGATAGTTCGATTTGTCAAATAGTGACTGACATAAAATAAGCCATATGCCTTGATTTTTTGGTGTCATTTTTCATGCTTTTCATGCGACGTTTGTTATCTATAACTTTATTTGATCTATGCCCGACTTATTAGCGAGTGGATTCTCGAGTCGAATGACCCGATGGGCCCTAGTGTCAGAGTTTTTAAACCGCCTAGTAGCACAGCTAATAATAAGTTTGAGTAACGACCACTATCAAAGACAGCGACCGGGATAGTTCGATTTGTCAAATAGTGACTGACATAAAATAAGCCATATGCCTTGATTTTTTGGTGTCATTTTTCATGCTTTTCATGCGACGTTTGTTATCTATAACTTTATTTGATCTATGCCCGACTTATTAGCGAGTGGATTCTCGAGTCGAATGACCCGATGGGCCCTAGTGTCAGAGTTTTTAAACCGCCTAGTAGCACAGCTAATAATAAGTTTGAGTAACGACCACTATCAAAGACAGCGACCGGGATAGTTCGATTTGTCAAATAGTGACTGACATAAAATAAGCCATATGCCTTGATTTTTTGGTGTCATTTTTCATGCTTTTCATGCGACGTTTGTTATCTATAACTTTATTTGATCTATGCCCGACTTATTAGCGAGTGGATTCTCGAGTCGAATGACCCGATGGGCCCTAGTGTCAGAGTTTTTAAACCGCCTAGTAGCACAGCTAATAATAAGTTTGAGTAACGACCACTATCAAAGACAGCGACCGGGATAGTTCGATTTGTCAAATAGTGACTGACATAAAATAAGCCATATGCCTTGATTTTTTGGTGTCATTTTTCATGCTTTTCATGCGACGTTTGTTATCTATAACTTTATTTGATCTATGCCCGACTTATTAGCGAGTGGATTCTCGAGTCGAATGACCCGATGGGCCCTAGTGTCAGAGTTTTTAAACCGCCTAGTAGCACAGCTAATAATAAGTTTGAGTAACGACCACTATCAAAGACAGCGACCGGGACCGACGGCTTAACGTGCCCTCCGTAGCACGGAATCTTTTTTCTTTTCGGACAATCAGGTGATTCAGCCTGCAATGTCCTAACCAAACTGGGAAAAACCTCACAGAGTGACAAATATCAACTTTGTGTTTCCCCCCTGGGAATCGAACCCAGGACCTGCGGATCGTAAGCCTATGGCTCTAACCATTAGATCACGGAGGCAGTTAATATTATTATGCCCAAGCCCCATATTTTTCAAAAACTTTCGGCACGCGATTAAACTTAAACTAAAACCTACTTGGTAATTTTTGATTAAATCGATTACTGAGATATTTTCATTTCCGGATTGATTTTTCGAAATTCCGATGTCTTTGATTTAAAATATCTCGTTTGATTTCTAATTGTGTGTAGGATCGAGTGGTATTGATGATTTGATAAAACGCAGTTGGTTCTTCCAATTCAGTTTTAGAATAAATGTAAACAAAGTTTCATGTCTTTTTATTCAGAAACACATTTCTTTAATAATGATACATGTTGGCAAATTAGTGAAGTTACTAAAACTACTATTTCATTATGTTGTCATATCTAATAGCTAAAACTTATTTTAGAAGCAAGATCTTCAATTAAAACACATGAAACTTTGTTTTGCCATGAAATTGGGAATACTATAAAAATCCAGTCTTGCCGGGCAACCGATCATACATACATATAATCACGCCTTTCTCCCTAATGGAATAGGCAGAGCGTAAACGACCTAACTAGAGGTAGGTCCGCCACGTCTGACAAAGTTTTGAGGGTTATTTCAGATAGATTAGTAGGTATATTGCTGTAGTGACAGATTGTCAGCCCATCGTCTAAATTACAGTATACCTGCCATATATGGAACCCTCGGTTACTTCCATGCTGGCCTGGGAGCTAGAGAAAAACATAGAATGTGCTAGCTGTATTTCTTTCCGGGCATGCTATAAAAACCAGCTCAGGGATCCGAGGGCTTCAGTATATTGTAATTTAGGCGACGGGCTGACAACCTGTCACTACAGCAATATACCTACTAATCTACCTTAAAATAACCCTCAAAGCATTGTCAGACGTGGCGGAACGACCTTTGCTTAGGTCGTTTACGCTCTGCCTACTCCATTAGGGATAAAGGCGTGATTATATGTATGTAGGTATGTATGAAACCGTCGGTTCCCTTAGCTGGTTTTTACAGCATGCCCGGGACACATTATAGTCTCGCTCCCGGGCCAGCATAGAAGCAGCCGATCATTACGCTTGGAAATGACATGTGGCATGTAAGCAGCAAATGGTGCTCCGTTGCGAGGTGGTATCGATCTAACGACGACCTATCGCGACGTGTAATGTAAACACTTGGAACTGGCGGGCCAGGGTCCTACTCGCAGGCCTGCTCGGGATTTATCCGCAGTAAAAGCAGCATTCTTCCATGCTGGCCTGGGAGCGAGAGGAAAACTTAGAATGTGCCAGCTGGTTTTTCTCCCGGGCATGCTGTAAAAACCAGCTAAGGAATCCGAGGGTTTTAGTATATTGTAATTTAGGCGATGGGCTGACAACCTGTCACTACAGCAATATACCTATAAATCTATCTTAAATAACCCTCAAAACTTTGTCAAACGTGACGAAACGACCTTTGTTTAGGTTGTTTACGCTCTGCCTGTCAGAGGCCTAACTAATAGCTCGAAAATCCACTCGCTAAGAATAAGGGACCGCAAACTGATAGGGGTTGTTCAGTCAAAGAAACTGAACAACTATCAGTAGTAAAAAATAATAACCTTCCCATACAAAATGACCATCTCGATCAGACAAAATGGTATGAAAAATCAATGTTTTTTTTTGACTTCTTGAATAAAAATCCTGCTGGTAGTTGTTCAGTTTCATTGACTGAGCAACCCCTATCAGTTTGCGGGACGCTGTCCCTTACACCTGTCATAACTTAGCGGAAGTTGCAATTTAACCTATAAATAACATTATACTATTACCGTTACAAGTTGTGACAGTTTAAATTGCCTTCTTTACCGATCCGAATCAGCAATGCAGTATACTTAGATTGCCTGTCAAAGTGTGAGTTGGCTATCAACCCTAAACGCTATAAATAGCTTGGCTTGATAGGGGCTGTATAGGGATGTGAAACGGTGAAAATATTCGGTCAAACTCGTACTAAACGTCTACCTATTAGAATTAGAAAAATGCGACAGCAAGTAGTTACGTTTTAAATTATAAACGGTAAAACAAAACTTAACCATACTCTTGACACATTATCAAATGCAACATATCTATGTTTCTAATTAGTTTTGGTGTGAAAATATTAAACATTAACAGAATGAGACCGACAAAACTTTATTGCGCGAAAAAATGCTCTCTAAATTTTGTACTTGGTTAATAATTTCAATCCAAAACTAATTACAAACATAGATATGATGCATTTGATTGTGTAGAAAGTTTATTTATTTATTTAACAATTTATTGTACACAAAGTTCGGTTAAGTTCGGTTTTGCTGTTTTAAAATGAAAACGTAAGTACGTTTTTATGGGATTTCACTGCTAGGGCAGACCCTTAAAACGTTACGATTATCATGACATAACAGTCGTGGGTAGTTTTACAGTAATCTATATAAATACATACATACATTTATCACGCCTCTATCCCTAATGGAGTAAGCAGAGCGTGAACGATCCAAAGAATGTCGCTCCGCCACGTCTGACAAATTTTGACGGTTGTTTAAGATGAACCTGTATTATGCTGTAGTGACAGGTTGTCGCCTAAATTACAATATACTGAAACCCTCGGATCCCTTAGCTGGTTTTATAGCATACCCGGGAATAAATGCAGCTGGCACTTTCCATGATTTTCTATATTTACAAGTCCAGCATGGAAGTAAAATATAATTTACCGCAAAATGCCCGTATTTTACCAGGGTTGGCATCCCTACAATGCGCGCGATCGGGGGCAATTGTCGAAGTTCACACCTTTGTGATGGGCAATTAGGCAGAATGGTGCCTGGTACGAGCTGGGCACCAAGCCAGGCCCAGCCCACGGCAGACCGCGATCCGCTGCGGACACGCCAATGCACAGAGGCACGTTAGATAGCTCAGGGGGAAAAGTGGATGAGTACAGACATATAGGAGAGGTAGAATACCTACATACATTAATCACGCCTTTATCCCTAATGGGGTAGGCAAAGCGTCTACGATTCGAACAAAGGTCGTTCCGCCACGTCTGACAAGTTTTGAGCTATGCATGTATATTGCTGTAGTGACAGGTTACAATATACCGAAATCCTCGAATCTTTTAGCTGGTTTTTACAGCATGCCCGGGAGGAGATGCAGCTGGTACATTCAATGTTTTTCTACCGCTCCCAGTCCAGCATGGAGGGTATTAACCCGACGAGCGCCCAGTCATATTTTGTTGCTAATGAAATGACTGAGATGTCGAGGTGTTTTTTTTAAATGGCTTCACATCTCATGATTTGAGACGTATTTTGCCAACGAATGTCGAGGATTTATCGACAGTAAAAAAAAAACTAATTCGTGCACACTGGACTGGAAATGTCAAATCCACGAAATTATATTAGTATAGCATGCATTGAGTCAGCAATGGGAGCCGAGGGTTTCAGTTTACTATAGGCTGACTTGACTGATACATACATACATACAATCCCGCCTTCATACCCGACGGGGTAGGCAGAGCGTTAACGACCTGAACAAAGGTCGTTCCGCCACGTCTGACAAACTTTTGAGGATTATAAAAGATAGATTTATAGGTGTATTGCTGTAGTGACAGGTTGTCAGCCCATCGCCTAAATTGTAATATACTAAATCCCTCGGATCCCATGGCTGGTTTTTACATCATGCCCGGGAGGAAATGCAGCTGGCACATTCTATGTTTTTCTTTCGCTCCCAGTCCAGCATGACTGATCTACATGAAATATCCTTCAAAACTCGTCAGACGCGGCGTACCGATCTTTGTTAACGTTGACGCTCTGCTACCCTACTAGGGATTCTTCTTCTGTCGAGTGGGTATCGAGTATATCGACCCGATGAACCCAGGTGTCAGAGTTTTTAAACCGCCTAGTAGCACAACTGTGTATGTGCTACTTGTATGTTAGGGATGATTGTATGTAAGTAATAGCTCTCTGTGCCTGAAATTATTTACGTAATCCGTAGTCTTATTTATGGCCCTATTCAGGACTCAGGTAGCTCGATTCGATTCGACCATTTGGTCGAATCGAATCGACGTAATGTTTATTATTATTACCCCACACTATATTCGCACAGAACAAAATAATGATTTATAGGTACACTTTATAGCCCGATTATAACCCATGTTACTGAAACTTGAAGTATCTAAACATAACTAACATGTATCGCTGATGTACTTCCATGCTGGACTGGGAGCGAGAGAAAAACATAGAATGTGCCAGCTGCATTTCCTCCCGGGCATGCTGTAAAAACCAGCTAAGGGATCCGAGGGTTTCTGTATATTGCAATTTTGGCGACAAGCTGACAACCTGTCACTACAGCAATATACCTACAAATCTATCTTAAACAACCCTCAAAACTTTGTCAAACGTGGCGGAACTACCTTTGTTTAGGTCTGGTACGCTCTGCCTACCCCATTAGGGATAAAGGCGTGATTATATGTATGATTATTATATATGTATGTAACGCTGATAGAAGTTCAAGGATTGCCAATAAAGGTTAGACCGCACTATGACGTAGCTGCAGCGGAGCGGCGCGGCGCGACAAATGATTCTTAGTATGAAAATGTATGAGATATGAGATGTATCAGTGCGTCCATCCAACCGTAGAAGGCTCATCTAGTAAATCATATTCCTTCGAGTTCATAGTTTATTAACAAATCCATGTTTTCGTTTTTGCGCGCATAGCTCGGCGGACACTATGGCTTCTGTTATGTGTCTACCCGCAGTTTTTGAACACCAATATTATTTATTTATTCTTTTGTTTTTATTTCCGATCGATTAGTTCTTTATTTGTTAGCAACTTTTAGTACTTATCTAACCTACTACTGCAACAGCGATAACTTAAACTTAACTATAGTGTTTTTCTTTTTGTGTAACCAAAAGGATCTCTGTATGCTTGTTATCATCTCCCTAGCCTTATCCCGTATCTCACGGGGCCGGCTACCTAATCTAGGGGATTGAACGAGAGTACTGGTTTTTACACAGAGCGACTGCCATCTGACCTCCGCAACCCAGAAGGGAAACCAGACCCAATCCTAGATTATGTCAGATATTTCAAGCCGCCAATGCTTAGCACTGGCCTCTGACATGGCTTAACGACTAATATCTACGGTATTCAATGATATTAACCGGGACCAACGGCTCAACGTGCCTTCCAAAGCACGGGGAAAGCGTCGAATAAACGTACATATGAAATTCGAAAACCGAAAAACACATTGGTACGTGGTGGGATTCGAACTGATTCGAACCACGACCTCCCGCTCAGGAGGCAGCGGCCCTATCCACTACACCATCGGGCTCCTATATCGGGATCTCTGTATGCTTGTACTAGTATTTAATATAAAATGTAAGTTTTGTTTCTCATGTAAGTGAGTAGTATGTATTCTTTATGGGAAATAAATGTCTTAAACCTTAGATGTACCGCACTGAAGCTTCACGGCGCGGCAATGTCAGTTAATACATTTTGACAGATTTTGTCGCGCAGTGTCGCGTCGCTGCAGTGCCGTGCCGCGCCACTCCGCTGCCGCTACGTCATAATGCGGTCTAACCTTTGTGCCAGTGCCAAATACTATGAAGTTTCATCAGTGGCCGCTTGTATTTAATATTTTTATTTTCTAAATTGATAAAATAGTTTTTCGGTACTCGATAACATATGTGCGTTTATTCGGCGCTTTTTCCGTGCTTCAAAAGGCACGTTAAGCCGTTGGTCCAAGTTAAAATCGTTTAACACCATATATATTAGTCGGTAAGCCATGTCAGAGGCCAGTGCTAAGCATTGGCGGCTTGAAAACTCTTACCTGATCTAGCATTGGGTCAGGTTTCCCTTCTGGATTACGGAGGTCAGAGTGCGGTGGCAGTCGCTCTGTGTGAAAACCAGTACCCTCGTTCAATCACCTAGATTAGGTAGCCGACCCCTAGCGATACGGGATAAGGCTAGGGACAGGATTTTCTAAATTATCAAAAATCTTTAAAGCCCTTTGTAAAAAATATTACTCGTATAACACTAACCAGGTTATCCTGTTTGGGTGTAGGGTCAACCCACCAGTAAAGAAACACTTAAAAAAAACTAACTTCAATGCGTATTGTTTTAAAGTTTTTTGTTTATCCAAATTCATGTTGTATTCATGTGTGGCACCCTACATTTAGAGAATAATATTCTTAATAAAAGGAATGTATTATTTAGTAGTAACAGTTTGTTATCTTATTCCAATGGATAATATTGGGCAGTATTCATTCACTGGTATACTGCGACAAAGTATTAAAAATGGGGGCGCCATGCCATCTTCGCCCAAGCAGCTGTAATATGGCAACACATTGATTATTTTGTATGAAAAATTAGGTGATGCCAGGTGAAATAATTTTAGTTCCGTTTCAAGAGTTTCGTGTCGCAGTGTAGGTTGACCCCACTCGTTTGCTCACATGATTGTTATGCAAATATTGCATTCAAGATGATGAGAAGAGTATGGGAGTCGACAATCCGGTTCCAATTCAGTGATCTTATTCTTGTCTCCATGTGGAACCAAAATATATCAATCAACAGGTTTCGGGAAGGTGACGAATGAATAGGCATGTTGACTGGGTAACTAAAAAAAAACACATACATATAATCACGCCTTTATCCCTAATGGGGTAGGCAGAGCGTTAACGACCTAAACAAACGTCGTTCCGCCACGTCTGACAAGTTTTGAGCTATGCATGTATATTGCTGTAGTGACAGGTTACAATATACCGAAATCCTCGAATCTCTTAGCTGGTTTTACAGCATGCCCGGGAGCAAATGCAGCTGGCACATTCTATGTTTTTCTCTCGCTCCCAGTCCAGCATGACACAATAAAAAAAAACTGTATGTTTATACTTAAAGCTGATGGTTAAAAATACTGTGGATCTCATTCATCTTTTAAAAATTAAAAATATAGAAGTTATTGATTTGAGTAATCAATATTTACTGGCGAGTGACGTCACACATAACCCACTATTTTCATACAATAAAGCGTTTCTGACATTTTATAAAAATTTCGTTGCTGATTTGACTATTAGGCAAATAGCGTATTATGATCGTTGCGATTGTAGACCTTGAAATATACTGAAACACACCATAGAGCGTATTACTTATTTATTGTTGACTCGTTTAAAAGGAGTAGGCCTTTATAAACAATAAACCAGTTGGGATTTTAAACAAGACATTTTTTTTCTAGTTCTGGGAAGGCAAATGTTTTCAATTTGACAGCTCTAAAATCAGATGTTTTTCTTCCATATTTCTAATAACTTTAGATAGTGACAAGACTAATTTTAAATTGATTACCACCACTACTTTACTACTACGTACTTCCATGCTGGCCTGGGAGCGAGAGAAAAACATAGAATCTGCCAGCTGCATCTCCTCCCGGGCATGCTGTAAAAACCAGCTAAGGGATCCGAGGGTTTCAGTATATTGTGATTTAGGCGATGGGCTGACAACCTGTCACTACAGCAATATACCTACAAAAATATCTTAAATAACCCTCAAAACTTTGTCAGACGTGGCGGAACGACCTTTGTTTAGGTCGTTCACGCTCTGCCTACCCCATTAGGGATAAAGGCGTGATTATATCTATGTATGTATAATAATAATATAAATGCGAAAGTAACCTGTTAGTTGCTCATTCACGCCCAAACGCTTGAATAACCGATTTTGATGAAATTTGGCAGGACGATAGATGGTAACCTGGAAACGGACATAGGCTACTTTTTACGTCGGGAAAATATGTAATTCCCACGGGAATGCTTTCAAACGTGTTTCGATAAGGCCTAAATTTTATATACAGATTGACTATGAATGGGAATAGCAAGGAAAATATTTGAATCCCAGGGGAAATCACATAGCGGCGGGATAAACGAAAAGTTGAAAGCTAGTTACTACATAGTATAAAACAAAGTCGCTTTCTCTGTCCCTATGTCCTATGTATGCATAAATCTTTAAAACTTCGCAACGGATTTTGATGCAGTTTCTTTTAATGGATAGAGTGATTCAAGAGGAAGGTTTATATGTATAATACATCACTGCATAGTATAAAACACAGTTGCTTTCTCTGTCTCTATATCCCTATGAATGCTTAGATCTTTAAAATTACGCAACGGATTTTGATGCCGTTTTATTTTAATGGATGAAGTGATTCAAGAGGAAGATTTATATGTATAATGCATAATATAGTAGAGAAACACTTATGATTTCCGTGCAAAGCCGGGGCGGGTCGCTAGTAATTTAAAAATGGTAGTTTTGTACGCCTCTAGTCATTGTACAATGGTACCACGGACCACGGTTCATTGGTTACCAGTTATTATAGTTATAACCAGTACCAAAGAGTGGTCTGCCCGATAGTCATTGTTCGACATGAAGGACAGACATTGAATAACCTACTCGCGTTACATGATTGTGTTTGAATTTACGCTTTAATGTTGAAAGGTTATTCGACAGTATTGAAAACATTCATGTTTTTATTGAATACGGCTTGTAGCGCGAGCTGATTTATTAAAGTAACCGGTTTTGGTCGATTACACAAAGCATGTCTGTAGTTTAACCTAAAGGTCAGACCTAAATAGGGGCCAATGTAGGGCGTTATTATATATATGTATATACATACATATAATCACGCTTTTATCCCTAATGGGGTAGGCAGAGCGTAAACTACCTAAATAACGGTCGTTCCGCTACGTCTGACAGTTTTGAACGTTATTTTAGACAGATTTGTAGGTATATTGTTGTAGTGACGGATTGGCAGCCTATCGCCTAAATTGAAATATACAGTAACCCTCGGATCCCTTAGCTGGTTTTTACAGCATGCGTGGGAGGAAAAGCAAAACTGGCACATTGTATGTTTTTCTCTCGCTCCCAGTCCAGCATGCAAGGGGTAAACTGTCAAAGTGTATGAACTGACAATGCAGCGCCGTGCCGCGCCGCGCCCCGCCGTTCCGCTGCAGCTACAGTACTGCTGCAGTGCGCTACATCTCATACATTTTCATACAAAGAATCATTTGTCGAACAGTGCCGCGCCGCTGCAGCTACGTTCTACTGCGGTCTGACTTTAAAAGCTCTGACACTAGGACTCGTATTTATGAAGCGATTACAAACTTGAGAGCAATATTAAGTATGGATATGGCAGGCCAGTTTGTGCCGAAATTACATTTCTGATACGAACTCAAACTCTCCGTCACTCATGAGAGCTGATTATAAATACGGCCCTACTTTCCATCGGCCCGTTCGCGGTTCCTTGACTCAACGATTAGAAGAAAACTCCTTTTAGTGTATGTTGTCTAAAAAGGAGAAGAATTCTCTATTTTGATCTCTGTTAGATCTAGTTATTAGCTAAACCTGCGCAAACTAATCTAGGTCATCAACATGTAGTACCTACATCATCATCTCCCGAGCCTTAGCCCGTATCTCACGGGGTCGGCTTCCTAATCTAGGGGATTGAACGAGGGTACTGGTTTTTACACAGAGCGACTGCCATCTGACCTCCGCAATCCAGTAGGGAAACCAGACCCAATCCTAGATTAGGTCAGAGTTTTCAAGCCGCCAATGCTTAGGCACTGGCCTCTGATATGGCTTAACGACTAATATCTACGGTATTAAACGATATTAACCGAGACCAACGGCTTAACGTGCCTTCCGAAGCACGGAAAAAGCACCGAATAAACGTACATATGAAATTCGAAAACCGAAAAACACATTGGTACGTGCCGGGATTCGAACCACGACCTCCCGCTCAGGAGGCAGCGGCCCTATCCACTACACCATCGGGCTCTCGTAGTACCTACATAAAGTAGTATTAGTAAAAATACTTCCATGCTGGACTGGGAGAGATAGAAAAACATAAAATGTTCCAGCTGCCCTTCCTCACGGGCATGCTGTAGAAGTCAGCAAAAGGGACTCGAGGGTTACAGTGTATTGTAATTTAGGCGATGGGCTGACAACCTGTCACTATAGCAATACATATTACAATCTAAAATTGCCCTCAATTTTTGTCAGACGTGGCCAAAGCGCCTTTTATGAGGCGTTAAACGCTCTGCCTACCCCGTAAGGGATAAAGGCGTGATTTATGTATGTTTATGTAGTAAAAATACCGGATTTGAACTGTTTTTAATAATAAATTAATTTTACCTTAAAAAGTGACGTTGGATCCGACTTGTAGTTTTATGAAATTTGCTTTTTTTAGCGTTATTACGCACATTTTTCACGTGCCTGCTTACTGCCTCCGTGGTCTAGTGGCTAGTACCATGGACTCCCGATCCGGAGGTCCTGGGTTCGATTCCCAGGGGCGAATCACAAAGTTGATATTTGAGAATTTATCACTTTGTAAATTTTTCCCCAGTTTGGTTAGGACGTTGCAGGCTGAATAACCTGATTTTTCGAAAAGGAGAAAGATTTCGTGCTTCGGAGGGCACGTTAAGCCGTCGGTCCCGGTTGCTGTCTTTGATAGTGGTCGTTACTCAAACCATGTCAGAGGCCTGATAGTAGTGCTACTAGGCGGTTTAAATACTCTGACACCAGGGTTCATCGGGTCGATAGACTCGATACCCACTCGACAGAAGAAGAAGAAAGCGTACGGGCGTAAACGAAACGCCGTTGTACATACATACATACTAATCACGCCTGTGTCCCTAATGGGTTAGGCAGAGCGTCAACAACCCAAACAAAGGTCGTTCCGCCACGTCTAACAAGTTATGAGGGTTGTATAAGATAGATCAATAGATCTCTGCTCTTCGCCTAAATTACAATGCACTTCTTCTTCTTCTTCTGTCGAGTCGGTATCGAGTCTATCGACCCGATGAACCGACAATACACTGAAACCCTCGAATCCTTTAGCTGGTTTTTACCGAATACCGTTGTAACTAGTTTATGTATTATATGTAATGTAATGTATTTAGGATACATATTTTACTAGATTTGCAATATCCCTATAACTATAAGACATTTTACGGGTTTCTTACCGAGATTTATATTATTTGATGATAAACTACTACTAAGTTTACCCGTGATCAGGGCGTTTGGAACAGCGCCAAAATATCGGGAACTCATCAAATAATTTAAATCGCGGTAAGAAACCCGTAAAATGTCTTATAGTTTTAGTGAAAACAACCGCGAAAGTTTAAAATTAAGTGTTGCAATATCCCGCTTACCGCTACGCATTTTTCTTTGACCCAAAGGTTACCTGGAAGAAATTAGCAACTAAGCTACCTTAGCAATAAGGCCGCCTATGTTGTACTTGTTTTTTGTTGTTATCTGTTGTGTTGTATGATTTGTATTCTTACGTGCAATAAAGTATTTTTATGTTATGTTGTAATTACAGGCGATGTTTGTATATCTTAAAAACTAGTTGCTAATGTTAGGGATATATCGCCTTAAAAGCTAAGCTTATAGTTTATAACTTAGCAAAATACGAAACAGCGAAGGAAATCGCTGATCGATGATACAATCTAGGCAGCTACTAGTAAAAAGCGCACGATCGAGTCTAATAGTTGAACCGGTGCCAAATTAGTAAGTCTTCACGAATTATAGGTAAAACTAGCGACCCGCCTCGGCTTCGCACGGAAATTATCAGTGTTTCTCACAATATTATGCTAGTATCACTACATAGTATAAAACAAAGTCGCTTTCTCTGTCCCTATATCCCTATGTATGCTTAGATCTTTAAAACTACGCAATGGATTTTGATGCGGTTTCTTTTAACGGATAGAGTGATTCAAGAGGAAGGTTTATATGTATAAGACATGCATAATATAGCAGAGAAACACTGATGATTTCCGTGCGAAGCCGGGGCGGGTCGCTAGTTTATATATAAAGCTTCCTCTTGAATCACTCTATCCATTAAAAGAAACCGCATCAAAATCCGTTGCGTAGTTTTAAAGATTTATGCATACATAGGGATATAGGGACAGAGAAAGCGACTTTGTTTTATACTATGTACTGAAGCGTGGCGGTGCTAGGCACTGGCAAGTCCAAGTTTAGTTACTAGTTACCACATGCACTAGAAACGGTACGAAAATTACTATTTTGAAGCCAAACCCCAAAGGCGTGATTGATTGCACCTTGCCTCGCTCGCGGATTTTTACTCAAAGTGTAATAGGGATGACAAATCTATGTGAAAGAGCAAGCTAGAAATCCCAAATCAAAAACTATTTCACGACGAATTTTAAATGAAGCTACAACTTATAACAGTACAATATGAAACCATTGAAATCGTCTTTCATGCAAAAATTTTCGGCGATATAGAGGAATACACTGGTTTCTTACTTGTCAAATCAGCAACATTTTATGAAATGTCAAAAACGCTTTTTGTAGTAAAATATCTAATTATGACGTCACGTTATAGTAAATATAATAACTTCTATATTCAACTCGATCATTAAATCTAAACGAGCATTTATTAAATGATGTTTATGATCCACCATAGCCATCAGTTTAAGTGTACCTAAACATTTTAACTTTTTTAGGCACCGTCGTCTTGTCTATTACTCCAATCCAACGAAAAGAATGAGGGTTAATACTATCTAATGCATACCAAATTAATATAAAATTATACGATATAACGTCCTAAAGGTCGTAAAGACAACCTTAGGATTAGGACGCTACGAGCAGACATTGAGCTCGATT
Source organism: Scrobipalpa costella (assembly GCA_949820665.1). NCBI lineage: Eukaryota > Metazoa > Arthropoda > Insecta > Lepidoptera > Gelechiidae > Scrobipalpa > Scrobipalpa costella. Next base: position 2,165,409 of record OX463295.1, read on the forward strand.
CTACATACCACCGGACAACGCTAGAGTTAAAATCTATCTGTCACGTTCAGAATAATAAAATTAAAAAAAGACAGGAGATTTATGCTCTATGGTTTTATGGTTTATTAGCAAGATTATGGCGCACATTTCCCCAGTATTTTAACCGCTATCATATGAAATGGTGGATAAAATTGTCAGATAACGCATAAAATCACAGATTATGAATTGAAAACCGTAGTTGAAAAACTAAAAGTGACAGATAGATTTTAATACTAGGTTTTTCCGGTAGTATCGCGAATCTATTCAATTGTATTTATTTGTTGTGAGAAAAAACCCGAACGTTTGCTCTTTGCAGTTCTAATGAATTTGTCGCATTATTATGCTTTTTTTATCGACTGATTGAAAACGAATTGATTTGCAATTATTGCTTTAAGAAAATTATGGTCTTACGCGCAGAACAGTATGAATGTCACTTGCGGTAGTATATAAATAAAATTGTAAAAATGTTTGTTTGAGTAATAATTTCTGAACTGAACAAACCAGAAAATAAATCTCACTTGTCCAGTGAACTGAACAAACGAGAAAACAAATCCCACTTGTCCAGTCAACTGAACTGAACAACTGAACTAGTGGGAATAGAGGATTTTATATTGTGTTTTTTTTTTTCTGACAATCAAAATTACCTATTTGTTTAGGTACTGCAGTTCCCTAGCATATTTGTATTTTTTTCCTTTTTTTTATTAGAAATGGGTTTGCTCTTAACTCTTTACACTAGATCAGGGATAACCATGACAGAGTCGACGATGGAGCGAGCGCACCCAGAAGATGCCTGTTATGGCACTGGCAATCTCACGCATCTATGTTTGCTCGTGTTATAAATTTTCTCGTGAGAATAAGATATCTTAGATAGACTGTGCAAGTTTCATTAATTTAGCTACGGAGAAATAATTTATAATTACTTTCAAAGTTTCTGATTAAAACTTGTAATTTAAATATCCAGTAATATAGCGTGTAGGTAAACAAAGTCTAAAAGAGAATCTGCACTCGTTATTTTTTAAAGCAACTTTTCTAAATCGCAGTGTAAAGGCACTTTCGCCTTTGACACTTCCGCATCTGTTGAGTCGATATGGAGACGAAACAGTGGTCAACAAACCACGAACCGATGCGTTTCGTTTTCTCTAACAGTCATCAGTCCTTCACACAGGATAGGGCATAGTGTCAACCCTAAAAAAAAACACATTGGTACATTTTGGTGGGCTTCGAACTCCTGCACGGGACTACACCATCGGTCTCTCAAGATTTTTGTCCAAAACGATATGCAGAATATCTTACAAATAAATTCAAATATATGATGAGATGATGCTATCGATTTGCGAACTAAACTTAATCTTGGCAAAAAAATGGGGTCCCTTTCTGTTCTCTCATGTCATGACAGATAATGACAGGTATAGACTTATATTAGTTAAATCGTGATTTTTGCAACTACGAATTGGTACCAATGAGACACTAACACAACCGACTTAACCTAAACATCAACCGGTCTATATGTTACGTAAGCCGAAGCCTACATAGTTAAGTCGTAAAAAATTGCATGCTTCTGGATAATTTGGCGGGAGGGTTCCACAGTGCAGGCGAATGTCAAGGCCGAGATAGCTAGCGTGATGCGATGGAACTACTGATTAACGGATGTAGTGACTGATGGGGGTGCATGTTGGTACCGGGGGTTAGGAATCACACCCCCAAGGCCCTTCAGACAACCCCGCTCAAACTGGCGAAAAGTACATATATACATATAATCACGCCTTTATGCCTAATGGTTAGGCTGAGCGTAAACGACCTAAACGAAGGTCGTTCCACCACGTCTTACAAAGTTTTAAGGGTTATTTAAGATAGATTTGTAGGTATATTGCTGTAGTGACAGGTTGTCAGTTTATCGCCTAAATTGTAATATACAGAAACCCACGAATCCCTTAGCGGTTTTTACAGCATGCGCAGGAGGAAATGCATCTGGCACATTGTATGTTTTTCTGTTGCTCCCAGTCCAGCATCGAAAATAATTATGTAACATTATTGGCAGAGCCCGATGGTGTAGTGGATAGGGTCGCTGCCTCCTGAGCGGGAGGTCGTGGTTCGAATCCCACCACGTACCAATGTGTTTTTCGGTTTTCGAATTTCATATGTACGTTTATTCGGTGCTTTTTCCGTGCTTCGGAAGGCACGTTAAGCCGTTGGTCCCGGTTAATATCGTTTAATACCATAGATATTAGTCGTTAAGCCATGACAGAGGCCAATGCTAAGCATTGGTGGCTTGGAAAACTCTGACCTAATCTAGGATTGGGTCTGGTTTCCCTTCTGGGTTGCGGAGGTCAGATGGCAGTCGCTCTGTGTAAAAACCAGTACCCTCGTTCAATCCCCTAGATTAGGTAGCCAACCCCGTGAGATACGGGATAAGGCTAGGGAGATGATTGGCGTAGAGTGAATACCGAGCCTTATTTTACAATAATATATCGGCACACGATTAGACCTAAACTATTCGATTCTACACGTAAATACGAACCCAACATACCGGGTGTGAGGGTCAGCGTCCCACAAACTGATACGGGTTGCTCAGTCAAGGAAACTAAACAATTTTCACCAGGAAATTCTTTTAGGAGATAAAAATAAATAGCTTTCCATACAATTTGAACTCCTCAATCAGACAATTTGTATGGAATAGCAATAATTTTTTCACTTCCTGAAAAATAATCCTACTGATAGTGGTTCAGTTTCCATCACCAGTTCCAATCTAATTTTGTCTAATGCGTCACTTTCCTGAGATATTTTCATTTTACGATTGGTTTTCCGAAAACCCGATGAAAAATATTTAGGCAATGTGTCAAAAATCACAAAAGATATTTTTGATATCTATTAGTGTGTAGAATCGGATGGTTTAGGTTTGATCGTGCGCCGCAACATTTATAAAACGTATAAGGGTCGTCTTTCACATTATACAATACAGTACAAAATTCAAAAAAACACATTATGCCAGGCTCCATACAATATTGTAACATCCCTTTTAAAAAAATCAGTACCAGTATAAGAAACCGGTTTTAACTGATGCATGAACTTAAGTATTTAATTAAAATATCTGTAGCAGCTCAAATAGACCTATACCTCATTCGTTTATAAGAGATAATTCCCGCCATATTAAAACGACGATTTTGTACGGCGAGATATATTCACTACATAGTATAAAACAAAGTTGCTTTCTCTGTCCCTATATCCCTATGTATGCTTAGATCTTTAAAACTACGCAACGCATTTCGATGCGGTTTCTTTTAATGGATAGAGTGATTCAAGAGGAAGGTTTATATGTATAATACATGCATAATATAGCAAAGAAACACTAATGATTTCCGTGCGAAGCCGGGGCGGGTCGCTAGTTATTTATAAAGACTCATGTTAGCATTGGCTACCTTGGTAAACTATGCATACATACATACAATCACGTCTTTATTGAATTGAATACCCGTCGCTTATTTTACCGTTTTTATTAATTAATTTAAGTATCTAATTATATACAAATCATATTAGAACGGAAAAAAATGATCTATAATGTCGGACTAGACTCATACTCCAAAGATTGGCTCCTTGAGCCCGAAAATAGGGAAGAATGGAAGAATCTCGCCTTTGCCCAGCAGTGGGATGATGTAGGACAGATCAGATAAGAAGATAAAATGTCATACATACATACATCACGCCGTTATTCCCAATGCGGTAGGCAAAGCGTCAACGTCCTAAACAGAGTTCATTTCGCGACATCTGACAAGTTTTGGGGGTTTAAGATAGATCTGTATATTGCCGTAGTGAAAGGTTGTCAGCCCATCGCCAATATACTGCAGCCAGCGCGATGGGCACGTTTAGACTTGGTACGGCTCGGGACGGGTTGTTTGATATAGTTTAGTTAAGATTAGGGTAGTTTAAGTAGCTTGTAAAATGATTATAATAAATATGAATAAAATAAATTGCAATATATACTGAAACCCTCGAATCTCGATGAGAGGCAGCTGGAACATTCTATGATTTTCTATCGCTCCCAGTCCAGCATGGAAAGATAAAATAATCATGTGAGATTACTCTATTGCTATAAAGTTTGAATTTGCGATTGCAGGTGGTGGAGCCGATCAACCGCCTGCTGGAGACGGTACGGTTCGACTGCGTGTTCTACTCGCTGGACTGGCACCCGCCCGACCACGTGTCCTTCATCGACAACGTGCACATGCGCGAGCTGCACGTCTCTAGCCCGGTAAGCCCTCACTGCCCCCGCTCAGAGCCACGGGCCCAGGCTCCTGCTAGAGACGGTGCGGTTCGACTGCGTGTTCTACTCGCTGGATTGGCACCCGCCCGACCACGTGTCCTTCATCGACAACGTGCACATGCGCGAGCTGCACGTCTCTAGCCCGGTAGGCCCTCACGTCGTCCCGACAAACGACGTCGACTCTTAGACCCTTGTCGAACCATCGACCCACGTCGTCCTGACAAACGACGTCGACTCATAGACCCATGTCGACCCATCGACCCACGTCGTCCCGACAAAGGACGTCGATTCATAGACCCATCGACCCACGTCGACCCGACGAACCACGTGGACTCATAGACCCATGTCGACCCATCAACCCATCAACCCACGTCGACAACCCATGCGCGAGCTGCATGTCTCTAGCCCGGTAAGTAATTTTGATAAATGTATAAAGTCATAAATTCCCATATTTAATAATAAGAAATTCAAAATTCTCCACGGCAAGGTTTGAAATTATAATTCTTAAACTAATGATTTTTTGCGAAATATATTCTACATTTGTTTAATTATGGTGGCAATAATTCTTACTAATAATTTAAAAAAGTCATCCATATACCCTATTCGCGTGTAGAGAAAAGGTCGTTGGCGGTTACTTTCGCTCCGCACGCGACCCTTGAGCACTTGTCAGCTGACGCACTCGAGAGTCGAGACCAACCATCGAAGCTATTTATAAACCTACGCATTTGTGTGCCAGACCAAACTATTACTTGTCATCAGATTATTCAGGCTGGTAATTTAATTGCGCGCTATAGCGTAGGGGGTGTTTCAGTAACGTAAACGGAACCCTTAAAAAAACCGACTTTAAACATTTAAATACTATAGTCGGTATTTATTATGATTCAAAAAAACTAATAGTCGGTTGGTATTTATAATGATTCCCAGAGCTGCGTCTGGCCGCCGTGCTATTACCGTGACCGCGTGGGATTGGTTATAGCGCGGCGGCCAGACGTTTACGTTACACATGAAATTCGGAAACCAAAAACACATTATTACATTTGGAGCTGATTTCTAATATGATACCAGGAAGCGTAATAAATATTTACCAGTTACGCCATGGATGAATGTACATTGAATTGTTATGGATAGATTCTGTCACGCGATATGATTTATAATACCTTTATCAATAACGTTAAATATTTTGTTCGTACCCATTACCCAGTATCGAAGCCTAAATAATTTCCGCAACTATTTCTCGATTCCGGGTCGGTTACCTAATCCAGGAGTTTAAACGAGGGTACTGGTGTTTACACAGAGCGACAGCCATCTGACCTCCGCAACCCACAAAGGGAACTAGACCCATCCTAGATAGGGTTTTTGTCAGGTATGTGTCAACCGAGCTGTCAGTTACCTAGCTGTCTGTCAGCAATGGCCTCTGACAAGGTCCCGATATAGCCTAAGTGTCGCCGCCATCAGGTCTCTTTTTAGCAAGTGGATTCTCAAGTCGAACAACGACCCGACCCATCAGTGAAAAAATCATACATACATAAAATCACGCCTTTATCCCTTACGGGGTAGGCAGAGCTTAAAACGCCTCCTAAAAGGCGCTTTCGCCACGTCTGACATAAATTGAGGGCAATGATTTTAGATTGTAATGTGTATTGCTGTAGTGACAGGTTGTCAGCCCATCGCCTAAATTACAATACACTGTAACCCTCGAATCCCTTTTGCTGACTTCTACAGCATGCCCGGGAGGAAGGGCAACTGGAACATTCTATGTTTTTCTTTCTCTCCCAGTCCAGTATGGAAGATCATAACTCACTAAAAACCCAATGAATCGAAAATCCGATCGAACAGACTCAAGTAATAGTTATAAAGATAAATTAGAACCTTTAAAATTAGCGATTCTTAGTTCGTTGTAGTTACAGGTAGAAAAATTACCTACGAATCGCTAATTTATAAGGTGCTAAATTATCTTAATTACTATTAGTTGAGTCTGTTCGACCGGATTTTCGATTAATTGTGTTTGCGCCACTTACGCTATATCGACAACTAATTTCTACGATATTAAGGGGATCATTAGCAAAAACAACATTACTCACTGAAAACGAAATTAATTGAAAATCCGGTAGATCAGATTGAAGTGTTGGTACTTACGTTTATTTGAAACATATATTAATAATTCAGTGTTCACTGCAGTTACATATAGAAAAAGTGATAAAAGTGGCCGTTAAGTTCCAACTTTATGAGGTTCTAAATGACCTTCATTGCTTTAACCTCAGTCTGATTTACCGGATTTTCCATTGATTGTGTTTTCAATGAATTATGTTTTTTTTACTATTGAGGGCGCCAATTAACCCTTAACCGGGACCAATTGGTTAATGTGCCTTCATTAACTGATACGGTATTTATATTTAGATCTAATTTAAGTCCAAAGTTTATTAGTTTGTATCTGAATTTAGTTGTATCATTATAACCTATTTTCAATATTGAATGATGGAAACATGTTTGCTGTCCACATTTAATTTCATTTTGGCTTCACAGAATACCAGCGCTGTAGGTAGCTTCTGCTTCCTGCACATATGCTGAGTGGAGACCATTTTTGTTCCCATTACACAATATAATTTCTATTTTAGGATAAGTTTAATTTTGTAACATGTTGTTATTGTGTTGTGGAGCAAAATAAATTTATTTTCTTTCTTTCTTTCTTTCTTTCAACTCAATTGCTTGTTATAATTTCCAGGTGTCTGCTGACAAGGCGCAGACGTACGACATTGATTGTGTTTTCAGTGAATTATGTTTTTTTGACTTATGAGGGCGCCACTTAACCCTTAACCGGGACCAATTGGTTAATACGCCTTCATTAACTCAATGATTTGTTATAATTTCCAGGTGTCTGCTGACAAGGCGCAGACGTATGACACGGTGGTGTTCGCTGGTCCTCCGCCGATGAAGCAGCGGCTGTGGCCGCGACACTGCATCCAGGACACCTGGGGCGCTGAGTTGCACAAGGACCTCAAGGTAACTGCGACCTTTAGGTCACCAGGAAATTGAGTCTATTTTGAATTCGCGTCCGCTGACACCATTGTCTGCGGACCCTTCGGATTTACATTCGTTAACACAGGGACAGTGATTGGGCGGCCAATGTAACACGGATTACGATCAACTGATACCAGCTTTTGGAACGTTTTCGTCTCGCCTTCTGGAACCGCTGGACAAAGGAGTATCTCACAGGTGGAAGGTTAACAAGTCTAACGCCAAAGTCGGGAGATCTCGTCATCGCTAAAGATTAACAATTACCTATGAAGAAATGGCTCCTTGTAAGATTTTCTTCTCTGGCCCCGATGGCACAGTACGTGTTGTAGAAGACACACCGGAAAAAGTCTTATTATAAGTCCGATTACGAAACTAAGTCCCCTCCAATTAGACAAGGATTAGTCTTGAAATTGATTTGTCAAGGGGGGGACAGGAGGGGGACTTTAACGAAAATGCTGCTACAAAAACGGTGGCTATCAAAATTTTTTACCAGCAGGTGCCTGATGAAGTCAAACACTCGTGGCTAGGGTTTATTCAAAACATACCTACCGTTAATCTTTTGCCGAGACGCACTTTGCGTAGAACCTAGCAGTATTGAATCTCATACCCCATTAGGGATAAATGCGTGATTATATGTATGTATGTCGGATCAGAGTGAGCCGGATCTTCCATGCTGGCCTGGGAGCGTTAGAAATACATAGAAAGTGCCAGCTGCTTTTCCTCCCGGGCATGCTGTAAAAACCATCTAAGTGATCCGAGGGTTCCAGTTTATTGTAGTTCAGGCGATGGACTGACAACCTGTCACTACAGCAATATACTTTCAAATCTATCTTAAGTAACCCTCAAAACTGTTTAAGACGCTCCCATGTCTCAATGACCTTGAGCGTTTTGCTTACCTGACACCCCACCCACCCGTTCTTTCCCCTGATGTTTGTTACGTAAAGGAGAATAAACTTGGCCATCTATCGGATTTAGCTTGTACTACTACAACACGCGATGGGTTCTAGTTTGTGATCATCTTCTTTACCACCGGGTATATTTTTGAACCATGTGATCCATAAAATACTTTATAATTAAAAATGCAAATATTACGGGTGTTCTCTTGGTGTTCTACTCATTAAACTAAACAACTTTTCCTAGAAAACATACAACTGTCGAAATAATATGAAAAAAAAATACAAATGTGTCGATATATACTATCACACTACTGATTCTAATTTATTATGTACATATTCAATTTTCCAAATTATTATTTTATATAATATTAAATAATTATTTATAATAATATTAAATTATTATTTTATATTTTATTCGAAAAAGTTGTAGTTTCATGAGTAGAACACACCGTTATCATTATTTACACTTTATTCAAAATGATCCTATAAAATAGTCCAAGAGCTTGCGAACATTTTAAAGAATTAAATTATTATGTTTTATTGAAATACAGCAAGAATTTTTATTCACTAAGGAAATTTTAAGGGCTTGTTATTGTTGGTGAGATTATGAAACTGTTTTTTTTTTGGAACGTAAGGTGAAAAAAATTTACTAGACACGATAGATTTTTTTTTCATATTTTGACCTATATTCCATCGAGAAAATTGTTCAGTTTCATTGTCTAAACAAGTCCTTAAAATTTCTTAGGTAAATGATATACCTCGGTTTTTTATGTATGTTCTTCTTCTGTCGAGTGGGTATCGAGTCTATCGACCCCATGAACCCTATGTATGTAAATGTACCGGGTGTAAGGGACAGCGTCCCGCAAACTGATAGAGGTTCCGCAGTCAACGCCCATACTACTTTTACCCTTTTACCAGCAGTTTTTTTTTAAATACCTACGTTTCCGTCATTGTTACATCTGGTTTGCTATTAAGTAAGATTTGAAAATTGTATTGCTGTATATGATGTAACAGACCTTGTATTTACGCGTAAATTAATTACAGCAAGTTTAAACCTGTTTAAGAGATAAAACAAATATAATTGTGAGATGCTGTCCGGAGCAAAATGACTATGTGAAGCAATTTGCTAAAATCTTACTATAATAAATACTTTTCACTTATAATATACCCGGGCTCAAAAAAATCACCAAATAACAATAACAAAAGAAAAAAAACTAAATTAAACCGACGACTTTTTTTCGATTTTATATGAAATTAATACTTTTAGATGGCTTGTAGAGGGCTCGAGATCTGTATATTTTTAAAATTTAATTATGTATTTAAAATCATGAGAAACCACAACATTTCATACCTCTTGGGTAAGTGAATTCTAATGTTGTATGGGTCTACCTAGACTTTCATCTCCTGAAAGAATTTGCAGGCCGCTGTCTCTTACGCCCGTTATGTATAAAATATGCAATTTTCAATTATTAGGCATTACATGGCTGTAAAATCTAGCCTAGCTATGTATTATTTTAGATTATAATCTATAGCCAGTCATTAGTATCTATCTTATGTAAATATGTTCATTAAATAATTAAGTATGTAGGTCAATTTATTTTAAAATCTAACAGAAGGTAAAAGATTATTATTATTAGGTTTTTTGTGTCTTAACTCTGGTCTTCTGCTATAAGGAATGACATTTTGTAAAGGTAGTATTAAAAGGCGATTAAAATTTGGAAAGATATAATGAAGTACAGAAATATAATCTCTTGAAGTTCAAATCATACATACATATAATCACGCCTTTATCCACAGTGGGGTAGGCAGAGCGTAAACGACGTAAACAAAGGTCGTTCCGCCACGTCTGATTAAGTTCTGAGGGTTATTTAAGATAGATTTGTAGGTATATTTCTGTAGTGATAATACGTCAGCCCATTGCCTAAATTACAATATACTGAAACTAAAAAAAATATACTGGGAGGAAATTCAGCTGGCACATCCTATGTTTTTCTCTTGCTCCCCGGCCAGCATAGAAGAAATGATTCTTAAACTATATGACTAGAAATAAATAAATCTACTAAAAATAATAGCTTAGAAGGTATACGAGTAATAGTAATAAAGGTAATCAATTAAATATGAAGTTTTGATAAATTTATGATTCTTCTACTGATGTGTGTCGCATTGTGTAGTTTTTCTTCTTTTGTACTAATGGATAACTGAAACAGAAAACAAATATTATAGTGACGGTAAAAAGAACATAATAAATATATAATCTACTGATTATTTCGTATGGATAATTTTGATCTTCCATGCTGGCCTGGGAGCGAGAGAAAAACATAGAATGTGCTTGCTAGCTGCATTTCGTCCCTGGCATGCTGTAAAAACCAGCTAGGGGATCCTCGGGTTTCAGTATATTATAATTTAGGCGATGAGCTGTGACAATAGCGTCATACATCATCATCTCCCTAGCCCTGTCCCGTATATCACGGGGTCGGCTACCTAATCTAGGGGATCGAACGAGGGTACTGGTTTTTACACAGAGCGACTGCCATCTCATCTCTGCAACCCAGAAGGGAAACTTAGGATATCTAAAATCACGCTAATAGACTTAGAGGGTAGGCAGGAAATTTAAATTTGGCTGTTTCTTAACCGATTCTTATGGAACTTTTTTATTCGACTGAGCAACCTTTAAAATTAAAGTTACGATACAACAAATCACGCCTCACGACTTACGAGGTAGGTAGAAAATTAAAGGTAACTAATTAATTAAAGGTAACTTTAATTTTAAATATTGTTCAGTCGAATTAAAAAAGTGCTATAAAATCGGTTAAGAACAAGCCAAATTTCAATTTCCTGCCTACCCCCTAAGTCTAGTAGCGTGATTTTAGGTATCCTAAGTTGCAACTCGGGTAACACACAGATGAATAAAAAAGTCCCATCGAAATCGGATCAGTAGTTTTGTTGTGATGTGGTAACATACAGACAGACAGACAGAATGACAGACAGACAGACAAAAAAAAAAACTTTCTGATCTTTATATCGTTAATAACGCCTGCTGCAATTATTTTTTGTAAATATATTCAATGTATAGACACGATCCATCTAGAGATTAATTATATGTATAGATAACCCTCAAAACTTTGTCAGTCGTGGCGGAACGACCTTTGTTTAGGTCGTTTACGCTCTGCCTACCCCATCAGGTATAAAGGCGTGATCATATGTATGTATGTATAATTTTGATAACGCCTTTATTTGGATATGTAGTTTATTCCTGTTCTTAAAATAGTTTAAGCTCTTGGACTATAATTAAACTTACAAGTGCTGTAAATGTAAATTCTAAATTAACATGTCTTAATTCTTCTTTGCTAGACTAGGGGCGATAGAAAAACATAGAATCTTCCAGCTGCTTCTTTTTCCGGACATACTGTAGTCAGTAGAGACATGGAGTAATATAATATACTTACTCCGAAAAGGGAAACAAGGTTGTGGAATACCGTTATAATCACAAAGTTTACATAAACCAAATGAAAGCTGTAAGTTTATTTTCACTTACTTTTGTTGGTCCGACGACGTAATGCTATGAACTCTTGTGATTCAAGATATTTGTGCAGAATTTTCGTTTTTAACATTTTGTTAATGGCTGCTGGAAAAAAAAAACAATTAAAAATTTATGAGAAAAATAATACAAATTAAATAAAATTAAAAAAAGTTAATTAGAATCGAATATTGGTAAGGATCGATCTCGTACTACTGCGATTGAAAGCCTCTAGCACTGCCACCGCACTAATGTGGCTTACACTGTGTGTGGCGAAATTATGCATTGGTTTGTAGACAATATGCAATCTTTACGCTGTCAGATAGAATAAAACATTCCAATCAAACAGCTATCAATATTTTTAGAGAACCAAAATATTTTTGTTATTTCCTAAAAAAACATTGCTGAACCATTTGCTACATTCTACAGTAGCTGACTAATAAAATAGTAGTAAAATAAAACAAAATAATATTATGTTGAAGTAAATACTTACTGTTTTTTTTATATTTTCTAAGAATTTTAGAGAAACTCATCAAAAATAATCAGTAGATAAAGAATAATTCGCACTAATATTAAACAATGAATATTAAAAGTCTTAAACACAAAATGTCCAAACAGAACTTACGAAAACTATTTTTGCCTGACAAGAGCAACGCGGGTTCCCCTCGCGAAGGCCGTGGGCCGTCTGCCGCCCGTCGCCCGCGCACGGACCCGCCCTTTGCGAACCTCCCAGAAATCAGATTTTATTTTTTTTCTCCAAAACTAATAATCGAAATAAAAAAGCAAGCAGATCACATTTTAGTGTTTATGATTTATAACGTTCAAAATAATTATCATAAATGCAAGTCGTTAAGTGCAAGTAAATAATAAAAGTTTAGTGAATGTTTTAGACACGGAAAGAGGGCCAGAAGAATTCGTATTTCTCATTAATTACTCAATATTTTTAAATAATCTTAAGAGTGTAATGAAGAGCTGAGACCAATCTACAACATATAATTATTTTATATTTTTTATGTAACGATAAAGTATACTTTATAGGCCTTGCAAGCGACCGAAATATCACGAGAGCCCCTTAACGTGGCGGAGCAATCTTTGTTTGGGTCGTTTGCGCTCTGCCTTCCCCATTAGGGATAAATGCGTGATTATATCTATGTATTTGTATGTAACTTCCATGCTGGACTGGGAGCGAGACAAAAACATAGAATGCGCCAGCTGCATTTCCTCCTGGGCATGCTGTAAAAGTCAGCTAAGGGATCCGAGGGTTTCAGTATATTGTAATTTAGGCGATGGGCTGACAACCTGTCACTACAGCAATATACCTACAAATCTATCTTAAGTAACCCTCAAAACTGTTTAACGTGGCGGAACAATCTTTATTTGGGTCGTTTGCGCTCTGCCTACTCCATTAGGGATAAAGGCGTGATTATATCTATGTATATGTATGTCGGATCAGAAAGAGTTTGTACATTATATTTTTATTGTTTCTATCTATCTATGTACTTAGCCACGAGGGACGATGCTCTTCTCGCATGAGCGCTGCTTGAATCATCTGTCAAGATGAAAAAGGCCTTATAATGATGATGATAATCTACTAAACCTATATTAGCCCACTCTTCTTCTTCTTCTGTCGAGTGGGTATCGAGTCTATCGACCCGATGAACCCTGGTGTCAGAGTTTTTAAACCGCCTTGTAGCACAACTATTAGGCCTCTGACATGGTTTGAGTAACGACCACTATCATAGACAGCGACCGGGACCGACGGCTTAACGTGCCCTCCGAAGCACGAAATCTTTTTCTTTTTCGGACAATCAGGTGATTCAGCCTGCAATGTCCTAACTAAACTGGGGAAAAATTCACAAAGTGATAAATTCTCAAATATCAACTTTGTGTTTCTCCCCTGGGAATTGAACCCAGGACCTCCGGATCGGGAGTCCATGGCACTAGCCACTAGACCACTGAGGCAGTTATGCGTTCTTTGTTTGCTGTTGTATCAGATAGTGGAGGGCGCTGTGAAGGTGTACAAGGGCACCAACCCCGAAGTGGACTCGTACTCGGTTTTCTGGGACAACAAGAGCCTCACCGACACGAGCCTCAGCTCGCAGCTGCGCATGCGCGGCGCCACCGACATCTTCATCTGCGGCCTCGCCTACGACGTGTGCGTCGGTCAGTATGCGCCATTCCATGCCATTGATATATTAAACCATGTCAGAGGCCAATTAGCTGTGCTACTAGGCGGTTTGAAAACTCTGACACCAGGGTTCATCGGGTCATTTGACTCGAGAATCCACTCGCTAAGAAGAAGAATTAAATACTTCCGATATCTTCCATACATACTATATTTTTTTAGAAAATGCTTCATTATTTTAAAGTCCAGCATGGAAGATATTTCATATTTTTTCTTCCATGCTGGACTTGGAGCGAGAGAAAGTAATAAAATGTACAAGCTGCATTTCCTCCCGGGCATGCTGTAAAACCAGCTAAGGGATCCGAGGGTTTATGTACGACAACCTATCACGACGGCCATATACCTACAAATCTATCTTAAATAACCCTCAAAACTTTGTCAGATTTTGCGGAACGGCCTTTGTTTAGGTCGTTTACGCTCTGTCTACCCCATTAGGGATAATGGCGTGATAATATGTATGTGTCACTGTGAATGTTTCAGATTCACACTGTTTCACATCACAAGGTATCACTGTGTATACATTATTTCATACATACATACATATTATCACGCCTTTATCCCTCATGGGGTAGGCAGAGCGCAAATGACCTAAACAAAGGTCATTCCGCGACGTCTGACAAAGTTTTGAGGGTTATTTAAGATAGATTTGTAGGTATATTGCTGTAGTGACAGGTTCTCAGCCCATCGCATAAATCACAATATGCCGAAACCCTCGGATCCCTTAGCTGGCTTTTACAGCATGCTCGGGAGGTAATGCAGCTGGCACATTCTATGTTTTTCTCTTGCTCCCAGGCCGGCATAGAAGGTATTATTTCACTGCGAGTTTTTACACTGTATCACTGAAGATTTCACCACCCATGTTTTGCACTGTTTCATATTTAATGTTTCACTATATTACCGCCTTTATGTCACATTGGTTTATTTTATTTGGGGAGCTTACATCAACATTTACAAATTACTTATTTATACATATAAAAAAATTGCCAATTATATCTCTGCTAGAAACTAAACATAGCTGTCATAGAGAAAAACAGAGACTGAATAAGAAAGGGACTTACACATTTCCTATAAGCCCTTCTCTTTGGTACCTCTGTGACCGGTATTTTTAATTCCTGGCAGGGGTTTACAAGCGTCCACATATAGAAAGAAAATTGCTTAGTCCAACTTAAGAAAACATTAATACGAGGGGTGGCTGATAAGTAATCTACCTAACTATGAAAGAAAAGACTTTGATGGCTAGTTTATTTTTTATTTTTCTATATAGTCTCCTGCAAGTGAAATACACTTATGACATTTGCAAATAAGTGGCATCATGCTGTTATAATAGTAATTTTTATTTTGCTCGTCAAAATGGTCAGTCACAGCCTCTTTCATTTCTTCGTCCGTCGAAAATCTGCGAGCCCTCAATTTTTTCTTTAAATCTTTGAATAAGAAATAGTCACAGGGAGCCAGATCTGGACTATAAGGTGGATGGTTAATTTCTGTGAAGCCGTTTTTGCTCAGGGCTGACCTCGCCGTTAAGGCTGTGTGTACAGGAGGATTGTCTTGTAAAATCAGAACACCTTTGCTGAGTTTGCCTCTCCGCTTTTCTTTGAATTGTTCACGAAGCTGGTCAAGCAAGTTTGCATAATATTCAGCATTTATTGTTGTATTTTTAGGCAAATAATCTATCATCAAAATCCCTTCGACATCCCAAAATACGGTGGCCATTAGTTTTCCAGCCGACGGCCGAACCTTGAACTTCCTTGGCGGCTTTTCTCCTTTAAATTTCCATTGCATTGACTCTTGTTTGCTTTCCGGATCCCACTGGCGAATCCAAGTTTCATCACAGGTCACAATTCGAGAGATAGTCTCTTCTTCTTTACCTTTGACCAGGTCTAGAAATGCCTGACAACATTCTACTCGCCTTTGTTTGTCAAAGGGTGTCAACATTCTAGGGACCCAACACGCGCTCACCTTGGACATGCCCAAATGTTCGTGAATAATTTCATGAACTCGTTCCTTGCTAATGCCGACATCTCTGGCTATCTCCCACTGCTTGATTCTCCGATCTGCAAGAATCAGGTTCTTCACATTTTCAACATTATCTGCGGTAACAGCAGAAATTGGCCTTCCACTACGTGTGTCGTCTTCCAGGCTCTCACGGCCATGTTTAAATTGCTTCGACCAAAACTTTATGACGAATTCAGAAGGACTTGAATCACCAAACACCTTTAACATGCGCTTTCTGATCTGCGTAGGCGTATTTCCTTCTTTACTTAGGAATTTAATCACTGCTCGATGCTCAAATTTCATCATTTTGCAATTTTCTTTCGACATGGTGAAATCAAAGCCGCGCCAAAAAAACAAAAGCAAGCGAAAAAAAATAAGCGTCATAATTTTGAAAAAGGAATAAATATAGAATATGATTTTGCAATGGCCAGTTCGATTTTCAAAACTTTCTTTAATAAAGTAGATTTTATATCAGCCGCCCCTCGTACACACACACAAATATAAAAATAGTAACACTAAACTGAAACTTTAAGATTCTGCGTATTTTTCATGGATCCGATATTACCTCTAAATAAAACAAATCGGCTATCTTTGGGGTCGATTCTAGATCCACAGGCTAAAACTAAAATCTATGTCACTTTCGAAATAATAAAATTTAAAAAAGACAGGTGATTTATACTCTATGGTTTTTGTCTCCTTCCTCCTAGATTTTGACGCGTATTTGCATGTTTCCCCAGTATTTCAGTCAATGTTATCCGCCATATCATATGACGGCAGATAAAAATGACAGATAAGGCGTGAAACCACCGACAATAAATCAAAAACCAAAGAGAATAGATCTCCTCTTTTCCAAGGGATCCGAGGGTTTCAGTATATTGTAATTTAGGCGAAGGGCTGACAACCTGTCACTACTGGAATATACCTACAAATCTATCTTAAATAAGCCTGAAAACTTTGTCAGACGTGGCGGAACGACCTTTGTTCAGGTCTTTACGCTCTGGCTACCCCATTCGGGATAAATGCGTGATTATATGTATGTATGTTTCTGGTTCCAGGTGCGACGATAGCGGACGCTCTGGCTATCGGCTACCGCTCGATCTTGATAGATGACGCGTCCCGGGGCGTTGACCTCGCCGACATCGAGAGCACGAAAGCCACGATCGTCAACAACAACGGAGTTATCGTCACTTCTGACGAGGTAATCTACTTCTGATGTGGCGAGCTTCTTCTGGATAGAGATAAGATACTTCTGACGAGGTAAGCTACTTCTGATGAGGAGAGCTTCTTCTGATGAGGAGAGCTTCTTCTGGATAGCGATAAGATACTTCTGACGAGGTAAGCTACTTCTGATGAGGAGAGCTTCTTCTGGTTAGGAATAAGATACTTCTGACGAGGTAAGCTACTTCTGATGAGGAGAGCTTCTTCTGGATAGGAATAAGATACTTCTGACGAGGTAAGCTACTTCTGATGAGGAGAGCTTCTTCTGGATAGAGATAAGATACTTCTGACGAGGTAAGCTACTTCTGATGAGGAGAGCTTCTTCTGGTTAGGAATAAGATACTTCTGACGAGGTAAGCTACTTCTGATGAGGAGAGCTTCTTCTGGATAGAGATAAGATACTTCTGACGAGGTAAGCTACTTCTGATGAGGAGAGCTTCTTCTGGTTAGGAATAAGATACTTCTGACGAGGTAAGCTACTTCTGATGAGGAGAGCTTCTTCTGGATAGAGATAAGATACTTCTGACGAGGTAAGCTACTTCTGATGAGGAGAGCTTCTTCTGGTTAGGAATAAGATACTTCTGACGAGGTAAGCTACTTCTGACGAGGTAAGCTACTTCTGATGAGGAAAGCTTCTTCTGGTTGGGAATAAGATACTTCTGACGTGGTAAGCTACTTCTG
Source organism: Scrobipalpa costella (assembly GCA_949820665.1). Lineage (NCBI taxonomy): Eukaryota > Metazoa > Arthropoda > Insecta > Lepidoptera > Gelechiidae > Scrobipalpa > Scrobipalpa costella. The sequence continues at coordinate 2,183,189 of OX463295.1, forward strand.
ATTTCTTCTGGTTAGGGATAAGATACTTCTGACGAGGGAAGCTACTTCTGGTAAGCTACTTGTGAACTACTACCTAAACGATCGACACGACAAAAATAAGAAAAAGAAGCTACTTCTGATGAGGGAATCTACTTCTGGTAAGCTATTCTGAGGAATTAATGAATTAGGCTATTCAGATCGGGAGCTCATGGTTCGGACTAGAGTTGATGAGGATTTGGTTATCAGAATGAGCATGCGGATGAAGAAGTATTAAGACTAAAGTTAGCGGTTGCGGAAGCGGTAGTACGGGCGTGTCGTGGGCATACAGTGGGTGAAAACGCCCCTCTATGTGCTAACGAAGTCAACGGGGTGCGCAATCGGCACTTTCTTCTTCTGTCGTGTCGATGGTTCAAATATATTTTGACCAGTGCTCTGCCACGGCGACAGCATTTTTTGTGGCATCATACAGGTCCTGTAGTGTGCAGGTGTTGGGGCTCTCACTACATTCCAGTAGGTGTGACATAGTCTCGGCACTTTGGCCGACCGCGAGTTAAGGCCGGTGACCGCCGGTGAGTCGGACCACCGAGTGATTGATTCCCTGGGAGGCTCAGCGAGCTGCTTCCAGCTAGGCGGTTGGTGAAACGTCTGATGGAACCGGCGACCTTGACCCGAGTATTATCAGGTTGAAGTCATATCCGGTAAGAATCAAATTTGTGGGATGCCACCGGTAAGGTCGACTCGCCTCAAACTGGTGGCGTTGGTCTGTCCGGGTTGTCAGCTCCCTCGTCGAGTTCCTCCACCACAGCGAGAGAACAGTTTCTGGTCAAGAGGTCGTGCGGGATACGGGGTCCAGATTTCGGAGGTGCTCTTCCGAAATCTAGCCCTGGTCGAGAGCCTGGACACGAACTCATCCAGGGTTGACTTTTAGGTCTCTCCGAATGACTTCGTTGCGGACAAACATCGGCGCATCCGCGATAGCACGCAACGCTTTCGACTGCTGGGCCCGCAGTTTCCGGCGGTTTGTCTCAGAGACCAACGCGTACCATGCAGGCGCGGCGTACGTAAGACAGGTCCTCACGTACGCCTTATAGACGCCGACCTTCATGCGCAACGGGAGCCTCGAGCAGAGAACTGGAGCCCTTGTTTGCCCAATCACGTTCGCCACACGCTTACTCATGGACAGGCTTCGGTCTATGGTCACCCCCTGGTATTTAGCCTGAGGGAACCACCCGATTCCCCCCATGAAGCTTCAGTTTCGGAGGCTCCAGCAGACCAGGCCCACTATGATCGCCTGAGTCTTTCCAATGTTTACGCTCAGTCTCCACTTTGCGATGGAACGCGGAAAGAGATGACGCAATATTTCGTTCGTAATGGCATCAGGCCCGGGTGCCTTTCGGAGGGGAGTTCGTCTTATCGCCTGGAGCACCTGGCCGGGGGAAAAGACGATGGGGTCGTCATCAGGAGCGCGAAGTAGCCCGCTAGACTTCGCGAAACTTCTTCTTCGTCGTGATCGGCACCTAGGTTAGGCCTTCAGGTTATTTTAATATTATAATTGACTCTCCAGGCACTCAGAGAAAATCTCTGTTCGATCTTCGGCTCTGTAACGGGGAAGTCCGTCCTGAGCGATGAGAGGTAGCTCTGGCGCCGCTTTTTCGGATAGCCTGCGTCACATTCTGTGGATGCCGGTCCAATCTTCGCCGGCTTTACCAATGTCATGTTGCCAAGAATCGGGAGACTTTCTCGGCGAGCGCGTTCAGTCGGGCCTCTGACACCAGGGCTCATCGGGTCATTCGACTCGAGAATGCACTTGCTAAGAAGAAGATGGTGGGGCAGCGAGTGAAGTTAAACTGCTTGCGCAGGCGTCCCTTCTCAGCGAGCATGTCTGCAATATGCCGGGGTAAAGTAGGAGCCGCCCCCCGAGGGTGGGCATCCATGGCGGCATATTGCTTCGCTCGCTGGACTGCGGTCGCGAACTCACTTGCCAGCTCATTGACTTCCGTTGGTGTAGAGACTGGTCTCATATGAATATTCTCTACCATGTACTGGCCGAATTTCTCCCAGGCTATCTTCCGCCTCGGCAGCAGCAGCCTGAAACGAGCCGGCTGGTCTGAACAACACGGGGAGTGGTAGTCACCGGTTATAAGTCCGTGCGCATGGGCATAAGCGCGGGCGCCAGGGGTTCTCTCAGCAGTGGGATCCATTGTAGGACCACTGACCAGCTACCAGTCAGCCCCCAGTCGTCAATAAGGGACTGGTCGGCGTCGTTTGTTCCTCTGGGGGGTGTTGGGTAACCCGGAGACTGCGCTGTGCTGTTGTACACCCGCGATTAACAGTTAAACAAAACAAACCTAAAGCTAGCACTTACATACGCTTTGGTTCTCGGAATGTCCGATCTTTGTGGACAGGTCTCCCGGACAGCTTCTGATTACTCTCAATTTTTTTAAATTAGAAATGGGTTTGCTCTTAACTCCAGTCTAGAGAGTCCAGTTCCTTGCAGAGAGAACAGACCCCTGAGGAACTCCGGCGTCAATAGCCAACAATTCAGAGGAGCAGCCCTCAACGACTACTCTGATTGACCGTTCGCTCAAAACAAGACTGCGCCAAGTCGCGTCTGGACGCCGGAAGCTTGTTAGCAAACTTTGGTGCCAGACCCTTTCATAGGCCTTCGAGATGTCAAGTGCTTCTCGATAGCCTCACCCCAGCAGTGCGTGACATACACAAGAAGATCCCTAGTTGACCGTCCCCGGCAAAAGCCATATTGACATTCACTGAAGAGATCTATGTCTTCGAGGTAGGTCAGCAACTTACTGTTCAGTACCTTCTCCATGACTTTACATAAGATGGAGGTAATAGCAATCGGTCGATAAATGGCAGGGTCTGAACGGTCGCCTTTTTTGGGGAATGGCTGTACACTTGAAAGTTTCCAGGACTTTTTCACAGTTCCTTTTATGAGACAAAAGCGGAACAAGAGACAGTTCAGGCGATGCTTCATGACTCTTGCTGGGATGCCATCAGGACCACTATCTTTATTCACGTCTAGATTACACAATACTCTTCTGACCTCTTTAGCGTGAACTGAGATCTCCAGCATCGAAGTAGTATACAGTAGGTGGTTGCTTAGAGCCGTTCAGACGTGAATAGCTTACCGGCGGAATCAAAGGCTGTCTTCTTCGGGCTACGTCTGTCGTCTTGGCGAGGTTACTTAAGTGCGCTGTCGTCTCCTGGTCACCGCGGTACGATCGGTAAACACCGATATAAAGGAGTTTTTCCATGCCAGTATCCAACAGTATCCATATGGCAGGAAAAACCCGATTTTTCAAAACAACGGAGACGACGACATCAAATGTCATCGTAGACATACACATAGACCCCAGCTTGCTTCTTAATGTTCGAGGGAGTAACCCGGGTATTTGAGGTACGCCACGTCCGACGGGGTTGTTACCTTTGTCTCCGTTAGAAAGAACAGGTGCGGCTGTTCGGTCTCGAAGTGGTGGTGGACAGGATCGAGGTTTGAGTGCAATCCTCTGATGTTCGTAAGGTGCACTTTAAGTGGGAGGAAGTGTAGCCGTTGTTTAACCATTATCTTTGTTTATCATTACTGGGAACAGTACACGAAGTAGATAATTGCTCAATATCACCCCATCACCGGAAAACTATGAGGAATTTGTAAGGGTTATACAGTGGGTATCCCGCCGATGCATCCCTCGAGGCTGTCGAACTAGCTATGTCCCAGGTTTGACAAAGAATTCTGCAGCAAAACTGGCAGAATACGAAGCTCTGTATACGGAAGATGCTTTCTCAGAGGAAACGATCGCAGCCGGTGAGGATCTTATGGAAATGCTCAGCGAGTGTCGTCGAAACAAGTGGATAAAGTTGGTGGAAACCATTGATATGACGCACAATTCGAAGAAGGCTTGGTATACACTTAACCCATATATGCCCAGAACTCTGCCCAAAAGTGGTATCGTATCTGCTTTTTGTATCGAAAACGATACAAAAAATCGTGTCACCGTTTGAGGTCCCTAGCTCCCATAATTCGTTTAGAGACGGCCTTCTAGCGCCATCTATTTATTATTCAAGGTACTTTCTTCTAAAGGCACTAGGATGTTTAGGTAAACTGCATCAATTCGCTCGTTATTTGATCAGTGCAAGTTGAGTTTTGATTTCGAATCGCGAAAATTATGGCGCCTCCCAAGAAAAAGTAAGTAATAATTATAATTAACTTTAATTTTGAGATTATCTGCATTTAAAAGTACAGTTAGATAGTTTGAGTGTCTATTGGTGCAATTTCAATCACGTTTTTTTAATATTTTGATATCAAAAATTACCTTATTACTTCCGTGATTCGAAAACGATACATTGGGCAAATATATTGCGTGCGTTGTAATAGCTTTATGTTTTATTTTAAGGTGGTGTAAGCCGCTGACAACAAATGAAATCGTTGATATTGTCAATGAATTGGGGTCTGAAGATGAAGCCACAGCTGCTGATATTTATATTGATCCTCCTGGTGACGGTTTAGTGTCCGACTCCGATTCTGGCGACGAAAGAAATGTAAGTTTTGAGAACTTATCAAGCAGACAGCTACTAGCACCCGCTGAACTGGTTCTTCATGGTATTACTAATGACAGCGATGACGACAGTAGCGACTCCGAAGATGATGTTCCGCTTTCAGAATATCGGTCGAGAGACAATTTAGAAATACCCTCATCGAGTCGTGGTAGGCGCGGTGGTCAAGTGGCGACTACCCACAATAACCCTGCATCCGCACGTCCACAACCGCCACCTAAACAAAATCGTAAATGGGTAAAACAACACTTGCCTAGTACGAGACATGAGTGGATTCCACCGCACGCTCGATCGGTGCTAACTGTGTCCGAAGAATCAGAGCCAATCGATTTTTTTGAATTATTCTTCAGTCAAGACGTAATAATTCATATCGTTCGTCACACCGTCATTTATGCCGTGCAGAAAGGTAACATGGGATTCACATTATCCGATGATGATATCTATTGCTTTATAGGAATTCTAATATTGACAGGCTATTGCCCACTACCGCGACGACGTATGTATTGGGAGAGTAATGAGGATACTCACAACATATTGGTAGCCAAATCTATGCGTCGAAATCGGTTCGAAGAAATTTTCCGATATTTTCATGTGGCAGATAATACAAACTTAGCCCCAAATGACAAAATGGCTAAAGTGCGGCCTCTGATCAACATGCTCAATACGAAGTTTTTGCAATATGCTGTTATCGAAAAGAACATCAGCATAGATGAGTCAATGATCCCATATTATGGACGGCATGGTTGTAAACAGCACATAAGGGGAAAACCTATCAGATTTGGTTTCAAAACATGGATAGCGGCATTGCCACTTGGATATTGTTTATATGCTGATCCTTACCAAGGCAGGTCTGAAAGGGTTGAAACCGGTTTAGGCCAACATGTCGTGCGCAAACTGATGACTGAGATCAAAGCTGTTTATGAAGATACATCGTTTTCTGTTTTCATTGACAATTTTTTCACAGGATTGCCCCTGATTACTGAAATGAAACAACAAAACGTCATTGTGACAGGTACAGTTCGAAACAACAGGATCGAAAAATGTCCTTTGATGGATATCAAATTGTGCAAGAAAGAACCGAGGGGCTCTCATGATTATCGGCTGGATGTGGACAATGGTATTTGTGCTATACGTTGGCATGATAACAGTGTTGTGACATTGCTGTCAAGTGAGTATGGCGTGCATCCTTTGCGAACAGCAAACAGATATTCATCCACGCAAAAAGCAAGAATTGATGTGCCGCAGCCTGATGTTGTATATCAGTATAATTCCTTCATGGGTGGAGTGGACCGCTTAGATGCCAACATAGGAGCTTACAGGATTGCTATCAGGGGCAAAAAATGGTATATACCCATAATTTTCTGGCTTATAGATGTGGCTGTAAATAATGCCACGCTTCTCGCAAAAACATATCGCAGAGATGTCGATACGCTTGAATTCCGGCGCAGTATTGCTCGAACTTTACTCCAAAAGTACGGCCTTGATAAACAGCGGCCAGGACCTTCGAAAAGGGTCTTCAGCACTGTTCCTACCTCGGTTCGAAAGCATAATGCTGAACACATGATTGGTAAAGCTCAGAAGCGAGCGCGTTGTGCTCACTGCAAAAACTTGACTGTAACTTCATGCCAAAAGTGTGAGGTTAATCTGCATTCAAAATGCTTTATAACTTTTCATTCATAGATTAGTTTTTGTATTGACTTAGTTTTCAATTGTTTTCACTTAAGTGCTATAAAAATAAATAAATATAAAAAAAACATTATCGTTCTTTCATTTATGTAAACGGACAGGATTTGGCGCAGATTTGACCAATGTTTCGTTTTCGAACACTTAAAAAAAACCTACTTACCTGTTACTAATTGTTATAAAATAAATTGTAACGTTATTAACGACCATTTAGCATAAACATATCCGAAAATCACAAAGATTGGTAATCCAAAATAGTTCTGGGCAGATAAGGTCTCTGTTCGTTTTCGAATCAAGGGGCATATATGGGTAAAGAAACTTACAAGCGACCCTCCAGATGCCGCCCATCTTGGCCCAGTTACAGCAACCCAAATCGCCCACCAACTTATCCTCAACGGAAAACGACAAAAAAGTTATATAGGCTTAAGAAGAAAACCACAGAGCTGACCAACGACGAGCGTCCAATAAGTCAAACTTTCACTATCACTGACATCAAAAAAGCAATAGGTGCTCTGAAAAATGGGAAAGCTGCCGGCATAGACGACATCACAATTGAGCAACTCAAAAATCTGTAGCAGTATCGTGGCTCCTGCAGTTATTCAACACTTGCATGGATTCTGCCAAAATCCCCAGAATGTGGAGGAAATCTAAAGTTATAGCTCTGTTTAAACCTGGAAAACCAGTAGAAGAACCTAAAAGCTATCGACCTATCTCCCTGTTATGCCACACTTATAAGCTACTGGAACGAATAGTCCTGAACCGATTGATAAATTCGATTGATCCCCAGCTCAGTCCAGACCAGGCAGGATTCCGCCCAGGAAAATCGTGTTGCAGTCAGGTTCTCAATCTGACCGAACATATTGTTTTTGTCGACCTGAGTGCAGCGTACGACACGGTAAATATAAGACGACTTCTAGTAAAGCTGCCTATACAAAAGACCGCAAATTTGTTACCTTACTTGCTGAATTTCTGCAAAACCGTCGTTTCCAAGTCAACCTTAACCACGCCTCAGGGAAGTGTTTTGGCACTCATCCTGTTCAACATTTACACGGATGACCAACCCTCCTACCAAAACACTTCACGATACCTGTACGCTGATGACCTTGCTCTGACCTGCCAAGCCAAATCATTCCCGGAAACTGAACAACACCTGACCGCAGCCCTTGCACAGCTCCATACCTATTATGATGCCAACTCTTTACGACCCAACCCAGCTAAGACAGAGTCCAGTGCGTTTCACCTGCGAAATCGAGACAGTGCAAAACACCTACGCATTACAACCCACAGTATATTGACAACCCAAAGTATCTAGGTGTTGTACTGGATGGATCTCTGACTTAATAGGGTAATTGTCAAAAAGTCAGGAATAAAGTTAGCGCACGGAACAACATCATCAGACGGCTGACGAGTACCCGTTGGGGTGCCGTTTCCCATGTCCTTCGCACGAGTTGCCTGGCACTTTGCTATTCAGCCGGCGAATACGCGTGTCCCGTTTGGGCGCGCTCTGCACACGTGAAGGATGTGGATGTCGCCCTAAACGAATCCTGCCGGGTGGTCACGGGTACGCTCGAACCAACACCTCTTAGCCATCTCTACTCCCTTGCTGGAATAGCACCCCCGAGTGTACGGCGTCAAGTTGCTTGTTCCGTTGAAAAACTTAAACAAGAAGAAGACAGCAGTCATCCGCTATATGGGCATAAATCTCCACCCCAACGCCTCAAGAGTCGACGAAGCTTTTCTCGAAACACCGAGCCTCTTGAGGGGGACCCTTCTTAATTCAGAGAACAGCTGTGGTCGGAAAAGTTCGCCCCCAATAACCCTTGCTGCCCAACAGCTGAGAAGCTGCCGCCGGGACACAACCTTCCATGGTCCATTTGGAAGGCGTTAAACAGACTTCGGTCAGGAGTCGGCAGATGCAAAGAACTCAGGAAGAGGTGGGGCTTCACTGAAGACGACAAGTGCGAGTGTGGCGCCATACAATCTATGTCACACTTATTGTCGTGCCCCATTTCTCCTGCGACCTGCACGCAGGAGGACCTGTTTGACGCCAACCAAAGGGCTGTTGATGTGGCCACGTTCTGGGCGTCAAAGATTTAGCCATTGACTCGAGAAGAAGAAGAACCATTATCTTCTTTTTAACTTTTTTCATGGTTCGGATTGTTGGTTGTCGAGGCGCTGATCAGTGAACCTATTGGGACACTGGAGGCTAAATCATACGATGGGAAACTCATTTAGAGACTGCGGGGACGCCAGAACCCCTCAGATATGACCACCGGGTCCATCGACTGGATGGGAGGACCCATCCAGTCGCCGGCTGGCACGGTGGAGCAAACTGGGTTTTTTCGCGAGTTGGCGGGGCAGGCCTTTCGCATGTGGCTGGCTCACGCACCGACGGAACACAGCAAGCTATTTGGCGCCGGACTCCGGTGAGGGATGGTCGCGCGCCAGGTGGCCCCTTGCGAAACCTAACATATTCAGTCGGACTTATCCACAGGCAAGCCTGCTTTGCCCAGGTTGGACCGCTAGGAAGTAGATCCCATCCCAACCCAATCCCAAACATTTGCGTAAAATGGCTGTAGAACTGACTCTTGGGCTTAGGGCTTATTGCGCAAACAAATTTATACCTTCTATTGGAAAGGCAAAGCCTCTAGTGAAAATCGTGAGCACGGTGTTGGCTTTGCAGTTCACAACACTCTCCTAAGTACCATAGAATCACCTCGAGGTGTAAGTGAGCGTATTGGCCTTGCGCATCAACACCAAAAGCGGCTTTGACACTTTTATTTTCTTCTAAAGATGACTTCTATGATAAACTCTGCTCTGTTGTGGCTAATGTACCGACTGGAGATCGAATCTACATTCTAGGAGACTTCAACGCTCGTGTAATACAGGATAACACCACCTGGCCCGATTGCCTTGGGAACCATGACATAGGAAAGCAAAACGAAAATGGCCAACGCCTGCTCGAGCCCAGTCTCAGCTGTGTGTTACCAATACAATGCGTAAAGTCTTCTGGATCCTCGGTCCGGTCATTGGCACCACCTGGACTTAGCCTTGACCAAACGAAATGATTTAATGGATGTCACCCACACGAGATCCTACCGACCACTTGGTAGTGTGTAAAGTCCTACTGTCGCCCAAAAAGATTCACTCTTCCAAGAAACCAGTAAGGTAGAAGTAAAATTTGCCCTAGGCTAGTCAATTCTTTCAGCTCGCTGGTGCAACAGATAGTAGCAACCTGGGATGTGGATGCACCCGTAGAAACGGAATGGGAATCCATGAAAGACCTTCTCACCAAAACAGCTGGCGAGGTTCACTGAAAATATAACCCAACTTCAGCCCCTAATTGACTCTAAAATCCTAAGATACTGACCCTTCTGATGCCACATGCTCTCAACTCTGCACAGCAAAGTCATCCCTACTGCGAACTAGCCGCCAGCTCGCTAATGCTTACTGGATAGAGCTGTGCAGATGTATTCAAGATTGTGCGGCCACAAGAAACTTCCGCGGGAATTAAGGTGACTCTTGGTCCAGTGCAAAAATAACGGCCCCTCAAAAAGACATCGATGACACTGTTATCACCGACAGCAGTCGTCAACTTAATCGATGGGTAGAACACTACACTGATGCCCGTGATTATAATCAGCACTTGAGACTGACAACGAGTCTTGACTTCGTATCAGAAATATCATTTCAGTACAAAACGTCCTGTCAAATCCATACTTTATTATTATTAACAGCCTGAAGTGTCCCACTGCAGGGCAAATCCATACTTAATATTGCTAAATACGAGCTTTATTCTCGGCCAGTTGAGATTAGTCCCGTAGCCGTGGATTTAATTCCGATCCTAACCATTATGACTGAGCTCGATGATTTACCCACTGTGAGAGATCTTCTTGAGGCCGCTCTAAATGTGGCAAGAGTCCAGGGATTGACGGTGTGCTCACTGAGTTCCTAAAACTGAAGTGCATATTACCGGTCCTGCGTAACTTCCCAGGGAAATGCTGGGAGAAGGAACTATTTCCACAGATGGTGATGCAAATTTTGCTACTCTTTACAAAGGGAAAGGTGACCGCGGCGATTGTAACTGCTTCCGTGGTATTTTCCTCCTCAGCATCGCAGGAAAACTTTTTGCAAGGGTCATACTGACCACGCTGGACTGGAAGAGATAGAAAAACATAGAATGTTCTAGCTGTCCTTCCTCCCGGGCATGCTGTAGAAGTCAACAAAAGGGACTTGAGGGTTACAGTGTATTGTAATTTAGGCGATGGGCTGATTACCAACCTGTCACTATAGCAATACACATTACAATCTAAAATTGCCCTAAATTTTTGTCAGACGTGGCGAAAGCGCCTTTTACGAGGCGTTTAACGCTCTGCCTACACCGTAAAATAAGAGATTATGCTCTAAGGCCAGTTCTTACTTAAAGCATCTTACGTCAGATTAGGAATGTGTGTATTTGCTATCCTATAAGAAAGTGACAGCGCTAGCTAAGAATTAGTTAAGGAGTGCGTCCGGATTTGTCGCCATTGTAAAACTGACCGTTTTTGTTTAAATGCATGTGTGTGTCAATCTAGTCAAATATTTTTTATTTATCTATCTATACTATTATTACTTCCATGCTGGACTGGGAGCGAGAGAAAAACATAGAATGTGCCAGCTGCATTTCCTCCCGGGCATGCTGTAAAAACCAGCTAAGGGATCCAAAGTTTCTGTATATTGCAATTTAGGCGACAGGCTGACAACCTGTCACTAAAGCAACATACCTACAAATCTATCTTAAACAACCCTCAAAACTTTGTCAGACGTGGCGGAACGACCTTTGTTTAGGTCGTGTACGCTCTGCCTACCCCATTAGGGATAAAGGCGTGATTATATGTATGTATGTATCTATCTATCTTTTTTATTTATATATATATATATGTTTTTTTTCTGATACAAATTAGATTCGGGTCTAATCTAGACGATTACATTGCAGGTGCTAGCGATGGTGGAGGGCCGGGACCGGCGGCCCGAGTTGGGCTACAAGCTGGCCATGGAACTGAAGAACGCTATGGACGACCAACACTGATCATCTGAAGCGACCCAGCTATGCAACACATACATACATACATAAATCACGCCTTTATCTCTTACAGGGTAGGCAGAGCGTTCAACGCCTCTTAAAAGGCGCTTTCGCCACGTCTGACAAACATTTTGGGCAATTTTAGATTGTAATATGTATTGCTATGTATAGCTATGCACCGCATACATTATATTTATAGATCGACTCATTCACAAACAAACACATTGATTTAAGAGCTTGTTTGGATCATAAACCTGAACAACTTTGTTTATAGTCAGGATATGAAAAAAAAAATGGTGCTTTCTTTGTATGGAAAGTCATTTTTTTCATATTACGATCTATGTTCTATAAAAAAGTTGTTTAGTTTCATTAAACGCCTTTTAGTGCGTAGGGTGTAGCGAAAAGGTGTAAAGGTTTCAGAATAGTAAGTAATTATATTTATTGAACTAAGCACATAATGGGTTCGTTTCTAGATGTCATCGGCTAAAGCTAAAATTAAAATCTATCTACTTTCAGACTAAACTAAATATGTTGAAAAGGACAGGAGATCTATTCTCTCTGGTTTTCGATTTAGTCTGTGATTTTATATGTTCTGTCAATTTTATTTGCCATGTCAAATGATGACGGATAAAATACTAGGGAAACGTGCAAATACGCGCCATTTTGCAGAAATGTATGATTGACTGCATGGATTGTAATGATCTTAAATAAATGATATATTATTATCAAAATCTTGGTGACAAAGTGTAAAGTATAAATCCTGTCCTTTCTAAATTTTATTATTCTGGATGTGACAGATAGATTTTAATGTTCGCTTTAACTGGTGCCATTTACAAACGGGCTTAAGAATCGCAATGCTTATTGTCGATTCTGGCAACACCATTCTAATTTTAAGATAGCGCTGTCACTTTCATAACATTGACATTTGAATAACTTTGACATATGAAAAGGAAATGAACACGTGGGACTGACGTTCCTAAATTAACGTAAGATTGAATTACGTAAAATAAGACAGCTTGCAATTCCTTATTTAAGCGTTTTCCGTCAGTTTAGAAATCTCGAAGCCACAACACAAATGTTAGATACATACAAGAAAAGGATGTACTTTTATGCACTCTAAATTAGATTACATACATACATATAATCACGCCTTTATCCCTAATGGGGTAGGCAGAGCGTAAACGACCCAAACAAAGGTCGTTCCGCCACGTCTGACAAAGTTTTGAGGGTTATTTAAGATAGATTTGTAAGTATATTGCTGTAGTGACAGGTTGTCAGCCCATCGCCTAAATTACAATATACTGAAACCCTCGGATCCCTCTGCTGGTTTTTACAGCATGCCCGGGAGAAAATGCAGCTGGCACATTCTATGTTTTTCTCTCGCTCCCAGGCCAGCATGGAAGAAAAATTAAATTAAATTAGATTACAGCCGCTACAAAAACATATTTGCATTACAAAACAACGAGTCTGCATTGCAAATGAGTAGATAGTATCGTGAATTTGTTTCGGCTCTAAGGAAACAAAATTAAATGTACCTAAACCCTAAACCATCAAATTAATGTCAATATTGATCTAGCAAATCCCGCCAATTTGACACAGTTCCATATAATTAGGAAACTACCAATTTACTAGGTGGCAGATCTGCTAATTTGACCACAAATGTTATTTATTATGCCACTGAAAATGCAACTATTGCGGCTTATAATCGTGTGCGTTGTGCACCCCCTATGAACGGTTCGCTTCTCCTCCCCTCTGACAGATGTCGCTGTCGCGCTATCGTTGTGATTTTCCGGATGTTCATATACAGGGACGAAATCAGACCGGGTACAACCTTGATACCTGGGTATGCACCAAAATGTACTCAATTTTTGTAAACGCTCTATTTTTTTGAGAGCTTTCATACATACATAAAATCACGCCTTTATCCCTTACGGGGTAGGCAGAGCGTAAAACGCATCCTGAAAGGCACTTTCGCCACGTCTAAAAAAAATTGAGGAAAATTTTAGATTGTAATGCTGTAGTGACAGGACCCTAAAAATCCATTTATTAATAATTTCATTGTAAAAGTTGTTCAGTTTCGTTGTCCTATATCTATGAAATAACCCTGTATTTGCCTTATATATATCAATGTCAATTATGATTATAACTTAAAACATTTCTTAACTTTGTAGTTTTAACATCTGTCACTTTCCGGCTCGAGAGTTGCGACGGTGGCGCCATCAGGTTTAAATTAATTGTGCCTGAAATACAAACATTTTCATGAATGTTTAACGATTGGCGACATTCGCAACTAATTCTCCATTTTATAACCCATTATACCGGGTGTAAGGGACAGCGTCCCGCAAACTGATAGGGGCTGCTTAGTCAACGAAACAGAACAACATTCACCCTTCCCATACAATATGACCTCCTCGATCAGACAATTTGTATGAAAAATCATTCATTATTTAATGCTTAAAAAAATAACTGCTGATAGTTGTTTAGTTTCGTTGACTGGGCAACCCTTATCAGTTTGCGTGTTATAATTCACACTAAGCATAAAAACTATGTATTGTACATAAGCTAAAAGTGGCACATTTGCAATACTTGGCTTTATGCTTAGTGCGTAAATATTCATGAAACTGTTTGTATTTTAGACACAATTAATTTGTAACTATTGAGGCGCCACCTATGCTTCTCAACTATCTTAAATTATAATTAGAAATTAAACATACATACATATAGTCACCCTTTTATCGCTAATGAGGTAGGCAGCGCGTAAACGACCTAAACAAAGGTCGTTACGCCTCGTCTGACAAAGTATTGAGGGTTATTTATGATAGCTTTAGCTTTTAGATTAAAAATTAAATAAGATATAAAATATTGACGGAGAAATTACACGCACTGTCCGTGGTATTCAATGCTCTTGAATTTGCCTGGCGAACGCATTCTTAGCTGATTTTAAGATAGCAATCAACTTCAACTTTTATTTATATGTCAATCCGCTGCCTCATTGCAGCTGCCTCATTACTGCCAATGTCAAAATGACAAGAGCACAGTTACAAAGATTGACCGGTTTCTTAACTTGTCCAAATGATAAAATTAATTACAATCTTAAATTGTACCTAAAAGTAAGAAAGTACAACACAACAGACAACACAATGAACAACAAAACAAGCAAACATTCACATTCTCGAATTAGAAATATGAAGGAAATCAAAAATTTACACATGACTGTGACATTTCTTAACTGACGTTATGAAGTTTAAAATAAAAATTTATAGATTTGACCATAAAGCATACTCTCTTTGGTCATTTATGCATTCAACTATCAGTTTAGGATTAACAAAGTCTTTTCTTTTAATGGCTTCACATCTTTATATTTAGGAGAGACGTATTTCGCCAACAACGAGTAGTAAATCACTCAAACCACACAAGAGTCTGTTCGGTAGAATAATTTTGACAACAGGAGAGGATCAAGTCAGGATCACCTAAAACAAATAACATTGATATGCAACTGCACAGGACAACAACAACAAAACAAAGCATATAATAACATGTTATTGTAAAGAAAGGATAACAGTCTTATGTTTTTTTTTCTCTTTCATATTTTGTCAAAGTTAAGAAAGTGACAGCGCTGTTATTTTGAAAAAAGCTACGATATACGTTTTACAAATCCGACAATAAAGTTGGTGATTTTCTATCTTTTTAATTTAAGATAGTGAAATGATTTCTCGAAAATTATTTAACCTAGTAAGCGTTATTTAATATACAGAGTGTCATATATACCCCTTCAGTCTTCTATAAGTGTGTGAACAAACATAACAAACAATAATGTTAATGAATACTACTTATATTCGATTCTCTGGTATACCGGGTGTAAGGGACAACATCCCACAAACCAAGAAATTCTTCCAGGAAGTGAAAAAAAAACACTACCATACAAAATGTCCACCTTAATCAGATAATTTGTATGAAAAAGCAATTTTTTATTCACTTCCTGAAAGATTTTCCTGGTGGAAGTTGTTCAGTGTCATTGACTGAGTGAGCAACCCCTATCAGTTTGCGGGACGCTGTCCCTTACACCCCGTTAAAAATAGTTTGTTATTTTGTCATGCTTATCATATCACATGGGGAACCTTATAATGGTTATCGGTATAATGTACTTACAATCTTTTGTATGTGTCGTAGGATGATTTGATAATTCGAATCTTCGCAAAAATCCTTGGGATTTTGCAAACACGGATAATTAGACAATAGTGAAAACGTTGTCAAATCTTACTGAAAAAGTCAGAATTTTTGCGAATGTTTTGTATACTGATGAAATTTTGTTCTGATTGGTTAAATAACGTGCGTTTAGACTGACATTTAAAAAGTCAACCAATCAGAGAAGATCTTGTTTTGGGTGCCTAACTAACCAATCAGCGTATATCATTTAAGGATATCAAATGTTACTAGAACGATGAGTTTTTTCGAAAAAACACAACCTTTTCCAGTAATATTAGACGGTGTCACCAATGTCTATTATCCGTGTTTTCGCTAAATCCCTAGTAGTTTCGCGTAGATTCGAATTATCAAATCATCCTACGACATATATGCATTCGTCATGCATTCCTACTAACATAAGAGTTCACTAGTACATAAGAAATAACGATAGAGCTTATTTACAAGTATAGTAATTAAACCAGTGAGCTGCAAACTGTAGAATAAAATTCACATGGCTCAATATAGTCTAGCTGTCAATCCTGATTGAGGGGATCCCCGGTGCACGTTCAAAAATCATTACTCACTGAAAACGCAATTAATCGATAATCCGGTAGATCAGATTGAAGAATAGGTACTGAAGTTTATTTTAAGCATTATAAATTAATAATTTAGTGTTCACTGCAGTTGCAGATAGCAAAACAGCTAAAATCGGCCCTTTTTCGCAAATTTTATATCATTAACTACAACGAACTATCAGTTGCAACTTTATGCGGTTCTAAATGACCTTCATTGCTTTAACCTCAATCTGATCTACCGGATTTTCGATTGATTGTGTTTTCAGTGAATCATGATTTTTGACTGATGAGGACGCCACTTAACCCATGGAAGCCCCTTAAGGATACATTGCTGTCGATTCTGGAGTAACTAATTCTTAAAAAAAATTATAGCGCTGTCTCTTTCTCAACTTAGACATATGAAAGACATAGAAAATAAACACATGACATTTAGAAATTGGCGAAATTATTAAACTAAACACTACCAGTTAAAAGCATGTTTTGTTCCTGTGGCTTATTCTAAATATAAACAGGCTCTCTTAAGCCATTTAAGCAATCTTACGTCAAGTTAGGAATGCCAATCTCGCGTGTTTATTTTTTAATTCTTTTATTATGTCAAAGTTGAGTAACAGCTGTATTTCAAAATTAGAATTAAAATGGTGTTTCTAGAATCGATAGTAATATTATAAAAAGGAAATATTTGTTTGTAATAGATAAAACTTATGAATCGATTATAATTCCTTCACCTTTTGTCTAACTAGCTACTTAAGTCTAGAATAGTGACAAATCTAAACTCGCATTGCACGAATCATAGCAATTATTTTAATATGAACAACAGCTTAAAGCTTTAAAAGTGTATTTTTTTATTTATTTGCTTAATTTATTATAGCTGTTAGTGAGCGATAGCCGGTGTTGTAGTACAAAGTACAAACTAATATAACCTTTTTTCCACTAATATAACCTTTTTTCCACTAATATAACCTTTTTTCCACTAATATAACATTTTTTCCACTAATATAACCTGTTTTCCACTAATATAATTAAGGTGCGAATAGAGCGGAGATGGTGCCACATTTCGTAATAAATTAATAGTATCTCAAATACAAAAATTTTCATCGTTATGATATGTTTTACGATTTTTCACAACATAAAGTAATTCTTCATTATAATTAGCTTTGTACTTTAAAAATGCTAAAAGTGACCACAAATAGCACTTGTGCGATGGAAGTGTAAATTCGAGACTTGATGGATAACAAAATGAAAAATTATTTCAAAGTTTGTTATGAGAACGGTGCCACTTCTGCTCGGTTACCACCTTAAGAATTTAACCCGTTTATGCTTCTGCTGCGAAAATGTATTTCTTAGTTTAGTAGTAGTAGGCTTTATTTTTAAATTGTTTTTTTTAAATTAAAAAATAAAACAGCATGTTAATTTCATGACAAAGAAATAAAGCACTTATTGCTTGTTGATTATTAACAACCAGTTCTGCACCTACTACCATGGAGTAAGCTAGTAAACGGTGTCTCAGTAACAGTGCACTTTTTTTTCTTTTTTTTTTCATTCTATTGGCAACTCTGAAATTTGACAGCTGTCACCTCTGTTTATTCCGATTATTAAAAATGGAGCGCTTTTCGAAAGAACAACGCGTTATAATCGTAAAAACTCATTACAAAAGTGGGAAAAGTTACGCTGGAACCGCTCGCAAACTTCGCGAAAGCGCACCTAATGTGACCGCGCATGAAACAATCAACTTATTGCAGCAACAATTTCAAGAACACAACACGAGGACGTTATTGTTCGTGCTAGAGGGGGAGATAGAAAGGATACATGGTGAAATCTCCTTAGTCTATGAGAAAAAACGCGAATTTAAAAAAAAATAATGGACAACGTGCGTATAACAAATTTTCAGTTCCTGAACCTATTGTCTAAAAACATCTTAAATAATGAAAAGAACAGTGAAAACAGAAATAAAATTGATCAAAAAATCACCGAGATATACCATTATAAAGATAGACTATCTATCTCTCTCTTCGAAACGACAATTTATATGGAATTAGTATGGCGCTCCTGTCTTATGACGTCACATGACAGTTCGGACCTCTCTATTTAACTAACCACTTTAAGGCATTATAACTCTTAAACTAATGAATATTTTGCGAAAATTCCTTCACATCCGTTCATCTATGGTGACAATAATTCTTACTAAAAGTTTAAAAAAAAATCATGAGTATTCCCTATTGGTGTATACGTTTACTAGTGAACTTTCGAAAAATTATATAAAAGGATAACTGTTTGTTGAAATTTACATTAAAATATTGTTGTTTAAACCCGCAAACCGTCTTATTATATTGGCGCATCTCACGAAATTGATGATGTCTACTGGCCACCAAGACCGAGCGATTTAACGTCGTGTTTTTTTTTGGGTATTTGTGAAATCTCGTGTTTATGCGAATAAGCCCGAAACAGTTCCTGAGCTCAAATCGGAAATCCAACGCGTCATCGGTGAGATACAGCCACATCTCTGTGCAAAAGTCATGGAAAATTTCATGAATAGAATAATGGCCTGTCATCGGAGCCGTGGGGGGGTCATTTGCCGGATATTCTATTCCATACTTAATCGGAACATGTCTTCTTTATATATACATAAAATACTTATTTTTATTTTAAAATGAAAAGTGCATTCTTACTGAGACACCCTTTACTTATCTTTCTGACGTTCCTTCAATAGATCTTAGTAAAATAATTATGGATAATAACTTATTTAGTTTAAGTAAGTATAGATATTTAGTCTTAGGAAAGAGACCTATAGTATTTCCAACTCAGTTTTAGTATAAAGGTAAACAAAGTTTCATGTCTTTTTGTTAAAAAGTACATTTTTTAAATAAATTATAAGTGGCAAATTAGTAAAAGTACTTAAAACAACTATTTTATTATGTTGTCATATCTAATAGCTAAAGCTTATTTTAGAAACAAGATTTTTGATTAAAAGACATGAAACTTTGTTTACCTTTATTCTAAAATTGATTTGGAAATACTATAGTGTAGATTAGTGAGACCAATTCGTAAGTGTTCACATCTGTTCATCCTATGTACTTAATTAAAATTAATTCGCTTGCTTAGCATCGATGTTTTTAAAAACGGGTCTTCGTTATTGATGACTTTAAATCTGTCGTTATCTTAAATAAAAAAAGGGACAATAAACGCTGACTTACTGACAGTTAGACAAATGAGAATATTACATATTTCTGAAATTTGATGCAGCATTATATCTCGTATCTTTCTTTTATTTAAGAAAAAAGCGACGGAAAACTGATCGGCTTAGTTGTTTATATTGAAAGAAGGGTTAGCCGTCAACGTTTCGATCCTATACGAGGATCTTCATCAGGAGACATCTTCGACTGATAGGATCGAATCGTTGAGGGCTAACCCTGATTTCAATACTCAGTTTTCATTATGAAAAACACTTGTTTATCGTTTAGTGTTAAGTCAAGTATAGGTCAATTCTAGATGCCAACTGACCTGTTCAATCTATAACTAAATCTATCTACGACTTTCAAAATAATCAGATTGTAAAAGCCGTTATCATCTACGGTTTTACGCTTTGTCTGCAAGGTTTAGGTGCGTATTAGTATTCGCACAGTTCCACCGTATTTTAACCGCTGTCTTCGGATTATGACATGCCAGCTAAACTTGACAGGTAACGCATAATCACAAACTAAGGTAACGCAAAATCATAGACTAAGCGAAAACAATAGAGAGACTAAATGTCTTGCTCCTGTCCATATTACAGTGCCACAAGTCAAGTATGAAAGTTGAGAAAAAAGGAACTATTGCGGCCATCTTGGCTGTCAACTCAGTATAAAAAAACGAATAATTTTTCTCTAATATTGTCAGCCAGCGACCACACAGCCTTGGTCGCTGTTGTCAGCATATTTTTTTTTCTACTACGTTACGTTACGTACGCTATGCGTGTGACCCGCAGAATAAACACTCCTTGTTTTATGTGATAGGTCTATGGCTGCCAACGTCATATTGTAGACAGTTCTTGAAGCGCCCTCTCCCAAATTCATACTTCTTGCTTGCTGTAATACACTAGTTTCCTACCAGTCGAATCAGCATCTTTTTATGGTATGTCAATAGCGCTTTTTTCTAATGAAAATGTCGAGTTATGACGTCACTTATGGGTAAATATTGTACTACTCAAATCAATAACTTCTATATTTTTACTCGATTGTTAAATTTAAATGTGAATTTCATTAAAACGAATGATAAAATCCACAATAATTTAGCCATCAGTTTTAAGTATAAAAGATTTGATTTTTTAGCAAGTGTCATCTAGAATTGATCCGATGAAATATAACCATATCTATGGTTACTTGGTTATTGCTATTTATATTTAGTTTTTGATATTATAATATTTTTGGTTTGGTATATTATACTTAGAACAAGATCACTGACAGAATGCACAGCGTTTCTTTTTACTTTCTACTGCGGTTTGTCTTTACTAACGTCTATTGTTATGGTGTATGGTCGATGTTAAATATTAGTTTCATTAGGTATTTCGTTAAATAGAGTGGAATTTGTTGGACTATTTGATTATTATCCACAATACTAAATAGCTTTCCTCAAAGTTTATAACACAAATTGTTTATGAACCCATGAAAAGAATAACATTCATTAAAGAACAATAGCTCCAAATATGAATTATTATACACATTGTATATCTTCTTTCCTCTTTAAATCAAATAACATTTCACTACAACGGTAAATAGATTTTTGAGTTACAGTTGTTGTAATAGTATTAAGCGTATTGTCTTATGTGAAATAAATATCTATCTATATATGTGTAGTTTTCCCATAGATTGTTACTAAAAGGTTCCTTTAGCCGTTTAAATATTGTGTTAAATTAACATTCCTATTAGGAGTAGGGACATGACATTGTAAAGGGCTACCGATCAGTTTTAAAAACTTTCTTACAATTATCGTTATGCGCATATCCGATGTAACAGTAACCCGTAACAATAAATGCGTCTTCGTTTCAATTAATAAAATAGCACTATTTGAAATGTTTGGCAGTAGCCATGGGCAGTAGCACCTAAGTCGGTTTGCATTCTTTTACATATGTGTGCCTGTTGCACCAGTTGTGAGCAAATTATTTCAACTGGTACCTATGATAGAATTTTCATTTACAAACGATCTCTCATTGTTGCATTATTTGTTTTGTTCTTAGCCTGTGGTCTAGGCAAAGAAAACGGCGCCTCTCCATTTGTTTCTACTATTTTGAGTTTAGTATTTTTTCAACATTTGGCAATATTATGTGCCACTGTTACTGTGAATACAAGACAAGCATTATTTTTTTTCAAGTGTTCAGCGCCACCTACTGGCAGATTTTAATACAAACATGGTGTCAACTATAGCCATCTAGTGTATTTTAATGGTAACAGCCCGTCACCAATTTTCTAAATGAAGGTAGGACTTTTATGCCTCCCTACTGTACCCTAGTAGCTTATGAGTTATAATTTGTAATACCTAGATGGCGCTGAATTAACAAATAGGAAAAAAATAGATTGGTAGCCCTTAGTATTTTTAAATGCCTCATAGATTGTGATAGTATGCATTTGTTTTGCTATTTTTGTTGGTGCACGATTAAAAATTTAGAAAATGTTCCTTGAGCCTTTTATTTTCGAACCTAATCCCCAGTCATATTTAAAAAAACAAAGCTTTCGATATAAATACGTTGTTTGCCACGCTTTGTTGGCGAAACGAAAGGCTGCCTTCTAGTGTGAAGAAATTTAAACATCCTTATTATATTATGATCAACACATGCGATTGTAATTGGCTTCCATTTTATCATGGATGGCATTTGTTGTAACTTAGATTAAATATAGTTCTAAATCCACGGTCTTATACAGAATCAAAAGCGAAACGAGGCACCACGTCAACTATGTGCAAAAAGGTCGTAAAGTGGTTTAGCTTCAATTAATTTAAAATTCAAGCTCAAAAATTCAATGGAGCATACTGCTTATAAAATAAAGTTTGATTTGTCAAATAGCGACTAACATAAAAACAAGGCATGTGCCTTGTATTTTTGGTGCCATTTTTCAAGCGGCGCTTGTATATCTATAAGTATATTTGATCTAAGTGTTATAACAACCGTCGGTATATGTATTATCTGACGTACAAAATGAGTTTCATGTTTCATGCAAGATTCTTAAATTGTACGAGAATAAAATAAAAAAAACAGTTTCCTCATACATACTGTCTGAGTGGCCTGAGCAAATAACCCGGTATCTGTCTAAGAGTCTCTAGGGAAAGTCGCGTATGCAGAATTATATTTCAGAAATGCTTAGTAGAAGTCTTGGTAAATATTTAAAACTTAGGTGGATTTCTGTTACCTGGTCAGTTTTCCAGCTATGACGTCATCAATATTTTGTAAGGAAAATAAAAAGTTTTTCTTTACAAACCCTTTTATTGGAAAATCTAATGAAAGGGCTCTGTCAGCTCTGTGAGCTGAATCCAAAAGTGTACAACGCAGATACAATACAGACAGCTGTTCAGTAAAAAATAAAATCAATTTTCGACACACTTTGGGCCCTTCCTGACAGGAAACTACTGAATGAATTTATCTAAAATACATACATACATATGATCACGCCTTTATCCCCAGAATAATCACTTCTTATGTGATAGGTCTATGACTGCCAACGTCATGTTTTAGACAATTCTTGAAGCGCCTTCGCCCAAATTCATACTTCTTGCTTGCTGTGTAATACACTAGTTTCCTACCAGTCCAATTAGCATCTTTTTATGATATGTCAAAAGCGCTTTTTTTAATGAGAATGTCGAGTTATGACGTCACTCATTGGTCTTCTTCTTCTTCTTTGCGTGTCGCGACGAATCAAATTCTCTCAGCCCAAAAAGTTGCCACACAAATAGCGTTTGGAGTGGCTGCCCAAAGATCTTCTAGCGTGCAGGTGTTGGGGCACGCAGGGCAGTTCAGGAGGTGAGTCATACTCTGTGGGACAGCACCACAAAGGCACTGTTCTGAGTTACTGTAGCCCCACCGACACAGATTTTCATTGCAGCGGCCAACCTGCGTGCGAAGTCGGTTCAGTGATTTCCAAACCGACCACTGGAGGTCGCTGCCGGGAGGGAGAGTTTCTTGTGTTGGTATGTATGGCTCGGCTGGAGCGGCATCTTTCCACAGACATAATCTAGCCTTTACTGGGTCGTCTTCTAAAGGCACCACTGTAGACAGAAAGCTTTTACGACTTTTCAGTCTCCGTGGAGCCGGATTGTTGCTGAACATGGAGTGTCTAGCATCGGTCTCCTGCTTTGCCTTTTCAATGGAGCTCGCCACATCTCTCCTGATATGCGGAGGTGTAATGCCTGCTAATGGATACAGCTTACTAATCGGAGTCGGCTGGGCAGAGCGATTCCAAACCGGACTGGCATATTCACCGGCGGAGAAACAAAGTGCAAGGCCAGTAGTTCTTAAGACTTGTGGCGAGGCTCCCCATACCGTTGAAGTCAGCTTTCGCAGAAGATTGTTGCGACTGTTTACCTTTTTCCTGATATTCTGGCAATTTGTTTTATAAGTCAAAGCCCGATCCAATGCCACACCAAGATATTTAGGGTAGTTGCAGTGAGATATTTGAACTCCTTCCCAGGTGATTTTGAGTTCGCGTAACGCCTCTCTGTTGCGAAGATGGAAAGCGCAAGCCTGAGTTTTGGCTGGGTTGGGCTTTAACGCATTAGAATTATAATATTCCCCAAGAGTGCTTAAAGCTGCTATTATGTTAGTTTCAGCTTCCTCAAATGTAGCCGTTTGTGACGCTAACGCCAGATCATCTGCGTATATGAAGCGTGATGTATTAGGGATCAGAGGCTGGTCATTCGTATATATGTTAAACAAGGTAGGTGCCAGGACACTACCTTGTGGTAGACCATTTCTCTGTGATCGCCATCTACTCTTATCATCCAGAAGGTGGACCTGGAATCGGCGGTTATGGAGCAGTTCGCTAAGGATCCTGACAAATTTTCGGTCACCGGTTAGATCTCCTACCTTCCACAATAGCCTCCTTAAATTAACCGTATCTCATTGGTAAATATGTAAATTGGTAAATATGTAAATATTCTCCTACTCAAATCAATAACTCAGATGTAACAGTAACCCATAACAATAAATGCGTCTTCGTTTCAATTAATAAAATAGCACTATTTAAAAAGTTGGGCAGTAGCCATGGGCAGTAGCACCTAAGTTAGTTTTGCATTTTTTACATATGTGTGACTGTTTGACCAGTTGTGAGCACCTACGAAATAAAATCTAGAAACGGACCTAAAATTATTTCAACTGGTACCTATGATAGAATTTTTCTTTACAAATGATCTCTCATTGTTGCATTATTTGTTTTGTTCTTAGCCTGTGGTCTAGGCAAAGAAAACGGCGCCTCTCCATTTGTTTCTACTATTTTCAGTTCAGTATTTTTTCAACATTTGGCAACATTATGTGCCACTGTTACTGTGAATACAAGACAAGCATTAAATTTTTTCAAGTGTTCAGCGCCACCTATTGGCATATTTTAATACAAATATAGTGTCAACTATAGCCATCTAGTGTATTTTAATGGTACCAGACCGTCACCAATTTCCCAACGCAACTCTGAATTTGAGGGTGACTGTTTGAAGGTAGGACTTTTATGCCTCCCTACTGTACCCTAGTAGCTTATGAGTTATAATTTGTAATACCTAGATGGCGCTGAATTAACAAATAGGAAAAAAATAGATTGGTAGCCCTTAGTATTTTTAAATGCCTCATAGATTGTGATAATATGCATTTGTTTTGCTATTTTTGTTGGTGCACGATTTAAAATTTAGAAAATGTTCCTTGAGCCTTTTATTTTAGAACCTAATCCCCGGTCATGTTTAAAAAAATAATAGCTTTCGATATCAATACGTTGTTTGCCTCGCTTTGTGTGAAGAAATTTAAACATCCTTATTATGTGATCAACACATGCGATTGTAATTGGCTTCCATTTTATTATAGATGGAATTTGTTATAACTTAGATCAAATCATGGACGATTAAATATAGTTTTAGATCCACAGAATCAAAAACGACCGAGGCTGCACGTCAACTATGTGCAAAAAGGTCGTGAAGTGGTTAACTTAAAGCTTCATTAATTCAAAATTCAAGCTCAAAAATTCAATGGAGCATACTGCTTATAAAATAAAGTTTGATTTGTCAAATAGCGACTAACACAAAAACAAGGCATGTGCCTTGTATTTTTGGTGCCATTTTTCAAGCGGCGTTTGTATATCTATAACTATATTTGATCTAAGTGTAATAACAACCGTCGGTGTATGTATTATCTGACGTACAAAATGAGTTTCATGTTTCATGCAAGATTCTTAAATTGTACGAGAATAAAATAAAAAAACAGTTTCCTCATACATACTGTCTGAGTGGCCTGAAAAAATAACCCGGTATCTGTCTAAGAGCTTGTAGGAAAAGTCGCATATGCAGAATTTTATTTCAGAAATGCTTAGTAGGAGTCATGATAAGTATTTAAAACTCGGGTGGATTTCAGTTACCTGGTCAGTTTTCCAGCTATGACGTCATCAATATTTTGTAAGGAACTTCTTAACAAACCCATCAAGTGGCACGTCAAATGAAAGGACTCTGTCAGCTCTATGAGCTGAATCCAAAAATGTACAACTCCGATACAATACAGACAGCTGTTCAGTAAAAAAATCAATCAATTTTCGAAACAACCAAGTGTGGGCCCTTCCTGACAGGAAACTACTGAATGAATTCATCTACAATACATACATACATATGGTCACGCCTTTATCCCTAGGGTAGGCAGAGCGTAAACGACCTAAACAAAGGTCGTTCCGCCACGTCTGACAAGTTCTGAGGGTTATTTAAGATAGATTTGTAGGTATATTGCTGTAGTGACAGGTTGTCAGCCTATCGCCTCAATTACAATATACCGAAACCCTTGGATCCCTTAGCTGGTTTTTACAGCATGCCCGGGAGGAAATGCCGCTGGCACGTTCTATGTTTTTCTTTCGCTCCCAGGCCAGCATGGAAGAAATCTAAAATTAAACCAAATATAACCCGCTATTTCCTCATATCCAACGCAATGAAAGAAAAAACTGAAACATTGAAGGCACATATTTTTTTCAAATGCTAAAATTGCTAAATTGCTATTGGTTTGCCCCCTGATGAGCAAATTTTCAAGATTCAATAAATTTTCCATACTCGCCGGACATATACCTACATAATAAGTTCATACAAACATAAACTCACGCCTTTATCCCGAATGCGATAGGCAGAGCGTAAACGACCATTACATATAATCACGCCTTTATCCCGAATGGGGTGGGGCAGAGCGTAAACACTAATTCTGTCCAGTTATAAGGGAAATTTTAGATTGAAATGTGAACATAATATACGTACACGAATATTTTTTCCGTAGATTGTTTTCGATGGTGATGCTATGTTGTTATGTAGTAATATTATACATATATTCTGTGATATTCTACAACTTTGTATCCAGATGAGTTTTCTTGCACTATTTCAAAATAAATATATAAATATTATGTATGCATTGAATATTTCCGTTTTTTGTTTCATTGCGTGTATAGCGATATATTATATACATACAGTCACGCCTTTAAACCTTATGGGGTAGGCAGAGCGTAAATGACCTAAACTAAAGGTCGTTCCGCATACGAATGTTTGAAGTTTGGGCCCTTGCTGACAGAAAACTACTGAATGAATTTCTCTAAAATATAAACCAAATATATACCTACCTACAAATCTATCTTAAATAATCCTTAAAAACTTTGTAAGACGTGGCGGAACGAAAATAACCCTCAAAACTTCAGTTATTTAAGATTTGTAGGTATATTGCTGTAGTGACAGGTTGTCAGCCCATCGCCCAAATTGAAATTATAAAACCCTCAGATCCCTTAGCATATTTTAATAGCATGCCCGGGAGGAAATGCAGCTGGCACATTCTATGTTTTTCTCTTGCTCCCAGGCCAGCATGGAAGACAAATCATTAGACGTATTCTTATTCTTGAGTAGGAAGATGTTACGTAAAAAGACAGTTCGTTTCGTGGTTGTCCTGAACATTTTTATGTGTTTATATGCAGAAAAAACTTCTTCCAGGCAACACGATCCATTGCTGTTTCGGACCAGTTAGGTTCAAAGTGAACCAAGTCATCCCGCCAACGCATCCTCGGTCGCCCTCTGCGCCGACATTCTTGTGGGAAAATTTGTGGCTAGTTTGGGCCATTTCTCGGGATGCATTCGGCACACATGACCTGCCCAGTCTCACTTCAGCCTTGCGGCTTTTGGCTGGAGAGAGGGGAGGCCTTCGCCCAGCAGTTGACACTTTAGGCTAATATAATAACATGCAGAAACTACCTTTCAAATGTCACCATTCAAGTAGAATTTTGAAAAGAACTATGAAATGAGAAGACTTCATCATGATTTCAGTTTGAAAACAACGAAATCTAAATCATTTGTTCCAAGAGAGCCATTTTATGCGTTCTACGAACAGGTAATTTTAACGTCGATCAAAGCTAGTATATAATTGTTCCCCGTAGTCCCCTCTAGCCCTGCCCCCGGCGAGACAGCTGGGAATTGTTTTCCCAGTTGTCACCGGGGTGACAATTCGTGCCGATTGTTTCCTTTGAAAGCTGAATAGAGGATACAAATGGGAAGTCTATTTCTCAGTTGTCACGGGGGGGTGGGGGGATAATTGCTACGATTACATCCCAGAAAATAAAAAGACAATTTCTTCCATTAGATTTCAGCTTTTTTATTTGTTGTGTTATATAGAATCAAATAAAAAAAATTACATTATGTTTCGCTTACTTATAAGTACAATCATCAACCAAGGTTTATTAAGCTTATTAATACCTGTCCTCCCACCGATTTTCGGTGATGGCGGCCAATCTCCCAGAGATCGGCCAATTGAGCAGGACTTGTTTTTAGTGCCCAAGTGTTTGCGATACACACAGGTGACCTCTCTATTCCTTCAATCACTTATTCTGATAGGACAGATTGACTGACACGACTAGGGAGAAATCAGGCGCAGGACTAACTATTTACATGCCCCTCCGACAGCATGGATCATCTTACTTTTCGGACAATCAAGTGATCTGCCTGCAATGTCCTAGCCAAACTAGAAACAACAAAACAAAGTCATTGTCCCCCGCCGGGAATCGAACCCGGGACCTCCAGGTCGAGAGCCCATAGCTCAGACCGCTAGACCACGAAGGCTGTTAAGCTAGTATATAGTAAGTACCTAATTAATTAAGTTTTAGTATCAGGAGATCGGTCGTTAGCAGACCCTCAATGAATACGTATTTTACATACATACATACATATAATCACGCCTTTATCATAAGGGATCTGAGGGTTTCTGTATATTGTAATTGAGGCGATGGGCTGACAATCTGTCATAATAGCAATATACAATATAAATCTATCTTAAATAACCCTCAAAACTTTGTCAGATGTGGCGGAGCGACTTTTATTTGGGTCGTTTGCGCTCTGCCTGCCACATTGGGGGTGAAGGCGTGGTTATATGTATATCGAAAAAGATGTTGGTACTGCAATCCCGAACTTTATTTTTAGTCGACTTCAGTAATTCCGCACAAAATAATGTTTTTAATAAATAGGTAAGTACAACGGCCTGGATTCTAGATTTGCCGGCTAAAACTAAAATTAAAATCTATTTGTCACTTTCAAACTAAAACATTGGAAAAGGAAAGGATATCTATTCTCCCCGGTTTTATGCGTTATCTGTCATTTTTATCCGCCGTCATATGATATACAAGGTGGCGCAAAAGAAGTCATCCGATGTTGTTTGGCTCTCATTTTTTTTCTAAATGAAAAACTTCGAATCTGTTTTTTGATTATATTTATTTGCACCTTTAGAATTTTACTGGTCAAGTCGAGAAGATGATATCGGCCAAATGGGCGCCGTTACAATTGATTGCCATACGGGCTCGTTTTATGGCATTTTTCATCACTTCGGCGAGAACTTCGGGCGACAGATTCTCGCACTCGTGTCGAATGTTGTCTTTGAGGGCTTCCAAGGTCTCAGGCTTGTTGACGTAAACACGAGACTTCAAAAAACCCCATAAAAAGAAGTCCGGGACCGTTAAATCGGGCGATCTGGCCGGCCAGTGCAAATCGCCAAAACGAGAGATTAGGCGACCCGGAAATGCCGCCTTCAGAATGTCGGTTGTGGCTCGTGCAGTGTGCGCCGTTGCCCCGTCCTGTTGGAACCACATGTCCTCCAGTCCCAATTCGTCCAATTGCGGCAGAAAAAATTCGGTCAACATGGCCCTATAGCGCGCACCGTCCACTGTTGTCGTTTGACCCGCGGCGTTCTCGAAAAAAAATGGCCCGATGACTCCTCCAGCGTGAACAGCGCACCACGCAGTCACTTTGAGCGGGTGTAACGGCTCCTCGTGCATCACTCGTGGATTCTCGGTGCCCCAGAAGCGATAATTTTGCCGATTCACGTAACCGCTGAGGTGGAAATGAGCCTCATCGCTCATGATGATTTTGGTCGAAAAATTGTCCAATTCTTCCTCGAGATTGAGGATGGCTTGGGCGTAGGTTACGCGCGTTTGGCGGTCGGCAGGCAGCAGCTGATGCACGGTCTGGACTTTGTAAGGAAACATCTTCAAGTCTCGCACCAAAATTCGCTGCAAGGACCGCCGGCTGAGGCCCAATTGCGTGGCACGTCGTCTGGTCGATGTTTCGGGGCTCACTTCAACGTCCTCGGCTACAGCGGCGATATTCTCGGCAGAACGGGCGCTCCGGGGCCGGCCACTCTTAGCAACGTCTCGTGTGGTCCCATACTCTTCAAGGTTGGTGGCTAAACGTCGCAGTGTTTGCGCAGTCGGTGTCGGACGGCCGGGGAATCGGCGACGGAATTCGCGCTGCGCCAACACCACAGACGAATTGTTACTCAAAAAAATAGACACGATTTTTCCGCGTTCTTGGGGAGTGTATCGCTCCATGGCTTGTTCACTTGTATTCTGCATCTGTCTAGTCCACAAATGTCAAAACAGATTTGACATTGGCGGCCATTTGCAAAAATGAGAGCATCTTCCAATAGGGTGATTTCTTTTGCGCCACCTTAGAGGATACAATTGTCAAAAAATCTGCAGGAACGTGCAAAAACGCGTGAAAAGCTAACGAAGAAACTGTAAAACCATTGAGTATAAATTACCTGTCCTTTTCCAATTTCATTATTTTGAAAGTGACGGATAGATTTTAATTTTAGTTATAGCCGGTGGTATCTAGAATCGAGCCCATTATTGCATAGAAATCTTATTTTATTAAGGGGCTCCCCTGGGCTCAGTGGTGCCCTCAATGAAAATACAATGAAGGTCATTTGAAACCTCATAAAGATGCAACTTATGGTTCGTTACAAAAAGAAAATTTGCGAAAAACGGCCACTTTTAGCACGTTTGCTGTCTGTAACTGCAGTGAACCCAGAATTATGAATTTATAATGTTTAAAATAAACTTTAGAACCTATATTTCAATCAGATCTACAGGATTTTCGATTAATTGCGTTTTCAGTGAGTAATTATTTATTAACTGATGAGGGCGCTGGCGTGCACCGGGGATCCCCTTAACGTCTGTCAAGTATCAAAAGTGCCGATAGAGCCTAAGGCCCGTAATTATAATCCGCACTTGAGATTGACAGCCAGTTTGAATGCGTATCAGAAATTTTACTTAAGTACAAAATGGTTTGTCAAATCTATACTTAATATTACTCTCAATCTTGAGATTGCTTTACAAATACGAGCCTTAGTTGCGCCACCATCAGTAAAAAAAACAAAACTCACAAAAAAAAAAGGCAAGCGAAAGTTCATTCCAATAGACCCAAGTAATAGTAATGAAGATAATTTACATACATATAATCACGCCTTTATCCCTAATTTTTTAGGCACAGCGTAAACGACCTAATCAAAGGTCGTTCTACCGCGCCTGACAAAGTTTTTAGGGTGATTTAAGACATATGTGGATGTATATTGCTGTAGTGACAGGTTGTCAGCCGATCACCTAATATGCAATATATAGAAACCCTCGAATCACTTAGCTGGGTTTTACAGCATGCCCGGGAAGAAATGCAGCTGGCACATTCTAAGTTTTTCTCTCGCTCCAAGTCCAGCATGCAAGAAAAATAAGATAATTTAGAACCTTATAAATTAGCGATTCATAGTTCGTTGTAGTACGTAAGGTACAGGTAGATATAAATTGCGATCAACAGCCACCAACGTAAATTTCTCTACTTGTTACTAAACAAACTTAGGCTCGTATTTATAAAGCAATCTCAAAAATTTAGAGCAATATTAAGTATGGATTTGACAGGTCAATTTGTACAGAAATGTCATTTCTGATACGAACGCAAACTCGCTGTCACTCTTGAGAGCTGATTACAAATACAACCCGTCGCTTTAGAAATATACATCATAATCCTCTGTAAAATAAAATAACCCTTAAAACATGTTAAACGTGGCGTAACGAGCTTTGTTTAGGTCGTTTACGCTCTGCCTAACCCATTAGGAATAAGGGCGTCATTTTATGTATGTATACTTAGCTAACCTCGCACGAAATGTGCATCGAACTGTAAACTTTTCTTGGAAAATGCAAAGGACCTGGCGGGTAGGTGGGGGGGTGCTGAAAGGCGGGGAAGGCGTGGGAGGAGTACGGCCCCGCCTTCCCACTACCACCTGTGGGCAGGAGCTGCAACATTGCGCGTTGTAACCTCGTCAGTGCACCAGAGGGAGCCACGGGAACGATATTCCCAGCCGTGGTGCTGTTGCATATCACTACTGTTAGTTGCTCTTATAACGCACTCTTGACGACTTCGTCCGCGCCGACGAGGCTGCCAGTTCGCGAGTGATAAGATAACTTTATCAACTTAAAGGAATATTTATCCCAGGTAAGTTTTAATTAATTTTAGTGACATTTTTATTTTTCTACTTAGACTAAAATATTTGTGTTACTTTCATGTTAATTTAAGAAACTTATTTGACAAAAATACAGTGTTTCTTTGGCGGTAGAATATTTTGAGTGGCTAGTATCTAAATAAGTGTAAATCCTGTGCTAAGAGACCAGCTACATCCTTCCTCGATGACTTAGTGAAAGACTGTGTTTATTTTATTTTATTCATGATAGGGAAACATACAGCAATAATATTAAAACTAACATAAACTAATATAAATAACACAGAAGCCAATTAAGTTTCCACCAATAAATTAAAACATGTGTCGATTTTGAAAAAATAAACTGAAAAACATATTATATTCCAAATTTTAAAATACATTAGATTTGATAAATTAAAGCTATGTAATAAAAAGTGACAAATTAGTTTTGTTTATGTTCAACTAATTGTAGCTATAAAATAACACCATATTGACAATCATAGTAATAACTTTACATAACATGTTGTACTGGGAGCGTACGTTGGACTGGGAGTGAAAGAAAAACATTGAATGTGACGGCTGCTTATTTTCTTATTATTTACCTTGCTACTTAGATCACTTTCCTTAAGGAATTTTCCTACATTATTATGGGTCATTTTCATTTATCTTATGTGGAGTGGAGGCCTGGTGATGGTGACCTAAAATACAGGTATTTATTTACCAAGTTTAGGCACTAGCCTCACTACACTGTGTAACTTGCGTTGTGAATTGAAACTGTAACTATGTTGTGGGGAAATTAAAACCTTTTTTATTTTATTATTTACGTAGTTGGACCCAAAGTTTTGTCACTGGCATATTATATTTACTTTTCGAACATGATATTATAAAATTATACTTAAATTAAAATCTTACTTCCATGCTGGTCTGGGAGCGAGAGAAAAACATAGAATGTGCCAGCTGCATTACCTCCCGGGCATGCTGTAAGATCCAGCTAAGGGATCCGAGGGTTTCAGTGTATTGTAATTTAGGCGATGGGGTGACAACCTGTCACTACAGCAATATACCTAGAATTCTATCTTAAATAACCTATGTCAGACGTGGCGGAACGACCTTTGTTTAGGTCGTTTACGCTCTGCCTACCCCATTAGGGATAAAGGCGTGATTATATGTATGTATGTATTATAAAAGTTCTATTGCATTCTATTTTAGAACTACGACCCGTCCCGGGTTCGCATTGAAATCATCATATTATACATACAAACTTTCCTCTTGAATCACTCTATCCATTTAAAGAAACCGCATCAAAATCCGTTGCGTAGTTTTAAAGATCTAAGCATACATAGGGATATAGTGACATAGAAAGCGACTTTTTTTATATACATACTATGTAGTGACGACAGTTATGATAAAACAAAAAATGATCATTTATCGCGACTTTTCACGATGGAGTGGACCTTGAAAGAAAAACGATTAGCAGTTTTAGGGCCGTATTTGTAATCAGCTCTCAAGAGTGACAGAGAGTATGAGTTCGTATCAGAAATGTCCTTTCAGTACAATAAGACCTGTCAAATCCATACTTAATATTGCTCTCAATCTTGATATCTTTCTTTCTTTCTTCCATGCTGGACTGGGAGAGATAGAATAACATAGAATGTTCCAGCTGCCCTTCCTCCCGGGCATGATGTAGAAGTCAAAAAAAGGGACTCGAGGGTTACAGTGTATTGTAATTTAGGCGATGGGCTGACAACCTGTCACTATAGCAATACAAATTACAATCTAAAATTGCCCTCCATTTTTGTCAGACGTGGCGGAAGCGCCTTTTACGAGGCGTTTAACGCTCTGCCTACCCCGTAAGGGATAAATGCGTGATTTTATGTATGTATGTATGTATGTATCTTGATATCACTTTATAAATACGAGCCTTAGAGTTGCACCGCTGTGGGTACTCGCCGAGTATCATTTTCAATTTGCTAAAAAATTTGAAAATAGAGCTTCGGTTTGTGTAATAAAATAAAAATAGCCTTTATTCTAACACATAATAATAGTCCTCCCACCGATTTTCGGTGATAGTGGCCTATCTCCCGGAGATGGGCCAACTGCGCAGGACTTGTTTTTAGTGCCCAAGTGTTTGCGCTACACACAGGTGCACTCTCTGTTTCCTCAATCTCTTATTCTGATGGGACAGAATGACTGACATAACCAGAGAGAATTCAGGCGCAGGACTGACTATTTACATGCCCATCCGACGGCATGGATCATTTTACTTTTCGGGCAATCAGGTGATCAGCCTGCAATGTCCTAACCAAACTAGAAACAACAACACAAAGTCATTGTTCCCCGCCGGGAATCGCACCCGGGACCTCCGCTAGACCACGGAGGCAGTTCTAAGCACATAATTTCTAACACAATAACATTCTAACACATAATTCACACTTTGAAATTCACAATTATAAGAAGTTCATTTACAATTAAATTATCTTAACATAATAATAGATTAATTCATTACAATAAATTGTTATATAAATACATACATACATAAATCACGCCTTTATCCCTTACGGCGTAGGCAGAGCGTTTAACATCTCTTAAAAGGCGCTTTCGCCACGTCTGACAAAAATTGAGGGCAATTTTAGATTGTAATATGTATTGCTTTAGTGACAGGTTGTCAGCCCATCGCCTAAATTACAATACACTGTAACCCTCGAGTCCCTTTTGCTGACTTCAACAGAATGCCCGGGAGGAAGGGCAGCTGGAACATTCTATGTTTTTTTATCTCTCCCAGTCCAGCATGGAAGACATGTTATATAAATAAATACATACAATAGATTCATTGTTTAATTTATTGTTATTATTAATAGTTATATAATCTCTATTTATGTGTATGTCACCTCAGTGGCTTGGGTTTGTGTATTGTACTATTAATAAGTACAATGAAGTCTGAATGTGCCAGCTGCATTTCCTCCCGGGCATGCTGTAAAAACCAGCTAAGGGATCTGAGGGTTTCAGTATATTACAATTTAGGTGATGGGCTAACAACCTGTCACTACAGCAATATACCTACAAATAATAACCCTCAAAACTTTGTCAGACATGGCGGAACGACCTTTGTTTAGGTCGTTTACGCTCTGCCTACCCCATTAGGAATAAAGGCGTGATTATATGTATATAAATTTTCTTTATTACTATTACTTGGGTCTATTGCAATGAACTTTCGCTTGACTTTTTTTTTAGTGAGTTTTGTTTTTATTTTACTTCTTCTTCTGTCGAGTGGGTATCGAGTCTATGGACCCGATGAACCCTGGTGTCAGAGTTTTTAAATCGCCTAGTAGCACAACTATCAGGCCTCTGACATGGTTTTGTGTAACGACCACTATCAAAGACAGCGACCGGGACCGACGGCTTAACGTGCCCTCCGAAGCACGAAATCTTTTTCTTTTCGGACAATCAGGTGATTCAGCCTGCAATGTCCTACCCAAACTGGGAAATAAATCACAAAGTGATAAATTCTCAAATATCAACTTTGTGTTACCCTGGGAATCGAACCCAGGACCTCCGGATCGGGAGCCCATGGCACTAGCCACTACACCACAGAGGCAGTTATTTATTTATTTTACTGATGGTGGCGCAACTAAGGCTCGTATTTGTAAACCAATCTCAAGATTGAGAGCTATTGCTCTCAATCTCTTTGTGCAACGGGGATCCTCTTAACGTCTGTCAAGTATCAAAAGTGCCGATAGAGCCCGTAAGGCCCGTAATTATAATCCGCACTTGAGATTGACAGCCAGTTTGAGTTCGATTTTTTTTTACTGATGGTGGCGCAACTAAGGCTCGTATTTGTAAAGCAATCTTAAGATTGAGAGCAATATTAAATATGGATTTGACAACCCATTTTGTACTGAAATGACATTTCTGATACAAACTCAAACTGGCTGTGAATCTCAAGTGCGGATTATAATTACGAGCCTTAGGCTCTATCGGCACACCAGCAGTGATCAAAGTGATCAAGGCGCGCAAACGTAGGAATCCTGTCTAAAAACAAAGCTGATGGCTTTGCAGATGGGGTCAGTAGGAAAACAGTCAAAAAGATAGATAGATAGATAAACTATTTATTGCGCATAAATCGTACAGTTTGGAAAAACTTAAAAATAACAGTGTGCGCAAAGGCGGCCTTATCGCTTCAAGCGATCTCTTACAGACAACCCTGCATTTAATAAAGAAAAAATATACGTAGCAAGTAGCTGCGGCAACATCAAAGAAATAATTAAACTCTTAAAAAACCTTCAACACTTAAGATCTACATAATAGAACATATTAAATACTAATTGTACATAGATAAACGAAAATTCCGAATATCAATAAATAATTATTTATTATAAATAAATTAAATTAAACATGCAGATCACATATAAACATACACATACTTACATTCATATATACATATATGTCACTGTAGCAATATACATCATCATCTGAATTGAAATAACCCTCAAAACTTGTCAGACGTCGCGGAACGACCTTTGTTTTGGTCGTTTTTTGCTCTGCCTACCCCATTAGGGATAAAGGCGTGATTTTATGTATGTTCAATTGATCTACAACAAATGTACTTTTTTTTTCATCTTTATTTTCGTATATGACAAAACTTTGGGACCGACTACGTAATTATCGGTTTTGAAATATCAGAAAGAAAAATCCATTTTGTACAAAAGCATATATATATTTTTTTATTTCACATCCAGTCAGTTATAATTTACGCTTCCTATAAATAAGAACACAATAACAGGACTTGGAGTCGGAGATCTTTATACATACGTAGATCCAACAAAAGATATATTAATTTCATTGAATGAAATTTTGTTCTACACTCACGTGACTTCTATTATTAGACTACCTCCAGGTCTAGTGGCCATGGCCATGGGCTCCCGATCGTAAGGTCCTGAGTTCGATTCCTAAGGGGAGCAAAAAGTTGATAATTGTCAATTAATCATTTCGTGAGATCAGTAATGAGGTGATCAGTAGTGATCTGTAGTGAGCTGGTGCCTAAACTTGGTAAATAAATACCTGTATTTTGTGATCATAACTGCCTCCGTGGTCTAGTGGCTAGTGCCATGGACTCCTAATTCGGAGGTCTTGGGTTCGATTCCCAGGGGTCAAACACAAAGTTGATATCTGAGAATTTATCACTTTATGAATTTTTCCCCAGTTTGGTTAGGACATTGCAGGCTGAATCACCTGATTGTCCGAAAAAGAATAAAATTTCGTGATTCGGAGGGCACGTTAAGCCGTCGGTCCCGGTCGCTGTCTTTGATAGTGGTCGCTACTCAAACCATGTCAGAGGCCTGATAATTGTGCTACTAGGCATTTTAAAAACTACGACACCAGGGTTCATCGGGTCGATAGACTCGATACCCACTCGACAGAAGACTTTGTGAGATGTTCCCCAGTTTGGTTAGGACAATGTAGGTTGACTGGTTCCATGTTTAGTTCCATAATATTTAATGTAATAATATTTAAGCATAACATGAAAAAGCATCTGTCTATGCATGAATATTTTTTTAAGCACAACTGAAAGTAGCAGAGAGATATAAAATCATTATATCGAGTGCCATAACAAGTACCTCCTAATTAGGTAAATAATTTTGCACAATTTGCCTAATGTTAATTTGTAATCTTTTGTATGTTCAATAAAATTGTTCGTGACTTAGAGGGGGGGGAGGGGGGCACAAGGGCCCAAGAGCCACCCCCGCCCGATTACAATACACTGTAACCCTCGAGTCCCTTTTTTTGACTTCTACATCATGCCCGGGAGGAAGGAGCTGCAACATTGCGCGTTGTAACCTCGTCAGTGCACCAGAGGGAGCCACGGGAACGATATTCCCAGCCGTGGTGCTGTTGCATATCACTACTGTTAGTTGCTCTTATAACGCACTCTTGACGACTTCGTCCGCGCCGACGAGGCTGCCAGTTCGCGAGTGATAAGATAACTTTATCAACTTAAAGGAATATTTATCCCAGGTAAGTTTTAATTAATTTTAGTGACATTTTTATTTTTCTACTTAGACTAAAATATTTGTGTTACTTTCATGTTAATTTAAGAAACTTATTTGACAAAAATACAGTGTTTCTTTGGCGGTAGAATATTTTGAGTGGCTAGTATCTAAATAAGTGTAAATCCTGTGCTAAGAGACCAGCTACATCCTTCCTCGATGACTTAGTGAAAGACTGTGTTTATTTTATTTTATTCATGATAGGGAAACATACAGCAATAATATTAAAACTAACATAAACTAATATAAATAACACAGAAGCCAATTAAGTTTCCACCAATAAATTAAAACATGTGTCGATTTTGAAAAAATAAACTGAAAAACATATTATATTCCAAATTTTAAAATACATTAGATTTGATAAATTAAAGCTATGTAATAAAAAGTGACAAATTAGTTTTGTTTATGTTCAACTAATTGTAGCTATAAAATAACACCATATTGACAATCATAGTAATAACTTTACATAACATGTTGTACTGGGAGCGTACGTTGGACTGGGAGTGAAAGAAAAACATTGAATGTGACGGCTGCTTATTTTCTTATTATTTACCTTGCTACTTAGATCACTTTCCTTAAGGAATTTTCCTACATTATTATGGGTCATTTTCATTTATCTTATGTGGAGTGGAGGCCTGGTGATGGTGACCTAAAATACAGGTATTTATTTACCAAGTTTAGGCACTAGCCTCACTACACTGTGTAACTTGCGTTGTGAATTGAAACTGTAACTATGTTGTGGGGAAATTAAAACCTTTTTTATTTTATTATTTACGTAGTTGGACCCAAAGTTTTGTCACTGGCATATTATATTTACTTTTCGAACATGATATTATAAAATTATACTTAAATTAAAATCTTACTTCCATGCTGGTCTGGGAGCGAGAGAAAAACATAGAATTTACTGTCAATATTTAATGATTTTCTAAATCGATTCTTCATCATAAATTGAGTGACGGTTCGGAATTTTCAATATATCGATAGAATATCGATAGGTGAATTTGTTTTAAGACTATTTCTTTTTATGATTTTAGATTGGCATATTGATGCCCAAAACAGGGAAGAATGGAAAGAGAAGAGAGGGGCCTTTACCCAGCAGTGGGATAATTTATAGGCTAGATCAGAAGAAGAAGAAGATTTTAGATTGCCAAAATGCTAAGAAAGTATGGAACAGTGGCTGGATATACTTGGGGTTGAAAATGTGAGCACTTCAACTAAACATATTTCCATCTGTTCATCGGGTCGTTACACTCGAGAACCCACTGGCTAAGAAGAAGATCTGTTCCCTGCAGTTTTATTTATTTATTGGTTCATTTCGAAGAGAAATGTTTTAACCGAACTTCGAGTTTGACAAAACTGCGCGATGATGGGATTTTGAGTGGCCAAGACTTAGATTTTTTAAAGTGGTCTGTGAATAGCAGAAACATTGCAGTTATACGTAAAAAATGTTTCAGGGAATAAAATAAAAATGGCTTGCCCATTTAAAATAACACCTTGATCGATCAAACGATTCATATGGGAAAGCCATTTTTTTTATCTTCAACTAGAATATATTTTTTGCGAATGTCGTTAATTTTCGTTGTCTGAGCAATCCCTTTCAATAAAAAAAAACTAACTCGAATTCTCTCAACATCGTATACCGTGTTGTGCAACTATCGATAATAAGTGCGCACAGCTCTACGGCAAGCCGCCTTTTCCGTTACTGACTGACTTTAGGTATGCACGTTTTTTTCATAGGTATTTCATATCCTCCATTTTTCTTTAGTCATTGATTGACATACATACATACATATAATCACGCCTTTATCCCTAATGGGGTAGGCAGAGCGTTAACGACATATACGAAGGTCGTTTCGCCACGTCTGACAACATTTTGAGGGTTATTTAAGATAGATTTGTACGTATATTGCTATAGTGACAGGTTGTCAGCCCATCGCCGTCACTCAATTTATGATGAAGAATCGATTTAGAAAATCATTAAATATTGACAGTAAAGCAGTAAATAATTACGGAAAAGCAAGTGTATCTCTAAAAACTTTCTTACAAATAGCAAAATCTTTAAAAATAATAGTAAAATGATTTTTTAATGACATTCGTGACAAATCTTGGGGTTGAAAATGTGAGCACTTCAACCAAACATATTTCAGATATCATTACTTTTTGTAGGAAAGTAAATAATTTGATTCCGACATTTTTTTCATGTTTTTAAAATAAGTCATCATCTCCCTAGCCTTATCCCGTATCTCACGGGGTCGGCTTCCTAATCTAGGGTATTGAACGAGGGTACTGATTTTTACACAGAGCGACTGCCATCTGACCTCCGCAACCTAGAAGGGAAACCAGACCCAATCCTAGATTAGGTCAGAGTTTTCAAGCCGCCAATGCTTAGCACTGGCCTCTGATATGGCTTAACGACTAATATCTACGGTATTAAACGATATTAACCGGGACCAACGGCTTAACGTGCCTTCCGAAGCACGGAAAAAGCACCGAATAAACGTACATATGAAATTCTAAAACCGAAAAACACATTGGTACGTGGTGGGATTCGAACCACGACCTCCCGCTCAGGAGGCAGCGGCCCTATCCACTACACCATCGGGCTCTATTATGTATATGTTTTTAAAATAAATGTCTATTGATAATTATAATCTACATTCGTATTGAATTTGAACTTTCTATGACACCCATGATGACACCCCACTTATTTTTTTTAGTTAAAAATACACTTGTATGGGAAGGCGTCCATAAAATAAGATATTTTTTATTTTTTCTATTCTACATAACATACATAACATAAAATCACGCCTTTATCCCTTACGGGGTAGGCAGAGCGTTAAACGCCTCGTAAAAGGCGCTTTCGCCGCGTCTGACAAAAAAAAATTGAGGGTAATTTTAGATTGTAATGTGTATTGCCATAGTGACAGGTTGTCAGCCCATCACCTAAATTACAATACACTGTAACCCTCGAGTCCCTTTTGCTGTCTTCTACAGCATGCCCGGGAGGAAGGGCAGCTGGAACATTCTATGTTTTTCTACCTCTCCCAGTCCAGCATTTTCTATTCTGGGATCATTATAAGCTATCTTCGCACCAAATTTTTATTTTCTAGATTTTCTGACAGTGGGTTAGGTTTTTGATTACCATTTTGATAAGAATGGCGATTTTAAATGCAAATATTTCGAGATAGACACACACTCAATATAGTAGTTAAAAAATAAAATGAGCCCCTCTTTCACTTGTATGGGAGCGGGTCCAATTTTTTTTAATTTTTTCTTTTCTCATCAATCTTCATACCAAATATCAGCTTCCTAGGTCATTTGGAAGTGGGTTAGATTTTTGATATTTTTTTAAGAACGGCGACTTTAAAGGCAAATATTTCGAGAAGGACCCATTTCAGGTACTTACTTTCAAAGAAATCTCTACCAATTTTTTTAAGACCTGTCTAACGACACCCCACTCAATATAGAAATAAAAATTAAAAAATACCCCCCTTTCACTTGTTCTATACATATAATAAATCTCTAGAAGGGTCGTGTCTGTACATTGAATATTTTTACAAAAGAATAATTGAAGCAGGCATTATTAACGATATGAAGATCAAAACGATTTTTTTTAATTTTTGTCTGTCTGTCTGTCTGTATGTTACCACATCACACCAAACCTAAGTAGGTTAACCGATTTCGATGGGACTGTTTTTATTCAACTGTGTGTTACCCGGGTTGCAACTTAGGATACCTAAAATCACGCTACCTGACTTAGGGGGTAGGCAGGAAATTGAAATTTGGCTGTTTCTTCACCGATTTTTATGGAACTTTTATTTATTTAACTGAACATTATTTAAAATCAATGCTACGATACAAATAATTAAGCCTCATGACTTAGGAGGTAGGTAGGAAATTGAACTTCGGTCGATTTTGATTGATGGAACCTTTTTTTGTTCGACTGAGCATTACTTAAA
Source organism: Scrobipalpa costella (assembly GCA_949820665.1). Taxonomy (NCBI): domain Eukaryota; kingdom Metazoa; phylum Arthropoda; class Insecta; order Lepidoptera; family Gelechiidae; genus Scrobipalpa; species Scrobipalpa costella. Next base: position 2,225,200 of record OX463295.1, read on the forward strand.
TTCAAAGTAACGATGTATCGTTAATTTGTAAATCATCACGCCTCCTGACTTAGGGGGTAGGCAGGAAGTTGAACTTTGATCGTTTCTAACCGATCGTAAAGGGACTTTTTATTTGAGACAGTTTTTATGTGAGAGAGTTTGTGAGTTACCTGCTGCCCAGCCCAGGTTAGAAATATTCACTCAAACCTAATATTGAGTAATAATATTGAGTAAGTTCCCCAGTTTGTATGGAAAACACGCAGTGTCGAACAAACTGATAACGCTTCTCCGTGCTTAGGAGCGGGATCGTATTTTCATTCAAAAACAAAGATCAGACAATGCGAAACACGCTTACGCGCGCGGGTTAGCAGATCCCGCTCCTACGCGAGGAGAAGCTTTTTCAGTATGTTCACACTGCGAGTTTTCCATACAAATCGGGCGTAAGAAGTCGCGGGCACAGCCAGTACATACATACATTAAATCACGCCTTTAACCCTATCTGTTACATGTGTACTGAAGCTATGCAGAGAGTCAGAGCTCAGTGTATTATTGCCCATAGAGAGCAACACTGATTTTCAGCTGATAGTGTTATACCCTAGTCGATAATCGATAAAGAATGAATGGTTGAGTGAATGATGTTTCCTGTAATAAATAAATATGAAGACGTATTTTTTATTAAATTTGATTTGCAAATAAAAGAAGAGTAGAATTTTCAAATCGATTATTAATAATTGACATTACTCATGCCATATTTTGTAGACTCAAAGATAGAATATATACTGGGTGTAAGGGACAGCGTCCCGCAAACTGATAGGGGTTGCTCAGTCAACGAAACTGAACAACTGACGTTGTCCCTTACACCCCGTATATTTATTTAGGCTACGTGACTATATTTATATTTTATATTGTTGGAGCTTTGACTATTAATTTTTCGTTGGTTAAATAAGCGTTTTAATATAGATGTGACGATAAGTCGCTTGTTGTTGTAACGCTTTTCTAACGTTTCCCACGCTTGTGTATAATTTGCTTCACTAATTTGTATGTAGCGCAAAAATAATTCCGCTTCGCCAGTGACACTTGACTTTAAATATTGTAGTTCCTGCACTTTGCTAATGGTTTCATTTTGATAAACCAGTGATAAAAACAAATCTTAAAAATTAGGCCAGTTTTTGTAATTGCCCGAAAATGTCGGTAATTGTATGCGTGGTAACTTGACAGATTGATGTACTAGTGACTCTTGGCCGCTGCTTTTACTTGCACTCGCTTGCAATGACATCACTAAAATAAGATCTTTCAAATCTACTTTGGATTGCATTACAATATCTTCACACATGCTGTATGTGCCTTGAACAAAGTATGGGCACTGTGTGCGTTGATATTTAGGTACTGTCTTCAATAATGCCGTATGAGCGGTGCGAAATTCCGTCCAATATTGTTCAATGGTTTGTAACTTAACGTCCACATAACCACGTGTGAGCCGCGCCTTCGGACATTTCTTAAAGTTATCGTGAGTTTTCCCGATAAGATTGTACAAGTCCTCTAACTCACTTAAAAGTTTATCGGCTTCTGCCATGGTTGTTTATAAGTCCTTATGCGTAAAAATTAGTTCAATGTGTAGGTTAATTGTCCAATAACACTGTTATAGCACTCAAAAACCAAAGTTCCACTCAAAAATTACCAAAAATCACAGAAAACAGTTCCACATAACTTCAATGCATTTATTCACATTGTAATGTTGTTTACTGCTTGCGGTTGCCGGCCGCCGGGCGTACAAAAGACTGGTTGTCTATTGTCCTCTAATAGTTTTGTTTACTCGCTGACTGTCCGGCTCGGAAGGCCACTATGATCCTTCTGATAGCTTAAATTAGAGTTGAATTTACTTTGCGGATGTTAAATAAAACCAGCACACGTGCGTTCTCTAAGACTCTGTATTGACGACTAAAAAACATTTTGAAACGAACACTAGAAATAGTATAATGATCTGGCGTATAATATTGAAATGTTTTTTTTTTGGAAGATTTGCAGATTTGTAGTGACAGGTTAACAGCCCATCATCAAATTAGCACACCCGCTGCCAGTGCAAATAATTTTTACATCATATGTAGATCAGCTTACAATAGGAGATAAAAACTTACAAAAAAAAACCTAATTTAATTTACTATTTGAAGATTCATTCTATTGACTTTTATTATGTACAAAGATTTTTGAAAATATGTTTTTTCGAATTCTTTTTTATACTTTGTTTTCTAATAAAAGCAATTCGGGTGTTTAAGTAAATCTGCGCTATTGCCTTGCCCAGTTCATCAACATGATTTACATTGACATTTTCAGATCTGTGAAAGTCAATTTGGTTAAAATTCTGAATTTGGAGTGTTGAAATTGTTTCAAACACTCTAGGAAGTAATAACTTAGTAGCGTACTCCTTTTTCAGTTTGTTATCATGAGTGACACCTTTTCTGAATTTAGCTTCGCAACATCTACATATAAAAATTACATCGTTTGAAGGTTGAATTAATTTTCCCTTGTCTTTTTGGGTAATCAGGCTCGACTCATTTGCGCTCTCTAGTGACAAAAGGGCGGATATACATGCGTCTCATTTCACTTTCTTTATTAGCTTATGTGCGACAAAACTTGCGATTTAATCCACCACTTACGCACCAAATGGCGATATTTCAATGGCGCGCATCAAGTCAGGAATGTTTTCATCATCTTCAGTGGCAGATTCAGACTCATCTTTACTATAGCGGTCACTAAGTCGTGCCGTAGTCTGATTTATTCGATCCACATGGGACGTTGATGAACAATTCAGGATAGATATTTTTTCTAAAGCAATACAATTGCCTGAATCAACAGCAATCAATACCAAATGAATCAATTATTTTTTATAAATTGATTCGACCACCCCGATTGTCAGATTGTCATTTCTGCCACCGTGACTTCTGACGCTGCTGAAAAATATTTCCAGATGGTCTTGCGATATCTTGTGCAGTGGCATGTATTTCATAGGCTCAGTTTCAGGTAAAACCAAATCTTGAAAAAGTCTTATGGCACTTTCTGCACATACACAGAACCTAGGGTTTCATAATTTCCGGGGTTTTGTCGTTCCCGGGACCCGGGAAAAATATAACGAAATTTACGGGATTTTTTAAAAACTATATGGATTATCATTGAGATAGTGTTTTGATGATTTGTTTCGAATCAATGAAACTACCACATAAATATAAAAAAGAAATGTTTTTTTTGTCAATAAACCCACTATTTGATTTAAAAATCACTTATTCCTTATTATGCATTGTAAAAGAGTTTCGTTTTATGGTATTAAATTAACAAACACGTTTCTCAAAGTATTTTTTTTATAGTTTTTAACTCTTATCATATTATAATAATGTTATATCATTGTTTTAACATTATTATATATTTTTTATTAAAAAAACAAAGAAACGACAGCCAAAACTGAGTAATCAAATCGATTATAATTTAGTGAAAATATTAAACGTTGTATAAGTTTTTTTATGTTTGAACGTTGTTATTAACATACTTATTTAAATACTGTCATTCTTCTTTCCGGTAGGTTGCTATTAACTAAATTAAAATTTTAAAGCAAAACATAAAATTGTTTGTCTTGTATGTAAAACTTTAATTGACGGTACATAAGAATTATAGTACAATATTTTACTTGTATGTGGTAGATTCGTGCACCGTATTCAAGCAGGATAAATTTCTATGTAGCTCAATATCACTAGACTCACTCACAGTTCAGACCTATTGTTCGCAACACAGCCTTGGACAAGACAGAAAATGCGTACCGTCCTTCTGAAAGTTTGGCTCTATCTCAGGTCACGCTCCCCTTTATCACACCTTCTTAGAAAGAGATAGCTCTATTTACGCGATAGAGGTAATTAGGTGTAACAATGGCAGGCAGGTAGCAGTAGTAAATACCACCCAGGTGTATTACTTGTCACCGGTACCGCAGAGTAAATGAAATCAACTAAATGAAGAAAGCAAAAGATATTTTTTTTATTAATTAGAATATAATATATTCTGGTCCTAGTCATAAATTAAATATGTATGTTTTCTTATCGTAAAATTCATGAAACCACAGCTCGTATACTAGTAGTTTAACTCGTAAATTGAATTTTCGTCATTCCCGGGAATTTCTGTTTTTTTTTCCGGGATCGAGAATGAAAATTTTCCGGGGAATTCCCGCGAACGGGAACCGGGGACCGAAACCCTAACAGAACCCCAAAAACCCAGTGAAACGGCTTAAATCCATGTGTTCGTCCTGAAGCTGGGTGAAATTCTTCTGACTCCATAATTTTCATTTCATCAAGAATTAAAGCCCTATAAACTATATAATTAATGGTGGTGGATATAATTGTATGGCTCACTTGTAAATCACTTGTAAATCCAGGTTTTCCGTCAATGATGCTGTAAATAAATAAAAAATATCTCAGCCGATTTCGGCTACAGCGACTGCAGGACGGGCTCAGCTGCTAGCGTCTCGCTGCTCCGCGCGGTCGTGTGCTCGCATATATATATATATATATATCGCATATCGCATACCATTTCGCACCGTTTATGTAAAGTACGAGGCGCTGGTAAACAAATACGTTTTTCTAACGTACTTATAGGCTCTCGCTGAGTAAAAGTGCAACGTTAGTGCAAAAGTTCTTAATTCTGGGGAGTACTGAGTACGTAGAACCTTTCCTGTATCGCAACTTTGTTTAATTCTGTTTAGTAAATGTTTTGTTTTTCCTCCAATTTTCTCCAATATAATTTTGCCCTCGTCTGTAATAAATTTCTTCTTCTTGATTGTCTTGATTACGATGAACCGTAATGTCATAGGTTCAAAATGTCAGAGTTTTTAACCGTCTTATAGGACAGCTAATGGGCCTCTAATATTGTTATTATATATTATGTTATATATATTATTGCTTTTGGATTTTCCTCCCCAAAAGTGGTTAAATAATGGGAATGCAGCCTACAATTCAGCCAATTTTAAGGTTAGGATCTAACAATTTTGTGTTTTGGTTAGTGACTAAACGTTGATAGACATGTGTATCAGCGTTTTTTTATTTTCTATCGTAAAAGGGTTAAATAGTCGAAAAACAATTATAGAGAAATTACGTCAATTTTGAAGTTAGGATCTTTCACTTTTGTGTTTAGGCTAATGATAAAAAATAATGGACATGTGTATCAGAGCTTTTAAATTTACCATACCTAAGGGGCTTAAATAAGGAATGAAGGAATTTGCAAATGTATGTAAGCTCTTTTTTGTTTATGCTCAGGCTAATGATTATAAATAGGTTACATATTATCACATGAAAAAAATAATTGCGACTATCGACGGCAAAATCTCTTACCCGCGAGTGAAACTGCAGGGCGGCAAGCTAGTAATACAATATAAATAGGTCAAAGCCTATAACGGTTATCACAAGTGACGCGAGCGTATATTCGAAGCAGGCTAAAACCTAGAACGTTCATTGCATGTAAAACGAGCGCAAAAAATATAATATACCTACATTTTTAAACTTCATTTTGACCAAGCGTATCGAGAGCGAAGCGAGCGCAAAATTGTATATGCCACATATATTATATTAGTTATTTACTTTTGGGACAATCCTGGTGAGTCCCGCTACCTGACAACCTTACTGGGACTTGCGTGAGCCCCCTATCCCACCTACTATATGGCTTGGGGTAAGTAGAGGTATCCGCGCTATATAGTCACTATATACCTTTAAGGCCAGTTGTCCGATCTGTGGAGTGATTTTAGAAAATATTATTTATCGAGTAAATACAAACAAAGCCGCAGGAAAACGTTTGTTTTATTTATTTTGGATAAACAATTAAATATACATACATATAATCACGCCTTTATCCCTAATGGGGTAGGCAGAGCGTAAACGACCTAAACAAAGGTCGTTCCGCCACGTCTGACAAAGTTTTGAGGGTTATTTTAAGATCGATTTGTAGGTATATTGCTGTAGTGACAGGTTGTCAGCCCATCGCCTAAATTACAATATACTGAAACCCTCAGATCCCTTAGCTGTTTTTTACAGCATGCCCGGGAGGAAATGCAGCTGGCACATTCTATGTTTTTCTCTTGCTCCCAGGTCAGCATGGAAGAAAATAATAAATAATTAAATATACATGATAATAAAAACCTCAAATTACAGAAATATGCACTACAACTAATGATATAATAATATGTATTTGGAATTTGCTAATTAAACCCTTTCCTCTGAAACGTCACACGGCATTATAAAAAAGATTTATTTTATTTCAATACTTCATGCCCTCTAGAGGGCGCCACATGCAATTTGAAGTAAAAACACTTAGCTTAAATCCTGTGGACGATTGATTTCAACTATTATGTAGCTATCACGGTTCAAAAAAACAGACAGTGGAATCTTAGTAATACGGAACCCTAATAAAAGGTGAGGTTAACTGTGATATTCTAATTCCTATTAGCGTTGTCCATCCACAAATGCTTATTTTGTTCGTAAATATTTATACAGTAAATCATTCATATCGATATCGTTCATCGATAATGTCACGTATCTAGATGAACAGAAATGAATGAACGAATGAATAAATAACAATTATAATCCGACTCATTACAGAATGACAATATTTTGGTCACCATGCTTTCTGAACCATGGACGTTTCATTGAGTCGTATTATTCAGCCCTGTCCCTAGGTATTTTATTAATTTTACAAGAAAATAACAAGAAATGTTGATCTAAAACACACTTACGCATGAAAAGAAATATTGCTCGTTCGATCACTATAAGTTCTGCAAAACAAAACAGCACATTTCACAATTTTCAAAGGTATGGTTTGTCTTCTTAATTTGAAGTCAAACTATCGGCTTTAGTTTGTGTACTTTGGCCAAAATGCCTCCTGTCAAACTAGAGGGGTAAGGAGTAAAACGTTATAATTGCGCGTCCAGATGTTTATTCGTCCAAGATTTATAGAATGCGAGCACAGTGGATCTTTTTTACGAAAGCCATTTTGGCTTTCATGGAAGATATTAAACTTTTCGCAAAACTTGTACACGCGATCACACATAACTTTTTCAAAAAGTTTTGAGAATGACATCATTGGCAAGAGCGCAATTGGCCTGTAATTACAAAGTTCAGTCTTGTCTCCCTTTTTATAAATGGGCTTTATTATAGTAATTTTTAATAGGTCAAGAAATGTCCCTTCGTCAAAAGATTGGTTTATTAAAATACACAAGGGTAGAGTAAGTTCATTGGAGCATTGTCGAATGAGGTTAGGTGGAAGTTCATCTATACCATGACTGTTCTTATTTTTAAAGTTTTTAATTAATTTATTGACTTCTTGATAATGTACTTATTTTTTCTTTTATGATAGCAAGAGCCTTTGATGCTAGTTGATAACCAATACTTTTTACTTCTAGTTTTTATTTTTATTTTCTTTTTTGGTATTTGTTTATTTAGTATTTGTATTAATGTATCATGAAATCTCTTATAATTGTCATTTAATGTTTTTTTTGGAGAAATAATAGATGCCAGTTAATAGTTTGTAATTCGGTTTTGAATTTATTAATATTTATGTCGTTATCTAACTTTCGCTTAGGACAGAAATAAAATCCTCCTCGTATCTGATTCCTATGGCCGATTTCCTTGCAGTACGAGCATGTAGGTTTTTTTTCTAATAGTTTTTGGCATGGTTTGATCATTTGGTTGCGAAGGAAGTAAAAATGTTGAAGTTGTTAAGGTATTATTATAACTGGTTTTGGGCATAAAATATCTTGAGATTCTTCAGAAACAAATTCACGGATTTTATTATATAGATAGCATTTCCGTTTCGAATTTCGAGCCTAAAGGGCACTTCTCTGGGTGAAAACCATACATACACCTTGTTTGGATTTAAAATTTTGTTAGAAATGGTTGATCATCTTTAATATTTTTGAAACAAATCATACACCCTTTATTGTTTTCGTTACTCTCGAAATGACAGAAACTTAAAAGCCGATCGATGGAAGAAGCATCAGGTTTAAAAAAAAACGCCCAGTCGAAAGTTTTGACAGCAGTTGCACCTTTCTCATCACCAGTTAAGACTGCTATTATTGAATCTGTTTTTGGGCACGCCTGAACTGCAGCTTTAACAACATCTTTAAGATGATGATTTTACGGAACCTTTTTTTGAACAATCCAAAATATAAATCTGGAGCAAACTTGGTATGTCCTACAGGAAGAAACGACATTCGAAAAGAACGATGCTTGCCTGTCAAAACCGGACATACTGCATATTGCATGACAAAGTTATTTTAATTTTGTCTAATGCTGTTATCTGCATGGCAAACAACTTCACTTTCCCCCAAGCCAAAATTTTCAAAAAAGTGATGTAACTTTGATATTATTAATACGATCTCGAATAACTAGAAGATCCCACGATATATGTCTACGTCCGCCTCGAACTAACTATGGTAAAAAGAATCTAACTTATGAGGGAGCACAATTGTTCAACAGACTACCTAAAGACATAAAAGCTTTTTTAAATTGTTTAAAAAAACATTGAAACATCATGTCTCTAAGGACTTTTCAAGTTTTAGTTAAAAAGAAAAAAAATGTGTTTTGGGGCTTTGTGATTCTGAGGGTACTATAATACCTCTTAACACTTAAGTCTAACTAGAATATATTACTAACCCTATCATACTACTAACGTAGAACAGTTTTGTTTCTGCTAACGGTAGGTTGTTTGCAGTTTTAATACATAAATAATTAAGCTGTATTTCTCAAAGTAAGCGAATGTGAATTCTTTTTTGAGTAAATAAATTTCTTGAACCACATTATGACATTTGCACCCTTGCCTGTAGCGCAAGATTCCGGAATGATGTACAAGACGATTTTTTTCAAGGGTTCCGCAGGAATTCCAAATAAACTTACTTTGAATCCTGCTAAAAAATACATGGGGCCTATCTGTTGAGAGCTGTGCGGTAAATTAATCTGTTGTTAATAATGCATCACGCCGTCGTAAGAACATGGTACATGAGGCCCAAGTGCCAAATTGAAATTATCTATTACCAATAATGAATCACGTGCGTTTTTTATGATATCGTTATAATTTTTGTGTTCTATTTGGACAGTCTCTAGATGTTGTTTTGATTTATTTATTAGATCTAACTTAACGGTTTCATTTAGAGCGGCCATTCGCTAGCTTTTACTCTTCTGTGATTCTCCCTAAAGATATAACATTTTTCTGACAAGTTGCACGAGATCGGGTTTTGGTTTCTGTATAACAACGTTTGAACAAAAATCTTCCCATAGATCATACCAAGTAGATTTTCCGACGGGGTTCTGATTCAAAGAAGTTAAACTGTCTAAATATTTCTGATAAACGTATGCTTTAGACATACTACAAGGTAAAATAATTAAATCAGGGCTATATTGATGTCCGGGTAGTCGACTTGGTAAATTTAATCCATTCTCGTTGGAAAATTTACGAATAAAATTAACCGCGTCAATTCTTGTTTGCAAATTAATAAGATTATAAGGACGTTTTCGTGTCTTGTGGACGTTTGGCGTAACACCGTTCTCTACAAAATCTTTAATATTTTTTAAAGCTTTTAACCCAATGGCATAAACATATTGAAAAAATGATTTACAAACTTTGACTTATCTGAAAGAGTAATTTATAGTTATTTCTTTACGATCATAATTATTTTTCTTTGTGCGCATAGTTTGAATACTAGTTCGGGTGAGAGCATTCAAAGTTCCTTTCACAAGCAAACGATGATGGTTAACACCGTCATTACAACGTGAATTCAATTCAATGCAATCTAGTCGGCTACTTAGTATAGTTTCTTTATCAAATTTAGTTACACATTATTTTTTACATCCACATCCACTTTTTAAAATTGATTCATTAGTACAATCAGTTAGCAATATACCATCGTAACCTAAATGTTCATCCAGGAACAATTGTCGTACATAATTGTCGTCATCGATGTCATCGATGCCACGAGCAAATTCTATTTCACACGACATATCAGTTGCACTTGAATCTTGTCGAGAATAAAAATCGTACTTAAAATTATCATAATCATCTCTTTCAGCTAATGCCGCAAAATCGCAATCTGAAAAAAAAGAAGAAATCATTAGAATAAAACTTATCTTAAGTCAGGGCCGTATTTTAGACAGCTTATTGCAACTCTCGTACTTAAATTACCTACATAAGTCTTAATCTAGGAACTCCAGTAATGTTCGCATCATTGCACGTATACATTCAGGTCGTCAGTTCTTTTTTACTTTACAAAGTTGGTCACCCACAAGCGTTCCAAAAGCATAGCATTGAAATATTTCAGGTTGCTCATTTGAAGGGTCAGTATTAATACATTTGTCAATATTCTGGTGCTCGTTGACATCATCTTCACTATTATAAGAAATCCACATTTAGCGGCTTTCCGCTACCTTAACCAAATCGTGGGCCCAACTCATACAATACAAAAAATAAAATGTTTAGAATAACTTACCTACATTTATTTTCACACAAGTGCCCCTTGCACAGGTGTCACTTCTATCACAAAATAAGTATACCTCATAAACTTTAAAAGATCACCGGTCGCGGTGTCAAATTACAAATAAAAGAGAAAGGGGTTGACACGGCATATTTATAGGATAAGTAGGTGAATTCCCGGCGGGACTTTTCTTAACTCATTGAGTTTGCACGAGCAGTTAGAGATGGGCGGTGGGTTAAGACCCAATCTGCCCAACAGGGTTAAAACCGGTTTCTGCCCATTAATGCCCAATGCATCCGGGCAGAATTATAATTATATCTTTTCTTTGTAATCTTCTGTCGAGTGGGTATCGAGTCTATCGACCCGATGAACCCTGGTGTCAGAGTTTTTAAACCGCCTAGTAGCACAACTATCAGGCCTCTGACATGGTTTGAGTAACGACCACTATCAAAGACAGCGACCGGGACCGACGGCTTAACGTGCCCTCTGAAGCACGAAATCTTTTTTCTTTTTCGGACAATCAGGTGATTCAGCCTGCAATGTCCTAACCAAACTTTGGAAAAATACACAAAGTGATAAATTCTCAAATATCAACTTTGTGTTTCCCCCCTGGGAATCGAACTTAGGACCTCCGGATCAGGAGTCCATGGCACTAGCCACTAGACCACGGAGGCAGTTAAATACTTTGTAATGAACAATATAATACATTATTTTTAGGGTTCTGTGCATTCCGTGGTAACAAACGCAATTAGAACAAATACTCAAAACAGAATAAAATAAATATTTGAGGGGGGCTCCCATACAACAAACGTGATTGAATGTCTTTCAAAACTGTTAAATCTATCAAATCTACCAAATCAACCAAAACGACTAAACCTGACAAATTTGCCACACAAAGGGCCCATGCGCCCCTCCGTTCCGTGCCCCTCCCAGTACAGTAGGTACATACCTAAAGTGCTCACACCGCCCGTTTCCGCCCAAACGCGTAAACGGGCATAAATGAGTTATAACCCGGCAGATTCACAACGTCGGGTAAAACCGGGCGCTTGCCCCTCTCTACTAGCAGTACTCTGTGAGCGAAGAAAATATAAACCGGTGAATCCCCGTAGGGACTTTTCTCTCAATTGGTGATTCCCTCAAATATTTAAATCCTTGATATCGCTCAAAAAGTAAATGCACACAAATGCACATCGAATAAAGAATTCAATTTACTTTTACCATCACTTATATGTATACAAATAGGAGGTATTAAAATAGAAATTTTAAACCAATACGAAAATAACGAAAACATTACCGACATCTGGTACCAGTAAATTGCTGCCTTTAAATGAATATTTTAAAATTTAATAGTTCCTAGCCAAGTAATTCTTACATTCACATATATATATATATATATATACACACACACACACAGTCACAAACATACTACACTAAGGAAGAGTCCATCTGCTTAAATGTTATAATATAGTTAAGATTACCCAAAATTTCTTTAACTTAAGTTTGTTTAGAATTATTTTTTTTGTTATTTATTACGTGCGAATGCACCTAGATAACTATTTTGTTAGCCCTCGACACTTGTACCCCATATAAGATCTCAGGGAGGAGGAAGTGGCTGACAAACAGCGCTGGCGTGACCTAGGTCAAGTCAGCACAAGCAGAGACATTTCCTTTTGCCTTTTCTTTATTATGTTAGATATAATAATTTAAATTGTAAAAGGCAATAAACATATTTTACTTACTTACTTACTTACCTTTTCACTAAACATTTTTTTCCTTTAGAAAAAAACACACTTAGAAGTTTCGTATAAGGGTGATGATTGTATAAAATCTTAGAAAAATAATCGTAGAATATTAATCATTCATAATCACGAAATGCCATATTTTCACCCAATTTCACAAAAATGCGAATATTTCGAAAACTAGATGCCGACAACTGGACACTTCATGCGTATAACACCACATATAATCTCTTTGATATGTAACATGAGAGCCCGATGGTGTAGTGGATTGGGCCGCTGCCTCCTGAGCGGGAGGTCGTGGTTCGAATCCCACAACGTACCAATGTGTTATTCGATTTTCGACTTTCATATGTACGTTTATTCGGCGCTTTTTCTGTGCTTCAGAAGGCACGTTAAGCCGTTGGTCCCGGTTAATATCGTTTAATACCGTAGATATTAGTCGTTAAGCCATATCAGAGGCCAGTGCTAAGCATTGGCGGCTTGAAAACTGACGTAATCTAGGATTGGGTCTGGTTTCCTTTCTGGGTTGCGGAGGTCAGATGGCAATCGCTCTGTGTAAAAACCAGCACCCTCGTTGAATCCCCTTCATTAGGTAGCCGACCCCGTAAGATACGGGATAAGGCTAGAGAAATGATGATGATGTAACAAGCAGTTATTATTTTTTATTTTAAGGTCAAATAAGTTTAAATATATTATGGTACCTAGATGATGTGAGAAGCCTAGCTCTTCTACAGATGTGTTAAATGTACTTTTAGTCATGTTTGTGAATATTAAATCTATGCATGTGGATGAGTGTGATGTGAAGTGAGTAGGTTTATTAATATATTGACTAAGTTTGTATTCTAACATAAGTTCTATTAGTTGGTTTGTCTTAGGTTCATTTACTAGAACGTTAACATTGAAATCTCTATATATATTTGACTTTGACTTTTTTAGATTAATATAGCTGAGAATCTGTTTAAGTTGGTCGAAGAATACTTTTTCTTTTCTCCCGTTCCATTACAATTCAACTAAAAGTTAATTTTTTTAACTAATTCAACAGCGCATAGTTCTATAACATATTCAATAGATAAGTTAGATATATTGCGATGTGGGCTGTAGAGGGTTACACATGTGTCGAGCTCTGAAGAGGTATAATGAATGCGCAATAAAAGGAATACAATTTGCTTACTACTAACTTAAGGCTAAAGTCGTGGAAGCGGTGTGTCTATACTACACCACCCCTCTTAATAAAAATACATACATATTTTTTTATTTTGACAGATAATTTATTATATGGATGCATATTAAAAACAGTATATGTTTGATATATAGAAATATAATTAAAAATCAAATAAGAGAGTCAGTTACTAAAATCTCAATAATATATTTTTTAAGATCACTAGCATGAATAAGTACAAGAACAGAAATAGTATTACAACATAATTTATTGAAAATCTATTCAAACACCAGTTTAATTTTGATCATAACAACAGTAAAACTTTATATTTCGTAACTTTAAAATTCGCTACGGCTTGCGTACAGACCGGACGTGTTGCTAATTTAATAATAAAATACAAAAAGTGCAAACAAAACATTTTGATCTTTATAGTATTAAAACTACAGTTGATTATAGTATAACAGTGATTTTTGTATCCAGACCTTTTGTTACTGTGCGGCTGTGGCAGACCCCGTGGTGTGAAAGAGACGGACTGAGGTCAGATAATCGTCTACATTAAACTCGCCCGACGACAAGCAATTGACCACAGATCAATATGATGCCGCGCTCACCGCCTGGAAGTGACAATGGAGATTCTTTACGCCTATCGGGTTCTTTAAATAATATTGCGAGTATGAAAATATTCGAAAGTTCGGATACTAAGGAAACTTTCGCGGTGTCTCGAAAAAGACCCAGGGAGTGTGAAGATAATTCTGAAATAAAAAAGAACTGCCCGAGCTACACATAAAAATGGACAAAATATTAAATTTTCTTGAAGAATCTAATACGATCCAATCCGAGAAGTTCAAAGAGTTATCCGAAGATATACATTCAATTAAAGCTCAAATGCAAAATTTTGAAACAACTACAAAAGACTTGGTCCTTGAACAAATCCAATTGAAGGATACATTAGCCAATCTTTCTTCTTCTGCTGTGGCTTCCGACAAAAAAATCACATCTCTTGAGATGGAAATACAGCAGCTAATGACAAATTATTCTGCTAATAACACAAATCCGAACACAACATCCAGCATTTGTAACCAAGAGAGTATTATGGCTGAGCTCCGTGAACGCAAAATACGAGAAAAGAATATCATCCTAAAAGGGGTGCCAGAACCTCATATCCGTAATTTCAAGGACAAGATAAACTCAGAGAAGGACGAGGTTTCAAAAATTATTAAAATTGTGTATGAAGACGCACCTGAACCAGTAAGAGTAATGCGTATTGGAAGATATGATTCCGCTGAATGTCGACCAATTAAAGCTTGTTTCACTTCACCAGATGTTGTGCAAACTATCCTACGCAAAAAGAAGGAGTCGAATTTAAAAGAAATAAAAATTACTTCCGACCAAACTCCTGCACAACAGAGATACATGAAAAGCTTAAAGGATGAGCTGATAGCGAGTATTGCTAATGGAGAAGAGGACTTAACTATAAAATATAAAAGAGGTGTACCTGAAATAACAAAAGCTCAGCCAAAAAAGTTATATCCTCAGCTTCCCAAAGAGATTACAAAAAAATAAAAGACAACAAAATATCCTACCAGCTAACAAATAACTACTCAAATTTAAATACTAACAAAGGATCCTTAAAGTTTTTCTATGCAAACACAAGAAGTATTATGAAACCTGGCAAGTTAGTTGAACTGTTCTGTATTGTGCAATCACTTCCACGTGAGATCCATGTAATTGTACTTACGGAGACCTGGAATCTGAAGAGGATGTTAAATTAACAACTTTCCCAGGTTTTACTCATTATTATAATTATCGGGATGATTCAAGAGGTGGTGGAGTGTCTGTTTTTGTTCGAAATAATTTAAATAGTAATCTTATTGAAAAACGCTATATCCAGGACTATCATTTTGTATGGGTACACTTAGAAAGATTTAACCTAGACATTGAAGCAGTTTAAAAACCGAACCTTGATGATGTTGAACAGTTTGTTGAGGATTTTTCCCTGCAGCTTCGTAATAAAAAGAGAGTTGTGGTAATTGGAGACTTCTATTTTGATCTACTGACGCCAGACAAACCAAGCAAATATTATATAGAATCATTCGTAGATAATGGACTTGTTGCTCTCAATAAAGTAAGCCCAGTATATGTCACACGAAAAACCGCAATAACCAGCAGTATTATAGATCATATTTGCACAAATCTTAATAATACTAAATTTTGTTTATCTCTGATTGAGTCATCCATGTCTGACCACAGGCAAATTTATTTTGAAATTGTGAAATTTCAACACCACTCTCCTGGTAAAACCTAATATATCGCTTTAGACTACGCAAAATTACACAGCACAGTTGAGGAAATCGAACTACAAGAAATACCGAATTATGAAGAATTAGAAGCTATTGTAACTTCTAGCATTAGAAAGAGTCAACTCAGAAAGACCAAAGTATTGAACCCACCTAGAAGTGATTGGGTGAAGAAAGAACTTATAGATGGAATAAACAGTAGAAATATACTATGGCATGACCACAAGTGCAACCCACAGGACAAAAAGACAGAAGAAGAGTTTAAAACAAAACGCAATGAAGTGATGAAAAGTATACAAAAAGCGAAACGTACATACTATTTTAAAGAATTCAACTCCTGTAAAAGAAAGCCTCTTAAAATGTGGAATTTAATAAAAGAACTGTCAAATAATAAGGTAACTGAAAACCATTAACTGACAACCATTAAAATCGTGTGCCCTAATAACACAGTCTTAATAAATACTGAACAAATTTGCGAATATTTTAACGAATATTTTTCTACAATCGGAACTACAAACGAAAATATTTCTCAAAGTGATAACGATCAAATTCCTATCCAAACAAATCCTTATTTAAATAAAATCACAAGCACAATTAAAGAATTTTCCGCAGCTACAAACCAAGAACTCGGTAAGATAATTGATAATTTAAATTCCAATACGTCCACAGGCCATGACGGTATTAGCACAAAAGCACTAAAATGCATTAAAAACCTGATCCTCGACAACTTAATTCAAAGCATAAATCATTGTCTTGAAACCGGTACCTTTCCAGAAAGCCTAAAAATAGCCAGAGTTACCTCTATCCATAAATCTGGGTCAAAAACCGACCCAGGAAACTATCGCCCTATATCAGTGCTGCCAGTGCTGTCTAAAATATTTGAGAAAATATTATACAATCGCCTCAATGCCTACCTCACCAATATCAATTTCATTCACGAAAAACATTATGGTTTTCGGCCAAAATCAAATACTTTGTCGGCAACAATAGACCTTGTAACTAAAATCAAAACTCAAATTGATGAAAAGTCGATTGTTCTTGGTATATTTATAGATATATTTATAGACCTAAAGAAGGCCTTTGATACGGTGAGTCATCAAAATCTATTGCAAAAGTTGACTTACGTTGGCATCACTGGTAAAGCGTACAAAATATTTGAGTCATACTTGGAGGAAAGGCATCAGTTTGTTAAAATCGATGGGTACCAAAGTAGTAAGGCTGTGCTCACTTACGGGGTGCCTCAGGGGTCGATTTTGGGGCCCCTTTTATTTCTGATTTACATCAATGATCTTCACGAAATAGGCCATAACGGTGACATTACACTTTACGCTGATGATACTAGTTTGTTTTATTTTGGCAAGTCAATAAATAGAATAATTACTGAGGCTCAGAATGATCTAGGAAAGCTTGGTGAGTGGTTTAAATGCAATCTGCTTACGATTAACGCAAATAAAACAAAATACATTATATTTAAAGCTAAAAATAAAGAAATTGGAGATCATGTGCCGCTTACTATAAGAAAACTTACCTATACAAGAAACCGACCACGAAAATTATTTGAGATTAATAATCAACTAACATGAAAACCACATCTCCAGAAAATTAAAAATAAATTGTCATCCCTTAAGGCTGTACTCCGAAACACTGTAAAATGCGTTCCAAAGTCAGTTAAATATACAATATATAATTCTCTTGTAAAGCCCCATATCGAATATTTAATAGAAATTGCTATAGAAATTGCTCAAAATAAACTATTAAAAATATTATTTAATTACGACTTTTTAACACACACAAACAAAGTTAAAATAAACAAATTTAATGAGCGTAGAACAAATGTATAAGTATAATACGTGTATATTAATTCGGAAAATTATGAATAAAAATATTCATTCCAGTTTAAGTTTTACCAAAAAGTCACAAGTTCAGAAACGCATATTAAGAAGTGCGAATCATCTAGTACTATGAAGTCCACGAACAAATTATGGCAAAAAAGCATAGTCTATGAGAGTGCACAAATATACAATAAATTACCAACAGATATTAAAGACTGCAAATCACAAATAAGTTTCAAAAAAGCACTTAAATTCCACATTTTAAAAGAACAGAATGTACTCTAAAATATTGTCACTTCCAGTAACTCAATGATCCATGTATAGTGTAAGATCCACAAAATAGTTACCTACCCACTAAGCTCAATCGCAATTGTTTGTTTTGTTTTGCTAGCTTTGTTCGCAACCATAACCCTGTTTATTTTAAAATATTTATTTTGTATATGTTTCTCATATAAGTGAATTTATGTATTCTTTTTGAGAAATAAAGATTTCTTTAACCGTATATTTATAAAGCATAAAACTTTAAATATTTAATTCCTTATAAGAGGTCATAATAAGTTTTCAGACTATGAAATTTATGAAATGATCATAATATACAATCATCAAAACTAGTTTTTATTCAAACATCGTTTGTACATAAATAAAATAATCAGTCATATTTAAATTAAATTATAATAAATAAAAAAAAGAAATTATGCAAAAATAAGCAGCTCCATTACAAATTTAAATTCACAATTTATTCAATGTTCTATTAATTAATTCTGTAAATGAAACTTTCTGACAAAAAAAATAACCTATTATACAAAATGTTTCAAGTAATAGGAATCGTGATAGAAAAAATATATACATAACAGTTTCTAATAAAAGTGTTTTTTTAGACAAGGACCCTCTGTCAAAGCTTTTTTTTACTTAGAAAAGTTATAACCTAAAAAATAAAGAAAGTAAAATGAAAGTTATTAGAATATATGATAGTTTTTTGTTTTAACAATACATATGACCTTATGCCCGTATTTTACTCATTATAATAAGTCCCAAATTCCTTCCATGGTGGACTGGGAGCGAAAGAAAAACAACGAATGTGCCAGTTGCATTACCTCCCGGGCATGCTGTAAAAATCAGCTAAGGGATACGGGGTTTCTGTATATTGCGATTAAGGCGATAGGCTGACAACCTGTCACTACAGCAATATACCTACCAATCTATCTTAAATAACATTGTCAGACGTGGCGGAACAGCCTTTGGTTAGGTCGTTTACGCTCTGCCTACCCCATTAGGGATTTTATGTATGTATGTATAACAAATAAACACCTAACGTCTAAACATCAGTTTATAGACAGACAAACTTGTCTGTTATTCTTATATTAAAAGACATACCGTACCAAGAACCTTTATCATATTATTTTTTTACCGTATTCATGTTAGCAAACAGAATTGACATGTTAAAAAAAAATAAAGACGGCAAACTTTCCAAAAATATATGCCTAATACCCATTTTGTTGTCGTAACAAAACTCAGGATGCATCAATATGTAGTGATAATGCAAACATTATTATTATCGTTGTTTAAAATCAAAATCTTAAAAACTAATCTTATCATATAGAAGTGTAAAAGGCACTGTCAGGTTAGGATATAGGTAGTAAGTACTAAAACATTTTACTTACCTATAATACTTTTCCTTCTGTCGAAGGGATGATAATAAGGCCACGTCGTCACGCACCTTTTTCGATGTCTAGTTCATTGTTAACAAAGATAGATAGATTTTACCTTGGCTATGGCTAGCCTATATTTAGAAGAATTCTTTATTTTCGGTAGCGTAACGCCAAATTATGTACTTTACTTTTTATTGATTCTCGACCTGTCACTTAATTATATACTCTACAGTTATACTTATCATTTGTCGACTTTTATTTATAATATTGGCATCTTTGTGCCTAATGTGGTTTGTGTGCACAGTTGCACACCCTTAACTTATTGGGGCCATGATTAAAGCTTTCATACAACTCCAATTGTTCTCACTGACAAGGACTCGCTTACATCAATGATCGAACTGAAAGACCTGACCCTCAATGTACCATATATAGAGTCATGGATTAAGACAAACTGTGGTCTCCAACAAAATTACATAATGGAAGCTCGTTCACAGAATGTTTTGAAGGACCTGCCCTATTTGTACCATTTACACCTTTTTTTCTTTCATCTTTTTATTCCTCTCTATCATCATAATCATAACATAACCAAACTAATTATAAACATACAAATAAAATATTTTGGTATAAATACTTGTGTATTGTTTTATGGGTGATCAGTCCATTAGCATTACAAAATATTTGTACCAAAATATTACGAACCACTATTCAAACCTTTCGTACAAACGGCTCCAAACAAATTTAACACCATATCAAAGTATCCCTTGCAACCTGTGGCCGATTATTACCATGCCTACCTATCTAAACCCATATTCCTGGAAATGCAATTTATTATACTCATGTGGCATAAAAATATATTTAATACATTTCTCTTAATCCATGCTACAATCAACCAAACCATTTCAAACTCATATTTGTTATAGTTACTGAGCCCGATGGTGTAGTGGATAGGGCCCCTGCCTCCTGAGCGGGAGGTCGTGGTTCGAATCCCACCACGTACCAATGTGTTTTTCGGTTTTCGAATTTCATATGTACGTTTATTCGGTGCTTTTTCCGTGCTTCGGAAGGCACGTTAAGCCGTCGGTCCCGGTTAATATCGTTTAATACCGTAGATATTAGTCGTTAAGCCCTATCAGAGGCCAGTGCTAAGCATTGGCGGCTTGAAAACTCTGACCTAATCTAGGATTGGGTCTGGTTTCCCTTCTGGGTTGCGGAGGTCAGATGGCAGTCGCTCTGTGTAAAAACCAGTACCCTCGTTCAATCCCCTAGATTAGGAAGCCGACCCCGTGAGATACGGGATAAGGCTAGGGAGATGATTTGTTATAGTTACTTAACTCTTGTTGTTAAGAATACCCTGGGCCGACTTTAGGACTAACGAGTCCATTCTGTAGGAGCTAAACATCAAAAGCCGTCTCCTAGATACTTATAAAAAGAAAACCTTAACTTTCTTCGGGCACATAATGGGATCGCCTAAACACAGCCTGGAGAAGTTGATAATTACTGGCCAAGTGGAGGGTACACGAGCTCGTGGCAGAACGCCCATGCGTTGGTCGGATGCAATAAAGAAAGCAACAAATACCTCCTTTCAAGGCGCAACCCATTTTGCCAGCTGCCGCTGGAGTTGGAGGAACCTTGCTAATGGTCACGATCCTCAGTACTGAGGGACCGATAAGAAAGAAAGAAGACTTAACTCTTATAAAACCTTTATTTTCGTGTAAACTTTTTTTTTTCATAATGTCACTAATCTTACATACTACGAATAAGGAATAAGTCTTATTCGTAGCTCACATAGCATTTTCTGTTTTACTTATCCATATTTCGTGTGTCACATTATGTAAAGATTGGACCTATTTAATGGTTACTATTTACCTTAATGCCCACTCATTGTTATATTTGCCTTTCATAGGTATATCTACTTACCTATCTTTACTTGTCGTTTGAGTTTCTATGTGCACATTGTAAGACATGTGAGTTCTATGAAAGCATGATGATTGGATCAGCCGTTGACATTTTCTGGAAGGTGTTTCTTGTTCTTGAGAATCTCAACTTGACGCTATTCTAGTGTAAGTGACAATAATACAGGTCTTGCTATTTCCTCACACTTTTTTAAAATTCTTTGCACTCTATTAATTGCCCACTTATCCCATGGGTCTATTTCGGCTTTCTTGCTCATGGAGTTCAATGTAGTTAGAATTATTTTCATTAATTCGTTATAGCTCTTTCCTGTCTCATTTATTCCGTGAATAATTAGGTTGTTTCTTTTGGACTCTATTTCAAGTGCATGAATTTTTGTGCTGAGTGTTTTAGCTTCCTTCTTAAGCTCAATATTTTCTTTGATAATTGGGTTAATTTTTTCATCAAGTGTTTTGTTAATGTTGCTCATTATTAAAATAATTTGTTTCTGTAGTTCTTCTCTTAATGTATCTAAGGTTACCGAATTAGCCATATTTAGGCAAAATGTTGCTATGTTTAAATAAATTTCCCCAAATTGGTAGAGTTTAGTTTTGGATGGCAACACTTTTAAAATGACATCACGGGAGCTTGTTGTCATCCGTCACTATGACAGCATCACTTGCCGGAAGTTGGAGTCTATGGTCACTCACACTACTTCAAAGTGCTATAGAGCTAGTTATTGTTATATATTTACTGGTTTTCTACCACTGTTTTTGCCACTTTTCTTCACTTTTTAGCGATGTTTTTCACAGTGTTTTTAGCCAATCCAATTTATAGGATGTTAATCCTTATGAATATCACTATTTTAGTGCAAAATCTTCGGAATTTTATCAGAAGATTAAAATCGTCGTAACGTTCTATCTTCGACAACCTTCACACACACACATTTCTTTCATTAATATTATATATATATATATATATTAATATTTAATATTAATGAAAGAAATGTGTGTGTGTGTGAAGGTTGTCGAAGATAGAACGTTACGTCACTATATATATATATATATTATACTATATATATATATATATATTAATATTTAATATTAATGAAAGAAATGTGTGTGTGAAGGTTGTCGAAGATAGAACGTTACGACTTCCTCCCGCGATTTTAATCTTCTGATAAAATTCCGAAGATTTTGCACTAAAATAGTGATATATATATATATAATATTTGATATATATATATATATATATATATATATATATATATATATATATATATAATATTAATGAAAGAAAATGTTACAACCAATTATTCAGGGAAATACGCAAGTGCAAGCGGTTAAGGTAGAGAAAGATATTAAGCTTTAAGGTGCTTTAAAAAAAATCTAATGAAGAAGCTTGAATGAGATGGGATAGTGAGAGAGAGGTAACGCGAAGGGCGAAGTGTGCGATTAAGAGTAACATAGTGGAAAGGGAATCTTTCTTTAAGATAAGGCGGAGACATAGGATTGAAGAGAATAGAATAAAGAAAATATAAAAGATGGTAATCTCTACGAAGGCGAATGGGAAGCCATTTGAGTTTAGTTCTGTAGGCTGAGACATGATCATATTTTCTTAGGCCAAATATGAAACGAATGCAGACATTCTGCAATCGCTCCAGTTTATTGAGCAGCTCTTCTGTCAGATCGGGATAAGAGATATCAGCATAATCAAGGATAGGTAAGGAAGGTAAAAGCAAGGCTTGGGCAAGAGCAATTTTAGTATTAGTCGGCAAAATATTACGAAGCCTCTTCAAAGAATAAAATGCAACAAATACCTTTCTGTTGTCCTCAGCAACCTGTTGTTTCCAAGAGAGAGTTTTATCAAAAATGACACCAAGATTTTTCACTGTATCGCTATATGGGATCTGAACTCCGTCGAATACTACTAAAGAAAGCTGTGCAAAGTCAATTTTCGATATAAAACCAGGACTGCCTATAATTATGACCTAAGTTTTCGTAGGATTAACCTTGAGTCCATGAGTGCTCAGGCAATAAAGCTTGAGAATAAATTTGAAGATCGTTTGCATATAAGTGGTAAGACGAAGTAAGAGAAAAAGATATCGAGTTAATGAAAATTGTGAAAAGAAGAGGGGACAAGACACCATCCCTGCGGCACACCTGCAGAAGTATCACACAAAGAGGAGAAGGAATCTTCAACTTTGATGTGCTGCTTACGACCGCAGAGATAACTCTGAAACCAGTTAATAGTCTGTGGAGATATGTTAAGAGAACGCAGCAGCCCCACCAAGATGTCAAAATCCACAGTATTAAAAGCATTGCTAAAGTCTAGCAAGGCTAGCACCGTAAGCTGCTGATTATCCATTCCCCAACGAATGTCATCAGAGATTTTGACAAGAGCAGAAGTTGTACTATGACCAGAGCGGAAGCCAGACTGAAAAGAGTTAAGGAGATTGTGAGAATCAAGAAAATGGTTCAGCTGGCGGTGGACAAGGCGCTCAAGGACTTTGGAAAGGGAAGGGAGGATCGAGATAGGACGAAAACCGGAGAAGGATGAAGGCTTAGCCTTCTTAGGGAGAGGAATAATCTGAGCTTCTTTCCACGCAGAGGGAAATACACCAGAGGATATGGAACGGTTAAGGATTTTGGTAATGACAGGAGTGACAATATCTAGGATAGGAATGATCATATTACGACTTATGCAGTCACTGCCAACAGCATTCGAGGAAACAGACAATATGCTCTTCTTAACACCACAGTCAGAGAATTGACAGAAACTGAAAGATGAAAAGATGGTCAATGGTAGTGATGAAAGATTGTGCAAAGTATTTAACTTGGTATTAGCGTCAAGAGATGAAGTAGAGGAAAAATGATTATTAAGAGAGTCAAGATTAATATCCTTAGGTATGGAATCATTACGTGCTTTACGACCAACGAACAGTGACAAGAAATCTCCATACTTTAGTTGGGTCACCGTTTTCAACATTGATAAGAATATGGCGTCTTTGAGCGTCCCTTACCATCATATTCCATATTGCGTTATACTTATCTCTGTTCCTATCAGAAGAGTCACATTTATACCTAATCTTAGCGTCATTCTTCCTTTTCATACGTGATTGATCTCTTGATTTAACCAAGCAGCAAGAAGGTGTTTTACTCTAATAGCGCGAAAAGGAGCGTGAGTATCATAAAGTTGGGTGATATTAGAGTTAAAGAGTGCCACCTGTCCATCAACACATTCAACGCGATTCCCGACCAGTCTATATTGCGAGCATCTTCAAGAAGATGCGAGAGATCCATATCCTTGAAATTACGCTGGAAGAGAGTACGGGGTTTGAGTTTAGGAGGACGAATTTTGTATGAAAGGAAAATTAAATCATAATACGAAAAAGCAGTAGTAGTGAATTGGCCATGTTTGGAAACATGATCTACCAATGAAACAATAATTAAATCTAAGACAGATGGTCTACGATCTGGAACAAAATGAGTGGCACCAAGAGGAAGTGTGTAAATTGCTAGATTTTATAATGGACTGAAGGCTTTTAGTACGGGGGTCATTTTTAATAAGGCATGTATTAAAATCACCATGATAATGTTGTGACTGTACGATGGCGCCAACTCTTCAAGAAGTAACTCAAAAGATGAAAAATTATTGATCCTTCGAGATGGACTATAGTAAACGCCAAGTAGAACCATGGTATGAGAGAGGGTCACTTCCAGAAAGAGATGCTCAGTTGTTTTTGGTGGAGGCGGTTGAGGAGAAATAATATAAAACACAATAAACTAAACTCAATTTAAACCAGTACACGCCAGTTGTCATACAAACAACAGAAGAAAATAATAATAATGGTAACATATTATGGAAATAGATACGAGACAGCGTAAACAGGAACGTTAAATACAGTAAGTCTACTACTACTACTACTTACTAGTAGTATGAGATGCAAAAACAGAAAGTTAAAAAGAAATAAATACATAGGAAGCCATCTCGTTCTAAGATAACTATGACACATTTTTAATATGAAAACAAATAAAAATAAACAAGTTCAGTGACGTGAAGTCAGACAAAACAAAAAATACAAAAGTGCACAAGGTGTAAATGAAATAAAACAATGATTACGGAAACCAAAACGCACTATTACGTAGCACAAAACACGATAAAAGTAAGAGAACACGAGGGTAAAATAAAGTTAGAAAGTGAGCACAGAACATAGAAAATGGTGTCCGCGGCACAGAACAAAATGTAAACAAGGCACTTAGGATTTCTTCGACATCGCCGATCTGAGTACCTTTGTGCTGGGAATCTTGGCCTGCTTGGAAACTACACTAGCTGCATTAATTAATGCTGCTGGGGGCTGCCCATGCGCGCAAAAGATTTTTGTTTTTACCAAGAATAAAACCAAAATTTAGTTACTGCAATATCCTAAATATTTCTGATATCTCATAAAACGGTATTGGTTGACGCGAATATACTACAATACTTTTATTACTACACCAGTCCAGTAGAGAAAATAAAACATAAATTTTACCAAAATCTCGCGTGCATTTCCTTCTACGTTCATATACGAGTTCAAACAGAGTATCTATTTCTCACTACTACTGAGTTGTTGAGTTTTTCCCAGTAGTCTGATTGATGGTCAGACTAAGACTAGTTGGCCAGACGGTCAACGGGAATTTTTTGTCCCGTTGTTCAGATTAGCTCGTAATTTAATAAAGTACTATCGAATACGAAAACGTCATATATTTTTTAATAGGTTTTATTTGTGACACTGTTGAGTTTATTGACACTGATTGAAACTCTTTGCAAGATGTTTCATGGTTGTTTATAACAATATTTTCCTGTGTGACAGAAACTATCAATCATATTATTTCACACCTTACCGTGCTTTTAAATAAACAATATATTAAATATAGTAATAAATGGATATTCATTTTATAAATAGAAAGGGTGGGGTTGTCTTGTTACAAAATGGGTATCAATATCACAAAAACAAAACGTACACAAACGGAAATGAAATTTGGCTTTGCAGTCAGTTCAAAAGAATGCGATGCAAGGGATCTGTGACGATTCAAGTAAATATAGTGGTTGTGACTTGTAGGGGGAGTTTGTTTGTTCCTTTTATTAACCCCCGGCGCATAAAGAGGGGTGTTATAAGTTTGACGTGTTTGACTGTCTGTCTGTGGCAAAATAGCTCCCGAACAGATAAAGCGATTTTGATGCGGATTTCTCTATTTGACAGCCAGTTTAACTGGGATAGTTCTTAGCTTTGTTTTATGAGGATCGGTCCAGTAGTTTGGAAAATATTCGAGTTTAGGTAAACTTGGTCGGGGGTTATCCGACTTTTATCAAAAAAAACGATGTCATAAACACATGTGAATGAGCACTAAATCTATTTCGTTCTGTAATTTAGTTCGCAGTACGTTGAAGATCCTTGATCACACCTTGATCACTTTATAAACAAACAAATTTTACGAGGAGTTTCTGTTTTTCAGAACCGCAATAGACTTATTAAGTCATATCTGCGTTCAAAATGTTGGCAAAAATTATATTGAACTTTCATTCCATAATATGCGGAAACAAGCTTGCAGAGTTTCATTCAACCAGTCCTAACAATTTATAAAGAGTGTGTTACAAAATTAAAAGATTCCGGACTGAACTTAACGAACCACATACCGTCTTTTGAATCTATTAAAAGTACGGTGTACCGTCAAAGAAATAAAGCTGCAAAAGTTTCCAAATTATTTCACGACAATCCTATTGACGTTGAAATACCTAACGAATTTCGAAATTCCATTTTGGCGGTGTTTATTGACCAAGAAACACGTATTGTTGTTTTTTGTACGCCGCAATCAAACGAATATTTAAAAGGTGTAAAACATTTTTTTTGTGACGGAACATTTAAGAGCGTGGCCTTCACAAAATTTTCACAATTATATAGCATCCATGGTGATATTTTAAGCAGTATTGACTCAACTAATAATTATTCCATTAATTTATGCATTGATGACCCATACATCGGAACGAAGCTACATCAGCCTTTTTAGCATGCTACGATCACATGCCGTATATGGAACGAAAACAATTTACCCTGAATTTCGAAATTGCTACTTTTAAAGCGTTAAAAATAGTATTCCCTTGTGCGGAAATAAAAGGTTGCTATTTCTATTTCCCCCATAACGTGTGGAAGCAAGCTAAAAAATTAAAATTGACTAAAACAAAAACCACGAAACGAATAATTGCACTTTCTGGAATTTTGCCATTACTACCGCCACGATATTAATAGACGAAGGTTATATATAATTACAGATGCACCTAAAACGGTAACTAACGGTCTAGTGACCACGGAGGCAGACCAGGTGGCTAGTGCCATGGACTCCAGATCCGGAGGTCCTGGGTTCGATTCCCAGAGGGGAACACAAAGTTGATATTTGAGAATTTATCACTTTGTGAATTTTTCCCCAGTTTTGTTAGGACATTGCAGGCTGAATCACCTAAATGTCCGAAAAGGAAAAAGATTTCGTGCTTCGGAGGGTACGTTAAGACGTCGGTCCCGGTCGCTGTCTTTGATAGTGGTCGTTACTCAAACCATGTCAGAGGCCTGATAGTTGTGCTACTAGGCGGTTTAAAAAGTCTGACACCAGGGTTCATCGGGTCGATAGACTCGATACCTACTCGACAGAAAAAGACCTAAAACGGACAACATAAAAAAAAATATTTTTAAAGGAAGTGGCTGGAGAAGTCTAATTTTAAACATACTTGGTCTGTTTTTGGACAGAGGCACAGAACTACTAACTGTATGGAAAGATGGAATAAAGAACTAAATAAAAAAATAACAAGAAAAGGACCTGGGCTAATCAACTTGCTGAGAATTTTATTGAAAAATTTACTAAAATAACAAATAAACGGACAAAGCGAAATGTAATGACAGACGAATTCATAATGAAGTCACAAATGATGTTAACTAGTGGAGAAGTGACTGTTGGTAATTTTTTAGAACGCCTGAGATAATATTGTAAGTTCGGTAATAATAATAATGATAACTATTTTTACTTCGCTTGTACTTTTATCTATGTGTTTACCCGCAGCACAGCTCGGACACTCCTAACTATCATATCATTTTGGTCTCACATCGACAGACGGCATTTTGCACTTGGCGTGCGTTTGTGTGCGTGTTATAAGGGTTGTCAAATTTTGTTATACCGGTCATAATCATCACTTGATTAATCTGGTTCTTGATTAAACCAACGTTTTAAAGTAGTTCACTGTAACTGAATAGTTGTGCTACGGTGCTACGGCTAGGTTGAATACCTAGAAAAGAAAGCCTGCTCCTCCCTTATTGAATTGCACAATGTTCCACGTTTAGCCCTAGAGCAAAAAAAACAAGAAGGAAAAGAGGAACTAAGCAGAATTGTTAGAGAAATTGGCGTAGCTGTTAACGTGGAAATAAATGACCTGGACATCAAAGATATTTTCAGGACCAAATCACCTGATAACACAAAAACCACCATAATTGCGGAACTCTCCACAATCACCAAGAAGGAGAAAATCTTAACCGCTATTAAACATTTTAATAAAGGAAAGAATGCTGTCCAGAAGCTAAACAGTGGACATCTAAATCTACCTCACTTACAGGAGATAAACTGCCTATTTATATTTCGGAAAGCTTAACCAAGAAAGCTTCTAAACTTTATTTCAATGTTCGTAAATTTGCTAAAATGCATGGCATGTCACGCTGGACATCACGTGGTGCAATTTTTCCTACGCGTTGATGAAAGCAAGTACGTCATGATAAAGTCGGAACAAAACCTAGAGAAAATAAAAAGGTCTGCATGACTCCTAGAATTAATTGTAATCTGTTCATATAAATTTATTTTTGTATTCGGTTATTTAATGTGCTCTTTTTATATGTATCATTTATTGAAACACCAATATCACATTTATCTCAGAAACAACATAGACTACACTTTTCATGCGTTATTCATTAACATTGCACACTCCTGCAATTGCTACCATCATATGTATCTAACTTTACTCGCTACACATATCATACAACACCATAATTCAAACAAAACGTAACAACGTAATTTTTCAGTCCAGTATATCACAATCAGTTTACCTAAAAATTCAAATAGAAGCACTACGTTATTTTACATTTTTGATAATTATTTTTTACAATGGCTAATTTGGAAATAATAAATGATTTTGACAATACAGCTATTAATGAAAGTCATCATATCTATGACCCTGACAAATGTTTCCCAATAATTGGTAACAACAAAAATTTTACCGTTATTACACAAAATATAAGGAGTATTAATAAAAACTTAAACAATTTTATTCTCACCTTAAGTAGACTTAAAATAACTCCGGACATAATTGTGTTTACGGAATGCCGTATTAGCGAAAACTCGCCTTCTTATACTCTAAACAACTACGACTATCACTGCTCTAAAACATATCTCAATCAAAATGATGTCATTATCGTATTCACAAAATCAGGACTCAATGTGCAAATAATCGAACCAAAATTTGCTGATGCAAATTGCTTTATTGTCCAAATAAATGGTAAAATTCAAATTATTACAATCTACAGATCGCCATCTAAACAAAATATTGATACTTTTCTCAATTCGCTGGAAAAAGTACTTGAAACATATAACAAGGTGGAAACATGCATAGTAGCAGGAGATATGAATATAGATCTTACCACAGCTAAACCGATCCGAACTAAGGTAGATAAGGGAAGAATATTTAGATTTACTTGCTCACCATGGGTTTGTCTGTGGACATATGTTTCCTACCCGACTTGAGCTAACTTGCTTAGATCACATGTTTTTCAAAAGTAGAAATTTTACCAAAACAATAGTATTTTCTGCTGGTGTTACTGATCACTGCACTATAATAGGTGCAGTAGAGAGTGAATCTGTATCCCGCCTTGACTCTAATGAAAAACAAAAATTAACCAAAATCGATTACATAGGACTTAATAACGATATAATCAATTGTAACTGGGACGATGTACTCTTATCGAATAACAAGGAACAGGCAACCTCATTACTAACCACTAAACTTCAAAGCAAAGTTAATAAGAATAAGCATATTAAAAATGTCACTAACAAAACAACCATTCTTAAACCTTGGATGACACCCGGGCTGCTTCGTTGTGCAAGGAAAGGAGACATACTACATATTTTAACCCGCAAGCACCCTAAAGACCAATCCATGAAAGAAAAGTACACAACATACAGAAACTATTGTAATAATATCATCCAAAATGTTAAAGACGCATACGATAGAGAAAATCTTATTAATAGTAAGGGAAACCTAAAGAAGACTTGGGTGACAGTTAAGGACATTTGCAACATAAATAACAAAAAAGTACGAACACAGAACTGCTAAATATAGATACAACAGAAAAAAAGTCATTGAACAAAATTAATGAGTATTTCACAACAATAGAAGAAAAACTAGCAAAATCTATTTTAATTGAAACTAACACAACCGAAACAAATTTAGCAGATAGCTGCATATCAAATGTTAGCTATCCTCATAATCCTAATTCCATATTTTTATCGCCGACAGATTCACAAGAAATTGTTAAAATTATTGACAGCCTAAAAACACAATCAGCTCCTGGAGATGATTGCATTAGTAACTACATCATTAAAGATAATAAACTTTCACTAGCAGGACCAATAGCTCATATTTGCAACTTAAGCTTATGTGAAGGTGTCATTCCTAACAGTTTTAAAACAGCTAATGTCTGCCCAATATATAAAGGTGGAGATAAAAAAGATATATCTAATTATAGGCCCATTTCCCTACTCTCTGCTCTGTCCAAAATATTAGAGAAAGTAGTCAACAAAAGACTACTTAATTTTCTTGAAGCAAACCATATTTTAGCGAAAAATCAATTTGGCTTCAGAGCGAAGGTATCGACTGAGCATGCGGTAACGTCCTTGGTGAGTCATGTTATTAGCAAACTTGACCAAAATAAGAGATGCATTGGTATTTTTCTTGATCTTGTCAAGGTGTTTGACACAGTCTCTCGGCTGATACTTTTAAAAAAGCTTGAAAGAATAGGCATACGTGGAATTGCGCTGTCCTGGTTTGCATCATACCTTGAAAATAGAACACAAAAAGTGCATATTGACAGCCACCTTAGTGATTCTAGCATAATTAAATATGGTGTGCCCCAGGGTAGTGTGCTGGGTCCGAAATTATTTTTGGCCTACATAAATGACCTATGTAATTTGAGTCTGGAGAACGCAAGTATCTTTACATACGCAGACGATACCGCGATGATTTTCCACGGCGACTGCTGGTTAGAAGCTGAAAGTGCGGCAGAGAAAGGTCTAGCGCAAATACAACAATGGCTTCAACACAACTTACTCACACTTAATATTAAAAAAACAAAATACTTAACTTTCCGAATTACTAACGCAACCGCTCCTACATCTCCAGTTATGCTTAAGATTCACAATTGCAACGACATCGCACAATGCTCTCATACTCATACATGCCCTTTACTCGAGGAAGTAGATAATATAAAGTATGTCGGTGTCACAATTGATACGAAACTCAACTGGTCAAAACATATAGACACAATAACTGCACGTACAAGGAAACTTCTACACATTTTCCATAAGCTTAAACGTGTTGCAGAACCTTACCTTATAAAACTAATATATACATCCTTGTGTGAATCTATCTTAAATTATTGTATTACTAGTTGGGGAGCCGGTTGTAAAACCTACCTTATAAAAATAGAACGTGGGCAAAGTGCAGTGCTTCAAGTTGCCTACAAAAAGCCATACAGATATCCTACAAGACTTCTATACACAGATTGTCAAGTACTAACAATAAGACAACTTTTTGCTCTTGCCGTAGTACTTAGATTCCACAAATCATCGCTACAATCAACAGTTACCTCATCCAGATCTCTACGAACCTTAAAATGGAAAGCTTATTCAACAAGAACATTTCTTGCAAATACATCATATGCATACACAGGTCCGTACATATACAACAAAATTAACGAAAAACTATAAATAGCACATATAACAAAATACCCCTGTAAAACACGCACAAAACAATACCTATTAACATTGAATTACGATGAAACAGAATCAATACTGGAAATCATAACTTAACTTAACATACCAGATATCAGAACCTACCTCAATTTTTAAAACCAGTTTTGTAAATTGCGAGTTCCGAAGGAAGAGGCTTACTCACAACACAGGGTATCCTAGTGTGAGGATCAGTATGCTGTATATTTTTATGACTTTTGTAAAACTGAATAAATCTTCTTCTTTTTTTTTCTTTTTAGTTAAAATAGATTAGGTTGCATATTTTGTATAAATTTACTTACCGTCTGTCATCACTGTGGAATCTAAAAAGGCTCCTATTGGAGTCATATCTTATGGTAGAAAGACATTCGTACACGGAACAGTATCTAACCATCTTTGGAACACAAAACTTTATTATTTCCGTTACACTGGGAAACATGCGCGCGCCATTCCCGCTAAGCGTACGCTCAATGTGGCCTACAATCCGGCGCGGAGTGTGACGTATGTCGGACTGGGGAAGTGAGGTGAATGTCCATTCTGTATTTAGTACTATTATATATTCTGTGCCCGCAGTTAAATAAATCTGAACAACGGAAAAAAAAAACTCGTTGGCCACACTAGTCTTACCATCAATCTGACCACTGGGAAAAACTCGAATAGTTTTCTATTTTTAGAAAACGTTCACTATGGGATACATACATACATAAATCACGCCTTTATCCCTTACGGGGTAGGCAAAGCGTTTAACGCCTCGTAAAAGGCGCTTTCGCCACGTCTGACAAAAATTGAGGGCAATTTTTGATTGTAATATGTATTGTTTCGTCACAGGTACACTGCCGCCGCCCCGCCCCGCGCCCCGCGCTCGCCCGGCTGCGCCGCCGCGCCTTAGTGTGCGTGCCGGGGAGTTAGGGTTACTTGTTTCTGTCTGATGAATTTAATAATAATTAAATATATTTATTTATTTAATTTAATGTGTGTATTATGTTGTATAACATACATATAATCACCCCTTTATCCCTAATGGGGTAGACAGAGCGTAAAAACCTAAACAAACGTTGTTCCGCCACGTCTGACAAAGTTTTGAGAGTCATTTATAGATATTGCTGTAGTGACAGGTTGTCAGCCCATCGCCTAAATTACAATACACTGTAACCCTCGAGTCCCTTTTGCTGACTTCAACCGGGAGGAAGGGCAGCTGGAACATTCTAAGTTTTTCTTTCTCTCCCAGTCCAGCATGGAAGAATTCTATGTTTTTCTATCTCTCCCAGTCCAGCATGGAAGAATGGGACCATAAATACATAAAATTACGCCCGTATCATTTACGAGGTGGACGAAGCTTCACTGGTCTGATTATAGAACGAATTAATATATTTATGATCACTACTCTAGTGATCAGAAATATATTCTAAGATATTCCTTCTTATCAATAAGTATCTACTTAGCTTATTTTATTGTGAAGTACGCCAAAATTACTTAATTTATAATTGACTATGCTACCAGTCAATTTAATTTTAATAAAAAAGGAGATTTTTTTTTATGGTGATAGTGTTGTGAAAATAGTGTAGACATAATTTCTACTGAATATGGAAAACAAATTCAAGCCTGAAGATGTAACTTCATGTAATATTACCTGATACTTACGTACACCGATTAATAATTAAAAGTAATACTTACACATTTTTCCAACTTTGATGGATACGCTCCGAATTGCCTGTTAAATTACAGCACACACATAACAATAAATAAACTGATAAATAAGTAGCTCCTCATCTGACTTCTTCTTCTGTTATTTCTTCGTTGGTACTTAGTTATTCGAAAATCAGTTTAAACACAAACTGACAATAGTTCACTTTAATGTTTGCATTATACTATAATATTTGAGCATTTATATCTAGATAGAATATTCAATTAATATGTTCCATTTGATAAGCTTCTTTCTAATTATAAATAAAAACAGCGTTGAAAATAAGGGTTCTTGGTAGGTTCATACTATAAAAGTATTAAAATTGCGTATAGTTAAGTCTAGAATATAATTGTCTTAAGATTAATATGCATTTATTTTTAATCTATTAATATAGAATACGTAATGTTGATGCATTTGTTTTGTTTTTCAAAAAGGATGTAAAGTATTAAGAATTTAGAATTTTACACTTTTAATTTCACGAAAGATATAACTGATATTTTTAATACGATATATCTAGCCCTAGCACTTACTTCACTTTCACTTCATTGACACTCGGGGAAGACCAACTGTCTGCTGGGTTGCTCGTGTCCAGTCTATCGGGTAGATCACTAATACGTATTAGTAGCATTTTTTCCCATTCGAACTATGGTGGTTATTATTCTGGGACCGGAACTCTCCCTGCCGCGTCCCTTCCGACACTAAAAACGCGCAGCGCCCTGCTACCTCGGACACCAGCACCGCCTGGTGCCCGGTAATATCTCCCATCCATCGCGCACCATCCTGATTGTTGTTCCCGGCGCCTCACATTACATACTCCTTCATCAACTTGTCTGTTCTCCGATTAACATCGCTGATTAAAAACGTCCACTTTATATAATGAAACATCGTCAAATCAAAAGTTACAATAAAACTGTCTGATTTATGGATACGGTAGTAGAAAACTGTCCTAAAATATAAGTTTTTAACTATCACTTAAAATACAGGCGTAAAGTCTAAAATAGTTCCCTGCTAGCAATAAAGCACAGTTTTCTCAACATCACCAAAACTATGTCCGTCACCACACCGTCAGTTTGAAATGGTTCACTTTTGTCTATTTAATTTCTTTTTGCACGAAGAATGTTAAAATGTTTATCACAAAATCTCACATAAAACGTGTACTTATTTTTTTTTCTCGGAACCCTCATACAATCTCAACACTAGACTCCAAAGGCTCAGCACTGCCCATAGAAGGCAGCACTGGCAGTGGTCGCCATGCGATGTGGGCTGTAGAGGATTCGAATAGAAACACGTGTGTCGAGCTCTGAAGACGTATAATGAATGCGCAATAAAAGGAATACAATTTGCTTACTACTAAGTTAAGGCTGAAGTCGTGGAGGCGGTGTGTCTATACTACAATATCACTCCTTTCTATATATTCTATATTCTCGTTTAATAGTATACAAACAGCGCCGCTTCTTCTGACTGTTCTGCAGAAAGATGCTGCAATTATATACCTACCCAGTAAAGTTAACTTTGTCTTTTTTGGAGGTGAAAACCAAGTTTCAGAACTACATATTATTGGGTACATAGGGTGCTGGTCAAGAACAGTTTCTAATGAAATTGCTTATTAAATAATAATAATAAAATAATTTATTTCCAAACTACACTCACTACATACAATTCAATTATACAATCACACTTAATTAGTTTCCATTCAAATTTATATTAAAATACAAATAACTTTATTTTATATAAATGTCCATGCAAATAATATAATTCTATTCTAAATCATGCATAATTAAACATAAAATATATTATTATTGTTTGTTTTTTGTTTTGGGTACCCATTTCTGGGTAAAAGCCTCCTCCATCTCCTGCCAGTCGAGTCTATTTTGGGCTAGTCTTGTCCACGTAGGGCCAGCCACCGCCACGATGTCATCACACCATCGTCGCTTGGGTCTTCCTCGGGGTCTAGTTGTATATCGTGGGAACCAGTGTAGCACTCGTTCACTCCACCTCCCGTCCTTAGATCTTGCAACGTGACCAGCCCACCTCCATTTGAGTCTACAAGCAAGTTCTGCAGCATCAATTACTTGTGTTGTCTTGCGTATATCCACATTCCTTTTTCTATCTTTAAGTTTGAGACTTAGCATACTTCTCTCCATTGATCTCTGACAGACTTGAATCTGTTTAATCCTGTCTTGTGTTATTGCCCAAGTTTGACATCCATATAGAAGAGTTGGTAGTACTATCGTGTCTATTGCTTTTTTCTTTAATCTAACTGGTATTCCCGATTTAAAGATTTCTTTCAAGGACCAGTATTTCTTCCAAGCCTTTTTAATTCTTGAATCAATTTCTTCGTATGTTGGGTTACTAAAGCAAATTGTGTAAGCGATGGCGAGGACAGTGGCGGAATGGTCACGTTGCTGTGCCGACGACTTGAGAGTTGCGGAGACTGGTCGGCCAATACCCGTAGCGATGCGCAGGCGCAGGATCCCAAACAATAAAGATCGTAGAATCGCCGTTGGACCGAGCCATAAGCGGCGAGCGGGAATCACAAATTGTAAGGGGGTGGTCCAAGTTGTATTAGGCGATGGTCTAAGTGAATATAGTGACGAGTTTAGTAGAATCGCCACACCTTCTTCGCAAGAGCGTCCACCTGTTCATTACCAACGTAGCCAGCATGACCAGGGATCCAAACAAGCACAACATCGAGATCAAGGGAATAAACGACATTTATACAGAATTTCTCGAGTTTTTAAATTTAACAGATTTACATCTAAAGGGAAATTTAAAAATGTCTTCAAGACAGCTCCGAGAATCCAAAAAATCACTGTTTTTTTGTTTTATGGGATTCTACATAAGTAATGGCCGCATGAATTGCAATAGCTTCACCAGTATACACTGAAGTTTTAGATGGAGATTTAAAACTTAGATTAATTTTCCAACAAGAAATCCATACAGCAGAACCTACAGTACCATCATTGGACAATTTTGAAGCATCAGTAAATATGTTAATCCAACCATGAAACTTTTCAGCAACAAATTTGTTAAATAGGGTGTTAGTCGTGGGGTCGTTTTTGTTAATACCAATATTAAGAATAATTTTAGGGTTAAAAATAAGTGCGTTATAATCTATTGCAAAAATAGGATTGCTAGGAAATTGAAAAACTTTGGGTCCCTTAACGTACTTATCAAAACTCTCAAAAAGACGAGTACGGTTTTTATTTTTCCAGTAATTTGATGTAGGGATAAGGTTAGTCAACTGAGTCAAACAAGTAATTAAAGGGTGAGATGAGTTTTGAACAAACTTAAATAAAAATCTATCGCACCAAAATTTCCGACGGAGAAATAAAGGAGAATCTAAACACTCTACTTGAAGAGCATTGATGGGGGAAGATTTCATTGCGCCAGTAACTATACGGAGACACTTAGATTGTATTTTGTTCCAACAAGCCAGAGCTGTCTTATTACAAGGCTCAAACAACAACGAACCATAATCAAAATGTCTCCTAACAACAGCATTGTATAAGAGCTTTTGGGTATAAGGGTGAGCACCCCACCAAACTCCTGAAAGTGCTCTAATTAAAATAATCCCCTTTTCGCACTTATCTTTGATATAATTTAGATGATGTATAAAGGTCAAATGGGTATCAAAATAAATGCCTAAAAATTTAACTTTCTCCTGAATTGGAATACATTCATAATTTATTATATTTTACATTTATATATATAAATTACAGCAGTGTTCTTAGACACAGACAAAGATAGACCATGATCCAAAAGCCAGTCATTTAAATAACAAAGAGCAGTATTAAGGCGAATAGAACAATCCGAAAAGGAGTCCGAGGAGTAATATAAGGCAATATTGTCTGCATATTGTAGAATATTGCAGAAACAATCAACTATTTTGTCAAGGTCAGCAGTATAAAGACTGTAAAGAATGGGACTCAAGACAGAGCCTTGAGGTAAACCCTCCAGACTGTTCTAGAAGTATATATATCGGCCTAGGCGCCGATAAGGAGCCCTGAACACGGACAGTTATAGATAGAGCCATAAGCATATTACAAATAACATTAATCATCCTCGCAGGGAGACTTAGCTGATGCATTTTCTGCCTGAGTAACGGGAGGAACACATTGTCATAGGCGGATGTAATGTCTAAAAAAACGCCAACTAAATGTTGATTCCTGGAAAACGCAAGGCAAACTTCCGAAGGAAAAATGCTATCCATAGTTCCCATATTTTTCCTAAAACCAAACTATGTTTTTGATAAAATATTCCTATTTTAAAATTTAACTTCAATCTATTTTTAATGAGGTGTTCTAATTTTTTTGCTAAAACTGAAGATAGAGCAATTGATCTATATGAATCAGGGTCGTTCGGATATTTACCAGGCTTCAAAATTGGAATATTGATTTGCTGTTTCCAGGAATCAGGAATTATGCCGGATTCATAAATTTTATTTATGATATCTTAAAAACACCGTTTTGAAGGGTCCGAAATTTTTCTTATGAATGAATAAGGAATTCCATCAATACTGGGAGTGGAATCACGAAGGTGTTCTAATACTGATGGAACTCAGAAAAAGAAAAAGGTAGGTCCATGCGATCAGAAGAAGCAGGAGAAATTGTAGATGGAAAACAATCCTCAGCTGGAACAAATGGAGGGGCTAGTTTATCTATAAAATCATGAAATCAAGCATAAGGATTATTACTAGAGGGATCTTTAAAGATATAAGATCCAGAAAACCTATTAAAATGTCTACAGACAAGAGATGGCAAAACTCGAGGGGAAATACTCTCACAGAAATTAATCCATCCCTTATGTTTCTTGTCGGATAATAGTCTTTTAGAAATAGCGTTAACTCTTTGAAATCTATACATATAATAAATCTCTAGAAGGGTCGTGTCTGTACATTGAATATTTTTCGAAGAAAATAATTGCAGCAGGCATTACTAACGATATAAAGATCAAATCGATTTTTTTAGAATTTTTGTCTGTCTGTCTGTCTTATCTGCCTGTCTGTCTGTATGTTACCACATTACGCCAAAACTACTAAACCGATTTCAATGGAACTTTTTTTTCAACTCAGTATTACCCGGGTTTCAACTAAGGATACCTAAAATCACGCTAACTCACTTAGAGGGTAGGCAGGAAATTCGAATTCGGCTGTTTTTTAACCGATTTCGATCAATTTTTTTATTCGACTGATTGTTATCTAGGAAAAAACAAAGGATACAAATAATCACGCCACTGAGTTGGGGGGTAGGTACGAAATTAAATTTTGATTGTTTTTCACTCGATTTGATGTTTTTTTTATTCGGCTGAATGTTACCTCACCTAAAACTTTATCGATATACGTAAAAAACCACGCCACCTGACTTAGTAGGAGTAGACAGAAAAATTAATCCTTTTTTTTCATCTCATTAGAATACAGTAAGTCTCATTACGCACACAAGTATCGTGTTATACACGTGTTAGGCTTAGCTAACGCGATTCGTAATGACACAAATAAATAATAGTAAATAAAACGTTCATCGAAACGATGGACAAACCGACCCCGACCGCCTTTGGCGCCATAGACGTAAAGAACTGAGTGATCTATTCCTGCTTAAATTCTTGTCCCTTTATGTTCCCTCATGATAGAAAAAGTCGCGTATAGACTTTTTTTGCTACTACGAATTGGCTCAATTATAAAATTAAATCTAGCAAGGGGATCGCCAACCCGCCGATAATAAAACCGCGGCAGAGTGACCTGATACTCCCTGGGATCGGCTAAGTCGACGGTTTTCCAACGCGGTAAAAACTCAAAAGATCATCAGAAGTATTTGTGTTCCTAAGAATAATATTACCTCCGCGATCTAAAAATATCGCTAAATCGTACAGCGACATCTGTAAATACACAGTATAGAGATCTTTTTTATGTATTTACAGTAAAAACCATGAAAACATAATTAAAAACTTTAGAACTTACAGTTTACGAAACGTTAAAGCATTTATAAATTTGATAGGTCCGCCACTGACCGTAAAATAAAGAAGAAAAAAATACATCGCTGTTTAAAATTATAACCCGGAGTACGGAGTCGCGGGCACAGCTAGTGTAATATAATTTTCATTTGTTTTGCCAACATTAATTCTTCAGCTTCATCACGTCTCTGAATAGTTTGAGTGCAATCAGAATCCCACCAAGGGGGAGAAGGAATAAAATCTTTTGGGGATTTTTGAATAGGTATATTTAAGTTAGAGGAAGAAAGAAGAGCTGACACAAAATCCGAGTAAAGTTGAGAAAAAATTTGAGACGTTACTACAGGGAACCTATCTGTTTGATTTTGAACAAAATTTGAAAAGTCATCCCATTTGGCTTTCGAAATACGGAATTTAAGTAATGGGGAGAAAGATGGGGAGGGCAATAACACAGAATGAGAGTATGAAATTAAAATAGACAGATGATCACTACCATGCGAGTTTTGTAAAATATTCCAAGAGAAGCGAGAAACAAGACTAGAAGAGATTAAAGACAGGTGAACACAGCTAGGGATTCCATAGGAGAATTTCTCCTAGTCGGAGAACCATCATTAATCACACATAAGTCAAAGTCATCCAATAGTTCAGTTAAATGAAATAAAATTTACTAGAATTTACCCCCCACATAGTGAAGGAGAAGGAAGAGAATTTAATATTGCTCTCAGCTCATTAATAATAGACACATTGGGATAGGGAATATAGACGGAAACAATAGTTAAGTTTAATACACTGGCAGCACTAATATTGAATGTAGGGGAGTGGGGAGGAATATTAAATAAAATAAAAGTAAGGGGACGTTTAATAAAATAGCTCAACCATCAAAACTATTACTAGAATCATCCCTGAGATATGAGTAACCTGGCAACCGAAACCGGGAGCAAAGCTTCAACCATGTCTCAGAAATGGCCAACATCAATGGTTTGTGAGAATTAATTAAGTTAATAATTTCAGGTTTTCTAAGACGATTGCTCTTGCAATTCCATTGTAGAACTGTTGCCATTTTGGGAGTTTAATAAAAATGAAATGTTTAAAGCCTTAAGGGCGACATTGTTCGGTAAAGCATTCTGAAGTTGTTTAACAAGAATCAGAAAATGAAGATATTAGTTTTTGAATTACTTCATCATTAGATGCTGGCATCCAAAGATTTTTCAGAAAGAGCACAGCCATTAGGCATAGAAGATAAAGGGCGTTGAATAGGACTACTTCTTATTCTTCTTCTGTGGGTATCGAGTCTATGAACCCGATGAATCCTGGTGTCAGAGTTTTTAAACCGCCTAGTAGCACAACTATCAGTCGTCTGACATGGTTTTTGAGTAACGACCACTATAAAAGACAGCGACCGGGACCGACGGCTTAGCGTGCCCTCCGAAGCACGAAATCTTTTTGTTTTCAGACAATCAGGTGATTCAGCCTGCAATGTCCTAACCAAACTGGGGAACGTTCACAAAGTGATAAATTCTCAAATATCAACTTTGTGATTCCCCCCTGGGAATCGAACCCAGGACCTCCGGATCGGAAGTCCATGGCACTAGCCACTAGACCACGGAGGCAGTTTAAGGCAGAACAAGGCAACTATGAGTAGCTTTATCAAAGCCAGGGTGCAAAACCTTACGTGTAGAAGGGTCATAGAAAACTGTTCTACGGTATGATTGTTTCTGGGGAGTCATGGGCAGAACTGACACTGAATCACCACGTGGGGTCAAAGGGCTCATAGAAGGTCGAGTAGGAGTTGAAAGAGAACGAATTGGAGAACGGATTGAATCAGCAAAAGTGAGACGTGCTGGACGGTAACGACGAGAGGCTTCGGAGTAGGGAATATTTTCTTCTGACATCAACAATTTAATATATTTGTGTTTGATGTTCTGGACAAAGAGTGGAATTTGTAGCAAAATGAAGACCTGAACAATGTACGCATTTAGCTTGAGGTTCAGAAACAGAGCACGTCTCAGCAGAATGGGGATGTGAGCATTTAAAACATCTGTCTTTTGATCGGCATTGAGCTTTGATATGCCCAAACCGGCAACACTTGTTGCATTGAATGGTAGGCAATGTGTAAATGTCAACTGGAAGGGAAGTATGGTAACATTAGATTTTCTCTGGCAGTGTTTGACCTAAAAAGGTAACTACTACTGTTTGAGTGGGGACCCACTCAACCTTGCCTTCTCTGATTTCCTTCCGATTTAGTCGCTTTGCTTTAATTACCCTACAGTTAGCCTTTGGACATTCAACAGCATTAATAAATGCCTCTAATGTCCATTCAATTGGGATTCCATGAACTATGCCCATCCTGGTTACATTGAATGATGGAATGACTGCTTTAAAGTTTTGATGAGTAAGACTTGGATTTTCAATGAAAGTGTTCGACGATTTAACATCCACAAATTCAACTACTGCACGATTACGTCCAGATAATTTTATTCCTTCCCTTGTATTGATTTTTTGTGCAGAATCTGGGCAAACTTTAACAATTTCAAGGACACGCCAGAATAATGATCACTCTCCTCTTTGGAGACATGAACGATAAATGGGGAAGCATCAGTATCAGAATACTTTAATTTTGAACCTTCAGCAAATTATGGAATAGTATAAGTATACTGAATAGAAGCAGCAGCAGGAATTTTCTCAGATCGTTTAAGAGAAGGATCTAAATCTTGATTACCTGGACGTTTGGACGATTTCCTTTTCGAAAAGTCATCCATTTCACAGTCAAGAGAACTAGAACTGTCATTCTTAACTCCCCCGGGGGCCGGGGGCTCTGACCCGTTCATCACTAAAATACAAAAACTACCACCTTACCTTTTATAACAAACACAAGAACAGTACACAAACAGCACAAAAAACACAAATTATCTTAGAAAAGAACAGAATTAAGTTAATAAAGTCGAATTAAGATTCCAACACGTGTCCAACCAATACTTAAACGAGCAGAATCCCCAGTGTATTGTAATTTAGGCGATGGGCTGACAACCTGTCCCTACAGCTATACACAATGCAATCTAAAATTGCCCTCAATTTTTTTGTCAGACGTGGCGAAAGCGCCTTTTACGAGGCGTTTAACGCACTGCCTACTCCTTAAGGGATAAATGCGTGATTTTTTGTATGTATCTATTTCTTCCATGCCGGCCTGGGAGCAAGAGAAAAACATAGAATGTGCCAGCTGCATTTCCTCCCGAGCATGCTGTAAAAACCAGCTAAGGGATCCGAGGGTTTCGGTATATTGTGATTTAGGCGATGGACTGACAACCTGTCACTACAGCAATATTCCTAAAATCCCAAAACTTTGTCAGACGTGGCGGAATGACCTTTGTTTAGGTCGTTTGCGCTCTGCTTACCCCATTAGGGATAAAGGCGTGATTATATGTATGTATGTATGTATCTATGAAACATAAATATTTAAGGTGGAATTTATTTAAATTGTTTTATGAAAATTTAAGAGTTGTAAAGTGTAAGTAAGTACGTGTAAGTTTGTGGTATTAAATGTTGGTACCCTGTCTGAGGTGATGCTGACTGCAGACTACGTAGTGCAAACGAAGGCTGAGTGCGGTGAGTGCATTTCTGAGACACGGTCCAAGACGGCCCAGTGTGGTATAAAGGCTGTATGATAATGAATCTTATCTTATTTAGCCGTTAGTGTCCCACTGCTGGGCAAAGGCCTCCCTCCGGTCTCTCCACAACTCCCTAATCTATGCTTCTTCCGGCCTATTTTTGAGGAAGGCATCGAACTTATTCTTCCATCGCCTAAACCAACGTCGTAAAGGAGCTAAACAAAGGTCGTTCCGCCATGTATGACAAAGTTTTGAGGGTTATTTAATATCTCAAAACTTTGTTACTTGATGATGAATAATGAGATGAAGATGAGAGAAAGAGAGGATTGTTATACGGTTACGATGTACGAGTGCAAAAGAGAGAGAATCGGTATGGAATATTATTTTATTAAGATTATGATTTTGAAACAAACATAAATTATAGAAGACTTGAAGGTCGTTGCTCTTGCTTGTCCCCCGAAAAAACAGTTTGGGTATTTAAAAAAAAATCTATATAAAATTAAACGTAATTTTATATTTTTAAA
Source organism: Scrobipalpa costella (assembly GCA_949820665.1). NCBI lineage: Eukaryota > Metazoa > Arthropoda > Insecta > Lepidoptera > Gelechiidae > Scrobipalpa > Scrobipalpa costella. Next base: position 2,269,065 of record OX463295.1, read on the forward strand.
AATCGTGTGAAATCCTACTGCTGTACTTATTATAAGTACTTGTACGGTAGTATTATCAGTTACTGTGTAGGTACCTAGTAAATAATATGAATTGTTAGATATTTAAATATTTTTATGTTTAGATGTTTCAACCACTAGACCGATCGCGATGATAATGGGTTTACTTAAATGGAATAGGACAAAGGTCGCAGCTAACCTTCATATTCAGGGGAAAACTTGTTCAACGCGGGTGAAACCGCGGGCGCTCTAGTTACCCCATGAGGAATATAGGCGTGACTTAATACATGTATTGTATTTGTGTGTTGTCTATGTGTTGTATTACTGTATTAATTTAATGCTAGATTGGGAGTTCTTCCATGCTGAATTGGCAGCGAGAGAAAAACATAGAATGTGCCAGCTGCATTTCCTTCCGGGCATGTTGTAGAAACCAGCTAAGGGATACGAGAGTTTCTGTATATTGCAATTTAGTAGATGGGCTGACAACCTGTTGCTACAGCAAATACCTACAAATATATTGTATTGTTACAGCATCCAACCATGAGCGATGAAGGAACATCTAGGCGCAGAAAGTCTCGATCAAGATCGAGATCTATGTCCAGATCTTCGTCTGGGTCTTTCACGTCTAGATCCTCGACCCCAGAAATCAGGGCTAGCCAAAAACGATTCGTTAAACGGAAGAGATCCAGGTCGACCACTAGCAGCAGTTCCAACAGCCGCAGCTCGTCCAGCGATTTCGGACCACCTTCCAGAAAGTTAATCCCCCCTTCGAAGAAAGTATACCTGGGAAGACCCAGTATGGTGCGCAGACGCTACATAGGATCTACATGTGTGGAAGTTAGAAGGTCTCCGAGACTGCAGCAGTCTTCAACCCCGGCAGAGGGTAGAAACCGTGCGTCCAGGCGGCGCGGGGCCAGAGCTAGAGCTCGTACAAGCCGTAGCAGCCCCGCCAGCCAAGCGGAGAGTGGTCGTACCAGCCGAACTGATAGCCCAAGTGGTTCCGGAACAAAAACAGAAGCTCGGCAGGAGGAAAACAGCGGGTAAATATTTTTCCCTTAGTATGTATTCTGTGCCTTAGGCACGCAAGGTCCAATTATCGAAATGTGCACATGGGACATTAAGTCCATTTCTTGAAATGCCCATTTCCATGATTGTTCATATACTCTAACGTCCATTCCTCGTAAGTCTATATCACGGAAGGTCCAATTACCGGAATATCCATTTTCTGCGATGTCCCTTTACTTGTCCAGTGGCTACCCAATTACCCATATCTCGTAAACTATCGAATCTTAAACTAACTCGTACTCGTGTTTTTTTTTCTGTAGTGTGGGTATCGCGTCAATCGACCCGATGAATCCTGGTGTCAGAGTTTTTAAACCGCCTTATAACATAGCTAGTAGGCCTCTGACATGGTTTTTGTGTAACGACTACTATCAAAGACGGCAACCGGGACCGACGGCTGAACGTGCCCGCCGAATCACAAAATCCTTTTTCTTTTTGGACAATCATTAACGGTCATTTAGCCTGCATCCTTACGTGATAAATTAACAAATGTCAAATTTGTGTACTGGAAATTGAACCCAAGTCCTCATAGTTTTTTGTTATTTTAACTGTATATTATGTCAAATAATACATCATCCTTTCGACTATCAGCCACTTTGGTAACTGGTTGATTAACCAGCTATGTAGTTAGTTATACTGCTTCTTTATTGGCGCTACCACAGACATAAAGAAAAGATAACGATCATACTTCAATGGCATTAAATACTTGCGATGTTTATATTAGCTTATGCAACATCGGATACCTCATACAAAATGGATATTTCTCGTTTTTAACCAATCTAATTTTGTTGTTCGCAGTACTGCTACTCCTGGGCCTTCGACTTCTCCGCCTTTGAGTCCCAGCCTTGTGACGGCTGATGTTTCCGCAGAACCCAGCCAAGTGGAGGGTGGTAGTACCAGCCGAGCGAATAGTCCATGTGGTTCCGGAGCAGACCCGCAACGAAGTGCAGAAGCTCGGCAGGAGGAAAACAGCGGGTAAATATTTTTTCCTCAGGCATGAAAAGTCCAATTACCTGAATGTTCACAAGGGGCATTAAGGCGACGTATTGTTAAATAATAATTCTAAAACCAGGCACGCGCGCCCCGCAACCCGCACACACCCCGCTAAGTAACTTATATTATATATATTTAAAATATTTCATGATTTATTGATAATATTGACACCCGCAATGAATATCGTTGGATCTCACTTTTCGTTACATCTCACTTTTCGTTACTTTTCAATAGAGAGCTTCTAAGTTTAAACAAAAAAATGTGATTAAAGTGAAATGAAAAAAAATGGGTGTCTTAAAAAATCGACTCTTATGCTAAAAGCATAAAAAAATATGAAAATACATTTTACCGAGTTAAGTGATATGCAATGCAAGACAAAATGTAGTTTTTCGATAAAAAACGAATGTGACCACGGATATAGCGTTTTAGTGTAAATTCTACATCTTGAATAAACTTTAGTGTAGTTGAATTTTGTAGTTTTTTTCAAAAAGGCTGACACCAGCCGCGCTACAACAATTGGTGTCAGAAGTGGGATGATGTGCAAGATCTGATACAGGTTTTGCAGCATCTAAAGAACTCGTAGTGTGGCATCCATCGTCAGTCGTGATCGACGGTAAACCTCAGCGCATTTGACCTGAGCCCGCATCACATCTCCGAGGTCGACAGTTAGTCTCCGCTCTCTGCGTGAGCCTGCATCTCCAAAACGACAACGACTTACAGGGTCAGCGTAATTAAACGCTCATGTTTATGTGCCGAGCCTGAACTGTCTCAAGAAATTATAAAACTTAAAGGTATTAATGAACTTGAATGTTACACGTAAAACTGGATGGGATAGTGTATATGAGGATATTTGGATAAGTGTTTTACCGAATTGTAACTCTGGTCCACGTATTAATTTGTGTGTTTGTTACCTACCTGATTATTTGAAGAAACAAGAAGTTAAGTTAATTCATGACAAGTTACAAAGAGTAATTTTATCGGAGAATAATAATAATACAGTAACACTAGTTGTAGGTGATTTTAATATTCCTTACTTACAATGGATATCAGCGGGTAATAATAATAGATTGAACCCTATTTCAATCACAGCTCCAGATTTCAGAGCATTTTATTTATATGACACATTGGCAGTTTGTAATCTCTATCAATTTAATAGCATAGTAAATGCAAAAAATATAACCTTAGATTTGGTTCTGTCTTCTAGTGACAGTATTATTGTCAAGCAAGATTGTCCTTTATCAAATGAAGATAGTCATCATCCTCCACTATTAATACAACTGAACATTACATCAACTATTAAAAATATCAAGCCCAAAAAACAAAAGATGTTAAATTTTGAGAAATGCGACATTAAATCAGAACTAAACGCAATAGATTGGTGCTTCTTAAAATCATTACCAAATATAGATGTTGCGCTTGAGGAATTCTGTAACATTGTCAAAGGTGTTCTGAAACGACACACTCCTCTACGTACAAGTAAATCTAATGATTTGCCTTCTTGGTATTCACCTACTCTTAGAAAGTGCCTTGCTGAGAAAAATAAATATCATAGACTCTACAAACTGTATGAAAATCCCCGCGATTATGACACTTTCTCTTTACTTAGAAAACGTCCAAAAGCACTACTTAGTTCCTGCTATGACGCATTTGTAAACTCTATAGAAAATTCACTTACCGATGATATCAAACCTTTTTTAGATTCATTAGCAGTAAAAAAAATAACTCTAACAGCATCCCACAGAAAATGACTTTCGGTAATAAAACAACTTCAGATTGTAAGGGGATTGGGGAACTTTTTTCAGACTACTTTGACTCCTTTTATGATAAATCCTCCTATAACTTTTCCGAATCTAACGTTTCTCATTTACCTTGCAATGCCTCTCTATCAAAAATTGACATTTCAACATCCGATGTTCGTAAAACTTTAAAATCTTTGGATCCGAAAAAAGGCCCAAGTCCAGATGGCTTACCTGCTAAATTCCTTAAAGTATGTGCCTCAGAGCTATGTTTTCCATTAGCCTTACTTTTTAATTTATCACTGGATTCTGGAAACTTTCCAAAGATCTGGAAAACTGCCCATATAGTGCCTATTTTCAAATCTGGTGATAAAACAAATTGCTCTAACTACAGACCCATCAGTATTCTTTCTAGTATTGCTAAAGTATTTGAATGTGTAGTATATAGTCGATTTTATCATCATTTTAAACCCCTAGTTTCAGATAACCAACATGGGTTTATTAAAAATAAATCTACTGTATCAAATTTAATTGAATTTAAAAATTATCTCTGTTAATCTTTTGCTAATGGCGGTCAAGTAGATGTCATATACACGGATTTTCGTAAGGCATTTGATAAAGTGAATCATTCTCTTCTTTGTTTAAAACTAGCAGCTTATGGTATTCATGGTTCATTACTACATGGGTTCAGTCATATCTTTTTAAAAGAAGTCAGCTCGTTACACTAAAATTTCATGTTTCTGATGCAGTTGAAATAAAATCTGGTGTCCCTCAAGGATCCCATTTAGGAGACCTCTCTTTTTCATCGTTTTCATAAACGACCTAGCTGGTAAACTGAACTGTCCAAACTTACTATATGCTGATGATCTAAAGGTGTTTAGTAATGTTAATAACAACTCGGACTATCCCACCCTTCAAAATGATGTTAATACTATATATAATTGGAGCATAGAAAATTGCTTGATACTTAATATAGAAAAATGTTATGTCATATCCTTTACAAAAAAATCCATAAGATAAATTTTGTTTATACCATTAACAATGATTTACTTGAAAGAAAAACCGTTTTAAAGGACTTGGGGTCTTGTTCGACGGTCAACTGTCTTTTAGGGATCACTACAAATATATTACCAATAGAGGTTTTCAACTTGTCGGGTTTATAATGCGGTCCACTAAAGGTTTCAAACGCCTATCTATAATACTAACACTTTATTACAGTTTAGTGAGAAGTATATTAGAATATGCTGCAGTTATTTAGTCTCCTTGTTACCTAGTTCACGATAGTAGTATTGAAAGAGTGCAGAAACGTTTTCTACGAATGCTTAGCTTTAGATATCATTTTGGTCGAACTCTATATCACTACACCAATAGATTGAAACAGTTCCATGTTACTTCTCTCTCTGTCAGACGTAAACGAACAGATTTAATATACTTACACAAAATACTTCACTGAATTCTCGATTCCTCATCCCTGCTTTCTCAATTAAATATTAATACTGCTCATAACCTCCGTAAACCCAGAACCTATTTGCTCCAAACATACACCAATAATACTTCCTACTATAATCCAGTAGTTAGAATGTGCCGTCTCTTCAACGAGACATCTTCTCAGCACGAACTTGATATTTTTGATTCACGGCCTTACACTTTTAAAAAGGCTGTTACAGATGTCCTCAAATATACTCCACCAAATGTAAAATACCATCCAATTGTAAAATATTTACTTTTTAAATATGATTTATATAACCAAAACTATTATTTTTTTACCTAATATTTTGTTTTGTAATAAATAACTGTTTATTGTAACAACTTTATCATGCTGTGTAAACACGCTAAGAGTATCAATCTAGTTAAGTTAAAAATGTATAATTATCTCATTCATGTATCGATTGTTACCTGTTGTGTTTTCCAAATAAACTAAAATAAAATAAAAAAAATAATGATACTGAGTCTTACAGTGAAACTTTAAGTTCTTGCATGATAAACTTTAATGTCAATGACACTGACCTATCTTATAAATTTCATGTTATTGATGACACTATTAACGACATCGACAATCGTTAATAGTGTCATCGACACTCTTGATGATCGACAATCTTGGTGGTATCTTAGGATCAAATTTCTTAGATTTCTTTAAATCGAATATCGATAATGAAACAAAATCTTTATTTCTTCGACGTCATGTTATGGCGAGTATTCCAATTCATTACACAGCTCCTAAATACATAATTCCAGCTCGTTCTGAAGCCGTCATTGAATGCATGGTTTCAAATGCCAAAACAGAGTTGCATAATCTAAAAGAAGCATCGTTTTAATTTCGTTTTAAATCATACAGTCTCTGAAGGTGTGTTCATATCAAATTGTATTGTTGCTTTAAAACTTAATAATCGTGTTAATCTTTCTGTCTTGAACACAACCGACTCACCCATCGCAGTCTCATTACAAAGTCGGATTACAAAGTCCATCTTACTGAAATCGATTGGGAAAATCTTTCGAAATTTCAATCTTTTAATGACTCATATGAGAATATCAACAGTATCTCGTCTTCACCTTCTAATCGCATTCAACAAGTTTTTGAACTTATTAGACATTCTCATTTAAATCATGAAGAGAAAAAGGCTCTTTTTGAATGTTGTTCTAAATATTCAGATATCTTTCACCTTGAAGGTGACACTCTTTCTTGTACAACAGCAATCCAACATTCCATTGATATTCTGGAAATACTGCTCCTATTAATGTTAAACCTTATCGTTTCCAAGAATGCCACAAAGACGAAGTGGACAGTCAAATTAAAAAATATGTTGAATCAAGGTATTATAAAGCCTTCCACATCTCCTTGGAATGCACCTGTATGGGTAGTCCCAAAGAAAATGGACGCCTCAGGTAAACAAAAATGGCGAATCGTCATTGATGACAGAAAGCTTAATGACGCTTCTGTTTCAGAAGTTTATCCAATTCCTTTGATATCTGATATTCTTGACCAACTGGGACATTCCAAATACTTTAGCACTCTTGACCTAGTCTCAGGCTTTCATCGAATTGTGTAAAATCCTGATGATGCAGATAAAACGGGTTTTTTAATTGTCAACACAAACAGCTCCATATTTCATTACTCCTTCACGCGTATGCCTTTTGGTCTCAAAAATGCGCCGAGCACCTTCCAACGTCTAATGAACACGGTTATTTCTGGTCTCCAAGGTCTTCATTGTTATGTTTACCTAGATGATTGCATAATTTACAGCCCTGACATTTCTTCACATATGCAAAAACTCCAACTAGTGTTTGACCGCTTCCGTGAGTTCAATTTAAGTTAGAGCCCGATAAATGCGAATTCCTTCGACGTCAAGTCTCTTATCTTGGTCACGTCATCACCGATAAAGGTGTTACTCCCAACCCCGACAAGGTTGAAGCCGTATCAACTTTCCCAGTTCCTAAAAACCCTGAAGAGGTTAAATCTTTTCTAGGTCTGGCCGGCTATTATCGCCGATTCATTGAAAACTTTTCTTAGCTTAAAAAACCTCTTACGTCATTTTTAAAGAAGGACACAAATTTCGTCTGGTCTACAGAACAAGACCAAGCTTTTAATCTTCTTAAGGAAAAACATGTCTCAGCACCTCTTTTACAATACCCAGAGAAGAGAGAAGTTTATCCAATTCCTTTGATATCTGATATTTTTGACCAACTGGGACATTCCAAATACTTCAGTGCTCTTGACCTAGTCTCAGGCTTTCATCAAATTGAGTTGAATCCTGATGATGCATTCTTTTGTCGCGATGTGCATGTTCTGTCGACTTTGTACCAAACACTGAACAACCCAGTCCGCTTTACCTCCGTGAGCGCATCCAGTATATGGTCCCTCGTGGGCAACCATGACAGACCATAAGATCCCTCCTCCTGAAAATCCCTTACCACTCCTCAACCTGTTATGGCAACTCGTTTACGGTGCATTATGTGCGTTTGTGGAACTCCTTGCCCCATGAAATCCGTGCAAGCCCTTCTTTGGATGTTTTTAAGAGTAGAGCGAAGGAGCATTTTTTATGCTCATTAATGTATTCGTATATATATGTCGTATTACATTTACTACATGTAAGTGTGTATAATATATATATATTTATTTATATTCCACGTATTAATATATTTAAAAAAAAACAAAAAAACACGATCACACTCATAGCCCCCACTAGGATTCCCTGTATCGGGGTGCCATGGACATACACAGAAACAACCACAAAGAACACCCAGACCCATAAATAGGCATTTAAATTCATCATTCAAATGTCTGCCCGGCCGGGAATCGAACCCGGGACCCATTGCGTAGCAGGCAAATACACTGCCAACTAGGCTGTGCACGCCGTCAAATATATAATTATTATTATTATTTGTATATAATTATTTGGTTAGTATTTATACTTACGAGTATGTATGTAAGGATATTTATATGTAGCTTATTGTAGTCTTTGCGTACACTCTTGCCTGCTGTTATCTATATTTTTTTTCCTCTCACACGGTAAGCTGGAAGACAATTCAAATATTTTGAGTTAAGCTCGCCTTTGTACATAATACATATATCTAGGTTAAGTTAATTTTAAGAATATCTGTGTGTACAATAAAGAATAAAACAGGATTTTCAATTGTCAACACAAACAGCTCCATAGGTCATTACTCCTTCACGCTTCATGCCTTTTGGTCTCAAAAATGCGCCAAGCACCTTCCAACGCCTCATGAACACGGTTCTTTCTGGTCTCCAAGGTCTTCATTGTTATGTTTACCTAGATGATTGCATAGTTACAGTACAGCCCTGACCTTTCTTCACATATGCAAAATCTCCAACTAGTGTTTGGCCGCTTCCGTGAGTTCAATTTAAAGTTAGAGTCGGATAAATGCGGATTCCTTCGATGTGAAGTCTCTTATCTTGGTCACGTCATCACCGATAATGGTGTTACTCCCAACCCCGACAAGGTCAAAGCCGTATCAACTTTCCCAGTTCCTAAAAACCCTAAAGAGGTTAAATCTTTTCTAGGTCTTGCCGGCTATTATCGCCGATTCATTGAAAACTTTTCTTAGCTTAAAAACCTCTTACGTCGTAGAAGGACACAAATTTCGTCTGGTCTACAGAACAAGACCAAGCTTTTAATCTTCTTAAGGAAAAACATGTCTCAGCACCTCTTTTACAATACCCAGACTTTTCCAAACCTTTTGTTGTCACAACTGACGCCAGCAATTATGCTGTTGGTGCAGTTCTTTCGCAAGGTCCTATTGGCAAGGACAAGCCAATCGCCTATGCATCTCGAACACTTAATAAAGCCGAGGGAAATAATTCCACTAAGGAAAAAGAACTTTTAGCTATCGTCTTTGCTGTCAAAACATTCCGACCTTACCTATACGGTAAAAAGTTCACTATCGTCACAGATCATCGATTTTTATTGTGGGTCATGAACGTTAACGATCCTGGTAGTAGATTACTTCGTTGGTGATTAAAGCTTGAAGAATATCAATATGATGTTGTTTACAAACAAGGTGTCTTAGATTCAAATGCTGACGCCCTATCTCGAATTCCTATAAACGTAATTAACGTTAACACCCTTTATAATCTTTCTTATGAGCAATACTTCAAACAACAGTTACTAATACATTACCTGCCTCAAACACGTGCTAAGAAGAATATGCAGTAGCTTTGTCTCTTTCTAAAGACAACATATTTGCATGTCCTGTCTCTCTCGATTATGATTATTCAATGCCTCATTGCGAAGAGCTCTTATCACAGATACCTTATACTTCAGCGTTGCTCGAAGCCGAACGCTCAGTGTGCACAGTAGAAAGAGCTTTGCACAACAACAAATCTTACAACTTCTTATTTACAAAAGTTAAGAAGTGTATCCTTTCTATTTCCACAAAGGCAATGGGCAGTGATGACTTAAGTCTAGACATGCTCCTTCCTGTATTGGAAATCATTACGCCTATCATGTCACACATTATAAATTTTTCATTGATGGCTAGTGTCTTTCCTACATCTTGGAAAAAGGCCTTTGTTATCCCACTTCCTAAAGTCACTAATCCAACTTCCCTGTCTCAATACCGTCCAATTTCCATCCTTCCTGTACTTTCGAAGGTTCTCGAAAGTGTTGTTCACAAACAACTCTACTCCTATCTCATTTCCAACAACCTTCTTTGCCCTTTCCAATCCGGGTTCCGTCACTCTCATAGCACCGTTAGTGCGTTGTTGAATGTCACAGAGGATATTCGCTTTGCGATGGATAACACTAAGATATCTGTTATGACTCTGCTTGACTTCAGTAACGCATTTAACTCGGTTGACTTTGATATCCTCCTTGGTTCCTTACACTCTCTTAACATTTCTCCTTTGGTTATTGAGTGGTTTCAGTCCTATCTTCATGGCCGCCAGCAGTGTGTGAAAATCGACGATTTAAAATCAGACTGGTCGGATCTCACTGCTGGTGTTCCACAAGGCGGCGTTCTCTCTCCATTACTTTTTTCCATCTTCATAAATAATATTTCTCGAGTAATTTCTTCTTCCTTCCATCTGTATGCAGATGATTTACAAATTTACAGGCATTTTTCTTTATCTGAATTCTCTGATGCTGTTGCAGCGATAAATTCAGATCTACTGGCTGTACAGAATTGGGCGAAAAATTTTGGTTTACTCGTGAATCCCACTAAGTCACAAGCTATGATAATAGGTAGCAGTAGACTTAGAAGTAAGCTTAAGCTTAAGGAGATCACTGACAACCAAAAAATTTATTATGACGGAGTTTGTATCCCATACACAGACAAAGCTAAGAATCTGGGAGTTATATTTGACTGCAATTTGTCTTGGTCAGCACAGGTTAGTGAGGTGAGCAGGCGCATGCACTATTCTTTTCATTCTCTTAAACGGCTCCAGACCTTCCTACCATTCCAAACTAAAATCATGCTTGCTCAAGCCCTTCTCCTTCCAACTCTTGATTATGCCGATGTGTGTTACTTGGATGTGACAGAGGAGCTGCTTAATAAACTTGAGCGCCTACAAAATCTTGCCATCCGGTTTATTTTAGGACTCCGCAAATATGACCGTATTTCTGAATTTCGTGCTCGGTTAAAATGGCTCCCAATCCGCCTTCGTCGTGATGTGCACATCCTGGCTGTCCTCTATAAAAACCTTCATGATCTGTCCACTCCTAAGTATCTCCGTTCCCGTTTCAATTTCCTACCCTCTGACCCCCGGCCTAGGCGCGCATGTATTACTAAAGTACTTGAGTGTCCTAGTGCTAATACCAAATTCTTTTCCAATTCCTTTTCTGTTCGAGCTACACAACTTTGGAACAAGCTTCCGAAGACAGTTCAAGACTGTCCATCTATATCCACTTTCAAAAAAAGAGTGAAAGAGCACTTCCTGTCGCAACAAAATTAGTATTTATGTACGTAGGTATTTGTATTTATTATATGTATGTATTATTATTTATTAAAGATGTTTATTTAAGTAATATATATGTATGTTTATGTAGGTTCTAGGTTATATGTCAAAGTCTACAGCGTGTCCCCGTATATATTGTTATCTCATATTCAGTTTTACAGGTTGGCTGGAAGAGATCTCTTTATAGAGATAAGCTCACCTTTGTGAACTAAATTTGAATTTGTTTATTTATTGTATTTTTTTGTACGCAATAAAGAATATAATAAAGTTTTTCATCACGATACAACTACTTATCTTCTTCAGCGTTGCTCGAAGCCGAACGCTCAGTGTGCACAGTAGAAAGAGCTTTGCACAACAACAAATCTTACAACTTCTTATTTACAAAAGTTTTTCATCACGATACAACTACTTATCGATCTATCTATGATGTCCTAATGAAATTATTGAACATAATCCCGATGCAACAGATATGGTATAGCTATTTCCGAATTTCTAGAACCTTTTACTAAACTAACTTATACTAAAATCTATAAAATGATCGCACTTATCTTTCACAACACTAATATCAAAATCCATATTATACAAAAATCAAATGATTTACCCAACTCTAGCGAAAGTTCCCAAAATCTTAAAAGAGATTGATTCTCCTATCACAGGACACCCTGGAATTAACAGAATGTTAAATCGCATAAAACAATCTTACTATTGGAAAACTATGCGCTCAGATGTAGAAAATTACGTCAAATGCTGTAAACTTTGCCAAGTAAATAAACCTATACGTGCTCTTAATAAAGCTCCAATGGAAATTACATCCACGAGTACCAAACCCTTTGAACGTCTTGCTCTTGATATTGTTGGTACTTTACCCGAAGCTGGTTTTAATTTTTAATAATTCATTCTTACACTTCAAGATGATCTTACCAAGTTCTCTTCTTGCTATCCCATGATTTCTTCCACGAGTGATGAAGTAGCTTGTAATCTCGTTCACTTTATGTCCTTATTCGGAATCCCTAGAATGATTCTTACCGATCTTGGTACTTGCTTTACTTCTGACTTATTCAAACAAGTCACTGAAATCTTTAAAATCAAACCTCCCTTTTCTACTCCTTATCATCCTCAGAAAAATGGCTCACTTGAACGCAGCCATGCGACTCTGAAAGAATACCTAAAATCCTTTGTAAATGACAATCAAAATGATTGGTATTGTTGTCTTGCAACAGCTGTTCTTGCTTACAATACAACTTCTCATACCACAACAAAGTTCACACCGTATGAACTACTTTACGGTCATAAGCTTACTCTACCAAACTCTCTTTACGATACAAATAGTAGTATCACTTATAATGAATATGTTCGCGCTCTACAGTATAGAATGCGTGTCAGTAGAGAAAAAGCCTTACAATTCATTCAACAAAGTAAAGAAACCTCTAAGGCGAATTATGACGCTAATGCTAACAGTACTAGTCCGAAATACAAAGTTGGTGACGTTGGCGTTGTCAGCTCTTTTCCATTTCTTATCTTAAACTTTATCATTGTAAATCTTCGTTCCATGCTGGACTGGGAGAGATAGAAAAACATAGAATGTTCCAGCTGCCCTTCCTCCCGGGCATGCTGTTGAAGTCAGCAAAAGGGACTCGAGGGTTACATAGTAATTTAGGCGATGGGCTGACAACCTGTCACTATAGCAATACATATAACAATCTAAAATTGCCCTCAATTTTTGTCAGACTTTTACGAGGTGTTAAACGCTCTGCCTACCCAGTAAGGGATAAAGGCGTGATTTATGTTTAATACTTTTGATGTTTGTATTAGCTTATGCAACATCGGATACCTCATAAAAATGGATATTTTTCGTATTTAATAAAATTAGTTTTGTTGTTCGCAGTACTGCTACTCCTGGGCCGTCGACTGTTCAAGCTTTGAGTCCCAGCCTTGTGACGGCTGATGTTTCCGCAGAGCCCAGCCAAGTGGAGGGTGGTAGTACCAGCCGAGCGAATAGTCCATGTGGTTCCGGAGCAGACCCGCAACGAAGTGCAGAAGCTCGGCAGGAGGAAAATAGCGGGTAAATATTTTTCCCTCAGGCACGAAAGGTCCAATTACCGGAATGTTCACAAGGGGCATTAAGGCGACGGATTGTTGAACAATAATTCTAAAACCAGGCACGCGCGCTCCTCAACCCGCACACACCCCGCTAAGTAACTTTTATTATATATATAACGAAGGATTTTCTGTGAGGTCTTTTAAAGGTGTGCCGTCAGCAGTGCTGCCGTCACCCTTTCCATCACTGGGCTCGCTCATTGCAAATGATAAAACTTATTATCAAACTAAACACTTTATTTTAAAACAATTAATTGAACAAAAAGTACTCACAGGATTTCTAAACCTCGAATAATTCTTATACGACTTGCCTTCAAGAAGGTCCGCCTCAGAATGTGGCGCTCCACCCCGCCAACAACTTAACTTTTTACAAAAACAACATGGCGATGGGCGGTAACAACGTGATCAAATCAAATATTTTTAATTTCAACCACTTGAACAATTTGATTAAATGTAAAGAAATAAATCCGTAAATTCAAGAATTAATTTTAGAAGTTAAGTTTACACTTGAAATAATTTTATTCTAACTTCCCAGATGAAACATCAGCCGGTAACAATCGTGGCTAATGTTTCCTCTGGTAAACAGGATCAGTTGACATACTTGCAAAACTAATTAATCAGATTTAAAACAAAACCTATTCTGCAGCTATTTACAAATCATCATTAGAATTTAGAAGATTATTTAAACGATTATTTAACTTTTAAATCAAATCAAACTTAAACTAAGCTAATTTATAATAAATAGTGACGTCACGCGTCGACACGGCCATTCTGCGAGACGGTGTGCGCGCTCTGCACCAGTCGCGGTTTCTGGAAAATAGAAATAATTTCTCTGAGCTAGGTATCCATTCACAGGCACACTAGCGGATAACTTGGTTCATTCACAAAATATTAATAATTAAATCAAAGAGATTTTCTAATAGAAAAGCTTAGTAAAAATATCCATAAACCAAGTTATCAACCTAATTTTGTGCAGACAAATTTCACTACATTGTAGAACATGTTATAATGAGATCATTCTTTTATAAAGAGTAGGCATATGAAAAATTATTAAAATTAAGAGACCAGTACAGGAGCATGTTATGAGCTTTGGTACAATATACACTCGTACAATTTGTTTATAGTTTATACAAATGTTCCACGCATACTTGCATAATTTTATTTTTCATACATAGGTTGATGTTGTGGTTCTGAGCGGTCTTGTACGCCGTGGTCCACAGGGGTTCCAAGGAATAGGGAAAGGTTGTTGCTGGGGTCTTTACTCAAAAACCGTGGTCTCCTGGGTTTATATTAACATTAAATGTTTAGGTTCGGTTACTAATTATTGTAGGTATTTAAATTAAATGAAGCTCACGGGAAAGTGATGCTGTGGTGCTGAGCGGTCATGCACGCCTTGGTCCACAGGGGCTCTAAGGAATTAGTAAAGGTCGGTGCTCAGTCGTGGTCCCCAGAGGCTCTAAAAACAATATAAATAGGAAAGGACAAAAGGAAGAAAGATTTGTACAGTCCTAATGAAGTTGATATTGATTAAAAGATTGCTGGAATTAAGCAAAATTCCTAGAATTATTATTAATCGTTTGCTATTTCTTAAGAATAAATGATAATCAAGAAGAACACGAACCTTTTTGCTTAGGCATCCAATAGCTGAGCAGCTTGGGACGTAGACGGCATGGGCTCGCCCGACGGACTACCAAGCTGAGCTGTTGACTGCTGCGTTTCGTCATTGACGTCCGTCGACACGGTCTCCTGTTCACCAGGTTGCGGAGCTCGGCGTAGCTGATCATGAGCAACTTTGCGGGGGCGTCCTCTGCCAGTCACGCGTTTTACTATGTAGCGGTCATTATCCAATATTCTATGAATTTCATACGGCTCACTATATTTCAAGTCCAGAGACGTTTGGTTACGGGGGTTGTTCTTAATAAGGACATAGTCGCCTCTTTGGAATGGGCGTATTTTAGCTTTGGTCTTATCGAAGCGTCGTTTGTCATACTGAGCCGCAGCTGCCATTTTTTGTTGAACATGCTGTTCTAGCATTTCGAAATCAATTGATTCATTGTCGATATTTACCAATCTGAGTAGTTCCGGTGGTACACAGTGCTGGCGGCGCGTCAAAAGAGAGAGTGGTGCTACACCTGTGACTCTGTGTGGGGTGCAGTTGAAAGCCAGTTGGAGAGCTTCTAATGCAGTTTGCCAGTTTTCAGTGTCATAATTTTTAACCATTGTAAGTGCGTTTTTCAGGGTGCTCATTACTCGTTCAACCTGCCCGTTTGCTCGGCTCACTCCTGGCGCTATCGTATGTACATCAATACCAAAACGATCACAATAGGCTTTGAACTCCCCGAGAAATTCCCGGCCGCCATCGACAACAATCTGCACTGGGGTTCCAAATAGGTGCACGACTCGTTTCAGTGCAGCGAGGCTGCTGCTTTGGCTCTTATCATTTGAGTAACTGAGAAGTACGTACTTAGTAAATGCGTCAATGATGACGATAACGTACTCATCTTGACCTTCAGCGTTTCTTGTACCCAGTTTGCCCGTAATATCCATGTGGACGACTTGAAATGCTGCGGTGGGTTTTTGAATCGGGTGTAGTTCTGCTTGTACAGCACCTGACGGCCCTTTTGAGGTTCTGCATATTACACAGTTGTCAACAAACCTTCTGACGATGGTGCTCATGTTGGAAAATCAAACAATAGGTTTCTCTCAGCTTCTGCAGAGTTTTCTCCCATCCTGGATGTTGTAAGGAGGAGTGAAAGGTATTTATCAAACTCCACTGAAATGATTTTGGAACCACCATTGGTTTGTGCAAACCGAGTAAAGGATCTGTGATCACTTTTTTGAGCACGCCCTCCTCTAGGACGTAGCCTTCAGCTGGGCTGTTGGTGGTCATACTATCAATCAGCGGCCGAATAACATCATCACGTCGCTGCTCAATCTGTAGCCACTCAGAATCTCTAGTCATGATATTGACCGACATTTCAGCCGTTGGGTTCCTGCTGAAAAAGTCGGCGTGCTGCAGACGCTCACCTTTCCGATACTCGATCTCGAAGTCGTAGTTTTGCAGGAAGGCCCACCAGCGATGGATTCGGGGAAGTAGATCTTTTTTATTTTTGGATGCCTTAAGGGCGTTACAATCTGTTATCACCTTGAATTTCCGGCCGTAGAGGTAGTGCCGGAAGTGTTTTATGGCCCGCACCACCGCCAAGGTCTCGAGCTCATAGGAGTGATAGCGGCTCTCGGCGTCTGTGGTGCGCTGGCTCATGTACGCGACTGGGTGCTTGCGGTTGTCGATATCCTGGACCAAGACCGCGCCGTAGCCGAGGCTGCTGGCATCTGTGTAGAGCTCGATCGGTGCGTTTTCCTGAAAAAGTGCAAGGGTAGGCGCAGTAGACAGGTGCTGTATAATTTTGTTTCTAGCCTCGTCGTGTCTCTCGTTCCATTCCCATTTAGCATCTTTTTTAGTTAGTTCATAAAGTGGTACCATTACTCGCGAAAAATTGGGAATGAAACGCCTGAAGTACCCGGCGAGGCCATTAAATTGCCTAACTTGCTTAGCCGTTTTTGGAATGGGTGCCTTCGTTAAAGCCTCCACTTTCCTTGGGCTAGGGCCGACTTGACCATTTGACACAATATTGCCCAAGTACTCAATAGAGCGTTTAAAGAAAGCAGTTTTGTCAATGTTAATCGAGAAACCAGCTTCCTGTAGCGCGATCAGTATCCGTTCGATATGGGAGAGACCCTCAGCAAAATCTGTGCATTTCGAGAGGACATCATCAACGTACACCTGGCAAACTTGTTCTGGCGAATTGAGAAGAGGAGCTAGAGCCCTATTTATGCATCGTTGGTATACAGAACAAGCGTTACTTAAGCCAAATGGCATTGCCAGGTATTCGTACATTCCCTCCGGTGTCACAAAGGCGGTCTTTTCAATAGAGTTCTCTGAGATCGGTATCTGGTGGAACCCAGCTGCCATATCAAATGTTGAGAAGTAAAGACCTCCCGATAATTGGTCTATTTGATCGGAAATAATCGGCAGCGGGTAGTGATCACGTAGGGTGTTTTTGTTTAGGTCGCGGTAGTCGACGCACATGCGGTCCTGACCATTTTTCTTTTTGACTACTATAATTGGACTAGAGTACGGCGACCTACTTTCGCGAATGATATTGTGCTCAAGTAACTCCTTCACAATGTCGCGCACCTTTTCGCGTTCAACAGGACTCAACCTATAGGGTCTACGCTCAACACACTTGTTGGGATCTTTCAAACGTATTTCAAGCTCGCCAGTATTGACGCGTGTGCGAGGGTAGCCACGAATGAACATATGCTCATACCTGTTCAGCAGTAACTTGAGCTCATTAATTTGATCATCGTTAGTCAAATCACAATCTAGCGTATCGAATTTTGCACTTTGTACAGCACGTACGTGGTAGGCCAAAGGATGACGGATTAAAGTCAAACCCTGCGAATTAATCAACACATTCAGGTTCGTGTTTTCGATCAGATTCACTCCTATCAGAATATCCACATCTATATCATTGTCCGCAACTATATGAAATAAGAGTTCTAATCGCATATCTTCTATGATACAAACAGTTCTCAATGTTGATAGAGACACCACTATAGATCGCCCTATACCTTTTAAGTGGTTCACCTCATCAATTCGTTTCCCGGGTAATTTAGCGGCTAATGACGCTCGGATTAAAGCACATTCCGCCCCACAATCAAACATCGCAGTTACTTTTAAATTCCCGACTATCACCGGCATGTAAGTCAATTTTGATCTGCCCACACAGTTCACGTTTGAAATTACCGCACGCTCACGTTTAAAACACGTTTCATATGTGTGACCTATTCTTGAACAAAACGTACATGTCGGTTTATCAGCTTTTTGAGGAGCGATTTTATCGATAGTTTTATCATCCGATTGACGCGGTTGAGGATTTTCATTTTTATCACGGTAACGGCAGTCTCGTGTGTCATGGCCCGGTTTTTTACAAACTTGACAAATCAAAGATGGCCTGTCTGCGAATTTATGCCGCTTGACAGGGACTTGCAGTGCATTTGACGTGCTTGGTAAAGGACGTTTAATTCTTTTTATTGAAGAAGCTACTGAAATTAACTCGGGAACTGATACGGCCCTGGTATTCAACAGTTCTATTCTCAGTCGCTCATCACCAATACAACCAATTACAGCCTCAACTGCGTCATCATCGGATAATTTATCCTTTGTAATACGTCGCCATAATACCCAAGCCTGTGATAGGAATTGCGCAATATCCTTTGAATTATCGTAACTATGTTCCCGAAACCGAACTACATCTCGGGAATATCTATTCTCTGGTTCAAAAGTTGTAATCAGTACGTCGCGCAATTCCTGCCACGACATGGTGGAAACAAGCCAATTGTCAACCCACAACCTTGCGCGACCTTTGAGTAAACTAGCGGCTTTCATTCTCACGTCATAGTCGCTCAAGTTATAGGTTGTCATGGCAGTGGTCACATGCTGACACCACTCACGTACACCAATATTCGCGTCCTGATCGTATGACGGCAAAAAAACATCGTTAATTTTCACTTTACAATCTGGTTGCGCCGTGATACGATCGGATACGTGTTTCATTATTTGCATCATTTGCGAGAAAAGCTCCACTGGAACCGAAATGTTACCATTTTCACTATTCAAAGCGGAAGGACGAGCAGAAATGGGTGGTAGCCCAACTTCTGATAACGAAGGATTTTCTGTGAGGTCTTTTAAAGGTGTGCCGTCAGCAGTGCTGCCGTCACCCTTTCCATCACTGGGCTCGCTCATTGCAAATGATAAAACTTATTATCAAACTAAACACTTTATTTTAAAATAATTAATTGAACAAAAAGTACTCACAGGATTTCTAAACCTCGAATAATTCTTATACGACTTGCCTTCAAGAAGGTCCGCCTCAGAATGTGGCGCTCCACCCCGCCAACAACTTAACTTTTTACAAAAACAACATGGCGATGGGCGGTAACAACGTGATCAAATAAAATATTTTTAATTTCAACCACTTGAACAATTTGATTAAATGTAAAGAAATAAATCCGTAAATTCAAGAATTAATTTTAGAAGTTAAGTTTACACTTGAAATAATTTTATTCTAACTTCCCAGATGAAACATCAGCCGGTAACAATCGTGGCTAATGTTTCCTCTGGTAAACAGGATCAGTTGACATACTTGCAAAACTAATTAATCAGATTTAAAACAAAACCTATTCTGCAGCTATTTACAAATCATCATTAGAATTTAGAAGATTATTTAAACGATTATTTAACTTTTAAATCAAATCAAACTTAAACTAAGCTAATTTATAATAAATAGTGACGTCACGCGTCGACATATATATTTCATGATTTTATGATAATATTGACACCCGCAATGAATATCATTGGATTTCACTTTTCGTTACTTTACAGGAGAGAGCTTCAAAGTTTAAAAAAAAAGTGGATAAAGTGAAATGAAAAAAGAATGGGTGTTTTAAAAAATCTACTCTTATGCTAAAAGCATAAAACATTATGAAAATACATTTTACCGAGTTAAGTGACATGTAATGCAAGACAAAATGTAGTTTTTCGATAATAAACGTTGTTACCTTAGTTACCAACGCATACCTCGGAATTTTTTTATATAGGTACGCTATATAACATCGTATAAGTCAAAGCCAAAGCCAAATCATATATTTCCAAATAGATTCCTAAGAACACTTTTAGAAAGACACGAGCGAGTCTATTACAAAGAAAATTATATCTAAAAACAAAAATATATCACAAAGAAGAAGAAGCATGAGAAACTCGCTCTTCTCGTCTTGCTCTTACTTTTGGCCTTCCTTTTGCTCAAAATAAGGTTGACCAGCGCAATGTGTGCCCATTTCTTGGGCTTCACTGAAATATCAGAGCTGCATACATCTTCGTCATAAATATAATATAATAATAATTAAGTCATTAATTAATATAATAATAAATATAGTCATCTAACTTATCTAAATTGCTTTTTGACATAATGTGCTGATTTTCTGACAAATTTAATATGATATGGTCAGGTATTTTATTAACCTAAAATTTTTTTTTTATTTAAACTTTCCTAAAATGGGGTTGGTCAGTTTTATTTTTGCTTCTTAGGTTACGATTATGCCTGTCACGGATTTTTTTAAGACTATAAATATTTTTTCTTACGTACATAATATTTTCATATATAAATTGACATGTTACAGTTAAAATATTTATCTCTTTGAACAAGTTTCTTAGGAAAGCATGACATCTGAGTTTATATAATGCTCTGATAGCCCGTTTTTGCAGAACAAAAATTGAATCAATGTCAGTAACGCGGCCCCACAGCAATATTCCATAGGACAATATGAATAATGCTATGAAAATAACTAAAATATACACCAGCACCAGCATACACACATATACATGTCAACAGCCTTGAACAAAGGAACTATTTTACTGTTTTTCATCAAATCAGGAAATATACCGTGATAGAATAAAATAGAAACCCTTTATTCGGTACCAGTATACAGCCAGAGATCTTAAAATTACAACCTAAACGTTACATTCGATACCGAAAAGGTGTCCGGCTCAGCATGTGCTTCAGTCTAAGACTGAAGCGCTGATTTTCAGCCGGAACCTTCCTACAAACTAACTTAACCTAAGAAGGAGGCGGTGTATAACCTTATTTAAATTACAAATTTAAGTCATAACAATCGATACGATAAGAAGAATTACAAATTATTCAACATACAATAAGAGAAAAAAAAAACAACATTAAACAATTTTCAACATAAGTAGGTCATGGTATTGTATAAACAATTAATTATTATTACATTACAGTAAAAAAATACAATAATAAATATAATAATAGATATATGATGCAAACAGAATGTACAAAAAGAATAATAGTACAATAACAATGAAACAGGGAAGCAAGACTTAAACAAGATGTGCACATTTTTCCTGTACTTGCAACTCGAAACAGTTTTTTTTTATTTTTCCTGCAAAAATACGCAATGACGATTTAGTTTTTAAAGGGGGAGGTATGGTAATCCAAATTTTTGCTGCACAGCATTTGAAGCTTCCCTCATACGCGCTTGTTTTGTGTCGCGGAATTAAAATATGTGGATTACGCCTATTGGGCTTACGACTCTGTATTATACCAAATAATAAAGTGGCGAGATGGACATATCGTCTACTTGACATTTTTAATATCTTCGCCTCATTAAAAAAGGAGTAACATGACCCCTTGGCGGTACATTAAAACAAAATCTTGCACACGCATTTTGTACCCGCTGAACCAATTGTTTTGTTTTGGCCAACAGACGGGGACCGTAAACCACGTCAGAAAAGTCAAATTTGGAGAGTACTAATGAATCCACGAGACGAATACGTAACTGTTCATTTAAATATTTACGGATTCTGTATAAAATTTTTAGCCTATAAAAACAGTTTCTTACCACTCCTAGTATATGTGTCTCAAAACGTAAGGCTGAATCCATAATCAATCCAAAATTACGCGACTCATAGGTTAGTTCTATTGGGACGTTATCAATAACGACTTTAGGATATTTCATCAAGATCTTATTCCTCTGATGTTTAGTGCCTATTACCATAAATTTGGATTTGCTTGGGTTGAGTACAAGGCAGTTACGAGACGACCATTTTTCTAATCTCTCAAGATCCTGATGAGTTTTCTCGACTGCTGACTTTACATCATTGGGATCAAGGGAGATATATAGTTGCGTGTCATCTGCATAGATGTGATGTTTGCTATGTTGTATACAGTTAACAGCATCGGCAGAGTAGAGCGCAAACAAAAGGGGTCCCAAGATAGAGCCCTAAGGTACTCCTCTTGTTACTTCCGACACCGAAGAGGTAAGCGAGACACCATCGTCACCATGCAATTCAATAAATTGAGATCTATGACTTAAATTACTATTGAACCATTTAACCGTTGGAACATCAAATCCATAATGTGCTAACTTTGACAAAAGCAATGTCGGGTTAATAGAGTCGAAAGCTCTAGAAAAATCCAGTAAAACCAGAATTGTACCCATACCTGCATCCTGAGAGCCCGATGGTGTAGTGAATAGGGCCGCTGCCTCCTGAGCGGGGGGTCGTGGTTCGAACCCCACCACGTACCAATGTGTTTTTCGGTTTTCGAATTTCATATGTACGTTTATTCGGTGCTTTTTCCGTGCTTCGGAAGGCACGTTAAGCCGTTGGTCCCAGTTAATATCGTTTAATACCGTAGATATTAGTCGTTAAGCCATATCAGAGGCCAGTGCTAAGCATTGGCGGCTTGAAAACTCTGACCTAATCTAGGATTGGGTCTGGTTTCCCTTCTGGGTTGCGGAGGTCAGATGGCAGTCGCTCTGTGTAAAAACCAGTACCCTCGTTCAATCCCCTATATTAGGAAGCCGACCCCGTGAGATACGGGATAAGGCTAGGGAGATGATGACCTGCATCCTGTGCATCTAAAATATTACTAGTCACATCCAACAGAGCAGTCGCAGTACTATGACCCTTGCGGAAGCCTGACTGTCGGACTGGTACTATGCTATTGGCGTCCAAGTATTCAGAAACTTGCAAACAGACAACTTTTTCAAGCACTTTGGAAAGGCATGGAAGAATGCTGATTGGACGAAGATCTTTAAAAGTCATGGGATTGCCAGTTTTTGGTAGTGGGCGAACAATTGCCATTTTCCATAGTTCAGGAAATGTAGATGTGAGGATCGATGTGTTCACTATTGACGTTATTAAGTCCAATTTATTTATTATTTATTTAACAGTTTATTGTACACAATAAAATACAAAGAACATATACATATAAAACAAAAACACAACAGGCACAGCTTAT
This sequence comes from Scrobipalpa costella, assembly GCA_949820665.1. Taxonomy (NCBI): domain Eukaryota; kingdom Metazoa; phylum Arthropoda; class Insecta; order Lepidoptera; family Gelechiidae; genus Scrobipalpa; species Scrobipalpa costella. The sequence goes on from OX463295.1 coordinate 2,292,245, forward strand.
TTCTAAAAAGAAATCTCTTCCAGCAGACCTAGGCTAGTGAAATAGCATCCTGAGAGGCAGATACGACGTGCACAATTAAAAATATTAAAAACAACAAATTATAATTAACTTATCACTAAAAAAATAAATCAAACACAATTACTTGAAAAATATACTAAATAATCCAACTAATAAATATTAATAATATATACTTATGAAATAAATAAACAATATACTGCTATATAGATTAAATGCATACATATAATATATAAATAATACATATAATATATATACATATACTGATTAATTGGAAAGTGAAAGATAATGCTCTTTTACTCGCTTTTTGAACACAGAGATAGATGGACTGTCACGAACTGTGTGCGGTAGTGCGTTCCACAGCCTGACCGCATGTACAGTAAAAGAGTAACTATAGAAGTCAGATTTATGGCTGGGAAATGAAAGAATACGAGACCTAATACGAGAGCGGCAAGGTTTATCCTGTGGTCGTGAAAAATTGAAGCGCTCTTTAAGGTAGGAAGGAGAAGAGGGACTGTGAAGTACGTTAAAAAGGCAGAACAATACATGAGTATTCCTACGAAGTCGGATCGGGAGCCACTTGAGTTGCGTACGAAACTGTGAGACGTGGTCGTATTTTCGTAGACCGAAGATGAATCTGATGCACAGATTCTGGAGACGCTCAAGCTTGTTTAACAGCTCCTCAGCTCCAATGTGTAATCCAATATCAGTAAAATCATATCCAGAGAAATGGCATCCACGCCCTGAGCTTTAGACTTAAGACTACGAATTATTTTATGAATCATGTTATTATCAACACATTTTAAGCTGAACTTTTCAGAACAAAAAATATTGAATTCGAAATAAGTTAGGTCTGAAATTGAGACTTCATTAGTACCGGGCACTGCAAGAAAATGTTGATTTAAAGTCTCGGGGCAACGTAATTGCACCGGGATATCTCTCTCACCTTTAGGCGGAAGGAAGTAATTTTTAAGATTCGGCCATAGCTTTTTAGGCTTATTCAAGTTACAGTTGAACTGATAAGTGAAATAAGCACGTTTTTCTGATTCAATTGCAGAATTTGTTCAAGACTTTAAAGTTTTAAAATATTCTTTGTGACTGTGTTCGGGTATTATAAAATTTTGCGTGAGCTTCGTTCTTTAAGTTAGTCATTAATTTAATGTTATCCGTGATCTAAGAATAGCTACGCGTTTATATCAATACAGATTTCAAAGGTGCATGGAGATCAAAAAGTGACGTCAGATAATAGTTAAACATATCTACCATAGCATTGACATCAGTTAACGACAATATATTAAACCAAGGGAATCCAGCAGCATCCTCTCCAAACTGCTCTCACTCACTCTCATGGAACGGCAACTGACACGAAATGGTGGAATTTTGTTAATTTTCAATTTCATGTCACATTTAATGAAAGAATGATTAGATTTCTTTGAACCTATAACCTCCATCTTAACACTCCTCACATTCACATCTGTACACACAACATCAATAAGTTTTTCACTGTGATCCGTGAAATGAGTGGGAAATTCTATTACTTGCTCCAATTTAAACATTTCCAAAAAGGCATTCAATTTTTTAAAAGATAGTGAAGATTTTTCCAAACAATCAATATTAAAATCTCCAAAAAGTACAACATAATCATAGCTGCCGAGTGTACTAATTGTATCAGATAGAGCATTAAGGAATATATCAGCGGATTGCCGGTTGGGCTTATACGCAGTTCCGATATAAATTTTTAACTTATTGATGTTCAATTTTACCCACATTTGTTCTACTTCTGAACAGATTGGATATGTACAGGTACGGAGATTCAGGCCCTTTTTAATATAGAAACCAACCCCACCACTATTTCCGCCACATATATTTTCTGGTATATATTTTAGTTTATAACCAGGAACTCTAGGTGCTTTTGCTTCTTGATCAGATTTTATCCAAGTTTCATTTATTGCTAATAGATCAATATTACTGGAAGTTAGAGCAATGATTAGTTCATCGTGGTACGTTCCAAGAGATCCTGGATTATAAAGACCAACTTTAAGGAAGCTTTTGTGGGTCATTGCTTTTGTATGATTATGCGTGTATCTATTTAACACTTGTTCATCCTGTCATTAAGTTTAACTTGTAATAATTTTACACAAATATAAGGAAATTTATCACAACGTGTACATAATATGGCGCAGGCACCAAAAAACATCATAGAAAGCTGAGCAACCCTGGGCGGAGAGCATATATAATTAAGTGGAAAATAATGTAAGATCAAAAAGCATATTATCAGGTATCGAGTGTAACTAAAATCAACAGAAATACAAAAAATAAGAGTTAACAAAAACTTCATACTGACATACATGCACAGAAAAAAGCAAAACCATCCATGTGACAATATTATTAATGAAAATTTCAATAACATCAGTGCTAAAGAGTACAAGGCCCAAAATTTTTTGTTATATCTTCTTCTGACCGCAATGTATTCAGTGGCGCACCATGTAATTGACGAGCGTATATCTTTCCATCACGGGTCCAAGTATATTTCCATTTGGCCAATACTGCTCGTTCTCTTGCCATTTGAAAGAGTTGCCGGTTAAAACGAGTCAACCTTTCATTTACATAGAAGGCTCAAGGGGCGCTATTAAATCCCATATCCGCAGTGGTAGCGCCTCGACGTGTGCGAGCCTCTTTCAACATAGAGTCACGAAGAGTGCGGCGTGCCAGGCGTACCACGACAGAGCGGGGACGAGGTGAAGGCTTGCTGTCTACAGGAGCCCGCGGCGGCCCAGCGCGGCACGCGCAAACAACATCGCATTCCGATAAGGTGACACCTAGTTTTTTCGCCACTGTAAGGCTGACGTGAACTAAATTCTCATGGTTCTCTTCTGGTTGCCCTGATATTTCGATATCATTACAGAGCGTTTGCTGGTCCCGGTCATTTAGATCCAATTTAAGTTGGGCAACCGTTTGAAGCAGAGTCGAAGTGTTGGTGTTTTGCTCTACTGGCCGTTGTTTTTCAATCTCACTTACACGCAAAGAGAGATCTTCAAAGCGTATATTCAACGCGGTTCTAAATTCTTGCATTTCATCCCGGAATGCTTTAGTTTCCTTCCTAAGCAACTTAAATTCCTTTTGTATTTCTTCCCTAAGAAGACGCAATTCATTTGTAAAACCTGAAAAAACTCAGAAACTGCCGAGAGATCGACTTGTTGCTTAGATCCCCTTCTCTCCGTGACAAATTGAGTACCTTCCTTGCTAAAGCGGCAAAATTCGGACTTCTTGTTCTGGATCGGTGTATGGGTGTTATCACCTTTAGGTAGTTTACAAAGACATTCGGGACAATTCCAATTGTCTCTATGGTTAATTGCGAAATTTTTAAAATCTTCAATATCGACTCCACCGCAAACAATATTATATGCTTGGGAACATATGACAATTCAGAAATTTTTCATCTTTAATCGCACTCAAACATCCAGCACAATTCTTCTCTCCTGCCATCTTACGAATACGCGCAGCAATACTATCGCACCCAGAGTACGAACAACCAATAGGTAGCAAGAAGTATTGAAGTCGCTGGGTAGATGGCGCTGCCAGATATTTTACCCCGATAGTGAGATGCGGCCAAACCGTAGCGTGCGTATCGTGTTAAGCAAATTTCGCCGCGCCGTGTCACTGGTTCTGTGGCTTCGCTGCAAACCGCCCAGCTGCCGCGCATGGGACTCCGGATCAAATCTTGGCAAAAAACGATTTCCAAAAAAAAAAATTGTTTTAGAAAGAGGATTGTAGCTCTTACCCCGCTCGTCTCTGATCTCCAATAAGCTTGTTCAAAAATCTTCTTTCCTTCTCACCACGCCCACTGGGCGGAGACTTCCGTAAGACGTCAACAAGAAGAAACGAGAGGTACCGATTTTAAACACCAGCCAATAGTGATTTTATCGTATCGATTAATTAAAAAGTGTTAAAAATTCTGACATACGTCCACTCCCAGACACGGTCAACACCGAACCCCCTGATCAATACATTCAATAAAAATATCTGACAAGTATGGTGCTAATACATCGATAATTGAGGTACACACTTTGACGGGCACCGAACACCTAACACCGAGCATAGCACATAGAGAAGTGTTCAAGCAACAAAGTAAATCTGGAGAATGGCTTAAGCTACGTCGCAACATGTTAACCGCGTCAAATTTAGTTAAATTTATAAAGAGAAAGCAGATAAATTCTTGCCAAAATATAGTATTGAATGACAGATTCCATGGGTTCGAGGGCTGCCACTTGCGTATGTATGTGCTTCCCGGTTAATATCGTTTAATAATGTAAATATTAGTCGTTAAGCCATAGCATTGGCAGCTTGGAAACTTTGATCTAATCTAGGGTTGGGTCTGGTTTCCCTTCTGGGTTGCGAAGGTCAGATGGCAGTCGCTCTGTGTAAAAACCAGTACCCTCGTTCAATCACCTATATTAGGTAGCCGACCCCGTGAGATACGGGATAAGGCTAGGAAGATGATGACTTTTGTATGTACGTATGCGGCGTCCTATTTGAGGAGTACCCAGCGGGAAGCGGGAGCAGCGGCTGAGACTGCCGCTGGTCTTAAACGTGTCAAGTACGCCAACCTGGAATCTGCGTACGATTTTGTCTCAGTGGCTTGTGAGATGCAGGTACATAGGGCTCTGATGCGAAGGTGCTGGTGCGCAGCGTGGGCTAGCCGACATTTCTTGATTTTTATTGCAATCAGATGACGACTCCATTGTTTTGTTTTCCGAACATTGTTTCCTACAATATAACACATACATATTTAAACTAATATTTAACTATATACACTTATCAGAAGATATTGTAATTGTAGGACAATAGGTTGGAAAGCGTTTTTTTTTTTTTTAGATTTGTATTTTGTAATTACAAAAATATATTATGTAAACTTACCTTTCTTTGGTCATATTTACACATTTTTCTAAAAATCTAGCTCTCTAATATCTCTCTATCTTTTTTCCCATTATTATTCAAATAAAACCGCCGAATAAATTTGTGCAATGACAGCTATGTATACGTAGTTAGTTGTTATATTGCTACTTTTGCTTTTTTGGTGCTATCACAGACAAAGAAAAGATAACAATCATACTTCAATAGCATTTAATAACTTTTGATGTTTGTATTAGCTTATGCAACGTCGGATACCGCATAAAAATGGATATTTTTCGTATTTAATAAATTTAGTTTTGTTGTTCGCAGTATTGCTACTCCTGGGCCGTCGACTGTTCAAGCTTCGAGTCCCAGCCTTGTGACGGCTGATGTTGGCGCAGAACCCAGCCAAGTGGAGGGTGGTAGTACCAGCCGAGCGAATAGTCCATGTGGTTCCGGAGCAGACCCGCAACAAAGTGCAGAAGCTCGGCAGGAGGAAAACAACGGGTAAATATTTTTCCCTCAGGCACGAAAGGTCCAATTATCGGAATGTTCACAAGGGGCATTAAGGTGACGGATTGTTAAATAATAATTCTAAAACCAGGCACGCGCGCCCCTCAACCTGCACACACCCCGCTTATTAACTGATATTATATATATTTAAAATATTTCATGATTTTTTGATAATATTGACAACCGCAATGAATATCATTGGATCTTACTTTTCGTTACTTTTCAGGAGAAAGCTTCAAAGTTAAAAATAAAAGTGGATAAAGTGAAATGAAAAAAAATGGGTGTTTTAAAAAATCGACTCTTATGTTAAAAGCATTAAACATTATGAAAATACATTTTACCGAGTTTAGTGACATGCAATGCAAGACAAAATGTAGTTTTTCGATAAAAAACTAAAGTGACCACAGATATATAGCGTTTTAGTGTAAATTCTACATCTTGAATAAACTTTAGTGTAGTTTAATTTTGTAGTTTTTTAAAAAAAGAAACTGACACCAGCCGCGCTACAACAATTGGTGTCAGAAGTGGGATGCTGTGCAAGATCTGATACAGCTTTAGCAGCATCTAAAGAACTCGTAGTGTGGCATTACGATAAATTGCTCACACATTACCAGTCACAATTTCAAACAAATGAAAGAGTGGTACCACAAGGTAGCATCTTGGGCCCGTTGCTCTTCATAATATATATCAATGACCTTCCAAATACATGTATTCATCGAACCATTCTTTATGCTGATGACATTTCAGTCATAATACCGCATAATGATAGCCGGGTCCCTTTTGATACAATAATTAATGACCCAATTAAGTCTATAGATGCCTGGCTGAGTTGTAACAACTTGTTCGTTAACACTGACAAAACAAACTATATCAAGTTTTCTATTTATATGGCAGTACGACAAAATCTACAAATACAGTGTCAGAATTAAACTCTGAATGAAACCAAAGAGACTAAATTTATGGGTATTACCATTGATCAATACTGTAATTGGAAATCCCACATTGAAAACGTACGCAATAGACTGGGAAAGTTTGTTTTTGCACTTAGACGGTTGAGATGCTTAGCGGGCGAAAAAACTGCTCTTACAGCATATCATGGGTATGTTGCGAGTACTCTACGGTACGGTCTAATTATATGGGGAAACTCCACAGATATAGCTGGGGCATTTATAGCTCAAAAAAAATGTATACGAGCTGTATGTGGGAAAGGACCTCTTAAATCGTGCATACCGTTGTTTAGAAAACACAAACTATTAACGTTAGCCTCGATGTATATTTTTGAAGCATGTGTCTTTGTTAGAGTAAATCAGGATTTTTATACGCCAATTGAATCTAATTTAAGATTGCGCCCAAGAGATCTCTCTCAATTAAAGAAACCTCAGTTTAAGAGTAGCTATTATGGGAAAAATTGTCATATAATGTCAATTAGAGTTTATAATCACATTCCTTGTGAAATTAGGCTTTTGACAACAAACATTTTTAAAAGAAGGTTGCGTAAGTGGTTAGTGGAAAAATGTTTTTATAACCGGAATGATTTCTTTTCTAACATCATGACATGACAGAAGGTAAAATTGATATAGCGATTAATAATTTCAATGATAGTGACATTTTAATTACGAATACTATGATAATTGATAATTAGGTAATGCGATAAATATGATATGTTATGAATACATACATAATACATACATAAAATCACGCCGTTATCCCTTACGGGGTAGGCAGAGCGTCAAACACCTCGTAAAAGGCGCTTTCGCCACGTCTGACAAAAATTGAGGGCAATTTTAGATTGTAATGTGTATTGCTATAGTGACAGGTTGTCAGCCCATCGCCTAAATTACAATACACTGTTACCCTCGAGTCCCTTTTGCTGACTTCTACAGCATGCCCGGGAGGAAGGGCAGCTGGAACATTCTATGTTTTTCTATCTCTCCCAGTCCAGCATGGAAGAAATGAAGTTATGAATATGAATTTGTCCAGTGTTCAAAGTCAAGACACACCCTTGTTGCTAGCGCCATCTGATGGGGAGTAGCGGTACTGGTTTCGATCCTTATACTGCTTAGTACCACTACCCGACACTAGAGGGAGTTTCACCTGCTAGTACTCTACTAAAAAAGATGGCGCCACCAGTTCCATCTTGTGCTGGCTGTAATACAACTATTGAAAACAATCTATATTTGACTTGTTGTGCCTGCTGCAAAGTTTACGACTTATTTTGTGCCAATGTGCCAGAGAAAAGATTTTTTAATACCATGACACAAGAGCATAAAATGAAGTGGCTCTGTCAGGAGTGCCGAGCAACCACCGCGAAAACCGGGAACATAAATACTCCGGTTCGCTCTGCTGAGGACGAGCGTCTTGACACATCAAGTCATGCCGTCAACCCTATTGGCAGCGTCGCAGATACATCATTTTGTAACGTAACTGAGCGAAAACAACTGCAGTTCCTCGACGCTACGTTTGGGGATTTTGAAGAGAGCCGGTCGTCATACTCGTACTTTCAAAGTTTTAAGAAGGATATACTAAAAACAGTAAGAACTGAAATGCAAGCATATAGAGACGACTTTACGAAGCTTGCCTCCGCTTTCGCATCCTACACTCAGTGCCTCGATGATCTTACTACTAGGGTGGCGGCCGTGGAACAGTCACAATGAAACGATTGTTCAGATGTTACAAGTTTTAAATCAACTATTTCACAACTAAAAATGGAACTTAATGAGCGCGAACAAGATGTACTCTCAAACGAAGTATAAGTTGCAGGAATTCCCGAGACAAATAATGAAGGACTAGCTCACATCGTACTCACTGTAGCCACCAAGTTAGGCGTCACTCTGGAGGAGCGTGATATTGTTTCAGCTGATCGCGCGGGTCCCGTAAAACATCGATGGAGAGGGACCACCACGCCCGCGTCACATTGTAGTGCGCTTTGCACGTAGGGCAGTTCGTAGTCAACTTTTAACAGCTGCGCGCTCACGCCCGGGAGTCACTACGGCTGACATGAATTTACCATCGCCTCACCGTCGCTTTTATGTAAATGAAAGATTGACTCGACAAAACCGCCTATTATTTTATAAAGCACGTGAGATTGCAGCAACCCGTAGATGGAAATATGTTTGGACTCGGGATGGCAAAATATTTGCTCGTCGAACGCAGGGCGAGGGTCGTTTTCGACTCCGCTCAGAGGAAGATATTTTAAAGGTTTTTGGCACATGATTATGTTGGACTTTATTATTTCTCCACATACGAAAACTATAAATAAGATAATATTATTATTTTTGAGCTTTTATTGTTTTACTGGTCAGATGAAATGTGTTTGCGTTGTTTTCATTAATCTACCTTGTAATCAAGACTGGACCCGGATGTTGATTCGACTTTTAAAATGTATGTTTTGCCGTGTTTGTACCTATTTGTTATGCTATTTTGTTTTACTCTGATTGCATCCTTTTTACCTGTTACTTTCTAACTATTTAAGATGACACGAAATAAGTTTCTGAAAGTTGGTCTCTTTAACGCGGGCTCTTTGGGAACTCACCATGACGAAATAATTGTGGCGACAACAAAACACTCACCTGATTTGTTGGCAATAAATGAAACCTGGCTTAACATAAATAACGAAGGAAGTAAACCCCCCTCAATTACAGGTTATCGCCTGCGTGGAAATCACCGGCCTAATTCGGTTTGTGAGGGTCGCGGCGGAGGTGTCGCTTTCTTCATTAAAAAAGGAATATATGCCCGCACTTGTGATCATCCAATATACTGCAATAATGTGGAACAAATGTGGCTCAAGTTATCGCTAAATAACAAGGTGATAGTTATTGGTACCGCCTACAGACCACCACGTTTTAATCTTGACATTTTCTTGGATGCGCTAACAGAGTCTATTCAATCTTTCGCTTATAGTGATCATACAATTCTATTGGGTGATTTTAATGTAGATATGCTCGATAATAACAGCCCTAAAACATTAAAGCTACGTGACTTTTTAAGTCACTTAAATTTAGACCAAGTTGTAAGTTCACCTACACATTTTACCGATCATAGCGCGACTTTAATCGACGTTATCTGTACTAATGCTTGCGCTCGAGCTACAACTTCAGAAGTTATTGGCAACAAATCAGCAAATCATGCTTTCATTACGTGTGAATTCAACTTTAAAAGGTATGAAATACCGCCAAAACGCATTATCTATAGACCTATAAAGGATATAGTTATAGAGCAGTTTAAAAGTGATATAAGTTCGATGCCTTGGAACTCTATCTTGACACTAGACAATGTGAATGAAATGGCTGCAGTGCTAACTGAATGTACTGTCAAATTGTTTGATCTCCACGCTCCTGTTAAGTCGGTCATTATTAAACAGCATTCTTATCCGTGGATAACGGATGACATTAGGTCTATGATTTGCATAAAAAATCAAGCACTTGCAAAGTTTTACACAACTAAAAACAGCAGGCATCGTGAACAATTTAAAGAACTGAAAAATCTAGTTAGCTCTGCTTTATATAATGAAAAAAAGGCTTACTTTACACATAAAATTAACAATGTGATAAGTGAACCTAAAACCTTATGGAAAAACCATAAAACTAATGTTCTTCCTCCAAAAGCTGACATTGACCTTCCTATACACCTTCAGCACCCAGAACAAATAAATTCTCAGTTTTTTGATGTGCCTGGTGATTTCAGCGTAAGTATCTCAGATCTCACATATTACGAGTTATCATCGGCATGGTACAGAGACATTTATCCTTAAGCGAGTCACGGAAAATAATATACTAAAACATATTAGTAGCTTTAAATCAAATGCACAGGGTGTCGGCTCTATTTCTTTGGAAATGGTCAAGCTTACACTACCTTATACAGCCAATATAATTACTGCCATTGTTAACTGTTCGATAGATACTTGTATTTTCCCCGAAATATGGAAGACAGCTGTTATTCGACCATTGCCGAAAAAGACTAACCCACAGACATATAAAGATCGCCGGCTTATCAGTTTATTGCCATGCATGTCGAAAATACTGGAAAAGGTAGTATATCAGCAAGTTGTTCAATTTCTAGAGTCCAATGCGGTTTTGCCGGACTTACAGTCTGAATTTCGTAAGAGCCGAAGTACAGCGACTGCCTTGCTTGATGTTACTAATAATTTTCTGGAAGCTCAGGATAATGGGATGGGAACTATTTTGGTACTGCTAGATTTTTCCCGCGCATTTGATTCAATTCAAGCTTCTCTACTTTTATCAAAGCTAGCATATTACGGGTTTGATATCTCAACGATCAAATGGTTTGCTAGTTATTTGCAGGATCGATACCAGTATGTAGAGTTGTATGACGAGAATGGATGCTCAGTATCTTCTAGGCCAAGACGCGTGCCAAGAGGTGTACCACAGGGTTCTATTTTGGGGCCTTTATTATTTATTTTATATAGTGCTGATATTATTAAATGTATAAAAAAATTGCAAATATCACGTTTATTCTGATGATGTACAATTGTATATGTCTTTTAAAACCAAAAATAGTGACTCTGCAGTTCGTAAAATAAACGAGGACTTGGATCGAATAGTTGATTGGTCGAAGCGTAACTGTCTTGTATTAAACCCCTTGAAATCTAAATATTTAGTGTTGGTAACAAGGAATAAAATTGAACAAATATACTCAATGAATCCTAAAATATTATTAAACGGCATCTCCTTGGAACCCACTGCTGAAGCGCGAAATCTTGGTCTGCTTATGGATTCGGAGTTGCGATTTGAAAATCATGTCAAAGAGCTTGTACAAAATTATTTTTTATCGTCTGAGAATCTTATATAGAGTTCGTAACTTCCTGGATAAGAGGCTTCGCTGGCGATTGGTAGACTCACTTATACTTTCTAGATTTAATTATGCTGATATCGTCTATGGCCCACGTTTATTGGCAAAGACAAAAAAATATATTCAGAGAGTCCAAAACGCTTGTGCGAGATTTTGTTGTAATATTCCCCCTCGAAGTCATGTCACTCCATACTTAAATAAGGCCCAAACCCTCAAAATGTCAAATAGAGATAGTATTTGCATTTAGCAACTTTACTGTTTGGAGTGATCAAAAGTCGGAAGCCTCTCTACTTAATAGAAAAGCTTTGTTTTTCGAAACACGAACGTTTAGCTAATCTTCGTGTACCTCGACACAACTCAGCTGCTTTCAGGGGTAGTTTTAAATATGCAGCTGCCAAAATTTGGAATAATATACCCCCACCACTTCAGAAGCTTAAGTCGGTTCCTAATTTTAAATTATTGTTTAAGAAATATGTCTTATCACAACAAATCAATGTTAATTTTGAACAATTGTTTTGGTATCTGTCTGTCCGTACTACCCACATTTTTGTTTATTCTTTTAATATCTGAATATTTTTGTCATCTTAAGATTTTATTGTTTTTGTTTTTAGGCTTAATATTGTCACTCAAATGTATGTTACCCGTTTTTTTCTTTTTCTTTTTTAGTTAATTATTATTATTAACATAAAGCTGTCCTCTCACCAAAGGTCCAGCTAAAAATCAGCGCTGTGGTCCAGAGCCACAGCTTTTTGCTGAGCTGATCGCCTTTTTTAGCGCCTACAAATCTTTTTTTTTTATAGCTAAGTTCGTTGTTTATGTATGTTTTTGATTTTGTTTATTAATTTTATTTTATTGTTTTTATGTCCTTTTGATTTGTATTCGTGCTAAATAAATGTTTTATCTATCTATCTATCTATCTATATGAGGTCGCCTTGTCAAAGGCACCCTCAATGTCCAAGAAACATCCCATAGCGTATTCTTTATTATGTATGGATCTTTCAGCTTTGACTATCAGGTTATGAAGAGCGGTGTCTGCTGATTTTCCTTGCATATATGCATGCTGATTTGCATGCAGTAAGTAGTTGCCACTCCGGCTTATCTTCAACCTAATGAATCTGTCTATAATCTTTTCTAGTGCTTTCATGATGTATGACGATAAGCTGATGCATCTGAAAGATTTGACTTCTTGATAATTCTTTTTCCCCGGTTTCGGAATAAAGGTGGCTTTGACCTTCCTCCATGTTTTGGGGATATAGCCTGTAATTAGACTTTCTTTATATAAGTGAATCAGATCGTCTATGATGTAAACTAGTGCTTTCTGTAACATTTTAGGAAAATGCCGTCTGGTCCCGGCGCTTTATATGGTGCGAACGATAGTATGCTCCATGTTACAGCTTCTTCATTTATCACTTCATCAACTTCTTCCCACTTGCTATTGGGGTTGATGTTGAGTTTCTCTTCTTGATATTCTATACAATCTGGAAAATGGGTTTTCATCATTATGTCCAAAATTAATTTTGGTTCAGTAATGATATTCCCTTCTGACTAGAAGTTAATATCGGCTTCCTAGTCTGCAAGTTGTGTCTTTCGCTAAGGTTCTCATAAATTTGGCGGCTTGTGGTGTGTTGTTAATTTCTTCACAGAAAAGACGCCATCCTTTTTTGTTTTCTCTGCGACAAGTGTTTCGCATGTTATTTCTAGCTTTCCTGTACTCATCCCAGCTCGCCGGGTCATCCCTTTTTAGGGCTGTTCTTAGTTTATGGCGAGCTAGTTATCTCTTCTTTTTTAAGTCTTTGTTCCACCATTTTTGCCCCTTTCCTGTTTTTAATTCTTGGAGAGGGCATGATTCGTGAAAAGCCTTGTTTAAGGTCTTATTTAGTCTTAGTGAGTCTTCCTCCAACTTGTCTATGACGTTACAGGTCTTTTTGTCTTTAGGGGTCCCTACTTTCAAAATTTCAACGAAGGTGTCCCAGTTAGTCTTCCTAGCGTTTCTAATAATTGTCTTTTCTATCCTACATTCTAGTTGAAAGGTGATCCTTCTGTGGTCAGAGAAACTTTCCTCAGTGTCCACCCTCCAGTTCGTAATGTAGTTGCTAAAGTATGAATTAGCTAGTGTAATGTAATGTAATGTAATACTTCTCGTCTTGTCTTAGTCTACTTCCATGCTGGACTGGGAGCGAGGGAAAAACATAGAATGTGCCAGCTGCATTTCCTCCAGAGCATGCTGTAAAAACCAGCTAAAGGAACCGAGGGTTTCTGTATATTGCAATTTAGGCGATAGGCTGACAACCTGTCACTACAGCAATATACCTACAAATCTTAATCTATCTTTAATAACCTTCAAAACTTTGTCAGACGTGGCGGAACTATCTTTGTTTAGGTCGTATACGCTCTGCCTACCCCATTAGGGATAAAGGCGTGATTATATGTATGTATGTATGTTGTCTTAGTCACAAAGGTTGCGGTGTCGCTAATGTTAACTATGTGTAAGTCATTACTTACTATGAAGTACAGCATAAGGTCACCCTTTTCATTTATGTCTGTGCTGCCCCAGACCTCATGGTGCGAGTTGGCATCACAGCCGACAATAAATGGAATGTTCTTACTTCTGTATAGCTGGACCACTTCTTCTAGTTCTTTCGTGGGTGGTTTGAAATCCGTTTCGCTAGGGATGTAAGCAGATATCAACGCTACCCTTTTCTCAGTCTCGTTTGCCATTTTGATATTCATCTCAACGGGTACAAGGTCTCTGTAACATATAGGTACTTTGTATTAGTCCTAATTGTGTTGTCCTGTTGCTAGCATATATACAGTCATATTCTGGGATTTGACTCACCACCGAGGTAGATGATTTGTCCTCCCAGACTGTTAATGCCAACCACTTTCCAATTATAGGAGTATGGTTCTTGCAGCAGGGCAACGTCTATTCCCTTCGCATTTACATATTGACAAATCTTTTTTTTTAAATAATTGGCCTCTTTGCAATGATGAAAATTTAACTAGAGTATCTTTAAGGTATTTGTGTGTAGTTTTGGTGTGTGAAGGGGTGTGTTTGTGTTGTTTGTGTTTTGTGTGTGTGTGTTTAGGGGTTGTGGGTGTGTCATATTGTGTTGGTGTCGTCGTCAGAAGCAATGATGGCCATAGGACTTGACAACGCAGGATCTCCCTCTAGTGGGATCTCCATCTCGTCGTCGTCGTCCGTTACCGGATCATGCTCTGACTGTGCCTGCAGTGTATTTGTGCTTTGTGGAGTGGGTGCAGGCTCGAGCTCCTGAAGCGACCCGCAGGACTTCTGCGCCTCGCAGGTACACTTACAGGTGCACAACGCTCCGGCGCTCCCACCCTGTGTCTTCTCTTGTCCCTTGTCAGTGTCGGGTCTAGGTCTGTGGGCCCGGGCTTGAACTTGTGTAAGCTGGAAATTTAGCCACACATAGTCCACCCCCTCAAAAGCTTCCTCACTCACTCCCACCACCAGACGTTCTCCCTGTGGGAGATCCTGCCTGGAGATGAGAATCCACTCAGGAATCCTTAGTGCCGTTTTTCTCTTGTTCTGGATGCGCAGGGTCTTCATGACATCTCTAGGCTGATCTTCCTTCATGCCAGAAAGGAAGATTGATGCCCTGACTTTGTTCCACTTGCGCACTACTAGTTTCTTGTCCTTAAACATACCTAGGTCTCTTTGGAGGAACCAGTCCCTCGACTGCTGCGTGGTGGGCGTGACCATGAAGAATCCTTCGGCCACCTCAAGCAGTCCTCGTCTATTTCAGCCTCAATCGCGTCGTCCATGATCACTTTGATCTTGTGACGGATCTCAGCTGCTACTTCTTCGTCTATGGGTACGCCATCCTCTCTGCAGATCATGACGGCCAGGTCGCTCTGACCTTTGGTTGAGGGTCGTGGTAACCCTGTGCGAGCTGGCCCATCGTGAGGTGACTTACCCTGTCTCTTCCCCTTCTGCTTTTTGGTGTGCGCTGCTGCGACGGTTCGTCTGGATCAGTGCCCTGCCTCTTAAGCTTGGGGGGTCTATCCCGTCTAGGTACTTCGACCCCCTTTTCTTTGATGGTTTGGTCTCGGGTATCCCGATACCGCAACTTCCTCTATTTAGATCTGCTGAGTTGGATTTGGAAGCCTGCTCTCGACTCAAGGTCTGCCGCAATTCCTCCTCCAACACCCTGGAATCGCCTGCTCGACTCGAGGTGTGCCGCAATTCCAGGCTATACTCTAATGTGCGCGTCGAGTCGTCCCCCCAGAGTACGATGGGACGATAGCTTTGGTGGCATCATCCAGTGTTTGACTCGATGGTGCCATCACAGCGAGGGATTCTCCGCTTGAGGCGGTACCCTCCTGGGGTAAATTAAATTTTCTTTTCGCGCTGTCCATGAGGGACTAAGGGGTGCGGGGCTGCCGCAAGAGGTGATACGGGTCACATCACAATAGATCTAGTCCAATATGATGCGCCCCCGGGGGCCCTCCACTTTTATCCGGGCTTGGGACCGGCACATCAGGCTCACTTGTGCCACTCGGTAAACCAAGGTAATACAAGGGAGCCCGCTGAGGCAGTGTTAAGGTGTTAGGTTCTTGCATGATGAACTTTAATGTCAATGACACTGACCTATCTTATAAATTTCATGTTATTGATGACACTATCAACCTCGACAATCTTGATGGTATCTTAGGATCAAATTTCTTAGATTTCTTTAAATCAAATATCGATAATGAAACAAAATCTTTATTTCTTCGACGTCATGTTATGGCGAGTATTCCAATTCATTACACAGCTCCTAAATACATAATTCCAGCTCGTACTGAAGCCGTCATTGAATGCATGGTTTCAAATGACAAAACAGAGTTGCATAATATAAAACAAGCACCCTACTTTGTAAGTGTTGGCCAAACCTTAGCAGAAAATATTCTGACTGATGGTATAAATTTACATACATACATTGTCCCAGATAATATTCAATCGTCTTCATTTGTTCTTCTTGATACCGATCCATCAGAGGTAGAGCGAATAATAATGAATCTTGACTCGAACAGTGCATCTGGTTGGGATTCCATACCCACAAGGTTTTTAAAAATATCGAAGTGTATTACTGTGCCTATCATAAGTCACTTGGCAAACCTTTGTTTTCAAAGTGGTACATTTCCAAATGCCCTTAAAAAGGCAGTTATTACGCCAGTGTTTAAGAGTGGAGACAGAGACGATGTCAATAATTATCGCCCAATTTCCGTGCTGCCATCTATATCTAAGATTGTGGAGAGATTGCTTAACACTCGATTACTCAAATATCTCGATAAATTTGACATTCTTGCTCCGACTCAATATGGATATCGTAAAGGCTTATCCACTGAAGATGCCATTTCTGCCCTTTCTTCTCACATTGTAAAAAATGTTGATGGCGGTAATAAGTGTTTGGCGGTCTTTCCAGATCTTAAGAAAGCTTTCGACACAGTCTCTGTCTCTATTCTGGTTCAAAAATTAGAAGCTATAGGAATAAGAGGGATGCCATTGGCCTTGTTCAGAGATTATCTCAAAAATCGTAAACAGCAGGTTAGGATTGGACAGTATTTGAGTAGCGAAACTGATGTTACCTACGGTGTCCCTCAAGGCAGCGTACTTGGTCCAACATTATTTTTAATAAATATAAATGAACTATGCCACTTGAGGGTCACCAACGGTAAAATATTTTCATACGCGGACGATACTGCTATAGTGTTCCATGGCGAATCGTGGGAGGCCGTACACAGACACGCTGAAGATGGTCTTAATGTGATTGCACACTGGCTTAAATCTAACCTTCTGACTCTAAATGTTTCTAAGTCTAATTATATTTGCTTCTCAATCTTTGATTGTTATCAACCTAGTAAAATTTTTCTTGTCAGGATCCACTCTTGCAATAACAGAAATGCTATGCCATGCGACTGCCCATCCCTGAGTAAAGTTACTAACACCAAGTATCTGGGTATTATAATAGATCAAAGGTTATCATGGCATCCCCAAACAGAAGCTATTGCAAATAGAGTCAGAAAACTCATATGGGTATTCAAAAACTTGAGACACATTGCGCAAGACGATTTGATAAAAAAAGTCTACATTTCCCTCGTACAATCTGTGCTCATGTACTGCATTCCTATCTGGGGTGGTGCCTCAAAAATGAAGTTCCTGCAAATTGAAAGGGCACAAAGGTCACTACTGAAAGTTAGCTACTTTAAACCTTATCGCTTCCCTACTTCTGCCCTTTTCGAGATGTGTAGACTGCTCTCGGTTAGACAGCTCTATATTTTGTCCTCAGTGTTAAAGGTTCATAAAACACTTGTATTTGAGCCAGATACCTTGAATAGAAGGAAAAGTCATAGGGTGGTCATTGCCGACCCAGCTAGGACCACCTTCGCGGGAAGATAGTTTGACAGACAATCCGCACACCTTTATAATAGCATAAATAAAACCTAACGACTGCAAAAAAGTCATAAAACAATATCTCCTAAGCAAATCTTACGAAGACACTGAATCCATTTTACAGATAATTACATAAAAACACTAAAATTATGTCCTACATACAGCACACTCGTATAATTAGGTATTACACGTACACACACACCTTTTATATTTTGTTTTCAATAATTTTAAATTGTTAATTAAATAATTGTATTTTTATAAATTTAACTTATATTGTATCATTCTAAACAACACTACTTAGTTTTGTTAAATCCTTATGGAAGAGTGGGGCCTCCTAACACAAGTTTTTAAAAACTTAAAAGGAGTTCCTCGAACACTTTTGTTAATATTAACTAAGATTCTGAAATAAACTACTTTTATTTATTATTTTTAAATCATACAATCTCTGAAGGTGTGTTCATATCAAATTGTATTGTGTCTTTAAAACTTAATAATCGTGTAAATCTTTCTGTCATGAACACAACCGACTCACCCATCGAAGTCTCGGATTACAAAGTCCATCTTACTGAAATCGATTGGGAAAATCTTTCGAAATTTCAATCTTGTAATGACTCATATGAGAATATCAACAGTGTCTCGTCTTCACCTTCTAATCGCATTCAGCAAGTTCTTTAACTTATTAGACATTTTTATTTAAATGATGAACAGAAAAAGGCTCTTTTTGAATGTTGTTCTAAATATTCAAATATCTTTCACCTTGAAGGTGACCCTCTTTCTTGTACAACAGCAATCCAACATTCCATTGATACTCTGGAAATACTGCTCCTATTATATATAATGTTAAACCTTATCGTTTCCTAGAATGCCACAAAGAGGAAGTGGAAAGTCAAATTAAAAAAAATATTAATCAAGGTATTATTAAGCCTTTCACATCTCCTTGGAATGCACCTGTATGGGTAGTCCCAAAGAAAATGGACGCCTCAGGTAAACAAAAATGGCGAATCGTCATTGATGACAGAAAGCTTAATGACGCTTCTGTTTCAGAAGTTTATCCAATTCCTTTGATATCTGATATTCTTGACCAACTGGGACATTCCAAATACTTTAGCACTCTTGACCAAGTCTCAGGCTTTCATAAAATTGTGTTAAATCCTGATGATGCAGATAAAACGGGTTTTTTAATTGTCAACACAAACAGCTCCATATTTCATTACTCCTTCACGCGTATGCCTTTTGGTCTCAAAAATGCGCCGAGCACCTTCCAACGTCTAATGAACACGGTTATTTCTGGTCTCCAAGGTCTTCATTGTTATGTTTACCTAGATGATTGCATAATTTACAGCCCTGACATTTCTTCACATATGCAAAAACTCCAACTAGTGTTTGACCGCTTCCGTGAGTTCAATTTAAGTTAGAGCCCGATAAATGCGAATTCCTTCGACGTCAAGTCTCTTATCTTGGTCACGTCATCAGCGATAAAGGTGTTACTCCCAACCCCGACAAGGTTAAAGCCGTATCAACTTTCCCAGTTCCTAAAAACCCTGAAGAGGTTAAATCTTTTCTAGGTCTTGCCGGCTATTATCGCCGATTCATTGAAAACTTTTCTTAGCTTAAAAAACCTCTTACGTCATTTTTAAAGAAGGACACAAATTTCGTCTGGTCTACAGAACAAGACCAAGCTTTTAATCTTCTTAAGGAAAAACATGTCTCAGCACCTCTTTTACAATACCCAGACTTTTCCAAACCTTTTGTTGTCACAACTGACGCCAGCAATTATGCTGTTGGTGCAGTTCTTTCGCAAGGTCCTATTGGCAAGGACAAGTCAATCGCCTATGCATCTCGAACACTTAATAAAGCCGAGGGAAATAATTCCACTACGGAAAAAGAACTTTTAGCTATCGTCTTTGCTGTCAAAACATTCCGACCTTACCTATACGGTAAAAAGTTCACTATCGTCACAGATCATCGATTTTTATTGCGGGTCATGAACGTTAACGATCCTGGTAGTAGATTACTTCGTTGGTGATTAAAGCTTAAAGAATATCAATATGATGTTGTTTACAAACAAGGTGTCTTAGATTCAAATGCTGACGCCCTATCTCGAATTCCTATAAACGTAATTAACGTTAACACCTTTTATAATCTTTCTTATGAGCAATACTTCAAACAACAGTTACTAATACATTACCTGCCTCAAACACGTGCATCGAAGAATATGCAGTAGCTTTGTCTCTTTCTAAACACAACATAATTGCATGTCCAGTCTCTCTCGATTATTATTATTTAATGCCTCATTGCGAAGAGCTCATATCACAGATACCTTATACTTCAGCGTTGTTCGAAGCCGAACGCTCAGTGTGCACAGTAGAAAGAGCTTTGCACAACAACAAATCTTACTACTTCTTATTTACAAAAGTTTTTCATCACGATACAACTACTTATCGATCTATCTATGTTGTCCTAATTGCTTTAAAATTAAACTTCTCTTTTCTACTCCTTATCATCCGCAGACAAATGGCGCACTTGAATGCAGCCATGCGACTCTGATAGAATACCTAAAATCTCTTTTAAATAACAATAAAAATGATTGGCATTGTTATTTTGCAACATCTGTTCTTACTAACAATACAACTCCTCATACCACAACAAAGTTCACACCGTATGAACTTCTTTACGGTCACAAGCCTACTCTACCAAACTCTCTTTACGATACAAATAGTAGTATCACTTATGATGAATATGTTCACGCTCTACAGTATAGAATGCGTGTCAGTAGAGAAAAAGCCTTACATTTTTTTAACTCTAAATGATTTTTTTTATTAATAAGTCAATTACAAAATATCACAATAAATCTAAATCACAATATCAAAACCTAAAACTAAAACCTACTCAGTCAAATAGACCGCCCCGAATTGTACCCGGTGGGAAGGTACCCATCAAGCTGGCAGCATTCCCTCGTTGGATAGCCAACGAGATGTGCTGTACCAGATACGACTCGGCGCGGGGGTCAGATCCATTTCGTTTTAACCGCCGCCCCAGTTTCTTAATAAAATCTTTGGCTTCAGCACACCAAGAGCCCGCAACCTCCACCGCAAAAGGCACGAAATAGTACGATTCGCTCAAATTATCGTACTTGGCCCGCTTTTGAGAGGCAGCCCACTCGGCCGCCGAGCCAGCCTCACGCGTTGTTCTTGGGAGATGAGACGCTGCAAAAGTACTAACGCAAGTAGCGTCCCAGATGAGACAGCGTCCCCTCTCCCAAGGCACTAAAGTAAGCCCGTCAGGACGTTTTCCATCGAGGCGGCTAAGACCTGGTGGCTCCAGGCTGCGGGGGATCTCGGCAGACACTAAGGCACGACGGATGATGTCGTTGAGCATGTGGTGCCGCGGAAATCTTCCCGCACTTTTACCACAGCTCAAATCGTGATATGCCCTACTATCTACCGGTTTACCACACCTGCAGACATGTGGCTCGCAATTCTTACTAACAATACAACTCCTCATACCACAACAAAGTTCACACCGTATGAACTTCTTTACGGTCATTAGCCTACTCTACCAAACTCTCTTTACGATACAAATAGTAGTATCACTTATGATGAATATGTTCGCGCTCTACAGTATAGAATGCGTGTCAGTAGAGAAAAAGCCTTACAATTCATTCAACAAAGTAAAGAAACCTCTAAGGCGAATTATGACGCTAATGCTAACAGTACTAGCCCGAAATACAAAGTTGGTGACATGGTTTATTTTAAACATCACCACAAACTTCGCAAAGCCTTATTAACTATTTGGAAAGGCCCATTTAAAATCGTTAAAATAAATGACAAACATAATGTCACTCTGTCTATAAATAGAAAACATGTTAAGTATCATATTGACTTAATAAAGCCTGCATATTCTTAATTTCTTCTTTTCTTAACATAGATTTTGATATTACGGATGATGATTGTTGTAAGAAAGACATTTGAAAGAAGTCTATTCCTCTTTATCGCCTTTAACTTTAAGTAACATTGACTTAGATTCTTTAAAGCATACTTACGAGAGCTCAATAACTTAGAAAATAGTATTAACAAAGCTCAACAGGAATCTCATTTTGTTAAATACAGTGGTTATTATTCTACTCTATCTGTAATTTCTTTAATTCTTATATTTCTTTATTCAGCCTAAAAAATATGTAATTATTGTTGTAACAGAAAACGTAACTCTAATTCTTGCTGCATTCAATTTTTTAACCAATGTAATAATTCTAAATCTTCTAAACGTGACATTAGATTTACAAACTCCATTGAAATTGCTGAAATATCTGAAGATAGCTCAAATGATAATTAATCTATTTATTCTCTTCCTGATAACTTGTATGTAAAAGGAACTTAGCTAATAATTAAGTTTACATTTTCTTTTCAAGTTCTTTTCTATTTGTCTGACTTAGACAATAATTATTTTAAATAATAATTAATAATAACTTTTCTTTTCCAGCTCTTTTCCATTTCTTATCTTAAACTCTTATCTTTGTAAATCTTCGTGGTCTTTATCTTTTTGACTTCGCTTTTCTTTCTTTTTGGATAAAGCTCCGTTTAAAGGGGGAGATGTTATATCCATAACTAGTTCCCTCAATATTGTCTATGTAATCAAATTAACGTAATATAAAACTATTTGCAACCGCGGGGCTCGAGAGTCAATCGTAGTCCGTCGCAGAAAACACTCGTACCCGTCGTAAACGAAAGTGACCACCTTGATTTATATTGCAATCAGATGACGACTCCATTGCTTTGTTTTCCGAACATTGTTCCAACGATTGTTTCCTAAAATATAACACATACATATTTAAACTAATACAATACAATATTTAACTATATACACTTACTTATCAGAAAATATTGTAATTGTAGAACAATAAGTGGGAAAATGATTTTTTAGGTTTGTATTTTTTTATTACAAAAATATGTAATGAAAACGTACCTTTCTTTAGTCATACTTACACATTTTTCTAAAAAACTAGCTCTTCTAACATCTTTCTTTCTTTTTTCAATATTATTCAAATAAAACCGCCGAATAAATTTGTGCAATGACAATGTGGTCCGGAAGCCAACTAACACAGACCCGTCGCTGACAGTGGTCAAGAAGGGACTGAGCGTCTCAGCGGGGCGAGGATTGCATACGCGCGTTAGCTTATAACTAAAGGACGTACACAAACTGTTTTTGTTAGTTTATTAAGTTAGAAACGATTACTTGAAAAATTACTTCTACAATTTTAAAGAGTATGCACAGACTTATCTACAGAGAAAGTAAAGAGGCTTAAGTTGGTCCCGTTTACCCATAATATGTGAATCTCTTTTTGAAAAGAGGTATGATTAATATATTTTTCTCTGTTACAAAGGTTACCTAATCATATATTCAAAACTAACAAAATAAGGTTTTCATCATGAATTATCAGGTAACAAAATTACATGTTCATTCGTTTCATAATTACTAAAATAAATTAACTTCACTGATGGCAAAATTACCAATGCGTCCTCTTAAGTCTATTTCTCGGAATGCCCATGTCCCTGAATATACATTTCCACGACTGTTTATTTACTTTAACGTCCATTTCCTGAAAGTCTTATCCACGGAAGGTTCAATTCCCGGAATATCTATTTTCTGTGATGTCCCTTTACTTGTCCATTAGCTACCCAATTACCCATATCTCGTAAACTATCGAATCTTAAACTAACTCGTAATCATGTTCTTATTCTGTAGTGTGGATATCGCGTCAATAGACCCGATGAAACCCGTTGGCAGAGTTTTTACATACATACATACATATAATCACGCCTTTATCCCTAATGGGGTAGGCAGAGCGCAAACGACCTAAACAAAGGTCGTTCTGCCACGTCTGACAGTTTTGAGGGTTATTTAAGATATATTTGATAGGTATATTGCTGTAGTGACAGGTTGTCAGCCCATCGCCTAAATTGCAATATACTAAAACCCTCGGATCCCTTAGCTGGTTTTTACAGCATTCACGGGAGGAAATGCAGCTGGCACATTCTATGTTTTTCTTTCGCTCCCAGTCCAGCATGGAAGATCTTTTAAACAGCCTAATAACACTGCTAATAGGCCTCTGACATGGATTTGTGTAACGACCACTCTCAAACACTGCGTTATTTTATTTTAAATGTATATTATGTTATAATATACATTATACTTTCGACTTTCAGCCACTTTGGTAACTAACTGGTTGATTAACCAGCTATGTATACGTAGTTAGTTGTTATATTGCTACTTTTGCTTTTTTTGGCGCTACCACAGACAAAGAAAAGATAACAATCATATTTCAATGGCATTTAATACTTTTACTTCCATGCTGGACTGGGAGACATAGAAAAACATAGAATGTTCCAGCTGCCCTTCCTCCCGGGCATGCTGTTGAAGTCAGCAAAAGGGACTCGAGGGTTACAGTGTATTGTAATTTACGCGATGGGCTGACAACCTGTCACTATAGCAATACATATTACAATCTAAAATTGCCCTCAATTTTTGTCAGACGTGGCGAAAGCGCCTTTTACGAGGCGTTAAACGCTCTGCCTAACCCATAAGGGATAAAGGCGTGATTTATGTTTAATACTTTTGATGTTTGTATTAGCTTATGCAACATCGGATACCTCATAAAAATGGATAT
The DNA here is from genome assembly GCA_949820665.1 of Scrobipalpa costella. Taxonomy (NCBI): domain Eukaryota; kingdom Metazoa; phylum Arthropoda; class Insecta; order Lepidoptera; family Gelechiidae; genus Scrobipalpa; species Scrobipalpa costella. Next base: position 2,316,535 of record OX463295.1, read on the forward strand.
TTTTCGTATTTAATAAATTTAGTTTTGTTGTTCGCAGTACTGCTACTCCTGGGCCTTCGACTGTTCAAGCTTTGAGTCCCAGCCTTGTGACGGCTGATGTTTCCGCAGAACCCAGCCAAGTGGAGGGTGGTAGTACCAGCCGAGCGAATAGTCCATGTGGTTCCGGAGCAGACCCGCAACGAAGTGCAGAAGCTCGGCAGGAGGAAAACAGCGGGTAAATATTTTTCCCTCAGGCACGAAAGGTTCAATTATTGGAATGTTCACAAGGGGCATTAAGGCGACGGATTGTTGAACAATAATTCTATAACCAGGCACGCGCGCTCCTCAACCCGCACACACCCCGCTAAGTAACTTATATTATATATATTTCATGATGTTTTGATAATATTGACACCCGCAAAGAATATCATTGAATCTCTTTTTTCGTTACTTTACAGGAGAGATCTTCAAAGTTAAAAAAAAGTGGATAAAGTGAAATGAAAAAAAAAGGGTGTATTAAAAAATCTACTCTTATGCTAAAAGCATAAAACATTATGAAAATACATTTTACCGAGTTAAGTGACATGTAATGCAAGACAAAATGTAGTTTTTCGATAATAAACGTTGTTACCTTAGTTACCAACGCATACCTCGGTATTTTTTTTTTAAATAGGTACGCTATATAACATCGTATAAGTCAAAGCCAAAACCAAATCATATATTTCCAAATAGATTCCTAAGAACACTTTTAGAAAGACACAAGCGAGTCTATTACAAAGAAAATTATATCTAAAAATAAAAATATATCACAATGAAGAAGAAGCATGTGAAACTCGCTCTATGCGGCGTTTTGTCTTGCTCTTACTTTTGGCCTTCCTTTTGCTTAAAATCAGGTTAGTCAGCGCAATGTGTGCCCATTTCTTGGGCTTCACTGAAATATCAGAGCTCCATACATCTTCGTCATAAATATAATATAATAATAATGAAGTCATTAATTAATTTAATAACAAATATAGTCATCTAACTTATCTAAATTGCTTTTTGACATAATGTGTTGATTTTCTGACTAATCTAATATGATATGGTCAGGTATTTTATTAACCTAAAACATATTTTTAGACTTAAACTTTCCTAAAATGGGTTTGGTCAGTTTTATTTTTGTTTCTAAGGTTACGATTATGCCTGTCACGGTTTTTTTTAAAACTATAAATATTTATTCTTAAGAACATGATATTTTCATATATAAATTGACATGTTTCAGTTAAAATATTTATTTCTTTGAACAAGTTTCTTAGGAAAGCATGACATCTGAGTTTATATAATGCTCTAATAGCCCGTTTTTGCAGAACAAAAATTGAATCAATGTCAGTAGCGCGGCCCCACAGCAATATTCCATAGGACAATATGAATAATGCTGTGAAAATAACTAAAATATACACCAGCACCAGCATACACACATATACATGTCAACAGCCTTGAACAAAGGAACTACTTTACTGTTTTTCATCAAATCAGGAAATATACCGTGATCAATACATTCAATAAAAATATCTGACAAGTATGGTGCTAATACATCGATAATTGAGGTACACACTTTGACGGGCACCGAACACCTAACACCGAGCATAGCACATAGAGAAGTGTTCAAGCAACAAAGTAAATCTAGAGAATGGCTTAAGCTACTTTGCAACATGTTAACCGCGTCAAATTTAGGCAAAGTTATAAAGAGAAAGCAGATAAATTCTTGCCAAAATATAGTATTGAATGACAGATTCCATGGGTTCGAGGGCTGCCACTTGCGTATGTATGTGCTTCGGAAGGCACGTTAAGCTGTTGTTCCCGGTTAATATCGTTTAATAATGTAAATATTAGTCGTTAACCCATATCAGAGGCCAGTGCTAAGTATTGGCAGCTTGGAAACTTTGATCTAATCTAGGGTTGGGTCTGGTTTCCCTTCTGGGTTACGAAGGTCAGATGGCAGTCGCTCTGTGTAAAAACCAGTACCCTCGTTCAATCACCTAGATTAGGTAGCCGACCCCGTGAGATACGGGATAAGGCTAGGAAGATGATGACTTGCGTATGTACGTATGCGGCGTCCTATTTGAGGAATACCCAGCGATAAGCGGGAGCAGCGGCTGAGACTGCCGCTGGTCTTAAAAGTGTCAAGTACGCCAACCTGGAATCTGCGTACGATTTTGTCTCAGTGGCTTGTGAGATGCAGGTACATGGGGCTCTGATGCGAAGGTGCTGGTGCGCAGCGTGGGCTAGCCGACATTTCTTGATTTTTATTGCAATCAGATGACGACTCCATTGTTTTGTTTTCCGAACATTGTTCTAACGATTGTTTCCTAAAATATAACACATACATATTTTAACTTTTTTTTTAGGTTTGTATTTTTTAATTACAAACATATATAATGTAAACTTACCTTTCTTTGGTCATATTTACACATTTTTCTAAAAATCTAGCTGTTCTAATATCTCTTTTTCTTTTTTCCCATTATTATTCAAATAAAACCGCCGAATAAATTTGTGCAATGACAGCTATGTATACGTAGTTAGTTGTTATATTGCTACTTTTGCTTTTTTGGTGCTATCACTGACAAAGAAAAGATAACAATCATACTTCAATAGCATTTAATAACTTTTGATGTTTGTATTAGCTTATGCAACGTCGAATACCTCATGAAAGTGGATATTTTTCGTATTTAATAAATTTAGTTTTGTTGTTCGCAGTACTGCTACTCCTGGGCCTTCGACTGTTCAAGCTTTGAGTCCCAGCCTTGTGACGGCTGATGTTTCCGCAGAACCCAGCCAAGTGGAGGGTGGTAGTACCAGCCGAGCGAATAGTCCACGTGGTTCCGGAGCAGACCCGCAACGAAGTGCAGAAGCTCGGCAGGAGGAAAACAGCGGGTAAATATTTTTTCCTCAGGCATGAAAACTCCAATTACCGGAATGTTCACAAGGGGCATTAAGGCGACGTATTGTTAAATAATAATTCTAAAACCAGGCACGCGCGCCCCGCAACCCGCACACACCCCGCTAAGTAACTTATACATACATAAATCATACATACATACATAAATCACGCCTTTATCCCTTACGGGGTAGGCAGAGCGTTTAACGCCTCGTAAAAGGCGCTTTCGCCACGTCTGACAAAAATTGAGGCCAATTTTAGATTGTAATATGTATTGCTTTAGTGACAGGTTGTCAGCCCATCGCCTATATTACAATACACTGTAACCCTCGAGTCCCTTTTGCTGACTTCAACAGCATGCCCGGGAGGAAGGGCAGCTGGAACATTCTATGTTTTTCTATCTCTCCCAGTCCAGCATGGAAGAAACTTATATTATATATATTTAAAATATTTCATGATTTTTTGATAATATTGACACCCGCAATGAATATCATTGGATCTTACTTTTCGTTTCTTTTCAGGAGAGAGCTTCAAAGTTTTAAAAAATGGGTGTTTTAAAAAAATCTACTCTTATGCCAAAAGCATAAAACATTATGACCGAGTTTAGTGACATGTAATGCAAGACAAAATGTAGTTTTTCGATAAAAAACGTTGTATAATTAGTTACGAACGCATACCTCGGTAAAATATTTTTATAAATAGGTACGCTATATAACATCGTATAAGTCAAAGCTAAAGTCAAATTATATATTTCCAAATAGATTCCTAAGAACAATTTTAGAAAGACACAAGCAAGTCTATTACAAAGAAAATTATATCTATGTCACAAAATAAAGATATATCACAATGAAGAAGAAGCATGAAAAGCTCGCTCGTTGCGGCGTTTTGTCTTGCTCTTACTTTTGGCCTTCCTTTTGCTCAAAATAAGGTTAGTCAGCGCAATGTGTGCCCATTTCTTGGGCTTCACTGAAATATCAGGGCTCCATACATCTTCGTCATAAATATAATATAAAAATAATTAAGTCATTAATTAAGTCATCTAACTTATCTTAATTGGTTTTCTGACATTATGTGTTTTTAGTAGTATCTTTCAGTTGATTTTCTGACTAATTAAATATTATAAGGTCAGGTATTTTATTAACCTAAAAAATATTTTTTTACTTAAAATAACCTTAAATTGGGTTGGTCAGTTTTATTTTTGCTTCTAAGGTTACGATTATGCCTGTCACGGATTTTTGTAAAACTATAAATATTTTTTCTTACGTACAAAATATTTTCATATATAAAATGACATGGTACAGTTAAAATATTTATCTGTTTGAACAAGTCTCTTAGGGAAGCATGACATCTGAGTTTGTATATTGCTCTAATAGCCCGTTTTTGCAGAACAAAAATTGAATCAATGTCAGAAGCGCGGCCCCACAGCAATATTCCATAGGACAATATGAATAATGCTGTGAAAATAACTAAACTATACACCAGCACCAGCATACACTCATATATATGTCACCAGCCTTGAAGAAAGGAACTACTTTACTGTTTTTCATCAAATCAGGAAATATACCGTGATCAATACATTCAATAAAAATATCTGACAAGTATGGTGCTAATACATCGATAATTGAGGTACACACTTTGACGGGCACCGAACACCTAACACCGAGCATAGCACACAGAGAAGTGATCAAGCAACAAAGTGAATCTGGAGAATGGCTTACGCTACGTCGCAACATGTTAACCGCGTCAAATTTTGCGCAGCGTGGGCTAGCCGACATTTCTTGATTTTTATTGCAATCTGACTCCATTGTTATGTTTTCCGAACATTGTTGCAATTGAACAAGGATTGTTTCCTAAAATATAAAACATACATATTTAAACTAATATTTAACTATATACACTTATCAGAAGACATTGTAATTGTAGGACAAAAGGTGGAAAAAAGATTATTTTTACGTTACAAAAATATATAATGTAAACGTACCTGTCTTTGGTCATACTTCCACATTTTTCTAAAAAACTAGCTCTTCTAACATATTTCTTTCTTTTTCCCATTATTATTCAAATAAAACTGCCGAATAAATTTAGGCAATGACAATGTGGTCCGGAAGCCAACTAGCACGGACAGAGAAGAAGGGACTGAGCGTCTCAGCGGGGCGAGGATTTCATACGCGCGTTTGATTATAACTAAAGGATGTAAACGACTAAATGCTTTTTGTTAGTTTATTAAGTTAGAAACGATAACTTGAAAAATTCCTTCTACAATTTTAAAGAGTATGTACAGCCTTATCTACAGAGAAAGTTAAGAGGCTTAAATCGGTCCTGTATGCCCATAAGATGTGAATCTCTTTTTTGAAAAGAGGTATGTTTGATATGTTTTTGTTACAAAAGTTACCTAATCATATATTCAAAACGAATAAAATAAGGTTTTCATCATGAACTATCAGATAACTAAATTATATTTACATTCGTATCGTAATTACTGAAATAAATTGACATCACTGATGTCTCGTTAACTATCGAATCTTAAACTAAGTCGTAATCGTGTTCTTATTCTGTAGTGTGGATATCGCCTCAATAGACCCAATGAAACCCGTTGTCGTGAGTTTTTAAACAGCATAATAGCACTGCTAATAGGCCTCTGACATGGTTTTGAGCAACGACCACTATCAAACACTGCGTTATTTTATTTTAAGTGTATATTATTTATACATATAATAAATCTCTAAAAGGATCGTGACTGTACATTGAATATTTTTACAAAAAAATAATTGCAGCAGGCATTTTTAACGATATAAAGATCAAATCGTTTTTTTTAAAGATTTTTTGTCTGTCTGTATGTATGTTACCACATTACGCCAAAACTACTGAACCGATATCGATGGGACTTTTTTTATTCAACTGTGTGTTACCCGGATTGCAACTTAGGATACCTAAAATTACGCTACCTGACTTATGGGGTAGGCAGGAAATTGAAACTTGGCTGTTTCTTAACCGATTTTTATAAAACTTTCTTATTTAAGCGTTATTTGAAATCAAAGTTACGATACAAATAATCACGCCTTTTGACTTCGTAGGTAGGTAGGAAAATGAATTTCGGTCGTTTTTAACCGATTTTGATGGAACTTTTTTTGTTTGACTGAGCATTACTTAAACTCAAAGTTACGCTACAAATAATGACGCCACCTGTCTTAGGGGGTAGGCAGGAAATTGAACTTTGATCGGTTTTAACCGATCTTAAATGGCCTTTTTATTTGACTGATGCTCGTATTTATGAAGCGTTCTCAAACTTGAGAGCAATATTAAGTATTGATTTGACAGGCCAGTTTGTACTAAAATTACATTTCTGATACGAACTGTAACTCGCTCTCGCTGATGATAGCTGATTACAAATACGGACTGGGTGTTATTAATTACCTGGTGTCCAGCCTAGGTTAGAAATTTTCACGAAAACCATTCTAATATTGAGTAAGTTTGTATTCACAACACGCAGTCTCGAACATACCGAAAACGCTTCTCTGCGAACAGCTATACATCGTACATAAGTTAACTTTTTCATAGCTGTTTAAAATCATTACCACCACGCGTACGAAGTCGCGGGCACAGCTAGTGTTATAATACAATACAATACAAGATACTTTATTTCACAAAGAAACACAAATACATACAGCAGAAAAGTAAGGAACAACACAACACAATAAAGGCGGCCTTATTGCTCAAGCAGCAATTTCTACCAGGCAACCTTTGGGTAGTAGGATAGTACATAGCAGATAGCGGGATAGTGCATACTAAGTTAATCTTAATACTTAAACAATATAAATACTACTAAATAAATACATAAATAAAATAAATGAATATATATTTATAATAAATTAATACATATTATGCTATTGGGAGATAGGATAAATAACTAATTATTATTCTCTAAGAAGAACTTTCTTGTTCGCTCTTTAATATATAATATATGTCTCAATAATATAAGATAATAATAGATAATATACAAGGTGGCGCAAAAGAAATCACCCTATTGGAAGATGCTCTCATTTTTGCAAATGGCCGCCAATGTCAAATCTGTTTTGACATTTGTGGACTAGACAGATGCAGAATACAAGTGAACAAGCCATGGAGCGATACACTCCCCAAGAACGCGGAAAAATCGTGTCTATTTTTTTGAGTAACAATTCGTCTGTGGTGTTGGCGCAGCGCGAATTCCGTCGCCGATTCCCCGGCCGTCCGACACCGACTGCGCAAACACTGCGACGTTTAGCCACCAACCTTGAAGAGTATGGGACCACACGAGACGTTGCTAAGAGTGGCCGGCCCCGGAGCGCCCGTTCTGCCGAGAATATCGCCGCTGTAGCCGAGGACGTTGAAGTGAGCCCCGAAACATCGACCAGACGACGTGCCACGCAATTGGGCCTCAGCCGGCGGTCCTTGCAGCGAATTTTGGTGCGAGACTTGAAGATGTTTCCTTACAAAGTCCAGACCGTGCATCAGCTGCTGCCTGCCGACCGCCAAACGCGCGTAACCTACGCCCAAGCCATCCTCAATCTCGAGGAAGAATTGGACAATTTTTCGACCAAAATCATCATGAGCGATGAGGCTCATTTCCACCTCAGCGGTTACGTGAATCGGCAAAATTATCGCTTCTGGGGCACCGAGAATCCACGAGTGATGCACGAGGAGCCGTTACACCCGCTCAAAGTGACTGCGTGGTGCGCTGTTCACGCTGGAGGAGTCATCGGGCCATTTTTTTTCGAGAACGCCGCGGGTCAAACGACAACAGTGGACGGTGCGCGCTATAGGGCCATGTTGACCGAATTTTTTCTGCCGCAATTGGACGAATTGGGACTGGAGGACATGTGGTTCCAACAGGACGGGGCAACGGCGCACACTGCACGAGCCACAACCGACATTCTGAAGGCGGCATTTCCGGGTCGCCTAATCTCTCGTTTTGGCGATTTGCACTGGCCGGCCAGATCGCCCGATTTAACGGTCCCGGACTTCTTTTTATGGGGTTTTTTGAAGTCTCGTGTTTACGTCAACAAGCCTGAGACCTTGGAAGCCCTCAAAGACAACATTCGACACGAGTGCGAGAATCTGTCGCCCGAAGTTCTCGCCGAAGTGATGAAAAATGCCATAAAACGAGCCCGTATGGCAATCAATTGTAACGGCGCCCATTTGGCCGATATCATCTTCTCGACTTGACCAGTAAAATTCTAAAGGTGCAAATAAATATAATCAAAAAACAGATTCGAAGTTTTTCATTTAGAAAAAAAATGAGAGCCAAACAACATCGGATGACTTCTTTTGCGCCACCTTGTACATTATCCTTTCGACTTTCAGCCACTTTGGTAACTAACTGGTTAATTAACCAGCTATGTATACGTAGTTAGTTGTTATATTGCTACTTTTGCTTTTTTGGCGCTACCACAGACAAAGAAAAGATAACAATAATATTTCAATGGCATTAAATACTTTCGATGTTTGTATTAGCTTATGGAACATCGGATATTCGAAGGACGGTATTGGAATTCGAAGGACGGTAGAGGGCGCGCACAAGTAAACATTAGCTCCGTGATAGATTCAAATTAAAAATAGTAAAAGTGTGTTTTACGTATTAGAAACAGTGAAAAACTTTAAACATTTACTAAATAATAATAATAAAGAAAGTGTTGGTGACTAATTTCTTTCTTGAGAACATTAGTAAATAGAACGTGAATATAATATGCACAATAATTTAAATTCTGGAGAAATTATGCAGTGGCGGCTTTGGTACAATGTGAATTGCGTTTAATGTGAACCTTAATTTTGTGAAATTGCAAACATTTTTGAAGAGGAACAGTGTTTAATTTTAAATTTAATATTCTAACGAACTTCTATTTATCATACACATAATTTAGTGAAAAGACAGCTATTTTCACAATTTACTCAAATGACTCTGTGGCGTTGTGGCTAGACGTGCTACTTCTATTTTGTGCAAATTAACTTGCGCTATATTGGAAGGCGCATGGATCAAGTCTTAGCAGATCTTTGTATAATTTATTTAATTTTCAACTTTTTGGACACTTTTTTTTTTTTTCTGATATATTAAAATATATAAATAAAATGCATGATCCTGAGTTATTTATCTGGCTCTTGTGATCTAAAGGCAGAAGTTACGCCATCTAGCGAGAAATAGCTGAACTGAGGAAGTAACGCCATCTAGTGAGGAGTAGCTGAACTGCTAACACACTATTGAATACTTAGCATATCTGTAAGTACTGTATAAATAACATAGAGTGCTCTTAGTCTCAGATCTTAGTCCAAAAATTGAACCACTTAGGCTTACTCCTGGATAAAATGCTTCTTTACTACCACCGTCTAATATATTTACCAACTCAACAATAACAAATGGCTTGCTTGGATGATGATTGTTTCTCAACAATACAGGAAAACAATCACAATACATGGACCAACTTCATAAAGAGTGTTGAATATTCCGACTACAACCATTTAAATGTTCTTCACGTAAACATTCGCTCCATGATTAAAAACTTTGCCCACCTTGAATATATAATATCTTCAAGCCCAAAACTCGTACACATCATAGTATTAACCGAAGTGAATATATCCGATACCTGCGTTAACCTATTTAATCTACAGGACTACGAAATGTACTCGCAACTGCAAAGATACCGTAAGGGAGGAGGTGTTATCATGTTTATACACAATAGCCTTAGTTTCACGCGACAACCTGCTGCTACGAGGTACTTTGAATGCATCGCCGCACACTGGTCCCAAAATAAAAAGAAATGGGACATTAAGAATTTTCGGATCGACGGTCAACGGATCAGGCAGATTATTTTTTGTAGACAGCTGATGCAATTACAAAACACTTTAATGGATTTAGTTTTTTCCAAATATGCCGAATCTACAGAGATAAAAAATAATAATTATTTTTTTGTATGAAAGAAATCATAATTTTGTCATTTTCTTCCAAGATTCAAACGTATTCAAAATAAATCATAGCACAGCTTATAGAGGAAATCTTGTCGTATATTTTTGTCATAGACACTCAAGTGCGCTTTTTGCGCCTTTAGGAGCTACAGGCACTTTATTTTTTTTGGTCAGCGGATGAGGCTGATTTTACTGTAGACAGCTGATGCAATTACAAGTAACTTTTATGGATTTTGTTTTTTCAAATATGCCTTATCTACACACAAAAAATATGAATTATTTTTTATAGGGAAGATATCATAAACTTGTCATATTTTTTTTCAAGTTTCAAACGTATTCAACATAAATCATAGCACAGCTAATAGAGAGACTATGGTCGTACATTTTTGTCAGACACTAAACTGCGATTTTTGCGCCTTTGGGAGCTACAGGTACTTTAATTTTTTATGTTTGGTATAATTCATTTTCAAGTATTTCATATGGAGTTAAATAAATATTGTTAAGGATAGACAAATAATAATGATTCCTTTATTGACAAGTAAAGTAACTCTTACTTATGTCTTATTCAGAAAAATCCTATATTTACTGAAACAAATTAAAGTAGTAATCTCAAAACAGGTACGTACAGGTAAATTATTTTGACTCATCTAGTTCACAAACATCGTTTGGTAATGACTCATTGCCTAATTACCTCTATACTTGGAATTTGGGCTCTGTTTGTTATTCAGCGCTAGCAAACACTTTCAAAACGCTAAATAATAAATAGGCACATAGATTGCAATTCAAATTTTCCCTTCGTACTTTTACGGGCTTAGGACCGTCAAAATACAAACTTATTTATGATTATATAGGTAATGTATTAATAATAATAATAATAATAATAATAAATCTTTATTTCTCTCATCACAAAGGTATTAGGATACACAGAATTATTTAAAATGTGATATTTAATTTAATTATATCTCCTTTGTGGCGAGAGCTGGTGTCTGTACTAGATTTCTCTGTATGACAGATCGCCAGGCTCCCTCCCCTTAGCTTAAATGGACAAAATAACAATATGTGGCTTTAGAATTTACGTTTACATTTTGCAATTCGTGATGAGATTAAAATAACTATGAACTTAGGGTTAATGTTAGTATCTATAGTAAAACTAGGTTTCAGTGTATGTACGTGTGTGTTGTATGTATGTGTGTGTGTGTGTGTGTGTGTGTGTGTGTGTGTGTTATGATAGCACCATCAATAAACTTTCTGTCTGGTCATAGTCCTTGGTTAAGAGCCATTTAGTAATTTTTACTTTACAATTGAATTTAGGTAGTGAATAAATTTCAAGGACAGTGTTTACTTTATTATAAATGTGGTTTCCAAGGAAACAGTAGAAATGATTAGATGTTTTTGTTCTAAATAATACTGACGGACATACAGCGGCATAATTTCGCTTTTTTGGGAAAAAACCTGGATTAAACGAAATTTCATGATGTTTTTTTAACACGGTCTGAAGAACAAAGAGCTGGCGGACAGACAAAACCTTGCACATTTGGTAAAGTTCTGCAGTTGGGTGAAAGATTGGTAGAAAATTACTAACTTTGAGAATTGTCCTTTGTACCCTCTCCAATTCAATAAGGTGTGTTTTTGCTGCCCCACCCCAAGCAGTTATACAATAGGATATAATGGACTGGCATAATGCGTAGTATACACTCTTTATTGTATGTGGATCCGCTACATGTCTAAGTGTTTTAAAAATATAGGTAAGTTTACGGCATCTGGAAGCAACTGTATCTATATGGTGTTCAAAGGTTAGATGTTTGTCAATCCATATTCCGAGGTACTTCAGTTTATCAATTCTTTCCAGGTTAGCACATGCGCATCGTGTACTTAGAGAAGAGCCACAGGAATGCACCTTGATGAACATTGAATGGGTCGGTTGACCAGGTGCACTATAAGAAAAAGTTATATACTTCGTCTTTTCAGCATTTAGGGTCAGCACGTTATTCGACAGACATTTAAGTGTTTTGTTAAAACCTACCTGAGCCCAGTGGAAAACCATTTGCCATGATTTAGCACTGAACAGTAATACAGTGTCATCAGCAAAAGTTATAATTTTACCATGTTGTAATGTCAATTGGCATACGTTGTTAATATAAATAATAAAAAGGGTAGGGCCAAGTATACTGCCCTGTGGTATACCAAAAGTGACAGGGAGCTCTTCACTGCGCATGTTACCTATTTTAACGACCTGCGTTCTGTTTGTAAGGTAGTCTGCAAAAAGTTTGAGCTGAAGACCCCTAATTCCTAATATTTTTAGCTTTTGAATCAGGAGTGGGACAGAGACGGTATCAAATGCCTTTGATAAGTCAAGAAAAATGGCTAGTACCTTCTTATTTTGATCCATGTTAGTAGAAACATAGTCAACCAATTTGTCTACCGCATCTACTGTTGATCTTCCACGTCTGAACCCGTACTGTGAATCTTGTAAAATATTTTTACATTCTAAGAAACTCACCAATCTGATATTCATTAAACGTTCTAAAATTTTTGACATACTAGGTAAAATTGAGATAGGCCGGTAATTATTGATGCAGCCTCTGTCTCCACTCTTGTGAACTGGCGTAATTTGTGACTTTTTAAAAGCTAGTGGAAAAGTCCCAGACTCAAACGAAAGATTGCATATATAGGTGAGTGGCGGAACAATTATGTTCTTATGTTCTTTTATAAATGATCCTGAAATATCATCAGTTCCCACTGCACAGTCGCTTTTAAGGTTCATAATAAGTGACTCTATTTCAGCCTCATCTGTAGGCAGGAGAACAAGTGACTGAACATTAGAATGTATCTCATCCATTATCCCTATTCCCTCATTGATAGATTGGTTTGTGGATAATATTTTTTCAGCCAGTTTTCTACCTATATCCGCAAAAAAATGATTCGCGTCATTTATAGACTTTCTAGGTTCGATAGATGAAAGTAGTTGAATTGGTGACTTTTTCTGTTTGTTTGTGTATGTGATTGTTTTAATAGTGTCCCATAACTTTTTGTTGTTCTTTCCTGCTCCTTTAAGTTGACTTCTTTCGTAGATTCTCTTGACCGATTTTAGTATTTTATTGCAAAAATTGCGGTATCTCTTATACGTCAGTTGTATAATGTCATTGCTAGGATACTTTTTTGCTTTCTTATGTTTCTTATGTATTAAGGTGTACTTAAAAAAATTAAATTACCTATAAGGTTTACATACATTAATTATTATTTTTTTATATACAGAACATCAATTAATATTAAACGCCGTTACACCATTAAATCTATAAAGGTATGTCTCGGTACTAGACATTCCTTTTACAATAAATAACTTTCAAATTAAAAACTTAAATAAACTATGAACTTAAAAACTTAAATAAACTAACTAATACCTGATTATAATGTGATTCATTGAAACAGATCTTGTGGGGGGTTATTCTCAATGTCAACGTATACTTCTTCCTCTTCAGTAACTTCTATTCCAAGGTCGTTGGGCGAATCATCCTTGAGAAGATTTTCAGTTTCTTCGAACCTCTGCTGTTTTTGAATTTTGGTGAACTTAGGTCTGATGTTCGTAATGTACGGATCTGAGCTGATTAATAGCTGGTGTATAATGTCTTCGTTTGTTTGAATTCTGCCTATCTTTCTCGTATGCTTTTCTCTGATTGAACGAAAGTCTTTATTTCTTGCTTCTGACGCTTCTTCGGACATCATACCAATTGGGATAAAAGAAAAGTGCTGGCAAATGTCTGCACCATGCACTAAAAGTTTATGTACACTTGAAGGCATGTAGTATCAAGAGTAATCCCTGACATAAAGTTCCGCTGTTTCTCTGCAATAAATTCTAAATCTATCAATATCAACATTTCTTCCAGAAGATATAGCCTGCAAAATTACTGCAAATCTTTTTATTAAATCACTGTTGACTCCCGTTATCTCTGATGACCTTTCGTAATCTTTAAAATACCGCCGAGCTGTATTGCCATCGTTTGTTGTCCCAAAGCCTTGTTTGACGATATCAATCATCAAACCAGTTACAACAAAAAACTCATTCTGCGTCAACTCTTTTCTTGTTTTTCGTAGCAGTTTGTTCTCACCTCCTCGAGCGACCCATTTTTTAAAATCTAAGTTGTAAGATGTATGCAAAATACATTCCATGCATCGCATCCACATGTGAAGGGAAGATAAACCATATTTGTACATATCATCGTTCACTGGTTTGTTAAAAACGTGGTTCAAGTTGTTCATGTCTTTCGGAGTTGTTCTTCTTCTTCTATCGAGTCGACGGCAAGTCAAACCCCATCTCAAATTTCTCTAGCCCAGTAGTCGGCAACTCTCACCGCATCTTCTGTGGCTTGCATCAATTGCTCTCTCGTACAGGTGGTAGGGCACATAGAGCACGATATTAGATGGGCCATGGTTTGTGGGTCAACTCCGCATTTGCACCGAAGGTCGGGGTCACGTGTAAATCCCCACCCGAAGCGGTTATCTTTGCTCCGGCCGACTTGAGTTCGGAGCCTATTTAAAGATTTCCAAGTCGGCCTCGCCAGATTGTGTCCAGGCGGGAGATTTTCCGACAGCGGCACAAAGGGCAAAGGCAGTTAAGCTTTATCCTTCCATAACCGGCATCTAGCTTGTTGCGGGGCCTCTTCAGAAATTGGACTGACACACTTCATAAAGCTCTTGCGGCTTTTGAGCCTTTGAGGCACAAAACTGTAATTGTGCATCGGGTGAAGTGGGTCTGTTTCCAGTTTTGCCCTCTCGGTGGAACTAGATACTGCTCTGCGAACATCTGGAGGCGCTATTCCTGCAAGTGGATACAGCATTTGTACCGGGGTCGGCTTAAGGCAGCCTGTAATAATACGGCACGTTTCATTGAGTGCTGTATTCACTTTCTTGGCATGAGCAGAGCGTTCCCACACGGGACACGCATATTCACCCGCCGAATAGCAAAGCGCCAGGCCAGTTGTCCGCAGAACCGTAGGTGAGGCACCCCATTTAGTAGTTGTCAGTTTTCGCAGAAGATTGTTACGAGCACATACCTTCTGCTTGACATTTTCACAGTTCTTCTTAAATGTGAGTGACCTGTCTAGTGTAACACCAAGATATCTCGGGTGGTCGCTGTGGGCAATCGGCACTCCTCGCCACGTGATATCCAGATGACGACCCGCTTCCCGGTTGCGAAGATGGAAGGCGCAAGACTGGGTTTTAAGCGGATTTGGCTTTAAGGCATTTCCTTCGTAGTACACGGATAATGCTTCGAGTGCGACTGAAAGGTTTTCCTCGGCTTCCTCAAAGGTTGCGGTACACGAAGTAAGGGCCAGGTCATCAGCATATAGGAAACGTGACGTGTTAGGGCTTAATGGCTGGTCGTTGGTGTAGATGTTAAAAAGTGTAGGCGCGAGAACACTACCTTGAGGTAGGCCATTTTTTTGGTTACGCCAACGACTCTTATCTGAGCGCAGATGGACCTGAAAGCGCCGATTGCGAAGCATCTCACCCAAGACTTTCACAAAATTGCTATCACCGGTTATTTTACCCACTTTCCATAATAATTTGTTTATGTTGACCGTGTCATAGGCTGCAGAAAGGTCCACAAATACAGCTCCTGTCACCTTACCACTCTCGAACCCATCCTCAATATGCTGGGTAAGCTTAATGGTCTGATTACAGCATGACTTTCCAGGTCGAAACCCAGCCTGCTCGTGAATCAGTTCGGGATCAATAAGAGGAGTAAGGCGGTTAAGCAGCATCCTTTCCAAAAGTTTGTATGTATGGCACAAGAGTGAAATTGGTCTGTAGTGCTTTGGATCATCTGTGGATTTACCTGGTTTCGGAATTGCTATTACTTTAGACTTTCTCCAGAGGCGTGGAATCCTTACAGATAAGATGCAGGTGTTGAACATCTCCAGCAGCCATGACACAGCAACAGGTCCCAGATTCTTGATCTGCTCTACGGAGATATTGTCGATACCAGAGGCTTTGCCACTCTTTAGCTCCTTGATCGCTTTGATTATGTCTCCTAGAAGAAAGGGCTTACTCACGGTATCTCGCGTGGTATTTGGGCCTTTTTCTTTAGGGACCTTACTGAGCCGGCATGGTGGCTTACCATTCAGGAGAAGCTGGTGGGCAACCTGGTTAGCCGTAACTTGACTTGGTGGAGCAGCTGGAGGGGCTTCACTTGTAAGGCGCCTGATTGTAGTCCAGGCTTTCTTGCTGTTGTGTGTCAAGTTAATATTGGTAACAGTTTGCATCCACCGTACTCGCCGACTGTTGCTAACCTCATGCAGTAGTCTCTCTCCTAACTCCACTGTATTTTCGGAGAAGGGATCTCTGTTATATTGGTCTTCATATTGCTTTAAAAGATTAACAGACTCGTTGGAGAGACCTGGAACATAAGAGGAGCGACAGCCTCTAGGTATATATTTGCAAGACGTGGTTGACACTAAAGTTACAAATTGGTCATAGTTTTGTGGAACAGGTGGTATGTTCAGAAGTGCCTCATCGATAGTATCTGCAAACAGCTTCCAGTTAGCTCTGCCGTAGTTAAAGCGGCGTTGGAATGGCACAGATACAGGGCAGACTACGGGCTGGATGGTGCATATAATGGGTCTGTGCTGGGTACGAGGTATTGCCCGGCTGACAATTTTCATGCACCTCGGGCTTATATTGGCGCTTACGTGAATAAGATCTGGGTTGTACCCCTTTTTCCATCGACCGCTATTAAAGGATGGAGGGTCTTTGGGACTGTGGATCAACACCAGATCGTTGGCTTCTGCCCATGCCTCAACTGCGTGACCATCTGAATTAGTGTCTTTGTAGCCCCAACTCGTACTATGGCTGTTGAAGTCGCCGACAACTAACCTTATGGGTTGATCATCAAAGTTGTTTGGGGCCATGAATTGGAACGGAGTGCCGGGGGGCTTATAGACAGATGTTATGGTGCATACACCAGTGTCTATAGTTATTATTTCCACGTTGTTAGTGGATGAGCATTCAGCTGACTTGACACTTACGCCGGGAACAGCAAACACTGCGCTACCGTGCTTTGGGTGGGCGATTTCGGCGATAAGCGACAGTCCAGGGGCCTAGTTTGACGAACATCTCGATGGGTCTCCTGTACACACATGACATCACAGCCAGTGGACCGGCACAGATCGGAAAGAATCTCCGCCTTATCCAGGGAGAAACCTTCGATGTTGATCGAGATGACGCGCAAAGCAGGATTCGAAAGCGGGCTGTCAGATTGGGTGTTTGGACTTGCCATCGTGGTGAAAGAATTAGCCAATCCGCTTGAAGACGTGGCGGATTGTTGCCCAGGGTGCGCCGGACGCATTGATACTGTGTTAGTTATGTACGTCACTCGGGGAGGCTTCTTTCGTGCACCCCCTTCTTCGGAGTTGTTAAGCATATGTTACAATTAGCTGCAGAATCTGTCTCAGAAAGTGCTGTGCATACTTTACCATCGATCATTGTCATATGCAACTCATGATAAACTTCAAATTCGCCATTTAATATTTTCGTTGGTATAAGATTCTGAATTTCTTCTTCTATTGTTGCTTCAACTTGCTGAATATATTCTTTTGTTTCTTGTTTGAATTCAAACATGATCGGTCTACAATAGCTTGTTGACGAAGGGCGCGGATTTTTCCGTACTATGAAATCGTCATCTCATCACTCATAAGGCGAAGTGGTACAAAACTAACCATAAATACAGAAGATTCTGTAAAAATATCACCAGTTGGTTTTTGTTTATGACAACTTTGTGACGAAGCTCCATCACAGCCCCATTTACTCACTAGCTTCAAAACACCACTATTAATATTCGAACCGGTCACTTTCACAATCTTCTCAGCAGTTAAATCTAAAACTGCTTGTAATTTAATTTTCGCTCCTGATTCTGATATGGTAATTTCTTCCTTTGCTGGATAACATTCTTTCTTCTTTAACAGTAACTTATGGTAAGATGGAAAAACCGCTATGCCATTTGTATTTAAAATAGACCTCAAAGTTAGATACTGCCATTTTGATAAACTTAATGCAGTGACAAGGGCTAAAGTTTCTTCCTCGGGAATCGATTGATTACAGTCTTTGAATAAAAAGTCACTTACTTCTTACACTTTTTCTGGCTTACCAGAGAGGCACTTAATAACTTTAGCACAAACGGTGCGCCCGTTTTCTTTCAGTTTTGTTGCAAGGGCATAGAACAGTTCTTCTTCGGAATGCTCCAAAAGAGACAAAGAACGTGTTTTCTTCTGTTTATTTGATAAATCTTCAAATGGTCTTTTATTTCTTGAGCTAGGGGTATTTGTAGCAGCTTCTGATGTAGATGCACTCGCTTCCTCTTCATATGATAAATTATGCTCTTCCTCTACTTCAACATCTTCTATGGTATATTCTGGATCAAATAACATAGGGAAATTCACCGAAGTAGAAGTTGGCCACACAATTTTAGACTCCAACCACCTTTTGTTCGTAGTTGATTCACTAAAGCGATTGTTCCTACTTGATTTTTCCCATCTTCTAGCTAGGTTTGACGTGTAATTTTGGCAAAACTTTTTGATAATACTGAGCTCTTCTTTTGAAATTTCATTAGGAATATATTTAATAATGGTTTGAAACAATAAATCGCTATTTATAAGGCACCCACTTTTTTCAAAAATTTAAAAATATCTAAATTAGTTACAAACGTAGCCATTTTAGTAAAAAAAAATACAAAAATAATTATAAGTATTATAAAACTTAAAATGTATGGTGATAGTTGATGAAAAGTTGTTGTTTTTACGAGCACAAGACGCGTAATGAACAAAAACCGATCGCGCAAGCCTCATGTTACTTCAAGTAGTAGGGGTAATTAGACAATGAGTCATAAAAATGCTTGCAATACGGATGACTCACGCAATAATTTACATGTACAAACACGTGGGGTTTAGAGATTTCCACCATTGTTAATACATTACTAGTATTTAGTTTATTTGAGTTTGAATATGACTTGTCGAAGTCCGTAAAAGTACAAAGGGAAAATTTTAATTGCAATCTATATGTTTTTTTTTTATTTAGCGTTTTCGAAGCATTCGCTAGCGCTAAATGACAAAATAGATCCCAAAGCCCAAGTAATGGAGTAATTAGACAATGAGTCATTACCAAACAATGTTTGCAAACAAGTTGAGTCATAAAATAATTTACCTGTACGTACATGTTTTGAGATTTCTGCTTTAATTAAGTATATAATTTAAAAAGGTTTTTTTAAAGAATAAGACATTAGTAAGATTTACTCTACTTGTCGGTAAAGAAAACATTATTATTTGTCTATCCTTAACAATATTTATTTAAATCCATATGAAATACTTGAAAATGAATTATACCAAACATATGAAATTAAAGTACCTGTACCTCCTAAAGGCGCAAAAAGCGCAGTTGAGTGCCTATGCCAAAAATGTACGACAAGAGTCCCTCTATAAGCTGTGCTATGATTTATTTTGAATACGTTTGAATTTTGCAAGAAAATGACAAGTTTATGATTTCGTCCATACAAAAAATAATTCATATTTTTTTCGTGTAGATAAGGCATATTTGGAAAAATAAAATCGATAAAAGTTACTTGTAATTGCATCAGTTGTCTAAAAAAAAAACGGCCTCATCCGCTGACCAAAAAATAAATAAAGTGCCTGTAGCTCCTAAAGGCGCAAAAAGCGCAGTTCAGTTTCTATGACAAAAATGTACGACAAGATTTCCTCTATAAGCTGTGCTATGATTTATTTTGAATACGTTTGAATCTTGCAAGAAAATGACAAGTTTATGATTTCGTCCATATAAAAAATAATTCATTTTTTTTCTGTGTTGATAAGGCATATTTGAAATAACGAAATCCATAAAAGTTATTTGTAATTGCATCAGCTGTCTACAATAAAATCAGCCTCATCCGCTGACCAACAAAAAATAAAGTGCCTGTAGCTCCTAAAGGCGCAAAAAGCGCACTTGAGTGTCTATGACAAAAATGTACGACAAGAGTCCCTCTATAAGCTGTGCTATGATTTATTTTGAATACGTTTGAATCTTGGAAGAAAATGACAAAATTATGATTTCTTTCATACAAAAAAAATATAATAATTTTTTTATCTCTGTAGATACGGCATATTTGGAAAAAACTAAATCTATAGAAGTGCTTTGTAATTGTCTCAGCTGTCTACAAAAAAAAAAACAGCCTGATCCGTTAACCGTCGATCCGACAATGCTTAATGTCCCATTTTTTTATTTTGGGACCAGTGTGCGCCGGTGAGATCACCACGAACTACGGTTGGAATTTAGGTATATGTGCCGTGTACAGACCCCCCGATTTAAGTGAATACCTATTCATTGAGGAACTGTCGTGTCCGATTAGTGCATATACGCGTCGTTATAATTATATCTTAATAGGGTATAATTCCTCCTAAAAACACGAACATTAATATTAAGCATAAAAATCCGATCCAAACTTTCTACCTAAATTCTATGAGTGAAAATGGCTTGGAATGTGGAATAACGCGAGACACTCGCGTTGAGACTAAAGGTAACCTATTAACAAAGACCTGTATTGATCATATTTTTACTCGTATGACTAATAATTGTAAAGATGTGTACACTTCTGTGATTGACTATAAGATTGCTGTTCATTATATAACTGGTTTAGTACTACTACATAGCACACGCTCTAAGGAAAATAATTTTAAGTTTATAACTAAAATAGATAATGATAAATTACAATTAGAGTTAAGAAAAATAAATTGGAAGTCAGCTTTGGAATTAAAGAATGCTAGTGAAGTATTAAAATTTATTACGTGTAATTTTTCCGAGATATATGAAAGGTGTAAAACACAATCTAGAATTAAAATAGGCAAAAGACATGAGTGTACTTGGATTAATAATAGAATGTCATATATGTGTAATAAAAAGCAAGAAGGGTGGAAATATGTAAACAAGATGAAAATAACTTACAAAATAGATTATTGTATAATAATTACAGAAACAAAACTATTAAATATATATCTAAGATTAGAAATAAACATATTAGAAAAGAGGTGACTGTTAACTTCAAGAATAGTAGAAAGGTATGGCAAATAATTAACAATATATGTGGAAATGTCTGTACTGCGTTAGATGATGTAATTAAAAAATATTTCAAATTAGATTTCAGTTCAATAAGTAACAAGTTCGCTTACGGCTTTGAGGACAATGTTAAAAATATATGTTTAAATTGCGATATACCTGTATTACGTGATACAGCTTACCAAAGAGTTTCCTCAGTATCTATGAGACTTAAAAAAGCTACTGATAGTGTAATTTTTACCATAATCAAATATTTAAATAGGAAAAAACGTCCTGGTATAGATGGCATTAGAGTAAGCGACTTAAAAAGTATACATTCCGAAATAACACCTGTTATCACTCACCTGATAAACTTATCTATTACCACTTCCTCATATCCCGATCAACTCAAGACTGGTATAATTAGACCCATTCACAAAAAAGGTCCCTATAATGATATAAACAATTACAGACCGATCACAATTCTGTCTAGCTTAGACAAAATATAGGTAATGAAATTAGTATTTTTTTATCTAATAACAGTGTTGTAAATGATAAACAATTTGGTTTTCAGAAAGGTCGAAGTACTTCTCAGTTATTGTCTGTATTTACCGATGAGGTCAACAAGTACCTGGACGCTCGCGAACATGTAATTGTTGCCCTCATCGATTTCAGCAACGCTTTCGACACTTTAAAATATAATAGACTTTTCTGTAAGCTTGAGCAAAACGGTATACAAGGTCCTTTATTAGATTGGTTCAAAAACTATCATTATAATCGTCATACTGTTGTTCGTTTAGATACCTGTCTCAGTGATAGACTACCTACTGTAATGGGAACGGCCCAGGGGTCAATAGTCGGACCAACTGAATATATATTATACGTCAATGATATGCCCAATATTTTACAAAATTACTCTGTATACCAATTCGCAGATGATACGTGTTTATTTACACATAATAAAGATGTTGTTCTGGCACAAAACGCAATGCAACGTAGCTTCGATAACCTATGTAAATAGGCGCACGATGTAGGTCTGGTGATCAATGCCAGTAAAACTAAAATCATACATATTCACTCACCTTACATGAAAGCTACTCATACGCCTGCTATAACTGCGCATGATCATCAGTGCCTGCATCGCGGGCCCACTGCCGCCGGTTGCGCGTGTCCAACGTTGCAGTCAGTAGACCAGCATACATACCTTGGCCTAATTATAGATAAACACTTCAATTGGGGACCCCATATTGAAAGTGTGGTAAATAAACTCAGGTCTATTAACGCTAAGTTAGCTATTCTTAAATATAAGCTACCCTTCCAGACGCTTCGGATTCTGTTATAGGTTACGGCCTTTGTAGTTACGGACGTATACATATAAAACATACATAGAAAAAATATACAAACTACAAGTGAGTATTATTAAGAATATTGTACCCAAAAAAATTAAACTTAGATATAAAGATGATGACGGTGGCTTGTTTCATTATTGTAAAATTATGTCAGTCTTCGATAAAATAAATATGTCAATCATTTTAGATAAAATTGAAAACATTAACTCTTTAACAAAAACAAAAAAAAATGATCGGTTACGTAGCTTAGATTGTTTGCCTACTTTCAAACTACCAAAAACCACAAATGTGTATGGTATGAGGACATGGGAATATATACTATCAGATATTCTTAATCAATTACCAAAAGATGTACTGTCAAATGTATTTAATAACATGAAGAAATGCAAAGTTATACTAAAAAAATTCTATCTTGATGTAAGTTAAATTTTTTGCCTCTTATTTATTTATTCATAAATCAATGTAAAATGTAAAATGTGGCGAGCACGATCTCATTCGCTTTTCGCATAAACCTTATTTAGGTTTTAGATTAAAGCGTCTTATTTTAAGTAAAAACACTGTACCTAACAAAATTTCTTGAATAAACTCTTTAAAAAAAAAAAGTAGTACAAAATATAAACATGCCGACCGATAAAACACATAAACCCCAACAAGATGTATGCTTTAAATGTGAGACGAGAGTAGCTGCTAGAAGACAATTAAAATGTAGCTGCTGTGTGAAGACTTTTTGCCTTAAGTGCACAAATAAAGAAAAGCTTTTCCCGTTGATGAAAAACAAACACACTTGGAAATGTGAATCATGTTTGAGACAAAAAAAATCACCTACTAAGAATTCACCTCCCACTTATATAAAGAATCCACCTATTACTCATATAAAGAAATCAATAACAGGCATTATAAAGTCTACGTCTGTTCTACAATCTTCAAAAACAACAACAATCGCCATTCTTGATGAGCCTTCCTTGAGCCAACTGACTGTCGAGACAAGCCCTATAATCTTAAGCCGCTTATCTGATTGTGACAAACTAAGTGACTGTGAAAAATCTTGTCACCAGATAGAAAACAGCCCTAAGAAAACACATGTACAATTGCAACATAATCCCAGCACTTCTAAAACTAGCGATGATGAGAAAGATAAACAGCCTCTGATCCAAAAGAAAAGATCAATTGATTTATGTCAGGAGATCGACTTTGTCCCAAAAAGGCAGAGCAAAGAGATACTAATAAATGTGCCCACTCACAACTCTTTTGAATCCCTGTCGACAGACGAAGATGATTCCTCCATTCTACAAGGAACTCTTCAATGACCTGCAGCTGTCCTGATTTGAGTGCTACTGAAACAACAGAGCTGAAACTTAAAATACACTCATTATAAACTTCTTTAGAAAGTACAGAAAATGAACTTGAAAACACTATAATTGAAAATAATGAGTTAAAACGACAAGTGGATAAAATGTCTCGTGATATTACTTATTTGAAAAATATCTGCAAATCTACAAAAACACATGAGCAAAAACTTAAATAAAACTCTTAGTTCACATATGTCTTTCGTTGAATCAACACCCCACAGGAAAAAAGATCAGGCATTTCATTCGGCAAATAACAGCCCAACAAAGTCGTTTTATGAAACTTCAGCTTTACTACGATTTTTAGAGGATCAGATATCTACATTACAAACTAAATTGAAGGCTGCTAGCGACGAAATAACATTACTCAACAATAAAATAGAAAAATTTGAAGCTCCACAAACAATTCAAAAAGAACATACTAACAACTGGTGCCATTTTATTCAGTCAAACATTAATCAAACTCAAGTAAAACAAGAGTCTAGATATATTGAAAGACAGACTAAAGCAAGCCAGAATTCAGATACTACTTTCTTTAGAAAATGCTACAAGCCTCAATTACTCTTACTTGCTGACAAAAACGGAAGAGGTATGAGAAGAATTTTGGATAGATTTGTCGGGGATGATTACTTTGTATCCGCTGTATTAAAACCTTATGCTAAGATTGGTCAGATTGTTAAAGAAACTTTGCCTATGTGTAATTTTTTTACAAAGTCAGATTATATTATTGTTCTATCGGGCAGTAATGGGATGCATACTAAAAGCAATATGGCTGATTTAAACTAGTATTTAGGGTTACTATCTCATACGAATGTAATACTATTAATGAATGAATTTGACTGTCAAATTAATAGAAATAGTGTAAATTTTAAATTTGTGTTTCCTACCAACTTACATTACTTCCAAGATGGCAATTTTGACAAATTAAATACTTGCAGAGCGATTGTTTCAAACATGTCACGTATAAATTATCTTTTGACATATACTTATGCGCAAAAAAGGGGACATTTATCGACTAGTGCATCTCTTGAACTTCACACTGGGAATGACTAACTCACAATCACACCCATCACTCATGGAAATTCCTTTACAGGAAAAATTGCATTCACTATGCTGGAAATAACTCTACCTCAGCCCCAGTCATTGAAATACCTGCGATAGATACAGTAAAATATAATGCTCCTATCCAGTTTTTTCGCTAATTCACTTACATTACTACATCAAAATATTGCAGGCATCCTAAATAAAATTGATGAATTTCAGTGTACAGTAGAATGTATAGCGAAAAATATTCAAGACCAAATTGATATTATTTGCCTGACCGAAACTAACTTAAGGCAACGAACAGAAAGTAATCTTAAATTAAACCGGTTTAAAATTGCTGCATTTTACTCTAGGCTTAAAAAGAGGGGGGGTGTAATTATCCTGGTCAGAAATGGTATAAACTTTAAAACACTTAAATAAATTGAGCACATTTCAGTGAACTTTGTATTCGAATGCTGCGGTATACACTTTGATTATAATACAACCATTTTGTGTATTTATACGAATAAAACTCCATCCTCTCCAAACTCTACTTTTTTCCAAAAGTTGGATGAATTGCTTCATATTGTTTGTAGAAATAAGCGTAAATAAATCGTACTATGTGGAGACCTGAACATAAACACGTTAATTGAGTCTAGCATTTCGATGGAATTCAAGAGACTGTTAGAAAGTTATAATTTGGAAACCAAAATATTTGAGCCAACGAGAATTGCAGAAACAACTGGGACTTGTATAGATCACGTTATCTCAAATATAACGGGTGGCAAAGTTGAAATCCATCACATGCTTGGACGAATAACATCTGGACGCGCAATTATGACGTTTTACTCCTTACCCCTCTAGTTTGACAGGATGAATTTTGGCCAAAGTACACAAACTAAAGCCGATAGTGTGACTTCAACTTTAGAAGACGAAACATACCTTTGAAAATGGTGAAATGTGCTGTTTTGTTTTGCAGAAGTTATAGTGATAGAACGAGCAATATTTCTTTTCATTCGTAAGTGTGTTTTTGATCCACATTTCTCGTTATTTTCTTGTAAAATTAATAAAATACTTAGGGACAGGATTGAATAATACGACTCAATAAAACGTCCATGGTTCTGAAAGCATGGTAACCAAAATATTGTCATTCTGTAATGAGTCGGATTATAATTGTAATTTTTTCATCCGTTCATTCATTTCTGTTCATCTAGAGACGTGACATTATCGATGAACGATATCGATAGGAATGATTTACTGTATAAACATTTACGAACAAAATAAACATTTATGGATGGACAACGCTAATAGGAATCAGAATATCACAGTTAACCTCACCTTTTATTAGGGTTCCGTATTACTAAGATTCCACTGTTTGTTCTTTTGAACCGTGATAGCTACATAATAGTTCAAATCAATCGTCCACAGGATTTAAGCTAAGTGTTTTTACTTCAAATTGCATGTGGCGCCCTCTAGAGGGCATGAAGTAGTGAAATAAAATGAATCCTTTTTTATAATGACGTTTCAGAGGAAAGGGTTTGATTACCAAATTCCAAATACATATTAATATATTATTAGTTGTAGTGCATATTTCTGTAATTTGAGGTTTTTATTATATGTATATTTAATTGTTTATCCAAAATAAATAAAACAAACTTTTTCCCGCGGTTTTGTTTGTATTTACTCGATAAATAAGAATATTTTCTAAAATCACTCCACAGATCAGAAAACTGGCCTTAAAGGTATATAGTGGCGATTGCCACCCGGACACCAGCGCGGGTACCCCTACTTGCCCCAAGCCATATAGTAGGTGGGATAGGCTCACGATAGGACTCACGCAAGTCCCAGTAAGGTTGCCAGGTAGCGGGACTCACCAGGATTGTACCGAAAGTAAATAACTAATATAATTATATGTGGCATATACATTTTTGCGCTCGCTTTGCTCTCAATACGCTTGGTCAAAATAGAGTTTAAAATGTATATTATATTTTATGCGCTCGTTTTACATGCAAGAACGTTCTAGGTTTTGGCCTGCTTCGAATATACGTTTGCTTCACTTGTGATAACCGTTATGGGCTTTGACCTACTTATATTATATTACTAGCTTGCCGCCCTGCAGTTTCACCCGCGGGTAAGAGATTTTCCAGTCGCAATTATTTTTTTCATGTGATATTATGTAACCTATTTATAATCATTAGCCTGAGCATAAACAAAAAAGAGCTTACATGCATTTGCAGATTCCTTCATTCCTTATTTAAACCCCTTAGGGATGGTAAATTTAAAAACGCTGATACACATGTCCATTACTTTTTATCATTAGATAAAAACACAAAAGTGGAAGATCCTAACTTCAAAATTGACGTAATTTCTCTATATTTTTTTATCGACTATTTAATCCTTTACGATAGAAAATCCAAAAACGCTGATACACATGTCTATTAACGTTTAGTCATTAGCCAATACACAAAATTGGTAGATCCTAACTTCAAAATTGGCTGAATTTTAAACTGCATATTTTGCCACTTTTGGGGAGGAAAACCCAAAAACAATAATAGACATATAAAATAATATATAATAACAATATTAGAGGCCCATTAGCTGTCCTATAAAACGGTTAAAAACTCTGACATTTTGAACCTATGACATTACGGTCATCGTAATCACTGATTTTTATTTTTTTTGTAAGTTTTTATCTCCTATTGTAAGCTGCTCTACATTTGGTGTAAAAAATATTTGCACTTGCAGCGGGTGTGCTAATTTGATGATGGGCAACAGAAAAAAAAATATTTTTCATATAAATTGTCTGATCGAGTGGTCATATTGTGTGGGAAGGTATTTTTTTATCGTCTCCTGACATAATTTCCTGGTGATAGTTGTTCAGTTTCGTTGACTGAGCAACCCCTATCAGTTTGCGGGACGCTGTCCCATACACCCAGTATGTATTCTATCTTTGAGTCTACAAAATATGACATGTATAATTTCAATTATTAATAATTGATTTGAAAATTCTACTCTTCTTTTATTTGCTAATCAAATTTAATTAAAAATACGTCTTCATATTTCTTTAATACAGGAAACATCATTCACTCAACCATTCATTCTTTATCGATTATCGACTAGGGTACAACACTATCTAAAACACCTAACAGCACAGATTAAAAACTCATATAACCCGATTATTTGAGAAGTGTCAAAAATAAACAAATATATTAGGAAACGCGTACTTTTATATTTGTTCGAGTATTATATGTCATTCCTCCCTCACCCCCAGTTTTGGTTGAACGAGTTCTCATACATTTTTGTTTCGTGGCGTGTCCAGATGTTATTCGTCCAAGATCACATGGGATTATCTGACCACACCGCACAGACTTATCAAATTCCTACAGAGACTCCGCGTAAACCATCGGTCTCTTGGTGGTACGAATATAAACGCGATTAAAGTTGCGACAATAAGATGAAATTTATGACATATTTTTCTTGTTTATCTTTTAGCGAAGTTTACAACGATAATATATCGGCAGAAGCATCGTTTAACATATTTTATGATCTATATTTGCTGTTTTATAATTATTCTTTCCTATAATCAAAGTGCGATGAAGGGCAAGTAAATCTAAAACGAAATGGTTGACGAAAGGCATAAAGACTAGCTGTAAGGTAAAGCGTGGACTATATGCAGAAATCCGTTGCAGAAGGGGAAATAAGACACTCTACAAAAAATATTCACACATCTTACGTCAATGTATGACTACATCGCAAAGAAAAATAAACACATCATATATAAATAAGGATAAGAACAAATGTAAAGCCGTTTGGAACATAATTCAACAACACACAACTATGCAGACTCACAATACAATTTCAAAATTAAATATAGAAAATGAAGAAATACATGATCCTCAATTAATTTCTCAATCATTTAATAATTATTTCATTAAATCTGTTTCAGATAATTGTAAAACTGATTTAAATAATCTAAATACCATATCCCATATAGTGAAGCCTAATGAAAAAAAATATATTTCTATGCATGACTGGGCATGTGTATTCTGAATTAATAAAAATTATAAAAGAATTGAAAAACTCCAGTGCGGTTGGCTATGATGACATATTAACAGAAATTATTAAAATGAGTATTGATTTAATTATTTACCCTCTTACACATGCAATAAATAGATGTCTTTTTGATGGGGTATTTCCGGCAGTCTTAAAAATATCGGTTGTGAAACCACTTTACAAAAAAGGTGCACATGACTCTATTGAGAATTATCGGCCTATAACCTTAGTGCCAATATTTAAAAAAAAATAGAAAGATGCATGTACAATAGGCTTATTAAATTTTTAGAATCCCAGAATATTTTACGAGAAGAGCAACATGGATTCCGCAAAGCGAAGAGGCAACCTATAAATTGGTCAAACTTATTATGAACGGATTGCATGATGATGTGCCAATTACGGTTTTATTTATGGATATGAGCAAAGCTTTCGATTTCGTTCCGCATGATCGATTGCTTTTAAAGCTATACCTACGGAATAAGAGGGCCGGCACACGATTGGTTAAAAAAATATTTAAGTAATAGAGAGCAGTGCGTTGAGGTGAAAAGTTATTGTGAGAAAAGTAAAACTTTGGAAGCGTTTAGATCTCCTTTGTTATGTAACAACTATGGCGTTCCACAAGGTAGCATTCTGGGCCCATTGCTTTTCTTAAAAATATGTACATTTTTTCACATATCAGAGTACCCCTCTACCGCTAAATGTAGAATTTGAAAACCACACCGTAAGCGGCATTTCAAGCATAAAGTTTTTGGGAATCACTATGGATATGCACTGCAATTGGAAGAAGCATATTAATAATCTCTATTCTAGGCTAAATAGTTTTGTGTTCCCATTAAGACGTGTAAGTCAAGTAGTGTCAAGGGCCGCTGCAATTACATCATACCATGGATACATAGACTCTACTTTACGTTTTGGAATAATAATTTGGGGAAACTCTTGTGACATTGAAAGACTTTTTATAGCGCAAAAGAAATGTATAAGGGCTATTTTTGCACTAAACCAATTAGACTCTTGCCGTCCATTTTTTACCAAACATAAAACTTTAACTGTGACTTGTTTGTATGTTCTCGAAGTTTGTCTCTTTGTCTACAGGAATAAATATTTGTTTCCAGATAATTATATGGTCAGCAATCGTGAGTTGTGTCCCAAATATAAATATAAATTGCATAAACCGCCTAGTACACTTAAACTAATTGAAAAAAATACCAATATTATGTGTATTGAAATTTTTAATAAGTTACCAGATAAATACAAAGAGTATAATTTCGTAAAGTTTAAGAGAGCACTTAAATCTTGGCTCGCGGAAAAATGTTTCTATAACTTACGCGAATACATGGAATTGGAATAGTTGCTCTGTTTGTTGTTTGAACATAAATATTATTATTTTCCAGTACCTATTTTACTGTTTTGATTATTTTGACTGTATTTTATGACCAATTATTATTTTTGAAATTTATATTTTTCTTTATTATTATTATTTTGACATTGTACTTATGTGCGCTTCTCATAATTTTGTTTTTTTGTTGACATTGATTTAATTATTAGTATATTTTCTCTCTCTCTGCCAATATTTGACATAATTAATTTTATATTTTGTTTGTAAATTGTAATGTTTAACACATGTACTTGCCTGCAAAGGCAGCATTCAGTGAAACTATATTTTAGCTATTATAAGTGCTTACCACTGTACCTGATTGCTTTACATGAATAAATGAATTTGAATTTGATACCTCATACAAAATGGATATTTAACGTTTTTAACCAATCTAATTTTGTTGTTCGCAGTACTGCTACTCCTGGGCCTTCGACTTCTCCGCCTTTGAGTCCCAGCCTGTTGGCGGGTTTTGCTTTCGCGGGACCTAGCCAAGGGGAGGGCGGTCGTACCAGCCGAGCGAATAATCCATGTGGTTCCGGAGCAGACCCGCAACAAAATGCAGAAGGTCGGCAGGAAGAAGTTAACCGGTAAATATTTTCCCCTCACGCACGGAAGGTCCAATTGACAGAATGTCCACAAGGAGCATTAAGTCCATTTCTCATGGCAAACCCACGTGAAAATAACTTTTCAACTAAAACTGATCGTGGAATAATTAGTAATAATCGCGTAGTAGCCCGGGAATTTAAAACATTTTTTTACAAATATACCCCTGAAATCTACTGAGTCTCTCAACTCTTCACCTTTGCTTTCATTAACATTACTTAAAGTTAACCTGGGACCCTGCAATACTGAATTTAAATTAAGTCATGTTAGCCCCAATCAAATTGTTTTTTTAAAAGATATAAAGGTTAAGGCAACTTAAGACTCTCTAAAGCATTTGATTGCGTAGATTATGAAACATTGTTATCCAAATTTAAATACTATGGAATCAAAAGAGAAGCCTTGAGAATTTGAAATTCTTATTTGGATGATAGGATTCAGAAAGTAAATATAAATGGAGCTAAGTCATCAGGGTCTCGTATTAAAATAGGTGTAGTTCAAAGTTCGATATAAGGTCCATTTCTATTTCTAGTGTATATTAATGATTTGCCTACATGATAGAGAATTTGTCAAAGATTGTATTATTTGCAGATGACACATCTCTTACATTTAAAGTTGACAGACATGCACAAAATTATGAAAACGTAAATTATTACACTCTTGGACAAGTTCATAATTGATTCACTGTTAACAATTGAGTGTTGAATGCAAAAAAAAACAAATGTATAAAATTCATTTTGCCTGATGTAGATTACATTCTTCCAATAAACGGTGCTTTCGGTGAACTAATTTTTTTCATTATTCTTGAGGATTACCCCAAGAGAACTGTGCTTTCAGTGAACATTTTTTTTTCATTATTAAGTATGTATAACATAATTAGTGGAAGAATGTACAGTAGGCGAAATGAATTTTATAAATTTGTTTTTTTTTCGGTGGCAGTGCGCAGTGCGGTGCTGGCGGTGTTTAAAGTGGTTGCAGTCTTCAAAATGCCGCAATCATACAGCCAGCAGGTTTTTTCAACGGGTAAGAATAATTGGTCCACTATGTTAGCTAGTAATTATTCAGAAAGCCCTCCACCACGTGTGAAAACCACAAATATGTTCAGTGGTCTGACCATTGATCCTAAAGATACAAATACCAGCCAACAAGTTAAAGTACCGAACAAACCTTCACCTATTGTGCTATATGGGGTAGATGACGTGAATAAGCTAACAGAACTGCTAGAAACTGTTGCGAAAAAAACCCAATTTACATATAAAATTGTGAATATAAACCAGCTGAGAATCAGTAGCGCAGATAGTGAAGTTTACAAAAAACTTATCACTTTGGTTAGAGAACAAGGCTTGATTGGCCATACTTTCAATAGAAAGGACGAAAGGTGTTTTCGCATAGTTATTAGAAATCTTCACCCTTCTACCCCTTTGAACGAAATCAAGGCCGAGGTTGAAGCAACCGGAAACACTATCAAAGGGGAGATCATAAATGCAAAGTTTGGACCTGAGAAGAAACCTACCTCGACATTCATCGTGAATTTATTGCCCAGCCCAAATAACAAAGCTGCAATATATATATGGATCTTTGGTCTGGAATAAACGATTTTATTATTATTTTTTTTGTATTCATTGAAAAAATCTCCCTTTTTAGGGGGTGTCGTTTGTTTCAATGACGCGGGTATACACCAAGGGCCATTGAAAACAATTTAAACATTACATTGTGGAAACTGATTAACTTGAACATCTGTGGAAAGGAATTTACGTACTATGCGACATGTATTTAATATTGCCGCTTTTTGCATTGTAATGTATGTATTTGCCGGGAGATCTAGTATTTTCAGACTATTGTGCAAATGTTTCGGAATTACTCCTGTGGTTGAAAGGACCAGTGGTACAATGAAAACTTTTTCCAAGTTCCATATACGCACAACTTCCTCTTTCAGTTCTGTGTACTTTGTCATTTTATCTGTTATAGCTTTTGGTATGTTGTGTGTATTGGGCACTGTGACATCTATATGCGATTTTATTTAGTTTATTAACCAGTATTATATCAGGTCTGTTGTAGTGTATGGTTCTATCTGTTAGGACTGCTCGATCGTAGTATAGCTTTATTGATGAGTTTTCTAAAACGGGGCTAGGGTTATATTCGTAATACGGTTTTGATTTGTCTGCGATTAATTTATGTTTGAAAGCTAGTTTTTGATGTATGTATTGTGTAATTTGATTGTGACGATGTGTGTAGTCTGTTTGGGCCAGGTTAGACCAAGCTCCAGTAATATGTTGTATTGTTTCCGATTGTCTGTGGCATTTTCTGCATGTATCAGTTTCAATAGCTTCTTTTAAGATATATTTTTTATAATTGCGTGTATTTATTATTTGATCCTGAATAGCTATTGTGAATCCTTCTGTTTCTGGAAATAAATATCCTAGCTGTAACCATTTATTTGATGAATCTAAATCTATATAGCTTTGTTCTAAATCATGTATATGTCTGCCATGTAACTCTTTTTTCTTCCATGTTTCAATATTTTCTGTGTAACGCTCTGCTGCCGTCTTCTGTATAGTGTTCTTTTCTTTTAGATTTAGAGGGGTGAAGTTATTATCTGTATCTATTGTTGCCATGTGAATTATACTAGATTCAGCTTTTCTGTAAAAGAAGTTTCTGAGATTAGTTAGCTGGCTTTCCCAAAGTACTTTTAGATCTATAAGTCCTCTTCCCCCTTGAGTTCTTTTTACACTGAGTCTTTCTATTGCGGATTTTGGATGGTGGTAGTTGAATTTAGTGAGTGTTGTTCTAATTTTTATTTCAAGATTAGTGATATCTGTTCGCGACCATTTTATAATACCAAAAGAATATGTCAGGATTGGTATAGCAAATGTATTTATAGCTTTAATTAAATTTCGTGAGTTTAATGATCTTTTGCAAATTAATCTAAGTCTACTAATGAATTCAGTGGTAAGTTTTTTCTTTAATTGTGTGTGGTTAACTATTTTTCCCTCTAAAATTCCTAGATATTTATATGACTCACTGTCTTCCATCGCGGTTATTTGTTCTTCTTCATTGATCATGTAATTTCCTTCTTTTAATTTTCCTCTTTGTATGTTTAAAGATCTGCACTTATCGAGGCCAAAAGTCATTTTAATATCTGTACTGAAGTTAGTTGTCGTTTTTACTAAATTTTCCATATCTTTCACTGATTTAGCGAATAACTTTATATCATCCATGTACATAAGATGGCTAATTGACGTGTTTCGTGTTAGTTGATATCCAGAATTAGGTTGCGATAAAAGACGTGAAAGAGGATTAAGTGCTAAGCAGAACCACAGCGGACTTAGAGAGTCACCCTGAAAGATTCCATTTCTAATTTGGATTTCCTCCGTTACTAAATTAGATGTTGTCGTTTTTAAATGAAGTGATGTTTTCCATTTTGACATGGCATTTTCCAGGAACGATATTATATGGGGATTAATTTTATAAATATTTTGTACACGGATCAGCCATGAGTGTGGGACGCTATCAAAGGCTTTTTTATAGTCAATGTAGGTCATGTTTAAGTTTCTGTTCTTTAATTGTGCGTGTTTTAAAATGGTAAAATCTATTATTAACTGTTCTTTGCATCCCCTGTGATTCTGTCGACATCCTTTTTGTTCTTCCGCTAATATATTATGAGTTTCTATATGGGATATTATTTTATGAGTTATGCATGATGTTATTAATTTATAAAAAGTTGGCAAACAGGTGATGGGTCTATACTGAGAAGGGTTAGCTGTATTCGAGCTTTTGGGTAGCATAAAGGTAATTCCTTTAGTTAGAAAAGGTGGAAGCGGGGTGTTCTGTTTTATTAAAAGTGTTATTATTGTTGCTATAACTTCGTGTAGAGACGTCAACTTTTTAAGCCAGAAGTTGTGTATCCCATCTACCCCTGCAGCTTTCCAATTTTTCATTTTCTGTGTGACTACTTGTATATCCTCTTTTATAAAACCATTAAATTCCATTCCATCTATTTGATTCCACTGCTCGGCCTCTTCGCTAATCGCAAATTCGCAATCTGCTGCTTCGTAATGCTCTGTCTTCGTTTCCCATATTTTCCCCCAATATTCCCTAAGATCCGTTACACTAGGTGCTTCATTACAATTGTCACTGTTATTGCTATTACTGCTGGTCATAGACCTATAAAAAGCTTTTTCGTTATTACTGAAAAGTTTGTTATCATTCTTTCTCATAAGTGACTTTTTATATCTTGCTAATCTGTGTGATTTGAGTGCGAGTTTTTGTTTCAATGTGTCTAAAAAGTCCTCTGGTCTTAAATTTTCATTTTCGTGAGTAGAGTGAACTCTTGCATTTCGGAAAATTACTTCAACTCTTGCAACTAGTCTGTTTGTTCTGAATCCGTTAATGTACCTGGTTAAACGCCCTATATCTACTCTAAGGTTCTTAATATCATTTTCGAGCCTAAGTTGCCAAGATGGTTTGCCTTCACGGAGTTTCCTAATGTGAGCATTTGTGTTGAATGATTTTACTTTATATCCTAACTGTCTGCTTATTACTAAAGCGCTGCAATAAACAAGTGTATGTATATGTGTTAGGTCGTGATTACCGGTTAAGAATTTATGCAATAATTGGTGATTGAAAATATGTATAAACTCGTGTAATTTTTTGCTATCTTTAAGGCGTGGTAATTTTGGGCGTTTGGTTGGGTCTGTATTACAATACGTAGCTATAGCAGTTTCAAGTTGTTTTGTTGTTTCTTCTACATAAGTTTCAGCTGATGGTAAATGGTTTCTATTTTCAGTGCGGCGAGAACTTTCAGAAAGCACCGGTGTTTGTACATCGGGAGGTGTTAAGTTTCGAACGATATCGGCGTAAGTAATACTAGGTGAGTTGGGTGCTTGTATGTATGACAGAATCTGAGCGGGTGGTGTAGAATGTTGTGAGGAGTGTGTTAGAACTTGACTAGCAATAGGTGAATGTTGACTGGTCGTGGTATAAGAGCGAGTTATTTCAGGATTAATTAAAACGTTAATTTCTCTGTCATTTTGAAGTTGCTCTGTGACTTTAGCTTTGATCTGATGTAATTTAGAATCTGATATAAGTTTATTTCTAACAATTGCACGTTTTTGATCGGCAACTCTGTATTCGGAGACTTCCCAATCTGGGTATTGTAATTTAAATTTCTCATATATTTTTTTACTATACATGGTCCTGTCCCTTTCTAAATTCGTGACGTAGTAATATGTGCGCATAATAAATGCATTCATATCGTCGCTCCAGGTCTTACGGAGTCTGGGTTTTCCAGCTTTGGTGGTCACAGGTTGTGAGGTATTAGCTGCTACCTGTGAAACATCCGAAGTGGTGCTAGGTACAGGGCTAGCTCTGTTTGGACTGTTATAGACCATGTAATTATTGTGTTCTGTCGGTTGAACAATATGTCTTGAAGTTGTATTTACTAGATTGTTTGCAACCTCTTTCTTAATTTGGTTAAGTGTACTCTGAGGGAGTAGTTTATTGTTTACTATTGGTCTACGTTGATCTCCTAGCCTTTGTTTAGTTGTGACAAAATCTGGAAATTCTTTTACAAATTCTCTATATAGTCGTTCTAAGTAACCTCTTCTGTTGGTGTCTAATTTAGTGACTATTAGGTATGTACGCCAGATGAATTTATTGATCTCTTCAGGCCATCTTTTACGCATACTTGTTTTGTCAGTGGTGGGCACAGGATTGACGGCAGTTGCCTCCTGCGCAACATCCTCTGACATTGGAGAGGTAGTTGAAGATCTGGATTCTATTTCAGGGCGGAATGGAGATGAAATTGGAGTGGAGTAAATGCTACTATTGGTTGATGATGGTGAATCTGGATAACTGAGTGTTTCGGCTGTCGTATTTTTTTCGGGGGGAACCCGCCTGTTCAGTCCCCCACCGCCAGTGGTTCGCATGCTGTGACACCCAGCACCGGCTCCAGGTGTGCCCCGGCGACCCCCGGGAAGCGGCCGCAGACTATACCTTTTAAACTGACTTTTATCCATGGTGCAATGAAAACTTTTTCCAAGTTCCATATACGCACAACTTCCTCTTTCAGTTCTGTGTACTTTGTCATTTTATCAGTTATAGCTTTTGGTATGTTGTGTGTATTGGGCATCTATAAGATATGCGATTTGCATAAAAAGGTATTTTTGGGATCGTTTGTTGAGAAGGGTAGTCTAGCTGAGCGACACTTTATGCTATACGACTAAGTGGTATTTACTCGAGTTGATCTGAGCTTAAATTTCCAGTACTTTGCTTCCCGTAAGCCCCCCCACCACGGCAAGGTGATCCCTTGGGGGGGTTATTATTATTATTATTATATACCACCAATCTATAATAATTGAAGATCCAAGGAAGAAAACTTCAATTGTTCAATGCCAACGTTGCCAGCAATATTGGCACTCAAAAAACTATTGCATGAGACCTTACCGGTGTGTCAAATGTGCTGAACCACATAAAACATCCGAATGCCCGAAACATGACCGCAAAACTCCAGCATTATGTGCCCTTTGCGAAGGACCACATCCAGCAAATTTTACAGGCTGTGAGGTATATAAAGAAATTCTTGCCAGAAAAAGCAAAAAGTTTGCAGCACCAACCAACAAACAGGATAAGCATCTGAACTTCAAATTAGTAATACCCACGATGTATCCTCACACACGATCTGGAACTGAACATAAAACTTTTGCCCAAGCCCTCAATTCTACCTAAGAAAATAATTCTGATGCACTGTCGCAACCATCTTCGATTTCACTACTTAAAAATTGTTATTGAAACAAGCAGAGAAATTTGATCTTATCATGCAACAAATGAGCACCCTGTTGAGTCTCATAGCCACACTTGTCGACAAAATTATAAAATGACAAATCTCAAAATAGCGACTTATAATATCAATGGTCTCGCTCCCAACACACACGAAGCTGCAATATTTCGACAAGAACATAATCTAGACATACTACTAGTACCTGAGGCCCACTGCACAGCAACAACATCTATAAAGATCAAGGACTTCCATTGCTACACAACCGCCCATCCCGATGGCACTGGTCACGGTGGCACTGCTGTTATAGTTAAGAAAAGCATAAAACACTACCTACACTCAAAATATAAAACTAATGAAATACAAGCAACGACCATAACCGTGGAAGACAAAACTGTACAACTTAATTTTAGCGCAGTCTACTGTCCGCCTAGGCATAAAATAACGAAGCAAATGTTCACAAACTACCTAGATACACTCGGAAATAGATACGTAGCTGGACTGGAACTCAAAACACATATTCTGGGGTTCCAGATTCACCTCAACCAAAGGCCGACAACTTAAACAAGCTGTAGATGAGGATAACTTAGTCGTAATTTCCACTGCGCAAGCGACTTACTGGCCAACAGACGCCAACAGGCTGCCTGATCTATTGGATTTCTTTATTGTTAAAGGCCTTACAAGACACTATTTTAAACCAGAATCTTTCTGTGACGGTTCCTTGGACCACACTCCTGTACTGCTAATAATCAGTACAATGCTAATTGAATATGAGAGACCAGAATCATTATGTAATAAACATACAGATTGGGATTCCTTCAGAGTCTACATTAAGTTGCCTTAAAAACACCTGAAGATATTGAAGAAGCCACAAAATATGTAACATCCCTAATACAAGTGCCGTGCTGGATCAGCACCCCAACAATAGACCCCAAAACGGGACCTGCTAACATACCCATGAAAATAAAAAAGCCGTCTTAGAAAAGCAAAGACTACGTCGAGTTTGGCAAACTGGTAGGCTGGATGTGGATAAAACATCATTCAAACAATCTTCTGGTGAACTGAAAGAAATGTTGCAAAAATGGCATAATGATACATTGGAGGCAAAACTAGAAACTTTAACTGCCACTCCTGCTACAAACTATTCTTTATGGAAGTTTACAAAGAATGTTGATAGACCTCAAGAAGTCAAACCACCCTTAAAAACTAATGCAGGCTATTCGAGAACATCTCAAAACAAAGCCGACACTTTTGCTGAACACTTATATAAAGTATTCATTCCAAATGAAACAAACACGGCCCAAGATGATACTCTCGATGAAATTTTAGACCAAGATTTTCAATTATCACCTCCACCTAAACCCGTATCAGTACGAGAAGTGTGGAAGACCATATCAAATCTCAAATACAAAAAACCACCAGGCTTTGATCTAATCACAAAGGAAATCCTAATGAAAATACCAAAGAAAGCTACAGTCTTCCTTACTATGCTATTCAATGGCATATTAAGAGTTCAATCTTTCCCTCAGTTATGGAACATGTCGCAAATTCTGATGGTACACAAACCTGGAAAACAACCCAATGATGTAAAATCATATCGACCTATCAGCCTGCTTCCAATATTGTCAAAAGTGTTCGAAAAACTACCACTACATAGAATAATGCCAATCCTGCAGATCAAACAACATAATACCACAACATCAATTCGGCTTTAGACAACAACACTCAACAGTTGAACAGGTTCATCGAATTTGCGATAAAATCAGACAGACAATTGAAAATAAACAATACTGCGCCTCAGTTTTCTTGGACATACAACAGGCTTTTGATCGTGTCTGGCACAAAGGGCTACTTTGTAAGATTAAATCTAGCCTTCCACATAGCTACTTCACAGTCATGTACTCGTACCTGTCTGATAGAATCTGTCAAGTTAAAGAGTCCGATGCAACCTCGAAGTTCTTTGAAATTAGAGCTGGAGTCCCTCAGGGATCGGTCCTAGGCCCAGTGTTGTACACATTATACACCTCTGATCTCCCACAAGTAAATGGTGTATTTATTCGCTGACGATACGGCTCTTTTAGCGAGCAGTGAAAACCTGACAACAGCTTCAATGATACTGCAAAATTGGTTGGATGCAGTTACTGAGTGGTTGAAGAAGTGGAGGATCAACGCCAGTGCTGCAAAATCGGTCCAAGTTACTTTTACTCTAAAGAGGGGTAATTGTCCACCTGTACAGCTAGAGAACACAACGCTCCCCCATCAAGATAGCGTGAGATACCTAGGTTTACACCTTGACCGCCGATTGACATGGAGACAACATATAAAAAAGAAACGAGACGACATATAAAAAAGAAAAGATACAAAAACTTGTATTGGCTTGTAAGCCGTAACAGCAAATTATCTACTGACAACAAATTGCTTATCTACAAAACAATCCTCAAGCCCGTTTAGGTGTATGGCATTCAATTGTGGGGAAGTGCTTGCAACTCTAACATTAACATCATGCAATGAATGCAAAACACTATTCTTAGAGCAATAAGCAATGTGCCATGGTTCATTACAAATAATGAAATTCACGACAATCTGCAAATGAACACAGTCAAAGAAGAAATTCTGAATTGCGGCGAAAAATACCGAAAGCGATAGGAGAATCATCCAAATCAGCTGGCAACACAGTTAACGAAACGAAGCTACAACAAACGTTTCAAAGGGAAGGACATAATAAAGTGATCAAAAGAACGCTAAGAAGCTAAAACTTTATGGGTAGATGTCCTCACTGGAGGACACGCTCGAACATAGTGAAAATCTCCCAAGAAATCTACTTATAGTCTCAGCATTGATCGTAGATTAAATTAAAAC
Source organism: Scrobipalpa costella (assembly GCA_949820665.1). NCBI lineage: Eukaryota > Metazoa > Arthropoda > Insecta > Lepidoptera > Gelechiidae > Scrobipalpa > Scrobipalpa costella. The sequence goes on from OX463295.1 coordinate 2,356,820, forward strand.
AAGAAAAAAAAATGTTAGCTAGTACACCCAAAAGTGTAATCACTTGACTCAAAACTTCAATGGCTCCCTCGCATTACATCTGTATCGGGGAACTTAGTTCTGGTGTGCGAAGAATCCAATACCTCTCGGATGTTGTTACAGCAAGACTTTTATATTTTAGTAATTTTCACAGCATTATGCCCTATGGAATTTTGCTGTTAGGCCACGCTGCTGACATTGATTCAATTTTTGTTCTGCAAAACCGGATTAGAGCAATATTAAAACTCCACTGTCGTGATTCCCTAAGAGAATCGTTCAAAGAGATAAATATTTTAACTGTACCATGTTAATTTCTATATGAAAATATTATGTATGTAAGGAAAAATATTTATAGTTTTACTAAAAACGGTGACAGGCATAACCGGAATCTTAGAAGCAAAAATAAAATAGACCAACCCTATTTTAGTTTAGTTAAAAAAACATCTTTAGGTCTAAGTATACAATACTATAACTAAATACCTGACCATATATTAAATTTGACAAAAAATCAATTTAAAGATACTATTAAAAACACATTATGTCAGAAACCCTATTTATTATAAGTTAGATGACTAAACTAATGACAAAGATATATGGAGCTCTTATATTTCAGTGATGCCCAAGAAATTGACTTTAATACCCCTAGTGGACATTCCGGTAATGGAACCTTCCGTGCATGAGGGATATTTTTTGGTTTTTTAAACTATATATTATCCTTTCAACTTTCAGCCACTTTGGTAACTGGTTGATTAACCAGCTATGTAGTTAGTTATACTGCTACTTTTGCTTTTTTGGCGCTATCACAGACATATAGAAAAGATAACGATCATATTTCAATGGCATTAAATACTTGCGATGTTTGTATTTGTGCAACATCGGATAAGTCATACAAAATGTATATTTCTCGTTTTTAACCAATATTATTTTGTTGTTCGCAGTCCTGCTACTCCCGGGCCTTCGACTCCTCGGGCTTTGAGTCCCAACCCCATAGCGGATAATCCTTACGTGGGACCCATGCTATGGAATTCCGTAATCATCCCCATGCCTGATGGGTCTGGGGTCGTCTACAGGCAGATCTCCGACGATGAGGACAATTAAGATGAAGAGTTTTAGGCCGTCATTGCTGTAGAGTATGCGAATTTGTAAGAGTAGGTAGGTTAGACCGTACTAGGACGTAGCTGCAGCGGAGCAACATTAGTGCTGCTTCAATGCGGTACCTCTTATACATACATACATATAATCACACCCTTATCACTAATGTGGTAGGCAAAGCGTGAACGACCTAAACAAAGGTTGTTCCGCCACGTCTGACAAAGTTTTGAGGGTTTTTAAGATAGATTTCTACGTATATTGCTGTAGTGACAGGTTGTCAGCCTATCGCCTTAATTGCAATATACAGAAACCCTCAGAACCCTTAGCTGGTTTTTACAGCATGCCCGGGAGGAAATGCAGCTGGCACATTCTATGTTTTTCTCTCGCTCCCAGTCCAGCATGGAAGTACCTCTCATACATTTTCAAATGTGTGAGAGGTACCGCACTGAAGCAGCACTGGAGCTGCAGCGAGGGGCGCTGCGTTTCACGACGCTTCACAGTGCGGCAATTTCAGGTTTATACATTATGACAGATTTTGTCGCGCAGTGTCGCGCTGTTGCAGTGCCGTGTCGTGCCGCGCCGCTCCACTTCGCTGCAGCTACGCTATTGAGCGGTCTAACCTTTATTTTAAATGTATTATCTATAATAATAATATTTTAATGCATTACATAATTTTACGTTTAAATTACCTTGCGAATTTCTGAATTGTTATTGAAATGGTGTAAAAATTTTGTTGTCAACAACAAAGTAGTACTTAAACTTCTAGTCAAATGTGCGAATTATTATATATTAAAGGCGAATGTAATTTATTATAAATTTATAACTATTTATTTTTACATCGTTGATGCAATAAGTACCTAAATTATTGTTATCGGTTATTTAATTTCCAAAAACATTGTAATTATTTTTTTTACTGCTTAATTTGCATACTATAAATTAAATAATAACCGTGCGTAGGTAAAATAATTAGCTGTGTTTAAAAAACTCTAAATGTATTTAAAATAATCAAATAAACTATATCTCCCCAAAATGTGCCTTTGTTTTATTACTTTTTTTTTACTTACTTGTTTTTACTTTTTATTTTGCAAAAAAAAAAAAAACGCTGCAAATGCAAGCCATATGATAAATCCGTCCATACTAATAATATAAATGCAAAAGTAACTCTGTCTGTTTGTTTGTTTCACTTTCACGCTTATATGGCTGAGCTAGTTATGATGAAATTTGGAGGGACGATAAAGTAACCTAGATGCCCCTTATCTTGACACTGCTCATGTCTTACACTTTGATTTAAACTAATCAGATAATCTTTGCGACTGCTAAAGGGCAGAATTAGTCGGTCTCCGGTTTAAGGGCCGTATTTATAATCAGCTATCATGAGTGACAGCGAGTTTGAGTTCGTATCAGAAATTACATTTTAGTACAAACTGGTATGTCAAATCCACCCTAAATTTTTCCCTCAAGTTTGATATCGCTTCATATCTTGGCACAGCCTATTCGAGATCTATGAAACTAAATAACCTAAACCTAACCTAATAACCTAGAGAAGATGTGATTAGCCCCAGAATTAGTCGTTAATTAGTCGAAACTTGTCGCCAAATTGGAATCTAGTCGGTCTCTCGTTTAAAAGTTACGAGTATAACGTTTTCTTTTGGGCTGTGCCAAGATAGGGCATATCTTGGCACTGCCTATAAGGAACTAAACCACCTACCGAAGATCTGATTTCACCTAGATGTTGCTTTACTTTAGTCGGTATTAGTCGCAAAGAAACCACAATTATTCCTCGTGTATTTAAAAAGTTACACGTATTTTAATTATTCCCAAAGACGAGTGACATAACTATAGTTCGTATTTTTAAGAATTTTTAGCACTTGCAAAAGAATAATAATATTTTATTTCATTTGATGGTAGTTGTTTTGTGCTTAAACCATTACCCTCGTTCAATCCCCTAGATTAGGTAGCCGACCCCATAAGATACGGGATAAGGCTAGGGAGATGATGATAAAGGTAGCCGATCTTGAGCCGCCATGCGGGGCAGCGCTGACGAGTGATTTTTGATAGGAGCCGTCGATAAATCCAGGGAATGGGCAGCAGCGTTCTCTGTTAATAGAAACTTTTACTGCGCTCACCAACACGCCTGCCAAGCGTAGTGAGTATGGCATATACCCCCAAGTTCGGGGAGGCCCATGTCCAGCAGTGGACTGTTGTGGCTGATGTTGATGTTGTTGAATAGTCGGTAATCAAAAATAATATAATAATATAACAAACATTTATTTTTTATTTTTGGACGATTTGCTCCAGTTCTTGCTACGTAGCTGCATAGTGCGTCTGTTTTTCCGCGGACGTCTATTTTGGTAAAAGTCTATATCTGCGAACGTAATTTTTTTCGAAAGTCTATTTCCTACGACTAGTGCGTCTGTTTTTCCGCGAACGTCTATTTTAGCGAAAGCATTTATAAGCGAACGTATTTTTTTTTCGAAAGTACATTTCTTTCAACACTACTGGTCCTTTCGGCCCTGTTACTTCTAGTGCGTCGTTTAGCGAAAGCCTTTATAAGCGAACGTATTTTTTTCGAAAGTCCATTTCTATATGTCAATTTTATTCTTTGGATTCTAGCCCTCGCCCATATCTTCAACCCTTGTTAAAATGTATTTTATCTAGAGCCGACTGGTCTCAGTTCAGATCAGTTTTAGATCAGGAAATTTTAAACATCTCTTCTGTTAGTACTGATAATATTCTATCTGTCTATATTGATTTTAGAAATTTCCTTTTAGCGGCATCCAATAAATCTATTCCTTTTAAAAACTCTGTCAGAGACAAAATTCCTTCTCTCGCTTGGTGGGAGTGTACATTAGCTATAACTACAGAAAATTATATTGCTTATCAAGGAGAGGCTGACAAAACTGTAAGACTTTTATCTGATAAAAAGAAAACGGGTTGGAATCGTTTTTGCGAGTCTCTTTCTCCAGCCATCCTTACTTCCATGGTATGGAAAAATATGAACTGTTATCATAGTGTCCGTTCATATCAAAATTTGACAGGTAATGTGATTCCTCAGCCTGGATTGAGCAATTCTGCTGTAAACTTGCTTCTGCTCCTTCCTTAGAGGAGTCTTCTTTCTTCCCTACATCTATAGTGACTTCTGATAAGTTTGATGCTCCCTTCTCTTGGGAGGAATTTTGCTCTGTATTGGAGGGTCTCGGACTCCTCTCCTGGTGTTGATGGGATCCCTTACTCATTTATTGCTAATAGTAGTTGTTCTGCTAAAAAACTTTGTCTTTGCATTCTTAATAATCTTTTCTTGACTGGTACTACTCTTGAAGATTGGAAGACACAAATTGTCATTCCCATATTAAAACCGGGTAAACCTAGCAATGAGGTTAACAGTTACCGTCCAATTGCTTTATCCTGTACAATGACCAAAATGTTGGAGCATTTAATAAAAAATCGATTGGAGTGGTTTGTCGAATCAAAGGGCATTTTAGCCAAGAACCAATTGAGCTTTAGAAAAGGTTTAAGCACCATGGATAGCATCAGCACTTTAGTTACTGACATTAGAATAGGCTTTTCAAGGAATGAGTTTTTGATGGCTATTTTTCTCGATGTAACGTCTGCTTATGATAATGTTTTGCTTCCATAACTCAAAAGAAAAATGCTGCATCTGGATATTCTGGATACTATTTGATATCTGAATATTATTTGTAATTTATTCTCCCGTAGATTGGTGTCTGTTAAATCACAAAATTATTTTCTTCCCTCCAGGGCCTTATGGAAAGGTATTAAGTCCATTGTTATATAGCACTTATACTTATGATACTTAAACTCTCTGTCAATTGTTTCTGCAACATCTTACAATATGTAGATGATAATAATAGTTCTGTATGTTTGCTTTCGTGATATTGAAAAGTCTTCTGACTATCTTAATTCTGCTATTACGTATCTCCATTACTGGCTCTCGGACCATGGCCTCTCTTTTTCCATTTCCAAAAGTTCTGTAGTTGTCTTTTCGCGATTACGTACAATTAATTTCCTGTGTTGGTCAAGATTTCCCTGCCAAAAGTAGTGTTAAGTTTTTAGAACTTTACCTGGATTCTAAAATGACTGGTTTGCCTCATGGTGAGTATGTTATTAAAAAAACGGTTGTCTGTAAAGTCGGTTTACTGACGATAGTTGAACGTGACAACGTCATAAGAAAATACTGATGGAGACAGATGTCGAACGCTGCCGAACGCGGAGGCCGATTGTGCCTCTTTGTAGCTTGTTCCGCGCTCTCGCTTGCACTTCAAGCCTTAAATGGAACGCCTCAGAGCGAGGTAACGCCGCATGAGTCATGTTTTTTCATGCGTGCAGCCGGCTCCATCGAATTATAAGACGTTGTCACGTCAAAAATGTGAAAGTAATATAAATATTTTGCGCTCATTATCTGGAGTGTTTGGGTTTGGGTAAGGGGGAGAACAACTGGCCCCAAGTGTCAACCTCACCTGCCTGGGTCGATGGTTCGTTATGAATAGTCGACGGTGGTGGCATTCCAGCACCGTGGTGCTCCCTGCTAGATAACGGACGAGGCTCTGGCGACCGAGCAGTAGCGGTATAACTGCAAGCCTGGCTGGGTGACTAGCTGGATGAGGCTTCAACGACCTTGGGGCTTAAATAACCCCTATAATGCTTGGACAGTAGGCAACAGGAAACCACTGGACTAAGAAAACATTACGCAAGGTGGTTCTAATATTGATGCGAAGTTATTCCATCCGACTGACACTCGGCACCATTGTGATTCAAGGTTGCAAATGTGCTACCGGCCACTCTACTGTGGACCACCAGGCAGTGAGTGGAGTTGCTACTGGTATCGGCACAGGACCAGATAAGTTACCAACTAGAAAACAACTACGCGTTGGTACTTGGAACTTTAGAGGTTTGCTTAGGCCTGGCAAACTTGAAGTCGCTGAAGCCGATTCTTGAGCTGAGTGAAGTACATCAAAGAGGCAGAGGCCATATGATGACCAAAAGTGGCAATGTAATGTACTTTTCTGGAGGTGACGAGCTGTAATGTACTAATCTTTTTAGTATTAAGAAGGCTACTCCATTAATAGCCGTAATTGCAAAACAATGTCAAGGCTTATCAGACACCTAATGACAGAATGATCGCCATTAAGCGTGAGGCTCATCCAGTTCCCATAAACATCATACAGGTGTATGCTCCAACAGCACAGTCAGCAGAAGAGGACTCAGATCAGTTCTACGCCGCATTGGAGTCGTTGTTGCACCCAATTCCATCGAAAGAGGTGACTTTGGTGCTGGGTGACTTCAATTCCAAGGTTGGACGTTCAGCAGAAGATCCCATGAGGGGTATCGTGGTCGGTGGTCATGGCTTGGGAATTAGTAATGACAGAGGTGAAAAATTTCTTCAGTTTTGTATAGAAAATTAGCTGGTTATAATGAATACCTGGTTTGAACATCACCCCAGAAGACTTTATACGTGGACTGCTCCCTGCGGTCACCGAAACCAAATTGATTACATAACTATAAAGTCAAGATGGAGATCGTCGATCACAATTTCCAAGATACTTCCGGGTGCTGACTGTAGAAGTGACCATGAGCTACTCATTGCGGATTTTAAGTTACGTCTTAAGAAGATGAAGCCAAAACCTCGTAAAATCTTATCACTAACCGGACCATCTCTTATCCACTACCAAAAAGCCATAGAAACAAGGATTAAATCCTTGGAGAAAGACCCCTTTGATTCCAGTGAAGCGGATTGGAACAGTTTTAAACAAGTATCCCTAGAGACTGCAATAGAATCGGTCAGTTTTCACCGGGCCACCAGCAAAAGAGAAGAGTAGATCTCTACAGAAACAAGGGCAATGATCTATGAGAGAAAATTTTTAAAATGCGATGGGCTCAACACTGATGAGGAGATGAAGTAATGTGGAGCGGAGAGGATTGAGAGGAAGGGAACAGGAATGGGAAGAGTGGCTCATGAATGTATAGAAATAAAGTTATAAAATATTGGCTCGTGATTGTGATCGTCTAGTATTATAGTTAGGACCGTACGTTGTGTAATAGTATTTATGAAAGTAACCCAAATCCTTTAAAGTGGTAGTGGGATGTCATAACTTAGCTCTCTTTAGGTTCTTGGGACAACATTGGGACAATGCGCAGCGGTGTAACGGAACCTCCGATTCAAGCTCCAACCATTCGCTGGTAGAGGATTTATGTGCTCGCCAACCATCAACGAATGAGATTTACTTCAATTACCAATTTACAGATACTAATAAAGACAGTAAATAGCCAAGGAACTTGTTCTTGATGCAAAACCCATCATGCGAGCCCCAGAAAAGGAAAGTGGAGGCACTTCTATGCCAGAGATAAGTGACACTTAGGAATTTTGGAACGAGTCCAGATTTATGAACAACATCATATAAAATATAATTAATTTGAGCCGATTTATTGGTCAGCCAACCAAGACAGAGCAAGTCATGTCTGATGTAATTTGTAGTAAGTTGTGATGTACAATTGAGAAACATTGTCCCAACAAAGGTTTTATAAATTGTTGTCCCGCACCGACTATGAAACTGCAACAGTCATCGATCTCCACTTATGATATGCACATTCAGGAGTCAGTAGAATAGATAGGGATGCCGAAACTAGTCCCAGATAATATAACAATCATTCACACCGCAAGCCATAGATTCGTTGTAGATATAGGAGTGATAGGAAAGAGCAAGTAGTGACTGATTGTCAGACTTCTTTAGTGCAAAATAAGCTTCTGTAATCAAAAATGCTATTACAGACATATCGAATGCTAAGATGTAGTATGTGATGGAGGTTTGACCATGGCTGATACCATGTCGCTCAATTGACATCAAGTCAAGTAAGTATGCAGTAGTAAAATGGCTTGTCAAAGCCAACTGACCATAAATCAGTCATATAAAATTCACATAAAGTAAATATAAATAAAAAATTAAATTCCAGACCCATTCCAGGGTAAATTGAGGTTGTAGGTAGGATACAGATAACATCATCCCACATTCCATGTTGTATTGGTTTGGTAAGTATAATGAATACTCCCATTAGGTAGTTGGACCATAGTCCCAATAAGTTGCAAGTATAAAACCTACACATTAGTAGGTATATTATCAAAGATAAACTTTATCAGTCTGTAGAATTGAATCGTCAATTGTAAAAAACCTACATAGTAGGTATCATAGGTGAACATGTTGGTGAACAAGCTGGTGTTCTAGAGTCTAGAACATACATACATATAGGATCATGAATCCAATAAATGTTTCAAAACATTGTCCGTTGGACATATTTCACAATAAAGTGAATATAAATTCAATTCAGTATCTACTGCCAGGATAAGCAAGTAGGTATGAATGACTCATATATAGGTATTGAATCCACAGTTAAGTGAATATAAATCAGTTCAGTAGTTTGTTTCTCCTCTTCCAGAATATGTAAGTAAATTGTGATATGTATCTTTTTTTTTATTATTTATTAAACTAAAGGTAAGTACATTTTTATAACTAATATCTACTCGCCAAACTTAAAAGTTTGATGTACAAGTCATACATAGATATAGTTATAAAAACATAGAATGTATTCAAATAATTTATACATTCCACTGCTGGGCACATCATTAAACATAGGATGATGCTTCTCTGCTTAAAGGAAAGGTAAGGCAGGAATTTTGGCAAAGGGGAGGGAGAGAACTGCCTACCTAAACACAAACTAGGATCCCAAATAGCTACCCTCCCACCTACTTTCCTAGATATTGTCCTTACTCCTATTACCTAGAATACCTATCCATCTAAACCTACCCCTACCTAACGTACTCCTACAATGTACCTAAACTGCCTATTTACCTAACCGCATAGCTGTGTATGAATTATGTAATTGCATGCTTAACCGACCTACAATCCTACATATATAACTCATTAACCGTATCTATCATATAAGAAATATTGGAAGTGATATAAATATAAAAATGAATAGAACAGCCTTTAGCAAGTATAAAATATCATACAAAAAGGATTGTTAATTGAACAGGGAATTGAAATTGAAGTGGACAAGATAATGAAAAAAATTTAGAAATGGTAAAGTAAATAAAACACAATGTAAATTTATTCAACAGTAAGTAAATAAATAAATGCATCATGATTTGATGCAGGAATACCTTGTGTGTAGGTTTACCTATCCTTTAGAATCCTTGTAGTTGGCACTCCACCAGCTCTGCAAGACTCCACTGTCAGCATCCTCCACTCCACCATGTAAAAGAACAGCTGATCGTCAGGTCACCGCCCTCCGTCCACAACAGGAACAACTGATAGCACCAACATCTCACCATAGTAGGTCTCATGGTTGCCTCCCGGCTGCATACTCTCCTCTCCTCTTTGATGTGTACACTTTCACTCGTAAAAGTCAACTAAACTTCAAGTAAAATTAAACTTCCACTCAAACTAAAACTCCAGGTCAACTAAACTTCTCCCTGCTCGGTCCCAGACGCTATTTTTTTCCCCGGCGTCCTTCTCGATCTCTTGTCCCCCTGGTCTTCCAAGTTCCAGCCCAATCCCCCCTCTCGAGCCCTCGACTGTTTTATCTTCCCTCTTCTAGACCATTCCCGAGTTTTCGAGAGCCTTCTTTCGTACTTCTCTTGATAGTTCTCCTCTATTCCTCCAGATGGCATCCTCTCGTTCATAGTGATTCTCCTACCAATCTGATAGATGGCATTTTACTTGTATTTTAAAACAGTGATTGAATTTTGAATAGCAGAACCAGGTCCATTACATCCTGAAGACTCGCTCCAACTTTCAGAATTAGAAAATGGTATCAAGAGATTGAAACATAAGGCAGTGGGCCCTTATGGAATATCTGCTGTTATGATTAAAAATATGGGCTAATAAGGCACCAAGTTTATGCATCAGATTTGCAATAAGATTAGGAAGACGGGACAATGGCGAGTTGTCTGGATTCAGTCCGCAGTTATTCCTCTTCATAAAAAAGGTTCAACCAGAAAATGTGTAAACTATCGCACGCTATCTCTTATGTCACATGCTAGTAAAATTCTATTGCGGATTATCAACGCCAGATTATCAGCGTTTACTGATCACCCAATTCCGAGTGAACAGTCCGGTTTTGTTGCCAGCAAGGGGACTCGTGAGCTGATTTTAAACGTGCGCTTACTCATTGAGAAGTGTCGCGAGTTTAATAAGCACCTGTTCATGTGCTTTATTGATTATGCCAAGGCGTTCGACTGCCTGCAATGGGACACTATGTTCAAGGTACTCATTGATATGGGTGTACCAACACATCTCGTGTTTCTGATCCAAAATCTCTACCTAGACAGCACGAGTTTCGTTAAGTTGGAAGACCAATATTCGAAGACCTTTTATACGGAACGTGGTGTACGACAGGGTTGTATCTTATCATCAAAGCTCTTTAACTTATATGGCGAGCATATCATGCGAAAAGCACTGGAGAACTGGAATGGTGGCGTGACGATAGGTGGCCGTAAAATTACGAACCTAAGATATGCTGACGATACCACAATAATTGCAGCGAGCAAGGAAGAAATGGCAGCACTGCTGAAGAAAATTGAAGCAGAGAGCGCTAAGCTTGGTTTAAGATCAACCATTCTAAAACCAAGATAATGGTGGTAGACAGGGCTCAGATTCTTCCGCAAACCGATGCTCTCAAAGAGTTCGAAAAGGTCAACCAGTTTGTGCATCTTGGGTCCTTGATAACTAGTGAAAGCCGCTGTACCGAAGAGATACGCCGGAGAGCCGCTATGGCTAAAAGCGCTATGACGAACCTTGAGAAGTTCTGGAAAAGCCGAAGCATCCGTAAACCAAAATACGATTGGTCAGAACTCTGGTTTTCTCGATTTTCATATATGGGGCTGACACTTGGTAATTACGAAGCCGGGACTGCGGTAAAATTCACGCATTTGAAATGTGGTGTTGGAGGAAATTGCTTAGAATACCCTGGACCGACTTTAGAACTAACGAGTTCATTCTGCAGGAGCTAAACATCAAAAGCCGTCTTCTAGACACTTGTAAAAAGAAAACCTTAACTTTCTTCGTGCACATAATGCGATCGCCTAAACACAGCCTGGAGAAGTTCATAATTACTGGCAAAGTGGAGGGTACGCGAGCTCGAGGCAGAACGCCCTTGCGTTGGTCGGATGCAATAAAGAAAGCAACAAATACCTCCTTTCAAGACGACACCGCTGCCGCTGGAGTTGGAGGAACCTTGTTAATGGTCACGATCCTCAGTACTGAGGGACCGATAAGAAAGATCTGGAGTGTGGTAGGGTTTTCATCCCTACATCCAAAAACTTTTGTACAATGCCCTTATCAGAAGTCACATAGATGACGGGTCATTTCTTCTGGAACCTTGCAGTAAAGCTGCTCTAAATTTACTTGATAAAATCCAAGCTAAGTGCCTGCGTCTTATTATTGGTACGATGAAGTCTTCCCCCATCAACGCTTTCCAGGTAGAGTGCTGTGATCCTTCCCTCCACCTAAGAAGGCAGTATCTCTCTGACAGGTTTTTTTTAAGGTTGTTCAGTCCCCTGCTCATCCCCTAATCGCTAATTGCATATCTTGTCAGATCATATTTCCTTCGACAGTTACTGGTCTAATAAGGACCCTCCGTGTATCTTCAATAGCTTTCCTAAATTTCTTAGTCTTCCTTATCCAGTAATTCAATCAAAACTTTTCCCTCTTTTCGAATCTTCGTTTGAGTTCTTTGTTTTCAAGCCTGGCCTTCACCTTCAGCAAACTCTAAATTCAAGGAATTTATTACACACTTCAGCGACTGGTTAACATTGTTCATTGATACTTAAAAGTTATATGATCAGGGGCATGTTGGTTCTGCAGTGTTGATCCCCAAACAAAACTCCATTCTCAGTTTTAAATGTCTATCTTTCTTATCTATTTTTACAGGTGAGGCAAATGCTATTCTGGAAGCTCTTTCGTTCATTGAATTAAATAGTCTTGATAATTCTATAATATTAACTGATTCAAAAAGTTGCGTTCAACCCATTTTATAAAATCAATTTCGTACAAAATCGTAAATTTAAGTTTCCTATTCTTAAAATTAGAAGTTTGCTTTTAGCATGTCACCTCCAAGGTTTGAAAGATAAGATAAGGAAGTTGCGCTGGTTTGGATTCCGAGTCATGATGGTATACCTGGTGATGAGATGGTTGATAATTGTGCTAAAAGGGCCACTGTCAGTGGAACCCTAGAATATTTCAAGTTTACTCTCATGACCTAATTGCACTCGCCAGACCGGGTTTAATGTGTTCCTGGGAGAATAAATGGAAGAAGGATAGTTGTTCTACAGGGAAAATTTATGCAGATATTCAAACCCTTATCCTATCTAAGCCAAGGTTCTATAAATTTAGATATATAAGTCGTTTAAGATTGGGTCATGCGTGCACTCCTGTGTTTCTGGTGAAAATCAGAGTAAGAGACTCATCTCTATGTGAGTGTCGTTTGGACGAAGGTTCTCTGGACCACATTTTTAACTATCCCAATCTTTCCCCATCTTTATATGCTCATCTTCCTCCTGATATTTTCTATTAGTTTTAACTCCCTGCTCACATATGTATATACTCCATTTGTATATATTTTATCTGAATATTATTATAATATTAGAATGTAAATATTTCCATGTATATTTGTTAAGTATAAATTATTTGTTTAATAATCCTTTCCGTTTTTTTTCCTTATTACCTCATCCTTCTTACCCTTGTTCACTCACAGATACCTATCCTTAAAAGCATTGTAATAAGCCTACCTCCTTAAAAGGCCCTACAAACTTGACACTGGCGGAATCAAATTTATTTAAAGTCAAATATATCGAACTTGTCAAATCCGTCAAATCTGTAAAAAGTGGTCAATCTATCAAAACTGTTAAACCTGTAATATTTGTTTTTTTTTAAGCCTGTTAAAACTGTAAAAACCCCCAATTCAATCAAAACTGTCAAATCTGTCAAAAGTGTTAAATCTGCTAATAGTGTCAAATCTGTCAAATATCCAAAAGTAATCGTGTATTGCGATACTTGATTAAGAATTACTGTAATCTCGAATGTAATGCAATCTGTACAGTCAAAGCAAATGTTACTACTACATTTGCAATCACGGGAGTATAAACCACTATCTTTAGAAGAAAATATCTTCCATGCTGGACTGGGAGTGAAATAAAAACATAGAATGTGCCAGCTGCATTTCCTCCCGGGCATGCTGTAAAAACCAGCTAAGGGATCTGAGGGTTTCAGTATATTGCAATTTAGGCGATGGGCTGACAACCTGTCACTACAGTAATATACGTACAAATCCATCTTGAATAACTCTCAAAACTTTGTCAGACGTGGCGGAACGACCTTTGTTTAGGTCGTTTACGCTCTGCCTACCCCATTAGGGATAAAGGCGTGATTATATGTATGTAGAAGAAAATCGATTAAGCTGACAGCACTGGTCTCACCGACAGCGCCTCCCCCGTGGTCTAGTGGTTAGAGCCATGGGCTTGCGATCCGGAGGTCCTGGATTCGATTTCGAGTAACATGAAATTGATATTTGTAAATTTATTACTTTGTGAGGTTTTCCCTAGTTTGGTAACGACGTTGCATGCAGATTCACCTGATTGTCTGAAAAGAAAAAAGATTCCGTGCTTCGGAGGGCCCGTTAAGCCGTCGGCCCCGGTCGCTGTCTTTGATAGTGGTCGTTACTTCCACGTTAATAACCATGTTAAAACTGAAGTAAACAACAAGATAGCTTTATAAAGACTCATTTATTTTCAATACACCCTCACATAGCACAAATATTATACCAGGCCACTCAGAAAGTATTGCGATAAATAGTTTTTATATATGGCAGACTGGCCGGTTAGAATCTTTTTTGAAAATATGATTACTTGTTAGTAAAAATATGTGTGTTCCATTTTCAAAATTTCCCTCCACATTTTTTGCGAGCCAATTCAAAGAATCATGTCTTACTGAAAAATGGATCTGCGCCGGGAACATTTTAGAGCTATGATTTTTGACGATTTCAAGTGTCGCCTGAAACCGGATAAATCGTTCGATAGACTTCAAATGGCATTTATGGATGAAAGCCCCTCCAATGCAACCGTGTATCGTTGGTATAACGAATTTAGGCGCGGTCGACTAACCTTAGGGGATGAAGAAAGAAGCGGTCGCCCGTTGACGGTTATTACGGAAGAAAACGTGCTAGCAGTGAAAAAAATAATCCAAGATAATAGGCGAATTACATATCAGGAGATTCAGCACTTATTAAAGATTGGATCGGGAAGCGTTCACGAGATTCTACATGGGCATCTTCCCGTGAGGAGGATAGTATCGCGCTGGGTGCCGCACTACCTCACGGACGCTCAGAAGCAGGCCCGGGTGGAATGGTGCCGTGATATGCTGAACAAATTTGAAGCAGGCTCGTCTCGGCGTGTTTACGACATCGTAACAGGTGATGAGTCCTGGATTTATCAATACGATCCAGAAACCAAGCGCCAGTCGACAGTTTGGGTGTTTCAAAATGAACCAACGCCTACCAAAGTGAAGCGATCTCGAAGCGGGGGAAAGATTTTGATCGCCAGCTTTTTTAATTTGACTGGCCACTTGGCCTCAATTCCCTAACAAGATCAAAGAAGCATTAACGCCGAATGGTATACTACCAAATGTTTACCAGAAGTTTTTTCTGTTGTGAGCAACAAGCGACCAAACACAGGGCTCCGCGGACTACTGCTCCACCACGACAATGCGCCTGCACAAACCGCGCTCAAAACGAGGGACTTCCTGGACAGCACACCAGTCAAACTCCTGGGTCACCCTCCTTACAGCCCTGATCTAGCACCGTGTGACTTCTTCTTATTTCCAGAAATAAAAAATCAGCTCAAGGGGATACAATTTTCGTCGCCGGAAGATGCGCTGGCTGCGTTCGAGAAGGCTGTAAACGAGGTGTCTACGGCGGACTGGAAAAAGTGTTTTGAAAACTGGTTCAGACGCATGAATCTTTGTATAGAGGCTGGTGGAGAGTACTTTGAAAAGATTTAATAAAAATATATGTACCTGTAGAACAATTTTTTTTAGTGTCGCAAAACTTTCTGAGTGTCCCACGTATCTACATCATCTTCCTCCTTAATAACGAATAATTAATTAATATTTGTTCGCTTAACAGGCTAACTTAATCAAGTTTTAAGTTAATTCATTGAGAAATTTTACACCAGACTGACAAATTTTATGACCAGAGACATAACTATCAAATTTTAATACAATTGTATTAAAATATTAATATATAATAATTATTATATTTCTTTATTACTTACTGTTTGAACAAAGTAGTTTAAATTGAGAATTTGATAAATATAATATTATGATAGACTTAACATTATTTTATTTAATATTATTAGGTTTATTTTAATCGTTACTTATTATTTTACTTGTTATTTTTTTTATTAAATTCTGCATAAGTGTTAGTTTTACATTAAAACATGCCATAACATTTTACTAACCTACTGAAAACAGAAAACCAGGGAAAACCATCCGGATAAATGCAATATTAATTATTTTTTAAGAGCCGTTATTATAATTTTAGCCTCCCTTGCAGCAGCCCTTTCTGTGCGTATACGTTTGTTTTGCTGCACCTGTACAGGCACTTGTCCAGCAACCACTTCATCATCCAGTTCAGAGCAAGAGTCAAAAGTGTCCGAGCCTTCCTGCGAATCATACCCTGACTTATTTTCACCGTGGATTGGACCGTCCTCACGGATCGCTTGGTCCGGCGACCTCGTGGGAGACGACGCCTGTGTACACGGCACCCTGATCAGATGTCTGCGGTTCCTGCGCAGCACCCTGCCCCCGCTGTCGCGAACGAAGTAAGAGCGCGGTTGCGGCGCGCGGCCCTCCACACGCGCGTGCTGCCGGCGCCCGCCTGGCCCATCTCCCCAAGGTGTCGCGACCACCTCGTTACCTATACTGAGCTAGTAATCGAGCTCGGCTGTTGTACCATAAGCTACTTCTTAACTGATTACGCATAATATTTTCATAATCGACTGAACTGTCCCTTTCCGGTTGTAGTTTGTTAAGGTGAGAAGGAAGTTTAGTATTTAATCTCCGTCCCATGAGTAATTGAGCCGGACTGGCAACTCCGTCTCTTGGTGTTGCTCTGTAGTTTAACAGACCTATATAAAAATCCTCATTCGAACGAATCGACTTCATAAGCAGTGTCTTAACTGTCCCCACAGCACGCTCACTGCGCCCGTTAGACTGGGGATAATTCGGTGATGAAGTTGTATGCGTGAATCCCCAGCTCTCTGTAAATTTTTTGAATTCTTTTGAAGCATATGCCATATACCATGACGTGCGAACTGATCCTTCAATGCCTTAATTATTTGATTTGAATTTATACTCGAGACCGGACATACTTCAACGTAATTTGAAAAATAGTCCACTATGAGCTAGAAGTATGTTTTATTAAATTTAAAAATATCTGATCCAATTTTTACCCAGGGTAATATTGGTAAGCTATGCGGAATCATCGGTTCGCGCTGCGGTCTAGGCGCCAGTTCTGCACATATTCGACAGTGTCGCACTGCACTCTCAACGTCTCGCGCCATCCCCGGCCAGAACATGACGTCACAGGCGAGTCGTTTGCACCTATCAATACCAAGGTGCCCCTCTAGCACACGTGCCACCATTTCCCCGCGAAGACCTTTAGGTATAAACACCAGATTGTTTACAAAAATGATTCCATCCCCTTATTCGAACGACTCCCTGTAACTCCAATAAATGCGCACATTTTTTTTTACGTCACATTTATTCAACGGCTACCCATTCATAATATAATTTACAAGAATTTGACATTCAATATCGCCCTTAGTATATTGTTTAACGATGTCTATTTTGTCACTGCTGAACCAAGTTTGGATCAAGAAACAAGTTTGATCTTCAACTTCTTGTGTGATATTTTCCTGCATTAAATCTGGAAGCGGAGCCCTTGATAATGTGTCAGCAACGTACATGTACTTCCCAGGAGTATACAAAACTCATATGGAAAGGAAAATCATACCTTTGAACGCGCAACATCAAGCGCTGTAGTCGCGCCGGCACAGAATCCAATGGTTTCTTAAAAAGAGCCTCGAGTGGCTTATGATCAGTTTCCACAGTAATATCATTCTTACCAAAAACGTACTGGTGAAACCTTTCCAGAGTGAAAACTATAGCTAGCATCTCTTTTTCTATCTGAGCGTACCTTTGCTGCGTGTCCGTGAGCGTAAGCGACGCGAACTCGACCGGCCGCCTCCCCTGCAACAGCGCGGCGCCCAGCGCGCGCGAACTTGCGTCCACCGTGAGCAGCGCCGGCGCGCGCGGCTCGAACAGCGCCAGCATGGGCGCGCTGCACAGCTCCCGTTTTAACTCGCTCACTACGCGATCCTCACACGCTCCCCAGCACCAAGCAGAATCCTTTCTAAGTAAATTCCGTAAAGGAGCAACCTTACTTGAGAAATTTGGGATGAATTTGCTTAGATAATTCACCATGCCAAGAAATCTCTCCAGTGATTGCCTGTCATTGGGGTTGGGCATGTCAACAATAGCTTTAAGCTTCGACTGATCAATTTTCATCCCTTGCTCGTTAAATGTGTGACCCAAATAAGTCACCTCCCCCCTTACACCGAGCTCGCACTTCCCAGGATTGAACTTCATACCAACCTCTCTCGCACGTTCTAATAGTTTTTTTAAGTCTAGTCTAGCATCATGTTCTGATTTACTCGTTCCCCGTACGATTACGTCATCAACAAATGAGTCTGTCCCTTCTAAGTCTTCGAGCTGCTGCCTAACCTTGGCATGAAAGACCTCTGATGCCGAATTGATCCCATACGGTAAGCGTAAGTACTGGTATCTCCCGAATGGAGTACACAAGTCGGAACTCTGTTCATCAAGCTGGACCATCCAGAATCCAGACTTCGCATCTAATTTACCAAAATACCGCGCATCTTTAAGTTTGGTAGCAATATCAGTAAGAGTTGGTAGTGGATAGTGTTGCCGGCGAATCACACGGTTAAGTGGCCGCGGATCTAAACAAACCCGTAAACTACCATTTTTCTTAGCTGGGACCACGATCCCATTCACCCAATCTGTAGGATGCGTCACTTTTCTTATAACACCTAACTCTTCCATACGATACAGCTCTTTCTTTAACTGATCTCTAACCCCCACTGGTATTTTTCTAACGGGGCATATGCAAGGGTTTGCATTTTTTTCTATAGGTATAGTGTAAACACCCGGTAATTTTCCCAGACCTTTAAACAAATCGTCATATTCTTCTAGATTAAGTGAATATATTCTTTTCGCTAATCCTATTTCATCTAAAGCGAATTTTCCTAGGACACTTTGACAAGTATGCTCAGATATTATAAACTCCAATTTATATTGCTTATGTTTGTACATCCAGGTTATCATAGTCGCACCAATAATTGAAAGAAAATCCCCGGTGAAAGATTTAGCACAAATATCAGTAGGTTTTACATCAGAAAGAGATAATACCAAATTAATAAAATTCTTCTTAGATAATACATTTAAATCCGAGCCACAGTCTAATTTAAAACGATGCTCAACGCCAGTATCAAATAATTGAAGTGTTTCATACCATTTAGAGTCCTTATCTTGAACCAGTGAGTCCACATTTTCCAATGACGATATATAATACCATGTCAGAGGCCTAATAGCTGTGCTGCTAAGCGGTGTGAAAACTCTGGAACCAGGGTTCATCGGGTCGTTGTTCGACTCGAGAATCCACTCGCTAAGAAAAAGAAGACCGCCAGCAGCGTTGCGCGCGCTACGCTGCAAGGCAGCGCCGGCCTGCAGCGCTGCCGAGATCGGAATGCCGCCCATACATTCCCATACCAAGCGATCGGGCAGCGCTGCCCAAGATCGACAGGCTACCTTGATATGAAAGAAAGAAATAATAAATTTGCCTCTGGCAGGACTTGAATCTGCAACTCTGGAATACCAGTCCATCGTTCTTACTTTGAGCTACCGAGAAAGTAGCTGTAGTGGCGAAACTATCATAAGTAGTCTTTTTTATGTATAGTCCAGAGCCACAGGTTAGAAATAGTACATATTAATAAGTGCGGCAAGAAGTCAAGCGCATGCATGGCGGACAGCTCTTGCGGTACAAGGACGTGCTTAAGCGACATATGTACAGCTGCATTATTGACTCCTTGACGTGGAAGTCTACAGCTGCAAAACACCCAGAGTGGACACGTCCTGTGGGGCAAAAGATCGATGCCTTTGAAACTTCACGCAAAGACGAACTCGATGCTAAGAGAGAGACAAGTTAAAGGCCAGACCACCAACGGCTTTAACATACCATTATTACAGCGGCCAGTATTACTAATAAAGTAAATTAATATATTGTGTGTTTATCACAGATTGTAATTTATTGTCAAAATTGATTAAATTAAAGAATTGAATGTTTATTTATTATATTTTAACTCCCAAAGTAAAATGACGATAAATTTATTGGAATGAGTATACAATGCGGTATTTACAATAACATAATATAACAAAAGAAATTGAAACTAAAGGGATAGATCACTCAAATAACCTGCCCCGTGTCGCCCCCGGCCAAAAGGTGCCCATCACACTCGCGGCGTTTCCGCGTTGAATTGCGATGGACAGTCTTTGGGCCAGAAGTGACCCGGAGCGGGGGTCTTGACCGCTCTCCCTGAGTCTGTGGCCCAGTTTAGCAATGAACTTCTTAGTATCCTTGCCCTAGCAGCCGGTGGTTTCTACTGACATCGGTACGAAACAGTATCGTTGTTGGCGAGCGTGGCATACCTTTTACGTTTTTTGGCTGCCGCAAACTCGGCCGCTAATTTTGTTGTGCGACCAAGGTGCGAGGCAGAAAATGTGATGACGCACGAGGCGTCCCAAAGTAAGCACTTGCCTTTGCCTCCCATGGCACCTAGGTCATTCCATCAGGCCTTTTGCCATCGGTTCGGCTGAGGCCCGGAGGATCAAGGATCGACGGGATGTTGGCTGAAACCAGCGCTCTCCGGACAATGTCGTTGAGTGCGTGGTGTCTCGGGAACCTTCCTGTACACCGGCAACAGCTTAGCGCGTGGTGACTGTTGCTCTTGACCTTGATGCCACATACGCATACATGTGGTTCACAAACATCGAAGCAAAAAGTCCCCATCAAGCAAGGTACCCTATACCATCGTCCAGGTACCAAACTTTCAAAGGGGACTTCAGTTCCGGTACAATCTTATATGCTGGGCACCAATTTGGGATAGAATTAGTGACTTTGTGTAGAATAAGTTGGATGGAGATGAGTAGACCTGATGGAGAAAGGGGTAGAGAGAAGGCATCAGCTCTTTTGTCTCACTCAGTAAAATGTCTTTTTCGACTGCGTTGAACGCGTTTTTGACGTATATTTTAATAATAACGCATTCGCTGTTAGCGGGATTTACCGAGAATGAGCCGGTTGCGTGGATAGCAGCTTCGCAGCCGAGACGCGTCCTGAATCCAAGTTTATGTGGCCTTAAGTAGGCTCTCATCTGATTCTTCACCGCCCTACACGCGAGTATAGCCGCCAAACGTCTGTACGTGCTGCCCA
Organism: Scrobipalpa costella; assembly: GCA_949820665.1. Taxonomy (NCBI): domain Eukaryota; kingdom Metazoa; phylum Arthropoda; class Insecta; order Lepidoptera; family Gelechiidae; genus Scrobipalpa; species Scrobipalpa costella. The sequence continues at coordinate 2,377,562 of OX463295.1, forward strand.
CTGCGATCGTCCTCACCCCTCCGTCCTTTTTAATTAAGGCGCACAGCGAAGCTCCGTGCCAGAAAGGGCATACGGTGGGGTCTACCTGCAAATAAGAAATTACAAAAGTTTATTAGGCACTCGAGGAGTTTAAGGCCATTGTCACCGGCTGAGCCTGACGTAATTTTTTTAAGGTGAGTTGGACGGATGCCATCGAGATCGCTGGTAGATCCGTTGTAGAACGTGCTGAGTGCTAGTTGCACCTCGTCCGGTTTGAACTGGCACTGAACGGTCAGGCGCCGATGGGTAAACGAGAATGCGGGACGGAGAAGGATGCTTGGATTCGAGGCTTGCTAGGGTTTCAGTGCTGAACGGTGTCACAGCGTCGTCCGACTATAGTACGCGTACGGCCCCTCTCAGATCGCCCTCAAACACTTTGGCTTCTATGATCTTTATGGTTGAATGTCTGGACTGAGGGGCTTCGTCACCTGGGATGTCAGGCTGACAGCGCGACCCGATGTTGTTTTATACTTTAGAATAAAGTGTGCCTTCACCCATTGTTTCCGGTGCCTTTAGGCCTGTGTACGCAAAAGTCAGCAGGAAATATCACTTTCCTTACCATTGGTGTCAATACACCTGTTAATGAGATCATACAACTTTCCAGCAGCAAGATTTCTGGCTTCCTTCCTCCGAGATGTGGCGCAGCATCCGTACGTTGAGCTTGACCGCGGCTAGGTCGCCCAGCGTTCTGTTAGATCGGTCCCGGGTTGGCTGCTAACTTTCCGTGTTATTCACAATGTTGTCCACATATCTGACATAAAAACTCTTTGCTAAGATAAAAAAAGTACCTTTCGTTTTAGACGGAGTTCTTCTTATTGTTTTATCTTACAAAAACAAGTCGTGCGTTTTACATTACATAACGATACCTTGATACGATAACCTTGTTACATACATATAATCACGCCATTATCTCTACTTGGGTAGGCAGAACGTAACGACCTAAACAAAAGTTTTAAGGGTTATTTAAGATATATTTGTACGTATATTGCTGTAGTGACAGATTGTCAGCCCACCGCCTAAATTACAATATACTGAAACCCTCAGATCCCTTAGCTGGTTTTCACAGTATTCTCGGGAGGAAATGCAGCTAGCACATACTGTGTTTTTCTCTCACTCCCAGTTCAGCATGGACGAACCTTGTTACCTACATATATGTTTTACGGTTGACTTTCTTTAAAGTAGTAATGCAAAAACAGGTTATGAGCCGCAAAATAAGCCTTTATGACCACTAGTAACACTGAATTTTACCACCGATGGTAACTAGTGGGATATCAAGTTGGTATCGATGACCCAACGTTGAAAAAACGGTATATATATCTGAAGGAACGCCCACCCGCTGGCGGAATAGAAAAACATCCCACTTACCTTATCCTGAGGGTGGCGTAGGTACAAAATGTAAGGTTGCTATTTTTTTTATCAATACGCAAACCGATAGGTCTTGCTCTGACAACGAAACTGAAAGATTTTGCTGCGAAATGAAAAATAAACTTTATTTTTCCTCTCCCATACGAAATGTCTGATTAGAGTAGTAATTTTTGGTAAAGTTAAAAAAAAGCATTATGTAATCTTTTTTCAGAAAAAAATATTTTTATAATTGTTTGTCTTCGTTGACTATTCTATCTTACTGATTAAAATTTTATTTTTCTCTTTTGAATGAATATAAAAACCTGTTATTTTTTTAAATAATGGACATCATGAAATTGGTCGTCATTTATCTTCACTTAGTGCAACAACAATGAGGCGTCACAGAGGGATGGGCCGAGGCTTAGTGCGTAACGTGACGCATGTGTGTTGTAGGCAATGCAAAAAGTATTGACAGCGTGTTGAACGCAACCTTACGCGCAGTAAGTGACGCGTGTGTGTTGCTGCACTTAGGAATTATAAGTAGATGGAATTCTTGCAGACATGGGTAGATCGGTAGGTACATACAACACATTCATAAACCTTGCAACATATTAAGTCTTAAGTCTTACTTAACCCTTTTTTGCATTCGTGTATAAGGCATATCTCTTACCGTATATCATATACCGTTATAAAAAGATCCTTTTATCATTTGACGAGGTTGCGTGTGGTATGATTCGTGATACGGTGTCATACCGCTTGATCCAAAGTATATTGGGCTCAATTATAGATTTTCCGGCTAAAACTAAAATTCAAATGTAATTGTCACTTTCAGACTAAAAACATTGGAAAGGACAGGAGATCTATTCTCTCCGGTGGTTTTTGATTTATAGTCGGTGGTTTTATGCGTTATCTGTCATTTTTATCCGCCGCCATATGATAATGGCGGACACAATTGACAGAAAAACTGGGGAAACGTGCAAAAGTGCGTATAAATCTAGCGGACACAGTGTAAAACTATAGAGTATAAACCGACTGTCATATTCCAATCTTATTATTTTCAAAGTCACTGATAGATTTTATTTTTTGTTTTAGCCGGTGGTATCTAGAATTGAGGCCATTGTAATTCTTTTATAAACTTATTTCAGTCAACTTTATGTAGACGTACGTAACTTAGCCATTTTTTACGTCTGTGTTTCCGAATGTTCTTTTATGCTGGCCTGGGAGCTGCATTTCCTCCCGGGCATGTTGTAAAAACCAGTTAAGGGATCCGAGGGTTTCAATATATTGTAATTTAGGCGATGGGCTAACGGTTGTCACTACGACACTATACGTACAAATCTATCTTAAATGACTCTCAAAACTTTGTCAGACGTGGTGGAACGACCTTTGTTTAGGTCGTTTACGCTCTGCCCACCCCATTAGGGATAAAGGCGTGATTATATGTCTGTATGTGTTTCCGAATGCATCAACTTTTCAAAGTGTAGTAGGCTTCTGGATGCACTTGTTCCATTACATAGTTGACTCAGTCTGTTGCTTCTGACCTAGACCTATATTATTTCCAATTCGGTTTTTAAAGGTTAACAAAGTTTCATGTCTTTTTATTCAAAAACACATTTAAAAAATAAATAATAAGTGTTGGCATTAGTTAAGTTATTAAATAATAAAAGTATTTATTTCCTCTACAAACAACAACATTAAAGTAGATCATCATCATCTCGCTAGCCTTATCCCGTATCTTACGGGGTCGGCTACCTAATCCAGGGGATTGAACGAGGGTACTGGTTTTTACACAGAGCGACTGCCATCTGACCTCCGCAATCCTGAAGGGAAACCAAACCCAATCCTATAATAGGTCAGAGTTTTCAAGCCGCCAATGCTTAGCACTGGCCTCTGATATCTCTCTATCTCGGTATCTCGGTTATTAGTGGAAATTTTGAAATGAGTCTAAGTTAGAAAAACGCGGAAAAAATTGCTTAGTAGCCCTATGCTAAAAAGTTTATTTCGCCAAAATGTAAAAACAAAAAACACCTGTTAGCTTAGCACGGCACATTAAAGTAGATACATAAGCAAATAAAAGTTTACAATTTGTTTGAGAAGCTGGTCCCTAAACTAGGTAAACTTGATCTATATATAGGTAACCCGACGTCCACCTCCAGAATGAATGACAAGAGGAACAAGATATTGTTTTGGCTTGGATATAAAGAAAGGAAGGGAAAACAAAGACTTAATAATTATAAGTTACATGAAAACAAACAATCAAAACTAGCAGATATTATTTGTGGGTTGTGTGTGTGAGTGTGTGTGTGTAAGAGTGGTCTAGAAGTCAGGGCATGCATTCCTGCACGTGTGGAGCAATTCTAGAGATTGCCTGTATGTTAGGATAAATGAAACCATACGTGACTAGTTTCGTGTTGGACATTAATTGTTAATCAGCAAAGAGTTGAACAGGTAAGTACAAATTGAACTTAGAACTCAAACCCAGAACAGCCCTATGGACGGCGTTAGAATAACTAAGGAATCTATACTTGGGATCGGAGTAGTAGGTAGGGGTAATGTTGACCACTGTTCTGGGTTGTGATTAGATAGTTGTTTAAGGAACTACGAGCATGAGATGAACAATTCCACAACTTCATCATAAACCAGCTTGAGTAGCCAACTAGTTACTAATTTAAAAAAAAGCATAGTAGAGCATTTTTATTACTTCGAAATCTGCAATATGACGAATATTTTAAAATATGTAAATTAATTTTCTGATTGGCGAGGATAAAATGTTAATATAGATTTTGAAGTTAAGGTGTTTATCTAAGTTAATACCAAGGTATTTAATTGAATCGACGGTTTGAAGAGTAGGACAAGAACATTGATGGGGAAAAGGTACGGCACATTTATAAACTTTTGGGCATAGTGTAGCAGCGGGGAGAGAGGGGTTACGAATTCCAAACATCATGGATTTGGTTTTGTCTACATCTAAAGTCAGGAGGTTTTCGTTTAACCATACCATAACTGAGTCTAGTCCAAGTTGAGCATTGATAAACACCTCTTCCCAGGAGTCCGCTTGAAAAGTTAATGCCGTATCATCAGCAAATGATAGTATCTGACCGTTTTTTACTGTTATTTGACATAGGTCATTGATGAAAATTAGGAACAAGGAAGGGCCATGCTGCCTTGCGGCACACCGTAGGTAATTGGCCGATCATCACTAAAAACTCCTTCTATTTTGATCAGTTGTTTTCTGTTAGAAAGGTAGCTTTCAAAAAGACTGAGCTGCGTATTTCTGACTCCCAGTCGCTTTATCTTCCCCAGCAATATGGGAAACGAGATAATATCAAACGCTTTAGCGAGATCTAGGAAAATTGCGACGCATTTTTTCTCGCTGTTCAGATGTTCTACAATGAAATCAATAGGATTTTGAATAGCTTCGGCGGCGGTAGATTTCTTTGCTCGAAAGAAGATTACAAATTTCAAGATAGTGGATTAGCCTATTGTTCATAATGCGTTCTCCAGCTCCAGCGGTTCGGGACCTGCTACAGCTACAAGCAACGCTCCTTATTACCGTGTGTCAACCTGTGCTGCGTGAAGAAGCCTCCTGGAAAACTTAATATTACATGCGAGTCGTATATTTTTCACTACGATTCTGGTGCCGAATGCTCTCTTATTAATGAAAATATTGCTCTGAAATTTCCCGATAAACGATTTAGCAATATTGTCAAACTAACTGGCATCGGGGATACTCCTTTGTACAGTTCTCAGCAAATTCTGTCACAAGTAACGATTGATGGTTTAAATTTAGCGATTTTATTTCACATTGTGCCAGACTGCGTTCTAGAACGTCTGATAGAAAGCGACATGATAGGCTGTGAAACTTTAGGCTTAGGTTTGAAGGTGAAAATGACCACTGACAAATAAGAGTAAATGCAGGTCCGTCAAATGATGCTAAGGGTAAGCAAGATACTGAGGTGAATTTTGACAATATCGTCACGAATGTACCAGATGCGAGCCGCCAGCAGCTGATGGATGTTTTGAACGAGTTTTCCGAATCTTTTCCTACTGGGGTAACCAAGTCTCGTGTGACAACCGGAAAGCTTGATATTCGTCTGGTAGATCCGAAACGTATTATCCAGCGTCGTTCCTACTGCTGAAGAACGGGAGTTTGTTCGGGGAAAGGTCAATGAGCTCCAGGATCTAAGGGGGGTTATTAGGCCGAGTTGTTCCCCATTCTCTAGTTCAGTGCTTCTAACCAAACATAAGGATGGGTCCGCTAATAAATGATCAGATAGCCAGACTATGTGGCGGTAAGTGGCTGTAGCTTTGGATATGCTGAGTGGTTACCATCAGAGTGATTGCGTTTGATTTAATTTGAATTTAGTCTCACTGACGAGTTAAGCGGTTAGCTAATCTGATTAACTTGGTGGATAGCTAAGTTGTGTATTGATTTAGTGAATAACTGAATAAGAAAGATTTGATCTGGTGGTTAGCCAGTATGTAGTATTTCGGTGGTTAGCCGAAAGATTTAATCTGGTGGTTAACCAGGATGTAGTATTTCGGTGGTTAGCCGAAAGATTTGATCTGGTGGTTAGCCAGTGTATGCTTTGGTGGGTAGCCAAAGTTCTCTCGTTACGCTTGGTGGTTAGCAAACGTAACACCAGAAGTTTCGCAGGAGCGGGAATACGTAATGGGTATCATCATATAGCTGTTACGTGCCTCGCTATGATTGGAAGTTCTGTTTAGAATGTTAAAAAACCGTACTCTTCGTGAATGTGTCATGTTCTAAAAAGGGCACGTAGACCGATGAGACTAGTCAGTGTGATGGTAGATAAAATATGATTTGCCTAAAATGTGATTTTTACGAAGTGTTTCACTTAATTTTAGTAAAAGATTTTAAGTTTTGTCGAACCTGTTGATTTTGAACCTTACATATTGTATCGACTAATGTTAACCAATGTTTATTTTATGACCTAAGGTCAGGATAGCCGAACTGGTTACTGTTCGTAAAATTTATGTTCTCAGGTAATCCACCCGAGGACGGGTGATTGTCATGATGGCCGTGTCAAAGATGGACGTTGCTGCCAACCACCGAATGATGATGCATGCTGCACCAAACGTCACTTTGACAGCTAAATTTGTTATTCTTGGTAGTGCCATAATCACCGTCAAATGGCACTACACGTCAACCCGACTTTATCGTACATTGGTTGTTTAATTTCATAGACAATAATTGTTATTTTTCTTTTAAAATCATGTTGGATTGTCTGGTGCTTAAGACTAAGTTTGTCGGGTTGTGCATAGACAAAGAAACGCAAGCGCATAGAGTTTCCCGCGCTTGAACATGGCCTTTTGGTGGGAAGTAACGTCCACTTGGAAAATCAATTTGAATTTCTCACGACAGTTATTTTTGATCAGTCGAACGGTACGGTCGTGGATTGGTTACTTTCGGGGACTTATCTGTTTCTTTGTTGAGTGCACGTGCATCGAATAGATTGAGCTAAGAACGTTCCAATTGTTACTAAAATAAGAACGAAACGAATTAAAACTGTGCGATCAATTATTAAGAGTCTTTTTGTGCTATGGGGAACCCGGGGATGATGGAGAACGCAGAGGAAGGCGATAATAATTGCTTAATTGATTTACGCCCACAAATTCAGCTGGAAAATGACCCACAAGCTGAGGCCTATGCACACCATGACGCGACATATCTAATAGCTAAAATTTATTTTAGAAACAATATCTTCGATTGAAAGACATGAAACTTTGTTTACCTTTTTTCTAAAATCGATTAGGAAAGATTTGTATTTTTGTATCCATGTTTGTTACGACTAAACTTAAAACTACTGGATTGATTTCAAAAACTCTTTCACCATTAGAAAGTTTCGTTCACTTTGAGTACATAGGCTATATTTTGCCGCAGGTAAATACATAATAGTTTCCAGGGAAAAATTATTAAGCCGCGTTAGAGACGCTGCTGCAAAAAGGTGGTGGTAAAATAAATGCCTTGATTTTTTGCTTACCGAACATTTTTCTTTTCTAACGGAATTTATTATTGTTTCAAATAGAATACGAAAAACAGGGTAACTTTATGGTCAGTGAATATTTATAGGGGTTGCTCAGACAACAATATTAAACATCTTACATACTTACATACAAATAGTCACGCTTTTATCCAGTGATCTTCATAGTGACGTCACGTCGATAACCGACGTGGAAGCTTGTAAACGTCTACTCAAAAAAAAAAACATTTGTGTACCTGATTGGGGACCTGGCACTATTTAATTATTGTTTAAAATCATAAATAATTTATAAGAGTATTATATATTACGCAACTCATTCGTGCCTTGCATAAACCTGTAGGGGTTTTCTGAGGGACGAGACTTAGTTAGTTTTACCTATGTAAAAATTTGTTATGAATAAAAATACAATATTTTGAATAAAATTCTTTAAAAAAAAACCTAATAAGGCAGGCGGAGCGTAAACGACCTAAATAAATGTCGTTCCGCCACGTCTGACAAAGTTTAGATGGTTGAGAAATTTTGCAGCTGGCACATTCTATGTTTTACTCTCGCTCCCAGTCTAGCATGGAAGAATCATTTTATTAAACATCTTTCACGAAAAAAAAAGCAAAATTAATGACCACAATCAAACAATCAGATAATTTGTATGGAGAGATCGGTATTTATTTAAATTTTGTTGAATTTGGTTGTGCATATTGACCAAAAATTAACCCAGTACAAGGATCGCAAAGGAAGAACCCTTGGTCAGCATCATCTCTCTGACCACCTTAAATGTTGGATGTTTTCGAATCAACGCGCGGGCGCATATGACATGACTCAATATTTGTTTTATTGTGTTCTCTTTACATGAGACTCCATGGGGGGTTTGATTGGTTGCCCGAGGATAAGAAGAGTACCTTAAGTTATCGATCACAAACTAAGTACACCTACGTATATAGCAGCTAGTAAAGATTTCACTAACTAAGTACATCTACGTATATAGCAGCTAGTGTGGATTTAACAATTTGAGCCGCTATTCGGCCACACACAAAATCAATTCTAGAATTGAGCCCATAAAGTGAATCTAGATTAGCAGACGAAAACTAAAATTAAAATCTATTTGTCACTTTCATAAAAAAAAGATTGGAAAAGAACAGGATATCTATTCTCTCCGGTTTTTCGTTTATAGTCGGTGATTTTAAGCGTTATCTAAGATAGGTTGTTAGCCCATCGGCTAAATTGCTATATACAGACACCCTACGATCCCTCAGCTGGTTTTTACAGCATGCCCGGGAGGAAATGCGGCTGGCACATTCCATGTTCCATTTCTTCCATGCTGGACTGGGAGAGATAGAAAAACATAGAATGTTCCAGCTGCCCTTCCTCCCGGGCATGCTGTAGAAGTCAGCAAAAGGGACTCGAGGGTTACAGTGTATTGTAATTTAGGCGATGGGCTGACAACCTGTCACTATAGCAATACACATTACAATCTAAAATTGCCCTCAATTTTTGTCAGACGTGGCGAAAGTTCCTTTTACGAGGAGTTTGACGCTCTGCCTACCCCGTAAGGGATAAAGGCGTGATTTATGTATGTATGTATGTATGTACATTCCATGTTTTTCTTTCGCTTCCAGTCCGGCATGGAAGATATAAGCACATAGAAAGATTACCCAAACGAAAAGCATCTTAAGGCCGTATTCGTAATCAGCGCTCATGAGTGACGCGAGTTTGAGTTCGTATCAGAAATGTAATTTCAGTACAAACTGGCCTGTCAAATCCATACTTAATATTGCTCTCAAGTTTGATACCGCTTCATAAATACGAGCCTTAGTAGGTATATGCAAAGAAGATTATAAAAACCCCAATATTTTCTGGAAATCAATGTAACTTGACCTAACGTAACGGTGATTCATAATCAACTGTATAAAATTACTAAACGGGTTATCCTACTACTACAAAAGTAACGGGTGATTTCTTCTGTGACGTGGACCGACGCCGACTGACGCTGGCTCTGTGTCGATCATCTATATACAGGGTGTAAAGAAGATATACAGAGTGTAAAAAAGTATATGCTGGGTGACCTACCCAAGGAACATACAAAATAACTCAAGAGGGTTTGAGAATATTGCAATTTAGGCGATGGACTGACAACCAGTCTCATATCCCTAGATTATCCTGTATCTCACGGGGCGGCTGCCTAATCTAGGTGATTGATCGAGGGTACTGGTTTTTACACAGAGCGACTGCCATCTGACCTCCGCAACCCAGAAAGGAAACCAGACCCAATCCTAGATAAGGTCAGAGTTTTCAAGCCGCCAATGCTTAGCACTGGCCTCTGACATGGCTTAACGACTAATATCTACGGTATTAAATTATATTAACCGGGACCAAAGGCTGAACGTGCCTTCCGAAGCACGGAAAAATCACCGAATAAACGTACATATGAAATTCGAAAACCGAAAAGAAAAACACATTGGTACGTGGTGGGATTCGAACCACGATCTCCCGCTCAGGAGGCAGCAGCCCTATCCACTACACCATTGGGTTCCTCTACACCATCATACAGCAATATAACTACAAATCTATCTTAAATTACCCTCAAAATGTGAAGTAATGTGTCTGCCCAACCCTATATTATAAAATTTAAAATTATGACGGCCCCTTCCCTACTGGTCTATAATATAGCCCTGTACGTGTCGGAGAATAGGAACCAGTATCAGAGCAGAAGCGATAGACTTGGAGAAAACGCACGTCATGCGAATATGTTGTACGTAGTGAGGCACACGTTGGAAAAGACCGCCAGAACCATGCATGTGATAGGCAAGGCTGTATTTAATAAAATACCTGATGTAATCAAGCAGGCACCAAGCTTAAATAGCTTTAAATCACGGCTTAAGCGTTGGCTTGTCGAACAGGCATTCTATAGTTACAATGATTTTATTAATTTTAATGATAATGACAGTAATAAAATTTTATTGATTATTAATGTGATATACTTAAGTGCATCTAATTTTTTACTTGTAATTTAGAATTATTAATATTTTTTTCTCTATCTCTATCTCTCTATCTGAAAACTTTGTCAGACAAGGCAGAATGACCTTTGTTTAGGTGCAGACAGATACAGGCGTGATAGTAAGTATGTATGTATGATTTTTTACTGTGACTTCGTGGTACAACGAGATGCATCTTCAAGCAGGTTCGCGGCGCTTCTCGGTGTGAACTGGCCCCCACTCATATGGTTGGTAGACGGGCAGGCCCGTTATCATGTTAGCGGGTTTACAGTAAGTAAACAGGTCTCGGAGTGTTGACAAACCGCGCGGTCTTCTATTTCGTCAGGGGTCAAACTCCTCGCCTTGAAGGCCGTTCTCTGAAAGAGACAAAAGTCACAGCTCTTCTGCTTATTGAGTTGGTTTTTGAGTCGACCAGCGACCCTGCATGCCACGCCTTTATCCCGAGTTGATAGGTTACATTCCATCTCCTAATCCTACGGGATAACGATACCACATCATAACATAACGTAACTCTCAACTCTCTTTGCTGGTTTTAACAGCAGGCCCGGAAGGTGAAGCAGCACGTACATTCTATGTCTTGGTTTCGCTCCGAGATCACCATGGAAGGTTTGACAATAACTAGACAATAAGCTTTTAGAAAGTGTACTTTACTTAGTTTGTATGAGGCTAGCTACGTCTGGCGACTGTTGCGGTCACTTTCTTTCATAATAAATCGTTAGTGCTGTCTTCCTTTTCTGCAACTTACTTGCTTAGATCTTTCTCAATGTTTACTACGGGCCAACGAGCAATTGAGATTTTTCCCAGTTAAGATAATGGTTAAGATAATGCGGGCTGAATCACCTGATTATTTAGAATAAAAATAATTCTGTACCTCGGAACACACATTAAGCCGTCGGTCCCGGTCGCTGTCTGTGATCTAGACAAACCATGTCAGAGGCTTTGGCAGTTTTTAAGCCGCCTATTAGTAACGCCTAATTGTAGTTTTTACTAATAGGCGGGTTAAAAACTCTCTACATAGTACGTCGACTCGAAGAATCCACTCGATAAGAAGAAGAACTGTGACGTCAGAGGTTCCAAGGGGCCAAATGGCCTCTGGCTTGGCTATATATGGGGAATGAACAGTTCATTCATCATGGCGAGTCGAGATTGGCACTTGTTTGCGAGCGAGCCACCCGGTATTTGCCGTTAAACAATGCTAATTCTTGCAAAGATCAAAGTCTTGGCTGCAGAAGCGATATCGTCTTTAGGCATTTTTATTTCTTTGAAATGTTGAATCACAGTTTTATTACTCGTATGTTAACATAAAAAAAAAGCTTTGTTGCTAATACTGGCTGCTAAGGTGAAACCTTAGAGCAACACGGCCTTCCGTTCCGTCGGTCTGTTCTTTTATATCCTTCTTTACAATACTTACCTTTTTATTATTTGAGTCTATAATATTTCCAACTCAGTTTAAGGATAAAGGTAAACAAAGTTGTATGTCTTTTAATCGAAGATCTTGTTAGACAACATAATGAAATATTTTAAGTATTTTAACTAATTTGCCGACACATATCATTTATTTTTGAAATGTGTTTTTGAATTTAAATTTTGTTAATCCTTATTCTAAAACTGAGTTGGAAATACTTTAAGCATGAAGTCATATATTATCATCACTTATAAGTTACTCTAAATAACATTAACAAACAATATATGGTGTCAAAAGTGGGATATAAAAGAAGGATAGCATGGGATAGGGGTCTTCTTGGTGGCCAGCACCAAGTACTTATCTTTCGAAAATACAAAATTTGAGAATATTGAAGTGACTTATACGTATTATCATCGAAACAGCTTAGCTATGAAGATAACCAATTAACAACATCTGCGGTATCCTGTCTGCTCTCCGAGAGGTATACCCGCCGTAGGCGTTTACGTGCGGGCCGGTGACTTTCTCCGCGGCGCGATCTATGGCTCGCAGCGCACACGCATGGAAACCCTTTCTTTCTTTCACCAGTGCAAGCCCGCACAGAACGGCGAGCGGTCGCGCCATGCGCCTGTGATATCCCGGAGTGACTGTGAATAGTGCCGCCATGACTGTGAAAAGCACCAGTGTTCTGCTCCTCCTCGCGATCTTGACTCCGCACCGCTGTCAGGATGACTCCTTCGCCAGCTCGTTCCTCTCTGGTAAGCGTCAACGATGGGTCGTCTTTTCAGGTCACGCGAACTTTTCAGTTGTCCGAAGTTGTATGTGTACGTGTCATATCTAGGAGATCTGGAGGTTTCTCTGTTTTGTGCCGGTTAATATATATCATCAGATTGGCAGGCTAATTGATGGTCGAACTGAGTGATGTACCGCTGCAGTGGACTCCGACGTGGCTATTTACTTCTATTTATAGATACGAGTCTTGAAGTTAAGTGATACGCTGGTGTCTAACGGACTTGTTGAAGGAAAAAATTCTATACTCTACCTACGTAGGTACCTACAAATTTTACCGTACGGGCCATATTTGATTTAGGACAGCTATTCTTTTTATAAGCGAGTGGAATCTCGAGTCGAACGAGCTATTTGAACCGCAGGTATCTGTATATTTGCAACGTTCGTTCACTATTGTTTTTCTTAATAATTATTAGATATGTAATAAAAATAATTAATTAACATGATAACTATAAAGAATGAACAGTGAAAATGACTTATTTAGCCTTTGATACTAACTTACGTTAGGGTAGCTAAATGGCCTGATAGGTAGTCTAAATAAGAACATTTTAGAGGACACTTCAAGTTGGCGGTCTTGCCCATTATCGCTGATAGTGGTCATTACTCAAACCATGTCATTCCTTATTAGAACTCTGTCTAAATATAATAATTGGGTCGTCATTCAACCAACCCACACGACAAAAGCAATGACTTAGTTTCAGTTACAGTCGAAAGTATTTGAAAGTTATAGCTTGGTTGTGGTGTCTCACGCGCACTACGCGCAGCCGGCCGTGCGCAAACGCATGCGTAGCGCCCAGCGCGCGTGCTGCTCGCGTGCTATATGGGGCGCACATATAACGGTGCGCGCGCCGTTAAATATGCGCGGTTTTTCTAACAAGGTGCGCCGGCGCTGAGCTGAGCGTGTGTTGCGGAGCCCTACGGTGAATATAGCTGTACAGAAAAAAGACTTTCTTCTATTCTGGACTGGGAGCGATTGAAAAAAATAGAGCGTGCCAACTGCCACTCCTCTTGGCATGTGGTAGAAGTCAGGAAAGGGACTCGAAGGTTACATTACGTTACAGTGTATTGTAATTTAGGCAATGAGATGACCACCTGTCACTTTAGCGATGCGCTACACATTTCAATCTAAAATTGCCCTCATTTTTTTTTGCCAGACGTGGCGAAATTGCCTTTTCCTGTTTCCTGCCTGCAAGGGATAAAGGCGTGACTTTATAGATTTCGTTTTTTATCCTACGACATCAGAGGCTGAGGCAGTCTATGCGTTTACATTGAGAGTTGATGAAAGATATCTGTTAAAATTTAACTAAACACCGCCTGTGATTCTTGGGCTCGTATTTATAAAGCGATCTCAAGATTGAGAGTAATATTAAGTACGGATTTGACAGGTTATTTTGTATGTTACACTTTGTGTTGTTATTTCTTGATTGAACTCCATAGTATACTATTAAGAAAACACTTTTTAATTTATTTGTCAATTACGTGCGCGTAGCGATGAACTCTACGTCGGCGCATCCCTCTGCCAGTACGCAGGCGCAGAACACCATGTGTGTTGTAGGCAATGCATAAAGCATTGACAGCGTGATGAGCGCAACATTGCGCGCAGGAAGAGACGCCTGTGTGTTGCTTCACTAAGGTGATGGCATCATTAAAGGCTTGTCAGTGGATAAGTCTGTCTGACTGAGTTTATAATCTCACGGCGGTAGGCTGTTAGATTATTTTAAATGGGTTTACTCTGGACCCTTGTTTAGGTCAGGGGCGCCTCGCAATTAGGAAGCAGCAAGGTCGTTTTGTATAAAAACTAATGCCCGCGCAGCGCAACTTCAAATCAAGCTGCGCAGCGAATACGCATACGTAATTTTCTATACAACATACATATAGTCACGCTTTTATCCCTAATGGGATAGGCAGAGCGTAAACGACTTGAACAAATTTCGTTCCGCCACGTCTGACAAAGTTTTGAGGGTAATTTAAGATAGATTTGTATTGCTGTAGGCCATCGCCTAAATTGCAATATGCTGAATCTCTTGGATCCCTTAGCTGATTGAACTGCAGCTGGAATATTCTATGTTTTTCTCTCGCTCCCAGTCCAGCATGGAAGAATCCCAGTCCATTTTCTATACAAAATGTAATCTAATCTAATTGCCATGCGGCTAAGAGACCGAAGTTCGCAAACGTCGCAAACTAATACTAAACTAAACCTGTACTTTTTGGTCAGGTAGTTAAGACGTTAAGTAAGACAGTACTTCCGCTAGGCCAAACCTAATGAGTCCAAAAGTAGGCGGATCACAAGTGGCGACCTCTGGTGGTCTGATTGTAGGCATCATTATGCGTCCAATCATGTGGGCCAGTGGACGCCAAGTAGGCCAATTATTGTACCTAAAGCCTACAGAGTTTCAAGTGACCTAGACTTTTTTATGACTACATAATATATGGAAGTAAATCATTGCTTATTATAATTTGTGACCCATTTCGCTAACTTACATATAGATTACTATTATTATGCCACATAAAAATACATATAATGGTAGCAATTCGTTGGTGTTAAAATCACGACTTAACTAATTTAAGTCTATACCCGTCATTTTCTATCATGAGAGAACAGAAAGTGACGGCGATAATTTTAGTCGAGATTTCGTTAAGTTGTGCGCTCCACGAAACGATAGCAATGTCAACGAGCACACAAAACGTAGTTTTCTAAAAAAAAAACTCCATTTCAGAAAATGTAGTACCTACGATACGAGTTTTTCTGTTCTGTAACTTTACTAAGGCCCTTATTTATAAAACGATCTCAAGATTGAGAGCCATATTAAGTATGGATTTGACAGGCCATATTGTACTGAAATGACATTTCTGATACAGACTCAAACTAGCTGTCAGTCTCAAACGCTGTTTATCAATACGGGCCTATCTTTATCAGTGTGTCTGGAGTTGAGTGATTATTACCTTCATGATACCTTCTTTAAAGGGGATGTAAAATTTTTGTATGAAGCCTGGCATAAAGTGAATGGGGACTCTTGTTTTTTTTAATATCGCGGTGTATGATCTAACCTAACTTATTAGATTCTACGCACAAATAGAGATAGATCTACACAAAACTACTTTTGTGTTTTTTGGCTCAGACGTCACATTACCGAGATATTTTAAATAAGAGATATCGAAATTTCGAGAAATCTATTTTATAGTGAAAATATCTCAGTAATGTGACGCTTTATACAAAAATCACCGAGTATATTTTAGATAGATAGATAAACTTTTTATTGCGCATAAATCGTACAGTATAGAAAAACTTAAAAATAACAGTGTGCGCAAAGGCGGCCTTATCGCTTCAAGCAATCTCTTCCGGACAACCCTGCATTTAATAAAGAAAAAATATACATACGAGTAGCAAGTAGCTGGGGCAACATCAAAGAAAGAACTAAACACTTAAATAACCTTCAACACTTAAGATCTACATTTAGGTTTGTATTTACGTGTAAAATCGAATAGTTTAAGTCTAATCGTGCGCAAAAGAATTTTGTAAAATACATATAAGGGTTGCCATTCACACCGCCATTTCATTTCATTTATTGCAAAGCCACAGGTCAAATAGTTGTTACATATTAAGAAGAAGTACAAGTTACGCCCTGTAAGAGCACAGCAAACATCAGAGAGGCCACTAGTTGCCTTACTTAAATAATGATATTATTTGCCATAAAGGTTGCAGTCCTGTATGGTACTTCTGTAAAGTATAATTGATAATTACTGTCATCTTAAGGGACGAACAGAGCTGCGACGGTGGCGCCAACAGGTTTTAGGTCCGTATTTATAATCGGCACTTGAGAGTGAGAGCGAGTTTCAGTTCGTATCATAAATGTCATCTCAGTACAAAATGGCCCGTCAAAACTAAGCTTTCAATCTTGAGATTGCTTTATAAATACGAGCCTTAATTAATTGTATCTGAAGTACAATCGTTTTCCTGGATATTTTAAGTTTTGTGAGAATACAAGTAATTCTCCATTTTATTATAACACACACTAAGCATATAAGGTTTGTGTTACAATTGTGCTTAAATTTATAATTTTTGTAATACAAAACTTTTATAACTTTTGAAGTATTATTTTTATATAAAATGAAGAATTACTTGTATTCTGGCAAAACTTAAAATATTAAGGAAAATGTTTGTATATCAGAAACAATTAATTCAAAACTGATGGCACCACCGTCGCTGCTCCTTTCGCCCCTTAACATTTCGTAAACTCCGCTGGTTTACTTGTGTCACAAGTAATTTAAAAAGTTCAAATTCAAACGATCCAACTGCGTACAAAATGAGCTTGCAAAATGAGAACTTCTAATAATTATAAATCCTAAACGATCATTTAAAACGAAAAACTATGTAAAAACCAAACATTTCCTTAAGGCCAGTTGCAGGCCGAGTGATGACGGATGAGAAAAGGGTAATTACCCGCCTGGTCGGGTGTTGTGACCAGGGGACCGGAGTCCGACTGGATTAGTTCGAAAGTTGTATCAGATCGCCAAGTAAAACTTCGATACCGCGTTTTAGGACTGTTGTATCTTGATGTGGCGCCATCTATGTGCGCTACAAACCTAAATCTGATTTGCAAATACCTATCCAATGATACCCCACTCGGTATAGTACGTCAAATGTAATATTTTTATTTTTTTCAAAATGGCTTTTGCTTGTCATCATATTTGATTTTGATTAAATTCATGTCTTCAGTGACATAAGCAAGGTTAAGACAAACCTATTGACGTAATAATCATCAAAATCGACCGACGCGTTTGATCTCTAGAGCGCCACAAAGGAACAAACATACCCACATACATACATAAGCTAATAAACACATTACCCTTCTTTGCGTTGCGCAGTCGGGTAAAAACAGCTTCCTTTTTTTTCACTGCTTTAAGTTATATCACATACAGCCGCTATAATCGCACTGAGTGAGTAATGCGCGGGCGCAACCAATTCTTCTTGTTCTCGTATGGGTTTCGAGTCGATCGACCCGACAAACCCTGGTGACAGAATTTTCAAGTTGTAGTAAATTTTTTTTATCTTATTTTATATTACATAAATTACATACACACATACATAAAATTACACCTTTATTCATTACGTGGTAGGCAGAGCGTAAAACGCCTCGTAATAGGCGCTTAGATTGTAAGTAATATGTATTGTTGTAGTGACAGGTAGTGACAACAGTTCATAGTTCACAGTGATAATTAATAATTAAGATATATTATATTAGTATTGATAAGTAAGTCAGCGTTGATGTCTTTTTTATGGCAGCGCACGCGCATGTCGCTTTGTATAACAAAATCTGTTTTAGTTCAGGAGGCTAAGGGCGTTTTTTTTACGAACGCACGTGCTCATTTATACTACCCAGTAAAAAATATATGCGAATATCACTTTTATTATGTAAAAGTAAATCCTACGGGAAAATTCATCAAAGCCAGGTGACACTGATTTACAAAAAGTATTTTACCTAACTGAGTATTTATTTTTTACATTTGTCTTCAAAGGAACTAGAAAAGAAACTACATACATACATACTTACGGGGTAGGCAGAGCGTTAAACGCCTCGCAAAAGCCGCTTTCGCCACGTCTGACAAAAATAGAGGGCAATTTTAGATTGAAATGTGTATTGCTACAGTGACAGGTTGACAGCCCGTCGCCTAAATTACAATACACTGTTACCCTCGAATCCCTTTTCCTGACTTCTACAGCGTGCCCGGCAGGAAGGGCAGCTGGAACATTCTATGTTTTTTCTATCTCTCCCGCATGGAAGTACCTTCAAATATTTGCTCTAAAATTAAAATGAAGTTTAATTTTTTTTTTTATATTGATGAAATTGTTGAAAACCAATACAGAAACTCACGCGCCGCCATTTAAAAGACATCAACGCGCACGATTTTGTATGAAAAATATTATTTTTATTACTAGCCTGTTGTGTCCCACTGCTGGGCAAAGGCCTCCCCTTCTTTCTTCCATGTCTCAATTGAAAATATATTGACAATGATTACAATCCTTTTGTTAACAACTACTTTTTATTGCGTCAAATATATATATTTTTACATACACATAATCACGCCTTTATCCTTAATGGGATAGGCAGAGCGTAAATGACCTAAACAAAGGTCGTTCCGCCACGTAAGTTTTGAGGGTGATTTAAGATAGATTTGTAGGTATATTGCTGTAGTGCCAGGTTGTCAGCCCATCGCTTAAATTGCAATAAACTAAATCCCTCGGATCCCTTAGCGTTTTTACAATGCAGCTGGCATATTCTATGTTTTTCTCTCGCTCCCAGACCAGCATGGAAGAAATGAAAAACATAATGTTATTTAATTTTTTAATATAACGATTTGTTATGAATTAAATTTATTGGTATGAGTATACAATGCGGTATTTACAATAACATAATAAAATTAAATGATAAAAAAAAACTAACAGGAAAGAGATGATATATTAAATTTATCTCCTTTTTTATTTTTAATATATATAAATGTATTAAATATTTTTGTTAATTAATTGATCAAAACCCGGACTTTGACAAAGTTCTAGTTAGTTTTTTGATAGTATTATTTGTTGCTGCCTACCCCATCAGGGATAAAAGCTTGATTATATGTATGTATTGTTTGTTGAGTTATTGATAAAAAAACTGGATGTCTCAGGACTTTGCCAAAATCCTAGACTTTTCTCAGGTTTATGACCAGTATTTTGTCAAAGTCAGAGTTTTGATCAATGTCCTAGTTTTTTTAAATCAATAAACCGATATCATCATAATCCTGCGACTTATAGACTCAGACACAGTCTTGCCAAGAGTCTTAAGACACTAAAGGTAAACCGAATGGGTGATGTTAACCTAGTGATATTTAATTGATTTGAGACACAGCCTGTCTATTCTCGACTATATTGAGTCCTTTCAATCTGACTCCCACTTTCCAAAATGTATCTTTGGAGATTTCCGACCACCTCGAACTTCTTGGTATTAACCTTACGTCAGACATGAACTTTGGACGATACATTGAAACCTTGGCTTCGAATCTTGGACGAAACAACCTCTGGACGTGCAATTATGATATTTTACTCCTTACCCCTCTAGACTGACAGTAGGCATTTTCGCCACAGTAAACAAACTACCAACGTCAGTGTGACTTCAAATTTCGAGGAGGAACAATACCTTTGAAAATGGTGAAATATGCTGTTTTGTTTAGCAAAACTTATAGTAATCGAATCAGCAATATTTTATTTCATTTGTAATTGTATTTTAGATCAATATTTCTTGTTATTTTCTTCTAAAATGAATAAAATGCGCGGTGACAGGACTGAATAATACGACCGAATAAAACATCCACGGTTCTGAATGCATGTAAACCAGTATGTTGTCATTCTCTAATGAGTCGGATTACAGTTGTATTGCTTCCATTCGTTAATTCATTTTTGTTCATCTAGACACGTGACACTATCGATGAACGATATCGATAGGAATTATTTACAGTATCGTCGCCGGCATGTCGTAGGTCTAAGAACAACGCTAATATTTTGTGATCTGTTGACTGGTATAAGCTTCATCTGTGGTTGCGTGACATTTTATTTTCATTTACAACTAATTATGCCTACTTCTTAGTACGCGTGGTAGTCATGAACAATGTTCGTTATGCTGTTCTTTGTTTAAAAAGCTCCTGCTTCTGTGGTCTAGCAATCTGAGCCATGGGCTCTCGACCCAGACGGTTCGATTTCCGGCGGGGGACAATGACTTTGCGTTGTTGTTAGTTTGGTTATGATATTGCATTGCTGATCACCTGATTGTCCGAAACGTAAGATGATCCATGTTGTTTGATGGGCATGTAAATAGTTGGTCATGTGCCTGATTTATCTCTGGTCGTGTCAGTCAATCTGTCCCATCAGAATAAGAGATTGAAGGAACAGAGAGTGCACCTGTGTCTAGTGCAAACACTTAGGCACTAAAAAACGAATCCTGTGCAGTTGGCCGATCCCTGGGAGATTGGCCGCCATCACCGAAAATCGGTAGGAAGAACTATTTATTATAGTAAGTAGTAAGACTAATTATTATAGTATGAAAATGAATAGGTACATTTTTTTAAATCGAAGCCACGTAGCATAATAGATATGTGTGTTTAGTTCCGAGTCAAAACCCAAGATTCAATTTATTCATTTCCCCAAGTCGTAACTTAAACTACATGTAGCGTGATGACATCTATGTTTGAGTCTATAAAATATTTAGATGAAAAAAAAATGCATCAAAATCGGTTGAAATACAACCAAAATTCAATCAACTGCCAACCCCCTAAATAAGGCAGTATGATATATGTATCCTTTGTTGAGTCCAATGTCACTTAGTTGAATGAAAAGACTCCCATCGAAATCGGTTCAGTAGTTTTGGCGTCATGTGGATACAGACAGATAGACAGATAAATATTTCAAATTTATTGTATAGGCGTTGGTGGTATCGCTGTAATGCCTATTGCAATAGTGTTTTCTTGAAAATATTCAAAGTACAGACAAGACCCTCTAGAGATTTCTTAGTGTATAGATAGATAATGGTATAAATTCAATGAATAGTGATCGATTTGAAAATTTTACTTTACTTTTATTAAACAAATAATTTAATAAAAACACGTGTTCATATTTCTATGATTCAGGAAACATCATTCACTCAACATTCATTCTTTATCGATTATCGACTAGGGTACAACACTATCTATAACACGATCAAAAAAGACATACAACCCGAATATTCAAAAAGTGTCAAAAATTAACAAATATGTTAGGAAGCGCGTACTTTTTAAATCTGTTCGGATATTATCTGTCATACCTCCCTCCCCCTCGTTTTGGTTGAACGAGTTCTCATACATTTCCGTTTGGTGACGTGTCCAGAGGATTATTCGTCCAAGCTTCGAAGTCATCCAAAAAAATCGGTATTCTCTCAAAGGTCAGGAGATACTTCACACCGGGACTGCTTCTGATAGAACAGAATAGAAAAATATTTAATATTCATTAAATTTATTAATTAAAATAAATTAAATTTATTAAACAAAAACAGAACAAACGAAAGTGAAAATAAAATGATATAAAGGTACCTTAAAATAAACAGTTAATGCTACCGGAATGTGCGTGTCGCGACGTCGCAATAAAAGGACCCACTCAGCTTATGCCGCGATCTTCTGAGACGGCGACGCTGGTTTTCTGTGAGCCCTTCTTCATCTCAAGATACCAATCTCAAGTCCGATCATGCATGGAGTATAGTTCCCTCCTTTGAGACGAATCTGCCAAATACCAAGCTGCCAGCTTTAGGTTAAATTGATAAACGCGCCAAGAAGGTCATTGCTGACGCATCATTGGTTGAGGCAAAGCTGCAGAGCCTCGATCACTACCGTAAAGTAGTTTGCCTGTCGGTATTCTACAGACTACATTTTGGCTAATAAGCAACGTCCCTTCATGACCTGATATCCCCCTCCTCTTTCCATTTTCGGGGCACGACACGCCGGTTGGGATTAGAGATGTGAAGCGGTAAAATTACTCCGGTAAGTAAAAAACGTAATTTACGGTAAATTTGCATTTTTTTTCTTCGTAAAATACGCTAAGATTCAGTAAAAAACGTAATACAGGACTACTTGAAAAATATGGCAACAGCATTGTGTTTACAGAAATAGATACATACCCTGGGTTGGGTATGATACCGAGTGACCACGTTATCCTGGACAACTTTTCTCAAACTAAAAGACTTTTCTCGAAACGGAACAACTTTTCTCTAAACTGATCAACTTTTCTCAAACTAAAAGACTTTTCTCGAAACTGAACAACTTTACTCGAAACTGATCAACTTTTCTCAAACTAAAATACTTTTCTCGAAACTGAACAACTTTTCTCGAAACTGGTCAACTTTACTCACAATGAACAACTTTTCTTAAACTGAACAACTTTTCTCAAAATTTAACAACTTAATTTAAAACTGAACAACTTTTCTAAAACTAGTAATTTTTCCAATAATTTGAAATCTTTTCTCAAAACTGAACGACTTATCTTATAAAACTAAAAGACTTTTCTCGAAACGGAACAACTTTTCTCCAAACTGATCAACTTTTCTCAAACTAAAAGACTTTTCTCGAAACTGAACAACTTTTCTCGAAACTGATCAACTTTTCTCAAACTAAAATACTTTTCTCGAAACTGAACAACTTTTCTCGAAACTGGTCAACTTTACTCACAATGAACAACTTTTCTTAAACTGAACAACTTTTCTCAAAATTTAACAACTTAATTTAAAACTGAACAACTTTTCTAAAACTAGTAATTTTTCCAATAATTTGACATCTTTTCTCAAAACTGAACGACTTATCTTATAAACCGAACGAATTTTCTCAATCTGAACAACTTTTATCAAATCTGAATACCTTATCATAAAACTGAATAACTTTTCTCAAAGTGAACAACTTTTCTCAAAACTAATATTTTTTCTTAATACTGAACACCTTATCTTAAAACTGAAAAACTTTCCTAGTCACTGAATATTTTTTCTCTTAATAATCGAGTTTTCACTTCATAAAAGTTCCTCTTAAAACGTCGTAAGTCGCCGGTAATTTTACTGTAATCTATAGATAAATGACCGTATAATTATCGAATTATACCCGAGTTCGGTAAAATTACGTAATTTTGCATCGCTAGTTGCGATTCCACGCTTTTGCTGTCGACATTCCAAGTATTCGCACAAAGCAGAATAAACTCCCTGCCTGCTGATCTGTTTCCGGAACAATATAACATGGGCCTTTTAAAGGCAATAGTAAACAGGCATTACCTACATAGTAAATAAATACTGCGACTAAGACTATCATGCTACAAACTTGTTTTGCAGTCTACAACCTGTTTTCGTTGTTCGAAATTTGAACTTCTACTTTGTTACAAAGAAAACACAGCTTATGGGCCGCAAAACACGTTGGTAACAATAACAAAGTTGAAAATAAATTAAAATGTCCGGGGGCGGTGGTCCGGGTATTGCAGTATTCCGATCTAGCAAACCTAGGGCACACATTAATATGAGCGCGGCGGGAGCCCTAGGGTTTGATTGATCTACCTAGATCAAAGGCAAAGCCAGTCTGTCAATTTGTACAGAGGGCGTGGAAATGACGTATTGGGATAAAGGCGTGATTGTATGTATAGTCATATATTAAAAGGGGAATGTTACTCTCCAAATATTATTATTTGCACCAAAGCTACCAGACATAAGGTAAATTAACTTGGCAGAGACTAGTTCAGTTTATTAGTGACCCTTTGGTGCTCAGTCTTCTCCAATGTTTGAACTAACTTTTCAAAGTCTGGAAACTGCTGAAATTCAAAGGAATACATATCATCTAATTAGTTAATTAGTTTAGAGACAAGCTTCAATTCCATTACTATAAGCTTATATTATGACTAGAAAGTACGAGAATCTGATAAATTCTAACATACATACATAGAATCCCGCCTTTATCCCAAATGGGGTAGGCAGAGCGTAAAAGACCTAAACAAAGATCGGTTCGCCACGTCTGACAAAGGGTTATTTAAGATAGATTTGTAGGTATATTGCTGTAGTGACAGGTTATCAGGCCATCGCCTAAATTACAATATACTGAAACCCTTAGATTATTTAGCTGATTTTTACAGCATGCTCGGGTGAGATGCAGCTGGTACATTCTATGTTTTTCTCTGGCTTCCAGGTCGGCAGCGATCACATCCTTCCACTTGCTCTTTCACTTCATTCACATTTATCGATCTTTTCATGTAGGTACAAGGTCTCAGTTCTTGATACTTGATTCTTTTTCTAGACGTCCCTGATTTTGATTCCTTCCACAGATCTTTACGATGCAAGCATAAGTACGTTTTTTGCAAATAAATACGGGGTGTAAGGGTCAGCGTCTCGAAAACTGATAGGGATTGCTCAGTGAACGAAACTGAACAAGTTTAACCAGGATTTTTTTAAAGGAGTGAAAAAAAAACATTTTCCATAAAAGGATACCGATTGAGGTGGTCATTTTGTATAGGAAGGTCAAATTTGTTTTTCATCCGCTGAAGGAATTTTTCGTTGACAATTGTTCGTTTCGTTGACTGAGCCACCCCTATAAGTTTGCGGGACGCTGTCCCTTACTGGTATACCAATTCTAGAACATATCTCACAATACGACTGTTGATTTAATCCGAATCCTTTATCATTTGCCGACAACATTTCAGCGAAGACTTGTCCGATTCAACATTTGCAAAGTCTGTTATTGTATTAAAAAAATATAATAAAATAATATATAATTCAAGGTGTTTAATCAATAATCTTACCCTGGGTTAATCTCCAGCGGAAAATGGGCTCGATTCTTGATACCACTGGCTAAAAATAAAATTAAAATTTGTCATATTCAAAATAATAATATTGAAAATGAACAGGTGATTTGTATTCTACGGTTTTACACATAGTGTCCGCTAGATTTTGACACGCTTTTGCATGTTTCCCCAGTATTTCTGTCAATTTTATCTGCCATATCATATGACTGTGGATAAAAATTACAGACAACGCATAAAACCACGGACTTTAAATAAAAAAAAAACAGAGAAAATAGATCTCCTGTCCTTTTCCAATGTTTTTAGTCTGAAAGTGACCAATAGATTTTAATTTTAGTTAAAACTTCAAGTCTTGAAACGAAGACCATTGTGTTAAAGATGTCTAATCAATAAACTCCCTGGGTTCATCTCCAGCGGCAAAATTGTATCTAATTACTGAGGCCAATTCAGTACCTACTAGCTGACTGGCACCTAAAGGAAAGTCGTATCGTTAGAAAGAGAGTGAGTCATTCGTTAAAAAGCGCCACTAGCACCGTAGATTGTTCTAAATCTGGTACGGCGTTGAAGGAACGTATGAGTGTGAAAATAATATAGTTTATCTTATTTCAACCTAGTATGTTTCTTCCAGGCTAGGCTGGCTTTGGAGGAAGAGAAAAACATAGAAAGTGCCAGCTAAATTCCTCCCGGGCATGCTGTAAAAACGAGCTAAGGGATCCTAGGGTTTCAGTATATTCCGATTTAGGTGATGGGCTGACAATCAATCGCTACAGCAATATGCCTACAAATCTATATTCAATAACCCTCAAAACTTTGTCAGATGTGGCGGAACGACCTTTGTTTAGGACATTTACGTTCTGCCTAAAGGCTCTGGATAAAGGCGTGATTATGTTACCTTGACAAAAAAATTCAGTACACAACAAAGTTTCAGACTAATTAAAGAGTAGCACCCGACCATTTACATCTATACAGTTGTCTTCACGGCTCGACGAATCCCGTCAGAGTTATTAAATTGCTCCAACGACGAGTGCCAGACTAATGGTTATTAAAATATGTCTGACCCATCCAGGCATTAAGTTTTACAAAGTATTCAGACAGCAATATATTTCAAATTATTATGATGTGAAGCATCGCAGTCATAAGCTGCTTACGTATTTCTATTCACACCAAGCGAAGAGACGCGACGCGGCGAACACTTTTCAAGAGCATGTAATTATAATCAATATAAAATAGAACTTCCATGCTTCCATGTTGGACTGGGAGCGAGAGAAAATCATAGAATGTACCAGCTGCATCTCCTCCCGGGCATGCTGTAAAAACCAGCTAAAGGATCCGAGGGTTTCATTATATTGTAATTTAGGCGATTAGCTGACAATTTGTCACTACAGCAATATGCCTATAAATCTATCTTAAATAACCGCCTTTGTTTAGGTCGTTTACGCTCTGGCTACTCCATTAGGGATAAAGACGTAATTACATGTATGTATGTATGTAAAATAGAACTTTGTTTACTATGCAAAAAACATAGACATTTCATACATACATACATATAATCACGCCTTTATCCCTAAAGGGGTAGGCAGAGCGTAAACGACCCAAACAAAGGTCGTTCCGCCACGTCTAACAAAGTTTTGAGGGTTATTTAAGATAGATTTGTAGGCATATTGCTGAAGTGACAGGTTGTCAGCCTATCGCCTAAATTGCAATACACCGAAACCCTCGGAATCCCTTATCGGCATTTCATTGACTATACAAAATCGGCGCGCCTCTGCCTCGCCGCCGCCTCGCCGCCGCCTCGCCGCCGCCTCGCCTCTTCCTATTTGCCTTGCACCTTGCTTCTCGGTGTGAACTGGTCTTTAGCTCAAAGCCCATCCATACAGAATTCATTTCAAATAAAATAGTCTCATAACAGTATTAACATATAGTGCATGTCTGTTGAATCAGTTTGTCCGAGGGCTGTTTGTAATACAGTTTGGCGAGTGGGGGAACGGGGTGAGGGGGTAAGCCTCCCTTCACCTCCCTAGGGAGGCAGACGTGTTGAAATTGACGCGTGGGCTGATGAGCTTACAGATTCCGTGAACCTGTTCATTAAGACGATTTAAACGGAAAAACTATTTTTGATGCATAAATTCTGTGTGATTTTAGAGCCGTATTTCAAGCTCAGCAAGACTGACAGCGAGTTTGAGTTCGTATCAGAAATGTAATTTTGGGTACAAAATGGCCTGTCAAATCCATCTATATATATAATAAATCTCTAGAAGGGTCGTGTCTGTACATTGAATATTTTTACAAAAAAAATATTGCAGCAGGCATTTTTAACGATATGCAGCTCAAAAAAATTTTTTTTTTTTTTTGTCTGTCTGTCTGTCTGTATGTTACCACATCACGCCAAAACTACTGAACTGATGTCGATGGGATTTTTTTATTCAACTGTGTGTTACCTGAGTTGCAACTTAGAATACCTAAAATTATGCTACCTGACTTAGGGAGTAGGCAGGAAATTAAATTTGAGTCGTTTTTATCCGATTTTGATGAAACTTTTTTTGTTTGAATGAGCATTACTTAAACTCAAAGTTACTATACAAATAATCACGCTACCTGACTAAGGGGGTAGGCAGGGAATTGAACTCTGACCATTTTTACCGATCTTAAAGGGACTTTTTATTTGACTGAGTTTTTTTAATTATCTGATGTCCAGCCTAGATTAGAAATAATTACGCAAACCATTCTAATATTGAGTAAGTACCCCAGTTTGTATGGAAAACACGCAGTGTCAAAAATACTGAAAACGCTTCTCCACGCGTAGGAGCGAGATCTGCTAACCCGCGCGCGGTAGCGTGTTTCGCATTGTCTGATCATAGTTTTTGTACGGAAAACACGATTCCGCGCGCGAGGTAGCAGATCCCGCTCCTACGCGCGGAGAAGCATTTTCAGTATGTTCGACACTGCGTGTTATTCATACAAACCGGGCGTACGAAGTCGCGGGCACAGCTAGTACTTAATATTGCTCTCAAGGTTGAGATCGCTTCATAATTACGAGCCTTAGTATTTAGTACTTAACTTAGATATCTGGGGGTGTTCCTCTAGTGTCCAGTTGAAAGCCAAAACCAGGCACGGACATTGCCGTACCACCCTTTATGGAATCATGTCGGTGCATTTTCGCACCCCTATAAATATCTCTAAATCCATAACATATGTTCATGAGGGGTCTGGTATTAAAAAAGTTGCAAAATGTCGGCAAAATGTAAACCAAAAACACGCTCGTTCAAACGACTACTGTTTTAGCGGGCTTTGCAACTAGACTACTCACACAGGAAAAAAATATAAATATCCTAAAAATAAAATATCCCGTTTAGTTTTCTTTTTATTAGAAAAAAACTAAAAGCGAAAATATTTAGGAATATGATATTCAAGCGCCAAAATGACATTACAAATGTAAAATAATAACTATGTTCTTGGTTTGGAATTCAATGGCAAGTTATGCCAAAACGACACTGACTTAGAAAGATAGATAGTGATCTATCTATAGAGTGACTGAGAGGATAGATAGTGACTTGTCCGTGATAATCAATACAACAACTAAAGTATTTCCAACTTAGTTTTAGAATAAAGGCAAACAAAAGATACTACTACAAGGTGGCGCAAAAGAAGTCATCCGATGTTGTTTGGCTCTCATTTTTTTTCTAAATGAAAAACTTCGAATCTGTTTTTTGATTATATTTATTTGCACCTTTAGAATTTTACTGGTCAAGTCGAGAAGATGATATCGGCCAAATGGGCGCCGTTACAATTGATTGCCATACGGGCTCGTTTTATGGCATTTTTCATCACTTCGGCGAGAACTTCGGGCGACAGATTCTCGCACTCGTGTCGAATGTTGTCTTTGAGGGCTTCCAAGGTCTCAGGCTTGTTGACGTAAACACGAGACTTCAAAAAACCCCATAAAAAGAAGTCCGGGACCGTTAAATCGGGCGATCTGGCCGGCCAGTGCAAATCGCCAAAACGAGAGATTAGGCGACCCGGAAATGCCGCCTTCAGAATGTCGGTTGTGGCTCGTGCAGTGTGCGCCGTTGCCCCGTCCTGTTGGAACCACATGTCCTCCAGTCCCAATTCGTCCAATTGCGGCAGAAAAAATTCGGTCAACATGGCCCTATAGCGCGCACCGTCCACTGTTGTCGTTTGACCCGCGGCGTTCTCGAAAAAAAATGGCCCGATGACTACTCCAGCGTGAACAGCGCACCACGCAGTCACTTTGAGCGGGTGTAACGGCTCCTCGTGCATCACTCGTGGATTCTCGGTGCCCCAGAAGCGATAATTTTGCCGATTCACGTAACCGCTGAGGTGGAAATGAGCCTCATCGCTCATGATGATTTTGGTCGAAAAATTGTCCAATTCTTCCTCGAGATTGAGGATGGCTTGGGCGTAGGTTACGCGCGTTTGGCGGTCGGCAGGCAGCAGCTGATGCACGGTCTGGACTTTGTAAGGAAACATCTTCAAGTCTCGCACCAAAATTCGCTGCAAGGACCGCCGGCTGAGGCCCAATTGCGTGGCACGTCGTCTGGTCGATGTTTCGGGGCTCACTTCAACGTCCTCGGCTACAGCGGCGATATTCTCGGCAGAACGGGCGCTCCGGGGCCGGCCACTCTTAGCAACGTCTCGTGTGGTCCCATACTCTTCAAGGTTGGTGGCTAAACGTCGCAGTGTTTGCGCAGTCGGTGTCGGACGGCCGGGGAATCGGCGACGGAATTCGCGCTGCGCCAACACCACAGACGAATTGTTACTCAAAAAAATAGACACGATTTTTCCGCGTTCTTGGGGAGTGTATCGCTCCATGGCTTGTTCACTTGTATTCTGCATCTGTCTAGTCCACAAATGTCAAAACAGATTTGACATTGGCGGCCATTTGCAAAAATGAGAGCATCTTCCAATAGGGTGATTTCTTTTGCGCCACCTTGTACTATAGATAGTAAATTTGTGTAAATAGAAAATATATGCACGAAACTTAGTAAATTCTCCTATGCACTGTACAGACTAGCTAAAGTTGTTAATATCGAGGCCGTGATGACAGCATATCACGGGTATGTTGCATCTACTCTTAGATATGGCATAATTTTCTGGGGGAATGCTACAGGTGTAGAAACTGTCCTGAAAGCACAAAAAAGGTGCATAAGAGATATGTGTAACTTACAAAGGACTGACAGTTGCAAACCTTTCTACAAAAACTTAGGGGTTTTAACAGTACCTTCTATGTACATTTATGAATTAGCAATATTTGTTCGAAATAATCCTCAACTATTTAGAACCTTTGAAAGAGCACGTCGCCGTGACGTGTTCCGTGCGGTATGTATGACTGCTTTTTATGCGAAAAGTATATTCAAAATGACTCCTCGAATTTATAATCATCTGCCAATAGAAATACGAAACACTGGTGACTTAGTTAAATTTACAACAGACTTAAAAATGTACGACTTCTTAAACCTAAAGCACCACTAGATTAATTATTCGTTAATTAAATTAACAAAATATTAACACCAACATTTTAAATTTTTGGACATTTCTCTTGTGACTTCATTTAAATTTATATGAATTTACCTACATTCATTGTATTGTTATGTGTAATTATATTCTTAAATGTCGTTAAAAGTTGAAACATTATTTTATAATTTTAAATATTTTTAATCAATTTTGAAATTTTAAGATATGTTTTTAAATTACTCTAATTAATTATTATTCCTTTTGACTATTTTCATATGCCTAATGGCGCAATACAGCGTGCTCTTGCTTCTGTAAACATAACCTGTATTGATGAATAAATGTTTATGATATGAAAATTTCATGTCTTTTCATTCAAAAACACATTTCAAAAATAAATGATACTTGTTGTAAAATTAGTTAAATTACTAAAACTACTATTTCATTGTTGTCATATCTAATACCTAAAGCTAATTTTAGAAACAAGATCCTTGAAACTTTGTTTGGCTTTGTTCTAAAACTAAGTTGGAAATACTCTAATATTGTCTATTTGGCGGAGACATGGAATAAACACTCACACTCGATACACTTTAACGACCAAGTCACTTAAAATTAAACTACAAGTATTCAAAATAATTTCTATAAATATCACTTTTACGAAACTTGGCTATTTTTACAGAATGTTTTTGTTGATACTATCGTTCTTCACGTTGGCGTTCACTTAATGTACTCAACGACGAGAGCTGAGCTCTTAAATGAATGATGATGATATATTGTCCAGCTAGAAGCAGGGGTATCAATATTACGTAAGACAGATGACTTTTTAATAAATGTAGAAAAAAATACAAAAATAATTTTCTTGTGAATTTAAAGCTCGTATTTGTAATGCTATCTCAAGATTGAGAGCAATATTTAGTATGGATTTGACAAGCCACTTTGTACTAAAATGACATTACTGATACGAATTCAAACTGGCTGTCAATCTCAAGTGCGGATTATAATTACGGGCCTTAATTATCTCATCGACTTGGATATCTTGCCTGGAAAAGTCAAACACTTCTTTCACTTCCAGAAAGAATTTCCAGCTGATAGTTTGACGTTGACTGAGCAGAGCAACCCCTATCAATTTGAATGGGATTTTAAAAAATAGCTCTTTTAGATTTAATTATAGAGTTAAAAATATAGAAATAACTGATTTGAGTAGTCAATGACTAGTAGGCAAATAGCGTATTTTTGAAAGATCTCTCAGATGAAGCACCTGGAATATACGTAATGTCACTTTTTTCTCCCAAGTCTAGCTTCTATATTTTATTGTGTGCTTCAGAAGACAAGTATTAAGTACATACATACATATAATCACGCCTTTATCCCTAGTGGGGTAGGCAGAGCGTAATCGAGCTCAAAAATGGTCGTTCCGCCATATCTGAAAAAGATTTGACGGTTATTTAAGATAGATTTGTAGGTATATGCTGTAGTGACAGGTTGTTAGTCCGTCGCCTAAATTGCAATATACTATAATTCTCGGATCCCTTAGCTGGTTTTTACAGCATGCATGGCAGATGAATACGTAAAGGTACATAAATTAAAAAGAAATTCTCGTGAAACTAGATTCTCTTTCAATATGTTTTTATCAATTTCTCTTTGTCCTTTGAATGTTACAGGATAAAATGAAAAACCAATACTCGGAAGCGTAATGAGAATTTCTAGGTTTTCCAATACTGCGTAGGAGGTATCCTAGCAACGTTGGCCGGGGTTCGCAGCTCGATGCAAGCCCCGGGCCACCCCTCACTCCCCTCTCCCTCCCGCCCCCCTCACTCCCCACCCAACTCATCCCACACTTGTAACCCCCCCCGCCCAGCCCCGCCAAATGCCCTACAAATGTCCTAGACTTCCCTTGATACAGACTAACTGGCAGATGTGTGACGCGGACAAAGCCTTGTCTTGTCTACCGATCACCAGCACATACTGGGTGTAAGGGACAGCGTGCATAGGCGTTGCACAGTCAATGATACTGAACAACTTCCATCAGGACCTTTTTTTCAGAAACTGTAAAAAGAATGACTTATCCATTAAAATTCACAGACTTTTTGGTTTATACTGATGGGCATGAGGCTGCCCAGAATATAGGCGTTTTTTAACTAGACGGCTTAGCAACGACACGGCAACGTCCCGATAACGTGCATGCTTAGTACGAGAACAAAACACATGTAGTTTGGCATGCCGGCAACGGTACCGGTGGGAATCAATGCCGTGCCGTTTCCGTCATTGGTCGAATTCACCTATGAAATTTAGCTGAGTGCGTAACATGCACACTTTTCCCGATAGTTTTCAACGTCGAATAAACGTACTTATGAAATTCACGAAAATCAGTATACATTGTGGGAGCTCGGAGGCATACCTACCTTCTTCCTAACTTCAATCCGTGGTTTCTTCCCATTAACCTTCAAGCCTGTCATGAAACTTAAAAACGCATTTCAAGTCACATATCTTTAGTACATCTGCTTAGGTCTCATAGCAAATGGCGGATGCCTAGAGCGTAGGATGCTGCCTTTTAACCAGTCACACCGACGTGATCGTTCCGGATCCGTTACAACAAATGCAGGCGTGACCATTGCTCGTCTGCCTTCCATCGCCGTCTGATGTTATCATACAAACCACGCAATGGACTACACACTTGTTGCAGAGCTTGTTATGAACTTATGACAGATTGGTACTACAGGATGTTGGAGTGGGCAGCAGGGGGTGGCTTTCAGGGGGTGCTTTGAAACTAGCACTGGAATGGAATTTAATTCCTGCTGTGTAAATACATTAGTGATGTTCGGAGGAAAACAGATTACTGTTACTGTATTTCTATTTGAAATACAACGTTGATAAATAACATACGAGTATACCTTTTTTATTGCTAGGCTCTTGATTATAATACCTAATACAAGGAGTAAATAAAATAGCTAGCTATATTTTAGGGTGTGACTCTGATTGTACCCATGAAACTGAACAACTTTTTGTTTTCATGTTTCTTGGTGAAAGTTGAAAAAATACATACATATAATCACGCCTGTATCCCTAATGGGGAAGACAGAGCGAAAACGACCTAAACAAAGGTCGTTCCGATTTGAGGGTTATGTAAGATAAATTTGTAGGTATATTGCTGCAGTATCAGCCTATCGCCTACATCGCAATATACTGAAACCCTCGGATCCCGTAGCTTGTTTTTACATCATGCCTGGGAGGAAATGCAGCTGGCACATTCTAGGTTTTTCTCTCGCTTCCAGGCCAGCATGGAAGGAAGAGATTGTAGTTATGACAGATGCAATTTGTATGATTTTTGATAATTTTTTTGATTTACTTCTGAATAGCATCTGTCGCAGTTATCATCCTAAATTTTACACAGTGTATAAGTAACAGGTGAACAGTACTAGAGGAGACCTTTGTCGACAGACGGCAAACTGATAATTAAAATATATAACTAGTATCTAAGTGAAATGTAAAAGGCTTTATTATTATATAAGTAACAGGTAGAGAGTAGACACTAGGACATCCCTATTGTGTGTGATGCAAAATTGGTGCGCTGTGGTTCCCGGTATCAATAACCATTCAAAAACATTCTGTGTAAAGCTTCCGCCAAGCCTCGCGGTCTTTGAGACGTAAGCAGTAGAGGGATCTAATGGAGAGCCAAGTCAACTATTTTACTTGTATTAGAAGCTTTTTTAGATGAATCGTAGCTCGACGAAACGACAAACGTCTCTCAATTTTCTTCAACATTATGCATGAAGAAATACTTACGATATTGTATTACACTGTGTCTAAATTATTTGTTTAATTCATTTCGGCAGTTATTAAAGATTACTACACATTTGCCTCTCTAATTAGTCTGATGGAATACCTCAAAGAACATACTGCGTAATTGCCAAGTGGTTTAAACGAAAATATACGTAGAGACTTTGCAGATCAGTGAATAAATTACCGTCAAAGTGAACAATTGACTTGGCTCATCATTAGACGTCTAAAATAAAATCTAAACAAGAATTTTTAGTTTTTATAATTTTCCCTGTGTGTGTGTACTTGTTTCTACCAATGTTATGAATTAAAAGATATTAGAACAGCTGGAAGTGCAGAACGTTTGATGAATGAATAAGGTTCGAAATCGTGAATCATTGAAGACATGTAACTTCTGATCTAGAAGAGATACACACTTGATATTTTGAAGATTTTTTGATCCTTCTGCGTTTTATAAGTTCTAAAATATCAAGGGGTCAAAAGCGCTCTGAAGGGGTTCGAGAAAAGGTTGGTACGGCCGTGCCCGCTAGCTCGACTTGACGGACTTGGCGGAGGCACTCCGTGCCCCCAGATACAGTGCGGACACTCCATTACGCAAACATTGATTGGCAGTAGCAAACAAAAAGGAAATATTCGGTTATTTTTCGTCGGATCAGAGTACAAGGGGGTGGCCAGACACCGAAATTAATCAACCCTCGCAAAATAAAGCCTGGGTAAAAAGTTTGCTCTACCGTGGATACCTACAGACTATCTGATCATCAATCATTCGATATTTTATCCTTTCTGAAAACTGAAACGTGAAACTTGTTTATTTTCGATGTTTGAGCATTTTGACTAATAATATTCTGTATTATGGGTGTATGAAATTGAAAAGCTGTGGCGTATCCTGCCTAGGGGTGCTATCTATAATAGATTCTTTGTCGTCTCATGTCGGGGACTATACCGGGTGAAAGGGCGTTTGCTGATTAGTATTAAACACAAATTAAAAGCAAAAGGTTGTTGAGTTTCGTTGATTGAGTAACTCCTAATTATACTTTATGGGAAGCTGCCTCTTACATCATGTCACAATAAAAAAATCTGATCGTTTTTTTTCACTTACTAATTCGTCGCTCGGGACATGGCTGCTGTACCATAGCGGTTAAGAGCGTTGGGCCAGTTTTCCACAGACGCGGGTTCAAATCCCGTCAGCGGTCGAATTTTGTATTTGTTATGTCTCTACACATGGTCTGGCTGGGACAGTACCAATCATACAACCATGGTATATTCTGGTATCGATTCGGTAAAACAATATTTTGGATATATGAACCGACCCACCCTCGCGGAAGACCAGCGCTTTGAAAGTGTATTACTGAAAGTATGCACTTTCGCAGCATCCGCGAGGGTGGGTGGGCTTACGTAAACTATAAAGGCGTGAGTTTATGTATAGTTACATATGAACGGTTTATTTAAAATGTTTTATGTGCTGTGTATGATGTGTATTAAATCCCTGATGATGCTATAAGTTAGCGAAACTAGTAGGATTGAATTATATAAAGTGAAACAAGTACAAGGGTTTTAATAACAACATATTATGTATTGTACATTATATCACTCACAATCCCGGAATTCCTCGGAATTTGCTCATTGGCCAAAAATTAAGGGAATTTTCGCGGTTTGGAAATTGCAAAAAGCACAATTCGCGAAATGTATTTTTATTTCGGCCAATGAGGCAAAGTATTCGTTGAACCATAAGGGACAGCAAAAATAAAATAAATTTTCGCGGATTGTGCGTAACATATACGTATCAGTCGTATCAATATTATCGAAGAAAAACAATTATTCTCTCACTCCTACGTTGCTACACCCTGCAAGGACAGTAAAGCCAACAATATTAATAAGAAACCAAATTCTAATCATACTCGTACATGCACGAATATTATTTAAAAAAAAAACATTTATTTGCCTTAAAGGGTTTTCAACAAGACACATATTTACTTTAGAACTCCGCACTAGGTCAAGCCTGTATCGCGGCAGTCCATACGACCATTACTAGTTACACATAGTTAGATACAATGTTGGTAAATAATCTAATTAAAATTAATATAGATAGGTATATAAGTGCGTATTATAAATAAATATGAGTTTTGTATTTAGTATATAGTAGATTATTATAATGTAATATATAGTTGTAGTTAAGTTATTATTTTTAGAATCATGTATATACGGTTGACGCATAACTGAAATACATTTTAACGCAACATGAAAGGTTTTGAATTAATAACGAAACGCATGTAATTATCCATCCATCTTATAAATCCATCTTGAATAACCCTCAAACCTTGTCAGACGTGGCGGAACGACCTTTGTTTAGGTCGTTTATGCTCTGCCTACCCCATTAGGGATAAAGGCGTGATTATATGTATGTATGTATGTATGTATGTAATTATCGCGGCTCCATATTAATCCGATTTAGGGGTTTAAAGATAATTAAAATAGGTAGCAATAATAATAGCTACAGTAAAGTAGCATTTTAAATACAAAGTAGCAGATTTATATTGAGTTGTAAGCTTTATTTAAATTTAAATTGTCAGCGATGTTTTGTCGTGGCAACTGAAATTAAAGTTAGGCGAACACTTGACGGCGGATTAAAAGTAGAAAATAGGCTTTCATAAATAATACAATGAGGTTGTTTATAAAAACTTCCATGTTGGATTGGGAGCGAGAGAAAAATATAGAATATGCTAGCTGCGTTTCCTCCCGAGCATGCTGTAAAAACCAGCTAAGGGATCCGACGGTTTCTGTACATTGCAATTTAAGCGATGGGCTGACAATCTATCACTACTCAGCAATATACCTACCAATCTATCTTAAATAACCCACAAAAGTTTTTGTTCAGATAGTTTACGCTCTGCCTACCCCATTAGGGATACAGGCGCAATTATGTATGTTGTTTATAAAATTAACTAAGATGAAAAGAAAATATGAATATAGTTATAAAAAACATACACCACAAATCATTCACTGCATCATCAGTATCATCACAATTCATCTTACTTCTTGATTCTGCTAACTAGAATTGATTATTTTTGCATTTAAACTTGCCTTCCATTAACAAAACTTGAAAAAAACATTTTACAATAAGTTTAACGACTTTTTATGCAGTTGAATAATACAAACAATAACAAGCAATATCAAGTCCTGTGATATTCGCCGGCCACTTGCCAATCGCTAGAAGCGCGCTCCACCTCCCGCGTCACAGGGGGGCTGTGCTCTGCTTCTATGCATACTATGCAACCTACGGATTTGTCGCTTTTTTCATTACTTAACGATTCTTCAAACAAAAACTGTGGTTTCCTAATACTTTATTATAGGACTCGTTTTAATTTTTACCGCTGCTTGCAAATCACTGCCTTAAAAGCATTTTTGTATGGAAGAAAATTGTTGTTAATAATAAAATGTTTGATATCCCACTCTTAATATTAATCGCGAAGTAAATTTTTTAAACACCCCACATAGTATTTCATTGACCCTGTTTACTATATTTGCTACCTTATAGCAGCAGCCTTTATTTAGTTTTTATAGATCCTTGCGTTTTATAGCTCAGATATAGTAGCTGCAGAATATAATAGCTGCCAAGCTATTTTTTTTTGTAACCAAGTAGTTAGTCGCATAATAATTTGTTAGTCGCCTCAATAATAATTATCCATAATTAAATTATTTTAATTAAATAATCTAAGAACATAATGCACACGGCAACGAGCGCCTCTAGTACATACATACATAACTATTCATACATAAAGTCACGTCTTTATTCCTTACGGGATAGGCAGAGAGTAAAACGTCTAGTTAAAGGAGTTTTCGTCACTTCTGAGAAATAAAGTCCCCCCAACCACCCATAGTCCTACCCGCCTTGCAGCATAACGGACCGAAACACGAGAGAAGAGCAAAGACAAGAAGCAAAATCAAAGTCATTTATTTGCCAGAATACACGTCATATTGTTACAGATGTAGATGTAAATTATTAATTATTAAGGTCCCAGTATATTCTACCAACAATAGTGGCATGCAAAATTTTAAAAAAAATAACTATATAACTATTATTCGTTGACAATTAAAAGCGTTATATAAGTCACACTAGAAACCGGTCAAGATTATTCAAAATTGTCATCAAAGAATTCATTAATATTATAAAAACATTTATCAATTTTATTTTATTTATTTTGTTAAAAATAGTGTAGTTGGTAAACATATCATTTAATAAGGTAACTAACTGGTTGTAAATCTTTATTGACATCATTTAACAGTTCTTATTATACAAGGCAGTACGACAATAAGGTAATTTTAAAAGTGTGTCATCTCTCCAACGCAATCTATCGTATTGGATGGGTTTTTCGAAAAAGGATGGATATTTTCTTACAAATGTTGCTGCCTCCAAGATATATAAACTAGTAAGGGTCAATAATTTTAGTTTTTTAAAAATTGGCTTGCATGTATCTATGGGTCCAGCTCCTGTAACAGCTCTAACGCATTTTTGTTGCACTAGGAATATCTTATTTATATCCGTAGAGTTTCCCCACAGTAGCAATCCGTAACGCAGAATCGATGATACGTACCCATGATACGCCGCCGTCAATTCCGTTTGCATTCCTACCGTAAGATTAAGCTTCCATAGTGCATACGTGAACCTTTCTAGTTTTCTACATACATACATACATATAATCACGCCTTTATCCCTAATGGGGTAGGCAGAGCGTAAACGACCTAAACAAAGGTCGTTCCGCCACGTCTGACAAAGTTTTGAGGGTTATTCAAGATGGTTTTATATCGTATATTGCTGTAGTGACAGGTTGTCAGCCCATCGCCTAAATTGCAATATACTGAAACCCTCAGATCCCTTAGCTGGTTTTTACAGCATGCCCGGGAGGAAATGCAGCTGGCACATTCTATGTTTTTCTCTCGCTCCCAGTCCAGCGTAGAAGAAAGTTTCGTTTTCTTATCTTATCTTATCTTATCTAGCCATTAGTGTCCCACTGCTGGGCAAAGGCCTCTCTCCGGTCTCTCCACGACTCTCTGTCCTGTGCCTGTTCCGGCCAGTTCTCCAGGAAGGCATCGAGTTCGTCTCGCCACCGCCGTCTGGGTCGGCCACGCCGCCGCTTGTCTTTTCTGGGCTTCCACTCGGTGGTAGTTTTAGCCCATAATTCGTCTGGCATGCGACATACGTGACCTGCCCAGTCCCACTTTAGCTTAGCTACTGCACGGGTTACATCCGCTATACCTGTTTTGGAGCGTATTATGGCGTTTCGGACTTTGTCCATCAGTTTTAAGCCGAGTATACTACGCTCCATGGCTCGTTGGCAGACCCCGAGTCTGAATCTCTGAGCTTCCGTCAAAGACCAAGTCTGAGCCCCATATGTCAGTATCGGAAGAATGCACATGTCCATGAGCTTGCGTTTTAATGATAAAGGCAATTCACCTTTCATATGGTCCTTCATCGACCAATAACTCCTCCAGGCGTTTTCTATACGTCGCGCCACTTCTTTCTCTTGGCGAGCCTGGAAGGAAATTAATTGGCCGAGGTAAATGTACTCATGGACATATTCCATTTTTCCGCCATCGACTGCTACTGTCCTCTCGATGCTATTCGACATGAGTTTGGTCTTTGACATATTCATCATCAATCCAGCCTCGAGGCTCGAGGTGCTTAAATCTTGCAGCATGAGCTCTAGTTCTGTAGCGGATGTAGAGAGCAAGACGATATCGTCCGCGAAGCGAAGGTTTGTTAACTTCGCTGCGCCGACGTCAACGCCTCGCCCCTCCCATGCAGCCGCCACACTTCTAAATATTTCCTCCAAGGCACTGGTGAACAATTTTGGAGACAGTGGGTCTCCCTGTTTGACACCTTTTTGTATTTCAAAAGTTGGGCCTGTGGATTCTAGTTTAATGGCGGCTGTGCTCTTATTATAAACAATTTTCAGAAGATTTATGTAGGTTGGATCAATTTCTTGCTGATGGAGGGCGTCAAACAGGGACGAGTGCTTCAAGCTGTCAAATGCCTTCGAGTAGTCCACATTCTTCGTTTTCTACATATCATATTTATGTACTGTTTCCATGAACAGTACGATTCCAAAACTATGCCTAGAAATTTTGTTTCGTTTAGACTTTCAATACTATCATTTTGACAATGAATATTTAGCTCTAATTTTTCAGTTTTATAATTTAAGAATTGTATGTAATTTGTCTTTGATGTATTTATATGTAAATTATTATCTATAAGCCATTTTATTGTAGATAGATAGATAAAGCGTTTTATTCATTGTAGATTCAAAAGTAAAATTAATGTAATATTAGACGCGACGCATGTACATACAAATATATACATGCATACTTCTGAGAAATATTGAGGGCAATGGGGACACAGAATGATGACCATTTTAGTAGACATGTTTATCACTACAGTTACTGAGAGGTTATCCGCCCATTGGGCCTCGATTCTAGATTTGATGACAGAAACTAAAAATAAAATCTATTTGTCACTTTCAGACTTAAAATATCTTATATATTTATTCTCTCCGGTTTTTGATTTATAATAGTCAGTGGTTTTATGCGCTATCTGTCATTTTTATCCGCCGTCATATGATATATATACATATAATCACGCCTTTATCCTTAATGGGGTAGGCAGACCGTAAACGACCTAAACAAAGGTCGTTCCGCCTCGTCTGAGAAAGTTTTAAGGGTTAGTTAAGATAGATTTGTAGGTATATTGCTGTAGTGACGGGTTCCTGCTCTTAAATTTAAAGAAGAAAAAGACGGGTCGTTAGCCCATCGCCTAAATTGCAATATACTGAAACCCTTGGATCCCTTAGCTGGTTTTTACAGCATGCCCGGGAGTAAATGTAGCTGGCACATTCTATGTTTTTCTCTCGCTCCCAGGCCAGCATGTAAGAAATAGTCATATGATATGGCGAATAAAATTAACAGAAATAGTGGAGAAACGTGCAAAAGCGCGTCATAATCTAACGGATAAAGTGTAAAGCCATAAAGTTTAAATCGCACGTCCTTTTATAATTTTATTATTTGGAAAGTGAGAGATTCATTTTAATTTTAGTTTTAGCCGGTGGTATCTAGAATCGAGCCCTTTAAATTATAATAAAATAATATATAATGTAACCCCCGAATCCATTTGCTGGTTTTTACGGCATGCCTGGGAGGAGAAGCTGCTGGCACATTCTATGTTTTTCTTTCGCTCCCAGTCCAGCATGGATAAAAAAAATTAAAAACCGTGTAACTTAGTAAATAACCTTAGCTCGCAAAAAGTTGTATATAAAGGTATAATAAATGTCCAGTATATTTGGTTTATGATTCACAGTCACGTCATCCATGATTTCCAGGAAGTACTGATGATTTCAGCTGCGCGTGCGCACTTTCTAGGTAGTTTCGTGACAAAGTACAAGCGAAAGTGTGGGTACATTGAAAATATAAGTTTTTTGACATGTAGTTAGTTAGCTAGTTATTCGAAAATAAGATACATATACTCGATTATATTCTCCAATGCTGGACTGGGAGCGATAGAAAAACATAGAATGTGCCAGCTGCATCCCTCCTGGGCATACTGTAAAAACCAGCTAAGGAATTAGGTAGTTTAAGTCTATTGTAATTTAGGCGATGGGCTAACAACCTGTTACTATAGCGATACACATTTCGATGTAATTGCTTAAAAAGTAAAAATAAGAATAAAATAAAAAATTTAAACGAACCTTGTAAGGGATAAAGGTGTGATTTTATGTATGTATACTGTAAAATGGTAGCTGTGACCA
This sequence comes from Scrobipalpa costella, assembly GCA_949820665.1. Lineage (NCBI taxonomy): Eukaryota > Metazoa > Arthropoda > Insecta > Lepidoptera > Gelechiidae > Scrobipalpa > Scrobipalpa costella. The sequence goes on from OX463295.1 coordinate 2,419,492, forward strand.
CAGAATAGTAAAAGCGACTTCTCAAATCATGCCTCTTATGTATTTTAGATACATTTTCTTTTGTTTTCCTTTTGAATGGTATTTGTTGCAGCTTCGATCTAGATTTTTCTTTGATAATGGCACTAGTTGGACTTTGTGCCAGTGTCAAGTAAATGTTTCATAACATTTATTTGAAGTAAAAGGTGGGGAAACATAAAGCACGTATATAAAACAACGAAATCAAAAAAAAAGGACTAAGGATAAGTACAGGCAGAATAGGAGATACACAAATTAATTTTAATATGACATTCTGGCCGAAACTGACAACGTTTACGTCATCGAGGTAGTCATTTTGTAAATCATAATAATCTAAAACGACTGTTTGAATTTGACAATTTTGTACTTCTCTCCTCTATTGTACAACTTCTTATAAATATATAAAATAGGTATCAATGTGTATGGATATTGTACCTTATAATTAAATTGCAATGTGTCAGCAAAAGTTCTTAATGTACGCAAACTTTATGTCCTAAGATGCATATGTAGGTACCATCGTTCTACTGTACCAAACCTTTTAGAAACTGGGAAAAGAGACTTTAGATGTCCTACTGCTCCTGTAAGATCCACATTTGCACAGAGGTCCTTTACATTTAGTGCCCCGCGCCTCTACACTTTCTGCCATAATCAATTAAATATTAAAGATCTCACTTACTTTGCAATGAAAAAACACGTCTCCTCATTTTCTTTGGAAGTCGACAATGCTAAAATTTGTGCGGTTCTTTATCCGATTGAATGAACTTTTTACGTCGTTTTTATTTAGTGGTAACTATACTTACCGATCCCAAAATCGCGTTATCGTAGGGCTAAGTCTGGCATGATAGTTAAAGTAGCATTCACCAACTCTTACAGACGCTTACACACACACACACTCACACACACACACACAAACACACACTCTGCACACACACACACTCACACATAAACATATGCGCGCATGCACCTTCAAATAAATAAAATTTTAATATAAGTAGGTACTGAACTAGTTTTTACCCCTTATTCTTCTTCTTGTTTAGCCCATACCATCCCACTGCTGGGCAAAGGCCTCCCTCTTCTCCTTTCACTTTTTACCCCTACAGATTTTTAATTGGAGCATATCTATTTGAATATTACTTGTACTTTGCTGTTTGAAAATGTCACAAAGAAGATGGGAAGGCCTGGTGACGTATATCACAGGTTTCATTACCTAGTTTAGGCATCAGCCCTCCACTAAAAATAACAAATGTAAATTGTAGTATTAGGTACTTTGTACGATTTTTTATTTTATTATTTAAAGTAAGTATTAAACGGTTTATCTATATTTTCAATCGGGTGCAAACTTCCTTCCAGCTTCCAGTACTGTTATTGTTATATAAATGTGTTAACTTTGAATATCAAAGTCAAAGTAAATGTTCATAATATTTTGATCTATTCTTTTTTGACAACAATGTAATGTATAAGTAGGTACATCATAACATAAATATTGTTTAATTAATTATACAATTTAATTTAATACAAATATTAAATTAAACTTAATTTAATTACATATGTATAAATAGTAATTTGGTCTGAAATAAAGCAATGTTATTTTATTTATTTTATTTTACCACCAGCTAAGGGACCTGAGGATTTCAGTATATTGCAATTTAGGCGATGGGCTGACAGCCTTTCGCTACAGCAATATACCTACAAATCTATCTTAAATAACCCTCAAAACTTTGTCAGACGTGGCGGAGCGACCTTTATTTAGGTCGTTTACGCTCTGCTTACCCCATTAGGGAAAGGCGTGATTATATGTATGTATATATTTTATTTTAAATGTCGCTTCTTTGTGAAAGTTGTTCAGTTACATGGACTGAAAAACTCTTCTTTAAATTTTCGGTACGATCGGTAAACAAATGTTCAATTATTAAATCTTGAAATCTTTGTAAGGCTAAACAACTGACTACAAATGACGTGATGAAATAAATATCCAATCAAAAACATTCTATGTAAAGTTTCTGCCAATAGGCATTTTGACCGTAAAAAGTAGTGACGTCTTATGGTGAGCCAAGTCAATTGTGTTCTGTTTGACGGTAATTTCTTCACTGATCTCCGTAGTCTCTGCATTTTGTTAGTTCTTTCTTTCTTTTTCTTTTCTGTCGAGTGGGTATCGAGTCTATCGACGCGATGAACCCTGGTGTCAGAGTTTTTAAACCGCCTAGTAGTACAACTATCAGGCCTCTGACATGGTTTGAGTAACGACCACAATCAAAGACAGCGACCGGGACCGACGGCTTAACGTGCCCTCCGAAGCACGAAATCTTTTTCTTTTTTTTTTTTCGGACAATCAGGTGATTCAGCCTGCAATGTCCTAACCAAACTGGGGAAAAATTCACAAAGTGATAAATTCTCAAATATCAACTTTGTGTTTCCCCCCTGGGAATCGAATCCAGGACCTCCGGATCGGGAGTCCATGGCACTAGCCACTCGACCACGGAGGCAGTTAACATTGTTAGTGACTAGGCAAATTGCGCAGCGTGCAATAAATAATCGAATCTAGATAAAAAGTTAAAGGAATAGAAATACAACATGTTATGTTTCAAAATAGTATTCATATTTATTTATTGCGAATCACATGGTACATTAAGATGTTATAATATTGTAAAGTCCAACACATGATACCCCTTATAACAGGGTATTGCAATATTTGTGAGAGTTAATTATGAGATATTTGACTAATATTATACTTAAGTAACAAAATGCAACAATTTGGTTCTTGTATCAAGTAACTTAAATCTACATACATACATATAATCACGCCTTTATCCCTAATGGGGTAGGCAGAGCTTAAACGACCTAAACAAAGGTCGTCCCGCCACGTCTGACAAAGTTTTGAGGGTTATTTAAGGTAGATTTGTATATTGCTGTAGTGACAGGTTGTCAGCCTCTCGCCTAAATTACAATAAACAGAAACCCTCGGATCCCTTAGCTGGTTTTTACAGCATGCCCGGGAGGAAATGCAGTTGGTACATTCTATGTTTTTCTCTCGCTCCCAGGCCAGCATGGAAGATAACTAAATGGAAGGTAACTTAAATCTAGGTAACATAAATTGACTGGTTTGAAGGAGTAAATACAAACAGTCACATTCTATATAGGCGATTATTAAACACATTACCTACTTATTTATTTTTCATCAAAGAAGTCTTTGACACTGTAATAACTTTATTATAAGCTATTTTCGATGAAACATTTTTTTGTTTTAAACTTTACTTTGTATTCTTCCGTGCTCGACAGCGATAGAAAAACGTAGAATGTTCCAGCTGCTTCTCTTCGCTGGTGTCGGTGTATTGCAATTTAGGCCAAATTTTTCACTTTATATGACACGAAAATGTCGGGTACATTACTTCGTTTTTTCGTTGTAGTTTTGAGCAATGGCTTTTGTTTATGCATTTCTTTCGTATAGACATATTTCGTATATATATATATATACATATACAAGACAGATTATAACTTTATAGTCTGCCAACTATAATGCGTATTGCAAAAAAATTCAATTTAGTAGTATTGAAAAGATTGCATAACTACTAATCGTTCTTTCCAAAAACGTTGTCAGATGTGTCAATAACTATGTTTATGGGTTAGTTGATGAAAGTAAGTAGAGTCGTTCGTCAATAAACCAGCACAAACGTGCGAGATGGTGATACTAACCGATGTTCCGTCTCTTCGATGTTCCGTCTCTTCAATGTTATGTCTCTCGATGTTCAGTCTCTTCGATGTTCCGTCTCTTTCGATGTTCCGTGTCTCAAAAAGTTCATGAAGCAAGCGGCCATACGCTTCTTCGACAAAGCCCCTCACCACCCTAACCCTCTTGTAGTTAGCGCCTCTAACTACGTTCCCCAACCTGCGACTCGTTACAAACGAAGACCTAGGCATGTCCTTACCGACGGCGATGACCAAATTACTCTTGCATTTAATGCTGCCAATATTAGTCGAGCCACACTCTGCACAAGCTCTTCCAGCAACCGTGCACCCCGCCGGCGGGGTCGCGGAGGTCCCTCCTTTGCTCCCCACTTTGGGGTTTACCGGCACGTACCGGGCAGTTTCTCTCCGATAAGGAGTCCCCAAGGCAACGCCATAAGCCGAGGTTCGAGCCCTAGTGGGCGCCCTTAGGCAGTTGCCATTTCATTAAGGGTGTAGATTGCGTGTAGCAACTCCCCGCCTTAGCCCGGTGACGCATTATATACACTTTGTAGTATTTTGCAAACAGGTCCACTCAAAAAAAAAAAAGGTGATACTAATTTTTAATTATTTTACTATTTCCCATCTCGCACGGTCATACAAAGTACAGTGAGTAGCAAAATCTTTTTAACTCAATCATCATCTCCCTAGCCTTATCCCATATTTCACGGGGTCAGCTTTCTAATCCAGGGGATTGAACGAGTGTACTAGTTTTTACACAGAGTGACTGCCATCTGACCTCCACAACCCAGAAGGGAAACCAGACCCAATTTTAGATTAGGTCAGAGTTTTCAAGCCGCCAATGCTTAGCACTGGCCTCTGATATGGCTTAACCGGGAATATTTTTAACTCAATATTATTAAGAAAATATTTGTGTAAAATTAGTTACGTTCTTATATTTATTTTGAAGCTAGCTGTGTATCAGCCTACACTAAGGCTAGTACTATTTATTATACTGAGCTAAAGGTGTCACAGGTGCACAGACACAGCAGATATATTTCGGTATGATCCGGGGTTTGAGCGGTAGTATATATATATACCTTGTTACATGCTGATATAATATATCTGTTATTATGATATTTCTATTTGTTTAATTTTTAAATAACAAATTATTTTACCTAAAAACCTACATACATACATACATATTATCACGCCTTTAAACCTAATTGGGTAGGCAGAGCGTAAATGACCTAAACAAAGGTCGTTCCGCTACGTCTGGCAAAGTTCTGGCGAGGGTTATTTAAGATAGATTTGTAGGTATTGCTGTAGTGACAGGTTGTCAGTCCATCGCCTAAATTGCAATATACTGAAACCCTCGGATTCCTTTGCTGGTTTTTACAAAATGCCCGGTAGGAAATGCAGCTGGCACATTCTATCTTTATGTTTCGCTCCAAGTCCAGCATGGACTGCCTCCGAGGTCTAGTGGCAGTGCCATGGACCCTCAATCACAAAGTTGATATTTGAAAATTTATCACTTTGTGAATTTTTCCCCAGTTTGGCAGGCTGAATTACTAGATTGTCTGTAAAAAAAAAGATTTCGTGCTTCGAAGGGCATGTTAAGCCGTCGGTCCCGAATGCTGTCTTTGATAGTTGTCGTTACTCAAACCATGTCAGAGGCCTGATAGTTGTACTATACTAGGCGGTTTAAAAACTCGGACACCAGGGTTCATAGGGTCGATAGACTCGATACCCACTCGACGGAAGAAGAAGATGGAAGAACCTACATGTATTCATTCTGCAATAGTATTTTTGCATATGACTGTATAAGAGTGCCTCATTTTTTATTACCGTGCGAGATGGGGAACAGTAAAATTAATAAAACTGGATGTCTCCGTCTCGCACGGCCGTACGGGTTAATTGCCGTGCGAGATGACGAACGACTCGTACGGTTTACATACATACTAAGGTATTTATGTATACGTAGTGTAAGGGACAACGTCCCGCAAACTGATAGGGGTTACTCAGTCAACGGAACTGAACAACTATCAGCAGGATTTTTTTTCAGGAAGTGATAAAAAAATATATTTTCCATACAAATTGTCTGATTGAGGTGGTCATTTTGTATCTCCTGAAAGAAATTCCTGGTGATAGTCGTTCAGTTTCGTTGATAGAGCAACTCGGGATGCTGTCCTTACACTCGGTATTAACGATACAAATATCACCAATGTCTGTGCACCAATGAGAATTGTCGAATTATGCGATTATGATGACGTCACCGTATCATCGGCCAGTTGTATCATAGTGGCGACTTTCGCGCGGTCAATCACCTGAGAAAGCCGGCGAGTTGTAGGCGCGTGCGCAGCTTGCCATCTCGGACAAGAGCGAGCTGGGCGAGTCTGGTTCCCTAATCAATAATAGTAATAGTCCTCCCACCGATTTTCGGTGATGGCGGCCAATCTCGCGGAGATCAGCCAACTGCGCACGACTTGTTTTTAGTGCCCAAGTGTTTACGCTACACACAGGAACACTCTCTATTCCTTCAATCTCTTATTCTGATGGGACAGATTGACTGACACAAACAGAGAGAAATCAGGAGGAGGACCGACTATTTACATGCCCATACGACAGCATGGATCATCTTACTTTTCGGACAATTAGGTGATCAGCCTGCAATGTTCTAATCAAACTAGAAACGACAACACAAAGTCATTGTCCCCCGCCGGGAATCGAACCCGGGACCTCCGGATCGAGAGCCCATGGCTCCGACCGCGAGACCACGTAGGTAGTCCAACTGTATGTCAGTTAACAATAGTACATTAGTAACCAAGGGTTGTTAACATCAATTAAGCCCAAGCGTAGCGTGGCCGCTAATACCACGAGTATGCAATCAATGCTTACTCCCAAGGTAAGAAATGTGCTTTATATATCGAGTGAAAGATACACACACGCCTTTAGCCCTACTAATACAATTACGTTTCGAATTTCGATTTTGAATCGAGTAAATATGCGATTCCAAGAATAGAAGATATTTAAAATCGGACTTAGAAGTTTTTTATAAAATATACCTTTTAGACTTCCTTCTAGCGAAATGTTCGTTCTTTTTTCAATGTTATTATAACTCCCAAGAATTTTTATGGTCTGTTATAGGTAGATCATAAAACTCAAGAGGGGTGAGTTTAGTCTTAGGGAAACTATTACCTCTTACGGAGCAAGAGAAATGTAAAATAATTGATGAGTCTAATAACCAATAACCTATACAATAAGTTACAGAAAAAGTATATTCACCATGAAGGATGTGAATCTACTCATTTCATGGGAAAATTTACATTCGTAGGCGGGGTGTAAGCCTTCGTTATGTAGTACTATTATATATTCTGTGGCTTCGTGTAAGGGATTGTATCCCACAAATTGGCTTTTCCATTTCCGGATGTAAATTAACTTGACTTCTACTTATTCTAACATGCTTGCTTATATGCTATGTGCTTGCGTATTTATGAAATAAAATATTTTAAAATGTAGACCGGTAACTAACTCCTCAAATATTTTTATGTTTTTGTTTTTTTTATCGATTCGTTTAAGAGGAATATCCTCTCAAAAACAATTTGCCGGCTCTTATAGGCTATTTGGCCATTAAGGCTGCCGCGCTCATTATAACATAAGTAATCTGTGATTAAGGCTCTTATTGATAACCAGCACTTGAGACTGACAGCTATTTTGAGTTCGTATCAGAAATTTCATTATTTTGCAGGGAAATTTTGGTTGAGAAGCAGATCTTTCACAGACAATTTTAACATAAGGCTTATAAAGGTACTCTCAGTAATGTGTCGTGATAACCGTTCGTATTGGAACAGGAAAAAGAAATCTTTACTTAATACCTTTCATAATTTGTAAAACCTTTGCCCGTACATTCTACATCTACAGATCAGCTATAAATGTTTTCCCTTCAAACATGGGTAAGAAATTTAAACTTTGATGAATTTATGAACTGCAATAATATACGTACATACATACATACGTATAATCACGCCTTTATCTCTAATGGGGTAGGCAGAGCGTAAACAACCTAAACAAAGGTCGTTCGCCACGTCTGACAAAGAGGGTTATTTAGGATAGATTTGTAGGTATATTGCTGTAGTGACAGTTTGTCAGCCCATCATCTAAATTGCAATAAACAGAAACTCTCGGATCCCCCCGCTGGTTTCTACAGCATGCCCGGAAGCATTTCTCTCGCTTCCAAGCCAGCATATACGTAGATACATACATACATACATATAATCACGCCTTTATCCCTAATGGGGTAGGTTGAGTGTAAACGACCTAGCCAAAGGTCGTTACGCCACGTCTGACAAAGTTTTGAGGATTATTTAAGATAGAATTGTTACCTACAAATTATTGCTGTAGTGACAAGTTGTCAGCCCATCGCCTAAATGACAATAAGCTGAAACCCTCGGATCCCGTAGCTGGTTTTTACAGCGTGCCCGGGAAGAAATGCAGCTGGCACAATTCTATGTTTTTCTTTCGCTCCCAGGCCAGCATGGAAGTTATACAGCATATACTAAGTTGGTTGTAATAAACCAAAAAACATCTGAGTCGTGAGTTTATGATAATTAAATGCAGTCAAAGTATAAAGGTTTTAAACAGACGGGTGATTAAGGGAAAGGTGCCGCTTTTATTGATTCGCAACGTGATATTGCCATGACATTCAAGATTGTTCATAATATTTCAATCATGTTTGCAGAGCTCCTGGCTCCAGACAACCTGAGCCGCTCTCTTATGTAAAGAGCATTAAATTATAGTAAATTTGTAATCATTACAAAACATGCTTCCATGCTGGACTGGGAGAGATAGAAAAACGTAGAATGTGCTAGCTGCATTTCCTCCCTGGCATGCTGAAAAAACCAGCTAAGGGATCAGAAGGTTTCTGTATATTGCAATTTAGGCGATGCGCTGATAACCTATCATTACAGCAATATACCAACAAAATCTATCTTAATTAACCTTCATAACTTTGTCAGACGTGGCGGAACGACCTTTGTTAAGCTTGTTTACGCTTTGCCTTCCCCATTAGGGGTAAAGGCATGATTATATGTATGTATGTATATGTAATCATTACTGATTCCAAAAGCGCACTTCAGCATGTGGCTCGTTGCACCTCGAGTTTTCGAAGAACACCGATTGCTTACACCATTTTAGAATCAATCATCATCATCTCCCTAGCCTTATCCCGTATCTCACGGGGTTGGCTACCTAGGTGATTGAACGAGGGTTCTTGTTTTTACACAGAGCGACTGCCAAAATCAATCAATATGGGATCTATTTATCGGCCAACAAAACAGTTTGAATGAATGAATTCTTTATTTGCTTTAAATGTGGTTCGAATATACATAGATGTCACAAATAATATAAATGTCAGTATCACATATTTCACCAAATAATTTGGCATGCAAATATAGAGTCGCGAGACCATGTCAAAGTATATTTTGGGTATAAAACAAATAGTCAAATTACGAGTATGATGTCAAGAAAATTGAAAAGAACAATTAAATTCACAAATGCATAATTAAATAAATATGTTAACAGTACATGTCCAATTTCCTTAGTGCTATAAAAACATTGTTCACACAAATATTTTTTCAAAGAGACCTCCAATTTTCTAATGGGCAAATCCTTCACAATGGGTATCGTCTCATATAGGATTACGCGGCAATAAACATGCGGATCGTTCTTCCATCACCCATACTTCATTGATACTTTCATTCTGGGCTGGGAGAGATAGAAAAACATAGAATGTTCCAGCTGTTCTTTCCGGGCATGCTGTAGACGTCACCAAAAGGGATTCAGGCCGACAACCTGTCACTACAGCAATACACAACAATTTAAACTTGCCCTTAACCTTTGTCAGACGTCGCGAAAGCGCCTTTTACGAAGTGTTTTACGCCCTGCCTACCCCTTTTAGGATAAAGGCGTGATTTTGTGTATGTATGTATGGATCGTATGGCAAATTTTGTATCCTCTGACGGAATCACTCACGACCTTCTTCCTTATATTGTGATATAAGGAAGAAGGTCGTGAGTGATTCCGCCTTAGTCTTTCAAATAAGGTAGCAAATGCTGTAAGACTAAGGCTCGTATTTATAAAGCGATCTTAAGATTGTGAGTGATATTAAGTATGGATGTGACATGGCTACATTGTACTGAAATGTCATTTTTGATACGAACTCAAACTAGCCGTCAGTCTCAAGTGCTGTTTATCAATACCGGCCAAAGTGTTTAATTTGTATAAAGAGTATTTTGATGAATGTTCATTATCAAAAGGAATCTGGTATATAACCATACAATGGGCTCGATTCTAGACACCACCGGCTTAAATTAAAATCTATCTGTCACTTACAAAATAATAACATTGAAAAAAGACAGGCGATTTATACTCTATGGTTTTACACTTTATCCGCTCGATTTTGACGCGCTCTTGCACGTTTCTCTAGTATTTCTGGCAATTTGATCCGCCATTACAATATGACGGCGTATTAAAATGACAGATAACGCATAAAACCAACGTCTATATAAAAAAAAAACCCGGGGACAATAGAGCTCCTGTTCTTTTCCGATGTTTCTAATCTGAAAGTGACAAATAGAGTACTTATAATTTAAAATTTAGCGTGCAAATCTAGAATCGAGCACAATCCGACCCTTTTCGTTAATAATATTAATAGTGGTTGGATAATATTAATATGGAAAGAGAGGAATTTGTGGTTGCGTTCGGAATTCGTTCTGTGCACATTCCACTTAATAAATTTGGCGTAAATCATTTTTGCCTGAATGCAATAAAGTTGAAAATGTGTATCAAATTTTAGTGGAATTTGTTCGAAATTAATCCTTTAGACAAAAACTTTTTAATTACTATATTTTTTATATTATAGGTGGTTGTTAGAGTGTCCTGGCTTTTCCGTTTTCGAATGATGCCAAGTCGCTTTATAAACTTATTAAAGTAGGCTGAATTAGACGTAAGTAATGTTATTGTCTAAACTAAACTTTGTCAGAAGTGGCAGAACAACCTTTGTTTAGGTCGCTTACGCTCTGTTTACCCCATTAGGGATAAAAGCGTGATTATATATACGTATAGTAATGCAGTTCTTATGAGGACTACATGGTTGCTTTTCAATTGTGTACCAAGTCCTTTCACAAATAAATATTTTTAAAAAAGTCTAACTATAACGCGATAACTCCCTGCAAACGCATGAGGGTAAGGGCGGTCTTGCACTGCTCCGTATTCGGTTTATATCCAAATAATGTCCGTGAAATTACTATATAAAACGGATATGAATCGGTGCGCACATTTACTAGGAAGGACAATTCGGATCAGAAAATAATCGGATACGGATTCGGACCGGTGCAAAATCGCCCTAAGATCGGCAACGAAACTGGTAAAAAGCAGGAATTTCAAAGTGATTGACATTTCCCCCGTGGATCAAACTCACGAAAACCGGATCGGGAGCCCGATGCTCCGGCCACTAGACCACGGAAGCAGTTGAAAACCGCAAACGAACGCGTAAGTGTAACCCAAAAAGAATCGCGAGCCGTCTGTACTAATGGCACAGTTCGGTGGACTAGGACATTGTAATAGTTAAAACTCGGTGCGCATGTACTTTCGTTTTCGGGCTGCGCGGGCGCCGGTCGCCCGGCGTGAGGGGCGGAGGGGGGGCGATTTCTCCGCGGCCACCGCATTAGGTCATCGGGTAACGGTTGTGCTGTGTTTGTCCATGACTACGCGAGTTGTAAGCGTTAGCGAGTGTCTTCTTCTTTCACTTTTAAAGGGTCAGTTCACAATGGGAAGAGAAAGAGAACACTGCCTCCGTGGTCTAGTGGCTAGTGCCATGAACTCCCGATCCGGAGGTCCTGGGTTCGATTTCCAGGGGGGAAACACAAAGTTGATATTTGAGAATTTATCTCTTTGTGAATTTTCCCCAGTTTGTTTAGGATATTGCAGGCTGATTCACCTGATTGTCCGAAAAGAAAAAGTTTTCGTTCTTCGGAGGGCACGTTAAGCCGTCGGTCCCGGTCGCTTTTTTTGATAGTGGTCGTTACTAAAAACCATGTCAGAGGCCTGATAGTTGTGCTACTAGGCGGTTTAAAAACTCTGACAGCAGGGTTCATCGGGTCGATAGACTCGATACCCACTCAACAGAAGAAGATGCAGCATGAAGCTGCATGAAGATACATGTCTGTACCACGCGTACCACTAGTTGACAGGTTGCACCGCGACGCCGCCGCCGGGTATCTTGAAAAGTGCTCGTCTTGTCGCTACCTGGTATGAATTGACCGCTATGGACTGTTATGTTTTAGCTGATAGGTCTAAATATTAGCTCCTTACACATGGAACCACCAATACTCAGTAGGTACTGTAAACTATGAAATAACGGTAACTTCATAATGTATGTAAGAACTTAGTTTTCGCGCTGGCGTCTATATGTTAATGGGCTTAATTCACCGGTTAAACCTGAAATTAAAGTCTATCTGTCACTTTCAGACAAAAAAGAAAAAAAGGACAGGAAATCTATTTTCTCCGGGTTTTGATTTATAGTCGGTGGTTTTGTGCGTTATCTGACAATTTTATCCGCCTTAATATGATATGGCGGATAAAATTTACAGAAATTCTGGGGAAACGTGCAAATGCGCGTCAAAATAATGCGTGTAAAACCATAGAGTATAAATCGCCTGTCCTTTTTGAAGTTTATTATTTTGAAAGTGACAGATATATTTTAATTTTAGTTTTAGCCAGTGGTATCTAGAATTCCCAAAAATCTTACTTTTTGCACAATTAGGTGATTAGCCTGCAATGCTCTAACCAAACTGGAAACAAGAATCTAAAGTCGTCGAGACTACTAGACCATGGAGGCAGTTGGGGAAGATCACCGCCACTTGCCCGCTCCTCATCTCTGCATCTGTTTTCCTTTCATTTGCCTCTGTCCATTTGTATGTCAGTGGCGTGAGGTCGGACTCCGTCCGCGGGGCGTCCGCGGGTGAGCGCGGGGCGTGCGCGGGCGCAGGAGGAAGGGGGCACGGGATAACGGCACTCACACGACTTAGATCATCTTTGACAGGAATGCTGCCTTCAAACACGTCCTACAATAGGGCTACCAAAACACGTGTCGTTGTATGTATAATTTGGAAATAAGGGGTTGCGCACTACAGCCCAATTTTTTACAGTATGGTTAGGACATTGCCAGCCGAATCACCTGATTGACTGGAAGAAGAAAAAATCCATGCTTTCCGAAGCACGTTAAGCCGTTGGTCACAGTTATACAAACCATGTCAGATGCCTATTAACGCATAAATGTGCTAAACTTAAATCTAATAAACAATCCTATAAATACACTACAAATAAAATTAGACCTAAAAAAAAATTGTATAGCACTATTAAATCTATGCTCTCTACTCGACTCAGAACCGCGTATTCCCACGGAAACTATTAGGTGGTTTAAAAAGTCTATGACACTAGGGTTCATCGGCTCGTTACCCACACGACAGAAGAAGTGAAGCGTTCTAATGGCGGGTAGGCCCCGTAGGCTGCCTGCGCCACCGCTGGTGGTGAACGTAATAAATTATTATATATATTACTATTGACTACATTGGAAATAAAACTACGGAAATAAAATATTTTACAATTCTAGATACCACCGGCTAAAACTAAAACTAAAATCTATCTGTCACTTTCAAAATAATCAAATTGATAAAGGACAGATGATTTTTACTCTTTGGTGTTACTCTTTCTTCCACTAGATTTTGAGGCGCTTTTGCACGTTTCCCCAGTATTTCTGTCAATTTTATCCGCCATATCATATAAAGGCGGATAAAAATGACATATAACGCATAAAACGACCAACTTTATGTCAAAAACCGGAGAGAATAGATCTCCAGTCCTTTTTCAATGTTTTTAGTCTGAAAGTGACCAATAGATTTTAACTTTAGTTTTAGCCGGCTTTAGAATCGAGCCTAATTTTGGCCATTTCTTTTGTTTAAGTCTTACTCTAATACGTAAGCTCTTGTGAATTCTACTCGTCATTTGATCCTTTTTTGAATATCATTATCTTACCTTCACAACTTTCCAACATATGCTGAGTCGCAGACCTTTGCGGTATCAAGTGTAACGTTTAGGTTGTAACTAGAATTTAAGTTCTTTGTCTGTATATTGGTACCTACAGATAAAAGGTTTCTATTCTATTCGTCACTCCGATACTTTTTCGTGAAACGGAGCGTACTCTGGAGCGAACGAAAAGTCAACTCCAATGTTAAAATTGTGACAGCCCTACTATCAAGGCCAGGTGAGCTAGTATCGCGATGCCTAAGATTGAATATTATTTGGTGCGATCGGAATGCGCGTGCGTCGCGGCGAGTAGCGGAGACTCCACTCGCCGGTAATCTTCGCCCTGTCAAGGTCAAAGTCAAAGTCAAATCATTTATTTTCAAATATATTCCAAACAACACTTTTAGAGGAACAGGTTCAACTTCTATCTGACGGTTTTCAAGTTCTGACATGATTTTTCTACCGACCATTATCAAAAACAGTGTGTTAGCTTAGTATAATATGCCCTCCAAAGCACTGAATCTATTCTCTTACAGACAGTGATTCAGCCTGTATTGTCCTAACCAAATTGAGGAAATTTTTACAAAGTTATGAATTGACAAATATCAACTGTGTGTTTTACTGTGTGGGAATCGAAACTGCGACCTGCAGATCGAGAATTCCGGGCTCAGACCACAGAGGCCGGCAGGATATTTTTGGAATGCGCGTGCGGCGAGATGCTGTTGCTGGTAATCTCCGGGCTGCCAAGTTTCCCGCTCTGATTTGAATACGTTTTTGCACCGGTTCGAATCCGTAACCGAATATTTTCTGATCCGAATTGGCATTCCTAGTAAATGTATCTCAGCTTGCGCATCCATACATATCCATTTTATATGGAAATTTCACGGATACGAATCGGATATGAATCGAATACGGAGCAGTGCAGAACCGCCCTAAAAGGACTGAAAATCTGTAGAATCGACACTATTTTTACCCGACTTCAAATTCAAAAATCGGAGGAGGTTCTCCATTCGTCTGTATGTTATTTGTGTATATATGTTACCTCGAATTAAGTCCGTCATTCATGAACCGATATTATAATATAACTCTAATATTTCTAAGAAATAAGGCAATTGAGACCTAGATTTCGTTGTTAATGCGCTCGATTCTAGATTTGCCGGCTAAAACTAAAATTACAATCTATTTGTCACTTTCTGACTAAAATATTGGAAAAGGACAGGAAATCTATTGGCTCCGGTTTTAGATTTATAGTCGGTGGTTTTATGCGGTATCTGTCATTTTAATCCACCGTCATATGCTATGGCGGATAAAATTGACAAAAATACTAGAGAATCGTGCAAAGGCACGTAAAATTTTAGCAGACAAAGTGTAAAACCATACGAGTATAAATCGCCTGTCCTTTTTCAATCTATTATTTTGAAAGTGACAGATTGTTTTTTATTTTAGCCGGTGGAATCTAGAATCGAGCCCATTATGAGCCCATTTTCTAGAAATAGACGCATTCGTTTGTGATTTGACGAAGGGGTTAGTATTAATAGAGCGTTTGTATGGAAGACTGTATTCGTGGTTTAGTAGTCAGGGCTCCAGATCCGAAAGCCCTAGGTTCGTTTCTTACAGGGGGAACAGAACACAAAGTTGATAATAGAGTCTATGCATAAAAAATATTTTCTGTGTCTGAATTCATAAAAAAAACTGATATTATAATAACAACAGTAAAAACTGAAATTATATTGTTAAAAAATTACCGAGATATGCTATTCTAATGCTAATAACATAATATATAATATCTCTGCCAGTCTTGTAAAATAGTATTTGACTAATTATTTCCCTTTTTTTTTTTTTCGCTCCCTTTGCCTATTGACTGGCAAGGTGTGTCATCACTATACTGCCTTTGTTAACTGACATTACATTTTGTTATTATTAAGAAATGTATTATATTAATGTTGTTAATTTTTGCATGCTATTGTAAATAGTTAAACAAGTGATTCTTAATACATAATTTGTAACACCTGTTGTACCTTGTTTAAGAGCAAATAAATGTTTATCTTATCTTATCTTATCTCTCTCTTCGAAATGACATTTTATATGGCAGTAGTATGGCGCTACTGTCATGTGATTTCCCATGACAGTTCGGATCTCTCTTTTTAATCAATGACTTTAAAGCATCACAATTCGTAAATTAATAAGTATTTTACAAAAATCCTTTCACATTTCATTTTGTACTAGATTTCCGCGGTTTCAACCGCGTTAAATGAGTTTTCCCGCGGGATTGTGATATTTACCTGCGGTAAAAAGTTCCTATGTCCGATCTCAGGATCCCACCTATATCTCTACCATATTTTATCAAAATCCGTTCTGCTGTTAGGGGGCGAAAGTATAACAGACAGACAGAGTTACTTTCGCATTTATAATATTAGTAAGATTATAATATAGTAAGGATAGTGACAACAGTTCTAACTGATAATTAATAATTAAGATATATTATATTAGTATTGATAATTAAGTCATCCATACTGGACTGGGAGAGAAAGAAAAACATAGAATGTTCCAGTTGCCCTTCCTCCCGGGCATGCTGTAGAAGTCAGTAAAAGGGATTCGAGGGTTACAGTGTATTGTAACTTAGGCGATGGGCTGACAACCTGTCACTACAGCAATACACATTACAATCTAAAATTTCCCTCAATTTATGTCAGACGTGGCGAAAGCGCCTTTTAGGAGGCGTTTTACGCTCTGCCTACCCCGTAAGGAATAAAGGCGTGATTTTATGTATGATGTATTAAGTCATCGCGTTGATGTCTTTTTTATGGCAGCGCACGCGCATGTCTATTTGTATAACAAAATCTGTTTTAGTTCAGCAGGCTAAAGGCGTTTTTATTACGAACGCACGTGCTCATTTTTACTACCCAGTAAAAAATATATGCGAATATCACTTTTATTATGTAAAAGTAAATCCTACGGGGAAATTCATCAAAGCCAGGTGACACTGATTTACAAAAAGTATTTTACCTAACTGAGTATTTATTTTTTACATTTGTCTTCAAAGGAACTAGAAAAGAAACTACATACATACATACATAAAATCATGTCTTTTTCCCTTACGGGGTAAGCTTTAAACGCTTCGTAAAAGGCGCTCTCGCCACGTCTGACAAAAATAGAGGGCAATTTTAGATTGAAATGTGTATTGCTACAGTGACAGGTTGTCAGTCCGTCGCCTAAATTACAATTCACTGTAACCCTCAAATCCCTTTTTCTGACTTCTACAGCATGCCCGGGAGGAAGGGCAGCTGGAACATGCTATGTTTTTCTATCTCTCCCAGTCCAGCATGGAAGGTTAAGGAACGAAAGGTAAGAAAGGGAACTATTGGGAACAAAGGGTCATGTGTAATAGAAATTGTTACAACGAAAGTGCTTAACTTTTTTCAATATGCAATAGTAAAGTGAATTCGCAATTGCCACATTAATATTATACTTTTGCCTTCGATGGAAATAATGATATGATGTATGCAAAATTGCCTTTCTGTAATAGGTAACTGCCCACTTATTTTGTCAAATGCTGTCTTTCATTACGATGAAACTACGGATTCAACTACAGAGTGTTTTAAATCTCTTTGGCATTGTTGTATAACTGCCTCCGTGGTCTAGTGGTGTGGACTCCGGATCCGGAGGTCCTGGGTTCAATTCCCAGGGGGGAAACACAAAGCTGATATTTGAGAATTTATCACTTAGTGAATTTTTCAATTAAAATGGCGCTGGGCAGGACACCTACAAAGAGCTAAAGATGAAAGGTGGTCGAAATTTATTACGAACTGGTACCCAATTCACATAAAACGCAAACGAGGCAGGCCTTTGAAACGCTGGAGCGACGATATAATGAAGATTGCTGGAAAAACCTGGAGTAGACTAGCGACGGATCGCAGTAAATGGAAAGGTATGGAGGAGGCTTTTACCGCAATAGGCGGTCCTTACATACCTGAAGAAGATGACAATAAACACGAATAAATAAGTAAATAAATGAAGTTAAAGAAATTATTATTAAAAACTATGTGTATTCTTAATTTATTTAATTATAATAAAATGCAGGCTAAACATATATTGAAATTAATAAAAAATGCTATATCTATTATAATAATTAATAAAATAAATCAAATATGTAATAAGCAATTAATTAAAATGTACAAATATACTGCATGATTAAATAATAATTTAATTGTTTGCATTATTGAATTGTAATTTACGATATGTAAGGAATCAAATAAAAAGATTTATTATTATTATTATATTGGTAAGGACATTGCAGGCTGAATTACCTGATTGTCCGAAAAGAAAAAGGTTTCGTGCTTCGGAGGGCACGTTAAGCCGTCGGTCACGGTCCCCGTCTTTGATAGTGGTCGTTACTCAAACCATGTCAGAGGCCTGATAGTTGTGCTACTAGGCGGTTTTAAAACTCTGACACCAGGGTTCATCGGGTCGATAGACTCGATACCCACTCGACAGAAGAAGAAGATTGTTGTATATGTCGATCAATCCCCTAGATTACGTATCCAACCCCGTGAGGTATGGGATGAAGCTAGGAAGATGATATACAAGAGTAAATGTCGTAATATAATTTGTTAATTTGAATCTTCGCGAAACTCTTAGGGATTTTGCAAAAACACGGTTAATTTAGACAATGGTGAAACTATTATCAAATCTTCCTGGGAAAAGTCAGGTTTTTTGCAAAACATCTCGTCGTTCTACTAACATTTTGATATTCTTAACTCGCAAAGATTCAAATTATCAAATCATCCTACAAGGGCAGGGCAACCGACCTCGTGAGATACGGGTTAAGGCTAGGGAGGTGAGACAAACGTCAATTATAGTTTAACTTTTCTCCGCGCTCAAAAGCGCTCTTTCTTCTGCTATCGAATGGCCGCACGCGCAACACGCAAATTCTCCTGTGTAATTTTCTGTATGAAATTTTCTTGTGAGACACGGTTCTCAATAAAGCCTTTACAAGTCATAATTATCTTGGTTTCACTGTCTCACTCTCAACGGAGCTGCTCACGCGTCTCGGGACACCTCCAAAGGTTTATACAAATTTGATCAGCTATTCTATTCCTTTTGGACAATCATGTGATTTATCCTGCAACGTCCTAAGTACCTGGGGAAAACTCACATACATACGTAGAATCACGCCTTTATACCTGATGGGTTAGGCAGAGCGTAAACAACCTAAACAAAGATCGTTCCGCCAACTGTCAAAATTTTGAGGGTTGTTTAAGATACCGCTGTCTTTGATAGTGGTCACAAACCATGTAAGTCAGAGGATATTTATCTGTGGTATTAGGTGGTTTAAAATTTCTGGCACCCGGGTTCATTGGGTCGATCGTGTCGATACCCACACGACAGAAGAAGAAGACACCTCATACTACGTTGACGCGCATCGTCCGACCGCGCACGCACACACGCGCATTATCCGGCTGCGCACGCGCAGGCACACGCGCACGGTGCGCGGAATGCGGACGATGCGCGTAACGGGCGCTCGGGTTGCTGCTGACGCTGACTAGTGACCATCCATGAACATCCATGACCAAGCTCAACGCCTCACTGGCAACACATACCTCCTTGAGGTACTATTTATTATTCTGTGCCTAACTTAATACATACATAGATTTTTTAAATTAAATATATATATATATATTTAATTAAAAATAAATAAATTAAATTATATATATATATAAGTTAGGTTACTCCTTTATTCTTAATGGGGTAGGCAGAGCGTAAACGATCTAAACAAAAGTCGTTTCGCCACGTTAGACAATATTTTGAGGGTTATTTAAGATAGATTTGTAGGTATATTGCTGTAGTGACAGGTTGTCAGCCCATCGCCTAAATTGCATTATACAGAAACCCTCGGATCCCTTAGCTGGTTTTTACAGAATCCGCTCGCTAAGAAGACGAAGACAGCATGCCCGGGAGGCGATGCAGCTTGCGCATTCTATATTTTTTTATCGCTCCCAGTCCAGCATGCCTAACTTAAACTTCAACTTTTAGTCTTTTGGCCTATCCGTGACGATTCCGCCAGTAACAAGTTTGTAGGGCCTTCATATAGACCCGCAACGCTACATCAACTGACAAACGTCAATCAGACAACACGGCTAGATGTCGCTAACATCGCCATGACGTGTACATAAAGAAATACTATGATAAATTCGTCACTCCCGCTACCGTTTCGGTAGCTCAGTGGTAGAGCGATGGACCGGTATTCCAGAGACGCGGGTTCCATCCTGCCCGTAACTAATTTATTATTTTATTTCATCATATTATATGAAATAAAATAGCATTGTAAGTGGTAAAAATCCTCAAAATATGCCAATCAAACTTTTAAAACATCATCATCATCTCCCTAGCCTTATCCCGTATCTCACGGGGTCGGCTTCCTAATCTAGGGGATTGAACGAGGGTACTGGTATTTACACAGAGCGACTGCCATCTGACCTCCGCAATATTTTTTTTTATGGAAACTGATTGTTTTTCATGGATAAAACGTAAAATATTGTTTGAATCAGTGAGTTGTTATGTAAAATAGGTAAGACAATAAAAAGCGGCACCAGGGAAGTGACATATAAAGTTTGAAAATAATTGCTACTAAACTACTGGTTATATGATCTACTTCACATAGTTCACGAGCTAAATTAATATAATCAGTTCAATGAGTCAGAAACCTATCTTAAATAACCCTCAAAGCTTTGTCAGACGTGGCTAAACGAACTTTGTTTAGGTCGATTACGCTCTGCCTACCCCAGTAGGGATGTATGTATATGGTGCAAATGCATGATCTAACTAATCCTGTGACATTAGGTCGGGGTGTACGTCAAGGAGACACTATCTCCCCGAAACTCTTCACAAATATTCTTGAAGACGCTATGAAGACTCTAAATTGGGAGGAGAGAGGAGTATAAATGGCGCTAAGATTTGCAGATGACCTGATACTCATAGCTGAAAGTGTCGTCGATCTCACAAATATGCTGGAAGAGCTGCACACAGCATCACTAAAAGTCGGCCTTAAGATGAACTTGTCCAAGACCAAAATTATGTTGAGTCACTCAACAGTACCAAACATAATCGTTGGTAACAGTTCGATTGAGGCGGTGGATAATTACATATATCTTGGACATTGTTTATCCTTTAACTAAAGAGGTCGAAAGGCGTATTCAGTTGGGTTGGGCCGCCTTTGGGAAACTTAAAGAAGTCTTCAAGTCCAAAATCCTGCAAAACTTGAAGACCAGAGTTTTTAATTAATGTGTCTCGCCCACGCTCACATACGGTGCCGAAACATGGACGCTCACTAGGGATAGCGTACACAAAGTAAAGGTCGCTCAAAGAGTCATGGAGCGTTCCATGCTAGGCATCAAACTTCGGGATCGTGTTCGGAATGAAGAGATAAGACGCCGAACTAGAGTCGTCGATGTCGGGAAACGAATCACGAAACTGAAGTGGGGGTGGGCAATACACTTGGCTTGTCGGGACGACAGACGGTGGGCCAAGGCGGTAACTTACTGGCTGCCGATATCATCAAAACGTCCAGTAGGTAGACCACCAGCCAGATGGACTGATGTAATAGTGGCGATAGCTGGGAAACAGTGGGTGCAAGAAGCACAGGACCGGTGTAGATGGCGATCAAAAGAAGTGGCCTATACTCAGCAGTGGGTAGATGTAGGCTGAAATGAAAAATGAATATTTGTATGTATAATTTTGGCCGTGTGACTCAAAAATATAAGGTCATTTTTAAACATAGAATTAGTCGATATAAAACAAGCAGCTGAAACCCTCGGAACCCTTAGCTGTTTTTTACAGCATGCCCGGAAGTAAATGCAGCTGGCACATTCTATGTTTTTCTCTCGCTTCCAGGCCAGCATTAAAGTAACATTCTACATTAGTTACCTATATTTTAGATACGAGTGAACACCCTATATAGGAGAAATAATAATAGCCTGAAGGCTAACTTTGAAGCCATTTTCCGCTAACTAGCAAGCTGACGTATAAATCAATTTCTTACCCGTGATTGGACAGGGCGGTTCTGTCTGTCAGTGAAATAATTAGATAAAAAAATGATATACATTTTGTTTCTTCTTTTCCGCGGTTGGTTTTTTTTATTAGCTGTTTTGAATAGGCAAGAAAGTATAAGCATACTTCCAAGTAAGGGATTTCAGTGTTTTTCATTTAATTTTGAAATCCGACGACGTATTGGGCTCGATTCTAGATTTGCCGGCTAAAACTAATATGAAAATCTATTTGTTACTTTCAGACTAAAAACATTAGAAAAGGACAGGATCTATTCTCTCCGATTTATGATTTAAAGTCGGTGGTTTTATGCGTTATCTGTCATTTTTATCCGCCATCATATGATATGGCGGGTAAAATTTACAGAAATACTGGGGGTGCAAAAGCGCGTCAAAATCTAGCGGACAAAGTGTAAAACCATTAAGTATATTTTTTCTGCCCTTTTTCAATTTTATTATTTTTAAAGTGACTGAAATTTTAATATTAGTTCTAGCCGGTGTAAGGTAAAGTGACGTCACAATTTACACGAGTCAGTTATTTATATTGGCGCTCCTACCACCTGTACGAGAGAGCAATTGATGCAAGCCACAGCAGATGCGGTGAGAGTTGCCGACTACTGGGCTAGAGTAATTTGAGATGGGGTTTGACTTGCCGTCGACTCGATAGAAGAAGAATTGGCGCTTTGTATTTTTAATTTTATTGGGTCTCGCGGCAGACCAGCGCTTTGAAAGTGTATTACTAAAAGTAGTACGCAGCATAAAGCTGAGGTAGACTTTTTGTCGCCTTAGGTTAAGTTTTAAGTATGTTAAATTGCAAAATTTATGTTCATTAACTGGTGACAAATAAAGATTTTTCTATTCTATTCTCTATTTTTTTACGCACTATTTGTGCTGACAGTATGATGGTAGGAAGGAATAAATTACCATTTATATATTTGGTTTGTACTATTATGATATGTTTTCTTAATATAATATGTTGTCAATTTTTTAGGCTCATGGCATACAAAAAGAGTCGAGGCAGCGACGAACAGATTTTCTATAAATACTTACGCCAGCGCGGCGTCGCTTCAAATCTACAGACATAATCATAGAAAATCAGTCGGCCGCCGCCTCCCTCTTCCAGTATTCCAAGTTTGAAATATAATTTAAAAACTCTACCTGGAACCCTTGCGATTTCTTTCCCCTTTCATCAAGTTTATGTTTATTTGCAGGTCTTCTGGACACGCTGGACACCCAGGTGGACGCCAAGAACTGTCCAGGTGTGTGCATGCACGCGCTGGCCTCGCTGATCTGCTCCAACGTCCTCGACGAGGTGGAATGCCCCAATCCCAGTATGAAGTGCTGCGTCGATGAACCGCTGGGTTAGTCTTCCAAAAATACGATCACACTCATAGGCCCGTAATTATTAATATCACTTGAGACTAGTTTGCGTATCAGAAATGTCATTTAAGTAAAAAAAGAACCTGTCAAATCCATACTTAATATTACTCTCAATCTTGAGATAGATTTATAAATACAAGCCAAAACCCCGACTAAGTAAGAAATTTATGTCCACGTAGTGCAACTTCAAATCAAGCTGCGCTGTACAGACATAAATTTCTATACATAATCGGCGCGCCTCCGCCGCGTCTCCGCTTCCTATTTCCTTTGCGCCAAGAATTCCTTGAATTGGGGTGCCATGAATATATATAGACAAACAACCACAAAACACACATATTTAAATTAATTTACTAATATCCCGAAAAGAAGCCCGATGGTGTAGTGAATAGGGCCGCTGCCTCCTGTGCAGGAGGTCGTGGTTCGAATCCCATACATACATATAATCATGCCTTTATCCCTAATGGGGTAGGCAGAGCGTAAACAACCTAAATAAGGTCGTTCCGCCACGTCTGACAAAGTTTTGAGGGTTATTTAAGATAGATTTATTGGTATATTGCTGTAGTGACAGGTTGTCAGCCCATCGCCTAAATTGCAATATACTGAATCCCTTCGAATCCCTTAGCTGATTTTTACAGCATGCCCGGGAGGAAATGCAGCTGGCACATTCTACGTTTTTCTTTCGCTCCCAGGCAAGCATGGAAGTAAAAATCGAATCTCACCACGTACCAATGTAATTTCCGGTTTCCAAATTTCATATGTACGTTTATTCGGAGCTTTTACGGTGAAGGAAAACATCGTGAGGAAACCTGCACACCACCTAAGAAGAAATTCAAAGATTGTGTGTGAAGTCAACCAATCTGTACTGGGACCTGGTCGTCGGTAGGGAGGTATATAAGCTGATGGTGTTGATTCTAATTTTTCAAATACACATCAATTTAT
This sequence comes from Scrobipalpa costella, assembly GCA_949820665.1. Taxonomy (NCBI): domain Eukaryota; kingdom Metazoa; phylum Arthropoda; class Insecta; order Lepidoptera; family Gelechiidae; genus Scrobipalpa; species Scrobipalpa costella. The sequence goes on from OX463295.1 coordinate 2,443,611, forward strand.
TTCCACAAAACACATTGCAAAAAATAAAACACACAATCAAGAATAACAAAACAAACAGGACAGGTAGGCATATATATATATTTTCACACAAGTGGAAAAAGTGTGGACACAGCTTGGCTGTTTTTAAGTCCACTCTACCTCAGGTGTACAGAAGAGGATAGAAATGAAATAGCACAGAACAACTTGAACTACAATTTGTCAAATTAAGACATTTCTGCATGGCACAACCCTAGTAATATAAGTATATCTAATTCATTTTAAAAAAAAATTTGGGATCGGACTATGTTTTCGGGCTGGAAACCGTTATCGTCTTTTGTATGGAAAGGTGCAGCTTAACACTCCTCTTAATAAGACAAGCTCCATTTTACCATAGGTAAAATCTTATCTTTACGACCTTTAAATTAATCCCATTTTTCCCGTTGCAGGCAACGATACGATGGCGACGACCCGAAGGCCGTTCACCACCAGGTACACCACCACGGAGGCTGATGATGAAGACGAAGCGACCACCAGATCCCCGCACCACGACAAATATAAAGATAGTGGTAATTATTAGGTATACTCCGTGTATACGCCAGCGGTAGAAATAAAACGCATTTAAATTGCTGCTGTTTTTTTCACTATTTTAGTACACTGCTACCGATATTACAATCTGATGTCTTCCGCTAAGAGCGTCGTCGTCAGTATAGCTCGCATTGTCGGTGTAACCTGACCATAGACAAAAAGTTCAAAAGTCGTTGGCGCTGTACTGAGATGTACCTTCTTTGTCTTGTTATTAAAAATGTGCAAATACCTGGGCGAGACATTCTAAAAGAATTTCCTAGCGAGCTCCTTTCTTAACAATTTATTTCAACGGAACAAAAGGCTTCTTAGGAAGATGTTATGAAAAAAAAAAACAAAGACGATATGGAAGTAACGCTAAAGTTTTCCATTCTCTGTGTAACGCAAACAATGCTTTGAAAGGAAAATACGTTTGACACCCTATTGTTATGAATTCCTTTAAACAAAATAACGTTGAAAAGGCTTTGTTGCAAAATTGCAATAAAGAACTTATTAAGTAGACGCCACTTCACCCTCAGAAAAACAAAAAATAAAGTCTAGGAAAAATACTGAGGGAGAGAAAATTGCAAGCGAAATAATTTCATACTATGTACCAACTAGAAATACACTTATGCTACTGCGAATAATTATATTACATATGGATGTCCAAGCTTTCTCGTTGCAACTGCTATGCGAAATAAGAGAGTCATACTTTTATTTCGGGCTTGCCCGGCCTGGACTAACCGTGGACTGGTTTCAGGCAACATCGCTTGCCCGGGCGTGTGTGTGGAGGCCCGCTTGACGCAGTACTGTGAGGCTTACCTGACGTCCCATGAGCTGTGCGTCCAGGGCAGGCTGTGCTGCGTCTCTAAGGACGGCTACGGGGATAAACCACCGCCAGACCTCGTCGTTCCCAATGAGAAGAAGCCACACACTAAGAGGCCTACTACTGCGGTTAGTATTGCATTGTCTAAATTTCTTTACGAAATGTATTTAGGTACCTACCTATGTAACTGCATCTTTATTCTGTTTGATTATGTCTATGCTTTTACGAATTACGATTTTACAGTGTCATAAGTAATATGCAAAGCGAAATGGAATAAAATATGCGAATTTAAAATTAAACCTCTGCTAAAGCGAAAATGCCATACATAGCGTTTTATTCACAGGCACTGTTTTCTTTTAAAAACATCAGCTACAAAAATATAAACAAAAAAAACATGGGAATGGGATTGACCCCGCGACATTTCTTATAAAACTTGTTTAAAAAAGCCACTGAACTGTAACCATCGATAATGCCGCCTTTGTGCACATTAATTTAAGTTCATTTTTATGTTTCTTGTCTTTTGTGTACAATAAAGTGTTTTTACTTACTTACTTACCATCTATAACTATTATATATAATAAAACACTAAATTCTGAGGTTACGGCTACGAATAAGGTTACGGGCAGTTACGGACTCATAAAAATAAAATTTGAAATTCGAAACAAAAACTGCTTTATAATTCTTTTCACGCTGGATAGAAATCGTAGCCATTACATACAAACATATAATCACGCCATTATCACTAACGCGGTAGGCAGAGCGTAAACGACCTAAACACGTCACGTCTGACAAAGGGTTATTTAAGATAGATTTGAATGTATATTGCTGTAGTGACAGGTTATCAGCCCATCGCCTAAATCACAATACACTATAACCCTCCCTGCCCAGCCCTCGAATCCCTTAGCTGGTTTTTACAGAGAGAATGCAGCCGGCACATTTTATGTATTTCTCTAGCTCCTTGGCCAGCATCAGCGTAGCAGTTAGAACTGCTACGATTTTTATAAATAACAAACATTCCTCTGAAAGTTTTGCTATGCTGCATCGGTCAGGCGCTTAGTTTTTTTTTTAAAGTGAGACTTTTCTGATGTTCCAAAATCATACTGAATGATTGTTAAATGGACTTGATTTTTATACGAATTAGGAATAAGGAATCTATTGTACATCGTAGAAAAAAATAGATACGAAAATACAGATTTTCCTAGATAAAATCACAATCAAACCAGTAAGCGGTTGGTCATTACTATTATACCCCTTCTTGCATGTACTTACATGTCCAGTCACAAGTTTTGTTCTAAGATATTGAACGATTTCAAAATTTCTAACATTAGAAACGAACGAATTTTCGATTTTTATTATAAAAACTAGACATATTCGTCACGTACATTTAGAATGATAACATACAGACATACATAATATCACGCCTTTTTCTCTAATGGGTTAGGCAGAGCAAAATCGACCTAAACAAAGGTCGTTCCGCCAAATCTGACAAGTTTTGGGAGTTATTACAGATGATTATGTGTATATGATATAGTGACAGGTTGTCCGCCCATCGCCTAATATTGCAATACACTATAACCCTCGAATCTCTTAACGAAAGGAGATGCAGCTGGAACATTTTATGTTTTCCTGTCACTTCCAGTTCAGCATGGAAGAATGATAATAGCTATTGAAATCTATAATAAAAAGAGGGATGTTAATTTCAAGAGTCAATAATAAATACACTGTTCCTAGCCATTTTACCTATACTATTTCCAACTCCGATTTAGAATAAAGATTTCATGTCATTTAATCGAAAATCTTGTTTCTTAAATAAGGTTTAGCTATTAGGTATGACTGACTATGATAGTAGTTTTAGTAATTTAAGTTTTTTGCCAACAACCATAATTTATTTTTGAAATGTGTTTTTGATAAAAAAACATTAAACTTTGTTAACCTTTATTGTAAATCTGAGTTGGGAATAGTATACATAAAGAGAAATAAATGTTTTTTCTTCTAAAACGCTGATGGCTTCCATGATAATTTTTCGACGTTATTCAGCCAGCACTTATTTGACATCTGTAGGTAGTAAAACTCTTTGGTTTTTGTTATGATATTTTTATACTACAGATAAAACAATGTTCCATGCTGGACTAGGAGCGAGAGAAAAACATAGAATGTACCAGCAGCATTTCCTCCCGGGCATGCTGTAAAATCCAGCTAAGGGATCCGAGAGTTTCAGTAATTGCAATTTAGGCGATGGGCTGACAACCTGTCACTACAGCAATATACCTACAAATCTATCTTAAATAACCCTCATAACTTTGTCAGACGTGGCAAAACGACCTCTGTTTAGGTCGTTTACGCTCTGCCTACCCCATTAGTGATAAAGGCGTGAATATATGTATGTAAAACAAACTTTCTTCGAAAAAGCTCGCATTGTGTAGTACGGTTCGAGGTGACTAACCTCACAAGAATACGTATTTTTATTTCAATATTTTCATGTTCTCGTTCGAACACAAAGTAGCACAAAGGGTGCATTATTTCTACCGGGTGTAAGGGACAACATCCTGAAAAAAATATAGGGGTTGCTCAGTCATCGAATAATTTGACTTTTCCATACAAAAACAAACTGATCATCTTGATACGAGAATTTGTATGGAGAACATGAAGCTATTTTATTAATTCCTGAAGTATTTTTTTGGAGAGTTGTTCATTGGGTAAATCCTCAGTTCGAAGCTGTCTCCTTGTATTCTTCAAAGCACGTCTATTTTAACACTTTCAGGGCCAATAACGTGACATTTACGTGATGATTTTTATTCCTTCACTGGCTGGTCACGAGATGACACGTTATTTGACATTTATATTGCTTTTTATAAAATCGCGTCGAAAAATTATCACCGTGATTATACTTATTATTGAATGTCGAGGACATTTAAAATAACAATCTAATTGTAGTGAACAACTGGGAAAATCCTAAAAACTATGTAGAACTGCCAGTGGGTTAGCTGGAAGAGATCTCTTCATAGAGATAAGTTCGCCCTTGCATACCTTTCTGTAAACTTAATTTCTTGTATTTTAATGCAATAAAGAATATATATATTTATTTATTTATTTTTACATACAATGAAACAAAAACAGCATTACATTTTAACCACAATTTATAAATGTAACTAAAAACAAGCGTTAACAAAATTTGCATGTGGTAGATAGTAACAACAATATATATATATATTTAGAACTAGAGATCATGTTTAGACTTTTTTATTTTTTCAAAAACATTGTAGTGTTAATAATCCCGTGCCTGTTCCAGTTGACGACCACTCCTCAACCGAAGAAGCCTGGTCGGAAGTGCCGCGGGGACTGCATCAACGGCTTCTTCGCTCTGCTCTGCGAACACGTGGATGAGGACGCCAGCTGTCCTGGAGACGCCACCTGCTGCCTCACCGAGCCTAAAAATGTGGAGACCACAACCAGACGGCCAACCACCACGCCCCGACCTACCACGCCGGTAAATAATAAAAAAATATAGAAATGGGTTAATTTTGTGTTCCCCCTAGGAATCGAACCCAGGACCTATGAATCGTGAGCCCTTGGATCAAACCACAAGACCACGGAGGCAGTTTAGTTTCTACAAAAAATCTGTTACCCGCTATTTATTTTATTAAAACTTAATTTTCTGTTAAGTACTCGTACATCAAATAAACAGCGAAGAGCGAGCTATAAAATCATTGTCAATAAAGAACATTTTTACTCTTTCTATGCTGGATTGGGAGCGAGAGACAAACTTATAATGTACCAGCTGCAGTTCCTCCCGGGCATGCTATAAAAACTAGCTCAGGGATTTGAGGGTTTCAGTATATTGCAATTTAGGCGATGGGCTGACAACAACAGCAATATACCTACAAATATATCTTAAATAAACCTGAAAACTATGTCAAACGCGGCGGAACGATCTATGTCTAGGTTGTTGACGATCTGCCTGCTCCATTTGGGATGAACGCGTGATTATAAATAATATTTTCCTCCCCAGCCGCCACTGCCGCGCTGCCCAGGGTACTGTCTGCTGAACATCATGGCGGCGTTCTGCGAGCGGCCAGCCGTCCTGCTCTCCCACACGCAGTGCCGACTCAGTGGCTCCATCTGTTGCGACAACACCAGGTAACTAAGTTTACCTACTGACAAGGTGCTTCTAAACAAGCAACCATCCCTTTTTGACTCTCCAAGACTGCCAAACATATATCCGAACCTAGGATGGGAAACCTTTTGAATATTGCGGGCCAGATTTGTCGGTATCTTAATAACCTTCAAAACTTTGTCAGACGTGGCGGAACGACCATTGTTTACGTCGTTTACGCTCTTCCTACCCCATTAGGGATAAAGGCGTGATTATATGTATGTATGTATGTAGATTTGTCGGTATGAAAACATCCTTTCATTTGATTTATATACACGATAGGAAATCGATTTTTTTTTTCTCATACTAATAAAAAGTAGGCTCCAATGCTCAAATCAACTTGGCCAGGGTGGGGAAACTAAGAGAGTTGTATTGGGTAATAAATTAGGCCTTTAATGCAATAAAACTTATTGTAGCAATTTTGCGGTGGATCCGGTGGATTCCCACTTCTTCTTCTGTCGAGAGGGTATCGAGTCCTTCGACCCGATAAACCCTGGTGTCAGAGTTTTTAAACCGCCTAGTAGCACAACTATCAGGCCTCTGACATGGTTTTTAAGTAACGACCACTATCAAAGACAGCGACCGGGACCGACGGTTTAACGTGCCCTCCGAAGCACGAAAATCTTTTTTCTTTTCGGACAATCAGGCGATTCAGCCTGCAACGTCCTAACCAAGCTGGGGAAAATTCACAAAGTGATAATTTCTCAAATATCAACTTTGTGTTTCCCCCCTGGCAATCAAACCCAGGATTCCCACTGAACTAAACTATGAAATTTTAATTTTATGTGAGCAATCTCTTTAGTATTTTCCACAAGCTGTGTATTTTACGAGTAATTACCCCCCATAGCTTCCATGCTGGCCTGGGAGTGAGAGAAAAACATAGAATGTGCCAGCTGCATTTCCTCCCGAGCATGCTGTAAAAACCAGCTACGGGATCTGAGGGTTTTAGTATATTTTAATTTAGGCGATGGGCTGACAACCTAACACTACATCAATATACGTATAAATCTATCCTAAAAACCCTTAAAACTTTGTCAGATGTGGCGAAACGACCTTTGTTTAGGTCGTGTACGCTCTGCCTACCCCATTCGGGACAAAGGCGTGATTATATGTATGTATGTATGTATGTATTACCCCCCAGGGTTCCGCCCCGGACTACAACTCGGCCGACGACGACGACGACAACTACACAAGCACCAGCACCTCCAGCTGACCCGAGACCAGACTGCCCTGGTTCCTGCATCGTGTCTCTCCTATCCTTTACTTGCTTCCGTAAGTTATCAACCAGCTCTTTCTGATCCCTGTCACCCCTACTGAGATCACAAGCACACCCGAGACCAGACTTCCCTTTCCCTTCACTTGTTTCGTAAGTGTTTCTTTTTCTGATGTCAACGGCGCACCTAATGAATCTGATGTTAAGGAGCACCGTATATTACAATTATTATTATTATTTCTTCCATGCTGGACTGGGAGAGATAGAAAAACATAGAATGTTCCAGATGCCCTTCCTCCCGGGCATGCTGTAGAAGACAGCAAAAGGGACTCGAGGGTTACAGTGTATTGTAATTTAGGCGACGGGCTGACAACCTGTCACCACACATTAGCAATACACATTACAATCTAAAATTGCCCTAAATTTTTGTCAGACGCGGCGAAAGCGCCTTTTACGAGGCATTTAAGGCTCTGCCTACCCTGTAAGGGATAAAGGCGTGATTTTATGTATGTATGTATATTACAACACCTACTACAATCCCACACGATCCTGGGGAAGTAGATAGCTATATATATTCTTTATTGCACATAAAACAAAACAACAGGAAACCAGATCAAATTAAATAAAAACTAAAGTACAATGAAAGCGGCTTTGTTGCTATGGTAGCAATTTCTACCAGAGAACTTAAGTAGCAGAGTGTGGAGAGATAGCTAAGGATTAATTCAATTTTTTTAAGGGGATGCCTCCCGGCAAAGAGCTTATTTTTCCTAAACGAATCATTGGATAATTATAAATCTTAAAAAATTGTTCATGACCGACAATTGCAATATTTTAAAATATTATAGTTCATAAATGAGTATGCAAAAAAAAAACTGGAAGTAAAGCTGTTTTTGTCACTAAATTTGATATTCCTTCTAAACTGTTACCAGCGCTTTCACGTTTCCTTCAGGAAATTATCCGTATTATAATTATCTAACATCGCAACTTAGATTTTTTTAATCCGACACGTAGTTTTTATGGAATTAGCTTTTTATGTGCTTTTTACGCACATATTTGACGTGCCGTAGCGCGCGCTGATTTGAACGATATTCTAAGCTATTACGGGCGATCGTTACATATCTTGAAATCTACCTGCTTAGCTGCTGGGAAGATACGCCTATGAAGCTGCTCGAAGATGTATCGTATACCACGAAGAAACAGGCGGCACCGCGAGGAATTTTCTAAAATTCTATGTTGTATCACGATTTTGAAATATGCGCGCCGCGTCGCGTAGTGTCTCTTCCCAATGTGAACTGACCCTAAAAAGAACGCTCAATTTGGTATCTCCCGAAGTACCTACCATCCTTTATTCGCATTATAGCAGATTCTCAAACCATAGTTGATCATAATAATCATGATCAAACTACTTACTAATACATACATATATATATAATCCCGCCTTTATAGGGGTAGACAGAGCGTAAACGACCTAAACAAAGGTCGTTCCGCCTCATCTGGAAAAGTGTTGAGGGTTATTTAAGATAGATTAGTAAGTATATTGCTGTAGTGACAGGTTGTCATCGGGAGAAAATGGAGCTGGCACATTCTATCATTTTCTATTCTATTTGTATCTCGCTCCCGTCCAGCATGAAAGAAAAAATATATTATCTTTACCTTGATTGTATCTAGGTTACGAGCTGTTCAGTAGTCGGTAAATAACATTCAATAAAATAGACGAACTTATTTCCAATCTCTATCATCTTTCTATATCGTATCGAATCAATAAAACAGGTACGTAGCTACCTGTTTAGCAACGTAAAGAGCTCTTTACGTTACATACATACATACATACATATAATCACGCCTTTATCCCTAATGGGGTAGGCAGAGCGTAAACGACCTAAACAAAAGTCGTTCCGCCACGTCTGACAAAGTTTTGAGGGTTATTCAAGATGGTTTTGTACGTATATTGCTGTAGTGACAGGTTGTCAGCCCATCGCCTCAATTGCAATATACTGAAACCCTCAGATCCCTTAGCTGGTTTTTACAGCATGCCCGGGAGGAAATGCAGCTGGCACATTCTATGTTTTTCTCTCGCTCCCAGTCCAGCGTGGAAGTACGTTACATATCTCTACATAACAACTAGGTACAAGTGAAAAATCGATATCTCTATGGGCAAGACGCAAGACAGCTTCGCTACAAACTTCCAGTCTTTCTTTCTTTCTTTTCGTATGGGTTTCGAGTCGATCAATCCGATAAACCCTAAAGTATTTGCGACTGAGTTTTTAGAGTAAAAGTTTCATGTCTTTTTATTCAAAAACACTTTTTTAACATGATTAATTATGACCTAAACAAAGGTCGTTCCGCCACGTCTGACAACGTTTTGAGGGTTATTTAAGATAGATTTGTAGGTATATTGCTGTAGTGACAGGTTGTCAGCCCATCGCCTAAATTGCAATATACTGAAACCCTCGGATCCCTCAGCTGATTTGTACAGTATGCCCGGGAGGAAACGCAGCTGGCACATTCTATGTTTTTCTCTCGCTCCCAGGTCAGCATGGAAGAAATATCTATTAGACCTCTGACATGGTTTGTGTAACGACAACTATCAAACTACAACCGGGACCGACGTCTTAACGTTACGTGCTCTCCGAAGCGCGGAATCCTGTAATGTTAGGACATTCGGACAAAACTGGAAAAATCCTCACAAAGTGACTAATTGACAAATATCTACAAATATCAACTTTTAATCTCCCTGGGAATTGAACCCAGGACCTCCGGTTCGTAAGCCCATTGCTTTGACTACTACACCTCGGAGGCAGCTAACTAGCTTTAAAGCTAACTTAGTTATCGATTCGTGGAGGGCACAACGTAACGTAATCTTGTGTAAAATCACAGCTCGGAAACTATCTTGTCATTTTGATCACACATCGACAGACGGAATGTTGTACTTGCCTTGCATTTGTGTGCGTGTTATAAGAGTTGCCAAATTCTGTTATACCGATCATAATCAACACTTAATTTGCTGGTACCTTATCTACTTACCTAGTAAACATTATGTATCAATATTTCCATGCTGGACTGGGAGCAAGAGAAAAACATAAAATGTGCCAGCTGCATTTCCTCCCGGGCATGCTGTAAAAAACTAGCTTAGGAATCCAAGGGTTTCTGTATATTGCAATTTATGCGATATACCTACAAATCATATAGATATACAAACAACCCTCAAAATTTTGACAGACGTGGCGGAACGACCTTTGTTTAGGTCGTTTACGCTCTGCCAACCCCATTAGGGATAAAAACGTGACTATATGTATGTGTATGTATGTATAAATAACAATAATTAACAACAAGCACTTCGTAATATCATCTTCACTTGGAATCGTGGAGTTATAAAATATACCTAAGCAACACCTAATTTCACTGTTCACATAAATATTTCAATATCCTTACTACACATAATTCCAAAGTAGTTCACTGTAACTGAATAGTTAGAATAGGTTAGGTTGCATATTTTGTATGACGTTACTACCGTCTCTCATCACTAGGGAAACTAACCCATCATTATCCGAGACAAGGCCAAGTGGTCTGCTGTCTCGTCCGCTATGACGAACAAGATCCCGTTCTCAAAAGCGCAAGCCACCCCCGAAGGAATCCGCGTCACGGTTCCTTCCTCCACTGCCCATAGGGACTTAACCTCACTCCTCTCAAGGATGGGGGTTCCCTATCACACCTTCACGTTGGAGGAGGATAAACTTCTCCGCGTTGTAATTAGGGGAATTCCTAAGGAAATCTCCGAAGACGAGATCCTCAAGGACCTCAAGTCCAAGTCCCTCCCCGTCGAACGTGTCCATCGCATACACTCCCGCCGTAACGGCAAAGTGTACGACATGGTACACATCACCCTGGAGAAATCCGAGGCCGGCAAGGCCATTTTTCAACTCCAGAAGCTATGCTTTCTCTCCGGCATTCGTGTCGAACCTCCCCGGAAATCCGGCTACCCAGGGCAATGCCATCGTTGCCAGTAATACGGGCACTCTGCCCGCACCTGTCATGCCACCGAAAGGTGCGTGAAATGTCTAGAGCCCCACTCCTCCTCTGATTGTAAGAGGCCCAAGAAGGACGAAGTCAAACCTCAAGACCTCTCTCCCCCTAGTTGCGTCCTCTGCGAGGGCATTGGGCACCCAGCCAATTACCGCGGCTGCCCCAAAGCCCCCAAAGTTTCCAAAAAGGTTCTCGACCGCTTCCAAGCGTAAAACCACTTACGCCGGCAAACTGGCAGCAGCCAAATCTTCTCCCTCTGTGGAGAAACCCGCCCCTAAATCAATCCCCCCTTGGGCCCCAGCACCTGGTGCTGCCAGCCCCCGTACTTTCCCCTCTCAACCCGCCATGCCAGAGTTGATGGCTTCCCCACCAACTCCCCGTCTCCTACCCAGCCCCCCCATAACCTCCAACGGAAGCGACCACGCCGACTTGGCTAGTGCGCTTTCCGTTGTCTCCTCGTTTGTGGACGTCATCAACCCCGACGAGGTGATTGCGTACGCAAATGAGCTCAGGCGCCATCAAGGCAATGTCTCTGCCATCCTTATGATCTCAGCGAAATACGCTTCGTTGATTGCCGCCATCAAATCCTTTAAAGCCTATTAATGGATAGTCTAGGTAATTTGGATAACTCCAACAGACGTAGGATAAAGCCCAGGTCCCTCAAAATAGCCTTTTACAATGCCGATGGCATTCGAACCCAGCGTGACGAAGTCGCTTTGCTCTTAGAGCAACATCAGATAGATATCCTTCTAGTCCAGGAATCCTTCCTAAAGGACCACATGCGCTCTCCGCGCATAGCCCACTATCATCTGGTCCGAAATGACCGCACTTGGGGAAACAAAGGAGGCACTGCTATCTACTACAGACGTGCTCTGTATTGCACTCCTTTGAAACTCCCCCCTCTCTTCTTTATAGAGGCAACCGCATGTCGCATTGGCATGACAGGGCACCAACCTGTCACGTTGGTGTCAGCCTACTTATCCCCCAGTCCCGATAGGCCCCTCATCGAGGAAGACATTACCTCCCTGCTTGGTATCAGTAACTCTGTTATCATAGCAGGCGACCTCAATTCCAAGCACGAATCTTGGAACAGCTCGCATTCCAACCCACGCGGTAACCTCCTTCTTCAACTCTCCGGGAACCTCAACTTTGACGTTGTGGCTCCCATGGAACCAACTCACTTCCCCACTATCGTAGGTCACCGTCCCGATGTCCTAGACTTAGCCCTTCTTAAGAACGTTAACCTTTGTGTACGTTCTATCGAAGTGGTCAAAGCCCTAAACTCCGACCATCGTCCCGTTGTGATGCAATTCCATCCTCGGACTAACATACCGGGACCCACTGGGCTCCCCGGTAAGACCAAGACCGTATTGAACTGGGTGAGGCTAGGTAAAGCCCTAGAAGCACCCAGCTCAATCTATCTTGACCAGATCCCCTCTAACCTGTCCACCGCTGCTGACATTGATTTAGCAGTCTCCTCTCACCAGCCACATCAAAAGCGTCGTAGACACCTGTTCGAGGTCGCTTCCAGAGCCCGATGAAGGGCACTGGAAACTTCCAAACGAAATTTCTGACCTGGTGACTGAGAAGAATGCCGCTCTTCGAGCGTACGATAACTTCCCTTCGGAGGATAATCGAGTATTTTTACGCGCCTTACAAAGAGAAGTGAGGAAACGCGTATTCGAATATCGCAACTCCAAGTGGGACCAGTTCGTCTCGGAACTGGAACCAGACCACCTTGCCTTCTGGAAGCTATCCCGCTCTCTCAAATCAGACGAGACCTCTCTCATGCCCCCTCTGATCAGACCCGACGGGTCTCTAGTCTTTGACGATGACGAAAAGTCTGAATGTCTGGCTGACAGTCTCGAGGCTCAGTGCTCGCCCAGCACTCTTCCTTGCGATCCTGACCACCTTCAAACGGTCGACTCGGAGGTCGATCGTCTCTCCTCCCTACCACCCTCTGACCCTCCGCTCCCTCCTATTACGGAGCAGGAAGTCCGCACCGCCCTTAAGGCGCTCAAGTCTAGGAAGGCTCCAGGACCTAACGGTATTACAAACCGTGTCCTCAAAATCCTCCCTGACCATCTCATTACCCTGATCACCCTCATCCTCAATGCCGCAATTACCAGCTGCACCTTTCCATCATCATGGAAGGAAGCCACAGTCATAGGCATTCACAAATCTAAAAAGCCTTGCGATCAGCCCTCCTCTTACCGGCCCATCTGCCTTCTCAATCCCCTCGGCAAACTCTACGAGCGGTTTATTTATCGCCGCCTTAGAGATTACGCTGAAAACAGCAGCCTCATTCCCCCCGAGCAATTCGGTTTCCGTTCCCAACATTGTTGTGTTCGTCAGGTCCACCGTCTGGTGGAACATATTCGTCCAATTTCAATGAACGCAAACCCAAACCCACAGGAGCCGTCTTCCTTGATGTAGCGAAGGCATTCGACAAGGTCTGGCACAACGGTCTGGTGTACAAGCTATACCAGCTCGGTGTGCCGGATCGTCTCGTACGTATCGTACGTGACTTTTTGACGAACCGCAGCTTCCGTTACAGAATCGAAGGCGCCCTGTCCACCCCTCGCCCCATTAGAGCCGGAGTCCCTCAGGGCTCTGTGCTATCCCCTCTCCTCTTCACCCTCTATACCAGCGACCTTCCCAGTACGCCCCAGACGCAGCTTGTTCTGTTCGCAGACCCCAATTACTTGGCAGATACCTCCAGCGCGCCCTAGACTCCGTCGGGAGCTGGTTCCGCAAATGGAGGTTCGAAGTCAATCCCGAGAAGAGCACCGCCGTGCACTTTACTCGTGCCAGATTACGTCGTACCCTCCCAGCTGTAAAGCTGTACGGTCGACCCATCCCATGGTCCAAAGACGCCAAGTACTCTTGACTCCCAGCTTAACTTTGCGAAGCACATCAGGAGAGTCCGAAACCGCGCCAAATTTGTCATGGGCCGGCTCACCCCAATCATACGCAAACGCAGTAAACTCTCCCTTAGAAATAAGGTGAGGCTTTACACTACATGCGTTCGACCCATAATGACCTACGTCAGTGTGGCCTTCAGCCACACCTTCCCCACTTATCTGAACACCCTCCAGGTAGTTCAAAACAGCTTCTTGCGGAGGGCAACCGGGGCCCCCTGGTACCTCCGCAATTCTGACATTCACATCGATCTCGATGTTCCGTCTCTCAAAGAGTTTATGGAGCAAGCGGCCAAACGCTTCTTCGACAAAGCCCCTCACCACCCTAAACCTCTTGTAGTTAGCGCCTCTAACTACGTTCCCCAACCTGCGACTCGTTACAAACGAAGACCTAGGCATGTCCTTACCGACGGCGATGACCAAATTACCCTTGCGTTTAATGCTATCAATATTAGTCGAGCCACACTCTGCACAAGCTCTTCCAGCAACCGCGCACCCCGCCGGCGGGGTCGCGGAGGTCCTCCTTTGCTCCCCACTTTGGGGTTTACCGGCACGTACCGGGCAGATTCTCTCCGATAAGGAGTCCCCAAGGCAACGCCATAAACCGAGGTTCGAGCCCTAGTGGGCGCCCTTAGGCAATTGCCATTTCATTAAGGGTGTAGATTGCGTGTAGCAAATCCCCGCCTTAGCCCGGAGACGCATTATATACACTTTGTAGTATTTTGCAAACAGGTCCATTAAAAAAAAAAACTAGAGAAACTAAAAAAGTACCTATTGGAGTCATATCTTGAGGTAAAAAGACACCCGTACACGGAACAGTACCTAACCATCATTCGAACACGAAACTTGATTATTACCGTTACACTAGGAAACATGCGCGCGCCATGCCTGCTAAGGTTACCCTTCAAGCGAGCCGCCAAGCGGCGAGGGGTGTGAAGTAAATCGGACTGGGGAGGGGGAAGTGATTTGATTACCCATTTTGTATGTTGTACTCTGTGCATTGTATACTCTGTGCTAAAATTATACCATCTTCCATGCTGGCCTGGGAGTGAGAGAAAAACATAGAATGTGCCAGCTGCATTTCATCCCGGGCATGCTGTAAAAACAGCTAAGGGATCCGAGGGTTTCAGTAAATTGTAATTTATGCGATGGGCTGACAACCTGTCACTACAGCAATATACCTACAAATATATCTTAATTAACTCTCAAAACGTTGTCAGACGTGGCGGAACGACCTTTGTTTGGGTCGCTCTGCCTACCCCATTACAGATACAGGCGTGATTATATGTATGTATCAACTTTGTATTCCCCCTGGGAATTAACCCAGGACCTCCTGTCGCAAGGACATGGCTCTGACCACTAGACCACGGAGGCAGTTAAAGCTAACTTTAGTTATACATTCGTATCGATTCGTGGGCGGCACAAATCTTTACTAAATGTATTGCCGTCCCTTACTGTTCTCTCATGATAGAAAATGACAGATATAGACTTAAATTAGTTAAGTCGTGATTTATGCAACTACAAATTGCTGCCATTACCGCTAGGTCCCCGTAAGAGATGGAGTGACAATCTTAATGCTTATCGCGAGGATTGGTGGGAGATCGCACAGGACCGTGAGACATGGAAGAAAGAAGGGGAGGCCTTTGCCCAGCAGTGGGACACAACAGGCTAGTAATAATAATACCGCTAGGTCCAAGTAACTAATCAATAAAGTGACGCAAGTGCAGCGCTACTTTCAGGGACGTATTTATAAGCGACAGAGTGACAGCGAGTTTGAGTTCGTACGAGAAATGTCATTTCAGTACAACTGGCCTGTCAAATCTTCCATGCTGGACTGGGAGCGAGAGAAAAACATAGAATGTGCCAGCTGCATTATTTCCCGGGCATGCTGTAAAAACCAGCTAAGGGTTCCGAGGGTTTCAGTCTATTGTAATTTATGCGATCGGTTGACATTCTGTCACTACAACAATATACCTACAAATCCATCTTAAATAGCCCTCAAAACTTTGTCAGACGTTGTGTTTGACGGCCTTTGTTCAGGTCGTTTACACTCTGTCATGTATGGCATGTATGGCCTGTCAAATCTATACTTAATATTGCTCTCAAGTTTGAGATCGCTTCGTAATAGTCAGGATGTGCATTTATGCCATTCAATTCAGCACGAAGGTTCGCTACCGGAGATGAGTCCCACTAAACAGGGGAAATACGAACACTCAGGGGAACACAGATTTAGATTTACAGGATATTGGAAGGAATTGGCAGTCGAGGCGGCGTCTGATTTTATCTTGTTGCGCTGTGTAGGAATTTTCTATAGAATATCTGTTTAACGCCGCCTTGACGCCGCCTTGATGCCACTTCGATTCAAGATTCGATAAACGCAGTAAGAAGTGCCGATTTAGTAAAATTATAGGCGCAAATATGTAAGGTTGTGTGCTTTACTTTATATAACTGATTATTTTTCCTCTTACATTTGTTGATTAGAAAGAAGGTTTATGTATTATTTTTATCATTTCGATCAAATATTTTGGGAAAAGTTTCATGAGAAGAAAAGAACTTTAAAATATTTGCAATTTATTTTACATACATACATATAATCACGCCTTTATCCCTAATGGGGTAGGCAGAGCGTAAACGTGCAGTTGCATTTGCAGTCCAGCATGGAAGCTTCATACGGAGACCTCATTATCACTGTTTAGCTGTATGGAGTTCTCATTGGCCGCTAATTCTTTTTTACATACACATATAATCAACTTTTTATTCCTAATGGGGTAGGTATTGCGTAAACGATATAAACAAAGGTCGTACTGCACGTCTGACCAAGTTTTGAGGGATATTTAAGATAGATTAGATAGATTTACTTCCATGCTGGACTGGGAGCGAGAGAAAAACATAGAATGTTCCAGCTGCCCTTCCTCCCGGGCATGCTATAGAAGTCAGCAAAAGGGATTCGAGGGTTACAGTGTATTGTAATTTAGGCGATGGGCTGACAACCTGTCACTACAGCAATACACATTACAATCTAAAATTTTCCTCAATTTTTGTCAGACGTGGCGAAAGCGCCTATCACGAGGCGTTTTATGCTGCCTACCCCGTAAGGGATAAAGGCGTGATTTTATGTATGTATGTATTTAAGATAGATTTGTAGGAATATTGTTGTAGTGCCAGGTTGTCAGCCTGTCGCCTAAATTGCAATATACAAAAATCCTCGGGTCCCTTATCTAGTTTTTACAGAATGCCCGGGAGGAAATGCAGCTGGCACATTCTATTCTTTTCTCTCGCTCCCAGTCCAGCATGGAGGAAAAGAAAATTGTGAAGTTATTCTATCCTATCCTGTCCCACACGCGATGTATCATCATCATTAAATGGTGGAGGTAGTTTGCAACCTGAGTCGCCAACAATCTACTAACAACAGAAATGTGATACCATTAGTGTAGAATACAGGGTGTAAGAGACAGATACAAGTACAAAGGATTTATTTAATTATGAAGTACATACATAGCGTCACGCCTCTTTCCCGGAGGGGTAGGCAGAGATCACATCCTTCCATTTGCTACGATCCTTGCGATACGAAGTAACAACATTAAATACAGTCGTAAATAAATTATACAAATGAAATAGGCAAAGCAAAGCTCAGCTGATTTTAAGCTTACCCTTGTTTTTACACTCAATAATAATAATTCTTTATTAAAAGTCAATAAACCCAAAATTCAATAAACACAATAGTAAAATAGATATAATATAAAATATTACAATTACAAAAAATATACATACATACATACATACATAAAATCACGCCTTTATCCCTTACGGGGTAGGCAGAACGTAAAACGCCTCCTAAAAGGCGCTTTCGCCACGTCTGACATAAATTGGGGGCAATTTTAGATTGTAATGTGTATTGCTGTAGTGACAGGTTGTCAGCCCATCGCCTAAATTACAATACACTGTAACCCTCGAATCCCTTATGCTGACTTCTACAGCATGCCCGGGAGGAAGGGCAACTGGAACATTCTATGTTTTTCTTTCTCTCCCAGTCCAGTATGGAAGTTACAAAAAATATAAAAATATAAAATAAAATTACAATTAAAATTAAATTCGTCACTACTATCTATTAGCGTCCTGCTATTGCCGGCAGATGAGCAGGTAGATTTCAAGATATTCAACCATCGCCCGTAATGCCTTAGAATATCGTTCAAATCTGAGCGCGCTACGGCGCGGCGGTTACGTCTGTGGCCGCGTCAAAAATATGCGTAAACGCACAAAAAGCTAATTTCATAAAAACTACGAGTCGGATTTAAAAAAGCTATGTTGTGATTACAGATAATCATAGTGCGGACAAGTTACCGAAGGAACCGTGAAAGCGCTGCTAATAGCTGAGAATGAATATCTGTGTACAATAAATTGTTAAATAAATAAGTATATAAGAAATTATATTGGGCTGTTGTTCAAAAAAGTGTTCAGGGAAGGGGGTGTCAGTTTTCTATTTATTTTTATAGAAGCATTTCATTGAAAAACAGAAACAGTTGACGTTTTCTTTTTCTCCAACCGATAATCTAATAATAAATTATGAAAAAAGCACTGTTATTGCAAAAAAATATTAGAAAACGTTATACCTACATAATATCGGCAAATTTTTAATCAGTGCACAAACTGATAGGGGAGATGTTCAGACAAAAAAATACACAATTTACACGAAAAAATAAAACGAATACCCAACAAACAAATTGATTTCCCCACATGCTTCCCTTTTGGACCAAATCGATCCGACAACTCATATTGTTTTTTTTTTTAATCACTAACACGACATTAGGCACTTAGCATTAATATCAATTTGCGTACTCGTCATCTCCCTAGGCTTATCCCTTATCTCACGGGGTTGGCTACAGAGCGACTGCCATCTGTCCTCCGCAACCCAGAAGGGAACCAGACGTAATCCCAGATTAGGTTAGAGTTTTTAAGCCGCCAAAGCTTAGCACTGACCTCTGACATGGCCTAACGACTACAATCTACGGTATTAAACGATATTTACCGGGACCCACGGCTTTACGTGCTTTCCGAAGCACGGAAAAATCGCCTAATAATAATAATCGTACATATGAAATTCGAAAACTGAAAAACACATTGGTACGTGGTGGGATTCGAACCACGACCTCCCGGTCAGGACGCAGCGGCCCTATCTATCCACTACACCATCGGGCTCTCTTATATCATTTTTATTTTTCTAATTGTTTTTTTTGCACTCACAGTGCTATCTGATTTCTGGGAATATCAGTGCGCATAGTACGACACCCTGTATGGTCCTTTATACTAGTGGTTTCGTAGAAGCAGCTATTTCAGGCTGGATCGATGATGTTACAAAGGGCTGGGAACACACACGTGTTTCAGCTATAATTTAAAGGCAGGTCATTTGCAGCTGCAGAAATTCACAGATTAATTTGTAGTAACGGTTGTCTTTGTCGTCATTATTCGTCATTACAGTCCAGGCCAAGGACTATAGATTACATTAGGAATTCATTTTAAAATCGCAGTCAATTTTCGCAGACAATTTGTGTAGATAGAGTAGAAAGTAAGGCACTCTGTTTGTGTATGTATGTTGCAATTGCACGGTTGAATTTATACATACATATATCCCTAATGGGGTAAGCTGAGCGTAAACGACCTAAACAAAGATCGCTCCGCCACGTCTGACAAAGTTTTGAGGGTTGTTTAAGATAGATCTGCATATTGATGTAATGACAGGTTGTCAGCCCATCACTAAATTGCTATTTAGAGAAACCTTCAGATCCCTTAGCTGGCTTTTACCCTCAAGCCCGAGAGGAAAAGCAGGAAATGCTGGCACATTTTATATTTTTCTCTCGCTCCCAGTTCAGCATGGAAGAAATGGTTGAATTTATATAGAATGAAATAAGGCGTATGGCATATTGGAAGAGTCGAGGCTGAGTCAAGGCGGCGGCACCGTCACTTTTGATGGATATTTCTTATTATCATCACCATGACAACTGAATATTTGAAGCTGCGCTGCTGTGTGGACGTAATCTTTAATAGAAAATCGGTTCGCCGCTGCCTTGACTTACCAGTACCCATGCCAGCGCCTAATAAAATGAGGTCAGAAGATCATAGATGGTACTTATCGGAGATAAAATACTTTTACATACATATAATCACGCCTTTATTTTTATTTTGTTTATTTAGGAAATGAAACAGTTATACAATGGGTAGTACAGCATAAGTACTCGTATTACAGACAGTTATAGTTAAATGTAAAACCAACTAGTATTACCACATATTACAGTAAACCACATTAAAAGATAGCGAGATTATCACAGCAAAAATAGATGGCAATGCCAGAATATAAACTAAATATTACAAAATAACGAAGAAAACATTTCTCAAAAAGATCTAACAAGGTGTTGAATTTTTTTTATAAACTTCTTTTCTAAACTTGGCCGCTGATAGTGCACAGATGTCTAGATTCTCAAAATGAGTATTATAAAAATTCATTAGACGACGAGTAGGAACACGCAAGCCAGAGTTAGTGCGACTATTACTAATCGCAAGGAACTTATAAGATCTATCCTGTCGTCTGTGCACCGTCCGCGCCACGACGAAACGAAGGGTTTTTTGGGTTAATGCAATGCAGTCCCATCTGTTATGGCACAAACCATGTAACATCATAGCACTAAGTAACCTTCTTCTATTTTCTAAAGTTATCATATTATAAGTTAAAATTGAATTTATGTAGGTTATATTACTTCTATGGCATCTAAAATGCAATGCACGCATAAATTTGCGCTGAACTCTCTCCAGCATATCAGTATATTTGTCATAAAAGGGATTCCAAACAGGAGTAGCGTACTCTAGTTGGGATCGGACAAGGGATTTATACAAATGTAAGTAAATCGAAGTCTTAACTGATCCTCATGACGAACCCATACATTCTAAAAGCTTTGTTTATTAAATGAGATATGTGTGCTTCCAGGTGGAGCTTTGAGTCAAGTAGTACTTCTAAATCACGAATACAATTAACACTCAACAGGTTTATGTTTTTGAGACTATAACTAATGACTTTAATCTTTTTCGTAAATATAATATATTACATTTAGGAATACTAAGATGGAGTTTATTTGTAACACAGTATAGACTCAATCGGTCCAAATCCTGTTGCAACAGTAAGCAGTCTTCTCTCTTCTTAATCGTTCTAAAGACTTTTAGATCGTCTTAAGAGTTATGGAAGCACGCATTTATATTATTTATGAAAAGTACGAAAAGTAAAGGTCCAAGAATACATCCCTGCGGAACCCCAGAAGATACTTTGATTTCGTTGGATTGAGCACCGGCAACCACCGTCCGCTGACTTCTATTAGTTATGTACGAAGCAAACCATCTAAGTAGATTACCAGGAATCCCGTTGAATGCAATTTTGTTAAGCAAAAGTTCGTGATCCACCTTGTCGAATGCCTTTTGAAAGTTAGTATAAATAAACTGAATCAACTTGCACTTTATTATCTAGGCTTTTAAAAAGAAAATCTATGAAGATCATAAGATTGGGACATGTTGAACGATTTTTGACAAAGCCATGTTGTTCTTCTAAAATATTGTTATGTAAGGATGGATATATTTTACTATGGACCAGCCTTTCAAAAAGCTTCGACAAGGTGGACAATATTGATATGGGACGGTAGTTATTAACGTTTTCAGGATACCCACTTTTATAGACAGGTGTTATGTTGGCTTGTTTCTAAATTTCGGGGAATACACCTGCAGACAAACATTTATTGTATATTAAATGTAACATACATACATACATACATAAATCACGCCTTTATCACTTACGGGGTAGGCAGAGCGTTAAACGCCTCGTAAAAGGCGCTTTCGCCACGTCTGACAAAAATTGAGGGCAATTTTAGATTGAAAAGTGTATTGCTATAGTGACAGGTTGTCAGCCCATCGCCTAAATTACATTACACTGTAACCCTCGAGTCCCTTTTGCTGACTTCTACAGCATGCCCAGGAGGAAGGGAAGCTGGAACATTCTACGTTTTTCTATCTCTCCCAGTCCAGCATGGAAGAATTAAATGTAAAGGTATCGAAATACTGCTAACTAATCGTTTTAAGAAAAAAGCCGGTATACAATCAGGTCCAGGTCCTTTGGTAGGGTCCAAATGCTTTAACTCAATCCTAATATCAGCCTCACTAATGTGTAAATCTGCGATATTTTTATTGTTGCTTGATATGTTGGGAGGAGGATACCAAGTTTTGGAGTCAAAGGGGGTGGGTTCATATACCGAGTGAAAGAATGTCATAAAAATATTACTAATGTCTATAGGTGTACTCGCCGATTGGTTTTTATAAGTCATTTTAGACGGAAATCCATTATTGGATTTTAAATCTTTCGTGTAGATCCAGAAATATTTCAAGTTAGTGCGAATGCTACTTTCAATAGAAGCTTTATACTTGGTGTAACATTGTTCACATTGTTTTTTAAATCGTGATCTATACTATACAATGAAAATATTTCGTAATCAGATACATTACCATAAGTTTTCCATTTAATCCATGCATTAATCTTGTTTTTAAAAATATGAATCAGTGATTTAGAGAACCATTTAAGATAATTAGACCATTTGAGCACAGTTAGCGGCACATATAAAGCAATTACATTATTAAGTATTTCGTAAAATGTATCAACCGCCAAGTCTCGCTCAAGATGTTTTAAAGTAGATTGCCAATCTATTTTATTATTTTATTCAATGAGGAAGATATTTCTTCGTAGTAAGATTTATAAAAATTAGGTTTATAAATTGGACTATGACGTAAAGGGCTAAAGACAGAGTTAATAGAAGCTAGAACAGAAAAAGGCGGGTGTAAATTATCAATTTTAGAAAATGCATGATTAATAGGTGTTAATAAGCAGTCCGTGTTACTTATAAATAAAACGAGAATATTACCTGAAGAGTTGGGTATATTATTAAACTGAGCAGAGTTATGTACAGACATGAGATCAGCAAGTTCATGTGATAAATAAGAATTATCATTACATGTAAAACCCCCAGAACGAATCAAACTATCAGTCCACACACAGTCAGGTGGGTTAAAATCACCCAACAAAAAGAAAGTTTCAATACATGAATTAGTAAAAAGATTGTGCAGCATATCGAAATATTGAATGTATAATTCTCGAGCAGTATCGGGAGGTAAATAAATTACATTAACAAGAGTATGTTTAGTACTATTAAAACATGTCAGCTCAATAAATAAATACTCAATTACGTCTGGATTTAAAATGGAACAAAATTTGTGAATGCCCGAGGTCTTGAGAGATTTCAGGGCAGCTATCAGTACCCCACCGCCCTCACTTTTATCCGTAGCAAATCGATAACGGTCTTTACGAAAGACAGTGTACCTTTTATCGATAAATTCATTATTAGCTATCTCCGGAACAAGCCAGGTTTCAGTCAGTATAATGACATCTTAATTGGAAGATAAGATGTTGAGGACTAGAGTTTTTAATTTGGTGCGAAGGCCCCTGCAGTTTTGATAGCAAATTGAAAGATTGTTAGCCATTATATATGTAGTAACGAGTAAAAAGTAATACCACAATAATATGATGACCTAACTTGATATATGTGTGTTAACAAAAATATAAAACAATTTAAAAAGTATGGATTTGGTGTCAACATGGTGCAAGCCAATAATTTGTTTTACAATTGCACCAGAGCCTAAATTCATATAGTTTGTGAGTGCCAGAACAAATTAAGACATTAAAGAGACTCAGATAGACATTTTTATCAGAAACTGCATCACTTAATATTTTCGACGTTGGATATGTCACCAGATTTAATTTTCTTAAGGTCTGATGAGGAACGGATCGCAAGTACCGGGGATGTATCGGACTCACGAACGAGAATAGTTGGATGTCGAACCCAGACATATTTGAAATTACTTTTCTTGGCAACGTCGCGACACTCGCGAAAAAGAATTTTAATTTTTAGGGTCAGGTGTTCATTAAAGGTAAATTATTTGGGGAGAGCCCGATATTTTTAGCTGATCACTTGTTAGACGTTTGTGTCCAAGCCTGAATGCACTGAGGACGTTGTCACTGAGTATTCTCGACGTCAGTTTGACATTTATGTTCTTTGGACTTCTATTATCTTGCTTGACGTGGGGCACACGGTGAACAGCAATTATATCCTTGGGCAAGATTGTGTATTTTATAACGTTGCCAATCTTCATGACCAGGACGCCTTTATCTCTAATGGGGTAAGCAGAACGTTAACGACATAAACAAAAGGTCGATCCGCCACGTCTGACAAAATATTGAGGGTTATTTAAGGTAGATTTGTGGGTATATTGATGTGTATTTCGTGTCAGAGAAAAACATAAAATGTGCCAGCTGCATTTCCTACCGTGCATGCTGTAAAAATCAGCTAAGGGATCAGTATTTTGCAATTTAGGCGATGGCTGACAACCTGTCACTACAGCAATCTACCTACAATTCTATCTTAAATAACCCTCAAAACTTTGTCAGACGTGGCGGAACGACCTTTGTTTAGGTCGTTTACGCTCTGCC
Organism: Scrobipalpa costella; assembly: GCA_949820665.1. Lineage (NCBI taxonomy): Eukaryota > Metazoa > Arthropoda > Insecta > Lepidoptera > Gelechiidae > Scrobipalpa > Scrobipalpa costella. Next base: position 2,467,854 of record OX463295.1, read on the forward strand.
TACCCCATTAGGGATAAAGGCGTGACTATATGTATGTATGTATGTAGTAATGTATTTGCGCTTGCCGATTGTACCTAAAGGACTGCACTACCTAGTCCACACTAAAAGTTTTGAACTCCCAGCCAACTGCGAATAATTATTTGAATAGGGTGTTTAGTAATTAGTATATTAATAAACGAGGGTTGGAAGTCCTCAAACGCATACGAAGTTTTTGGCGCTCCAGAGCAGCGAGGCGGCTATTAGTACCTGTATGTATTCAATGCTTACATCCGAGGTGAGTAGTAATATTTTAGAGTGGGATAAAATTAAGGATAATTAAAGCATGATACAAACATACATACATATAATCACGCCTTTATCCCTGATGGGGTAGGCAGAATGTAAACGACCTAAACAGAAGGTCGTTCCGCCACGTCTGACAAAGTTTTGAAGGTTATTTAAGATAGATTTGTAGGTATATTGCTAGTGACAGGTTGTCAGTCCATCGCCTAAATTACAATATACTGAGACCCTCAGATCCTTTAGCTGGTTTTGACAGCATGCCTGGGAGGAAATGCAGCTGGCACATTCTATGCTTTTCTCTTGCTCCTAGGCCAGCATGGAAGAAAAAGCATGATAGTTCGACGAAGTAGTAAACAAAAGCAACAAATCATGAACGGTTTTGGCCATCACAAATATCGCCATTATCGTAAGAAAATGTATTTAATTCGCAAGTTTTGTGTAATATACTGACTGTTTAATTTTTTTATGTTTCACAAAAAAATACTGAGTAATTAATTGACAAACATAAATTATGAGGATATAAAAATCACAGTATAAAATTTTAATCGTATATTTACTTTTTTTATAGCCATATCTACTGGCCAGTTCGATAATTGAAATAAACTCTACTTAAATTCGAATAGAATATGTTTGTAAATTCGAATTCGATTGATTATTTTTCCGATTCCAAAAGTTTGAAATGAGGCTTTCGTATATTTTTTTCATGCAATTTGACAGTTCTTTTTTCAAATTACTTTGCAATAAAGGTTTCAAAACCTAGGCTGTACAGTATTTTACATCTCGGGTGTTTGACTGTATGAACCACTTACCGAACATGAGATATGTGACATAGAATAAATATATGTTTTTAACAACATACATACATACATAAATCACGCCTTTATCCCTTACGGGGTAGGCAGAGCCTTTAACGCCTCGTAAAAGGCGCTTTCACCACGTCTGACAAAAATTGAGGGCATTTTAGATTGTAATATGTATTGCTATAGTGATAGGTTGTCAGCCCATCGCCTAAACTACAATACACTGTAACCCTCGAGTCCCTTTTGCTGACTTCAACAGCATGCCCGGGAGGAAGGGCAGCTGGAACATTCTATGTTTTTCTATCTCTCCCAGTCCAGCATGGAAGTAGTTTATAACAACAGAACACAATTTTAATCAGTAATTTATTTTTATTCGCTTGGGCGCAATCAGGATTTAAAATTTACAAGTCGCACCCAAAATCTAATTGCAGTGAAGATAATAGGGGATGAAATGTTGTAATCGTTTGAAATTGCCACTGAGCCTTTGCTTAGCAGTGCGACGACCTTTAGGCTACCAAAAAAATGTCTCTAAATCAAAATACCATTTGTTCAGGGTTTCTAAATTATTTTTGTATTAAAGCTGCTCCTACTCATAATGTATTTATGACCTCTGTGAAACGTTAGTAGGATGAGTTCTTGGACGTGTTAGGGGCGAAAGAATAACATAGAATGTGCAAGCTGCATTACCTCCCGGGAGTGCTGTAAAAACCAGCTAAGTGATCCGAGGGTTCCAGTATATTGCAATTTAGGCGATGGGCTGACAACCTGTCACTACAGCAATATGCCTACAAATCTAGTACATTAAATTACTCTCAAAACTTTGCCAGACGTGGCGTGACCTTTGTTTAGATCATTTACGCTCTGCCTACCCCATTAGGGATAAAGGAGTGATCGTATGTATGTATGTGTTTTGCACAGGGGCGGATTTAGGGAAGGACGTTCATCAACAACCGCCATGGAATTCAATATGGCCACCATCAAGCAGCTGATTTATTCGAATAAGCGATTACTTATTAGAATAAGCAATTACTGACGAGCGATCACTATTTGCAGATTACATACATACATATAATTACGCCATTTTCCCTAATAGGGAGGCAGAGTGTGAACGACCTAAATGAAAGGTCGTCCCGCCACGTCTGACAGAGATTTGAGGGTTATTTAAGATAGACTTGTGAAGTGATATGTTGCTGCCCATCGCCTAAATTACAATATACAGAAACCCTCGGATCCCTTAGCTGATTTTTACAGCATGCCCGGGAGGAAATGCAGCTGGCACATTATATGTTTTTCTCTCGCTCCCAGTCCAGCATGGAAGAAATATTATCAAATGGGGATTATTCAACTGTGTGTTACCCGGGTTGCAACTAAGGATACCTTTAATCACGGTACCTGACTTAGAGGATAGGCAGGCAATGTAAATTTGGCTGTTTCTTAACCGATGTATATGAAACTTTTTTTATTCAACTGAGCAATATTTAAAATGAAAGTTACGATACAAAAAATCACGCCTCATGACTTAGGAGGTAGGCAGGAAATTGAACTCTGATCGTTTTTAATCGATCTTAAAGGGACTTTTTATTTGACTGAGTTTTTTTAATTACGTGGTGTCCAGCCTAGGTTAGAAATAATCGCGCAAACCATTCTAATATTGAGTAAGCACCCCAGTTTGTATGGAAAACACGCAGTGTCGAACATACTGAAAACGGTTCTCCTCGCGTTGGAGCGTGATCTGCAAGCTCGCGCGCGGAAGCGTGTTTTCCATACAAAATCAAAGATCAGACAATGCGACACACGCTTCCGCGCGCGTGTTAGCAGATCGTGCTCCTACGCGCGGAGAAACATTTTCAGTATGTTCGATACTGCGTGTTTTGTATACAAACCGGGCGTACGAAGTCGCGGGCACAGCTTAATATACTTCTCAATCTTGTGATTGCTTTATATATTCCCGCCTGTCTAGAAACTTTTTATCTCGAGAAAATATCAATAGAATATTTCCTTTTCACTCTATCACGCTCAAACAGCTATTAGTATTTCTAAAAATACAAATAAGTATGTTAGGAGTTGGAAGGCGAAACTTTGTGCGTGGAATGTACGTAACTATAGTATGTATTTCCAACTCAGGTACAGTTTTAAACGAAGTTTCTTGTCTTTTGTTCAATAACACATTTCAGAAATAAATTATACGTGTTGGCAAATTAGTTAAATTACTAAAATAACTATTTAATTATGTTGTCATATCTAATAGCTAAAATTTATTTTATAAACAAGATCTTCGCTTCAAAGACTTGAAACTTTGTTTACCTTTATTGTCACACTGACTTGGAAATACATGTATGTACCTATGATACTATAATCACGCCTTTATCGCTAATGGGGTAGGCAGAGCGTAAACTACCTAGAAAAAGACCGTTCCGCCACGTCTGACAAAGTTTTAAGGGGTTATTTAAGGTAGATTCTTGGGTATATAGCTATAGTGACAGGTAGTCAGCCCATCTCTCGGATCCCTTAGCTGGTTTTCACAGCTGCATTAACTGCCTCCGTGGTCTAGTGGCTAGTGCCATGGACTCCTGATCCGGAGGTCCTGGGTTCGATTCCCAGGGGGGAAACACAAAGTTGATATTTCAGAATTTATCACTTTGTGAATTTTTCCCCAGTTTGGTGAGGACATTGCAGGCTTAATCACCTGATTATGCGATAAAGAAAAAGATTTCGTGCTTCGGAGGGCACGTTAAGCCGTCGGTCCCGGTCGCTGTCTTTGATAGTGGTCGTTACTCAAACCATGTCAGAGACCTGATAGTTGTGCTACTAGGCGGTTTAAAAACTCTGACACCAGGGTTCATCGGGTCGATAGACTCGAAACCCACTCGACAGAAGAAGAAGACAGCTGCATTTCCAGCTGGCACATTCCATGTTTTTCTCTCGCTCCCAGACCAGCATGGAAGAATGACGTGACCCTTTAATAAAATATCATTCAAACGGCTGTGTTGTGTAATTTGATATCGATTTCCTGTCAAGTGACTTATAACATACCCCGCCTACTGTTCGGACACCCATTATGTACTATGTTATGTACGGTGAAATTATACCTGCATGGTGAAACAATACGCGGTGAAATATTATTCGTTGAAACTGAAATGGGCGACACTATCACAAATTGGACGACATTTATCAGGGGCGGACCAAATGGTTTTTAACAAATGTTTCTCGGGGAAAGATATTTGAAGCACTTTTTACATACATACATATAATTACGTCTTTATCTCGAATGGTAGGCAGAGCATAAACGACCTAAACATAGGGCGTTTATGAAGTCACGCACGTCTGACGAAGTTTTGAGGGTCTTTTAAGATAGCTTTGTATGCATTGTGCTGTAGATACAGGTTGTCAGCCCATCGCCTAAATTGTAATATACCGAAACCCTCGGATCCCATAGCTGGTTTCTACAGCATGCCCGGGAGGAAATGCAGCTGGCATATTTTATGTATTCTCTCGTCCTTCTCCAGCATACTACTTACTTCCATGCTGGACTGGGAGAGATAGAAAAACATAGAATGTTCCAGCTGCCCTTCCTCCCGGGCATGCTGTAGAAGTCAGCAAAAGGGAATCGAGGGTTACAGTGTATTGTAATTTAGGCGATGGGCTGACAACCTGTCACTATAGCAATACATATTACAATCTAAAATTGCCCTCATTTTTGTCAGACGTGGCGAAAGCGCCTTTTACGAGGCGTTAGACGCTCTGCCTACCCCGTAAGGGATAAAGGCGTGATTTATGTATGTATGTATGTACTCCAGCATGGAAGAAACACTACATTAAACAGTACAGAAACTACCTAACTATTTAAATCTCTATGAGCAAGTTATCAAGTAATCCTCGTATGTCCACAGGCAACGCGGAGATGACAGACGTGTTCAAGTGCAAGAAGGCGGGCACCCAGTGCTGCGCCCCCAAGTCGAAGATCCAGGAGGTGCTCGGCATCAAGGAGAAAAACGACTCGTACCCGCTAGCTACCAGCGCGGTGACGCAGTACACACACTACACCACCGCAGTCACCCACACCACACCCATGCGTAAGTGACAGTATACAGTTACGTAGTGTAAGGGACTTAGTCTGATGACATCATTATGTAAAATGTGAACTAGCTGTCACGGGAACGATATACCATACCATATACGATATAGTATTTATACGGGGTGTAAGGGACAGCGTCCCGCAAACTGATACGGGTTGCTCAGGCAACGAAACTGAACAATTATCACCAGGATTTTTTTTCAGGGAATAAAAAAATATATCTATCAGTTTGCGGGACGCTGTCCCTTACATCCTGTATAAATATATGTAAAAAAAAATGCTGGCCAAATTTTAGGTAGCTATTTAACATTATGAATGGAATCCAAACAGTCATGTATGTCAGTCTGGAAACAGTTTACAAAGAGCAATTTCTATTCCAAACAGCATTATTTATTCTATGAGCAATAATTCATCGATAACGATGTCGTTAAGGTACGTCGCGTCATTCGTGCGCATTAAGGGCCCCGATATAGCCTAAGTGGCGCCCCCATCAGTTAAAAAATCATAACCTTATAATTTAGCCATTCGTTCGAGCGTTTGTTGTTTATCTACTTTATACCAAAGGCCATTTTTCTACCTGTTACTACATAGTTCTTCCATGCTGGACTGGGAGAGATAGAAAAACATAGAATGTTCCAGCTGCCCTTCCTCCCGGGCATGCTGTAGAAGTCAGCAAAAGGGACTCGAGGGTTACAGTGTATTGTAATTTAGGCGATGGGCTGACAACCTGTCACTATAGCAATACACATTACAATCTAAAATTGCCCTCAATTTTTGTCAGACTTGGCGAAAGCGCCTTTTACGAGGAGTTTGACGCTCTGCCTACCCCGTAAGGGATAAAGGCGTGATTTTATGTATGTATGTATGTACTACATAGAACTAACGCCCGTATTTATGAAGCTACCTCAAACTTGAGAGCAATATCAATTAATGATTTGACAGGCCAGTTTGCACTGAAATGACATTTCTGACTCGCTGTCACTCATAAGCGCTGACTGTAAATACGGCCCTAGGACTCACTAATTTATAAGCTTCTAAATAAAATCATCTTTATAAATACTACTTGAGTCTGTTCGACTTGATTTTCAATTAATTGTGTATTTAGTAAGTAATTTTTTTTTTTAACTGATCCCTATCAGTTCGCCCCGCGCCACTTAGACTATATCGGGGCCTTAAGTCTAGGACGGAGAAAATTCAAATTGATGTTATAAATTGAAAATTTCCTCCGAGTAGATAAGTCCTCTTATTAAGAAAATCCTCCATGAGTGCTCTTGGAAATAATGATCTAATTATTATTAAAATTTCTAGAAATAAGCTTCAGAAGTGGGATGAATATGTTTTGAAGATAATTAGATGAAGTGTTTTGTTTACTAGGATTTGCTTTCATACTAGACTGAGAGCGAGATAAAATTAGAATGTTAAATAGTATGCTGTTAAAATCATACATACATGTTTTCACGCCTTTATCCCTAATAGGGTAGGCAGACCGCAAACGACATACACAAAGGTCGTTCCGCCACGTCTGACAAAGTTTTGAGGGTTATTTAAGATTGATTTGTTAGGTATATTGCTGTAGTGACAGGTTGTCCAACCATCGCCTAAATTGCAATATACAGAAACCATCGGATCCCTTAGCTGGTTTTTACAGCATGCTCGGGAGGAAATTCAGATGGCACATTCTATGTTTTTCTCTCGCTCCCAGTCCAGCATGGAAAATGAGGGTTTCGATGTCTTGCAATTTTACGAGATGGGCTTACAACTTATACTATTTCTATTCTATACTCATTTTGTCCTTTTGAAATTACTAGTCTGGAAATAGCATCTTTTCTATAAGGTACTTGACGCTCTGCCTGCCCGGTAAGAGATACACGTGTGACTATACAGGGTGTCAAAAAAAATGCTGGCCATATTTAAAGGGATGAACCTACCCATAAAACTGAACAACTTTCCCAAAGACACGATGGTTAAAAAAAAAGTTTATATTTTCTTCCTATTTGAAAGTGAACACACAATCGCGCGAGTCAATATTCTATTTAAGTAACATTCCGGTTTTAAATACTTGTAAATCTTATTAATATGTACAAAATTAAATTAAATTTAGTTTCTAAACTTGAAAATAATAGAGATCGAAATGGAAACGACCACAGAGAAACGACTGTCCGTTACAATGGAACACCGCTCATGTATATATTACATACATACATTAATCACGCTTTTATCCCTAATGGGCTACCCTATTAGGCAGAGGCAGAGCGTAAACGACCTAAACAAAAGTAGGTCCGCCACGTCTGACAAAGTTTTGAGGGTTATTTAAGATATATTTGTTGGTATATTGCTGTAGTGACAGGTTGTCAGCCCATCGCCTAAATTACAATATACTGAATCCCTCGAAACCCTTAGTTAATTTTTACAGCATGCCCTGATGGAAATGCAACTGGCACATTCTATGTTTATCTTTCGCTCCCAGACCAGCATGGAAGTAAACATTTCTAATAAAAACCATGGTATGCTAACTTGTCATTTGATTTGGTAAAGAAAATAGGAGTTAATGTTCTTAAAGCTCTCAAGAACACTACATTGAGAGAACCATATTATTCACTACAAACAAACATAAAAACGCCATAATATAAATCTTTCCTCTTTATTATAATTATATAGGAGTAGGATCAACTGGAGTCAAATCAAAAAAATGCACAAATATTGCACACAGTTAGACACACACATAAATACACACATGCCGAAACAGGCAGCCATACACACATCTATTATCCTAATAAGTAAAGTTTTGGGAACACCATTTTTGTAGATAGAGAACTTGATCCTCCCCTTCCCTGAGGGTCTCGAGTCGGAAGATTGGGTAAAAACCGTCTGGAAAAACAGGAAAAACAAAGTACCAATCTCATGTGGCGTGGAAGACATGACCTTATACCCCCTCCCCTTTCCATCTCCGGAGCACGAGGCGTGGACAGGGGTTCCACCCTTATGTCGTGGATATACCACAAATTCGCACGAAGCGGTTCGCTTCCACATTCTTAATGCGAACGGCTAAGGAGTTGAACTCCCTGCCGGCGGATCTGTTTCCGGAACAATATAACCTGGGCCTTTTCAAGGCGAGAGTGAATAGGCACTACATAGGCGAGTATGCTTCAACATAGTCCGCATCGTCACTTTCCACCGGGTGAGATGGCGGACAAATGCTCGCCTTTATATATTTTAAAAAAAAAAAGACGGGAGGCGTTGGCCCTGCAGTGGGACACATTATTGATTTCATAAAAAGTCTTATAATCTGGCTTTGTCAAAACTGGCTGGCGCGGTCGCGGTCTCTTCTTCGAGTGGATTCTCGAGTCTAACCACTCAATGAACCCTGGTGTCAGAGTTTTCAAACCGCCTAGTAGCACAGCTATTAGGCCTCTGACGTGGTAACGACCACTATCAAAGAGAGTGACCGGGACCGACGGCTTAACGTGCCCTCCGAAGCACGGAATCCTTTTTATTTTCGGACAATCAGGTATTCAGCCTGCAATGTCCTAACCAAACGGGGGAAAATCTCACAAAGTGATAAATTGACAAATATCAACTTTGTCCCCTAGAATCGAACCCAGGACCTCCGGATCGTAAGCCCATGACATTTCATGGCATCTACAAAATAATACTAAATTAATTGCCCTAAATTTTAGCTTTAACATATAAATCATATATATTATTGTAATCTCCTCTTAATTGGCTGTATTTTAATGCTCCACTCGATAGGTTCAGTCGAATCAAGAATTTTGAAGATTTACAATAATTAAGCGCCTTAAATCAGCTTTTGAATTTTGAAATTTTCACCTATCTAAAACACTCGGATATTTGAGACCAATCTAATGTTATTTTAATGTCAAATTATATTCAGCCGTTTCGGAGATACGAGGTGATAAAGAAATATCAGAATCAGAAAATATTTATTGCAACAAACATGGTATTATAACTTTCATGCTGGACTGGGAGCGAGAGAAAAACATAGAATGTGCCAGCTGCATTTCGAATAGAAAAAAAGAAGAATAGAAAAACATTTATTATTTATGACGTCCCAAACACAACACAGTAAATACATTTTTAAACAAGAACAGAACAAACGAAAGTGAAATAAAATAATAATATAAACAGTAACTATTATCTAATCTAAAGGTACTTAAAAATAAACAGTTAATGCTACCGGAATGTGCGTGTCGCGACGCACTGTGGAACGTAAATCAGGTTTCATAGACTTAGGGACTTGAATTAAGTGCCACTTTTTTTGATGAAAATGGATACTGTTCATCATCATGATCCTCAAAAACATCATCTGACTTACTTTGACTTTGTATTTATTGAATAATATTTTTTTTACGAAAAATTTGTATGGAGCCCGGATGAAAAATCAAGATATCTCCAGACCCGCAGAATTTCCCGTTATATCCTCGCACACTATTTTAGAACTAATTATTTATGATTTTTTGACATACTACATATAAAGGTATCTTCTGCGGAACTTTTTTTAAAAATACGAAAGTGATTTGTATGGAACCGGAACAAGAATAATTTTTTTTACGGATCCGCTGGTCATACTACTATATCCTCGTACGTGTTTATAGAACTATTTTTTTATGATTTTTTGACATACTTGATGTTACTGTCTTTGCGGAAAATACTTTAAAAATACGAAACCAAATTTGTATAGAGCTGGGAAGAAAAATACCTATTTCTTCCGAACCGCAGTTCATACCGTTATGTTCTCGCACATTGTTATAGTACTATTTTATTATGATTTTTTGACATACTTCATGTTACGGTATCTACTGCGGAAAAACCTTTAAAAATACGAAACCAAATTTGTATAGAGCTGGGAAGAAAAGTACCTATTTCTTCCGAACCGCAGTTTATACCGTTATGTTCTCGCACATTGTTATAGTACTATTTTATTATGATTTTTTGACATACTTCATGTTACGGTATCTACTGCGGAAACTATTTTAAAAATAAGAATTTATGCAACTGGGAAGAAAAACACCTATTTCTTCCGAATCGCAGTTTATACCGTTATGTTCTCGCACATTGTTATAGTACTATTTTATTATGATTTTTTGACATACTTCATGTTATGGTATTTATTGCGGAAAATACTTAAAAATACTAAGCCAAATTTGTATAGAGCCGGGAAGGAAAATACCTATTTCTTCCGAACCGCAGATCAGTTATATGTTTCGACCTTACCGTTATAGTACTATTTTTTGTTACTTTTTTTAATCTTCATACATACATACAACAGTATTTACTGCGGAACTTCACATTTTGTGTGGAGCTGGGCTGTAGATACCGTAACATGAAGTATGTCAAAAAATCATAAAAAATAGTACTATAACGATGTGTGAGAACTTAACGGTATAAACTGCGGTTCGGAAGAAATAGGTATTTTTCTTCCCAGCTCTATACAAATTTGGTTTCGTATTTTTAAAGTATTTTCCGCAAAGACCGTAACATCAAGTATGTCAAAAAATCATAAAAAAATAGTTCTATAAACACGTACGAGGATATAGTAGTATGACCAGCGAATCCGTAAAAAAAAGTTATTCTTGTTCCGGTTCCATACAAATCACTTTCGTATTTTTAAAAAAAGTTCCGCAGAAGATACCGTTATATGTAGTATGGCAATAAATCATAAATAATTAGTTCTAAAATAGTGTGCGAGGATATAACGGGAAATTCTGCGGGTCTGGAGATATCTATATTTTTCATCCGGGCTCCATACAATTTTTTCGTAAAAAAATTATTATTTAATAAATACAAAGTCAAAGTAAGTCAGATGATGTTTTTGAGGATCATGATGATGAACAGTATCCATTTTCATCAAAAAAAGTGGCACTTAAAAATTCAAGTCCCTAAGTCTATGAAACCCGATTTACGTTCCACAGTGCGACGTCACAATAAAAAGGACCCACTCAGCTTATGCCGCGATCTTGTGAGACCGCGACGCTGGTATTCTGTGAGCCCTTTTAAAGAGAAATGACGCTACGATATATTCACATATAAATAAAGTATGGTTCAAATCAAAAACCATAAACAAAATTATAATATATATAAAATAATAATAACAATAGTAAATTTCAAAAATAATAATAATAATATCAGTAAATGTCCAAAATTAGGAAGAGTTAGTGTAGCAAATAAAATAATTTCAATAAAATAATCGCTGTAGTCTGAAGTTATCTGCAATTTGTCTGTGGTCGGCGCGGCGCGTCGGCGGCGCGGCTATGCCGGAAGCAATGTCTGAACCGTCGGAACATTCGCAAGAGGTTTTGCTCGATCGAAAAATAACGACATTTACGATCAGTGGCTTTAGTTGAGCATAATTTGTAAAAAAAAAAGACATATCAAATAAAATAAACATTATTAAGGATAATTTAAATGATTGTGTGATGTATGATCATCGGTACATCAATCCTATTATTCCTTAATCCTATTTTCCATTTCCTCCCGGGCATGCTGTAAAAACCAGCTAAGGGATCTGAGGGTTTCTGTATATTGCAATTTAGGCGATAGGCTGACAACCTGTCACTACTCCAATATACCTACAAATCTATCTTAAATAACCCTCAAATTTTTGTTGGCGGAACGACCTTTGTTTTGGTCGTTTTCGCTCTGCCTAACCCATTAGGGATAGAGGCGTGATTATATGTACATATGTATGGTATTATAGATGACACAATTTATACATACATACATGAAAAATACGCGCGAAAAACAACCCTACCGTGACAGTCGGCTGATAAATTTTTAATCCCGTACAGCAAACGTGGTATTCTACCGTTTGTTGTTTAAATAGGTAATGGAACGGAACCCTAAACGTTGTTCGTCTGTCGTGTGGGTATCGAGTAGATCGATAACGTTAATCCTTTGTTAGCCAATGCCAATTAAGCATTATACAAACATGTTAACAAGGAATTATTGTCGTCTTCGTCTGTCGCGTGATTTGAGTAATGACCACTATCAAAGAGCACTGGCTTCTGATGGGGCTTAACGACTATTATCTACGGTATTAAACGATATTAACCGGGACCGACGGCTTAACGTGCTCCCCGAAGCACGGAATCCTTTTTCTTTTCCGACAATCAGGTGATTCAGCCTGCAATGTCCTAACCAAACTGGGGAAAACCTCACAAAGTGGTAAATTCTCGAATATCAACTTTATGTTCCCCCTGAAAATCGAACCCAGGACCTACGGATCGTAAGCCCATGGCTCTGACCACTAGACCATGGAGGGATCGGTACTCTCACACCGTTGCTAGCCAATTAGGCACTAAGGAAATGTGTTGTTGTAAACAAGTCATTATTTTGAATATCATGTTACAAGTCGAGGGTAGGTACTTCTGATAATCCATTGTTGAAGCACGAAAACACGTCTTTTGTTTTTTACGAAATTTTATCGGGAATACATTGAAAAATGAATACGTTAATTATTTCGCTTGCTTTCTACTATGTTATGGTCCAGCTTAATTAGCTTATAAAATAAGATTGCTAGAAATATAGAATGTGCCAGCTGCATTTCCTCCCACGCATGCTGTAAAACCCAGCTAAGGGATCCGAGGGTTTCAGTATATTGTAATTTAGGCGATGGGCTGACAACCTGTCACTACAGCAATAAACCTATAAATTTATCTTGAATAACCCTCAGAACTTAGTCAGACGTGGCGGAACGACCTTTCCTTAGGTCGTTTACGCTCTGCCTACCCCATTAGGGATAAAGGCGTGATTATATGTATGTATGTAGAAATTTAGGTAAGTACTTTTTTTGGGTGATACTTTGGATTAAAAAAAGGTGTGAACACGTAAGAATAGTATCAAAATGGTATTATTTTGTCATATTTTATATAGAATTTAAGAACATATTCAATTTTAGTTATTTTTTTTCGTATACAATTTATTATTTTTGGTTAATATTTTGTTGATAGTAACATACATACATACATACATTTAGTTGTAGTAGTATAGTATTTCCAACTCAGTTTTAGAATAAAGGTAAACAAAGTCTAATGTCTTTTGATCGACGATCTTGTTTATAAAATAAGTTTTAGCTATTACATATGAAAACATAATGAAATAGTAGTTTTAGTAATTTAACTAATTTTATAATTTATTTTTGAAATATGTTTTTGAATAAAAAGACATGAAACTTTTTTTACCTTTATTCTAAAACTGAGTTGAAAATAAACCAGGGGTGTGACATAAGGACCATGGAGTTGACACTAGAGTAAATTATTTATTGTTCAGTTTTAAAATTCATCCTTATCGGATAGGCTATGGTACTAAGCCATTCAGCCTAATCTTTTATTTTCTCATTTCAGAAATAGCATTTATAATAAGGCATTAAGCCAAGTCTTTAATCTTTTCTCTTTATAAGGCATTTTGCCAACCAAGTCTTCTTTAGTTTCTTTTTTCATAAGGCGTTTAGCCAAGTCTTCAATATTTTTTTTAAGTATTTTCTTTATAGATAGCCAAAATATCACAGCCACCTTGCGTGACATTTTAAGTAAATTTATAGTATTTCCAATTCATTTTAGAATAAACGTAAACAAAGTTCCATGACCTTTTATTCAAAACCACATTTAATAAATAAATGATACGTGTCGGCAAATTAGTTACGTTACTAAAACTGCTTTTTCATTATGTTGTCATAACTGACGGCTAAAACATTATTTAGAAAGAAGATATTCGATTAAAGGACATGAAACTTTGTTTAACTTTATTCTAAAACTATATTTGAAATACTAACAATAAAAATAAAGCCTAAAATAGAAAAATACATGAAATTAACTATTGAATAAGTTCCTAACTAATCTATATAAAAATATGACAAAATAATATTGTTTTGACGCTATTCTTAAGTGGTCACATACTTTTTTTGGTAAGAATAACCCAAATAATTACCCAAAAACGTACCTACTTAAATATCTAGAAAGCTAGTTTTTTTTACCCATCTATTCGCAAAATACGACTTGGTTCGCCTTAATGTTTTCTTTAGAAACTTTTAGCGGACAGAAATTAGTTTTTGCTCGTTGCGTTACAAATTTAAAAAGTGAGACAAGATTTATATTGCGTTGCACTGATCGAATTTGGAACGTTTCAGTGTTTCGCGCCTAGACATCAAACGCAAATATTGTATAAATACTGGCTGGTTAGACGGCGCGTCGGCGTGCTGCGCCGGCTGATAAAAAAAATATACATGAACTTCAGTCAGTACTTAGGCAGTAGGGTTTTATAGGAAGCCCGTGTTTATGACTATTCAAGAATTTTTCAAAATAGCTTTCCTAACAGTAAATGTACCTATGACATTCTTTTTCTATAATATTAACATCTTATAAATGTTAAAAAGCGCATTTTTTCTCATAAATGAGGATGAAAAGCAGAGTGTATCACTCAGGTTTATTATTTTTGGCTCGGGCGATGTACTTTAAATCCTCGCTACGTTCAAGATTCTACTTAAGAAACCCTCACCCTCCTCGCCTTCAAAATATGATTTTGCTCCTTTATGGTACAATCTACTGTTATATTTCTCAGTTCAAAATCTCCTGAGATTAATGTTGTTTGTTTTCATCTATCCATCCTATATTTAGAGCAAGGCTTCTGTTATTACCCTGTAAAATCGAAAATTACCTAATACAGGGTGTAAGTGACTGCTTCTCGCATACTGATATGATATGATTGCTCTGTCAACGAAATTCAAGAACTTTCAAGACAAAATTCTTTAAACAATTTCTATTTTGGTTGCCTGATGGAGGTTGTAAGTATAATAGGGATGGGGATGGAAATATTGTCTTGAAATCAATCAATTTCGTTGGAATATCTGTAGAATAATAATTTTATGCATCGTCATCTCCCTAGCCTTATTCTGTATCTCTTAGGGTAAGCTACCTAATCTAGGAGATTGAACGAAGGTACTGGTTTTTACACAGAGCGACTGCCAACTGACCTCTGCAACCCAGAAGGGAAACCAGACCCAATCCTAGATTAGGACAGAGTTTTCAAGCCGCCAATGCTAAGTACTGGCCTCTGACATGGCTTAACGACTAATATCTACGGTATTGAATGATATTAACCGGGACCAACGGCTTAACGTGCCATCCGAAGCACGAAAAAAGCGCCGAATAAACGTACATATGAAATTCGAAAACCGAAAAGCACATTGGTACGTGGTAGAATAATAATTGTATGCGTCTTATGTTTTCAGCACCACCATACGAACCCAGCTACGGATCAACTCTGCGCGCCCCTGAGAAATACAACAAATACGTTTGTGGAGTTAAGGGTGAGTCTGTCATATACGTATAATCACGCCATTATCCCTAATGGGGTAAATAAATAAATAATCTATCTGTACAAATCTATCTTAAATATCTTTATTCTTTATTGTACACACAGATATTCTTAAAATTAACTTTATCTACATACAATTATGAACAAAAGCGAGCTTAACTCAAAATATTTGAGTTGTCTTACAAGCTTACCGTGTGAGAGGGAAAAAAATATAGATAACAGCAGGCAAGAGTGTACGCAAAGACTACAATAAGCTACATATAAATAAATATTCCTCAAAACTTTGTTAAATGTGGCAGAACGACCTTTGTTTTGGTCGTTTACGCTCTTCCTAACCCATTAGGGATAAAGGTGTGATTATATGTATGTATGTATTGAGTATAGGTTATTATTATATTTTCAACGTCTATATTTATTTGATCATCCTTTTTGCCACAATAGTTTTCATTGTGTCACACCGAATAAAAGGCGGATTGATAATATTCTTAGAAACACTTTGGAAATATTAGAAACACCAGCCAGGGAAATGTTTTCCAACAACTCGAGAGGAAATGTTTTCAAATAAGCTCCTCTTTTATATTAGATTTACGCCCCACGTTTTTACCCGTAGGAATATTTGATTTCCCGCTGTCAAAATAACCAATTGCTTTGCCTTGGTTGTTAAAATGCTTAGAGCAACACAGCCTTTGATCTAAGTTAAAATGGGATCAATCGTTCAATTGATCGCTAGCATGAAATATTTTTAAACATAAAATCACGCCTTCATCCCTAATGGGGTAGGCAGAGTTAAAACGTTCTAAAGGTCGTTCCGCCACACCTGACAAGTTATGATTGTTATTTATTACAGATGAATTATTTTCCTGTGCTAAAAAGTTGCCTTTGTCCTTTATCTACTACTATATCTTCACGTAAAATTTTATTAAAATCGTTATTGTGATCTGTTTTTCACGATAAACATAGTCTCAAGTATAAAACCATAACGGTTCAATACACTTTGAGAATATCAGTAACAAACAAATAAACAAAATACAATGATTTTACCTTCATAATATTAATGTAGTATTAAATTTCTCGGAAGAGTTTGTGAGGTTCAATCGAATGGAAATCTCCAATCCTCTTAAAGGGAATCAAAGCTAAAATCCTGTTTCAAACAGTTTCGAGTTGTAAAGAGGTGGACAAAGAGCGACGCGACGCGATGACTGGGAGTGAAAATGGACGGACCAGACCAGCTTTTATTCAGTTTTATTCTATTCATCGCTGTACTCTGCTTATTCGAAGTGTTTTAATATTAATAAAAGATTAATACACACATACTTAATAATAAGTAAGAAAAATCATTAATTCGGTACCAAATATCACAAATTAGACAACTTAAAACTAATTAGACTAATAGTTACACTCGATACCGTGAATAGTCACGCCTTTAGCCCGAATGGGGTAGGCAGAGCGTAAACGACCAAAGATGAGGTATAAAAAATTGTAGCAAATAAATTTATTCTATGCTGGACTGGGAGCGAAAGAAAAACATAGAATGTGCTAGCTGCATTTCCTCCCGGGCATGCTGTAAAAACCAGCTATGGGATCCGAGGGTTTCAGTATATTGCAATTTAGGTAATGAGCTGACAACCTGTCACTACAGCAATATACCTGAAAATCTATCTTAAATAACCCTCAAAACTTTGTCAGACGTGGCGGCACGACCGTTGCTCAGATCGTTTACGCTCTGCCTCCCATGTATGTAATATATCTCACTGGTTGGATAGCAAAACATTAGCAAATTTTATGTTAGGCATAATTTGTTTTGCTACATGTATCTATACTATTGCATGTTTTAATCAATTTTATTTCCCATTAATAATACAATTTATTTCATAATTAATAAAATAGTTACTATTTACATTTTATCAATTTTATTTCCCATTAACAATACAATTTATCTCATAATTAATCAAATAATTATTATTTACATTTTATACAAGAAACCGCCTACCTTACAAACATTTTAGTAAATTCCTACACAATGAGGACGACTACTCAATCTAATGTCAAATGAATTAAATGACGTAACTAGTCTGACACAGACCTTGGTCTTTAAGGACTGTTACTGCCTACCACTGTGATGACGTTTTGTTGGCGCTTGTTGTAATACTATTTATTGTGGTTATAATTAAATGCATTGTAATGTCATACTGTATGCTTCTAAATAAATAAGATAAAACGTGATGCATGCAATGCTACCCATACCCTGAATCGCATATTTGTCATTCAATTTGTACCAGACTAGAATATTATACACATGCACGCACACGAAAGCTTTTGAAATGTTTGATGCTCCCCTGATTTGTTTACTGTATCATACAGTCTGATACCGAATACCTTACTACCCACCCCTACGCAGGGGCGGCCACCCCACTGGAATGTTTTTTATTAAAAGACCTATGTTAGTATAGTTATAAAATTGATAGCAATTACTTTGTCCGAAAGCAAATAAGGGGGACCTGATATTATTGAACTAGGCACTTCAAAGTTTAGCCGATCACAGTGTTCGGTATTTGCTCAGTGGGTGGACAGTAAATTAAAGTCCAGCTTCATTTGAAATACAGAGGATAATGGAGACAAAGAATAATATAGGGTGTAAGTGTAACTACAAGGGAACTTTATATATTAAACTAGCTGACCCGGCGAACATTGTTTCGCCTTAGACGCCATAAATGAGCAGATTTTTGATTTTATTAAGTTAATTGTTTTATTATATAAAGTTGTCAGGTTGATCTAGCTGACCCGATAGTTATGACTATGAATATTGAATTCGAATTGGTATAATTCATAAAAAGAGTGTTTTTTATTCTATTTTTTTTTCATCCTCTTTGACTATATTTATCAATAAAATAAGATTGACAGAAGAATCCGTTTTAAACGTCCTATTTTTTTTTTCATCCTTTTGACTATATTTGCAGCACGCATTCAGTCAATTCTATGCCAAATGTCTTAAGGTTACATTGAAAAAGTTTAATAATTTTATATGGTGGTTGAGTAATTTAAAATTTTCTAATTTTATTATTATATTATACTACCCCATTAGAGATAAAGGCGTGATTATATGTATGTATGTAAACTGAACAACTTTCCCTAAAGAACATATAAATAGATCGAAATACGAAAATTTTTGACTCTCCCATACAAATGGTCAGCTGCACGAGACGTATTAATAAAATAAAATGTTAATACAGGTACATCGTCCCGAAGCGGCAGGCGAGCGGGTCGCGTGATGGGTGGCGAGGACGGCGAGCGTGGCGAGTGGTGCTGGCAAGTGGCGCTGATCAACTCGCTTAACCAGTATCTGTGTGGAGCCGCGCTCATCGGCACTCAGTGGGTGCTCACGGCTGCACATTGCGTTACCAAGTGAGTAAGTCGCCAAGCGTGGCGAGTGGTGTGGCAAGTAGCTCTGATGAACTCGCTAAACCAGTACCTGTGTGGAGCCGCGCTCTTCGGCACTCAGTGGGTGCTCACGGCTGCACATTGCGTTACCAAGTGAGTAAGTCGCCAAGCGTGGCGAGTGGTGTGGCAAGTAGCTCTGATGAACTCGCTAAACCAGTACCTGTGTGGAGCCGCGCTCTTCGGCACTCAGTGGGTGCTCACGGCTGCACATTGCGTTACCAAGTGAGTAAGTCGCCAAGCGTGGCGAGTGGAGTTGGCAAGTAGCGCTGATCAACTCGCATAACCAGTACCTGTGTGGAGCCGCGCTCATCGGCACTCAGTGGGTGCTCACGGCTGCACATTGCGTTACAAAGCGAGTAAGTCGTCAAGCGTGGCGAGTGGTGTGTCAAACACTATCCTATAATACATAATAATGTCTACAAATCGCGATTATCTATAGCATATTTTTACGTAATCAATCATTATTAGATAGGTATAATGAATAGGTCCAGGAATAGGTAACCTATTTTACTATGAAAATATGTTCTTATTCCTTGTTAATCATCTTACTTATTTGCAGAGCGATCCGTGATATTTTTTGCACGAATATTGATCGTGCTAATTTTGGTAACAGCCTCCAATTAGGTGTTGCTCAATACGCTAGTTTCCTACTAGTCAAATCAGCAACTTTTTATGAAATGTCAAAAACAGTTTTTTCGTATGAAAATAGTGGGTTATAGGCGTCACTCCTCGGCAAATATTGTCTACTCAAATCAATAACTTCTATGATTTTAACTCGATTATTAAATCTCAATGTGTATTTTTTTTTAATGCTAATTGAGTTCCACAGCATTTTTAACCATCAGTTTTAATTACTAACGTATTGATTTTCTTTAGTCACCCAGTCAACATGCCTATTTGATTAATAAAGCAAATGCTTTATTCAATGAAAGCCAAATGCTTCAAGCCTCACCATGGCAACACCCGAGTTGAGCGCGGGTTGTTTTCAAAGCTGTATGTCTTTGGAGACTTATCGACCGCATTGTAAAAGCGGATAGAAAAACGTCTGCAATTTAAAAGGTTTGCTAGTTTTCAAAGCAATATAATCTTATTACTGAACGTTCACAATGAAACACGTGCTGAGAGCGGACAGTTTCCTAATCAAATCAGCAACTTTTTATGAGATGTCGCAAACGTTTTTTTTTGTTATGACGTCACTCCGTGGTAAATATTGTTCTACTCAAATCAAATTATTAAATCAACATGTGCATTTTTTTTGAGAAAGATGAATAAGATCCACAATATTTTAGCCAATATTTTATTTTACTTCCATGCTGGACTGGGAGCGAGAGAAAAACATAGAATGTGCCAGCTGCGTTTCCTCCCGGGCATGCTGTAAAAACCAGCTAAGGGATCCGAGGGTTTCTGTATATTGCAATTTAGGCGACAGGCTGACTACCTGTCACTACAGCAATATACCTACCAATCTATCTTAACCAACCCTCAAAACTTTGTCAGACGTGGCGGAACTACCTTTGTTTAGGTCTTGTACGCTCTGCCTACCCCATTAGGGATAAAGGCGTGATTATATGTATGTATGTATGTATGTATATTTTAGCCATCAGTTTTAAGTCAACATGCCCATTACGCACAGCAGCCGACAGGTTCGCATTGGCGGCAGTCTGGCCGCTCTTATTAAATAGAAATGTTACTTCAATGCGTCCCCTACGGAGACCAAAAGGGTTAAAATTAAGATTGAAACTGAAATGGAAATTCAATTTCAAAGAGTTGTTATACCACTACCTGTACATGGTTTACCGGTAGTGGTATAATATGCAATACATAATACTATGTATAAACATTTTGATTTAACGTATTTTTTGTGTAAAACCTTTTTCTTTATTGACTATAATAATTTAAGGTTACCTTCTTGGTCATCTTGAACAGTGGTCAAATTGGATATAAAGTCATTATGATAAGAGTACAAAGTAAATCAAAACGCATTTTTTTTTAAACTATAACTTCTTTATCGATGTTGCACCTACTTACTTTGTTTTTTATACTAAAATTTAACTATTTTTATATTCTATATTTTATATCTCTGTTCATATCTTAATTGTAAGCTAATATTATTATAGGTTTCTCCGAATACGCGTGTTCTCTGTTTTTGTGTTTGTACTTCGTCCCCAGTTTGTATTTCCTTCTCTCTTTGTCTTTGTAAAGCTAAATGTTCTTTGGTTTAGTTTGTACTCTTGTAATAATGACTTTTTAACAAATTTGACCACTGTTCAAGACGACCAGGAAGCAAATCATACTCAATTATTATTGTCCACAAAACATTCACAGGATTGAGGATTCACATAAAAAATGACGTTGTATCAAAAATTTTGTACAATATTATGTACTGCATATTGACAGGTGGAGGGTTGATTTTAATATACATTTTAATTTAAGCTCCTTTGGTCGCCGTGGGGGACGTATCGATTTGTTTAGGCGGCCAGGCCGTTGCGAGTCGGTCGGCTGTGCCTAAATGCGTATATACGCCGCGTACATACGTACACGTACATCCGTTCAGTACGCAACTTCGTGTTTTGAAGAGCACACGCACGCACACGTATAGACTGAAAGTCGCTTGTAGTTTGAAAGCGATTCTCATACTTTATTCCCTGGTTTTGTCTAGTTTTAAATTTTGAATTAAAATGGCGAAGTGTAGCCGCTGTGGTGACGAAGCATCCGCTGTAATCAAATGTAGTGCTTGTAACCATCATTTTGATTACCAATGTTCGGGTGTCTCGGAAGCCGGTTATCGCAGACTGGGAGCTGATCGTCAAGCAGTATGGAAGTGTCCGTCCTGTAAATCAAACCCTTCCACGGCGGTTGATACATATATTTCTGGTGAAGTAGCTGTGATTAAGGAAATCAAAAATGTACTCATAGCCGTCAAGACCTCCACGAGTTTAATTACTTCGCAAATGAAGGGTTTGGAGGAGAGAATTGCGAAAGTGGAAAGTTTTCAATATGATATGAAGGCTCTCGAAAACCGGGTGTCTGAGCTTGAGGAGTCACTTTACGAGAAAGACTAGTGGGCGCGCCTCAATAACGTGGAAATTAAAGGTGGTCTACAAAAGGACCCCGAGAATCTTCTGGATATAGTTGTCAAAATATCCTCCAAAATTCAGTACCCGATCACTAAACAACTTATCAACTTCGTAACCAGAGTCCCGTCAAAAGAAACTGAAACCAAACCTATCATAGTATCTTTTGTAAACAGATATGTAAAGGAGGACTTTGTTGCAGCTGCACGTCTGTGCAAATCTTTGAAACCGGCCGATATCGATCTTGCGGGAACTAATCGGATCTATGTGAATGATCACTTGACTGTGCAAAATAAAAGACTTGTCACAAAAGCAAAAAGCCTAGCCAAGGATTGCAACTTCGAATTTATTTGGGTCAAACATTCAAAAATCTTTGCAAGAAAGAATTCTCAGTCCAAAGTATTTGTCTTAAAAAACGAGAAGGACCTAATGAAGATACGCTAATATTTCATTCACAGCGTATCAAAAGTTTGAAAACCTTTGTGTCAATCTTTGTTTTTATTTGTATGCAACCTTATACTATTGATTGTTCCCATTGTACTCGTTACGACGATGTATATTTTATTATTATGCGGCTTAAGATCCGAATTGCTGCTGCTTAAAATGTAAACAAACGTGATTTTGCTTGTTTAAAGCACTTTATTTAATAGATGTCTTGCTTGCTTCTGCAAAATAAACTTTCACATTTATCTTAAACTGCCTTTATTTTTTATAGTAAATTGTTATTTAATATAACTAACTCAAGATCTGAACCTACCAGGAAACATCATAATTCATTACTTTTTTCGTACATCTCTCACAATAAAACTATTTGCCCTCATAGTATTTCATATGGCGATGGGATTTGCATTGTTTTTTTGTTTTATTTCACGTTACATAGTATCAATTATGCTTTGATAAATGGCTGACAATCTAATCTTATACTACCAAAATATGAGAGGGTTACGTCAATATTTTCTCGTAATTTACGAATGAGTTCCTACGATATTATTTCACTTCCTGAGATTTGGCTGTTAGATAGTATTATCGACACGGAGTTGTTTGACGATAGGTATATAGTATTTCGTCGTGAAAGGGATTTTGCTAGAACAGGCCAATCTCTGGGGGGTGGTGTAGCGTTGGCAGTAAGACGTGATTTCCCGGCTGTATTAAATTCGTCTTGGCAGTCAAGCGCTGAGGATTTATGGGTGACCATCCAGTTATGTAACAACAAATCGAGGTCATCACTCAAGTTGCATGTATGCACTTTATACCTTTGCGATGAGAAAAGAAGTTTTAGTTTTTTCTCCCAGATTCATTTTTTTTTGACTTAATTGAATCAAATAATTAATGATAACCCTGAGAACAAGTTCTTAATTACAGGAGATTACAATATGCGCTTGGTCGAATGGCTTCCTTCAAATAAAAATCTTCGACCTGTCTTCCCAAACAACCAACATTTTTCTAACTTTCTTGACAGTTTATACGATTGTAACTTACACCAATTCAATAGTTTTAAAAATTCTGACAACGTAATTTTGGATCTTGTACTCTGTAACGATCATGTCACGGCAACTCAGTGGCCAGACCCTTTAGTTCCGGAGGACCCGCATCACCCGTCTTTGTTAACTCTGCTTTCATTTGTTGAACATTTGTGCACACTTTTGAGTGCAGCACTCCGGACTAAAACTAGAATTGATTACGCATACCAAAGAGCTGATTTTGATGCGATCTGTTCTTCCTTGTCCGAGGTTGATTGGTCGTTTTTACTTTCAGCAGGTGACGTAAATGAAGCGGTCTCCCATTTCTATAGGATAATTGGAGAGGTTCGTGACAAGTTTGTATCTAAGCGTAAAGTCAACTCATTAAAATATCCACCTTGGTACAGTCCTTCTCTTATTAAAATATTTAAAGAGAAATTTAAATTCTTTCGTAAATTTAAAGTCTACGGTAATAAGTCGGATGAACATTCATTTTATCTGTTACGGGATCGAGTCAAAATAGTTGAGGAAACTTGTTACAATACTTACATCATTCGTATTGAGGACGCTATTACGAACAATCCTAAGTTCTTTTGGTCGTATTTAAAATCCAAAAGAAGATCCAGTTCGTTTCCTGCTCGGATGACGTATGCAGATAGAACTAGTGACTCTGGTGAAGGGATCTGTAGTCTATTCTCTGATTATTTTTATTCTACGTTTTCTACGCCTCTTTCACTTGATAGTCGTAGAAAAATAGCTGATGTCTGTTTCCTCACCAACATAGCGCAGGGAAGGATTGACAACCCCGATCTTGTAAGCAAAATTGGCCTCGTTACCCCCTCTAGAAATCTACGCCATAAAGTGTTACTTGATGTACCCGTCTCCAAGGTCAATTATAGGAAAAATAGTTTTCTGGTAAGATCATCCAGATTATTACATACATACATACATATATTCACGCCTGTATCCCCAATGGGGTAGGCAGAGCGTAAACGACCTAAACAAAGGTGTCCCGCCACGTCTGACAAAGTTTTGAGGGTTATTTAAGATAGAATTCTAGGTATATTGCTGTAGTGACAGGTTGTCAGCCCATCGCCTAAATTACAATATACTGAAACCCTCGGATCCCTTAGCTGGATTTTACAGCATGCCCAGGAAGAAATGCAGCTGGCACATTCTATGTTTTTCTCTCGCTCCCAGGCCAGCACGGAAGCCAGATTATTAATAGTTTGAATAGCAATAGTTGCATTGATCTGTTCTGTAGCAGCAATCAAGATATTAAAAAGGTTCTCTCAAATGAGTTCTATAACAGGTACGGGGTAACAGTAGCGGCATCGACAGATAATGTGTACCTAATTAGTTGCGTGTATTTTGTAATTCTTTATTATTAATGGTTTTGTAGCTTTTCTGATGTTTTATTTATTTATTTTATTTTATTTGGGGGCTTACAGCAACATTTACAAATTATTCAGGTAAACATATTAAATAAATGCCAATTACAAGTTTCCACATATAGAAAGAAAATTGCTTAGTCTAACTTAAAAATAATAAAAAGGTAAAGTAGCTTATAATTGGCTTATTTATTGTTATTTTGTTACCAACTTGTTGTAGCTGTTAGCTTCCCTAAGAAAATAAAATCAAATAAAAATGAATTAATAAAATACATACCTTTCAATCCCGCCTTTATCCCATTATATATTACAATTATATAAAGTGAAACAAGTACAAGTGTTTTAATAACAACATCAATAATCAAGATTAACTTAATTTAAGCTTTAAGTCAGTGAAGTGTAGTGTACACTTCAAAATGCTACACCTCTACGTCTCGATCATAAAAACAAACATAAATAATACATATAATCACGCCTTTATCCCTAATGGGGTAGGCAGAGCGAAAACGACCTAACAAAGGTCGTTTAGCAAGGCTAACAAGTTTTGAGGGTTATTACAGATGATTTATGATGTATATTGCTATAGCGACAGGTTGTCAGCCCATCGCCTAAAATTGCAGTACACTATAGCCCTCGAATCCCTTAGCTGGCTTTTACAGCATGCCTGGGAGGAGATGCAGCTGGCACATTCTATGTTTACCAGCATGAAAGAAAATGAAAATCATAATAAACCGTATCACAATATTAAGAATATTTCCAGCTACAACATGATGTTGGTTAGTTTGCTTTGTCGATTGCAAGAAAACTTTTCCCTGGAGAGAGTTACAATGTTGTTTTCATCAAGTAGTTTGATTGCTGTTTCAGACCCAAAGGAAACATAAGAAGTCACACAAGTGAGTTCTGGAAACTGAAGTATTTTCTTGGAGTCCGTATTTAGCCTCTACCAAGATATGTAACTTTGTTTTTTTTTATTTATATTTATCTTTTTCCTTGGTTTTTTTATCATGCTGGACTGGGAGCGAGAGAAAAACATAGGATGTGCCAGTCATCTAAGGGATCCAAGGGATTCAATATATTGATTTAGGCGATGGACTGACATCCTGTCACTACAGCAATATACCTACAAATCTATCTTAAATAACCCTCAAAACTTTGTCAGACGTGGCGGAACGGCATTTGTTTAGGTCGTTTACACTCTGCCAACCCCTTTAGGGATAAAGGCGTAACTGTATGTATGTATGTTTATTCTGTAACCTGGCTTGACTATTCATGGGCATGGTACTGGTCTTAAAGTTTTGCTGAAGAATTCTAGATTATTCTGTGGAATCCAAGTTTTATTAGAAACCTGCATGCTTCTAAACGGGCACTAAGACTTAAAAGGATTTTGATAAACAGATTCTTCGACGAGATAACAACACCCGCTTGAGAGGGCACCACCTCAAAATACAAACTCGTTTCTCCAACAACAATCCTTATAGACACTTCTTTTCTAATACAGTTGTGAAAGGATGGAACAAATTACCTATTATAAGAAGTGGTTTTGGCACCAAATGTCAATAAATTCAAAAACTTTCAAGACAAACACACCATTGACCAAAAGAAAATCTCAACATAGTTGTTCCAACTGCCTGCCCGTCTAAAAATAATAATAATATTTTTTATCTAATTTGTATTGCTCTAAAAATGGTTCTTTGCATGGCATTCAATTTAAACTTTCTTGATTCGGCGGCGACGCTGCTCTCAAAGGGAATTGATTTCCGTTTGTAAATGGAAAAACTGGAATTGCCTCCGTATTCTAGTGGTCAGAGCAATGGGCTCACGATCCGGAGGACCTGGATTTGATTCCCAAGGGGATAACACAAAGTTGATATTTGTAATATCACATTGTGCGATTTTCCCCAGTTTGGTAAGGGCAATGCAGGCCGAATCACCTGATTGTTTGGAAGAAAAAACATTCCTTGCTTCGGAAGGCACGATAAACCGTCGGACTCGGTAGCTGTCCATGACAGTGCTCGTTATACAAACCACGTCAGAGGCTGTGCTTCCGAGGCGGTTCAAAATCATTGACACCAAGTTCATCGAGTCGAACCCAAGAAGAAGAATATAATAAAATATGTACATAATCATAATTACCATTCGGTACTTAAAGTATTTGTAACGATAGAGCGATTTCACAATTTTCTATCATTTTCTACCATAGCATTACTAAGGATAAACAAGTCAGTAAGTAATAAGTAAAGCTCAGCGATCCTGGCGCAATTTTCTCGGCAATCCTAGTATTTTTCTACCAAAGCTTCTACTTAGCGAAGTATTTGCCGTCAGATAATGAATTTCTTTCGTACCGGGAAATTTCCGAGACATCAAATTAGAAAATGTTCGCGGAACTGTAATACTGAGAATTGCTTTACTTACTTCGATTCCCTAGAAAAGATTATTTACTTCAGCCATGAATAATTAGTTACAAGTTTATTTTATCTTATACCAGGTGTAAGGGACAGCGTCCCGCAAACTTATAGGATTTGCTCAGTCAACGATACTGAACAACTATCAGCAGGATGTTTTTCAAGAAGAGATTTCATACAAAATGTTCACCTCGACCAGAAATTTTGTATGGAGAAGCCAAATTATTTTTCATACATACATACATAAATCACGCCTTTATCCCTTACGGGGTAGGCAGAGCGTTAAACGCCTCGTAAAAGGCGCTTTCGCCACGTCTGACAAAAAATGAGGGCAATTTTAGATTGTAATATGTATTGCTATAGTGACAGGTTGTCAGCCCATCGCCTAAATTACAATACACTGTAACCCTCAAGTTCCTTTCGCTGACTTCTACAGCATGCCCGGGAGGAAGGGCAGCTGGAACATTCTATGTTTTTCTATCTCTCCCAGTCCAGCATGGAAGGATTAGTTTTTCACGTCCTAAAAAAATCCTGCTGATAGTTGTTCAGTGTCGTTGACTGAGCAACCCCTATCAGTTTGCGGGACGCTGTCTCTTACACCTGGTATCATACTGGCTGACTATATAGTACATGCATTTGAGGTCAAAACAATAATTTTGACAGAAATACAGGGTCTGCAGCATATGCACATGTTCCCATTTGCACACGTTCCCATTCGCACACGTTCCCATTTGCACTCGTTTCATTTGCCCATGATAGGTGTAAACCAGATTTGTCTTCTACAGATGTGAAAAAAAGAACTTCGTTTAGAATAAAAGTGTAGGAGTTAATTGTTAAAGCCAATTGGCTTAATGATGATGGTTGGGAAAAGGGTAGCTACCCGCCTGGCCGGGGCTTGTGACAAGAGGACCGAAGTCCAACCGGACAAGTTTGGAACTTATAAATCTGCAGATCACTGAGAAAACTTCGATACCGCGATTCAGAACTTGTGTTTCTTGATATGGTGCCATCTGTCAGCTACAAAACTTTTTAAATCACGCCACCTGACTAGGTGGTAGGCAGGAAATTGATTTTGATTGTTTGTAACTGATTTTGATGGAGTTTTTTATTCGCCTGAGTGTTATTTAGGCTCAAACTTAGGTTAGGATACAAATAATCGATCCATGACTTGGCGGGTAGGCAGTAAATTGAATTTTGTTTGTTTTTTAACCGATCTTGATGGGATTTTATCCCTCGACGGAGTGTTGTCGACTGAGTGAACTCAAACTAAGGGAGGAATTAACTTATATATTTTGTAAATAAAAACCTTACTTTTATTACACTATTCACGCTACATTGAATTCTGATTGTTACTGAAACGATTTTGGTGAAATTGTTTTTATTTAGATAATTGTTTACTCTGACTTGAAGGGATGACAGGGGGTTGATTTTAGGTTATTTTGTGCCAATTTTAATAAAACTAGACATAGGATTTTCACTACGCTACCTTACTTAGGATGTTAGGCAAAGAGTTTAGTTTAAAATCTTTCTGAACTGATTTTTGGTAGTAGGTATTAGGAAAACAGGCCGGGTCCAGCATACTGAAAACACTTCACTGCGCGTAGGAGCCGGAACTGCTAGCCCGCGCGCGGGTGCGTATTTTCCATACAAATACAAAGATCATACAATGAGAAACGCCCAACGTTTTTTGTTACGTAAAACACGATCCACGTGCGTACTACCAGATCCCACTACTCCTCCGAACGGAGAAGTGTTTGCAGTATGTTGGATCCTGCGTATTTTCCATACAAACCAAGTGTAGATAGGTACTTACATGTTAAGTTACTGCTTACAGCGGATCTGCTCTCTGCCACGCTTAAGGCACAGCTCGGACACTCCTAAGTATCATGTAATTTTGGTCACACAGCGACAGACGGCATGTTGCACTTGGCATGTGTTTGTGTGCGTGTTATAAGGGTTGTCAAAATTTGTTATACCGGTCATAACCATCACTTGATTAATCTAGTTCTTGATTAAATCAACGTTTTAAAGTAGTTCACTGTAACTGAAAAGTTAGAATAGATTAGGTTGAATATTTTGTATGAATTTACTTACCGTCTCTCATCATTGTGGAATCTAAAAATGTTTCTATTGGAGTCATATCTTGTGGTAGAATGACATACGTACACGGAACAGTATCTAACCATCTTCGGAACACAAAACTTTTTTATTTCCGTTACACTGGGAAACATGCGCGCGCCATACCCGCTAAGCGTACGCTCAATGTGGCCCACAATCCGGCGCGGAGTGTGACGTATGTCGGACTGGGGAAGGGAGGTGAATGTCCATTCTGTGTGTAGTACTATTATATATTCTGTGCTTAAGGACAAAGTTTCGAGGGTTATTTAAGTTAGATATGAAGGTATATTGTTGTAGTGACAGGTTATTAGCCCATCGCCTAAATTGCAATATACTGAAACCCTCGAATCCCGTAGCTGGTTTTTACAGCATGCCCAGGGGGAAATGTTTGGTACCTCATATAAATATTAGGTATTTAAATAAAATAAACTAAATCGCTGATCATATTCATAACTACCAGGTACGTACGAAGTCCTGGAGACAGCTAGTTTCATAATAAACATAATTATTTTTATTACTTCCAAGCTGGACTGGGAGCGAGAGAAAAACATAGAATGTGCCAGCTGCATTTCCTCCCGGGCATGCTGTAAAAACCAGCTAAGGGATCCGAGGGTTTCTATATATTGCAATTTAGGCGATGGGCTGACAACCTGTCACTATAGCTATATACATTCAAATCTATCTTAAATAACCCTCAAAACTTTGTCAAACGTGGCGGAGCGACCTTTGTTTAGGTCGTTTACGCTCTGCCTACCCCATTAGGGATAAAGGCGTGATTATATGTATGTATGTATGTATGGTTATTTATCTTTAATTTTAGTTGTATACTTCTCTTTACATATTCTGCGGTTCTTTCGTCAAATTTTATAAATTATTCTCAGACGTATTTATTCGGTTATTTTCTTTTTGACAATAGATAAATAAAGACAATACAATACATTTATTAACTCTAAAATTACTATATACCAGGTGTAAGGGACAGCGTCCGTCAAACTGATAGGGATTGCTCAGTCAACGACACTGAACAACTTCCACCAGGAAATTCTTTCATACATACATACATATAATCACACCTTTATCCCTAATGGGGTAGGCAGAGCGCAAACGACCCAAACAAAGGTCGCTCCGCCACGTCTGACAAAGTTTTAAGGGTCATTCAAGATAGATTTGTAGGTATATAGCTGTAGTGACAGGTTGTCAGCCTATCGCCTAAATTACAATATACAGAAACCCTCGGATCCCTTAGCTGGTTTTTACAGCATGCCCGGGAGGAAATGCAGCTGGCACATTCTATGTTTTTCTCTCGCTCCTAGGCCAGCATGGAAGAAATTCTTTCAGGAAGTAAAAAAAGTCTTTTCCATACAAATTGTCTGAACGAGGTGGACTTTTTGTTTGAAAAAGTCAATTTTTATTATCACTTCTATAAAGAATTTCTTAATGGAAATTGTTCAGTATCGTTGACTGAGCAACCCCTATCAGTTTGCGGGACGTTGTCCCTTACCCGGCGGATAACAATCCATCTAAATAACAATTTTATTCAAAGGACAAATACAAGTTATTGCTTGTTTTGACTTCAAACACGGATAGGTAATTGCAATTAAGGATCAAAGTAAGCAAATATTTTAAGCAGTAATCTATACTTTTACGTATATTATAAAGAGGAACGATTTGTATTTTGGATTTTTGTTTAACTCAAAAACTACTGGACCATATACATGGTCACGCCTTTATCCCAAATGGGGTGGGCAGATTCTTCCATGCTGGCCTGGGAGCGAGAGAAAAACATAGAATGTGCCAGCTGCATTTCCTCCCGGGTATGCTGTAAAAACCAGCTAAGGGATCCGAGGGTTTCAGTATATTGTAATTTAGGCGATGGGCTGACAACCTGTCACTACAGCAATATACTTACAAATCTATCTTAAATAACCCTCAAAATTTTGTCAGACGTGGCGGAACGACCTTTGTTTGGGTCGTTTACGCTCTGCCTACCCCATTAGGGATAAAGGCGTGATTATATGTATGTATGTATGTATGGGGTGGGCAGAGCGTCACGTCTGAGAAAGTTTTGAGGGTTACTTAAGATATATTTGTAGGTATATTGCTGAAATGACAAGTTGTCAGACTATTGCCTAAATTTCAATATACAGAAACCCTCGGATCCCTTTGCTGGTTGTACAGCATACCCGGGAGGAAATGCAGCTAGCACATTCTATGTTTTTCTCTGGCTCCCAGTAAAGCATGGAAGAAAACTATAAGACCGATTTCAAAAAAAAAAACACCTTTAGATTACTCATTACTGCAATAAAATATCAGATTTTCACTCATTAAGGGTTTGCGTGTGAAACTGCGCCGTACAATGTTTTTATTATTCTATGTTTGTCTATTCAAATTTTAAGTGGATGTTTTTGAGGGGCGGCAAATATTTTTAGGGGACGTGAAATTAAAAAAAAAACCGGCCGAGGGCGAGTCGAAGGGTTCCGTACCATTATCTATACGATATGAGACACTATAAACTGCCTCCGTGGTCTAGTGGCTAGTGCAATGGACTCCTGATCCGGAGGTCCTGGGTTCGATTCCCAGGGGGGAATCACAAAGTTGATATTTGAGAATTTATCACTTTGTGAATTTTTCCCCAGTTTGGTTAGGACATTGGAGGCTGAATCACCTGATTATCTGAAAAAGAAAAAGATTTCGTGCTTCGGAGGGCACGTTAAGCCGTCGGTCCCGGTCGCTGTCTTTGATAGTGGTCCATACTCAAACCATGTCAGAGGCCTGATAGTTGTGCTACTAGGCAGTTTAAAAACTCTGACACCAGGGTTCATCGGGTCGATAGACTCGATACCCACTCGACAGAAGAAGAAGACTATAATTTTCGAGCTTGTCTTGTTTGCAAGTATTTATTTATTTTTAAATAAACATCTTCCAATAACCTTGTTTGACATTTGAGTGTATCCCTATGTCTTGTAGACTCGAGATATTTTCCCTTCCCTTTCTACTTTATGGTTCATTGACATGAAACTTCCTTTTAATGGGGTAGGTCAAAAAAAGTTTTGAGGGTTATTTATGACGGATTTGTAGGTATATTGCTGTAGTGACTGGTTCTACTCTCAAACTTTCGGAGGAAATGGCACATTCTATGTTTTACTCCCAGCCCCATCCAGCATGGAAGTAAATATTTTAACACATAAATATTTAAATACTTTGCTGCTTTGCAATTGTTGTAAGGTAACGTTTGGTCTCGAGTGTTTGGCGATATGATGCAACGTGACTCGTCCGCTGCAGAAAATTATAGAAGTCGATTAAGAAATTTCGTAACTGAATCAATACAGAATTTCGTACCGATTTCGAATGAGAACATTGCGGGTAAAATGGGAGAGTCAATACCACTTTCGTCAAGCTTTCTAAAACACTATAATATACAATCCTTCGTAATTATCTACTTGTATACTTAGAATAAAACAAAGTGTGTGTGTGTGTGTTAAATGCTCATGTTGTTGCATAATGTTTCGTTTCATTCACAAATGAAGAAGTGTTTCCTTTGAAGTAATATTTGTTATAAATAGTACCTAAGCATGTTCTGAATAGTAGTACTTTTGCGGAAAAATCCCAAAAAGCACACGTACGTTTCTTAATATTTCTTGTTGAAGAATAATTTAGCTCTCCTTCCATTTCAATTTAAAACTCCAACTTTATTGTATAAAAACAAAGTATTCTCGTAGTTCTCACAATAAAGGTGGATGAAAGAAAGCCTTGTTTGGCATGTTATGACATTAATTTAATTGAGTTTAGAGATTGCACAATCGAGACTTTTTTCTCAAAAGTTATTTGACTTTTGGAACCTAACCAATCTTAGGCTCGTAATTATGAAGCGATGTCAAACTTGAGAACAATATTAAGTATGGATTTGACAGGTCAGTTTGTACTGAAATTACATTTCTGATACGAACACAAACTCGCTATCACTCATGAGCGCTGATTATAAATACGGTCCCTAGTGATTGAACCTAACCAATGCGATGTTTGTGAAAGAGATACAATTATACAAGTAAAATTGTAACCTTTATTCTGTTTCATTGTTTTTTTTTTTAAATTAAAACGTGCCCTTGTTTTGCATACCTAACTTTAGTAATTTCTATTAATAACTTACGAACATTTGATATCAGCAATAATATTAAAGATATTAAGAATTACAGGGTAATGTTTACTTACTGGCAATATTTTCGTTGTTTATACACATCTACGCTCACAAACACATTGTCTTATGTTTTAGAAATGGAATTTGGATATACAGAAATGCTACGCTACCCGATCATAATCACAACGTAATTTCCAATAGTAAAAATATTAATTCAAATATAATTTGAAGACGATCCCGGCTTGTTTACATTTCAAATTGACAATTAGTATGGCACGTTGATTTCATTGGCATTTTCCCTTGATATGATTCCAAGGTCTTTTCTAAGAAAAGTACCTTTTTTATTCTGGTTAAGAATCGAACAGCATTTTTTATAGTGACGTCATCGGTGTACACTTATTTAAATTATAAAATAAAAATTTTGCCTGATCTAAAATCGAAAAAAAAACTTTGAAATTACAGTGCCAACAAGTTTGAGTTGACAAAACGTGATGATGCCATCGTCTTTTATATAAATAATAAAAAATAAAAATCTTTTATTTTCAGACAGAGTCCATAGAATGTTAGTAATATTGACTTAACACTATGTTAGTAACATTTAGAGAGAAACAAAAATGAAATCCCACCGCTGCGGGGCAGGCTCACCCAGCTCGTGCGCGCAACACGTGCAGCTCGGTGAACCGGACCAGCAGCTCGGAGTCGAAACGATCCCCAACCATTTTCAGGACACTGTTCGAGCCTACCCACACTCTTCGCATTAGTGATCCAACCTTTTTGCGAATGACCGCAAAAAAGTCGTCCACTCCAGCATCGGCAAACATGCCTGAAGCACTGCAGTAGCGGGGAAGTCCGAACAGAGCCCTAAATACATTATTATATGTGACGCGCAGAGCATTATAGGCCTTTTGTGTAAAGCTGGACCACAGGCTGCTGGTATAAAAAGACTGGCAGTAGGCCTTGAACAATGTTCTCTTTACTTCCGCTGAGCTCCGAGCAAACCTGCGCGCCAACATGTTACCTCGTACCGATAAAGCTCTGCGCTCCCTTTCAATATCTGCATTGTCACACAAAGTTTCAGTCACTATGTGACCTAGATATTTAAACTGGGTAACACGGCTCAACACTGTACCATTTAAAGTTATTGGTGGTATGATACTAGGCCCTTTTAATTTTCCTTTAAACAGCATGAACTGACTCTTTTTCTCGTTATATTTTAGACCGTGTTCCCCAGCATACAACTCACATATATGCAGTAATTTACTTAAGCCTCCTGGCGAGGGGCTCAGCAGCACCATGTCATCCGCGTAGCTTAAGTTATTGACGCATACGTCATCTACGTGGCAGCCGACATGCGTGCTACTGAGCTCCTCGATAAGCTTATTAACATAAATATTAAAAAGCTTTGGTGAGGAGAGCCCTCCTTGCCTTACTCCACATTCAAGAGAATATTCATCAGAATAAGCGTTATCCCATCTAACCACATTTCTTTGGTTACTATACCAATATGAGAAAATAGCTACTAGCTCCGGAGACACCCCTGCAGCTTTGAGCTTTGTCCAAAGCTTTTCATAGGAAACTAAATCAAAAGCTTTGGACAAATCTAAGAAACACGCATACACAGGGGTTCTCCGCTTGACATAATACTGAACTGTGTGTTTTAAAGCCATTATAGCACTTTCCGTAGAGAGCCCCCGTCGAAAGCCAAATTGCGTGTCATGCGGTTCCAACCAATTCTCAAGTTTTAGATCCAATAACCCATCGAAAACTTTCGCGATCACGGTGGCTAAGGAGATAGGTCGGTAATTAGTCTTATCAGCGGTATCAGCCGTGGGGTTCTTAACTATCGGTGCTACTACAGTTTTCATGAGGTCTGACGGTAAGTACGAATGTCGCACACAGAAGGTATACAACATAGCCAGCACCCTGCTCAGGTGGGGCCCTGCATGCTGAAGGTGCTCAATGCTGAGCCCATCATGGCCTGGAGACTTTCCCCTCTTCATGTTTTTAATGATATTCCGAACATCCTTAGCAGAGAAACCAACCGGCACTTCCACCTTACAACAGGGCCCAGCACTGGGCACCGACGGTGGCAGGCCAGACTTCACTCTAAACGTATCTTTAAAAATATTCGCTATGGACGCAGGCTCACTCTCACCATCTATGCTCACAGGTAGACTAACCCTACCATTAAGGTTCTTTGTGCCCTTCCAAAATTTATGAAACTTTTTAGTCGAGTGTTGAGAGGCAAGGATATCCATTTTAATCTGTTCTTGGTTATTAAGACAGTATTTTAGACGAGACTTAAATATTCTGCGACTTTCTTTCATTTTTTCATACACATATCCCTCACTCGGCTTGCCATAATCTAAATATATTTGATAATCAAGGCGAGCCTGCCTATGAGCATCCTTAACATGCTTATTCCATCCATATACAATTCTAACTTTAGCTGGTCTTCTTGTTGACTTATTGCGACTTTCCATGGATGCATGACATAAAATGTTAACAACAGAATAATACAATTTATCTATAACTAGTCTATGCTCCGTATTATGACACATCGTATCGGCACACTGATGAAATTCAACAGGGAAATTAATGTCTCTTAATCTATCATGACAGATTTTATAATATCTATCTATTTCCTCCGTGTGCCTCTCACCCCATACAATCTGATTATTTACATAATTTTTAGAAACTAATTTGGATTTAATTATTTTCAAATTGCACTTGAGTTCTAAAGGGAAATGATCGGACCAATACATATCATCGAGAACTTTAACACTCACCACAGTCTACTCCGCTGATTTAGTGACTAAACAGTGATCTAACCACCTTCTTCTCGAATGGTTTGCCTCATCTACAAAAGTATAAGTATTAGAAGAAATTCCCAATTTGAGTATATCAGCAATACTCCAATCATTTTCGTCACAAAAGTTCATCAGTTCATAACCAAAATCAGCAGTCGGGTGAGCGTTAAAATCCCCCAACATGAAAACAACATCTACATCACAGTCACTTATTATGGCACTTATTTCGCCTAAGCACTCGGTGAATTCCGGCAAATTAGCCGGTGAGTCCGTCGGCATATAAACGGAAAATACTAATATTTCACGGTTTTCACCTATGTTCGCTTTAATACACACTAATCGATCACTAGTACACTTCACGACAGAAACGCTCTGAAAAATATTCTTTCGCCACAGCAGCGCCACCCCACCGTAGGGTCTACCTCGCAGTATGCCCACTGATGGGTCCATGGAGGATTTTGCTGTATAACTGAAGCCTGTATCAATCTGTCCCAACATAGCCAAGTCATGCTGATACAACCATGTCTCTTGCAGAGCTATGATATCAGCTGACCCACATAGCCTTCTCACGCACTCCGCACTCCTTTTGACATTTTTACAATTAAAACTTATGAACGTACTATCCATTATTTACTATTGTGCAATCGCTCGATAACTGCGTCTTACTTTCTATCTGTGAATCGCTTCGTTGTCTAAAGTAGATGTACTTTCTGAAAGTAATTCCGTCCGGCCAAAAACTATCATTCAAAAAAGTATCAATTTTGTTACGTGATACCGTTATCTTGAAAGCATTATACTGTCGCTTATTTTTCATAGTAATTTTGTTTATATTAAAACATTCCTCATTTTTACTCTTTATAAACTCGCATATATCGCTTTCCAATGTATCCTTGTTCACATTTGAGATAAACAATGACACTAAGTTCTCAGCGGCTTTGAACTTGTTTTGAGGTTGAGTCGCTGCCTTTCCGGTTTTTCCTACAAAGCGATTTTTGTGCCTCTTTCGTTGAACAAGGATCCAATTTTCATCGCGATTATTTATGTTCCAATCACCGGGTCGCTTTACTAACTCGGCCAAAGTCGGGTGCGAAGCAACATCGTTGTTTGTCTGCGCAGAGACCGGTTCCGAAGTACTCAGCCGTTGATTTACAGCTGATTGTGACAATTCTATCACTCTCTTAGGCACGAGCGTGACAGGAGTATTTCCGTTCCCTCCATCACACACGCGTGAGTGAGATAGCTCACTCAACGTATTTGTTTCCATGTGCGTTTCAATTGAGGGACCACATTTTGTTTCCGCGTCTTCGGAATGTTGTTCGCCTTTCGGAGATTGAGTGACGGTATCAGTTAAAAAAGACAATCCGATCGGTCCGCTATCCATTTGAAAGCCGCCTCGATTTCTGGTGTTTACATTTAAATTATGCGGATAATCGACTAACGACGCCAACTTCAAGTTTTCCAACTGATTATTTACGTCTTGTAGTTGATCCTTTGTCGCATAGTAATCTTTAATGTGATCAATTTCACTGCGCATTAACACTATCTCCTTCAACAGTTTTGAGACATCTACGTGGTCAAAACAAACGGGTGGAAGCTTTGATAAATCCCGTGCCACAAATATCGGTATATCATTGTGGTTAACCTCCTTGAAAAGACAAATAATGTCCTCCAAATCCCTTTGTTTCTTGCCGTCTTTACGTCGTGATTTTTGTCGGTGACTAGTCGTTATCGATCCGAACAAAAGGTTCTTAGCTTCTTGTATATCTGGCTCCGAGAATGCAGATAAACACACCCGTATAATTGATTCGGTATCCATCACATCGTGTTTATTCTGTATAAACGCCAACACTTCACTTATCACGATATTACAACTTGAACATTTCAATTTATTGACATCAACCATTTTGACAACAACACATCCGCACGCCGAGGTCGTACAGACGGAACTGGAACGGAACTGGACGGAACTTTATACAGCATCACCGATAAATGAATCCTTATTCTTCTTAGAGAGGGACAAAACAAGTTTTAATGTTTATGTTAAAGCTTTACCACTTTACTGCTGAGCAACAGAAAGGGGGCTTGGGGTCAGGAAAATAAAAATTGAATACTCATATTATTAGATCAAGGTATCGTGCGTGAAATTAAATCCAGTTTACCTACTACTGTATATGTTCTTAAAAGACTGGTTAATAACTGATCTGTCAGTACCTTACTTTAATTATGTAAAACATAATATATAATTTTCGTTATTGACTGCTTAAAATTACTCTTGATCTTTTCAACGAAGATTTTGTATTGTAAGAATAATAACAAAATTTGGTTATAACGTTCGTAATAAAATGACATTGATAATACTGACATTTAACTTAACAACATTAAATTTATAACCTCTTACAGCATTTCCTACTCAGATTTAGAACAAAGATAAATAAAGATTTATGTCTTTTGATCGAAAATATTGTTTCTAAAATAAGTTTTAGCTATTAGATATGGCAACATAAGGAAATAGTCGTTCTAGTAATTTAACTAATTTGCCAACACGTTTTATTTATTTTTGAAATGTGTTTTTGAATAAAAAGACCTTTGTTCACTTTTATTCTAAAACTGAGTTGGAAATACTAAATTGATAAAACCACATAAATAAACCACATGATTGCTTCCTGCTTCCATGCCGGCCTGGGAGTGAAAGAAAAACATAGAATGTGTCAACTGCATTTCCTCCCGGGCACGCTGTAATAACCAACTAAGAAATTAGAGGGTTTTGGTATTTTGTAATTTAGGCGATAGGCTGACAACCTGTCGCTATAGCAGTATACCTACAAATCTTTCATAAATAACCCTCAAAAGTTAGTCAGACGTGGCGGAACGACCTTTGTTTAGGTCGTTTACAGTCTGCCTACCCCCTTAGGGATAAAGGTGTGATTAAATGTATGTATAATTACTGCACACGAATCTTTCCGAAGCTTTATGTGAATGCACATAGTTATTTCTCTCTAATTGTGAGTTTTCACACCGATCACATCTCCTGTTCTTTTGGAAACATCCGTCAAATCGTTTAACAATTTTCCAACCCAAAATTCTGCCAGAAATTGTTTGAAAACTGTATATTTATGTCCCGCGCACGTCTTCATCATTATTGGCCACGCCATCTTGTTCAGATGATTGTTGCAGCGTTTCTATACAGTTTTATTATTTATTGCTTTAAGATACACAATTTAGAATATAAACGAATATAGAAAAATACGAAGTGTTTACATTCATTTTACATAATTATCGTTGTCAAATTTGACAATTTGACCATTAGTGATAGTTACGAGAATTAAAGGTTGCCAATTGAGAGGATACTTTTAGTTCCAAAAACATTAATTTCAAAAGTTATGTGTTTCAGAAATGACGTATAGATTCAGTAAAAAATATTTAAGTATAAATACTTTTTTCGTTTTGACTAGGCCAAGTCAATTCGGTACTGATCTTTTTAGTCAAGATTTTGTGATTTTGTGCGCGGATTGCCCCCATTTTCTGTTCCCTCATACATACGTATAAATACCTAAAAATATTCCTTTATCCCTAATGGGGTAAGCAGAGCAAAAACGACTTAAACAAATGTCGTTTTTCGCCGTGTCTGAAAAGTTTTGAGGGTTATTATTATTATTATATATAGATACAAAATTACAGGAATAGAATTACTTTTAGCGTATTTTTTGTCGTGACTACATCATCCCACTGCTGAGGCTAAATAAGATAAGATTTGTCGTGCCAAATTGCCCGAATATCTTCAGAGAAAATTATAAAATTAAATGTTTTGCAATGGTACGGAACCTCATACACGCAATTCCTTCTTCAACTTGGGCAGTTTCATTCTAGAAGCTTCGAAAAGTATATTACGCTGATGGTAGGATGCCACGCCTCCAGCCACTACACAAACAGCTTATGAAATGTTGTCCAGCCCCCGTGGTGGGCCACCGTGGAGGGTAGTCCTAGGTCACCCATAGGGGGAACACCACCCCCCTGAATGCTATTGATTTACTGTTATGCGTGACACAAGTCTGAACTGAATATTATATATTTTTGCAACAGCTATGTGGAATTGAAACAAAGAGCTGAATTTCCATCTTGTTGCATCAAACATTCTACTATGCCCTTTTGAGTTGGCTTTTTAGTGTAATAACTATTTTTTTAGTTGTTATAGCGGCAATAGAAAATCACTTTTACATACATATAATCACACCTTTATGTCTAACGGGGTAGGCAGAGCGTAAATGACTAAACAAAGGTCGTTCCGCCACGTTTGACAAATTTTGAGGGTTATTTATGATAGATTTGTAGGTATATTGCTGTAGTGACAGGTTATCAGCCCATCGCCTAAATTGCAATATACTGAAACCCTCGTATCCCTTAGCTGGTTTTTACAACATTCCCAAAACATTCTTACTTTGTGAAAAATTCACCTGTCTGTCTTATAACAGACAGACGGACGGATAGTGAAGACTTAATAGGTAACAGGGTTATGTGACATGCGAAAGTTATTTTCATTATTATATAGCATATAGTGTGTTAAGATAATGGCGTAGTTTCCTGATGCGTCATTAGTAAAATGTAACATCAGTGCGAATCTACGTTACTTCTACAAATCTTACAGCGATTACATACATACATACATCACGCCTTTTTCCCTAATGGGGTAGGCAGAGCGTCAACGACCTAAGTAAAGGTCGTTTCGCCATTTCTGACAAGTTGTGAGGATAGTTTGAGTTAGATCTGTATATTGCTGTAGTGACAGGTGATCAGCCCATCGCCTAAATTACAATAATACTGAAACCTTAACCGAAACATTAGCTGATTTTTACAGCATGCCTGGAAAGAGATGCAGATGGAACATTTTATGTTTTCCTATCGATCCCAGTCCAGCATGGACGGAGCAACAGCGATATCTCATTAGCTAGTTAATTGGTTTTACTGCGGCCCCGTTGACACTCTTTGGGTACGGAACCCTAAAAACGGAGGGGGCTGTGAAAATTGGGCGTCACATTTATCTGGGCGTACCAGGGGGCGTGGCCTAAAGTTGGGCGGGGCCTACAAAGCTAGACGGAGTGCATTTAATCACGTTTGCAAAATACCCTTTGCGAAATACGAGTTCATCTATACTTCCAGTACTTATTGTCTCTATTTGTATTTGTATGTAGGGATAAAGGCGTGATTTATGTATGTATGTATTTGTCAAATAAAAGAGCTGGTAGTCTCAGAGCAATATCAGGTAGATGTAGACACAACTCGTCTGCTTTTAAGTTCACCTTAAGTCACGGGTACAAAGGATATAAGAAGAAAGAGCACAGATCAGTTGTATTAAAATTCTATAATATTGAATTGTCATTGAAATGGCAAATTATGCCTACACTTCTTAAAAATCTGTTTTTGAGCACCTATTTATCTACTTAAAATCATTAAATAAGTAATCAATACTATATTTTTCTCAAACATGCATGAAAATAGTCACATTCCGTACGGAAAAAACAAAACAATTTGACGGATATTCTAAAAGACGAGTTTAATGGTTGTATGTACTTCCATGTTGGCCTGGGAGCGAGAGAAATATATTGAATGTGCCAGCTGCATTTCCTCCCAGGCATGCTGTAAAAACTAGCTAAGGGATCCGAGGGTTTTGGTTTATTGTAATTTAGGCGACGGGCTGACAACCTGTCACTACAGCAATTCGCCATAGGAAAGCTACGTTTGCC
The DNA here is from genome assembly GCA_949820665.1 of Scrobipalpa costella. Taxonomy (NCBI): domain Eukaryota; kingdom Metazoa; phylum Arthropoda; class Insecta; order Lepidoptera; family Gelechiidae; genus Scrobipalpa; species Scrobipalpa costella. The sequence goes on from OX463295.1 coordinate 2,509,906, forward strand.
TTCAGTAACAAAGGCTACTTTTTATTTCGGGAAAGTGCATCGTTCCCACGGGAAAAGATGTTAAACAGTGTATGTATGTTTGTAACTAATAAACTTAAAATATAGTCCGATAGCGCTGGTCTATTTTGAGACCATAAGTTTCAAAAACTCTAAAGTTGCTTATTTTTTGCCTGTGGATACAGTCGTACATATGAATCATATTTTTTGTATTTTGTGTCACATCTGGTACTTGCATTTTCAGTAATTCGATGATTTGTAGTTGTTTTTTTTTATTCAAATTAAAACTGGCAAAATTAATTTAAACTTTAAAATAACTATAATATCATATCTAGGATAGCCTGCGGAGTGTGCAAACCCGGTTTGTGCCATCTTCGTCCAGTGCAAACTGACATCCTAGGGTCTCTATGTAAAAAAAGTGCAAAAAAAAATATAATTGATGAAATAACTGTTTCCTTACTCAAATCACTTTCATATGCCTATAAAATAAATTTGTGCCAAATTAGGGCATGCACTTTTAAGATTATTAATTATTTTGTTTTTTTAAGCTTCCGTAGCTCCAAAAAAATAATACAATTATTAGAGTTTACTTATTCAATATCAAAAATGCATGAGTAATCATCATACTAAATTTGTGTCACTTTCATGCACGATATTTAAATGAATAAAACACAAAAACAATAGTTGCGGTCGGAACAGACGGACGCGGGCAGGCGGCAGCGGGCGGAGGACATACGCACGCACACGTTCATAGGGTACGGTTATCTTCGCTACGTAGGTAATATAAGGTCATTTGAAATCAAGTGCAAATATTGAAACGTGTGAATCTACACATGAAACTGAACAACTTTCCCTAAGAAACATTGGTAGGTAGGAAATTAAATTTACATTGTTTCTTATCCGATTTGATGGGTTTTTTTTTATTCGGCTCAATGTTATATCTTTAAAGTTTTACCTCACGTAAAACTTTATAGATATACGTAAAAAACCACGCCACCTGACTTAGGGAGTAGGCAGAAAATTTAATCCTGTTTTTTTCAAAATCTCATTAGAATACGGTAAGTCACATTACGCACACAAGTATAATGTTATACACGTGTTAGGCTTACCTAACGCGATTCAAAATGACACAAATAAATAAGAGTAAAGAAAATTTAAAACATAAAAATACATTGCTGTTTAAAATCATAACCACCACGCGTACGGAGTCGCGGGCACAGCTAGCATAGATATAAAATAAAATAAAGAAAAGACGTGCGAATTTTCTAAATGCATTTTTATAAAACGCACGTCTGCATTCTCAATACCCACGTTGGTCAATGGTCAATGCTTAGATGGTCAATATTATTTTACGACGCGACGATTAGAACTTGAATAATTATCGCCATACCTACCAACCGCTTTTTTGCTATATATAACGCTTCTCGATGTCCCGCGCCCCGCTTCGAGTAGGTACGTAGTGTACAGTCAGTGAAAGTAAATATACACGAATTAAAAAGAAATACTTGATATTTTTGTTATGTGTGGTGTGACAACTTTGAACAGTCTGACGGCGTAGTTTCTGATAGGTACCTATGTAGTCATCAGAGTACAAAGGTGTGTGTACAAGTGATGTAACGAGAAGTGGTATGCCGATTATAAATCCACTAGATTTTGACGGCCGGATAGTCTAGTTGATAGTGACCCTGGTTTCCTGCCTACGAAGCAAGAGGTTGTAGGTTCGAGTTCCGCCGCACAGTGGGTCGAAACTGCTAAATGAGGGACATAGGTTTTTTTTTATAAATTCCATAATTTTAAGATACCCATCAGTAGGTTTTTCATTCTGATGAATAATTGTAATAACAAGTTTTTGTCTAAAACAGATAGTTTGTCTGGAAAAAAAACTTTTGATTTTTTGTTGTATGGAATAAGACAAAATGATCAAGGAGTGTGTCCTGCTGGCTTATGATGAGCACGCTTTCTCACACTCTTATGTCAAATGGATGTCACACAAATAACCTCATTTGTATAAAACTAGGGGACATCTGTGTGATATATAGACCACGCTATCTCGTTCGCAGCGAAGCCGCGAACAGCACTGCCGTGTTAAGCATATGTCCGCTATCTCAAAAAACATCAAAATGAGAAAATCAAGTTTAAACACACTTGGGTTTTCTGGCTAAAATATGCATATTTTTAATATTTATTCTTTGTAAAACTGTTCATAATCTATGTAGGAAAAAAATATATTTATTATATCCTCCAGTAGTTTATTAAACAAAACGAAATAAATAGTTGGGCGTAGCCACTGCTCCATACAGTGGTGGTCATGCGTTGGCTTGTAACAGTAGTTACAGGAGATGTGTATTGCCAGCAAAAATCTTATATGTCAGAACCTTATCTCTTGTCAGTGCAGTTGCAGAAGACGGAAATGTCCAGGGACCTCTTTTAAATTGCTTAACCCTCTCTACATTTAGCAGACAAATTGACGAGCATGGAGGTAGTAGAATATTCAGTCATAGATGATTTAGAGATCCTTTCCGTCCCTCAGTTACTCCCGCTTCTCTGGTCACTCACGTTCCCAGCCCATTAACATTCTACCCTAAAGTCCCTTTGTCACTCTGTCCCTCTGTTCAACCGTAATCGGTCCATCCGTCCATCCGTCCATCCGTCCATCCGCTTATCCATCCCATTTCTCTCGTCTTACCCATTCTACCAATCCTATCTGTCCCTCCTGCTTCAACGTCCAATCATCCCTCTTTCCCTCCGCTCTCGTCTCTCCCGTTACTCCCATCCATCCCAGCATAACGACCCTCCGCTCTTGTCCCTACCTCTGTCTCTCCATAACTCTGTTTTTTTTAATCAGGGTATGAACGTGATACCAGGGCCAGATTTTGAAAGTATTTGAAGTGTAACCAGTCACAGTGCACAAACATTTCGGTTGTGAGCTTGGACACGAACTCACCCAAGGTCTCTTAGGTCTCTCCGAGTATGTGATGTAATGTAATGGCACGCTCCACCTTCGACTCCTCAGTCCCTGTCCGCCCGCAATCCCTGTCAATTAGTCTCAAAGACCAACGCATACCATGCTAGAGCGATATACGTAAGACGGATTCTCACGTACGCCTTATGGACGCCAATCCTCATGCGCAACAGGAGCTTCTAGCAGAACACGGCAGCATATTCCCTTGCTCGCTGAATTGTAGTCGCGAATTCGCTTGTGAGCGCATCTACATCCTTTAGTGTTGAGACTGGTTCCAGGGAGTATTCTGTACCTCATGCCGTATGCCGTGTGAGTATCTTCTGCCTCGACGGCAGCAGCCTGGAATTTGCCGGCTGGTCTGAGATGGTCTGAACATACATGGTTGTCGAAGGTTTAAACGTGATTTAAATTAAAAGACCGACCTCTAGCTTGACCACCGGAAGATCTATCAGTTATGGGGGATTTGTTTGGTTGTGCGGCTAGTGAGTTGAAGTCACCGACCCCAAGACCAGTTGTGTGTCGAGGTTCGCATCACCTTCCCATCAATATCCCATCCGGAAAAGTCCATGTGGTATTTACACAATTTGTTTATAATATCTCTCCTGGCAGCTATCGTCGGCCCTGTGAAGTCCAGAAATTTCTGGATATAAAAGCGTATACCGACTGAAGGTTAGCTATGATGAAGAGAAGCAGGACATAACCAATCTTTTTTTTACTAGGACGGCTAAGCTTCGAGAGGCACTCAACTCGTCCTTCCGATACAAAAAGGAAAAGGCCAGAGGACGTAACACAAACCTACACATGATCTTTTTTCATCTAGAAAAGGCTTTCGATCCCGTGCACCGAGAACTTATTTGGGATGCACTTAGAGCCCAAAATGTCCCAGTACAATACATCGCCTTTATTCAGGATATATACAATGCTGTTACAAATTTGAAATTACAGTTGGTGTTGATCGAGGGTCGGCATTGAGTGTAACGGAAATAATAAAGTTTTGTGTTCCAAAGATGGTTAGGTACTGTTCCTAGTACTGATGTCTTTCTACTACAAGAGATGACTCCAATAGGAACTTTTTTATATTCTACAGTGATGAGAGACGGTAAGTAAATTCATACAAAATATAGAACCTTATCTATTCTAACTATTCAGTTACAGTGAACTACTTTAAAACGTTGGTTTAATCAAGAACCAGATTAATCAAGTGATGATTATGACTGGTATAACAAAATTTGTCAACCCTTATAACACACACACAAACGCATGCCAGGTGCAACATGACGTCTGACGATGTATGACCGAAATGACATGGCAGTTAGGAATGTCCGAGATGTGCTTAAAGGCAAACTGTACCAAACGGCCATAAGACCTGAAACCTCTACGGTACAGAATGTTGGGCATCTACTAAGCAACACCTGTCAAAGCTTAACACTACAGAAATGCGCATGTCGCTTCGGATTTCTTCACGTCGGCCGCGAAGCGGCCGGCGGGGAGACGCTATCGAGGCAGAGCCTCACGCAATGCGCATGTTACGCTGGTCAGTGGGTGTCACATTGCTGGACTAAGTTCGCAATGTCCACATCAGAGGAAGATAAAAAATTTACCCAATTACAGACAAAGTCGAAAAACGACGCCCCGCCTCTTGGCTGATGACGGTACAAAAAGACCTGAAAGAATCTGACATAGACGCCGAAACATCACAAGATAGACATAAATGGAAGAGGCAGACAAGGAAAACCGACCCGAGATAATGGGAAGAAGGCTTACGAGAAGAAGAAGAGTATTAGAATAACAGTTGAGTAAAAGTAGTAACACAAAATTGGAAGATCCTAACTTCAAAATTGGCGGAGTTTAAATAGCTTTTAACGACACAAGGGTCAATAACCCTTGTTTTCACCCGACATATTGGGTGATACGGAATTAAAACAGGTGATTTGGGTCATTACCCGGTTTTAACCCCAAAAATTTGGTGATAATCGGGTGGATTGAATGGGTTTTTACTACCCACTACTATAGATGTATAGCCGATTCAACCAAGCGGTTTAAAACGTTGAAATCGGCTTAAACCATTTTAGGCGAATGTAGCCTGGTAGAAACGGTTGTTTATAAATAGCTATATGTATATACTTTATTCCAATTAAATATTAGTTTTAACATCAAAACAAACCAGTTTCTATTACTTAATACCTGAGTATGAGATGAACGTTTATCTATTCGTTTGTTTTTGGAGGCTACTGTTCCCGTCGATTATCTAATACATACATACATAAAATCACGCCTTTATCCCTTACGGGGTAGGCAGAGCGTTAAACGCCTCGTAAAAGGCGCTTTCGCCGCGTCTGACAAAAATTGAGGGTAATTTTAGATTGTAATGTGTATTGCCATAGTGACAGGTTGTCAGCCCATCGCCTAAATTACAATACACTGTAACCCTCGAGTCCCTTTTGCTGTCTTCTACAGCATACCCGGGAGGAAGGGCAGCTGGAACATTCTATGTTTTTCTATCTCTCCCAGTCCGGCATGGAAGTAATCGATTATCTAATAAACAGTTTTTTTATTTTATGAGTATAATTATGTATCTATCACATAATATATTGTAAGTAGGCAGTAAATAGGTACGTTAACATACCTACATATTTTGATTGTGATTACGAGCTTGCCCTTTTGCTGGTTATGTTGTGCCGTGCAAAGTGGCAACTGAGCGCGCTCCCCGCCCCGCCCCTCACCTATACCCTCCCTCCCGCAGCCTCTCCGAGTCATGCAGTGGAATGAAACATACCTACCTTACTTTGCAAACGAAAGATTTTATGACAGTATGTTAGAAGAAGTGTATCAAACAAATACCTACCTTTCTAAACCTTATTATCACTTAGTACATACTAGTGTTATTGCGATAGCGATAGTCTACTTATACTTTTTTTCAAGGTCAACTATCCATTGTGAAACTATCACTATTGCAACAACACTGGTACATACCTACATAGCCCTGATGTATTTTTTTAATGATGAATGACATATTTTTTTTGATAAGGTCTCAGTGTTCAATTTCGACAAAAAAAAACACAGGAGTAACAATTTAGTAAAAACAGGCGTGATTTACAGTAAAAAAGGAACAAAAATCTCATTATTCTTCGTTGGTCCGGTCGGGTAATAACCCAGTTTCAATTTAAATTGTAGTCTGTCACAGTTTCATAACTAACTTTTACTAATTGCTTGTCGCAACCTGCACCAGGAAGACTGAATGTAAACAAAATGCACGCGTTTCTGGCTGGCCGGTGCCCCCCGCCGCCCGCGCCCGCGCGTTTTATTCCGCGCGGTCGATGGTCCCTGCGGTCGCCATTCTTATATAGGTAGGTACCTAATAATAGAAGTTCGTGGATAAAAACAACACAAATTATGAATAGTGGTTTGTTACACCATAATAACAAAGAACACGTAAACTCTAATAACTTGCCATTTTTTTTGTGGATTTTACAGGCTGTAGTAATGAAAAAAATAAATATCTATAAACGTCGTGGATGAATTCGACACAAAATATTTTAAACAACAGATATCAGTATTCTGAACCGCGTAACACCCATTTAACCTATTTTAATATTATTTTAGATCTAGTTGGCGACGTATTAGGTACTGGTTAAATATTAGGCTTCTCGTGGACATATATGGCACAAAATTCCTATGTACATCTATTACTATCTCGTTATTACCATGAAAGTAGTATTTTCATCTCTAATTATCTTTTCGTCCAATACCGGTCGAAAAGACAAATAGCTAAATTTCTACCTATGCAAGTACCTAGGATGACACAAAATAATGTATTATGTTGGGCAAATGGTCCGGAAACTGTATGCAAAAAACAAACAACTTTAAGAGTTTTGAAACTTCAAAAGCTAGCGCTATCGGACTAATACTGCTGGACCGATTTTAAAAATTCTTTCACAATAGGAAAGCTACGTTTGCCTTCAGTACCAAAGGCTACTTTTTATTGCGGGAAAGTGCATCGTTCCCACGGGAAAAGTTATTTAACACCGGGTGCACCGTTGTTAAATAGCTTTGTGTGTATGTATGTTTGTAACGAAAAAACTCAAAATACTGCTGGACCGATTTCAAAAATTCTTTCACCATGGGAAAGCTACGTTCGCCCTTAGTAACAAAAGCTACTTTTTATTGCGGGAAAGTGCATCGTTCCCACGGGAAATAATATTTAGCTACGGGTGACACGACTGACAGAAAGCTAACTAGTCAAGTATAAGTTGGCCTTCCATGCTGGACTGGGAGCGAAAAAAAAACATAGAATGTGCCAGCTGCATTTCCTCTCGGGTATGCTGTAAAATCCGTCTAAGGGATTCGAAGGTTTCAGTATATTGCAACTTAGGCGATGGTTTACCAACCTGTCACTGTTAAATAACTTTTTCCGTGGGAACGATGCACTTTCCCGCAATCAAAAGTAGCCTTTGTTACTCAAGGCGAACGTAGCTATCTTATGGTGAAAGAATTTTTGAAATCGGTCCAGTAGTATTTTGAATTTATTGATTACAAACATACATACATAAAAAATACGAATCTTTCCTCTTTATAATATTAGTTTAGAAGTATATAAATTAGAAAAGCTGCATGTCGGTATGTAAGTACCTATATATAGTGTAAGGCTAGGCAGAAGGTAATTATTTTGCCTCTTTTACATGGCTAACCCGCTGGGAGGAGGCGATCGGGAGCGAAGAATGGAAACTACTATCTGGTTGTACTTCCTTTTATTGAGTCATACATACATTCATACATACATATAATCACGCCTTAATCCCTAATGGGGTAGGCAGAGCGTAAACGACCTAAACAAAGGTCGTTCCGCCACGTCTGACAAAGTTATGAGGGTTATTCAAGATGGATTTGTAAGGATATCGCTGTAGTGACAGGTTATCAGCCCATCGCCTAAATTGCAATATACTGAACCCCTCAGATCCCTTAGCTGGTTCTTACAGCATGCCCGGGAGGAAATGCAGCTGGCACATTCTATGTTTTTCTCTCACTCCCAGTCCAGCTTGGAAGTAAAGATTTTGTTATATTAATACACATATTGGCTCGATTCTAGATACCACCGGCTAAAACGAATATCAAAATATATGTGTGTTACTTGTATAAATTAACAACAAATTCTAACGTTAAACATTTCTTCCATGCTGGACTGGGAGAGATAGAAAAACATAGAATGTTCCAGCTGCCCTTCCTCCCGGGCATGCTGTTGAAGTCAGCAAAAGGGACTCGAGGGTTACAGTGTATTGTAATTTAGGCGATGGGCTGACAACCTGTCACTATAGCTGCAATACATATTACAATCTAAAATTGCCCTCAATTTTTGTCAGACGTGGCGAAAGCGCCTTTTACGAGGCGTTAAACGCTCTGCCTACCCCGTAAGGGATAAAGGCGTGATTTATGTATGTATGTATGTAACATTGTTAATCATAAGTTATGAACGTTCACATGTTTTGTAGCGATTGCAAAATTTAAATTCGTTACGTAATCTTGTAAGTAATATTTTACGTTAAACATGCGAAGTAAAACTAAATTATATAATATCATGAATTTCTATTGAAAATACTGACAATATCAGCTCAAGTTTCACAAAATACAATTTATGCAAGAAATGAGTATCTATTAACTAAATTAAAAAAACCTGGTCCAAATAAGTAATAAGACTTTAAAAGCAAAAAAATCAAAAAGCAAATTTCTTCCATGCTGGACTGGGAGAGATAGAAAAACATAGAATGTTCCAGCTGCCCTTCCTCCCGGGCATGCTGTAGAAGACAGCAAAAGGGACTCGAGAGTTACAGTGTATTGTAATTTAGGCGATGGGCTGACAACCTATCACTACACATTAGCAATACACATTACAATCTAAAATTGCCCTAAATTTTTGTCAGACGCGGCGAAAGCGCCTTTTACGAGGCGTTTAACGCTCTGCCTACCCCGTAAGGGATAAATGCGTGATTTTATGTATGTATGTATGTAAAAGCAAAAATAATAATATCTGTAGTCATCAAAATGTATTATTATATCTATTGTATATAGGTACTTCAGTTCAATTAATTTTAATTACAGGTTTCAAAATTAAATTAAAATATAATAAATACAATTATGTCTTTCGTAATGTGATCGCCAAAAGTATATAATATAAAATAAAATAACATGTCAAATAACAATAATAATAATAAAGGAAAGACGTATAATAATTAATTTTAATTAAAAATCATGAATTCATAATTAAACAAATTAAAAATTGCACTTCATATACATTTTACTCTTTAAATGAGTATTATATGCTTTTTTCAATAAAAGGTTCACAAAATCCTGTAAAGAAATTTCACCAAAATAAATGTAGGTATGGTTAAATACACAAAATAAATTGTAATTCACTTTGTAATTTTGTCAAAATAAGCGTGTGGTTGATACTAAAATACTTAAGTACTTGGAACACAATCTTGATTTCTAACCTTTATTATAACTGATATTCTTAATTTTAACTTAACTTACACTGTCGGTTGGCAAGATGAATTTTGGTGTAGTCGTTTTCAAACTATCACGGTCATCAACATTATAATGATTAAAAACGGTAAATTTAACCGTGGTTTTCCATTTTTGTATGAGTGTCTCATACTTCAACACAGTTTCTGTTTCTCTTTTAAACTGCGTTGAAATATCGGACTCGGATCGGATTTATACAAAAATGGAAAACCACGGTAAATTTTCCGATTTTAATCTTTATAATGAATTTTAGTAGGTAATTTAAAAGTTTTGCAACATTTGGCATTTTTTTTTTTTTCAGTAGTAATAAATTTTTTACATTCCACTTGAAAATTCAAATCCATCAAAATAAAAAATAAGTAAACAAATTTTACGATACATTTAAATCAATTCGCCTGTTTCTAGTTATTGAAGTATAAAAGTCGTCATAAAAGTAAAATGACGTCATCATAGTCATATATATATATATCTAACTTTCTGATTTGAGGGAAATAGAACTATCAATACAAATCAAAACCTCATTTAACTAGGTATTTTATCACTTTATATTATACGGTACATATTACTTGGGCCGGCCGGTCCCTTTTTATTATTATAATTGGTACATTTAACATACAATTCAATGTTACATGTACCGACTCTTATTTAAGACAAATATATATATTTATTTCTTCCATGATGGCCTGGGAGCGAGAGAAAAACATATAATGTGCCAGCTGCATTTCCTCCTGGGTATGCTATAAAAACCAGCTAAGGGATTCGAGGGTTTCACAATATTGTACTTTAGGCGATGTGCTGACAACCTGTCACTATAACAGTATACCTACTACCTAGCATACCTACATAACCTTGAAAACTTTGTCTGACGTGGCGGAACTACCTTTGTATATGTCGTTTACGCTCTGGCTATCTCATTAGGGATAAAGGCGTGATTATATGAATGAATGTATGTGATCTATTATGGACATCTGGTGTCTCATATGGATTATGCGCACACCCTTTATTTGGGGGTCATGGTTAAATCCATTTTAAGACTCGCAACAGTTCTCACAAATAAATCTCGTCCACACCATGATCAAACGGAGGGATCTGCCCCTCACGTACCATTTCAATAGGGTGAAAGTTTCAAGGTGAATCCACCCGGCAAATGGTTGTTATTAAGAGCTTATTTATTCTAAACGAATAATTCATATTTAAATTCTACAAATATATACATCTTACATCGGCTGGCAATAGGAACATTTAAAAATGTTCTAGTTCATAACTAAGTATGCTATAAAATATGGACGTAAAGCTGTTTATATCAGTACATTTGATATTTCTTCTAAGCTATTGCGAGCGCTTTCACGTTTCCTTCGGGAAATATTCGTATTATGATTATCTAAAATCGCAAGATAGCTTTTTTAATCTGACTCGTAGCTTTAATGGAATTACCTTTTTTGTGCGTTTTCCGCACATTTTTGACACGTCCACGGACGTAAGACGGACGGAACGATATTCTAAGTCATTGCGGGCGATGGTTGCATATCTTGAAACCTTCTCATCTGCCGGCAGGATACACCTTAAGACACCTATGGTCTCCAACATTACTCAAAGGAGCAAAGCTCGTTCGCACTATGGCTGAAGGATCTAACCCTATTGTACCACATATGTACCTACTTATACCAACATTTATCGTGCTTTCGTTAACTCAATACCAACTTATTCAAACTCCATTCATGAAATCCATACACTCTAAACAGTTTACATACATCGTATAATCACGCCTATTTACGCTCTGCCTACCACATTAGGGATAACCCTGATTAAACGACCTAAACAAAGGTCGTTCCGCCACGTCTTATAAAGATTTGAGGGTTATTTAAGATAGATTTGTGGGTATATTACTGTAGTTACAGGTTGACAGCCCATACCATTACAGTTCGATACCATTAGGTTAATTTTGTAAGATAAGAGCAAAACTAATTTAAGAGCAAAACTTCGAACTAAATGAATAACGTTGTTGTCCAATTTATATGACACCTTCTAGATATAAGATAAGATAAGAATATTTTTTATTGCACAGAAAAGACACAAGAAAAGAAATAGTAGTACAAATAAGCGGCTTTATTGCTAAGCAGCAATTTCTTCCAGGCAGCCTTAGGGCACAGGAAAATAAAAGTTGAGTAGTGGGCTGGTATACATTTCAGGCAGTACATTGTATACGTAAATAAGCTACTTAAGTGTACTTATATTATAAATTAATAACAATAAATAGTCATACATATAAATTACTTACAACTTCATAGAAATACATACATATAGTTATGCCTTTATCCCTAATGGGGTAGGTAGAGCGTAAATGACCTAAGTAAAGGTCGTTCCGCCACGTCTGACAAAGTTTTGAGGGTTATTTAAGTTAGATTTGTAGGTATATGGCTGTAGTGACAGGCTGTCAGCCCATCGCCTAAATTACAATATACTGAAACCCTCGGATCCCTTAGCTGACTTTTACAGCATGGGCATGCGGGAGGGAGGAAACGCAGAAAATATAATGAGGATATACATATAAATACATATTATTATTATTATATTATCCTAAAGTGTCCCACTGCTGGGCGAAGGCCTCCTCTCTCCCTTTCATATATTATAATACATATATAAATATACGTAATGTTAATAAAAGAAAATGTTACAACCAATTATTCCGGGAAATACGCACGTGCAAGCGATTAAGGAACAGAAAATTTGTGAGCTTCAAAGTTTTTTTTAAAGAATCTGTTCGCGAGGAACATAAATAAAAATTTTCGTTTTTATAGAATACGAACTGGAGCGGTTCATTTAAATATAATTATTGATTTTACAAAATACTGGGGCGTCTGTTCGCCGCCATGTCTGATTGCTTGCTCTTTAGCAAGCGAGATGAAGCTAAACAATGCTTAGACATATAAAAGAACGCCTGAAAAATATAGAATAGCAAATTTACCTGATGAACGGTATGATATGAAAACTATATCAGGCGCGTTACTATATTTATTAAAACAATAAAAAGCTACAATAGGCCGCAACAGAATCTAGTGAAAAAGCTTGCCTTACGCAGGCAATAGATATAAGTAACTTTAGTTGTTGCGAGTTGGTGCTAAGAACATACTTACATGTAAACATGCCTATTTTCTTTACGGGATATGCAAAGCCTTAAAATCGGAATCGAAATTTAAACAAAATGGAATGATAATGATTTTGTATGGAATAGTATGCGATTTGATTGACAATTACTAGAGATAATATAAAGAAACTTTTCGTTTGTAGTTTAAGGATTTTACTCCTTAAACTACAAACGAAATTATTACTGACAGTTAATATTATTAGTTTAATTAAGCAAAACTTTCCAGTGTTTATTTCATAATATATGCCTGTAATACATCCGTACATATAATCACGCTTTTATCCATAATAGGGTAGGCAGAGCGTAAACGCCCTAAACAAAGGTCGTTCTGCCACGTCTGTCAAAGTTTTGAGGGTAAGATATATTTGTAGGTATATTGTTGTAGTGATAGGTTGTCAGTCTATCACCTAAATTGCAATTTACAGAAACCCTCGGATCCCTTAGCTGTTTTTACAGCATGCCCGGGAAAAAATGCAGCTGGTACATTCTATGTTTTTCTTTTGCTGCTAGTCCAGCTTGGATGTATGTAATAAGTAAATACATAGGTACTTATGTTAAACCATGACATGTAGAACATTATAATTAGAACAAAATCAAATTATGATTGATTATAGGTAGGTAGATAGGTACTAGGCGTAAGAAGAGTATACACATTTTACAATAGTTAAAAACAATACAGGCACAGATTACAAACATTAACGTTAGAGAAGAGTGGTAGAAATCAGACAATGGACTTAATTCTAGATTCAACAGGCTAAACCTAAAATTATAATTATCTGTCACTTTCAGGCTAAAAACATTAAAAAGGTCAGGAGACCTATTCTCTCTGTATTTTTATTTACAGGTGGTTTTATGCGTTATCTATAATTTTTATCCGCCGGCATATGATGTGGCCGATAAAATTGTCAAAAATACTGGGGAAACGTGCTAAAGCGTGTCAAAATCTAGCGGACAAAGAGTAAAACCATAGAGTATAAATCGCCTTTACTTTTTCAATTTAATTATTTTGAAAGTGACAGATAGAATTTAATTATAGTTTTTAGCCGGTGGTATCTAGAATCGGGCCCATTTGCCGCTCGAGATTAACCCAGGGGGAGATTATTGATTATCATCATCTCCCTAGCCTTATCCTTATTATTATTATAAATATATATATTTTTTGTCAGACGTGGCGAAAGCGCCTTTTACGAGGCGTTAAACGCTCTGCCTACCCCGTAAGGGATAAAGTCGTGATTTATGTATGTATGTATGTATCACGGGGTCAGCTACCTAATCTAGGGGATTGACCTGGGTACTGGTTTTTACACAGAGCGACTGCCATCTGACCTCCGCAACCCAGAAGGGAAACCAGACTCAATCCTAGATTAGGTTAGAGTTTTCAAGCCGCCAATGCTTAGCACTAGCCTCTGACATGGCTTCACGACTAATATCTACGGTATTAAACGATATTAACCGGGACCAACGGCTTAACGTGCCTTCCGAAGCACGGAAAAAGCGCCGAATAAACGTACATATGAAATTCGAAAACCGAAAAACACATTTGTACGTGGTGGGATTCGAACCACGACCTCCCCGCTCAGGAGGCAGCAGCCCTATCCACTACGCCATCGGGCTCTCTCGGGAGATTATTGATTTAATACCTTTAATACAATAACAGACTTTGCAAATGTTGACTCGGCCAAGTCCTCGCCAAAATGTCGTCAGCAAATAATAAAGGATTCGGATTAAATCAACAGTCAATAATATAATCAATATCATCAAAACGACCAGTTGGCAGACCACCAGCCAGATGAGCTGATGATATAGTAGCGATTGAGGGAAGACAGTGGATGCATGAGGCACAGGATCGGTGTAGGTGGCGTATAAAAGAAGAGACCTATACTCAGCAGTGGGTAGATACATACATATAATCACGCCTTTATTCCTAATGGGGTAGGCAGAGCGTAAACGACCTAAACAAAGGTCGTTCCGCCACGTCTGACAAAGTTTTGAGGGTTATTTTAAGATCGATAGGTATATTGCTGTAGTGACAGGTTGTCAGCCCATCGCCTAAATTACAATATACTGAAACCCTCAGATCCCTTAGCTGTTTTTTACAGCATGCCCGGGAGGAAATGCAGCTGGCACATTCTATGTTTTTCTTGCTCCCAGGTCAGCATGGAAGAAAGCAGTGGGTAGATATAGGCTGATATAGACAGATATAGAATCAACAGTCGTATTGTGAGGATTTTTCTAGAATAGATAGGTTATATCCGGTGGTATCTAGAATCGGGCCCACTTGCATGTAGTTTAAATACATGTCAGAATATCAGGTTGATAAGTAAGCTGCAGACAGTTATAATTAAACCATGAAAATATATTAAATCAGGAACAGTTCATTAAAACCATCAAAGAAGAATCTGAACAATTTCTGATATATAATTGTATTCAGCATACGCTTCCAAATTAAATTAATTTTACTGACTAACTTCCTTCCAATAATATCTTATTAAATCCGGAATTAATAAGATATTATTGGAAGGACCTTAATCAGTAAAATTAATTTAATTTGGATGCGTTAAAAGTAATCAAGACGCAATATGTAGGCAGGCAATTTACGACGGGAATCGAACCCGTGACCAAGTCAGTATTCAATAAAAAAAAGTGTATCCTACAGCTAAGACCTTTCGAAGATCAATAAATTATTATGAATTATGTACTTTTGTTATATACCTAGTTGCAGTACATTATAATATTAAAAGAGAACAAGCAAATTCTAAATTTCAATAAACCATATAATGAATCAGCAGGCCGAATCACCTGATTGTCTGGAAGAAAAAAGATTATATTATATTAGCTGTGCTATAAGGCGGTCTAAAAACTCTGACACCAGGGTTCGTTAGGTCGATTGACTCGATACCCACACGACAGAAGAGGAAGAAGATCTAATAAAAAGATCTGTAATTTTAACATTTCATCAAAAATTAATACATATAAGACATAGAGGAAAGTTTAATTTTATTTTATGTAGCATATTCAATGTGCAACAAAAAAGGTAGATGCATCGAGAAAGGTGCGAATCTACGCATGAAACTGAACAACTTACCCTATAGAATAACAGTTTGAAAAACGAAAAAAAGAATGTTGACCTTCCATATAAAATGCATCAGCTGATAGCGCGTTTAGTATGGGTCAGTCAATTTACTTTTACCTATTTCGACCTATGTTCCTCAGGGAAAGTTGTTCAGTTTAATGGGTAGATTAACACCTTTCTCGATGCATATACCTTTTCTGTTACACGTTGTATATGTATATGTTTACGTAAATTATTCAGTAATTGTTGTTTAAAATCTTAGGAATGTTCCATGTTTGATTGGGAAATGAAATTCTTCGTTGAATATGCTCAGTTACAAAACACCATAGCACAGAATTAAGAATACAGAAATAAGATTAATATACAGAGTATAAACATTTTACAATAGTTAAAAACAGTACAAGCACAGATTACAAACAATAACGTTAGAGCAGAGTGGTAGAAATCAAACCAAACAGTGGGCTTAATTCTAGATTTACCAGCTGAACCTAAAATTGAAATCTATCTGTCACTTTTAGACACAAACAACAGGAGATAAATTCTCTTCGGATTTGATTTATAGTCGGTGGTTATGCGTTATCTATCTGTCATTTTTATCCGCCGTCATATGATATGGCGGATAAAATTGACAGAAATATTAGGCAAACATGCAAATGCGCGTCAAAATCTAGCGGACAAAGGGTAAAACCATAGAGTATAAATAGTCTGTCCTTTTTTAATTTTATTATTTTGAAAGTGATCGATAGATTTTAATTTTAGTTTTATGCGGTGGTATCTATACAAATCGAGCCAATTGTGTTGGCATGTTTCGTAGCTAAGAGAGGGTGCTGACTCAGCATGTGCTGTGGTTTCCCTCAGCGCTGTTATTCTGCCAGAACCCGTCCGTGAGAAGTCCGTGGGAAGTACAAGTTGGTGTAAGGTTTAGTTATTGAAAACAAATAATAATCCATATATATATAAATCGTATGTATAAAGAAAATAATTATAGGATAGTAATGATTAAAATAAAAAGAGGATTAGACTATCAATCTATGTTATATTTAAATGTAATTTTGGAAATTGAATGCCTGCTTACCTGTATCACTGGATTAGTACACTAAAATTACCGTCTTGCACTCAACGTAAATATGTATGTACTTGGGTTAAAATTAGAAAATCTTATAATGGGACCATTAAATTAAACAAAGTTTCATGTCTTTATTCGAAGATCTTGTTTCTAAAATATGTTTTTGCTATTAGTTAAGAGACAACATAATTAAATAGCAGTTTTTGTAATGTAACTAATTTGTCAACACGTTTCATTTATTTTTAAATGTGTTTTACAATTATTCTTAAACTGAGTAGGAAATACTGTAAGGTATACTATAAACAATAAATGACTTTGCTATTACTGAAGGCACTACGGAAAACGCAATCACGCATTACGGTTATACGGGGTATAAGGGACATCGAGCCGCAAACTAATAGGGGATGCCTAGTCAACGAAACTAAGCAACTTACACCAGGAAATTCTTTCAGATGAAAATCAAATTTGACCTTTCCATACAAAATTACCAAAATTATCTCGATCAGATAATTTGTATAGAAAACTTCCGTTTATTGAGTCATAGATATGCGATTATATATGTTGCTCCAGACTGATTTCGGCCGCGGCAACTGTTTCAACTCCTTAACAGTTGGCGTTTCTGTGCTCAGTGGCGCAGTGTGCGCATGTGGCTTATGTAGCCAATCTTTTTGTAAAATATCCTCGTACATTTCGGGCACATAAGCACTCGATTAGCGTAATTATAATTATAACTGATCGCCGCAGCTGGACGGGTTTTCAGTTCATCGCGTCTGGCATCAAGCTCAGAGCAGCGATCGGTTTCATAAGTAAACTAAACGCTAAGTAAGCATCAAATGTGGGGAGAAGCATACAGTACACCACAGTTCTTGAGTCAAACTTGCACTTGCAGTTGTAGTAGGTAATTTTTATTTTATTTCTTACTACTAACACTTACTACCAACATTTTTATTATGTACACAAGCCTTTACATACGTTTATGTTACGTAACGTAAAAAAATATGTTACCGGTAACAGAAAAGTATCATAAGAGTATAAAAGTATTGTAAAACCGAAATATATTCTATGTAAATAGGTTATAATTTAGAAACAGTTTTTCACTTTTAAACATGTTTTTAAGATAAATATAAGCTTTTATTATCTTAATTACTATAACTTGATTCTGTTGGACCGGTTTTTCGATTTCCTGCGTTTTAAGTGAATTTAGTTTTTTTTACCAATGAGAGCGCCACTTGGCTAGCATTGTCACCTTAGGGATCTGCCAGAGTATTGAAATCCCATACAAACGTTATTTCGGTTTTAAGCCTAAACAGTAAATCCAAACTTAACCAAACTCCGTACACATAACAAAATGTATCACATCTAAGCTTCTAATTAGGTTTGGTTTGAAAATATTAACGAAGTACAAAATTAGACTGCAAATTTAACTATAGGCTACTTTTACACAAAATCGTATTTTCGGTCTTTTTTTGTTTATGTTTAATAATTTCAAACTAAACATTGATATGATGCATTTGCTCATGTGTACGAAGTTTGGTTAAGTTTGGTTTTACTGTTTAGGAATAAAGGCGAAATTACTTTTGTACGGGATTTCACTACTTCGGCAAGCCTTTAAGTCCCATGGTAAATGCCATGTTGTTTATTAAAAAAAATATACAGAAAATACAGAATAAAACTTGGTTAAGATGTGATTTTTGTAACTACCAATTTGTACCACTGTTGTCTGAGCATCGGCATCAGTTTGCGTACACCTACTGACTAAAAATAACCCTGAATAGCCGATTTAAGTGACGTAAGTGAGATTGGCGGCTTGAAAACTCTGAACTAATCTAGGATTGGGTCTGGTTTTCCTTCTGGGTTGCGGAGGTCAGATGGCAGTCGCTCTGTGTAAAAACCAGTACCCTCGTCCAATCCCCTAGATTAGGTAGCCGACCCCGTGAGATACGGGATAAGGCTAGGGAGATGATGAAGTGAGACTAGCTCGTATACAAAGACAAACTTACTTGGGCAGGTGTATGAGTTGCAGCAGGAACTTTTCAGCATTTCCTAGTTTAGTGGCATCCCCACTGAACGCTTTCAGCATCTCGCACTCGTCGATTTCGGGTAATATCTTCAGAAGCCCCCGGAGTTTCTCAGCACCAATGTCGTCGTGAGCACCTTCGCGAATGAGTTGAATGATGTCTTCATTCGAGCTGAAATATAATCATCTAGTGGTAAATTCGAAAAAACGTTTTATTTCTCTATTTGTGCAGCGAGATGTAACAATATGACTTTTCCGTAGAAAAACCACCCTGAATCTGAATTTAAAAATTCAATTCCGCGGACTCAGCAAGTCCGGACTCCTCTTAATAACCCCAAACGCCTTGCAAACTAGGATACATCTGTAAAAAAGATAAGAACAGGGTCGATTGTTTCGATTACCTTCGAAATTGTTTCAAGAATATATTGACATTCAAGCTCCTCTTGCCGTCTAACAGAGTGATTTCGGAGGATTCCTTTCTGGTCTTCCGTTCTCCGGAGGTGTCGCAGATCGGACTCCGGCCGAGGCGTGGAGACGAACCAGCAGACCCCGTGGATTGCACCTGGAATCATTAAAACTATATTAACATCACATTCACTGGTTACTTACATCGCACATTTAATACAGTTAATATAAACAAGCGTCTACTTGCTTTAATAAATAATGGTTTCTAAATTTCACTGACGAAAAAATGCGTCCACGAATTTGACACAATTTTTAGACACAATATGGCGACGATTCTTTTCTTTTTTATCGTGCCGTTTGGGGTTGCCCGTCTTATTATACCTATTCTCCAGTTAGTATTCAAAGACTAAAGACCATTGAAGATCTTAGTATGGGCCTGGCATAGTTCTTTTTCGTGCAATTTTTTTTTATAACTCAGCCACTAATAAAACCTATGCCAATCGATAGAAAACAATATTAGAAAACGCAAAATTCCTTGGTAAAATCTCGTAAAATGATGCCGAACAAAGTTACAAGCCTTCAAATACAGTTAATTTCTTTTATTCTACACTATTAGACATTGTACGAGTATAAATCTTTTATAAATAAATATTTGAAACGATCCTAAATTTGACTTGGATTTTATTACTCTGGCAGACCCTTAAGTAGTTTCATCTACTTACCTTTTACTTTTGTTCCAGCATCGTACGATCAGGCGACGCGATATACGTGCGTGTGGGTGACCACGACCTGACGCGGAAGTACGGGTCTCCAGGCGCCCAGACCCTGAGGGTCGCCACTACTTACATCCACCACAACCACAACAGCCAGACCCTCGATAATGACATAGCGCTGCTCAAGCTGCACGGGAAAGCAGAGTTTAAAGAAGGTTTGTGAACAATCAGTCGTCCCAAGCGAATTTTGGTGATGACAGCCAACCTCCATCAGAGATCAGCCATCTGCGCGTAGTTTTCTTCAGTGCCCCAGTGTTCGCGCAACACACAATAATTAGTGCACTCTGGGAACAAATAAACTGACACGACAAGAGATACATTAGGTGTAGGGCCGACTATAGTACTTCCAACTGAGTTTAAGAATAAAGTTAAACAAAGTTTTATGTCCTTTAATCGAAGATCTTCTTTCTAAAATAAGTTTTAGCTATTAGACATGACAACATAACGAAATAGTAGTTTATGTAATTTAACTAATTTGCCAACACGTATCATTTATTTTTGAAATGTGTTTTTGAATTAAAGACATGAAACTTTGTTTACCTTTATTCTAAAACTGAGTTGGAAATACTATAGGTATTTACATGCCGATTCGACAGATTGAATCGTCTTATTATTAACTGTAGGGTGTAAAAAAAGGACTGCATGCCTTTAAACTACATGTTCCACTAGTTATAACAAACAACTACCGCAAAATTACAAAATTTTAGAACCAATTAAAAAAATAAATGTTTTATAAAATTGCAGATGAAGAGATCATCTTTGTATGGAAAAGGATTTTTTTTCGAGCTAATATTTTTGTGCTTTGGGAAAGTTATTTGTCATATCAGTTGAACAAGTGGGTTACCGCGGTACAGTTTTTTACATCCTGTGTTATACTTTTCGGTCAATCAGATTATAAATAAATTTAAAAAAAAAAATACTTCCATGCTGGCCTGGGAGCGAGAGAAAAACATAGAATGTGCCAGCTGCATTTCCTCCCGGGCATGCTGTAAGATCCAGCTAAGGGATCCGAGGGTTTCAGTATATTGTAATTTAGGCGATGGGCTGACAACCTGTCACTACAGCAATATACCTAGAATTCTATCTTAAATAACCCTCAAAACTATGTCAGACGTGGCGGAACGACCTTTGTTTAGGTCGTTTACGCTCTGCCTACCCCATTAGGGATAAAGGCGTGATTATATGTATGTATGTAAAAAAAAATATATAGTTTATTTTCCAATTTAACAATAATTATTTAACAATAGATGTGACAAACTGTTATTAGAATATTTAAGAGGAGCCCTGACACCCAAACTAGGATTTAACCTGTATTTTGGGGGACAGTGTTCAAAGAGTAATGATCAGCCTTTAATGTCCTGACCAAATATAAACATCAATACAAAATGGTTGTCCTCCACCGGGAATCAAACCTGGGGATCTCCGGATCAAGAGACCATGGCTCAGGCCGCTCGGCTACAAATGCAGTTTATGAATATAGATGTTGCAAAAAATTGGTTAGGTAATTTTTTTTTGCGTAATTTCTTTCCGAAATTCAGTTATTTTATTTACATACATTTAGATCATGGATTTTGTACAATGCAATGTTTTTGAGTAGGTACTATGCTCTTGTGAGCTTAGCTTGTTTTTATTGGAATGGAATCCAACCCTTTAGAAGCAGCCGTTAGGCATGATCTTCGCAGAGGGGTCCTTTCCCGCTTGTATCTCTGTCGAGTCGACTTTTTCCATGCTGGACTACGACCGAGAGAAAAACATAGAATGTGCCAGCTGCATCTCCTCCCGGACATGCTGTAAAAACCAGCTAAGGGATCCAAGGGTTTCAATATATTGCAATTTAAGCGATGGGCTGACAACCTGTCACTACAGCAATATACCTTCAAATCTATCTTAAATAGCCCTCAAAATGTTGTCAGACGTGGCGGAGCGACTTAATTTTGGGTCGTTTACGCTCTGCCTACCCCATTAGAAACGGAGGCGTGATTATATGCATGTATATGTAACTCTAGCGAGATAATGTGATGGTCAAGAGCGAAAGGCCTATATTGTCTAGCCATAGGGCCTTTCTGGTCTAGCCATAGGGCCTTTCTGGTCTAGCCACAGGGCCTTTCTGATGAATGTAGAAAAAAAACACGAAACGCATCGGTTCCCGGTCCACCACTATTTCGTTGTTACTAATGTGGTAATGTAATAATGTAATGATAATAAATCATTTTATTTCAGGCAATATTTACATTAGTAGATGTTAAATAATATAAACAGAAGCCCATAGGATATATATCTTACAGACTAACATACATATTTATAAATACTTAAATACTACTTCGACGTATGGACGATGGCAGGAGGCTGTAGCGCCGAAATACGATCCCCATCGGCCAGAATGCAGAGTTCAGGACCACGCTCTCTTGGAACTTGGAGTTGTTGTAATAATAATGTTTTTGAGTACTAATGTTTCTTCCATGCTGGCCTGGGAGCGAGAGAAAAACATAGAATGTGCCAGCTGCATTTCCTCCCGAGTATGCTGTAAAAGCCAGCTAAGGGATCCGAGGGTTTCAGTATATTGTAATTTAGGCGATGGGCTGACAACCTGTCATTACAGCAATATACTTACAAATCTATCTTAAATAACCCTCAAAACTTTGTCAGACGTGGCGGAACGACCTTTGTTTGGGTCGTTTACGCTCTGCCTACCCCATTAGGGATAAAGGCGTGATTATATGTATGTATGTATGTAATGTTTGGTTTGCTTTTAGGAGTATGCTTGGTGTGTCTTCCCGCGCGAGGAGTCAGCCACACGGCCGGCAAACGCTGCACCGTCACAGGATACGGATATATGGGGGAGAGTAAGTATTTCTTCCATGCTGGACTGGGAGCGAAAGAAAAACATACAATGTGCCAGCTGCAATTCCTCCCGGGAATGCTGTAAAAACCAGCTAAGGGATCCCGAGGGTTTCAGTATATTGTAATTAAGGCGATGGGCTTACAATCTGTCACTACAGCAATTTACTTACAAATCTATCTTAAATAACCCTCAATACTTTGTCAGACGTGGCGGAACGACCCTTATTAGGGCGTTTACGTTCTGCCTACCCCATAAGAATTAAGGCGTGATTTTATGTAATATGTACTGATCCTCTTACTTTGGACTTATGGTGATTCCTAACGGCAAATGGTTGTTTTTAAGAGCTTATTTCTCCTAAACGGATCATTAGAAAAGTCTCAACAAATATATACGTACATGCATTAAATTAGTTCATGGCCTGTCATTGCAACATTTAAAATATTTTAGTTGATAAATAATTTCGCTAAAAAGAACTGGAAGAAAAGCTGTTTCATTTTATTTCTAAAATTTTATTTATATCAGTGATTTTGATATTCCGTCTAAACTATTAAGAGCACTTTCATGGTTCCTTCCGAAAAGTATCCATATCATGATTATCTTAAATCGAAACATAGCTTTTTAAAATCCATATCGTAGATTTTATGGAATTAGCTTCTTTCGCTCATTTTTGACGGCCGCAGACGTAACCGCCACGGCGTAGAGCGTGCTGATTTGTACGATATTCTAAGGCATTACAGGCGATGATTGCATATATTGAAATCTACCTATTCATCTGCCGTAGGGATACACTTTATAACCTATGGAACCTGATAGTTTCGACAAGTTAGTGAAAAGTTGGTCAGATCAAAAGAGCTTAGGAGTCTGTCAACTAATGTTGCTCTAAGGCCCGTACTTATAATCAGCGCTTGAGACTGAAAGCTAGTTTGAGTTCGTATCAGAAATGTAATTTCAGTACTAAATGACCTGTCAAATCCATAATGAATATTGGTCTCAATCTTGAGATAGCTTTATAAATACGGCTCTAAACAGACTGAAGACAGAGAATCATGAAAAAGAAGACATTTAGACACGACCTGAAGGTCTAAAGTAATGAAGGAACGACTGAAGCGAAGTACCGATACAAAAATCAACATGGATCATACTGCCTTCGTTTAGAAAAGTAATACATACATACATATAATCACGCCTTTATCCCTAATAGGGGTAGGCAGAGCGTAAATGACCTAAAAAAAAGGTCGTTTCGCCAAGTCTGACAAAATGTTGAGTGTTTTTTTAATATAGATTTGTAGGTAGGTATATTGCTGTAGTGACAGGTTGTCAGCCCATCGCCTTAATGCAATATACTGAAACCTTCGGATCCCTTGGCTGACTTTTACAGCATGCCCGGGAAGAAATGCATCTGGCACATTCTATGTTTTTCCTTCGCTCCCAGGCCGGCATGGAAGTACGCAAGTAGAAAAGTAATCTAAATAAAAATAAAATAAAAAGAATAAATAAATTTAAAAGGAAATGATTTTTCTTTAAATTGCATTGCGACTTGTCGGGCGCTCTTCCGCACGGAAGTGGCCCCGACAGGGGTAATTCACTTTAAATAAACATCATTTCCTAGTACGGTAGACAAAATGTACATTAGATTACGTCGTTAGGGTTTCCCCTGTGAAAGCCCCGTGGCGATCGAACCCACGAATTCCGATCGGAAGCCCGGCTCAGACCACTAGACAACGGAAGTTGCACAACTGAAATTTCCGTCTTAATTTTACACGTTTTTATTTCCATGTTGGACTGGGAGCGATAGAAAAACATAGAATGTGCCAGCTGCATCTACCGGGCATGCTTTGAAAACCAGATAAAGGATTCGACGGCTTTAGTATATAGTAATTCAGGCAACAGCCTGTCGCTACAGCAATATCATCTTAAACAACCCACAAAACTAGTCTGACGTGGCTAAATGTTTTTTTTTTGGGATCGTTGATGCTCCGTCTACCCCATTAGGGATACAGGCGTGATAGTATGTTGTATGTTACAGCTGGTCCCATCCCGCTGCGGGTCCGTGAAGCTGAGCTGCCGATAGTGTCAGACGCGGAGTGCATTCGGAAGGTGAACGCAGTCACGGAGAAGATCTTCATCTTACCGGCCAGCTCCTTCTGCGCCGGTGGAGAAGAAGGCAACGACGCTTGTCAGGTAAGCAGATATAGCGAGCGATGGCGCCACAGCTAGAAACGCAAGTTTCCTCAGCAATCTGCAGATATAACATTGTACTGATAGTGGTTGGTCGCTCAGTCAACGAAACTGAACAGTTTTTGACGGGAAAATCATTCAGGAGATGAACAATATTTTTGGTCTTCCAAACAAATTGTCTGATCGAGGTCGTTTTGTATGGGGAAGTCATTTTACTAAAACTGATAGCTAAAATATTATGGAACTCACACATAATTTAAAAAAATATATGCACATTTAGATTTAGTAATCGAGTAAAAAATATAGAAGTAATTTATTTGAGTAGTACAATATTAATTATAATTATTATATAATTTATTACCAAGGAGTGACGTCATAATCTCGCTATTTTTATACTAACAAGCGTTTCTAACATTTCATAGTATAGGAAACTATCGTATTTCCAACTCAGTTTTAGAATAAACATACAAAAAAGTTACATGTCTTTTTATTCAAAAACACATTTCAAAAATAAATGAATCGTGTTGGCAAATTACTTTAATTACTAAAACTACTATTTCATTACGTTGTCATATCTAATAGCTAAAACTTATTTTAGAAACAAGATCTTCGATTATAAGACCTGAAACAATGTTTACCTTTATTTAAAAAAATGAATTGGAAATACTATAGCGTATTAGAGCTCCAAACCAAATTAAAATGAATCCCAATTTAAAAATGGGCAATAATCAAAGTATTTGATAAAAATCATTAATTAATATTATACGTTTTCCTCTCACTTGTATGCTGGATTGAAAGCATTTTACATACATAGAATGTACCAGCTCAGAATGTTTCAAATGGAGTCAGCCATCACCCCTTTCAGATTTTGCAACTAGCTTCCAAAAACCCTATATATTTTATACTACAAATCCATTCTTGACTTTAATCATATAAGCAGCAAATGGGCTCAGTTCTAGATTTGCTGGCTAAAACTAAAATTAAAATCTATGTGTCACTTTCAGACTAAAAACATTGGAAAAGGACATGAGATCTATTCTTTTCGGTTTATGGTTTTATGCGTTATCCGTCATTTTATGATATAGCGGATAAAATTGACAGAAATACTGGGGAAACGTGCAAAAGCGAGTCAAATCCAGCGGGCGAAGTGTAAAACCATACATACATACATTTAGTCGCATTTACTTTAGTGTAAACCTACCTATGTATGTATAAGGAGTTGTATGTTTTTTTTTTGTACAAATAAAGATTATTATTATGTATTATTATTATTATATAGTCACGCCTTTATCCGTAATGGGGTAGGCAGAGCGTAAACGACCTAAACAAAGGTCGTTCCACCACGTCTGACAAAGTTTTGAGGGTTGTTTAAGATATGTTTGTACGTATGTTGCTGTAGTGACAGGTTGTCAGCCCATCGCCTAAATTGCAATATACTGAAACCCTCGGATCCCTTAGCTGGTTTTTACAGCATGCCCGGGAGGATATGCAGCTGGCACATTCCATGTTTTCTCTCGCTCCCAGTCCAGTATGGAAGAAAAAGTAAATTGCCTGCCCTTTTAAAATTTGATTATTTTGAAAGTGCTAGATAGATTTTAATTTTAGTTTCAACAAGCAGAATCTAGATTCAAGCACAATCTCGTGCATAGGATAAAATAAGCGAAACCATTCTCGACTTTAATCAAATAAGTAGCTGCTCCCCGCATATGATAAAATCAGCGACAGAGAAGGACTTTGTGCCTGATATTTCCTTAAGAATATTAAAATTGGTTTTCTTTGCATATTGCGTACAAAGCTAAAGTTATTACGTCGCTAGCAGACAAAGAGCCTAGACACAAAGAGCTTCGGGCACGCTACGTAATTGGATACTTAAACAGGGTGTTAGGGACAGTCGCTGGAAAATTGGAAAGGGACGCATAGTCAATGAAACTGAATAATTGTAAAAGAAACAAATACATTTTCCAGAAAATGCATAAATGCTCCATAGTACATTTTGTTAGTTATCCGTAAGGTATCTAGATTCTAGAAGAAAAACACCGGGTGTAAGGGACAGCGTCCCGCAAACTGATAGGGGTTGTTCAGTGAACGATACTGAACAACTTCGACCAGGAAATTCTTTAAGGAAAATATTATAAAAAATAGTTTCTCCATACAAAATATTCATCTCAATCAGACAGTTTGTATGGAAAAGCCATAATCTTTTTTTCACTTTCTGAAAGAGATTTTCCCGATGAAAGTTGTTCAGTGTCGTTGGCTGAGCAACCCCTATGAGTTTGTGGGACGCCGTCCCTTACACCAAGTATAATAAATGAATTTGAAATATCAAAAAATAAATAAGGGGAAACCTATAAACTTTTCAATTTCCTGAAACAATTTCTTCGTGAAAGTTGTTCAGTTGCGTTGACTGAGCAACCCCCTCCAGTTTGCGGGATACTGTCGCTTACATCTTGTGACACCCTGTATAATGTACAGTGTAGCCTCTTAATATTTAAGTACGAGCGAACAGACAGTTTTGTAGGACAGATATTGATTTCCATTCTACGTAGGTACTCTGCATTTACCTAAGTAATTTAGTTCTAGCGTGCTTCTAGGGTTTTCAGTTTGATTCTAAAAAAAAAATGGCTTTCTTATACAATATGTTCACCTTGATCAGACAATGGGCTCGATTCTAGATTTGCCGGCTAAAACAAACATTAAAAGTCACTTTTAGACAAAAGACACTTTCTGGAACAGGACAGAAGATTTTATTCTCTAAGGTTTTTTATTTATAGTCGGTGCTTTTACGCGTTATCTGTAATTTTCGTCATATGATATGGCGGATAACATTGACAGTAATACTGGGGAAACATGGAAAAGCGCCTCAAAATCTAGCGGACAAAGTGTAAAACCATAGAGTATATCGCCTGTCCTGTTTCAACTTTAATATTTTGAAAGTGACATGTAGATTATATTTTTAGTTTCAAAAAATCCTAGAAGAATTCGCTCATTGGCCGGAAACAAGGGATATTTCGCGAATTGGCAACTGCAAACCGCACAATCCGCGAAATGTTCTTTCATTTCGGCCAATGAGGGTTGTTAAAGAACCATTGCGCGGGCTGGCAAGCATCAAACGGCCAATTCCCCATTTTGTGAAAATACCATGTGTAAGTGACATTAAATTACAAGGTGTAAGCTGAAGGTTGCTCAATTCATGAAACCAAACAACTTTGACCAGAAAATGACCGTCGAGGTGAACATTTTGAACGGGAAAGTCAAAGAATATATTTTCCTTTATTAAAATAATTTCCACATGAAATTTGTACAGTTTTGTTGACTCGTCTCAGTACTTTACTTTAAGCTGTCCCTTACACCTGGTATTTTAATGTCCCATATACCTGATATTTAAACCACTTTGGCAATTGGCCGTTTGGTGTTTGCCAGTCCGCGGAATGGTTGTTGAACAAACTTCTCGCTCTGGTCCCCGAGGTTACCGCACTGCCTGGCTAATACTGAGCTAACACTTTCACTTGGTAGGGTTCTATTTACTACAACACAAAAACTTTACTTCTTGTTACCAATCTCCTTGGTTTATTCCACTCCTTCTAACAATGTCCAACTTAGTTACATCTTATATACTACTCAGAGAAAATCTCACCATCGTGATGTTTTAATTACTACCAAATTACCACAACTTAGACAGCGACATCTATTTCCAACTTAAAGCATACTATCATGACGTTGTCCTGAACAGTTGTATTATAAAAAAGGATCATTCCGTGGTTTGTGCATTGCGAAACGCACAATCTGCGAAATGTCCTTTTATTTCGGCCAATGAGTGAATTCGGGCATTGTGCGCAACATTTGTATAATCTAGCCGCTTTGTCTCCGCAGGGTGACGGCGGTGGTCCGCTGGTGTGCCAAGACGACGGGTTCTACGAGCTGGTGGGGCTGGTCTCGTGGGGCTTCGGCTGCGGCCGGCGGGACGTGCCCGGGGTCTACGTCAAGGTCTCCTCTTTCATCGGCTGGATAAACCAGATTATCTCCGTCAACAACCTATAGCGGGAAGGAACTGTATCAGGAGTAAAATGGGTATAGTTCTCGGCAATTAGAATGGCATAGTTTGCACACTCCTCCGACAGCTTAAGAACGATGGAAACTATACTA
Source organism: Scrobipalpa costella (assembly GCA_949820665.1). Lineage (NCBI taxonomy): Eukaryota > Metazoa > Arthropoda > Insecta > Lepidoptera > Gelechiidae > Scrobipalpa > Scrobipalpa costella. The sequence continues at coordinate 2,539,023 of OX463295.1, forward strand.
CATGATGAAACTGTAAACATTTGACTTCTAAGGGCGATTTTAGATCATGAAACTGAAGTATTTTTTGAACAAAGGACGACAGATGTAAGAAAAATACTTCAGCTGACTTAGTAGTTTACTATGAAAGATATTTTTTTTCGTCTGTTGTCCTGGGAAAGTTGTTCAGTTTCGTGGACTGAACTGACCCTCAAAAGTAGGTGATGGCGCCATCGTCAGATGTGCCTTTTTCACGTGATTGGTTATTGTGTTAAACTGTCAATAATGAGTTGAATTCGTAAAGTTACGAGTGAGAAAAAGACCATGTTTTAAGAGAATTTTACACATGTCCTTTGAATTTTAGCCGCCCTCTAAACACGCCGACTAAAATTTTAAGTTTACGATTTTCATACTAAAAATACATGACATGTTCAATATGAAACAAGGTATTTTTTAGCTACAACTTGTTGCAACATTTATTGTGAAGTTACTTGTTAAAATTGTACTTATTCCTGTTATTTCGCAATGTTTGATTATTGATGACGACGACAACTATTCACAATTCCAAAAAAAACATTTATTTTAGGTATTTTCTTTTTGTATTATAATACAAAAGCTCCAAAGGTTATGGTCAACGAAAAATCTAATGGTATTTACTTTCAAGACTAATAAAATAAACCTCGTTTATAAAAAGGTTGTTAAACTGGTCTAGAAGTACCTACAAAACTAGAAGTCAGGTACTTACACCAAAACGTCTTCATACAAGCAAGTGTAACAGACTTTAAATAACCAAGAGTAAAGCGCAGGTATGTGCTGTACTTAGGCTGAAAGGCATACGGTTCCGTTTGTATATAGGCCAAAAGGCATATGGCTATGTCTGTATTTATATCAAGAGACATACTTTTCCGTGTATATTTAGGCCGAAAGGCATACAGTTCTGTCTGTATTAATGGCAAAAGACATACTTTTCCGTACATATTTAGGCCGAAAGGCATACGGTTCTGTCTGTGTTTAGGCCGAAAGACATACGGTTCTGTCTGTGTTTAGGCCGAAAGACATACGGTTCTGTCTGTGTTTAGGCCGAAAGGCATACTTCAATTTTGCAAGTACTTTATATCTAGACAGATGGTAAAGTCATCAAGGAAGTCGTCTCTGGAATACTTGCTACGACTTCCAGACGACTTAAATTCTGTATTTTAGTATTCTTAGTCTACCTATAGGATAAAAATCCGTTAAGGAAGAAGTTAAGTTAAAATGTACATAAGTTATGTTCTCTTTCTAGTGTATAATTATTTTTAAGCAATATTTATTTTAGTATTTGAATTTAATTTATTATGATATGAAGGCATTTAATTTAGAATTTAATCTCCCACCATTTTTGTTCGTTTCTTATAGCGGGGATGTTTTTCAGGACCTTGCAAACTATTTTCAGTTCTATTGGTCATAGTATAATGGTAAGTGATGATATTTTCTATATTTTTTTATTTCAATAGATGGGCACGCACGGTGCCTAAATTAGCTCAGCCCCACAGATAAGCGGCAACTTTTGCGAATAGTTTACAAGGTGCTCCATACAAGATGCCCAAATGCTTAGTAATAGAAGATGCTTTTAATATTTTTTGTGTTTTCGTGTTATAAATATTCAATAAAATTTAAATAGGTACATTTTCGTTACCTTCTAAGTACACCATAAATAATGTTTTTTTTTTTTTTTAAAAGTTACACGACCTGTATCACATTTTTTTTACTTAGATCAACTTCCCAAGAAGAATCCTGCATTTAATAGTATTTATCTATTCTGCTTTGTCCAATTCAGTCAAACAAGATTCAAACAATATATTATCTGCATTTATTATTAAAGTCTTATGTGTGCCAGACTTTGAGGATATTTGAATATGTCGCATTGATTAGAAATTTATATACATGTATATAAAATAATGCCACTAAATGACGAACAAGTGTTATTCATACTGATAAATTGATGACTACTCACTCTTGTTTGTTTAACGGAGGTGTTAGACCTCTACGTTTCGACTCTTTACGTTAGTCTTATTCATAGAGAGTGAAAATCCAACAACACCGCCCGTGTGTGATCTTCGACTCAAATGTGTAGTCGTTAATTTATCAGTAATTACTGTGTCTGTACAAATTTTCAAAACCAAACTAAATTTATCAAAAACTCGCCGTAATATACCATTATAAAGCTACGTATATACTTCAAAACGACATTTTATATGGAAAAAGTATGGCGCTCCTCTTCTTCGGATCTCTTTTTTTAACCAAATACGTCTCTCCTTCATATAGAGATGTGAAGCCATTAAAAAAAAGACTTTAAAGCATAAAAACTCGTAAACTAATAAGTATTTTGCGAATATTCTTGGTCATTTATTATTGTATGGTGACAACAATTCTTACTGATGATATTATTTATACTAAGCATTGTCGGCAATTTGAATAGAATGAGTACAAGTGTTACTTTAATAACAAATTATCTTCTTGATAATAAAAAAAAGTCCTTGTTACTTTCTATCATGATAACACAGAACAAGACGGCAATAATCTAGTTGACTCGGTCAAACAATTTTAAAGATAATTTTAAAGTAATAAACTGAGATGTGATTTTTACAGTTCTCAACAAAATTTTGCAATTTCAATAAAATAATAATCACGGTGAAGTGGACTGGTCATCCAAAACACACATTTCCCGTATACTGGCAAATTAATCAACTCTGAAACAAATTAATACTTCCCCTGCCGCGGCACGCTTCAACGTCAAACTTTTAATTGAATCGGCTCGCCGCGCCTCGCCAGCATCGCTAAATTGTAGTCTCAATTTAACACTGCATCTGCAGTTCGAATGGAGCTGTGGATAATTAACATGTCAAAGAGTAGTCAGACATACATACATACATATATATAGTCACGCCTTTATCCCTAATAGGCAAAGCGACCGACCTAAACAACGGTCGTTCCGCCACGTTTGACAAAGTTTTGAAGGTTATTTTAGATAGATTTGTAGGTATTTTATTATAGTGACAGGTTGTCATTACAATTAACTAATAAAATTACTACTAGTAATTACAATAAACTGAAACCCTCGGATCCCTTAGCTGGTTTTTACTGCATGCCCGGGAGAAAATGCAGCGGAACATTCTATGTTTTTCTCTCGCTCCCAGTCCAGCATGGAAGTAAGTAGTCTGACATAGAATTTTAAAATATATTCTGATGCTACATAATAATATTCAAACTATCAGAAGAAGATCAATTTTTCCTTTTTCTGAAATCTGGTGATAAGGAGGTCATGCTGATATTCAAACATAATCACTCATATTTTGTAGGTTATGTTTTTATTGTATATGTTTTTATTTTATTACGAAAAGAAACAAATACCGCATTTGCCTCAGAAACTGCTAATTAGAATTGTAGTAACTCAATACGGCCTCAGAGCGGAAATGAAATCAGGGCTGGGATGAAATAGGGCTTCCAACCATCCAGACTGCAATCGGAACTCCAATAAACTTTCCTAAAGCCTCGTGAAGGCATTCAACTTTATCGCAGCGATATACGGCGAATTGAATTGATAAGGTTTCTGAAAGAAATAAGAGAAATCTCAAGTTTGGTCCACCAAGTAATATTTATTACAATTTGAAATAAATCTGACTCCGGGAGGGACATTATACACACATACACACACACACATAGTCACGCTTTTATCCCTAATAGGGTAAGCACAGCGTAAACAACCTAAACAAAGGTTCTGACCACAGCTGACATAGTTTCGAGGGTTATTTAAGATAGATTTATAGGTATATTGCTGTAGTGACAGGTTATCAGCCCATCACCTAAAATACAATATACTGAAACCCTCGGATCCCTTAGCTGGTTTATACAGCATGCCCGGGAGAAAATGCAGCCGGCACATTCAATGTTTTTCTCTTACTCTCAGTCCAGCATGAAAGAAACAGACGGGAAACGGGACACTATAACCTGAGTCTTTTAACGCAAAAGTGAATAGACGTTAACTAGGCAAGCATGCACTTTCTTTTGCATCGCCTCTTGATATCAGTTGTGATCACGGACAAATGCTTACCTATAATTATAATACTCTTTCAAAATTATTGATAATGGATTTCCTCTTTAGCCTAGGCAGGCGACAGAGTCTTACTAACTTTCAAACTAGACCCGGACACATCAGAATCCATTTCATTTCAAATTCATCTCAATTAATCCCTATCCCTAGACCTTGAACAAAAGGAGTTCAATGTCAATTTAATAAAGGCGACCATCCGTGAGGCAGCCCTGCTCCAATGTTGCCCGGGGTCTGGATGAGGGTGGTGTCTGTTTGTCTGGTTCAGACGGCGGGTGCCATGGCAACCCCGGCTTTTAAATCTCCACCAAGCAACAAGTAACGCACACATACACGCGTTGGTGTAGACGAGAGAGGCAGACAACCAGGGACAGCCTTAGGCGGGCGGTGGCAGCCTTTCATGTTTATTGATAGCAATTTTTAAAAATATTTATAAATGGGATATCCCATTAGGGAATGGGGCAGGCAAAGCAAAAACGACCTAAAAAAAGTTCGTTCCACCACGTCTGACAAGATTTGAGGATTATTCAAGATAGATTTGTAGGTACATCGCTGTAGTGGCAGGTTAGCTTATCGCCTAAACCCTCGGATCCCTTAGCTGGTTTTTACAGCATGCGCAGGAGGAAATGCAGCTGGCACATTCTATGTTGTGCCCTTGCTCCCAGTCCAGCAACGAAGAAAATTGATAATTCTCTTTTTTCGTTGATTAAGCAAAGATCACATTCTTTCACTTGTTACGTAGCACATCGGAAATGATTCTTTGCGAATCCGAAAAAATATAGTAGCAAAAACGTTAGGCTACAAGGCAAACCCTGAACACGATGGTATTTGCTTTAGGCTCAATTACAGTTGATTACATTTTCCAGAGCGGTTTTGGTAATAATATCAAAATTATTCTTTGTTTCCAAAATATCGACCGTCAAAATCGAAAATCCGGAATAAAAATGATTATTTGTCCTTCATTTCGGTCGTAATTTCTTTCATTTCTGATTTACTCAAATAATTACTTATGCGACTTACAGCTCTCGTAAATACGCGTCTCTTAAGCCTTCATTGAATATCACAACTTCAAAACTCACCGAGATTTTTAGGGATCACATTTTCGTGATTTCGCAGTCTACACTGGAAAGAAACAAAAGACATTTCCAATGTCAAAATATTTCTTAGTCCATCCCTGAGCAATCACATTTTATCTTAGAGTACCTTTGCAATTTAATCTGATTTTACCTCTCGTTTCTGCCCTCCTAGTCTGTGTTTGTCGTTGAATATTTCCTATAGACATACCTAAGTATTTTAATATGATATACCAGACTTATTTCCCTGTATACTCTGTTTATTTTTATAATAAGTACCCACATTATGGATGTGAGATGTCACTTTCGTTACTAATTCGACAGTTTTATTTTATTTGCCGTATTAATAAGCATTGTTATAGTATTTTTCAGATAGCATGAGTTCTCCGACACATACACACATGCGACACATACATACATATATAATCACGCCTTTATCCCTAATGGGGTAGGCAGAGCATAAACCACCTAAACAAAGATCGTTCTACCACATCTGACAAAGTTTTGAGGGTTAATTAAGATCAATTTTTAGGTATATTGCTGTAGTGATATGTTGTCAGCCCATCGCCTAAAATGCAATATACTGAAACCCTCGGATCTCTTAGCTGGTTTTCACAGCATGCCCGGGAGGAAATGCAGCTGGCACATTCTATGCTTTTCTCTCGCTTCCAGTCCAGCATGGAAGTAAGTAATTTCCCGACAGCAGGTAGGAAATATAAACACATAGCAGCTGGAAAAGAGATTCCTTTTTCTTTTTTTTTGTAATGGCTTCACATCTCTATATTTAGGAGAGACGTATTGCCAACAACGAGTAGGAAATGACTCAAACCACACAAGAGATTGTTCGGTAGAATAATTTTGACAACAGGAGATGATCGATCAAGTCATGATCACCTGAAACAAATAAAGAGATTCCTTTATAACTATCAAAAAGATATGCGTTTGACATGCGTCAGGATACGCATGCTTTGTGAAAAAAGGTATAAAAAAATGCTTCATTTCAGATTTCGAGATCCATACAGTAGATAGTTAGTTATCTTTACATAGGTACAAACACTGAATTATTAGGTAAAAAAAAAAATAGCATCCCATGTTTTATACTTAATTTATTTCAAAATGGCGTAGCATTTAGCTACGAGTACGTATGCTCGTAGCATTTCGCAAGTGTTTGAGTGCTTCTTAAATGCTACGAATGAGAATACGTAGACGTGGATCGATCTCCTTAGCCTTATCCCGTATCTCACGGGGTCGTCTACCTGATCTAGGGGATTGAACAAGGGTACTGGTTTTCATACAGAGCGACTGCCTGCTGAAAGGTTGCCTGGAAGGAATTGCTACCTTAGCAATAAGGCCGCCTATGTTGTACTTGTTTTTTGTTGTTATCTGTTGTGTTCTATGATTTGTATTCTTACGTGCAATAAAGTATTTTTATGTTATGTTATGTTATGACTGCCATCTGACCTCCGCAACGCAAAAGGGAAACCAGACCCAATCCTAGATTAGGTCAGAGTTTTCAAGCCGCCAATGCTTAGCACCGGCATACGTGGCATACGTGGCAATACGTAGACGTGGATGTAGTTCTTGAAATAAACTGCTAACGCTACTACATACATACATTATTATGTACATTCAATAGCGCCTTTATGCCTAACAGGGTAGGCAGAGTGTCGACGAAATAAAAAAAGGTACTTTCTAACCCTCGAATCAATCATAGGCGTAGCCAGAGGGGGATATGGGGATTGAACGCGATGATTTTGAACTTATACGTTAAAAAATTTAAACCCCCTAGAAACTAAAACCTGGCTACGCCTATGCTTCGAATCAAAACTGCTACCACGTGATATATAATACATACATACATATAATTACGCCTTTATCCCTAATGGGGTAGGCAGAGCGTAAACGACCTAAACAAAGGTCGTTCCGCCACGTCTAAAAAAGTTTTGAGGTTTATTCGAGATAGATTTGTAGTTGTCAGCCCATCGCCTATATTGCAAACTCCCGGATCCCTTAGCTGGTTTTGACAGCATGCCCGGAAGGAGATGCAGCTAAGTTTTTCTCTCGCTCCCAGTCCAGCATGGAAGAAATAATACAATAAATTACTCTTAATGTTACTATGTCAGAGTGTAGACTTAAATATAAATTATTTGAATTAATTTCTAAAACTATTTAGGTACCAATTTTCACATATACATACATATAATTACGCCTTTATCCCTAATGGAGTAGGCAGTGATTTTAGCCACAATAAAAGAAAGTTCAATAGAATCGCAGTGTAATAACAATTAGTTCTATCTGTATGAACACGAAGAGGGCTCCACTTCCCCTATCTCTTGTTTAAAGAGCGAAACATGAGGGTTGTTATAGAGCAATATGATATCATAATATTAGCGGCAATTCTGGGCGCATCATTTCTAAACTTAATTTAAGATAGCGCTGTTACTTTCTTACATACATATAGTCACACCTTTATCCCCAATGGGGTAGGCAGAGCGTGAACGACCCAAACGAAGGTCGCTCCGTCACGTCTGACAAAGCCTTAAGATATTGCTGTAGTGACAGGTTGTCAGCTCATCGCCTAAATTGCAATATACTGAAACCCTCGAATCCCTTAGCTGGTTTTGATATATTGTAATTTAGGCGATGGGCTGACAACCTGTCACTACAGCAGTATACCTACAAATCTATCTTAAATAACCCTCAAAACTTGGTCAGACGTGGCGGAACGATCTTTGTTTAGGTCGTTTACACTCTACTTACCCCATTAGGGATAAAGTCGTGATTAAATGTATGCATTTTTAATTAAAACCATACAATATTGTCTGCAGCACTGATGTGAGCAGTGGACCGCCAGCTTTTAGTCTCCTGTGATCTACACAGCCAATTATTCAAACCCCAATGGAAACCCAATACGACGCAAGCTAGCTCTCACCCTAATAATTATCTAGGGATTAATTTAGGTACTATTCGATACCGAGGCTAATTAGTCTGCTCTGAGGTTTAGTTGTATTATGACACGATTGATATGCTTGTAGTTGTGAATATAGAGACACACGCCCTTGTATTCGTAACTACAGTATTGCAGTACCGAGCTTATGTACACGAGACTAAGGACACTAATGCAATATGCGTCTAGGTATATTTACACGTAAACCTAAGCTGCTGCCGTATCTACACCCGTATAGAATTTTATAGGACATAAAGGGGTGAACGAGACAAAAGGGATTTATTACAGTGCTAAAAGCATCCTCTCAGGTTTCTGTTAATGTATTGAACAGGGTGATCACAAATGTAAGGGCGACTAAATTAAATGAAAGTCATAATCTCCGTATGAAATTCGAAAACCGAAAAACACATTGGTGTGTTTCGAACCATGACATCATGCAAGGGAGGCAGCGGCCCTATTTACTACACTATCGGGCTTTGAATACAGTTCTAAGTAATATAAGTATTTCAGACGACTGGGGCTTAAACCTGTTACGTCTCAATGTTGGTTGAATTCAGCCGTCGCGACGTCAAGCCACCCCCTGAGCCACCCCAACTCACCCTCTTTCCCTCTTTCGATATTATACTTCACCTTGCCAAGGTTAAGAACTCGATTCAAGATTTCTGAGAAAATTTCTTTGTCTATTGATTTATTAGACTTCGTTTTTCTAGTGACAAGGGTTAATTTCTTTCATTTATAATACTCATAAAATGATTACTTTGTGCAGAGTGTAATGTAGGCTGCACAATGTTAATATTTGAGCACAATGGCAAAATTATATATAATTACAAATTACATATATATATATATATATGTAATTTGTAAAGGCGTGATTAAATATATATATATATTTAATCACGCCTTTATCCCGCAGAAAATTACTTTTGTAAATATGTCTATACTTAGGCACAGAAAACTTAAAGGTTTCCAGAAAGACCGCTCTCGCTGTCTGTCTAAAGACAAGTACTTACTAAGTAATATTGATTCTGATTTATAAAACGGAGTATTGAGGTAAATGGCAAAATAAATAATCATCTTTATGAACACATACATGTTTATGTTTACATCTCATTATGGATGGAGAAGGCACCGAAATAATCAACATTTTTAGTTGATATAAAAATACCTTTAGAAACCTCTTAAAGGCTCTAATTTGTTGATTCATAATATTTTTATGAATTTATTTGCATTTTGTGGTCCTTGTCAAAACATAGGGACAACAAAATAAAATAATAGTCAAGTGATCATTAAATTATAGAAAAGAGCCATACTAATATTATAAATGCGAAAGTAACTCTGTCTGTCCGTTTGTTGCTCTTTCACGCCAAAACGGCTGATAGGATTTTGATGAAATTTTCCTTAGTGATAGATAGATCCCTGGAGACAGAAATAGGATACTTTTTACCACGGAAAAACTCAATAACGCGAGTGAACGCGCACGCCGAAAGCTAGTATTATTATAAAATAAGTTTAGGAATAGGCTTCTTAATCTCCAGCTTGTCATGATGTTTACTAATTTAAATAAATATATTCGCATGTCTGACCCATGAGGTAACAGGTGACCCAAGCTGGCACCAATTTTGCACGAAATCTCAGTTTAATAATGAAACGTGGTAACGTGAACGAGTATCATGACAACTTTGCCTCGATGTGGCGTACTAGAGAAAATACTCGTATTTTATCGCAATAATAGTCGAACTAGGTAAAGTGTGACACCAGCGCTCAAAGAAAACATGAAACGTACCCCCGCGGGGCAGAGAGGGGAGGGTTTCACAAATATTTCCCTGTCCACTCTCTACCCACGGGGGTATGTTTCGTGTAATCTGTGAACAGGAGTCACTCACGCTTAAGACAGACAATATACAAAAAATATTTTTTTAAAATCCACTTCAATAGATAAATTATATACGTAGTCTTGCGCCGTTTTAATTTCAGATGAGATTTATTTTTTGAACCGTCTTTCTTTTTTGTAACAGCCCGTATCCGACATCAATCTGCCAATTAATACCTGCACGTGCCAATCAGAATAAAAGCCCTTTGTGCTAGGTAGCACTATAGGACGTGTGCGATGTAAAATGCAATATCCTGAAATAAGTGCGTTTTCCACAGACTAGCTAACCCTTAGACTTGATAAATTAGGGTATATTTTTCCCGGCAATTGTAATTTTAATTTAAGACACAATTAACTGTTGCTTTTTATGACTAGATCTAGTTAAGTAAGAGCTTTTGTCCACAGCAGAGACACCAATTTTCGTAAAATAATAATAACTCGCAGAATCATTGATCGCACACTTTCTTTTGAATAAGTCCCAATGATTAGTTGAAGGTACAATCAAAATTTCCTCCAAAACGGCCTTTTTAGAATTAATTTATTATTTACAAGTAATTCTGTCTGTCTGTTTCTTGCTCTTTCACGCATTAGTACCTGCTAATGCCATATTCATGTCATGGTTTTGTAATGTATCTTTACCTAACTTACCTGTACCTTGGCACAATGGAGAAATAACTTTAAATTGTCTATTTATGTCACCTGTCTTGTCACATCACTTCAGTTCTCTTATTCTTTCTGTTGTCACGTAATTTTATCATCAAATCGTTTTCTCGTTTTCATTCTGTTCACCTGTAAATAATTAGTGCCACCACCATCACCACGTTATGTAAATACCTAAATAAATCGTTTGTACATATCTCGCTGTGGTTTGGATTAACTTCCTGCATCGGACTCCACTAACACGTCTGCTGCCATTGGGGTATATCATACCCCACTCCTAAACTGGTGACCCCGACGTGAAATACGCGTGAAGCTCGAGTGAATCATGCTCAACGAAGGCGAAAACTTACAACCAGAAGCCTGATTGCCACCACCGCAGTTGGACCCAGCTCTGCAGCAGCAGCAGAATGGCGCTGCCAACAATCTTCAGCCAGAAGTATTTCGAGTCGGAGTTAAAGTTCCACCATTCTGGCCCGACCGCCCACAACTCTGGTTCGCGCAAATTGAAGGTCAATTCCATCTTTCCGGCATTACCACTGACGCAACAAAATTTTACTTCGTTTGTGGCTTGAGCACCGATATGCCATCGAGGTAGAAGATATAATCAGGAAGCCGACGACCTCCTAAAAAGAGAACTTATTAGCCGACTTTCGGCATCACAAGAGCAGAAGGTCCGTCAACTCCTTGACCATGAAGAGCTTGGGAGTCGAAAGCCGTCACAATTTTTACGGCACCTGAAGCACCTGGCTGGTACTAACGTACCTGAGGAGTTCGTTAGAACCGTGTGGTCCAGTCGCCTTCCTATCAACATTCAGCCAATAATAGCTTCACACCCGGATATGCCCCTGGACAAGCTCGCAGATCTAGTGGACAAGGTTCAGGTCATCGCGTCACCAGTCTCCGCCATCGCTGAAACCATGCCAGCTCCGACGCCTACTCCGTCGACTTCCCTATCTCCTCCGCAGACGTTCCTCTTTGAAGTTATGGCATCCCAAATCGCGGAGCTGTCCAAACAGATGGCAGACATGTCAACCAGGCTCGAAAGAAGCCGTTCTAGAAGCCGAGGTCCACCACGCCACAGCAGTTACCGAAGATCCCAATCCAGGTCCCAATCTCGATCTCGGAATAATGATGTTTGCTGGTACTATTGGAAATTCGGCACGAGAGCTCAGAAATGCTCCACTCCATGCAATTTTTTAGCCGGAAAACTTGTAAGCCAGCCAATAGTGGCCGCAAATGACTGCCTTGCAACTTGCAAAGGCCACCTATTCGTTTCGGACAAGAAATCAAAACTGCAGTAGCTGATCGACACTGGATCCGACTTATGTGTTTTCCCCAAATCAATAACCAAAGGCTACCTCCACAAGTCCAGCTACCAACTTTTCGCAGCCAACAATACCATCATTGCTACATACGGCTTTCTCGAACTTCATCTGGATCTCGGCCTGCGAAGAGACTTCGTGTGGAAATTTGTCCTAGCCGACGTCACAAAACCGATAGTCGGCGTTGACTTCTTGATACATTACGGCTTGCTTGTCGACTACCGCAACAAAAGCCTAGTAGACGGAATCACTAGCCTCACCACGCCAGCTGGTCACTGCAAAGCTCCCGAGTTTACGGCTATCAAGGCTATTGTCGGCGAATCAACCTACTTCCAGCTTCTCCGTGAGTTCCCTGAAATAACTCGCCCAGCTGGAACACCTGCCAAACCGAAGCATACCACCAAACATCACATCCGCACGACCTCTGGCCCACCTGTCAGTGCACGCCTACGCCGTCTAGCTCCAGACAGGCTGCAAATTGCCAAGAAAGAGTTTGATGAAATGCTTCAGAACGGAACAGCCCACCGATCAGAGAGCCTATGGTCTTCACCTCTGCACTTAGTGCCCAAGAAGGACAACAGTTGGCGACCATGTGGCGATTACAGAGCTTTGAATGCACGAACCATTCCAGACCGACACCCCATTAGGCATATCCACGACTTTGTTTACCAACTATCCGGCTATATCATATTCTCTAAATTAAACCTGGTCAAAGCATATAATCAAATTCCCGTCGAAGAAAGCGACATTCCTAAAACCGCCATCACTACGCCCTTTGGACTTTACGAATTTTCTATGATGACTTTTGTCTTAAGGAACGCTGCACAAATCTTCGAACTCTTTATAGACGAGGTATTACAAGGGCTGAAGTCCACCTACGGATACCTCGACGATATCCTCGTGTACTCAAAATCTGAAGAAGAACACCTCCGGCATCTACGAACAATATTCCAGCGTCTAAAAGACTACGGACTCCTCATCAACCCAAATGGACGTTTGGAGTCAAAGAAGAAACAAGAAGATCTTCTTGGGATACCACGTTTCTGGGACAGGTATTTCGCCCCTGGAAGAAAAGGTGGACGCTATCCTCAAATACCCACCACTAACTACGGCCAAACAACTTCGTCGCTACCTGGGCATGATCAATTACTTCAGACGATTCATGCCCCTCGCAGCCAAGACTCAAGCACCTCTCAACGAAGCACTAAAAAATAAAGTAAAAGGAGCAGCGGCTATCCACATGACAGACGAAATGCTAACCGCCTTCAACGAGTGCAAGAACAGCTTTACACAAGCCACACTCCTCGTTCACCCGGAAACTGACTTGGAGTTGGCCTTGTTTACCGACGCTTCAGATGACGCAATTGGTGCTGTCCTTCAACAAAAGAGAGGGCAGACATGGGAGCCATTAGGATTCTTCTCCTGCAAATTGTCCCCGCCGCAGAGGAAATGCAGCCCCTACGTCAGAGAACTGCTTGCCATCTACGAGGGAATTAAGTACTTCATTACATGCTGGAGGCTCGAACATTCGTTATCTTCACCGATCATAAACCCATCACATTCACCTTCAAAACCAAGAGAGACAATTGCACCCCGAGACAGTTCCGATACTACGACTACATTTTCCAGTTCACAACTGACTTGAGACACATATCCGGACAAGACAACATCGTCGCAGACGCCTTATCACGAATAGAGGAGATCGTCGCAGGTGTCAACTATGAGAATCTTGCAAGAGATCAGGACATAGATCCTGAACTGCAAGCCTTGCTTACCAAAGACACTGCACTCAGACTCCGGCGCTCAAACCAGAACAGTGTGTACTGCGATCTTTCAACTGGAAATCTACGTCCATACATCACACCAGCCTTCCGCAAACAAGTCTTCAATCAAATTCATAATCTCAGTCACCCTGGCGCAGCCGCAACCGCAAAAATGGTTTCTCAGCGTTTTGTATGGCCCAACGTTCGCCGCGACTGCAAAAATTGGGCCAAAGAATGTGAAGACTGCCAGAAAAGCAAAGTCAGCAACCATTTAACGTGCCTTCAGACCGCTTCGCACACATCCACATGGATATTATTGGACCGCTTCCTTATTCCAACGGCTTCCTACTGCTACTGCTTAACGATCGTAGACCGCTTCACACGCTGGTGAAGCGGTCTACGATCGGTTACCCTCATGTTGAAATCACAGCTGAAGCCTGCGCCGCCGCTTTCGTAAACAACTGGATCTCACGCCACGGTTGCCCACAAACAGTAACTACGGACAGAGGACAACAGTTTCAATCTCGACTGTTCCAGAGCATAACGAAACTGATTGGCGCCGAACATCGTCCCACCACTGCTTACCATCCACAGTGCAACGGCATGGTTGAGCGCCTGCATCGATAGCTAAAAACAGCCATCGTCTGCCACAAAAACCCACAGTGGACTGAGTCACTTCCACTCGTGCTACTCGGCATAAGAGCAGCCTGGAAAGAAGACTTAAAAGCTTCTTCCGCCGAACTTGTATACGGAGAGCCCCTTCGCCTGCCCGGAGAATTCTTTGAACCAACGAAATTCAACTTAGACCCCACAGACTACGTTTTCGCCCCAGAAGTTACATGGCCGGTCTATCTCCTTCTCCAACAGCGAACCACAGCAACAGAACTTTCTACATGCCCGACAACTTACTCACTTCAGAATTCGTATTCTTCGTCGAGGGCCAGCCAAACGGCCTTTGGTATCACCTTACACTGGTCTATACAAAGTTCTGAAACGAAGCACCAAAACTTTCACAATAGACGTACAAGGCAAAGAGTTGGTCGTTACGGTAGACAGACTGAAACCAGCGTTCCTCACGAAGGTTAACGACAGCAAAGCCACCCATCGAACGCCACCCGCCACCAAAAGTTGACCCTCAAATTCCCAGAGAAACCAGGAGTGGTAGAAGAGTGCGGTTTCCTAACCATCTACAGATATACTATCCACCGTGAACCGGTCTCGGTGGGGGAGTATTGTGGCGTATCACCAACTCCTTGGCACAATGGAGAAATAGCTTTAAATTGTCTATTAATGTCACCTGTCTTGTCACTTCACTTCAGTTGTCTTATTCTTTCTGTTGTCACGTAATTTTATCATCAAATCGTTTTCTCGTTTTCATTCTGTTCAACTGTAAATAATAAGTGCCACCACCGTCACCACGTTATGTAAATACCTAAATAAATCGTTTGTACATATCTCACTGTGGTTTGGATTAACTTCCTGCATCGGACTCCACTAACACGTCTGCTGCCAGTGGGGTATATCATACCCCACTCCTAAACTTTGATTATAAAAATAACATACGTACTTAAGAGTATCATTACTCAGACAGTTACCTGCAAAATAGTTCGCGAGGTTGCTGTAGTTTTCCCCTGCTGTGTCTAGTGACTTTGTGATCTATGGCGTGTCCGTAAATAAAAAGCATACCTGGTAGCTATTGAAATCTGTTTGCTAGATCTAGGTCCGGGAAACCAGACTCCAGCTCTCGCCCGGGCTGTTGCCTAGGAAACGGGGGGTTGTGGGCGTGTCTGCAACTACGTAATTGCAAGCTTGAATTCAATTCAAAGGACTTAAGGTTTGTCGACGTGTTCATGCTATGCTATAATTTAAATTCGCAACAAATCCTTGCGGCATTTTGGACGGCTGAGTCGTTTGTGATTTGGACGTTATATTCTATTCCATTTATAAAATATTTTACAGTTTTTCGTATGGTTGTAAGGTTTTATTTTTAATTGTATTTTTCAATGTATTTTTACGTGTATTTATGTGAAGTATGTGTTAAGTCACGACGCGCGCGCATGTAAAACCAGCAACAAAGATTGATTAAAAATATTAACTATTATCTTGATTTTTATGACATTAACTTTATGATATTTATTCCATTACTATAACATCGTACGCTATTTTCATTGACGTCAATTAGTTTGACAGAAAGTCGTCCTAAAATGTAAATAAAAGACAGTTTATTAAAATTTAATAAGTTTAACAACAGAAAACTAAGTCTACTTAAAAATACAGTATATTTTTTTATTCAAATATCCTCCAAGGTTACTTCTAAGTTATAATGTTTAGACTATTATCATACTTCGTTAGGATATTTCGAAAAAATATAAGACGAGCCCGATATCTAATGTTTCACTGTTTTTTTTGGAATAACACAGAAGATTTAGCTAAATAACATATTGTCAAAAAGGGCAGATTTAGTTGTAGTACGAAAAACCAAACGATAACTATTACATATTTATATTATACTATTACAAAAGGCTATGTTTTTGAATAAATATGGTGCTATACAAAAATGACTTTTGTTTTTATTTATCTGCCTATTTATTTTAATTATGATGATTCCAAAAGTGAGGTCAATTCGGTAATAACACGACTTAACTAAATCTCAACTATAATTATCCGATCTGTTCTCTCAAATGAGAGATATGGATTTAGTATATTGCAGTGTCGTTTGGAGCGCTGAATTGCCCTCAATATTTAAGATTATCATATTAAGTAATAATATAATTCAGTTGTATATACGCAATAAGCTGTAACGTAAACAAAAACTTTAATTGAAATGAAATGAAGTGAAAAATACGTTTATTTGATTTTAGAACCACATTACATTATTCCTTACATCTGCCAAACTTATTTAAAGTATGTCGGCAGCAATAAATACTTCTATTTAATTAGGCTCTAAACTTAAATTAGTAGGTACTTACAAAATAATTATATCTGCATGCATTGACTTGAAGACTTGTCAACACAATTTAACTCAAAGAAAAGGAGGGATTAGTAGGGCAAGTGATTTACCTGTGGACACTCACCAGATTTTCTTAAAAAGTGATGATAAATAAAAAAATACAAAATATGTCTTCAAACTCTTTAATGTTGTACTTAGACAATAATACAACTTACATTAATCAACAGTCTTTTTTTGAACACGTGGAGTAATTTTAAAGATACGATCATTTTTTTTTTAAGCTCTCATATGGTCCACAGGTACGACAAGAGAATGTACCTTTGGACAGTACAAATGTACCTATGGACAGCTATGTACCTGTGGACATAGCTCTTAAGGACACTATAATCTAATACTTTTAGCTTAACATAATCAATTTTTGCATGAGCATTTTTTTTATTAGGAAGCTACAACAAATAATAAAATATATTTAACAAAAATAATAGCACTTTCCCTTATAACTAATCATTGCAACACAAAAGTCTAAAAAAGATTGGCGTCTTTATCATTTTCAAAAGTAAATGGGTCAGGATTTTGCTGTATCTGCATTAGTTGCACATTTTTAACTAAAGTAGATTCTAGTACTTTGTCTGTCTTTTTTTTTCATTTCTGTGAATTTCAAACCATCTTTAGCTTTCACGGTTTAGTAGTAAGAAATAGTGTATTGTTTTCTCAATTTATCTATATCTTTTATTATTCCAACGTAATATTTCCATATTCCTTTTAAATAATATCGTCCTATTATGTTATCGCCTACATTAAATTCATCTTTCTCTACATTCGCAATGCTAGAGTCAGCTTCAATTTTGTCATTTTTTGATTCTTCGCTCTGCTCAAAATTCCTTTTTTCACTCCGATCTTTTTGTTCAACTTCTTCCCAATTTGATCAACTCTTTTCGTTGTCTCTTTATCATCGTCAAATGAAACATTAGAATCACTATCAGCACAATCAATGATGTCACTATCAGTGTGGATACTCATTTCGATACTAACTTCTGTACTAGATGAATTAGTTTCTGATCTTTTCTGTCTTTTTGCGGGTATTTTGTTCTTTTTAGTACTCTTTGATATTTTGTGTTTTTTAGTTACACTGCTTTTTTTTGTTCTTTTGCGCGTTTTCGTTGTTTATTTATTTATTTATTTATTTAACAATTTATTGTACACATTGTTCTTTTTTTATCTACACATTTTCATTTCTCTGTTCGTTTTTGTTCTTCCATTTCTATAATCTTTTTTTCTGGCGTGTCGGTGAGGATTCTTGTTTTCCCTGCTTTTCTTCCGCGCTGTACTGCTTTTCTTGGAGCAGCTTTTAGGAAAGGTCTGATTGACTCTGGTGTTATTAGAGTTGTTGTATTTTTTTGTGGCGTCAATTCAGGTCGATATGGGACAATTTTATCAAGATCCAAGGGCTGTGGCGGTATTGCATCAAATTTGGAGTTCTTGTCAGTTTTATAGAATAGAATAGAAATAAATTTATTTCGTTCCATAACACAAATATTACATATTACTTGGTCTAAAATTATACTTATACTAAGTTGTGTAATGGGAACAAAAAAGGTCTCCACTCAGCATGAGTGTAAGTAGGAAGGCTACCTACAGCGCTGGTATTCTGTGAAGCCAAAATTAAAAGTGGAATGTGGACAGTTAAGTTGTTTCCATTATTCGATAACTAAAAAGAAAAAAAACTCTAAATTAAAATACAAAACAAGAATGTAGGTTGATTATTTAACTGTAGTTAAACAATTTTTACAGTAAATACTATATAACTTAAATTATAAAAAAGTATAAAAATAAAGTATAAATTAAAAATTACTTTGGACACATATATTCAATATATATTTAAAGTACACCGATATTTATTTTATTAGTTTGGCCCTGTGCCACGGCTTGTGGAAAAATGATTTGTGCATGGAGTAAAAATTTCTTAAAGTTACGTTTAAAACTAGCAATGGATTTTTAACTTTTCTCTGTAAGGCTACAGAATCTGAGTCTGAGCAATGTACTTGTGCATTTTTTGTGGCGTCAATTCAGCTTGATAGGGATTATGAGAGAGAGGATTATGGGACAATTTCATCGAGATCCAATGGTCGTGGTAGTAATGCATCAAATTTTGAGTTATTATCAGTTTTGCTTTTTGTCTGTACGTCTATAGAATCTGGGCCTGAGCGATGTACTTCTGCTACCACTTGTTCCATTCTAACATACTTTTCTTCATAAACCTCGTTTTCATGCTCATCTTCGCTAGTTACGGAGAGTTGATTATCTTGCTTACCTGTGTGGGACATTTGGACATTAGAAGTGTCAGCTTTTACTTTCTGTTTTCAGAATTCGTAATATTTCGTCCTAAGTTCTCAGTTTTGTTCTCTACTACAGAATCAATTGAATCTTTAGTCAGTGACGTTGGATCTGGGCGGTCGGTGACATACGAACACATGAAATCTTCATCGGTGAATTTGTGTCTGTTATAGGGGCATATGCCGGTAACTTCAAAACATTTGATTATATTGCTTGGCGTAAATGAAGTTTCATAAGCTTCGCCTATGATTGCTGCAACATCATAAATGGTGATGGGTTTGCCAGAATGGTTTAGCATCCATCTATCCGCTGCTTTGTTATAATGGGATTTAAAGGGTTCAAAAATGCATCTGTCTAGAGGTTGTAGGTTGTCGGGGCAAAGTTAATAAAATGATTCCATTTTCTTTGGCTTTATTAATTATTGCAATAGAAATGTGTGTTTCATGATTATCCATCGTGAGGAATACTGGTCGTTCCTTTGTCGGCTTAACGAACTTTATGAAATGGTCCATCTATTGGCGAAAAATTGGTTCTGTGGACCACCCTGACTGGTTTGCAGCTCCTATTGCACCTGGTGGAGCTCCTTTCAACATATGTTCTTTAAAATACACTATTGGGAATACAATCAGAGGTGGCACAGAGTTTCCCACAGCATTAATATAGGCAATCAATGTATTGTTAACACCCCGTTCTCCTGAAGTTAGTTTTTCCAACTGCCGTATATTTTTTGGCGCGAGTACTTTTCCAGGCTTATGAACAGTTGACACTCCAGATTCGTCAACATTGTAAATTTCTTTTGGAGGGAGATGATATTTTTCCATGACTTTTTCAAGATTGTCATAGAAGCTTAAAATATTTGTTTTGTTAAAACTGGTGGCTCGTGCCAAGCAGGTTGCTTTGGGTTTGCGAAGAGAGAGTTGCGGATATTGCTCCCAAAAACATCTAAGTCATCCTATTCCAGCCTTTTCATATTTATGCCAACTTTCAGGAATATTTTGCTTGTTGTTAGCTACATCGAACTGATATGCAAGCTCCCGCGCTTGTGTTTGACTCAATTCTGTATGTAAGTATGCTTCTCCTTTTTCCAAGTACCCATACAAAGAATCTTCTTCTTCTTTTTAAAATACTTTTTTTACGTCATTTCTTAACAGTTCTAAGGGTTTATTGTGAATATGAACTTCTTAGCTAGTTCTGCATATTTAAAAATAGTCGATTTTGGTAATTTAAATTTTGACGCGGCATTACGTACTGAAGTACCTCTTTGGACTGCCTTAACTGCCTCAGTGAGAGTCTCCGGACATATTTTGTCTCTTTTATTTCCTGTCTTACTCCGTGGCACTGAAATAACGAAGCAAAAAATTACTTATACTGTTGTCCAGAGGTACAACAAAAATAATGTACCTATGGACAGTCCAAAGGTACATTCGTAGTACTGTCCAAAGGTACAAATCGGACGACAAAAAATAAAATTATCACTAGTCTCCATAGCTTTTGGAGGCGGTGAATGAAATGCATCACAAAATCACACGAATACTCTAAAAGTAATATAATAGGTACAAAGGAACCCAATCTGTTATTAATTTTATTGAAAATTCAAACGTAATTTGAGTAAAAAACTTACTTCTTTTGATGAAAATATGAAAAAGTCGATCCTATCACATTCACACCAGAAAATGACATGACAGTTGAAAAATGTTGCTTTTTGAGAAAAACACAATATGAATGCGTTCAAATTAAGACGCTATGGTTTATATTTTTTAAAATGTTTAGACTGTCCACAGGTAAAGCCGTCCACAGATACAGCACTTGCTAAAGAAGTTTTTTTTTAAGAAATTACGAAAACATCTTTGAAGTTTGCGCAAGAGTTTGCTTAATATTTGTTTGTAACTCCTAAGTAGTACCTAAGTACCAGAACCAGATTTCATAAGCTTTCAATAGCAAGAAAATATTTTATTTTAGTACAAAGAAGACCGGGAAAGTATTTAGAAGTTTATTGAATGAACGAGAAAAATGTTGAAATGTGCTAAAAATAGCAATGCTGAGAGGTTTCCATTTGAGATTCGTTCCAGAAGTATGAAGACATTTTCTCGACTCACTAACATAAAATTGGTCCCTCATTCACTGTTTTTTTTTTCTATTTCATATCACGTTTACGGCACGGCATCGGCACGATGACGATATCGTGTCTCTGTTTTTCAACTGGACGGTATTATCATTTACGACGGTATCGTCCACCTAATTCCAGTCTGAGAGCACACACATATGCGCATGCTTCGTACGTATACAAAACACATGCAGTTTGGCAGGCTGGCGACGATATCGGTGGGAATCAATTCCGAGCCGTTACCGTGCCGGCAAGTGGAAAAATGTCCATTCTCTGAAGCCTCAGAACAGAACAGGCGATATTTCGTATACTTGCAATAGTTGAATAATAGACAATCTTACCTTCTGTGGTAAATTCCTTCGAATATTTATCGTATTTTCTTTTTGTCGATTGAATTTTTTACGACCCGTTGAATCCGGTTTCGGAAAATCTCTCTCTTTTTAAAATTGTCTTATCAAGGTGATTATTATGTATAGCGAAGTCAATTTTTATATTCGTTTCCTGAAAGAAAGTCCTGGTGAAAGTTATCGAAATAATGAATAATTTATTCTATATGATTCCCAGGGGGAAAACAATGTTGATATTTCTTTTATAATTTATCACATTGTGAGATTTGCCCCAATTTGGTTAGGACAATGCAGACTGAATCACCTGATTGTCTGGAAGAATAAATATTTTTTGTTTCAGAGGGACGTTAACCCGTCGGTCCCGGTCGCTGTCTTTGATAGCGATCGTTACAAAAACCATGTCAAATGCCTATAGCTGTGATATTGGGTGGTTTAAAAACTCTGACACCAAGGTCCATCGGGTCAACTGACTGAAGAAGACCCCAGTTATTTATTTTCCATTCTGAACCAATACAGCAGCGCAGCGATTCGAAGCTTTATATCGCTCGACAGTGCAACGCAGACCTGTAAACTACATCAAATTTACTGCAGGTGGGCCACCCGCCTCCCTGGGGGGGGGGGGGGGGGGGGCTATTGGGGTAGGGGGTGGGCGTGACCCCCCTTCAGTGTGAGCATGTTGTATATTGACATGACAGCACACAGTAATGTCCGGTATTGATTTAAGGGTCCATCATGCCCACCTCCCCCCCGAGGGAGGCAGACCCCCAGCGTTGTTGGAAATCTGAGCGCTTGCATTCATAGCGAGCAATATAACGTCGAAATTGTTTAAAATGAACTGGAAGCTCATAAAAGCAAGGTATTACAAAGAGAATATTTCAATAGCTTTTGTATGAAATTTAATATACCTGTGCGATGAAAATGAACTTTGTTTTGATATTTGCATTTTGATGATAAATAAGTTTGGGAAATTTTTAATTTGTACCATATTGCCTAGTGATTCACCCCAGGTTCATCACAAGATTTCATTAGTATCTTCCGAATATATTTTCGATTCGCAGCGCACTTAGTAGGTAAATATTACCCGGCACCAAGATTGGACAATTTTTATTTTATTTTACATGGGTTTGATCATCATGACTTTTAGGAGTCATGATCTTGACTTTAGACCCTGGGGTAACCGTGACAGAGTCGACGATGGAGCGAGCTCACCCAGAAGATGCCTGTTATGGCACTGGTAATCTCACGCACCGACGGAACACAGCATGCCGTTCGGTGCCGGACTCCGGTGAGGGTACCCATTTGGGCAGATTGTAGTTCATCATCTTCAATATTTAATACAGGGCTTATTCAAAAACGTGATTATTTAGCGCTCGCTACTCTAGGGATATGTTTCAATATTGCGCTCCTGTTCCTCTTTGACACATCCCTATACAACGCAGTTTGCACGTTCTTACCAAGAACGAGTACTGCAACTATTTTCGTATTTTAACATGGAGTTTTGGTACTTATGCTGTTAAAGTCAACTCAATGTTCTGTGAGTATTTTAAGCGTTTGCCTGTTGCCATTTTCAATATCGAGTAAGAAACGAAAAAAAAACACGTTTACGGGCCCCTCAAATATTTAGTATTTTCTATTATAGCAGCAACAGAAATACATCATCGCTGAAAGTTTCAGCTGTCTAGCTATTACGGTTCACGAGAGACAGACTGGTGACGTGATAACAGACATAAAAACACGTTTGTTGTATGGGAGGCCCTCAAATATTTATTTTATGTATTTATTGTTATGGCGGCAATAGAAATAGATGATCTGCAAAAATTTAAACTCTCTAGCTGTGACGGTTCATGAGATACAGCCTGGTGATAGACAGAAAATCACGATTTTTGTATAGGAGCCCCCTTAAATATTTGTTTAATTTTGTTTTTAGTATTTTGTAGTTATAGCGGCATCAAAAATGCATAATCGTTGAAAATACAAACTATCTAGCTATCACGGTTTATGAGCTGATACCAGCGCGCTGCAGCGAGAGAAAATCACGTTTGTTGTATGGGAGGTACATACATATGATCACGCTGTTATCCCTAATGGGGTAGGCAGAGCATAAACGACCTAAACAATGGTCGTTACGCCACGTCTGACAATGTTTTGAGGGTTAGTTAGATATATTTATATGTATATTGCTGTAGTGACGAGTTGTCAGCCCATCGCCTAAATTGCAATATACGGAAACCCTCGGATCCCTTAGCTGGATTTTACAGCATGCTCGGGAGGCAACGCAGCTGGCACATTCTATGTTTTTTTATCGCTCCCAGGCCAGCATGGAAGAATGTATGTACGTATGGGACTTCCACTTAAATATATATTATTATTTCTGTTTAGTATTTGTTGTTATAGCGGCAACAGATGTAAATAATCTGCAAAAAAATAAACTCTAGCTATCACGATTCATGAGATACTGTCTAGTGACAGACGGACAGACAGCCAAGTCTCAGTAATAGGTCTATACTCTTACGAGCAGATAAGATGGATTTTTAGACCAATAATGCGTAGGTGTAGTAGATCTGTCGGAGCTACGAGAACTGATATTCCGTAGCACTTTGCTACGCTGACGCTACGCAAGCAGATCAGGTGTTGAGGCAGATGAGCAGATAGGATATCGTTCAAATCAGCGCGCGCTACGGCGTGTAGGTTATGTTCGTGGCCGGGTCAAAAATGTGCGAAATCACGCAAATTCCATTCAAAGTATGAGTCGGATAAAAAAAGATAAATTACAATTATAGATAATTATGGATAATTCCCTGAAGGAACACTGAAAACGTTCCTAAAAATTATGAAGTAATATCAAATTTACTGACAATTACAGCTTGCTTTTATGGCATATTTATTTTAAGTTGTCTTTGTGAGACTTCAGGCGACCCCAGGTCTGGCAGCTACCTCGCTCAAAGATTGAGCATAGCTATTCAAAGGGGCAATGTCGCCAGCCTATTGGGCACTTTACCGCATGGAGATGCGATGGAGAGTCGGTTTTATTTGTAGTTTGTTTTTTAGAAATAAAGGTAGTTTTAAGATTTAATGCATTGTATTAAATTTTGTCATTTTCTTATAATAAACTATCATCATCTCCCTAGCCTTATCCCGTATCACACGGGGTCAGCTTCCTAATCTAGGGGATTGAACGAGGGTACTGGTTTTTTACACAGAGCAACTGCCATCTGACTTCCGCAACTCATATTAAACTATATGATCTAGAATATTTTTAAATGTTGCAATTGCAAGCTATGAACTAATTTCTTAGATATATATTTTTTTAACATTTTCGAAAGACTTTTTTAGGAGAAACACGCTCTTATAAACAACCATTTTCCGGGAGGAAGCACGTACCGTATTTGAATTTCCGCTGTAGATTGGAAGCTGTATAAAAGTTCCTGTACCTTCCTTTCCTGATTAGGGTACGACGACAATCTGAAGCTCGAAAAGTGTTCGACTCGTATTTATAAAGCGATCATAAGTTTGAAAGGAATATTCAGGTGGCGATACTAGACAAATGTCGCCATTTGGATTTTTCTACTAATGCGGTCGCCCCATTAGTAGAAAACCATAATAATCTAAACGCAGTGAACCAAAAAACTGGTCCAACAGAATCAAAATATAGTAATTAAGATAATTTAGAACCTTATAAATTAACGATTCATAGTTCGTTGTACTAACACAGAAAAAATGCGAATGGGGTTCATCGGGTCGAACGACTTGATGCCCATACGACAGAAGAAGAGGGAGAGCGTAATACAATGCACAACTTTATATTTACATACAAACATATAATCACGCCTTTATCCCTAATGTGGCAGGCAGAGCACAACCGACCTAAACAAAGGTCGTCCCGCCACGTCTGACAAAGTTTTGAGGGTTATTTAAGATAGATTTGATGGTATATTGTTGTAGTGATTGGTCGTCAGCCCATCGCCTAAATTAGAATATACTGAAACCCTTGAATCCCTTAGTTGGTTGTACAGCATGCCATTAGGAAATGTAGCTGGCACATTCTATATTTTTCTCTCGCTCCCAGTCCAGCATGGAAGAAGATAGTCGTCTTCCGTGGTAGAGTCAAATAAAGAAAGAGAGCAGAAGTTCACCACCACCTGCTGGCAGTCAGGAAAGGATCCAGAGTTTCTTTGAGCACATAATGCAATCCCCATTGCATAGCTTGGAGAAACTCATCATTCTCGGACAAATGGAAGGGAAGCGCGCTAGAAGAAGAGTGCCAGCTAATGGGCGGACCAACTCAAGGAGGTGAGTCGTACATTTGTTACTGAACCGGACCCAATGGAGAAGATTGACATACAGTCACGATCTTTAGCATTGTGCGAATGACCAGAAAGAAAGGTTTTGTTAAGCAATGATAACTTAAGAATCAATTTTAAATTTTACGTTTGATACTCTATTTTGAGAAAATTACTAATATTATCTTATGCTTATTAATGTTACTCGAATTTCGTTATTTTTCTTTTTTTTAAACTTGACATACTTAGATTTTAAAATATTATTGTTTTTTTTATTATAAGACAAAAATGTGCAATACCCTACCATGGTCCATATAAGAACTATCCTAGTATTTAAGATCTTGTAAACACTATATGAATAAATGAATTATGAACTGTGCATCTGTCAGCGGCTGTAATCGCTTCATTCCTATCGGTGTAGTACCGCTGACAGATGCAGTAAGATCATCATCATCTCCCTAGCCTTATCCAGTAAGATATCATGTTCTAAGGCTCGTATTTATAAAGCAATCTCAAGATTGAGAGCACCATTAATTATGGTTTCTGAAACGAACTCAAACTAGCTGTCAGTCTCAAGTACTGTTTATAATTATGGCCCTAAACTTGCAGCCAAGGTAAGTAAACCTCCTTTTACATCTTTTTCTACTACTATTTGAATATATATATATCAAAGTAGGTCAGTTCACTTTTTAACAAAGTTTGATCCAATATCAGTCGTAAATTGCCTACTACATATTGCGTCTTTATTACTTTTTAACTAATCCAAATTAAATTATTTTTACTGATTAAGTTCCTACCTGTAATATTTTATTAAATCCGCAATACTTCATAATTTTCAAAATATTGAATAACTAAATAACGCTTTATGTAAAAGAAAAACAGTTGATGATGACTGAATAGAATAATTTGTCAGAAATTGTTCAGTTTCTTCTATGATAGTTTTAAATAACTGTACCCGATTTAATAATTTTTCATGGTTTTATAATTTCTGTCTGCAGCTAACTTACTTACTTTATATTCCTTGATAGTAACCTCCGTTTTAATATTCACATTGATAACATAGTCTCCAAGGCGTATAGAAATCTAGGTTTCTTACTAAGGAACATAAGAGAGTTCAGGAACCCTTCTACAAAAATTATATTGTAAAACGCGATAGTTCGTTCTGGTTTAGAATATTGCTCAGTAGTTTGAAACCCACACTATGTCATTTATGTGAAACGTTTAGAGAGCGTTCAGAAGAGGTTCTTGTGGCATATATCATTTGGTTGCTTCATGGCCAAGAAACTTTCCAGCTACCAGAGTAGGTTAGATCATTTTAAAATGAATTCATTGTCTGACAGAAGACATTTAATGGACATCACTTGTCTCTGAAAAATTCTCAACGGCCAAATAGATAGCCCAGAGCTGCTACGTAGCATTAATTTCCAAGTGCCATATCATCTTCCTCGTGCAGGAAGGTATGTGGGTTTTTCTGAAAATTCAGCAAGAACTAATCTTGGGCAGTATTCACCGATTAATCGTCTAATGAGGCAATATACGAGTATCTCGCTGTTCAAGGACAAAGACAAAGACATTGACATCTTTTTTGATAATTTAAAAATGTTCAAGAACACTGTTTTACCTCCTAAAATTACTTCTAAGCAATAAATTGTTTGTTGTACATACATACATACATAAATCACGCCTTTATCCCTTAAGGGGTAGGCAGAGCGTTTATCGCCTCGTAAAAAGCGCTTTCGCCACGTCTGACAAAAATTGAGGGCAATTTTAGATTGTAATATGTATTGCTATAGTGACAGGTTGTCAGCCCATCGCCTAAATTACAATACACTGTACCTCCAGTCCCTTTTGCTGACTTCAACAGCATGCCCGGGAGGAAGGGCAGCTGGAACATTTTATGTAAGACATCTTTGGTCTCCAACATTACTCAAAGTGGAAAGCTCGTTCGCACTATGGCTGAAGGATCTAACCATATTGTACCGCATATGTACCTACTATAGCAACATTAACGTGCTTTCGTTTATCTCATTACTAATTCGTTCAAAATCCATTGATGAAATCCATACACTCTATTTAGAGTGTATTAGAGAGAGAGAGAGATCCACATTAGGGATTAAGGCGTATAATCACGCCTTTATCACTAATGTGGTAGGCAGAGCGTAAACGACCTAAACAAAGGTTATTCCGCCACGTATGACAAAGTTTTGAGGGTTATGTAAGATAGATTTGTAGTTATATTTCTGTAGTGACAGGTTGTCATACCATCGCCTAAATTACAATATACTGAAACCCTTAGATCCCTTAGCTGGTTTTTGCAGCATGCCCGGGAGGAAATGCAGCTGGCACATTCTATGTTTTTCTATCGCTCCCAGTCCAGCATGGAAGTAATGTTTGTTGTCATTTGTTAAATATTGTGTTTTGTTACTTATTTCGCTTTTTTTATGGATTATTTTTATTTTTATATAGCTACTTTACCTTGTAACGTTTTAGCGTACACTTAGTCGTTCTTCCTTGTCTACCCAGTATTATGTACCTAAGTATTTTAATTTATTAATATTACTTCTGTCAGGTACTTTAACATTTGCATGCCGTTGTTGCCTATAATTAGAGTAGCATTAAGCTAATTTTAAGGAGATTTTTGTTGTGCATTGTAATAATGTATACTCTGTTGGTTACCTAATAAATAAATAAAAATAAACATGTTCCTAAGCTACGACATGTAAATACCTACCTATAGTTCATTTATATTTCATCATTAGATTTTGTACAAATTATAATGTACTACAGGTTCAGGTGTGATTTAATATAAGTATTTGTTTACTTATTTAATTCATATAAAAAAAGACAAGACATTTCTTCCATGTTGGCCTGGGAACGAGAGAAAAACATAGAATATGCCAGCTGCATTTCCTCCCGGGCATGCTGCAAAAACCAGCTAAGGGATCTAAGGGTTTCAGTATATTGTAATTTAGGCGATGGTATGATAACCTGTCACTACAGAAGTATACCTACAAATCTATCTTAAATAACCCTCAAAACTTTGTCAGACGTGGCGGAACAACCTTTGTTTAGGTCGTTTACGCTCTGCCTACCACATTAGGGATAAAAGCGTGATTATATGTATGTATGTATGTATGTAAAAAAGCTGGATTTATTTTGCGGTTTTTTAGGGTCTTATCTTACAAAATTAACGTAATGGTATCGTAACGTAGCTCGTTTTTTAAACACATGCGATGCACCATGTATATTTAATTCAGTATTTATTACTTTTCAATTACGTATCAAATTAAATTATCATGTTTAATAATATTATATACTGGGTCCGAATGATTAGTTAGTATTCACTTGCATTAATATATATAAAATAAACTTGAACAAAAAGTATTGCGATATAGATACATACATATAATCACGCCTTTATCCCTAATGGGGTAGGCAGAGCGTAAACGACCTAAACAAAGGTCGTTCCGCCACGTCTGACAAGGTTTTGAGGGTTATTTTTATGTATGATAGATTTATAGGTATATTGCTATAGTGACATGTTGTCAGCCTATCGCCTAAATAGGGAATACTCATGATTTTTTTAAAACTATTAGTAAGAATAACGGACATAGATGAACGGATGTGAAGGAATTTTCGAAAAATATTCATTAGTTTAAGAGTTATAATGCCTTAAAGTGGTTAGTTAAAAAGAGAGGTCCGAACTGTCATGTGACGTCATAAGACAGGAGCGCCATACTAATTCCATATAAATTGTCGTTTCGAAGAGAGAGATAGATAGTCTATCTTTATAATGGTATATCTCGGTGATTTTTTGATCAATTTTATTTCTGTTTTCACTGTTCTTTTCATAATTTAAGATGTTTTTAGACAATAGGTTCAGGAACTGAAAATATGTTATATGGACGTTCTCTATTGCAATATACTGAAACGCTCGGATCCCATAGCTGGTTGGTCTAGGTATATGTAGCGTGAGATAGGCAGGGGTAGACGTGAATGATGACTTAGTAATTTTATTACGGAAGGATATGACAGTATGTTGTATGTTATGTATTTTGAGATGGATAAAGAATGTTAGAATTTGATAGGTGTATGACTGTAGAAAGGTTTGTTTTACCGATGCTAGGATAAATTGGTCAATAAGTTTTGGACAAGCTCTTGGACTGATCACGCAAACGCTGTACAAAATTTTATTTTTCCAAACTATTTAGAGTGTATGGATTTCTGGATTTTGAACGAATTAGTAATGAGATAAACGAAAGCACGTTAATGTTGCTATAGTAGGTACATATGCGGTACAATATGGTTAGATCCTTCAGCCATAGTGCGAACGAGCTTTCCACTTTGAGTAATGTTGACTTCCATGCTGGACTGGGAGCGAAAGAAAAACTTAGAATGTTTCAGCTGCATTTCCTCCCGGGCATGCTGTAAAAATCAGCTAAGGGATCCGAGGGTTTCTGTATATTGTAATTTAGGCGATGGGCTGACAACCTGTCACTACAGCAATATACTTACAAGTCTATCTTAAATAACCCTCAAAACTTTGTCAGACGTGGCGGAATGACCTTTCGTTTAGGTCGTATACGCTCTGCCTACCCCATCAGGGATAAAGGCGTGATTATATGTATGTATGTATGTATGGAGACCAAAGATGTCTTAAACCTTTCACATGGTACATGAGGGGCAGATCCTTCCGTTCGATCATGGTGTAAACGAGATTTCTCTGAGAGAACTGTTGGAGTCTTAAAATGGCTTAAACTATGACCCCTAAATAAAGGGTGTGCGCACAATATGAGACACCAGATGTCCATAATAAATATATAAATAATTGTCATAAATAAGATAATACAGAAACCCTCGGATCCCTTAGCTGGTTTTTACAGCATGCCCGGGAGGAAATGCAGCTGGCACATTCTATGTTTTTCTCTCGCTCCCAGTCCAGCATGGAAGTACTGTTATATTTAATTTATAGTTTCTGTATATTGTAATTTAGGCGACAGGCTGACAACCTGTCACTACAGCAATATACCTACAAATCTTAAACAACCCTCTAAACTTTGTCAGACGTGGCGGAACGATCTTTGTTTGGGTCGTTTACGCTCTGCCTACCCCATTAGGGATAAAGGCGTGATTATATGTATGTATGTATGTAATAAGATAATGTCGACTCAATGTTAAATGTACCAATAACAATAATGGCCGGCCCAAATAATAAAATATGTACCGCATAATATGAATTAACAGAATACCTATTTAATACATGTATTGATGTGTATTTATTAAGTTATATTTCCCTCAAATGACTATGAAGACGTAGTACGGTTATGACGACTTTTATACTTACATAACAAGAACAAGGCGAATTGATTTTAAAGTATCGTAAAATGGATTTGGATTTTTAAATCGAATTATGATGTTATTCAATAACTTAAAAAAAAATACAAATTTGTTGCAAAATTTTAAAATGATTTAAATTCATATTGCCATTGGCAGTGTTAGTTAAGTTAAAATTAAGAATTTAAGTTATATATATATTAATTTGAAATTTTGTTCCAAGTACTTAAGTAATTTAGTACCACACGTTTATTTTAACAAAATTACAATGTATTTTGTATATTTTAATTCGATTTATACGTACGATCGTTTTTATTTTTCTTCCATGCTGGCCTGGGAGCGAGAGAAAAACATAGAATGTGCCAGCTGCATTTCCTCCCGGGTATGCTGTAAAAACCAGCTAAGGGATTCGAGGATTTCAGTATATTGTAATTTATACTATGGGCTGACAACCTGTCACTACAGCAATATACTTACAAATCTATCTTAAATAACCCTCAAAACTTTGTCAGACGTGGCGGAACGACCTTTGTTTGGGTCGTTCACGCTCTGCCTACCCCATTAGGGATAAAGGCGTGATTAAATGTATGTATGTATGTCGTTTTTATTTCGGTTACTTGCAACTTGCAACTTGCATAGGCTGAATTTTTAAAAAATTGTTGTAATTTTAGAGTTAAGATCTTATTTTATAATAAGCTCTACATTTATTTTCCTAAAATTTCTTTACAGGATTTTGTAACAGGTAGCTAACTATATACAATAGATATAATAATACATGTTATTGACAACAAATATTATTATTTTTGCTTAAAAGTCTTCTTACTTATTTCTTGCATAAATTGAATTTTGTGAAACTTGAGCTGATATTTTCAGTATTTTAAATTGAAATTCATGATATTATTGTATAATTTACTTTCACTTCACATCTTTTTAACATAAAATACTGACAAGTTGAAAACCGCATTTAAATTTTGTAATCGGTACAAAAAATGTGAATGTTCATATTTATGAACAACAATGTTTAACGTTAGCATTTAGTTGTCACTTTACTTGATTTCTTTATATTATACATATTATTAGATATAAGGAGGGAGCCCGATGGTGTAGTGGATAGGGCCGCTGCCTCCTGAGCGGGAGGTCGTGGTTCGAATCCCACCACGTACCAATGTGTTTTTCGGATTTCGAATTTCATATGTACGTTTATTCGGTGCTTTTTCCGTGCTTCGGAAGGCACGTTAAGCCTTTGGTCCCGATTAATATCGTTTAATACCGTAGATATTAGTCGTTAAGCCATATCAGAGGCCAGTGCTATTCATTGGCGGCTTGAAAACTCTGACCTAATCTAGGATTGGGTCTGGTTTCCCTTCTGGGTTGCGGAGGTCAGATGGCAGTCGCTCTGTGTAAAAACCAGTACCCTAGTTCAATCCCCTGGATTAGGTAGCCGACCACGTGAGATACGGGATAAGGCTAGGGAGATGATTAGATATAAGGATAATTTACTTATATACCGTTCCAAACTTCTTCCTACGTAAAAAATACCACCTAATATTGTAAATGTTTCTATCAGATTGGTTTAAACAGAATTATTTGTTTACTTAGTTTAATTATGTCGGTTACAGCTTGTAATATTTAGAATGTCTTGTTTTTTCTCATATCCATGTCTCTTCTCATATTTTTAAACTATTCAGAATAAAATATTTTTATAATAAGGAATTTATTTATAGATTATAAGTTAAAAGAAAAACACTTATGTATTTTTCTTTTTTAAAAAAATCGGTGGAGGTGTACTGACGCACCTCCCCACATTTATGCTTACTTAGCGTTTAGGTTACTTATTATAATATGCTGGACTGGGAGAGATAGAAAAACATAGAATGTTCCAGCTGCCCTTCCTCCCGGGCATGCTGTAGAAGTCAGCAAAAGGGACTCGAGGGTTAAAGTGTTTTGTAATTTAGGCGATGGGCTGACAACCTGTCACTATAGCAATACATACAATTAAAAATTGCCCTCAATTTTTGTCAGATGTGGCTGAAGCGCCTTTTACGAGGCGTTTAACGCTCTGCCTACCCCGTAAGTGATAAAGGCGTTATTCTATGTATGTATGTATCTTTCACTCAATAAACGGACGTCCAACAAGATAGTTGTTTCTATTCTTCGCTCCCGACTCGCCTCCTCGCATTGCAAACGCTTGTCAGAACTTACGAAATAAATCAAAATTATGTACTACATACAGTATTGTACACCTTACAAAAGTCAATTGCGATTGGTACATGTGTATCTCTTAAGTAGAACCCAGAATAACATTTTTTATTCCTACATACATACATACATATATTCACGCCTGTATCCCCAATGGGGTAGGCAGAGCGTAAACGACCTAAACAAAGGTGTCCCGCCACGTCTGACAAAGTTTTGAGGGTTATTTAAGATAAAATTCTAGGTATATTGCTGTAGTGACAGGTTGTCAGCCCATCGCCCAAATTACAATATACTGAAACCCTCGGATCTCTTAGCTGGATTTTACAGCATGCCCGGGAAGAAATGCAGCTGGCACATTCTATGTTTTTCTCTCGCTCGCTTCCTCTACTTTTTAAAAACAATAATGGCTTATTAACGAAGCAATGTGTTTTTTAAATAGAAACAACAGTTCAAGAGGAAGGTTTATATGTATGTTACGCACAATCACCGAATTCGCTCATTGGCCGGAAAAAAGGGTCATGTCGCGGATTTATACATGTAATTTCATGCTGGCCTGGGAGCGAGAGAAAAACATAGAATGTGCCAGCTGAGTCTCCTCCCGGGCATGCTGTAAAAACCAGCTAAGGGATCCGAGGGTTTCAGTACATTGCAATTTAGGCGATGGGCTGACAACCTGTCACTACAGCAATATACCTACAAATTTATCTTAAATAACCCTCCAAATTTGTCAGACATAGCGAAACGACCATTGTTAGGTTGTTTACGCTCTGCCTACCCCATTAGGGATAAAGGCGTGATTATATATGTATGTACAAATGTATTTATGTTAAAAAGGAACTGTCATTTAGCTGAAAGTCAAAATTAACAAACTTATTTAAAAAAATAAGAGTCCTATTTCTCGGAACGAATTTTAAAACGTAATAAAATTTTGTTATTTATAAAAAATATATTTTAAGTATCGAACTGGCCACTAATTGTATATGTCACATGAAATAAGGCGGCAAAAAAAAGAAACTGGAAATGTATACTCTGTGATTTTTATAAACTCAAAATAAGAGTTTGTCGTTTTATTATTATTACTCAGTATTTTAAGCAAGATCAAATATTTAGACAATCAGTATGTTGAAAAAAATGCCTATTGCGAATAAGATTAATTGTCTTACGCGAATGAAGATATTTTGTGATGGATGAAAGCAAAAGTCGCTTCCATGCTGGTCTGGGACCGAGAGAAAAACATAGAATGTGCCAGCTGCATTTCCTCCCGGGCATGCTGTAAAAACCAGCTAAGGGATCCGAGGGTTTCTGTATATTGCAATTTAGGCGACAGGCTGACAACCTGTCACTACAGCAATATACCTACAAATCTATCTTAAACAACCCTCAAAACTTTGTCAGACGTGGCGGAACGACCTTTGTTTAGGTTGTGTACGCTCTGCCTACCCCATTAGGGATAAAGGCGTGATTATATGTATGTATGTATGTATGATGAAAGCATTCTTAGTTGAGTTGTTTTGCTTCCAATGCTGGTTCAACCTATTTACAGAGTATCTAACTATAGGTACAAAAATTATCATCTACAATCATATTAAACACCCAAAAATATAGCTCTAAATAAATATTTATTTTATTTTTATTTATTCAGGATAACAACAGCATCTTACAAAATTATAATATTACAACATATGATTATACTGAATTCCAAATACAGCTATCCACTTCAAGATTACATATAAGTGTTGAGAGCAGTATGGTAGGTAGAAAAACAACTAGATTTAATCTAAAAACCGAAAATATTATTAACATAACATGTCGGAGCCTAGGACAAATATATATTTAAAACTTAAAAAGTAAATATACTATATAAACATTATAACAATATATATTTAATTTATACATGTTTATAAAATATAGAAATAAAATGGTACTATTAAATTACAATTTAAGTGAGATAGCATTTTATAATACGTAAATACTATTATAAAAAATAGAAAGCTATTAGAAGAAAGGGATAAAAACTAAATAATACCAAGCCTGTAACACTGTGTTGAGTATTTGATCTGATAGGCACTAACAAAGAAAGTTATAAACTGTTGATGAATAAATTAAAGTTACTTCATGTCATGAGTACCCATCATTACTAAAGCAAAACAAAAGAGAAATAAGTGAGTGGATCAAAGCTATTAAAGTCATCTATATATAATATCCATGCTGGACTGGGAGCAAAAGAAAAACATAAAATGTGCCAGCTGCACCTCTTCCCGGGTATGCTGTAAAAACCATCGAAGAGATCCGGGGGTTTTAGTATATTGCAATTTAGGAGATGGGCAGACAACCTGTTACTGCAGAAATATACCTACTAATCCATCTAAAACAACCTTCAAAACTCTGTCAGAAGCGGCGGAACGACCCCTGTTTAGTTCGTTTGCGCTCTGCCTTCCCCATTAGGGACAAAGGCGTGAATATACAGGTTATCTGTATGTCAAATCGGCCCAAACTGCAGTCCGTCAACCACCGGTAAATAAAACGAAAATAGGTTGACGATCTATTTACATCACGGAGTTACATAGCTGTAGATATAACCCGGTATAATAACCTGTTATCGCTTAGCCAACTCTGTAAGGGAAACTGGCATGAATATGTGTATGTAAATGAACCTACTAATTTAGTGGTTAATAGAAATATATTGTAAATAATCTACTGATTGGTCAATAAAAGTGCGAAAAGTTTGTTTTTGAAAGTGTTCTTTGAAAAGTTTTCTTTACTATCAAATTTATCATTATAAGTTCGAACGATACGTGTTAGAACAGCATTCTGACCATAATTAGTGCTATGAGATGGAGGTGTAAACAAACGAGTGTGTCTGGATCGACGCGTCGGCGCGCTCAGTGACAAGCCAGAGAGGAGGTCGGGGAAATCTAGACGTCCGCGTAAAATATCAAATATAAGGCCCATGTCCAATAAAATTCTCCGTTCCTCCAAAGTTAAGAGTTTAATTGAGTGACAATTTAAGACATACGAGGCATCCCTCTTTTTCTTGGATTTATAATATATTTTTAAACTTATCTGTACGTAAAACGAACGACTTTTATCGATAACTTACTGAATTTTACCACATCCCTGGGCTGGGTTGTCAATGAAATTAGTAAAACGATACCAACGTATTATAAACAGCTTTTTCTTTAGAGCTTAAAAGAAATTCAAATTAAGAATCAACAACCATATGTTTGTAACAAAGTTACAACCAGCTGTTTCGAAATTTGAACCTCGGCCAAGTTTCAAAGAAAAATCTATTTATTAGCCGCAAATCACGTTGGTCTCAATTGAAAAACATTTGAAAAATGCTTTAAAGTCTCTCGCACACTGGCGTGGCCTACGGTGGCGGTGGCGGCGGCGGACAGTTGTGTTCCCCGAAATTGTATAAAGGACCGTTAGTTGCTTTGCCGTTCTTAAGGTTTGGAGCTTGAATAAGCGTCTGTCTTATATTTTATTATTGATTCTAGTACTAATAGATATGCTGAACCATATTCCGAGTGATGCCAAACTGTAACCCTCGGGTAAAATAAAATATCAGGGTAATTAAATCCCACTTTTACGTTTTTTGCTAATATATCGAATATGGTGCGTTTTAGGAAAAATTGCAATGGCTAAACAGAAGCTTATAAATTTCTGTACAAAAACGTGGTATGTAAATAAATGATGATATTTTTAATCACATATTATGTTTACAGTATAACTATGAATATACATAAACCCATACATGTAATCACATCCGTGAAGAGAAGGACAGAGCGTGAATGACGTTAATTATGATTGTTTTCGCCACTTCAATAATAATTTATAGTTAAATGAATATAATAGAAAGTTATGATGAAAAATAGTAGCTTAATTTATAATATTCCAATCAGAGTTCACACTTGACATTATTTTTATTGCTATGTTTCTCGAAGTTGATTATAGCTGAATCTGGTAGGTACAGTTATATTCTAGTGGCACTTTGACAATCTGGCAAAAAGACAATAAACCGTTAGACTAACTATAATTTTCATAGACTGCATTTCCGTGAGACATGGTGCCCAGCAGACTGGCAGCATTTAACTTATTAATTACCTACTGCATCAAGTATTAATTAAAAATGCGCAGGCACGCCGCGGCGCGCGGCATCGAATACTTTCTCGATCGCACACTGACTATCTATCCCGCATGGATGACGTCACCCACGTCCGCCCACGTCTACAGATGCAATATTACATCTGACGATGCAAGATAACGCACCACGCGCAACTCAAGCAATTAATTGGATTTGGTTGCATCAGCGACGTCATGTAAGCCAACTGTGTATCTAAACATGGATTTTGGCCATCAGCATACGTATGAGTATGAGTAAGTCACGTACGTCATGTACGTCTTATGTGAACGCACCTTTATATTTTTTGGGAAATATTATGAACTTTGTTCAATCAAAAGTTGGCCCGAAAATTGTGCAAGATACTTTATTGTTTGCAACTTTATTTTTTTGTCTTTTTCTATCGCTTGAGAATGCGTGGAATAGATATATTATTCAACTGAATATTTTGCAACCAATAGCATCGAGCGTTTTTGTGTACTGAAAATACAACGTATTTCTTTGAATAGATTTTCATACAAAGTTGGGCTTGACAGCCGATCTATTAGGGAGTGGCAGTGACTTCTCAAATCAGTGTGTCAGAGTTTTTTAACCGCCCAATTGCACAGCTAATAGGCCTCTGACATGGTTTTGTGTAACGACCACTATCAAAGACAGCGACCGGGACCGACGGCTTAACTTAAAATATATATTTTTTTCCAGACAATCAGGTGATTCAGACTGTATTGTTGTAACCAATAATTGGGTAAAATCTCACAAAGTGATAAATGGACAAAATATCAACTTTGTGTTCAATACAATACTTTTATTAATAACAACATAGTTACAAGTAATTTAATTACATCAATACAATTTAATAATTAGTAGTTACCGTCACAATTTTGCATAACAAAGGTAAATAGATAGTCATTAAAAACCAAATAAGTGTCGTTTAATTTCTTAAACAGGAATTTAGAATTATGTTTGTACTTGTCACAGTTCTATACATACTGTTAATTTCGTAAAAAGTCTTTAACACAGTAGAACTGTGACTCGTTAAACAATTTTATTATTTTATTTTTAAATTCGCCAATGGTAGCTGCGTCTCTGACGTGTTGTGGTAACTTATTGAACACTGCGGGTCCGCATACGTAAACAGACTGCTTCAATCTTTGCAGTCTATGGAACGGGGTGACGAGCTGGTCTGCGTCGGCATTACTTTGTAGATTTCCGTTTAAGTTCGTTTATATTATTATAAACGAAAATAGCCACCTGGTAAATATACTCGCAGGGCATATGTAGAATGTTAAAGTTCACAAAGTATGGCTTGCATGAGTCGTCAGAGGTGTTCTTCTCTGGGAATCGATTCCAGGACCTGTGGGTCGTGAGCTCTCTCTTTGGCCACTAGACCACGGAGGCAGTCGCGTCGCTAATCTACCTAGTTTGAACTGACTCTAAGATAGTAATAATGAACTTCTCTATTTTATATTAGGTTTGGAATTCCAATTCCAATTTGGTCTTCCATGCTGGACTGGGACCGAGAGAAAAACATAGAATGTACCAGCTGCATTTCCTCCCGTGCATGCTGTAAAAACCAGCTAAGGGATCCGAGGGTTTCAGTGTATTGAAATTTAGGCGTTGGGCTGACAACCTGTCACTACAGCAATGTACCTATAATTCTATCTTGTATAATCCTCAAAACTATGTCAGACGTAGCGGAACGACATTTTTTTTTAATGTCATTTACGCTCTGCCTACCCCATTAGGGATAAATGCGTGATTATATGTATGTATGTATGGAATTCCAATAATGCTAAAATGAAAATAATATTGTTCGTCGCAGCGTTTTGTGTCTCGAAGTCATTCAACTCCTATTCGGGGG
This sequence comes from Scrobipalpa costella, assembly GCA_949820665.1. Lineage (NCBI taxonomy): Eukaryota > Metazoa > Arthropoda > Insecta > Lepidoptera > Gelechiidae > Scrobipalpa > Scrobipalpa costella. The sequence goes on from OX463295.1 coordinate 2,578,253, forward strand.
AAAACATTTTTATAAATACATTCTGAAGCGCATGTTTCATCATAATTAACTTAATACTTTTTTTTTAGTGTCTAATGATCTTCCGCGGGTGAACCCACCATATCAACTGGGATTAAATGTTTCCTTTTTGTTGCCCACGGAATATTTATTTATTTGGTACATACATACATAAAATCACGCCTTTATCCCTTACGGGGTAGGCAGAGCGATAAACGCCTCGTAAAAGGCGCTTTCGCCACGTCTGACAAAAATTGAGGGCAAATTAAGATTGAAAAGTGTATTGCTATAGTGACAGGTTGTCAGCCCATCGCCTAAATTACAATACACTGTAACCCTCGAGTCCCTTTTGCTGACTTCTACAGCATGCCCGGGAGGAAGGGCAGCTGGAACATTCTATGTTTTTCTATCTCTCCCAGTCCAGCATGGAAGGTTCTATCTCTCCCAGTCCAGCATGGAAGGTATTATATAGGTATTATATTTATTTGGTAGGCACACAAAACAAGGTACAGTCATTATAAGTTGAGCAGAATTGAGGTTATATATTATATACATATAAAATTGGACTATATCTCTTTCTCTACACATGTATGCACAGTAAGTTTAGGTATAAAATAAAAACGAATACGAGGGTTAGTTGTGTCTTAAGAACTACGAGTATGTTAATATATGTAATATATACTTATACAGTTTCTGTATACATATTCTTTATTGCATAAAAATACAAGAAATTAAGTTTACAGAAAGGTATGCAATGGCGAACTTATTTCTATTAAGAGATCTCTTCAAGCTAACCCACTGGCAGTTGAGTGAATAAGAAACATTTTAAGGGCAAGACAAATACAATGCAATGTAAACTAAAAATTACTCTAAATTACATGAAGTAGAACTATTACACGTAAAAATAATAAATCAAACAATACATACATATATAATACTTATAAGTATTAGATATGTATGTATTGTTTGATTTAATTTAATAAATCAATAAGATTAATAATCTTACGATTTACTTCCATGCTGGACTGGGAGAGGTAGAAAAACATAGAATGTTCCAGCTGCCCTTCCTCCCGGGCATGCTGTTGAAGTCAGCAAAAGGGACTCGAGGGTTACAGTGTATTGTAATTTAGGCGATGGGCTGACAACCTGTCACTATAGCAATACATATTACAATCTAAAATTGCCCTCAATTTTTGTCAGACGTGGCGAAAGCGCTTTTTACGAGGCGTTAAACGCTCTGCCTACCCCGTAAGGGATAAAGGCGTGATTTATGTATGTATGTATCTTACGATATATATATCGTAGTCGTGTCTTTGAGGCTGGCTTTGACTTCATTTTTAAATTTTGATAGGTTTGTGTTGACAATATCTAAAGTTGAGTTAGTGGCAACAAGTTCGTTATAGGTGCGTCACCTTCTACTGATATGGTTATAAAATGATGTATTATTGAAGTGTAAATAATTTTCTTTTTTTTCTTATTTTTGATAAGAATATATGATATTTCTTATCTTAGAGAGTAAAACATAGAATGTGCCAGCTGCATTTCTGTAAAAACCAAAAAAAAACAGCTAAGGGATCTGAGGGTTTCAGTAAGTTGTAATTTAGGCGATGGGCTGACAACATGTCACTACAATAATCTACTTACAAATCTATCTTAAAATAACCCTCAAAACTTTGTCAGACGTGGCGGAACGACCTTTATTTAGGTCGTTTACGCTCTGCTTACCCCATTAGGGATAAAGGCGTGACTAATGTATGTATGTAAATAACCAGATTGTTGGATGCGAGATCGGTATATGATATTATTAAAACTAAGTTTAGAAACAAGATAAGGCGAATTTATATGGGAGTGTACAGTTTTGTACGAGCCGTATTTCTGAACCTTCTTCTGTCGAGTAGGTATCGAGTCTATCGACCCGATGAACCCTGGTGTCAGAGTTTTTGAACTGCCTAGTAGCATAACTATCAGGCCTCTGACATGGTTTGAGTAAAGACCACTATCAAAGACAGCGACCGGGACCGACGGCATAACGTGCCCTCCGAAGCACGAAAATCTTTTTCTTTTTCGGACAATCAGGTGATTCAGCCTGCAATGTCATAACCAAACTGGGGAAACATTCACAAAGTGATAAATTCTCAAATATCAACTTGTGTTTCCCCCCTGGGAATCGAACCCAGGACCTCCGGATCGGGAGTCCATGGCACTAGCCACTAGACCACGGAGGCAGTTACCGCTCGTATGAAAACTGAAAACGCGTACTAAAATCATTCGTGTACGAAATCAAATTCTATCACACACGATTTTACGTATTTTTGAAGCAGTTGAAATCTGTTCTGCAAATAAAATCTAATTCCATAAATTGTTTCCTTTCTACGCAGAAATACAACTACTACACCACCACTACCACTAACAAAAATCGTTGATTTGAAAAACCGGTAATGAATCGCAGAGAAACGGAACGTAAATTCGAGTAAATTAAAAAGTTAAAGTGTAACTTGTCAAATGATTGTCTGTGTCACTGTCATGATTATAGACTACTTAGGTTTCGATGAGTAGAAAAGAAAAAGAGTGGTTTGAACCACTCAATAACTTCAGACTCCGAAATACTTCTGATCAGTGAGCAATAAAGACATAAGTAGGTTTGTTGATTCATAAAATCCTTTGTACAGCGATCTATGAATCCAATAAGTTGGGAACATCTACTTACAATGTGATCATAGTGAAACCTAAATATCAGCTGTTCATCATCCCAAAATATATATACATGTAATACCTAAATCTCTAGAAGAGTCGTGTCTGTACATTGAATATTTTTACAAAAAAAAAATATTTCAGCAGGCTTTATCAACGATATAAAGATCCAAACGATTATTTTTAGAAATTTTGTCTGTCTGGTTGTCTGTCAGTCTGTATGTTACCACATCACGCCAAAACTACTGAACCGATTTCGATGATTTTTTTTTTATTCAACTGTGTTTTACGCGGGTTGCAATTTAAGATACCTAAAATCACGCTATCGGACTTAGGGAGTAGGCAGGAAATAAAAATTTGGCTAATTCTTAACAAATTATGATGGAACTTTTTTTATTCGACTGAGCATTATTTAAATCAAAGTTACGATACAAATAATCACGCCTCATGACTTAGGAGGTAGGTGGAAAATTAAATTTCGGTCGTTTTGAACCGATTTTGATGGAACTTTTTTGTTTGACTGAGCATTACTTAAACTCAAAGTTACGATACAAATAATCACGTCAGCTGACTTAGGGGGTAGGCAGGAAATTGAACATTGATCGTTTTTAACCGATCTTAAAGATACTTCTATTGGACTGAGTGTTTTTAATTACCTGATGTCCAGCCTAGAATATGTAAATAACCAGATTGTTGGAATACGAGATCGGTATATGATATTATTAAAACTAAGTTGAGAAACAAGATAAGGCGAATTTATATGGGAGTGTACAGTTTTGTACGAGCCGTATTTCTGAACCTTCTGTCGAGTGGGTATCGAGTCTATCGACCCGATGAACCCTGGTGTTAGAGTTTTCGAACTGCCTAGTAGCATCAGGCCTCTGACATGGTTTGAGTAACGACCACTATCAAAGACAGCGACTGGGACCGACGGCATAACGTGCCCTCCGAAGCACGAAAATCTTTTTCTTTTTCGGACAATCAGGTGATTCAGCCTGCAATGTCATAACCAAACTGGGGAAAAATTCACAAAGTTATAAATTCTCAAATATCAACTTTGTGTTTCCCCCCTAGGAATCGAACCCAGGACCTCCGTGGTCTGGTGTCAGAGTTTTTGAACTGCCTAGTAGCATCAGGCCTCTGACATGGTTTGAGTAACGACCACTGAAAAAAAAAGAAATAATCACGCAAACCATTTTAATATTGAGTAAGTACCGTACGTACGATTTCGCGAGCACAGCTAGTCTAATAATAAAGATCAAGATATCGTGCTTGAAATTACATCTTGGTAAGGTACTTTACCTTCTGCTATATATTTTTAAAATACTGGTCAAGAATTTACCCATCAATAGCTTATTTTGATTATATAAAACATACACTAAAACTTCATCTATATACTGCTTATGTAGTCTTCAACAAAAAAAAAAAATTAAAAATAAGTACCAAAATTTGTTGATTAGGCTATATTTAAATGTCATTGATCATACCATAACGAGAGCCCGATGGTGTAGTGGATAGGGCCGCTGCCTCCTGAGCGGGAGGTCGTGGTTCGAATTCCACCACGTACCACTGTGTTTTTCGGTTTTCGAATTTCATATGTACGTTTATTCGGCGCTTTTTGTGTGCTTCGGAAGGCACGTTAAGCCGTTGGTCCCGGTTAATATCGTTTAATACCGTAGATATTAGTCGTAAGGCCATTTTAGAGGCCGGTGCTAAGCATTGGCGGCTTGAAAACTCTGACCTAATCTAGGATTGGGTCTGGTTTCCCTTTTGGGTTGCGGAGGTCAGATGGCAGTCGCTCTGTGTAAAAACCAGTACTCTTGTTCAATCCCCTAGATTAGGTAGCCGACCCTGTAAGATACGGGATAAGGCTAGGGAGATGATGATGATGATCATGCCATTACGACAAAACATTTATAGCGTCTTAGTCTTCTTCTGTCGAGTGGGTATAGAGTCTATCGACCCGATGAACCCTGGTGTCAGAGTTTTTAAACCGCCTCTTAGTTATACAACCACATAAATAAACCACGTAATAATAAAATATGTCTCATTTTCGAAGTTTTATGTGATTGCACTTATATTTTTTTCTCTAATAGTGAGTTACACACCGAACGCATCTCCGGTTCTATTGAAAATACTCGTATGTCCAAAATCAGTTAACAATTTTCAAACCCAATATTTTGCCCGACATTGCTTTAAAACTGTATATTTATGTCCCGCGCACCTTTACACATAGTTTTGAAAATCAGTTTGGGCTATTAACAATTAATTAAATGCACCGAAAACACAGAAAAAACGAATTGTTTATGCTTCAACTTCAACTTTTATTTATATGGCAATCGGCCGCATCATTGTACAGCCATCACTGCATTGGCAGTAAACTGACAAGAGCACAGTTACAAAGATTGACCTGTTATATTAAATTTACATGTCGTTGTCAAATTTGACTAATATTGATAGTTCGTGGTTGCCATTTGAGAGGATACTTTTAGTTTCAAAATCATTAATTTATATAGTTTTGTTTTTGGGTATACGCTGAAGAACAAGATTAGACAGAGAGTAATCAAAATGAATATTATTTACTTTATCTGTTAACCTAATGACGTAAGACTTCAGAATGTTAAGACACATTAAATTATAGTCGCACCAATCACATATTATGTATAGGTTATGTTGTAAAACATTGCAGTCATTGACTGTATCTATTGTCTTATAAGTTTTAAGATCGTCAGCGTAAAGAAGACATGGATATCTTCTTTTTCTTAGCGTGTCGATGGAACACGAGAAATTATATCGTAGCGGCCCAGAATTCAGCCACATTTATTGCGGATTAAATCCGCTGGCCTGCAAGTGTTGGGGCACGCCGGGTACGATGTTAAGTGTGCCATGGTTTGCACTGCACCGCAAACACGGTCCACATCGGAGCTAGTCAGATCCTTAACAAGGTCATTAATAATGGCAACAAAAAAGATTCATCCAAATATGACCTCAATGGTCTCCAACGGTGATTCTTATATCCTAAGAGGTAATAATGCGGAAAACAAATGATAAAGACTTAGGAGAGACATTTGACTTTGAATCCACACGAAGTGCTTTACACAAATATGATCGAAAAAGTTAAAAAGGCTTTCCTGAGGTACTTGTACAAATATCTGCTTAACTAACCATTTTTGTACCCCACAACGTTTCTGCTTAATGCACCCGCATTAAGCATGAATTCGTTGCAGTCGAGACGATCAAAAGACGAATTAACAACAGCTTTAAAGGTGTTGCATGGAGCCATAGACTGTCCCGAGCTACAAGACCTGTTGTGTCAGCTTCATGTACCTGACAAATATATGTCTAGGATACGAGCCTGTCGTCAGAAACGTCTCTTTGCAGTACCTAGTTGTCAGACTGTTTCGCGTGAAAACTCCCCTCTCTGTCGGATGATGAAATACCTTAATCTATTTCTCAACCATTCGTGTTGTATAGATATTTTTAATGACTCATCGACTAACCTATTTAAAGCTTTAACTATTTATTGTGAGTCGAACAATGCTGTTGATGAATCTAGTTGTATTTAAATGAATGAAATTTAATTTATTAATGTTTTTTTTTATGTTGATAATATCATTCTACTACATTTACTGTTATATTAATTGTATACATTCGCTTTGCTATTAATGCTGTGTTTAGTTGTAAGTGGGCATCGGATTTACGAACGTTTTGTGGTTAAATTATTGTGTCTTATCTTAGTCTGTTGCCTGTAACTGAACCTATTTAAATGAAATAAATAAATAAATTAAATGTTTTCCCAATATGAATTTAAAATTGTATATTGTTATGTTATTGACTACATACAAAGTTAACTTTAAATTTTATCTAACATTTGATTGCTCTGTTATCATTGACTAATTTGAGTTTATATTGTAATGTTTTTGACCTTTGTAAAAAAATATTACCAAATAGATTGCAAATTTTATTTAGAATTGATACAATGTTATTTTATTAATTACTGTAATACGGTTACCCGTTATAATTAAATAAATAAATTAAATTATTCTAAATGGACAAGATACGTACCCTTTGATGGTAACTAGTTGCGATCTATTGTGGAGATCTGAAGCAATCCACGAGAGTAAGTTGCCATGTATTCCGTCCTCTCTAACTAAGACAAAGAAGCGAATGATTAACCTTGTCGAACGCTTCGGAGAAGTCAGTATATATAGAGCCGACTTGACCTCTTATGGCAAAGGCATTGCTAAGATACATACTCGTTCATACATATAATCACGCCTTTATCCCTAAAGGGGTAGGCAGAGCATAAACAACCTAAACAAAGGTTGTTCCGCCACGTCTGACAAAGTTTTGAGCGTTATTGAATAGGTTTTGTAGGTATTTTGCTACAGTGACAGTTTGTCAGCCTATCGCCTAAATTGCAATATATTGAAACCCTCAGATCCCTTAGCTGGTTTAAACAGCATGCCCGGGAGGAAATGCAGCTGGCGCATTCTATGTTTTTCTTTCACTACCGAGCCAGCATGGAAGAATCGCTCCCAGTCCAGCATGGAAGAAGGCAGGCAGCAGACAGCAGGCTCACGGTGGACCTTATTGCAAAAACGATTCGAATAATTCCGCAAGGCAGGACAAAATGCTAATAGGCCTGTAATTAGTAAATTGATATCTCTCACTTTCCTTCCATGCTGGACTGAGAGCGACAGAGAAACATAGAACGTGCCAGCTGCATTTCCTCCCGGGCATGCTGTAAAAACCAGCTCAGGAGTCTAAGGGGTTTCTATATGCAATTTAGGCGATAGAATGAGAACCTGTCACTATAGCAATATACGCAAAAATCTATCTTAAATAATCCTCAAAACTTTGTCAGACGTGACGAAACGACCTTTGTTTAGGTCGTACACGCTCTGCTTACCCCATTAGGGATAAAGGCGTGATTATATGTATGTATGTATGTATGTATGTATCTCTCTCACCTTTATTGTGTGTTGGGATGATGAAAGCAGTTTCCAGTAAGTTGGAAATTGACCGGTCTGCATTGATTTATTCTTCTTCTTAGCGAGTGGGTTGTCGAGTCGGACAACGACCCGATGAACCTTGATGCCAGAGTTTTTCAAACCGCTTAGTAGCACAGCTATTAGGCCTCTGACATTGTTTTTGAGTAACGACCACTATCAAAGACAGCGACCGGGACCAACTGTTTAATGTGCCCTCCGAAGCACAAGCAATCCTTTTACTTTTCGCACAATCAGGTGATTTGGCCTGCAATGTCCTAAACAAACTGGGGAATACCTCACAAAGTGATATATTGCCAAATATCAACTTTGTATTCCCCCTTGGGAATCGAACCCAAGACCTCCGGATCGTAAACCCATGGGTCTGACCACTAGACCACGAGGCAGTTAATTGATTAATTGAAAATAATATAGACAGGTTCACTTCGCTCAAGCACACAAGATTTGATATAAGATGGAGGAATCCCATCAGGACCAAGTCCCGTCCAAGCGTTTAATTTTATTTATTATATTATTTTTGGAAGGAAGGGAAAGAGGCCTTTGCCCTGCAGTGGGACACCACAGGCTCATAAATAAATAATAATAAATATGATTTTTACTTATATATACTGCATTATTACTATACTTAAGTAGGAGGGATATTTCTCTCGGAAAGCTATTTAATCTATGGTAGCTTGTCCAAGTCAAGTTCGAGCCAGACGAAAAGACCTGGCGTATATTTACAGGAACCATTTGGAGCCACTTCTGCTACCTTAATAACTCGAAAACTGCTAAACTTAAATACACCAAATAAGGTTTATATATGTATTTAGATCCTCTTAAACAAGTACTCAAAATTTATAATCGTAGCTCAAACGCTTATTTAAATATGAATTCTGTAAAATCGCAATTTTTAGGACTGATTGACTGACTGACAGACATATCAAAAATCAATTAATCAAAAACCCAATGCCGTAGGAAGCTGATATTTGGAATGACGATTGATTATAATGACATAAGGTTAGAAACGTAAAAACTAAATAAATGACAAAATATACTGGACCCCTATACAAGTGAAAGTTTATTTTTTTAGCTACTATATTGAGTGGGGTATCGTTAAACAGATTTTGTAAAATTAAGTAAAGGTTTCTTTGAAAGTAATTGCCTAAAAAGTGTCTATCTCGAGATTTTGTATTTAAAGTCGCCGTTCTTAAATAACAAAAACGTATTAAAATATCACCCACTATCAGAAGACGTAGAAAATTAAAAACTGTTGCGAAAATTGCTTATAATGATACCATAATGGAATAATTTATAAAACTTATTTTTTGTACGCCTTCCATTCATCATTATGGGCGTCATAGAAAGTTCTAATTAAATATAAATATAGATTATAATTTACAATAATATGTATGAATCAAATTATTTACTTACCTACAAAAAGTAATGATATCCCACCAAAAACATAAATGTAAAAGTGAAAGCAAAGTTCATGGTGGGCTTGGTGCGTGAATCGCACTAAACGATGTGAGATCTAAACAGGCCCAGTCTAGGTTTTATTATAGTAATTATAGCTCTTCAATAAGGTTTATTTTATGTGACTTGGCCGTTGTAGAGTGGTGTTGTAGGTCTAATTACATACATACATACATATTATAATAATGCCTTTATTCTTAATGGGTTAGGCAGAGAGTAAACGACCTTAAAAACGTTTTGAGGGTTATTTAAGATAGAATTGTAGATATTGCTGTAGTGACTGGTTGTAAATTGCTATATACTAAAAATACCTTAGCTAGTTTTTACAGCATGCCCGGGAGGAAATGCATCTGGCATATTCTATGTTTTTATTTCACTGCCAGTCCAACATGGAAGATATTACTTATAACATTACTTCCAAGCTGGACTGGGAACAAGAAAAAACATAGAATATGCCAGCTGCATTTCCTCCCGAGCATACTGTAAAAACCAGTTAAGGGATGAGAGGGTCTCTGTATATTGCAATTTAGGTGATGGGCCGACAACCTGTCACTACAGCAATATATGTACAAATGTATATTAAATAACACTCAAAACTTTGTCAGAAGTGGCGGAACGACCTTTGTTAAGGTCGGCATTTTTTTTTAATGTTATTTACGCTCTGCCTACCCCATTAGGGATAAAGGCGTGATTATATGTATGTATAATCCATACTAATATTATAAATGCGAAAGTAACTCTGCCTGTCGGTCTGTCTGCCTGTCTGTCTGTTTGTTGCTCATTCACGTTTAAACGGCTGAACGGATTTTAATGAAATTTGGTATGGTGATAAATGGTAACCTGGAGACGGACATAGGCTATATAAAATCACGCCACCTGACGTAGCGGGTAGGTAGCAGGTAGGGAACTGAATTTAGTTAGTTATTTCTATCACACCTAAACGGCTGAACGGATTCTGATAGAATTTGGTATGGTGATAGACGGTATCTAGGAGACGGACATAGTCTATATATGATCACGCCAACGTACTTAGGGGGTAGGCACTAGGTAGGGAATTGAATTTCTTTAGTGCTTTATCGTTTTTGATGGGAGTTTTTTTACTGAACTAAATGTTACATAGACAAACGCTAAGAATACAAATAATTATGCACCTGTGCTTAGGGGGTAGGCAGTAGACAGGGAAATAAATTTAGTTAGTGTTTTTAAACGATTTCGATTGGATTTTTTATTCAACTGAGTGCTACCAAGACACAAACTAATAACCACGCTACCGTACTTGGGGGGTAGGTAGTAGCAGAAAACTGAATTTAGTTAGTGTTTTTGACCGATTTCGAAGGGTCTTTTTTTACTCTCGTTTAACTCAGTGTTACCAAGACACAAACTAAAGATATACATAATCACGCCACCGTACTTAGGGGGTAGGCAGTAGGCAGGGATCTGAATTGAGTTTGTTTTGTAACGATTTTGATAGGACTTTTTTCGGTTTACTCGGTGTTACCTCGATTTACGATATCATCACGCTACCTAGCGTAGGGGGTAGGCAGGGAACAAAAAAATAGTGTTTGAACCGATTATGACGGAACCTTATTTATTTAATTCCGTGTTTCCTGGACTAACTTAGAATACATTCAATCACGCTTCTTTACTTGACGGGGCATGCAGGCAGAATTAAAAGTGCTATGAAGTGTATCACGCTATGTTGGCAGCAATTAAATTCATAATGTGTGTTGTGTATTAATAATCTGTGAAACGTTTAAACACGTCCACTGGAGCGATATTAGTATCAAGATGGACGGGAGGAAAGGGTACAGAAGCGACTGGAGAGAGTTATGGATTTACCTCACTATCACCACCCACTTTTATTGTGACGTTATCAGACAAAACTCACAAGACGCTGCAGATAACCACGGGTGGATGAAGGAGAAAAAAACTTCTTAGACGATGTCGCGGGTAAAAGCTATTTAATACTATAATTAAGTAAGAGAAGACTATTTATTATATTACTTTCATAATCAGATGAAAAGTAACTAGAGAATATTTCACATACATTTGTTATATTTGAAATGAAATGAAAATGAAATGAAAAATTGTTTATTGCATAAATCTTACATCTATATAGGATAAGGCTCCCCAGTAAGTAGTCTATTTGAAGATATATAAGATATAGCCCTTCTTCCCTTTGGTGTATTGAAAGAAGTATTAAGCAAATATTACTACTATTTAGATGCGCAAACGGGTACCTAACTGTTTTAAAAAAAATGTATAATAATAAAGATTCCAAACAAACAAATGAATCTCCAGTGAAATGTGCCTGATTAATTCTAACTTAGCTGAGTTTAAATGAGTTCCAAGAAAATAAACACAAAACGTACTGACAAATAAATACATAATTAACTAATAAAGTTAACAAACACAACTTTTCTCAAATTAATAATTTTTTGAACAAAAATCTAAAGTCCAACAAATATTCTAAACTTGTGACAGAAATACTGAACTTCCAGCTGCACATATACTACTACAATAATAGTTTTTGCTCACTTAATTTCTATTTTTAGTTATAAAATATATATATTATTACTCTAAATTTCAATGAAAATAGAAAATATATTGGAAAAGTAACAGTCGGACAACCAATTTACGAATTTACGCTAAAATGTCCAAAACTGTCGCAAGTTACGAAGCGGGGGGTCAGGGGGCTCGGGGACACAGTCGCACGTGATATCAAAATAACATCCTACCAAAGTTAGGTTAGAACTGTGATCCTTTGGAATGAACGAAGTGAGCGACCCGGAAGTGGAGGGGGTAAAATGGAAATTAAGCTTTCTAGCGAAAAGTATTTCCGTCAGTAATTTATAATTGTTTGCAACTTTCAGTATTTTTTTAACATGTAAATAATGTATCATAATGGTAAAATGGAAATCAAGCTGGAAGAAAAGTATTTCCATCAGTACGTTACAAATTAATTTCTTCGCTATTTTTAGTTTTTTGATTATGTGATAAATGAATAAAATGGTGTATCATAATTTTCGATGAAATAGAAATTAAGTTGGAAGAAAAGTATTTCCGACAGTAAGTTACGTATTATTTATACGCAGATATTAGTTTTTCAGTCAGTAGTTTGTTTATGTTTTATTCGCAAAAATTTGCACAATAAGTTAGTTATTCAAAAAGTACATTTCATATTTAGAAAATCCTTAATTTTGAATTTATTTTCGGAACTTTTATTATTACCCTCTAGGAGTTGAAGATCGAGCGAGTTCACGCAGAAGATTCCTGTTTTGGCACTGAAATTCGCACGCACCGACGGAACACAGCAAGCTGTTTGTTGCCGGACTCCGGTGAGACGGACCCTTGCGGAGAATACCACTACTTTTATTTTATTTGTTGGGATCGTTCAGCGGACTTAATCATAATTGCCGTTGCCCGCGGTGTAGCATTAGGAGGTAGATCTTATTCCACCCCAAACTTGGGTGTAGTAAAACCATCTTGCAATTTATAAGATAAGATAAGAATATACTTTATTGCACAGAAAAGACACAAGAGAAAATAAAATTAAATGAAACAAATAGTAGTACAAATAGGCGGCCTTACTGCTAAGCAGCAATTTCTTCCAGGCAACCTTAGGGTACAGAAAAATAAAAGTTGAACTAGTGGGCTGGTATACATTTTAGGCAATATATTGTATAGGTAAGTAAATAAGCTACTTAGGTGTATTTATATAATTAATAACAATAAATAGTCATACATATAAATTACTTACACCTACATAGAAATACATAAATATTATATATTATAATACATATATAAATATATATAATAATAATAAAAGAAAATGTTACAACCAATTATTCCGGGAAATACGCAAGTGCAAGCGGTTAAGGTAGAGAAAGATAGTGAGCTTTAAGGTTTTTTTGAAAGAATCTAATGAAGAAGCTTGAAAAATTATAGTCTTTCAAAGTTCATTATTTTTATGCAAGTGTGTTTAGTCGTTCTGCTTTTCACAATAGATGGCGCAGAACGCTTTCAAAACGCGCTTTTTTAGTTTTTTTTTCTCGAATTCACAAGATCTCAGATCGCGATGCTGTAGACAGAGATACCTGAAGAGATAAAGCTTTGCGCAGTAGTCTTCTTCTTCTGTCGAGTGGGTATCGAGTCTATGGACCCGATGAACCCTGGTATCAGAGTTTTTAAACCGCCTAGTAGCACAACTATCAAGCCTCTGACATGGTTTTGTGTAACGACCACTATCAAAGACAGCGACCGGGACAGACGGCTTAACGTGCCCTCCAAAGCACGAAATCTTTTTCTTTTTCGGTCAATTAGGTGATTCAGCCTGCAATGTCCTACCCAAACTGGGGAAAAATTCACAAAGTGATAAATTCTCAACTATCAACTTTGTGTTTTCCCCCCTGGGAATCGAATTCAGGACCTCCGGATCGGGAGTCCATGGCACTAGCCACTAGACCACGGAGGCAGTTACGGCGCAGTAGTGGGACAACTTATCTAGGCTATGATAAAAATACAATAGTACAGACATTAGTACATAAATTAGATCAGATGTCAGATATCAAAAGCCCTCTTCTTCTGCTTGTACACGGCATGAAATATAACGGTTTGTCACTAGATGTTTCTAGACTAATTACACCCTGCTGAATACGATTTTCCCGGTGACAATTCCCCTCCTCCGGGGAGGGATCCCCGCTTTTTCATTGGAAGCAGGTCTGTCGCCACGGTATTATCAATACAATACAATACAAATATTCTTTATTGCACATAAATAACACATTGTACATGAACAAACATTACAAAGCAAACAGAGTACAATTAGGCGGCCTTATTGCTAGGGTAGCAATTTCTGCCAGGCAACCTTTGGGTAAAGGAGTAGTTTTTTAATATTATGCGGGATAGTGCAGTTACTATTGTTATAAATTTAAATAGAATACATAGACAAAGTACTTACTAGTTACATAAATACGAATAGGTGCAATAGACTAATACATAAGTACAATTATAATATAATAAACTAATATAATATGCTATAAGAGAAAGGAAAATGCAATATTTCATTCAGATGGGGAAGTGAGATTGTGAAAAAAAAAGAAAAAAGAAAACTCCAACATCCATTAAAAACAAAAACTATAACATGTAGAAGAAAACTATTAAGGACAAAAATTATGAAGATACATTAAATTTACTATCGCACAGTGCTTATATCATGATTATAGGTCTTATAGATTTTAAGTGACACCTTCCTAAACTATATATATCGTCTTTTAAAATTTTCATGTTATCTTATTTATGCTATATCTCTATCAAAGTCGATTCGAGGGTTTCAGTATATTGTAATTTAGGCGATGGGCTGACATCCTGTCACTACAGCAATGTACTTACAAATATATCTTAAAATAACCCTCAAAACATTGTCAGACGTGGCGGAACGACCTTTGTTTAGGTCGTTTACGCTCTGCCTACCCCATTAGGGATAAAGGCGTGATTATATGTATGTATGTAAGCCGATGAATTTTGCCAAAATTATTTATTTACTAATTATATCTCGACGAACGCCTTATTCTACTTTACTAATGTCAAAATACGCTTCTTGTTCTAGGTACTATTTTTTTGGTGAAGACCTTTTTTCTGTCATGCCAGTCTTTTCTATCCTGAGCCACTCTTGTATCCACATCGATCCGGCTTCTCTCTTGATGTCGTCACTCCATGGTCCCACTTCAACAACCATCTTACACCAGGAGTATGTCTGCGAGCGACGTGGCCTGTCCATTTGCACTTAAGTTTCGCTACTCGTTGGACCACGTCTGTAACTTTACTCAGCTCTCTTAGCCACTTATTGGTAATGCGATCTCGAAGTGTTACCCCTACCAGTTTTCTCACTATTGCTCTTAGGGCCACTAACTCTCAAAATACTCTTTTAGTGATATTTTAGTGATATAAGATCAAAAGTAATTTTATAAATTGTCAATTGTGTTGTAACAGAATGTAACAGTTTGTCAGCGGGCGTTTTTAGACTAATTAGACCCTGCTGAACTTGATTGTGACCGGTGACAAACCAATTTCTTCCCCCTTCCCTTCGAAACATGTCCATCACTACCGTATTTCCCCTTTTAAATGAAAAACTACTACTTACTTACTTTTATGCTGGACTGGAAGAGATAGAAAAACATAGCATGTTCTAGCTGCCCTTCCTCCCGAGCATGCTATAGAAGTCAGCAAAGGGGACTCGAGGGTTACAGTGTATTGTAATTTAGGCGATGGGCGGATAACCTGTCACTGTCAATACACATTACAATCTAAAATTGCCCTCATTTTTTGTCAGACGTGGCGAAAGCGCCTTTTATAGGGCGTTTAACGCTCTGCCTACCCCGGAAGGGATAAAGGATAATATGTAAATGAAAAACATTAAATTCAAAAAATAACTGTAAAAGACCAAATAAATACAAGACAAGACTTATATTACTTGCATAGGTCTAGTAGTTTTTAAGCAATGCCTTTCCAAACATTTTTGTTGAATTTGTAATGTCACCGGGCAGAATCGTGGTCAGCAGGGTCAATTTACTCTATACACATACATACATACATAAAATCACGCCTTTATCCCTTACGGGGTAGGCAGAGCGTTAAACGTCTCGTAAAAGGCGCTTTCGCCGCGTCCGACAAAAATTGAGGGCAATTTTAGATTGTACACACCCGGTGACAATCCGTCCATGCCGTTTGAAGTCTTCAAACGGCATGGACGGAACAACTTTCTCCAAGGAACATAGGATAAAAAGCCGTGCAATACAAAATTAATGATGTCAGCGGCTCTAGTTATTTTGTATGGGGGGGGAAGGAAGGGGGGACATCTTTTTCATACTGATTTCGGCCTTTATTCCTTGGGGAAAGTTGATCAGTTTCATGGAATTACACCCGTACGCCGGCAATTATTTTTACGCTCGGTATAAAAGCAGTGAAATAAAATATTATGAACGTTTTCCTCCTGAACCTGGTGAGGCAGAAAGCTCAACAGATGTCTGGAGGGTGGGAAAAGGAGGTGGGTGGGGGGGTGAGACTTGTTGCGCCGGGATACTTACCCCCCAGCCCCCCCAACGTTTGCCCCCCTGCTCATTAGCCATGTTCCAGGAGAACTCTTACAGTTGTGCGTGAAATTGCGATTTATGAATGCTAAGGATATAAAGGGTCTTTCTTTAAGGGTGGGTTGAAGTTGAAATGGAATAAAACAAGCTGTGTGTGAGATATCAACTAAATTCTTTTTAATTTGAAAGTAATCATACCAATTTGTTTGGTATATGACAATGTTTCAAAATTTCCCGTAGTTTTTTACAGGGGAATGAATTTTAGAGGCCCTGTTCAAACACTACAAAATTCTTGCAAAGGTGATAAAAAAATATTTGTAATGTAAGGCCTTAAGACTGTGTCTGGTCCAAATTCCTAAAGTCCTAAGTCTACAGGTCAGACCGACATCAACCTTTGCCTTCCACAAAGCGACGAAAACTTGCCCAAATCGTTATAAAATGAATTTTCGGGTCTCTCGTGGCAATGCCACTGTGATAAGTCTTTGCGTATTGCTAAGCCATGTTATATACCAAATAAATTGACATAATTAATACATACATAAAATCACGCCTTTATCCCTTAATTAAGCCTTTCAAATAAAAGAGAAATTGAACACAGCTTGTTTTATTCCATTTCAACATCTACCCACCCTCAATGAAAGACCCTTTACAAGGCCTTCTGTTCCCTTTTTAAAAACATTACCTACTAAAGTAGTTTTTTAAATTACCGTTTTTCGTTATAATTGCGATAATAACTACGGAGTACTATTTCCTCCTCAAAATTATTCAGTTCATAAATTCATAATCTAAGGAAGTGACAGCACAAAAGTTTAAAAAAAGTAAATTTATGTTTTTGGTATGAATAAGGACCGCACCCTAATGTGGGATAAAATCACTTGTTTTCTAATTCTTCATCAATACAATTTCCTTGTTCTTCATACAAAATTATTATCTTTCTTTTCTTACGAAATGTCATCTCACTGTCACAGATCCGTACAGACGTACGGTAAAAGAATCAATGAGGAAAACGTGGCAAGGCAAATGCTACCTATATTTTAAAACTTGTTCTTAAGACACGGAAAATATGTTATTTGTATGTTACAAAACGTTCACTTTCCAATTTAGTTTTCTAAATATAAATTGGCGTCCATCCAAAGACCCTGTATATCAGGTTGCTAGGCAACTGATGCAGCTAGAATATCGTCGAGTATTACACGGTAGTTTCAGGAATACAGCTCTCACCATCCCGGGAAAAATCGATGCAGCTCTCACCGTGTCTGGCGTTCCGAGAATTCCAGCATGTTCATTTCCCAGACTGGAGTTCGCTTATTAAAATCAAAGGAGAACTTCCAGGTATGAATTATATTTCCACTCCGTTGGTTTGTAAAGGAAATTTATTTCGTAGTCTTCGTACCGAAATAATTTACTCGCTGTCATCTTCATATCATATCGTGTGGGTTTCGTATCAAACGACACGGTGGACCCTGATGTCAGAGTTTTTAAACCGTCTGAGTGCTGTATAAAGATAGCGACCGGGACCGACCGGCTTCGCGTGCAACTCACGCTATTCAATAATAGGTAGGAATATACTCTTACTCTTCGAAAATTAAGGGAGCAGTTTAAATTTGACTTAAGCGTTGTCATAATAAATGTACAAATTAATATTGTGACCATTTCAAAAATGTAGGATCTGTCATTTACAAATATGGTGATGTGAATTTCCTTAGTCTTTAAAATATATACATACATATAATCACGCCTTTATCCCTAATGGGGTAAGCAGAGCGTAAACGACCCAAACATAGGGCGTTCCGCCACGTCTGACAAAGTTTTGAGAGTTATTTAAGGTTGTCAGCCCATCACCTAAATTGCAATATTGAGAAACCCTCGGATCCCCTAGCTGTTTTTTACAGCATGCCCTGGAGGAAATGCAACTGGCACCTTCTATGTTCTTCTCTCGCTCCCAGGCCAGCATGGAAGAAGTCTTTTAAATCTGCCAAAATTAAAGAACGTCAGCATGATCAGCCACAAACAAAACTTTATCCCCAGTTTGATTATTAATTGCAAATAAACCGTGTCAGGTAAGAAGTCTATTGGGCCATTTTAAAACTCTGACACCAGAGTTCTTCGGGTTGATCGTCGACTCAGAAACGCTCTCATTAAAAAATCTGTACCTACAAACCATTATCACCTATTCCACTTCAGGTATATTAAAAATAGACGTCCCGGGAAACCTAGCTGTATTGATCGGCACATGCGTAGTCTGTACTAGCTTAGTACTTCAGTACATCAAACATCGAGCTATGTAGATGACTTGCCGATGACAAATTGTACACTCGGTCTCTCCGAAATATGACATTTGACAGTTGTGTTTTCTAACTATCTCATCTACGATTGTCATTTACCAAAATGGCGGTATCCCGGGATGTATAAAATAATATCGTCAAAATATTAAGAATGATGGGTACATTGCACCCAGCTCCATTTGTCATTACACTAGCTGATCCTAAAACACATAATCAAACGAGCATTTTTCATTATGACGGTAAAAGATATCTCCGATGGATCCTGAGATATTCAGAGCTTCCATTTCATACAAATTGCTAGCGACGGAAGGTCAGGTTAGAGCGGTTTTTTCTCTCCACTAATAAAACTAGTTTGGGTTGAATGTATTGATAAAACTGAGTATATAACTGATCACCGGGACGAATTATTTACTCAGTTTGAATAAGATCAGATAAAAATGCTCATGATCCTTAAGGTGCCGAAAAAATCGTCCCGATGGTCATCAGTTAAAAAAATATATTTGAGTATTTGTTTTACCTCCACTAATGAAACTTCCATTTTACTGAGAACATCGTTGTTCCACGTCTACAGTGGTGAGAGTTCAGCTAAGGCCCGGACATTTATCCAGGATCGCTTAAACCATATACAAGAAAGCAGATGATCCAGCTGAAGTACTTAGTCCAGTTAGAGATGAATACGATTTAACTTCCATGCTGGACTGGGAGAGATAGAAAAACATAGAATGTTCCAGCTGCCCTTCCTCCCGGGCATGCTGTTGAAGTCAGCAAAAGGGACTCGAGGGTTACAGTGTATTGTAATTTAGGCGATGGGCTGACAACCTGTCACTATAGCAATACATATTACAATCTAAAATTGCCCTCAATTTTTGTCAGACGTGGCGAAAGCGCCTTTTACGAGGCGTTAAACGCTCTGCCTACCCCGTAAGGGATAAAGGCGTGATTTATGTATGTTTGTATGTACGATTTAAACAGTAGCCGCCCCCCGGAGCGTGGTACAGTTACTAGCGAGTTCACGCTACCTTCGAAGAGGCTGATTTTCCAGCTCCTCCAAGCTGCCGGCCCGCAGTGTCCGAAATGCCCTCAAAATCGGACATGTGTAGATTTATTTAGCTTTAGATAGATTTGAGTGTGTAGAGCAAAGTTGCCTAAAGAACTAGGTGTCAGTTTCGAGTGGATACCGAGAAATAAATCGTAAAGTGTGCAAATTTTTCATGTTGAAATCACTTAATATATTGGTTCTCGGAAAGTTATACATTAATTGCTGCTTTCAATGCTTGTTGACATTAGCCTATTTAAGCAGCAAATATTGCACTTTAATGTATTATAAAATAATCACTGTAAACGGGAAAAATATCATTATTCTAAAACTAAAATAATATAATTTTTCGTCGACATGGTGAGGTAGTAGGATCCGTTTCAGTCTTTAAAATTAAGAATTAAATAATAAATATTCACAGAAATAAAATCAGCTCCTTACTCAGCGGAAGTTCCGAATTACATTTTTTTTTCTTCCGAATAAACGCCTGTCAACTTTTTACTAGCAATTGTGCTGAAAAGCGCTACTAAAACACCACGAAGACAGTTAATGAGTTAATTATCCTGATAGAATAACCATAGCATTTTCTTATGAAACATTGCTAGTAAAACTTTGACAGGTGTTTATTCGGAAAAAAAAAAATGTTATTCTGAACTTCCGCGGAGTTAGGAGATGATTTTATTTCTGTGAATACTTATTACTTTGTTCTTAAATTTAAAAAATGAAACGGATCCTACTACTTCACCATGTCAACGAAAAATAAATATTATTGTATTTTTAGAATAATGATATTTTTCCCGTTTACAGTGATTATGTTATAATACATTAAAGTGCAATATTTTCTGCTTAAATATGCCAATGTCAACAAGCATTGAAACCAGCAATTAATATATAACTTTCCGAGAAACCAATAAATTAAGTGATTTTCAACATGACATTTGACAGAAATTGCACATTTTACGATTTTTTTTCTCAGTATCCACTCGAAACTGACACCTAGTTCTTTAGGCAACTTTGCTCTACACACTAAGATCTATCTAAAGCTGAAGAAATCTACACATGTCCGATTTTGAGGGCATTTCCGCCGGGCCGCGGCCCCCGGAGCGTGTTGGAGATCTGGTTTGAGTAGTCTCTTTGTAATGATTTTATTATTTCTTGACAATTACGTCAAGATATTGTTCTCGAAATAAAAGCCTATTAATAACATCTATTTCCGTTTTTTATTCTAAATTTCCCGATTTGTGCTAAAACTGAACGGCAGTAAAAGTATTGATAAAACTGAGTATATACCTAACTGATCACCGGGATGAATTATTTAAATTAAATTTTTAAAAAACACTGAGTAAATAATTTTTCCTGGTGATCATCAGATGAAAAAATGCTCATGATCCTTAAAATAAACATAAAATCACGCCTTTATCCCTAATGGGGTAGGCAGAGCGAAAACGACCTAAACAAGGGTAAAATAGTATTAAATAGTTAGTGTTTTTTTTTTAATATCGATGAGATGCCTCGTAAATATGTTTTTTCTGTATAATTGTGTAACTATTGCAATTTCCTGAATTGTAAAAATTATTTTTCGGAATTATTATCAGGCACTGTTTTGACGCGCAGCAGTCGCATTGAGCGTTACTGAGCATATAATCACCATGTTGAGCGTTGGTGAGCGACTGAATGAGTTGACGCTGATCAGCGTGAACATTTTAATTCGGGATATAATTTCCAGTAGAAACATAATTCGTCTAAGACAAGAAAATATTTTTTTCCGACTTAAATGGAAAATACCTTCATTATTTTAAATAAAAAATAATTATTTGATACTCATGTTCGTAACGGCCAGCAATTTAACCAAACGAAAATAATAACCATTAACAATCTCTACACGAAGTCTTCAAGGTACACCACACTAATATCGATTAGGTGCTTTTAAGTTCTCAATATTACTTAATTAAAGCAGATTGGGAAAAAAAAAGAATGTATCGAAAGTGCCCCTGTCAAAGGCTACCAAACAACCTTTACTGCTTCCCTCGAAACTTGACTCGATCAGTAATTGAATATTCTTTGTGAACTGGACAAAGGCATCATAGTGCACTGGTGAGTGGTTTGGTGCAGGGGCACAAATTAAATAAGTACGTCCCTACCTACTGTGAAGTAAGAGAGACAGACTGCGACTCAACCGCAATATAACGGCAAAACTGGGGCAATTTGAATGCGCACAAAACCACTAAATATTGACTATAATGACATTTACTATCATGAGAAAACAGAAAGGGATGCCAACAATTTTAGTCAAGATTTAGTTACGTTTTGTCTTTAAGGTTTCGGTCGTTCAGAAACCAACTGCTCTGTGGCTAAACAATGGAACATAGACAATATCTGCGCTACGCTACGTAGCGCAGAGCTCAATGTGTGCATCGCCTAAGGTTGAACAGGTATCTTTTCGGTGAGCTCGCTATCTATGTCACCACTGAATTAAAAAAAAAACTACAAGCCAACAACACTTCGACATGCAGTTGCGGTTGAATTGCAGTCCGACTATACCTTACCCTAGACCGTAGGTATTGCAGCAGCCCCCAGCTTTCAAAAACATGTACACATTTTAGTGTGGGTGTGGAGCGGAATTAAAATCTAGGCTGCCTACGCTCACCACCCTTGCAGGGTCCTAAATTAATTTTATCGATTTCTTGTTAGGGCCCCGGCGGCGAACCGTATTTTGTTACATATAATAACATGGTGATTGGATCTTTTGATGGCAAATGTAATCACGGAAGCCAGATTTGCTTATTGTACCGCGATTATCGAAACATAATGAATAATTCACCAAACGAATGCAGCAAGTACTTCAAACAGAGAGTGGAACAAAATAGTGGCGCGACATTATCGAGACTAAAGTTGCCTCGTCGCATACTTCCACGTAATATATTCACTTTCTTGTCGAATAAAAATGCATGATTTGAATTAATCCATCTGCAGTGGTAGGACGACATGCGACTGCGTGATTTCTTTCCAAAGCGCAAGAACTACAGCAACTCAGATAAATGAGCGACGTCATTACTCGGACTGTTTTTGCGACTGGCAACACTCATTACACCATTTCCTCTTGCACTTTCTTGAAGAAAATTAAAAGAGTCGCCGCATTAATTCTATCCTTATGTCTGTGTGTTTTTGCGTGTCGCTGTGCTCGCAGCGCGCTCGCCAACCCGCCGTTTTTGCAGCGCGCGCGCAAGCTTCCCGCGCGCGCAAAAACTCACCAGCCGCGCGCACGCGGGAATCTACGCAAAAACCCCGGCCCTGCTCAATAACTGGCGACGACGATGAAATACTATGTATGAGTTCTTCGCTTTTTACTATATTACCACCGCTTTTTCCGCGGGCAATTTGCATCGGCTCGCGGCCGCCATTTTGCATTTTTGCCGCCAAAATTATGATCGCGCGCTCCGAAAATTGCGTCCCGCAAGAACTGTTGATGAAATTCCTGTTGTAGGAATTTTTATTTATTAGTCGCTGTTTAGCAAAAATATGTAATCGTATTCGCTTTTGGAGTTTCGATTTTTTATCGCATTCGTTATATTCTAAATTGCCCGGGGTTTGCATTTTTCTTGCCGTAATCGTGAACTACATTTTGAAGGCGCTTAGTTAATCCGAATGAATACATAGATTTATTAGATTTGTGTTAGGTACTTAGGTTCCATCCTATTAGTCAGTAAACTGTAAAATAAGAAGCGGTAAAAAAAATACATACAAAAACACAAATATGAAATAAACACATTTTAAATGCCATTGTGATGTTATGAAACCTTTTCGTATTTATTTTACAAACAGTTATTTAGTTAAAAGTTTTACTGTCCGTTACTTTTACATTGGATGTTTACAATACGAGGTGTGACAATTTCTGCGCACTCATCCACAAAAGGCAGTTATGCAAATCAACCGACCACCCGTTTTATTGAATTACCCGCACCTCACCACCAACGCATAAAACCGCGATAAGCAAATTTCTGAGGTAACCAAAATCTTTTTGAAATAATTTCTATCTGAAAGTTGTTTAGCTTCTTCTATGCTGGACTGGGAGTGAGAGAAAAACATATAATGTACCAGCTACATTTCTTCCCGGGCATGCTGTACAAAATCAGTTCAGCAGCGATCCGAGGATTTAAATTTATTGCTATTTAAGCGATGAGCTGACAGCCTGTCACTACAGCAATATACCTACAAATGTATCTTAAATAACGCTCAACACTTTGTCAGACGTGGGGGAACGACCTTTGTTTAGGTCATTTACACTCTGCCTACCCCATTAGGGAATGATGTAGGTATGTATGTATGTGTGACAATATCTGCGCACTCATCCACAAAAGGCACTAATCAACACCAGCAAATCAACCGGCCACCCGTTTTATTGAATTACCCGCACCGCAGCTCACCACCACCGTATAGCGATAAGCAAATTTCTGGGGAGGCTAAGATTTTTTTTTAGTTTTCTAAAAAAATAATAGTTTTGATGACTGAGCATGGCAACTCCTATCTATCAGTAAGGGTGTACCTTACACCATCTAGATTTAGTAAAGAGCCAAACATACACCTACGAAAAATAGTGCTACCGCTTTCCCACTGAAAACGTATTTTTCTTTATAAGCTAAAATCAAAAAGTAAATTGCATACATACATAAAATCACGCCTTTATCCCTTACGGGGTAGGCAGAGCGTAAAACGCTTCCTAAAAGGCGCTTTCGCCACGTCTGACATAAATTGGGGGCAATTTTAGATTGTAATGTGTATTGCTGTAGTGACAGGTTGTCAGCCCATCGCCTAAATTACAATACACTGTAACCCTCGAATCCCTTTTGCTGACTTATACAGCATGCCCAGGAGGAAGGGCAACTGGAACATTCTATGTTTTTCTTTCTCTCCCAGTTCAGTATGGAAGATTGCGAAAGTAAATTGCGAATATAAAAATAAACGAGTTCGTTTCTAGCTTACTGTGAGTGTGAATTTTCACGAAGAAGATTTTAAAGTATTTCTAGGCTTATTTAGGGTGACACCAGCATTAAACATCCCTCACTGTAAACGCCAACTTCAATGAAAAGGGTTTCATTAATCTAGAGGTCTAAAAAGTGTGTGCCTGTACCAATAATCAGTGAATGCGAGTGGCAATTTCATTTAAATCATGATCCACCCTTAGTTACCCCCTAGGCTTTGTGTTAAAACCTAACCCCATCCTACCCCCTTGCGCGTGCTCCGGATAATCCAGTCTTACAAATTGGTTGTGATGTGGCGTCCGTAATTGCTCTGTCACTGTCCGATGCAATAACGTTTGATGTAGCCATGTAGTTAGTGTGTGTGTATTACCTAGAGGGAACATGCCAATTAAAAATGTACCCGCGGCGATGTGATATTTGACAGTTGTGTAGTCCTGCTTTTTAATCTGGGATTGGCAAATACTAAAAGCCGGCCAAGTGCGAGTCGGACTCGAATCATTCTATAGACACTATATTTTAACCATTTGTTACCAGTTACCGTTATTTATTATAAATCAAAAAACCGGCAAAGAATTCACATTTTTGTTTGGTAGCCCCCGTTAAATATTAATTTTATTTTAATATAATTATTTATTTTGAAATCTATACATATAATAAATCTCTAGAAGGGTCGTGTCTGTACATTGAATATTTTACGAAAAAAATAATTGCACCAGGCATTATTAACGATATAAAGACCAAACCGATTTTTTTTGTCTGTCTGTCTGTATGTTACCACATCAGGCCAACACTACTGAACCGATTTCGATCAAACTTTTTTTATTCAACTGATTGTTATCTAGAAAAAAACATAGGGTACAAATAATCACGTCACCTCACTTAAAGGGTAGGAAGTAACTTCGAATTTGGCTGTCATTTAACCGATTTCGATTAAACTTATTTTATGCGCCTGATTGTTATCTAGAAAAAAAAACAAAGGGTATAAATAATCACGCCACCTCACTTAGAGGGTAGGCAGGAAATTTGAATTCAGTTGTTTTAAAACCGATTTCGATAAAACATTTTTTATTCAATTGATTGTTATCTAGGAAAAAAACATAGGGTATAAATAATCACGCCACCTTACTTAGAGGGTAGGCAGGAAATTCGAATTCGGCTGTTTTTTAACCGATTTCTATAATTTTTTTTTATTCAACTGATTAGACTTTAGCACTTACAGTTTACGAAACTTTAAAGCATTTATAAATTTGATTGGTCCGCCACTGACCACTAGATGACATTATGTAAAATTTAAAACAAAAAAATACATACATATAATGACGCCTTTATCCCAAATAGGGTAGGGGTAGGCAGAGCGTTAACGACCTAAACAGCGGTCAATAAAGCGGCGGTAAATAACAATTTACTGAAACCCTCGAATCCCTTAGGTGATTTTTACAGCATGCTCGGGAGGATATACAGCTGGCACATTCTATGTTTTTCTCTCGCTTCCAGGCCAACATGAAAGAAAAAAATACATCGCTGTTTAAAATCATAACCACCACGCGTACGGAGTCGCTGGCACAGCTAGTTAATAATACAACTCAATGTTCTGTAAATATTTCAAGCATTTATTTACCTGTTGTCGTTTTTAATATCGAGCAAGAAATGGCAAAAAAACACGTTTATTGTATGGGAACCCCCCTTATTTAGTTTTATTTTTATTATTCGTTGCTATAGCACCAACAGAAATACATCATTAGTGTAAAAGCACTTTGTAAGACTGTGAGAGAAAACGAAACGCATCGGTTCGTCGTTTGTTGACCACTGTTTCATCTTCATTTCGACTCATCAGATGCGGAAGAGTCCGCACTACAGTTGGTTTGCAATGCTTTGCTATTATAAGCTTAGCTTGTTAAAATTGGTATTACTCGTTAATATGTATTACTCCCATTTTTTTTTAAAAAAAGCTTCATTATATAAAAATAAAACAAAACCTGCATTCACTCTTTTCGGTCTTTAAATTCGCGGACGCCTACAATTTCTCCAAACGACAACAATGACCATTAACGACCGCTACACGTTGTCTTTAAACCCTTAAAGACACTAGGTGTTCTTTAGTTCACATTATTGATTATTTTAAGGCCGAATGCGATTACAAATTATTAAATTTACAAATAAGAATGAATTAATATATGGAACGTGCGCCTCTCAAAGGCGTCATGCAAATTTTAAATGTCAAAATATTATGGAACAATTCCAAGTGTGATGTTTGTTTTTAAGTGTATTGTTAATTATTCCTCGCAAAATTAGAGAAAATTACTATGCTTCTCTTAGCCGAAATAGCAAATTTCGGCCTTCCAAATTTACTCGACCATATATTACTTATTTTTCAGCCTCGAAGTAATATAAAATTTTGTGAATCCGAGAATATTGCATTACATTAATTTTTAATGTTTTAGTATAAGTAAGTTGTATTGCGCAGAGCAACTGATCTCCCGTTAAACTTTAATGAGGTTTGGGAGAATATAATTATAAAAGCATTGTTCAACTTTTATACGATTAAAAAACTACTTCCATAGCTTTGTGTACAATTTGCAGTACACAATTTGTGTATCACTGCAAATTTCAAAGAGAACCTTTCACATGCAATTTTCATACAATTTACTATGCTAATATTAGTCTTTCTTATACGAATTCGATTCGATCGGTTCAAAAATACGGCTCTTGATCAGATATTTTAGTTCGCGATGCGACCTTCTAGTGAATACATAATTCCTCTATGAATGTTCTTTTTTTTGTTTTGATCGTATAAAAGTTGAACAATGCTTTTATAATTATATTCTCCCAAACTTCGTTAAAGTTTAACGGGAGATCAGTTGCTCTGCGCAATACAACTTACTAAAACATTAAAAACTAATGTAATATTCTCGGATTTAAATCTCTTAATGGACCCTGAGTGATAAAGGTATTGTTCACTGACTGCCGTGGTCTAGTACTCAAAGATATGGACGGGCTTACGTTTCGGCGGTATTAGGGTTGATTCCCTTACATACATACATACATACATATAATCACGCCTTTATCCCTAATGGGGTTGGCAGAGCGTAAACGACCTAAACAAAGGTCGCTCCGCCACGTTTGACAAAGTTTTGAGGGTTAATTAAAGATAATATACATACAAAACCATCTTGAATAACCCTCAAAACTTTGTCAGACGTGGCGGAACGACCTTTGTTTAGGTCGTTTACGCTCTGCCTACCCCATTAGGGATAAAGGCGTGATTATATGTATGTATGTATGTATGTATTAAAGATAGATTTGAATGTATATAGCTATAGTGACAGGTTGTCAGCCCATCGCCTAAATTGCAATATATAGAAACCCTCGGATCCCTTAGCTGGTTTTTACAGCATGCCCGAGAGGAAATGCAGCTGGCACAATCTGTCTGCTCTATTGACGGTCGGGTGGGGGCCTGGTGCTCCGTGACACAGGTTTATCCTAGTATGGACACCAGACTCTCACAATGGAAACTGTGTAAACTTAATTTAATTGCCCTCGTACTTTGTGCTAAAGTGTTTCACTTGTGAGAGAAAATAAAGAATTTTATTATTATTATTTATTATTACATTCTATGTTTTTCTCTCGCTCCCAGTCGAGCTTGGAAGTAAAGTTGATATTTGTCAATTTATCACATAATGAGGTTTTCTTCAGTTTGGTTACGATATTGCAGGCAGAGTCATCTGATTGACGGAAATCTCCAGCCTATATCCAGTGTACCAGGCCACTCAGAAAGTTTTGCGATAAATAGTTTTTATATATGGCAGACTGGCCGGTTAGAATCTTTTTTGAAAATATGATTACTTGTAAGTAAAAATATGTGTGTTCCATTTTCAAAATTTCCCTCCACATTTTTTGCGAGCCAATTCAAAGTATCGTGTCTTACTGAAAAATGGATCTGCGCCGGGAACATTTTAGAGCTATGATTTTTTACGATTTCAAGTGTCGCCTGAAACCGGATGAATCGTTCGATAGACTTCAAATGGCATTTATGGATGAAAGCCCCTCCAAGGCAACCGTGTATCGTTGGTATAACGAATTTAGGCGCGGTCGACCAACCCTGGGGGATGAAGAAAGAAGCGGTCGCCCTTTGACGGCTATTACGGAAGAAAACGTGCTAGAAGTGAAAAATTTAATCCAAGATAATAGGCGAATTACATATCAGGAGATTCAGCACATATTAAAGATTGGATCGGGAAGCGTTCACGAGATTCTACATGGGCATCTTTGCCTGAGGAGGATAGTATCGCGCTGGGTGCCGCACTACCTCACCGACGCTCAGAAGCAGGCCCGGGTGGAATGGTGCCGTGATATGCTGAACAAATTTGAAGCAGGCTCGTCTCGGCATGTTTACGACATCGTAACAGGTGATGAGTCCTGGATTTATCAATACGATCCAGAAACCAAGCGCCAGTCGACAGTTTGGGTGTTTCAAAATGAACCAACGCCTACCAAAGTGAAGCGATCTCGAAGCGGGGGGAAGATTTTGATCGCCAGCTTTTTTAATTGGACTGGCCACTTGGCCTCAATTCCCTTACGAGATCAAAGAAGCATTAACGCCGAATGGTATACTACCAAATGTTTACCAGAAGTTTTTTATGTTGTGAGCAACAAGCGACCAAACACAGGGCTCCGCGGACTACTGCTCCACCACGACAATGCGCCTGCACACACCGCGCTCAAAACGAGGGACTTCCTGGACAGCACACCAGTCAAACTCCTGGGTCACCCTCCTTACAGCCCTGATCTAGCACCGTGTGACTTCTTTTTATTTCCAAAAATAAAAAATCAGCTCAAGGGGATACAATTTTCGTCGCCGGAAGATGCGCTGGCTGCGTTCGAGCTGGCTGTAAACGAGGTGTCTACGGCGGACTGGAAAAAGTGTTTTGAAAACTGGTTCAGACGCATGAATCTTTGTATAGAGGCTGGTGGAGAGTACTTTGAAAAGATTTAATAAAAATATATGTACCTGTAGAACATTTTTTTTTAGTGTCGCAAAACTTTCTGAGTGTCCCACGTATGTGTGTGAAATTTCATCTCATACCGTCTAGTTGTGTTTCCCTGTCCAAGCATGATTGCGTAACAAAACATCCACTTAACAATATTAGTAAGAAGTACAATGTTGTTGTTTTTTACAATCATACTTATTATACATTTTCTGTAGGATAAGATAGGGGGTGGGTCAGAGCAAATACCTTCAAGTCTTCTATCATTATCTTAATTTAACTACCTCCGTGGTCTAGTGGCTAGTGCCATGGACTCCTGATCCGGAGGTCCTAGGTTCGATTCCCAGGGGGGAAACACAAAGTTGATGTTTGAGAATTTATCACTTTGTGAATTTTTCTCTAGTTTGGTTAAGACATTGCAGGCGATTCATCACCTGATTGTCCTAATTGGGCACGTTAAACGGTTCCGAGGGCACGTTAAACCGTCGGTCCCGGTCGCTGTCTTTGATAGTGGTCGTTACTCAGACCATGTCAGAGGCCTGATAGTTGTGCTACTAGGCGGTTTAAAAACTATGACACCAGGGTTCATCGGGTCGATAGACTCGATACCCACTCGACAGAAGAAGATTATCTTTATTTGGAGAGCATCTTCAAGATCTTTATATTAACATCCATCGCTGATCCCCGCTACCAACTAATTCAGACTGAACTTCCATGCGGAATTGCTCCCTCTTTCGCACCCGTACATCGAAGCTTTCTCTTCTCTCATCTTCGTCTAAAATCCATTATTCCTTTACTGTTTGGAATTTGGTAATTCTTTTTCCATAAATTTAATAAATGGAAATGTTTTTTTTTTTCGCTTCTCTATTAAAATTCATTCGACTTTCAATTATTATCATACTTACCGCGGAATAATACAGTGCAACAACTTTGACATACATACATACATACTTTCGCCACGTCTGACAAAAATTGACGACAATTTTAGATTGTAATATGTATTGTAATAACAACTTTGACTTGACAAATAATGAGGGCATCACCGTCTTTTATATAGCATCACGATGAATGAATCCTTATTCTTTTACTCTTCTTATAGAGTGACAAAACAAGTTTTGATATTTGTATTTTTAAGGCTTAAATAAACTTTACCGCTCAGCAAAAAAAAGGGGACTAAAGGTAAGGAAAACATAAATACTTATATTATTAAATCAAGGTACATACATACATATAATCACGCCTGTTCCGTGGTGGATGGATGATGTGATAAGTAAAATATCTGACTCCATAAGACATAGAATGTTGTTTTAATTGAATAATTAATATTATACAGTAATTTGTGGCCGCGACAATATGCGAACGTTATAGGTTAGTAAGTTGTCGACAAAGGTATGGTAGATGGCGCTGGCATTTGACAGCTTGTAGTGTTGGGACATCGCGGCTAGTGATGCGCCGGAACATACTCCCGGGCCTTGGAAGCATGAGGTTCCAAGTGAAGACATCGTCAGGATCCATAAAAAGGCGGAAATGCTTCATACCTCGACGGTAAACAACTTATCTTGACTTCAGTCAGTCTGATTTCGAAGTGCAGTCATCATCAGGATCCAGGAGAGGGCAGAGATACTTCACACCTCGACGGTAAGTACCAGTTGTCGTCTTTACTTCTGCCACTCTGGCAACATCATCCCGTCCTGGGAACAAACTTGTAATGCGCCCTAATTTCCAATTCATAGGTGCGGCGTTGTCATCTTTAAGAAGTACCAAGTCTCCTTCTTGTAGTGGTTTGCTAGGAACGCGCCACTTGTGCCTTTGTTGAAGTTCTGTGACATATTCCTTCTGCCAACGGCTCCAAAAATGTTGTCGCAGCAGCTCAAGTCGTTGAAAGCGGTCTAATCTACTCATCTTCGTTTGTTGGAGGTTCTGTGATGGCAGTGACATCAATGGTCGTCCAATAAGAAAGTGCCCTGGGGTAAGAGCCTGATAGTCGTTTTCGCTCGGGGAAAGAGAGGACGGCTATTGAAAACAGTTTCGATTTGACTGAATAGAGTTGCCAACTCTTCAAATGTTAAATGAGTATTGCCTTGAATTCTTTTCAAATGAAATTTGGCCGATTTGACCCCCGCTTCCCATAGACCACCAAAGTGTGGAGCGTAGGCCGGTTGAAATTTGAAGTTGATACCTTCCTTGGCAGAGAAGCTTATGATGTCATCAGCACGAGATTGCAAAAATTGTGACAACTCTTTAGAAGTGGCTACAAAGTTACGCCCGTTATCACAAAATATCTCGGTTGGCTTGCCTCTGCGAGTGATAAAACGACGTAAAGCTAAAATAAAAGCATCCTCTGATAGTTCGCTTACGGCCTCCAAATGCAAACATTTATATCTTAGGCAAACAAATATGCATAAATAACATTTACTAATCTTACAGCCTCTACCTTTTCTATCAGTTATCAAAAATTGGCCAGCAAAATCGACCTCAGTACTAGCATGAGGATAA
This sequence comes from Scrobipalpa costella, assembly GCA_949820665.1. Taxonomy (NCBI): domain Eukaryota; kingdom Metazoa; phylum Arthropoda; class Insecta; order Lepidoptera; family Gelechiidae; genus Scrobipalpa; species Scrobipalpa costella. Next base: position 2,610,277 of record OX463295.1, read on the forward strand.
TCAGGAGTTGTACGCTCCTTCGGCAGCAGACCCATGATAGGCGTTGTGGTTTTCCCACTGATCCTTCTACACATAACACATTGTCTAGCTGTAGTCCGAGCGAGGTCTCTACCAGCGATTGGCCAAACAAACTCTCTAATCGACGACAGAAGGAGCTGAAGACCAGCGTGAAGAACATTGTAATGTTCCTGTTGAAATAGTAACTTGGTAAGTCTGTGCTTAGCATGTAATAACATTGGATGACGTTTTTCGTACGTGTAACAAGAGGCATCAACCCTACCTCCAACTCTTAATATCTTTTTGTCATCTAAGAATGGATTCAAAGATAAAATAGAACTCTTCGGACTGAGAGGTTTATTTGCTTCGAGAATGTCTAATTCCTTGCTAAAAGATTCTTCCTGAGATAAACGAACTAACCTTTCAAAAGATAAAGATAATTCTTCAGGCTGTAAAACTCCAGTGCGTTTATTATTGGGATTTTTACAATTGTGCAAAAATCTAAGTACATATGAAAATGAGCGTTGTAGTCTTTTAAGTTTAGAGTAACGATCGAAATCAATCACATTTTGTTTATGATTTTCATTACATGAAATTACGTTCACTCTAACTTCAGGTAAATCAATAATTGAAAACGATTTAGTAAAATTTCTGTCTGGCCATAAATGCTCAGGATTGGACAAAAACAACGGGCCGTTCCACCACAATTTATTTTCAATAATTTTAGATGCATCTATGCCACGCGACGATAGGTCAGCAGGATTTAGATCAGTGGGGACGTGACGCCATTGAGATTCGTCTGTCAACTCTAAAATATTGCCTACACGGTTGGCAACAAAAGTCTTTAATTTATCAAATCGCATACCTAACCACGACAAAACTATTGATGAATCAGTCCAAAATACCTTCCGATCAATAACACATCGCTAAACGCGACATACGGCCCCCGCGAGCTGTGCTCCTAAGAAACAGGCACACAACTCCAATCGAGGTATGGTGGTGGGCTTCACTGATGCCACTCTAGTCTTGGCACAAAGAAGTTGGCATGTGACGTCACCATTTTCATTCATTGACCGCAGATAGATACTCGTCGCATACGCATTCTGCGAAGCGTCACAGAAGCAATGCATTTCAATTTTTGCCGGTGATTTGCATAAAGCGTGTCTAGGTATTTGTAATGTTTGTAAATATTTCATGTTCTCTACGTAAGAGATCCAGGATTGGCATATATCGTGGGGTACAGGTTCATCCCAATCAAGTTTGTTAATCAAATTCAAAAATCAAAATCAACCCTAATACCGCCGAAACGTAAGCCCGTCCATGGCTTTGAGTACTAGACCACGGAGGCAGTCAGTGAACAATACCTTTATCATTCACGGTCCATTAAGAGATTTAAATCCGAGAATATTACATTAGTTTTTAATGTTTTAGTAAGTTGTATTGCGCAGAGCAACTGATCTCCCGTTAAACTTTAACGAAGTTTGGGAGAATATAATTATAAAAGCATTGTTCAATTTTTATATGATCAAAACAAAAAAAAGAACATTCATAGAGGAATTATGTATTCACTAGAAGGTCGCATCGCGAACTAAAATATCTGATCAAGAGCCGTATTATTGAACCGATCGAATCGAATCCGTATAAGAAAGACTAATATTAGCATAGTAAATTGTATGAAAATTGCATGTGAAAGGTGCTCTTTGAAATTTGCAGTGATACACAAATTGTGTACTGCAAATTGTACACAAAGCTATGGAAGTAGTTTTTGAATCATAATTTTAGGCTTAATAGTCAACAAGCTTAATAATCCGAGAGGATCAAATACTTTACATGAACCTGATATTGTATTGTATATGTATTTTGCATTGATTTCATAACTGTTTGGGAAACTAATTCTATCATCATTAGGATTCCATCCTACACCTAATGTGTGAGATGAGGAACTTATTCTGAGGTTCTGCTGTGAATCGCGTGTCTCTTTTAATACTGATGGCGAGTTGGTCCTGTATTTACGTAGATTAAAGCAGCATGCTGATATGCACTCTCTACTTCTCTCTTAATGTTCTATAGCTCTTCTACATAATAAGACAATTTTAACTGCGGATTCTTTTTGAAACGTTTCTCTAGCGCTAAAAATTATTTCTTAGCTAATCTAAAAGAATCGCCTAAACAATCCGGTTCTGAACGAAGAGGTTATTTAACACAAAACCTGCCTTCTTCATTAGGGTATGTATGTTCTTGATAATGATTCTCACATTGAATCTCTTCTTCTGTTTTTTGATTTTTTGGTTGAGGATATTTTCCATTTCCCAAAATTTACACAAATTATCGTTTAATGTTTCATTGGAAATTGTATTTGAATTAAATTGTTCAATGGCTAAATGATTGCATTGAATTTAATCGTTGCACAATGAGTTAATTGAATTGTAATTATTGAATGGGCCTCCCAAAAGCCAACCTAATTTAGTTTTCAGAAGAACAGGCTGATTGGGACCGAGGTCTGTTTTTGATTCTAACAAACTCCAAAAGACGTCACCTATCAATATATCGATTGGGGCTGATATATTAAAAGTCGGGTCAGATAACGTAATATTTGTAGGAAGTTTGATATTCTTCACATTGAATGTCTTGTTTGGCACATTAGAAATGCATGGCACAACGAGACATTTTAAAATTCTTTCATATTCTTCATGATTTGATTTAATTTTTACATCACACCGTTGCAATGAAACGGATGACTTAACGTTCCCTACAGTGAAAATTCCAACACGGGTTGGCTCGAAACTCAAGTTTAATTTATTTTTTAAATCTTCAGATATTAGGCAGGTCTGAGACGCATTGTCTAATAAAGCTCGAATTGTAAAGTGCTCATTGGTGTTCGGGTTATAAGCTGCTAGCATAGCAGTGGAAAGCAATACATTGTCATTTACAGAAATCGTCATAGTGACAGAATTCTCTTCTAATTCCGATTCCTGTGCAATATCAGATTCAGTGGTAATTGTCGCATGAACGTTGGTAGTGTTTACAGCCCGAGAAGATTCCCTATGCAACAAAGTGTTGTGTTTTGATTGACAAATAGGACAAGGACCTAACCTGCATTGGCGAGAAGAATGTCCCTTACGCAAACAATTGAGGCATAGCTTCAGCCGCAACACCTCGGCAGTCCTATCTTCTACTGACTTGGCCAGGAACGACGCACAATCGTACAGGCGATGATTTACGTTGCATAGCACACACAATAGAGACGACGAGGCAACAGGAGCTGAAATTGCGAAACATTTTGCGTGTGACTTCTCAGTTTTATTAATGGAGGGAAATGAGCTATTGTTTTTGACAGTAGCTTGACGATCCCATTTGTAACTAGTACTGTTGTCGAGCTTTGCTGAGACCAAATGAATGATCAAGGTATCCCAAGACTCCGTCGGTTCACCCAGCGAATTTAGAGCCCGTAAGTTTTTAGAAATATGGTCAATTAAAAATCGTAAACTCTTTGCAGAATCGCGTGGAACTGATTGGACGTTACACAAAGAATTTGATTAGTGATTAGTTGCTTCTCGTTGTTATACCTCTCACAGAGGAGGCGTCAAGCCTCATTATAATTAGCTGAACTTACTTCTAGGTTGCTGATGACACGAGAAGCCTCTCCTTCAATGTAAGAATTAAGGTAGTGAAATTTATGAATTGGCTCGATATGATCACTGTTGTGTATAATAGACGTAAATGTATCTCTGAACTCAAGCCATTTGTAGTAAGTCCCGTCGAAGTTAGATATTTTCAATATAGGTAATTTAAATCCAATAGGTTTATTTTTGTGATTGCAACAAGAAGATTTTGAAGATATAGTAGATCCATCAGATTAACGATTTTTTTTCTCAGCTTCATATTTATCTAAAATAGACATTGCTAATGCGGTAAAAAGTGCAAAATTATTTTCGATCTCCTCACGTACGTCAAGTTCTGCATCTAATTTAGAAGAATTTAACGTTTCTATTTGGGTTTGCAAATCCTCAAACTTTATTGACAGTTCACGAAATTTTTCATATCGAGTGGACACAGTATGAAATTCAGTTTGCGTGAGGCTATCTTTTTCTACAGATCAATAAAATTCTTAAACTTTGTTGTTTGACCTTTGACGGAACTTCTCTTTGCATATAATTCCTCTAAACTTGCCGTATAAATGCTTGGACCAAAAGAAACACTCGGGCCCACCGGAAACTGTAAATTGAAATTATCATTGTTACTTTTTGATTGTCCTGATCCGCGCGACATGAATTCAAACAGTAAACAAAATAACTTGAGTTCAAATGTTAAAAGAAAAACAAATTATAAAAACAGAATATGTAACGATACGTTATTTTTGCGGCCTATACTCCAACACCTCTGCACACTCGTAAGTAGGTGAAGGTCACGGATGCGGTGGTCAGCTGATGCGGCGAAAACGAACGGGACAGCTGAGCTACGCGTAGGCACTCAACTAGCCGGTATGACGTAACACGTTGATAGATCAACTGGAACGCGGGAGAATAGGCAAGCGTTATCAATTGCAGTAAACAAAATAAGCTTTAGTTAGCAGATTGTATCGAGTATGCGGTTTCTAATGGGTATTTGAATGCAAGGCAATGCAATACTGACTTGATATTCACTTTACAAGTGGCAATGAAAGTTAATTTAGCGTGCAATGATGCTAGCTAGCTAATAAGTATGTAACTTGTACGTGAAATGCACTTGAAATGAATGTTTGACAACGGATTTGATGCTATGTGATAACAATGGCTGAAGTTGGATTTAGCTTTTATTCGCAATATTGCTGTTTAATTGCTATTAAAAATGTAAACAAGCGCATGAAATGCTTGGCGTAGACAATAGGCTGCACAAATAAGCTGTATTTGCTGTAATTGAAGCACAAAATATGGAAAAAACTGTACCTGAATGAAGATGACGTTGGCTAACTATGCAGACAAAGGAAACGTACCAATAACGGGTTTTTGGGTAAAGATAAAGGATGGGGCTTTTCTCACTAAGCACTGGCTGCGGCGCTGCTCGATGGCTGTTGGCTGACCGGCTGGCTTCAAGTTTTAACGATGTATCGCCCTCCAAAGTGTATAACAAGCTCCACGTAGACGACTTGCAATATGGCGTTATCCTTTGTCCTTTGTAACGTTACACGTCGTCGCAGTTTACACGTAGCTCGTAATAGTATCACGTCGGTGTCACCATGTTCCGTGGTGGATGGATTATGTGATAAGTAAAATATCTGACTCCATAAGATATAGAATGTTGTTTTAATTGAATAATTAATATTATACAGCAATTTGTGGCCGCGACAATATGCGAACGTTATAGGTTAGTAAGTTGTCGACAAAGGTATGGTAGATGGCGCTGGCATTTGACAGCTTGTAGTGTTGGGACACATCGCGGCTATTGATGCGCCGGAATAACGCCTATATCCCTAATAGGGCAGGCAGAGCGTAAATGACCTAAACAAAGGTCGTTCCGCCACGTCTGACAAAGTTTTTAGGGTTGTTTAAGATAGATTTGTAGGTATATTGTTGTAGTGACAGGTTGTCAGCCCATCGCCTAAATTGCAATATACAGAATCCTTTGGATCCCTTAGCTGGTTTTACAGCATGCCCGGAAGGAAATGCAGCTGGCACATTCTACATTTCCCTTCGCTCCCAGTCCAGCATGGAAGCAATAATAAAATCTAGGTATCGTGCATAAAATTCCAACCGGGTGAAGTACTTCACTTTCTGCTATATATTCTTAAATACTGGTTTACATGTATCTATCAATCGCTTATTTCAATTATGTACAACATACACTATAAGTTTATTTATTGACTGCTATTAATTAGTCTTGATAACTTTAAGATCAGATTTTATAGACAAAATAACAAAGTACCAAAATTAGTTGATATCAGCGACGCTACATTTTAATGTCATTGATCATATCATAACATTTATAACCTCTTATTATAAAACCACAAAAATCAACCACATAATCACTGCATATGAATATTTTTTTTAAGTTTCATGTGATTGCACTTAGTTATTTCTCTCTAACAGTGAGTTAACGCAATCCTTAGCAATAAGGCCGCCTTTGTTGTACTTGTCTTTTGTTGTTATCTGTTGTGTTGTATGATTTGTATTCTTACGTGCAATAAAGTATTTTTACGTTATGTTACACAGTGGTCACATCTCCTGTTTCTTAAAAAAACATCGCCCAAATCAGTCAACAATTTCTCTACCCAAAATTATGCCGGACATTGTTTTATTAATTATTGCTTAATGAAAAACAATTTCAGCGATAAATTAATAATTAAAAGCAGCCTTCAGTTCCAAAAACATTAATTACAATAGTTTTGTGTTTCAGTGTACTTATTATATCTATGGGGAAATATGGGGGTTGACGTCGGTGCAATATAATTGAATAATGGCGGATGGAGGGTGATGGGGTGGCTCATGGGGTGGTCAATTTAAAACAAACCCGTCACTGATGGAAACCTGATGAACTGAAAATTGTTAATGATAACTGATTTCATACGAGGTATACCGTCTGCCTCCGATGTCTAGTGGTCTGAGCCATGGGCTCTCGATCCGGAGGTCCTAGGTAGGATTCCCGGGGGCGAACAACGACTGACTTGATATTTTCTATAGTACAATACAATACTTTTATTAATAACAACATAGTTACAAGTCATTTTATTACATCAATTATTTTTAATAATTTTAATAATTAGTAGTCACCATCATTATTAATGGTTAATAGTATTTCTAACTCAGTTTTAGAATAAAGGTAAACAAAGTTTCATGTCTTTTAATCGAAGATCTTAAGAGAAGAGCCCGATGGTGTAGTGGATAGGGCCGCTGCCTCCTGAGCGGGATTCGAATCCCACCACGTACCAATGTGTTTTTCGGTTTTCGAATTTCATATGTACGTTTATTCGGCGCTTTTTCCGTGCTTCGGAAGGCACGTTAAGCCGTTGGTCCCGGTTAATATCGTTTAAAACCGTAGATATTAGTCGTTAAGCCATATCAGAGGCCAGTTCTAAGCATTGGCGGCTTGAAAACTCTGACCTAATCTAGGATTGGGTCTGGTTTCCCTTCTGGGTTGCGGAGGTCAGATGGCAGTCGCTCTGTGTAAAAACCAGTACCCTCGTTCAATCCCCTAGATTAGGTAGCCGACCCTGTGAGATTCGGGATAAGGCTAGGGAGATGATGGTATTTCTAACTCAGTTTTAGAATAAAGGTAAACAAAGTTTCATGTCTTTTAATCGAAGATCTTGTTTCTAAAATAAGATTTTGCTATTAGATATGATAAAATAATTAAATAGTTGCTTAACTAATTTAACTAAGTTAAAGTAGTTAAAAGTTAAACTTACTTTGCCAACACGTATAATTTATTTTTGAAATGTGTTTTTGAATAAAATAACTATGAAACTTTGTAAAAGATAAAAGGCATTTATTTCCACATTAACACAAATAACATTAATACAAAACAATCATTCAAAATCTAAATAAAAATAAAATAAAAATAAAAAATATCTTTATTTCAGGCTAATCACCCATATTTTTACAATAACAAAACAAACAAACACACATTCACTCATATTATAACATAAAATTATTATTATTATTATTAAATCAGATTAATTACATTAAAATTTATTTTTTAAATACTAGCTCGGCCTAACAACGGTTCAATGGTTCAAACAATTCAAAGTTGCTTTTAAGTTAAGTTAATAAATACAGCAATCTAATTATCTTAATATTTATTCCAAGCGTCAGACTTTTCATAAGTAATTCTAAGCTATTAAGCATAGGTATGTTCTAAGATTCATGATATAATTTTTAAGCTGTTTAGTTAAATTAATAACAAATCATTAATTAGGTATCTCAGCGGAAAAAGGTGAAGGCACAGCATGGCTGTCAGAAGTCTATGAAAGAAAAGTAAGAAATATTTTATAAATTAAAACATTATACAATTACTTAATTATGTTTATAGAAAAACTGAAAAATAACATGAAAATGTTTAATTTCGTATGTATTCGAAGGAATTTGTTTACCTTTATTCTAAAACTGAGTTGGAAATACTAAAGTTTGGATTTTTTAGGATATTGCAGGCAGATCGACTCTCGTATCACTACTTATTAAAAAACAATGTCGCTTCCCGCTGTCTGTCTGTCCCTATGTATGCTTAGATCTACGCAACGGGTTCTGAAGCTGTTTTTTAATAGATAAAGTGCTTTTTCCATGCTGGACCTCAGTCCAACGAGAACGAGGGAAAAACATGGAATGTACCAGCTGCATTTCCTTCCAGGCATGCTGTAAAAACCAGCTAAGGGATCAAAGGATTTCAGTTTATTGCAATTTAAGCGATGGGCTGACAACCTGTAACTATTTATTTATTTAACAGTTGATTTTACACAGAAACATACACAGAACAATTACAAAGGGAATCAAGACACAACAGGTACTGCTTATTTCTAAAATGAAATGTCTTACAACAGACCTGTCATTACAGCAATATACCTACAAATCTATCTTAAATAACCCTCAAAACTTTTCAGACGTGGCGGAGCGACCGTTGTTTAAGCTGTTTACGCTCGTCTGGCCCATTACGGATAAAGGCGAGATTATATGTAATTAGACTTAGGGTCGACATCAAGATATTCCTATGGAGGGAGGGATGTGTTACTTATTAGATTCCATTAGATTTTTTATTTTTACTTTTCATAGCCACTGCCAGTCTGCCTCGCCTCAAGCAACAAAGTATCGTATTGTGTTTCTAATTAAATAGATTTCCTTTAGAGAGAAGGGTTGTGTGATGATATTAGTTTTTGGCTTGGTTTTACCTCAATAGTCAATGTATTAAGTAATTAATAAAAATGTGAATCTTTGCCACGATAACTTCACTAACAACTTAGTACGAGTACGCAAGGCCCGTATTGGTAAACAGCACTTGAGATTGACAGCTACTTTGAGTTCGTATAATTTCATTTCAATACAATATGACCTGTCAAATCCATACTTAATATTGCTCTCAATCTTGAGATCGCGTTGTAAATCTGGGCCTTAATGTGTGTGAGTTGTGCCTGTTATCCATGTTATGCATAACTTAAGTCTCATGAAAGTGAAATGTAATGTAACTTATGGGAAATACAATTCTTTAACCATGATATCAGAATTTAGATTGCTCCTTTTTAAAGCCATTGCCAGTTTGTCTCACAAAAGTAACGCAGGTTGATTCTTATAAGAAACTAGTGACCCGCTTGCACGGGTACAATTTATACAAATACCGTCCTCTTGAATCACATACATATATATAATCACGCCTTTATCCCTAACGGGGTCGGTAGAGCGTAAACGACCTAAATAAAAGGTCGTTCCGCCACGTCTGACAAAGTTTTGAGGGTTATTTGAGATAGATTTGTAGGTATATTGCTGTAGTGACTGGTTGTCAGCCCATTGCCTAAATTGCAATATACTATATTTATAGTATCCTTAGCTGGTTTTTACAGCATGCCCGGGAGGAAATGCAGCTGGCACATTCTATGTTTTTATTTCGCTCCCAGTCCAACATGGACAACCTGTCACTACATCAATGTAACTATAAATCTACCTTAAATAACCCTCATAACTTTGTCAGACGTGGCGGAACTACTTTTGTTTATGTCGTTTACGCTCTGCCTACCCCATTAGGGATAAAGACGTGATTATATGTATGTATGTGATGGGTAGTCAGCCCATCACCTATATTGCATTATACTGAAACCCTCAGATCCCTTAGCTGGTTTTTACAGCTTGCCCGGGAGGAAATGCAGCTATCACATTCTATGTTTTTCTCTCGCTCCCAGTCCAGCATGGAAGAAGTCTAATGTAGTAAATTTAACGTATCGTATACCGGGGTCGTATACCGGGTGTGTCCCACATACTGATAGGGGTTGCTCAGTCAACGACACTGAACAACTTTCCCTATGAAATTCTTTCAGGGAAAGTAGAGGTCTCGAGGTGGACATTTTATATGGAAAATCCATTTTTCTTTTCACTTCCTGATAGAATTTCCGGGTGAAAGTTGTTCAGAGTCGATTACTGAGCAATCTCTATCAGTTTGTGGGACGTCTGTCCCTTACACCCGGTATACTTTCTTGCGTGAGGCCAACTGGCATAGAAGTGGTTTTGGAAATCTGTGGGTTCTCGCTCGCCACGGGCCGGCGGCGGCGTGAGAAAATACGACAAGGAGAGACGCGGTCCGGGCTGGGCCAGAAGATGGGAGAGTTTTAGTGAGCTGATAAGTTTAGTTATAATATTCTTCCATGCTGACTTGAAGAGAAAAACATAAAAAAGCCAGCTGCATTTCGTACAGGGCATGCTGTAAATGGGATCAGAGGGTTAAGGTATATTGTAATTTAGGCGATGGGCTGACAATCTATAACCACAACAATATACCTACAAATCTATCTTAAAATAACTCTCAAACCTTTGTCAGACGTGGCGGAACGACCTTTGTTTTGGTCGTTTACGCTTTGTTTACCCCATTAGGCATAAATGCGTGATTATGTGTGTGTGTGTTTGAAAGTGGTGAAAAAAGGAACTAGCGCGGCTATCTTGGCTGCCAACTCAGTTAGTGTTAAAACTTCTTTTACTTACTACGTAGATACATTCGCTATGCGTTAGTTATGCGCTTCAACTTTGTCTATGTGTGTGACCCCTAGAATAAACACGCCTTATTTTATATGATAAGTCTATGGCTGCCAACGTCATATTTTAGACAGGTCACCAGACTTACAGCGCCATTGCCGTAATTCATACTTATAGGTGATTTTTGTTCAGGCGGCAATATTATTAGGAACAAAATTTTCTCTTGGTTACACTGACAGCGATTGAAGCAATGACAGGTATAGTGGCGATTTGACAGGTGAACAAAATTCGCAGTTGATCTGTAGCTTGGATTTACTGTAGATTATTACCAAATAAGAGATAATTTTTACCCCAAACATATTTCCTTTACAAGACGCGCCTGGTGCTGAATACCTAAACTTGTGTCTAATTAGAGTGTCAGCCGGCTAACTAAAATTGTTGAAGAAGTTACGTGCAGTTAGATTTTGTTTCCACTCACTTGACCTTATTAGATTATTGGTATTTGATTCTCATAAGATTTTACTCGAACCAAACCATCGTCATTGTGATGACAGAATTGGAATTATGTATGTTGACAACGAGACAGATTCCAATAGGAAACTTTTATTATACCTCTATAAATAGTATGTATAAGTTTAGCGTCAAAGGCCTTATGTCTTTTCAGGGATGAAAGTCTTTTTCTTATATATACACCCGGGCCGATTTCGGCTACAGTGACTGCTATTAATCCGTAACGGTGGGACCATGGTAGTTTGCCCTATCATGTCTTATGTGGCTGCATCGGTTCATTGTCGACCACTGTTTCGTGTTTATTTTGACTCATCAGATGCGGAAGTGACCGCTGAACCGAACCCGAACACGAAAGTGACCGCGAATTGTTGGTTTGCAATTGCTTTGCCCTTGTAAGCTTAGCTTGTTTGGATCGGAACGGAATCCAACTCTTTTGGAGCAGCCGTTAGACATGATCTCCGCAGAGTGGTCCCACAAGGGGGCCCTTTCATACTTGTATCTTTGTCGAGATAATGCATTGTTTAGAGTGAAAGGCCTTATAATGTAAGCTCAAAAGAGCAAAAACCAGTATGTATAAGTATTTCTTCATTGCTGGACTGGAAGTGATAGAAAAACTAAAAATGTGCCAGCTGCTGCTCCTCCCAGGCATGGTTTAGAAACTAGCTAATGGATTCGAGGGTTACAGTGTATTGTAATTTAGGCGATGAGCTGACAACTTATCAATATAGAAAAATATCTACAAATCTATCTTTAATAACCCTCGTTATTTTGTCAGACGTAGCGGAACGACCTTTGTTTAGGTCGTTTACACTTTGCCTGCCCTATTAGGAATAAAGGCGTGATTATCTGTTTGTATGTACCTATCTTGAAATCCATCTCAAATTGCCCTCAATATTTGTCAGATGAAAAACATTTGTGATTTAGTACCAGTGCCTAAGTTTTATTGTGTAGTACCTACAAAATCCATCGCGCGGTCGTTACACCTATTAAGATGACGATACTACAACAAACTATGAATCGCTAATTTATAAGGTTCAAAATTATCTTAATTACTATAACTTAATTCTGTTGGACCGGTTTTTGGATTCACTGCGTTTTTAGTGAATTATGTTTTTTTTACTAACGCCGCTTGGCTTGTATCGTCACTTTAAGCCACTGTCTTTTAATAAAAGTGACGCATTGTTTTTTTTTTAAGAAACCTTCTTCTGTCTCGCGAGTTTTCTGGCCTAAGTTTTTCTGTGTACAATATCGGGCGGACGGTTAAGGCGGAGTGGGTTTTTCCCCAAGCCGGTGAAAGGTTGCAGCTAGCCAACACCACGGCTGGTGCCAGCGCAGACACAGAGTACGCCAGATACCGCATCAAACTGCCTCCGTGGAATAGTGGTCTGAGCCGTGGTCTTCCGATTCGTAGGTCGTAGGTTCGATTCTCGCGGACGGAACACAATGTTTATATTTGTCAATTTACACTTTGTGAGATATTTCCCGGTTTGTTATCTCCTATTTGACTGAAAAGATAAAGGATTCCGTGCTTTGGAAGGCACTTCAAGCCATCGATCCCGGTAGCCCTGCCGGCAGACGGTGTCACACTTTTTTTTTATAATTGCGAATATAACTCTTCTGTCTGTTACTTCTGTCTATCTGTAACTTGCAATTTGAATACTTACTTCAAGCTTGAATAATAGGTTTGATACTCAATCACGCTTCATCCACGAACTTGGCACACATGTTTGACTAGGTCCTGGAATAGAACACAGACTATTCAATGTTGTCAATTTATAACTTTTCGAGATTTTCCTCAATGTGGTTAGGTCAATGCTGGATGAATCACCTGATTGTCTGGAAGGAGTACCTAAGTTTCATTGTTTCGGCACGTTAAACCGTTGGCCCCGGTAGCTGTGTTTAATCGTGGTCGTTTCACAAATCACGTCAGAAACCTTTTAGCTGTGTTATGAGGTGGTTTAAAATCATTGGGTCGATAGAGTTACGTTTATTTGTTGAAAATAGGTCACAAATTGGTCTTATAATTAAATTTAAGTATCTACAGCTATTTTCTACCGTGGCATGCGACATACAAATACAAATATTTGACACAAAAGATGTAAAAGTACTTAAATACAATAATGTCAAATCTCTTCTAAAAATATTGACATTTGTCTTATTTTCACAAGTTTATTGATAAAAAAAATATTTATTTTCACATATAGTTCTTATTTGTAAATATTCGTCAATTGTATATACACATTTTTCCATTACATATTCGGTTAAAACTAATTGGTTTAGGGCTTCTTATTTCAATTGGCACTCTATTATACAATCGAAGAGCCATACATATAAAATGCGATTGACTCGAAACCCACAGACAAGAAGAAGAACGGGTATCTATATTAGCCGGACTCTGCGGCTACTAGTCACTGGAAATATGTCGATGCGATGATAGACTAACGGCTCCTGTACGGTGGGAAACATACGACTAGCCTTTTTTTTTATTAAATGAAACCTGACAGAAAAAGTTGAGCTCTTAGGTACTTTGATTAGTTTCGTTGAGTTGCAGTCTATGGGGTCGATTCTAGATTGGCCGGCTAAAACTAAATTAAAATCTATTTATCTGTTTCAGAATAAAAACTTTGGAAAAGGACAGGCGATCTATTCTTTCCGGTTTTTGATTTATGCGTTATCTGTCATTTTAATTAGCCGTCATATGATATGGCGAATAAAATTTACAGAAATACTGGGGAAACGTGCAAAAGCACGTCAAAATCTGGCGGACAAAGTGTAAAACCATCATCTCCCTAGCCTCATCGGGGTCGGCTACCTAATCTAGCTGATTTAGCGAGTGTACTGGTTTTTACACAGAGCGACTGCCATCTGACCTCCGCAACCCAGAAGGGAAACCAGACCCAATCCTAGATTTGGTCAGAGTTTTCAAGCCGCCAATGCTTAGCACTGACCTCTGACATGGCTTAACGACTAATATCTACGAAGTTAAACGAACTATTTACGAAGTTAGACGAAAAAAGCGCCGAATAAACGTACATATGAAATTCGAAAACCGAAAAATATATTGGTACGTGGTGGGATTCGAACCACGACCTCCCTCCCAGGAGGCAGCGGTCCTATCCACTACACCATCGGAGCTCTTGGACAAAGTGTAAAACCATAAAGTATAAATCGCCTGTCCTGTTTCAATTTTATTCTTTTGAAAGTGACAGATTGATTTTAATTTTAGTTTTGGCCCGTGGTATCTAGAATTGAGCCCTAGATGTATTGCAATTCAGGTAAAGTGCACTATTCGCTGTTCTTCTTCTTAGCAAGTAGATTCTCTAGTCGAACGATCCGATGAACCCTGTTGTCAGAGTTTTCAAACCTAGTAGCACAAACTTTAAGCCTCTGACGTGTTTTGAGTAACGACCACTATCAAAGACAGTGACCGGGCCGACGCCTTAGCGTGCCCCCCTACGCACGGAATATTTTTTGTTTTCGGACAATCAGGTGATTCAGCCTGCAGTGTCCTAACCAAACTGGGGAAAACCTCACAAAGTGATAAATTGACAAATATCAACTTAGTGGTCCCCCCTGGGAATTGAACCCTGGACCACCGGGTCGTAAGCCCATGGCTCTGACCACTAGACCACGGAGGCAGTTCCGCTGTTGACAAACAGTTTCTTCCATGCTGAACTGGGACCGATAAAAAACATAGAATCTGCTAGCTGCTTCTCTATATTCGAGATTACAGTGTATTGTAATTTAAACAATAGGCACACAAATATCAATCTTAAATAAGAAAGAGGTTACTTTTATTTTTACCTCGGGAAAATATCTCATGATCACGGGAAAATATCTCATGATCACGGGAAAACTTATTTAACCACGGGAGAACCTGTGTAGGGATAAGGTAGTTCGAAATAACGAAACTGCTCTTGTTACTTCTTCGAAGCCCTGCCGAACATTCGCATTCGCATAAATGTTATTGTAAGAAATATTTTTTAATAGTATATAACTGGTTCTCCCATGCTGGCCTGGGAGTGAGAGAAAAACATAGAGTGTGCCAGCTGCATTTCCTCCCGGGCATGCTGTAAAAACCAGCTAAGGGATCAGAGGGTTTTGGTATATTGTCTTTTAGGCGATGGGTTGACAACCTGTCACTACAACAGCAGTATACCTATAAACCTATCTTAAATAACCCTCAAAACTTTGTCAGACGTGGCGGAACAATCTTTGTTTAGGTTGTTTTCGCTCTGCCTACCCCATTAGGGATAAAGGCGTGATTATATGTATGTATGTATAGGTATAACTGGTGAATTATGGGCCATACCAAGTGGAGGCCCAGGAGGCGATGGAAGGATGAGCTCAATGTCTTCCTCAAAAATTGGCCGGAAGAAGCACAGATTAGGGAGTCGTGGAGAGACCGGAGAAAGGCCTTTGCCCAGCAGTGGGACACTAACGGCTAAATAAGATAAGAAAAGAATATTACTTTAGAAGTCGAAAAAAGAGCAATGTATGGTCGAGTAAATTTTAATGTAAACGGTTAAAACTAGTGTAGTACTTTTCTCTTATTTTGCGAGGAGCAACAACAAAACACTCAAAAATAAACATCAAATTTGCATTATAATGATTAAAACGGTAAATTTCCCGTTTTTAATCATATAATGTTGATAACCGAGAGAATTTGAAAAAGACTATCAAACTCGCGATTCTTTTCATTTGGCAGGCGCATATTCCATTTATTCATTATTATTTTTTTCTTTCGCATTCGGCTTTTATTAAAATTATATTATATAAAGATAAACTTAAAAACATCTAATTCACACTAGTACTAGCTTTTACCCGCGGCTTTGCTCGCATTATATTCGGGGTTAATTCATAAAAGCATACAAAACAGTTACTTCATTTATAAATTTAGATATTTTTTGGGATAAAAGTAGCAGAAACAATTTCCGTTGAAAATCTGCCTAAACCATCAGGGTTACAGACATGACTATTATAAGTATGTTTAAATTTATTGGAGTTAGAAAGTAATTTCATGCTGGCCTGGGACCGAGAGAAAAACATAGAATGTGCCAGCTGCATTTCCTCCCGGGCATGCTGTAAAAACCAGCTAAGGGATCCGAGGGTTTCAGTATATTGTAATTTAGACGATGGGTTACTCTTTAGTAAGCAGTAGCGAGCAGTATACCTACAAATATACCTTAAACAACCCTCAAAACTTTGTCAGACGTGGCGGAACGACCTCTGTTTAGGTCCGTTACGCTCTGCCTACCCCATTAGGGGTGAAAGCGTGATTATATGTATGTATGTAAAAAGTACCTACTGAAAAAAGTAGCAGTAACGGTTTCTAGTTAGTCATTGATGCTCTGCCTACCCCGATAAGTAGGGATAGAAGCGTCTATGCGTATTTATTTATTAAATTAGAAAGTATCATTCAGTGATGCTCTGCCTACCCCGTTACGGATTCAAGCGTGTCTTTATAATTATGTATTAATTTAGCAAATAAGAAAGTATTATTCATAATACATACATATACATACATATAATCACGCCTATATCCCTAATGGGGTAGGCAGAGCGTAAACGACCTAAACAAAGGCCGTTCCGCCACGTCTGACAAGGCTACCTAAAAAGATTTATTTTTTTTAAAATTAAGGACTTTTATACACAACTTTATTTTTTATTTTATTTACTTAGGGAGCTGTATTTAAAAAAATCACTGAAACATGTGTTTATTATGTTTCAACTTTTAACCTAAATCCTAAATTTGATGATCGTAACTTCGAAATTCACGGACTTTCATACAAACTTCCATCCCCTATTTTGACCCCTTAGGGGGTGAATTTTGAAAAAATATTTCTTATTGCACCCCTAGACTGCATGCCAAATTTAAAATCTTTAGACCCAGCGGCTTGGGCTGTGCGTTGATCTGTCAGTCGGTCAGTTTCTTGTTTTATATAGTATTTAGATATAAGTACTTTAAAGACTTCGCGTAGCAGTCGGTAATGGTCATTACTGTCGTTTGCGGAAATTCCCGGCCGCTACAGACTCGAGTACTGAAAAAAGTGAATGTATGTTTTTTTTTTATATAATGAAGCTATTTCCGAGCAAGTGGGAGAAAAAATAAAATACCTACTACCTCAAACGAACAGAAAGTCATGAACTCATGAGAGTCCGTAGAGAGGCATTTGCCGAGCAGTAAGACACTAACGCCTAGACAAGACAAGACAAGACAAGACCAGTATCATTTCTAAAAATTATAAGAATCGGACTATATTTACGGGCTGGGAACTGTTATCGCTTTTTGAATGGAAAGCTGAATATTCACACACCTCTTACGTAATTAAGCAAAGTCCGATTAAATCACTGAACATGACACGCTAACAAAACTGCTTAAAACGCACAATCCTAAAAGCTCCCATTATTAAGTAACCGATTTAGGCATTAGGAGCAGCCTTTAAAATCCACCAAATTTTATTATTAATAGGGCTTGCAAAAAACCAACAAAGATTCCGTGCCAGAATCGAATTAATAATGATAATCAGTTGCAAAACTTTAGTCCGAGCAAGGGCCGGCCGAAAGCCTTCGAGGAAACGTAAAAAACTAAGATGGCGGCTGCCTACGGTACCGCTGATTTGCAAAAACTATCCTACACCGCGGCTGAGAATGTAGGCCAATACTGGACCTTACACACCGAGATTATTAATACAGTGGTATATATTTAAAAATATTTTTTTCTTTATTAGAAACCAGCGACCCGAACCGGCTTCGCACGGAAATTATCAGTGTATCTCTAATATATTATGCATCTATTATACATATAAACCTTCCTCTTGAATCACTCTATCCATTCAAAGAAACCGCATCAAAATCCGTTGCATTGTTTTTAAGATTTATGCATACGTAGGGATATAGGGACAGAGAAAGCGACTTCGTTTTATACTATGTAGTGATGGGTTTGCTCTTGACTTTAGACACAAGGTCACGGATGATGAGCATGTGCAGAAGATTCCTGTTAAGGCACTGGCATTCTCATGCAACAAGCTGTTTGCCGTCGGACTCCGGTGAGAGGGTAGTTGCGAGCCTGGCGGCCCCTTGCGGAGCCTACCACTGCTAAGTTATTAATTATATGTAAGAGTTTTGTTATTTAAGAGCACTTGTGTATGTTGGGTAATAAAAAATGCTATGGCCCCAGCTGAAAACCAGCGCTGCAGCTTTAAACTGCAACATACGCTGACTTGGGTACCCTTTGCAGTGTCCATGTTTTGTATTTTATTGTATTTTTTTATGTTCTGTTATATCGGGTACTGAATAAATGTATTTTTCTTTCTTTTTTCTTTCTTTTAATTTCTTTCTGTTGGGATCGTTCAGTAGGACTTAAGATCGTAATTATAAAGCGATGTCAACATTTACAGCAGTATTAAGTATGGATTTAATAGGACATTGTGTACTGAAAATGACATTTCTGACATGAACTTAAACGCACGGTCAATCTCAAGTGCTGATTATAATTACGGGCCTATGTCACAGGTACACCTGTCTTGCCTTTTCCCGCGGTGGACCACTAGGAGGTACATACCATGTCACCCCAAAATTATTATCATCGTAATAATTCTGAACAAATCAATAAACTGAAGCATTATTTTAAATATTCTTATAGGAATCTCATCTCTTATAGAATAAGCAACCAACAATAAAAAAAAGGTTATAAAAGATATACAATGCATTTGAATAACATATTATTATTTATTCTTCTTCTTCTATAGAGTCGACGGCAAGTCAAACCCCATCTCAAATTTCTCTAGCCCAGTAGTCGGCAACTCTCACCGCATCTTCTGTGGCTTGCATCAATTTATTAATGGCCTGATTTGTTTTTGATCAAAGTGATCTGAAAAGACTGTCGCCGACCTAGAATAATACAGTTTTGAATCTAGTTTACGCCTTACACACTAATTAGAAATAATCTATTCATAAATTGAAATCGTTTTTTTAGGTACTTATTAATATATAGCGTAGGTGATTGTGAGAACATACTGAATAAAAATATTATAAATGTTTTAATGTTCTGTTGTTTGTGTCCCAATAAAAATATTTTTATATTATTGTACTTTTTAAACATTATTACAACTTATACATACATACAATGACGCCTCTATTTCTAATGGGGTAGGCAGAGCGAAAGCAACCCAAACAAAGGTCGATCCGCCCCATCTGACAAAGCTTTGAGGGTTACCCAAGACAGATTTGAAAGTATATTGCTGTAGTGACAGGTTGTCAACCCAGCGCCTAAATTTCAATAAACAGAAACCCTCGGATCCTTTAGCTGGATTTTACAGCATGCCCGGGAGGTAATGCAGCTGGCACATTCTATGTTTTTCTCTCGCTCCCAGTCCAGCATGGAAGAATTGCTTACTATTCACTTATACCATGACCTAAACGCTTTATAAGCATATCAGCTTTCTGTCAGTGGTGTCACCCGCTGCTAAATAAGTTTTACCGTGAGAAATATGTACTTTCCCGCAGTAAAAAGTAGCGAATATTACTCAGGGTAAACGTAGCTTTATACCAGTGAAAGAATTTTTAAAATCGGTCCAGTAGTATTTTGAATTTATTCGTTACAAACATACATATGCGTCTTTCCTCATATTACTTTAGATTATATTACACTAGCGACCCGCCCTGGCTTCGCACGAAAATTATCAGTGTTTCTCTACTATATTATGCATGTATTATACATATAAACCTTCTTCTTGAAGCATTTTATCTAATAAAAGAAATTGCATCAAAATCTGTTACGTAGTTTTAAAGATTTATGCATACATAGGGATATAGGGACAGAGAAAGCGACTTCGTTTTTTACTATGTAGTGATGGGTTTGATCTTGACTCTAGACACAAGGTCACGGATGATGAGCATGTGCAGAAGATTACTGTTAAGGCACTGGCATTCCCACGCAGCATGCTGTTTGCCGTCGGACTCCGGTGAGAGGATAGTTGCGAGCCAGGCGGCCCCTTGCGGAGCCTACCACCGATCTGTTGGGATCGTTCAGTAGAACTTAGGATCTTAATTATAAATCTCAACATTTACCGCAGTTTTAAGTATGGATTTGATAGGACATTGTGTACTGAAATGACATTTCTGACACGAACTTAAACTTGCGGTCCATCTCAAGTGCTGATTATAAATACGGGCCTATGTCACAGGTAAAACTGTGTTGCCTTTGCCCGCGGTGGATCACTAGGAGGTACATACCATGTCAGGCCAAAATTCTTATTATAGTAATAATTGTGAACAAATCAATAAACTGAAGCATTATTGTAAATATTCTTATAGGAATCTCATCTCGTATAGAATAAGCAACCAACAATAAAAAATGGTTATAAAAGATATACAATGCGTTTGAATAACATATTATTATTTATTAATGGTCTGATTTGTTTTTGATCAAAGTAATCTGAAAAGACTGTCGCTGACCTAGAATAATACAATTTTGAATCTAGTTTACGCCTTACAAACTAATTAGAAAAAATCTATTCATAAATGAATTTTTTTTTTTTACCTATTCATATATCGCATAGGTGGTCATGAGAACATACTGAATAAAAATATTATAAATGTTTTAGTGTTCTGTTGTTTGTGTCCCAATAAATGTATTTTTATTTTATTTTACTTTTTAAACATTATTACAATTTTTAAATACATACAATGACGCCTCTATTTCTAGAGCGAAAGCAACCCAAATAAAGGTCGCTCCGCCACGTCTGACAAAGCTTTGAGGGCTTTTGAAGCTTTGACCCAAGACAGATTTGTAAGTATATTGCTATAGTGACAGGTTGTCAAACCGTCGCCTATATTTCAATAAACAGAAACCCTCGGATCCCTTAGCTGGTTTTTACAGCATGCCCGGGAGGAAATGCAGATAGCACATTCTATGTGTTCCTCTCTATCCCAGTACAGCATGGAAGGATACATATAACTTTGCCGTTGATAATCTGCCTACCCGTGGTGATCAATCGATATGGACTGTATAGGGTTTTGCTAGTGTTTAAAATAATAAACTCTTCTAATAAGTCGTTATTTGGAACCAGTTATGATATTTTGATAGTTATGATAATATGAAACCAGAAATGAATGGAGGTATCTTTAAATCGACATCAAGGATTCAAAAGACGAACACTTAGGCTTGCATTTATGCTGACGATATCAAACTTGTGAGCAATATTGAGTGGGGATTTGACAGGCCAGTATGTACTGAAATGACATTTCTGATACGAACTCAAACCCGCTATCATTCATGAGAGCTGATTATAAATACTGCCCTGTACCTGAGTACAAACAGCAATTTTGCGCAAGTGGTAGGTTTAGCCATTCAAAGAGGTAATGCTGCCAGCAACTTGGGTACTTAGCCTTGGTGCGGCGCGAAATATTCTAGTTATAATAATTTCAAAGGGCTCGATTCTAGATACCACGAACTAAAATTAAATGAAAAAAAAAATACAATGTGTCACTATCAAAATAATAAAATTAGAAAAGGATAGGCGATTTATACTCTATGGTTTTACACTTCGTCCGCTAGATTTTGACGCGTTTTTGCACGTTTCCTCACTATTTCTGTCAATTTTATCTGCCATATCACATGACGGCGGATAAAAATGACAGATAATGCATAAAACTACTGGCTATAAATCAAAACCCGGCAAAAGAATAGATCTCCTGTCATTTTTCAATGTTATTAGTCTGAAAGTGACAAATAGATTTTAATTTTAGCTTTAGCCGGAAAATCTAGAATCAAACCCTTTGTTTAATCAGCATTGTTTTACATTAATTGAGTCGGTTGCAATAAACCATCTACAAAAAAACAAAGACTTAACGCCTTAGGACGTAATACTTATTTTATTCTTTATTCCTTAAAAACTGCATTTTATTTTTGTAAAAGTTTAAGACCCTATATAATGTTCCGCTGCACGTGTGCATTCGGCCCACAATTTCCTCTGACATGAATTTTTGCACGAACTTTAAGAAAAAACCTTCAAATTAGCTTTTTAGATTAAAGCTTAGAGTTAAGCGAAATGAGCAAAAAACCAGACTTCCTTTAAGGCGGCGATAGGGCCTAAGTGGCGCCCCCATCATCAGAAAAATCATAATTCACTAAAAACCCAGTGAATTAAAAAACGGGTCAACTTATACCAATAAAAGTATAATTTCATTACGTCACGAAATGACATGTTTAGGTATTTACTTACGGAATAGGGCAAGGAAATGGTTATTATTATTTGATTCAAAAATACATGCAGGTATGCCAAAACCATTTAAAACGAAATATAATATTATATTAAATATATATCAAAAACAAACATAAAAAACCTTTTTTTAAACACGTACTTTTGCCGCTGTGATAATTATTTACAACAAACTTGCATGAATTTAAATAATATGTTTAAGTTAATTTTATTTTTAAATTGTAATAGTTTAAATAAACCCTAAAACCACTTGGCTGTTTTTACAGAAGAAAACAGCCAAGAAGAAGAACAGAGCCAGAGCCAGAAGTGAAACAGCTGGTACATTCTATGTTTTTCTCTCAGTCGCAGTCCAACATGGAAGTTACAATAAGTTCTTGATAAAAAAAAACGTACAAGCCGTACCCAATGGAAAAATAAATAGTTTCAGCTAATTTAACTCCGCCGACGGTAAAAGTGAAATACTTAACCGGCTATAACTGAACTGCCTCCGTGGTCTAGCAGTCTGAGCCATAAGCTCCCAATCTGGATGTCTAGCCGAGTTCAATTCCCGGGGTATAAAGTATTGATATTTGTTAATTTTTCAAGTTGTGAGATTTTCCCCAGTTGGGTCAGGCCATTGCAGATTGTCCGAAAAGAAAAAAGGATTGCGTGCTTGGGACGTCACATTAAACCGTCGGTCCCGGTCGCTGTCGTTGACATTGGTGTGGTCGTTACACAAACCGTGTCATATCATAGGCCAGTTGGCTGTTACTAACAGGCGGTTTAATAACTCTGGCACCTGGGTTCATCGGGTCGTTGATCGACTCGAAACCCATTCGCTAAGAAGAAGACGCAACCCTCTAAGACCCGTATTTATAAAGCGATTTCAAGATTGAGAGCAGTATTAAGTATTTATTTGACAGGTCATTACATACCAAAATGACATTTCTAATTAAACTCAAACTAGCTGTCAGTCTCGAGATCCGATTATAAATACAGGTCTAAGAAGGCCTACGACGTAGTACCTACTTGGTAGTTACCTGCTACGCCCGAGATCTACGTACAAGTATGTATAAACGTGACGTGTTAAAGATGCCTGGAAGAAAGTGCTACTATGTTGTACTGTTCTTAGTGTTATTTACTGTGTTTTATGAATATTTTTAATGTGCAATAAAGTATATTTACCGTGGTAAACACCCTCTCACCGGAGTCTGGCTTCAAACAGCTTGCTGTGTTCCGTCGGTGCGTGAAAACGCCAGAGCCATAACAGGCATCTTCTGGGTTTGCTCCATCGTCGACTCTGTCACGGTTATCCCTGATCTTTGTGTCTATATGTATTTCCAACTCAGTTTTAGAATAAAGGTTAATGTCTTTTGATTGAAGATCTCGTTTCTAAAATAAGTTTTAGCTACATATATAATGTATCTTCTATTTTTGAAATGTGTTTTTGAATAAAAAGACATAAAACTTTGTTTACCTTTATTCTGAATCTGAGTTGGAAAGACATAGATTCAAGAGCAAACCCAATTTAGGTAAATAAAAAAAAACTTTATCTCAACAATACCACGTAGGTACGTATAACCGTAGGTAGGGACATGGTACACAAAAAAATGCTGTCGGGTCAGTTGACAACTGACACTGCAATTTAGGCGAAGGGCTGACAACCCGTCATCATAGCGATACACATTTCAATCTTAAATTGCCCTCAATATTTGTCAGACGTGGCGAAAGCGCCTTTTACGAGGCGGTTATCGCTCTGCCTACCCCGTAAGGGATAAAGGCGTGATTTCGTGACATAAGGAAAAACGCGTGATTTTATATTGATAACTTTTTCACCACGAGACGTTAAGATGCAAAGTTGGTTCTTGGATCTAGATATTTAATCCCCGATCAATACAGTTCAACTAATTCCAATTTAAATAATTTCAGCATCAAAGGCAGGTTGCCATAGCAAAAGTGGGGAAAAATGGGGGCGCAGCGAGCGGACGACAAAGTGCTCGCTGTAAACTGCAATAATTAGGGAAAAGTTAAAAATCATAAGTTATTTACAAAAATTACAAAATATTATCGTAATCATATTTTAGCGTAAGTAAAAACAATAATTTGTAGATTTTCAAACTTATCTATAGTAACTGCCTATTATTTCTAGCTTAGATAGCACTTTATACTTTAAAAAAAGATTTTTTTTCAGCTATGTGCCCATAAATACCTAAATAATACTATAATTATATATTTTTTTTATTAATATTGTTTTTTTGTTACTATTACAAGAATTAATAATTTTGCCTACATTGATAAGTTCCGAGTGCGCTGGAAACTCCCACTTTGTATTGCGTCGTAGCAATAACCCCCCCGGCCACCCCACAACCCCACAACCCCACACCTGCACACACACATTTGAAGCCTAGATTTGTCTATACGTAAAGGGCATAGCACTATCATCCATCACCTGACGTCACCCGCGAAAATATTCAAATTTAGATTTCCGTTAAAACCCAGTCGTAAAAAAAACTTTCTTTTATATGGTTTCATTTGCGCTCGCCAGTGTAGATGTTTACGCACGCTCTGACTTTGGCGAAAAGTTCAACTTTACCCGTCCAACTTTTGCGAGTCTACACTCGGCATACAACAACTTTCTTTTAAATTCATTTTTGTGTTATTACGAAAATATTTTGAGTATGTAAATTACAGAATTATGTCGAATGAGAATTCAAAACTGCACAAACAAACAAATTACTGCTTCAGACTTAGCCCATAACGGCTCCAAAAAAACGTCGTCGCGGTGACCCTCGGCAACCCGCGCGCTCCCTTCACATAACGCACAAAATTCGACCCCTCATTCAAAAATGTGTAAAGACGGACAGGGGGATTATGTTTTTTATGTATGGAGCGTGGTGAGGGGTGGCAAGGGAGGTGGCAGGCGGGGCGTGGCGGTGCAGCTGCCTGCACCCCGGAGCCCCGAACGCGGAGCCCCGAGCTGGGTCTGTCCGCCACCGGCACCCGAAGCAGTCAGTCGTCTCGCGAGGCTATCCCGGTTCGCACGCGTACCAACTCTACCCAAAAAAATTCTATCTCCCTAAATTCAAATTAAAAAAATTCTAAATCCAAATTTAAATTTCTGTGACAGTATTTCCATCAGTGCTTTATTAATTTTCATCGACTCTGAATTTCAGTGCCGCGCGTTTCTTCGGAAAATATCGCGAAAAACTTTTGTTTATGTGTACAATTGAATCCGCCGGTATGGAGAGTCCCAATGACGACTCGGGTCGCGGTTCCGGCCAGACTCCTGCTGCCAAGGGCTCCAAGAAGATCATCGGCAGAAATGCGAATGGAACCAGTAAGTACTAATTTAAAAGGCCTTTGTTTTTTCTCCGTCGCATAATTGGGTCTCCAGAGCTCCACCAATTATCCCACCGAATGTCACCGGCTCCGTGTCTTAGGTACGTAAAAAAATAATTAAGTATTACATCTGTGCGCCATTTAGGGTGGTATTTATAATCAGCACTTATGAGTGAAACGAGTTTGAGATCGTATCAGAAATGTCCTTTCAGTACAAACTGGCCTGTCATATCCATACTCAATATTGCTCTCAACTTTGAGATCGCTTCATAATTACGAGCCTTAGGTTCGTGTTTTTGAAGCGATTTTAAGTTTGAGAGGAATGTTAATTATGGATTTGACACACCAGTTTGTACTGAACTGTCATTTCTGATACGAACTCATAATCGCAATCACTCTTGGGCGATGATTACAAATACGGCCCTTAGATGCGACGGGTTCCAGCGGCAATCCCGGAATTTGAAGAAAACCAAATACGTATATATTTTTTTTAACTATTTTGTATGGCGGGTCATCCGCCGTCGGCAACTTATACAACATGTTAGTGATTGAAACTTTTCTTTAATTCTCTTAATAGTTTGACTAAATGGTTTAATTAAAAAAAAAGTAGTAATAAAATAAAAAAGAAATATTGTAACTTAAGAAAAATAAAAAAAATAAAATTGCTGAGCGCCAACTAGTTGCACAAAATTTCAACACAAAACGTGCCCCGCGATTTTTAGATTTTTATCTGCTTCGTGAATTATTTGTACATTTGTAAATATTTAATTTTAATAATTATACTAAGTTTTTTTTTTTCTTGACGTTCAACTTTCGTTTGCAACCTTTATACGCTTTCGTTCTGTTCCCGCCACGTCGTCGTTAGAAAAACGCCGGCGCTATTTCCTATAATCTTGGTTTTTGCGTCGACAATTCCGTTGAAGCGAGCGTGCAAAAACGCTGGTAGATTCAAGAAAAGTCGTATGCGCTGGGAATTGGAGGCAGCGCAGCGCAATTTGCGTTTTTCTGCGCGCAAGTCCCGTCGCTTTGTCTCGACGGACGTTTTTGCCATACCTCGCTTCTTAATGTCGGAGACTTAGCATATACGCCGACCAAGCGCTCTTGGTGCTATAAAAAAACTTCTTTTTAAGTTGGTATCGAGTCTATGGACCCGATGAACCCTGGTGTCAGAGTTTTTAAACCGCCTAGTAGCACAAGCAAGCAACCCTCAAAACTTTGTTAGACGTGGCGGAACGACCTTTGTTTAGTTCGTGTACGCTCTGCCTACCCCATTAGGGATAAAGGCGTGATTATATGTATGTATGTATGTATGTAGTAGCACAACTATCAGGCCTCTGACATGGTTTGAGTAACGACCACTATCAAAGACAGTGACCGGGACCGACAGCTTAACGTGCCCTCCGAAGCACCGGCAGGTAAGTGAAGTTTTATTTATCTATCTATCTTATATTTCTTTCTTATGCATGCATACATAACAACGCGACTTTTTTAATTTATCTTCCATGCTGGACTGGGAGCGAGAGAAAAACATAGAATGTGCCAGCTGCATTTCCTCCCGGGCATGCTGTAAAAACCAGCTAAGGGATCCGAGGGCAGTATATTGCAACTTAGGCGATAGGCTGACAACCTGTCACTACAACAATATACCTATAATATCTTAAATAACCCTCAAAACTTTGTGTGATGTGGCGAAACGACCTTTATTTAGGTCGTTTACGTTCTGCCTACCCCATTAGGGATAAAGGCGTGATTGTATGTATGATTGTATGTATGTTTTTTTTTAATTCTTTTCTACTGCTGAAGTGAAATATTTATTTAACTTTGAATACTTGCTTAATGGCTGATTGTACCACTAACTAAACCAAATATAGTACAACAATTAATATCATTATATCGTTCTTCCATGCTGGACTGGAAGCGAGAGAAAAACATAGAAAGTGCCAGCTGCATTTCCTTCCGGGCATGCTGTAAAAACCAACTAAAGGATCCGAGGGTTTCTTTATATTGTAGTTTCGGCGATAGGCTGACAGCCTATCACTACAGCAATATACCTACAAATCTATAATAACCCTCAAAACTTTGTCAGACATGGCGAAACGACTATTGTTTAGGTAGTTTACGCTCTGCTTACCCCATTAGGGATATAAACGTGATTATATGTATGTATCATATTATAAGGACATCTCCCATGATCACCATCATCATCATTTCAGCACACATCTACACAACAGTCTTCTTCTTAGCGAGGAAACATATTTTAAAGTGAATAACATAGTGCTGTGCAATTAAAATACCAATATAAAAAAGCCCAAGTGATTTGTGACTATGTGCTTGCGTACTATTTTCTAAGTGGTGTGTTTTGTTTGTGGATATGCTTGGATGTGTGTGCGTTTGAAGAAAAATGATGTATACATTAACTTAAGTGTGAGATATGTTGATATTTATCTGTAAAAACTTTTGTCAGCACAGAATTTTGTACATTGTTACTAAGTTAAAACACATTATGATTCTTACTTTTGAATGTAAAAAATAATAAATTAATATTGACACTATTGAAAGTGTACTTATAGAAATAAAAAATATAACAAGTGTTTTATTTAATTGTCCTTATCCTTAATTTTATGTCATCTATATCTATAATCATTCATCATCTAACTGCATTTATAAATAACGAAGCAAAATTGACGAATAGAAAAAAAATATGTTGCCGTTAGCTTCTAGCTTAGTCCAGGAATAATAAATGGGAAACCATTAAATGTCGCACTATTAAACCAATTGTTCACCTAAACAGGTTTACCTATTTTACTGATGGTTTACCAATATCATCGCGCACAAAAATATCTATAACATCGCCCAAAACAGTTTCACCTAAAATTCTAATCATTCACCTAAACAACTAATAGTAAACGTAAAAAATAAACGTACACCTAAAAAAATAATCTTTTACCAAATAACAAGTGCACGATCATTGGTACGCGCCACCAGACTGGCGATATCAAGTGCACCTCCGGTGGTACACGCCTAACTAGTGTATCACCAAGTATGTTATGGGTAAGTCATGAGTGCGTCATGGATACATAGTGGGTACGTCAAATCACACATCACAGTCATATATTATACTTAATACTAACATTCTAGACTACCTTGTTTCGGCAGTGCGCTGACAAGTAACAATTGTAAATTATTTGACTACAAGAATAGAAAATTGCGAGTCATAACAAAAACGCCGAGAACATGTTTATTAACATACATACAAAGGATTTAAAAAAACACTTTATCGCATTAATATTTAGCAATTATTTAAAAGCATTTTAAGCACTCAGGAGTCGGTTGTTATAGCACATTATTTGTATGCCTTGAAACATAATACTTTGATATCGTTATGCTTTGAAATCATTATGCTACTTCCAATTACGCTTAAAAATATTAAACGTAAACAAATATACTAAAATATTGTTAGTTCTGAAAATATAATGCTGATTTGTTTTAGAACATTGAATTTAATGGAACTAAATGTGGAAACATTAAAAATGTTTCATTCATTAAAAAAAATAAGTAATAAGTTTCAAAACGATTTTTAATCAACAAACTGATGATTGAAATGAATGCAGCTCTTAAATGGTGGTTAAGTATCAAAAAGAGTCGCGCGGCGTATTTAATAGAGTTGACTGCAAACACCGGAGACATAGGGTCCGGAAAAACTGTGGAAATATCGGAAAAACTTAACTCACATCGCACGCAAATATAAACCCTACAAAATGTACACTTTCGTGAGAATAGACTAGTCACGTCACAACTTGTAGCTTGATATTTAGTTTGGAAAATATGTTAAGTTTTTCCAAAAAACCTATTTAAATATTACGTTTTTTGATTTACATATGTTTAATTATTACCAAGGAATAATTAAATATTTAATAATTCTTAATTGTTATGAATCCAAACAATTACTTATGGAATAATTCATCGCTTATGAGTTATGAGTGCGTCGCTTTATGAGCGCGTTAGGAGTGCGTTATGAGCACGTTTGCAAGGCCCCCCCTTTTTTGTTTTAATGAAATATTCAAAACTATTACAGTCTGTCCGATCGCGATCCGAATGGCGATTACTTCACAGACAAGAGCCCTGGTCTTAAATTTAAAGAAGAAGAATTACAGTCTGTAATTATATCCCCCCCGGGATGAAATTTATGTATTTACTAAAATAACATATTAATTTAATTAATTACAAACCATTTTTATTGGGATACGTGGAGCAGATATGTGAAATTATTAGCTCAATTTCTTTCAACAACAAAAAAATACCCTTGTACTAATATGAGTAACTGGTACAAGTTACTGAAAATGTTTATTGATAAAAAATATTTTGAATTCAAAACTTTTTTATTTTCGTGTCTTAAAATAAAAGTATGATCCCGCAAATAATATATTATATTCGCTTTGTCACTGCAGTTTGCTTCGCTGCGCTGCGTTTTGTTTTGGGTCTTTAACCAATATGGGCGTTCAGTTACGAGTGGTAGTTTTACAAAAAAATGAAGACACCTGATAGATAAACGACCGTCTCAAATATTAGCGTATTATTTGTTTTTTTTTTATATTTATTATATTATTATACTCCTAAAATCTGTCAGTTATACATTTAAAAATTTAAATATGACATTTGAGTACCTTGCATAATTTGTAACTTCTTATTTCTTACGGCATAATGACTTTCGCAATACTTTACTGGCATAATTAAACTTTTACACAATTTTGTTTGGGCATACTGTATTATGAGCATAACAGTATGTCATATTTATTAAATTGGACTTATTTGTAGACACATAAATGTCTTTAGGCATCCTATTGATGATACCAATAAATTATTTTAACATTAACACCAGTAACAGCATATGTTGGGTGAGTTAATACATACCTATGTGAAACTAAGTCAGGGATACTCATACTGATTTTCCTGTCCGGTAAATCAACTTTGGTATACGGGTGTGCGACCCCGGCTTCCTTAGCTATTACTGACCCACACCTAGCCTTCCGGGTCAGTAATATCCTTTGCTGCCCTTTATTCCTACTAACCTCTCTTGCTCCTCCTGCATAAGTAAAATTTTAATCCTTATTAGGCAGGTAACTTACCACCATTTTTTTTATTACGTATACAAAACTCAAAAAAGCATATGTATTTGAAACGAAAAGCATTAAGCATTATGCAGCTCTTGAAAAACTGGAGAATATATATAATTAACCCCAGATCAAAACCGACAGTCAAGCGTGAGTTACACCGTATCGCGCAGTCGTTCTGTATTGTATTAAATTATAACCAAAATAAATCCTATAATAGTTTATTTTTGACGGTAAATTAATAGATTTTAAAAGTGGACGATAATTTAATTATTTCAACAATTAGATTTTTAAGTGAATATTTAGTATTTTAGGTGAACATGTTTAGTGCGACATTTTAGAATTTACAGTGAAATATGGTTAGGTGAACATTAAGTAAATAAGGTAAACCTGTTTAGGTGAACAATTAATTTAAAAATGCGATAGTTGAAGATTTTCCTTCAAAATATAATTAATTTGTAAAGATAAACTAGGTACATTTTTTATAAACGTCATTCGATAATATGTTACTCGTTCCTGATATGTAAATTAATACATCGCAAAAGTACCCATAAAATTACTACATCATTATGTTATATTTATGCTTTAGACAGCATGCGTTCAGTAACCTCAAAATCAATGAAGCCGATTCCATTTGTTTTGTCGAAAAAAAAATTCGTAATAAATATGAGATTATTAAATATCCATTTTACAAATATTTCCTAAAGCTCTCGGCCACCCAACACATGATTAGATAACTTTTGCTCGCTAGGACAAAATCACAAAGTTGCCTCTTTTTCTTCATTTTTATTAAGCATTTTATGGCTAGATTAAACTATTCTAACGTGAAAAAACAGTTATGCAATAAAATTGTTTCTACACACGAAACAAGATACTTCTGTAGTCGAACCACAGGCGTTACTTTTAGGCCGTAGTGTGGGTTGATATTCACATTATTTCAATGAGATTAAAAGCGATTCTTGTACATCTCAAAATTTTGTTGTATATTAAAATTTGTGGAACTACCACAGTTTCATGAAATGTTCTGTCCATTTCATTTGGTACATTCCACATATATAGTATTATTTTAATGTAAATATCAAATGCATCAATTTGCTGCTGCACAATAAATAATAAAATAATAGTTATAAGTACGTCATGAGAGCTTCATCATCGCTTAATTAGCGCGTCATAAACGCGTCATCGAGCAAATAACAAGTGCACGATCATTGGTACGCGGCGCCAGAGTGGCGATATCAAGTACACCTCCAGTGGTACACGCCTCGCAACTAGCGATAACTAGTGCATCACCAAGTATGTTATGGGTACGTCATGAACACTTCATGAGTACGTCATGAGTGCGTCATGAATACATAGTGGGTACGTCATATCACACATTACAGTCACAATACAAACATTCTAGACTACCTTGTTTCGGCAGTGCGCTGACAAGAAACAATTGTAAATTATTTGACTACTAGAAAACAAAATTGCGAGTCATAACAATAAAGCCGAGAACATGTTTATTAACATACATACAAAGGATATTAAAAAAAAACACTTTATCGCATTTATATTAAGCAATTATCCAAAAGCATTTTAAATACGCAGGAGTCGATTGTTATAGCACATTATTTGTATACCTTGAAACATAATACTTTGTGATCGTTATGCTACTTTCAATTATGCTTTGAAATATTATACGTAAGCAAATATACTAAAATATTGTTAGTTCTGAAATTATAATGCTGATTTATTTTAGAACATTGAATTTAATGGAACTAAATGTGGAAACTTTAAAAATGTTTCATTAATTTAAAAAAATATGTAGTAAGTTTTAAAACTGCTTTTAAACAACATACTGATGATTGAAATTAATGCACCTCTTATATGGTGGTTAAGTATCAAAAAGAGTCGCGCCGCGTATTTGATAGAGTTAGCTGCAAAAACTGGAGACACGGGGTCCGAAAAACCGTTGAAATATCGGAAAAACTCAACTCACACCGCACGCAGATATAAACCTTACAAAATGTACGATTTCGTCCTACATTGAGAATAAATTAGTCACAATTTGTGGCTTTATATTTAGTTTTGAAAATATTTTAAGTTTTTACAAACAGTACCTTTTTAAATATCACGTTTTTTTATTTACATGTACTTAATTATTACCATAGGAATAATTCTGAATTATTATGAATCCAAACAATTACTTACGGAATATTTCATTGCTTATGCGATATGAGTGCGTCGCTTTATGAGCGCGTTAGTAGTGCGACATGAGCACGTTAGCAATGGAGCGCGTGGTTAAATGAAATATTCCAAACTATGAAAATCTGTAATTATATCTCCCCCAAAACTTGTTCTCGCGCAATTCAGTCTTTAAAAAATATAATAATTTATTAATTTAATTAATTTAAAACCATTTTCATTGGGACAAGTGAAGCAGATGTGTAAAGTCATTAGCTCAACTTTTTTTAACAATAAAGAAATACCTTTGTACTAATATGAGTAACGTCTCAAATATTAGCGTATTATTTAATTCTTTTTTTTTTTTACTTTTCTTATATTATTGTACACAATTGTCTTTAGGCATTTTATTCATGTTACTAATAAATGATTATAACATTAACAACAGTAACATCACATGTTTGGTAAGTTAATTCATACCTATATATAATTTCAATCCTGAATCTGAAAATTAAGCTTAAAGTACACATTATCAATATTAACATTCTAGAACTATCGTAAATTATTGGACTACTCGAATACAAAATTGCGAGTCGTGACAACAAAGCCGATAGCATGATTGTTTACATACATACAAAAGAATATAAAACAACACTTTATCGCATAAATATTTAGCAATAGTCCAACAGTATTTTGACCACTCAGGAGTGGGTTGTTATAGGATATTTATTTGTATGCCTTGAAATATCGCAATGCAACTTCCAGTTATGCATAAAAATATTATGCGTAAACAAATATACTAAAATATTTTTAATTCTGATAATATAATGATGATTTATTTTTGTACTTTGAATATCATGGAACTATTATATGTTACCTTTAAAAGTATTTCACTAATGAATTAAAAATAAGTAATAAGTTTTTAAACTACTTTAAACCAACAAACAGATTATTGAAAAGAATGCAGCTCTTTAATGGCGGTTAAGTATCTAAACGAGTTGCGCCACGTATTTAATAGAGTTGACTGCTAAAATTGGAGACACAGGGTATGGAAAAACCGTGGAAATATAAGAAAAATTAACTCACATCGCACGTAGATATAAACCCTACAAAATGTAAACTTTTGTCCTACATTACGAAGAGAAGAATGCCAATTTGTGGGTTGATATATAGATTTGAAAATATTTTAAGATTTTACAAACAGTATCAGTTAAAATATCACGTTTTATGATGTACATGTAATTAATTAATTAATATTTCTGAATCGTTATTAATCCAAACAATTGCTTACAGAATAATATATAAAATATATGATCGGTTCTCTTACACTGGTATTATATCCGAATTTGAAAACATTGCATAACATTTGTGCAAATGGAAAAACTTGGAGACAATGTTAGTCAAGGTTTGGAAACATTTTAATGTGTCTAACATATAAAACTGGTATAAAATATCTTTGATTCTATCTTAACGACTTAATGTCAATGTATAAAGTAGTAACTATAGAATCTAAATACATTTAATATGGAAATCTTAAGTAAACGGTTAAAAATCACAAAAAAATCATTAATAACTAATAAAAAAAACAAAAAATTGTAATAAATATGAGATAATTTAATATCCATTTTACAAATATTTCCTAAAGCTCTAAACTATTCTAACGTGAAAAAAAAGTTATGCAATAAAATTGTTTTTGCACACGAAACAAGATACTTCTGTGGTCGAACAACAGGCGTTACTTTTAGGCCGTAGTGTGGGTTGATATTTACATTATTTCAATGAGTTTAAAAGCGATTCTTGTACATCTCAAAAGTTAGTTGTATATTAAAATTTGTGGAACTACCACAGTTTCATGAAATGCTCTGTCCATTTCATTTGGTTTATTCCACATATTTAGTATTATTTGGATGTAAATATCAAAGGCATGAAATTGCTGCTACTCAATAAATAATAAAATAATAATAATAATTCGCGTCATTAGTATGACAGAAGTGCGTCATGAGTGCGTCGTGAGCACGATTGCAATGGGGGCCTTGCCGTGGTTGAATGAAATATGCAACACTATGACAATATGTGATATTATCACCCTCCCCCCTTGGGACGATAATTAAGTGTCTAACCACCGTCATAATTTAATGATCAATATTTTTTCTATTTAAGAACTTTGGTCACCTAGTTTTTAGAAAAATATTGATCATTAAATAATTTCGTTGGAATACATATACAGATTGTCTTATTTTTGAATATTTCATTAAACCATGCCCACCATCACATTTAATAAGTATTCCATGGAATATTAATACTTAGGACAACATGTATTTAGTTACCTCCAGAAATCTATAAAGCAGATTCAATTTGTTTTGAAAAAAAATATTGTAATAAATATGAGATAATTACATATAAATTGTACAAATATTTTTCTTGTACTCTCGGCCACCAAAACTTGATAAGATAACTTGCGTTCGAAAGGAAAAATCACAAAGTTGCCTCTTTTTCTTTAATACCATTAATGATATTGAAGAAAAAGAGGCAACTTTGTGCTTAAATATTTAAGCATTTTATAGCTAGAATAATCAATTCTCACGTGAAAATTTTGGTGTAATAAAATCGTTAATGCACACTTAATAAGTGACTTCTGTGATTGCCCCACAGTAGAACTTTCAGGCCGTTGCGTGGGCCGATATTAACATTATTTCAATGCCATTTAGGGCGATTCTTGTACATCTCAGAATTTTGTTGCGTATTAAGTAATAAAATAATAATAATTCGCGTCATTAGTGCGTTATGAGTACGTTAGAAATGCATCATGAGTGCGTCATGAGCACATGTGCAATGGGGGACGTGGTTTAATGAAATATGCAACACTATGACAATATGTGATATTATCACCCTCCCCCCCTTGATAATTTAATGATCAATATTTTTTCTATTTAAGAACTTTGGTCACCTAGTTTTTTTAGAAAAATATTGATCATTAAATAATTTCGTTGGAATACATATACAGATTGTCATATTTTTTAATATTTCATTAAACCATGCCCACCATCGCATACGTGCCTTTGACGCACTCATGATGTGTTAATAATGCGCTAATAACGCACTTATGATGTACTCTTATGAGCAGCAACAATTTAATTTATTTATCGTATGGCATTATTTACTGCGAGGTTCAGATGACAGTGCAACAGCCGGTTTTGTTGCACTCTTAGCATTACCCGGGGCGCGTGTTGGGTTTTTAAGGTAGTTCCTACGGACGTGGAGCATGATCGACCTGTGACTACAACTATTAGAAACAGTGACCGGGACTGACGGCTTAACGTGGAATATATCAATTGAAATAGACAAAGCTTTTCATGAAATTGAGGTTTTTACTTTGTGAAGATTCACATGACATTTAATAAGTATTCCATGGAATATTAATACTTAGGACAACATGTATTTAGTTACCTCCAGAAATCTATAAAGCAGATTCAATTTGTTTTGAAAAAAAATATTGTAATAAATATGAGATAATTACATATAAATTGTACAAATATTTTTCTTGTACTCTCGGCCACCAAAACTTGATAAGATAACTTGCGTTCGAAAGGAAAAATCACAAAGTTGCCTCTTTTTCTTTAATACCATTAATGATATTAAAGAAAAAGAGGCAACTTTGTGCTTAAATATTTAAGCATTTTATAGCTAGAATAATCAATTCTCACGTGAAAATTTTGGTGTAATAAAATCGTTAATGCACACTTAATAAGTGACTTCTGTGATTGCCCCACAGTAGAACTTTCAGGCCGTTGCGTGGGCCGATATTAACATTATTTCAATGCCATTTAGGGCGATTCTTGTACATCTCAGAATTTTGTTGCGTATTAAGTAATAAAATAATAATAATTCGCGTCATTAGTGCGTTATGAGTACGTTAGAAATGCATCATGAGTGCGTCATGAGCACATGTGCAATGGGGGACGTGGTTTAATGAAATATGCAACACTATGACAATATGTGATATTATCACCCTCCCCCCCTTGATAATTTAATGATCAATATTTTTTCTATTTAAGAACTTTGGTCACCTAGTTTTTTTAGAAAAATATTGATCATTAAATAATTTCGTTGGAATACATATACAGATTGTCATATTTTTGAATATTTCATTAAACCATGCCCACCATCGCATACGTGCCTTTGACGCACTCATGATGTGTTCATAATGCGCTAATAACGCACTTATGATGTACTCTTATGAGCAGCAACAATTTAATTTATTTATCGTATGGCATTATTTACTGCGAGGTTCAGATGACAGTGCAACAGCCGGTTTTGTTGCACTCTTAGCATTACCCGGGGCGCGTGTTGGGTTTTAAAGGTAGTTTCTAAGGACGTGGAGTAACATCGACCTGTGACGACCACTATTAGAAACAGTGACCGGGACTGACGGCTTAACGTGGAATATACCAAATGAAATAAACAGAGCATTGCATGAAGTTGAGTTTTTTACTTTGCATGACATTTTATAAGTATTCCATGGAAACTAATTTAAAAATAAATTATTCAATATACATTTTCTTTATAATCAAAAATCGTTTTAATCGCAGTTTTGAGCGAGATTGGATCGCTTGAATATGAGAAATCGCATCTATTTCATTTTCTGCCTGAAATTCCAACTGCGCGCGCAGGTGGAGGGCGTGGCTTAGTGAAATATATAAACCTGTGACAATCTGGTGCACCCTCACTGGTAGTTGGGGCATAAACACGACAGGTCGTTTCGTACCTCTTCAACTAGTTTAATAAGTTTTATAAACAAATGTACTAAATTTAATTGCATTTATAACAAGACTACATTATTTTTTATTTCCTTTAATATAAATACGACTCAGCATTCAATTGGCACCTTCTCTTCGTTCTTGAGTTACGAAGCGTCGAGCTCATTCACTCATTCACTTTGAAACACTTGTGCTCGCGCAAGGCAGTCTTGGAAAAATATATATTAATTTAAATAATTCAAAACCATTTTGATTGGGACAAGTGGAGCAGATGTGTGTATAAAAAAATACTCTTGTACTGTTATGAGTAACTGGTACAAGTTACTGAAACCGTTTATTAATGAAAAATAGTTCGAAATCAAAACTTTTTAACTTTTCCTCTCTTAAAACGAAAGTATGATCCGAGCACATGATATATTATGTTCGCTTCATATCTGCAGTTTGCTTTACTTCACTTCGTTTTGTTTCGGGTATAAACCAACGTCTCAAATTTTAGCGGATTATTTGATCAGTTTTTTTTACTGTTTTATGTATTATACATCACTTAAAATCAGTTTATTAGTTTATTTATATTTAAAAATAATACATTTGAGTACCTTGCATAATTTGCAAATCCTCATTTACTATAGCATAATGATTTTCTGGCATAATGAAACTTTTACATAATTATGTTTCGGCATACTGTATTGTAAGCATAACAAAACGTTATATTAAATTGATTTTGACTTATTTGCAGTCACATTATTGTCTTTAGGCATGTTGTTCATGGTTCTAATAAATTATTTCATTATTAACAATGGTAACAGCACATGTAGGGTAAGTTAATTCATACCTTTATAAAACTTAAATTTAAGCTGAAACTTCATATTATATCCAATACTAACATTTTAGACTCCTTTGTTTCGGCAGTGCGCTGATAAGTAACAGTCGTAAATTATTTCACTACTCGAATACAAAATGGCGAGTCGTGACAATAAAGCTGAGAGCATGATTATTAACATACATACAAATTATTATAAAATAATTCTTTATCTCATCAATATTTAGCAATTGACCAAAAGTATTTCAACCACTCCGGGATCAGTTGTTTTAGCATATTTATTTGTATGCCTTGAAATTTTTAGTGCGACGTTTTAATCTCTGTGCTATATGACTTGGTAAACATTTAGTTTAATATATATAAATTCAGTTTTCCACGTGAATAATTAGTAAATTAGGTGAACCTGTTTAGTTGAACAATTTGTTAGATAGTGTGACAATTGAAAATGTCCCTTACAAATATAATTAATTCATAAAGCAAACCTAGGTCGAATTTTTAGAAACGTTATTAGATGATATGTTACCTGATATGTAAATTACTGCATCGCGAAAGGATTAAAAAAATTACGACATTTTTATGTATTATTTATCTTTATTTAGTTGCCCCCAGAAATCTGTAAAGCAGATTCAATTTGTTTTGCAGAAAAAATGTAGTAATAAATATGAGATAATTGTATATAAATTTTACAAATATTTCCTAGTGCTCTCGGCCACCCAAAACATGATTAGATAACTTTCGCTCGATAAGACAAAATCACAAAGTTGCATTTTTCATTTTTATTAAGCATTTCCTGGCTAGATTAAACAATTGTCACGTGAAATAATGTTATTTAATAAAATCGTTATTGCACACGAAATAAGTTAGTTCTGTGATCACACCACAGTGGAACTTTCAGGTCGTAGCACTCTTGATGCGCTCATGACGCACTCATCATGTAGTCACGGCGCACTCATGATGTACTTATTATTATTATTTTATTATTTTTTGAGTAACAACAATTTAATGCATTTGATATTTACATCCAACTAATACTAAATATGTGGAATATACCAATTGAAATGGACAGAGCGTTTCATGAAGTTCAGGTTTTTGCTTTGAGTAGATTCACATGACGTTCAATAAGCATTTCATGGAATCTATCGCTTCAATATGAGCATCGACTTCATTTTCTGCCTGAAATTCCAATTGCGCGCGCAGGTGGATTGCGTGGCTTAGTGAAATATATAAACCTGTGACAATCTGGTGCACCCTCACTGGTAGTTAGGGCCCAGACTCGACAGGCCTATGCCTTGAAACACCCTTATGCAACTTTTAGTTATGCATAAAAATATTATGCGGAAACCAATATACTCAAATATGTTTAGTTCTGAAAACATTATGCTGATTTACTTTAGTAGTTTGAATATCATGGAACTAAATATGTAACCTTTGAAAATATTTCATTCATTAATTAAAAATAAGTAATAAGTTTTAAAACTACATTTAAACAACAAACTGATGATTGAAAAGAATCTCTCGCTCTCTTTAATGACGGTTAAGTTTCAAAACGAGTCACGCCGCGTATTTAATAGAGTTGAGTGCTAAAACTGGAGACACAGGGTTCGAAAAAACCGTGCAAATATCTGAAAAATTCAACTCACATCGCACGCAAATATAAACCCTACAAAATGTACACTTTCGTCCTACATTGAGAAGAGATTAGTCACTATTTGTGGCTTGATATTTATATTTGAAAATATTTTAAGTCATTACAATCAGTACCATTTTAAATATCACGTTTTTTTTCATTTAAATGTATTTAATTATTACCTACTTATTAATCCTGAGGAGTAATTAATTACTTATTAATCCTGTTTTTTATATGAAGCGAAACAATTACTCAAGGAATAATTAATTGTTTATATGTATTAACTAAAAGTTTTCTTATACTGGTATTATATCCAAATTTGAAAACATTTAATAACATTCGTGCAAATGGAAAAAGTTGGAGACAATGTTTTTCAATGTTTGGAAACATTTTAATGTAGCAAAATATTTTTGATTTTATCTTAACGACTTAATGTCAATATATAAAGTAGAACCTATTGAATCTAAATACATTTAATATGAAAATCTTAAGTTAACGGTAAAAAAAAAAACAAAAAAGATATTATAGTAAAAAACACAAGAAATACAACATAAAAAAACCGCATAAGGCAAGTAACTTTCAACCAAAAAATACTATTATGCTAAACTCAAAGAAGTTTATGTAAATATATTCGCAAGAATGCATTTAGCAAAAACACTAGATTGTACAATGTCGAAAATAGTACGTTTATGCAGCTCCTGAAAAACTGGAGAAATTATATAAAATGGCCGCTGATTAAAAACGACAGTCAAGCGTGAGTTACAAAGTATCAGCTAGTGGTTCTGTATAGTATTAAATTATAACCAAAATAGATGCCAATATAATTTATGTCATAAAATAGTGCTAACACTCAATTTATATATAACAGCTTAGGATCTAACTAAGGGTACATAATAAAAGATAATACTGTAAAGAGTAACTGACTAACTACTAATAATTACATTTTACGTCTAAAAAAACGCCACAGAAACACATACTAAAACATAATAAGCTAAACAATTAAAACAAAAAGATACAAAGTAACAAAAACATTACACGTACAGAAAGAATACTGCTACTGGAATTTGTCCGCGATTTTGTGAGATTTACAACATATTTATAAAAAATATAATTGAGTATATGCATACTAAAAATATCCGTATGTAAATTTATTTACAAAAAGTATAGAAAATTATAATAACAACAGTG
This sequence comes from Scrobipalpa costella, assembly GCA_949820665.1. Taxonomy (NCBI): domain Eukaryota; kingdom Metazoa; phylum Arthropoda; class Insecta; order Lepidoptera; family Gelechiidae; genus Scrobipalpa; species Scrobipalpa costella. Next base: position 2,651,636 of record OX463295.1, read on the forward strand.
AAAACAGAAACGAAATTGATCAAAAAATCACAGACATATACATTCATAAATGTAGTCTCGATGGTTGAATGACTTTAAAGCATTGTAACTCGTAAACTAACGAGGTTATTTTTGTATGATGACCACATTTTTATTCTTACTGATAATTTAAAAACGTCATGTCACCTTATTACTTAATGCTAATCAAACAGCCCGCCACGGATCACACCTGGCTCAAATATCCCCATGGTCAGCGAAATTGCTGAACCAGGTATAATTTGGAGTGAGCATCACTCCCGCAGGCGTCACCCTAGCTTCCTGATGAAGGTTTTGGCCTCCTCACACCGTAGTGTGCCACAAAAGGCACGAATAAATATTTTGGTCTATTTTTCTTTTGTATCGCCTCATGTTCGTTGGCGGAGTCAGCCTTCCGGACAGTGTGTGGGTGTTATTTGGGACGCTGCAAAAGTGCTCACACAGGTAGCATCCCACAATAGCAAACGGCCTCTCTCCCAGGGTACCAACAACGTAAAAATAATGGTTTCCTTGTAATATTTTCCATGTACTTTATGTAGGACAATGGCTGTTTGGTAGTCCTTCTGACCTCAATCCTGTAAAAATCGAATTAAAATATTTTCGTTATCTAAAGATTTCAAAGAAAATATCCAAAATTATTCATACAATATTTAGTACAAACAGAAACAAAATGAATTACTGTTTCAGTAATTTTTATAAACGGTAAGGGAGTAATGCCGCCATGTGACGTCACGTGGCAATTCGGTTCTCTCTTTTTAACCGACCACATTAAAGCAGTACGTATATATAACTCGTAAAAACGTCATGCATTCTGCCTGCGGATCTCTGTTTATTAGGCGCAGTGTGTGCCAGTCTTTTATTTTCAAGGCAGTTTTTGCAGCAGACGGGTCGGAGCCGCGCCTTACCGAACGTTGAAAAACTCGACCAGGGAAGCTGAACCCAAAGGGCTTGTACAATGTACAGTAGTCAACGTGTTAAGTATAGGCTTTTTTTAATAGGCTGTGATGTCAATGAGGTAAATAAATTAAATAAAAACCTTTTAATTAGCTCGACGGGTTAAAAACGTTTTTTTTACATAACTTATATAATATATTTATTATACATACCTATATCATTTGTTATTTTAAATATTGCATTTGGACCGTTATTTTAAAGATAGATGAGAGGACGTACAGGTATGTAGGATGATATTGATACTTCTTATTTTGTGTTTAGACTGCTCATTAAAAATAATGAATACGTGTTTCAACAATTTTCATATTTTCACTTCCAAAGTGGTAAAAAGAGGGGTGAACGTTTGTATGGAAGTTCGATTAATTTTGAGGTAAGGATATTCCAATTTTGTATTTAGACTAATGATCAAAGATTAATGGACACGTGTAGCCGTTTTCGGGTTTTCTTCCCAAAAAGGGGTTAAATATGAGATGAAAGTTTGGTTTGATTGGTGCAAGGCTGTTATAGTTTCGCTGTATAAGGGAAAAGGGTTTGCGTTGTCTAGCGTTGTATGCAAAGATATTGATTGAAAGAGTGACGAAATAAACTGATGAGAAGGTATGGGATGCTCAGGCAGGATTTCGAAAGGGAATGGGATGTACGGTTCGGGTGTTTTCCTTGCTTGCAAAGCTGAAAAATCTTTGGATAAAAACCAAAAAGTCTTTTGCGCATTCGTGGATTTGGAAAAGGTATACGATAGAGTGGTGAGGAATGAATTGTGGTCAGCACTATCCATGCATGGGGTAAGCAGTATTTTGATACAAGCACTAAAATCCTTATACAGGGATTCTAGTGCTTGTGTCAGGATCAACGGGGCGTATACTGAATTGTTTAGCATCGAAAAAGGTGTTAGACCCCTGTCTAACAGCCATGATGACGCTACAAATCCCTATGTGTAGCGTCATCATGGCTTTTTAACCTATTCATGGATAGCTGCTCATGGGGAAGTGCCTCATAGGGCGCATGCCAGGATCCATATAGTGGCATGCGGCCAATCGTCTGCAACCTCTGCTTTCTGCTGGTCGTACCGGCCATCCGGTACACTGGTGCTAGGAGGCTGAGGTCGAGAGAGTGGATCTGCACCTGCGCAACTGCCTATCCACTTAAATATACTCACGCGCAGATGATTTCTGCATATTTCCTGGTCTTCGAGCGTAAGTCCTGCGGCGATGGAGAGCCGATGGTGGGGGGAGGATCGGTGTGTCCACCCCTTAGTTGGCATCTGCACGTAGGCGGTCGTCTGGTGATGGTCGCTCTGGGTCCCAATCGAGGCGGGGGACCGGTTCGGCAGCTCAGACGACGACAAAGCAGCCCTATTTAGGGAGCGCTCTGCTTTCCCCAATCAGGGGATGGGTCTAGAAAAGGTAGCCCAAAAATAGTCCGTCTCATTCTCAAAGCAGATGCCAAACCGCGATCATTTGTTCACCATCTTAAAACGGTGAAAAAATTAAATATTAACTAAAAATAAATGATCTTATTATAGGAACGTGAAACGTTCGTACTCTCTTAGACATCGACATAAACTTGTGTCCGGAAAGAAAGCTGAAAAACGGCTCTAATTGCGAGAGAATTGGCCAAATACAACATTGATATTAATAAATAAGCGAAACCCATCTTAGTGACTCGGGAGAGCTATGCGAACAGCTACACCAATTATTGGAGCGGGAAGCCAAGTACTGAGAGAGCAGCTAGTGGAGTCGGGTTCGTTGTAAGAAATCAAATAACTAAAAAACTCAAAGAACTGCCGAAAGGCATATAAGACAGAATTATAACACTTGACTTCAATTGTCATCAGAGAAGTACCTACATCTCATAAGTGTATATGCCTCCATACAGCCCTCTCCAGATGAAGAAAAGATCAAATTCTACAGCGAGCTGAATCAAGTCCTAACAAAGATATCATCCAAAGATAAGATAATTTTGTTTGGAAACTTTAACGCACGAGTTGGTAACGACTATGGTGCTTGGAGTGGAGTTCTTGGCCGTCACGGTGTTGGTAAATGCAACGCCAATGGCCTCGATTTTCTTACTCTCTGCGCCGAATTCGTATTACTCTTATTAACACCTGTTACCGATTGCCAGAGAAGTTCAAGACCACGTGGATGCATCCAAGATCCAAGCACTGGCACCTCCTAAACTATGTGATAGTACGCAAGAGAGACCTCAGTGAAGTACTTATCACTCGAGTAATGAGGGGTGCTCAGGGCTGGACCAATCATCGGCTGGTTCGATCAAAACTTTGGTTACATTTAAAAGCACCAAGTCGAGCAACACACAAGATCCCAGCAAAGATTATCTGTGAAAAGCTTATTCGCAACTCGCATCTAAGTGAAGAGCCGGATGATGCATTCTGCACTGCAGAAGAAGATATATCCATCGATAAAGAGTGGCGTTCATACGCGGAGAACCTTCACACTTGTGCCTCACAAGTTATTGGGAAACCAGAAAAGAAACATCAAGATTGGTTTGATGCTTCCAAAGTGGAAATCAAAAAGCTTATTGAGGACCACAGACGTCCTCTTTTTTCATCAGACGTCTCTGAGCGGAGAATTATTACGTCGCACAGGTATGTCTGGAATTAAAGCCCTGATAATGAAGCATCAACTAAGATGGAACGGTCACGTCCTACGCATGCCCGACAGTAGACTCCCGAAGGCAGTCTTCTATTCAGAGCTTTCCAAAGGAAGCAAGGCGGGCAATACCTTCGCTATAAAGACGTGCTCAATGCAATCTTGCGGCTTGTCATATACCAACTGAGAGATGGGAGAGTTTGGCATATCAAAGACCGGAATGGCGTCAAACCGTCCACAAAAGTATCCACCGTTTTGAAACTGAGCGTCCTGAAGACCTAGATGCAAAACGCCAAGTACGGAAGACTAGGCCTAAACCTTCCTACTCTTCAGCCATATTAGAGCCCACCAGCGTAACTTATAGGAGTCGCCGACATGATGATGATGACGACTTGCATCGTTGGCAGAGGAATTGCAGGAGATGGAAAATATTATGAATGAAGCTTTGAACAAGAAAGGAATGAAAGTGAATGTTAGTAAGACGAAAGCAATAGTTTTTGAAAAGGAGGATATGAAAGAGTGTAACATCTTGATGGGGAATGAAAAAGTGAAGCAAATGAAAGAGTTTGTGTATTTAGGATCAAAGTTTACGGCAGATGGAAAGAATGATAGTGATATTGAAAGGAGAGTGAATGCCGGTAACATGGTAAATGGAGCATTGCACGCCTTTATAAACAGTCAGAAGGTGTCCGATAAGGCCCGTTTGGCAGTGCATAGAGCCAACCCCCCTCTATGGTGATGTATGGGAGTAAAAATTGGGTATGTCAGAAGAAGTATAAAAGCAGCATAAATGCAGTAGAAATGAGCGCGTTAAGAAGTATGATTGGAGTTAAATTGAGTGACAGGATACGAAATACTGTGATTAGGGACCGTTGCGGGGTGAAAGAAGATATAATGACAGGTATTGACAAGGGAATGCTTTAATAGTTTGGACATGATGAGAGGATGAGTGAAAGCTGGTTGACCAAACATATATGTATGCCGAGTGTGGATTGAAATATTGGAAGGGGAAACCCTCGACACACGTACTTCTATCAAATCGGGGACGTTCTAAATAAGGGTCAGGTCAAGATTACCCTAAACCGACGAGCATGTATGAAAAGAAAGAAGTATGTAAGGTTCGTAGCAAATGGAAATATGTGATCTCTGCCTACCCTTCCGGGAAAAAAGCGTGATTGCATGTATGTGTGTATACGAATATCGCCCGAAATGTCATTGAAATAACGTTTATATTAGCGCGCGTTACGGCGTGGCAGTTACGTCTGCGGTCGCACGCCGCATGTGCGTAAACCGCAGTAAATCAAGTTTTTTTGTTTAAAATATACAATTTTAAAAGAAAATATGACATATATAATATAACTACTATAAAACCTCAAGGTGGTTATTACAGTTTTTTTTTACTTTAAAACTGTTTCTAGCCATAATATCGTCACGACAATCAACAGAAGGAGGCAACTTTGTGATTTTTTTCTATGGTAGAAAGTTCAAGTAATCGTGTTTCTAAGACATATGCTAATTAGTAAAAATACTCAAATGACTTACATATTAATTTCACAACTAACACTTTAGCTTGAAAGACACCGCATGCGTACCCCATAAGCTAATGATAAAACAATTATTGACACATGTTTCAGAGTTTCTGGATTTTCCAGCCCTAAGGGAGGTTAGTGGATAAAAATTTATATGGAAATTCAGTTGATTTTGAAGTTCGAATCTACCAATTTTGTGTTAAGGGGAATTAACAAAAGTTAATAGACACGAGTATAAGTGTTTTAGGATTTTTTATCCCTAAAGAGGTTAAATAGTCGATAAAAATTGAATGGAAATTACGACAATTCGAAGTTAGGATCTTTCCTTTTTGTGTGTGTAAATAATGGACACGTGTATCAGCGTTTTTAAATTTTCCACCCCTAAAGGGATGGAATAAGGAATTAAAGTAATCAACCGTAATAGCTAGAAAGTTGAAATTTTCGCAGATCATGTATTTCTGTTACCGCTACAAATAATAAAAACAGAAAAAAATAGGGGCCTCCAACATAATGATATTTTTTTTTCGTCAATATTTTACCTACTAAGGTAACAACATTTAGAAATTACGATCTAGGCTAATCTAAAGCTAATGAGTAATTTTACTATGACTTAATTTGCTAGGTAGACTAAACTAAGAATGTGTCCATTAACACATTTCTTATTGTCTCTATTAAGGGGAAGACACTTTGTTCTTGTGTTCTTTATGTATAGCACTCAATACACTATTTTACATTGTCACTTTACAAAACTAATTCAAAAGGTTTTATCCTCTTCAGTCTTCTCACTATGTCCGTGTTATCGAGGAGCTGGATGGCCTCGACGTTCACATGGTGAAGAAGTCTTCGTTCGTGAGCTTCAGCGTGCTTCTTAATTATGTCAGTGACGAGGTTTACTTTAAGGTCCCGATTTAGGTCGTCATTTCTTATGTACCAGTATAATGATAAATGGATAATAAATAAATGGATACAACAAACGTGATTTCATGAACCGTGATAGCTAGACAGTTGTATTATCAACCTCTTCTTATATTATTCTTGTATTATTTGCCTCTCAATTTAAGTCTCACTTCCGTAGGTAAGCTGGAAGAAATTTCTTAGTAGAAATAAGCTGCACCAGTTGTGTCGTTATTCCTTGTGTATTGTCTTTCTCATGGTACTTGTGTACAATAAACAGTAAATAAATAAATCAACGATAAAGCATTTTTGATGCCGTTATCTCAACAAATACTAAAAACAAAATTAAATAAATATTTAAGGGGCTTCTATACAAGAAACGTGATTGTATGTCTGTCACCAGACTGTATCTCATGAACCGTAATAGCTAGACAGTTGTAAAGTTTCAACGATGATGTTTTTATTGTTCCTGCTAAAACAACAAACACAAAAAAAAATGTAATATTTTAGTGGGTTTCCCATACAATGAACGTATATTTTTGCCGTTTCTTGCTCGTTATTAAAAACGGCAACAACGTTAAACGCTTGAAATATTCACAGAACATTGAGTTGTATAATTTCTTTGATAATAAATAATTAAAGTAAAATAATATTTAAGGTGGTACACAGAAAACGTGATTTCTATGCCGATTTTAGCTTGAGTCCGGCTAGCACTTGGACTGTTTTATTTTAGTTTATGCTCAGGCTAATGATTAAAAATAGGTTACTTATTATCGCGTGACAATAGTGATTGCCACTGGAAAGTCTCTTAGCCGCGGGTAAAACCGCGGGGCGGAAAGATAGTATTTTTATGTTCTCGGTCATATACCTAACAAAAAACATACATAATGTATTCAGTACATCTACATAGCAGCCACCGTTTCCTGTTCTTAAAAAAACACAACAATATTAAACAAGTTATGTGTCCTGTTTATAACAAGAACTCTTTCCAAAGTTTCGCTGATAAAAATGCTTGTAAGAACATTATGGAATCTTGGCACGACACTACGTTCGTTAAAAATGCAGAAAAAAAATAACCGAAATTGGTCGGTTAAAAACATAGATTAAGGTAGGTTTTATTTCCGTTCACCCCATCGTGCGGCGGTCGTGCGGTTGTCGTTCTTGTGTCGCGCGGGTGACGTGTGGCGGCGACGGTGCAGCGGCATAGCGGCGCGCGAGCACGGCGCGGTACCGTGTGCGTTGTTGCGCGCGCGCCGACCGCCTCCACTCTTCACCCCACACAATGCGACTTCGTATTCTATTCAAATAATGAACACTCAGTTACGCAAAGATGCGTTCCAAAACGCAAAACAATTCTCGTTTTTTTAGAAACTTTTTTGTTGCCCCTTTCATTCGTACTCCTTTCTTGAGTCAGCTCATTTAACAATGCGCCTGTGAATATGCAAATCTCTTTTAATTGTCTCGCTTTTTAAAAGTTTGTTTGCGGCTCTCCTGCGCGGTGTAGCGGCATAGAGGCGTGAGTGACGCATCTGTCGTCTTCGATATTACCCGGTCTGTTTGTCGCATTCGTCGCTACAACCCGTAGGATAATGACTGGCTTTTTACCGCGTTGCAACTGCACTGGTGTATTTTTTATACCATTTTAAGTTATGTGCCGTGTTGTGTAATGAAATGTGTCGGAATGAGGTTGGCGTTTTTAGGCGCGTGGACGCGCCGCTGCGCCGATAATGTTCGCTGAATTTTCATGAGGTCCGCGACGCCGGCCGCCGCCGCCACAGCCGCCGGTGCCTGGCTTCGCGCCCTTTCCATATTCCCTTTATTTATATGACAAAAACTGTCGTCGTCGCCGCGGCTGGACCTTTATCGAATCGGCATATTTTTTTACCGTTGTTAATTCCTCAGATAATGGCTGGAGTCAAATGACCGTGGGTAAGAAGCCGCGGGAATTTCAGCGATGCTCGCGCTCTCTTTTAAGCGTATTTTTTGTAAGGGACGAGTTCTGGCGGCGTTTTCGTAGTTTTTTGCGGGTCGCCGATGAAAACCGTAATGGCATTTTATCGTGCATAAAAGCGGAGGGAATCATTAATTATTTATAATAAGCAGCTAGCGCCGATTGGCCGTGTGTAAGTATGTTTCGGCGGGTCCGCGCCGACCGGCGCACTGCTGCCGTTTTTGCCCGCACATAGGTACAGCCGCGATTGTTTACTTTTTGCCGCAGAAAGTAGGTTGTGCTTATGATCATTAAGATTTATGTGTCAATCATACAAGTTGCATGGTTTCTCGTAAAAAATAATGTAGGTGATGTTTATTGGAATAGCTGAGCGTTGCGCAAGCGCGCATGTAAGGACAAGGACCGCTCGCTTTACACGCGCACCGCTGCTGCGATGTACAAAAACATCACCCTTTATAATGTTCTTAAGACAAATTACATTTATTCTAACATTAAACATTTAATGCACAAACATTTTGCCAGAATAAGAACCAATGAAAAAGAAGGTAATAGTATTTACCTACTCTGACTTGTGTTAGTAAGAACACAACTTGCGTTCACACAGTCGGTAAAACTAAAATATAAAATCGCCAGTAACTTAATTCGCTTCCATCTGAGATTTGATTACAATATGTGACCTCCTAGATAACCCTTTTTTTACCGACTTTTTTTGAAGATCGTCTCCTCTGACGTAGTACGGACGCAACGAACTTGTCCATGAAATAAATCTTTTTAACTTTTAACCTAGTAAGCAAAGAATCAACGGCTTAATTTACTGAATAGAAAAAGATAACTTAGGAAAGTAGGAAAGTGACCCACGATTTGAATTTTGAATGTCATTCACATTACTTACAAACTGATCAACGACACTGAGAAACTTTTACCAGGAAATTCTTTCAGGAAGTGATATATTCCTCATAAATTGTCTGATCAATGTGGTCTAGTATTTTTTTATGGATAGGCAAAAAAACCCCATTTAAATCCTGGTGAAAGTTGATAAGGTGTCGTTGACTGCGCAGCCTCTATCAGTTTAACGGATGCTGTGCGTCGTATAGTCACTACATAGTATAAAACAAAGTCACTTTCTCTGTCCCTATATCCCAATGTATGCATAAATCTTTAAAACTACGTAACGGATTTTGATGCGGGTTCTTTTAATCGATAGAGTGATTCAAGAGAAAGGTGTATTATGTATAATACATGCATAATATGGTAGAGAAACACTGATAACTTCCGTGCGAAGCCGGGGCGGGTCGCTAGTTTAGAATAAAATTGTCAGCAAGCAGCACAAAATTACTTCCGTCCAAGATTTGATATTAAAACATCAAACTTCCTAGATAACCCTTTTTTAACTGACTTTTTTTTAACGTCCATCCCTTCTGGCCAGATTTGACGTACGGACGGACAGGTCTGATCTAATCTAAACAGCTGCTTGGCAGATGTTCGCCGGACAAATATATACTCCATAAAACATTCACTCTACATATATCTTTATCAGTAAAAAAGGACCGAATTGTCCGCCCGGCGTTTGAGGGTTAAGGTCAACGAACTCGGCATTATTAATTGAATATTGATTGATTTCTTAATAGTTTGTTGGTTTTGTACGGCAGGTGATTTTTATTGGGTAGGATTAAACATTAATCCTTCCAAATAAAGATATTTCCAAATTGCTACTAGATAGAATTGAGTTAAACAATACTTCCTGTCTTTAAATCGAAGATCAATTTTCTGAAATAAGTTTTAGTGATTTAATGTAAAATCACAGTGAAATAATAGTTTTGTAATTTCTCGAATTCGCCAACATTTATTCATTTTATTTATAATATAATAAGTATCAATATTGAAGAGTTGTTTTTCGTTTCAAATAATAAAAACAAAACATTACCAAGAGAAATAGTATTGTTTGAGTTTTAACTAAAATAATGTATATTAAATCTATTTTAATTTTTGGAAAAGGAAGCTTAACAAAGCTATATTATTTATCCAAATTTTATTTTTTTATAAAGTCCAGTTGGCCAAATGATGATGGTTGGAAAAAGGGTAGCTACCCACCGGGTCGGGTGTTGTGAGCAGGGGACCGAAGTCCGACCGGGCAAGTTTGGAACTTGTATATCTGCAGATCACTGAGTAAACTTCGATACCGCGTTTCAGAACTTGTGTATCTTGATGTGCCGCCATCTATCGGCTACATAACTTTAACCCTTCACTTAATCTAACCTAACCTTACCTTAGTCGTAATGTAAGTCTTCCTCATCAATATTGATGACGAAGACTTGCATTACGACTTAGATGATGTACAATATTCAACATCACGACTTTAAACATAGATTCGTTTCAACATCCCGACTTTGATGATGTCCAATATTCAACATAATACGATTCAACTCATGTTTAACCTTACCTAAGTCGTAATGTACATCTATCTATATTTGCCTAGCCTAACATGGTGGGTGTGTTCTTTGTATGATATAGGCATTCGATAAGAAATGATTTTTCGAAATTCGTCCCACAAAGGGGTTAAAAAGGGGGACAAAGTTTGTATGGGGACAACGTGATTCCATGGTCCAATATAAATAAAATTTTGCTCAAGACATTCAATCTACATATGTCTTTATCTGCACATAAAAGTCCGAAATATCCGCCCGGCATTTGAGGGTTAAGCTCAACAAACTCGGCATTATTAATTAAATATTGATTGCTTTATTAATAGTTGGTTGGTTTTGTACGGCAGGTGATTTTTAATGGGTAGGATTAAACATGAATCCTTCCAAATAAAGGTATTTTCAAATTGCTACTAGATATAATTGAGTAAAACAATATTTCATGTCTATAATCGAAGATCATGTTTCTGAAAAAAGTTTTAGTGATTAGATGTAAAAACACAGTGAAATAATAGTTTGGTAATTTATCTAATTTTCCAACATTTATTCATTTTATTTATAATATAATAAGTATCAATAGTAAAGAGTTGTTTTTCGCTTCAAATAATAAAAACAAACATTACCAAGAGAAATAGTATTGTTTGAGTTTTAATGAAAATAATGTATATTAAATCTATTTGAATTTTTGGAAAAGGAAGCTTAACAAAGCTATATTATTTATACAATTTTTTATTTTTTATAAAGACCAGTTGGCCAAATGATGATGGTTGGAAAAAGGGTAGCTACCCACCGGGTCGGGTGTTGTGAGCAGGGGACCGAAGTCCGACCGGGCAAGTTTGGAACTTGTATATCTGCAGATCACTGAGTAAACTTCGATACCGCCCGCGTTTCAGCGCTTGTGTTACTTGATGTGCCGCCATCTATCGGCTACATAACTTTAACCCTTCACTTAATCTAACCTAACCTTACCTTAGTCGTAATGCAAGCCTTCATCATCAATATTGATGATGAAGACTTACATTACGACTTAGATGATGTACAATATTCAACATCACGACTTTAAACATAGATTCGTTTCAACATCCCGACTTTGATGATGTCCAATATTCAACATAATTCGATTCAACTCATGTTTATCCTTACCTAAGTCGTAATGTACATCTATCTATATTTGCCTAGCCTAACATGAAGGGTGTGTTCTTTGTATGATATAGGCATTCGATAAAAAATGATTTTTCGAAATTCGTCTCCTAAAGGGGTTAAAAAGGGGGGCAAAGTGTGTATGGGACAACGTGATTCCATGGTCCAATATACATAAAATTTTGCTCAAAACATTCAATCTACATATTTCTTTATCAGAACAAAAAGGTTCGAAATGTCCGCCCGGCATTTGAGGGTTAAGGTAAACGAACTCTAGTTTTAAAGGGTATTATTATACATAAATCCTTCCTAATAAAGGTATATTTATAAAGCTACTAGATATAATTGAGTTTAACAATATTTCATGTCTATAAATCGAAGATCATGATCATGTGTCTTCAATAAGTTTTAGTGATTAGATATAAAAACACAATGAAATAATAGTTCGGTAATTTATCTCATTTGCCAACATTTATTCATTTTATTTATAATGTTATAAGTGCCAATAAGAAGAAATTTTCGTTTTAAATAATGAAAACTTAACATTACCAAGAGAAATATATTATTATTGTTTGAGTTTTAATAAAAATAATCTATATCGAATCTGTTTTAACTTTTGCAAACGGAAGCTTAAAAACCTATTAATTTATTAAAATATTTTTTTTATTTAGGTCGGTTGGCCAAGTGATCGAGTATCGCCTAAATTATAATATACATTCCATGCTGGACTAGGAGCGAGAGAAAAACATAGAATGTGCCAGCTGCATTTCCTCCCGGGCATGCTGTAAAAACCAGCTAAGGGATCCGAGTGTTTCAGTATATTCCAATTATGGCGATGGGCTGACAACCTGTCACTACAGCGATATACCTACATATTTATTATAAATAACCCTCAAAACTTTGTCGGACGTAGCGGAGCGCACTTTGTTTAGGTCATTTACACTCTGCCTACCCCATCAGGGTAAAGGCGTGATTATACGTACGTATGTATGTAAAATAATATTTATTTGACTTATCGTAGCCAGTCAATTCTTAATTCATAAAATGAGGTAACACCTTTTTGTCGATTTCCATTAGCTCAATGATCGATCAAAAAAATTACCATAAGGAAAGTATTGTTAGCCTGCCGCGGCGAAAGGGTTAACTTTCAATTTCTTCCCTGCGTAGCTTTCTTAATTAATTAACGACCACAACACATGTTTAGACTGGTCTATTAGTCACGCTTTCTCCAGGGATAAGCATTAAAAATGTTAGTCAACATCTGAACAAGTTGCAACCCTTTGCCCGCCACCTGTTCCGTGAAAAAAAAACGTCAGTTGTTCGTTTTCCCGCCCTTTCTGTGGCACTCGGCCACAAAGATTTGTTTTATTTGTTTTTAATTGTTAATTTGGATGGCCGCGGATGTGGCGCGCTTTTTTAACAGATTTTAGTGGGCAACGTATCGGAAGTAACATGTGTCGCTTCCAATTCAATTCGCTATTAAATTTAATTTTATTAAATTCACTGCGCCTGAGAAGAATAATACGGGATAAAAACTTTAACCTATAATTTGTTCCTTTTGAATCTCATGTTTTTTTTTATTTTAATGATTAATTATTGTAGTTTAGTTACAGCACATCATTTATGAATGAGTGTGATTTCTTCTTAGAGAGTGGGTTTTTGAGTTGAACGACCCTATGAACTCTGGTGTCAGAGTTTTCAAACCGCCTAGTAGCACATCTATTAGGCCTCTGACATGGTTTGAGTAATGACCAGTATCACTAATGATGATGATGATCACTATCATTCTTCCATGCTGGACTGGGAGTGAGAGAAAAACATAGTATGTGCCAACTGCATTTCCTCCCGAGCATGCTGTAAAAACTAGCTAAGGGATCTGAGGGTTTCAGTATATTGTAATTTAGGCGATGGGCTGGCTGACAACCTGTCACTACAGCAATATACGTACAAATCTTTCTTGAATGGCCCTCAAGACTTTGTCAGACGCGGCGGAACGGCCTTTGTTTAGGTCGTTTAGGCTCTGCCTACCCCATTAGGGATAAAGGCGTGATTATATGTATGTATGACCACTATCAAATAAAAAACCAGGAATCCTTTTTCTTTTTCGGATAATCAGGTGATTCAGCCTGCAATTTTCTAACCAAACTGGGGAAAACCTCACAAAGTGATAAATTGACAAATATCAACTTTTGCTGCTAAATAAGGATTCCCGTGGAACTGATGTACCTACTTTATAATTATTGAAACCGGTTCAGTAGTTTTCAAGTTTATTCGTTACAAACATACATATACACATAAATTAAGTATTTTATGTGTGTGTTCATTGTGTTTCTTTAAATAGAAAACAAATAATTTAGTCAAAATTTTATTTAACTTCCAATTCAAATATTGATGAGCTTAAGATTGAATTCAACTCACTAAAAAAGAAAAAAAATCTCTATAAAAAACTTGCCCTACAAAGTTTGAGAGGTTTTTACACCAGCACCTGTAGAGGACGGAGGGTCCAGGTTAAAAAAAAACACACGAAAAACACATTAATGGGTTGAATCGTGAGAACTGAGTCGAGGCCACGTTTTTTTCTATAACATACACTAGCCCTCACCTTGAAAACAAATGAGGTTGACCCAAAGGTTCTGCTGTTCTGCAAAGAGATGAAAGGGATTATGAGAAGATGTTTTTTATTACTTTCTGATAAACTGAAGTAGAGACTGGTTGCCCTTCTGGGTTGCGGAGGTCAGATGGCAGTCGCTCTGTGTAAAAACCAGTACCCTCGTTCAATCCGCTAGATTAGGTAGGCGATCCCGTGAGATAAGGCTAGAGAGATGATGATGAATCTGAAGTAGAGACTTATTATAGGGAGATATCAGAGCCCACTGGTTTAGTATACCTAAGAACCCGATGGTGTAGTAAAGCGCGATGGTGTAGTGGATAGGGCCGCTGCCTCCTGAGCTGGACATCGTGGTTCGAATCCCACCACGTACCAATGTGTTTTTCGGTTTTCGAATTCATATGTACGTTTATTCGGCGCTTTTTCCGTGATTCCGAAGGCACGTTAAGCCATTGGTCCCGGTTAATAGCGTTTAATACCGCTGATATTAGTCGTTAAGCCATATCAGAGGCCAGTGCTAAGCATTGGCGGCTTGAAATTTCTGACTTATCTAGGATTGGGTCTGGTTTCCCTTCTGGGATGCAGAGGTCAGATGGCAGTTGCTCTGTATAAAAACTAGTGCCCTCATTCAATAACCTAGATTAGTTAGCCGACCCCGAGAGATACGCGATAAGGTTAGGAAGATGATGATATCAGACAAATACCTGGGGCCGTATTGTTGCCTCGCTCGAATTGAATTCGCATACGAAATAACTCAGGATTATGTCGAACTGAGTGCCTCCGCCAAGTCGAGCTAGCGGGCACAGTCGTACCGTCCTTATCTCGAACCAACTCAGTGCATTTTTGACACCTTTATATTCTGAACGCATAAAACGCAGAAAGCTCAAAAACACATAGCGAGCTTTTAAACACAAACAGAACCGAATTTTAAGACAAATAACCTTTACCTAAAATCTCGTAAAAAGTAAAGTAAAATTAACTTCTTTTTACTGTTTTTAAATAACTAGTTTTGAAAAGATGAAATTGACGTCTTTTTACATAATACTAGACGAATCTATCTCTGACTAAAAGGTGCAGGTGTAGTTTATCTCCCTGTATAATTCTATTCCATCTATTGTACCTACCATTCTGAACTTGGAGCGAGAGAAAAACATAGAATGTGCCAGCTAAGGAACCGAGGGTTTCAGTATATTGCAATTTAGGCGGAAGGCTGACAACCTGTCACTAAAGCATTATACCCTTACAAATCTGTCTTAAATAACCCTTAAAACTCTGTCAGACGGAACGACCTTTGTTTAGGTTGCTTACGCTCTGCCTACCCCATTAGGGATAAAAGCGTGATTGTGTATCTCCTAAATTTCATATTTAAGCTACATGGAAGAATGAAATCACCTGGCACAGGTATCTTATATACTTAAAAGGTGGTCTCAAACACATTACGGAATTGCACAAATTTCTATTATTATTATTAATTATTAAGAATGTACGCCCTGCCTAGACCATTGGGGATAGGGACGTGATTAAATGTACGTGAATGTACTACTTATGATACTGCAATAAATATTTTTGTTTTTTTTTTTTGTATAATTCTGTGCCACTCGACACCCGTGGTCCAGCCGGCATGGTAATTACGCATACGAAATGTGTACTTTTGTCCGTCCATCCACTTCCCCTTATTACCCCTTGCATCTTCCCGGATATCAAAAAACTTCCCGATCGAGGGGTCAGTAGTTCCCACGTATGGCTGTTTTTCCACTAGTCGGCACGGCAACGGCATAACAACGAAGTCGTCACGATACCGTGGCTTCGTTTTTCCACTGGAACGGTTATGTCGTCAACAATATCGCCCACCTAGTTCCACTCTACGTATACAAAACACTGATGCATTTTTTTTTTTTTTTTTTATGCACTTTTCCGACGACAATTCCGATGGGAATCAATGCCGTGTCGTGAAGTTAAGCTTGCCATATAATTTTATTGATTTTCATGTTAGAATTTTCATACATTATCTCTTCCACAATACCGTGCCGTTGCCGTTACCGTGGACGTGCTTTCTAGTAAAAAAAACGACCTAAGGCGTATGAGTATACGCACCTTACGGTTCGGCCAGTAAGACAAACTAATGTACAACCCTTTCTTGTTTTTTCTTCGGACATACGGATGGCTTCCGTGAGAACGACAAATAAGAAAAAAAATACCTTTCTTTGTTTAGTAGTGTCGGTTAAAGAGTAGAAGTTATAAGCGTATGATTTTCAATTACTATAACTGGAATGACCTGCTATTATTATGACATCATTCACAACAGTCTACTACAGGACTTAAGCACCCCCTCATTAGGTAGATAGATAAAATACTACCCCATTAGGGATGAAGGCGTGATTATATGTATGTATAAAATACTTCATCTGTCGTGTGGATATCGACTGAATTGACCCGAATCTTGGTATCAGAGTTTTTAAACCGCCTAATAGCACAGCTTGGCCTCTGATGTGGTTTGTGTAACGACCACTATCACGCAAACATCATACACTTCCTTATCCTTATTATATATTTATTTTCTTAAATACTACCCCCTTATGTATATACATAAAGACAGCGACCGGGACCGACACGGTTAACGTGCTTTGCGAAACAGGGAATCTTTTTTCTTTCAGACAATCAAGTGACTCAGCCTTCATTGTTAGTACAATTTACCACTTTGTGAGATCGAAAATCTCACAACTGATATATTTGGCAAATATTACATTTAAATATCCCTCAAAGCTTTGTCAGATGTGGCGGAACGACTTTTGTTTAGTTCGTTTACGCTCTGCCTACCCCATTAAGGATAAAGACGTTATTATCGGTAGCCGATGGCTCTGGCCACTAGACCACGAAGGCAGTTAAATCACTATATTTGGCTATACTTACTATACAGCATGCTTGGTAGGAGATTTGACATACATAAAATTGCCGGGTTATTCCTTCCCAAGAGAATATTAAAAGGTTATTTTACTGCACTCAATCTTGAGAGCGCTTAATAAATACGGGCCACAGATATTCTCCGTAGCTATGATGTCTCATTTACAGAAACCGCGAGTAATTTAGTGTTGTACATAGATAAGTTCTAAGTCTAGTCTATCTCTAGTCAACAAATAATTAGCTCCCAAAGCACAGACATTTCCACACACCAAGTTGCTTGCCACCAGATTGCAAATAGGTATTACAATTACGCTCTGTTCACCCAGAAAAGCGTAAAGGTTTAGTTTATAAAGGTGCATGTATGTAGAATCATTAACCCTTCAGAACATAAGCAGGAGCCCCCGCGAAAAAAGAGCTTACTTTATCGGGACATCATGAGAATCACTACAAAGGGTAGACACCAACTAACCTCCCATGACTATGCTTGCCGTTCGGTGAACGGACGAAAATGTCCGGGAGTGCGGGGGTACCTGCTCCAGCCCTGTTCCCAAACCAATTCTTTAATACGCCGCAATCCCTCTCCTCCAGTTAGATGTTGACACACTATCCATCGACCGCCAAAATGTTCCTGTAACACGCAGAACTGCTGTTTGAGCTCAGCTGCTCTGACCATCAACACTTGCTTATAAGTGCGTAGCGTTGCATGCCACGAGTGTACGAATCTCCTCAGTTCCGAGAAGGACGTGGCACTAGAGACCAGGCATTAAAGTGCACCAACTCCGCTTCTTGCTCTGCTCGTTATGGCCCAGCTGTCTGCAGACCACATGAGTCTTTGAAAATTAATCGTGTTATCTTCAGAGCAGCAGTCACGGCTTTACTCTTCTGGATTCTTTGTATAGTAGGTAGTTCTACGGGACGTAGTCCCTGCTTTCCAATGCAAGTCGCGGTCCCACGTGGTAGGTGTGTGGCCACGTGGTAGCTCAGGTGAGACAAGGCTCAAGTCTTATTTTTACAATATTTGTAAATATTGACAGCTAACAGTTCCGCCAAAGGGCAACAGTTTCTTTTTGATGTTTAAGGCTTTAGGTCAGTCATACTGCTGCTAATTTTAATCGTTATCGTTGCTCTGGATTGTTCTCCTCAACGACCTCCTGTTGTGGCTTTACCCGGAGGGGGTTCACTATGCCGGGGTTTCCCCTGGGGGTGGCCCAGACTAGGCTTAGTACTACTTTGTATATGAGAAATCCATCAGGGTATCTTTGACCCAAAGGTATAAAGTACCATATTTTCGAGGTGCCGTATCCTTGTAAACAACTTACTCCAACTCCACTCATCGGTAAGCTAGTCCACCTTCGTGGTAAAGCTTGCTGTTCGCTCAGCGTCTTGCGCTAGCACAGAAAACGAAGGCCGACCCTGCAGTAAGTGTCAGTGTTTTTGTCCTTCCCCACTGCCTACTGACTTGGAAACCCTTTGTGCAGGACAAATTGAGGAGCAGAGTACAGGCAAAGAATAAAGGAAGAAACTAAAATCAACAATTCTGGCGGAGATCGTTGTCCTTTGGCTTTGACGCGTTGGTGAAATGAAGGTAGCTGTGTAGGTACGAGATTTCAGAAAGTCATGCGTTGGAGACCAGAAATTACGCCCTGTGTAAGTCAGTCACATCTCAGAAGAGTGATGCAAGAAGCTTTACCGGGAATCACGGAGCGATTAGCGGACTCAGTGAACGTTAGTGACCTAGTCCGTTGTGCTCCGGCCATCGCGGAGCCCAGGCGATTCGTTCACTCGTGGCACAAGACAGGACGTGCTTAGGAGTAGGTGACGGTGACCAAGGCAGCTGAGCACACACCGCTGTTCTGAAAGTTATGGGTTCATTCGGGTGGTTATCGGGTAGTAGGTCCACCTCCTACGGGAGGAGACAAACAGTGACGCATTAGAGTTTCGTGTTTGGCAACAGCCTCGAGCAAATACCTTCGCACTTCCGTACGTTTCGGACCGTATGCCTAATGGCCAGTAGGGCCGTGGAAGATACGAGTACGGTCTCGATTCTAGATACAACCAGCTAAGTAAAATTGAAAAAGGACAAGCGATTTATACTTTCCGGTTTAACACTTTGTCCGTTAGATTTTAACGCGCCTTTGCCCATTTCTCCAGTATTTCTGTCATTTTCATCCACCATATCATGACGGCGGATAAAAATGACACATATCGCATAAAACTACCGACTTTAAATCAAAAACCGGAGAGAATAGCTCTCCTGTCCTTTTGCAATGTTTTTAGTCTGAATATGACAAATATATTTTAATTTTAGTTTAAGCCGGCAAATCTAGAATCGACCCCTATGTCTACCCTTTATAGTGACTTCCAAGATATCCTAAGACACCTACTCTCTGACATATTTCGGTCGCTCACTCCCCTCTCCTTGAGAACCCTTGTTCTTCTCCAGTAGCCACCTGCTCATGTTCTGGGATTTATAATATAATATACTATGGTAGACATATGTAATATTCAAATTCAAAATATCCTTATTACATACACACTTAAACAAAAACACATTAAATAACAATCACAATAGTACGGTTTAGGAGTAAAATGTGAGGGTCTCAGTATTTTGCTATCATGTTACTCAGACCCGTAATTATAAACAGTGCTTGAGACTGACAGCTAGTTTGAGATCGTATTAGAAATGTCATTTCAGTACAAAAGGACGTGTCAAATCCATACTTAATATTGCTCTCAATCTTGAGATCGCTTTATGAATACGAGCCTCAAGGGAACAGTAGTAGCACTGATTTTCAGCCCTTACCCTTTTCATACACCATTTAAAATCATTAGAGTAGTAATATTCGTCGGACTGTACATATATATTTAATATCACTAATAAATCACTAATCTAAATCTAATGATTGCCAAACGTTCTACAATACAAGTGGCAAAGTTTTGGGCCACCACATTGTAAGATTTCTGTCTTGTGTTCCATCGACACGTTAAGAAGAAGAAGAAGAAGTGTCGTTAACTGAGCAACCCCTGACTTGACTTTGACTTTGCTGTCCCTTACACCCGCTATGATGATTGCATTGCAGCTCATACAAGTTGCATGCAAAAAAGAACTCATATTAAACTAATATTATAACCTATAATATTTGAATTTAACCTTCCCAACTTTCATTGATTTTTCTTTTCCTTTCCGCATTCAGTTTCCCTACCTTTTATACTCGACACTGGCTCAAAGTTCCACTAGTAAGTACCATAACAGAAAAAAAA
Organism: Scrobipalpa costella; assembly: GCA_949820665.1. Taxonomy (NCBI): domain Eukaryota; kingdom Metazoa; phylum Arthropoda; class Insecta; order Lepidoptera; family Gelechiidae; genus Scrobipalpa; species Scrobipalpa costella. The sequence continues at coordinate 2,671,918 of OX463295.1, forward strand.
ACAATAAAAATAAGTTTCGTAGAATTCATTGTCGACAAGACCCCAAACCCTCATTTTATGCCAGACAATTCATGAGGGATGAAAACATATTTTGAACTCAACGAACAGGTCAAAAGGTCCAATTCTCAACGATAAAAAATGAATGGATAAAAACAGCTATAGACAATTTGACCCCATTTTTTTATATGAAGGGATTCCGTGTGTTTGAGGTGCTAACCGATGCCAGGAGCCCCACGGCAACGACAGTGTTAAATAAAACATGTGTTAAGGTTTTAAGTGGTGCCTTAGGCTTGTCGCTTTTCAATTTAAGTCGTTTTTAAAATGCACTACAAAAACATAAATTTATTGTATTTTATGATATTAGGATCAGAATCTCTTTAAATGTAATTTTATCTATATTTTAATTGTACACGCCTTATACGCCTCACTCATGCACTCTCACTACCGTAGGTCAGCTGGAAGAGATTTATTTTTAGATATAAGCTGAACCTGGTGTGCCATGTTTTTCTGTATATTCACGTGTGCAATAAACTGTTAAATAATAAATAAGGTCCCTATTTTTAACAACCTTTCTGATTTTGAAAGATGAGAGAACTGAAAGAGATCGTATTAGTGTTAGTTAAGATTTAGTCAAGTCGTGTTCTTTCCGAATTGCCGCCATAACCATCTTTCCAGAATTTTATGCACAGACTATGTTTTCGTCTCGCTCCCTGTCCAGCGTGGAGTCTTCTTCATTAAGCTGGCGTATAATTTTTTAATGACCTTTACATATCAAGCCAACTGCGAAAAAGCTAGAAAACTCATCGTGCAATAATGTTGCTAGTGGAGTTAAGTTAATATACCATCAATTGAGACATTAATGATATCGTCATCAGAAAATTAAGAAAAATCGGTATTTTTTGCGTCTTTCTATCAGTCCCCGTAGCCTGCAGCTGCAATAGCAGTTTTATCCTTAACATGAGGTGGCATGGTATTTTAGTCTACGGTGGTAGGGTTTTGTGCAACGCTCGCCTGGGGAAGTACCACCCTCTTGCTTATTTCTACCGCCAGGCAGATATGTTTGCATGTCTGTGTTTCGGTTTGAAGCGTAAGGGAGCCAGTGAAGTCTCTTGCACATGAGACATACCACCTCATCTCACAATGTCCGACACAACATTCAATCCCACTGCTATCTGTCCTACAAGAAAACAGCGGAACTGGATAGAGTGTTGTACAAAACTATCCCCAGCAGAAGATGTATAACGATGGACCGTAGTTGCCATAAAACATTTAATAAATTAATAGTTTAAAAAACACAAAAAAAAACACGCCTTTACGAATGCACTTAAAAACCAAAATCTATCCTCCGGCTTCATCATCAGACCTTGAAACCTTATCGTGGTCAAAACTCATTACAAGACTTTTCTAACAAGTCCAAACACAGGTATGATACGATGTTCTATCATGAAGTTCCAGTTCATATCTTCCAAGTCCATGATCAGATCAGTTCGACAGTACTATATCATTGTATTGTCATCAGAACTACATACAGCTGCTAATTTTCATGACGCTATGATCTTTGGAAAATGGTTAAATTAGTTGCCTTGGATACATACGGGTCGACCAAATAAAAGCGTGTTGAAAAAAAATTTACACCATCTCGCCATCTTGCACTATGCTCATCAAGGGTTCATCGGGTCGATTGACTCGAAACCCACACGACAGAAGCAGAAGAAGCTTATTTTACGAAATTTGACCTTTTCCCTACTGGTCACATTATTAAACGTCATCGTCGACGATCCGGAGGCCGTGGGTTCGATTCCCAGGGGTGGAACACATACCAGGCCACTCAGAAAGTATTGCGATAAATAGTTTTTATATATGGCAGACTGGCCGGTTAGAATCTTTTTTGAAAATATGATTACTTGTAAGTAAAAATATGTGTGTTCCATTTTCAAAATTTCCCTCCACTTTTTTTGCGAGCCAATTCAAAGTATCGTGTCGTACTGAAAAATGGATCTGCGCCGGGAACATTTTAGAGCTATGATTTTTTACGATTACAAGTGTCGCCTGAAACCGGATGAATCGTTCGATAGACTTCAAATGGCATTTATGGATGAAAGCCCCTCCAAGGCAACCGTGTATCGTTGGTATAACGAATTTAGGCGCGGTCGACCAACCTTGGGGGATGAAGAAAGAAGCGGTCGCCCTTTGACGGCTATTACGGAAGAAAACGTGCTAGCAGTGAAAAATTTAATCCAATATAATAGGCGAATTACATATCAGGAGATTCAGCACATATTAAAGATTGGATCGGGAAGCGTTCACAAGATTCTACAAGGGCATCTTCGCGTGAGGAGGATAGTATCGCGCTGGGTGCCCCACTACCTCACCGACGCTCAGAAGCAGGCCCGGGTGGAATGGTAAAAATATAAAAAATAAAATATAAAAATTTGTTTATTTCATTAACTTAAACAACATATATGAAATATAGGGGTGTTACCTCCATTTAGGCTTAAAAAGACCTGTGTTTGGAGGCAACGCTCTTTCGTACTAGTCTAGGTTACAAAAATATGTGCTTAAGTAAGTAAAACAACATAAACATAAACAATGCCTTAACAAAATTATACGTACAAACTAAAGTGAGTAGTATGTGTGTGTGTGTGGTGTGGTGAGTGATGTGGTGTGTGGTGTGATGTGGTGAGTGTGTGGCGTGGTGTGGTATTGTGAGTTTGTGTATGTGTGTGTGTGTGTGTGTGTGTGTGTGTGTGTTTATGCGCGCGCGCGTATGTGTGCAAGTGCATTTATTAAATTAAATGTTTTTTTTTTTTTTTTTTTTTTTTTTTTTTTTTTTTTTTTTTAATAAATTTTGAAAAGTTTTAATATACCTAATAATTACAATATAAATTAGAATTATGTTATATTGATAAATAACTATATATGGTGACGACACCTTGACGCGTTAAGTAGTTAGTAACTGTTCGATTTCTTCGTAAGTTTTAGGAAACAACCAACTTATCACAGACTTTTTACAATTATACAAATCCATTTTATATATATTAATTTCTTTATTGAGAAGATTATAAAGATTTGCCGAACGTCTAGAGTACTGTCTTTTAGCAAAGATCGAGTTTGTCTTAGGTGAATAAGCCACGGGTTTTTGCCTTCTAGTCTTATTCAAATTTAGTTTAAATGGTAAGTTTTTATGTAGCCTTAACACTGTATGAGTTATATATAGTTTCCTAACAGTAGCCAGTCTAGTCAGGTTGTAAAGGCTAGCTGTAGAAAATCTCCTCTTCTTAAAATACATGACCTTTAGCAGTCCTCGTTGCGCCCGTTCAAGATTCAGAAACACTGTTTTAGCAGCGGTGCCGTGATATGCTGAACAAATTTGAAGCAGGCTCGTCTCGGCGTGTTTACGACATCGTAACAGGTGATGAGTCCTGGATTTATCAATACGATCCAGAAACCAAACGCCAGTCGACAGTTTGGGTGTTTCAAAATGAACCAACGCCTACCAAAGTGAAGCGATCTCGAAGCGGGGGGAAGATTTTGATCGCCAGCTTTTTTAATTTGACTGGCCATTTGGCCTCAATTCCCTTACGAGATCAAAGAAGCATTAATGCCGAATGGTATACTACCAAATGTTTACCAGAAGTTTTTTCTTTTGTGAGCAACAAGCAACCAAACACAGGGCTCCGCGGACTACTGATCCACCACGACAATGCGCCTGCACACACCGCGCTCAAAACGAGGGACTTCCTGGACAGCACACCAGTCAAACTCCTGGGTCACCCTCCTTACAGCCCTGATCTAGCACCGTGTGACTTCTTTTTATTTCCAAAAATAAAAAATCAGCTCAAGGGGATACAATTTTCGTCGCCGGAAGATGCGCTGGCTGCGTTCGAGCAGGCTGTAAACGAGGTGTCTACGGCGGACTGGAAAAAGTGTTTTGAAAACTGGTTCAGACGCATGAATCTTTGTATAGAGGCTGGTGGAGAGTACTTTGAAAAGATTTAATAAAAATATATGTACCTGTAGAACAATTTTTTTTAGTGTCGCAAAACTTTCTGAGTGTCCCACGTATTTGATATTTGTCAATTTATCACTTTGCGGGGTTTTCCCCAGTTTGGTTAGGACAATGCAGGCTGAATCCACCTGATTATCTAGAAGAAAACGCATTCCGTGCTTCGGAGGGCTCGTTAAGCCGTCGGTCCCGGTCACTGTTTATGATAGTGGTCGTTACAGGTTGATGTTGCTCCACATCCGTAAGAACTACCTTAAAAACCCTACACGTGACCCCGGGTGGTGATAAGAGAGCAACAATACCGGCTGCTGCACTATCATTTGGACCTCGCTCCCGGGTGATGCTAACACTTCAAAAAAAATGACCTTCCCATACAAAATTACCAGCTCGATTAGACAATTTGTATGGAATAGCTAATATTTTCTCACTTCCTAAAAAAAATCTGCCGATAGTTCAGTTATGTTGATTGAGCAACCCCTATCAATTTGCGGGACGCTGTCCCTTACACCCGGTATTATTTGTCGATCAATTAAAAAAGATGGATTTTGTTACGTTTTTCTAAGTCACGTAATTACAACGCTCTGACTAATCTCAATCAAGAGAAAAGGCTAGCACATGTCCGTCAGTCGGTCCGATAGGATCCTAATTAGTAATTACTTTACAACGTTTGATTAACCCTTGCGCTGCCACAAAACAGATGCCACCGGTGTTACCAGACATTCTGCGCTTTTGTGCTGATGCTTATAATGTCAATAATTAATAATATATAAAAAAAATAACCACCATCATCATCAGGCTCATTGGGTCATTATTCTACTGGAAATTTATAGATGTAGGTAATTATAATATTATTAGTTTCGAACATGTTTAACCAAACCATAAATATAAGTAATTTATCTTTTAAGTAGTATAAAATATATTTTACAAAGAGAACCTAAGCTACAAACAAATACCTATACACAAATATGTAATTCAAACCAAATTTTGTAGCAAACGCAGAGGCTGGCAACACAGCCAACAACGTTGATTAATAGGTAACAAAAAATAACTACTACCCACCTGCCCTACAAATCTCACTTTCAATCAACAAAAAATGGAGGCGTGTAAAAAACTGCTACGTTTTTGTTAGTGTAATCTCGTATGTAAATGACGAGTCATTGTCTTTTGTCAGTTTTTCAACGGAAACAAATAAAATTAGATTCCAAAATCTAAAATCACCTTTGACCAAGCACTAAATAGTTTATTAGCTCATTCGTCGTATTCTGAAGACAAAGGAAGGGAGATAGTTGACATGAACTGAGCATTTTGATATGAATAGTGATAAGGATATTATGTTGTAAAAATCTCCAGCTTAACAAGTTATTTATTTTCTTTTTGTTTAGGTCTCTACCTAGATGTGCAATTTCTCAGCATATCCCAACAAACACTATTAAAAAAATCAATTAAATATACATGTATATTAAGAATCAAATTCTTTTCATAACAAGCTAATGAAGTTTTTTCATCCTCCTTCATAGGGTGGATTTCACTAATACCTAAGCTAATATTCCGAACACGAATTTCGCACGGAAGTCTAAAAAAAAATATTTTCTCTCTCCTCAAGACACAGGTACAATAGTCTGATAAATATTCAAGAGTATTCACTATTACGCATATCAAGTGTAAAAAATACTTAATAGGATGCGCGAACACAACCCACCTTTGTCTTGCGGGTACGCACTGTCATTATCGCCTTTTGTAGAAACGTCCTTTGCTTCTGATGTATTCAAATCTTGTTATCCGTAAAGGGATGTTTGTTGTTTATCCCGCGAATAAATTTATGTATAGAAAAGACTTTTTTTATGTTTATCCCGATATAATTAGTATCGAATACGCCTAGGATGTGAATTAGTCGGATAGTCTTGTGATTCTGTTTCGCACGATCGGGTTACAAATGCGGTGACTGTACTCATCCGATAGTTGAGGGGGGAACACAAAGTTGACATTTGTCTTTATATCACTTTGTTAGATTTTCCCCAGTTTGGTTAGGGCGATACAGGCGGAATCACCTGATTGTCTGGAAGAAAAAAGATGGATTGATAAGCCGTTGGTTCCGGTCAACGTCCACGATTGTGGTCGCTACATAAACCATGTCAGCGGCCTATTAGCTTTGTAATCAGGTGGTTTAAAAATCTGACACCAGGGTTTATCGGGTCGTTCGTCAACTCGAAAAACCAATGCGATAGAAGAAGATTTGCAGATTTTCTTAGAACTGGGAGCTTAACTACACCAAGATTTAATTATTTCTATCTCGGCATGGTCTAGGGAGTAGCTATACTTGCTACTTCCGGGTATTTATTTTCTATTTCTATCTAGACTCAGATTTTACTATTTCCTCTGCAGAGTAGCTGTATTTCGAACAATAAATTGAATCCTGACACTTGAAAGAAATGTAGTCTTTTAAAAATACTTCGCTCGCCATTTATTTGATGTGATTTATTTCATTATACCAACTCGATCATCGTCGTTGGAAAAAATATTATTTTAAACGAAAAGCAACATTGTGCACTCAAAGATTTAAAATTTAAAATGATAGAGCCACCTTATTCCGATTCCGTTCATTGATCATGAATAACTCTTGCACTTATGGTTGCCATCACCTAAACTGCAAGACTCGTGATCATCCTCAACAAGCATTATTAAAATACCTACCGGTAAAACCTACAAGTTTTGTCGTAATATAAATAGCGAAACATGCCAATCTTATATAACAATAACTGACCAAGTGCGAGGCCGACTCGCGCACGAAGGGTTCCGTAACATTATCTATACTATACTAGATGTGCCCGCGACTTCGTACGCCAGGTTTGTACGGAAAACACGCAGTGTCGAACATACTGAAAACGATTCTCCGCGCGTAGGAGCGGGATCTGTTAAACCGCGCGCGGAAGCGTCTTTCGCATTATCTAATCTTAGTTTTTGTATGGAAAACACGCTTCCGAGCGCTTTGCCGTGATGTGGTAACATATAGACAGATAGACAGACAGACAAAAGTTAAAAAAAAAAAAGTTTTTATCTTTATATCGTTAATAATGCCTGCTGCAATATTTTTTTGGTAAAAATATTCAATGTACAGACACGACCCTTCTGGAGATTTATTATGTGTATAAATTTAGATACTATATATAAACCATTTATTTTGTTACCAATTACCGTTATTAATATAAATAAAAAAAAAACCGCAAAATAAATCACGTTTTACTATGGGAGTCCCCCTTAAATATATATTTTATTTTACTTTCATTATTTATTATCAAAGTAATTACACAACTCAGTGTGCTATGAATACTTTAAGCGTTTACCTGTTGCCGTTTTTAATACCGAGCAACATATGGCAAAAAAACACGTTTATTGCATGGAAGCTCACCTTTAATATCCATTTTATTCTATTTTTAGTGTTTGTTGTTATAGCAGCAACAGAAATACGTCATCATTGAAAATTACGATTGTAAAGCTATTACGGTTCATGAGATATAGCCTGGTGACAGACAAAAAACACGTTTGTGGTGCGGGTTTTGTGCCCCCCTTAAATAAATTCCTTTTATTTTGATTTTAGTGTTTGTTGTTATAGTGGCAACAGACATACATGATCTGCGAAAATATCAACTCTCTAGCTATCACGGTTCATGAGATACAGCCTGGTGATAGACAGAAAATCACGTTTGTTGTACGGGTTTTGTGCCCCCTTAAATATATTTCTTTTATTTTGATTTTAGTGTTTGTTGTTATAGCAGCAACAGAAATACATCATCATTGAAAATTACGATTGTAAAGCTATTACGGTTCATGAGATACAGCCTGGTGATAGACAGAAAATAACGTTTGTTGTACGGGTTTTGTGCCCCCCTTAAATATATTTCTTTTATTTTGATTTGAGTGTTTGTTGTTATAGCGGCAACATACATACATGATCTGCGAAAATATCAACTCTCTAGCTATCACGGTTCATGAGATACAGCCTGGTGATAGACAGAAAATGACGTTTGTTGTACGGGTTTTGTGCCCCCTTAAATATATTTCTTTTATTTTGATTTTAGTGTTTGTTGTTATAGCAGCAACAGAAATACATTATCATTGAAAATTACGATTGTAAAGCTATTACGGTTCATGAGATACAGCCTGGTGACAGACAAAAAACACGTTTGTTGTGCGGGTTTTGTGCCCCCCTTAAATATATTTCTTTTATTTTGATTTTAGTGTTTGTTGTTATAGTGGCAACAGACATACATGATCTGCGAAAATATCAACTCTCTAGCTATCACGGTTCATGAGATACAGCCTGGTAACAGACAAAAAACACGTTTGTTGTACGGGTTTTGTGCCCCCTTAAATATATTTCTTTTATTTTGATTTTAGTGTTTGTTGTTATAGCAGCAACAGAAATACGTCATCATTGAAAATTACGATTGTAAAGCTATTACGGTTCATGAGATACAGCCTGGTGACAGACAAAAAACACGTTTGTTGTGCGGGTCTTGTGCCCCCCTTAAATATGTTTCTTTTATTTTGATTTTAGTGTTTGTTGTTATAGCGGCAACAGACATACATCATCATTGAAAATTACGATTGTAAAGCTATTACGGTTCATGAGATACAGCCTGGTGATAGACAAAAAATCACGTTTGTTGTACGGGTTTGTATCCACTATTTAACCCCCTTAGGGCTGGAAATTGCCTCCGTGGTCTAGTGGCTAGTGCCATGGACTCCTGATTCGGAGGTCCTGGGTTCGATTCCTAGGGGGGAAACACAAAGTTGATATTTCAGAATTTATCACTTTGTGAATTTTTCCCCAGTTTGGTTAGGACATTGCAGACAGAATCACCTGATTGTCCGAAAAAGAAAAAGATTTCGTGCTTCGGAGGGCACGTTAAGCCGTCGGTCCCGGTCGCTGTCTTTAATAGCGGTCGTTACTCAAACCATGTCAGAGGCCTGATAGTTGTGCTACTAGGCGGTTTAAAAACTCTGACACCAGGGTTCATCGGGTCGATAGACTTGATACCTAGAAGAAGGGCTGGAAAATCCAAAAACTCTGAAACATGTGTCAATAATTGTTTTATCATTAGCTTATGGGGTACGCATGCGGTGTCCTTCAAGCTAAAGTGTTAGTTGTGAAATTAATATGTAAGGCATTTGAGTATTTTTACTAATTAGCATATGTCTTAGAAACACGATTACTTGAACTTTCTACCATAGAAAAAAATCACAAAGTTGCCTCCGTCTGTTGATTCTCGTGACGATATTATGGCTAGAAACAGTTTTAAAGTAAAAAGAACTGTAATAACCACCTTGAGGTTTTATAGTAGTTATATTATATATGTCATATTTTCTTTTAAGATTGTATATTTTACACAAAAAAACTTGATTTACTGCGGTTTTCGCACATGCGGCGTGCGACCGCAGACGTAACTACCACGTCGTAGCGCGCGCTAATATAAACGTTATTTAATTTTTTTTTCTGGCTATATTCGTATATCTCAGAATGTAAGGCAAAATATTTGTGAGGCCATTACATTTCTTTATCAATCTCATAATTTACATTGCAATAATAATAATAAAAACGACAAAGAATAATATGATCTTATTATTCTTTGTCATTTTTATGATGGTGGACTTAATTTCTACCTAAATCTATCATCATCATCATCATTTGTTGTGTCGTTGACAAACCCCATCGGGTTTAACGACACCGATTGTCATATTTATATATATTTTTTGAAACTAAATAAATGAATAAAAACAAATCAGCTTACATCTACCCACTGCTGAGTATAGGCCTCAAAAAAGAAACAAAATGTAATCAAATGTGTCAAAAAAACGCTTTCGTCTTACACCGTGAGAGATGCATAAAATTAGCAGCCCAAAAACATATGCATAAGTGAGTTTAGAAAAAATGGTGCAGAAATTTGAAAAATTAAAAAAAACTGAACGGTGCGTGGTCGCAAATTCGACTCACGCGCATAGGGTGAGCGCATTTGCATACGAGCTAACCCGATGGCGATTTTTTATCTACCTTTTTACTGACAAAGGATTATGGAAATGAGTTTTTTGGACATCGCGTCGTGAGAGTGCCGCTTTTTTTGCTAAATTGTGAGATACGTTTAAAAAAAATATGAAGAAATTGTTCTCACGCAGATGTACTAAGGCTCGCATTTTTGAAGCGATCTCAAACTTTAGAGCAATATTAAGTATGTATTTGACAGGCCAGTTTGTACTGAAATGACATTTCTGATACTAACACAAACTCGCTGTCACTCTTGAGAGCTGATTACAAATACGGCCCTAAGACTTGTTTGGTGTCTGATTTTAATGAATGCTTTTGTATTGAAAGGAATTAACACTCTTTAAATCCTCATCATATTTTTTCATTCCTTCCATGCTTGCCTGGGAGCGAGAGAAAAACATAGAATATGCCAGCTGAATTTCCTGCATGCTGTAAGAGCCAGCTAAGGGATCCGAGGGTTTCAGTATATTCTAATTTAGGATGGGCTGACAACCTGTCACTACAGCAATATATCTATAATTCTATCTAATAGCCCTCAAAGCTTTGTCAGACGTGGCGGAACGACCTTTGTTTAGGTCGTTAATGATCTGCCTACCTTAATAGCGTGATTATAAGTATGTTTGCATATTTGTTTAACTTAATGACTGATTCTAAACTTACCTACAACTACTTATATCTTTTACTTTTATGTTGTTTCATACAAAGTATAATGCTCTCTTTAGATTTCAAAGACTTAAATCAGGAAATGGGTAGTTACCTATTGTTTCTACCTTTTGAATAGGTAGCTCTTGCAGTTAGAGCTTTGGGCTCTCGACCCAGAGATCGCGGATTCAGGGTCACTGATTTTGAGTTGTTTTTATAATGCTTTATAAGTAAAAATGATCCACGTTGTACTATGGCCATGTAAACAGTCCATTTTGTAAAAAAATTTTTTTCATCGCTCGCATCGATCGCAAACACGCTCATAGTCGCCACATCCGACATGTTTTGAGGAATTATATTCGAAATTAATAATACATATAGTACATACATACATATAATCACGCCTTTATCCCTAATGGGGCAGGCAGAGCGCAAACGACCTAAACAAAGGTCGTTCCGCCACGTTTAAGAAAGTTTTGAGGGTAAGGTAGATTTGTAGGTATATTTTGCTGTGGTATACATATAGTGTTGTGTCATTATCTTACTAAAAGAATTGAGAATATAAGGAGAAATGGCAGATCGTTCAGAGAATGTCAGAAGAACGTGAATATGTCCAGCCCCAGAACGGGGAGAGTGCGACAGGAGGGCAACAGTCAAGACAATTTGTAGGGACAGATGGCACTTTTGCAAGTTTTGCAAGATTCGGTCTGACGCGATCCTGATGATCGAGAGGTTGCTAAGACCATGGGAGGTGGTGGGAGTGTCCCAGGGCAGTTTACGAGGGTAAAATAGATCTGTAGGTAAATGTTACTGTGGTATACATATAGTGTTGTGGCATTATCTTACTAAAAGAATTGAGAATATAAGAAGAAATGGCAGATTGATAGATACAAATACATTTAAATTAACATTTCATAGAATGTCAGAAGAACATGAATATGTCCAGCCCCAGAACGGGGAGAGTGCGACAGGAGGGCAACAGTCAAGACAATTTGTAGGGACAGATGGCACTTTTGCAAGTTTTGCAAGATTCGGTCTGACGCGATCCTGATGACCGAGAGGTTGCTAAGACCATTGGAGGTGGTGGGAGTGTCCCAGGGCAGTTTACGAGGGTAAAATAGATCTGTAGGTAAATGTTACTGTGGTATACATATAGTGTTGTGTCATTATCTTACTAAAAGAATTGAGAATATAAGAAGAAATGGCAGATCGTTCATAGATACAAATACAAATACATTTAAATTTACATTTCATAGAATGTCAGAAGAACATGAATATGTCCAGCCCCAGAACGGGGAGAGTGCGACAGGAGGGCAACAGTCAAGAAAATTTGTAGGGACAGATGGCACTTTTGCAAGTTTTGCAAGATTCGGTCTGACGCGATCCTGATGACCGAGAGGTTGCTAAGACCATTGGAGGTGGTGGGAGTGTCCCAGGGCAGTTCACAACGAGAAGAGACGCGGCGCGAAGCTGCTTCAAAATGCATCTGAATGTGAATTGACCATAAGAAACAAAGAGTGCACCAGCTTGTGTGTTGCACAAACACTTAGGCCCGTATTTATTATCAACTCTCCAGACTGACAGCGTGTTAAAGTTTGTATTGGAAATGTCATTGCAGTACAAAACGACCTGTCAAATCCAAACTTAAAATTGCTCTCAATCCTGATATCGCTTTTAAAATACGAGCCTTAACTATGCACAAAAAACCTTTCAATTATATCAATTCTATAATAACTTATTGATACAATAACCGATATAAAATCAATACGGCTACTATGTAAAAGTCTATGTATGTATAAATTACAAAAAAGGGCCCCTTTTTTCAGTTTTTTCTATAATGTATAAATTTACCTGGACTACCCTAAAAGTACCACCCCACAGATTTTTTCTAACCAATCGCGCTCTGGGGTGTTCGGTTTTTAGGGTGGTGGTTTTTTTTACAACTAGTTTCTCGTTATATAGGGTTCAAAATACCGACCAGTTTTGAACAAAAGATTACCGAATTCCTTTTATGTGGATAAACTATTCATTTTTTTGTTATGTTCCCTAACGGTCGCAAGTCTTTTGGCGTTGCAAGGGGTATTAAAATTAAAGAGGGGTGTTTTTTATACAACCCGTTCGTTGATGAGTTTTGATGCAATAAATTCGGATCGCGCGACAATACGTGTTTTAAAATTAAAAGTTCGTATGATACAATATACTAGGCCTATACTCAGCAGTGGGTAGATGTAGGCTGAAATGATGATGATGATGATAAAATATGGTTGACGTTTAATTTAATTGACTCTTTATCAGATCTTGTCTGTTTTTTATAATATTCTTAAAATAAACTCTGACACCAGGGTTCATCAGGTCGTTTGACTCGAGAATCCACTCGCTAAGAAGAAGAACATAAACACTACAATCATGTTTCTTATTAAAACATATTAGTGGCCAAAGTTTTTTTTTAATCTGTTGAACACTTGTGTAAACATCGTGGGGCGGTAAACCAACTTGGGTGATACATACATATAATCACACCTTTATGCCTAATGGGGTAGGCAGAGCGTATACGACCCAAACAAAGGTCGTTCCAACACGTTTGACCATATTTTGAGGGTTATTTAAGATAGATTTGTAGGTATATTGCTGTAGTGACAGGATGCCAGCCCATCACCTAAATTACAATATACTGAATCCCTCGGATCCCTTAGCTGTTTTTTTCAGCATGCCCGGAAGGAAATGCAGCTGGTACATTCTATGTTTTTTTCTTGCTCCCAGTCAAACATGGAAGAAATGGGTGATGGTGAATACTATTGTATTGCATTTATTTAATTTCATTTAACAATAAACTCACATGTGTCATGTTTCATTTCAGACACTTCTGAAAATAAAGAAACAGAAGTACCTAAAGAGATTCAACAGCCAGGAAGTCCTGGAGGGCAGTCGATAATATCAATTAGCTCAGAGAGTTCAGCTCCCAACAGCCCAACTCCATCATATACAGAGGAACGGGACCGATCAGCGCGTAAACCGATTACATTTGTATTCGCTACTCTACCGCACGGATTGCACTCGACATGTGTGATTTTTGAAAGTGCCACTGACGCTAAAGCAGAACCTGAGAAACCAGGGCTTCCTGAAGAAGCTGCAGAAGACTCTGATATAGAGGAGATAAAAATGGATTAAGAGTACATTACATAAACGAACGACGAAGAGGGAGAACAGGCACCCGAATACTACACAAAAGTAATTTTTTGTGTTCTTATAAACTTGCCCTTTTGCGTGTATGAATAAAGTGTTCCATTGCGATAAACATACATACATATATTCACGCCTTTATCCCTAATGGGGCAGAAGGAGCGTAAACGACCTAAACAAAGGTCGTTCCGCTACGACTGACAAAGGTTTAAGGGTTATTTAAGATATAATTGTAGGTATATTGCTGTAGTGACAGTTTGTCAGCCAGTCGCCTAAATTGCAATATACAGAAACCCGCCGACCCCTTAGCTGATTTTCACAGCATGCCCGGGAGAAAATGCAGCTGGCACATTCTATGTTTTTCTCTAACTCCCAGTCCATCATGGAAGTAATAAAATGTATCATAATACAAAATGTCAAATATGGGCATCCGAACACTTCACTTATACACTCAAGACGGGATTTAGTCAAGTTTTACGCATATACGCAGCATAATATAATAAACTAAAGGACAAATATTTATTTTCAGAAACAGAACTTAACGATAGATGTTAGCCGCATATCATAAGTAGCATAAAGTTTAATACCCCGGAGAAGATCAATAATCTACAATGGCGTCCTCAGACTGCCTCTACCAATCTGATCAGTCCAGCCCAGCATCCTCGGAGCAATCGGAACTAGGTACGAAGCTGCAAGACACGCTCGTACTATGCATTAGGACGCCTTTTCCCCTAAACCTTACCATCGTGAGCTAACATAAGGCATGCAATGCAAATACTAGCTAGATTGTATTTTATTCCCGCGCATCAAGAATGATATTTGTTTGTATGTATTTGCAGTGTGATTTTTCTGTATAGTTGAACTATTATATTATTTATTCTATGCCTGTAGTAGTCATTTTTACTGAGATCTTTTGTTTTTGTCTTGTTTTTCAATATGTATTTACAAGTATCTTATTCCTATTTTGAAGAATGATTTGATCACCCCTTTCAAGACTTATGATTTTTACACTAATATTAAGCACATATGTGTTTAGATTTAGAGTAAGTTTAAATTACTATATAATTATTTATTCCTTTAAGGCTCGTATTAATAAAGCAGTCTATGAGACTGACAGCTAGTTTCAGGCCGTATCAGAAATGTAATTTCGGTACAAAAGGACCTGTCAAATCCATACTTATTATTACTATATATTAATCTTGAGATCGCTTTATAAATACAACCCTAAGATTCTTATTGTAGGTGTATGTGTTTCAAGTTGTGATGTACGTAGTTATAAAAAATGCTGAGTTTGTTTTTTTTTTAGTATGTATACTCTTTTTTACCTTCTACAGTGCTTGTTTAGTTTAGAGAGAAAACCTTAAAGGTCTGGATAATCTCAATCATTTAACAAATTAACTTGAACTGCTCCACAGAATAGACCATATTTTATACTTAAAAACAAAAACTGGCCATAGTCGTGTATCATTTGAGAGTAGGTGTATCTACTGTTCTGCATTTTGGCGGACACTTTGTTAAATGTATTATTAACAGGGACCAACGGTTTAACGTGCTTTCCAAAGCACGGAAAAAGCGCCGAATAAACGTACATATGACATTCGAAAACCGAAAAACACACAACCACGACCTCCTGCTCAGGAGGCAGCGGCCCTATCCACTACACCATCGGGCTTTCAGCAACGAGCTTCAAGTTGTAAATAATAATTTTGTTTGTTTCAGGTGTTAACGCTAACAAGCTCGTTGTACCAGAACGTGCGTTTCTTTTTTTACTAGTGCAGCGACACACAGAGGTCACTTACTGCTGTCAATTCTTTTTGCATTGCCTTAAACACACATGCGTCACCTGACGCTCTACGCGCGCGTACTGGCAGAGGGATCCGCTGACGTAGAGTTCATCGTTACGCGCGAGTAAAGCGTAAAGTGACGCATGTGTGTTTTAGGCAATGCAAAAAGCATTGACAGCGTGTTGAGCAGACATAACCTTGCGTGCAGTAAGAGACGCCTGTGTGTTGCTGCTCTTAGATGTCGTGTTTTGTCTAAATGTTTTGTGTTTTTGTGTGTCCGCGAATGTTTTATGTTTTTTTTATCGATGTTAAGTGTTTTAATAACTGCCCCTTATTCACTTTCATAGTAAAAAAGTGTTCTAGCAATCGGTAAAAATTCTGCTTCATATGTTTGGAACTGTTTTATTTGCCACTAATTGTTTCTTATTTAGTAGAAAAATATTATAACAGGTTTCTTGTTCCCATAAAAAAGACAATACGTTATACACAAGGGTTATACACCATGGTCTGTTATTTTATTTATACAGATTTTTTTTCATGTAAATGGCGGAGTATTAAAAAGTTTGATTGTGATAATTATTAATCTCATAATATAATTCAATGAACAAGGAACCTGATAATAAATATAGATTTGAAAAGCTTAGTTGTCTGCATTTAACAAGTCAATTGCATAGTTAATTTTTCGAAAGTGAAAAGGAGGGGACAGGATAAGTAGATATTTCAACGTATGTTTTTTTTTTTTTCAGTGATTGTAACGTCAGCGCCATCTAACGAGGCTGAGCTGCAACTGTACCGTGTGATGCAGAGAGCCAGCCTCCTAGCCTACTACGATACATTGCTGGAGATGGGTAAGCTTCTTCTATAACTAGTTACCTCCTTCCTTTGTCTTTCTTGCCGTGAGAACCGAACTCACGATCGCCGGGTTGGAAGCCCATGGCTCAAACCATTAATTACACCACAGAGGCCGTTTCGCAGCTATTAGAAGTATTTTTAGGTTATATCTTTTAATAATGTTCTCCTTAAATCTATCAAAAAAAAAAAAAATAACCGTGTTTAGCCCGATTTAGAGTACTTTTCTCCATAAATACCAAACTTTACTGAAACCCTGTCCAGCAAGGTACTTGCATTTGACAAAACAATAAAAAAACAAAAATTCGATGGCAGATGTGCAATAATTAAAAAAAAACATCTTGGCAGAGTCCAAACTTGCTTTACCCATCGAACTTTCATAGGAACACCAGAAAAAACAATTTCTCATCATTCCAAAAAATTAAAAGCTGGAGCTAAAAAATAAATTTCCATATGGCGAAAAAACGCAAACGTCGTATCATGCAAATAGCTTTTTTTAATTTTCAACTTGGCAATTATCTCTTCGGGAAGGGTTTGGCTGGCCGTCTTAAAATCCCTTTGTTTTTTTTTCTCGTGGCCCCTTCGCAAAATGGTCACGTCATCATTACCATATTGCCTAAATTAAATCTGAGTGTGAGTTGATATTTTTTCATGCAATCACACGTTTTTGTGTCAAACAATGGACCAAATGAAGACGATCTTGCATATTAATGTAAAGAAATGGGATTAAACGAGTTTTTTTCGGACCTCTAGTCTCCCCTAGCTAGGTAGAGACAATTGTGAAAACATGCAAATTAGAATGTTCACCTTTAGAACAAGTTTCATGCCGGACTCGGGGCATTAAAAAAAGATAAAATGTACACGCTGCTTACTTTCCCGGGTAAATCAACTCTAATTTTCACGTTTCAATATTATTTGTAATACAGGGTGGCCAGTTAGGAGGTATACCAACAACTCGTTTTGCTATAAAAAAAGCTATGCAAAATTTTACGGTTGTTTAGCATCAGTTATCTTGTAAAGAAACGGCAAATTTGTTATGGGTAAGTAACTCGGGAAAACATCTATTTTGACGGGACAATTTAACAAAACACCTGTAGGCTTGCCCTTTAATGGTTGTGTAAATGATGTGAACAAATAAACACCATCGTATTCCTATTCTAAAAATAAATAGTTCTCTATCCTTTTCTTTTATCATTTTCTCATCATCATCTCTTACATTCCATTTTCCTTAGATTTTTTCGATCCCACATTAGTATTTCTCTGTCATTCACTTGATTCACTCATCTCTTAAGTACATTCCATTTTTCTTAGATTTTTCTCGATCCTACATTAGTATAAAATCGTGTGCAGGTGGCGATGACGTTCAGCAGCTCTGTGACGCTGGCGAGGCGGAGTTTCTGGAGATCATGGCGTTGGTGGGCATGGCCTCCAAGCCGCTCCACGTGAGGCGGCTGCAGAAGGCGCTTCAGGAGTGGGTCACCAACCCAGCTCTGTTCCAGATCCCCATCGTGCCCAACCTCTGCCCTACTGAGAATCCCTTCATGTCTTGCAACAGGTCTGTCAGTCAGTCGATATTCTAGTGGTAAATCAATGGTATTCTAAGTAAATCATTTGTTTGTACATAATATTTGCATGATTGCTTTTAAAAATATGTTTGCTTATGGTCCTCATGAAGCCTTTGTAGGCAAGAATAAATATTAGTTGAAAGTTTAAACAATTTGTAGAAACTAAATATTTATAATCAAACATTTGTAAACATCCAGTTTTTGAGAACTTGAAATTATTTTTAACCATTTACAAACATGTTATGTATGTAATTAATATTCCATTTTTTTTGTTTTAGATCGTTGTTGAACTTGCCTCCAGCCATGGCGGGAGTGATGCCGCAAGCGGTCGCCTCTCCGGAGAGCAATAGACCTGCCTACAGCCCTTCTCCAGGAGCTCCCGAGAACAGCTGCGGCTCCACCGCCTCCGCCTCCAACGCTAGTCCCGTTCACAACCAGAACAACTTCTCGAAAATCGTCCTACCGTCGTCCCCAGCGCCCACCGCGCCCATCACGGTTACAGCCTCCAGATCCTTCTCTCCTCAAAGCGCCTGCGCCCCGTCCGCCGGATCCAGCCCTGGGTCCGTCACCTCTCCCGTCGTGACGCCGGTCCTCTTTGACGTTCACGTGCAGAAACTAGCGGCAGCAGCCGAGAAAATGAGCAAGAACCTGCCGCAGCTAGAGCCGAAGCCGCAGAACACCAAGAAGAAGATGTGCAAAGACCTAGAACTGGTGATGTTGATACCAGAGTCTGACCCTCGGCGGATGGAGGAAATACGGAAGTACGCGGCCATTTACGGGAGGTTCGACTGTAAGAGGAAGCCGGAGAAGCCGTTGACGTTACACGAGGTTGGTATATCGTGTTGTAATATCGGGTTGGGGATGGATCTTACTTCCTAGTACTAGAGAACTTTATGAACTACATCGTGATCGGCACCCAACTTTGGCTTCCAAATTCTGTCTGTCAAGAAGGATTCACCCTGCATTATCTTCACGAAGTGATGATGTCAACTTTATGTTCCACTTTGTAAATATACCCCTCACAGACCTGACATGGTTTGTGTTACGACCACTATCAAAGACAGCGACCAGGACCAACAGCTTAAAGTGCCCTCCGAAGCACGGAATGCTTTTTTTTTCGGACAATCAGGTTATTATGCCTGCAATGTTAACCAAATTGGGGATTATCTCGCAAAACGATAAATTGTCAACCTCGAGGTTGATTGACGAGAACGAGGTGGTGGAATTTGATGACGAGAGTCCAGGTTGATTGACGATGGTGAGTTGTTCGAATATGATGATGAGGGTCCTCGTGGTTACAGGTGATGGTGAACGAGGCGGCGGCGCAGATGTGTCGCTACGTGCCCGCACTGCTCACCCGCCGTGACGAACTGTTCCCGCTCGCCAGACAACTGGTGCGCCGCGCCGGCGTGCAATACTCAAAGTACAGGTATGCACTTCTCCTTCTTAGCGAGTGGGTTTTTCCAGTCGAATAACAAACCGATGAACGCAGCTATAAGGCCTCTGACATGGATTAAGTAACGATCTGTATCAAAGACAGCAGCGTGCCCTCCGAAGCACGGAAGCTTTTTGCATGCATACATACATACATACATAAAATCACGCCTTTATCCCTTACGGGGTAGGCAGACGTTAAACGCCTCGTAAAAGGCGCTTTCGCCGCGTCTGACAAAAATTGAGGGCAATTTTAGATTGTAATGTGTATTGCCATAGTGACAGGTTGTCAGCCCATCGCCTAAATTACAATACACTGTAACCCTCGAGTCCCTTTTGCTGTCTTCTACAGCATGCCCGGGAGGAAGGGCAGCTGGAACATTCTATGTTTTTCTACCTCTCCCAGTCCAGCATGGAAGTAAGCTTTTTGCTTTTCGGACAATCAGATAATATAGCTTGTCCTAACCAAACTGGGGGCAGTTGCGCTTCGACAGCCTCTCCGAACGCATCTAAAACTCAAGTGCTCCTATAAAAAAAAAACTAAATAAAAACTGGGGAAAATCACACAAAGTGATATTAATTAGCAAATATATACTTTGTGTTGGGAATCGAACCCAGGACCTACGGATCAGGAGCCCATGGCTACGGAGGCGGTTAATTTAAATGTATCCTCTTGTTTCAGTCTACCCCCCACGGCGTCGACCGGCGAAGACCGCGAGAGGGACGATGATGATCCACCCCCGAGCAAAAGAATGCGACAGGTCGCCACAACACCCCTAGTAGATCTCACAGAGTAGCTAGTGCTTAACCCGCCTTTTTTTATTTATCTAACCCTGGAAACTTTGGGGCTTCTTGACACACATAGAAACTGGTAGCAATAAACCTATAAGAATGTAGTTACTATTGTAAAAAAGAAACGAGAGTTAAAAAAAAGGAGTAGGCCTTTACGCCGCTTAAAAGAATCAAAGTTGAATATGACAAAATATCGACATAACATATTAGAATCTTGCTACTAATTTCGTACTAGATTTTGTACAAATAGAAGAAGTAGGTAACTAGAACAGTATATGGCGTATTTCGTATTGTTTTTTATTTTGATTGGAAAAGATCTACTAAGAAAAGATTGGCAATGAGATCTTATAAGATTTTTCGATATGATCTCATAAAATAAAAATTCTAAACGATTTTTTTCTTGTTTTCTCAAATTATAAATATAAAGTATTTCTTATTTGAGAAAGTGATATACTAATATAGGAAATTTTAAAATAATTTTCTTTACAAATTAGTAACTTTGAATTCGAATTTGTTACCGCTGATTGTAAAAAAGACAAGAATAGTAACTCCATAATAATTCTAAATCATTGAAAAATGTGGTTTGTATGAAAAACATCCCTGTAGCAGCAGCTTCTATAATTTTATTTACTTTCTAATTCTGTGGTATTTAGTTTCTTTTAGAAGGTGAGCATGTGAAATGTCTTCCTGGTCCAAATTCTTTGCACTCTATCTTAAATTATCTAGCACTAAAAGGTATGGCATTATTAGATCTGGTAAGTGGAAAACTATATTTATTTTCAAAATTTGCATGACTATTACATTTATTTGCTTAATATTCCTGTCCTGCAGAATAGATCGAGTCAGTATAGTCGAGAGTTATGTTAACTTTCAATTAAGATTTCTTTTGAAAGAGAACAATTTTCTCGTATTGGGGTTATTTTTAATATGTTATTCACGAAACGCCCCGTAGTAGGATTAGTAGAAAAAATAATAAAACGCCTATTAGAAGTTTTTTTACGTTTTTTAAGTTTTTACTCTTTATTTTGTGGTCCCTTTTTTATGTTGTTTTTATTTATCCCGAATTAGAAGTTATATCTAATGATGACATTCACTAACAATCCAACGTCCTGAAAGCCACTTAACACATGAGGATGAAAATGATCTGAAAAACCATTATTTGCATATTCATCTACTATTGTCCTTCCGTCTGCTGATCCGCCTTATTCTCCCCAGGACGAGGATCTGGAGAACGGGATGCGGGCCAGCCCGGACGCTAAGAGCTCCACACACAGCTGGTGGGGGAAGATGGAGTGCGACGACGCAGACTCCAGGTGCTCCTACTCCAGTGCCAGTTCGCCACCGCCGCAGGGTAGCCCCATTCATGTACGTACAGGCATATTTAAAGCGATTAGGTTTACAGAACTGGTTTGTGAGCAAATACTCATTTTTGTAGATATTTATTTTACCGTCTTATGAAACTGTCGTATCTTGTTTCCAGGACCAAGAAGAATCTCGTCCGCAAGTAGTGGCAGCTCGTGGAGACAGCATCATCGCCGTTGCTAACCCCGCTCTTCCTGCTCTGCAGACGCACACCACGAGGAGTTGATATGCGGACTTCCAGGACCAAACTAACCAATCCGATTGGTACCGCAAAAGACCCCAAACTACCCAAAGTTGTGGTTCAATTTTACCCACACCAAGCACTTCGACACATGATAGAAATGCAGAGCAAGAGAAAAATATTGGTGTAGAAAATGTTGACAACGATGAGAGTCTTCTTTTTGAACCTTACGAACAAATGGCAGCCCGACAACTAGTAAACGAGTATAAAATTGAAGAAGAAAATGGTGACCACAAAGTGCCCGACTGCAAAGAGTTCTGTTTTTGCTGGAAATGTAAGACTGATGGAAACAATAATACTCCAGTGCAGCCAGCTCGTACAGTGCAAGAAGTTAACTGTGACAAAATAACATCAAAAAGATGCGCAACGAAATCCATTGGTTTTAATAACACCGGCAATGAAGATGTTGCTTTTCGTAGCTTTAAATCGATATGGAGTGAACCAAGAGATGCTGAAGAAGCATCTGACGAGTCTGATGGAACGGAAGCAGACGATAGCAGCAGTGATGAAAGCAGCAGCGCTGGATACATCAGTGACACTGATAGCAACTATACAGATGACGAGAATGAAAAAACAATCAAACCCGAAGATAAAAGTGCTCAAAAGAACTTGAAACGAACAACAAACAATGATTTGGAATCAGATGTTGTCACGGGGCTAAGGCCAGCAAAATATCGCCGCCTAAGCAGCCCTAGCGTATCTAAAGGTGATACCAGCGCCCCTCAACCATCAACCAGCGCCCGTCAACCATCAACCAGCGCCCGTCAACCATCAACCAGCGCCCGTCAACCATCAACCAGCGCCCGTCAACCATCAACCAGCGCCCGTCAACCATCAACCAGTAAAGATATAACACAACAAACTGAATCCTTGAACATGGATTTTGAAGAACGACTGCTTATTGTTAGTGATGAAGAGTTAATCATAGACTCTATCCTAAGACAAGAGTACGAGGCACAATTGAAATGAAGCCGTCAAAATAAAGTTGAAACCCAAAATCGAGTTGAATGTATAAATTAACAACAAGTATTTGATGCATTTATGAATGCTGAATTGGAAATAGATGTCTCTCAGATACACTAATAACATAAATATCTGAGTCAAGATAATGAAATCGTGATCGTCGACAATATGGACGACGATTGACACGTGGAAGCATCGAGTTCGACACGTTAATGTGAATGGCTCTGAATGTGATGTAGAAAGTGTAGTTAGAAGGTAAAACGTTATAATAGGGAAGTGAAGTGAAATGCCTGCTGCGTCACGTCACAGTACTATGTGTTGATAAGTGAAAGAGAATTGAAGTGAGTGTACATTTTAAAAATAATATTAAAAAACATTGCTTACACCTGTATGTTACTAGATGTTAAATGTAAAACTGCGTTAAACTGTTGTTGAAACGCATATGTATTAATAATTATTAATTACTATGATATACAATGTGTCGTAGATATAATATTCATATTACGTAATTTTATTAAGTACTTAGAATTAAGAATATTTTGTGTAATTTTACGATGATCTCTTGCTATTCATACTCTGCTAAAACAGACATCGCTCCAGCGATGTCCACTTCAGTCATCAGTATTATTATAAATGTTGTAGTATAATATTTATAGCACTTAAGTCAACAGTTAGCCAAAACAATCGAACATTTTATTAGGCCCTTAGCAACTACATCGATGTTAGTAGATAGGTGTCGATCGACTCGACAAAAAAGAAGTAGATAGGTGCTAGGATAGGATAAATACATTTTCTAAATATTAACTACGCACATGTGAGTTTGTCGGAGGTATTGATCTTGGCTAAGGCCACCTTACAAAGGCATTATTATGGAGACTTGCCCCGAAACCGCACGAGTGCTATTTAACATGTTTCATTAGATGTGCATTAATACAAGATATATGAAAATTGAGTCGTAATCGTAAATAACGCATTTTTTTTGTAGAAATGTTTCATGCCACCACTGTGTTTTCCCTAGGATTATTAATTTGATGTAGCTACGTAGGTAGTATACCTTACCTATACGTACTTATAATCTACAGTTCAGCGACATAAGTAGTTACAAAACACATAAATTAAATTAGGATAAGGTTAATAATACATTTAAAA
This sequence comes from Scrobipalpa costella, assembly GCA_949820665.1. NCBI lineage: Eukaryota > Metazoa > Arthropoda > Insecta > Lepidoptera > Gelechiidae > Scrobipalpa > Scrobipalpa costella. The sequence continues at coordinate 2,695,925 of OX463295.1, forward strand.
AAGCGAAAAAAACGTTAAATAATTTTACCCAATTCAATCAATGAGGAAAATTAGGATATTGATCGCTACCCCATACCGCAGAATATGTGCTCATAGTTATTAAAACTTGAGTATTATTTGAAAAGTTGCACTCTTGTAATAGATCGAATGCTGGTTGACAAATCGAAACTAATTTGACAATTCAACAAAATTTTAAAAATATGTCACCCCTGACAGTATAAGTGAATATAATTATTAAACTACCTGCAAACGGGTAAAATAGTGTATAATAAGTCGTATTTGTGTGGGAATATTTAAATAATTAGATTCTGATATTGGAATCCACTTAAAACCCAGATTACGTAGAACATTGTATTAAATACAATAGCGTTAATTATATAGCGGTATTAAAATTATTATAAATCAATTATTGTAAAGAAGAAAATGTCGTATTCAAATATTGACTTTATTGTGGGTTTGGCGAACAAGAATTCGGGTCATATAATTAAAATCTTAATAATAATACAGAAAACCTTAAAACCACAATAACAAATTAAAAACAGGTTAATGATAAAAATTAAAACCAACTGATAAAAAACGATTTGAACTTGGTTGACCGAATAATAAAAAATAATAGATTTACAGATTAGAGGAACTCAGGTGCAGGATAAATTGTTACGTATATGCAATGTTGTTTTAAACGTATTTGTAAATATTTTTTATATACAAACTACATTGCAATAACAACGAGTAGTGTAATCATGTATAATTGGAATCTTCATAATAATACAGAAAACTTTAAAATCACAATAACAAATTAAATACAGGTTTATGATAAAAATTAAAACCAACTGATAAAAACGATTTGAACTTGCTTGACCGAATAATAAAAAATAATAGATTTACAGATTACAGAAACTCAGGTGCAGGATAAATTGTTACGTATATGCAATATTGCTTTAAACGTATTTGTAAATACTTTTTATATACAAACTACATTGCAATAACAACGAGTAGTGTCATGATGTATAGTTAAGTAGATACCTATATATGTATAATCTTCGTACATAATTTGCTTATGAACATTCCGTTAAATATTTACTTTTAATCTACATATTTTTTAAAGGTTTTTTTTTTCCATTTGTGCTTATGTCCTGTTATATTTTTATTTATATTAATTTACTGCAAATATTTTATTTTTCTATGCACGCAAATATTCTCATTTATCTTTATCAGCTAAATTGATACAAATTTCTTCTTTTTCATTCATCAATTTATTGATGTACCTTATTTTAGCGCGTCAATGGTACCTTATTATACTATAATATTAAGATAAGTTTATTACCTATACCTACTTATATTTACTTGTGTAAAATTGTACATATGAAAAATCAAGAAAATACTTATTAAGATCTAGATTCCAAAAAATAGTAGCACAGGGAGAGGCACGTTATATATAGCCATTCTATAAGCCCTAAAACCATGACTGGAGGGGTTTCGTGTAATGTTTCAGAGCAGGAGTCAGTGGAATTTGTTGTTTTTAAATTTGCTCGGTTAAGGACTTTAGAATTTATTGGGTTCTTTCTTCATAGACTAACTTACTAAATGTTTCTTTCTTATTTTATAATTTACTTCAATCATAAAGTAAAGTTTTTAAATCAACTTTTGAGATAGGCAGCTAGTTTGAGTTCGTATCAGAAATGTCATTTCAGTACAATATGGCCTGTCAAATCCATACTTGATATCGCTCTCAATCTCGAGATCTCTTTATAAATACGAGCCTAAGTTACTGGTTTATTTATTAATTATTTATTTATTTACTGTTTATTGTACACAAGTAACATGAGAAAGACAATACACAAGGAGTAACGACACAACAGGTACAGCTATTTCTACTAAGAAATTTCTTCCAGCTGACCTACGGAAGTGAGACTTAAATAAGTTTCAATAAGTTTTGAAGGTGGTAGGGCCAAGTACTCGGGCCCGCCTGGGGAAGTACCACCCTACTGACTGAAAACCCTAGTAGTAACACTCAAGGGGACGGCAGTAGCGCCAGCATCAGACGGATCTCACATTGCCCCAGCATTATCATTGCTTTACCATGATTTTTCAAAAAAACATTGCACACTTTTTAAATGACATAGATACGAGTCGATATAACGTTTATTTAGCACCAAACCACTAGGACATAAAACAAAATTAAATTAAACAAAAAAATTAAAAACATACATTAAACAACGAAATTAGCTATAAAAAGACAAATTTGTTGGCGCTAAAAAGGCTCTGGGCCACAGCGCTGATTTTCAGCTGGAACTTTGGTGAGTGGAGACCTTAAACTTTACTTCACATATCGATACAAAAATACGTTAAATCGATCATATTTGTAAAATAATAACATGGCTCACTCACTGTTCCAGCACCATCAAGGTGGTAGGGTTTTGTGCAAAGCCCGTCTGGGGAAGTACCACCCTCTTACTTATTTCTGTCGCCAAGCAGAAGTGTTCGCACTTCGGTGTTTCGGCCAGAAGGGTAAGAGAGCCAGTCAAATTACTGGCACAAGAGACATTCCACCTCAGGTCTCACAGCGGCAACGCACTCTGCTATTTCACTAGGATCTAGCAGGTTAGTAGTAGGTATTGTAGGTCACGGTGCTGCTTACCATCAGGTAGGCCATTTGTTTAGTTGCCACTGTATAACATATGAATAGTACTTTATATTTTCAATAAAATAAAAAAATGTAAAAAAAATAAAAAAATAAAAAAAATATATGTAAAAAAAATATAAAAATATATGAAAAATACAAAAAAAAAACATTTTCGTAATTAAGATTTTTTTAGGCCGGGGAAGTGTGAGTTCCATCTAAGAGCACTATACCCATTTCGTTTTTAAGATATATTAATTCTCGCCGTACAAAATCGAAGTTTTAATATGGCAGGAATTATCTCTTCAAAACGAATGAGGTATAGAGGCTGACCATCATAGCCTCTACCTACGACCATCACACCTGTTGTGCACTGCCATAAACAATCCCTTCACTTGTTTTTATTTTTTATTTTATTCGTACTTTTACTTCCATAAATAAATATTTTGTTAGAACCATTTTTTTGTTTTTCCTTTTCTACCCCTTCCTTCCTTAATTGTTTGCTTTTACTTTTGTATTATTTGACCGAATAAATTATTTTTTAGGTTCTGTATTTTTTTAAATTAATTTTACTTATGAAATCAAATTGGTTTATTAATATTTCCAAGGTGGTAGGGCTAGTGTCCAAGCCCGACTGGGGAGGTACCACCATCTTAAATTTTCCCAGGTCGAAGAAAACCGTTATGATTCAACATTCTTCCACCAACTAATTGGGTAATTTAAGAATGCCAGCTTCAAAGGACACTCTAGAGGAGGTATTCCATCTTATGCCTCAACATTAGTGAGATACAAACAATAGACTTCTAAAAGCTACCTCATAAAGATGATAAAGAATGAGGTGGGACTTCCAGACAGCAGCAATTAACTAAGTACTGTGTTTGGAAGTCTTCCTCAAATATATTTATGATAACGAATATTTTTTTTTTAATTGGATTTACATTTTTAATTATTTATCTCGCATATGATTTGTTTTTGTTTATTTTAATATGCTAGCTTTGAAGAAAGAACTCTACGATAATGGTAACACGCGGGGTCAGGGGGAACGGATAATTTTATATTTGCAGTTTGGAGTGCTGAAAATAGTTGATAATACAAAACACAGTAAACTGGAATAGGCTGGGTGATGTAAAACAAAGTATGATGAAAAGTCAAGCTATTTTAATTTATTTTTCATTCGGTGTTTTATTTTAAGAATTAACATTCCCATTGAAAAGAAGCACAGTACAAACTAGTTATAGAAATCTCGATTATGCTTCTTCATCCTAAGTTATTGAATCCTCATAACTCATTTCTTGTAGTCAGGTGGGAGGGCTGAGTGCACAGCTCGTCCGGGGAAGAACCACCGTCCCCCCATGGTGCACTTACCGATTCAGTTAAAGACACAACTTAACTTATTTAAGTTTGGTGTGGCAGCCTTCTGTTGGAAAAACTACACTTAAATAAGTTAAGTAGTGTCTACCGCCGAACCGGAACCATCAATAGTCTATACTCCATTCGTTTTTTAAAAAAAATTCTAGCTATACCAAAAAGAATGATTGGTATGGCAAATTCATTTCTTAAAAAGAAATGGAGTGAAGTATGCACCGTATTCGACCGCAGAGCAGCCTCAGTGCTGTGTTTCGGTACGAAAGGGGGGATTGCCGGGTCCCAGCAGATCACTAGCACACGAGACTAACACCAAATGTCTCATTTCAGTAACGGTGTCCACTTAACACCAGGTGGTCACTTAATTCGAAAAGCAATACGTTATTCTTATGTATTTTCTTCTACTGCAACTATGTTTTGTTGTCTTCTTTCCAACGATGTTTACGTCGTTTTCCTGCGTTCCGACTTCCTTTGATTTGACACAGACGGTAAAATAATTTTGCAAAAAATTCGTAATGATTTTTTTTTTGTTATCAATATTATTTGCAGAAAGACGTGATCTACCTCATAGTGTTAAAAATAGTACCAAATATTGCGGATTATTCATAAACATTAGCCCGTCCTCTCATCATCACCAGTCCTTAAGAAACTTTTAATTTCTTCTTTTAATTACCTATCGTTATTTGACTTATTTGTTTAGTATCTCTTATTTGTTCAAAATCTCTTTCACTCCTCGCCTCGTCTGTTTCATTACACTTTTTAATATAATTATAAAACGTTTATTATTATTTTTATAAATATCAGATTAACTCATTTAAAAAATCTCTATATCAAGCAATAATTTGATGTTCCTCGTCCCATCGTTAAATGTTAGTGCAGCTAGATTTTTAATTTAAGTATTTCTTATGTTTGATGGATAGTTCTAGTATACTGTATGTTAAATATAAGCCGGTTGTCTCGGTTGGCGGAATGCGTTGTTCTAAACGTGGTTCGACAAGTGACTTCAAGCGTGTAGGTTAAGGCCGGACAGGACACACCCGAACTGATATAGTTCCCGTCAAACAAGATCTAAAAACGTTTGAGCGCTCAATGCTCAAGATGTTTTATCGGAATTATACTGCAAATTGCACGACTTCCCGTGTGTCCTGCCCTTTTAATTTTCACTCTCTTCCTACACCGTATATTTGGTTCCAGCAGTTTCTTTGCACATGTAATTTTCATTTTGCACTGTTCGATTTCGTTTTGCAAACTTGCACTTTTCACTTCTACCTTCTTCACTCATTTCTACTTCTTCTCTTTCAAATGGGTTTATTTTAAGCTTCGTGTTTGGAGCACATATCACGTTGTATTAAATATAGATATGATCTCTTAAAGATTTGTTCAATTTCAAAATTCGACTTTTTCTACTCTTCTCTTCAAGGATTACTATTTTTAAATATAATTTTATGAGTTGCAGCTTGTATGATTTGCTCGTTTACTATCCATTCGATGAATAAACGGGCAATCAACAGATTACTGCAACTTTACAATAAACTGATAGTATTTAGGTCTAGTAGGATAACTAGACCTAGCTGAAACACTGCTAAAATATGATAATAATTATTAATAAGGAAGCTTTTCGTTTAGTTTTGTAGGAAGAGGTTTTCCTGTATATAAAAAACAGTACTATATGGGTACTACTTATCTATTATATTTTTGTAATATGGCACATTGACCGCGTGTTGAGCGCAACCACAGGCGCAACCTTACACGCAGTAAGAGACGCCTGCGTGTTGCTGCACTTATGGCACATTGTATCAATACTATAAATACGAAAATAGTACAATTTATCCCACCTGATGATAGCAATTTATTAGACATTATCGTAAAAGACATATATAATAATTATAACATAGTAAAATAAATAATTCTGTAAGCAAATACATTCACAACATATGCCTTATGCTGTTAACTGCACACTAGATGTACACAAAATATAAAAATAGATGGTTTTGAAAGTTCTCATGTGGTAAATATGCATGTGGTAAAATTGAATTAATGTAAGAAGATTATGCTTGTAATTTATCCGCTTAATAAATATATTATATATATAAATAAATTAAAAAAAAACACTAATATTCTATTTAAGACTGCTAGTTAAATTGAAATTCACGTTATGCACGTAGAATATTAATAAACACAATATAATCATAAATAATCATAAATAATTTGTAATCGCCGGACAGATTAATAAAATTTATATTAATTGGTTAAAACTCGTTAGAATGTAGTAATAAAAATGAAAGTAGAACTTACTAAGAACTTTTTCAGTAGATAACATTTACAATAATAGTTTAACCTCAAATCCCTAGAATTAAGTAAGATTATATTACTAGCTAGCATTTCACCCACGATATAGTAAGAGAATAAAAAATGACTAAAAATGTAAGAATGGCAAAAAATAAATATAATAGTCAGTTTCTCTTTTTACCACGTTCATTCAAAGCATGGTCATACTGTTTTTGGGTGCCGATAGAGCGTAAGTGGCGCCCCCCATCAGTTAAAAAAATATGTTATCTGATGGGGGCGCCACTTACGCACCTTAAAAACCGTTGCAGCTCTTTTGGAAGAGTGATTAGTCGCAGATTCTTATGTCAAATAGTTTCATTTACTATCTTTAGCCGTATTTAAAATAAGGACATTGGCATTATAGTGCCTGTGCATAATATATTTTGCGTAAACGAATACGCAGGTTGATCAACGTATCTAAAGTAATTGTAAATTAATTCCTTACTTCGTAGAGCACGTTCAGCTGCTAGTATCGCATTGCATAGATATACCAGGTGTAAAAGACAGCGTCCCGCAAACTGATAGGTTTTTCAGTCAAACACACTGCACGACTTCCACCAGGAAATTATTTCAGGAAGAGAAAAAATAATTTGACTTTTCACTTCACGAAAGAATTTCCAAGTGTAAGTGGTTCTGTGTCATTGACTGAAAAACCCCTATCAGTTTGTGGGACCTGTCCCTTACATCTGGTATAGTTTAGAATTTAGGTGAATCGTCTTACGGCAGATTTTAATTTTAGGAGTAGGTTAACTATTTTGCAATGTATTGAAAAAAAATTGGTCATGAAATGAATGAGAACAGTTGCCGAAAGGTATTCAAATCAACGACAATCAAGTGTCTTCCATTGTAATACCTATATAAAAAATGTGAGGCTGGATGACTAGAGTTCAATATTTTGGAAAGTCTCCTCCTATGTCTTATGCTACGTCTTAAATGACTACAATTACTATTGTAGTGACATATTTATATTAATATTGACTTTGTTGCTAGATTGGCATTTCAGATACAAATGCTGATAACATTCTAGCTATTGTTTCATTTTATTTATATCATTCATTAGCCATTGTATTTTTATTTGATTTTTATTTCGTAATTGTTTTGACATTAGCTTTTGATTATTAGTTTGACATTTGTAATTTGTTTCTGTCAAACATATATATTTTGGAGAATTCTAGATTATTCTTTGGCTTTATTTTGTTAATGATTTGATGTTTGCTCATCATTGAGTCACAGTGTTTTAGTTATTTGGCAACAGTAAATGTTCTCATAAGTTAAAGGAATATCTAGACCAACATTTATCGAAAATAATTAATATAAAAAGCTTCTTTCCCTATGTTGGTAGTATAACTTGAAATATTTAACTCTTGCTTTTGCTTATAAGTCTAATCTATATTAATTTATAATAAAAAAATCTATATCAGATTTCTAATAAATATAGATAAGCAACATTTCAAGTAATTATAAAAAGATACTTTCATATATCTCTATAGAGAGTATAGAATATAGAGCGTATCTGTGTAGAATACTTTCTAACTTATTTGTGTAGATTTTCAGTCTCTGTACTAATAATATACTTAGAACATAATTGTATAACGGGATCTTAATCTCGCAATCGCTACGAAGTTCTTTCATGTTATTAGCTTAGCTACTTAAGTGTAAAAATATAATAAAAAACAAAAAACTCAAAAAAAAATTGTAGTCGGTCAACCAAATATAAAACTAAGTATTAATTATATAACAAGTAAATTAAAAAAAAACTACAAACAAACAAAATTAAATACGTTTACGTGAACGTATTTCTGTACATACTCATGGACGTAGGATGCGCAACTTGTCAAAACTAAACTATAGAGATCGATATCATACCTACATAGCTGTAGGTAATACTAAATAACAGTAAAAATGTCTAAATAAAGAACAATTACCATTAGTCATTAATTATGTCATTAGTCACTAATAATAATAAGCAAGAAAACGTATTGGTACGTGAGACAGTTCACTTTATATTCCACGTTGAGCTACGTGTTTTACTGTCCCACTTATGTTTATGCCAATGGACGTTTGACAAAAAGTTCAACTAACCCAAAAAATAAAATGTCTGGCAAAAAAAAACTTTCGTGAATTCATGATCCAAAAAAAGCAACGCCTATTTGACCATTAGACGGACAGCAATCATGTTTGCCTTACGTAATACGTATAATAAATGGCATTCCCGCTACGCTTGGTGGGCGAATGGTTGAGATGGCGAGGGTTAGCTTTAAGATACACAAGAAATAGATAACATCACTTTGCACCTAAATAAAATATTTTCAATAAACTCAACTAAAATAAGATAAAAAAATAAAACAGAGTAGTCAGTGGAGAGTTTGTGTGGTGATCAGAATAAATTGTTAAAAAGCTCGTTGAAAATATTTGGACATAGACGCTGTGATACAGACAAAAATATTAAAAAAGAAAACACAACTTACTACACGTTTAGATTCACATTGTAAGTAATAATACATTAACATGGGTTATGTATTAGACTTTTTTGTAATATTAGTAAGTAATTATTATTAAGTGGGTGTCAATTATTTTGATGTGGTGTCTATATAATGTGATTGAAAGAATTTAAGCCGTAAGCTAAATTTGTGAAACACTTTAAGTAATATTAGGTAAAAACAAAAAACTAAATAAAACGGAACTAGAGTAAAAAAAAAAAAAATCTATATATTCACGTAGAGCTCAGTAGTCAAACAAGCATTTAAATTTGCAATCCGATCGTGTTTCAGAACACACATTAAATTCTTGGTCCCATCTGTAATTTATCAAAAATCGTTAATATTAATATTCAGAAACAAATTAATTGAAATCTGTTGCTTCGAGTATTATCATCTAAACTTACATATGTTTAGTGAATAGAAAGGTTAAGTTAAAAAAAAAATCACAAATTACTGAATCATTATCAATCCTATTTCATTTAAAAATGGTTTATTAGTACAACGAATTGTTTTAAATATCATCAAGGGTAATATTTAATTAATGATCACAGGTTATATTAGTTTTCAATTCTGATATAATTTATTTTATTATAATTATTAATTGTGTTTTTTTTTTTAAACTCCTATATATTTATTCAGATTTTATATTGATTGATTTTGTTGTCATTAATTTTAATTTCTTAATGTTGTTTATACTTTTTTTCGACACACTGGATTGATAAAGAGTTGATTTAACGTTGGGCTGTTCTGGACGAATCTCCTACAAATCTATTCCAAATAAATAGGAAAAAACAATTATAATTATTGTGAGATATAAAATTCTGATATAAAATTATAATAAAAATATACAAGCTTGCTTTCTTCGTCACAACAGTTTTGAACATATTTTTTTATTGTATTGGATAATTGTATTATACCTAGTACTTAAAGAACTTTGTGTCACTTTTATATGAATGTTTTCTTGTATAAGCTTTGTCAAAATTCTTAATAAATAAATAAATTTTAAAAAAACCTGTTTAATAAAAATATTGTCACAAAATTTTGGCGAGGCTTGGAGTGCTTATAGGGGATTTGGAGGTCGAAGCACATAGGGCGACCATCAGCCCTTAGGAACAGTGTATGTTTTTATACATGTTCAAAATGTTTATAACGGGTGTAAGGGACAGCGTTATAAACTGCAAACTGATAGCGGTTGCTCAGTCAACGACACTGAACAACTATCAAGCAGGTTTCTATTTTTCAGAATAAAAAATGTTTTTTTCAATACAAAATGTTTACCTCGATCATACAATTTGGATTGTACATTGCTTGTTTGCTACTCAGTTGTACAGAGTGTAAAAAAATAGGTTACCGAACATTTCCCATATTCTTTGTGCAAAGTCGTTCATTTTTATATGTAGGTTCTATAGGTGGAGTGCGATCAGTACATCATAAATTACATTCATTTATTTTTATTCAAAGGTACATAACGGGTGTAAGGGTAAATTTAAAACATTTTAATCGGGAGAGCTTAAGACATTGTATATTAGGTATAACGATAGCTTTACACTTTTAATGATAGCTAAGGTGACAAAGCAGAGGAAGTCAAAACTAGGCAAAGACGGTGTCATAAATAATTAGATATTACTTTAACTTACATGCACAGTGATATATTATATTTGTGGGCTTTAATATTATATTAATATTTGGACATAGACGCTGTGATACAGACCAAAATTTAAAAAAAAACACATCTTACTACACGTTTATATTCACATTGTAAGTAATAATACATTAACATGGTTTATGTATTAGACTTTTTTGTAATATTAGTAAGTAATTATTATTAAGTGGGTGTCAATTATTTTGATGTGGTATCTATATAACGTGATTGACAGACAAATTTGTGAAACACATTAAGTAATATTAGGTAAAAACAAAAAACTAAAATAAAACGGAACTAGGGTAAAAGAAATAAAAATATTTCTATATATTCACGTAGAGCTCAGTAGTCAAACAAGCATTTAAATTTGCAATCCGATCGTGTTTCAGAATAAACATTAAATTCTTGGTCCCATCTGTAATTTAACAAAAATCGTTAATATTTATATTCAGAAACAAATTAATTGAAATCTGTTGTTTCGAGTATTATCATCTAAAATTACGTGAAAACATTCAAATGTTAAGTGAATAGAAAGGTTATGGACATGGAAAAAAATAATGGTAAAAAAAATTCTTCAAAGCCAAACATATTTTGTTGTTTATACTTTTTTTCGACACACTGGATTGATAAAGAGTTGATTTAACGTTGGGCTGTTCTGGACGAATCTTCTACAAATCTATTCCAAATAAATAGGAAATACACAATTATAATTATTGTGAGATATAAAATTCTGATATAAAATTATAATAAAAATATTAAAAGCTTGCTTTCTTCGTCACAACAGTTTTGAACATATTTTTTTTATTGTATTAGATAATTGTATGATACCTAGTACTTAAAGAACTTTGTGTCACTTTTATATGAATGTTTTCTTGTATAAGCTTTGTCAAAATTCTTAATAAATAAATAAATTAATAAAAAAACCTGTTTAATAAAAATATTGTCACAAAATTCCTCCATGCTGGACTGGGAGAGATAGAAAAACATAGTATACAGCTGCCCTTCCTCCCGGGCATGCTGTAAAAGTTAGCAAAAGGGACTCGAGGATTACAGTGTATTGTAATTTAGGCGACGGCTGACAACCTGTCACTATAGCAATACATATTTCAATCTAAAATTGCCCCCAATTTTTGTCAGACATGGCGAAAGCGCCTTTTACGAGGCGTTTATCGCTCTTCCTACCCCGTAAGGGATAAAGGCGTGATTTTATGTATGTATTGTCACAAAATTTTGGCGAGGCTTGGCGTGCTTATAGGGGATTTGGAGGTCGAAGCACATAGGGCAACCATCAGCCCTTAGGAACAGTGTATGTTTTTATACATGTTCAAAATGTTTATAACGGGTGTAAGGGACAGCGTTAAAAACTGCAAACTGATAGGGGTTGCTCAGTCAACGACACTGAACAACTATCAAGCAGGTTTCTTTTTTTCAGAACAAAAATTAAAAAATGGCTTATCCATACAAAATGTTTACTTCGTTCATACAATTTGGATTGTACATTGCTTGTTTGCTACTCAGTTGTACAGGGTGTAAAAAATAGGTTACCGAACATTTCCCATATTCTTTGTACAAAGTCGTTCATTTTTATGTGTAGGTTCTCTAGGTGGAGTGAGATCAGTACAGCATAAATTACATTCATTTATTTTTATCCAAAGGTACATAACGGGTGTAAGGGTAAATTTAAAACATTTTAATCGGGAGAGCTTTATACATTGTATATTAGGTATAACGATAGCTTTACACTTTTAATGATAACTAAGGTGACAAAGCAGAGGAAGTCAAAACTAGGCAAAGACGGTGTCATAAATAATTAGATATTACTTTAACTTACGTGCACAGTGATATATTAAATTTGTGGGTTTTAATAACTCTAAAGAGGTATGTATGGATCTAAAAGCAGATTGCTCAAAGTCGCCTTCGGTGACGCGCAGCAGAGTGTTCACCTACATACACGAGCAGATGGGAAGTTATTTAATGCCGCCCTCCTAAAGTCTCGCTGTAATCGCGAGGACTTAGTTGTTGACAGCCTGCTCTTTGCCGACGATGCAGCGTTTGTCACAAAAACTCCGCAAGAGCTTCAGGTCCTACTGGACAAATTTCACCACGCATGTACCCTCCATGTCCATACATGCAAAGAAGACCGTAATCTTAGCGCAGGGTTATATCTACCAGCCGACCATCTTGCTGGAAGGTACACCTTTGGAGGTAGTCGACAAGTTCTGTTACCTAGAGTCGACTGTGTCGAGCAATCTCTCACTTAATGGTGAGATCGATATCCGCATCGGCAAAGCGGCCACGACGTTCGGCAGACTGCGTGCGAGAGTATGGAATAATAAACATCTAACGGTCAAGACAAAGATGATCGTATACCAAACTTGCGTCTTGAGCATACTCTTGTACGGAGCTGAAACCTGCACGTCGTATGCCAAACAGGAACGACGAGTTAATACCTTCCACATGCGCTGTCTTCGGAGCATTTTATACATAACATGGAAGGACAGGGTAACAAACGAGAGAGTGCTAGAGATTACACAGCTTCCTAGCATCACCACCCTACTCAAACAGAGACGAAAGCGGTGGCTGGGGCATGTGCACCGAATGAACAGCACTCGTTTGCCCAGACAGACCATGTTGAGCCAAGTCGCATTCGCAAAACGCAAGGTTGGACGCATTTGACATCAACTGTGACAAAAGGACCTCGCTACTGACCGCGATAAGTGGAGAAAACATTGATAAGGGCTGTGAGACCCACGACAAGGCCTGGTTTCAAAATCTAGCACAAAAACGGGAAAAAGATATGCGCGCTATGAAAGTTCCGTCGCAACGGACTCTCAGTTCGCGTGTCGTAAGTGCGGACGAAAGTGTCGTTCGAGGATCAGTCTATTTAGCCACGAGCGACGATGCTCCTCCCACGTAGGCGCTGCTTAAATCATCTGACAAGATGACAAAGGCCTAATGATGATGATGATGGTATGTCAAGTGACCACTTCGCGTAGTGGTATTGAAGAAAAGTCAAATCGCGAACTGAGCTACCAAAACTCGAAAGTCGTTAAAGTATGACTACCAATAGTGCTGCATTCCTTTCAGGATATAAGATATCCACTTCGCGAACTGATCGTTTTTTTAAGGGACGTTTAGCAATATAGTTTTATAGTCATAGTTCGTGAATCGTTATTATTTTTTGTCAATAAGCAAATACCCCGTGTGGTGCCGGGTAAGAATAACACTATCCTGTAACTTCTGTGGGTGTCGTAAAAGGCGGCAAAAGGATAAATAGCCACAGCGTTCCCTGTGAATGACTTAAACTTACTATTTATTTGTTACAAACTGGCCTGTCACAAAAGTCTTATAGTACGTATGAATCCCGATACAAATTGAAATCGGCAGTTACAAGTGGTGTTAAGTTTACAATATGTGTGGATATCTGCTCTCTCATAATCAATAAATTTTGAGTGGCCCCAAAATGGCGGCCTTTTTTGATAAAAAACAATGTTTCTTCCTGCTATAATTCAAAAACTATAAAGGCTAGCGACAATTGTAGCGGAAATATGTTTCTTATAAAATTACCTAAAACTTTGCTTTGCACGATTTAGTGACGGAATGAGTATATTGCGAAAAAATTAGTTCACAAATTTGACAAAAAATATTTTTGTTCCCATTTCGTTCAATATTGTTCAACATTTTTGTTTCCAATCAATTGAGGATTGGTGTGTCCAAGCAAAGGGTGAGGGCCAACGTTGCACACCGTTCGCACACCTGGTAAGCAACTTTTAAGAAGTGCTATGTTGCCCTGTTGTCTAGACTTGTGGAGTATGCGAGCTGGATAGGGTGCTTCCTAGAGGGGTAATTAATTACCGTATTTCATAGATGGTAGAGTGGTGCTTGAATTAAACATGGAGCACACGCTGAGCAAAGCTACATCGCAATAAAAAAAAAACAAATTTGTGAAAAAAAAAATGGCAACCATACAAAATAATAGGTCGAATATCTCCTAAACGACGAGAGATAGGTGGGGAGTGTTCGAAAAATGACATTGGGGACGATGGAGGGCCACTGTTGGTGGTAACGATAATCCAAGATGGCAGACTCAAAATGGCGACCGCAAAAAACTTGATCCGATCAAGCTGAAATTTTGCAAATGAGAGGTTCTTCAACTACTGATTCAATATTTTTAGTTTGTATGCCAAACATTTGTTCGGCTATGGCGTAAAAACGGTTTCTCAAAGTGTGGAAGGTACTATTCTCTATCGGCATATGCTGCTTTATTATTGTGGAGCTGTTGTCCCTTCCTATGAACAATTGTTTCCGCGCTATAGTTGTATCAAAGTACTCCATACAAGGGGGGGGGGGACTTTGATCTACTCTGGCGCGTAAACAGTTGCTCATTTGGGGGAGAGGGGAGGAGAGCACAACAATAATAAAATTATGTAGTACATGCAGATAAAGAATAGTATAAAAGTTCTCCGTGCAAAAAAGAACATTGTTTGCCATCTTGAAAAATGGTGGAATCGGAAAAATTACCACTAATATTGAACCAGTATATTAAGGAACTCTTATTTGCAAATTTTCAGCATGAATGGTGCATTTTTTTTGGGAGCCATTTTGGTACCATCTTAGAGTTTGGTTACCATCAGAAGTGGCCCTCCATCGTCCCTAATGTCATTTTTTTTAACACTTCCCACCTATCTCTCGTCTATTAGGATATATTCTACCTTGTATTTTGTATGGCGGCTATCTTGTTTTCCACAATTTTGTCTTTTTTTTCATTGAGATGTGTCTCTGCTCAGGGTGTGCTCCATAGTTAGTTCAAGCACCACTCTCCCATCTTTGAAATACGGTATTAATTGCCCCTCTAGGAAGCCACCTACCCAGCGCGCATACTCTGCAAGTAAGCACCAGGGCAATATGACACTTATTAAAAGTTGCCTTTACAGTTGGATGACCAGTGAGCAAGCATGGCCCTCGCCCTTTGCTTTGACCCACAAACACTCCATAGAAAAAACTTTTTGTCAATATTGCGAGCTACGGTCCTCGAAAACTATTAGTTTATTCATTTTATAAGAAACAAATCCCCCAGACCAATATTTTCTTACACATATTATAAATTTAACATGACTTGTAAGTTACAAGTCGTAACTATCAATTAAAGGTTGACTTTGCATCCTCGAGGCCGATTGCAGCCGCGTGCGACATGCGGCGCTGACAAGCCGCTGCGGCCATAGTCATTCTATGGGAATGCACTGGAGCACGTTCAATGGTCGATGACTGGCAGTGCAGGCCGAATACTAGTTGCCCCGCGGGTTTTCTGCAGGCTGACAGATTTTCCGTGAAAGTAACATATTTTCCCTGCGGTTGGAAGTAGCCATTATTACTCGTACTTCTGAATAATTAAGTTTTCTAATTCCGAATAATTTTAAAAAATAATGTCCAACAGTTTTTAAGTTTACTTCTTACAAAATGGAAATACGAACTAGCATACATTTTAACAAATCTTTTTCCTATATATTATTCATAAGCAAAAAATAATATTGTAATTGTATTTATATTCGTGTCATGATCATCATGTCAAACTCTTAGCGGCCAGTAGCAAATTGATTTAGAAAAGAGTTTATAGGACCAACTACAAAGGAATGATAACTGGAAAAATTAAATTGAAACTTTTATGACTAGTCACACTTTTTTATCAAATAGATTGTATTTGAAATAGAAAGAGACAACTGGCTATAAATCGACTGTACCTACATACAAAATATTTTTTACTTTTCCTTCAAGATAAAAACTTCTAGCAGCACTACATAGTCTTTGCATGACAGACTTTAGACAGACTTTAGTGACGTGCTTTTATAAGAAATTGATTAATATCGATAATGATAAAGTGAGGGCACGTTACGTTCTGTTAACACTTAAAAGTATATACAAGCTACACATTTCTTTTATAAAAAGCGTGTAGCTCTATGTAAAAAGATTTATACTTAACCACACGATCCGCGCTTTTTGAATCGGCACACGATCACATACGACGGGTATTCAAACTAGTCTCGGTAATGGTATCAAAGAAAACTCGCTAAAATATGAAATATATCTTCTAAATAAAAGAGTATCCTAACCACCCAAAACAAGATATATTGTAAAATAACTTTAAAAAAAAACTTTTCTTGTCTGTTTTTTGTCGTCTTGACCACTTCGTCATCGAAATTAACTATCGACGAAGGTCTCAATTTAAATGTTAAAATAAGTAATTAATTTTAGAAGCCAGGTCTAGATTTTTAGGTATGTAGCAACATTTCAAACATTTGTCTTAGGACTTTATTTTGAAATCTCTGCAGTATCTCTAGGTTGGAGTTGGCCGCGCTACCCCACAGCTGGATGCCATAAGCCCAGATAGGTTTGAGTATGCATTTGTACAGCAATAGTTTGTTGTCTAGTGACAGTTGTGACTTTCTTTCTACTAGCCAGTGCATTTGCCTTAGTTTTAGCCCAAGTTGAAGTCTTTTTGTGAAAATATGTTTGCGCCATGTAAGTCTTCTATCCAGGTGTATTCCAAGATATTTAGCACTTTCATCTTGAGGTATTTGAACTCCATTCAATTTGACAGGTGGACAATTATCTCTACAAAGAGTAAATGTTATGTGCACTGAATTACTCTCGTATGCTTTGATTCTCCATTTTTTTAGCCAGTTTGATATTTCGTTAAGACTAGTTTGGAGTAGGCGTGAAGCAGTGGCGGGATCATTGTGAGTAACGAGGATTGCAGTATCATCCGCAAATATGCCCAGTGTAACATTTTTATTGCATGGTAAATCAGCTGTGTGGAGTAAATATAGGACAGGTTCAAGCACACTGCCCTGCGGGACACCTGCTTCAATTTTATGTATATTTGTGACTGCATTGCCCTGCTTTACGAAGAAATAGCGATTTTCCAAGTATGACTGTAAAAGTATGAAGAAGTTCAGTGGTAGCATTTGCTTAAGCTTACTTAGGAGGCCCTTAGGCCAGACTCTGTCAAAGGCTTGGGCTATGTCCAGAAATACAGCTGAACAATAGTAAGCACTCTGTCTTCAAAAGCCTTTCGTATTTGGTTGACCAATCTGTGAACTTGTTCAATAGTGCTGTGTTTATTCCTAAAACCAAATTAGTGAGCCGGGAATAATTTTCGTTCAGAATTTATTGGGTTCATACGAGTCAAAATAAGTGTCTCTAGAAGTTTGGTTAGGATGGGCAGCAGGCTTATGGGTCTGTAGCTTGCTGGTTCCTCGGGTTTTTTTCCCGGTTTGGTAATCATAAGGTTTTTTTCCCGGTTTGGTAATCATAATTACTTGTGAAACTTTCCATTCTGGAGGCACGAATCCCTTCACGATTATAGCATTAAACAAGTAGACCAGGAATCTAATGGCAATTTCTGGGAGATTTTTTAAAACTTTGGCGGTGATAAGGTCATACCAGGCGCTTTTTTGTCCTTTAGGTTTTTGATAGCAGATGTCAGTTCCTTAAGAGTAATTTTCTGTATTGGCAGCTCCAATTGGTATGGTTCCTGTAAATTATTAATCTCAGCCTGAATAGAATTGGTTGCATCATTAGGTACGAAGACTCTCCATAGGTGTCTAGCAAATGTTTCTGCTTTGTCTTCATCAGTCCTTGCCCAAGTGAGATCCTCCTTACGAAGAGCTGGAGAAGTCTTTTTTGGTTGTTTTAGTTTTTTTGTTGCCTTCCATAGTGAGTAAGCTGTTACAGCTGTAGCATCCAGATTCTTTATGTATTCTTGGAATAATTGGCTTACTTCTCCATCAAGATATTGCTTTATGGTTTTTGGTAAGAAGTTTAAATATTTCTTATCTTTTGGGCATCTTGTTTCTTGCCATAATTTTCTAGTTCGCCTTTTTTCAGCTATCCTCCTTACAATGTCAGCACTACATATTTTATCAGTTTTGTTATTATTGTTGATGGGGGTAGATTTCCAGGCAGCCTGCTGTATGCATTCAGTTAGGTGGCAGACTGCATGGGATATATCCTCATTATTCTTCAGTGGAATTTTGATCTCCAGGTTATATCCACCAGTTCTCTAAACAGAAGCAAGTCTGTTTTTCTATTGTGCTAAGTACACTGTTTCTCGGTGCGGATTGTGTCCAAACCAATGTCGAGAAACACAGGAGAGTGATCAGAAGACAATTCATCGCTTCGGGTACATGTGGTGTAATAGGCTGATAGTCCTTTAACTACAAAAAAGTCCAGCACATCAGGTAATCTCTTGAGGTCTGTGGGCCAGTAAGTTGGTGATCCACATGATTCAGTTCGCATCCCTAGTTTTTCTATTGTTTTGAATAGAATTCTACCTTTGTGTTTGTAAGGCGGGATGCCCAGCTTTGGTGCTTTGCATTATAATCTCCTCCTGCTATAAATTTTGTTCCTAACTTTTTAAAAAAATTCTGTGTACTCATCTTCAGAAATGGTATGTATTGGTGGGCAGTATAGTGAGGTCAGTGTTAGAGGTCCAGTGTTTGGCTCAATGGTTACACTAGTTGCCTGTATTTTTAATGTACGAGTACAATAGCCTTCCAATTGACTATGCTTTATATTTTCCCTTACTAATATAGCTGACCCGCCATATTCAGTATTGTCGGGGCGGTTTGTATTGTAAAAGTAATAATTTGACATTTCAAAGTGGCTTTTGCCAGTAAGGTGTGTTTCAGTGATCATAATAATGTCAATTTTGTGGCATCGAATAAATATTTTTAACTCGTTAGAGTGTTGTGTCAGCCCATTAGCATTCCATAGAACTATTTTAAGCATTGGGTCAGCTGGGCAATTAGGCTTGTAAGTAGGCTTGTCATTTCTGTCATTTGCTTCATCAGTTGTAGTAATGTAGCTTTTGTGTCATGCATAGTATCAATTTTATTGTTAGAAGGTGGAGAAGTACTGTTACTTTCTGGAGTAGTCTGATTTTTTTGGGCTTTGGTTGCATCTGCGAATGACATTTGCCCTATGGGAGGGTAACTATAGCCTTTGGTAGTAGTTTTGGGTATTTCATCCTCATTGTTAAGAGGTTTGTTGCTTACTTTAGGCCTTAGGCGAGGAAATCTAGTTTTTGGTAGGTCTTTCTAGACACTACAACCTTTGTAATTTGCAGGATGATTGCCATTGCAGAGTACACAACGTACATCATCTGATCTTTCTTTTCTGGTGCAATTTTGGGTTAAATGCGCCCCTGCACACTTTACACAGCGTGGTTCTTTGTGGCAGAACTTTTTAGTGTGGCCATAGCTTTGACATTTTGCACATTGGGGTATTACACGTTTTTGATGATAAGCTTCAAATGATATTACACAATGAAGCTGTTTTTTTAACATTGTAGATGCTTTTGTTGTTTTAATTCAATTATTAACATGGATAAGGGCTGCTTGGTAGCTGAGTGTTTCATGTTCCAAACACTGATCACTGTGTGTCCTAGGTTTTCGATTGCAGATTTTATTTCACTTGGGTCTGTAGAGTAGTGCATTTTTTTAAGGACAACTCTAAAACTGCGTTCGTCTTTTGGTTTGTAAGTGTGAAATACGGTGTTCTTTTTCTTCAATTCATCGACTATTTTCGTATACGATTGCGGTGATTTTGGCTGCATTTTGACCTGATCATTGCGTAAAATTGTTAATTCGTCGTATCGTATTCACTGGTCACGACAACATTGAGTAATTCCACTAGTGGCGTTAAATATTCCACACCATATACGAACACTGGTGGTGGCTTGAGTTGTTTTTTGTGGTTGCTCACTGGTTTCTTCAGAGTTTGCATCGGATTTTAAGACTTTTTCAAGATCTAAGATTTCAAATTGGTTAGAAGTGGGCACATTTAGCGTGGCGTTTAGCCAATAATCTGGCTTGTGTTGCTTGTTTTTTTGGGGGTTATTTGTGTTTTGGGCTAGGGATTGGCCTTTTCTTATTTTGTCTGATGAATAAACTTGGGTGAAACACTTGCTAAACCATATTTTTGTCATTGGATTTTTATTTTAATATACTAATTAAAATTAAATAAACATATTCCAGTCACGAAATTACGACCACTCTTTATGACGTTTCCCGCGTTTTTTTCTAGTAAATACCTTTATTTGAAGGACTTTAAAATATTTATTACTTTATTAGTAAATTGAACCATACCGAGTCCCCTCGTAGATACATTTTGACGGTTGTAAAAAATAATGTAGTATTATGATCGGAGCATGCAGCCGTTTCAAAATATCGAGATAATCAAAATACATACAAAAATAAACAAATTTTGAGATCGAATAACTGTGATCTGTTGTATTTTCAGTAATAATATTGCATTTAGGAGTAAAATGTAGACGTGAATGTTTTGATGGTTCCCACTTTAATCTTGATGGTAGCTTTTACGTACAGACCTACAGTTCATTAATTTTGTACCTATTCTTCGGAAAATTGCAAATAGCAAAAGCACATTAGTAAATGGTACGAGTATTAAGAAGTAATAGTATTATAACGAACATTAACATTCGTTCTGGGTCACTTTATTGACCAGTTTTGTAAAAAAAAATTGATATCAAATTACAGCACTATTACTAACATTAATTATTTTATTATATATTTAGATCAAAAGCTATAGAATCAAAGCGTTGATAATTACAGACAGTATGGTTATTTAAAAAAAAAAATTCAGTACTGTTAGTTATTTATTTCATCAATACAAAGATAAAAATAATATCAAGAATCAACCTGTGTTATTTCACTTACTACGTGAGATTTCTTGAAACTTTGGTTTATAAAAACATAATGCGTTGCATACTATGTTAATTTTACTAAGATATATTCCTAAAATACTACTATTCGAACCATATTGTATTTGATGAGATTTTAAGCATTTTTCCTTCATATTATTCACCCTAATATTTACCAGCTTGTTGACACATGTCATATTTAATAACAATTACGGTATGTCATATGCTATGCTCCGATCGGCATTGCGGACTATTTTTAGCACCTCTTTGATACTGGCCGCTAGGATTTTGACATGCATGTAAAGATACATTTTTGAATACTTATAATAATAAATCAAACAAATTTCTTTTTTTTGTATGTTTGTTTGTAAAACTATTTGTAAAGAGTAAACTTAAAAACTGCTGGACAAATTTTAAAAATACTTCTTAGTCAGAAAAGTTAATTAACCAAAAGAAATATAGGCTACTTTAAACCGTAGGGCAAATATGTTTCTCTTACTGAAAGATTGTCAGCCTGCAGCAAACCCGCGGAGCAACTAGTGTCCGCCCTACACCGAGGAGCAACCGAATGCAATGGCCGACACCTTCGAACACGGTCCAGTACATTTTCATAGAATGACTATGGCCGCAGCGGCTTGTCAGAGCCGTCTGTCGCACGCGGCTGCAATCGGCTTCTAGGATGCAAAGTCAACCTAGGACCACAGCAAACGAACCGAGTAATACCCTTTTTACTCGCTCTATCGTCGATGCTGCGTGGATCACCTCCGAGGACGTATTTTTGAATTCGAATGCGCATAGTAAATAGTAAGATTTGTACGAAAGTATTTGAGATTCGAGTAGTAAAAAAAAACAAGCTGTCTGTAAAACTCGTTGCTGTATTTATAGGTAGGTATAAATAACTGCCTTCGTGGTCTAGGTCAGAGCCATGGGCTTACGATCCGGAGGTCCTGGGTTCCATTCCCAGGGGGGAACACAAAGTTGATATTTGTCAGTTTATCACTTTGTGAGATTTTCCCCAGTTTGGTTAGGACATTGCAGGCTGACTCACCTGAATGTCCGAAAAGAAAAAGGAATCCGTGCTTTGGAAGGCACGCTATGCCGTCGATCCCGGTCGTTGTCTTTGATAGTGGTCTTTACTTAAACCACGTGAGAGGGCTAATAGCTGTGGTACAAGTCGGTTTGAAAACTTTGACAACAGGGTAAATCGGGTCGTTGGACGAAAAAGACGAAGAAGAATATAAAAATATGAGATTGGTAAACAAATTTTCAATACGCATTCGATTCGAACGATTCAAAAATACGTCTTCGATCAATAAGAAATAAAAATATTTAAAAAAAGGTGTAAGCGACGGTGCACGTAGAAACTGAATGAGTCATATTGAAATTGAAATCATCTGGGAAAATTAAAACTAAAATTTGCTTTGAAACATCGTCGCTTACACCCAGTTTAGATGAATTATGTATCAACTACCTATAACTTTGGTTTACGGTAGTTTCTCTATACCTCGGGGGATGGCGTTGTAAGCGTAGTTTCTTTGTACCCCGGGGGATGGCGCTGTTGGCGTAGTTTCTCTATTTACCGGGAGATAGTGATGTAAGCGTAGTTTCTCTATACACGGGAGAAGGAGTAGTTAGCCTAGTTTCTTTATTCCATGGAATATGGCGATATAAGCGTAGTTTCTCTATTCACCGGGAGATGGCAATGTTGGCGTAGTTTTTCTATTCACCGGGAAATGGCGATGTAAGCGTAGTTTTTCTATACACGGGAGGAGTAGTTAGCTTAGTTTTTCAATTCCATGGAATATGAAACTGTTAGCATAGTTTCTCTTTACCCCGTGAGATGGCATTGTAAGCGTAGTTTCTCTGTTCCCCAAAGAAGACGCTGCTAGCGTAGTTTCTCTGTTCCCCAGCAGATGGTGCTTCTAGCGTAGTTTCTATGTCCCCCGGGAGATGGCGATGTTAGTGTAGATTCAATGTTCCCCGGGCGATGACGTTATTAGCATAGTTTCTCTATTCCCCAGGAGATGGCGCTAATCTATTATGGCAATTGATCCATTATGAACTTATGTACACGTAATATTACCTATTTATTACAATTTGGGTGTATTAATAATATGTAATGTATGTAAGATTATGTAAAAATATAAAAAACAAAGGTGTAAGCGACGGTAAACGTGATAACTGAATGGGAAAATTTAAATCATCTGATATAATTTATTAATTTGTCTTATAATATCGTCGCTTACACCCCGTTTAGATGTTGTATTATTTATCCCTTACCTAAAAATTTGGTTTATGATAGCAGCGCCATCTATACGAACAAGCGTAAACCAGGTAAGAATACAGAATAAGAGTTTCTCTATTTGCCGTGAGATGGCACTGTTAGCATAGTTCCTCTATATGCCGAGAGATGGCACTGTAAGCATTGAACGAACGAACGAACGAACGAACGAACGAACGAACGAACGAACGAACGAACGAACGAACGAACGAACGAACGAACGAACGAACGAACGAACGAACGAACGAACGAACGAACGAACGAACGAACGTATAATATCGTCGCTTACACCCCGTTTAGATGTTGTATTATTTATCCCTTACCTAAAAATTTGGTTTATGATAGCAGCGCCATCTATACGAACAAGCGTAAACCAGGTAAGAATACAGAATAAGAGTTTCTCTATTTGCCGTGAGATGGCACTGTTAGCATAGTTCCTCTATATGCCGAGAGATGGCACTGTAAGCATTGAACGAACGAACGAACGAACGAACGAACGAACGAACGAACGAACGAACGAACGAACGAACGAACGAACGAACGAACGAACGAACGAACGAACGAACGAACGAACGAACGAACGAACGAACGAACGAACGAACGAACGAACGAACGAACGAACGAACGAACGAACGAACGAACGAACGAACGAACGAACGAACGAACGAACGAACGAACGAACGAACGAACGAACGAACGAACGAACGAACGAACGAACGAACGAACGAACGAACGAACGAACGAACGAACGAACGAACGAACGAACGAACGAACGAACGAACGAACGAACGAACGAACGAACGAACGAACGAACGAACGAACGAACGAACGAACGAACGAACGAACGAACGAACGAACGAACGAACGAACGAACGAACGAACGAACGAACGAACGAACGAACGAACGAACGAACGAACGAACGAACGAACGAACGAACGAACGAACGAACGAACGAACGAACGAACGAACGAACGAACGAACGAACGAACGAACGAACGAACGAACGAACGAACGAACGAACGAACGAACGAACGAACGAACGAACGAACGAACGAACGAACGAACGAACGAACGAACGAACGAACGAACGAACGAACGAACGAACGAACGAACGAACGAACGAACGAACGAACGAACGAACGAACGAACGAACGAACGAACGAACGAACGAACGAACGAACGAACGAACGAACGAACGAACGAACGAACGAACGAACGAACGAACGAACGAACGAACGAACGAACGAACGAACGAACGAACGAACGAACGAACGAACGAACGAACGAACGAACGAACGAACGAACGAACGAACGAACGAACGAACGAACGAACGAACGAACGAACGAACGAACGAACGAACGAACGAACGAACGAACGAACGAACGAACGAACGAACGAACGAACGAACGAACGAACGAACGAACGAACGAACGAACGAACGAACGAACGAACGAACGAACGAACGAACGAACGAACGAACGAACGAACGAACGAACGAACGAACGAACGAACGAACGAACGAACGAACGAACGAACGAACGAACGAACGAACGAACGAACGAACGAACGAACGAACGAACGAACGAACGAACGAACGAACGAACGAACGAACGAACGAACGAACGAACGAACGAACGAACGAACGAACGAACGAACGAACGAACGAACGAACGAACGAACGAACGAACGAACGAACGAACGAACGCACGAACGAACGCACGAACGAACGCACGAACGAACGCACGAACGAACGAACGAACGATCATCTGGAATAATTTATTAATTTTTCTTATAATATCGTCGCTTACACCCCGTTTAGATGTTGTATTATTTATCCCTTACCTAAAAATTTGGTTTATGATAGCAGCGCCATCTATACGAACAAGCGTAAACCAGGTAAGAATACAGAATAAGAGTTTCTCTGTTTGCCGTGAGATGGCACTGTTAGCATAGTTCCTCTATATGCCGAGAGATGGCACTGTTAGCATAGTTCCTCTATATGCCAAGAGATGGCGCTGTTAGCATAGTTACTCTATTCGCCAAGAGAAGGCGCTGTTAGCATAGTTACTCTATTTGCCAAGAGATGGCGCTGTTAGCATAGTTCCTCTTTATGCCGAGAGATGGCGCTGTTAGCATAGTTACTCTATGTGCCGAGAGATGGTGCTGTTAGCATAGTTACTCTATTTGCCAAGAGATGGCGCTGTAAGCATAGTTACTCTATTCGCCAAGAGAAGGCGCTGTTAGCATAGTTACTCTATTTGCCAAGAGATGGCGCTGTTAGCATAGTTCCTCTTTATGCCGAGAGATGGCGCTGTTAGCATAGTTACTCTATGTGCCGAGAGATGGTGCTGTTAGCATAGTTACTCTATTTGCCAAGAGATGGCGCTGTAAGCATTGTTCCACTATACCCCAAGAGATGGCGTTGTTAGCATAGTTTCTCTATTGACGAGCGAACGAACGAACGAACGAACGAACGAACGAACGAACGAACGAACGAACGAACGAACGATCGAACGAACGAACGAACGAACGAATCGATGGATAACAAACCGGCAGAGGATATAGTTCACTTTTTACCTTGGGAAAAGTTCTTACTCATTACTATATACTCAACATTCTCTTACCACACGGCCGTGATTAAACCTGTGAATCGCATCGCGATGATATTGGCGAAAGATGGGTGGGCATACTTAGGCCATAGTTTTCGCAGGAAAACAACTTATTCCCGCGGTAAAAGTCATTAAGTCACCGATGAGACCGCCAGGTACTCTTTTAAATTTGGTATCTCAATTAATTTATATTTTTAAAATTTCGTAGTTTCTGTCTATTTTTCGAAAAGTGATCAAAATGCGCAGCCTCGAAATATCAACCAATCTTCTCAAAATTTGAAACAGATATCTTTTTGATCACTTAGAATCGGAAGGCGAGCGAATCATAAGAAAATCAAAACTTTGGAAAAATTAAACACCCTAATACGTGGGACACTCAGAAAGATTTGCGACACTAAAAATAATTGTTCTACAGGTACATATTTTTTACGACACTTGAAAATTTTTATTAAAACTTTTCAAAGTACTCTCCACCAGCCTCTATACAAAGATTCATGCGTCTCAACCAGTTTTCAAAACACTTTTTCCAGTCCGCCATAGACACCTCGTTTACAGCCTGCTCGAACGCAGCCAGCGCATCTTCCGGCGACAAAAATTGTATCCCCTTGAGCTGATTTTTTATTTTTGGAAATAAAAAGAAATCACACGGTGCTAGATCAGGGCTGTAAGGAGGGTGACCCAGGAGTTTGACTGGTGTGCTGTCCAGGAAGTCCCTCGTTTTGAGCGCGGTGTGAGCAGGCGCATTGTCGTGGTGGAGCAGTAGTCCGCGGAGCCCTGTGTTTGGTCGCTTGTTGCTCACAACAGAAAAAACTTCTGGTAAACATTTGGTAGTATACCATTCGGCGTTAATGCTTCTTTGATCTCGTAAGGGAATTGAGGCCAAGTGGCCAGTCAAATTAAAAAAGCTGGCGATCAAAATCTTCCCCCCGCTTCGAGATCGCTTCACTTTGGTAGGCGTTGGTTCATTTTGAAACACCCAAACTGTCGACTGGCGCTTGGTTTCTGGATCGTATTGATAAATCCAGGACTCATCACCTGTTACGATGTCGTAAACACGCCGAGACGAGCCTGCTTCAAATTTGTTCAGCATATCACGGCACCATTCCACCCGGGCCTGCTTCTGAGCGTCGGTGAGATAGTGCGGCACCCAGCGCGATACTATC
The DNA here is from genome assembly GCA_949820665.1 of Scrobipalpa costella. Lineage (NCBI taxonomy): Eukaryota > Metazoa > Arthropoda > Insecta > Lepidoptera > Gelechiidae > Scrobipalpa > Scrobipalpa costella. Next base: position 2,723,135 of record OX463295.1, read on the forward strand.
CTCCTCACGCGCAGATGCCCGTGTAGAATCTCATGAACGCTTCCCGATCCAATCTTTAATATGTGCTGAATCTCCTGATATGTAATTCGCCTATTATCTTGGATTAAATTTTTCACTGCTAGCACGTTTTCTTCCGTAATAGCCGTCAAAGGGCGACCGCTTCTTTCTTCATCCCCCAAGGTTGGTCGACCGCGCCTAAATTCGTTATACCAACGATACACGGTTGCCTTGGAGGGGCTTTCATCCATAAATGCCATTTGAAGTCTATCGAACGATTCATCCGGTTTCAGGCGACACTTGAAATCGTAAAAAAATCATAGCTCTAAAATGTTCCCGGCGCAGATCCATTTTTCAGTAAGACACGATACTTTGAATTGGCTCGCAAAAAATGTGGAGGGAAATTTTTGAAAATGGAACACACATATTTTTACTTACAAGTAATCATATTTTCAAAAAAGATTCTAACCGGCCAGTCTGCCATATATAAAAACTATTTATCGCAATACTTTCTGAGTGGCCTTTTATATACGTACCGGGAGTCCCAAAGAATGACGTCTAAAGTTAAAAATCAGATTCCTTAGGTCAAGGGGTATCTAAATCACACCTATGTATGTTCAGCGATTTTTAGTTATTTAGGAGTTATTGTAAGAAGGGAGCGGAGAGAGGCCTTTGCCCAGCAGTGGAACTCATAATAGCTATATAATATAAGATAAAATAAGGAGTTATTTTTAAAACTCTTTGGTTTGTGTCTACAACCGGCAACATTCTGGCCGCTCTTTGTATGCATTCTTTATTTACTTTTTGATGTTCCACTCGGCAGCAATGGTGTTTTCATATATAATATATTTACAGTTAACTTCATACGGGCATAAATACGCTACTTTATTACTACTACAATAGTAAGTAAAAGTTATAGGCAATTGCTACTGCCGCTGTGAAAAATATGTAAAAATGTGCTATGGAATCTAAACTTTCTATCGGCGAAAAGACCGGCACAGAGGACAGTATAATCTCAAGCAGCATCAAGCACTCTGCATTCTTCAAGCACCAAGCACTGAGCAATAGTCAGTTCAACGGAAGAAAACTCATAAGGATCAAGAGCTAAGGGACAAGGCAAGATAAAATCTGCCTTACGTGCGAAAAACCTCCATTCCATACCATAAGATCAGCTAATGCATAAGAAACACTTAAGGTGATTCGTAACGGCCAATGGTTGTTTTTAAGAACTTAGTTCTCCTAAACGAGTGATTAAAAATTCTATTAAAAAAATATACATTTAAGAAATGAGTTCTTGGCCTCCAATCGGCAACATTTAAAAAAATATTGTATTTCATAAATAAGTATGCTAAAAAGAATCTGAAAGTAAAGCTGTTTTTATCAGTAAATTTGATATTCCTTCTAAACTATTAAAAGCGCTTTCACAATTTATTCCGGAAAATATCCGTATTATGATTATCTAAAATTACGACATAGCTTTTTTTAATCCGACGTGTAGTTTGGAATGGAATTAACCTTTTTTGTGCGTATTTCGCACATTTTTGACGAGGCCACGGACGTAACCGCCACGCCGCCGTAGCGATTTGAACGATATTCTAAGGCATAACGGGCGTAGGTTGCATATCTTGAAATCTACCTGCTCATCTGGAGACAGGAAGCACCTTAAATGCCTCGAAAAGGCCTTCGCTGACAGCGGTCTGTAACAGTGCTATCATTTATCGCTATTAAGGCTGTTTCGAAGGGTGCTGTGGCGACCAAAAATTGCCTTTGGCAACTGGTCGACATTTAGGCTTACTCGAAAAATTTATTAGGCGATGTTACGATACTTCAAAAAGAATGGGGTAAAGTAGGCTATTTTCATCATAAAGGGTAAGATAAGAGTACGAACAAAATGAGCCCTAATCAAAAGGGATTTCTTCCTTTTTGACTCAAGATTAATAGATCTAAGATCTTCGTCATCAAGATCGTATCAAATTATTTCAATAACATCCCTACTTAATAGACTCATAAGGGATAAGTCCCAAGTATTGAAAATAGTTGCTGATCGAGTGGGTACTCGACAGAAGAAGAAGAAGTCTATTCGTAAAACATTTAGACGTTTTTAGGCTACTTCACTTTAGGCGACTTTAAGCCGACTTTAAGCCGACTTAAATTGACTTTTCGGCGGCTTCATTCTAAAAAGACTTTGCAATACTGGTCTGTAAAGTTTCTGAGCAAACAGTTCAAAGGAGACTTGCTGCCTACGTCAACGTAAAACGTCAAGCAGGAGCTGTGGAACCGCTGCGGATGACGAGATCCTGGAATTATCAAGCGTACCCGAGAAGTACCATTCCTTCTCTATAGTAATTCAACTCAATTTTAGAATAATGGTAAATAAAGGTTCATGTCTTTTAATAGATACATCTTAATTTTTTAAATAAATTATAGTTATAGTAGATATTACAACATTGAAATAGTAGTTTTAGTAATTTAACTAATTTGCCAACACATATCATATATTTTTTAAATGTGTTTTGAATAAAAAGACATGAAACTTTGTTTACCTTTATTCTAAAACTGAATTGGGAACACAATACCTGGTGTAAGGGACAGCATCCCTCAAACTGATTAGGGTTGCTCAGTAAAAGAAACTGAACTGAGTAAAAAAATCTGCTAATAGAGATTTTTTTTTAGGAAGTGATAAGAAATATTTTATTTTCCATACAAATTGTCTGATCGAGGTGGACATTTTGTATCGGAAGGTCAAATACTTTTTTACTTCCTAAAATAAAAATCCTGGTGATAATTGTTCAGTTTCGTTGACTGAGCTACCCTTATCAGTTTGCGGGACGCTGTCCATTACGCCCGGTATATGTTTAGAATTAGCTCAAAATGCCCTTTCATTTGGTACCACACACAATAGGAATCAAAAGAAAAATTATATTTTTCCTATACAAATAAATAGAAAACTACTTATACAGAACTCTGTCATGGTAGGGAAACTAAGAGAGTCATTTTGGGCAATAAATGAAGCCATCAAAACAATTAAATCTCTAGTAGCAATTTTCTGGTCGATCCGAAAAATTACTAAAAGCCTAACTTCAGTTTAGCCTATGCACTGTAAGAACTAAGGTAACATAACTCGAGTATTTACAAAAAAATAAACATATTTAAGACCTTAAGATTAAAAAATAAACATATTTAAGAGATGCTTCTTGCTCTTAAGGTACCGCAGAACAGCTTGAGGTTATCCAGTAGGACTTTCGTTTAGGTCATTTACAGGGATAAAGGCGTGATTATATGTATGTATGTCATGTATGTAACTCGAGCATCTCTAATAATATCCTAATGTGTAGGATATTATTATAATCTTTAATAATATCCTACACATTAGGTTCAGAAATAATCACCATAACCATATAAGATTCCTAGCTGTTGACAGTTACAGTACAACGTAGTCTAGTGGTCAGAGCCATGGGTTTGCGAGCCGGAGGTCCTGGGTTCGACTCCCAGCGGGAACACAAAGTTGATGTTTGTCTATTTATCACATTGTGAAGTTTTCCCCAGTTTGGATTGCAGGCTGAATCACCTAATTGTTCGAAAATTAAAAGGATTCCGTGCTTCGGAGGCTTTCGGAGGGCACGTTAAGCCGTCGGTTCCGGTCGCTGTCTTTGATAGTGGTCGTTACTTAAACCATGTCAAAGGCCTAATAGCTGTGCTACTAGGCGGTTTGAAAACTCTGACACCAGGGTTCTTCAGGTCGTTGTCCGACTCGAGAATCCACTCGCTAAGAAGAAGTCCGTACTGAGGGTACTGCCAGGAGACGATGGCTGATGCCTCGCAAGTAGTTGTCAGGCACAAACAAACAACACACTTCCGTAGGTCAGCTGGAAGAAATTTCTTAGTAGAAATAAGCTGTACCTGTTGTGTTGTTATACATACATACATACATACATATAGTCACGCCTTTATCCCTAGAGGGGTAGGCAGAGCGTGTGTTGTTATTCCTTGTGTATTGTCTTTCTCATGATACTTGTGTACAATAAACAGTAAATAAATATGAATAAAAATATACACACACTCGATACTAGCTCAGGGCAGCCTAAGGCTCGTATTTATAAAGCGATCTCAAGATTGAGAGCAATATTATGTATTGATTTGTCAGGCTGTTTTGTACTGAAATGACATTTCTGATACAAACTCAAACTAGCTGTCAATCTCAGGTGCTGTTTACCAATACGGCCCTAAAGCCCGTAATTATACCCCGCCTTTGACATGGTTTGAGTAACGACCACTATCAAAGACAGCGACCGGGACCGACGGCTTAACGTGCCTACGAAGCACGGAATCCTTTTACTTTTCGAACAATCAGGTGATTCAGCCTGCAATGTCCTAACGAAACTGGGGAAAACCTCACAAAGTGATAAATAGACAAATATCAAATTTTGTGTTCGTCCCCTGGAAATCGAACCCAGGCTCAGCAGGAACAGCGCTTCTTTAAACCACGTAATGTATTAGTGATATATTCTTCTTCTTAACGAGTGGATTCTCGAATCGATAGACCCGATAAACCCTGATGTCAGAGTTTTCAAGCCGCCTAGTAGCACAGCTATTAGGCCTCTGAAGTGATCTAAGTGTCGACTACTATCAAAGACAGAGACCGGACCGACGGCTTAAAGTGCCCTCCGAAGCACGGAATACTCTTTCTTTTCAGACAATCTGGTGATTCAGCCTGCAATCCCAACTGAGGAAAACTTCACAAAGTGATAAATAGACAAATATCAACTTTGTGTTCCTTTCTGTGGGAATCGAACCCAGATCCTCCGGTTCGCAAACCCATGGCTCTGACCACTAGACTACGGAGGCAGATCTCACTCACACAACTTAATACACTCATGGACATGTCTCCCATGCTGACATGACATTATTCCATGCTGGACTGGGAGCAAGAGAAAAACATAGAATGTGCTAGCTGCATTTCCTACCGGGCATTCTGTAAAAATCAGCTAAGGGATCCGAGGGTTTCTTTATATTGCAATTTCAGCGACAGGCTGACGACCAGTCACTTCAGCTATATACCTACAAATCTATCTTAAATAACCCTTAAAACTTAGTCAGTCGTGGCAGAGCGGCGACCTTTGTTTGGGTCGTTTACGCTCTGCCTACCCTATTATTTCTTGTGTATTATCTTTCTCATGATACTTGTGTACAATAAACAGTAAATAAATAAACACAAACTCGATACTAGCTCAGGGCAGCCTAAGGCCAAGCGATCTCAAGATTGAGAGCAATATTAAGTATGGATTTGAAATTACATTTCTGATACGAACTCAAACTAGCTGTCAATCTCAGGTGCAGTTTACCAATACGGCCCTAAGGCCCGTAATTATAATCAGCTCAGTTTGAGTTTGTATCAGAAATGTCATTTCAGTACAACACGGGCTGTCAAATCAATACATAATATTGCTCTCAATATTGAGATCGCTTTATAAATACGAGGCTCAGGCCCGTAATTATAATCAGCACTTGAGCGTGACAGCCAGTTTGAGTTCGTATCAGAAATGTCCTTTCAGTACAAAATTGCCTGTCAAATCCATATTTAATATGGCTCTCAATCTTGAGTTAGCTTATATTACATTCATACATACATATCATCACGCCTTTATCCCTAATGGGGTAGGCAGAGCGTAAACGACCTAAGCAAAGGTCGTTCCGCCACGTCTGACAAGTTTTGAGGGTTATATTAGATGAGATATATTATAAATACGAGTCTTAGTCACCTCGCAGAAGCCTGCATGCGGTTGTTAAAGTAACATACGTTCGTCTGGTTCGTGAAGAGTTGAACACTAGGACAAGAAGGAGATACCGGGTAAAAGAAAAAGACAATATCCGTAAAGTTTCTTATACTTTTTTTTTTTTAATAGTAAACAGTAAGTAAGTACTTCCATGCTGGCCTGGGAGCGAGAGAAAAACATAGAATGTGCCAGCTGCATTTCCTCCCGGGCATGTTGTAAACACCAGCTAAGGGAGCCGAGGGTTTCAGTATATTGCAATTAAGGCTATGGACTGACAACCTGTTACTACAGCAATAAACCTACAAATCTATCTTAAATAACCCTCAAAACTTTGTCAGACGTGGCGAAACGACCTTTGCTTAGATCATTTACGCTCTGCCTACCCCAATAAAGGCGTGGCGATATGTATGTATGAATTAACAATGAGGATAAACAATAAAGGTTCTAACATTGAGCCTTGGCTAATTCCAGAACGTGTGCAGTAGTGATCGGGAGACAAACGAACCATACTTGACAAATTGCCTGCGTTCTATTAGGTAATACATACATACATATAATCACGCCTTTATCCCTAATGGGGTAGGCAGAGCGTAAACGACCAAAACAAAGGTCGTTCCGCCACGTCTGACAAAGTTTTGAGGGTTATTTAAGATATATTCGTAGGTATATTGCTGTAGTGACAGGTTGTCAGCCCATCGCCTAAATTGCAATACACTGAATCCCTCGGATCCCTTAGCTGGTTTTTACAGCATACCCGGAAGGAAATGCAGCTGGCACATTCTATGTTTTTCTCTCGCTCCCAGGCCAGCATGGAAGTTAGGTAATAAGTATTAGGTAATAAGCGTAATTTTTTGGAATGCGGGACTGAATGCAACAGCTCACAACTTGTCGAAGGCCTTTTGAAATCATTATAAAGTACTAAAAAAACTATATTTATAAACTTTACAGAACATTTTGATAACTATTAAAAAGATAATGCGAAGTTTTTGAACTGTTTACTGAGTTTAATAACTTTGTAGAAAACCAGAAACGTGAAATGAATAAAAGTGTAAATACCGTCAAAATGTTGTGTCTACTATACGAGATCAGGCAATGACATACTAGTCGTAGCTGCATTCGACGATAACTACCTTCTTATATATATTCTTTATTGTATTAAAAAATTACACATACAGTTGAACTTAAAACTAGGACACAACAGGCGAGCTTATCTCTATAAGAGATCTCTTCCAGCCAACCTAGTGGGGATGAAAGAAGGGAAAAACTCGGGAACAGATACAATAACTAAAATTATAAAATCTGATAAATTATAGTAATACTTATACATATATAACAATAATAGAAAAAACTAATACATAATAAAATAATATATAAGATATATACGTATATTATGATAGATAAAATATATATATATAATACATATTATTAACATCAGAGAGAGGTCATAAAAAGCTCTTTGAGTCTCTTTTTAAAAGTGAAAACTGAAGGACTGTCTTGAACTGTAAGTTCTTATATAAGGTGTAAGGGACAGCGTCCCGCAAACTGATAGGGGTTGGTCAAATAACGCAACAGAACAACTATCACCAGGAAGTTCTTTAAGAGATGAAATAAAAATTGACTTTCCCATACAAAATTACCACCTTGAAAAGTAAATTATTATGGAAAAGCAAATTTTTATTTTCATACATGCATACATACATACAATCACGCCTTTATCCCTAAGGGGGTAGGCAGAGCGTAAACGACATAAACAAAGGTCGTTCCGCCACGTCTGACAAAATTTTCAGGGTTATTTAAGGTAGGTTTGTAGTTGCTGTAGTTACAAAAATCCTGCTGATAGTTGTTCACTCGTATGCACTCGTGATGCTATAAAGGAACACTTTAAAACAAAGTCGTTGTTTTGGTCGTTTACGCTCTGCCTACCCCATTAGGGACAAAGGCGTGATTATATGTATGTATGTATGTCAAAACAAAACATATGCAAAAGTAAAAATCTTAGAAAAGTTCGGCATTAGCATTCTGTTAGAACATGGGCTAAAGCCGACACTCCTTATGAAGGAAGATAACTGTTTGAGGCCCTATCAGGAGCTCTTATGATCGAATCTTTAAAGTAAAGTGTAATTTGTACCTGACCTTGAATCTCAGAAACGGTCTGTTACCTTTAAGGAGGTGTACTGGATAACTTCAAGCGTGTTCTTCGCTACCATAAGAGGATCCCCGGCGCGCGCCAGCGCCATCATCAGTTAAAAATCATTATGTACTGAAAACGCAATTCATCGAAAATCCGGTAGATCAGATTGAAGTATAGGTACTGAAGTTAATTTTAAGCATTATAACTGTATAATTCAGTGTTCACTGCAGTTACAGATAGCAAAAATGCTAAAAGTGGCTGTTTTTCGTAAATTTTCTATCTTTAACAACAACGAACTATAAGTTGCAATTTTATGAGGTTCTAAATGACCTTTATTGCTTAAATCTCAATCTGATCTACCCAATTTTCGATTTATTGTGTTTTCAGAGAAAGTTATGGTTTTTTGACTGGTGAGGGCGCCACTTAGCCCAGAGAAGCCCCTTAAGGGCACAAAGGATAGGAGGCTTAATTTCCTCTTATATGTGTATATTCTTCCATGCTGGATGGGAGCGAGAGACAGACATAGAATCTGCCAGCTGCATTTCCTCCCGGGCAAGCTGTAGAAACCAGCTAAGGGATTTGAGGGTTTCAGATAATATATATAGATATATAAATATATCAATATATATAATTTAAGCTATGGGCTAACAACCTGTTACTACAGCAATATATATATATCTTAAATAACCCTCAAAACTTTGTCAGACGTGGCGCAACGACCTCTGTTTAGGTCGCTTACGCTCTGCTTAGCCCATTAGGGATAAAGGCGTGAATATATGTATGTATATCGACTGCGCAAAGCTTCGAATACTCGGGATCTGAAGGAAAGCTACAATAGGTCCTCCAAGTTTTGCAAAAGGGAATTACGTAGGGCACATTTTCACCACATCGGCAGAGTAGGCGCCAAACTTGCATCCTATCCATCTGGTAGTAAGGCATTTTGGTCCCTTGCCAAGGCAGTTGAAACAAATTTTTGTCAACCCACTTTACCGCCTTTGCAGAAAACTGACGGCTCACTTGCTCACACTGCAGAAGAAAAAGCAAACCTCTTTGCTTCCCTTTTTGCTGAAAATTCACGACTTGACACTGCAGCTAGAGTTCCACCCAGCTTACCTGATGTTGGTTGTACTATGCCAGCCATTCGCATTTACCAAAAAGAGGTACTAAAAACCCTGCGAAACCTGAATAAAGCAAGACGTGAATAAAGCAAGTGGACCAGATGGAATCCCTGCAATAGTCCTACGTAACTGTGCGCCAGAGTTGTCTCCGATATTGACGCGTCTGTTCCGACTCTCACTGGAGACTGGTGTACTCCCCCAGTCGTGGAAGCTTGCAAACGTGCAACCTGTGCCCTAAAAGGGCAGCCGTTCGGACCCTGCCAATTATAGACCTATATCGGTAACCTCTATACTCTGTAAGAGTATGGAGCGTGTGCTCAATAATCGGCTCCTGGCTTACCTGGAGGATAATGATCTCCTCAGCGACCAACAGTATGGCTTCCGCCGTGGGCGGTCGATGGGTGACCTCCTGGTGCATGCCACCCACTTGTGGAGCGAGGCTATCGAGAGACACGGTGAAGCTCTCGCTGTGTCTCTGGATATCTCTAAGGCATTTGACAGGGTCTGGCATGGCAGCCTTATTAACAAGCTTCCCGCTTATGGGCTCCCTGATGGACTTTGCAACTGGATCACAGATTTCTTGAGAGGACGATCGATATGGGTGGTCTTAGAAGGCCGCTCCTCTGTTCATAAGGCAATTGATGCCGGGGTCCCTCAAGGATCGGTACTTTCCGCAACTCTATTTCTGCTGCATATCAACGATATGCTGACACCCGACACCTTTGGGTATGCAGACGACAGTACGGTTGTCGGTAGATATTTGTCCCGTGCAAAGTCCAGCAAGGAAGCTATTCAGTCTTGTCGAGAGTCCGTAGTAGATCATTTAAATTTAACACTTAAGGCAATCTCCGAATGGGGTGATGCCAACCTGGTGAAGTTTAATGCATCTAAGACACAGGCCTGTCTATTCCCGACCAAATTGAGTCCCTTCAATCTAGCTCCCACTTTCCGAAATGTATCCGTTCCGATTTCCGATCACCTCGAGCTTCTTGGTATGAGCCTTACGTCGGACCTGAACTTTGGACGATATATAGAATCCTTGGCTTCGACTGCAGCCAAAAAACTTGGTATTCTCTCAAAGTTTAGGCGATACTTCACACCGGGACAGCTACTACAGCTCTACCAAGCTCAAGTCCGATCGTGTATGGAGTATTGCTGCCACCTTTGGGACGGATCTGCCAAATACCAACTGGCAACCTTGGATTCTATTGAAAAACGCGCCAAGAAGCTCATCGCCGACCCGTCACTGGTAGAGGAAAAGCTGCAGAGCCTCGAACATCGTCGCAAAGTAGCTTGTCTGTGTTCTACAGGATACATTTCGGAGAATGTGCAGCATCGCTTCATGACCTGATACCCCCTCCCCATTCCATCTCCGGGGTACGAGATGCCGGTTGGGATTCCACCCTTATGTTTTCAGCATTCCAAGTTTTCGCACAAAGCGGTACGCTTCTACATTTTTAATGCGAACGGCCAAATTGTGGAACTCCCTGCCTGCGGATCTATTTCCGGAACGTTATAACCTGGGACTTTTCAAGGCGAGAGTGAACAGGCATTTTCTAGGCAATCATGCTCCATCATAGTCTGCATCATCACTTACCATCACGTGAGATGGTGGACAAATGATTGCCTATCAAATATATTTAAAAAAAAAATGTCTACAGGGTGTTCCCATTTCCGGGGTGTGTTAAAACTCTTTGGTTTGTGTTTGCAACCGGGACACCCTGGCCAGTTTTTGTATGCATTTTAAATTTACTTTTTGATGTTCCTTACCACTCGGCAAAATTGGTGTTTTCATAAAAATTACCTAATCATTTTAAATCAAGTGCAAATATTAAAACCTGTAAATCTACCCATGAAACTGAACAACTTTCCCTAAGGACATAGGTCGAAAAACGAATAATAAATTTGGACCTTCCATACAAAATGTACCAGCTGATAGCGCATTTAGTATGGAAAGTCAATTTATACACACACACACACACACATAATCACGCCTTTATCCCTAATGGGGTAGGCAGAGCGTAAACGACCTAAACAAAGGTCACTCCGCCACGTCCGACAAAGTTTTGAGGGTTATTTAAGATAAATTTGTAGGTATATTGCTATAGTAACAGGTTGTCAGCCTATCGCCTAAATTGCAATAAAGAAAAACCCTCGGATCCCTTAGCTGATTTTTACAACATGCCCGGGAAGAAATGCAGCTGGCACATTCTATGTTTTTCTCTCGCTCCCAGTCCAGCATGGAAGTAAGTAGTAGTAGTATGGAAAGTCAATTTATGTGTTTCGTATTTCAACCTATGTTACTTAGGGAAAGTTGTTCAGTTTCATGGGTAGATTCACACGTTACAATATTTGCACTTGATTTAAAATGACCTTATATATTTACAGTAAACTTTAAACCCGCATAAATACGCTAAATTTAATATTACTATAATAGTTAGTATAGTATAAGTTTCAGTTTCCTAGCTTTGATGTTAGTTACTTATTTTTTAATCGAAAGTTTGAATTTTAAGTACGAGCTAGTAGTCAGTTCTGAATTTTTAACATAAAATCAAAAATTTTAAGAGGGGACTTCATAGACTCAATCTAATTTTTTAAAAATTACATACATACATACATATATTGACGCCTGTATCCCTAATGGGGTAGGCAGAACGTAAACGACCTAAACAAAGGTGTCCCGCCACGTCTGACAAAGTTTTGAGGGTTATTTAAGATATAATTCTAGGTATATTGCTGTAGTGACAGGTTGTCAGCCCATCGCCTAAATTACAATATACTGAAACCCTCAGATCCCTTAGCTAGATTTTACAGCATGCCCGGGAGGAAACGCAGCTGGCACATTCTATGTTTTTCTCTCGCTCCCAGACCAGCATGGAAGTACTTAAAAAATTGTATTTAAAAAAATTGTGGTTTTTAAACTTACATACACATCCAAAAATAGAAGTACTTAGGGGGGCATTATCCTTAGCAATAAGTCTTTAAAGAGGGGTAGGGGGGTAAAATTCGTAAGATTGCAAATTTATTAAAAAATAAATAGTAACTGTTTTATAATTAACTAGCTTTTCGCCCTGTGCTTTCACCCGCAGCTAATAGAGTTATCCTGCGGGAAAAACTTTTTTCACGCCGTTAAAAGAAGCCATTTTTTAAAATCTAAAGTTAAGCTATACATATAAAGATCCTCACTTCAAAATTAACAACATTTCATGCGAATCTTCATCCTATTTGACCCCCTCAGGAGTTGAATATTCAAAATCGTTGAAACTCGTTCCAAATTATTTTATATCATTAGCCTAAATATGAAATTGGAAGATCATAACTTCAAAATTGACGGCCTTTCATACAAACTTCACACCCCCTTTTAAACCCTTTAGGGAAGGGGGGGGGGATACAAAAATACTTTCTTCGTGGTAGGTTACGTTATTCCATGCTGGACTGGGAGCGAATGAAAAACATAGAATGTGCCAGCTGCATTTCCTCCCGGGCATGCTGTAAAAACCAGCTAAGGAATCCGAGGGTTTTAGTATATTGCAATTTAGGCGATAGGCTGACAACCTGTCACTACAGCAATATATATACAAATCTATCTTCCTCAAAACATTGTCAGACGTGGCGGTACGACCTTTGTTTAAGTTGTTTACGCTCTGCCTACCCCATTAGGGATAGAGGCGTGATTATATGTATGTATGTATGTAGGTTACGTTATGAAAGGAAACTGGTCTCCAATTTGCGTTGATGACTGAGTCAGTCAAATTACCAGAAATATTAAATAATTTTGTTGTAAAGGATAAAATTTTATTTTTTCTTCAATTTAAGTTTTTTGAGTAAAATGTCTTAATGAAATGCTCAGTTTTATGAACTCTGACCGTAAACGTGGGTTCGATTCCCGCAACTGTGATTTAAATAAAGGTGTCATGAATGAAAATTGCGCCATTATCTCCTAATGGGGTAGATAGAGCGTCAACGACCTACACAAAGGTCGTTCTGCCACGTCTTACTTTTATATCAGATGGATCCGTAGGTATATTGCTGTAGTGTTAGTTTGTCAGCTTGTCGATTTTACAGCTTGCCCGGGAGAAAAGCAGTTGGAAAATTCTGTTTTTCTATCATTCTCATTCCAGCATGGAAGCAAAACCAAGTTCAAGTTCACGCTGATACCAAACCTGAGACTGGAAATAATCGGTAGTATATTTTTTATAGTTCAGTTAAGTTGGTTAGTGCTGTGACAAGCTTCGCTGAAGGTTAAACTCCTCATTGATGTTATTGTTTTGTTTCATGTGAATAAATCTGCCTTATTTTGGAACGGCCTAACATCATTCCATGTGATCAATAGGCAACTGATTTCCCCAATTTACTCCACGATAAGATCTATACGTCACGTTGCATCACACATACGAACACACAGTTGCACAATAATAATTGTTTCATTACAAAATCAGAAAATACAGATTTGTCCGATAACCCAATTTTCGACTTGTGACAAAGACTTGGATCATTTGATGGATAATCCGCGCCCGAGTCAGACGCGATGACGATACAAGTTGAAAACACCATCTGTACGCTGGTGCAGAGCTACCCGATTTTACTAATCCTTGCTCAAAATCACAACAAATGCTTGAAGACGCCGTTCGTGTACAAGCCGCCGACGCCAACGCAGTCACCGGAGTATTACGAAGCACTTGAAGCCCTATTCCAGAATCTTTTCGGACACGGTTACCATGGCAACGAGCACGCCATCGGCTGCGGGTACGGCTCCGGGAAGAAGCTGGACCACGCAAGTTATGGTTATCCTTGTCACTCTTTCGGTCACCCGAATCCAGGCTACGATTTGTCGCATTATGGTCACGGCATCTACTCCACGAATAATCCAGCAAGCTATGGTCATTCGCATGGTACAAAGTATCCAGTTGTCTATGGTACAAAGTATCCAGTTGTCTATGGTACAAAGTATCCAGTTGTCTATGGTACAAAGTATCCAGGAACTTATGGTAGCCATTCGCAAGGTGCGAAGTATCCAACGCTTCTCCCGGGTCCGGTCCACGAAGGGTATCCGGGCACGAACTACCACGGATACCGAATGTACCCAGGATATGGATACAAGAAGATCAGCGTGTACAATACGAGTGGTACACAGGGGTACAAGGGCACCTACGCACCCACACAGGTGTACAATTTGAACCATAAGTACAAGATTGTGGTGAAAAAGAATAAGAACAAGAAAAGAAGACCTCACAAATTCACTCCAAGATATACGGAGTAAGTATTAAAACAGGGTGAAAAAGAACTGGAAAATGACCACCTCGATCTGACAATTTGTATAGGGTAACCATAATTCATTTTTTTCTTTCCTGTAAGAATTTTCTTCGTGAAGGTTGTTTTCGTTGACTAAGCCTGTCTATTTGTATTGTATTTTTGAAATAAGTATTTTTATATGCAAGCGAATTTAACCTAATTTAAGTCTCCCAAGATTTGGGGATTTGGAAGACAGGGATCAAAGTACTATTCAGGGATTCTCTGACATGTCATGTTTTCTATAATTATCATATTTTCTTTCATAAACTGCATGTTGCTTTGTTTTTATGTCAATGAAGCAATCTATTATTATAATTTGTTATGGATTCCAATTCAGTTTTGTTTTGGCTTTATCAGAAGTTAAATAGCTAAAATGCGAAAATTACTAAAATAATTCAGTAACCACTCCAATTTTGTAAATTTTGCCTTTTATCAAAGTGTACCTGTGTGCGATAGTTAGGTACGCTTTTATAAAATGTTTCAACCGTGATCGAAATAAATAGCTGTATAATTGACGTAAAGTAGAGCAGTTACGACCACAAAAAAAACTACATACATACATACTATCACGCCTGTATCCCTAATGGGGTAGGCAGAGCGTGAACAACCCAAACAAATTTCGTTCCGCCACGTCTGACAAGTTTTGAGGGTTGTTAAGATAGAACTGGATATTGCTGTAGTGACAGGTTGTCAGCCCATCGAATAAATTACAATGTACCCTCAAAACCCTTAGCTGGTTTTTACAGCATGCCCGGGAGGAGGTGCAGCTGGCACATTCTACGTTCTTCTGTCGCTCCCAGTCCAGCATGGAAGCTACAAAAAAAACTAAAATAAAATTGTTGCTGGATTTAGATTTTATATTTTTATGCTTAGGTATTCACTTTAAGGTGTATCCTGCCGGCAGATGAGCAGGTAGATTTCAAGATATGCAACCATCGCCCGTAATGCCTTAGAATATTGTTCAAATTAGCGCGTGCTAATTCGTGGCGGTCAAGTCCATGCACAAAAAAGCTAATTCTATGAAAACTCCGAGTCGTATTAAAAAACGCTTTGTTGCGATTTCAGATAATCATAATACGGATATTTTCTCGAAAGAACCGTGAAAGCGCTTCTAATAGTTTAGAAGGAATATCAAATTTACTTATAAAACAGCTTTACTTTTTAGCATACTTGTTTATGAACTAGAATATTTTTAAATGTTACAATTGCAGGCCGTGAACTAATTTCTTAGATGTATATTTTAGCAGAATTTTCCAAAGATTCGTTAGGAGAAATAAGCTCTTAAAAACAACCATTTGCCGGGAGGAATCACCTTAAATCAAGAATATGTATTAGAAACCTAATGAAACTTAATGTAAGGGTCAGTTCACTCTAGGAGGCTTGAAGTGAAGATGCATCTGTTGTACGGTGTACCACGAGGTGATCACGTGACAGGCTGCAGCGAAGAATTTTCAAGTTCTATCAATGTAATATCGATTGGCGTCAATACGCTGTTTCCCGTCTCGTCAAATCAGCACCTTTTTATGAAATGTCAAATACGCTTCTTTGTATGAAAATAGTGAGTTGTGACGTCACTCCTGTAAATATTGACTACTCAAATCAATAGCTTCTACATTTTTAACCCGATTATTAAGACTAAATGTGCATTATTTTATAATAAGACCCATTGTATTTTAGTCATCAGTTTTAAGTATAATAAAAAAAAATATCCTAAGCTATTATTGAAGTCAGGTGCTAGAAACCCTAAAACCCTAGAAACCATAGAAATCTCGATAGGGTAGTGTTCAAAGAGGTCCCTATCTTGGAAATTACTTTGTAAAATGTTTGTGTATGTGTGTTAGACTTTATAATAAAATACATATTGACATAAGGAATTAGACAAAGAATAATGTTTTTTTTTATGTTTATGAGTTTATTCGTTACAAATATACAAACAAATATTCAAAAATATAAATATTTCTTCTTTATAATATTAGTAGACTCTATCTAGAGCCCTAAGTTCTAAGATAATGGTACCAATTAGTAGTCGCTAAAATCATGACTTAACTAATAGAAGTCTATACTAGTTATTATCTGTCATGAGAGAATAGCAAATAAAAGGACGCCAATAATTTTAGTCAACATTTCGTTAAGTTGTGCACTATACGAATAGATAGCATTAGGTATATCACGATTTTGAAAAGCGCTCGATTCGTCGGGTCGCTTCCTATTGTGAACTGACCCATTTTATAAACTAGTTTTTTTTTTTATGTTGCTTGTCATGTTCATGTGTCCCACTGCACTTGTTTGATAATTGAAATAACTAAATAGAAAATGTATAATGCAAATAAATGTTTCATTTTACGATTTATTGGACACTAGCTTTCCGCTCCGCGGTTACACCCGCGGCTTTATGAACTTTCCCGTGGGAATGAGATATTTTCCCGGAGTAAAAAGTAGTCTATGTCCGTTCCCAGATTCCTATCTGTCACTATGCTAAATTACATCAAAATCCATTCAGTCGTTAAGATGTGAAGGAGCAACAAACAGACAGACAGACAAAGTTACTTTCGCATTTATAATATTAAGTATAGATATCTTAGTAAAAAGTAAAGGGCCTAAGAATATTGCAATTCGGCTTTGTAGGACGTCCTACAAAGCCGAATTGCAATATTCAGACATACGTATGTCTGTCCCATCTGTTCAACAATTTGGCGAACTGTTTTTCCTAACCGTCTATATATGTACATTTTGTATGGTCCCTAATTATTGTAGAAGAATGTATTGCATAAATATGCATAAAGTTTTATAGCAATTTTCTTGTTAACTTTCCGCTCTAAAAATACCTACACTAAAATTTCATTGTATATAACTTTATATATTTCATGTGTTTCTTTTCTCCACTAGTAAGTATCCACACATCTATGTTTCATCCAAATAATAAAAGAAACACATGAAATATGTAAAGTTATATACAATGAAATTTTAGTGTAGGTATATTTTGAGCGGAAAGTTACAGAAGGAACAGAAGTACCTCTGTTATCTGTGGACAAGACAATTAGACATACTACAATCCTTCTTTGTTTCGTGCATTTGCGTAAAAAACGGCAAACGTAAAGAAAAGTAAGAGAAAAGAAACCGGATCAGAAAAATTGATTTAATGAGAATAAATATGATGATGAAATATATAGCTACATAAATAGTAATGAATAAGATGTAAACAAAACTTCAACTTTTAGTCGATTTGAAGTGAATGAATATTAATCATAAAAACGACGTTTGTCATAAGTCATTCGACTCATTCGATCGTTGCGCAATTTTAACAGTATTTCGCCGTGATTTTATCTAAAAATAGGTTACACTTTGAATGCGCTTTTTTTGTACCCTAATCGCGTTTATTTTTATTCCTGACTATCCTCGTTCCTTGTTATATATTTTTTTTGTTTGTTTTAGCGCGTTTCGTTTCCTAAACTTTGAACAACTTGATAATGGCATAAAGTAAAACTATTGCCCCAAAAAAAATTACTACACAACAGCATTTTGGGTTTTTTTAAATATTTCTTCAAAAATAGGGAACAGAATAATCTGAAATATTTTTCTTCGGAAGTTAGATTAGGTAACTGAAAGAGTCATAAGGTAATGTGACCTCTACCGAGAAATGGCCGAACAGCTGTTATAACAAAACGTTTGGATGGTTGATAGGTCTTGGAACAGGATACAGACTAGTGCTTTTCACAGCGGGATAACCTTCATTTCCACGAGAAAACTCATTCTTCTTCTTCTTCTTTCGTGTCGGCAAGAAACACGGGCTAAATCTTGCTTACTCAGAAAGCAGCTACCGTAGTGGCTCTCTGGTTGCTATCGAGTAAGTCCTCACGTGAACTGGTGGTCGGACACGCGGGACAGATGGTAAGGTGCGCCATGGTTTGCAATGGTTCTCCACAATCACAGCTGGCGTCTGCACTACTAGAGTACCCCCATCGGCACAGGTTGTCTTTGCTGCGGCCAACCTGCGTCCTAAGCCTATTTAGACTTCTCCAGATTGGCCAAGGTTCTTTATAACCTGGAGGCAAGTTTTCGTTGGGGGGGTGCAGTGAATGTGAAAACTCACTTGCCCAAAGCTTGCACCTCACGTCAGATGGGTATAGGTCGGTGCGCTGTGTAGATCGTAGGAAGCTTTTGCGGCTTCGTAGTCGACCTAGGGCGGGGGAGAGCCCGTAGAGTGGGTGTCTTCGGTCGCTTTCCTGCTTTTGTTTTTCAAGCGAACAGGATTCTCTACGGACTCTAGGTGGAGCTATTCCCGCAAGAGGAAACAGCATACCGACCGACAGTCACTATGCGGCAGGTGTCGTTAAACTCCGCATCCACCTCTCTGGTATGAGCTGACCTAGCCCACACTGGGCACGCATACTCTCCTGCAGAGAAACACAAAGCAAGCCCTGTGGTGCGCATAACTGTAGGGTTTGCTCCCCAGTTAGTAGAAGAGAGACGGCGCAGTAGGTTATTGCGGAAACTCACTTTTTATTTGGTGTTTTTGCAGTGGGTCTCGTACGTCAGACAGCGGTCCAGTGTTACTCCCAGGTATCTAGGACATCTGCAGTGCTGGATGGCAACGTCTTTCCACGAAATTTTCAACTTCCTGTTTGCCACCCAATTACGTCGTAGGTGGAAAGCACACGACTGGGTTTTGCTTAGATTGGGCCTTAGAGCATTATGATCGTAGTACGTGTAAAGGTCTTCCAAAGCAAGTTTCCGTACACCTCTCCGTATTTATAAGCTCACGTTGTCGGAGGATAAAAGATGGATAGATCCCGGGGTGGATTTACCACGTAAAGGTTAGTCATCAAGAGGCTCAAATGTACTTTGTTCAGTGGATTGTAGTAAACCATCATCCGGTGAGGTTTATCATAATATGATAGATAGCCGAAGGAAATTAAGGGGAAATTAAAATGGGCGCAAGATAATCAGGATAGTATAAAAATGAACATTTTAGCCGAAAACAAGGCAGGTAATAATTTTACAAAATTGTGGAAAGGTGTCAAAGCAGCTAATGGTAAAAGATTTTCCTGTTAGTATAGGTGAAGAAAAAGAAGAAGCGGCTATCGCTAATCTGTTTGCTAGACTGCTCACTTTAAGCACAGCTCGGACACTCCTAACTACCATCTCATTTTGTTCCCACATCGACATACGCCATGTTGCACTTGCCCTGCGTTTGTGTGCGTGTTATAAGGGTTGACAAATTTTGTTATACCGGTCATAATTTTTTATTTTATGTATGTTGTACCTAACTTAACATATGCAAAGAACATTCATTATAGACAAATATTTGAACTTTTTTCATTAATAATAAATTATTAATAAGTCACTGCGTGCGTTTGGACTGTAAGCGGCAGTAACATGAACGAGTGAAGGAAATGGCTGCGTACGATTTTGTTTTACGTACATTATTTGAATCAATAATCTATCATTCTGATTAATAATAACATACATACATACATATAATCACGCCTTTATCCCGAACTGATTACAATTATATAACTATACTCAGGTTATACGGTGTCAACTTTTTACAACAAACCTCAAAACAATAAGCACTTCGTAATGTAAATCACTCTTCATATTTAAAAACTCTCTAAAAAAACATCTTCTTCTTCTCCAAAAAACAGTCGACCACAAGCAGCCGTATTGGGTCGTACTAATAGCAATGGTGTATCTTCTTTCTTATCGGTCCCTCAGTGCTGAGAATCGGCACCTGTAATTAATTCTCCCATCCACTAATTGTTAGTTTCACACAGTCCATATACTAGTTCTCTACTAAATGTACAAGTTTTAAATTTTATTTTATTTTCTTCAAAGAATGTTATTATTATAATAATTTAGCTAATAAGACTTTATTTATGTTTCATAAGTTTTGATTCTTATGTTTCGTCTTTGGCTACAAGCAGTTTACCACGCTGCTTGTAACATAAGCTGAGTGAAGACCATTTTTAGTCACAAAAATATTATGTTATTTCTTGTTTTATACCTTTTATTTCCGATACACTGGGAAACATGCGCGCGCCATACCCGCTAAGCTTACGCTAAATTCATTATTATTATTTTTTTATTAGAAATGGGTTTGCTCTTGACTCCAGGCACTAGATCAGGAATGGCCGTGACAGAGTCGACGATTGAGCGAGCTCACCCAAAAGATGCCTGTTATGGCACTGGCAATCTCACGCACCAACGGAACAAAGCATGCTGTTTGGCGCCAGACTCCGGTGATACGGTGGTTGCGAGCCAGGAGGCCCCTTGCGGAGCCTACCAACGCTTTTTTCGGATCGTTCAGCCGGACTTATTCACAGGAGAGCCAGTGTTGCCGTTGACCGGGGTGGACCACTAGGAGGTCGATCCCATCCCACCCCAAAATTAAAGTTTTATATATAAGTAGATTAAGTGAATCATATTTTAAGTCTACAGTTTTAATTAACTTGATATACATCGACCTCAAACATAATAAATTCTTATGAGGAATCTCAGGGGAATTTCTGCGGTTAGCTGTTTACTTATTTATGGAATAAATATCATAAAATATTATGATCTTATGATATAAATAAGACAAAAGAACATAATTCACGAATACTAAGAAATTTTATAAATGCGAAAGTAAACTGTCTGTCTGTTTATTGCTGTTCACGCCTAAATGGCTAGACGGGTTTAGATGAAAGGCATGCTGTTAAATAGTAACCTGGAGACGGAAATAACTTACTTTTTACCGCGGGAAACGTTTAATTCCCATGGAAAAACTCTTTTAACGCGGATGGCACCACAGGCGGAAAGCTAGTATCACTACATAGTATAAAACAAAGTCGCTTTCTCTGTCCCTATATACCTATGTATGCTTAGATATTTAAAACTACGTAACGGATTTTGATGCGGTTTCTTTTAATAGATAAAGTGATTCAAGAGGAAGGTTTACATGTATAATACTTGCATAATATTGTGGAGAAACAGTGTTAAGTTCCGTGCGAAGTCGGGGCGGGTCACTAGTTATAAATAAACTTAGCTTATCCGGTATATTGGAATTGTAATGCCAGCTCCCTTAGCATATAGCCACGATAAGGCCGTGGCCATTTTATCATGCCCACCTTTTTGTTGAATTGTATGGAAGTTTGACAGATAGATGCGAGATATTCGTTACTATAGTCTGTCAACGTCGTGCTTACCGCGCCCTAGGGGTACAGACGTTGGCGGGGACGCGGTAGCACGCGGCGATTGCGAACATGAACACATTGCGTCGTGCTCGCTCACCCTCCTGCTTCACCGCCCGCACCCCCGTTACCGCGTCCCCGCGCACGTCTGTACCCCTAAGGCGCGGTAAGCACGACGTTGAGAGACTATAGCTTTCCGCCCTGCGGGTTCACCCGCGGCTTGATATGTTTCCCCGGGTAAAACGGTATTTACCTGCGGTAAAACGTAGCCTATATCCGTTTCTAGTTTACTATCTATCGTCCTGCGAAATTTCAACAAAATCTGTTTAGCCGTTTAGGTGTGAAAGAACAACAAACAGCCAGGCAGAGTTTCATTCGCATTTATAATATTAAAAACATACATACATATAATCACGCCTTTATCCCTAATGGGGCAGGCAGAGCGTAAGCGAGGGTTTCAGTATATTATAATTTAGGCGATGGGACAACCATCATTACAGCAATATACAAATCTATCTTAAATAACCTTTAAAACTTTGTCAGACGTGGCGGAATGACCTTTACTTAGGTCGTTTACGCTCAGCCTACCCAATGGGGATGGAGGCGTGATTATATGTATGTATGTTTGTTTCTTCCATGCTGGTCTGGGAGCGAGAAAAAAACATAGAATGTGCCAGCTGCATTTTCTCCCGGGCATGCTGTAAAAATCTGCTGACAACCTGTCACTACAACAATATACCTACAAATCGATCTTAAATAACCCTCAAAACTTTGTTAGACGTTCTTTAGGTTGTTTACACTCTGCCCTCCCCATTAGGGATAAGGCGAGACTATATGTATGTATGTAAAAGGCTACGAGGGCAAGGCCTTTAGCTTCTGGGTAAGCTGTCTGCATCTAGACAAGATCCTAAGATATCCTAAGATCCTGATACTTCTTTTCTCGTGGTTGATCCAAATAGAACCCACAAGTGTATTTGTATTTAACTCTACGGACTGAGAGAGAGTCACTAAGGGCCGTATTTATAAAGCGATCCCAAGATCGACAGCGATCTTAAATGTGGATTTAACAGTTCGTTTTGTACTGAAATGGCATTTCTGATACGAACTCAAGCTTGCTGTCAGTCTCAAGATCAGATTATAAATACGGGCCTAAGTTCAGAGTCCCATACGAAATTTCCTTCATCATTTTGAGGTTGATGTTGCGAAAACAGCTTCTACTACGCTTCTTCTTCTGTCATGTGGGTTTAGGTCAATCAACCCGATGAACCCTGGTGTCAGAATTTGTTAAACCGCCTAATAGCACAGCTCATAGGGCTCTGACATGGTTTGTGTAATGACTACCATCAAATACAGCAACCAGGACCGCCGGCTTAACGTGCCCTCCGAAGCATGATTTATTTTTTTCTTCCAGACAATCAGGAGATTCGGCCTGCATTGTCCTAACCAATCTGGGGAAAATCTCACAAAGTGATAAATTGACAAACTTTGCGTTCCCTTTTGGAAATCGAACCCAGGACCGGATCGTGGGCCCATGGTTCTGACCACTAGACCACGGAAGCAATTACTACGCTGACACCTGCCTATCCTGTAAGTGAAGCAGGCGTGATTGATTGTGTAGTTGCATCTATGAATATCGCATTTATGACTCAGAAAATTTCGTACTGATCTTATTAAATCCTTTGCCTTGGACACTATGAATTATCATGTAAACCAGTAGCCACTTCCTGGCACCGCTCAAGGCGTGGACTTCCCGTCCACTGTTTGAGAATCCGCACCGGATCTCGCGTTAAAAACTCGACGTATGACCACGAGATCTCTATGACGGGCTGGTGATACTGATGACGTCACCTCCACCTTATATCCACCTACTCGGTCAAGAGCGTCCACTGGCCAGTCAAGCCTGCCAACCTTCAAACGTGCGCACCGCTTTTTAGGGCTCTTTTTTTGGCGTACAAAAACCACCAGTGAGCGCCAACGCACTGCCTGCTCAAGACGTCAGGATGGCTTCCAAGTTACTGGTTTTCGTGTCTATGTGTTTGTGCATAAAATTATGTGTCTCCCAAAATTTCGGTAAGATTTTTTATTTATACGTTTTTGCATGCTAGACTATCCAAGCATATCGTATTTCATCGAAATTATCGCATTTCATTGTACATATTGTTTGTTATTATTATATCACAATTTATTTATCAAAATCCTTAGATGCAGAATCAAGTACGTTTGAGCAATAAATATAGAGAACTTTAATTAGGTCAAGATAAAAGCTTATTAGTAAACAAAACATTATCTCAAGTATAAAATGCACATTACAATTAAGCAGTTTAATTTATACAGGATGTAAACAACTGTAAAGTGAGAATCGTGATAAAAACAATCCAAAGTTGAAAAAGATAGGATTTGTAATGATCTACTGATAAAGGAAAACCGTCTAAAAGTAATAATAAACCTACAAATAATAATAAGTCCGGGACTCTATAGTCCCGTGATATGATAAAACACACATAATAATTATAGTCCTCCCACCGATTTTCGGTGATGGCAGCCAATCTCTGAGAGATCGGCCAACTGCGTAGGACTAGTTTTTAGGGCCCAAGTGTTTGCGCCACACACATTCTGTTCAAAATATTTTATTCCTTCGATCTCTTATTCTGATGGGACAGATTGACTGACACGACCAGTGAGAAATCAGGCGCAGGACTGACAATTTACATGCCCATCTGACAGAATGGATCATTCTACTTTTCGGACAATCAAGTGAGCCTGCAATGTCCGAACCAAACTAGAAACAACAACACAACGTCAGTGTCCCCCGCCGGGAATCGAACCCGAGACCTCCGAACCGAGAGACCAGGGCTCAGACTGCTAAATCACGGAGGCAGTAAAGCAAGCAACACATGATCAAATTTGTATTATCAACTGGTATTTCTTGGGAAATATTTTATTAGATTTCACGAGATGACGAGACGAGTTAACAGATAACTTGGCATTCAGAAGGAGTCGAGATGGCGGCGAATATTTCTAACTTATAAAGTTGTAGTTATAGAAATTTACTTCCATGCAGAGCTTTTAAAAATATTTATTATCATCAAAATAAGTAGATTTTTTGGTACTAAGTATTTATCAGTATAGAAGAAAACCTACATTTCAATACTTAATATAGAAAGTATACCGGTTGTAAGCGACAGCGTCCCGCAAATTGACAGGGGTTGCTCAGTCAACGAAACTGAACTACTTTCACCAGGAAATTCTTTCAGGAGATGAAAAAATAATTTACCTTTCCATATAAAGTTACCACCTTGATCAAACAATTTGTATGAAAAAATCTTTTTTTTTTTCAATTCCTGAAAAATATTCCAGCTGTTCAGTTTCGTTGACTGAACAACCTCTATCCGTTTGTGGGACGCTGTCCTTTACAGCCTGTATATTTCTTGCCAAAACGTAGAAGACAGTAACTGATCAGAGCACTTTTGTTTCGGGCGTAAATTTGGAACTGCCATCATGGATTGCCATTTCGGATCCGAGGGTTTCTGTATATTGCAATTTAAGAGATAGGCTGACAATCTGTCACCACGGCAATATACAGATCTATCTTAAACAACTCATAACTTGTCAGACGTGGCGGAACGACCTTTGTTTGGGTCGTTGGCGATCTGCCTACCCCATAAGGGATACAGGCGTGATAGTATGTAACGTAACCGACCTTGCCCGAACTCTGGACGGCTAAATCTTTCTTGGCCAGAAAGCGGCTACCGTAGTACCGCTTCCAAAACACTTTTATAACACGCACGGCAAAACAGTGGCACTTACAACATGAGTCTGTGTTTCCAAATACATACAGCCCCCAACACTTCAAAGTGAACATATATCTTCTGGGTGAGCTCACTCCATCGTCGACTCCGTCTCAGTCGCTCCCGAGCTAGACTGGAGTCAAGAGCAAACATATTTCTAATTTAAAAATATGTTGTGGCCCTTTTGTTGCTATGGAGCAATTCCTCACGTGTGGGTACGGCAACACTTCTTAAAAGTTGATTTGTACCTACTTGGTAGTACACTGGTGTGTGCGATCCGTGCAATCCATCTCGAATCTCGACAGTTCGCAAGTTTTGTCCGCAAATACAATCATGATCATGCTTGATAATGACATTGGGCTCGATTAAAATAATTTTTTCACTTTCTGACTAAAAACATAGGAAAAGGACAGGAGATCTATTCTTTCGGGTTTTTGATTCTTAATCGGTGATTTTATCCGTTATCTGTAATTTTTATCCACCGTCATATGATATGGCGGATAAAATTGACAGAAATACTGCGGAACGTGCAACTGACTTAATAGAAGTAGTAAATGATACTAGTTTTAGCCGGTGGCATCTAGAATCGAGCCTACTCAAGTACTTGGAACAATTTATTATTTTTACATCTTTATTCTTTAGCGAAAATTGCAATTTCTACGAACAAAAATGAAGTTATATTTCTGTGTTTTTGATAACCTCAAACACAGAGTCTGTTTACACGTACAATATTCAGCAGTGTAGCGTAACAAAACTAAATTAGATACGAACAACAATACGCACTGCAATTTACTTTTTGTAGGTTTTTTTTTCGGTTTAATGACTAATGACTCATGCATCTGAATACTGGATGAGCGAGTTCATACACACCATACAATCTCGTAGGAAGTAATTTATTTTTATATGCTGTGTTTACTTTTGTTACAGTTACAGTAATATTTTGGCTCAATTCTTAGTGCCATCTCTAAAGCTAAAATTAAAATCTGTCTCTCTTTTTTAAAATAATAAGTTTGAAAAAGGACAGGTGACTTTATATTCTATGGTTGTACACTGTTATCGCATTATTTGGCACATTTTCTCTGTATTTTATCTGACATCTTAATACATGGTTATATTTGACAGATAACGCGTAAAATCATATGAAAATCATATAGTATAATCGAAAACCAAAGAGAATAAATCTCCTGTCCTTTTTCAATCTTTTCAATCTGAAAGAGACAAGTAAACTTAAATTTAGATAGCATCTAGAATCAAGCCCATTATCAGATGAAAATACAATCCAGGGTAGGCATCATGCCTCATAGTTGTTAGGTCAGTCAGACGAATAAATTCCTAGGGAGATGAATCCACAAAATGGCCATCTAAGGAAACTCTGAGGTAATTTAATAATTCTTCCATGCTGGACTGGGATAGATAGAAAAACATAGAATGTTCCAGCTGCCCTTCCTCCCGGGCATGCTGTTGAAGTCAGCAAAAGGGACTCGAGGGTTACAGTGTATTGTAATTTAGGCGATGGGCTGACAACCTGTCACTAAAGCAATACATATTACAATCTAAAATTGCTCTCAATTTTTGTCAGACGTGGCGAAAGCGCCTTTTACGAGGCGTTAAACGCTCTGCCTACCCCGTAAGGGATAAAGGCGTGATTTATGTATGTATGTATGTAATTTAAGGGTCGTATTTATTAAGTAGTATCTACTATCTGTGTCTGCGACTTCGTGCGCTCACATTGAGGACGTACCCTAGTTTGGTGCGCTGGAGAATGTTTTACCTTAAGACCGACTTGTACAACAAGAGGGCAAATAAATATATTGAGTATTTGTACTTAGTAGGAGCGGGATCTGCTAGCCATCGCATGGCTGATTAATTTGATTATTTAGAGGAACTAAGTCCCTTGTGGTCTATAGACCGAGCTAGCCCAAACGATAGAAAGGCTTCGCCGGAGTTTACTGCCAGTCAGCCTGTGATGGTGCATTGGTGTTAGAATATCTTAGTTCTAAGAGCATAATTGCTACTGCTGCAGAAGTCCAACTTGGGATAGTGCCATTACATGTAAATAGATAGAGTTCTTACCAAACACAGTCGTACAAAGTCAATATAACGCCTAGCATTTTCCTTACGAGCAGTTGTTTGACCTTCCAAGTTAACAACATGGATAAACAAGGAAAAGTCTCACTATTCGAGTAGGTATGTGAAGTCTAGTCAAGATTTACCATAACTGTATATCAGTGGATGATACAACCGGATGTCGTCAATTCGATCCCTTGTCTGTATCTTCAAATCATTAATGAGAAAGATACATACATACATACATATAATCACGCCTTTATCCCTAATGGGGCAGGCAGAGCGTAAGCGAGGGTTTCAGTATATTATAATTTAGGCGATGGGTTGACAACCATCATTACAGCAATATACAAATCTATCTTAAATAACCTTTAAAACTTTGTCAGACGTGGCGGAATGACCTTTACTTAGGTCGTTTACGCTCTGCCTACCCAATGAGAATGGAGGCGTGATTATATGTATGTATGTTTGTTTCTTCCATGCTGGACTGGGAGCAAGAGAAAAACATAGAATGTGCCAGCTGCATTTCCTCCCGGGCACGCTGTAAAAATCAGCTAAGGGATCAGGTAAGGGTTTCAGCATATTGCAATTCAGGCGATGGACTGACAACCTGTCGCTACAGCAATATACCTACAAATCTATTTTAAATAACCCTCAAAACTTTGTCAGACGTGGCGGAACGAACTTTGTTGAGGTCGTTTACGCTCTGCCTACCCCATTAGGTATAAAGGCGTGAATATATGTATGTAATACATATTACAATCTAAAATTGCCCTCAATTTTTGTCAGACGTGGTGAAAGCGTCTTTTACGAGGCGTTTAACGCTCTGCCTACCCCGTAAGGGATAAAGGCGTGATTTATGTATGTATGTATATGTATGTATGTTTGTATCTAATAATATGATGTACCTAGTTAGCTCATTGTTTATCTCATTCGTAGCGAATACTATAAAACATTATTAGCGCATGCTAGATGGTGCTTACTTAGCTCATCCTAAGCTTGGACATGCATGTTTAGAGTTTTAATTAGGTACATACACATACATACATACATACAACCACGCCTCCATCCCTAATGGAGTAGGCAGAGCGCAAACGGTCCAAACAAAGGTCGTTCTGCAACGTCCCGTTTTTGAGGGTTATTTAAGATAGATTTGTAGGTATATTGCTATAGTGATAGGTTGTCAGCCCATCGCCTAAATTACAATATTCTAAAAGCTAATTTTTACAGCATGCCCGGGAGGAAATGCAGCTGGCACATTCTACGTTTTTCTTTAGCTCCCAGTCCAGCGTGGAAGAATATACAGTCATATATAAGGTCAAATTAATTCAACTGCAAAAAAAATTAGGGTATGTATATTTATGTGAAAGATATAGAATTTACGCATTTTAAATTTTAAATGTGCAGTTGTTTTTATTTTAAATTTTCCTAACATTTTTTTTTGTGAACACGCTTTGAATAACCCCCACTACGTCACTAGAATGCAGACCTTACGTATTTTACACTACCCGCACACAACGTTCAATCTTTAGCCAATCACGTAGTGTGCGTGTTTTGATTAGTTTTTAATTTAAGAATCTATGTCATCTCGAAAACAAGCCAATATTTTATTTTTAAAAAACTTACTAAATAGTTTCTTGGAATTTATTTGATCATTGCCTTAAATATTTGCAGTTGATTTAAAATGACCTTATATAACGAAATCCTAATACCTATTCTTATTCTTAGTAGCGCTGTCACTTTATTAAGTTTGACGCAAGAACGGGATTGCAAATAAACACATGTTTTTGACATTCCTAATTTGACATAAGACTGCTTATTTGACGTAAAATAAGAGCATGCTCTATGCTCAGTACTTATTCAAAGCGTCTACGTCAAATTCAAATTAGACATGTCAAAGTCACGTGTTTATTTGCTATCCTGTTCTTATGTCAAAGTTAAGTTATACGAGTTAGAATTAGTATTACGTAGCGAGAATTGACGCCAATATAGATACTTTGCACCTAGATACTTTGTCAAATCTAGAAATTAGATAGATGCAGCTCTGGGACTTAATTAAACAAATGACGCAAAAGAGAACCTGGCTTAACATGATCACATAAAACGCATTATGGGACACAAAATAGTCTGTACACAAACATATATGCATTCCTAATAACAAGGCGTGTAGTAGACAGCGTCTCGCAAAATGATAGGCGTTGCTCAGTCAACGAAACTGAATTACTTTCAACAGGTTTTTTTTTCAGGAAGTGAAAAAAATTGTTATCCATACAAATTATCTGATTGATGTGGTCATTTTGTATGGGAAGGTAATTTTTAAAGAATTTCCAGGTGAAACTTATTCAATTCCGTTGACTGAGCAACCTCTATCAGTTTGCGGGATGGTGTCCTTTACACCCGGTATAATTATAGTGCAGTATATAAATATAATACAGTATTTTTTTCTTCTTTACCTACTTTATATGTCTGTACTTCGTCTACTTTATTCTTTATTCTGAGACTTAATTATACATTATTAAAGCGTCTCTTACAACTTAATTAAGATCGATTCGCATTCATAACAGGTTGAGAACCTATTATCATGATCTGCAGATAATTCATGTTCGATGTCTATTTATTATTTAGGTTACCAGAACCAACGCGACATCAGACGTTATGAGCAGCAGCAGTTTGGATTTGGCCAGAACAATCCCTATTACTACCAAAATAATCCAGGAAACTTCGGTCAGTCACAGCCTTACAATAGAGAGAGTCAGTTCATACGATACTACGATCAGTACGGAAGGCCCATAGTCAGGCCATACCAAAACACAGGACAGAATCCACAGAATTGGCAGAATCAAAGATATCCGACGCAAGGACGGAACGAACCGACGTACGAAACTTACAACGCGGAGTATATAAACTTCCCCAATGGGAATAGCAATAACCCAGGCCAGGTTGCACCAGTTTCCAATGAGTACTACAAGCCAAGTCAACAGCCAAGTTCCAATACTTACGAGTATTACGTACAAGAACAGCCTGTGAACTTTCCGGGAGCGGTTCAGCCTGAACTGCCGCCAGCGGAAGCACCTGTAGCTACTGCACCACCTGCACCAGGTCCTTTACCTCCTCTGACACCAGCTGGAACTGTTTCCGAGCCGGTGTTCACGACGGAAGCCACAACTCTACCACCGTTGACCCCGGTGCCGCAGTCAGACTATGCGGAGTCGGTGTTCGGTCCCTTGACGCCGGTCCCGCAAACGACCCTGCCCCCGTTGACGCCGGTCCCTCAAACGACCCTGCCCCCGTTGACGCCAGTCCCTCAAACGACCCTGCCCCCGCTGACGCCAGTCCCGGAAACTGCTTCCCGGAACAACTTCAACTTTGGACCATCAGGACAATTCAGTAATTACCAATTTTGTAAAACTATGGATGTGTCAAGTTACTAAAATGTCATCGTGGCTCTTCAACCGGCATGCGGATCGTTGCAGTTGTGTGTTTTGTGTCTCACTTTAACATTGGTTGTGGATATCTCAGAAGATCTGTCATCCTTCATCATCACCAGTAGCAACATCATCATTGTATATAAATCATTATCGTATCACGGGATTTAAAGGTTCTCTATTCTGTGTTGATCAAAATTTCAAGCTCACTTTCTTTCTTCATCATCACAAATTTCAATTGTTTAAAAGCGGAAA
The DNA here is from genome assembly GCA_949820665.1 of Scrobipalpa costella. NCBI lineage: Eukaryota > Metazoa > Arthropoda > Insecta > Lepidoptera > Gelechiidae > Scrobipalpa > Scrobipalpa costella. The sequence continues at coordinate 2,754,151 of OX463295.1, forward strand.
TGGGTGTTTTTATTGATGCAATTGAACATATTTTTCATAGAAACCTACTGTTCAAAAATTTCAGCTAGTTACCATTGGCTGGATAAATGATTTTATATTTTGTCTTAGATTTCCTATTTCTCGACCTATCTTGGATCGAAATTTCCCTCAATTTTACGCGCTGAACATTGTCCGCTATAAAACGATTGAAACTTCACAGTATGTGTACACATACCTACCCTATTGTGTATAATAAATATAACTATTAGGTATTTGACGACAATATAAGCGCGCACGACGATTTTCTATAATAACTTCAAGTTCAAATATATGTGAATGTAATTATTATAGAGTTGTGAATGGTCAATGTCACCAGCAATGGTACGGGTGAATCACAGTGACGAGGTGACACTGGTTTGGTTCGTTTGCTTGTTTGGTTAAGGGTCAGTTCACACCGAGAAGCGTTGAGACGCGACCCGGCGAGACGAAGCTGCATCTCGTTGTAACACAAAGTAGCAAGCTTCACCGCGCGGCACAGCTCGACGCCACAAGGAATTTTCGAGTACTGTCAAAAAAAATACATCTTTTTGCATAATAATTAAAGTTTTTACATTGCTCTCGCTTCCCGATCTAGAATTTCTTAGCAAATTTTAAGACAGTGACGTCACGTTCTGTGACATTTCACAGACACTTCTTAAAATTTCTTATTTTAAGCGTCTTACTTCTTTAACAAATTTTAAGATAGCGCAGTTACTGAAATGTATAAACTGGCATAAATGTCAATGTCATGTGATTATAAGATATCTTGTTCTTATGTCAAAATTATGAAACTGACAGCGCTATCTTACAGATAGTTATTAGTGCCACCGATATTGTATCAAGTTCTCCACTAAGCGCCGCGTCGAATTGTGTCGCTTCCCGGTGTGAACTGACCCTAACCTAACTGACCTGAATTGGACGAGAGCAGTCTATTACTTATCGATTTTAATCTTGATAATCAAGTTCTAATACTTCTATGAGTTGGAATTTTAGGAAGCATTTCCATGCAAACACTATTAGACCAATAGGTATCCTGTATATAATTTTATATACTTACCAAAAGGACCGTTTATTTAATAAAAGACAGGATTATGTATTCTAGAATGGTGCCCAGTTCGACCTTTTTCAACACCAACTTAATACTTTGTACAAATAATCAGGCTACGACTAGAAATCATGTTAATGTTAAAGGAGTATGGATAAAAATCAATTCAAAAGATTTAAAGCTTTAGAATCTATTTTCAGCCAATTTAAAAATGAGACACTCAATCATTTAATATGTTACGAGAATGCCTAGGTAGGTTTACTTACACCAATAAAGGTGAAGGAGTAAGTTTGTTTCAAATGATATACAAAGATATATATCATTAAAAAATAACGATTAAAAAGCTACAAAATTCAGACATTCCAAGTTTTTTAAGGTGGAAAACTTTATATTCCCTCGAGAAAGTTGTGATTAAAGCTGAAGTACACAGAAGGGCAATATAATGATCTTCTTGCAGAAGGTCATGAGGCCAATCAAAAATCTACTCTGAATGGGCGTTTCTCGACTAGAACGCACGGCGACGGCAACGGCGACGACACGGCACCGTCGACGGTACCGAGGCAGAGATAATCTATGAAAATCAAAGAAATTATATAAAACGCTTTTACACTTGAAAGCACGGCAACGGCATGGAAACGGCACGGCAAAAGCACGGTAAGGCATGGCCATCCAGTACCATCTTTTTTTTTTTTTTTTTTTTAATGGACCTCTTTGCAAAATACTACAAAGTGTATATGTCGCAGGGATATGCCAAAATTAGGGACTTGGCCGAATCCCTAAGCGATTTGATCAAATCCCGGCAAATGATCAAATAATTACAACATTTTAACATATCCCTAAACAAATCTAGAGATTTGGCCAAATCCCTAGACAAATCTAGAGATTTGGCCAAATCTCGAATCTGGTTTAGTGAAATGACATAAACTAAGTTTGAGTGTTTAATCAAAATGTTTAATTGGTAAGACAAGTATTTTAATTTGAACATAAATCTCAAAAATCAATTCCTACTAATCGTAGCATTTAAGTACCTACTACTAGCCGGAGAGCTGGCTACGTTAGAGGGCGTACGATTTGAAGAGCAACGAAACTTTGTAGGTAGTAAGCCATTCTATATCCTTATCTTCTATATTCTTATCAGATCGAGATGCCTGCCAGCTTTTCATTGGTAGGTTTAGGTATGGCAGAGTATTAAAGGTGTTAAAAAATTAAAAGGAATTAAAAATCCAAACAAATGGAGGAGTATTTTTGAGAATAATTTACTTGATACGAGAAAAATATAAAATAAAATATTAGTTGGCGGGAAAGCAGCGGTAGGCGACGTTGAAATTTCAAACTTTGACGGTGCCTACTAAGTTTTGTAGCTCTTCAAAGCGTACGCCCTCTTACGTAGCTAGCTCTTAGGCTATATAAAATCAAATAAATTAATGAATAATGAAAATAGCCTCGATTCTGACACCTCCTTAGCTAATTCTTAGATACTTGAGTCATTTTCTTAAGTAAGCTAGAGAAAAGAGACAGGAAATCTGCAGCTGTCAATCGTCTCCCTGAAGTAATGTTTGATTCCTTATTTACGCATTTTTACACAATAGGACCATTAAATATGCTTTCTAATTTTGCCTTATTTAAGAAATCAATCGTCACTTTAGCAGCAGTGCAGAAGGGGGCGCGGTAAAACTCAAGAACTGACATGAATTTTCGACATTTCACTGAAATCGTATAGGGATTTGATCAATTCACTAGATTTAGTCTAGGGATTTGGCCAAATCTCTAGATTTGTTTAGGGATATGTTAAAATGTTGTAATTATTTGATCATTTGCCGGGATTTGATCAAATCGCTTAGGGATTCGGCCAAGTCCCTAATTTTGGCATATCCCTGCGACATATATAATGCGTCACCGGGCTAAGGCGGGGAGTTGCTACACGCAATCTACACCCTTAATGAAATGGCAACTGCCTAAGGGCGCCCACTAGGGCTCGAACCTCGGCTTATGGCGTTGCCTTGGGGACTCCTTATCGGAGAGAATCTGCCCGGTACGTGCCGGTAAACCCCAAAGTGGGGAGTAAAGGAGGGACCTCCGCGACCCCGCCGGCGGGGTGCGCGGTTGCTGGAAGAGCTTGTGCAGAGTGTGGCTCGACTAATATTGGCAGCATTAAACGCAAGGGTAATTTGGTCATCGCCGTCGGTAAGGACATGCCTAGGTCTTCGTTTGTAACGAGTCGCAGGTTGGGGAACGTAGTTAGAGGCGCTAACTACAAGAGGGTTAGGGTGGTGAGGGGCTTTGTCGAAGAAGCGTATGGCCGCTTGCTTCATGAACTCTTTGAGAGACGGAACATCGAGATCGATGTGAATGTCAGAATTGCGGAGGTACCAGGGGGCCCCGGTTGCCCTCCGCAAGAAGCTGTTTTGAACTACCTGGAGGGTGTTCAGATAAGTGGGGTAGGTGTAGCTGAAGGCCACACTGGCGTAGGTCATTATTGGTCGAACGCATGTAGTGTAAAGACTCACCTTATTTCTAAGGGAGAGTTTACTGCGTTTGCGTATGATTGGGGTGAGCCGGCCCATGACAAATTTGGCGCGGTTTCGGACTCTCCTGATGTGCTTCGCAAAGTTAAGCTGGGAGTCAAGAGTAACCCCCAAGTACTTGGCGTCTTTGGACCATGGGATGGGTCGCCCGTACAGCTTTACAGCTGGAAGGGTACGACGTAATCTGGCACGAGTAAAGTGCACGGCGGTGCTCTTCTCGGGATTGACTTCGAACCTCCATTTGCGGAACCAGCTCCCGACGGAGTCTAGGGCGCGCTGGAGGTATCTGCCAAGTATTTGGGGTCTGCGACAGGAGGCATAGATCGCAGTGTCGTCTGCGAACAGAGCGAGCTGCGTCTGGGGCGTACTGGGAAGGTCGCTGGTATAGAGGGTGAAGAGGAGAGGGGATAGCACAGAGCCCTGAGGGACTCCGGCTCTAATGGGGCGAGGGGTGGACAGGGCGCCTTTGATTCTGTAACGGAAGCTGCGGTTCGTCAAAAAGTCACGTACGATACGTACGAGACGATCCGGCACACCGAGCTGGTATAGCTTGTACACCAGACCGTTGTGCCAGACCTTGTCGAATGCCTTCGCTACATCAAGGAAGACGGCTCCTGTGGGTTTGGGGGCTCCTGTGGGTTTGGGGGCTCCTGTGGGTTTGGGTATCCAGTACCATCGCCAGCCTGGCAAACTGCATTTGTTTTGTATTCGTATGGAGCATACGCGCGTGTGTGTGTGCTCAGATTGGAACTAGGTGGACGTTACCGTGTCGTTGCCGTGCCTTCTAGTGGTAAAACAGAGCCACGGCATCTTGAAGGCACCGATGCCGTGCCGTTGCCGTGCCGTCGCCGTGCCGTCGCCGTGCCGTCGCCGTGCCATCTAGTGAAAATACGCCCAATGAATAAAATATCTAATTTTAATGCGCCGACATTGTTATTCTAATTCAATTTAATTGCCTCTAACAATATTCAGTAAGTATTATTGAATTCTAAGATAGGTGTGTTTTAATCTTGTTTTTTGTATATTACGTAAATATTTTCCTTGACATGATCAACTTTTATCGCGATTTGAATATGTATCATTATTAGAACTTGATGCTTAGTCAAGGATCTCGACATTTTATACACTTTTGACTAAATTTAATCTCAAACTAAAATAATAATAAGTATATTAGATCAGTAAATATATATTGCTTCCATGCTGGACTGGGAGCAAGGGAAAAACATAGAATGTGCCAGCTGCAATTCCTCCCGAGCATGCTGTAAAAACCAGCTAAGGGATCCGAGAGTTTCAGTATATTGTAATTTAGGCGATGGGCTGACAACCTGTCACTACAGCAATATACCTACAAATCTATCTTAAAATAATTCTCAAAACGTTGTCAGACGTGGCGGAACGACCTTTGTTTAGGTCGTTTACGCTCTGCCTACCCCATTAGGGATAAAGGCGTGATTATATGTATGTATGTAAAAATATAATAAATAATTGAAAATATAGTAGGGAAATAGTAGATCATCCCTATGAGATCTAATATTTTTAAAGATAAGATAAGATTTTCGCGCCTAAAACAAAAACTGATTTTTAAATAGAAAATATGAAAACTTTTAACAGTTTGTTTCATAAACATAGTAAGCATGCAACTTGTACAAAACAGTTTTGATATGAAAGTAAGATGAATCAAAGGAATTTCACCATGTACCAATAAGTTAAGGTGATTCCTAACGGAAAATAGTTGTTTTTAAGAACTTAATTCTCCTAAACGAATCATTGGAAAATTCTCCAAAAATATACATATAATAAATTAGTTTATGGCCTGCAATTGCAATATTTAAAATACATCTAGTTCATAAAAAAGTAAACCAAATAAAACTGAAAATAAAGCTGTTCTTATCAGTAAATTTGATATTCCTTCTAAACTATTGGGAGCGCTTTCACGGATTCTTCAGGAAAATATCCGTATTATGATTATCCTAAATCGCAACTAGCTTTTTTAATCCAAGTCGTAATTTTTAAGTAATTACCTCTTTTGTGCGTTTTTCGCTCATTTTTGACGCATTGCCGTAGCGCGCGCTGATCTGAACGATATTCTAAGGCACTCCTGGCGATGGTTGCATATCTTGAAATCTACCTGCTCATCTGCCGACAGGATACACCTTTAAAAGTAGTAAACCCAGGGTAAATCGCAATCCTCTTAAGGCCAGGGTCAAGTGCGAGGTGGGCACAGTGACGTCACGTGATACGATGCGCGCGCGCAAGGCCAGTCGCACATAAGTTCACATAACACACGATATTAATTCTCGGCGCGTTTATGTATGAATATATGAATATAGCCAGTGGTCACATCCTCGAGACATTACGGACGGAGCAATTTATTATACTGAGATAATCAAACATATAATCACGCATTTATCCCTAATGGGGTATGCTGGCCTGGGAGCGAGAAAAAAAATATGCAATGGGCCAGCTGCATTTCCTCCTGGGCATGCTGTAAAAACCAGCAAACGGATCCAAAGGTTCCAGTATATTGTAATTTAGGCGATGGGCTGACTGACAACCTGTCACTCTACAGCAGTATACCTACAAATATATCTTAAATAACCCTCAAAACTTTTGGACCTGGCGGAACGACCGATGTTTAGGTCATTTACGGTCTGCCTACCCCATTAGGGATAAAAGCGTGATTATATGTATGTAATCATAACTTAAGATTTGAAATGAAATATTAAATTTTTTCCCGAGAACATAAGTTGAAATATACCGGGTGTAAGGAACAGCGTTCCGCGAACTGACAGGGGTTGCTCAGTCAAGGACAATGATCTATTTCCACCAAGGAATTCTTTCAGGTAGTGAAAATAAGAATTGACTTTTCCCTACAAAATGTCCACCTCGATCCGACAATTTGTACATACATACATACATAAAATCACGCCTTTATCCCTTACAGGGTAGGCAGAGCGTAAAACGCCTCCTAAAAGGCGCTTTCGCCACGTCTGACATAAATTGAGGGCAATTTTAGATTGTAATGTGTATTGCTGTAGTGACAGGTTGTCAGCCCATCGCCTACATTACAATACACTGTAACCCTCGAAACCCTTTTGCTGACTTCTACAGCATGCCCGGGCGGAAGGGCAACTGGAACATTCTATGTTTTTCTTTCTCTCCCAGTCCAGTATGGACAATTTGTATTGCAAAGTAAATTATTATTTTTCTGTTCCTGGAAGAATTTCTTGGTGAAAATTGTTCAGTGTCGTTGACTGAGCAACCCCTATCATTTTGTGGGACGCTGTCCCTTACACCCCGTCAGTATAGTATTTTTAAATGGACCTCCCAGTCCTCCCATACATTACAAAGTATGCTTGGTGGCTGCTTGAGTAGGCTTCAATGGGAAATCCATATTTTATATTTAATTGCATGTTCCTTAGTGAAAGTTGTCCAATTCACACAGGCTGCAATTAATTTCTTACCCTTTTTTACGGTAGGTACTGGTTTAGGTTATTTGAACACATACATACATACATATAATCACGCCTTTATCCCTAATGGGGTAAGCAGAGCGTAAACGACCTAAACAAAGGTGTCCCGCCACGTCTGACAAAGTTTTGAGGGTAATTTAAGATAGAATTCTAGGTATATTGCTGTAGTGACAGGTTGACAGCCCATCGCCTAAATTACAATATACTGAAACCCTCGGATCCCTTAGCTGGATTTTAAAGCATGCCCATGCATGGAGGAAATGCAGCTGGCACATTCTATGTTTTTCTCTCGCTCCCAGGCCAGCATAGAAGTAAGTATTTGAACACTACGAATACTTAGTACTTATATTACATATGTTCTTCTTCTTAGCCAGTGGATTCTCGAGTCGAACAACGACTCGATGAACCCTGGTGTCAGAGTTTTCAAACCGCCTAGAAGCACAGCTATTAGGCCTCTGTCACGGTTTTAAGTAACGACCACTATCAGAGCGACCGAGTCCGACGGCTTAACGTGCCCTCCGAATCACGAAATATTTTTTATTTTGGGAAAATCAAATGATTCTGCCTGCAATGTCCTAACCAAACTGGGCAAAACCTCACAAAGTGATATATTGACAAATATCAACTTCGTGTTCCCGTGGGACTCGAACCCAGGCCCTCCGGATCGTAAGCCCATGGCTCTGACCACTAGACCACGGAGGCACTTCTGTGATTAGCACCTAATATATTAAGACATTGGTATTTTTTCACAGGTTTATGTTAAGTTCTAACTTTTCTATTTCTATGCGGGTTTTTTTTTATGATTTTCGTCTAGAATACTCGTATATCGTTCTATTTTTATTACTCAGCTCTATTGTTCGCAAATTCGTTTTACTATGTAGTGGAGGATTGTTCAACAAAGGGTGTAAGGTAGGTACATTTGTCCGCAAAGTTATTATACCAGGTGTAAGGGACATACATACATACATACATAAAATCACGCCTTTATCCCTTCTGGGGTAGGCAGAGCGATAAACACCTCGTAAAAGGCGGTTTCGCCACGTCTGACAAAAATTGAGGGCAATTTAAAAAAAAGACAGGTTGTCAGCCCATCGCCTAAATTACGATACACTGTAACCCTCAAGTCCCTTTAAGGGCAGCGTCCCGCAAACTGAAGGGTTGCTCAGTCAATGACACTGAACATCCATCAGAAGGTTTTTTTTCAGGGAGTGAACGAAATATGGTTTTTGTCCATAGAAATTGTCCGATCGAGGTGAACATTTGGTATAGAAAAGCCATAATTTTTTTTCACTTCCTGGAAAAAAACCTGCTGATAGTTATTTAGTGTCATTGACTGAGCAACCCCTATCAATTTGCGATAGACAATTTGTATGGAAGAGCCATTTATATTTTTCTCTTCTTGAAAGAATTTCCTGGTATAAGTTGTTCTGTATCGTTGATTGAGCAAACCCTATTAGTTTGCGGTAGTGACCAAGTTGCTCTGTCAAATAAACTGAACAATATTCACAAAGAAAATAAATTCTGGATAGAAAAACCACCCTATCAGTTTATCTTCTATGCTGGACTGGGAGCGAGAGAAAAACATAGAATGTGCCAGCTGCATTTCCTCCCGGGCATGCTGTAAAAACCAGCTAAGGGATCCGAGGGCAGAATATTGCAATTTAGGCGATAGGCTGACAACCTGTCACTATAGCATTATACCTATAATATCTTAAATAACCCTCAAAACTTTGTCAGACGTGGCGAAACGACCTTTATTTAGGTCGTTTACGTTCTGCCTACCCCATTAGGGAGAAAGGCGTGATTGTATGTATGTATGTATGTATCAGTTAGCGGGACGTTGTCCCTTACACCTGGTAGTGACCGCTTTGCTCTGTCAAATAGATAATATTCACAAAAAAAAAAAAATCTGGACTGAAAAACTTAAAATAAATCCCTCAGATTCTTCACAAGTTGTGACAACATGCCTGATAAAAGAACAATATGGATCGGCCATTCCGTTTATACACACACACACACACATAATCACGCCTTTATCCCTAATGGGGTAGGCAGAGCGCAAACGACCCAAACAAAGGTCGTCCCGCCACGTCTGACAAAGTTTTGAGGGTTATTTAAGATACATACATAGATGATACATGATAGATTCTGTTCATACAAAATGTAAAAAAAAATACTGTTGCTCCTTTAAACCACGTAATGTACTAGTATGAGTGACATATTCTTCTTCTTAGCGAGCTTCTTCTTACCCTGGTGTCAGAGATTTCAAACCGCCTAGTCTTTTTCTACTTCTTAGCGACTGGATTCTTGTGTCAAACACCCCGATAAACCCTGGTGTTTAGTGTTTTCAAACCAAACAAAGTAGTACAGCTATTAGGCCTCTGACGTGGTCTGAGTGTCGACCACTATCAAAGACAGAGACCGGGACCGACGGTTTGACATGCCCTCCGAAGCATGGAATCCTTTTTCTTTTCAGACAATCAGGTGATTCAGTCTGCAATGTCCTAACCAAACTGGGAAAAACCTCACAAAGTGACAAATTGACAAATATCAAATTTTGTGTTCACCCCGTGGGAATCGAACCCAGGTCCTCCGGTTTGTAAACCCATGGCTTTGACCACTAGACCACGGAGGCAATTCAGGAGGCAGCGAATGCGGAGCGCGGGGGGGGTGGCGGCAGTGTACCTGTGACGAACGTCGTAGTTTGTGAGCGTGCCGCGCGTAATTTGTTTTTTGTTACGAAAATAAAATTATTTTCTTTAATGTATGTATTGTGTTGTATATCAACTAATACATAACGTGGTTTAAAGGACAGCGGTACATTTTTTACACCCTGTATAATAAAGCATAGCGTATTGTTTTTTATTTCTTTTGTTGCATAAGCGAAATACTGGCTAGCGATTGACAATTCGTCCTGCTTTAGTGAGTGTTAAATTTTTATTTAAACCGTATTATGATTGTGCATTCTATACACTAATTAGTGTCTACATTATTTACACACATTCAAAGTTTTGTTCTGGACACACTGTGTTATTTTATAATGAGAAAATCTTTACATGTTTGATTGCTTGGATGAACAAAAAAAATAAAAGAACCGTAAAAAATTAATGACTATTGTATTCAGAACAAATATTTGCTTTTTCATACGACCATTTTCTTTTTCACTACCTAAAAAAAAAACCAGCTGATAGATGTTCAATTTCGTTGACTGAGCAACCCCTATCAGTTTGCGGGACGCTGTCCCTTACACCCATTATAGGACATTGCAACCAGTACTAAAACTTTGTTCTCCAAAATCCTGCTTACAGTTGTTCAGTTTCGTTGACTGAGCAACCCCTATCAGTTTGCGGGACGCTGTCCCTTACACCCATTATAGGACATTGCAACCAGTACTAAAACTTTGTTCTCCAAAATCCTGCTGACAGTTGTTCAGTTTCGTTGACTGAGCAACCCCTATCAGTTTGCGGGACGCTGTCCCTTACACCCATTATAGGACATTGCAACCAGTACTAAAACTTTGTTCTCCAAAATCCTGCTTACAGTTGTTCAGTTTCGTTGACTGAGCAACCCCTATCAGTTTGCGGGACCTTGTCCCTCACACCCCGTATTTTTTAGCGTAGAGAACTAGAAATCTGCTACTATTTACCGCGAGTAAATATATCTTTCCCACGGCAAATTCACCAGCGGCGGATAGCCCTGACCTACCCCCTGGCGCTGTGAGGTAACCTAGTCCCTATAGTAGAGACTTGTGAAAACATTTCTTCCATGCTGGCCTGGGAGCGAGAGAAAAACATAGAATGTGCCAGCTGCATTTCCTCCCGGGTATGCTGTAAAAACCAGCTAAGGGATCGGAGGGTTTCAGTATATTCTAATTTAGGCGATGGGCTGACAACCTGTCACTACAGCAATATATCTTAAATAACCCTCAAAACTTTGTCAGACGTGGCGGAACGACCTTTGTTTGGGTCGTTTACGCTCTGCCTACCCCATTAGGGATAAAGGCGTGATTATATGTATGTATGTATGTATGTGAAAACATGAAAACTTTTCCATTTTAGATACCACCCAGGAATCAGAAGTATCACCCTTTTTCGTTTGTCATAGAAAAAACAGTTAAAACATTGAAAACTTTAACTTTAAAGTTATGCATTTTCGATACCAGCCAGGAGTCAGAATCACCATTTTTCATACAATTTCTCTTACATACATACATATAATCACGCCTGTATCCCGAACGGGGTAGGCAGGGCGGAAACGACCCAAACATTGGTCGCTCCGCCACGTCTGACAAAGTTATGAGGGTTTATTTAAGATAGATTAGTAGGTATACTGCTGTAGGGACAGGTGTAGAAACAATTTCTCTTACTTATCTTAACCGTGTCGTAGGAAAGAGTTAGAACATTGAGTTAGAAAACACCTATCACATAACTTTAGCATTTCTAAACTTAGGACCTAAGACGATATACATCCTAAAATAAATCTAGCTTACTATAAGATTTTTTTTAATTGACCATAAAGCATGCTGTTTCATTTGTCGAAAATATCAACGCTATTTTAAAATTAAGTGGTTAAAACCGGGTGTAATGGACAGCGTCCCGCTAGCTGATAGGCGTTGTTCAGTTTACGACAACATTCACGAGAAAATTACTTCAGGATATCTCATTTTAATCTAAAAACAAAAAATCAACTTCCCATAAAAATTATCGATAAGACAATTTGTATGGAAAAACAAAATTTTATTTTTACATCCTGAAAAAACAAACTTCTGATGGTCGTTCAGTTTCATTGACTGATCAACCCCTATCAGTTTGCGGGACTCTGTAAATGATATTACAACTGAACTGAACTAGCTATTCATAGCTCGTTGTAGTAACAGGAAGAAAAATTGTTGCTGGCCGTTATTCGCAATTTTGCTTCCTGTTACTACAACGAACTATGAATCGCTAATTTATAAGGTTCTAAATTATCTTAATTACTATAAACTGATTCTATTGGAACGGTTTTTCGATTCACTAATGTGGGCGCCACTTAGCTAGCATCGGCACCTTAACGTGAAAGCATGGGGCAGGTAAGTTAGCATAGGTGGTAGGCATTGTAAGCGAATTTGAATATATTTCTTCGCATTTCCTTTTCAATTGGTATGATAATTAGAAAGTGACAGGATTAAACTAAAATAAGTTAAGTTGTGTCTTCAAGCGAGTTAACACCATTGTATCTTTCCAAATGTCGATGTGCAATAATAACGGCTTCTTAATGTATCCATTTCAGGTGATTGATTGATGATTTTGGTTCCTTAGTGTCATCTATTTCTCCTCCCGAGCATGCTGTAAAAACCATCGTAAGGGTTCGAGATTTCTGTGTAATGTCGGTACTTTATACACAGTTCGTACTTTCTGAAATGACCCTAAAACCTTGACTTGTCAGACATGGTGAAAGCACCTTTTACTAGACGTTTTACGCTCTGCCTTCCCCGTTAGGGACAAATGCGTAACTTTACATATGTATGTATGTTTTTTCAGGTGAGCCTTGCGAGTTGGAGGGACTACTAGGTAACTGTGTACCGCTGCTGAAATGTGACCCGTTCGCCAGCCTGCTGACCAAGGCGCAGAGTGATCCCCAAGTCGTGTCCCTGCTCAGGAAGGCACACTGTGGCTTCGAAGGAAGCAACCCTAAGGTATATTCAAATGAGCCTTAGGCACACTGCGGCTTCTAAAGAAACGACCCTAAGGTATATTCAGATGAGGCTTGGTCACTCTGCGGCTTCGAAGGAAACAACCCTAAGGTATATTCAAATGAGCCTTAGGCACACTGCGGCTTCTAAAGAAACGACCCTAAGGTATATTCAGATGAGGCTTGGTCACTCTGCGGCTTCGAAGGAAACAACCCTAAGGTATATTCAAATGAGCCTTAGGCACACTGCGGCTTCTAAAGAAACGACCCTAAGGTATATTCAGATGAGGCTTGGTCACTCTGCGGCTTCGAAGGAAACAACCCTAAGGTATATTCAAATGAGCCTTAGGCACACTGCGGCTTCTAAAGAAACGACCCTAAGGTAAATTCAGATGAGTCTTGGTCACTCTGCGGCTTCGAAGGAAACAACCCTAAGGTATATTCAAATGAGCCTTAGGCACACTGCGGCTTCAAAGTAAACAACCCTAAGGTATATTCAGATGAGTCTTGGTCACTCTGCGGCTTCGAAGGAAACAACCCTAAGGTATATTCAAATGAGCCTTAGGCACACTGCGGCTTCAAAGAAAACAACCCTAAGGTATATTCAGATGAGTCTTGGTCACTCTGCGGCTTCGAAGGAAACAACCCTAAGGTATATTCAAATGAGCCTTAGGCACACTGCAGCTTCTAAAGAAACGACCCTAAGGTATATTCAGATGAGTCTTGGGCACTCTGCGGCTTCAAAGGAAACAACCCTAAGGTATATTCACATGAGCCTTAGGTACACTGCAGCTTCTAAAGAAACGACCCTAAGGTATATTCAGATGAGTCTTGGTCACTCTGCGGCTTCGAAGGAAACAACCCTAAGGTATATTCAAATGAGCCTTAGGCACACTGCAGCTTCTAAAGAAACGACCCTAAGGTATATTCAGATGAGTCTTGGTCACTCTGCGGCTTCAAAGGAAACAACCCTAAGGTATATTCACATGAGCCTTAGGTACACTGCGGTTTCTAAAGATTCTCTAAGGTTTCTATTTTTATTAGCCAACGATGGAGGTACCTAATACGTATATGCGTTTGCGATGAGTGGTTTTATCTGTCTGTCTATTCGAGGTCTATTACTATTTTTCACAATTTTCAAACTACACGGTAATATTGGTAGGTGATGTCTTATAGTTTGAAATCATAGAACAATTCTTTGTTTGAAATATGCTGTTTCTAGGGCGCCGCCGACGCTCTGTACGTTTATATACATCCCGTAATGTTTACCAAATTGGAATTCATATTTTTTTTTTTGTGGATCATTATTGCGTCCGCAAAAATGCTATAACATTATTTCATCTAGACACGAGGCAGCAGTTAAATTACAGCTAGCTGTTTCGTATAAAATACGTAACTTATACGGATATATTCTGTTTTTAAAAATAGAAAATCATTAGTAAGCATGAATAGCCCGATGGTGTAGTGGATAGGGCCGCTGCCTCCTGAGCGGGAGTCCATGACACTGAACAACTTTCCAAAAAAAAATAGTTCGAAATACGAAAATAAATGGACTTCCCAGCTACACGCGCTATCAGCTGAAGCATTTTGTATGGATGATCAAAATTTTGTTTTCGTAGTTCGACCTATGTTTCTTTGGGAAAGGTGTTCAGTTTCATGGGATGGTACATATCCTTCCGAGCGCATATACCATTCCTGTTCACTGCAGCAATATACCTACAAATCTATCTTAAATAACCCTCAAAACTTCATCAGACGCAACGACCTTTGTTTGGGTCGTTTATGCGCTGCCTGCATTAGCGATAAAGGCGTGATTATATGTATGTATGATTTTTTCACTAATAGTATCGGCACTTCTTACAAGAGTTTTTTTAGAGAGCCCGATGGTGTAGTGGAGAGAGCCCGATGGTGTAGTGGAGAGAGCCCGATGGTGTAGTGGATAGGGCCGCTGCCTCCTGAGCGGGAGGTCGTGGTTCGAATCCCACCACGTACCAATGTGTTTTTCGGTTTTCGAATTTCATATGTACGTTTATTCGGCGCTTTTTCCGTGCTTCGGAAGGCAAGTTAAGCCGTTAGTCCCGGTTAATATCGTTTAATACCGTAGATATTAGTCGTTAAGCCATTTCAGAGGCCAGTGCTAAGCATTGGCGGCTTGAAAACTCTGACCTAATCTAGGATTGGGTCTGGTTTCTCTTCTGGTTTACGGAGGTCAGATGGCAGTCGCTCTGTGTAAAAACCAGTACCCGCGTTCAATCCCCTAGATTAGGTAGCCGACCCCGTAAGATACGGGATAAGGCTAGGGGATAAGGCGATGATTAGTAAGCATTAATATTTTCAAACTTCTTTTGCATAACGATACATTTTGAGGATGTAACAAGTCATTTGGCGTATGGTTTAGAGAAAAACATGCAGCCGTTTCCTGTAAGGAAAAGCCCAAACATAGTGCGTATTGAAAATTGCTAATTATTATTTTTTATACAAAACAGCTACAACTAATTATTTTCTTGTTTTTCTAAACTTAAAACGTTAAACTTAAGACGATTTTAAAATTTATCGGCATATTGTCATCATTAATTCTAATTAGGTCACAGCACTATCGCATTCCTGAGCTCAGCATTCAACTCTCGCGCTATCTGTAATGTAACTGTGTGATATATTTTAAGAATCAGCTTGAAACCTCCTTTGATTTAATACCCCACATGATAGGTTTCAGAACAAACAAACAAAAAACCCCTATAAAATTTCATCATCCCCCACGCCCCTCTGCCGCGCAGTTCGATACACAGCGATTTGAGCTGGTATAGACATACTAGCGGTATTGCTGTACTCTAAGGCCCGTATTTAAAAACATCACTTGAGATTGACAGCGAGAGACCCTTAGGGTCGTAATCATAAATCAATTTCAAGACTAAGAGCAATATTAAGTATGGATTTGACACGCCATTTTGTACTGGAATGACATTTCTGATACGAACTTAAACTGGCTGTTAATTTTGACATCGCTTTATAAATGCGAGCCCTAGTTTTTTCTCTCTTAAAAACCCACTAACCTACTAAATTCATATAAAAATGAAATTCAATATGAATATTACTACATATCCTTCTTCTTCTAGGTTTCTTTTAATGTTTCTTTTTTCTTCCATGCTGGCCTGGGAGCGAGAGAAAAACAAAGAATGTGCCAGCTGCATTTTCTCCCGGGCATGCTGTAAAAACCAGCTAAGAGATCCGAGGGTTTCAGTATATTGCAATTTAGGCGATGGGCTGACAACCTGTCACTACAGCAATGTACTACAGATCTATCTTAAATGACCCTCCTAACTTTGTCAGACGTGACGGATCGACCCTTGTTTAGGTTGTTTACGTTCTGCCTACCCCATTAGGGATAAAGGCGTGATTATATGTATGTATGTATGTTCTTTTAATGGATAGAGTGATTCAAGAGGAAGGTTTATATGTATAATACATGCATAATATAGTAGAGAAACACAGATGATTTCCGTGCGAAGCCGGGGCGGGTCGCTAGTAGATTATAATTTTCAAATAGAGAAAAGTAAAACATTGTAGAGTGGCGTTGTAGGTGGCAGGTCGAACGACCGAGTCACATGAAATGAACCTTATTGAAGAGCTAAGAATTACGATAATAAACTTGACTCCCTTTTTAGATCTCACAACTTTTTGTGCAATCCACGCACCAAGACAAGACCAGAATAAACTTGGCTTCCACTTTTACAGTTATTTTTTGGTGGGATTAATTTTACAAAGGTCTGACTAAAACTAAATAACCTTAAAATTACCTACAAATAATACTAGGAGTACGACAAGGCTGTAAATGAATCTGGCAAAATAGGGAACCAACGCCATTTTGACAATTCTCAGTGAATGCAGCGCCCCCGCTCTGATTCATTTAAAGTGTAGTTCACATCCCAGCACAACGTTTACCGCTGTCTACCAACAGATGGCGGTAGTGGGTTTTTAAAACGCGGTAACGGAGTGTTTATCTCCGTTTACATAGCGGCACCTGAAATTTGTATACTTTACAAATTGCAACCAAGTGCCTTAAATTGTAAACGAGTGCCTTATATAGTTAAAATGTAGGTACACTAATTGTAAATTCATGTGTGGTTCTTACACAATACCTAATAAATTTTTGAAAGTAGCCTGCTAGTAAATAGTAGGCTGCTAATAATTTACTATCTGCCTTAGTGATCTAGTGGTATGAGCCATTGGATCTCGATCCGGAGGTCTTGGGTTCGATTTCCAAGGGGGGGCACAAAGTTAATCATCATCTCCCTAGCCTTATCCCGTATCTCACGGGGTCGGCTACCTAATCTAGGGGAACGAGGTTACTGGTTTTTACTTCCATGCTGGACTGGGAGCGAGAGAAAAACATAGAATGTGCCAGCTGCATTTCTTCCCGGGCATGCTGTAAAAACCAGCTAAGGGATCCGAGGGTTTCTGTATATTGCAATTTAGGCGACAGGCTGACAACCTGTCACTGTACCAATATACCTACAAATTATCTTAAAGAACCCTCAAAACTTTGTCAGACGTGGCGGAACGACCTTTGTTTAGGTCGTGTACGCTCTGCCTACCCCATTAGGGATAAAGGCGTGATTATATGTATGTATGTACTGGTTTTTACACAGAGCGACTGCCAACTGACCTCTGCAACTAAGAAGGGAAACCAGACCCAATCCTAGATTAGGTCAGAGTTTTCAAGCCGCCAATGCTTAGCACTGGAATTTGACATGGCTTAACGACGTGACACAAACTTAATATTTGTCAATTTATCACTGTGAGATTTTTCTCAGTCTGGTTAGGACAATGCAGGCTAAATCTTATTAATTCAACCTGATTGACAGAAAAAAAAAATATTCCGTGCTTCGGATCAGATGGCACGTTAAGCCGTCGGTCCCGGTCGCTGTCTTTGATAGTGATCGACATGATCTATCTATACATATAATAAATCTCTAGAAGGGTCATGTCTGTACATTGAATATTTTTACAAAAGAATTATTGCAGCAGGCATTATTAACGATATAAAGATCAAAATGTTTTTTTATAGATTTTTTGTCCGTCTGTCTGTATGTTACCACATGACGCCAAAACTACTGAACTGATTTCGAAGGGACTTTTTTTATTCAACTGTGTGTTACTTGGATTGCAACTTAGGATAAATAAAATCACGCTACCTGACTTAGGGGGTAGGCAGGAAATTGAAATTTGGCTGTTTCTTAACCGATTTTTATGGATCTTTTTTCACGCCTCATGACTTAGGAGGTAGGCAGGAAATTTAATTTCGGTCGTTTTTAACCGATTTTGATGTAATTTTTTTGTTTGACTGAGCATTACTCAAACTCAAAGTTACGATACAAATAATCACGCCACCTGACTTAGAGGGTAGGCAGAAAATTGAACTCTGATCGTTTTTGACTGATCTTAAATTTTATTTGACTGAGTTTTTTAATTACCTGGTGTTCAGCCTAGGTTAGAAGTAATCACGCAAACCATTCTTATATTGAATAAGTATCCCAGTTTGTATGGAAAATACGCAGTGTCGAACATACTGAAAACGCTTCTCAGCGCATAGGAGCGGGATCTGGTAGCTCGCGCGCGGAATTGTGTTTTCCATACAAAAACAAAGATTAGACAATGCGTACGAAGTCGCGGGCACAGCTAGTGCATATAATAAATCTTTAGCAGAGTCGTGTCTGTACATTGAATATTTTTACAAAAAAATAATTGCAGCAGGCATTATTAACGATATAAATATCAAAACGATTTATTTTATATTTTTTATTGTCTCTCTGTCTGTCTGTATATTACCACATCGCGCCAAAACTACTGAAATGATTTAAATGTAACTTTTTTATTCAACTCAGTGTTACCCGGGTTGCAACTTAGGATACCTAAATTCACGCCAGCTCACTTAGAGGGTAGGCAGGAAATTCGAATTTCGCTGTTTTTAACCGATTTCGATGAAACTTTTTTATTCGACTAATTGTTATCTTAGAAAATACATAAGATACAAATAAATATACCACCTGTGTTTGGAGGTAGGTAGGAAATTAAATTTTGATTGTTTCTTACCCGATTTGATGTTTTTTTTTATTAAGTTGAATGTTAACTCACCTAAAACTTTATAGATTTAGGTGAGGTTACTTTAGTATCTACTTATGTAAAAAATCACTCCACCTGACTCAGAGACTAGGCGGTAAATTTAACCCTGTTTTTTTTTTATCTCATTAGAATACAGTAAGTCTCATTATCTGCCTTCGTGGTCTAGTGGCTAGTGCCATGGACTCCCGACCCGGAGGTCCTGGGTTCGATTCTCAGGGGGGGAACACAGAGTTGATATTTGAGAATTTATCACTTTGTGAATTTTTCCCCAGTTTGGTTAGAACATTGCAGGCTGAATCACATGATTTTCCGAAAAGAAAAAGATTTCTTGCTTCGGAGGGCACGTTAAGCCGTCGGTCCCGGTCGCTGTCTTTGATAGTGGTTGTTACTCAAAACCATGTCAGAGGCCTGTTAGTTGTACTACTAGGCGGTTTAAAAAAAAACTCTGACACCAGGGTTCATCGAGTCGATAGACTCGATACCCACTCGACAGAAGAAGAAGTAGAAATCTCATTTCGCACACAAGTATCGTGTTATACACGTGTTAGGCATAGCTAACGCCATTCGTAATAAAACAATAAGAGTGTAAAGATTAAAACGTTTATCAAGACGATGGACCGAGTGATCTATTCCTGCTTAAATGGTTGTCCTTTTCTGTTTTATCATGATAGAAAAATCGCGTATCGACTTTTTTGCTACTACGAATTGGCTCAATTATGAAATTAAATCGATCGAGGGGATCGAATCATAACCACCACGCGTACGGAGTCGCGGGCACAGCTAGTCGTTAATAACCACCACGCGTACGGAGTCGCGGGCACAGCTAGTCGTTAATAACCACCACGCGTACGGAGTCGCGGACACAGCTAGTCGTTAATAACCACCACGCGTACGGAGTCGCGGGCACAGCTAGTCGTTAATAACCACCACGCGTACGGAGTCGCGGGCACAGCTAGTCGTTAATAACCACCACGCGTACGGAGTCGCGGGCACAGGTAGTCATTAATAACCACCACGCGTACGGAGTCGCGGGCACAGCTAGTCGTTAATAACCACCACGCGTACGGAGTCGCGGGCACAGCTAGTCGTTAATAACCACCACGCGTACGGAGTCGCGGGCACAGCTAGTCGTTAATAACCACCACGCGTACGGAGTCGCGGGCACAGCTAGTCGTTAATAACCACCACGCGTACGGAGTCGCGGGCACAGCTAGTCGTTAATAACCACCACGCGTACGGAGTCGCGGGCACAGCTAGTCGTTAATAACCACCACGCGTACGGAGTCGCGGGCACAGCTAGTCGTTAATAACCACCACGCGTACGGAGTCGCGGGCACAGCTAGTCGTTAATAACCACAACGCGTACGGAGTCGCGGACACAACTAGTCGTTAATAACCACCACGCGTACGGAGTCGCGGGCACAGCTAGTCGTTAATAACCACCACGCGTACGGAGTCGCGGGCACAGCTAGTCGTTAATAACCACCACGCGTACGGAGTCGCGGGCACAGGTAGTCATTAATAACCACCACGCGTACGGAGTCGCGGGCACAGCTAGTCGTTAATAACCACCACGCGTACGGAGTCGCGGGCACAGCTAGTCGTTAATAACCACCACGCGTACGGAGTCGCGGGCACAGCTAGTCGTTAATAACCACCACGCGTACGGAGTCGCGGGCACAGCTAGTCGTTAATAACCACCACGCGTACGGAGTCGCGGGCACAGCTAGTCGTTAATAACCACCACGCGTACGGAGTCGCGGGCACAGCTAGTCGTTAATAACCACCACGCGTACGGAGTCGCGGGCACAGCTAGTCGTTAATAACCACCACGCGTACGGAGTCGCGGGCACAGCTAGTCGTTAATAACCACAACGCGTACGGAGTCGCGGACACAGCTAGTTGTCAATAACCACCACGCGTACGGAGTCGCGGGCACAGCTAGTCGTTAATAACCACCACGCGTACGGAGTCGCGGGCACAGCTAGTCGTTAATAACCACCACGCGGACGGAGTCGCGGGCACAGCTAGTCGTTAATAACCACCACGCGTACGGAGTCGCGGGCACAGCTAGTCGTTAATAACCACCACGCATACGGAGTCGCGGGCACAGCTAGTCGTTAATAACCACCACGCGTACGGAGTAATAAACCATATCAAAGGCCTAATTAGCTGTGTATTAGGCGGTTTAAAAACGCTGACATCAGGGTACATCGGGTCGATAGACGCAAAACTCACGACAAGAAGAATGAACTTCTCGCCCGGGGTTGTACCCGCGTGACCCGCGTCTATAGGTATCTGTGTATCACTACATAGTATAAAACAAAGTCGCTTTCTCCGTCCCGATATCCCTATAGGGACAGAGAAAGCGATCTTTAAAACTACGCAACGGATTTTGATGCGGTTCGGTATAAAAATACTACATGTCCTCGTGACGTGACCAAACCTATGTGTTGAGAAAAACTAAAAAAACTGTTTTACTAAAAACAAATATACATATACTGGCGGTTGTAATTATTAGATGAAAATAAATAATCTACTCTTATATCTAATACATACATACATAAAATCACGCCTTTATCCCATACGGGGTAGGCAGAGCGTAAAACGCCTCATAAAAGGCGCTTTCGCCACGTCTGACAAAAATTGAGGAAAATTTAAAATTGTTATGTGTATTGCTGTAGTGACAGGTTGTCAGCCCATCGCCTAAATTACAATACATTGTAACCCTCGAATCCCTTCTGCTGACTTCTACAGCATGCCCGGGAGGAAGGGCAGCTGGAACATTCTATGTTTTTCTATCTCTCCCAGTCCAGCATGAAAGAAAATCTAATACATCTAATAATTCATTATTTCAAACGAATTTACTTTTGATTAACCGAAAATATCGTTTTTTCGTCTTCTTTAATACATAGAAGGATTTTACTATGAAAAAAGTGAAAAAATATCTTTAATAAAAAATCTTATGTGCACATATGTGTTTTGTTTGGCATTATAAAATATCTGATGTGCACAAGCTTAAATGTAATTGTGTGATGACACATGCGGTATTTTAAATGCCAATTTTTGTTACCCGCCACATAAGAGGTTTTTATAAACGTCTTTAAAACTAAAACATGTTAAAGTTATGTACCTACATAAGAGTTTTTTCTACCGATGGAGGGGACAAATTTTCTATCAAAAAAAGTTAAAATTTAATTTTGACTTTGACACATAAGAGGTTTTAAAGTCGCAACGACGATGTGCTCCTTTGAAGCCATAATCGTAACCTAAGTTCAAAGTAATTTCAGGGTCGGTTTGTTTCACATAAGAACAATTTAGCACAACTATGGCGACCGTGGAATCGTACTGCAGTAAGACTATGCTGTAACTGAACGTGACGAATAATGGCACCAACGCCGTTATTTTAAGTTTGATTATTATTTATCGTATGACATTTGCTGCGAGGTTCAGAGGACAGTGCAGCAGCCGGTTTTGTTGCACCTTTAGCACCGCCCGGGGTCACGTGTAGGGTTTTTAAGGTAGTTCCTACGGACGTGGAGCAACATCGACCTGTAACGACCACTATTAGAAACAGTGACCGGGACCGACGGCATAACGTACCCTCCGAAGCACGGGATCCGTTTTCTTCCATTGTCCTAATCAAACTGGGTAAATTCTCACAAAGTTGATATTTGTCAATTTATCACTTTGTGAGATTTTACCCAGTTTGATTAGACAAAGTCATAAATTTACAAATATCTTCCTCCCCCTGGGAATTGAACCCAGGACCTTTGGCTCGTAAGCCCATGGCTCTAACCACTAGACCACGGAGGCAGTTTTGCCAATTGAGATTTGACAGGCCGCCTTATATCGCAAGCCTCAGCAGCACTCCACCCACGCTCACTGTGAATCGTGTCGTGCTGTAGCATTGGATCTAGGTGCAGTCTGTGTGTTTCCATTGAACCATGCAAATACATCTATGAAACATTTTAATCGCAAAAAAGACGGTTTAAAAATACTGATGGTCGGTCGTTGACGCGAAAACTTCTATCTTGTAAACCTCTAAATACACATACGAAAAATAACGCTTATCTTCCCGACTTATTAGTTTTTCCATACACAGACAAATTATCGGAAAACCGACCATTATTTTTGATGAATATTTTTCTACATCCAGGTCTGTTGCCCCGCACCAAGTATTCCGGACCAGCCACCGCCCAGTCCAGACTCCATTCCAAAACCAGATGTCACTGAAGCCCCGACAACGGCGTCTCCGAAGGCAGCTGACACAGATGGAAGTGACTACATCCACGCTCTTCCTGTGCCTCCAGTCTGCGGAAATAGCTCTGCGACCTTGAGCAGAGTTGTGGGAGGAATAGACGCTAGACTTGGTGAGTTGGTTTTGGGTCCTAAAACGCGGTATAGAAGTTTTCTCGGCGATCTGCTTAAATGCATGTGACAAATATGTTCGTTTAGACATCGCGTTTTTAGTTTCAACATCCCACCAGGCTCTGCGACCTTGAGCAAAGTTGTAGGAGAAATAAAAATCAGATTTGGTGAGTTGGTTGCTGGCAAAGAAAATCCATTTTGAAAGTGGAATCAAAGAAAATATAGATGTGTCATTCACTGTTTTACGCCACAGAGTAGAAGAAGGCGTTTCTTCTTCCGTCGTGTGGGTTTCATGTCGGTCGAATATAGCGCTAGGAGCTAGCGAGACTTTTATTATGTGTGCTTTGGATCGGAATCCAACTTTTTAGAGGTGCAGCCTTAGGATCAGAAGGGCTGCTCCTAAAGAGTTGGATTCCGTTCCTCTTAGTTTCAATCCAAACAAGCTAAGTTCACAACAGCAAAGCACTTGCAAACCAACTATCATACGGGCATCTGAAGAGTCGAATTAAAGACGAAACAGTGGTGGACAGGCATCCGATGTGTTTCGTGTTCTTTCACGTTCATCAGAAAGGCCATAGAGCCTTCTCAATTCTCAATTCTTTATTTGCTTTCATGTTGTACATAGGTGTTATAAATAAATTCAGAAACAAACAGGCAATTGTAACATACAAAGTATTTTATGCTAGGTATATACTTATAATTTTAAAATGTTACAATAGTTTAGTATCAAAATTATATGTAATTCTATTTAAATATATCAAATATCTTCTAAAAATTCGTCTATCGTGTAATAGCATTTCTTTAATAAGATATTTTAAGGATAATTTTAAATTTATCAGGATTTTTAATTGATTTTATTATTTGGAAGTTTATTAAACTTGAATCAATTCCACTCTGAAGAAGGTGTATCAAGTCTTGTTGCAGGTCGCAGATTAACGGCTCTGGTACCTATATTCTGGAAAGAGTTATTTTTTCTTTTTACAAAGTTACTGACTTCTAAAATGTAATTTCACTCTTGACAAACGTTATGCTTTACTGGTTCTAAAATGTGATAAATTTTCCAGGTGACTTTCCCTGGATGGCGCTGCTGGGCTACAAGAAGCGCAACACGGTGGCCTGGCAATGTGGGGGCTCGCTCATCTCCTCCAAGCATGTCCTCACGGCTGCACATTGCATAAACGGTTTAGAAAGTAAACTGTAAGTATTTTCTTTCGGAGTTCTTTAAAGTTGTACAGAAGTACAAAAAACAAACAAATGAATTTTCGCCATCTCGTCTGCTCATGCTCGCCTCATGTACAAATTTAGGAGGGAGAAAGAGATGTTTTTTTTTTATTACAGCTACTTACAGCCGCGCTACAGTCACTGTAATATGAAGGGATCGGAGTTTGTAGTAGAGTTGATGAAGATGTGGCTGGCTATGAGGATGAGGATGCGGATGGGGATTTATCAAGACTAAAGTCAGAGGATGAGGATTTATCTTGATTAAAGTTAGAGGATGAGGATTTATCTAGACTAAAGTCAGAGGATGAGGATTTATCTTGATTAAAGTTAGAGGATGAGGATTTATCTAGACTAAAGTCAGAGGATGAGGATTTATCTTGATTAAAGTTAGAGGATGAGGATTTATCTAGACTAAAGTCAGAGGATGAGGATTTATCTTGATTAAAGTTAGAGGATGAGGATTTATCTAGACTAAAGTCAGAGGATGAGGATTTATCTTGATTAAAGTTAGAGGATGAGGATTTATCTAGACTAAAGTCAGAGGATGGGGATTTATCTTGATTAAAGTTAGAGTATGACGATTTATCTAGACTAAAGTCAGAGGATGAGGATTTATCTTGATTAAAGTTAGAGGATGAGGATTTATCAAGACTAAAGTCAGAGGATGAGGATTTATCTTGATTAAAGTTAGAGGATGAGGATTTATCTAGACTAAAGTCAGAGGATGAGGATTTATCTTGATTAAAGTTAGAGGATGAGGATTTATCTAGACTAAAGTTAGAGGATGAGGTTTCATCTAGACTAAAGTTACAGGATGATGATGCGGATAAGAAAGAGGATGAATAATAAAGAGGGTTACAAATTAAATCGATATCTATTTTTTTGTTTTGTTGTTACATATAATGTGTGTTCTTTGCATCCTGTTTTTTTATATTTTGCTTTTGAGGGTATTTTGACTTTATGTTATGAGGATGCGGATAGCGGATGAGGATATGTTAAAATTGCGGATCATCCGCATTATGAGTATGCGGATGCGGATTCCTCAGATTGTAGCGCGAATACTAAAACACTAATTTGTAAAATTCATCACATTTTCTTTCGTTCCTTGAGCGATATAAAAACGTAGATTATGCCAGATGATGCATCCTTCCGGGCGTGCTGTAAAAAATAGCTAAGGGATTGGTGGGTTTCGGTGTATTGGAATTTAGGAAATGGGCTGACAACCTAGCACTACAGTAATATACAAATCTTTCTACAATAACCTAGGCAAATAACCCTCAAATGTATGCTTTTAACTATAGGCACAGGTGATATAGGAATCGATTTGGCATTTGTATTAGATATACAGGGGTGTAAGGGACAGCAAACTAATATGAGTTGCTCAGTGAAAGTTTTTTTGTATTACTTCCTAAAAAAAAAACTTGCTGATAGTTGTTCAGTTTCGTTTACTGAGCAACCCCTATCAGTTTACGGGACGCTGTCCCTTACACCCAATAAATATCGGCATAGTTCTCTTTAATGTAAATTGTAGATAGTAGGTTTCTTTCGAAAAGTCACAATATTTGCTTTTATCCTTGTGTTTCTTACCGACAAACAAACGTACATAGCGATTGATGGCACTGCTAATTATGTGATCCACCAGTTAAACCGGTTTTCGAGCACAAACATTATTATGTATGCAAATTATCCTACGAATATTATCTTGATTCTGTTTTGTGATCTGCAAGGTTTATTTGGTTATGTTTTCGGCAATACCTTAATAAATATATACAAGGAGTGACAGCTTAGACGACGTACAATTATGAACAAATAGCATAGTTACAGTACTAAATACGTATCCCTAAGGGGTAGGCAGAACGTAAACGACCTAAAGGTCGTTCCGCCACATATGACAAAATTTTGAAGGTTATTTAAGATAGATTTGTAGTTTTCATTGCACGTTTCTCCAGTATTTCTGTAAATTTTATCCGCCATATCATATGACGGCGGATAAAAATGGCAGATAACTCATAAAACCACCGACTATAAATCAAAAACCGGAGAGAATAGATCTCCTGTAATTTTCCAATGTAAAAACGTTGGAAGTGACAAATAGCCGAAAAATCAAGAATCGAGTCCATTTTCTAAAATTATTTTAATTTAATAAATCAAAATTTGTTCAAATTATAAGTTGTATTGATAAAGTTAAAGTATAATCAAGCCTTTATCCCTATAAAGGCTTAGATTTTACAGCATGCCCGGGAGGAAATGCAACTGCCACATTCTATGTTTTTCTCTCGCTCCCAGTCCAGCATGGAAGAAAGCGCTCCACTAGCTCGTTATCGTAAACACAGTATAGTTGTCTGTGCAATGGGCTCTCGACCGGTCTTGTCGTGCCAACTGTATCTGAACTGCAATTTGGCAGTCGGATCGTAGTTAAAATGCAGCTCGCCTGTCCAAACTAGAACTTAAATTGCCGCTGGGCATTTTTGAATTAAATAAATAATAGGGACAAGGAAATCACTCATGTCAAATGATAATGTGTGGTATGGTAAATGATGGGTAAATAAACATTATTTATCTTTACTTTATTGTCTTCATTATTACACGTGTAGATAATAGTAATGATTGCCAGTCTACCATTCTATAGGCAACAGGTAATTCGAATAATTTATATTAAAATAGTTTTCTGCCCGCGGTTTTACTTGCGATGAGTTTTCCCAGAACAAAAGCAGCCTGTCAGCCTATGTCCGTTTCCACGCTAGTTGAGCGACATTCGCATCTCTCTCTTGCACTTGGACTAATCCCTACCAGTTTGCGATATGCTGTCTCTTTATGTTTGTATGACCACAAATTATAAAAAACTAGTTCCCAGCGTTTTCTTATTTTCTGTGCCTTTCACAAATGTTCTTTGTTCAATTCTTCCATGCTGGCCTGGTAGCGAAAGAAAAACATAGAACGTGCCAGCTGCATTTCCTCCCGGGCATGCTGTAAAAACTAGCTAAGGGATCCGAGGGTTTCAGTTTATTGTAACTTAGGCGATGGGCTGACCTGTCACTACAGCAGATACATACAAATCTATCTTAAATAACCCTCAAAACTTTGTCAGATGGTGCGGAAAGACTCTTATTTTGGTATTTTCCGCTTTGCCTACCCCATTAGGGATAAAGGCGTGATTGTATATATGTATGTATTCACAAATGTTTTCTGTTTCGTTCATCAGGTTCGTAGTTCGCCTGGGAGAGTTAGACTTGGCGCGGGAAGACGAGGGCGCCACGCCGGTGGACATCCTCATCAAGAAGATGATAAAGCACGAGAGCTACAACAGGACGGCCATCGTCAACGACATCGGCGTCCTGTTGCTGGAGCGGGAAGTCACATTCACTGGTCAGTCAACTACACCGCACTACACTGCAACCACGCTTTACATTAGCGTGGCGGAAAGAGGAACTATCGACGCCATCTTGAAATTTGACGGTTCTGTTGTGGATAAAAAGTGGCTGTCACTTCCTAAACTTTAGTGAAGAAGAGAAGGCAACACAACAGCTGATTAAAATCCTGTCAAAGTAACGTAGAGTGCTTTACCATAAATAAGCTTACCATAAATCATCAAGCTCAAAACTGCGCTATAAAGCTAGAAGAATTCATTCAGCATCAGGATAAAAACTCATAACTCTGGGACATTCATTGAATCAATACGTAACATAACGCGAGTGAAGCGAATACGAAATTGGATTCAATACTTACGCTGTACGAGCGAAGCGAGCCCTACATTTTAACGAAAGTTGAAACTAAGACAGAATAGGCATCATTATCTATCTTGTTTTAAAGTATAACAGAACTTTTGGAACGTTTTCAGATCTCATAAGGCCGATTTGCATTCCTACGAGTCGCGAGCTGAGGGCCAACACTTTTGAGAACTACAACCCCATGATAGCTGGTTGGGGGAGCTTAGAGTTCCGTAAGTAAACCAACATTATGCCTGCGTTCAGATACGAGGGATCTCACGGTTGAATTTAGCGTGGAAATCGGATTTTACTGTGCTTGGTTGGTAACGCCTGACTGAACGATTTCAATGAATCTATAGTATTTCCAAATATGTGAAATAAAGGTAAAGAGGGTCCATAGTACCTATTGGAATCGCGCGGTTGTATTTTCTTGCGATTGGATATTGGCGGTATATAGCGAGCGGTTATATCTGGACAGTTATTAAGCTATCCGTTTTATTTATTACCTATATTTGTTACCAACTAACTCAAAAACCTCTAGACAGATTCCAAAAATTCTTACACTATTAGAATAATATTTCCTCTCTACCGCGGGAAAATATTTCTTTCGCACCGGGAAACTCAAGCTATTATTCAATATTCCAGATGGACCATCAGCGTCGATACTACAAGTAGTACAATTGCCTGTCGTCAGCAACACCTACTGTGCAGAAAGATTCCGAGATTACAAAGTAAGTTCACTTGTCATAACTTTACACACCTTATTTTCATATAAAGAGGAGCAAAACTCATTACCACCCGCTAAAATGTTCTAAGAGAAAATAGATTCGAATAGATAAAATGAAAACTTCATCCTAAACAAAACCTAAAATACGCACCTACTTACTATATTTATTGGTTTAACTTGCAGAAGGTAAGAGTTTTACATAGTCATTATCAAAGGCCATTTAATTTTATCAGATCTTTTCAATAGCGTCTGGACAAGCTAGAAGCTAGAATTAAAAACAGCTATGTTCATGGCTGTATCTGTATTAGCCTATTCTGATTTAAGTTAGTAGGTATTAACTTATTTAGACACACAAATCATACGTACACGTACACTTACATATTTATTGGTTTAATTTGCAGAAGGTAAGAGTTTTACATTAGTATAAAAAAAAATGTTTATTCACTTTGGCAGTACAGTTTTTCAATTTTAACAAAATCTGCCAAACTATACAATAGTTTGTTGGCAGAAGTGGCTCCCCGTTACATTACAATCTGGATGTTTCTTAAAAATCTGTCTGCTTTCACACTTTGTTATCTCATTTGGTATGTTATTGAACACTGTAGTTGTACCTTATTTACAATTATACTAGGGAGCGGTTGAAACAAATCCCATCGCTAGGTTTACCTGCTGAACTGCAGATCTCGGCAAACAGGGGAAAGCTTGCGCATTTGTGATTTAAAATCAACTATTTACGTTCGAGACGTTATTACTCAAAATGTTTGCCGATAACTAAACAGTGGTGCCGATATGTTACTAATATAACATAAGTTTAGATAAGCTACAACAGAAGCTAAACTTAGTTGCATAACATGACGCAAGACTATCTCGTCGAAATGGTGTTCAATCTACCTAAACTTGGTTTCATGTGCTTGTAAATAATTGTTTTATTGTGTCGTTTTTGATTCCCCCGAGACGTGATGCTCTAAGCAATTGCCTATTTTGATTCGGATTGCTGAAAACTAGCGTTACAGTCTTGGACTGTAGCACATGTAGAGCTAGGAACCTTTTCGGTATCCATTGTAACTTTTAGGCTATTTACGAGTAGGTTTAAGTTATCTAATATTTGTGCCGTTGGTATTGGTACCGAATAAATGTATTTTTTCTTCTTTCCTTCTAATCCAACAATGTTTTCATTTCCAGCAAATCTCGATAGACAACCGCGTGCTGTGTGCAGGGTACAAGAAGGGCGGCAAGGATGCCTGCCAGGGAGATAGTGGTGGCCCGCTCATGCAACCAATTGTGAGTTTTATAGCACAATCATCAGCTGTTATTTATTACATACATACATAAAATCTCGCTTATCCTTCTCGGGGTAGGCACAGCGTAAATGCCTCACAAAAGACGCGTCTGACAAAAATTGAGGACAATTTTAGATTGTAATGTGTACTGCTGTAGAGACAGGTTGTCAGCCCATCGCCTAAATTACAATACACTGTAACTCTCACAACCCTTTTGCTGACTTCTACAGCATGCCTGGGAGAAAGAACAGCTGAAACATTGTATGGTTTTCTGTCTCTCCCAGACCAGCATGGAAGAAGATGTTGTGTTGCTGTCTCTATAAATAGAATGTGACAGACAGAACTAAGCCAAAATAAGTTATATCTTTAACAGAATCGGCATCATTCCTTTTTTTACAATTCTCCCATAAGGGAAGGCAAAGAGCGTGAGCCCATGCAGAATCTTGATTTGCCCTTTTCTGTTCTCTCATGTCATGACCCATGACAGAATTTTTCAAAAATATATTCTTTGTGTCTCCAGTGGAACAGCCAAGACTACACAACCCAGTTTTACCAGATAGGCGTGGTCTCTTTCGGAAAGAAGTGCGCGGAACCAGGGTTCCCTGGAGTCTACACGAGGGTGACCAACTTCGTACCCTGGATCGAGGAGAAGGTCCTTGGCCATAAAGCGAGAAACCTCTGATCTGTGAAGTTCTTTATACTCTGTAACATTTGGGATGGTAGCTGCGATGGATGCCATTCAGAAGAAAAACAAAAGAAAATGTTTCTAAAACAAGGATCTATAATCAAATTGCATCTATCACGGCTACTATCTTAGATTTTTTTTATTTAAGTAGGTATAGCTACTTAATATATTACTTATAACTATTATACCTACTGTAAGGACAGAATCATATTTTAAAGTTCTATTTATCAGCGAAAATTATTTATTTATTTTGTTATTTATTAAGTTTGTTTGTTTTACAAAGGTAGTGTATAAACAGAAAAGGTAATAAACCACTATTTTCGAAAATTAAGACCAGTTTTACCTGTTGATAAACTTGCATATAAAAATATATACCTACCTATGAATATTTGTAGATTATTTTGATACCTTGACCTACTCACATTGCCATTATTATTGTTATGTAAAGCAGTAAAATAGTCAGAAATCTAAATTAGTAAAATATACTTGGAAACACGAATTACATATATACCTACTTAATATTTAACTTATTTAAAACTTATCAAAATAACTTTAACAATAATTAACCTAATATTACTAGGACTAGTGAAATACCATGTCACCAATGCAATGGCAAGGCCTCTCTATCCAATGGTTGTGAAATTCTACAATGTACAATCTTAATCAATGTCTACAAGCGAAGGCGCGTTAGCACGCTATGCGAATATTGCTATAGTATTTCCAACTCTGTTTTAGAATAAAGGTAATTAAGTTATTCAAAAACATATTTCACAAATAAATTACACACTTCGGCAAATTCGTTAAATTACTAAAACTACTATTTAATTATTTTGTTATATCTTAAACTTATTTTAGAAACAAGATCTTCGAATAAAAGACATGAAACTTTGTTAACCTTTATTCTACAACTGATTTGGAAATACGAGTACTATATAATAATTATTGCTGCCCGTTTTCTTTCTGTTATATTATAATTACATTTCGGGTGCATATACCCTTTCTGTTACACCCTGTACAAGTTAAGTTGTGTCTTTCTGCTTTCACAACGCCGAATTGCTGCTAGTTTCCAATTTGGTCGTTTTGCATGACCAATGCTGACATAACCCTGATTGATTGACAAGTAAATCAATTCCGTGCTTCGGAGGGCACGTTAAGCCGTCGGTCTCGTCCACTGTGATAGTGGTCGCTACAAAAACTATGTAAAAGACCCATTAAACGATTTAAACCCCCTGATTCCCGTTATTTTTACTTATGGAGGTAGGTACCTACTTTCTAAAATTCTGTGTAAACGTGTTTAGACTTATTGATAAATTGTTTATAATAACTTCATGACAATAAATTGTGATAAATATTATAATTAATAAAACTATTTATATCTACCGACTGACTTATCAATTCATTTCAATACCTACCTACTATGATAGTACCATCGACATAAGATATGAAGGTATCTGGAGGACCTATATGCTCTACATTTTGAAAATCTATTTATTTATCAATTTATTGTGCACAAGAAAAGACATGAATAAACACAAACACAAAGAAAAAACACACAACAGGCACTGTTTATTTCTATGAAGAAATTTCTTAAGGTACACACTATTGCCGGGGCATAGCGGTAGGCGCGAGCCGAGCGCGCGGATTTTGGAAAGAGTGCTGTGACTTGTCGATATAGACATTTGTTATTATTAAACTTTGCAATGATCCAATTAGGTAAATTAATTAATTATTCATTTAATTAATTAAATTATAGGTCGGAAATTTAGTATGATGATAGATGTTATCATCTATAGATGGATATAATGCAATAAAATTTTAAGGTGGGAATCGAATGAGCAGAAATGAAAATTGGTATACATACGTATTTTGTATCTCTCTACCTCGTTCTAAAATAAAAAAAAGTCAGAACCAGGAGAAAACACCCCTTTTCTAAAAAGAAAAACTTTGGAACACACCCTGAACAGAGGTACTTACAGGTGTAAACTTAAAAACAATATGGCTGCCATACTTAAAAAAAAACTCAAATATCACCTTAACGACGCCAAAATGAAAATTTTTCTCTATTGAACATCGGTTGAAATATGAAAATAGAACAAATATTGATTTTCATTCCAATACAAGTGGCAGTTCGAATAATTTTGGGAGTCTTTTTTCATATTTCGACTCTAATGTGTAAAAATATATTTTTTACACATTTGAGTCCTTTTTTATTTCTGTGCTGAATGAAAAATCTCGCTGAGAGTAGTAAAAGTAGTAAAATAAAATTTAATTTAAAAAAGTACATTAAATACCATAAAAGCGGTGGTGAGCTGAATAAAAAATCTAATACAATACGATTGTGTTTTGCATATAAATTAATAGTATTGAATGAAGTTTTTACATATATCGATTAAATCGATCGAATATTGAAAGTTTGATATTTAACCGAATCCATCTATCTATAGTTTAACCCGATATCGATAGTATTGCTGATTACTCGGTTACGGTAGGCCTATCGAATTGTCATTTTTCGTATCGACAGACTCCCGACACTAATGTTGCCTTTCAGCTTCTGCAACACATACCAGGGGCATGAAAAGTTGCGCGACCGCGTCGCAACTTAGCCGGCGGCATGCCGTGCCGCCAAGCTACACGAGCAACTCAAGCCGGCGGCTAGCCGCCGGCATAATGTGTACCAGGCATTACAGCAGACCTACAGGAGTGAGATTTGATATCGAGAAGCGGATATAACGTGCACAATAATATGTATTACTTACTATCGATAGAATACCGGGTGTAAGGGACAGCGTCCCGCAACCTGCTAGGGGTTGCTCAGTCAAGGAAACTGAACAACGTCCACCGGGAAATTCTTTAAGGAGCTGAAAAAAAAATACCATCCCATACAAAATGATCGCCTCAATCATGCAATTTGTATGGAAGACTAACATATTTATTTATACTCCTGAAAAAAAATATAGGTGATAGTTGTTCAGTTACGTTCGTTCTGCCAAATCAACATCAAATAATAAAACTTTGTGGGTGGCTATATATGAATTTGTTGAATATAAACCAAAAAAGACTGCTAATACCAACCTTCTTAATATCTGTTCTGACCCTGTAGATTCTGCAAATAAAGTTAATGACTTCTTTGTAAGTGTTGGCCAAACCTTAGCAGAAAATATTCTGACTGATGGTATAAATTTACATACATACATTGTCCCAGATAATATTCAATCGTCTTCATTTGTTCTTCTTGATACCGATCCATCAAAGGTAGAGCGAATAATAATGAATCTTGACTCGAACAGTGCATCTGGTTGGGATTCCATACCCACAAGGTTTTTAAAAATATCGAAGTGTATTACTGTGCCTATCATAAGTCACTTGGCAAACCTTTGTTTTCAAAGTGGTAAATTTCCAAATGCCCTTAAAAAGGCAGTTATTACGCCAGTGTTTAAGAGTGGAGACAGAGACGATGTCAATAATTATCGCCCAATTTTCGTTCTGCCATCTATATCTAAGATTGTGGAGAGATTGCTTAACACTCGATTACTCAATATAAAATAAATTTGACATTCTTGCTCCGACTCAATATGGATTTCGTAAAGGCTTATCCACTGAAGATGCCATTTCTGCCCTTTCTTCTCACATTGTAAAAAAAAATGATGGCGGTAATAAGTGTTTGGCGGTCTTTCTAGATCTTAAGAAAGCTTTCGACACAGTCTCTGTCTCTATTCTGGTTCAAAAATTAGAAGCTATAGGAATAAGAGGGATGCCATTGGCCTTGTTCAGAGATTATCTCAAAAATCGTAAACAGCAGGTTAGGATTGGACAGTATTTGAGTAGCGAAACTGATGTTACATACGGTGTCCCTCAAGGCAGCGCACTTGGTCCAACATTATTTTTAATATATATAAATGAACTATGCCACTTGAGGGTCACCAACGGTAAAATATTTTCATACGCGGTCGATACTGCTATAGTGTTCCATGGCGAATCGTGGGAGGCCTTACACATACACGCTGAAGATGGTCTTAATGTGATTGCACAATGGCTTAAATCTAACCTTCTGACTCTAAATGTTTCTAAGTCTAATTATATTTGCTTCTCAATGTTTGATTGTTATCAACCTAGTCAAATTTTTCGTGTCAGGATCCACTCTTGCAATAACAGAAATGCTATGCCATGCGACTGCCCATCCCTGAGTAAAGTTACTAACACCAAGTATCTGGGTATAATAATAGATCAAAGGTTATCATGGCATCCCCAAACAGAAGCTATTGCAAATAGAGTCAGAAAACTCATATGGGTATTCAAAAACTTGAGACACATTGCGCAAGACGATTTGATAAAAAAAAGTCTACATTTCCCTCGTACAATCTGTGCTCATGTACTGCATTCCTATCTGGGGTGGTGCCTCAAAAATGAAGTTCCTGCAGATCGAAAGGGCACAAAGGTCACTACTGAAAGTTAGCTACTTTAAACCTTATCGCTTCCCTACTTCTGCCCTTTTCGAGATGTGTAGACTGCTCTCGGTTAGACAGCTCTATATTTTGTCCTCAGTGTTAAAGGTTCATAAAACACTTGCCAGATACCTTGAATAGAAGGAAAAGTCATAGGGTGGTCATTGCCGACCCAGTTAGGACCACCTTCGCGGGTAGACAGTTTGACAGACAATCCGCACACCTTTACAATAGCATAAATAAAACCTTACAGATATACCCAAAAACTTACTACGAGTGCAAAAAAGTCATAAAACAATATCTCCTAAACAAATCTTACGAAGACACTGAATCCATTTTACAGATAATTACATAAAAATTACAACTAAAATTATGTCCTACATAAAGCACACTCGTATAATTAGGTATTACACGTACACACACACACACCTTTTATATTTTGTTTTCAAAAATTTTAAATTGTTAATTAAATAATTGTATTTATATAAATTTAACTTATATTGTATCATTCTAAACCACACTACCAGGCCACTCAGAAAGTAAAGCGATAAATAGTTTTTATTTATGGCAGACTGGCCGGTTAGAATCTTTTTTGAAAATATGATTACTTGTAAGTAAAAATATGTGTGTTCCATTTTCAAAATTTGCCTCCACATTTTTTGCGAGCCAATTCAAAGTATCGTGTCTTACTGAAAAATGGATCTGCGCAGGGAACATTTTAGAGCTATGATTTTTTACGATTTCAAGTGTCGCCTGAAACCGGATGAATCGTTCGATAGACTTCAAATGGCATTTATGGATGAAAGCCCCTCCAAGGCAGCCGTGTATCGTTGGTATAACGAATTTAGGCGCGGTCGACCAACCTTGGGGGATGAAGAAAGAAGCGGTCGCCCTTTGACGGCTATTACGGAAGATAACGTGCTAGCAGTGAAAAATTTAATCCAAGATAATAGGCGAATTACATATCAGGAGATTCAGCACATATTAAAGATTGGATCGGGAAGCGTTCACGAGATTCTACACTGGCATCTTCGCGTGAGGAGGATAGTATCGCGCTGGGTGCCGCACTACCTCACCGACGCTCAGAAGAAGGCCCGGGTGGAATGGTGCCGTGATATGCTGAACAAATTTGAAGCAGGCTCGTCTCGGCGTGTTTACGACATCGTAACAGGTGATGAGTCCTGGATTTATCAATACGATCCAGAAACCAAGCGCCAGTCGACAGTTTGGGTGTTTCAAAATGAACTAACGCCTACCAAAGTGAAGCGATCTCGAAGCGGGGGGAAGATTTTGATCGCCATCTTTTTAATTTGACTGGCCACTTGGCCTCAATTCCCTTACGAGATCAAAGAAGCATTAACGCCGAATGGTATACTACCAAATGTTTACCAGAAGTTTTTTCTGTTGTGAGCAACAAGCGACCAAACACAGGGCTCCGCGGACTACTGCTCCACCACGACAATGCGCCTGCACACACCGCGCTCAAAACGAGGGACTTCCTGGACAGCACACCAGTCAAACTCCTGGGTCACCCTCCTTACAGCCCTGATCTAGCACCGTGTGACTTCTTTTTATTTCCAAAAATAAAAAATCAGCTCAAGGGGATACAATTTTCGTCGCCGGAAGATGCGCTGGCTGCGTTCGAGCAGGCTGTAAACGAGGTGTCTACGGCGGACTGGAAAAAGTGTTTTGAAAACTGGTTCAGACGCATGAATCTTTGTATAGAGGCTGGTGGAGAGTACTTTGAAAAGATTTAATAAAAATATATGTACCTGTAGAACAATTTTTTTTAGTGTCGCAAATCTTTCTGAGTGTCCCACGTACTTAGTTTTGTTAAATCCTTATGGAAGAGCGGGGCCTCCTAACACAAGTTATTAAAAAACTTCAAAGGAGTTCCTCGAACACTTTTGTTAATATTAACTAAGATTCTGAAATAAACTATTTTTATTTATTTATTTTTATTCGCTGAGCAACCCCTATCAGTTTACGGGACGCTGACCTTTACAACCCGTGTATATACGATAACATAAAAATACAGTATAAAGTAGGTATAACCTTTTCAAGAATAAGTAGGTAAACGTATTTAATCCCTATAATATATACGAGTACTATATCCATATAATGTAATACTTACCTATTCTATATTCTTGTTTAAACCATGTTACTGAATTTGTAAATGCATGCCGAAATGCTATTAAAAAATCTGTGCCTTTTGTAAAATTTATGAGTAATAAAAAGTTTTTCTTTTTATATTATTTATGGCTTTCATCTGCAACTTATTTTGAGCTTTTGAGGCCAGTGGTCTAGATATATTTTGGCCAATTTGAAGCCTTATATTCCATCTGCTGCCATGGGTCTCATCTTTGTATTAAATCACGAGTATAAGAAGAAGTAACGAGTATATAGAAGTAGCCATTTTTGTGGCACACCCGGCAAATTCCGATTTTTTAAATATTTTACCCTAGATCAGTATGAAACATTTTTTATGGAGCCAGGCATACTGTGAAGGGTGCCTTTATTTTTTTAAACATCTAACCTAACCTAAACCATTTGATTCTACATACACATAGAAATTAAAAACACTTTTTTGAGATTTTACCGAGACTTTTTATATCAAAGATATAGTAATTTATATTTAATTTCGAAAAAAAATGTCAGTAATGCGACGCTTTAAACAAAAATAACCAAGTATATTTAAGGTTTTTATTTACGTGTAGAATCGGATACATATGTTTAATTATGCCTTTATTCCTTATGGGGTAAGCAGAGCGTAAACGACCTAAACAAAAGTCGTTTCGCCACGTCTGACAAAGTTTTCATTTAAGATAGATTTGTACGTAGGTATATATATTGCTGTAGTGACAGGTTGTCAGTCCATCACCTATATTGCAATATACAGAAACCTTTGGATCCCATAGCTGGGTTTTTCAACGTGCCCGGTAGGAAATGCAGCTGGAACATTATAATTTATGAGTTATTCTCTCACTCCCATCATGCTAAATGGGAATCAATTATTTGTATATCACATTAACAAATTAACATCATATCATAAGTATCTCAACTCGTAAAATATAATAAACTTTCTTGGATATTCCATTCTATTCCCACTGAAATAGGAAGAGTTAGTAATACATACCTATTCATCGGTAGGAGTTTAAATTTGCCGCCATCAATTTTGGCAATATGAAAAATATACTGCGTTTAGTTTTAAGTGATGAGTTTTGTTTATAAAATAAGTTCCAACATTAAAACTATTTCTGTGAGTAATTTGAGTAACATAAAATTTAATTGTATTGTATTATATTTGTAAATTTTATTAAAAAATACGAATAAAATATAGGTATCTTGGTCTGCACAATAGCGCTTTTACGTATATGTAACCGATCGTAAAAGCGAAACGCTTTTGACATTTACAATTTGTAATTCGGTATTTTTGTGCCGTATATTTTTCCTCTTATTTCGTAAAACTCGTGTAATAACTTATTTCAATCGTCGAGTTTATCACCCTATGCAATAATGGCTGACGGGGACAATGGCGATAAGAAGGTATAGTGAGTTTTATCTGTCATGTTTTCGAGCGTACGCTACTATCATGTTCTGTCAATATTTTCGTTCATTACCGATGTATCGGTTATCTTAGTCGACCTTGGATGAAATAGAGGTCATTCTGGCATATTAAATTATTTACAGATTACGCTAAAATACGCTAGTCATTTGTCTAGTGCGTTTTATATCTGACTAAAGATTGGCCTTCAAATTATTCAATGTACTAGGTACATGCCGGATCAAAGTCAGAATGCCTGCCGGTATTATTTTATACTAGCTGTGCGCCTATTTTGGTGTACTTACCCAAACCACTCGGTAGTTGTTGATTGACTGGGAATATAGTTGGCATTACATATAAACATTCTCTGATAAGCACCTCTTGTAATGCCTAATTGATATTATTCTATTGTCATCATTACAATAGAATACCTAATATCTATATGAAGTATTATGTAATATACTTCCATGCTGGACTGGGAGAGATAGAAAAACATAGATTGTTCCAGCTGCCCTTCCTCCCGGGCATGCTGTTGAAGTAAGCAAAAGGGACTCGAGGGTTACAGTATATTGTAATTTAGGCGATGGGCTGACAACCTGTCACTATAGCAATACATATTACAATCTAAAATTGCCCTCAATTTTTGTCAGACGTGGCGAAAGCGCTTTTTACGAGGCGTTGAACGCTCTGCCTACCCCGTAAGGGATAAAGGCGTGATTTATGTATGTATGTAATGTATGAATTTTATACAAACAGGATGAGCACATATTTTAAATAGTGGTACCTCAATTAATATATGTATAGGAAAATTATTTTCTTAATTTACAAGTGATATTTATTTTTACACAAACAATAAATTTGTATTAATAGGTACTATTTCTATATTGTTCTAATTAATAATATGACATGCATTTACTTCAAACTGTGTACACTTCAATAGCAAAGAACTATACAAATAATTTTCACTTTATTGGTGAAACCTTAAGTGGGAGAATCACATATCCAAGATCACAAAACAGACTAAGTCCTTCATCTACCTTATCCGTAAAGCCTTCGGCACTTTAACGCTGGACATGATGCTGACAATACTAAAAACCTATGTAAGACCTATATTAGAATATGCATTTCAAATATGGAGTCCATACTTTTTAAAGGATATTGAATTGCTGGAAAAAGTTCAACGCAGATTTACCAAAGTACCTAGACAACTGAAAGGACTAACTTATGAGGACAGATTGAAAACACTGAAACTAACTTCTTTGAAAGAGCGGAGGGAGCGTGGAGATATGATTGAGACTTTTAAGATACTGAAAGGACACTATGATTTACAAGGACTTGATAAGTTAATTTTTAGAAGAGATGAGAATAACCGACTCAGAGGACACACCCTTAAATTGACCACAACTTTTTCTCATAATAACCCGCACAGGCATTTTTTATCAAACAGAGTTGTGAGACAGTGGAACCAGCTGCCAGAAGAAGTGGTTTCTGCGGTTAATGTTAACCAGTTCAAGAACAGATTTGACAAATTTAAACAAACTTTGTAATCATAAAGTGGTCAACTGGATACAGGCCTTATCAGTTGATAACAACTGCCTGCCTGTTTAAAATAATAATAATAATAATAAATACCAACCCAATTCAACTTGGTTCTATCATGGGGTGAATTTTCTATGGGGCTTGAAGACAAATGTTGAGCTCATATTTCCATTTTCCCATTTTTTTTCCACTTGACTAACCAACTTCCAAGGAGAGTTTATTGAATTAAACACATTCACACTTAAAAAACATCTTGGAATTCAAGCGATGACCAAGATGTCATGTCCGTGCTATTGGATACCGTTGACCTGGGGCCTGTTTAGTAAAACTAACAATATCAATTTGACAGTGTGATGTCTTGGATGAAATTTTCTATTCATAAAAATGTGAACTGTATAATTGACCCTTGTAATTATATTCTTTATTGTTTTAAGAAACTTAAAATTAAAACAATAGGCGAGTTTATCCCTATAAGAGATCTCTTCCAGCCAACCTAATGGGGATAAAAGATGGGAAAATCATGGGGACAGATACAATTAGTATTATTTAGGATTTTTAGTAATACAAAATACACATATAAATATAATATAAAAAAACTAATACATAAAAATATATGTACATGATATATAAATGATGTAAATATGAATAAAATGTATAATATATACGTCTGAGAGAGTCGTAATTGTCTAATAAAAAGTTTTATTTGACAGTGACAACGACATACACTGCTTAATCATGTTGGAATACTGACTATGCAATGTACATTGAATTGCCAGTTTTATTAAAACGGCCCCTGGCCGGACTGCAAAAATAAGCATAAATTATTTTGCTTAGAGTGGCTTGAGATAAAAGGTTGTAGCACTTGTTTAAATAGAGCTTTGCATCTGATAGCACGTAGCAGATGGCCAAAAAAAAAATAGTTTTCTTTTTTATCTTCCATGCTGGCTTGGGAGCGAGAGAAAAACTTGGAATGTGCCAGCTGCATTTCCTCCCGAGCATGCTGTAAAAGTCAGCTAAGGGATCCGAGGGTTTCAGTATATTGCAATGTAGGCGATGGGCTGACAACCTGTCACTACAGTAATATACCTTTAAATCTATCTAAAATAACCCTCAAAACTTCGTCAGACGTGGCGGAATGACCTTTGTTTTGGTCGTTTACGCTCTGCCTACCCCATTAGGGATAAAAGCGTGACTATATGTATGTTTGTATGTAGTTTTCTTTTTTACAAATGGTATTTTATAGTACTTTATTTAGTACTGTGGCTATGCTATTTGTCTCTCATTGTGCGTCTTCCAATCTATCACACTTTGTGAGCTTTTCAACTGTCTACTGTATCAGAATCTATAATGCTTCTCATACATACATATAATCACGCCTTAATCCCTAATGGGGTAGGCAGAGCGTAAACGACCTTAACAAAGGTCATTCTGCCACATCTGACAAAGTTTTTAGGGTTATTTAAGATAGATTTGTAGGTATACTGCTGTAGTGACAGGTTGTCAACCTATCGCTTAAATATCAATATACTGAAACCCTCAGAACCCTTAGATGGTTTCTACAGACTGCCCGGGAGGAAATGCAGCTGGCACATTCTATGTTTTTCTTTTGCTCCCAGGCCGGCATGGAACTAATACATATTGTATAATTTTGAACTGACAGTAGGTATGTAAATTAACAACCTTACATTTACTCATTTAAAAAAAAACTGCCTCCGTGGTCTAGCGGTCTGAGCCAT
Source organism: Scrobipalpa costella (assembly GCA_949820665.1). Taxonomy (NCBI): domain Eukaryota; kingdom Metazoa; phylum Arthropoda; class Insecta; order Lepidoptera; family Gelechiidae; genus Scrobipalpa; species Scrobipalpa costella. The sequence goes on from OX463295.1 coordinate 2,796,254, forward strand.
GGGCTCTCGACCCGGCGATAAATTGACAAATATCAACTTTGTATCCTCCTCTGGGAATCGAACCCAGGACCTCCAGATCAGGAGCCTATGGCTCAGACCACTTGACTATTGAGGCAGTTAGGGGAGGCCAGATTTTCCACTTGCTTTAGAAATAAATAGATTTATTGTGGTAAAATGTTTATTGATGGTTAATGCTGGGCCTCACATCTAACAACATATTTCTTATGAGAAGCATTCCTTCCATGCTGGACTGGGAGTGAGAGAAAAACATAGAATGTCCCGAGCATGCTGTAAAAACCAACTAAGGGATCCGACGGCTTAAGTGTATTGCAATTTAAGCGATGGGCTGACAACCTCAAACCCCAAACCAGTCACTACAGCAAAATACGTAAAATCTATCTTAAATAACCCTCAAAATGTGACATACGTAGCGGAGCGACATTTGTTTAGATCCTTTACGCTCTGCCTACCCTATTTGGGATAAAGGCGTGATTATATGTATGCACACTGCGTCTCCACTTGATTAACAACAACTATGTTACAATTATAAGCGCGTACGCGCCAACAATGACTAACGACGACGAAATTAAAGAGGCTTTCTATGAAGGCTTGAGAAACTTGCTTGGTTGTATTCCTCAGCGTGAACAAATACTCTTGTTGGGAGACATGAATGCGCGTGTGGGCAGAGACCACGAGGCATGGCCGGAACTGCTTGGTCGTCATGGAATAGGCAATATGAACTCCAATGGTCAGATGGTTTTGAGTTTCTGTGCCCTGTTTGACCTAACAGTGACCAACACGTAGTTTCGACTGCCAACTAAATGCAAAGCGACCTGGATGCACCAGAGATCCAAGCATTGGCATCTTTTTGATTATGCTATAGTAAGACGTAGAGATATCTCTCAAGTACACATCACAAGAGTATTGCGCGCAGCGAATTGTTAGACTGATCACAGGCTCATCGTGATAAAGATTTATCTTCGCCTTCGCCCACCTACGCGCACGTAACAGATAAAAGCGGCATCATTAAATGTAAAGCTGTTGCAGGACGCTGAAGTAAGAGACAAATTTGTTTCATCCGCCACTGGTACCTTAAACTCGTGTGAATGGACGAACGACGTAGAGCGCGATTGTAAGACCCTCGTTGAAAAGCTAAACGCAAATGCTCAAGCGTGCTTGGGTAAGAAAGTACGCAAGCGTGAGGATTGGTTCGACGATAATGATGAAGTGCTTCGTAACGCACTTGAAAAGCATCGAATAAATGCCAACAATTCTGGAAGCGGAAACAATGATTCGAGCAAAATAAAGAACAGCAGTTGTGGAAATTAACACATTGACTGAAAGACGAGAAGAGGCAAACAAAATGCAAACCCTCTTAGATACCCAGCAGCAAGGAGCCTTCTTCTCAGAGCTAAAGAACTTCACTGGAACAGCTCAAACAAAAAGAGTTCCGTTAAAGATGCTGGATGGTACCAAGCTACTCTCTTCTAAAGAGGATGTTCTGCAAGGATGGGCTGAGCACTTTAACAACTTTAATAACGTGTGCTGGCACCAACCTTGTTTGCCTTGTATTTTGCCGTCGTTGTAGAGGAAGCTCTTAATACTTATTAAGTTGGAGTTAGAATACGGTTTCGAACTGACGGCAAACTTTTGAACCTTGCCAGGCTACGAGCATCAAGTAAAGTCACAGGTGACTAGTATCTGCCATATCGTTTGCCGATGATCTCTGCTTCGCTGCTGATACCCCTGACGGTCTACAAAGACTGATGACAGGCCTGCATGAGGCCTGCGGTAAATACGGGTTAAAGATCAGTGTCACCAAAACAGAGGTAGTAACTGCTGACAAATCTTCAAACGCAACTATCAACATACATCTAAACGGGCAGACTCTTAAACACTCGAAAAGATTCTAGTACCTGGGTAGTTTTGTCACTTCTTCAAACGACCTGTATGCTGAAATCAATAGCCGAATTGCGGCCGCCTCCGCCTCATATGGTAAACTGCGCGAGCGCGTGTTTCGGTCGCATGACTTAAAACTGCACACAGAAGTTGCTGAATACCGCGCTGTCGTTATCTCTACAGTTCTGAAACATGGTGTCTGTATCGAAAACACATTCGCACTCTTGATAAATTCCACCTTCGCTACCTCCGAGATATTTTAAATGTAAAATTGCAAGACAAAGTACGAAATACTGAAGTACTAAACCGTTGCAGTATCGACGGAATTGAGGCTTACTTGGTAAGACAACAGCTACGATAGACGGGCCACGTTAAACGTATGCCTGATCAATGTCTTGCCAAACCTCTGCTATATGCCGAACTTGTAGAAGGCAAACGTAAGCAGGGTGGTCAGTTCCTTCGCTACAAAGATGTGCATGAGCGTCACTTGAAGAACTGCAATATCATACATACATACATATAATCATGCCTTTATCCCTAATGGGGTAGGCAGAGCGTAAACGACCTAAACAAAGGTCGGTCAAAGATCTGGCAAAGTTTTGAGGGTTATTTAAGATAGATTTGAATGTATATTGCTATAGTGACAGGTTGTCAGCCCATCGCCTAAATTGCAATATATAGAAACCCTCGGATCCCTTAGCTGGTTTTTACAGCATGAGGAGGAACTGCAGCTAGCACATTCTATGTTTTTCTCTCCCTCCCAGTCCAGCTTGGAAGTACTGCAATATCGATGTTGATAAATGGGTACAACTTGCGGAAAATCGAAACTCGTGGAGAAAATTGGTGCACGAGAGTACAGTGGTCTTTGAGACTACAAGAACTGTTAATCTCAACATAAAAAGGGATGAACGTAAGCGCAGAATATATAATAGTACTACTTACAGAACGGCCACGCACCTCCCCTCCCCAGTCCGATATACGTCACACTCCGCGCCGAATTGTGGGTCACATTTTGGGTACGCTTAGCGGGCATGGCGCGCGCATGTTTCCCAGTGTAACGGAAATAATAAAGTTTTGAGTTCCGAAGATGGTTTGGTACTGTTCCGTGTACGAATGTCTTTCTACCACAAAATATAACTCCAATAGGAACTTTTTTAGATTCCCAAGTTATGAGCGACGATAATTAACTTCATACAACATACATACATAAATCACGCCTTTATCCCTTACGGGGTAGGCAGAGCGTTTAACGCCTCGTAAAAGGCGCTTTCGCCACGTCTGACAAAAATTGAGGGCAATTTTAGATTGTAATATGTATTGCTATAGTGACAGGTTGTCAGCCCATCGCCTAAATTACAATACACTGTAACCCTCGAGTCCCTTTTGCTGACTTCAACAGCATGCCCGGGAGGAAGGGCAGCTGGAACATTCTATGTTTTTCTATCTCTCCCAGTCCAGCATGGAAGTATATAGTACCTATTCTAACTATTTAGTTACATTGAACTATTTTAATCCAGTGATGATTATGACCGGTATAACAAAATTTGTCAACCCTTATAACACGCACACAAACACATGACAAGTGCAACATGCCGTCTGTCGATGTGTGACCAAAATGACATTGTAGGTAGGTGTGTCCGAGCTGTGACTTAAGACTCGACCACGTAGAACATATCTCTTTAACTATGTTAATAACACCCTGACGTGCGCCACCTGCCACCGAACGTTCACAAGCAAACTGGGCTACACCAGTCATATAAGAATCCATGAAAAGAGACAACAATAGAGATGAATGGATCGAATAGAATGAATGAATGATATGTCTGTATGCATTCTACAACTTCTAGAATATTTACACATGTGTGCTTTTTGTTTTCTGTGAGCTATTCTAGTATTCACTGCATAATGTGCCTATCAGCTATTATGCTTGTTAATTTTCTGTTGTGTGAGCTAGACTAAATGTTGGTAAACTTTCAGGCCAATGACAGCCGTCTTCGCCCAGCGGTAAGTATTATTACTTTCTTTTTAAATATAAGTCTTGGCATAGCAATAAGTCCTTCAGCCAAAAAAAAAACAGTGGTTGCCAGACGTTTACATACAAAATGCAAAGTAAAATATCAATTTTAATTGAAAACTTTCATTTAGTATAAGTGTCGATAACATATCGATTCAGATATATTTATAAAATTAGTTTAAACAGTGTTGATTGGTATGTGAACTCTGGCAATAACACAGATTATGTTTAGAAAAAATAGAATTAGATACTATTTCTGGATGGTTTCTGATGAAATTACTACTTCTACATAGTACATACTCATGCCCATGTCCCGCTGCCTTACGGGGTAGACAGTGTGTCTAAGTCTACACATGCTTCGTGCTCTCGTGTAATGCACTTATGTCGCTTCGCTTGTTTCATAAACTCACTCATGTTTTAATACCCCTTATTACGCATCAGTTAAGTAAACAACTCGTCCCGCAAACTGATAATGATTGCTCAGTGAACGATACTGAACAACTTCTATCAATAAATTATTTCAGGAAGTGATAATAAAAATTGACTTTTCCATACAAAGTGTCCATCTCAGACATCAGACAATTTGTAAGAAAAAGCCATTTTTTTTTCACTTCCTGATAGAATTTCCTGGTTCCAGTGTCGTTAACTGAGCAAGTTGCGGGACGCTGTCCCTTACACCCCGTAGATTACCTACCTACTTATATATATATAGCATGAGGTCTTATTTTGCGTAATAGGCATGTAAAGTCTCTTTGACAGTATATCGCCACCTTAAGATATTCAGACACTTTTTTATATTTATATTTTGGAAAATTGCATGATAAACTTAAATAAATAAACTTCATGGTTGGAAAAATACGAAATGAACGAATTGAAATATATTTAAATAATGTGAATCAATTTTATTTAATTATTATCAACATTTACATAACACAATTTAACAAGTTAATTGACATCGGTAAATCTTAATCAGGTTTGTCTCGATGTCATTATCCGCTTACACAAAAAAAAAACAACTAAATTTACACTTCGTTTATTAAATATATTTCATTTTATCTGTTATGAATAAAATTATAAAGAGCCAAAAGAAAAAGTTTACTATTATTTAATTGAAATGCGAAACTAAAGAGACATGATTAAATTTATGATTTTAATTGTTAAGTCAATAAATCTTGATTTCATGCCACTAAATCTGCGCCATTATTTAGAATAGGATAGAATAGGTACATACATGCATATAATCACGCCTTTATCCCTAATGGAGTGGGCAGAGCGTAAACGACCTAAACAAAGGTCGTTTCGCCACGTCTGGCAAAGTTTTGAGGGTTATTTAAGATAGATTTGTAGGTATATTGCTGTAGTGACAGGTTGTCAGCCTATCGCCTAAATTGCAATATACAGAAACCCTCGGATCCCTTAGCTTGTTTTTACAGCATGTCGAGGAGGTTATGCAGCTGGCACATTATATGTTTTTCTCTCTCCAGACCAGAATAGAATAGGTACTTTTAGTTAAATAAAATCAGTGCCTAATTTACTTACATTATCGTGAACGTTGACCGACCGTCTCTGAACTTATGAATAGCTCACTTAGACCTTAGATAACTTATCAATAACCTAATTTTATCATAATACGTCCAGGCTTTAAATGAACGTGGGTGAGGGCGCTGGCATACAAGCAGAACTATCAATAATGGTGTTAGCACTTTGGCCTTCCTTATTTCACCAAGTTCATTTAAAGTCTAATCGTACTTATGTCGTAGGAAGATTTGATAATCGGTATCTTCGCGAAAATTCTAGGGATAATGCGAAGACACGGATAATCAGACAAACACTGAGTTGAAGACGGGAATCAATTGACAGAGCTCCACTAGCTAATTCCTAAAATGGACTACACCATACATTTTAACCATCCAAATGTCAGTTGAGTTGACTAATCACTACATAGTATAAAACAAAGTCGCTTTCTCTGTCCCTATATTCCTATGTATGCTTAGATCTTTAAAACTACGCAACGGATTTTGATGCGGTTTCTTTTAATGGATAGAGTGATTCAAGAGGAAGGTTTATATGTATAATACATGCGTAATATAGTAGAGAAACACTGATGATTTCCGTGCGAAGCCGGGGCGGGTCGCTAGTAATCAATATCACGTGCTTGGTCGGCTATACGTGGCTGTACCTACTAGATTCACTATCGGCATGATAGCAAACCGGCTTTGTCTCATTCAACGACGTGGTCTACACGCTAGTCATACAAAAGCAGCCATCCTTACAAAAGTTAGCTATATTGTAAATAAATCTATATTAAAAAAACAGGTTTTTTTATCAGTATCCTGTTGAGTGGGGTATCATATGAAAGAGCTCCGTGAGCTGATTTCAAAAATATACTACACTATACATTTCAGAACGCGATTACGTAAAATAAGTTAAAATTAACTTTCCTGCAATTATTAAATAAATAAATAAAAAAGAAATAATAAAAAACCTAATGCACTTACATTTAGTTACATAGTTTTTAAAAACATATTTAAGAACTAACAAGATTAAGTGACTGTGAAACTCTGGCTCCCAAACTAGGTTAGAACCTGTATCTTGGGAGACAACAAATAACCTTTAGAAGGCTATAACTCCTAAACGGAGCATCTTAATCAGTCACTTCTTTTACAGGACGTATAATTAGTGTACATAGTATCCTAATGCAATTTTTCAGCCTATTCTAAGATGATTCAGTCACTGGATCATAACCACGTGTTTGAATGGCTTTAGCTACCAGACGAACCTACACCATGAAGGCAGGCGAACAACATCTGATGAAATGAAATAAATGGCTTTTCCACACAAAATGTTTTTGTATGAAGTAGCAAATTGTGCTTTCACTTTTTTTTTTTTTTTTTTTTAAATGGGTTTGCTCTTGACTCCAGTCTAGGTCGGAAACGACTGAGACGGAGTCGACGATGGTGCGAGCTCACCCAGAAGATGCCTGTTCACTCTAACTTTGAAATGTTGGGGGTTGAAGGCGTTCGGAAACACAGACGCAGGTAGTGAGTTCCACACTTTTGCCGTGCGCATTACAAAAGAGTTTTGGAAGCGCTTAGTACGTATTGGTGGAATATCAACCAGGTATGGATGGTATCCTGCGGTGCGTCTAGATGTCCGATGGTAGAAGGGAGCTGGCGGGATAAGGTCGTGGACTTCCTGACAAAAAACTGCTGATAGTTGTTCAGTTTCGTTGACTGAGCAACCCCTATCAGTTTGCGAGACGCTGTCCCTTACACCCTGTATACGGAATCAGTCTTTTTCACGATGGTTAAGTCACCCGTGTTCACCTCTTATAACTTTTTCTAGTAAGATTTGACAATGTTTTCACGATTGTATAATTTATCCGTATTTTCGCAATATCCCTAGGATCTTCGTAAAGATTCCAATTATCCAATCATCCTACGACACTTATAAGTGTAGTTTAATCGGTCATACTATTAAGTGTTCTGTTTATCGTCTTTGCCTGCGAACGCCAGTGTAGAACTTTTATTATAGGAAGTATTGTTTTTTCTATTTATCTCTGTTGGAAAAGGGTTTCACTGTTATTCAGCTATGGATATTCTTAGTAAGGTAAGAGACATATTTTTTTTAATGAGTTGATATGCTGGACAGGGTGTGAGAGAAAAACATTAAATGTGCCAGCAGCATTTCCTCCCGGGAATGCTGTAAAAACCAGCTAAGGGATCCGAGGGTTTCAGTATATTGCAATTTAGGCGATGCCGACAACCTGTCACTACAGGAATATATCTACAAATCTATCTTAAATGACCTTTGTTAAGGTCGTTTACGCTCTGCCTACCCCGTTAGGGACAAAGGCGTGATTATATGTATGTATGATATGTTAAGCTAACTATTGTATTTAGCTCGTTAATAAGTAAAAAGTTATCTGAACTTATAGAATATCTTTACGTGATATATGTTCTTTTTTAACGAGTTGATATTCTAAGGTAACTTTTTATTTAGCTACGTTAATTATTAATCTACGAAGTTCATAAATCTATTAAAATTGTACGTTCATATTTGTGGCTTGCGAACTCTTAAAATTTGTGTGTATAAAAATGTGTTCAGACGTTGAGAGCAATTCGGCGTTGCAAACTTGCTGATGACACGCCTTATGGGGCGAACAGACCCGTGACAGTGGCGCCATCAGTTTTAAATTATTTGTGTTAAAAATACAAACACTTTCATAAATATTTTACGTTTAGCGGAAATCGCAAGTAATTCTCCATTTTATAACACACTAGTTGTGCCCGCGACTTCGTACGCCCGGTTTGTATGGAAAACACGCAGTGTCGGACATACTGAAAACGCTTCTCCGCGTGTAGGAGCGGAATCTGCTAACCCGCGCGTGGAAGCGTGTTTCGCATTATCTGATCTTTGTTGTTGTATGGAAAACACGATTCCGCGTGCAAACTAGCAGATTCCGCGAATACGCGCGGAAAAGCGTAATAATGCTCCGTCAAATAAAAAAAGGTCCATAAAAATCGGTTAAGAAACAGCCAAATGTCAATTTACAACCAACGCAAATCAGGTAGCGTGATTTTAGGTATCCTAAGTTCTAACCCGGGTAACACACAGTTGAATAAAAAAAGTATCATCGAGATCGGTTCAGTAGTTTTGGCGTGATGTGACAAAAATTCTAAAAAAATCGTTTTGATCTTTATATCGTTAATAATGCCCGTTGCAATATTTTTTTTGTAATAATATTCAATTTACAGATACGACCCTTCTAGAGATTTATTATATGTATAGATAGATAATATTATAATTTATAATAAGTATCCTAGATTTGTATTTGTATCCAAAAGTGGCCAGTTTCAGCACATTTGTAATACAAAACTTTCAAGCTTAGTTTGAATGATTATATTATGGTTATGAAATAGAGAATGACTTGCGATTTCCGCTAAACGTAAAATACATACATACATACATACATATAATCACGCCTTTATCCCTAATGGGGTAGGCAGAGCGTAAACGACCTAAACAAAGCTCGTTCCGCCACGACTGACAAAGTTTTGAGGGTTATTCAAGATGGTTTTGTACGTATATTGCTGTAGTGACAGGTTGTCAGCCCATCGCCCAAATTGCAATATACTGAAACCCTCGAATCCCTTTTGCTGACTTCTACGGCATGCCCGGGAGGAAGGGCAGCTGGAACATTCTATGTTTTTCAATCTCTCCCAGTCCAGCATGGAAGACAAAATATTAATATATATAATAAACGTAAAATATTAATGAAAATGTTTATATTCTGGACACAATTAATATAATACTCTTGAGGGCGCCACCTATGCCCTGATACCACCTTAAGTAAGCCCATATCTGCTACGTTCTATCATGAAAGAACAGAAAGGGACAGCCATAGTTAATATTGAAGTACGTACTACACAAATCACCGAATTAACTTACAATAGGGTATATGCATGACATTTTTAAATTATCAGTAAGCATTGTGGTCACCATACAAAAAGAATTTACGATAAATACTCAATAGTTACGAGTATGATACTATAAAGTCGTTTGTTAAAAAGAGGGATCCAAAGTTTCGTGTGACGTCACATGACAGGAGTGCCATACTATATATATACTACTTCCATATAAAATGTCGTTTTGAAGAGAGAGATAGATATATATATATATATATATATATATATATATATATATATATATGTATGGATATTTATATGTAGCTTATTATAGTCTTTGCGTACACTCTTGCCTGCTGTTATCTATATTCTTTTTTCCTCTCACACGGTAAGCTGGAAGACAACTCAAATATTTTCAGTTAAGACGCTCCCATGTCTCAATGACCTTGAGCGTTTTGCTTACCTGACACCCCACCCACCCGTTCTTTCCCCTGATGTTTGTTACGTAAAGGAGAATAAACTTGGCCATCTATCGGATTTAGCTTGTACTACTACAACACGCGATGGGTTCTAGTTTGTGATCATCTCCTTTACCACCGGGTATATTTTTGAACCATGTGATCCATAAAATACTTTATAATTAAAAATGCAAATATTACGGGTGTTCTCTTGGTGTTCTACTCATTAAACTAAACAACTTTTCCTAGAAAACATACAACTGTCGAAATAATATGAAATAAAATACAAATGTGTCGATATATACTATCACACTACTGATTCTAATTAATTATGTACATATTCAATTTTCCAAATTATTATTTTATATAATATTAAATAATTATTTATAATAATATTAAATTATTATTTTATATTTTATTCGAAAAAGTTGTACAGTTTCATGAGTAGAACACACCGTTATCATTATTTACACTTTATTCAAAATGATCCTATAAAATAGTCCAAGAGCTTGCGAACATTTTAAAGAATTAAATTATTATGTTTTATTGAAATACAGCAAGAATTTTTATTCACTAAGGAAATTTTAAGGGCTTGTTATTGTTGGTGAGATTATGAAACTGTTTTTTTTTTGGAACGTAAGGTGAAAAAAATTTACTAGACACGATAGATTTTTTTTTTTCATATTTTGACCTATATTCCATCGAGAAAATTGTTCAGTTTCATTGTCTAAACAAGTCCTTAAAATTTCTTAGGTAAATGATATACCTCGGTTTTTTATGTATGTTCTTCTTCTGTCGAGTGGGTATCGAGTCTATCGACCCCATGAACCCTATGTATGTAAATGTGCCGGGTGTAAGGGACAGCGTCCCGCAAACTGATAGAGGTTCCTCAGTCAACGCCCATACTACTTTTACCCCTTTACCAGCAGTTTTTTTTTAAATACCTACGTTTCCGTCATTGTTACATCTGGTTTTCTATTAAGTAAGATTTGAAAATTGTATTGCTGTATATGATGTAACAGACCTTGTATTTACGCGTAAATTAATTACAGCAAGTTTAAACCTGTTTAAGAGATAAAACAAATATAATTTTGAGATGCTGTCCGGAGCAAAATGACTATGTGAAGCAATTTGCTAAAACCTTACTATAATAAATACTTTTCACTTATAATATACCCGGGCTCAAAAAAATCACCAAATTACAATAACAAAAGAAAAAAAACTAAATTAAACCGACGACTTTTTTTTCGATTTTATATGAAATTAATATTTTTAGATGGCTTGTAGAGGGCTGAAGATCTGTATATTTTTAAAATTTAATTATGTATTTAAAATCATGAGAAACCACAACATTTCATACCTCTTGGGTAAGTGAATTCTAATGTTGTATGGGTCTACCTAGACTTTCATCTCCTCCTCCTTATGTATAAAATATGCAATTTTCAATTATTAGGCATTACATGGCTGTAAAATCTAGCCTAGCTATGTATTATTTTAGATTATAATCTATAGCCAGTCATTAGTATGTATCTTATGTAAATATATTCATTAAATAATTAAGTATGTAGGTCAATTTATTTTAAAATCTAACAGAAGGTAAAAGATTATTATTATTAGGTTTTTTGTGTCTTAACTCTGGTCTTCTGCTATAAGGAATGACATTTTGTAAAGGTAGTATTAAAAGGCGATTAAAATTTGGAAAGATATAATGAAGTACAGAAATATAATCTCTTGAAGTTCAAATCATACATACATATAATCACGCCTTTATCCACAGTGGGGTAGGCAGAGCGTAAACGACGTAAACAAAGGTCGTTCCGCCACGTCTGATTAAGTTCTGAGGGTTATTTAAGATAGATTTGTAGGTATATTTCTGTAGTGACAATACGTCAGCCCATTGCCTAAATTACAATATACTGAAACTCTCGAACACTGGTTTTTACAGCTAGCCCGGGAGGAAATTCAGCTGGCACATCCTATGTTTTTCTCTTGCTCCCCGGCCAGCATAGAAGAAATGATTCTTAAACTATATGACTAGAAATAAATAAATCTACTAAAAATAATAGCTTAGAAGGTATACGAGTAATAGTAATAAAGGTCATCAATTAAATATGAAGTTTTGATAAATTTATGATTCTTCTACTGATGTGTGTCGCATTGTGTAGTTTTTCTTCTTTTGTACTAATGGATAACTGAAACAGAAAACAAATATTATAGTGATGGTAAAAAGAACATAATAAATATATAATCTACTGATTATTTCGTATGGATAATTTTGATCTTCCATGCTGGCCTGGGAGCGAGAGAAAAACATAGAATGTGCTAGCTGCATTGCGTCCCTGGCATGCTGTAAAAACCAGCTAAGGGATCCTCGGGTTTCAGTATATTATAATTTAGGCGATGAGCTGTGACAATAGCGTCAAACATCATCATCTCCCTAGCCCTATCCCGTATATCACGGGGTCGGCTACCTAATCTAGGGGATCGAACGAGGGTACTGGTTTTTAGACAGAGCGACTGCCATCTCATCTCTGCAACCCAGAAGGGAAACTTAGGATATCTAAAATCACGCTAATAGACTTAGAGGGTAGGCAGGAAATTTAAATTTGGCTGTTTCTTAACCGATTCTTATGGAACTTTTTTATTCGACTGAGCAACCTTTAAAATTAAAGTTACGATACAACAAATCACGCCTCACGACTTACGAGGTAGGTAGAAAATTAAAGGTAACTAATTAATTAAAGGTAACTTTAATTTTAAATATTGTTCAGTCGAATTAAAAAAGTTCCATAAAATCGGTTAAGAACAAGCCAAATTTCAATTTCCTGCCTACCCCCTAAGTCTAGTAGCGTGATTTTAGGTATCCTAAGTTGCAACTCGGGTAACACACAGATGAATAAAAAAGTCCCATCGAAATCGGATCAGTAGTTTTGTTGTGATGTGGTAACATACAGACAGACAGACAGAATGACAGACAGACAGACAGACAGAATGACAGACAGACAGACAAAAAAAAAACTTTCTGATCTTTATATCGTTAATAACGCCTGCTGCAATTATTTTTTGTAAATATATTCAATGTATAGACACCATCCTTCTAGAGATTAATTATATGTATAGATAACCCTCAAAACTTTGTCAGTCGTGGCGAAACGACCTTTGTTTAGGTCGTTTACGCTCTGCCTACCCCATCAGGTATAAAGGCGTGATCATATGTATGTATGTATAATTTTGATAACGCCTTTATTTGGATATGTAGTTTATTCCTGTTCTTAAAATAGTTTGAGCTCTTGGACTATAATTAAACTTACAAGTGCTGTAAATGTAAATTCTAAATTAACATGTCTTAATTCTTCTTTGCTAGACTAGGGGCGATAGAAAAACATAGAATCTTCCAGCTGCTTCTTTTCCCGGACATACTGTAGTCAGTAGAGACATGGAGTAATATAATATACTTACTCCGAAAAGGGAAACAAGGTTGTGGAATACCGTTATAGTCACAAAGTTTACATAAACCAAATGAAAGCTGTAAGTTTATTTTCACTTACTTTTGTTGGTCCGACGACGTAATGCTATGAACTCTTGTGATTCAAGATATTTGTGCAGAATTTTCGTTTTTAACATTTTGTTAATGGCTGCTGGAAAAAAAAACAATTAAACATTTATGAGAAAAATAATACAAATTAAATAAAAATTTAAAAAAGTTAATTAGAATCGAATATTGGTAAGGATCGATCTCGTACTACTGCGATTGAAAGCCTCTAGCATTGCCACCGCACTGATGTGGCTGACACTTTGTGTGGCGAAATTATGCATTGGTTTGTAGACAATATGCAATCTTTACGCTGTCAGATAGAATAAAACATTCCAATCAAACAGCTATCAATATTTTTAGAGAACCAAGATATTTTTGTTATTTCCTAAAAAAACATTGCTGAACCATTTGCTACATTCTACAGTAGCTGACTAATAAAATAGTAGTAAAATAAAACAAAATAATATTATGTTGAAGTAAATACTTACTGTTTTTTTATATTTTCTAAGAATTTTAGAGAAACTCATCAAAAATAATCAGTAGATAAAGAATAATTCGCACTAATATTAAACAATGAATATTAAAAGTCTTAAACACAAAATGTCCAAACAGAACTTACGAAAACTATTTTTGCCTGACAAGAGCGACGCGGGTTCCCCTTGCGAAGGCCGTGGGCCGTCTGCCGCCCGTCGCCCGCGCACGGACCCGCCCTTTGAGAACCTCCCAGAAATCAGATTTTATTTTTTTTCTCCAAAACTAATAATCGAAATAAAAAAGCAAGCAGATCACATTTTAGTGTTTATGATTTATAACGTTCAAAATAATTAGCATAAATGCAAGTCGTTAAGTGCAAGTAAATAATAAAAGTTTAGTGAATGTTTTAGACACGGAAAGAGGGCCAGAAGAATTCCTATTTCTCATTAATTACTCAATATTTTTAAATAATCTTAAGAGTGTAATGAAGACCTGAGACCAATCTACAACATATAATTATTTTATAATTTTTATGTAACGATAAAGTATACTTTATAGGCCTTGCAAGCGACCGAAATATCAATACCCTTAAGGGGCTCTCGTGATATTTCGGTCGCTTGCAAGGCCTATAAAGTATACTTTATCGTTACATAAAAAATATAAAATAATTATATGTTGTAGATTGGTCTCAGGTCTTCATTACACTCTTAAGATTATTTAAAAATATTGAGTAATTAATGAGAAATAGGAATTCTTCTGGCCCTCTTTCCGTGTCTAAAACATTCACTAAACTTTTATTATTTACTTGCACTTAACGACTTGCATTTATGCTAATTATTTTGAACGTTATAAATCATAAACACTAAAATGTGATCTGCTTGCTTTTTTATTTCGATTATTAGTTTTGGAGAAAAAAAATAAAATCTGATTTCTGGGAGGTTCGCAAACGGCGGGTCCGTGCGCGGGCGACGGGCGGCAGACGGCCCACGGCCTTCGCGAGGGGAACCCGCGTCGCTCATGTCAGGCAAAAATAGTTTTCGTAAGTTCTGTTTGAACATTTGGTGTTTAAGACTTTTAATATTCATTGTTTAATATTAGTGCGAATTATTCTTTATCTACTGATTATTATTGATGAGTTTCTCTAAAATTCTTAGAAAATATAAAAAAACAGTAAGTATTTACTTCAACATAATATTATTTTGTTTTATTTTACTACTATTTTATTAGTCAGCTACTGTAGAATGTAGCAAATGGTTCAGCAATGTTTTTTTAGGAAATAACAAAAATATCTTGGTTCTCTAAAAATATTGATAGCTGTTTGATTGGAATGTTTTATTCTATCTGACAGCGTAAAGATTGCATATTGTCTACAAACCAATGCATAATTTCGCCACACAAAGTGTCAGCCACATTAGTGCGGTGGCAGTGCTAGAGGCTTTCAATCGCAGTAGTACGAGATCGATCCTTACCAATATTCGATTCTAATTAACTTTTTTTAATTTTTATTTAATTTGTATTATTTTTCTCATAAATTTTTAATTGTTTTTTTTTCCAGCAGCCATTAACAAAATGTTAAAAACGAAAATTCTGCACAAATATCTTGAATCACAAGAGTTCATAGCATTACGTCGTCGGACCAACAAAAGTAAGTGAAAATAAACTTACAGCTTTCATTTGGTTTATGTAAACTTTGTGATTATAACGGTATTCCACAACCTTGTTTCCCTTTTCGGAGTAAGTATATTATATTACTCCATGTCTCTACTGAGTACAGTATGCCCGGGAAAAGAAGCAGCTGGAAGATTCTATGTTTTTCTATCGCCTCTAGTCTAGCAAAGAAGAATTAAGACATGTTAATTTAGAATTTACATTTACAGCACTTGTAAGTTTAATTATAGTCCAAGAGCTCAAACTATTTTAAGAACAGGAATAAACTACATATCCAAATAAAGGCGTTATCAAAATTATACATACATACATATGATCACGCCTTTATACCTGATGGGGTAGGCAGAGCGTAAACGACCTAAACAAAGGTCGTTCCGCCACGACTGACAAAGTTTTGAGGGTTATCTATATATATAATTAATCTCTAGAAGGATCGTGTCTATACATTGAATATATTTACAAAAAATAATTGCAGCAGGCGTTATTAACGATATAAAGATCAGAAAGTTTTTTTTTTGTCTGTCTGTCTGTCATTCTGTCTGTCTGTCTGTATGTTACCACATCACAACAAAACTACTGATCCGATTTCGATGGGACTTTTTTATTCATCTGTGTGTTACCCGAGTTGCAACTTAGGATACCTAAAATCACGCTACTAGACTTAGGGGGTAGGCAGGAAATTGAAATTTGGCTTGTTCTTAACCGATTTTATGGAACTTTTTTAATTCGACTGAACAATATTTAAAATTAAAGTTACCTTTAATTAATTAGTTACCTTTAATTTTCTACCTACCTCGTAAGTCGTGAGGCGTGATTTGTTGTATCGTAACTTTAATTTTAAAGGTTGCTCAGTCGAATAAAAAAGTTCCATAAGAATCGGTTAAGAAACAGCCAAATTTAAATTTCCTGCCTACCCTCTAAGTCTATTAGCGTGATTTTAGATATCCTAAGTTTCCCTTCTGGGTTGCAGAGATGAGATGGCAGTCGCTCTGTGTAAAAACCAGTACCCTCGTTCGATCCCCTAGATTAGGTAGCCGACCCCGTGATATACGGGATAGGGCTAGGGAGATGATGATGTATGACGCTATTGTCACAGCTCATCGCCTAAATTATAATATACTGAAACCCGAGGATCCCTTAGCTGGTTTTTACAGCATGCCAGGGACGAAATGCAGCTAGCACATTCTATGTTTTTCTCTCGCTCCCAGGCCAGCATGGAAGATCAAAATTATCCATACGAAATAATCAGTAGATTATATATTTATTATGTTCTTTTTACCATCACTATAATATTTGTTTTCTGTTTCAGTTATCCATTAGTACAAAAGAAGAAAAACTACACAATGCGACACACATCAGTAGAAGAATCATAAATTTATCAAAACTTCATATTTAATTGATGACTTTTATTACTATTACTCGTATACCTTCTAAGCTATTATTTTTAGTAGATTTATTTATTTCTAGTCATATAGTTTAAGAATCATTTCTTCTATGCCGGCCGGGGAGCAAGAGAAAAACATAGGATGTGCCAGCTGAATTTCCTCCCGGGCTTGCTGTAAAAACCAGTGTTCGAGAGTTTCAGTATATTGTAATTTAGGCAATGGGCTGACGTATTGTCACTACAGAAATATACCTACAAATCTATCTTAAATAACCCTCAGAACTTAATCAGACGTGGCGGAACGACCTTTGTTTACGTCGTTTACGCTCTGCCTACCCCACTGTGGATAAAGGCGTGATTATATGTATGTATGATTTGAACTTCAAGAGATTATATTTCTGTACTTCATTATATCTTTCCAAATTTTAATCGCCTTTTAATACTACCTTTACAAAATGTCATTCCTTATAGCAGAAGACCAGAGTTAAGACACAAAAAACCTAATAATAATAATCTTTTACCTTCTGTTACATTTTAAAATAAATTGACCTACATACTTAATTATTTAATGAATATATTTACATAAGATACATACTAATGACTGGCTATAGATTATAATCTAAAATAATACATAGCTAGGCTAGATTTTACAGCCATGTAATGCCTAATAATTGAAAATTGCATATTTTATACATAACGGGCGTAAGAGACAGCGGCCTGCAAATTCTTTCAGGAGATGAAAGTCTAGGTAGACCCATACAACATTAGAATTCACTTACCCAAGAGGTATGAAATGTTGTGGTTTCTCATGATTTTAAATACATAATTAAATTTTAAAAATATACAGGTCTTGAGCCCTCTACAAGCCATCTAAAAATATTAATTTCATATAAAATCGAAAAAAAAGTCGTCGGTTTAATTTAGTTTTTTTTCTTTTGTTATTGTAATTTGGTGATTTTTTTGAGCCCGGGTATATTATAAGTGAAAAGTATTTATTATAGTAAGATTTTAGCAAATTGCTTCACATAGTCATTTTGCTCCGGACAGCATCTCAAAATTATATTTGTTTTATCTCTTAAACAGGTTTAAACTTGCTGTAATTAATTTACGCGTAAATACAAGGTCTGTTACATCATATACAGCAATACAATTTTCAAATCTTACTTAATAGCAAACCAGATGTAACAATGACGGAAACGTAGGTATTTAAAAAAAACTGCTGGTAAAGGGGTAAAAGTAGTATGGGCGTTGACTGCGGAACCTCTATCAGTTTGCGGGACGCTGTCCCTTACACCCGGCACATTTACATACATAGGGTTCATGGGGTCGATAGACTCGATACCCACTCGACAGAAGAAGAACATACATAAAAAACCGAGGTATATCATTTACCTAAGAAATTTTAAGGACTTGTTTAGACAATGAAACTGAACAATTTTCTCGATGTAATATAGGTCAAAATATGAAAAAAAAATCTATTGTGTCTAGTAAATTTTTTTCACCTTACGTTCCAAAAAAAAAACAGGTTCATAATCTCACCAACAATAACAAGCCCTTAAAATTTCCTTAGTGAATAAAAATTCTTGCCGTATTTCAATAAAACATAATAATTTAATTCTTTAAAATGTTCGCAAGCTCTTGGACTATTTTATAGGATCATTTTGAATAAAGTGTAAATAATGATAACGGTGTGTTCTACTCATGAAACTGTACAACTTTTTCGAATAAAATATAAAATAATAATTTAATATTATTATAAATAATTATTTAATATTATATAAAATAATAATTTGGAAAATTGAATATGTACATAATAAATTAGAATCAGTAGTGTGATAGTATATATCGACACATTTGTATTTTTTTTCATATTATTTCGACAGTTGTATGTTTTCTAGGAAAAGTTGTTTAGTTTAATGAGTAGAACACCAAGAGAACACCCGTAATATTTGCATTTTTAATTATAAAGTATTTTATGGATCACATGGTTCAAAAATATACCCGGTGGTAAAGAAGATGATCACAAACTAGAACCCATCGCGTGTTGTAGTAGTACAAGCTAAATCCGATAGATGGCCAAGTTTATTCTCCTTTACGTAACAAACATCAGGGGAAAGAACGGGTGGGTGGGGTGTCAGGTAAGCAAAACGCTCGAGGTCATTGAGACATGGGAGCGTCTTAAGCTCGCCTTTGTACATAATGTATCTAGATTAAGTTACTTTTAAGAATATATGTGTGTACAATAAAGAATAAATATAGATAGAGTCCTTACCGACGGCGATGACCTGTCCTTACCGACGGCGATGACCAGTCCTTACCGGCGGCGATGACCAAATTACTCGTGCATTTAATGCTGCCAATGCAAGTCGAGCCACACTCAGTACAAGCTCTTCCAGCAACCGCGTACCCCGCCGGCGGGGTCGCGGATGTCATTCCTTTGCTCCCCTAGTGGGCGCCCTTAGGCAGTTGCCATTTGCATATAAGGGTGTAGATTGCGTGTAGCAACTAAGACCCCGATGGTGTAGTGGATAGGGCCGCTGCACCCGGAGCGGGAGGTCGTGGTTCGAATCCCACCACGTACCAATGTGTTTTTCGATTTTCGAATTTCATATGTACGTTTATTCGGCGCTTTTTCCGTGCTTCGGAAGGCACGTTAAGCCGTTGGTCCCGGTTAATATCGGTTAATACCGTAGATATTAGTCGTTAAGCCATATCAGAGGCCAGTGCTAAGCATTGGCGGCTTGAAAACTCTGACCTAATCTAGGATTGGGTCTGGTTTCCCTTCTGGGTTGTGGAGGTCAGATGGCAGTCGCTTTGTGTAAAAACCAGTACCCTCGTTCAATCCCCTAGATTAGGTAGCCGACCCTGTGATATACGGGATAAGGCTAGGGAGATGATGATGATGATTGCGTGTAGCAACTCCCCACCTACCAGTTACCTAATGCCATACGATAAATAAACCTTCAGTCCGGTGACGCATTATAATACACTTTGTAGTATGGTGCAAATAGGTCCATTAAAAAAAAAGAGGTAAAGATAGAATAGCTTTATGTTATGATGGTAATATCTCGGTGATTGTTTGATCAATTTAATTGTAAATGTTTCTGTACTTGAATAAATAAATTAAAAATTTAATTAGTGTTTTCACTGTTGTTATTTTACTATTACATATATTTTTTTAATAATTTTACGTACCGAAAACATTTTATATGCACAGACTCTATTCGGCGTCATATATGACACGACTTAAAGTAATATAAGTCCAAGTCCATATCTGTTACTTTCTATCATGAGAAAAGAAAAAGGGACGGCCATAATTTATATTGAAGTACCAGGCCACTCAGAAAGTATTGCGATAAATAGTTTTTATATATGGCAGACTGGCCGGTTAGAATCTTTTTTGAAAATATGATTACTTGTAAGTAAAAATATGTGTGTTTCATTTTCAAAATTGCCCTCCACATTTTTTGTGAGCCAATTCAAAGTATCGTGTCTTACTGAAAAATGGATCTTCGCCGGGAACATTTTAGAGCTATGATTTTTTACGATTTCAAGTGTCGCCTAAAACCGGATGAATCGTTCGATAGACTTCAAATGGCATTTATGGATGAAAGCCCCTCCAAGGCAACCGTGTATCGTTGGTATAACGAATTTAGGCGCGGTCGACCAACCTTGGGGGATGAAGAAAGAAGCGATCGCCCTTTGCCGGCTATTACGGAAGAAAACGTGCTAGCAGTGAAAAATTTAATCCAAGATAATAGGCGAATTACATATCAGGAGATTCAGCACATATTAAAGATTGGATCGGGAAGTGTTCACGAGATTCTACACGGGCATCTTCGCGTGAGGAGGATAGTATCGCGCTGGGTGCCGCACTACCTCACCGACGCTCAGATGCAGGCCCGGGTGGAATGGTGCCGTGATATGCTGAACAAATTTGAAGCAGGCTCGTCTCGGTGTGTTTACGACATCGTAACAGGTGATGAGTCCTGGATTTATCAATACGATCCAGAAACCAAGCGCCAGTCGACAGTTTGGGTGTTTCAAAATGAACCAACGCCTACCAAAGTGAAGCGATCTCGAAGCGGGGGGAAGATTTTGATCGCCAGCTTTTTTAATTTGACTGGCCACTTGGCCTCAATTCCCTTACGAGATCAAAGAAGCATTAACGCCGAATGGTATACTACCAAATGTTTACGAGAAGTTTTATCTGTTGTGAGCAACAAGCGACCAAACACAGGGCTCCGCGGACTACTGCTCCACCACGACAATGCGCCTGCACACACCGCGCTCAAAACGAGGGACTTCCTGGACAGCACACCAGTCAAACTCCTGGGTCACCCTCCTTACAGCCCTGATCTAGCACCGTGTGACTTCTTTTTATTTCCATAAATAAAAAATCAGCTCAAGGGGATACAATTTTCCTCGCCGGAAGATGCGCTGGCTGCGTTCGAGCAGGCTGTAAACGAGGTGTCTACGGCGGACTGGAAAAAGTGTTTTGAAAACTGGTTCAGACGCATGAATCTTTGTATAGAGGCTGGTGGAGAGTACTTTGAAAAGATTTAATAAAAATATATGTACCTGTAGAACAATTTTTTTTAGTGTCGCAAAACTTTCTGAGTGTCCCACGTATGTACTACACGCGTCACCGAATTAACTTACAATTGTCCGTCTGCTATCTAATCAGAGTCGTACGCAGTATCCTTGCAACTCTTGCGCAAGCGAGCCGTTCATTCATACCAAAAATATTCATTTACGTACATAAATACATTTAAATTTTATTGATTAAACGTGGAGCCGAAGTCATAATAAGTACAGTGCCTATCAGACACGAACAATCGTGAAATTTTACATTTCTGAAATTGCTAACTAAATTTTAGAGGTATAAATAAATACGGTGAGGTTTTTTGACCGGTTCTTGTTTGTTTACTGCTAGTTCGTAGTATTGACAATGCCAGATACAGGTGGAGAACTGCTCAGATGTTGGGTAAGTATACTCCGTTTTTTTTAAATTACGCTATCAATACCAACTTGTTTTGCTGCCCATAACCTGTATTTGCTTTACAGCTTTACAGAAAGTCAACCGCCAAAAAAATTTTTGTAACAAGGTTATCGTCTGCGGTTGAAAAATTTGAACGTCTCCTAAGTTGCAAAGAAAAAGCAGCTTATGGGCCGCAAAACGCGTTGGTATCGATAACTCGACGTTAAAAATGCGAACTATACATACAGTTGTTTAAATAATCGCTCGGCTTTTTTAAACATATCTGTGTGAGAATGTTGTCAAATAAAAACTTAACAAATAATAAATTCGGAATCGATGTCTTGTTAACTAGAGGGCCTCTTCAAGTCTTATACTGCTTTAGTTGCAAGGTTATTATAGATACAGTCCTGTCGACGCTCTATAGATCATCGACTTTGAATCGGGGTACAATATTTATTTAATGATTAATTCTAGTACTGTTAGATATATTCTGCGTTTATCAGTCAATCAATCTCTTAGTTAGTAAGGAAATTCATTTGAGATTCTTGTTAATTTTTCTTCCAACATGTCTTTTTAAGTATTGGTCCAAGAAGAAAAGATTGTACTACGGTTTTGTACAGAATTATACAAGTTTTGTTTGGCCATTGCAAGTTTTCTCCTAAAACGCACGATGTAAAGATTTCGATATATAAGCGAAAAACGTAAAAGTGGGACCTAATTGATTAACCCGCCCCCAATATTTAATATTTCCAGAGGGTGCCAGTCCGGCTCCCCTCAGATTATGCATCATATCAAAAAGTACTAGAATCTAGAATCAGTCATTAAATAAATGTTGTACCCTAATTCTAAGTCACAGGGCTCGACGACGCAACTAACAAGGAAAACCTCAGAATGATTGAAATTAATGGCAATGACGTAAGGAAGATATCATCATCATCATTAAACACTCTTATTAGCAGAATCAGATACCGGTGATGACGCTAACTGTTACCTATTGGAAGGTCTGTCCTAGGGTTGCCACTTAACGGACCAACATTTTTTTTAATACATACATACATAAATCACGCCTTTATCGCTTACGGGGTAAGCAGAGCGTTTGGCGCCTCGTAAAAGGCGCTTTCGCCACGTCTGACAAATTTTTAGGGCAATTTTAGATTGTAGTATGTATTGCTATAGTGACAGGTTGTCAGCCCATCGCCTAAATTACAATACACTGTAACCCTCGAGTCCCTTTTGCTGACTTCAACAGCATGCCCGGGAGGAAGGGCAGCTGGAACATTCTATGTTTTTCTATCTCTCCCAGTCCAGCATGGAAGTAATATGAAAGAAATTCGTTATATAGCCCTGCCAGGAATTAAAAATACCTGTCATAGAGATACCATAGAGAAGAGCTCATAGGAACTGCATATGTCTCTATTTTTTCTCTATGATAGGTATAAATTCCTGGTAGGGCTATAAACAGAAGTATTAGACGACCCGTGCAGCCTAGTTGGCAGTGTACCTGCCTGCTACGCAGAGGGTCCCGGGTTCAATTCTCGGCCAGGGCAGACATTTGAATGATGAGTTTAAATGTCTGTTTCTGGGTCTGGGTGTTCTTTGTGGTTGTTCCTGTGTATGTCCATGGCACCCCGATACAGGGAATCCTAGTGGGGGCTATGAGTGTGATCGTGTATTCATGTTTTTTTTATTTTCATAGTTGTTTATATTAAAAACAAACATGTGGCATCTTCGTGGCTTTAACCGGTTGATCATCATATTCATCATCCTTATATGCGATGTCGTACTAAACAGATTCTACTGTATTTGTATTAACTAGTCGAATTACGGCGCAGTTAGAGATAAAATTGCCCCGATTCGAAGAAAACGCGGTCTTACTAAAATCCACCTTACCTGTCATTTTCCGACATGAGAGAACAGAAAGAGACCACACAGATGACTTAGTCTAATTTTAATACTGTCAAGTCATCCTCGCCAAATCTGTAATATTGACCTTCGCTATGTAGTGTTTAAAAACAAGGAATTTAAAATGTAATTCGTATAATAAATTATACGTAGAGACGAGCAAGCTGTTGTTGCGCAAATAAAATTTTTGCCATTTTATGCTTTGTCATTAAAATCAGTACAGTAAGTATTTACGTGGTTCTCAAATATGTCAAAATGTCGTAGAATTTCAAAACACCATAATCATTGATGTGACTAGATAAAAAAAACTCTAGTAGTCATTACTACATACATACATACATAAAATCACGCCTTTATCCCTTACGGGGTAGGCAGAGCGTCAAAATCCTCGTAAAAGGCGCTTTCGCCACGTCTGACAAAAATTGAGGGCAATTTTAGATTGTAATGTGTATTGCTATAGTGACAGGTTGTCAGCCCATCGCCTAAAATACAATACACTGTAACCCTCGAGTCCCTTTTGCTGACTTCTACAGCATGCCCGGGAGGAAGGGCAGCTGGAACATTCTATGTTTTTCTATCTCTCCCAGTCCAGCATGGAAGTCATTACTACTAGCGTTTTATTTATCTATTCACATCTAATGTTCACATTTGTGAACACCGCAGTTACAGACGTGGGAATAAAGCCTTTTACGCTCTGCCTATCCCATACATACATAAAATCACGCCTTTATCCCTAATGGGGTAGGCAGAGCAAAACACGATCAAAACAAAGGTCGTTCCGCCACGTCTGACAAGTTTTGAGGGTTATTTCAATTCAGATGATGATGTATATTGCTATAGTGACAGGTTGTCAGACGATCGCCTAAATTGCAATACACTGAAACCCTCGAAACCCTTAGCTGGTTTTTACAGCATACCCGGGAGGAAATGCAGCTGGAACATTCTATGTTTTTCTATCACTCCCAGTCCAGCATGGAAGCAGCTACCTATCCCGTAGGAGATAAACGCGCGACTTCAGGTATTTGTATTGCTTTTACAGATACGCAGTCACCAGCGTACCCCATCAGGCTCGCGGGACTTCAAGGAGGCCACCAAGCGTGATGCCCTCGCTAGGCTGGAGGTGGAACTGGAGCGGCTCAAGGATTCCGCTGCGGAGACCAAGAAACCGCTGCTGGAGAAAGAGTTCCGAGGGTTCAAGAACCTCTTCGCCAGGTTCTTGGCTGAGCGTAAGTATCAGTTAAGTTTTACTTAACTCAGTTTATTTTTATTTTTAATGGAACACCAACAATACACATATTACAAAAAATATAAGATAATACAAATATTAGGACACAGCCTGATACGAGTACCAATTACAGGTGAACACAGCATTCTTAAAAGGTAATACAGTAAATTAAAAGGAATTTAAGTTACAAGTTGACAAAATAAAAATAAAATAAAAAAGTACAAACATATATTTTTTTTTTTGAGTTAATGGCTACCAATCGTGGTGTCCTCGCTAGGCTGAGCTGGCTGT
Source organism: Scrobipalpa costella (assembly GCA_949820665.1). NCBI lineage: Eukaryota > Metazoa > Arthropoda > Insecta > Lepidoptera > Gelechiidae > Scrobipalpa > Scrobipalpa costella. The sequence goes on from OX463295.1 coordinate 2,821,493, forward strand.
GACAAAGTTAATCAAGAGTTGGACTGAGTGAAAAAAACACTGAACTAGGCTGGAGCTGGTCCATCGCGAATCGTGAGATGATTCCTTTTCATATTTCGAAAACATTACCAACCATTACCTAGGATAAATTGAATATGACATATGACACTTCCCCGCGGTAAAATGCAAGTATTGGGCTCGATTGTAGATTTGCCGGCTAAAACTTAAATTAAAATCCATCTGTCACTATCAAAATAATAAAATTGAAAACGGACAGGCGATTTATACTCTATGGTTTTACACTTTGTCCGCTAGATTTTGATGCGCTTTTACACGTTTCCCCAGCATTTCTGACAATTTTATCCGCCATATCATATGACAGCGGATAAAAATGACTGAAAACGCATAAAACCACCGACTATAAATCAAAAACTGGGGAGAATAGATCTCGTCCTTTTCCAATGTTTTTAATCTGAAAGTGACAAATAGATTTTAATTTAAGTTTTAGCCGGCAAATCTAGAATCGAACCCATTTTCTGTTTATATAATTCTTGTTTCTTTAAATTACTTTAATTCCTCCATTGTTAAAATAGTATATATTGCTAATTCGCAACTCTCCACTAAGGAATTTTATCAAATCGTAAAGACATTAATGTTAGTTCTTAATTTTATCTTAATTTATCGCTAGTAGATAATATAATATATTATATTTGAGTAACGTATAATAACGTATAATGTATGTGAGTAAACGTTAATCATACATACATTATAATCATGCCTTCATTTCTAATGGGGTAGGCAGGCTGCAAACTACCTAAACGGTTGCGCAGCCACGTCTGACAAGTCTTCAGGGTAATTTCTGATAGATATGCATATTGTAGTGTCAGTAAAGAGACAGGTTGTCAGCCTTTGGAGGTATTTTATGTTGAAGAGAGGGTGTAGAAATGACGAAAACTGGGAACTTATTTGATGCTTTCTATATTTGGTAGAGTAGTTAGGCCACCAGTGCAGTATTGGTAATAAAAAAATACGAGAGAGCATACATATAATCACGCCTTTATCCCTAATGGAGTAGGCCGAGCGTAAGCGACCTAAACATAGGTCGTTCTGCCACCTCTGACAAAGTTTTGAGGGTTATTTAAGATAGATTTGTAGGCATAGAATGCGCCAGCTGCATTGCCTCCTGGGCATGCTGTAAAAATCAGCTAAGAGATCCGAGGGTTTCAGTTTACTGCAATTTAGGCGATTCAATGTCAACCTGCCACTATAGCAATATACCTACAAATCTATCTATATAAATAACCCTGAAAACTTTGTCAGACGTGGCGGAACAACCTTATCTTTAGGTCTTTACGCTCTGGCTATCCCATTAGGGATAAAAGCGTGACTATATGTAAGTATGCATGTTATTGCTAATTATGTTGGTAAGTGCATAAGCTAATTAAAGCTAAAAGTGACTAATTAGCGTACAAGGTATAATTATTTGGAAAATTACATCTATTATCCTTGCGAAAGTAAATATGAATATTATGTATGTGTATTCCCATATTTCCATGCTGGACTGGAAGCGATAGATAAACATAGAATGTGCCAGCTGCATGTATGCTGTAATAACCAGCTATAAAAAACTAAAAGATCCGTTGTAGTTTTATACCGGGTGTAAGGGACAGCGTCCCGCAAAATGATTCAGGAAGTGAAAAAAATAGCTTTTTCATATAAATTGTCTGTTCGAGGTGGACATTTTGTATGGAAAAGCCAATTTTGATTGTCACTCCCTGTAAGAATTCCTTGGTGAAACTTGTTCAGTTTCGTTGACTGAGCAACCCCTATCAGATTGCGGGACGCTGTCCCTTACACCCGGTATAAAACCACACTTGCTATATCTACTGGTTTTTTAATTACCTACCTAACATTTAGCAGTGCATCCGTATTTCAATGATATCTATTGTATTTTATTTATGGTGTATCCCAACGGCAAATGACCAGGTAGATTTCAAAATATACAATCATCGCCCGTATTGCCTTAGAACATCGGTCAAATCAGCGCGCGCTACGGCGTGGCAGTTACGTCCGTGTGTGTCAAATATGTGCGAAAAACGCACAAAAATATTAATCCCATTAAAATAATGAGTCTGATTAAAAAAAGCTATGTTGCGATTTTAGATAATCATAATACGAATATTTTATGGACGGACCCGTTAAACCGCTCCTAATAGTTTATGAGGAATATAAAATTTACTGATGAAAACATCTTTACTTCCAGATTTTTTTAGCGTTAATGTTTCAATTGCAGGCCATTAACTAATTTCTTAGATGTATGTTTTTCTTAGAATTTTCCATTAATTTGTTTAGAAGAAATAAGTTCTTAAAAACAACCATTTGCCGTTAGGAATCACTTTAATTGTGATTTTTCGTTAATCACTCATGTCTACCTCAACGCACTCCCTCCATTTGCGTAGCGAAATATGTGTATAACTTAAACTATTATCATGCATAAATCGAGCAACAAAGGTTAGACTGCACTGTGACGCAGCTGCAGCGGAGTGGCGCGGCACGGCGCTGCAGCGGCGCGACACTTCGCGACAAAATGTGTCAAAATGTATGAACTGACATCGCCGCGCCGCTCCGCTGCAGCTTCAGTGACGCTACAGTGCGGTACCTCTCATACAAGGAATCGACTCAGCCTCGACTCTTTCAATGCTCCACGCGCCTATACTCCACCGGGAGTTAAAAAAAATGGCTGGGCTTATTTTAGGGTGTGATTCTGAACAACTTTCCTCAAGGAACATAAATCGAAATATGAATAATGAAATTTGGACCTCCCATACAAATTAACTCAAGTGACACCGTTATGGGAGCGAATTTTTTTTTAATATTTCGTCGTATGTTCCTTTTATGTGTGGATTTTGGATACATATTCTCTTGTTTTCTATGGAAATGCCATCTGTCGCGTGGTGTCACAGTTTTTCTAGTATAAAGACCAGTCAACAAGCTAGATCTACGTGACAGGTCGCCGCTTGCGAAATTGTGGTTTCCTTTCCTAGTATATTGCGAATTAAACCTAGGTCTACAACCTAGACATTGTACATTACGTGCTATAGTTAAGGGATGTTTAAAAGTAGCTAATAAAAAAAATACTAAAAAAATATAAAACTACTGTAGTCGGTATTTATTATGATTTCCAGAGCTGCGTCTGACCGCCGCGCTATAACCGAGCCCGCGCGTTCAGTTATAGTGCGGCGGCCAGACGTAGCTCTGAAAATCATTATAAAAACCTACCGACTATTGTGTTTATATTTATTTTTTGAGTTTCGTTTATTTTTATAGGCTCCTTTGACGTTACTGAAACACCCCCTAAGCTATAGCACGCAATTAAATTAACACCCTGTAATCTTGATGCAATTCATTGATAAGGTGCACTGTGAATGTTTTTACCATGATAGATAAGTAATTAATAAATATTATAATTCAGTATAGTTAATCCGCATATTAAAGTGTTAAGTTTGGAATAGAAGTACATAAGTGTTTATGAAGATAGATGGCTGGCGAGGGATTTAGGCTACTTTTTACCGCGGGAAAATACCTCATTGTCACGGAAAGGCTTATTGTACTTTATTTTTTACTATAATTTATACCAACTATTATGTAGGTCGACCGCAAAATCTGTTCACCTGTCATTTCGCCACTATAACTGTCATGATTAAGAGAATTATTAAGTATTGATTTAACAGGCCAGATTGTACTGCAATAACATTTCGGATATCAAACTAATCTCAAGTACTATTTATCGATTCGGGCCTAAGTGATGTTGAGCCAATAATAATAATAAATAATAAAAGCCTTAACTTAAAATTACCAAAAGACATATACATAGTGTGATCTATAAAATAAAGGAAATTATTTTTTTTAAAGAAAATACATGCCATCCATCAGTTACAATAATAAAATACAATCATGCTTAGTAATTACAGATTAGATTAGATTAAAAAAAAAATTCATTTAAAACATTAAACAATCATTAATAATTACATAACATTAAAATATTACACACAATCAATTGAGACTATATATTAAGACCTCCTTTTTTATGAAAAAAGGGGGTTGGTATTACTCCCAGAGTCACCGCAGCCTTACCTGGGAGGTATTTAATTTAGATATTTCTAATATAAATATATTATTCATTAATTCAATTGCTAAGCCAATAATGATGTGTTTATTATAATGTGTTTTTTTATATAACATTGCAGAAGGTCCATCAGTGACATGGGAGAACATAAAGAAGTTGCCAGAGGGCGCTGTGATCGACTACTCTACGCTGTCCACCCCCACCACGGAAAACATCCACAATATGCTCGACAAACTGGTCGTGGTCAAACTGAACGGTCAGTCAATCTCCAAATAGCCATATGGGGTAGGCAGAGCGTTAACTACCTTTAAGTCGATTGCGCTCTGCCTACCCCATTAGGGATTGTATGTATGTATGTAGAAACGGCTATTTAGAGATAACTTCCCTGCTTTACTGGGAGCGAGAGGAAAACGTAGAAAATACCAGCTGCATTTCCTCCCAGGCATGCTGTAAAACCAGCTAAGCGATCCGAAGGTTTCTGTATATAGCAATTTAGGCGATGGTCTGTCAACCTGTCACTAGAGCAATATTCCTACAATTTTATCTTAACTAACCCTCAAAACTTTGTCAGACGTGGCGGAACGACCTTTGTTTAGGTCGTTTACGCTCTGCCTACCCCATTAGGGATAAAAGCGTATGCACGTATGTAAATGAAGTTACTAGCAGCGTTGCCCTTTGAATAGCTAAGCTAAACCTTGATGCAAAGTAATGTAGCTGCCAGCCCTTGGATCACCCGATTCCTTGATTTACTTGAATATGTTTTATTTCCCCCGTCCAGGTGGCTTGGGGACATCCATGGGGTGTAAGGGACCCAAGTCTGTGATCTCCGTTAGAAACGAGCTCACCTTCCTCGACTTGACCGTCCAGCAAATCGAAGTAAGTACAGCTTCGGAAAACTTCCAGCTACGAACTATCTTCTTCTTCTTATGTCGTGTACTAGCTATGTCGTTACTCATTTATTAGAAGTGAAAAAGAAATGACTTTCCTATCCAAAATGGCCACCTCAATCAGACTATTTATATGGAAAACCGAATTATTTTTGTTCACTTCTTGAAATATTCCTGGTTATAGTTCAGTTCCGTTGATTGTGCATCCCCTATGAGTTTGCGGGACGCTGTCCCTACACTCCTTATACTAATCTTCTTCTATCGTGTAGGTCGATCAACCCGATGAACCCTGGTGTCAGTGTTTTTAAACCACCTAATAGCACAGCTAATATGCCTCTGACACAGTTTGTGTAACGACAACTATTTATTTGACCGGGATCAAAGGCTTAACGTGCCCTCTGAAGCATATCAGGTAATTCAGCCTGCTTATTCTGACCAAACTGGGGAAAATCGCACAAAGTGATAAATTGACAAATATCAACTTTGTGTCCATGGCTCTGACCACTAGACCACAGGCACAGGCAGCATACTAGAAACTAAACTTTCCCTTTTAGTTTGTGTAAAAAAAAGTATAACTTTCCGTTAAAATTAATTATGCCTTCTTCATACAAAAATGATTACCTCCTCATTTTTTATCTACGCTAGTGCATGTAAATAGATATAATAATAAATATATATATGGGAAGGCTTTTTTTTTAGTTTTTGGTCTATGTTCCTTGAGAAAAGTTGTTCAGTTTCATGCGCAGATTCACCTTTCGGTTGCATATGTTACGCACAATCCCTGAATTCGCTCATTGGCCGAAAAAGAGGGACATTTCGCGGATTGGCAAATGCAAAACACAAAATCCGCGAAATGTTCTTTTATTTCGGCCAATGAACGTTGTAAAAAACCATCCAATTACTGAAGTCGTTATAATTTTAGGTGCAAAGGACGTTAAAATACCAGGTGTAAGAGACAGCTTAACATAAAGGGATAGAGGGGTTGCCCAGTCAACGAATCTGAACAACTTTCACCCGGAATGTAAGAGACAGCGCCCCACAAACTGATAGGGGCTGCTCAGTCAACGACACTGAACAACTTCCTCCAGGAAATTCTTTCAGGAAGTAAAATAAAGATTTTCGTTTTTCCATACAAATTATCAAATCGAAATGGACAATTATTTTCACTTCCTGAAAGAATTTCTTGGTGGAAGTCGTTCTGAGCAACCCCTATCAGTTTACGGGACGCTGTCCCTTACACGCCGTGTACCCTTTCTGTTACATCCTAAGACTTACTTTACATAAAATTTCCAGCACTTAAACAAGACATACAAATGCAACGTGCCTCTGGTCCTGATGAATTCCTTCAACACTGACGAGGACACGCAGAAGGTGATCAGGAAGTACAAGGGTCTGAAGCTGGACATTCACACCTTCAACCAGTCCTGCCACCCTCGCATCAACAGGGAGTCCCTGCTGCCCATCTCCAAGGATGCCAACGTTCACAACGACATTGAGGCGTGAGTCGATTTGCTATTTGAGTTTCATGGAGCGTGTAACCGCTTCGAAATGTCGAGGTAACAACGTATAATCCAAACATTGAGGCGTAAGTAGATTTCCTATTTCATTTTAATGGAGCGTGCAACCGCTTCGAAATCTCGTTCCCTCAAACTGATAAGGGTTGCTCAGCCATCAAATGAAAGAACATTGACCATGGAAGTCTTTAAGGAAAACGATTTATGACTTCCCCATACAAAATTACCATCATAGACAATTTGTATGGAGAAGCCAAAACAAATTAAAAGTTCAAACGTCTGAAGCTAGATTTCACATTCGAAAGTTTCATGGAGCGTGTAGCCGCTTCTAAATGTCAAGGTGACAGTTTATAATCCCGCAAACTTATAAGTATTGCTCAGCCATCAAATTATACCATTTTTGAGAAACGATTTATAACTTCCCCATACAAAATTACCATCGAAGACAATTTGTATGGAGTAGCCAAAAAAATAAAAGTACCAAGGTCTGAAGCTGGACATTCACACCTTCAACCAGTCCTGCCACCCTCGCATCAACAGGGAGTCCCTGCTGCCCATCTCCAAGGACGCCAACGTTCACAACGACATTGAGGCGTGAGTCGATTTGCTATTTGAGTTTCATGGAGCGTGTAACCGCTTCGAAATGTCGAGGTAACAATAAACTGATAATGGTTGCTTAGTCAACGAAACTAAAAAAGTATCACCAGGAAATCCTTACTGGAATTTAAAAAACAAATCTTTTCCATACAAATTGTTTAATTGAAGTAGTGTCATTTTGTATGGGAAAGTCAACATTTGTTTTCATCTTCTAAAAGAATCTGGTGAATGTTTTTCAGTAATGTTGACTGAGCAACCCCTAGCAGTTTGCGGGACGCTATCCCTTACCCGCGGTATAAATTAAACGTGAAGGGGCTGATTCTTCAAATGCTTACAAAAAATTGGTAACTACCTTCTTTTAGAAGGGCCGAAGTTATTACACCAGGTAAGATCCAGGGAAAGATTTACAGGAATCGTGATAACCACACAGGTAAAATAGTGCTCAGGGTTACACAAGAAAACGGTGAAATGCACGAGAGCTGTAAGCTTTGTCATAGTTTTTCAATGAATGAGTGCGTTGACGGATGGGAAAGAGAAAAAAACCGCATTCAAATCGGTTAACCAGTTTGAGAGCCACGATGCCACAGACAGACAGATACACAACGCCGTGAAACTTATAATACCCCTCGTATTTGGACGTACATATAATCACGCCTTTATCCCTAATGGGGTAGGCAGAGCGTAAACGACCTAACTAATGGTCGTTCCGCCACGTCTGACAAAGTTTTGAGGGTTGGTTAAGATAGATTTGTAGGAATATTGCTGTAGTGACAGGTTGTCAGCCTATCGCCTAAATTGCAATATACAGAAACCCTTTGATCCTTAGCTGGTTTTTACAGCAAGCCCGGGAGGAAATGCAGCTGGCACATACTATGTTTTCCTCTCGCTCCCAGTCCAGCATGCAAGTATGTTTTGGACGTCGGGGGTTAAAAAGGAGGAATGACTGTGGTGATTTACAATTTGACTCAGAAGTGACAGCTTGGAGTAAGAGGTGTTGAAGAGGACGTATCATTCGAATCGAATTCGCATGCGAAAGAGCAGCTTTCGCATGCTAGTTTGTATGGAAATCGCATGGGAACTTTACTCTTCCGTATGCGCATTAGCTTTCGAGCGGTTCAAAAATACGACTCCAGAACGACTGCCATCTGACCTCTGTAACCCAGAAGGGAAACCAGACCCCAGGTGAATAGGCCCATCCTAGATTAGGCATTTGCCAGGTTAGTGGCCAACCCAGCTGTCAGAGTTTTCAAGCTAATGAAATGCTAAGCAATGGCCTCTGACATGGCCTAAAGTATTAACCGGGACCAACGGCTTAACGTGCCTTCCGAAGTTGTTATGCCGGTCACCCATCCATGGCCTGGCCACAGCGATGGTTGCTTAATAGTCGTCATCGGAATTATAGTATCGTAATAACCATTTTACCAACGAGCGCTTCGATGAAATAAACATACATATAATCACGTTTTTATCCCTAATGTGGGGTAGGCAGAGAGTAAGATGAGCTTCGGATCTTCTTCGTCTTCTAGCGGGGTGACGCTATCGAGGCTGGGCCTCACGAGCGTGGTCTCAAGCGTAAGATGAAATTACTGTAGATCAATACATACATATATATATAATCATGCTTTTACCCCTAATGGGGTAGGCAGAGCGTAAACGATTTAAACAAAGGTCGTTCGCCACTTCTGACAAAGTTTTGAGGGTTATTTAAGTTAGACTTGTAGGTCTGACTTCTTCCATGCTGGACTGGGAGAGATAGAAAAACATAGAATGTTCCAGCTGCCCTTCCTCCCGGGCATGCTGTTGAAGTCAGCAAAAGGGACTCGAGGGTTACAGTGTATTGTAATTTAGGCGATGGGCTGACAACCTCTCACCAAAGCAATACATATTACAATCTAAAATTGCCCTAAATTTTTGTCAGACGTGGCGAAAGCGCCTTTTACGAGGCGTTAAACGCTCTGCCTACCACGTAAGGGATAAAGGCGTGATTTATGTATGTATGTATGATGAGATAAGTCCTTTGTTTGCAGGTGGTACCCCCCGGGTCACGGCGACTTCTACGAATCGTTCTACAACTCCGGCCTGCTGCAGAAGTTCATCAAGGAAGGGCGCACTCACTGCTTCATCAGCAACATCGACAACCTCGGCGCCACGGTCGACCTGAACATCCTGAGCCTACTCCTCAACCCAGGATCCAACCAGAACATGGAGTTTGTCATGGAGGTTTGTTTTGACAATTATTCCATACTACATACATACATAAATCACTCCTTTATCCCTTACGGGGTAGGCAGAGCGTTAAACGCCTCGTAAAAGGCGCTTTCGCCAAGTATGACAAAAGTTGAGGGCAATTTTAGATTGTAATATGTATTGCTTTGGTGACAGGTTGTCAGCCCATCGCCTAAATTACAATACTCTGTAACCCTCGAGTCCCTTTTGCTGACTTCAACAACATGCCCGGGAGGAAGGGTAGCTGGAAAATTCTATGTTTTTCTATCTCTCCCAGTCCAGCAATCCATACTATTCCGGATGTAATGGTATATGCACCCGAAAGGATGTGCATCTGACCATGAAACTGAACAACTTTCCCTAAGGAACACATCTCCCTAGTCTTATCCCGTATCTCGCGGGGTTGGCTACCTAATCTAGGGGATTGAACTAGGGTACTTGTTTTTACACAGAGCAACCCAGAAGGAAAAACAGACCCAATCCCTAAGAAACATAGATCGAACACCTTAAAAAAATTGGCTTTCCGTACTAAATTTGCGATCAGCTGATTAATTTTGTATGAAAGGGCAAAGTCTTTTTATGTATATCGACCTATGCTTTTTGGGGAAAGTTGTTCAGTTTCATGGGTAGATTGACATCTTTTCGGGTTCATATCACCCTTTTTGTTACACCCTGTATATTTATACATTATTATAGTATAGTATTTACAATTATAAATGCGATAGTAAATCTGTCTGTCTGTTTATTACCCTTTCACGCCTAAACGGCTGAACCGATTTTGATAAAATTTGGCAGTATGATAGATGGCAACAGAGACGGATATAGGAGGCAGCGGCCCTATCCACTACATCATCGGGCTTATTCTATTTATTTATTTAACAGTTTATTGTACACAGAAACATACACAGAACAATTACATAGGAATCAAGACACAACAGGTACTGCTTATTTCTAAAATGAAATGTCTTACAGCAGACCTAAGAAGTGAGATAGCATATAACGTAAAGCGGATAAGACGTGCACAATATAAATACAAATTAGGTACATGAACAGTAAATAAGGATATACATACATACATAAATCACGCCTTTATCCCTTACGGGGTAGGCAGAGCGTTTAACGCCTCGTAAAAGGCGCTAATAAGGATATACCTACTTAATTACACTATACTACGATCATACAATAAGTAAATAAATTATAATACCTATAAATGTATTGAATACTCTATATAAATATAACTGAAATAAATAAATATATACATCCCCTAGATACATATATATACAATATATAAATACATACTACTGCAGAGAAAGATAATGTTCTTTGATTCTCTTCTTGAAAACAGCGATTGATGGGCTGTCGCGAATCCACTATACCATCAGGCTTATTGCATGTATGTATGTATAAATTAAACAATGGTGCAATAAGACACCCTTTACGAGCAACTGTGTTATAAAATAAACATAATTTTCCACATTTTCAGGTGACCGACAAAACCAGGGCGGACGTCAAAGGAGGCACCCTGATCCAATACGAAGACAAACTGCGCCTGCTCGAGATAGCCCAAGTGCCGAAGGAGCACGTGGACGACTTCAAATCCGTCAGCCAATTCAAGTTCTTCAACACCAACAACCTGTGGGCGAAGCTGGACGCGATCCAACGGGTGGTCGACCAGGGCTCTCTGAACATGGAGATCATAGTCAACAACAAAACCCTGTCAGAGGGGATCAACGTGATCCAGCTGGAGACCGCTGTCGGGGCAGCTATGAAGTGCTTTGAAGGTTGGTTGGGCTTAGTACATAAAAATAATAACAAATTTGTTTCTACATAATCGCATTTAATTTACATTTTATTATACACTAGCGACCCGAAGTCGCACGGAAATCATCAGTGTTTCTCTACTATATTCTGCATGTACATTATACATATAAACCTTCCTCTTGAACCACTCTATCCATTAAAAGAAACTGCATCAAAATCCGTTGCGTAGTTTTGATCTAAGCATACATACATACATACATATTATCACGCCTTTATCCCTAATGGGGTAAGCAGAGCGCAAACGACCTAAACAAAGGTCATTCCGCCACGTCTGACAAAGTTTTGAGGGTTATTTAAGATAGATTTGTAGGTATATTGCTGTAGTGACAGGTTGTCAGCCCATCGCCTAAATCACAATATGCCGAAACCCTCGGATCCATTAGCTGGCTTTTACAGCATGCTCGGGAGGTAATGCAGCTGGCACATTCTATGTTTTTATCTTGCTCCTAGGCCGGCATGGAAGGTCAGGTGATCTAAGCATACATAGGGCTATAGGGATAGAGAAAACGACGTTTTGTACTATGTAGTGAAATACAATACAAATACAAAATTGTATAACAACTACATTTATAATCCACATTTACAAACAGAAACTAGTTACACACATTCACAAACATTTAAAACAAAAAACAAACAGATTCAGTACATTTACCAACAGAATGCACATAGGAAATACCTATTGCTATAATATACAAAACAAAGTGGATAAATATTAATTGAATACAATTTGTTACATAAAAAAAACATATTTTCTTGAGTTTCTTTTCCTTCTTTGTTTGTGTGGAGCCCTCCGGGGCAATACAATACAATATTTTATGGGTAATAATGTTACAAGTCACAGTTGATAATATTCATTCGTACAATCTGATAACAATTAATTTTAAGTATTAACTTAAAACTGTAATATTAAAATTTAATAAGTATATGTCACTACATTACAATTTGTAGGAGTAAGTTTTGTTTAATTCAAATAAAGTCATTCATAATAAAAAAATAAAAAATACATCGGTAATTGATTTTATAATGTCAGTTCTAATTTCATAAATTCATCAAAGTTATAGGCCGTTTTAGCAAAAATGGCAAAGGAGATAAGATACATACACACATACATAAAATCACGCCTTTATCCTTTACGGGGTAGGCAGAGCGATAAACGCCTCGTAAAAGGCGGTTTCGCCACGTCAGACAAAAATTGAGAGCAATTTTAGATTGAAAAGTGTATTGCTATAGTGACAGGTTGTCAGCCCATCGCGTAAATTACGATACACTTTAACCCTCGAGTCCCTTTTGCTGACTTCTACAGCATGCCCGGGAGGAAAGGCAGCTGGAACATTCTATGTTTTTCTATCTCTCCCAGTCCAGCATGGAAGGAAGATAAGATAAGATAATCGTTTATTCACCATTAAACAGGGTACATAGAAAGATGGTCAGTTATCTATAAAAATATAAGTCCTCCTGTTTAGCCATTACAAATAGCATGCAAATTGAAAAGAGGATAAAAATAAATTAAATCACATGAAAATTTATAAATCACATTATCTAAACCATATACAATCTTAATCACTCTACAGTTCTAACGTTAGCTCAATTTAGAAATGCATAATTTCAAAGTATAATTCAGGTATATCAGCATACTTCAATTAATATTAAAAATAAAATGTCAACAGAAATACAATATATCCACATAATGTCACACACTAAATGTCATCTGGCTGAAATAAATACATACATACATACATATAATCACGCCTTTATCCCCAATGGGGTAGGCAGAGCGCAAACGACCAAAACAAAGGTCGCTCCGCCACGTCTGACAAAGTTTTGAGGGTTATTTAAGATATATTCGTAGGTATATTGCTGTAGTGACAGGTTGTCAGCCCATCGCCTAAATTGCAATACACTGAATCCCTCGGATCCCTTAGCTGGTTTTTACAGCATACCCGGGAGGAAATGCAGCTGGCACATTCTATGTTTTTCTCTCGCTCCCAGGCCAGCATGGAAGTTAAGTTAATTGGCTGAAATAAATCTAGTAGCCAAAGCCAAAAATGGACAAATAATAAAACTAAAACAATTTTGAATGTCAGTTATTCACGCTGAAGGCCTTAGTTGAGGGCAACTTGAGAACAAAAGTGGAAGTTCAAGTTCTAAATGGTGTAAACCGATGGCGGGAAAAGTATCGAGCGTGAGTCACCCACTCTTTCCCATTGTTTCCTGTCTTGCGCGACTCTATGCCAGAATTTGTTTTTTGTCTAGTTCATCTCCCCATCTTAGCTTGGGTCTTCCGACATTTCTTCTAGTGACAAATAGATTTGAATTTTATGTTTAGCCGGTTGAATCTAGAATTAAACCCAGTGTGATAATCAACCAAGCCCAAAGAAAATTTCTTCCATGCTGGACTGGGAGAGAGAGATAAACATAGAATGTGCCAGCTGCATTTCCTCCCGGGTATGCTGTAAAAACCAGCTAAGGGATCCGAGGGTTTCAGTATATTGTAATTTAGGCGATGGGCTGACAACCTGTCACTACAGCAATATACTTACAAATCTATCATAAATAATCCTCAAAACTTTGGGGTAAATGGGGTAGGCAGAGCGTAAACGACCCAAACAAAGGTCGTTCCGCCACTTCTGGCAAAGTTTTGAAGGTTATTAAAGATAGATTAGTACGTATATTGCTGTAGTGGCAGGTTGTCAACCCATCGCCTATATTACAATATACTGAAATCGTCAGATCCCAGCTGCTTTTTACAGCATGCTCGGGAGGAAATGCAGTTGGCACATTCTATGTTTTTCTCTCTCGCCCAGTCCAGCATGGAAGAAATTTTCTTTGGGCTTGGTTGATTATCACACTGGGCTTAATTCTAGATTCAACCGGCTAAACATAAAATTCAAATCTATTTGTCACTTTCATACTAAAAACATTGGAAAAGGACAGGAGATCTATTGTTTCCGCTTTTTGATTTATAGTCGGCGGCTTTATGCGTTATCTGTCATTTTTATCCGCCGTCATATGATATGGCGGATAATTTGACAGTTATATTAAAAAAAATGCGTATAAATCGCCTGTCCTTTTCCAATTTTATCATTTTAGATTTGACAGATAGATTTTAATTTTTGTTTTAGCCGGTGGTATCTAGAATCGAGCCCATTTACTACTTAATTTTAAACTTTCGCGGTTGTTTTCACTATAACTATGAGACATTTTACTTTTATAGTTGATTTAAATTATTTGGTGAGTTCCCGATATTTCGATTCTGTTACAAACATCATGATCACGGGTACATACATACATACATACATATAATCACGCCTTTATCCCTAATGGGGTAGGCAGAGCGTAAACGACCTAAACAAAGGTCGTTCCGCCACGTCTGACAAAGTTCTGAGGGTTATTCAAGATAAATTTATAGGTTTATTGCTGTAGTGACAGGTTGCCAGCCCATCGCCTAAATTACAATATACTGAAACCCTCGGATCCCTTAGCTGGTTTTTACAGCATGCCCGGGAGGAAATGCAGCTGGCACATTCTATGTTTTTCTCTCGCTCCCAGTCCAGCATAGAAGACATCACGGGTAGACTCACATTTACTAGTTTCCGTCTTTCTGTGTATACCGGGTGTAAGGGACAGCGTCCCGCAAACTGATAGGGGTTGCTCAGTCAACGATACCGAACAACTTTCACCAGGAAATTAGTTCCGGAAGCGAAATGAAAATTGGCTTTACCATACAAAATGTCCAATCTCAATCAGACGATTTGTAGGGAAAATCATTTTTTTTTGCCTTTTCCATGTCCATCCAGACTCCCCTACCATACTGATTCGCTCACTCTTTCGCACTCATACAACGTAACTCTATCATCACCCCTTTCTTAGATCTTCGTCTAAATATTATCATACTTCATCGTATTTCTTCCATGCTGGACTGGGAGCGAAAGAAAAACATAGAATGCGCCAGATGCATTTCCGCCCGGGCATGCTGTAAAAACCAGCTAAGGGATCCGAGGGTTTCAGTATATTGGAATTTAGGCGATGGGCTGACAACCTGTCACTACAGGAATGTACCTACAAATCTATCTTAAATGGCCCTCATAACTTTGTCAGACGTGACGGAACGACCTTTGTTTAGGTTGTTTACGTTCTGCCTACCCCATTAGGGATAAAGGCGTGATTATATGTATGTATGTATGTACTTCATCGTTCGGAAATAGATTATTCACTATAGACATCCAATCCCACATATATGTACAGGGTGTAAGGGACAGCGTCCCGCAAACTGATAGGGGTTGCTCAGTCAATGAAACTGAGCAACTATCAGTAGGATTTTTTGTCAGAAAGTGTAAGAAAAAGTTTGTTTTTCCGTACAAAATGTCTGATTGAGGCGGTCATTTTGTATGGGAAGGTCATTTTATTCACTTCCAGAAAAAGAATCCCACTGACAGTTGTTCAGTTCCGTTGGCTGAGCAGCCCCCAGTTTGCGGGACGCTGTGCCTGACACCCTGTACACATATGTGGGATTGGATCTCTATAGTGAATAATCTATTTCCGAAACGATGAAGTATGACATCAACTTAGCAAAATAGGCTTAAACTAGTTTTTGTTTTATTGTTATTTTTACTTGTTTACACAACTACTATTCTTTACTTTTAATTTTTTCTTGTAATTTGGTCTAAAGTCCAAATAATTTATATTTTAATCTGTAAGAATCTCTTAATCTGGCTTGTTAATGTATTAATACTCTTTTAATGAACTCTGTTTATGCTGTGAGATTTTTCTATAAATAAAATAAATAAATATGATAGTATATGCTGTGAGATTTATACATACATACATACATATAATCACGCCTTTATCCCTAATGGGGTAGGCAGAGCGTAACGTCTGACAAGCTTTTGAGGGTTATTTATGATATATTTGTAGGTATATTTCCATAGTGACAGGTTGTCAGCCTATCGCCTAAATTGCAATAAACTGAAACCCTCGGATCCCTTAGTTGGTTTTTACAGCATGCTCGGGAGGTAATGCAGCTGGCACATTCTATGTTTTTCCGTCGCTCCCAGGCCAGCATGGAAGTAGAGTGGAGTGAGATTTATCTATGAATAAAATAAATAACTATGATAATAAGTACCCTTACACCTGGTATTATAATTTTCCAGGTGGTATCGGCGTGAACGTGCCTCGAAGCCGGTTCCTGCCAGTGAAAAAGACGTCGGACCTGCTCCTCGTGATGTCGGACCTGTACTCGCTGTCACACGGGTCCCTGGTGATGTCACCACAGCGGATGTTCCCCTCCACGCCCCTGGTCAAGCTCGGGGACAACCACTTCGCTATAGTCAAGGAGTTCCTGAACCGGTTCGCGACAATCCCCAATCTGATCGAGCTGGACCATCTGACGGTGTCTGGGGACGTCACCTTCGGCAGGGGTGTGTCGTTGAAGGTAGGTTGAAATGCTAGCGCGGGTACAAAATATATATATATCTGTATTTCATTGAATTATACAACTTGTAACAGAAAGGGTATATGCATCGAGAATGTGTGAATCTACCCATGAAACTGAACAACTGCCTCCGTGGTCTAGTGGCTAGTGCCATGGACTCCCGATCCGGAGGTCCCGGGTTCGATTCCCAGGGGGGAAACAAAGTTGCTATTTGAGAATTTATCACTTGGTGATTTTTTCCCCAGTTTGGTTAGGACATTGCAGGCTGACTCACCTGATTGTCCGAAAAGAAAAAGATTTCGTGCTTCGGAGGGCACGTTAAGCCGTCGGTCCCGGTCGCTATCTTTGATAGTGGTCGTTACTCAAACCATGTCAGAGGCCTGATAGTTGTGCTACTAGGCGGTTTTATAACTCTGACACCAGGGTTCATCGGGTCGATAAACTCGATACCCACTTGACAGAAGAAGACTGAACAACTTTCCCTGAGGAACATAGGTCAAAAAATAAAATAAAAAAAATTTACCGTCCATACAAAGTGCATCAGCTAATAGCGCATTTAGTATGTGGGAAGTCAAATTCTTTTTTTCGTATTTCGACACATATATTTCTTAGGGAAAGTTGTTCAGTTTCATGGATAGATTCACTCATTTCACGATGCATATACCCTTTGTGTTACACATTGTATAGTAATATTATGGCGTGCTTAATCTAAACAAAGGAGATTATGTGCGCCCAGAGATCATGATTCTGTGTTTCTTTCTTACATACATACATAAAATCACGCCTTTATCCCTTACGGGGTAGGCAAAGCGTTAAACGCCTCGTAAAAGGCGCTTTCGCCACGTCTGACAAAAATTGAGGGTAATTTTAGATTGTAATGTGTATTGCGATAGTGACAGGTTGTCAGCCCATCGCCTAAATTACAATACACTGTAACCCTCGAGTCCATTTTGCTAAACGTCTACAGCATGCCCGGGAGGAAGGGCAGCTGGAACATTCTATGTTTTTCGATCTCTCCCAGTTCAGCATGGAAGTTTCTTTCTTTATTTTCGAATATTTCGTTCGGTTTATTTGTTTACATTATTATTTCGGGAAAAGTCGAGCTCGCTCCGCTCTCGTTACGTTTATATATTTGTGTGTTTGTCCACCGGGCGGGTGTAAGGGTCAGCGTCTCGCAAATTGATAGGTGTTGTTCAGTCAACGAAACTGAACAGCTTTCGGCGGGAAATTCTTTCCGGAGACGAAAAAAATTGTTGACTGATTACGCCTACTTGTTATTACTTACTATTACATACATATAATCACGCCTTTATCCCTAATGGGGTAGGCAGAGCGTAAACGACCTTAACAAAGGTCGTTTCTCCACGTCTGACAAGCTTTTGAGGGTTATTTATGATATATTTGTAGGTATATTGCCATAGTGACAGGTTGTCAGCCTATCGCCTAAATTGCAATATACTGAAACCCTCGGATCCCTTAGCTGGTTTTTACAGCATGCCCGGGAGGAAATGCAGCTGGCACATTCTATGTTTTTCTCTCGCTCCCAGGCCAGCATGGAATAAATTACTTACTATTACTATAACTTAATTCTGTTGGACCCGTTTTACGATTCACTGCGTTTTTAGTAAATTATGATTTTTTCACTAAACCACTTCGCTAGTATCGCCTTACAGGCACAGGCACGGAATAATAAATAGTACCTTATTTATTATTCCGTGCCTATATACAACGTGTAACAGAAACGGTATATGTACCCGAAAGGATATAAACCAGTCCATGACACTGAACAACTTTCCAAAAAAAAATAGTTTAAAATACGAAAATAAATGGACTTCCCAGCTACACGCGCTATCAGCTGAAGCATTTTGTATGGATGATCAAAATTTTGTTTTCGTAGTTCGACCTATGTTCCTTTGGGAAAGGTGTTCAGTTTCATGGGCTGGTACATATCCTTCCGAGCGCATATACCATTCCTGTTCACTGCAGCAATATACCTACAAATCTATCTTAAATAACCCTCAAAACTTCATCAGACGCAACGACCTTTGTTTGGGTCGTTTACGCGCTGCCTGCATTAGGGATAAAGGCGTGATTATATGTATGTATGATTTTTTCACTAATAGTATCGGCACTTCTTCCATGCTGGCCTGGGAGCGAGAGAAAAACATAGAAAGTGCCAGCTGCATTTCCTCCCGGGCATGCTGTAAAAACCAGCTAATGGATCCGAAGGTTTCAGTATATTGTAATTTAGGCGATGGGGTGACAACCTGTCACTACAGCAATATACTTACAAATCTATCTTAAATAAGCCTCAAAACTTTGTCAGACGTGGCGGAACGACCTTTGTTTGGGTCTTTTACGCTCTGCCTACCCCATTAGGGATAAAGGCGTGATTATATGTATGTATGTAGTATCGGCACCTTAAGGTGCTATTTATAATTGTGTGCCTACGCGTGTCCTGTAGTATCTAATGGTATGTCTCTCCGCAGGGCACGGTGATCATAATCGCGAACCACGGCGACCGGATCGACATCCCGTCCGGCGCCGTGCTCGAGAACAAGATCGTCTCCGGAAACCTACGCATCCTCGATCACTAGGTAAAAGAAAAAGAAAAGAAAAAAGTAGTTAACTTTCTAATTTAACAATGTAACAATCGTCGTTGCGCGACCAAAACCATTGAAATTTTACAGGAACCAAAACAATCTTAATAATTTACGGTCTTACTGTTCAGAATGGTGATATTTTTAACGTCTGTGATAATGATTAGTTCCTTTATTTTCACAATAAGTAATTTAACTAAATACATCGGAAAAGATAAACAAAGAGGAATTTGGAAATCATCATCCACGTGGCAGTTTCAAAAATGTTACAAAGCAGGGTTTGGTCGCGCAACGACGCAACGCTGTATTTCTATTAGATTGGCATCTATACTCATCTATAGGGCTCGATTCTAGACTTGCCGGCTAAAACTAAAATTAAAATCTATTTTTATAATATTCTTATTAAAAACACTTGTACTTGTTTCATAACAACATTATAAATATGGAGTTTCATAACAACATTATAAATATGGAGTTTAATAACAACATTATAAATATGGAGTTTCACCAAGTGCCGACAATCGCAAGTATAAATTGTAAAATCTATTTGTCACTTCCAGACTTAAATTTCAATTTATTTAGTCAATTACAAAATAATATTTGTGTATGACAAATTTCTTACAACTTACAACATAAAATCTTATCATTCACAATAATTTAATACTATAAAAAAAAGTAAATGGAATATACAAAAAAAACAATAATAATTAACATCACAATCAAAAAATCAAATTAAAATTACGTCAAAAAAATTCCAATGATAAAAATAAAAAAAATCATCAATGTAAAAAGAAAAATAAAAACATATATGAATTAGAGAACAATTATTAAGTGACTTTTGCCATTGATGTCATGTGTATAAGTAAAAAATATTTATCCAAAATACAAGTTCATCAAATAAAACATTGGAAAAGAACAGGAGATCTATCCTCTCCGGTTTTTAATTTATAATCGGTGGTGTTATGCGTTATCTGTAATAAAATTGACAGAAATACTGTGCGTCAAAATCTAGCGGAAAAAGTGTAAAACCATAGAGTATAATTCGCTTACCCTTAACAATTATATGATTTTGAAAGTGATAGATAGACATTAATTTTAGTTTTAGCCGGTAGTATCTAGAATCGAACCAATACATACATATATTCATACTATTCGAACCCATACTAATATTATAAAGAAGAAAGATTTGTATTTTTGTATAAATGTTTGTAACGAATAAACTCAAAAACTACTGGGCTGATTTCAAAAATTCTTTCGCTCTAAAAAGCAACGATCAGCCTGAGCTACTTTTTAACGCGGGAAAATATCTGATTCCCACGGGAAAGGTCATTAGGTAAGCCGCGAGAGAAAACTGCGTTGTAAAAAGCTAGTTTTCAACAAGATTAAAGGATGAGATCAGACCGCACTAGGCCGTAGCTGCAGCGGAACGGTACTTCTCATACATTTTCATGCAAAAAGTCATTTGTCGCACAGTGCCTAAGTATTACCATTATAATTTTTATTGTAACCACGATATTTTGGATTGGTTACACACTCCATGGTCACTATAAGTAGACGCTCTGTAATAAATACTCTAAGTAAAAAAA
Organism: Scrobipalpa costella; assembly: GCA_949820665.1. Lineage (NCBI taxonomy): Eukaryota > Metazoa > Arthropoda > Insecta > Lepidoptera > Gelechiidae > Scrobipalpa > Scrobipalpa costella. The sequence continues at coordinate 2,842,260 of OX463295.1, forward strand.
CTCAAACTTTAGGGTGTGAATCTCAAACTTTCCCCAAGAAATAAAAGTCAAAATATGTTTTAATAAAATACCCTTTCCATACAAATTGACCCGAGCCGCCTTTTTTCTATCGTATTTCTACCTATGTTCCTTGAGAAAAGTGGTTCAGTTTCATATATAGAATTACACCCTAAAATATGGCTAACTATTTATTTATTTCCTAGATAGCCGTCCAAAACGATGCTAAAGTTCCGATGGACGCGCTCAGCGAGCCCCACGCAACGACATCGCAACGCTTTATCCACCATCCACTTAGAGAACCGACTATACACTCTTAAACCACGCAAGGTCACGTAATATACAGGAACTTACTGCGCTCAAGGTTGCGCTCAAGGCGCTGTCAATGCTTTTTGCATTGCCTACAACACACATGCGTCACCTTACGCTCTACGCGCGCGTAGTTGAATAGGTTTGTGGCTGCACTAATAGTCTTATTGCGTGCTATAGCTCAGCGGCTATTTTACTATCACCATCGTAATCACCCTTTTTAGTATTGATAATGGACTTAAATACAACGATATTAAATTTAAAGATTTTAATAACGGGCACTCACTTTGGAAAATAAGTCGCGTACTTCACGACATGTTTACAGTTATTTATCCACATTCAATGCTCAAATATTTGATTTAAATTGTGACCTTGTAGGTATAATGAAGAATTACTAGAGATTTGCGCAAGACTTTAAATATATACTGGGTGGGACAGCGTCCCGCAAAATGAAATTAGTTGCTCAGTCAACGACACTGAACAACTTCCAACAGGAAATTCTTTCAGGAAGTGAATTAAAACTGGCTTTTCCATACAAATTGTCTGATCGAGATGAGCATTTTGCCAACTTTTCTCTAATTTTTCTTCTTATTTAAGTTTTAAATACATTTGTAGGTATATTGCTGTAGTGACAGGTTGTCAGCCCATCGCCTAAACTACAATACACTGAAACCCTCGGATCCCTCAGCTGGTTTTAACAGCATGCACGGGAGGAAATGCAGCTGGCACATTCTATGCTTTTCTCTCGCTTCCCAGGCCAGCATGGAAGACCAGTTAGTACAACATGTCCCAAAACACTTATATTGGGCTTAATTCTAGATAATTAAAACTTATCTGTTACTTTCAGACTAAAAACCTTGGAAAAGGACAGGAGATCTATTCTCTCCGGTTTTTAATTTATAGTCGGTGGTTTATGCCTTATCTGTCATTTTTATCCGCCGTCATATACTGCGGAATCGTACGCCAAAATTTAGCGTATAAAGTGTAAAACCATAGAGTATAAACCGCCTATCCTTTTTCAATATTATTATTTTGATAGTGACAGATAGATTTTAATTTTAGTTTTAGCCGGTGGTATCTAGAATCGAGCCTATTCTCGTGAGTGCTAAATACTCGTCGTGTGCTAAATATCGTGTGATAAACCTGTGCTTACAAGCAACAACTATCGTATGCCGTGTGTCAGAGAACTGTTACCTAAGAACTGTTATATCGGGTGTAAAGGACAGCGTCCCGCAAACTGATAGGGATCGCTCAGTCAACGATACTGATCAACTTTCAACAAGAATTTCATTCCGGAAGTAAAAAAAAAATAGCTTTTCCGTACAAAATTGCCACCTCGATCAGAAAAATTTGTATGGAAAAGTCTTTTTATCTTCACTTCCTGGTGAAAGTTGTCCAGTGTCGTTGACTGAGCAACCCTTATCAGTTTGTGGAACGCTGTCCCTTACACCCCGTTTAGTCTTCCGTCGTGTGGGTTTCGAGTCGAACGACCCGATGAACCCTGGTGCCAGAGGTTGTTACATATAATGGACGGACTACAAATAGCGTCCGCTATATCACGCGTTATCACATCAAAAGCAACCTATTCAATGTTTGTATCACACAATTCTGTTATATTAGAACTTAGATAATATATTATATTTAGCTATTTGAGTATAAATAAATAAATCAATATTTAATATATTACTACTAATTTAAGAGAAGTATGCTGATCAAAAAGACTTTAAACTGAAATATACTGTATTCAAATGTACACTGTAAAATCGAAGCAATTTTGTATACTTACTTATAATTCGCAGTTGTTAAAGTCTACACGAAAAAACACCCGCGTTCAAAACTAAATATAAATGTTTTTACGTTTAAGAATGTTTTATGAGCTCAAGATACAAATTTTTATACTTGTTTCTACACGTGTAGTTAAGTGAAGTAGATATAGGAAGCTAAGTACATATTCGTGGTAATGTGTATTGTTCTGATTCCATAATAAATGTCTTTACTTTGATATAATCTATTCCAATTTACAATTAGAATCCGTTCCCTTTTTGATCTATTTATTTGTGTTCTATTTATTTCGACTCTGTCTTCTTTTGAAGTCCAAGTTAAGGCCAAAGTAATTTATTTATCTTAGTCAAAAGTATGTCCAGTTTATCACATTTTATATGTATAAAATAAAACGTGCCATTAGATATTTTTTTAGGTTTTGAGTTAATTTTTTAATTTATTGTATTTATTCTTATTTTCATTTATGTTATTTTGCTCTCGTATTTGTTTATAAGCAGATCCTCGAAAATCACCCGAATTATTTTCTTATATATTATAGTAGATTCTAGTAGTAGATTAAATAGCATTTTTATAGATTAATTATATATATTTTATTTTGTGTTAGGTACCTAGTTATGTTAAAATAAAGTTGTTGTACAATTGTTTTGAATATAGCGTTTGATTTAAACACTTTCCACCACATCTGGCAACATTTTCCTGTGCTTCTATACTTAGAGCAACATTGGTAGCAATTCGTAGTAGCAAAAATCACGACTTAACTAATATAACTCTATACCTGTATTTTTTATTATGAGAGAATAGTAGAGGATGGCAATAATTTTAATCATGATTTAGTTAAGTCTTGCCATCTACGAATCGGTAGCACTTGCTCTAAGCTTCTATCCTTTTCTGTCACTGGAAATCATCCGCTTCCGCGCAGTAGTGGAAGAAATTCGTATGCGCACCTAAAATCGTTACCTGTCATTATCTATCATGACATTAGCAAATAGATGAACTCTTAAGAGAACGGAAAGGGACGTGGTGACGATACTAGCCAAGTGGCGCCCACATTAAAGAAAAAAAAAACAAAATTCCCTAAAAACGCAGTAAATCGAAAATACAACAGAATCAAGTTATTGTATTTAATCTTTTTATTATTATTATATCAGCCTAGACTGTCCCGTCCAGTAATTAAGATAATTTGTTTTAATTATAATAATTTATATTGTTTTTTGATTCACTACGTTATAGTGAATTATATATCTTTTTACTAATGGGGGCGCCACTTGGCTAGTATCGCCACCTGAAGTCAAGGAATCGGTACCATAAACCGCTATCTCAAGATGGCGGCGTTAGTTCCTTATTTCGCCACGGTCAGTTAAAGTGTGGTCGTATTATACCATACCATGATTAATCCGAAACTAATAAGACAATCATAATGCCAATTTGCGGCACCTACATCAGTGCAAGGGATGTTTAAATTTTGGGTCATAGTTTATTTTTAAATTAATATAATATACTAAATGGTGTAACTAGATTCTCTTTTTTAAATCTTTATTTGTGAAAGGGCTTGGTACACAATAACAAAGCGACCATGTCGTCCTCATAAGGACTGCAATACAATATCATCACTTACGTCTAATACGTAGTATTATACATACATACATATAATCACGCCTTTATCCCTAATGGGGTAGGCAGAGGGTAAACGACCTAAACAAAGGTCGTTCCGCCACGTCTGACATAGTTTTGAGGGTTATTTAAGATATAATTCTAGGTATATATATATAGCTGGAAACCCACTCACTCACTCACTCACTCACTGACTGACATAATTGTTCTCCCAGAAGGAGGGTCGGGGGGTGAAAGTCATGTATGGGAAAAGTGTGGAGGTGGTTTTGGTGAGTATGGGAAAATTCCGAAATCTTGGAAAACTGCTCCTCATCATGGAGTGACCCTGTGGTCTGGCTAAACTATAAGAGGTAGGCGGGTGGTTCTCAAACTAACTTTGGAGCACACCCTTGGCAGTTTTAATATTTGATGAAAAAAATCCAAAATGGCGGAAAACAAGATGGCTGCCATACAAAATAAAAAGTTGAATATCTCGAAAACGGTTGAAGATAGAGGGGGGGTGATCGACCAAATGTCATAGAGAGCGGTGGGGGTCAAGTGCCGGTGGTCACGAAAATCCAAGATGGCGGATCCAAAATGGCGGCCGAAAAAAAAGTTGCTCTGATCGGGATGAAATTTTGCATGCGGGTAGTCCTCGGGGAGATTATTTGATATTTTAGGTTCGTTTATTGAATTTTTAATTTTTCAAGATGGCCGCCATACAAGGGTATTTTGTATGGGGAGCTTTTTTTGGCTCTGGCGCGTAAACGGTGTCCCCAAGGTGGGGGGTGGCCATACTTTCTATTGTTCCTCTCCGGGGTAGGCAACTTTTGGTAAATGTCAAAATCCAATATGGCCGATTCAAGATGGCGGCCGGAGTCAATTTGCTGCGATCCGGCTCAAAATCGATATCTGGGGGTTTTCGGTGTCAATGATTTTATTTTGGTGGTTTGTTTTGTGACTCTACCATTTTTTAAGATGGCCGCCATACAAAATTTTGTAGGTAAAGCATGTATTTCATTGTATCGTGGAAATTTTTGCAGGTGGGTTTGTAAATTCTTAGAAAATATGGTAGGTATGTATGAGGAAAAAAAATTGTGTTCGTCAAAAATCCAATATGGCGGATCAAAGATGGCGGCCGGGAGTCAATTTGCTCCGATCCGTAGTTACTATATATATATAGCTGGAAACCCACTCACTCACTCACCCACTGACTGACATAATTGTTCTCCCAGAAGGAGGGTCGGGGGGTGAAAGTCGTGTATGGGAAAAGTGTAGAGGTGGTTTTGGTGAGTATGGGAAAATTCCGAAATCTTGAAAAACTGCTCCTCATCATGGAGTGACCCTGCGGCCTGACTAAACTATAAGAGGAAGGGGCGTGGTTCTCGAACTAATTTTGGAGCACACCCTGGGCAATTTCAGATTTTCGTGTAAAAAATCCAAATTGGCGGAAAACAAGATGGCTGCCATACAAAATAAAAAGTTTAATATCTCGGAAACGGTTAGAGATAGAGTGGGTGTGTTCGACCAAATGTCATAGAGGGCGGTGGGGGTCAAGTGCTGATGGTCATAAAAATCCAAGATGGCGGATCCAAAATGGCGGCCGAAAAAAAAGTTGCTCGGATCGGGATGAAATTTTGCATGCGGGTGGTCCTCGGAGAGCTTATTTGATATTTATTGTTTGTTTTTTGTTTTTTTCATTTTTCAAGATGGCCGCCATACAAGGGTATTTTGTATGGGGAGCTTTTTTTGGCTCTGGCGTGGAAACGGTGTCCCCGAGGGGGGGGGTCGTCATACTATGTATTGTTCTACTCCGGGGTAGGCAACTTTTGGTAAATGTCAAAATTCAAAATGGCGGAATCAAAATGGCGGCCGAAATAAAAGTTGCTCTGATCGGGATAAAATTTTGCATGCGGGTAGTCCTCAGGGAGCTTATTTGATATTGTAGGTTCGTTTTTTGTTTTTTTCATTTTTCAAGATGGCCGCCATACAAGGGTATTTTGTATGGGGAGCTTTTTTTGGCTCTGGCGCGGAAACGGTGTCCCCGAGGTGGGGGGTCGCCATACTATGTATTGTTCTACTCCGGGGTAGGCAACTTATGGTATATGTCAAAATTCAAAATGGCGAAATCAAAATGGCGGCCAGGAGGCAATTTGCTCCGATCCGGCTCAAAATCGATATCTGGGGGCTTTTGGGGTCAGTGATTTTATTTTGATGGTTTTTTTTGTGACTCTGAAATTTTTAAAGATGGCCGCCCTACAAAATGTTACAGGTAAATCATGTATTTCATTGTATCGCGGAAATGTTTGCAGGTAGGTTGGTAGTTTCTTAGGAAATATGGTAAGTATGTATGAGGACAAAAAATTGTGTTTGTCAAAAATCCAATATGGCGGATCCAAGATGGCGGCCGGGAGTCAAATTGCTCTGATCCGGCTGAAAATCAATATCTGGGGGTTGTCGGGGTTGCGGATTATAGATCTGAAGTTGTTTTATGACTACGTAAATTTTCAAGATGGCCGCCATACAAAAGTCACATCCGGCACGCGGGCTGCTTTAGCTGCCGGCGCACCCAGCCCCTCACTGGGATATCCGCACGCGGGCTGCTTTAGCTGCCCGCGCACCTCGCACCCCACCCGCACACCGGTTCGCCGGCTGCTTTGGCTGCCCGCGCACCTCGCACCCTACCCGCACACCAGCTCGCCGCGTACCACTTTCCTCACCAGCAATTTTGACATGTTATAGAAATACAAAATGGCGGATTCAAGATGGCGACTAAAACTTATCTTGCTCCGATACGACTTGAAATAGTATACAAGATGTTTTTGGGGTGGCTGATCATAGATTTTGGTTGATTTTTGGATTTTGAGAATTTTCATGATGGCGGCTGATAAAAACAAAACTTGCTCTGATTGGACTCATAATTTACATCTGGGGCTATTTTGGGTTACTGACCTTGGATATTACGCTGAATTATAGATTTCAAAAAATTTCAAGATGGCTGCCATACAAAATAAAATTAAAAGGGCGCAAATCATATGTATGTATTAGGACGAAAAAATATGTTTGTCAAAAATAAAAAATGGCGGAACCAAGATGGCGGCCGGAAGTCAAGTTCCTCTGATACGGCTGAAAATCGATATCTGGGGGTTGTCGGGGTCGCTGATTATAGATCTGAAGTATTTTTTGTGACTGTGTAAATTTTAAGATGGCCGCCATACAAATGTCACATCCGGCACGCGGGTTGCTTTAGCTGCCCGCGCACCACGCACGTCACCAGCACACTGGCACGCGGGCTGCTTTAGCTGCCTGCGCACCCCGCACTTCATCCGCACACCGGCTCGCGGGCTGCTGTAGCTGCACACGGACCCCGCGCCCTACCTGGATACCGGCTCGCGGGCTGCTTTAGCTGCCCGCGCACCAATGACCTCACCAGCTATTTTGACGTTTTATAGAAAAACAAAATGGCGGATTTAAGATGGCGGCTAAAACTAATCTTGCTTCAATCTGACTAGAAATCGTAACTTACGGGTTTTAGGGGTAGCTCATCAATGTTTTTTGGTTGATTTTTAGATTTTGAGAATTTTCAATATGGCGGCTGTGAAAAACAGAACTTGCTCTGATTGGACTCAAAATTGACATCTAAGGGTTAATTGGAATACTGACTTCGATTATTAAGTTGATTTTTAGATATCAAGCATTCTCAAGATGGCCGCCATACAAAAAAAAAACATGTTTAGGCCAGAACAATATAAAATTAAAAACTTGCGCCGCCAAACATACAACAGCCCAACAAAACACCGCGGGCTGCTTTAGCAGCCCGCGCACTACGCAACCACTAGTTCTAGGTATATTGCTGTAGTGAGGTTGTCAGCCCATCGCCTGAATTACAATATACTGAAACCCTCGGATCCCTTAGCTGGATCTTACAGCATGCCCGGGAGGAAATGCAGCTGGCACATTCTATGTTTTTCTCTCGCTCCCAGGCCAGCATGGAAGTAACGTAGTATTATAGTTACTCTGTGGTCTAATTAAGCCTACTAGATTCTTATTTTATTGTAAAGTTTAGACCGCGCTATGACGTGGCTGCAGCGGAGTGGTCCGGCTCGGCATTGCAGCGGCGCGACACTGCGCGACAAAATCTGTCTAAATGTATGAACTGACTTTGCCGCGCCGCTTCGCTGCAGCGTCAGTGGTACATCTCATACATTTTCATACTAAGAATCATTTGTCGCGCAGTGCCGCGCCGTGCTGCGTCGCGATAACAGAAATGCGACGATATCTCACCATAAGGGGAGGGAGGGGGCGAGGCAATTCTGTGGGTATCTCACCATACGAGGAGGGGGCGAGGGTCAAATATTCACCAAGATCACCTCTTGATTAATGAATATGCTCATAAATTTTCATGCTTAAAATCTCTTACGCTGCAGGTTTATACAGGGTGTAAAGGACTGCGCACTAGAGGGGTTAGTAAGTTACCGAAACTGAGCAACTTTCACCAGGAAATTCCTTCATGAAATTAAAAAAGTGATTTGGATTTTCCATACAAATTATATGATCCGGTGGTCAAACTTTTTAAATTTAATTAAAGTCAGATTTTTAAATTTCCTGAAAGAATTTCCTGGTGAAAGTTGTTCAGTTTATTATTAGTACTCTGTCCCTTACACCCGGTATTAAGTAATATTAGGTGTCTAGTTGCAATAATTACAACATTCTGTATAAGACATGGATCAAAATAATGGTTAATGCTTTTTCGACAGACGTAAGTTGACACACGCTCATTGTTATCAATGTCCACAAAAACTATAGTTTCTCGAAATGCAGCGCGTTATTTCGTCCTTCCTTGCTCTCGTTCTTCTCCTATCTTCTGTCAGTTCCTATGAATCAGCGGAAGAAGCTCCTTTAGACCGGGAGATCCAAGCACACACTAGAGCACACTACGAGGCATTCTTAACGTTCGTAGATGATATTTACAAGGAGAAGAGTAAAGCTAAACGATTGGAGAAATTCAAAGCTCAATTGGCCAATGCTGCGGATGAGTTCGGGCAGTACATGAGGTAAGTAATTGATACCTTAGCAATAAGGCCGCCTATGTTGTAGTTGTCTTTTTTTGTTGTTATCTGTTGTGTTGTATGATTTGTATTCTTACGTGCAATAAAGTATTTTTATGTTATGTTAAGTACGTCGTCTTCTCGACGTGTGGGTTTCGAGTCGATCGACAGATACACCCTGGTGTCATAGTTTGAAACCACCTTATACATACATATAGTCACGCCTTTATCCCTAATGGGACAGACAGAGCGTAAACGAACTAAACAAAGGTCGTTCTGCCACGTCTAACAAAGTTGTGAGGGTTATTTAAGATAGTTTTGTACGTATATTTCTGTTGTGACAGGTTGTCAGCTCATTGCCTAAATTACAATATACTGAAACCCTCAGAACACTTATCTGGTTTTTACAGCATGCTCGGGAGGAAATGCAGCTGGCACATTCTGTTTTTCTCTTACAGTCTAGCATGGAAATAAATCTCTGACATGATTTGTGTAACGATCGCTATCAAAAACAGTAACTGAGACCAACGGCTTAACGTGCCCTCCGAATCACGGATCCTCTTTCTTTTCGGACAATCAGATGGTCAAACTGGGGAAAATCTCACAACGTGATAAATTAATAAATATAGACTAAATGTGAATTGAACCCAGGACTTTCGGATCGAGAGCTCTTGGTTCAGGCCGTTAGACCACGAAAAGGTTAATTTAAGGCAATTTGCATATTCATTCCAATAATTAATTTTAATCAACCATCATCACCGTGACTAGGCTATGGCTATTTTGTGTTAATAATATTAGTTATGCTGATGACATGGTGTAGCTGAGCGCGTCAGTGTGTGGGCTAAGAAAGCTTGTAGCCGTATGTGAGAAATACGCTGAGAAACATGGTCTCATGTATAATGTTAAAAAGAGCCAGTTTATGGTCTTTGAGGCAGGTAAAAATCGTATAGACTCATTTCCACCTGTTTTTCTCAATAAATGTAAGCTAGCTAGAGTTTATACTTTTAAATATCTTGGCCACATATTGACCCCTGACCTCAGGGACGATGCTGATATCGAAAGGGAACGGAGGGCATTGTCGGTGAGAGCGAACATGCTGGCTCGCAGGTTTGCAAGGTGCTCAGAAAGAGTTAAAATTACTCTCTTCAGATCTTACTGCACATCATTCTATACCTGCAGCCTGTGGGCTAGATATACTCAAAAATCCTATAATTCCCTCCGGGTCCAATATAACAATGCGTTCAGGGTGTTGTTGAGGCTGCCTCGATTCTGTAGCGCATCAGGGATGTTTGCGGACGCGAGTGTAGACTGTTTCTACGCAACAATGCGCAAAAGGTGCGGATCCCTGGTGCGCAGAATACGGGGTAGCGCCAACAGCATCCTGAACATGATCGGGAGTAGGCTCGACTGTCAGTATCTGAGTCATTGTTGCACTATTTCAAGCGGAATGGGGAAACGGTGACTTATCATACTGTTATTTTATTATATACCTATCTAATATCTCTCATTTTTCTAACATAGTTATAAGTTTTACTAATATTATGAGTCCTGGTTACTTGAATCAAAATCTTTATTATTATTATATTATTATGGATGGGTGACCGGTAGTGATATAACAACTCGGGCAATTCCGTGCTTCTGAAGGTACCTACGTCAAGCCGTTGTTGGTTCCGGTGAATATAGTCAGATAAAACCATGTCAGAAGTAATTTTATCAACGGCTTGAAATCTTCGGCATCAAGGTTGGCCACTATCTAGTTTTGCCACTATCCAGGCAAAACCCTGGTTTTGCCTGGATAGTGGCAAAACTAGATCCTGATCTAGAATTGGGTCTGTTTTCTCGTCTGGGTTGTGGAGGTCAGGTGGTAGTAGCTCTGTGTAAAAACCAGTATCCTCTTTCAATCCCCTAGATTAGATAGCTGTCCCTGTGATTGAAACAGGCTAGGTAGATGATAAGGTTCCCCTACACCTAGGTACTGACCGACGTTTGTATATAAAAAAGTACCTTTGTGCTCCATGGGTCTATGTAATATGATAAAAAAATAAAAGTTTATTTTTCTTTTTTTTATACAGAGTAATCGTGCCAGTGTTAATAGAAAATAATTTGTCTCAGGATCCAAAACTTGGAATGACGCGGTCCTCACACTGTCCCGTTCAGTTCTACTCCTACGTGCGAAACTGTGATGTTCTTTGTACATACATACATACATACATACATAAAATCACGCCTTTATCCCTTACGGGGTAGGCAGAGCGTCAAACTCCTCGTAAAAGGCGCTTTCGCCACGTCTGACAAAAATTGAGGGCAATTTTAGATTGTAATGTGTATTGCTATAGTGACAGGTCGTCAGCCCATCGCCTAAATTACAATACACTGTAACCCTCGAGTCCCTTTTGCTGACTTCTACAGCATGCCCGGGAGGAAGGGCAGCTGGAACATTCTATGTTTTTCTATCTCTCCCAGTCCAGCATGGAAGAAAATGTGTGAAAATGTGATGTTCTTTGTAAGTACCTCAGTTTGCATGGGAAAAACGAAGGGTCCACTGAAAACGTTTCTTCACGCACAGATCTGCTAGCCTGTGTATTCCATACAAACACAAAGATCATTACAGTTCCGCGCGTAGCAGCTCAGCTCTTCGCTGCGTAATCCGGGACAGTGTGAGAACTGCTTTAATCGTACAAATTACAATATTGACTGAAATTCAAAAGAAACATTTTAGGATGAAAACACAGTTTGGCCAAACAAAGGTGGAAGTAAAATATTGAATACTTACCTTAACGTCTATACGAATATTAATAATAGTGTTTGTTATCATATCATATCTTGTAACATTTTTATATGGAATCTCAAGAAAATTCTAGAACATTTCTGAACATTTGAGAGTATTCCGCAATGTTCCACAATGATCTAGGATATTTCTAAATAGTCCACATCGTTCGAGAGTGTTCTGGAATGTTCCACAATGATCAAGAATATTTGCGGATCCAGTAAGTTCTAGAATGTTTCACGTTATTGATGATCAAATATATAAAAATCATAGGATGTTTCAGCTGCATTTATAGCCACACGTACTAAAGTACAAGTAAAAAAAACGTCTATATTGTAATATTATGGGCTGACAACCTGTCACTACAGCCATAAACTCTCAACAAAACACTCCAGCCATAAACTCTCAACAAAAATCTCTCTTGTCAATTTTCATATGTGGTGGAAACGGTTTTTCGGTAAAACGCTTCACGAATTCCTTAATAACCCGTACTGATATGGATAAAAACAAGGAAAATACCGTGTCGCGTCACGTAGCTTCGTTGACTGAGGCTCGTAATTAGAAAGTGATCTTAAGATTGAGGGCAATATTAAGAATCGATTTGACAGGTCGTTTTGTACTGAAATGACAATTCTGATACGAACTCAAACTCGCTGTCACTCTTGAGAGCTGATTATTAATACTGGCCTGAGTATTTCTTTTCAGTCTTCGGGACATTCTTGTCTGCGTCTGATTGTCACTGTACCTACCTATCAATGTTATCAATTTAGTAATACCTATCTAGATATGTGACTCTGTATCCATGCTCTAGACTTAATTGTCTAGCTCTACAATGCCTTATTCCTAACATTCCAGACAAAAATTGCATAAGAAACACATGAAACATTTAGAGCGAGCCAAATATGAAAAAATATATGACAAGGACAGCGGTAAGAAGTCGGATAAGAAAGTCGCGCATAAACGCCAGCGATCCAAACATTTGTCAAGAAGAAACAGATATGTAACAAACTCCATGTACCTACCATCCATTATTTAAAACAAATTATATTCTACATGTTACCTAAGTATTTTATTCCTATTTAGGTATTATATATTCATTTTCGATTCATTGGGCGTGTTTCCACTAGACGGGATGTCATGGCGACGCGACGGTGCCGTCAGGATGTCGTGGCTCTATTTTTCCACTAGACGGCATAACAACGACACGGCTACGTCCCGATAACACCCGCGCATACTCCAAACGAATACAAAACACATGCTATTTGGCAGGCCGAAGATACCAGTGGGAATCAATGCCGTGCCGGCAAATGGAAAAGCGTGCCATAAAATTTAATTGATTTTCTTAGATTATCTCTTCCACGGTACCATCGACGGTGTCGTGCCGGCGCTGTTGCCGTCGCCGTGCCGTCTAGTCGAAAAACGCCCAATTAGGTACACAACTTATTTTTACAAAACCTTTACACGGGTGGACTGTCACTGCGGCTTACCAGAAACCGTGGTGATTTCAGATTACCGCAATGACAGGTTGTAAGCCCTTTGCCTAAATTACTATCCCTTAAATCTCTCTACTGACTTTCACAGTGCGCCCGGAGAGAGAAGCACCTGGTAGTTAGTTCCTTAGTGCAGCAACACACAGGCGTCACTTACTGCGCGTAAGGTTATGCTCAACGCACTGTCAATGCTGTTTGCATTGCCTACAACACAGATGCGTCACTTTACGCACTACGCGCGCATAGCAGGGAACTCTAGATCCCCTTAGCCAGTACGCGCGCGTAGTGCTTAAGGTGACATGTGTATTGTAGGCAATGGAAAAAGCATCTGCAGCGTGTTCAGCGCAACCTTACTCCCATTAAGTGACGCCTGTGTGTTGCTGCCTTTAGTTATCACTCTCACAAGTTTCATAATCTCACTGAGGACTCCTCAGTGAGGAGTGATAAGTAGATCAATCAAAATGGTGTTCAAATTGTTTGAGACATATCTAAGTAAAATAAGACCATTCCTGTCATTTCCTGTCTTGAGTGAACAGAAAGAGACATCAGTAAAAACGGACTTATTATGGTCCTGTCAGTTACAATTCGTTTAAATATTTCAAATTATTTATATGTTACATAATTGGGACCCGTTCACATCACAGCTTCCATATAGAGGTACGCATATATTCCTAAACTGACAAGATAACTGCGTCCTTTTCAGTTCGGTATAGTATAGGTAGAAAATGAAAGGCATGGTTTTAATTTAGTAAAGTATTCGTTTACGAATCGGGGCCTATATAAAAAAAAATACAAAACGGACGGACTTTCAAATTGTTTTTCTTTTTCGTATAAGTAATTAAGTTACTTCACGACCAAAGTAAGTACGTATCTGTTTTTATACCTAAATTAATATTCAATCGTATTCCATCCAATGATGAACTCTTGATGTAAAACTAATTAGAAATTTTTCGCATGCTGTTAGTACTTTGGATTAGAAACATTTGATTGCGGATTTTATGGACAATGCACAAAATACAATTTCTCATACTGATAGCAATCCTTCTTTGCTTTGTTCATGGAAAACCCAATGTTCAGGTTGATGACGATGAAACAGATGTGGAAGATCCAGACGTGGTTGTAGCCAACGAAGAAGTTATTTGGAATGAATGGTGGCCTAAATACAAGCAAAGAATGATTGACAATGTAGCAGAGTACTACGATGAGTTCTCCAAGTTTTCAAACAAATTCAGAAAAGAAACGTCTGAGAGCAAAAAGCTAGAAATGTTTATACAGCATATGAAAAACGCCGCTTTAGAGTTTGAAACGTATATGAAGTGAGTATTTTCATTTGGTAGAATAGAATAACTTAATTAATTTACTCCTGGGAATAAGATCATTTCCGCTAGAAAACAAATCGCATTCTATTGTGGTATCCCAAAAACTAATTTAGTAACCGCTTCAATATTTCGTTGGGTACTAAAGCGTCTAGCTAGGATGTAATTATCTTCAGATTGTGACACTGGTTTTTGTTTAGCGGCAGAAAGCTAAACCTTACACAAAAGCTTGTCACCTATCGCTTTCCTCGAATCTCGAAGCCTACAGAAAACCCTGTGACTTATTTGTGAATCTCGAGGCGTACATAAAACCCTGTGACTTATTTGTGAATCTCGAAGCCTACAGAAAACCCTGTGACTTATTCGTGAATCTCGAGGCCTACATAAAACCCTGTGACTTATTTGTGAATCTCGAGGCCTACATAAAACCCTGTGACTTATTTGTGAATCTCGAGGCCTACATAAAACCCTGTGACTTATTTGTGAATCTCGAAGCCTACAGAAAACCCTGTGACTTATTCGTGAATCTCGAGGCCTACATAAAACCCTGTGACTTATTTGTGAATCTCGAGGCCTACATAAAACCCTGTGACTTATTTGTGAATCTCGAGGCCTACATAAAACCCTGTGACTTATTTGTGAATCTCGAGGCCTACAAAAAACCCTGTGACTTATTTGTGAATCTCGAGGCCTACATAAAACCCTGTGACTTATTTGTGAATCTCGAGGCCTACATAAAACCCTGTGACTTATTTGTGAATCTCGAAGCCTACAGAAAACCCTGTGACTTATTTGTGAATCTCGAGGCCTACATAAAACCCTGTGACTTATTTGTGAATCTCGAGGCCTACATAAAACCCTGTGACTTATTTGTGAATCTTGAGGCCTACATAAAACCTTGTGACTTATTTGTGAATCTCGAGGCCTACATAAAACCCTGTGACTTATTTGTGAATCTCGAAGCCTACAGAAAATCCTGTGACTTATTCGTGAATCTCAAGGCCTACAGAAAACCCTGTGACTTATTTGTGAATCTCGAGGCCTACAGAAAACCCTGTGACTTATTTGTGAATCTCGAGGCCTACAGAAAATCCTGTGACTTATTTGTGAATCTCGAGGCCTACAGAAAACCCTGTGACTTATTTGTGAATCTCGAGGCCTACATAAAACCCTGTGACTTATTTGTGAATCTCGAGGCCTACATAAAACCCTGTGACTTATTTGTGAATCTCGAGGCCTACAGAAAACCCTGTGACTTATTTGTGAATCTCGAGGCCTACAGAAAACCCTGTGACTTATTTGTGAATCTCGAGGTCTACAGAAAACCCTGTGACTTATTTGCGAATCTCGACGTCTTAACTCTGCCTCGTATCGTTACCCCTTGAAAACAAACATAGATCAGGTTTTACCCGCTAGTACTAAACTAGAATTGCTTAAGTTTGTTAATATAAGTTAATTTATTTACTGTACCTATAGAAGCGGAATGTTGTGTCGTTGACAAACCCTATCGGGTTTAACGACACCGATTGTCATATGTATATATATATTTTTGCAACTAAATAAATAAATAAAAAATAAAAAAATCACATCAGTACCTAGGTATTCTGATAAAATTCAGCTATGGATAAAGGGATATTTCTTATACCTTCCCGTGACGCCAACTGAATAACGGCTGCATAAGATCACTTTAATATGAAAACTCGAATGGCCTACATCCGATCTTACATACATACATAAAATCACGCCTTTATCCCTTACGGGCGTCCGATCATGCCGCCATTTTTCAGTCGACGGTACGGGCAATATGTTATGCCCATGGATGGGCTAGGTAGGTTCCATACAAAAATGTTAAATCCCCATTGGGGTTCTTCCCCTTTGACTGGGTTTTTGTTAATGTTTTTGAACATATAATCGAAAGATAAATTCATTGTACCTATTAATTATAGTAACTTTTTATTATTCATAACCACGTCCTATTACTGTACTAAATAAGCGACATGACCCACTTTTTTATTTTAGGGTTTTGAGCTTCACTACATATGTTCACTAGATCATTTTAAGTATTTCTTGACTAAGACTCAAAGATATGTTTTCTAAGATAAATCCATACAGCATTTTGAAATATTGCTGTTTTTAAAATTAGAAAATTTGCATTAGTATTTCCTAATTTCGTTTTCAATCCCTTAGATTTCGAAGATGTAGCAAGTCAAAAATATATAGTTTAGAGAAAAACATTCAGCCGTTTTCCGGCGCGTTTCTAAAATGAATGATTATGATGATTTATTCTATGCAAAACAGCTAGCTGTAATATAACTGTGTGATATATTTTTAGAATCAGCTTAAAACGCCCTTTCATTATATAACCCCACATGATAGGTTTTCGAACAAAATAAATAAATTACACCGTTAAAAATGTATTCTCTCTACGCTCCCCCCGGTTAGTAAAAAATAAGTCTTGGACTAAAAATACTTAAAATGACCTAGTGAACATATGAAGCTAAAAAACCTAGAATAAAAAAGTGGATTAGTATGGAAGCTTGTATCTTTCTTCGTGCAGTATATTTATTACTCTGTGTACAGTCCTGATAGGCTTGAGAAGAAGCGCAGTAAATTGAGTGAACAGCAACACGCACCAGCTAAAGACGGAAACCATCAAATATACCAAATGGCTAAATACAAGCCACTAAAAAACATTCAGTTCGAAAACTTCTACGACGGATATTAGGAATGCAGTGTCAAGTAACATGAATAAATTTAGGAATAAAGCCGAAATTTTACTGCTTCTTTTGTTACATTGGTACCGATTAATTGAGGACACAATTTAACTAAATCTTGACTAAAATTGCCATCCCTCTCTGATTTCTCATGATAGAAAATAACCGATAAAGGTTTTAGTCGATATTTAGTGATTTTGTGCGTTTATAGATGACGACAAATTTGCTGTTTGAAGTCGTGGTGCTATCAATATCCGATTTCATAAAATGTTATCAAGAGCGTATCAAGTAGACCTGAGGAGGATTTGCTAATGGGGTTCGTAGAAAATTTAGTTGCCACTCATAGGTACGCGCTCAATTAGGATATGTCGCATTTCGCATTTAGTTTTTCTTCTGGAACAAATTGTTCAATGTATCTACCTACTCTATTGGTATAGCGTTTTGTCGTCATTAGACAGGCTTCCTTAATTATTATCTTTCAAAATAGGAGAATCAGAGCCCTGCTCATGCAGGCCATTCGTTTGATACCCCACGCAGTAAATAAATAAAACATATTATTTTCTTCCATGCTGGACTGGGAGCGAGAGAAAAACATAGAATGTTCCAGCTGGATTTCCTCCCAGGTGTGCTGTAAACACCAGCTAAGGGATCCGAGGGTTTCAGTATATTGCAATTTCGGCGATGGGCTGACAACCTGTCACTACAGCAATATACCTACAAATCTGTCTTAAATAACCCTCAAAACTTTGTCAGACGTGGCGGAACGACCTTTGTTTTGGTCGTTAACGCTCTGCCTACCCCATTAGGGACAAAGGCGTGACTATATGTAAGTATGTATGTATATTTTTTTAATTCCATACAATAAATTCACGACGTCATAAACAGTGTCCCGGCGGGCTTTCAAATTGAAAGTACTGGGTTTGGCATTGCCCATTCTAATCACAACACAACACATCAAATAAAATGTTGCGATGTAGGCCTGGTAGCGCAAAAACGCTGTTAGGAACAATTTCTATATTTCAGTTCTGTTTTTTTTTTTTTTTTTTACAAAGCAAACCCATGCTTTGTAAAAATAAAAAAAAAACAGAAACAAGACGGTTGGTGGTGGCGATCACTGGTAATAAAGAACAGTTTTTAAAACATTACTTTGGGTTTTTATTTTTTATTGGCCTCGAATTATTTTGTAGTAGATATAACTATGGCGTTTGCCCAGCAGTGGAATGATGTAGGCTAGATAAGATAAGAAATAGAAGAGACATAACATATCAACCTCTATATTCCTTGAAATACGATAAATAAAGGGTAGTGTATGAAGCTGAACTAAATGTGCTCAAGGAGCTCGAATAATATAAAATTTCACAACGAATCTCCTCCTCCTTGTGTTTTTGGGAGTCGGTAAAAAAAAAACTAGCAGGTCCCGTTTTTTAGTATGATCGACACTGCGTGTTTTCCATACAAACTGAGCGTTTTCCATACAAACTGAGCGTACGGAGTCGCGGGCACAGCTAGTAAGTATACAATAAAAATTGATGACCCGTACGAAATGCATCAGCTGAACTGAGCCAGAAGCTATACGAGGTGTAAGGGACAGCGTCCCGCAAACTGATAGGGGTTGCTCAGAAACAACGAAACTGAATTACTACCAACAGGATATTTTTAAGGATGTAAAAAAAAATGATTTCCATACAAATTGTCTGATCGAGTTGTTTATTTTGTAATGAAAGGGTTTTTTTTTTCACCGCCTGATTTTTTTTTCCGGTGAACGATGTTCAGTTTCATTGACTGAGCGTCCCCTAATAGTGTGCGGGACGCTGTCCCTTACACCCGGTACGGCGAGCCAAATTTGTTTATTCGTATTTCGACCTATATTCCTTGGGAAAAGTTGTTCTGAGTCATGGCTAAATTCATATTATTCAGGGTGCTTGCTACCTACCTCCTTTTTTCTTCATTTTTACAGTCATACAAAACTGGTTGAAAGAAAGGCCTCGAAGAGATTTAGAACCAACTTGCCTTTTTCTACGCAGCCACGTAATAAATATGAAAGTCGGCGGTCATTTCTTGACAAAAACTTCAACAATTTTTACGACTTTTTTGATGAGTAAGTATGTTCTTGATTATTTCACTATGCGTTGTACCTACTTGTACGTAGTATTATAGTTACTCTGTGGTTGTACGTTAGTATTACGTAGTATTATAGTTACTCTGTGGTACTATTAGTTACTCTATGCTATGCGGAAAGTATTTCTGACATCTGTAAAATTCTAAAGGAAGCACAAAAGGAGCCATGTTATTTTTCAATCAAATATTTATATTTTATACTAGCTTTCGTTTTAGCTCCGGATTTTTCCCGTGTGAATAAATATGTGGGATTTTTACAATCATCTTCCCACGGTAAAATGTAGCCTATGTTACTCAGGGTGAACGTAGCTTTCTAAGGCTTCTAAAAAAAATATGACGTGACGTCATAACTCCCTCCATCATACACGTATTGAGCATGTTGTTTTTCTAAACTTACTTTTCTAAACTTCTATGTTTAGGAAAATTTGTTGCTCAATAATCGTATTGAGTATGTTATGTTTTCTTAACTTGAAGGTTCGACCGGTAAGTGTATGATGGAGGGAGTTATGACGTCACATAATTATTTTTTATTTATCTAAGTCTGTGTGTAAGGGTCTGAGTTACACGGGGAATCGTTTTTGAAGACGTTTTATCAAATATTCTAGTTCTAGTTTATCTTCTAGTTATAGTCTATCTATTAATATATTAAATATTTTTTTCTAGTTTTCTTCGCTTTGACTAATCAGAATCAGAATCAATCTTCATTTGTAAATTATGGGTATAAAAATAAATTACAGATGTTATGTATGTTATAAAAGTAGGAACTCCATAATTTGCCATCAAAATGACAGCATACAAATACTGTTAAAAAACAGATTACACTAGACTCTATATAAAACGATAAACATAAAGTTAATTCTTACAAATCTATGCCATATACTAGATAACATAAGTATTAGTGAGATCGGCAATGCAGGCTAAATGAATCAGGTGATTAACATCATCATTAAGGAATTTCTTCCACACTGGACTGGGAGCGAGAGAAAAACATAGAATGTGCCAGCTGCATTTCCTCCCGGGCATGCTGTAAAAACCAGCTAAGGGATCTGAGGGTTTCAGTGTATTGCAATTTGGGCGATGGGCTGACAACCTGTCACTACAGCAATATACGTTCAAAACCATCTTGAATAACCCTCAAAACTTTGTCAGACGAGGCGGAACGACCTTTGTTTAGGTCGTTTACGCTCTGCCTACCCCATTAGGGATAAAGGCGTGATTATATGGAATAACATCCTTGAAGGGTCAAGGATGTTATTCCGTAGTCGGTCGCAGTCTCAGAAACCTAACCCAATCGATAAAATGTAACATAATATTGACTTCCAGGTTATTTTTCAAGAAATACGTTAATTTAGTTGAAAGTGTTGTATTAATGAAGCCTCATAAGAAAAACAAAGCTGTTTAGTGATAAAGGCGTGATTATATGTATGTATGTATGTATGCAAGGCAAAGGAAAACCTACTAAATCACTTGACGGTGCTGATTCGAAAACAAACACATCTTATTGGATACTTAAAATAAAACCATATCTGTCGTTTTCTTTATAAATCTGTATTTATTTTTGATGTATTCTCTGCTCTCTCAGTCATAATATACAACGTGTAACATAAACGGTATGTATATGCATCGTGAAAGTGTGAAACCCATGAAACTGAACAACTTTCCCTAAGGAAGATAGGTCGAAATACGAAGAAAAAAATTTACTTCCCAATTTCCCATTAAATACGCTTTTAGCTGATGCATTTTGTATGCAAGGTCAAATATTTTTTATTGTTTTTCGACCTATGTTTTTTAGGGAAAGTTGTTCAGTCCTATGGGTAAATGCACACCTTTCTCGATGCATATACCCTTTCTGTTACATGTAGAATAAATAACCATAAGCTGCGCTAAACTCTGGCACCAGGGTTCTTCGGGTCGATTAACTCGAAACCCACACGACAAGAGAGAGAGAGAGAGATAGAGAGAGAGAGACATAGAGAGAGAGAGAGATAGAGAGAGAGAGATAGAGAGAGAGAGAGAGAGACAGAGAGAGAGTACCTATTGAAGGCATAACTTGGTTCAGACAGAACTTGAACCTGCGGATTTGGGAAACCACTGTTCTATTGAATGCTGCGTTTAGTGACCATGACCATTCATGCAGTTTTATCAAATACTAACAAGGATATTTTTGAGCGAGAAAAAAACGTGGAATGTTCCCGCTGCATTTCCTCCCGGGCATGCTGTACAAACCAGCTAAGGGATTCGCGGGTTTCAGTAGGTATATTGCAATTTAGGCGATGAACAATGGACAACCTGTCACTACAGCAATGCACCTATTCTAAATAACTGGTCTCTTGCGCTCTGCCTACCCTATCAGGGATAAAAGCGCGATTGAGCGTATATTATTGAATCACTCGAATCGAAATTCCTATACGAAAGAGTTATCACCCGCTTGGGTTGTCCATACTACTTTATACTTATTTGGCACGCGAATGTTTTTCATATTACTTACTTTATCCGGAAGTTAGAATTTCTGGTTCCTTAGCTCGCCAGCACGGTAATGGAACGGTGTACTTCCATTGTTTTTTTTATATTATGAAGTTAGGCATTTTATAGTTTTAATTCCGATCATGTTATCACGAATTAAATCTTCAAATTAACTTTTCTCGAAATACCCATCACATAACCATGCCATTACTAATTTTCCAATTATCCTTCAAATTGAGTTAAAATTGCCAAACGAATGGAAACCGACGAAGATTAGAGAACTCATTTTAATCAGGTGACGGATATGTTACTGCCCATCTCATGTCTCGCAATATTTTTGACAGTTCTCGTTGCCAATACATCTGGGAAACTGGTGATACATCTGGATACTGGTGATGGTGTTGGCAGAAATCGTCCTGCGTCACTCAGGACAGACAAATTTGTGGATGAAATCATGGAGAATTCAATGAAATATTACTTGGAGTTTAAGAAGTTTACCGACGATTTGGCGCGGGAGGAAAACGAGGATAAGAGATTTGCGAAGTTCAAGAGGCATTTGGCCAAGTCGGCGGCGTCGGCGGCGACACTGCTCAGCACGTGAGTCACAGTTCAGCCGGAATCAGCCGGACTGGTCGTGATTTGGTCGTGCTTTTCTTCCTGAAACCATTTCCTCCCGGGCATGCCGTAAAAACCAGCTGGGAGGGTTTCACTCTCATTAGTAAAAAAAACCGGCCAAGTGCGAATCTTATCTTACAATATTTAGACACTATATTTTAACCATTTATTACCAATTACCTACCTACTATTAATATACAGTTCAGCCGGACTGGTCGTGATTTGGTCGTGCTTTTCTTCCTGAAATGCCACCATTTCCTCCTGGGCATGCCGTAAAAACCAGCTGGGAGGGTTTCAGTATACTACAGCAATATACCTACAAATATATCTTAAATAACCCTCAAAACTTTGTCAGACGTGGCAGAACGACCTTTTTTAGGTCGTTTACGCTCTGCCTACCCCCTTAGAGATAAAGGCGTGATTATATGTATGTTTGTACGTAAAATTTAATTTTGAGCTAAAATTTTAGTGCTTAGCGAAAGATGTTTGTTATTATCAGTAGAACAGGTGGTTTAAAGGAAATCAGTATTTTTTTTACATACATACATACCACATAATCACGCCTGTATCCCTAATGGGGTAGGCAGAGCGTAAACGACCTAAACAAAGGTCGTTCCGCCACGTCACAAGTTTTGAAGGCCGTTCAAGATAGATTTGCAGGTATATTGCTGTAGTGACAGGTTGTCAGCCTATCTCCTAAATTGTAATATACAGAAATCCTTTGATCCCTTAGCTGGTTTTTGCAGCATGCCCGGGAGGAAATGCAGCTGGCACATTCTATGTTTTTTCTGGCTTCCAGTCCAGCATGGAAGATGTATTTTTTCACACCCTGTATAACAGTCCAGTATCGAAAAGCTTGCTTTTATCATGATCAGTTCGCTCCAGCAGTTACTCTCTGGCCTGATGTGAGCAGAGTACTTGAGTCTGCTGCCTCTGTGGTCAAGTGGTCAGAGCCATGGGCATACGACCCGGAGGTCCCGGGTTCGATTCCCAGGGGGGGAACACAAAGTTGATATTTGTAAGTACTTTGTGAGGTACCCAGTACCTTAGTTAGTACCTAGTTAGGTTAGGACATTGCAGGCAGATTCACCTGATTGTCCGAAAAGTAAAAAAAAATCCGGGCTTCGAAGGGCACGTTAAGCCATCGGTCCCAGTCACTGTCCTTGATAGAAGTCGTTTCTCAAACCATGTCAGAGGCCTAATACCTGTGAAAACTCTGACACCACGGTTCTTCGAGTCTTTGTTCGATTCGAGAATCCACTCGCTAAGAAGAAGAAGCAGAGTGAAAAGCGAACTTATTTAAAAAATAAAAATATCTTTTTAGGGTGCCGGCTGAAAAACCGGGTCATTCATCAGGAGGACTGGCTGCACCGGCTCTGATGGAAAACCCTAACATCCATCAAAAACCACCAAGGGCTTTAAAAGACGTGGTGTTCGAAACTTTCTATGACAATTATTAATTAGTCTAAATAAATGAAAATCCACTGCATCGAGGACATTACGTTTTTAATGTTTTTATCCCATTCAAGTATTTAAGGGGTTAGATGGCGCTCTAATTAGTAAAAAAAACCGGCCAAGTGCGAATCTTATCTTACAATATTTAGACACTATATTTTAACCATTTATTACCTACTGTTATTAATATAAAGCAAAAAAACGGCAAAGAAATAACGTTTTTTTATTATTTAAATTTATTATAAACGGGGGGCTAAATATTTACTTAATTCTATTTTCAGTACTATGTATCATCGTTGAACATTACAATGATTGTCTAGCTAATACGGTTCAATTGATAAAGGTTGGTGGCGTGGTGACAGATAATATACAATAATATAGATAATATATAACAGGTATTCACGGTTCATGAGATACAGCCTGGCGACAGACGAACAGTGAAGACTCTGTTCGTCTGTCACCATTTCATTTCATTTCTGTACCTAATAGGGTGGGTACCATTCTTCAGCCTTTGGTTACGGAATCCTAATAAAAACGAATCTGAAAAATATTCATAAAATAACACAGATAACCAGTCTACCGCACGAGTGACATTAAATTTCAGTAACGTTTCTTTGGCGAAAGAAAATTTTTGACGTAATGTAGATATTTTTTATATTTTATATAAAAAATACGGCTTCGCACGGAAATGGTCAGTGTTTCTCTACTATATTATGCATGTATTATACATATAAACCTTCCTCTTGAATCACTCTATCCACTAAAAGAAACCGCATCAAAATCTGTTGCGTAGTTTTAAAGATTTATGCATACATAGGGATATAGGGACAGAGAAAACGACTTTGTTTTATACTATGTAGTGATTGGCAACTATTATATATCCTGTGCTATTGTGCTCGATTCTAGAGTTACCGGCTAAAACAATAATTAAAAACTATTTGTCACGTTCATACTATAAACAATGGAAAAGGACAGGAGATCTATTCTCTCCCGTTTTTGATTTATAGTCGGTGGTTTTATGCGAAATATGTCATTTTTATCCGCCGTCATATCATATGGCGGCTAAAATTGACAGAAATACTGGGGAAACGTGCAAAAGCGCTTCAGAATCTAGCGGACAAAGTGTAAAACTATAGAGTATAAATCGCGAACCAACTTTTTAAAGTGACAGATATTTTATTTTATTTTTTACCAAATGAATATACAATTATATACAAAATACACAACTTAACCTACACTTAAAAATAAATTAAAAACTAAATAGGCCTCCCACTGCGTCTCCACCAGACATGGTTCCCAACATGCTGGCAGCATTCCCCCGTTGTATAGCTAGGCTAATACGCTGTGCGAGGAAGCTGCCAGCTTTGCGGCCACCTGATGTCTTGTGGAGACGCACTGAAACTTCCCCTCATGAACTTTTTAGTTTCGGGCCCCCATGTGCCTAGAGTGTCGAAACCAATTGGTGAGAAAATGTAGATTTTAATTTTAGTTTTAGACGGTGGTATTTAGCATCAAGCCCATTCAACGTTGTTAACATTCTTGATATTTACCAGGTAAATTTGCTCCGGTGCCTTTCTTCGACCAATCGAGTAAAAAGTCTTGTACTTGTTGATATTTTTATATTGTTCTAAATAGGTTATGGGTTAAACTGCTAAATCTGCAGACTATATTGAATTACCTACTAATTCAACCAAAATGTATAGGTATAGGTATTTCAGGTATGAGCAGTTTAAAAACTTGATGATTCTGTTGCATGTTAACGACATTTGCTGGGAAATGAATATCTTTTATGTTTTGTACGTCTGGAGGGAGGTTAATTATATTGTATTCCTTATTTGGATGGAACTTCTTATGAGCTGCCTCTGAAAACTGTTTTAGTTTTGTTCGAATTGTCGTTGTTTTGCTACCAATTTCTTTTATTTTGTTCATTGATATGTTTCTGTCAATCTCTAAACGTTCTAAATTAATCGTCATTTCATTTAACTGATTGATCAAAACTAGCTGGTCGGCGTGGAACCGCGACAGAGATTCTGCCAGTTTATTTATTCTCATTTCCATATCAATACTTCTTCTCTGATATTGTGCATACCTATTCAATACGTCAAATAAGCGTAACTCTAGGTTCGATCTATCTTCTGCATAAAGATGCTGTGTAAGAATAGCAAAAGGGTTGTCGATGAATGAAACCAAACTCTTTATATACAATGTTATATACCAAAACTGATTTACTTTAGTTTTTCCATCCAGGTCCCACAAAACGAAATCGAAAGTATAAGAAAAATCTGAAGAATAGAACGACCACCAATTATGGATATATTCATTGAATGTTAAGTTTAGTTTGTCATAGAAACAATTTTTAGGGAATGGTCTTTGGGCGATTGAATTTCTCACATCATGCAAGCAGTCCACAGCAAAACTATATTTTTCTGGCTCTGGTCGCTGACTTCCGCTTCCGCCGAACAAATCCAAAACACGTCTGTTGTTTCCGTTCTCAAAAGTCATTACGAGGTCATGCGCCCAGCTTTCACGTAATAAACATATATTTAACATTCTAAGTGAAGACCCTTCCTTGATTGAACATGTCGGGTAAAAAAACTGTTTTGTTTTTAATAATACATCGTTATTTAACTTGTGTTGAATTTCTTGGTATTTAGAAGGTGGCTGTGTATGGACAATTACAGTGGCTTGTAAATGATAATTCGATCCAACAATACACAGCACAGTAGTTATAATTACCGATAATGATGCACTTTTTTCACTCATTTGTTTTCTATTACGTAAACAAATACAAATATTTAGCAGGTTGCACAAGATACGCCATAAAGTCATTGTAAAAAAATTACCACATAATACATAAACATGGTATACAAAATGTATGTATGTATATGTATAACTGTAAGGCACATAAAGAAATCAGTAATATGCGTACATAATGTAGTACTGCACTACTGCAACTTCTGTGAATAGTGGGTATTTCTTTCTAAATTAATTCGTATACTTACTTAGTACACTACCTGTCACTACGACAATATACTTACAAATCTATCTTAATAACCTTCAAAGCTTTGTCAGACGTGGCGGAACGACCTTTGTTTACGTCGTTTACGCTCTGCCTACCCCATTAGGGATAAAGGCGTGATTATATATATGTATGTATGTACTTACTTAGTATATGTAGTTTTAAGCATACGCTAAAATTATAAGGAAACTAATTTTTGTAGGTACTTTCCCTACCGTCTCTCACGTTAATCACGTCCATCATTTCCTTGCCCTTATCCCATTTCCGACCTTTGTAGCCTCCATGCTGGACTGGGAGCGATATGCTGTAAAAACCAGCTAAGGGATTCGAGGGTATACTGTAATTAAGGCGATGGGCTGACAACCTGTCACTACAGCAATGTAGTTCTTTCTAAACAACCCTCAAAACTTGCCAGACGTGGCAGAACGACCTTTGTTTGGGTCGTTGACGCTCTGCCTACCCCATTAGGGATACAGGCGTGATAGTATGTATGTATCCCATTATTTGGGGTCGGCGCAATATGTTTTCTTCATCCATTCATCCCTGCCAGCCGTCAGTTCGACGCTAACAACTGTTTTCAACATATCATCTTTCACACAGTCCATCCATCTTTTCTTTGGTCGTCCTCTCCCAACATATCCGTCCACATTCAAATTGAATACCCTTTTACCTCTATGAGTTTCTTCCCTCCGCATTACATGTCCATACCATTTCTTCCATTCTTAATTCTTTTTGAAATAACTTATACTTTGTAAGGTTCTCTCTATATCACAACATACAGTCACAAAAAAACTTTCCTCTGTAAACTTCTTTAAAATCTAAAGAAGTTTACAGAGGAAAGTTTTTAAAATCTATATTTTAAGCATGAGGGACGGGTAAACCAGGTGAGACCTAAGGATTTTTTCGAAGTAATGAATTGAGGCAAATAGAACCGGGCAGTTCGTTAGTTTAAGCGGAACGATTTCGATAGTAACTGCTCCTCAATTCATTAGGTAAAAAAAAACCTTAGGTCTAAATCTAAGGAAGTGACAGAGAAAAGTTTAGAAAATGTCTATGTTTAGCGAGTTATGTTTTTTGAGAGAGCGCCACGCTCGCGGTTAGGCCTCTTAAGTCCCTCATGGGCGTAAGTGTCCCAAACAAAGGTCGTTCCGCCTTCGCCACGTCTGACAAGTTTTGCGGGTTGTTTAAGATAGATCTGTATGTTGCTTTAGTGAAAGGTTGTCAGCCTATCGCCTGAGTTACAATCCACTGAACCCCTCGAATCTCTTGGCTGGTTTTTACAGCTTGCCCGGGAGATGCAGCTAGCTCATTTTATGTTTTCTATCGCTCCCAGTCCAGCATGGAAATCATATTACTGATAGATAATACTGAAGCGTATTTATAAAGCGATCTGATAGTATTTATAATGAGATTGAGAGCAATAGTAAAGTATGGATTTGACAAGCCATATTGTACTGAAATTACATTTCTGATACAAAATCAAACTAGCTGTCAGTCTCAAGTGCTGTTTATCAATACGTGCCTTAATATTAGACAGGACGTCATATACAGGGCGTCCCACGGCGATGCCACACGGAGGGAAAGTACCTTAAATATTAATGATAGGATATTTTACTGAAAGAAGACATCGTTTAATTTTTAATAATAAGTAGAACTGCATTCACAGTTTTTTTTTTTAATCGCCTACCACAACCGGGAATCGAACCCGCCAAATGTGACAGTAAAATTACATGTATTTTATAATAGCGTCTGAAATGGCTACTCATAAGCATTATTTTTTCCTTAATTTCCCATTTCTTCTTCACGTTACCTCACTGAACTCTGAAAAGATTGGTGGATAATTAAAAAAAATTAAGAAGTTTTGATCATCGCTTACAGCAAGAAGTCACCATATCGACCCAAAAAAAATAATTGTACTTTTAGAATAATGATATTTTTTCCGACACAGTTTCAGTATTTTATAATACATGAAAGTGCAATATTTGCTGCTTAAATAGACCAATGTCAACAAGTATTGAAACCAGCAATTAATATATAACTTTCCGAGAAACGAATAAATTAAGTGATTTTTAACATGAAAAATTTGCACACATTACGATTTTTTTTCTGTTAATCCAATCGAAACTGACACCTGGTTCCTTAGGCAACTTTACTCTACACACTAAGATCTATCTTAAGCTATTTTGAGGGCATTTCGCACACTGTGGAGAGTGATAGATAGTACATACATACATACATAAAATCACGCCTTTATCCCTTACGGGGTAGGCAGAGAAAGGCGCTTTCGCCACGTCTGACATAAATTGAGGCCAATTTTAGATTGTAATGTGTATTGCTGTAGTGACAGGTTGTCAGCCCATCGCCTAAATTACAATACACTGTAACCCTCGAATCCCTTTTGCTGACTTTTAAAGCATGCCCGGGAGGAAGGGCAACTGGAACATTCTATGTTTTTCTTTCTCTCCCAGTCCAGTATGGAAGATAGATAGATAGTCTATCTTTATAATGGCATACCTCGGTGACTTTTTGATCAATTTTATTTCTGTTTGCACTGTTCTTTTCATAATTTAAGATATTTTTAGAAAATAAGTTTAGATACTGAAAATATGTTATATGCACGTTCCCTATTGTAACACCCTATATCATGTTATATAAATACCTTACACTATTAGTAAACATGGCTTTATCAACTGTTGTAGGTACCTGTGTACCATTCGAGGCTAGTATTATGTAATTAATCTAATCAGCTCGCAATACTGAAACAGTAACTCCATGGTCTAGTGGTCAGAGCCGTGGGCTTACGATCTTTAGGTCCTGGGTTCGATTCCCACACAACAACACATCACAAAGTTGATATTTGTCAATTTATCACTTCGTGAGGTTTCCCCCAGTTTGGTTTGGACATTGCCGGCTAAATCACCTGATTGTCCGAAAAGAAAAATGATTCCATGCTTCGGAGGGCACGTTAAGCCATCGGTCCCGGTCGCTAACTAGTGGTCGTTACTCAAACCATCTCAGAGACCTATTAGCTGTGCTACCCTTTCTGTTCTCTCATGAATCATGATAGAAAAAGTCCGAAGACTAATATAAGTCGTGATCTTTGCAACTTCGAATTGCTACCATTACCTCCGTGGTCTAGTGGTTTGAGCCATGGGTTCACGACCCTGAGTTTCGATCCCCGGCGGGGCTCAATGACTTTGTGTTGTTGTTTTTAGTTTGTTTAGGACTTAAGACATTTCAGGCTGATAACATGATTGTCCGAAAAGTAAAAAAAAATACATATGTTTGTAACAAGGTTATTGTCTGCGGTTCCGAAATTGAAACCTCTGCTAAGTTGCAAAGAAAAAGTAGTTTATGGGCCGCAAACTTAACCTGATTTCTTTCTGATCGTGTCAATCAATCCGTCCCATCAGAATAAAAGTTGAGGAAAATAGAAAGTGCCCTTGCGTGTTGCGCAAACACTTGGGCACTAACAACTAGCGTAGCGTAAACCGCGTAGTTGGCCGATATCTGGGAGATTGGCTGCCATCACTGAAAATCCTAAACTGCCTCCGTGGTCTAGTGGCTAGTGCCATGGACTCCTGATCCGAAGGTTCTGGGTTCGATTCCCAGGGACGAAACACAAAGTTGATATTTGAGAATTTATCACTTTGTGATTTTTTCCCCAGTTTGGTTAGGACATTGCAGGCTGTATCACCTGATTATCCGAAAAGAAAAAGATTTCGTGCTTCAGAGGGCACGTTAAGTCGTCGGTCCCGGTCGCTGTCTTTGGTAGTGGTCGTTACTCAAACCATGTCAGAGGCCTGATAGTTGTGCTACTAGGCGGTTTATGAAAACTCTGACACCAGGGTTCATCGGGTCGATAGACTCGATACCCACTCGACAGAAGAAGACTGAAAATCGGTTGGGAGGACTATTATTATCATAAGTAAACTGAACGGCTTACTTGTTTTTGTTGAACGGAGGGTTATACATCGACGTTTCGACAGATCCTTGTCTAGGATCAATTCGACCCTATAGTATTTCAAACTCAGTTTTAGAATAAAGGTAAGCAAAGTCTTCCATGCTGGTCTGGGAGCGAGAGAAAAACATAGAATGTGCGGGCTGCATTTAATCCCGGGCATGCTGTAAAAACCAGCTAAGGGATCAGAGTGTTTCTGTATATTGCAATTTAGGCGATAGGGTGACCTTTATCAATAATGGGGTAGGCAGGGCGTAAACGATCTAAACAAAGGTCGTTGCGCCACGTCTGACAAAGTTTTGAGGGTTGTTTAAGATAGATTTGTAGGTATATTGCTGTAGTGACAGGTTGTCAGCCCATTGCCTAAATTACAATATAGGCAATGAAACCCTCGAATCCCTTAGCTGGCTTTTACAGCATGCCCGGGAGGAAATGCAGCTGACATATTCTATGTTTTTCTTTTGCTCCCAGATCAGCATGGAAGTATTTAGTAACATAAATTATGAAATTAAAGCTTTATTTTGTTGTTATATGTTTTATTTTATACTTATCTTATCTTATCTTATTGACATACCTACATCTGTAATATAAAACATTTAAAAAATACCAATATTAAAAAAAGAACTGCTATTTGACAAACAATTCTTACTTCTATTTTGTCTAAATAAATGTTTTCTTTTTCTAATAATAAATAACATGTAAATAACAATGTAATAACGTTTTACTGTTACAGATGTCGCTTTATGATTGTATTTTAAAAACTACATATATTAAGGGCTATTTACACGAGTCGATTTCCGCTGAGTGATTAATCGAATTACCAAATTGTCTCACAAAGTTGCATCGCCTCCATAATGTAAGAGACAGCGTCCAGCAAACTGATAGGGGTTGCGCAGTCAACGGAACTGAACAACTATCAGCAGTTTATTTTCAGGAAGTTTTTCTATACAAATTGTCAGAATGAGGTGGTAATTTTGTATGGGAAGTTCAGTTCAAGTTTTTTTGTATCTCCTGAAAGAAATTGTTGGTGATAGTTGTTCAGTTTTGTTGACTGAGCAACCCCTATCAGTTTGCGGGACGCTGTCCCTTACACCCGGTATAACTGGTGGCTGGTCACTTTCTATTTTAGTCAACCTGTGTTGAATGGGGTGGCGATGAACAAATAACATACATACATACATAAAATCACGCCTTTATCCCTTACGGGGTAGGCAGAGCGTTAAACGCCTCGTAAAAGGCGCTTTCGCCGCGTCTGACAAAAATTGAGGGCAATTTTAGATTGTAATGTGTATTGCTAATGTGTAGTGCCAGGTTGTCAGCCCGTCGCCTTAATTACAATACACTGTAACCCTCGAGTCCCTTTTGCTGTCTTCCACAGCATGCCCGGGAGGAAGGGCAGCTGGAACATTCTATGTTTTTCGCATCCAGCATGAACAAATAAAACTTTTATTAATCTATATAAGTACCTACTTAGCTATCTTAAACTTAAGACCTCAAAGCAAGATCCAGATCTAGGGGACACCGATTTGATATTTGTTAAGAGCTTGTGCATTGCTATTTCGATAACACGTAAATTATGCGAATACATGCAAGATATTAAAGTCTTCTCTTCATTTATATCTAACTACACCTAACCTCAGAGCTTTGAGGAGTTGAGGTTCTTGGAGTCAAGTCTATATTCTCTTTGGTTGATTGGGCGTCTCTTCGGGCCACCACCACCGAATTGACGAAGGTGATGATGGCTGCGAGGCCCGCTGAGCCGGTGCTGACGCCGCCCAGCGCCGGCAGGAAGGCTGAGCCGTGGAAGACGCAACGCCCGCCTTCGAACCACGCGCACGTCATCGCTGCAAAGTCAAACAAGTCAAAGATTAAGACGGGATCCCAAAACTACCACGTGACATGAATACGATGATCAGGAGCCGTATTTATGAACCACTCGAATGGAATTTGCATACGAAACACTAAACATTCGCGTGGTAAATTGTATGAAAATCGCATGTGAAAAGTGCTCTTTCGTATGCGCATTGGAGTTCGAGTGATTCAAAAATACGGCTCCTGACCCATAGCAGCAGATGAGAATTTAAGAGCTAAATAGCTGAGCAAGGGTTATCTGTTTGTATGTCCAAACATGGTGTAAGCCTCCGTGGTCTAATTGTCAAAGACATGGGCTTACGATCCGGAGGTCCTGGGTTCGATTCCCAGGGGGGGAACATAAAGTTGATATTTGTCAAGTTGACTTTGTGAGGCTTTCCCCAGTTTGCTTAGGATATTGCAGGCTGAGTCACCAGATTGTCCGAAAAGAAAAAACATTCCGTGCTTCGGAGGGAACGTAAAACCGTCAGTCCCGGTCGTTGTCTTTTATAGTGATCGTTACTCAAATCATGTCAGAGGCCTAATAGCTATGCTACTAGGTGGTTTTGAAACCTCTGACACCAGGGTTCATCGGGTCATTTGACTCGAGAATTATCTCGCTAAGAAGAGGAACATGGTGCAGTGACACAAAAATGCACTACTAATTCGCTCGTTACATGCATACATATAATCACGCCTTCATCCCTAATGGGGTATGCAGAGCGTAAACGACCTAACCAAAGGTCGTTCCGCTACGTCTGACAAAGTTTTGAGGGTCATTTAAGATGGATTTGTGCGTATATTGCTGTAGTGATAGGTTGTCAGCCCATCGCCTAAATTGCAATATACTGAAATTCTCTGATCCCTTAGCTGTTTTTACAGCATGCTTGGGAGGAAATGCAGCTGGCACATTCTATGTTTTTCTCACACTCCCAGGCCAGCATGGAAGACTTGCTCGTTACGCTCGTGAAATTTCGAGCTTGCTGCGTTAGCTCCGATACCCGATAGGTACAGTCAGCATAGGCGATTGCTGGGCAGGGCCGCTCTAAACGGATAAAATTATACATACATACATATAATCTGTTGTAGGTACCTGTGAACCATTCGAAGCTAGTATTATGTATTTAATCTAATCAGCTCACAATACTGAAACAGTAACTCCATGGTCTAGTGGTCAGAGCCGTGGGCTTACGATCCGTAGGTCCTGGGTTCGATTCCCACACAACAACACATCACAAAGTTGATATTTGTCAATTTATCACTTTGTGAGGTTTCCCCCAGTTTGGTTTGGACATTGCCGGCTAAATCACCTGATTGTCCGAAAAGAAAAATGATTCCATGCTTCGGAGGGCACGTTAAGCCATCGGTCCCGGTCGCTAACTAGTGGTCGTTACTCAAACCATCTCAGAGACCTATTTATTAGCTGTGCTACCCTTTCTGTTCTCTCATGAATCATGATAGAAAAAGTCCGAAGACTAATATAAATCGTGATCTTTGCAACTTCGAATTGCTACCATTGCCTCCGACCCTGAGAGCTCGGTTTCGATCCCCGGCGGGGCTCAATGATTTTGTGTTGTTGTTTTTAGTTTGTTTAGGACTTAAGACATTTCAGGCTGATAACATGATTGTCCGAAAAGTAAAAAAAATTACATATGTTTGTAACAAGGTTATTGTCTGCGGTTCCGAAATTTAAACCTCTGCTAAGTTGCAAAGAAAAAGTAGTTTATGGGCCGCAAACTTAACCTGATTTCTTTCTGATCGTGTCAATCAATCCATCCCATCAGAATAAAAGTTGAAGAAAATAGAGAGTGCCCTTGCGTGTTGCGCAAACACTTGGGCACTAACAACTAGCGTAGCGTAAACCGCGTAGTTGGCCGATATCTGGGAGATTGGCTGCCATCACTGAAAATCCTAAACTGCCTCCGTGGTCTAGTGGCTAGTGCCATGGACTCCTGATCCGAAGGTTCTGGGTTCGATTACCAGGGACGGAACACAAAGTTGATATTTGAGAATTTATCACTTTGTGATTTTTTCCCCAGTTTGGTTAGGACATTGCAGGCTGAATCACCTGATTATCCGAAAAGAAAAAGATTTCGTGCTTCAGAGGGCACGTTAAGCCGTCGGTCCCGGTCGCTGTCTTTGGTAGTGGTCGTTACTCAAACCATGTCAGAGGCCTGATAGTTGTGCTACTAGGTGGTTTATAAAAACTATGACACCAGGGTTCATCGGGTCGATAGACTCGATACCCACTCGACAGAAGAAGACTGAAAATCGGTTGGGAGGACTATTATTATCATAAGTAAACTGAACGGTTTACTTGTTTTTGTTGAACGGAGGGTTATACATCGACGTTTCGACAGATCCTTGTCTAGCATCAATTCGACCCTATAGTATTTCGAACTCAGTTTTAGAATAAAGGTAAGCAAAGTCTTCCATGCTAGTCTGGGAGCGAGAGAAAAACATAGAATGTGCGGGCTGCATTTAATCCCGGGCATGCTGTAAAAACCAGTTAAGGGGTCAGAGTGTTTCTGTATATTGCAATTTAGGCGATAGGGTGACCTTTGTCAATAATGGGGTAGGCAGGGCGTAAACGATCTAAACAAAGGTCGTTGCGCCAAGTCTGACAAAGTTTTGAGGGTTGTTTAAGATAGATTTGTGGGTATATTGCTGTAGTGACAGGTTGTCAGCCCATTGCCTAAATTACAATATAGGCAATGAAACCCTCGAATCCCTTAGCTGGCTTTTACAGCATGCGTGGGAGGAAATGCAGCTGACATATTCTATGTTTTTCTTTTGCTCCCAGATCAGCATGGAAGTATTTAGTAACATAAATTATGAAATTAAAGCTTTATTTTGTTGTTATATGTTTTATTTTATACTTATCTTATCTTATCTTATTGACATACCTACATCTGTAATATAAAACATTTAAAAAATACCAAATTAAAAAAAGAACTGCTTTTTGACAAACAATTCTTACTTCTATTTTGTCTAAATAAATGTTTTCTTTTTCTAATAATAAATAACATGTAAATAACAATGTAATAACGTTTTACTGTTACAGATGTCGCTTTATGATTGTATTTTAAAAACTACGTATATTAAGGGGTATTTACACGAGTCGATTTCCGCTGAGTGATTAATCGAATTACCAAATCGTCTCACAAAGTTGCATCGCCTCCATAATGTAAGAGACAGTGTCCAGCAAACTGATAGGGGTTGCGCAGTCAACGGAACTGAACAACTATCAGCAGTTTATATTCAGGAAGTTAAAAAATAATTTTGGTTTTCTATACAAATTGTCTGAATGAGGTAGTAATTTTGTATGGGAAGTTCAGTTCAAGTTTTTTTGTATCTCCTGAAAGAAATTGTTGGTGATAGTTGTTCAGTTTTGTTGACTGAGCAACCCCTATCAGTTTGCGGGACGCTGTCCCTTACACCCGGTATAACTGGTGGCTGGTCACTTTCTATTTTAGTCAACCTGTGTTGAATGGGGTGGCGATGAACAAATAACATACATACATACATAAAATCACGCCTTTATCCCTTACGGGGTAGGCAGAGCGTTAAACGCCTCGTAAAAGGCGCTTTCGCCGCGTCTGACAAAAATTGAGGGCAATTTTAGATTGTAATGTGTATTGCTAATGTGTAGTGACAGGTTGTCAGCCCGTCGCCTAAATTACAATACACTGTAACCCTCGAGTCCCTTTTGCTGTCTTCCACAGCATGCCCGGGAGGAAGGGCAGCTGGAACATTCTATGTTTTTCTATCTCTCCCAGTCCAGCATGAACAAATAAAACTTTTATTAATATATATAAGTACCTACTTAGCTATCTTAAACTTAAGACCTCAAAGCAAGATCCAGATCTAGGGGACACCGATTTGATATTTGTTAAGAGCTTGTGCATTGCTATTTCGATAACACGTAAATTATGCGAATACATGCTAAGATATTAAAGTCTTCTCTTCATTTATATCTAACTACACCTAACCTCAGAGCTTTGAGGAGTTGAGGTTCTTGGAGTCAAGTCTATATTCTCTTTGGTTGATTGGGCGTCTCTTCGGGCCACCACCACCGAATTGACGAAGGTGATGATGGCTGCGAGGCCCGCTGAGCCGGTGCTGACGCCGCCCAGCGCCGGCAGGAAGGCTGAGCCGTGGAAGACGCAACGCCCGCCTTCGAACCACGCGCACGTCATCGCTGCAAAGTCAAACAAGTCAAAGATTAAGACGGGATCCCAAAAATACCACGTGACATGAATACGATGATCAGGAGCCGTATTCATGAACCACTCGAATGGAATTTGCATACGAAACACTAAACATTCGCGTGGTAAATTGTATGAAAATCGCATGCGAAAAGTGCTCTTTCGTATGCGTATTGGAGTTCGAGTGATTCAAAAATACGGCTCCTGACCCATAGCAGCAGATGAGAATTTAAGAGCTAAATTGCTGAGCAAGGGTTATCTGTTTGTATGTCCAAACATGGTGTAAGCCTCCGTGGTCTAATTGTCAAAGACATGGGCTTACGATCCGGAGGTCCTGGGTTCGATTCCCAGGGGGGGAACATAAAGTTGATATTTGTCAAGTTGACTTTGTGAGGCTTTCCCCAGTTTGCTTAGGATATTGCAGGCTGAGTCACCAGATTGTCCGAAAAGAAAAAACATTCCGTTGTTCGGAGGGCACGTTAAACCGTCAGTCCCGGTCGCTGTCTTTTATAGTGATCGTTACTCAAATCATGACAGAAGCCTAATAGCTATGCTACTAGGTGGTTTTGAAACCTCTGACACCAGGGTTCATCGGGTCATTTGACTCGAGAATTATCTCGCTAAGAAGAGGAACTTGGTGCAGTGACACAAAAATGCACTACTAATTCGCTCGTTACATGCATACATATAATCACGCCTTCATCCCTAATGGGGTATGCAGAGCGTAAACGACCTAAACAAAAGTCGTTCCGCTACGTCTGACAAAGTTTTGAGGGTGATTTAAGATGGATTTGTGCGTATATTGCTGTAGTGATAGGTTGTCAGCCCATCGCCTAAATTGCAATATACTGAAATTCTCTGATCCCTTAGCTGTTTTTACAGCATGCTTGGGAGGAAATGCAGCTGGCACATTCTATGTTTTTCTCACACTCCCAGGCCAGCATGGAAGACTTGCTCGTTACGCTCGTGAAATTTCGAGCTTGCTGCGTT
This sequence comes from Scrobipalpa costella, assembly GCA_949820665.1. Lineage (NCBI taxonomy): Eukaryota > Metazoa > Arthropoda > Insecta > Lepidoptera > Gelechiidae > Scrobipalpa > Scrobipalpa costella. Next base: position 2,879,953 of record OX463295.1, read on the forward strand.
AGCTCCGATACCCGATAGGTACAGTCAGCATAGGCGATTGCTGGGCAGGGCCGCTTTAAACGGATAAAATTATACATACATACATATAATCACGCCTTTATCCCTAATGGGGTAGGCAGAGCGTAAACGACCTAAACAAAGGTCGTTCCGCCACGCGTGACAAAGTTTTAAGGGTTGTTTAAGATAGATTTGTAGGTATATTGCTGTAGTGACAGGTTGTCAGCCTATCGCCTAAATTGCAATATACAGAAACCTTTGGATCTCTTAGCTAGTTTTTACAGCATGCCCGGGTGGAAATGCAGCTGGCGCATTCTACGTTTTTCTCTCGCTTCCAGTCCAGCATGGAGGTATAGATTTTTATATATTTTATATTTTTATATATAGATTATTATGAAAATTCGTATATTTATTGCAGTAAAGCAATTGTGCAAACATACGGCATGACAACCATAAACTATTTTCTAAAATTAAAAAAAATCTTCCATGGTGGACTGGGAGCGAAAGAAAAACATAGAATGTGCCAGCTGCATTTCCTCCCGGGCATGCTGTAAAAACCAGCTAAGGGATCCGAGGGTTTTAGTATGTTGCATTTTAGGCGATGGGCTGACAACCTGTCACTACAGCAATATACATACAAATCTATCATAAATTACCTTCAAACCTTTGTCAGACGTGGCGGAACGACCTTTGTTTAGGTCGTTTACGCTCTGCCTAACCCATTAGGGATAAAGGCGTGATTATATGTATGTATGTATTTTCTAAAATAATCTCATCCGTTTCAAGCGGGCCTTTGGTGATGTATACACACGTGTCTGGTCTCTAGATGTTTGGTCGATCGTTAGTGGTAAAAGCATCCCTGATCTGATGAATAATATAGGGTGTAATGGAAAGCGTCCCGTAAACTGATATGGGTTGCCCAGTCAACGGTACTGAAAAACTGCCACCAAGAAATTCTCTCAGGAAGTGAAAATAAAAATTTACTTTTGCATACAAAATTATTACCTCGATCATACAATTTGTATGCAAAAGCCATTTTCCTTTTCACTTCCTGAAAGTATTTCCAGGTGGCAGTTGTTCAGTGTCGTTGACTGAGCAACTCCCTTCAGTTTTTGGCTCGCTGTCTCTTGCACCGCGTCGATTACTTTGCTGGCTGGAATACCAACCTCGGATGCCGGCATATACAAGATGTCCACACGGGAATGTGAGGAACAGCGTCACTGACGTGAGGGTCCCAATCAGAGCGGCTCTGTGCCGCTCACGCACTGACTTCATCAATGCCACTATCTGACCCTGCAGGGCTAGCACTGAAACCAGAAAACAACTAATACATACATATACATACATAAAATCACGCCTTTATCCCTTACGGGGTAGGCAGAGCGTAAAACACCTCCTAAAAGGCGCTTTCGCCACGTCTGACATAAATTGAGGGCAATTTTAGATTGTAATGTGTATTGCTGTAGTGACAGGTTGTCAGCCCATCGCCTAAATGGGTGGATCTTGTATTCAAAGGGGTGGACCTTGTATTCTCGTCAAAAAAGGAATAAAATTTAAAATCATGAATTGTTTAGATAAATTAGCTGAATTATTTATGTTCGAATGTTGTTCTGTTCACTTAGTTGATCTGAATATAATTATTATTTGCATTTATAGAATTCCTAGTTCGCGAAAAAATATACTAAGTAGAAATAAATGTGCGGAGACATTCTTATCACGCTTCAGAGAACTATTATCAAGAATAAATAAAAACAAAAAAGTAATTATATGTGGTGATTGGAATATTGATAAGAATAATAAAGATGATGCCAACCATTATAAGGAACTTCAAACAATGATACGAAACAATAATATGAAAATACACATAAAAGAGTCAACTAGAAAAAAAAGCTGCTTAGATTTGATTGTGAGTAACATACGAAATGCGAAAGCTACGGTCCTAGAATTAGGGATGTCAGATCATAATACAGGACAGTTACTAGAGTTTTCGATAAATAACAAAAGGAACACGTTTGTTATAGTAGAAAAAAGAGATTTATGTCTGGATAATATTCGTAAATTTTTCGATGCCATATCTTCCCTGTCTTTTTCTGAAGTTTACGAGCACGACGATACTGACAAAGCATTTCAATCGTTTCATGACATAATTGTATTATTTTATGATCTATGTTAGCCTCGTATAAAAGTTAAACTAATTAACAAAGTCGCAGGAAGTCGATGGTTAACTAGGGGGATTAAAATTAGCTGTAAATCTAAACGAAAACTATACTACAAGTATCAAAATACGAAAGATAATAAACAAAAACATCGGCATGAATTTAAAAGATACAAAAATGTTCTTACTGCAGCTATCAATCTCTCACAACGTATAAACAATATTAAATACATAAATAAATCTACCAACAAATGCAAAGCTTCATGGAATATAGTAAATTGTAAGCTAGGATATAAGAATAATAATAATATAAAAAATATAAATAAAATTTTAGATAATAATATTGTATATAATGAACCAAAAAAAATTTGTAATAGATTTAACAATTTTTTTATTGACATTGTTGACAAAAAAGTAAATACAAATACGAATTATGACTTTTCTAATATAGATATGATACCTAACTCTATATTTATGACACCGGTTGATCAATTAGAGTTAAAAAGGATAATACAAAGTCTTAGAAATACGAATGCAGTTGGATACGACTCCATTTGCACGAAGGTAATAAAGCTTTGCGTCGATATTATTGTTGGACCTTTATGCTACATAATTAACCTTTCAATGGAACAGGGCGTATTTCCTGAACGCCTGAAGGTTTCTATTATCAAACCTATATTTAAGAAAGGTCAAGAAACAGACATGAATAATTACAGACCAATCACTTTGATTCCAGTTATTTCGAAAGTTTTTGAGAACGTCATTTATGCTAGAATAATGTCTTTTTTAAATAAGCATCATATACTAAATGATGAACAGTATGGATTTAGACAAAACCACACAACCTCACTTGCTTGCTTTTCTCTCATAAAATCGATCACAGATAGTCTTGATCAAAGGATACCCGTTGCAGGGCTGTTCTTGGATATGACTAAGGCTTTTGATTTTGTATGTCATGTCATGAGACACTCGTAGTCAAATTAAATAGGTATGGAATAAGAGGTCCAGCGTTGTTATGGATAGAGTCTTATCTAAAAAACAGAATGCAGTGCACTGAAATTGTTTTCGAAGAAAATAACCTTAAAACTGCGACTCGATCACAATTTAGGTGTAACAGACATGGGGTTCCTCAAGGAAGCATTCTTGGTCCTCTGCTATTCTTAATCTACATCAACGACTTACCAAAGTCAGTCAATCAAAAATGTATCATGTTTGCTGATGATACCACGATTACTGTTCAGTGTAGGGACAGAGAGCGCTTCAATGAGGACATAAATGAAGCTCTAAAAGAAGTCATTGACTGGTTAAACTTAAATAACCTAAAAATTAATTTAAATAAAACAAAATTGATTACATTTCAAACATACCAATCACAGCAAATCACCATCGACGTGTCACACATGGGACAAAATATAGAAGAAGTTAATAGCACAACATTCTTAGGAATAGTAGTAGATAAAAACTGTAATTGGAAGAGTCACATTAACGTAGTATGTAAGAAAATTGATAAATTTATATTTGCTATTAAACGTGTACGACAAATTGTATCGCTTGATGCTGCACTTCAGGTCTATCATGGCTATGTTGGCTCGTTTCTTAGATATGGCGTTATAATCTGGGGTAACTCAGTTGAACCGAATAGGGGTCTTTTAGCGCAAAAAAGATGTGTAAGGGCACTATGTGGAGCACACTTTAGAGAATCGTTTAAGCCTTTATTTAGGCAATTAAAAATATTAACCTTGAAAATAACCTTGAAACCTTGAAACAGAAATATGTATTTTTGTCAAAAAACACCCCGATCAATTTAAGACCAGAAAAAATATGAATTGTTTTAGTAAGCGATACGAACACTTATTATATATGCCAAGAACTAACTTAGATCTGCGTAAGAGAAATGTATTTTGTATGTGCATTCAAATTTTTAATGCATTGCCCCCGGAAATTAAGGAACTTCTACTGACTACTTTTAAAAGACAATTGACTCAATATTTAATTGATAAATGTTTTTATACAATAGACGAATATTTAAAATGACATTTACAAACCTAAATTTATGACTAATAATAGATTGTAATTGATAGTTTGATTTAATTTATATAATTTTTGACCATAAACAAGTATATTGACTTTATTTAATTCTAATGGGTTATAGCTTTTTATTGTTTTCTATAGTTTGATTCTTGTATGTAGTTATAAATTTTAACAAAATATTCGTACACCTAACGGTTGAGTGAAAGGACGCCATGTTATCTGTAACACCAATATGTACTACTCTAGAACGAATAAAAAGATTTCATTTCATTTTCATTTCATTTCATTAAATTACAATACACTGTAACCCTCGAATCCCTTTTGCTGACTTCTACAGCATGCCCGGGAGGAAGGGCAACTGGAACATTCTATGTTTTTCTTTCTCTCCCAGTCCAGTATGGAACTAATACATACGTACACATAATCACGCCTTTATCCATAATGAAGTAGGCAGAGCGTAAACGATCTAAACCACAGTCGTTCCGCCACATCCGACAAAGTTTTGAGGGTTATTTAAGATATATTTGTAGGTAAATTGCTGTAGTGACAGGTTGTCAGCCCATCGCCTAATTTATAATATACTGAAACCTACGGATCCCTTAGCTGGTTTTAAAGCATGCCCGGGAGGAAATGCAGCTGACATATTCTATGTTTTTTTCTCGCTCCCAGGCCAGCATGGAAGAACTAATAAATAACAATAATTTAATAACCCAACTTACTACTTATATTGATTAATATCCTAAGCGATCATTTCAAATAAATAAATTGCTAAAATGTATTTTTTAAATAAATTTATAAAATAAATTGCGATAATATAGAAAGAACTACGCAAAAAGATAGACAACACAGTAAGTAATATACTGGGTGTAACGGACAGCGTCCCGCAAACTGATTGGGATTGTTCAGTCAACGACACTGAACAACTTCCATCAGGAATTTTTTTCAGGATGTGAAAATAAAAATTGGCTTTTTCATACAAACTGTCTGATCCAGGTTGTCATTTTGTGTGCGTCTCCCCACCCAGCCCAAACGTGATAGGTGTTTTTATCATATATCAGGATTTAGAGCATAATTGGAGCACCCACATACTGAAGTCAGTAAATTGGAGCATCAATAGGAAAGACGCTGCGAGCTAAAAACCGTGGGCCGGCTGGGGAGATTCTCGTCAGCGAGCCCATGCTAGATCTCAGGTACTGTTGAGAGTAAAGCAATGTGTTATATCTCTAGATTTAAAGCATAATTGGAGCAATCTGCTGCAGAAAAATCAATTTCAAAACTATAATATGAAAGGAGTTATACGCGATTATCTGTGCGGTCGCTGGGGAGACGTCTCTCCAGCGAGCCCATTTGCAGCTCATAAACGGTAGGGATTTAAGTTTTGATCTAAAGTTCGACATATGTGTCCTAATTGGAGCACTAAGCTCCAAAAAATTAAGTACTGTATGTTCAGTAGTTTTCGAGATATAGGTCTTTGAAAATGTTATGTACGGCGAGACGCCTCTCCAGCGAGCCCATCTGATGCGCAATAACTACCGAACGTAGATTCTTCGAAAACAGCTCATATTAAAGCTTATAATTAGAGCACTAAGCTCCAAATAGAAGAAAGTTCTAGGTCCTACAGATTTCACGCTATAAGCGAAAAACACTTTTGCCGCCAAAAAAATCAAATTTCCCAACCGCGCGACGTTGCCGCTCCGTGCAACAAGCAAATGGATGCGTCACGAAACGTTCATTCAAGCAAAAATATATCTTGTGCTGCTAAGTTTAAGAGTGTTTTTAGTCTAACCGAGGCAAGTATTTTCTAGAAATAATAGTCAGGTGCCCATATCAAATATACTTTCTGCATTTATTAATTTTAGTATGGACATAAATTGTATCATATTATTTATAACAAGTTCCTACAGATTTCCTTAAATTACAAATTTTGTTTGAAATTAAATCTATAAAAACCTTGATAAAAAAATTAAAAGAACAGGTGGCTCAAAATATGTTATCGTATACAAAAGAAGGTGACAAACAAAAGTACGTCCCGCCTGTGGCTGCAGTTTAAAAAGATTATAAGATGTCCCAAAATCCACTTGAATTTTATTATTTAGTATTGTTTTAGTTAAAGAATAGTGCTAATTCGTAAATAAATAGTCTGCTCGTGACCATGTCACATGGAACTGGGATGAAATCTCGAGGTATAATACAATCGTGGTAGTAATCCCGTTCAAAATAATAATCTCATTGTAAGAAACAGTGCGTCCAGAATTGCCGCCATTATTTTATTTTCATCATGATTTTCATCAGTCATCACTGTCAATTCTATGTAAGTAGGTACCTAGTTATAATTTGTAAAATGTAGCTTGGGTACTATGACTGATGTCAAACGAATACAGTTTTAAAGGAGTCTTTTTTGCACCTGTGATGTTATGATATTTACTGCCTGCTGTCATACGACCCGAGCTATATTTTACAAAGTATAGGTATATTTCAGTATATTTTATTGTAATTAAAACAATTACTGTAATTTAAATTAGATCTCAATTTATGTCTAAATAAAATTATGGTCTATTTATAATTATAACCAAGACTGATTATAAAGTTACAAAAAGTAGGTGATATACTTTAACAAATCTGTCAAATTGTTTTATTTCAATCCAAGAACCTGTTTACCCACTTACATCCCGGTTTCAAATTTAAAAAGTGTCCCGATTTGGACACTTTCCTTATTTGAAAAAGACAATAATAAGCAGGTACCTATATTATGATAATTATAATACAATTTATGTTCATAAAAAAAAATAACAAATGCGGTAAGTGGATTTGATATGGGCGCCTGACTATTATTTCTAGAATGTTCTTGGCTCGGTTAGACTAAAAACACTCTTAAACTTAGCAGCACAAGATATATTTTTGCTTGAATGAACGTTTCGTGACGCGTCCATTTGCTCGTTGCACGGAGCGGCAACGTCGCGCGGTTGGGGAATTTGAATTTTTTGGCGGCAAAAGTGTTTTTTGCTTATAGCATGAAATCTGTAGGACCTAGAACTTTCTTCTATTTGGAGCTTAGTGCTCTAATTATAAGCTTTAATTTGAGCTATTTTGGAAGAATCTACGTTCGGTAGTTATTGCGCATGTGATGTGCTCGCTGGAGAGACGTCTCGCCGTACATACCATTTTCAAAGACCTATATCTCAAAAACTACTGAACACACAGTACTTAATTTTTTGGAGCTTAGTGCTCCAATTAGGGCACATATGTCGAACTTTAGATCAAAACTTAAATCCCTACCGTTTATGAGATCCAAATGGGCTCGCTGGAGAGATGTCTCCCCAGCGAGCCCACAGGTAATCGCGTATAACTCCTTTCATATTACAGTTTTGAATTTGATTTTTCGGCAGCATATTGCTCCAATTATGCTTTAAATCTAGAGATATAACACATTGCTTTACTCTCAACAGTACCTGAGATCTAGCATGGGCTCGCTGACGAGAATCTCTCCAGCCGGCCCACGGCTTATAGCTCGCAGCGTCTTTCCTATTGATGCTCCAATTTACTGACTTCAGTATGTGGGTGCTCCAATTATGCTCTAAATCCTGATATATGATAAAAACACCTATCACGTTTGGGCTGGGTGGGGAGACGCACACGGTCATTTTGTATGGGAAAGTCAAATTCATCTTCTGAAAGCATTTCCTGGTGAATGTTGTTCAGTATCGTTGACTGACAAAACCCCTATCAGTTTGCAGGACGCTGTTTATTAGTTGCGTAGCTCTCCTGATTGACGGCAATGACACGAGTATGTTCCGTGATAAAACATAACATTAAAATAATTGTACCTACAGGTACAAGGATTTTCATGTGAATAATATATGGCTTCTTGAATGTGGGTCACTTAATTATATATGTAGTCTCGAAGTTATCTCGAAAACTAGCGAATATATATAATTTTTAAACTAAATATTTGATGCCTACAAGAGACAGACGGCGGCGTGGTCAACCCAGACACCGATGGCGAGATGAGCTCGACTTCTTCCTCGAGGACTGGCTGGAGGAAGCACAGGATAGAGCGTCGTGGAGAGACCGGAGAGAGGCCTTTACCCAGCAGTGGGACATTAACGGCTAGACAATACAAGACAAATATTTGCAGTTGAATGGCCTTATATATGTTACCTGTGAACAGGACGATGACGACTGTGACGGCCTTGTGCAGTATGAACTCTGAGCGGCACTGCACCGCGTTGCAGGACCCGACCACCGCCCGCTGCACGCCAGACCCAGGGGCGCATGAGCAATTCCGATACACCCTGGGTAAACAAATATATTTTGTTATTATTATAGTCTGATGGAAGGAGACCCGATGGCCTCACGCTAGTCCCGTGGAAAATGGGAAAATGTCTCCTATGGGATGCGACGTGCGCTGCCTCTCACGTTCCCAAAACGACTCGCTCAGCTGGTTCAGCAGCAGAGTTGCTAGCAAGTCAAAAACGGGCAAAGTTGCGTTGACCTAATGCAAAATTACGATTTTGTTCCTTTCGCGGTGGAGACTTCGGGCGCTTGGATCTTGGATCAGATCGGGCTTGGCTTGCGGGACCGTGGTGGTGATCCTCGGGCCGGCTCATACCTGGTCCAACAAATTTCGTTGGCTGTTCAACGTGGCAACGCGGCCAGCGCAATGGGCACGTTTGGACCTGGTACGAGTCGGGACGGGATGTTAGATTTGGTTTAATTAAGTAGCTAGTAAGTTAGTTTTCTTTTAATCTTATGTCTATAAGCTTATATTTTCATCAATAAAATTTATTTATTTTTATTTATCTTTTATCTTCTATAGGTACGGGATAAGAGACAGCGTCCCGCAAACTGCTAGGCGTTGCTCAGTCAACGAAACTGAAAACTATCAGCAGTATTTTTTTTTTCAGGAAGCGAAAGAAAAGTTTTGATATTCCATAAATTCAAATCAATATAAATCTAGGTAGTCATTTTGTATAGGAAGGTCAGTTTTTTACATCTCCGGAAATAATTTTCTGTTGAAAGTTTTTCAGTTTAGTTAACTAAGTAACCCCAATCAATTTGCGGGACGCTGTCCCTTACACCCGGTATTATAAAGAGAAAAAATTTATTCTTGTGTCTGTGTGTGTATATGTTTTTTAGTAACGAATAAACTCAAAACCTACTGGACCGATTTCAAAAATTCTTGCACCATTAGAAAGCTACATTCACCCTGAGTAACATAATCTACTTTTTACCATGGGAAAATACATTATTTCCACGGGAAATCTTTTTAACTGCGGGTGACACCGCTGACAGAATATTAGTTTATGTATATACTAATCGTTGACACATATATCGATTTTAGCCGTGCGACCTTGTCATTCGGCAAGAATCGACTCATGTAATAACCGCATTACAGAGCAAAATGTGTTATGTTTCAGTATATTGTATTTTAGGCGATGGGCTGACAACCTGTCACTACAGCAATATACTTACAAATTTATCTCAAATAACCCTCAAAACTTTGTCAGACGTGGCGGAACGACCTTTGTTTAGGTCGTTTACGCTCTGCCTACCCCATTAGGGATAAAGGCGTGATTATATGTATGTATGACAAGTTTTAATACTTGGGCAGGTAGGTATAGGTAGTTACTTACGTGAGCCCTCCTATAGTGTCCCGGCCGTCGCAGCCCGCGTGACAAGGACTCAAGTATGTGGTCATGGTGTCAGTTATACACACCGGGTTGAACTCGCTGTACGGCACTGCACATCTAATGACAAAATTTAATTCAAATTTAAATCAAAGTCATATTTATTTCTCAGTATACGCACCATACGCTATACGCCCCGGCTGACAACCTGTCACTACAGCAATATACCTACAAATCTATCTTAAACTAGCAGCCCGTCCCGGCTTCGCACGGGGTAGACATTTTTTTTTAAAGTAATTAGAATAAAAGCAGAGTCGAATAAAATATATACAGTCTAAATTAAACGTTGACAACTTTCAACTAAAAATGTATCTACCTATACATCCAGGTATTTCAAAGAAATTTTTGTTCGTGTCGATAGAAACTTGCCTATCATTATTTAGTATGAATTTTAATATGAACAGTTTATTGAATAGAAGTTTTCATAAAAAAATACATACAATACTTAAATAGGTGCTTTAAAAAGAGTGTGACACTGCTATAAAAATAAACTGTCAAGTTTTAATCAAGTAATTTATGCGCAGTTTTGAAAATAACTCCTAATCGATAGAAAGAAAATGTGCTCTATCTGAAATGTGTTCTATGGAAAAATCTAAATGTTCAATATCGGTAGCGTCCGCTGCGTAAGGAGCCGACGACCGCGCGATTCAGCCGCGCGGCTACCTATCTTACAGACGTGCACGCCCCGCTCCTGTATTTCAGTGCCCCCTCCACCCCGCCCGCCGCGATGCCCGGCGCGCTTTTCAGACTGAATCGCAAACAACGGCCACGGCGCTATGGCGGTTTTGTTTACTGTTTGAATTTTTTAATTCGTAATATCTTTTGAATGGAAAGTCCAATTTAAATAATTTAAAAACTATTTTTAGGTAATTAAATGGTCTTGACCATAAAATAATTTATTTGGATAAGGATTAATATAAACACATAAATAGCATGGTTTGAATTTGGTTAGCATTTTCATTAATGTTTAAAATGAAAAAAGTTGTTGTAGTGACATAACTACAATAGTTGGACATATGCTACCGCGGAGTTTTTTGTAGACATTATGATGTTCTTCAATATTGTTGTACATTATTTTGTTCTATCGCTTATAGTTTCGGCAGCGCATTCGACGAAAGACATTTTAAAACTCATTTTTCTACACCTTCGGTTACATTGTTCAAATTTTACCAAGGATCCCTAATTTTTTCAAAATGAAATGTAGCCTATGTCAAATTGGAAGAATGTAGCATTCTATTGGTGAAAGATTTTTTTAAATCGGCCCAGTACTTCTTGAGCCTATTCATTACAAACATACAAACATACAAAAATAGGTACAAAATCTTTCCTCTTTATAATATTAGTGTAGATAACCCCCAAAACTTTGTCAGACGTAGCAGAACGACCTTTGTTTAGGTCGTGAACGCTCTGCCTACCCGTTAGGGATAAAGGCGTGATATATGTATGTATTTAATACGCCCCTTGTGCGTGCACCTGATTTTTATAATATTTCATATCTATCTATTTTGGTAAAATTTTGCACTCGCTTCGCTCGCGCTTCGTTTTTGCGTTACTTTGTTGTAGGTAAATCCCATAAGTTTGTTCCGGTTAACTTAACATACCTTGTATTTTTTATCAGGAACAAATAATACAATGGTCTTCCCTTGTATTATATAAGGTTTAAACGGTACATAATTATATTTTTTCGTGAAATAGCGAGTTCACTTCGCTAGCGTACAGTAATCATTAAGTTTAATTCTTACTTAGTACATATTGTGTTGCATTCTCTTCGTTCGCACAACAAATTGATTCAACTTACGTGATATATAGCGCTCGCAACGCTGTCATAACGTTTTGATTCGGCCTAAGTTAAATGTCGTGCTAGCTTCGCTCACGTACCGTAATTCAATCATATTTCGTGCAATGACTAGCTCACATTAGTCGCGTTTCGAATACGATAATAATAATAAGTAATATACGATAATGATAATAAGTAATAACTTCATTCATATTTCGTGCAATGTTGCGTAACGTACCTATTGATTCGGCTGTGCTATATTTAGTTAAATTATTAACGTATTGATTCAAAAAACATTCGTGTTGCGCCGCGTTCGCATAACGGTATTTATTTTGCAATAGTAAATTGTTGATGACAAAAAACTGATGACTGTCAGAGGCCTAAAAATTGCCCCGAACAGGATTAATCAGGCTCTGATAGTGAAGAAGGCAGCTCGTACTCACCCGCAGTGGGTACTGCAAGCCGGCTGCGTGTAGTTGTTTGGTGAGTACAGTCCCGCCACGTTGCCAGGGTCGCAGGGGAGGAGCATCGTTTGCACGCTGAACAGCGGCGTCACCGCCATCGTCATGATGGCGGCCAGGCGCATCCCCGACACAACTTTGTACTGCGGAGCCCGTTTCGTAGACTTTAAGGCGACGACCTGTTGATAAGACACATCATATGTCAAAGTTAAGAAAGTGACAGCGCTATCTTTAAATTAGTTAAGAAATGGTGCCGCCAGAATCGACAGCTATATAGACTTACCTACCATGTGAGTAGGGCTTATGGATTATGGACTTCCTAATAATCCCTAGTCTAGGATAGGTTGTTTTAGTTACTCAATAGTCATATCAATACCAAATTACAAAAAATAAACAGACATAGTTAAGTAATATTTAAAGCTAATAAAGTTGATATTTGACTCCATAATATCCAATATATTATAATACTAGCTGTACCCGCGACTTCGTACGCCCGGTTTGTATGGAAAATACGCAGTGTAGAACATACTGAAAACGCTTCTCCGCGCGTAGGAACGGGACCTGCTAACCCGCGCGCTGAAGCGTGTTTCGCATTGTCTGATCTTTGTTTTTGTACGGAAAACACGATTCCGCGCGCGAGCTAGCAGATCCCGCTCCTACGCGCGGAGAAACGTTTTCAGTATGTTCGACACTGCGTGTTTTCCATACAAACTTACTCAATATTAGAATGGTTTGCGTGATTATTTCTAACCTAGGCTGGACACCAGGTAATTAAAAAAACGAAGTCAAATAAAAGATCTATTTAAGATCGGTTAAAAACTATCAGAATTCAATTTCCTGCCTACCCCCTAAGTCAGGTGGCGTGATTATTTGTATCGTAACTTTGGGTTTAAGTAATGCTCAGTCAAACAAAAAAAAACCATCAAAATCGGTGAAAAACGACTGAACTTCAATTTCCTACCTACCTCCTAAGTCATGAGGCGTGATTATTTGTATCGTAACTTTAATTTTAAATAATGCTCAGTCGAATAAAAAAGTTCCATATAAACCGGAAGGAAACAGCCAAATTTCAATTTCCTGCCTACCCTCTAAGTCAGGTAGCGTGATTTTAGGTATCCTAAGTTGTAACCCGGATTGGAACACAGTTGAATAAAAAAAGTCCCATCGAAATTGGCTCAGTAGTTTTGGCGTGATTTACCAAATCACGCCATACAGACAGACAGACAGACAAAAATTCGAAAAAAAATCGTTTAGAAAAAGATCAAATATACAGACATACAGACACAAAATTTCGAAAATAAAAGATTTGATTTTTATATCGTTAATAATGCCTGCTGCAATTATTTTTTTGTAAAAATCGTCAATGGACAGACACGACCCTTCTAGAGATTTATTAATTATGTATATATTTATTACATGTATGTATAGATAGATATGGCATTTTATGGTTGTATTAGTCGCACGTTGTATAACGTAGTACCTGTGTTTCCTCTATGATTCCAGACCAGTTCACAAAAATCGGGATAGATGGCGCTAGGAGGTTTTTAAAACGCGGTATCGTTGTGTTCTCCATCAAAATATAAGGTAGTGCGATGGTGCTAAGCTAAATTGCGCATTTGTATCAACTTTTCAATTTTTGAAATATCGCTTCGAATTCCAGAAGCGATAAATTAATAGTAAAGTACTGCCGGCCAGGTGTGATGCTGGGTCAGAATAGCTTCTGCCTCCGTGGTCTAGTGGTCAGAGCCCTGAGCTCACGATCCGGAGGTCCTGGGTTCGATTCACCGGTGGGTAAAACCACGATGATATTTGTCAATTTATCACTTTATGAGATTTTCCCCAGTTTGGTTAGGACAATGTAGGTCGAATCGGCCGATTGTTGGGAAGAAAAAAGGTTCCTTGCTTTGGAGGGCAAGTTATGCCTTCGGTCCTGGTCGCTGTCTTTGATAGTGGACGTTACAAAAACCATGTCAGAGGCCTGTTAACTGTGCTATTTGGCGGTTTAAAAACTCTGACACCAGGGTTCGTCGGGTCAATCGACTTGATACCCACACGACAAAAGAAGATTTTCCCGCAGCAGCATTCACTGCAAACATTATATCTGGCAGTGATCTCGCCAACCCGCCTGCCAAGCGTGGTAAATATGGCAAACACCTCATGTAATCAGTGAATTGTTCATTGTTGTTGATATAGCAGTTTTGAATATAGATTTCACAACAGTAGTAACTTAAAAAACTCATAAAAAGAACAGAGAGTCATAAGTAAGAGTTACTTACAGTCTAGCTAGCGAATAATTTACATAAGTAACTTTAAACTAAGTTGGGCTTGTTTCAGAAAACTTGGTGCTTCTGAATGCTAGAAGTGTTTTAATTTCATTTATCAAACCTTAGTTTTCGTAATGAGAAGGAGAAAATACAATAGTTATTAGGTATATTCGAGCGTTGTAATAAAATATCTTCTGTACCGAAAAAACACAGGATATTAGTATACTTATAGCACGAAAATAACGTGACTTAGTTAACTATGGGGGGAACTATAGCTCAAAACCTGTTTTAAAATTGAAACTGTCGGCTAGGTATGAAAGTACGCTGACCGAATAGTTTTGAGAATAGAGTAGAGCCGCAGGTAATTGCATCGAGCTCGTGATATTGATGCGCCGTGGAGAGTCATCGACGTAGCGCCCAAGACCGCCTTCCTAGTCTAGTGGTCAGAGCCATGGGATCCCGATCCAGAGCTCGTGGGTTCGATTTCCACGGGGGAACACAATATTTGATATTTATCGATTAACATACTTCTGTGGTTTTCCCAAGTTTGGTTAGGACAATTTAGGCTGAATAATCTGATTGTCAGTAACAAAAAGAATTCTTGCTTCGGAGGGCACGCTAAGCCGTCTGTCTATCTGGATGTTGTATTCTACAACTGAACAATTTTAAACCGTCGGCCGTTTTAAGTACGAAGGTTTACAAACGACGATTGGATAGTGTTTATTTTTACCGGAGATTGTCGGCATCATGCCGCTGCAGGTAATTGCATCGATCGGACCGGCGGCGAGAGGGGTGCGACGAGAGGGGTGCGACGAGAGGGGTGCGACGAGAGGGGTGCGACGAGAGGGGTGCGACGAGAGCCCTCCACATTGCAAGGCAGTTATGCGCCGGGATTGCTATTTACCGATACGATGCAATCTGCTCTCATGTTTCATTACCTGCCTTCTTGTATATTAGATATGACTGCATTTCCAATACAGCGCAGAAAATACGCTTTTCAACCTAATCACGAATCATCATCTCCCTGGCCTTATCCCGTATCTCACGGGGTCGGCTTCCTATTCTAGGGGATTGTACGAGGGTACTGGTTTTCACACAGAGCGACTGCCATCTGACCTCCGCAACCCAGAAGGGAAACCAGACCCAATCCTAGATTAGGTCAGAGTTTTCAAGCCGCCAATGCTTAGCACTGGCCTCTGATATGGCTTAACGACTAATATCTACGGTATTAATCGATATTAACCGGGACCAACGGCTTAACGTGCCTTCCGAAGCACGGAAAAAGCGCCGAATAAACGTACATATGAAATTCGAAAACCGAAAAACGCATTGGTACGTGGTGGGATTCGAACCACGGCCCCCCGCTCAGGAGACAGCGGCCCTATCCACTACACCATCGGGCTCCCCATCCACTACACCATCGGGCTCCCCTACAACCTATTCACGAATATTCTTCTTTAAAAAAAGTAGGTATTGTACAAAGTAAATTATTATTATTCTAGCTGTGCCCGCGACTCCGTACGCGTGGTGGTTATGATTCGATCCCCTCGATCGATTTAATTTCATAATTGAGCCAATTCGTAGTAGCAAAAAAGTCTATACGCGACTTTTTCTATCATTTTCTATCTAACAGAGAGGGACAACAATTTAAGCAGGACTAGATCACTCGGTCCATCGTCTCGATGAACGTTTTAATCTCTATTCTCTTATTTATTTGTGTCATTACAAATGGCGTTAGCTAAGCCTAACACGTGTATAACACGATACTTGTGTGCGTAATGAGACTTACTGTATTCTAATGAGATTTTTAAAAAAACAGTGTTCAATTTTCTGCCTAGTCTCTAAGTCAGGTGGCGTGGTTTTTTACATAAGTAGAGTAAAGTTACCTCACCTAAATCTATAAAGTTTTAGGTGAGTTAACATTCAGCCAAATAAAAAAAACCATTAAATCGGGTAAGAAACAATCAAAATTTTATGTATTTGTATTTGTCATATCATTCGCTTGCCCTTATCCCATTTACTTGGGGTCGGCGCAGTACGTTTTCTTCTTCCATTCATTTCTGTAAGCCGTCAGTTCAACACTCACACCTGTTTTAGACATATCATCTTTCACGCAGTCCATCCATCTTTTCTTTGGCGTAATTATTTGTATCCTATGTTTTTTCCTAGATAACAATCAGTCGAATAAAAAAAGTTTGTTCTAAATCGGTTAAAAACAGCCAAATTCAAATTTCCTGCCTACCCTCTAGGTGAAGTGGCGGATTTTAGGTATCATATCATAAGTTGCAACCCGGGTAACACTGAGTTGAATAAAAAGTCCCATTGAAGTCGGTTTAGTAGTTTTCAAAACTACAGACAGCAGAGGCAAAAATTCTAAAAAATAATAATTTGGTCTTTATATCGTTAATAATGCTTGCTGTAATTATTTTTTTGTAAAAATATTCAATGTACAGACGCGAGATTTATTATATACGTATAGTTATTCCAAAGTATAATTATTCCAAATTTACATTTCGAATCAATGGAGTATATCAAAGTTCATATTTTGAACATTGCTAAATTTTCTCAATTAGGTACTTATTATTATTCGCCAAGCAATAAACCCAGTAAGGGGCAGCATCTCACAATCTGATAGGGATAGATAGTCAACCATACTGAACAACTTTCACCAGGAAATTCGTTCAGGAAATTAAAAAAAATGCCTTTTCTATACAAAATTTCCACCTCGACTAGAGAACTTGTATGGTAAATTACTAAAGTAAGTAAATTCGCAAAAGCATCATTCGCACAATCAAATCGCATCGCAGCGTCGTCCGGCTGATAACAACATAAGCATATAAAAATTTTCGTTATTTATCTGAACTTATTCAAATTATAACCAAAATTAATAGCAACCGTATAAATATATTCTATCAAAAAATCACCGAAATATAACTGCCTACCATTATAAAGCTAAAGTAAGTATAATTTAGCAATAGCAATTTCTTCCAAGCTGGACTGGGAGCGAGAGAAAAACATAGAATGTACCAGCTGCATTTCCTCCCGGGCATGCTGTAAAAGTCAGCTAAGGGATCCGAGGGTTTCAATATATTGCAATTTATTCGATGGGCTGACAACCTGTCACTACAGCAGTATACCTACAAATCTATCTTAAATAACCCTCAAAACTCTGTCAGACTTGGCGGAACTACCTTTGTTTAGGTCGTTTACAATGTGCTGTTCCCCAATCTTTATTCCCCGGGAAAATTCCCCAAGATATTATGTATTTTTATTTAATTATTTGGACCTATATGACTCACGATCCGGAGGTCCTGGTTTCGATACACAGGGGGGAACATAAAGTTGATATTTGCCAATTTATCACTTTGTGAGATTTTTTCCTAGTCTGGTTAGGACTATGCAGGCTGAAGGTCAGAGGCCTTTTAGCTGTGCTACTAGGAGGTTTAAAAACTATGACTGCAGGGTCCCGGGTCGCTTGATAAAGAAGAAGAATTATGTGAAGTGTACTTACACCGATCCCCAGGATTATCGCAAAGCAATAAATGATATCGGCCTGATTACTGACGAAATATGGCGACTCTACGATGTAAAATGCCATCTGAAACAAAGTCAAAAAAATATTATGAAAAATTACCAACATTTTTATTGTTAGAACTCGAATGTATCAATAAAGTTTTTTTTTAATCAGCTTATAACGCCCTTTATACCCCCGCACTTATGCACAACTCCGCCAGGTTGGGGGAACTAAAGGCCTTATTTATAATCAACGCTTATGACTGACAGCGAGTTTGAGTTCGTATCAGAAATGTAACTTCACTACAAACTGGCATGTCTAATCCATACTTAATATTACTCTAAAGTTTCAGATCGCTTTATAATTTCGAGCCCAAGGGTTTATAAAACGATTTCAAGATTGAGAGCAATACTAAGTACGGATTTGACAGGCCAAAAATAACTCAAACTAGCTGTCATTCTCAAGTGATGTTTACCAATACGGGCCTAGCTATATTACGTTTAAATTTGACAGTCTGTTTTGTACTGAAATGACATTTCTGACACAAACTGAAACCCGCTGTCACTCTTGAGAGTTGATAATAATTACGGGCCTAAGATAGAATTAAGGCCTTTTAATACGGAGTGTAAGGGACAGCGTCGCGCAAACTGATAGGGGTTGCTCAATCAACGGAACTAAACAACAATCAGCAAGTGAAAAAATAATTTGGTTTTCCATACAAATTATCTGATCGACGTGGTAATTTTTTATAAGAAGTTGATTTTTTTTTTGTCTACTAAAATAAATGACTGGTGATAGTTTTTCAGTTTCGTTGTCTGAGTAACCACTATCAGTATGCGGGACGCTGTCCCTCACACCAGGTATGATAAAATTAATTGCAGCAATTTTCCGGTCGATCTTGTTGGTGGCTTCCAACTAGCCTAATAGCTGTACGCACTTGAAAGGCCATGAAACTAAGATATCCACGTGTAGAGTAATTTAGTATTTATTTATTCAATTTAATAAAACTAAATTATTACACCACTCATAAACTAATAAATCCGAGGAAATCTAGGCCTGTGATAGGGCTGCTAGCCACAAACGAAACCAATTTTTGTTTCTTAACTTAATTATCATTACTTTGCGGTTCACTAGTTAAGAGTGTTCACTAGTTAGTTAGTATTGTGGAGTATTGTGGATTGTAGAGTACGTGGTTGCGTATCTTACCTTGAGGATGTCTTTGAGATGCCACATATAGCCCCAGAGAGCAGATATAAGGAGACCGGCCGCAAATATTTGACCCACCACTACCCAGGAGGGCAAAATATGCGCTTCTGTAAAAAACGTTAAATTATTACAATCTTTTCTTCTAGGCTGGACTGGGAGCGTTTTGTTTTACATACATATAATTACGCATTTATCCCTAGAGGGGTAGACAGAGCGTAAGCTCCCTAAACAAAGGTCGTTCCGCCACGCCTGACAAAGATTTGAGGGTTATTTAAGATAGATTTGTAGGTATATTGCTGTAGTGACAGGTTGTCAGCGCATCGCCTAAATTACAATTACTGAAACCTTCGGATCCCTTAGCTGGTTTTTACAGCATGCCCGGGAGGAAATGCAGCTGGCACATTCTATGTTTTTCTCAACTGGTTTATAATTTAGGCAATCTGCTGACAATCCGTCACTACAGCATAATACAGATCTATATTAAACAACCCTCAAAGATTGTCAATCGTTGCGTTGTTTGGGTCATTGCCGCTATGCCTACCCCATTTGTCTGGGTATCGAGTTTTCGAGTCGATCGACCCGTTGAAACATGATGTCAGAGTTTTGAAACCGCCTAATAGCATAGCTAATAAACCTCTGACATGCTTTTGTGTAACGACCACTATCAAAGACAGCTAAGCGCGGAATCTTTTTCATCCAGTCAATCAGGTGATTCAGTCTGCGTTGTCCTTACCAAACTGGGGTAGATCTCACAAATCTGATACATACATACATATAATCACGCCTTTATCCCTAATGGGGTAGGCAGAACGTAAACAACCTAATTAGTAGCAAAGGTCGTTCCGTCACGTCTGACAATGTTATGAGGGCCATTTAAGATAGATTTGTAGGTACATTGCTGTAGTAACAGGTTGTCAGCCCATCGCCTAAATTGCAATATACTGAAATCCTCGGATCCCTTAGCTGGTTTTTACAGCATGCCCGGGAGGAAATGCAGCTGGCACATTCTATGTTTTTTCTTTCGCTCCCAGTCCAACGTGGAAGAAACAAATCTGATAAATTGACAAATATCAACCCTGGGAATCAATCCCAAGATCTCCGGATCCAAAATAAATATATATGCTATATATTTTACGAATCAAATACTTAAATAATAATCATGAAAATAGCACTCACCAGATTCCTCAGAACTCATCTGATCCTCATCCTTCGCCTTGAGGGTTAGCGAGGGGAGCCTCCAGAGCTGGAAGCTGTGGATCACACCAGGCAGGAAGATACCCAGCCACAACAGCCACGGTGGTCCCATCTCATTTATTATCCGAGGAAACAACAATAATGATACCACTCTTGCTGCGAGCAATGTTCCTGGAAAAATATTTGTTATCAACGTTATGAAATACAAAACTTATGCTTTTTATTAACATCATCAGCCAACATCAATAATTTTCGTAGTCGTCACGTCATCATCATAGTTATCGTAATCATGATCGTCATCAGTTGTCATTATAATCATAGTCGTCATCAACATAATGATTATCATCAGCCATCAACATTAATTATCATAGTCGTCTCATCATCGTAGCATAGTTATCGTAATCATGATCGTCATCAGTTGTCATTATAATCATAGTCGTCATCAACATAATGATTATCATCAGCCATCAACATTAATTATCTTAGTCGTCTCATCATTGTAGCATAGTTATCGTTAGCATGGTTAGTTATCATTATTATCGTCATGATCATCATCAGCCGTCATTATAATCATAGTCTCGTCTACAACATAAAGATTATCACTTTTTCACAATTTAGTAGCTTTTTTATTTTACCAATTTTTAATGTTTTTTATTAGAAATGGGTTCGCTCTTGATTCTAGACACTAGCTCAGGATTGACGATGGAGCGAGCTCACCCAGAAGATGCCTGTTATGCCACTGGCAATCTCACGCACCGACGACGATTTTATGCTGTGTTTCAAAAAGGAGTAATATGAAGGCAGAATCCCGAGAAAGCTGGATATTACTCCACCGTTAAGAGCAAAGCTATATCGTATATAATCGTATTGTTCAATAGTTATTTGTTCAACTAGAGTGCAAAGTCGATTTTTACTGCGAGTGCTGATTTTGAATCCTGAGGTAGCGAAGGATACTAAAATTTGATCACGATCGTAGCGAGTGATTCAAAAATAGTATCCTGAGCTAACCAAGGGATTCAAAGCACGAGATGTAAATGAATTTGCTCTCGTGTGATACATACAACTTTTCTCTCTTCCAGTGAGAAAATGTTGAGTTGTGAGATTGAAACATAAGATAAACTTAATATGACTAGGTATATCAATTAAATTTATTTTTTGTATATTGTTTCTAAAAATCTGGACTGAATTACAAGCAATCTATATGTTTGTAAAACGTAGTGATTATATGCTCAGTGTATGTTTGTATAGAGAACTTCCCGCCATATTTTTTTTTTATTTGGAACGTTGCGTTTGGAAATTGCAACAACACTTAGTAAATAATCAAATATATATAGTTATTATTCTAAAATTAGCAATAAATGTTGTTTATTTTTAGCTTTTAAAAATAAATATTACAGACGTATTTAAAAAATTACATAATTTATTTGAAAAATAATATAAACAATATAACAGAAAGTAAAACGTAACAAAAAAAATCCCTCCAAAATTAAATTTTGGGCTGAAACTGAGCCGTACCTTTGCCTTATTCAAAAAAATTAAAAAGCTACTTTGCCTCTCTTAAGAATAAAATGGGCTTTTACCCTTGGAATTTAGGCGCGAAATGAACTCTTTTCGAGGTGGAAGTGGGAAAAGTAAATTTACATTATCACAAAACACAACCCAATATTTTCTCTGTTGATTCGTTGCTACGGCAACGGCTCGAATAGTGATGAGCGAGTGCAGCGCTAGTGATGCGCCACACACTTCCTTGGGAGAATCAAAGACCTGCAGAAAAGAAATCAGGAAAATTCACCCGACGGCCCGATCTTGTATAAGTGGCTTGTGCCTTGGGACCGTCGTTCGACATGCGACTCATCGCTTCCTGCTCTCTCGGCAACTCATGTGCTGGTTTGACTCTGTCGATGGATACCGTGACAGGTCCTCTCGGAAGCTCAATCGTGACAGTTTTATTAGTCCTCAAAATGACACGATGCGGGCCAGTATAAGGCGGCTCCAGCGCACCACGTAAGGCATCTTTGCGAAGAAAAATAAATGGTGCCTTTTTCAATTCGTTGTGGACAAAAATTGGCTTTTCTCCATGCCTTGTCACGGGCTGACTTTTGAGCAGCGACATCTGTTGTCTAAGTTGCTTCGCAAACTCAGGGGCTTCTATATTCTTGCTAGATTGCTGAATAAACGCGCCAGGTATTCTTAGCGGTTCTCCGTAAACCATTTCAGCGGCTGATGCTTGCAGATCTTCCTTCCAGCTGGATCGCAAACCAAGAAGAACCGTAGGAAGAATGTCAGTCCATCTGCGATCGTTGTGTGCAATGATCGAAGCCTTAAGACATCTATGGAATCTTTCAATCATGCCATTAGCTGCTGGATGATAAGCAGTAGTGTGTTTAATCTGCGTGCCACATAGTTCTGCCAAAGATTTGAAAAGTGCTGATGTAAATTGTCTGCCTTGGTCACATGTGATAGTTTCTGGGCAACCAAACCGCGAAATCCACATCTTGTATAGTGCTTTGGCTACTGTTTCTGCTGTTATATCGCGAAGCGGTTCAACCTCTGGCCAACGTGAAAAACGATCAATAGCAGTTAAGCACTACCTGTAATCGTCTGATGAAGGTAACGGACCAACCAGGTCTATGTGGAGGTGACTAAAGCGTTCACTTGGCAGCGCAAAGCTTCCGACAGGTGAAGAGGTATGTCTCTGGATCTTGCTGCGCTGGCACGGTTCACACGCTCGTGTCCATTCGCGACAATCCTTACGAACTGAAGGCCAAACGAAACGTTCTGTAACCATTTTTCTCGATGGTTTAGTGCCTGGATGGCTTAGGTTGAAAAGTGCATTGAAGATGTCACGGCGAAATTTTTTAGGTACATAAGGTCGAGGCGTCAGCTGAGATACGTCACAGAATAATTTAAAACGAGTGCCAACAAGAGGTATCTGTTGCATTTTCAGCGAGTATTTCTGACATGACAAGAGATCCTTTAACTCTTCATCATGTTCCTGCGCTTCAGCTAAAGTTTCATTGCTAGGTATCGTAGATATAGACTCAATGTGTGACATGGTGTCTGCTGCTATGTTATCTTTGCCAGAAATATGTTTGATGTCTGTAGTAAATTGAGAAATGAAGTCTAATTGGTTGAACTGCCTTGGTGAACATTGCCTATCTTTTAGTTGGAACGCAAATGTGAGTGGTTTATGGTCTGTATATACGCTGAAGTATCTTCCCTCAAGCATATATCGGAAATGCCTTCATAAATGGCAAGTAACTCACGGTCATAAGCACTGTACAAACGTTGCGTCTTGTTTAGTTTCTTTGAAAAGAACGCTAGGGGTTGCCACTCATCTTCAATCCTTTGTTGTAATACCGCGCCCAAGGCTATGTTGGAGGCATCAGTCACGAGGGCGAGCGGTGCGTTGAGTGCTGGATGAACAAGCAGAGTGGAGCGGGTGATGCTGGCTTTGCAGTTTTCAAATGCCTGTAACAGTTCAGGGGTCCAAGTGAGTAGGTGAGAACCTTTAGTTTTAGGTCCTGATATGGCTTCGTGCAATGAGCCTGATCTTCTGCTGCCTGTGGTATGAAACGTCGGTAGAAATTAAGCATACCAAGGAATCGACGGAGACCACTGACGGATTTTAAAGGCGGGTACTCTAGAATTGCCTTCACTCTTTCTTCAGGAGGCTGTACACCATGCGCTGAAACGTTGTATCCTAAGAAGGTGATCTGATTTTGTCCAAAAGAGCAATTAGCTTCGTTTATAAGCAAACCGTACTCCTGTAGGCGCTTAAATACATTTCTTAGATGTTCCAGGTGTTGCTGATGATCCTGTGAGAATATGAGGATGTCATCTATGAATGCGTAGCAGAAACCTAATCCACGCAGCACCTCATCCACGAACCTCTGGAAGGACTGCGCAGCGTTGCGAATACCAAACGACATGAAGGGGAACTCAAACATTCCGAACGGTGTGGTAATAGCTGTCTTGGGTATATCAGCTTCAGCGACTGGAATTTGATTATAGGCTTTCACTAAATCTAATTTACTGAACACCTGGGCACCGGCCAGCCGTTGTGAGAAGTCCTCTATGTGCCTTACGGGGTACCTGTCTGGAATTGTGCGCGCATTCAGCGCTCGGTAATCTCCGCAAGGTCTCCAGCAGTTGTGTTAGGCTTTGGCACTAGGTGTAGAGCGGATGCCCATGGTGAATCCGATTGGCGACATGTTCCATCTCTCAACATTTCCTCAAAAACATCCTTGGCAAACTTCAGCCTGTCTGGGGCGAGTCTGCGAGGCCTGCAATACACGGGTGGTCCGGGCGTAGTACGAATGTAATGGATGGTATTGTGTTTTACTTCACGGGTAATTCCAGATGGCTTAATAATGTTTGGGAACTGTTTAAGCAATTTGTAAAATTCACTGGTACCTGTCAGAATCTTCACACTGGAAACTTGACAGTTGACAACCGTTCCAGCTGTTTACAAGGTAGTGAGGCTATCCAAAATTCTTTGGTTTCGACAATCCACAAGTAGGCCATAATGCGACAGGAAATCTATGCCTATAATAGGTTTATCCACATCGGCAACGACAACCTTCCAGATGAAATCTCGCCTTAATCCAAGGTCGAGGTGTAGGGTAATGAATCCGTAGGTGCGTATTATGGAACCATTTGCAGAGGTCAGTGAATATTTGGTTGGTTTTCGAAACTGAGGGTTAAATTTTCGTGGTAATACGCAGAGATCTGAACCTGTATCTATTAAATATTGAATCTTACTTTTTCTATCAGTTATAAGTAAGCGGCGTGTCTTACCACGACAGTCGTCAGCCGCCCCTACGAACTGCCTTGGTGGTTTTACGGCTTGTACGAGTAGTTGCAAGGCTTGGTACATTTGGTAGCCTTTTCTCTAAACTTATGATAGTACCAGCAAACATCCGACATGCGTCGTTGTCTCCGACCTCTGGATCTTGATCTCAGGCGACGGTGACGAGATGACGACCGTCCGCGAGGTCTTTGGTTGAAGTTGATCTTGTTCATTTGACTCGCCAAGAACTGTCCAAGAACCATCCGTGCTGCAATCTTTTTTAATAAATTGTCGTGAGAATTAGGATTACATACATCAAGCGGGTTGGCGTTGGAAGTAGAAGCAACCTGACTAGTACTCCGGTTTAGGAATATATCCGTTAGTCGGTCTGCTAGGTCGGCGGCCTCGTCTAGGGTCTTTGATTGTGCCATAACGATGGCTCTCAACTGTGCTGGCAGGGCGTTCAGCCACATACTGCGTAGAAATTCCTCTGACACGTTGTTCTCAGCCATGCTCTTAAAATGGCGTAAAAACTGCGAGGGTTTGCGATCGCCTAGCTCCTCGTTGGATAGTAGCTGAGCGAGCTGTTGTTCTCGGGAGATGCATAAGCGTTTGATAAGCTCGGATCTTAATTTATCGTACTTCCCAGTGCTCGGTGGGGATTTTATGATGTCTTTCACCTCTTTTGCGTACCTGTGATCCAACTGCGCGACTACGATACTGAACTTTGTGAGTTCGTCATTTACGCGCGACACCACAAATTGCGCGTCTGCTTGAGCGAACCATACCTCGGGGTCCTCGGGCCAAAAGGGTGGCAGTCGTACCGCTACGTTATTTACACTTCCACTGGTGATGGCGGCATCATCCGCGGCGGTGCCAGCGGGTGGTGGATTATCCATAACCTTCAAGGGATCCACATCATCCGGCATAATGGAGCGCGATGTTCGTGCGTGTTTATGTCGTTAACAATTTCACCGATACAAATGGCGAATAGGTCACCACTGTGGGATCGTGAAGGTGTGTAGGAAATGATACACAAGTAGCTACTACGGTTGAGTTGTACAATTGTATTCTTCAAAGTAAAACATTATCACAAAACACCACCGAATATTTTTCTGTTGATTCGTTGCTACGGCAACGGCTCGAATAGTTAGGTGCGAGTGCAGCGCTAGTGATGCCCCACATGTTAAAAGAGTATCCAATCCAACTTACCATAGTGTATTGGCAGCTTTCCGGGGTCAAGTTGTTCAAGCAAGACGTGAGTGTGGTTCCAGATTGCAGATCTGGCGATGGCATGCGATGACGCTGCATAGACAAAGATAGCTAGACGCACCGCCCCGGCTGTGGTCATGCCTAAGTAGGTAACCGGGTTGGCTGGGGTACTACTGCAGAATTCTGAGAAGGAAATCATGTTATGTCTTTACCAGATTATCCAATTTAAAATAATGGGTAAACGTCGCCAAAACCTACGAAGTTTACGGCTGGCAAACAACTGAAGGAAATATGCGGAGATGACGATCAATCCTCAGAAATGGAGAGGAACCGCAATATTATAATTCATATTGGTTAAAGAAATCAGCAACATTGCTAGGTACTTGTTTGTTACTTTTACAGTGGCTTAAAAAAACACACTAGATGGGACGTGGTGTCTAGTGGGTGATCTTCGTGCTCTTGAAGAAGTCCCTTGTTGGAATTTTAAAGTCAAAACCTCCAATAAACTAACAAGAAAGTTTCCATACTGGACTGGGAGAGAAAGAAAAACATAGAATTTTCCAGTTGCCCTTCCTCCCGGGCATGCTGTAAAAGTCAGCAAAAGGGATTCCAGGGTTACAGTGTATTTTAATTTAGGCGATGGGCTGACAACCTGTCACTACAGCAATACACATTACAATCTAAAATTGCCCTCAATTTATGTCAGACGTGGCGAAAGCGCCTTTTAGGAGGCGTTTTACGCTCTGCCTACCCCGTAAGGGATAAAGGCGTGATTTTATGTATGTATGTAGAAAGTTTCCGCTTCTTTTGCCCAATTTTAAGATAAGAAATTATCGCACGGTTGTATGTGAAGTTCACCTATACTTGCTGGGACCACGTGGTCGACTAAGACCTGATCACTCTAAGTCAGGATAGGCCCGTGCCCGGTGGAGACGTATCATCATCTCCCGTCGCCTTGTCCCGTATCTCACGGGGTCGGCTACCTAGTCTAGGTGATTGAACAAGAGTGCTGTGCTGGTTTTTACACAGAGCCACTGCCATCTGACCTCCGTAGCCCAGAAGGTGAAGTTTCCAGGTTAGTAACGAATCCAGCTGTCAGAGTTTTCAACTTGTCAATGCTAAGCTCTGACCTCTGATATGGCTTAACGACTAATATCTACGGTATTAAACGATATTAACCGGGACCAATGGCTTAACGTGCCTTCCGAGGAACGGACCGGTGGAGACGTATAAAAGCGTGAAAACGAATTTAAGCCATTACGATCGATACGATAAGAAGAAGTGGCTGAATTCTGGGCCGATACGATGTAATCTCCTGTTCCATCGACACGCTGAGAATAAGAAGACCCCGATACGAAGAATCCTAGTTAGGGGGCTATGAGTGTATCGTGTGCGTGTGTGTTGAATATTGATACTAACCTTCCCCAGGAGTGATAGGAACAGCTGGTAGTGCCCACAAGCTCAGAGAGGAGACGGAAATCAACATAGTGGTGAATTGTAAAGTCTTGAGCTTGTGACGGCCAAACCACGCCCAAAAAACAGTCATTATCGCTTCTAACAGTCCAATAGCAATGATGAATGCATCTGGAAAGAAATTTACTTATTTTAAATAAATTAATACAGAGCGGACTCAATAAGACTTCCATGCTGGACTGGGAGCGAGAGAAAAACAGAGAATGTGCCAGCTGCATTTCCTCCCGGGCATGCTGTAAAAACCAGCTAAGGGATCCGAGGGTTTCCGTATATTGCAATTTACGCGATGGGCTGACAACCTGTCACTACGAAAATATACTTACAAATCTATCTTAATAACCTTCAAAGCTTTGTCAGACGTGGCGGAACGACCTTTGTTTACGTCGTTTACGCTCTGCCTACCCCATTAGGGATAAAGGCGTGATTATATGTATGTATGTATGTATGGACTCAATAAGAAGAAGATCGGGGTAAACGGGGTGTAAGGAACAGCGTCCCGCAAACTGATAGGGGTTGATCAGTCCACGAAACTGAACAACTATCAGCAGGATTTTTTTTACTGGAAATTTAAAAAAAAAAAAATATTCTAACAAATTGTCTCATTGAGGGGTCATTTTGTATGGGAAGGTCAAATTGTTTATACATCTCCTGAAAGAGTTTCCTGGTGAAAGTTGTTCAGTTACGTTGATTGAAGAGGAACGGAGTTCGGCGCCAAACAGCTTGCTGTGTTCCATTACCATCGTCAACTCTGTCGCTGTCATCCTTATCCAGAGTCAACAGAAAATCCATTTCTATTTTTAACACGCTTTTATTAGGTCGACCTGTATGTAACTATGTAATGGAATCTAAAGTAACTTATTTAAGGGGCTTCCCTGGACTAAGTGGCGCCCTCATCAGTCAAAAAATCATAATTCACTGAAAGCACAGTCAATCGAAAATCCGGTAGATCAGATTGAGGTTAAAGCAATGAAGGTCATTTAGAACCTCATAAAGTTGCCACTTATAGTTTGTTATAGTAACAGATAGAAAAATTGCGAAAAGCGGCCACTTTTAGCACTTTTGCTATCTATAATTGCAGTGAACACTGAATCATTAATTTATAATGCTTAAAATAAATGTCAGTACCGATACGTCTATCTGATCTACCGGATTTTCAATTAATTGAGTTTTCAGTGAGTAATGATTTTTTAATTGATGAGGGCGCTGGCGTGCACCTGAGATCCCCTTAACCATCTTCCAAGGATCGTAGCGTCATGAAAATTGACAGCTGCATGTATTTCTGATGATAGTACAATAATATGGTGCTGTTGAACTGATCTGATGATTTAGCCGGAAGATATGAACTGGAACTTCATGACAGAACATCGTGTCATGGCTGTGTTTGGCCTTGTTAGAAAACTCTTTTAATGATCTTTGACCACGATTAGGTTTCAAGGTCTAATGATGATACCGGAAGACAGGAACTCGAAAATCGAATAATTTTTGGTTTTTACGTGCATTTAAAAAGCGTGTTTTTCTAGTGTATTTTAACTATTATTTTATTTACTGTGAAAGCTTACCTATACTGTACCACGGTAGTTGACCATATTTGATGCTTCGCCTGAACTGGTAGTAGAATGTTACATCAGCTACATTCAAAGCTATGAGGATTCCCATCATAGCGCCCCGAAACGCTTCTATCTTGAACTCTTTCGCACGGAGACATTGTTGAATCCTTTGACTCACTGTAAATAATAATAAAGCATTATGTAATTTAGAAATGAGATAGAGCTCGATGGTGTAGTGGATAGGGCCGCTGCCTTCTGAGCGGGAGGTCGTGGTTCGAATCCCACCACATACCAATTTATTTAACAGTTTATTGTACACAATAAAATACAAAGAACATATACATATAAAACAAAAACACAACAGGCACAGCTTATTTCTAAAAAGAAATCTCTTCCAGCAGACCTAGGCTAGTGAAATAGCATCCTGAGAGGCAAATACGACGTGCACAATTAAAAATATTAAAAACAATAAATTATAATTAACTTATCACTAAAAAAATAAAAACAAACACAATTACTGGAAAAATATGCTAAATAATCCTACTAATAAATATTAATAATATATACTTATGAAATAAATAAACAATATACTGCTATATACATAGATTAAATGCATACATATAATATATAAATAATACATATATATATATATATATACATATACTGATTAATTGGAGAGTGAAAGATAATGCTCTTTTACTCGCTTTTTGAACACAGAGATAGATGGACTGTCACGAACTGTGTGCGGTAGTGCGTTCCACAGCCTGACCGCATGTACAGTAAAAGAGTAACTATAGAAGTCAGATTTATGGCTGGGAAATGAAAGAATCGACCTAATACGAGAGCGGCAAGGTTTATCCTGTTTACCAATGTGTTTTTCGGTTTTTGAATTTCATATGTCCGATTATTCGGCGCTTTTTCCGGACTTCAAAAGGCACGTTTAGCCGTTGGTCCCGGTTAATATCGTTTAATTCCTTAGATATTAGTCGTTAAGCCATGTCAAAGACCGGTGCTAGCTAAGCATTGGCGGCTTGAAAACTCTGACCTAATCGAGGATTGTGTCTGTTTCCCTTCTGGGTTGCGGAGATCAGATGGCAGTGGCTCTGTGTAAAAACCAGTACCCTCGTTCAATCCACTAGATTAGGTAGCCGACCCCGTTAGATACGGGATAAGGCTAGAGGGAGATGATGTAATTTAGAAAAGTTCAAGACAACCCAAATTGCGTAAAAATGGAACTTTAATTAAATGGCTCATCATCTTCATAGCCTTTTATTGAATATCGCAGGATCGGCTACCTAATCTAGTGGATTGAACGAGGATACAGGAGTCATATTTTTTAATCACTCGAATCGTAATTTTTATACGAAAGAGTAACATTCTCATGGCAAATTGTACGAATATACGAAAGTTGCTCTTTATAAATATAATAAGGTGTGAAAGAATTTTCGCAAAATTTTCATTAGTTTACGAGTTAAATGCTTTAAAAGGGTTGCTTAACAAGAGAAGGCATGCTGTAAAAACCAGCTAAGGGATTCGAGGGTTTCAGTATATTGCAATTTAGGCGATGGACTGACAACCTGTCATTACAGCAATATACCTGCGAATCGATCTTAAATAACCCTCATAACTTGGTCAGACGTGGCGGAACGACCTTTGTTAGGTCGTTTACGCTCTGCCTACCCCATTAAGGATAAAGGCGTGACAATATGTATGTATTACAAGGAGAGGTCCGTTCTATCATGTGACTTCACATGATGGGGGCGCTATACTACTTCCATATTATTATATATTGTCGTTTCGAAAGAAGAGATAATATGTAGTCTATCTTTATAATATAAGGGTATATGTATCTCGGTGGTTTGTTAATAAATTTTATTTCTGTTTTCACTGTTGTTTTTATAATGTTAGATATATTCAAAAAATTAGTTCAGGTACAGAAAATATTTTGTACGGGGTGTAAGGGACAGCGTCCCGCAAACTGATAGGGGTTGCTCAGTCAACGAAACTGAACAACTATCAGCAGGTTTTCTTTTTCAGGAAGTGAAGAAATATTATACTATTTCATACAAATTGTCGGATCGAAGTGGTAATTTTGTATGGGAAGGTCAAATTGATTTTCGTCTCCTGTAAGAATTTCCTGGTGATAGTTGTTCAGTTTCATTGACTGAGCAACCCCTATCAGTTTTCGGGACGCTGTCTCTTACACCCGGTACCTATGTATGTAACCTATTATCATTTCTGTTTCAACCAGTAAAACTTGAATCATCGTTTATTTTATGACCACCATTAAAATATTTCTAGGTACTTACTTTTAAGAAGATTATTCAGTACACGTGTGGTTTATGCCAGTTTGTTTAATTTTAAAACGGGTACCTGTCCTTTAGGTACGCCAGCAATAATTATATAGTTTATTTATATTGTTTATTTCCTAGGGTATATAGTATTGTAGTAACTCGCGCACTTAAGTATGTCTCGACAACCTTACATCTTGTTACGTTTGTCTTAATAATGGTCAATATACATAACTAACAAGTTATTTTAAAGTCAATGGAACTGATACCATATCAGTCTGATAAGGTTTATCAATATGAGACATTACTTAAAATAAAACGTGTTTCTACGTACTGAAAATCTAGTCTCGATAAAGATATTGGTTTTCCTTATCTATCTAAAATGCTTGATCCTGGAGCCGTATTTTGAATCATGCCAAATAGTATGCGAATTAAGCTGTTTCGCATGCGCATGTTGGGTCGAATGATTCAAAGATACGGCTCCTGAACTTAGAGCAACGCGGCCTTCCGTTCCGTCCATCCTGAATGACTGACGGATCAACGCACAGCCTAAACCGCTGATCGTAGAGACTTGAGCTTGAAGGGTGCGTTTTTTGAATGATGTAGGCATCCGATAAGAAAGTATTTTTCGAAATTTGACCCCCAAGGGAGCTAAAAAGGGGGAATTTGTATGGGACAACGTAATTTTATGTTTTTTTCTCGCTCACAGGCCAGCATGGAAGAATTAAATATACGTTGATATATTTCAATGATAACATTGTAAAATAACGTGTAAATAATATTAACCAACAAAATGATATGATATGAAAACACAAAAGTGATGAATATTTTTCGAAAGACTGGCCAGAAAGAACAGGACAGATAATCCGAGACAAGCAGGGTATGGTGATGATGATGACCGATGGTCGTGGAAATGCCATGGATTATCGTGGAGAAGCTTGTTAGCCAGACTATTGATATGCTCTTCAAAAGGGTTAGAAATAAGCTACAAGTTCTTAAAGAGCCAGAAATACTAGAAGAATATCTGATGATGATCCTTCCGACCGATTTCGACCATGGCGACTACTTCGACTCCTTGTAGGCGTGGCGCTCGTGCGCCCAAAAGTGGCTCACGTAGCCGATTTTTGACTTGAACTTCCGTGCACACTTAGGGCACGAGAGTACACCTTGCTCATAATGGTATGGAATGGCAGCAGGCTGGCGGGACTTCAGCTCATCGCGTTTCGTGTCGAGGTCAACTTTACGTTGTTCCTCAAAATCGCTGACTCGCTTCTAATAAGAGCATCTACCGTTTCATAGAAGAAAAAGTTTATAGAAGGTTATTTTCTATGTGTTGTCAATGCTGCTGTATTACTGCTATATTCTTCCATGCTGGACTGGAAGCGATAGAAAAACATAGAATGTGCCAACTGCCTTTCCTCCCGGGCATGCTGTAAAAACCAGGTAAGGTATGCGAGGGTTTCAGTATATTGTAATTTAGGCGATGGGCTGACAACCTGTCACTACAGCAATATACTTAGAAATCTATCTTAAATAACCCTCAAAACTTTGTCAGACGTGGCGGATCCTATCGCGGGTGAAACCGCGGGCGGAAAGTTAGTTTTAAATAAAATATGAATAATCTCTCACATAATCCATCTTTAATTCAGAAACAAATTTTAGTGAGTCATATTAGATAATATCTCATATCAATAGAACAACTACCTTGAATTACGCGCAATATCTATACTGGGTGTTGTGGTGTGGGTTGCTCACTCAACGACACTGAACAACTTTCACCAGGAAATACTTGCAGGAAGTGGAAATAAATTTTGGCTTTTCCATACAAAATGTTCACTTCGATCAGACAATTTGTATGCAAAGGCCAAATTTATTTTTCTCTTCCCGAAAGAATTTCCTAGTAGAAGTTGTTCAGTGTCGTTGACTGATCAACCCCTATCAGTTTGCGGGATGCTGTCCCTTACACCCGGTATAGATATTGCGCGTAATTCAACGTAGTTGTTCTATTGATACGAGATATTATCTAATATGACTCACTAAAATATGTTTCTGAATAGAAGATGGATTAGGTGAGAGATTATTCATATTTTATATAAAACTAACTTTCCGCCCGCGGTTTCACCCGCGACAGGATCCGCCACGTTTGACAGAGTTTTAAGGGTTATTTAAGATAGATTTCTAAGTATATTGCTGTAGTGACAGGTTGTCATTCCATCGCCTAAATTACAATATACTAAAACCGTCGGATCCCTTAGCTGGTGTTTACGACATATCCGGGAAATGCAACTGGCACATTATATGTTTTTCTGTCGCTCCCGGTCCAACATGGAAGATTACATATTCGGAAATATACAAAAATATATTTTAAATATCTTACCTTTATAACCAGATAGTAAATTTTGGTCTTCCATATCGCACAACAAGTTTTAAAAGAATGGCTTAATGCAATCGATATCAGTATAACGTCTACTCAGGCCCGTATTTATAATGGACACTTAAGATAGACAGCTAGTATGAGTTCATATCAGAAATGTAATTTCAGTACAATATGGACTGTTAAATCGATTCTTGATATCGCTCTCAATCTTGAGATTACTTCATAGTTCCGAGCCTAAAATTATCTTCGATAGTATTTATAGTAATTCGTTAAAATGTACCGACATGGTATTTTAGGGCATAATATATAGGCCATTGTTATCATTCTGTAATCATTTTTGATAATAACCTCGATTCCGGTAATTGTGACTAAACTGATGTTATTTTACATACGCGACGTACCAGGTGTGAGAAACAGCTTAACGCAAACTGATAGGGGTTGCTCAGTCAACGAAACTGAACAACTTTCACTGGGTCTTTTTTCAGATGAAACTTTTTGACTTTCCCATACATATTGTATCACCTTGATCAGACAGTTTGTATGGAAAACTATTTTTATTTCCATTTCCTGAAAGAGTTTTCTGCGTCTCGGCCTTCCAAATTTACTCGACTTTTGAATGAATTTGAATTGCTTTTTTTCGGCCTCGGAGTAATCTACTATTTTATTCTACAATGGATATTAATTTAGCATTCTGATCAATTGCTTTAAAAGTTGAAGGTAAGAAAAGAACTGGATTTGTAACACAAGAAGGACTGTTCCAAATGACTTGTTTACCGATTGGACTGTAAACAGCTCAGTCAATTTTCCAAAAAGTATTATGTAATATTTTGAGAAAGCATTAACTGACAATCTAAAATGGCCCTCAATTTTTGTCAGACGTGGCGGAAGCGCCTTTTACGAGGCGTTTAACGTTCTGCCTACCCCGTAAGGGATAAAGGCGTGATTTTATGTATGTATGTTAACTTACAGATTTTGCTGTTAATCATATTGATGACAGTTTTGTTTAAATCTTTTGAAGAACACATTCAACTTCTGACGTGGTTGTTGGGGGCCATAAAATAGATACAAAGGGATTCAGCTTAAAGTTTTCCAAATACACATTTGCATCAGATTCACATTCTAAAATATCTTGCATATTTCAAAATGATTCTATTAAACCAATGAAAGATAATATGATTTCAATAAAGAATTTCCGTATTCCAAAAACACAAAAGAAAAATATAAGACAGGTTTTGGAAAAATTAACTTCTATCATAAATACATACCAAAGAGCGCGGTAATACTAGATCCATTACATAATGGACAGAGGAAAATCTGATCTTTATCAATAAATTCCAAAATAGGTTTAGAGCATAAGAGACTTTTTATTTTCTCAAATGATTTCTGTCTTTTTTCAGCCAAAATATTTTTTTGATGTTTTCTCTTTAGATCTTTATCTACCCACCAATATTCACATACTTGCTTCTATTGCGGGTATCAGAGCTGTTTAATAACAGACCAGCGTGTGTCGGAGGAAGTCAAAAACTTGTAGTTTACTTTTCAAAATAGGTAAACGAAGCACAAAAAAAGAATAAAGCGATTTATTTGGAGTGCTTAGCTATCTCTTTATGTTTTTTTTGGGTTTCTGTATATTGCAATTTAGGCGAGAGGCTGACAACCTGTCACTAAAGCAATATGCCTACAAATCTATCTTAACCTCAAAGCTTTGTCAGACAAAGCGGAACGACCTTTTTATGTCGTTTACGCTCTGCCTACCACATTAGGGATAAAGGCGTGATTATATGTATGTATGTATGCTTAGCTATTAAAGAAGCAGTAAGATACTGACAATTTCTACTGGTCAATAGGCAGCTCGTTCACTGTATTTTCATACCATAAACCTCTTTTGAATTATGAATCTGAAATCGAGAACCGATGAAGAACTCGGTGATCTAACGTATTAGCTTACACAATACGATTTTAACATAAGATATGCTCCAGGAAAAAAATATTTAGAAGCAGGCTGCCTTAATAGGAATCCTGTACTGGATTCAAATGAAAACACTGATGAAAAACTGAAGATTGTTAATTAATGTTATAGAACATATTATGGAAGGTCAAAATGAGAATTAAGAAATAAGTAGGAATAAACACAAGATTTTAGAAAAACTGAATATACGTAGTGAAAGAAGTATGTAAAAACTGTGTGATTTGTATTAAAAATAAATCAGGAGGACCGAATAATTTGGGACTTATATAACATCTTTGAGTACTCTTTTTAGACACGATCGGAGGTTTTGGAGGTTCAAGATCGACAAAGAAGTGGGTATTTCTTTGCTGGTAGATCATTTTACCCGATATGCATTTATTATAACGTCAAAACCTCGAAATGCTAAAGATTTTATAAAATTGGTCAATAACGCAACATAAACAGAAGATGCTTATTAATATCCAAAGATAAATACAATTCAAAATAATTTAAGGGCCGTATTTATGATCAGCACTTGAGAATGACAGCTAGTTTGAGTTCGAATCAGAAATGTAATTTCAGTACAAAATTACCTGTCAAATCCATACTTAATATTGCTCTAAATCTTGAGATAGCTTTATAAATACGGCCGAAGGTATTCTTAAATGAGAATAACATACCTATGGTGATTACTGCAGTAAATGCATATCTGGTAAAATGATTGATTCGAATGGTCTAAATGAGAGTTTCAATCAAAGCTAGTGAACGAAATTAATGCAACATTAATGAGATTCGAAACAAGAAAGCCTGGACAATAATAGCTCATGAATGCGTTAGTGAATACAATGAAACCATTCACTCAGTAACCGGTTGTACACCAAGCTATTTGTTATAAAATCTGATACAGATGCCAATATTTTTCCGAAACAGTTAATACAAGAAGAACGCAAAATTACTGGATGAAAAATAAAACAACAGCACTTGAAAACACGATAAAATCGATAAAATAATTAATAAAATAATTTCAATAAAATAATATTTGTTAAAAATAGGAAAAGCTATGAATTTAATGTGGGAGATACGGTGTACGTGGAAAATGGAAATAAGCTGAATAGAAAAAAAAATGACATGCTGAGAATTGGACCATTTAATATTACAGAATAAGTTTCCAAGTCAATTTATAGAATCGACACGAGACACAGGAAAACAGAGTCTAATCATTTCCATATTAAGAAACTTATACCAATGCCTGTAGTATAAGAAACAGAATCAAAACAAGAAGAAGAAGATAGTTTTTAGAATTAAAAAAATACGGGTAAATTTTCTTGTTGATGGGGGAGTTGTAAAGAGAATGCATGTATTTCTTTATTTCTGTTTTTTGCCGCGCATCATACATACATATACATAATCACGCCTTTATCCCTAATGGGGTATGCAGAGCGTAAACGACGTAAACAAAGGTCGTTCCGCCACGTCTGACAAAGCTTAGAGGGTTATTTAAGATAGATTTTACCTATTGCTGTAATGACAGGTTGTCAGCTCATCGCCTAAATTGCAATATACTGAAACCCTCGGATCCCTTAGCTGGTTTTTACAGCATGCTCGGGAGGAAATGCAGCTGGCACATTCTATGTTTTTCTTCCACTCCCAGTCCTGCATGGAAGTAATTATCATCAGTCCCAAGATAATGCTTCGTGCAGCAGAGGCCTTAACTCTGACACCAAGAGAAGAAAGACTCCACATCCCGCTTGCACAATTTATGATCTCATAAATAATAGGATATAAATAATGTCGTTCGCACGCACAGCTAAACATTGTACGTATACATACCAGGCACTTTTTTTTGGACCTCCATATTCGACAACACATTAATTAAGAATGAATAATAATAATTATGAGTCAGGATATATATCTGGTGAATTATCGATGGATCCAGTTAATAAATTTTATTATCTCGGTATTTTGTGTCTATTAATTAATAATAAATTATGATATTAGTATTATCAGATATTGAATAAAAACATAACCGATTTTTTCATTATATTGATTATCATTCCTCGATTATCTTAATCGCACAGAAATAATATCCTATATATGATTAAGACTAACTATTATTACGATTCGTTTATAAAGTTCTTTTTACAGAAGTGTAAAAGAGCATATTTCGCGCCTAAATTGCGCAAAGTTCTTTATAAAATTTAAAGTGATTTGAATTTCTAACATCACATTGTGACATACTTATTGGTCATCATCTCCCTAGCCTTATCCCGTATATCAAGGGGTCGGCTACCTAATCTAGGGGATTATACGAGGGTAGGTTTTTACACAGAGCGACTGCCATCTGTCCTCCGCAACCCAGAAAGGAAACCAGACCCAATCCTAGATAAGGTCAGAGTTATCAAGCCGCCAATGCTTAGCACTGGCCTCTGACATGGCTTAACGACTAATATTTACGGTATTAAACGAACGGCTTAACGTGCCTTCCGAAGCACGGTAAAAGCGCCGAATAAACGTACATATGAAATTCATAAACCGAAGAACACATTGGTACGTGGTGGGATTCGAACCACGACCTCCCCGCTCAGGAGGCAGCGGCCCTATCCACTACACCATCGGGCTCTCTTCTAACATAATTATTGGTATTTTTTTTAAAGTCACCGAATGATTGGGTGAGTAATGAATATATACAATAGGCACAAAATGTATTTTGTCGTATTTACTGAGGACTCTTTTCTGGGTAATTTATACTTATACATCTACCAATTATTTATCCAGACACACGGTAGTGTTCAGCACCTTGTGTGTATTTTACACGAACCATTTGGAGCCAATTTTGATTTGACCCCCTCATCATCACCATCATCATGGGGTGCCATCTTCAAATTGAAGTTTGGAGGTCAGCATGTGGACACCAGCACGATCTTGCCCCCCGTAACTTAAAGACTGTTTAACGTATACTCACCATAATTTGGTGCGAAGATAGCTTCACTACATAGTATAAAACAAAGTCGCTTTCTCTGTCCCTATATCATATAATGTATGCATAAATCTTTAAAACTACGCAACGGATTTTAATGCTGTTTTTTTTAATGGATAGAGTGATTCAAGAGGAAGGTTTATAGGCCGGGGCGGGTCGCTAATATAGTTATAATTGTATTATTTAAAAAAAAACTTTTTTGGACCCCTTCTCATGCAAGGGTTTTTCTTTTTACTCACTTAATTGAGTGGGGTGTCATATTTAGAAAGTTCAAATTCAGTTTGAAGAAAGATATAATTTTCAAATTGTATCTTTATTTTAAAATACAGGTGACAGGTTGAATAATTTTCTCGCGTACACACACACAAACACACACGCGCACACACACACACACACACACACACACACACACACACACCCTGTACACTTAGGCACACTCCCTTTTTTATAAATACATAAAAGTAGGAATAATAATAATAGTTTAAATTTTAGTTAATAGTTTCATTACAGTATTAAATATTATTAGTTAAGGAAGAGCGGTGCCTCCCAACACAGGCAAATGTTTGCTTACTGGGAGACTCCATCCCTTAGTTTGTAAGTGAACTGAAATTTACTTAAATAAAGAATTTTGTATTTTGTATTTGTATTGTATTTGTACTGTGCATCATCACTACATAGTATAAAACAAAGTCGCTTTCTCTGTTCCTATATCCCTATGTATGCTTAGATCTTTAAATGCGGTTTCTTTTAATGGATAGAGTGATTCAAGAAGACGGTTTATATGTATAATACATGCATAATATCGTAGAGAAACACTGATGATTGTTTATCGCTAGTTGTCAATAAACCAAATATTCCGATATTTGGTTATGTTAATTTTGCAAAGCCCATTTCGCGAATTGTCCCTTTTTCGGCCAATGCGCTTATTCGGGATGAACAACTGTAGGTCATCATCTCCCTAGCCTTATCCCATATCTCACGGGTCGGCCACCTAATTTTTCAATGCAATGCAATTTAGAGGATTGAACAAGCAAGTGTACTGGTTTTTACACAGAGCGACCGCCATCTAACCTCCGCAACCCAGAAGGGAAATCAGACCAATTCTAGATTAGGTCAGAGTTTTCACGCCGCCAATGCTTAGCACTGGCCTCTGACATGTCTTAACGAATGGCAGGAAGGATATATATAGGTATAACGACTAATATCTACGGTATAAAATTATGTTAACCGGCACCAACGGCTTAACGTGCCTTCCGAAGCACGGAAAAAGCCCCGAATAAACGTACATATGAAATTCGAAAACCGAAAAACACAATGGTACGTGGTGGAATTCGAACCACGACCTCCTGCTCAGTAGGTAGCGGCCCTACACCATCGGGCTCTCTAGTATAAAACTAGTTTTAAACTGTAAGTACACTAGCAAATGTGTAGACTACTATAGACGTGTAGATCATGAACTAAATTCCTCAAAAGCTGATAACATTAAACTATGTACTTAGTACTTCGTATGATTGGGGTGGGATGGGATCTACCTCCCAGTGGTCCACCCCGGGCAACGTAGGTAAACACAGGCTCTACTGTGAGTAAGTCCGGCTGAACGATCCCTACAAAGCGGTGGTAGGCTCTGCAAGGGGCCGCCTGGCTCGCAGCCACCCTCTCACCGGAGTTCGGTGCCAAACAGCTTGCTGTGTTCCGTTGGTGCGTGAGATTGCCAGTGCCATAACAGGCATCTTCTGAGTGAGCTCGCTCCATCGTCGAGTCTGTCACGCTCATTCCTGACCTAATTTGTAGTCAAAAGCAAACCCATTACTATTATAAAAAAACCACCTACCTGAAAAAGTCTAACCTATTTCTATTCATTCATTTAATCAGTTTCGCTGACTGAGTAACGATCCGTTTGCGGGTAGCTGACCCTTACATACATAAATCACGCCTTTATCCCTTACGGGGTAGGCAGAGCGTTTAACGCCTCGTAAAAGGCGCTTTCCACGTCACGTCAGGCCACGTCTGACAAAAAATAAATAAATAGCTGACCCTTACACCGAGTATATCTTAAAATCTAGTTGCTAATTTGCTTCTGGGCTCCCTTTGTTTTATTCACGATACTTTATAGATGCTTTGTATGGAAGAGAACAATCTTTCACCAGGCGTACGTTAAAAATGATACTGCCCGTTCAGAGGCGCACCGGAAGTGAAGCTTTTTCTCACATCATCATTGAGAGTGTGTTGTGTGTGCACGCCCTAACGTTCACACGTCGAAACATATTCGCAGAATCGTGATATGTGCAGATTTATCTAAAGCCGTTTATCAATCGAGTCGTTAGAAACCGTGGTATCTTGGTAATATGAGGATATTTAAATGTTTTACCTTGTTCAAAACATAACGTAATCTGTTAATCAAAATAAACAAACACAACGGTGTGCTTATAATTGTACGTATATAAAGCATGTTCGTAGTTAGACGTAATAGTAAAATAGTGTAAATAGTAATGTTAAAGGCTATCCTATGGCCGCACTTTGACACTGCGCGACAAAATCTGACAAATTGTATGTTCATACACCTATCATTGCCGCGCCGTGAATCGTTGTGAAGCGCCACGCCGCTCCGCTGCAGCTCCAGTGCTGTTTCAGTGCGGTCATACATTTTCATACAAAGAATCATTTGTTGCGCAGTGTCGCGCCGCGCCTCTCCGCTCCGCCGCAGCTACGTTCTAGTGTGATCTAACCTCTAACCTTACCTTATAAATAAGTTCTTCACCAACCCTCCGTCGAATCTCAACCGGGAAAATAAGGAGTCGGGTTATGAATTGTCAGTTTACAACACTCGCCAGTTTCCTTGACTGGTCAGCTTCCATGATACCTCAGTACAGCTCAAGACAAAAA
Organism: Scrobipalpa costella; assembly: GCA_949820665.1. NCBI lineage: Eukaryota > Metazoa > Arthropoda > Insecta > Lepidoptera > Gelechiidae > Scrobipalpa > Scrobipalpa costella. Next base: position 2,921,739 of record OX463295.1, read on the forward strand.
AAACAAGATCTAGGTTCTTTCGCCTTGGTTGTTTGACATGTTATAAATACAGTGATCTCCGCAACAAACCTAAGTTATGATTCGGTTTGTATTGGGGTAAGAAAGATTTTGGGATGTCACAATTTTTTCAAACCTAGTTGATCTTGGGGGGTTATTTACGTATACAATGTATTGCCTGAAATGTATACCAACCCCTAGTTCAACTTTTATTTTCCTGTGCCCTATGGTTGCCTGCAAGAAATTGCTGATTAGCAATAAGCTCCCCTATTTGTACTACTATTTGATTTATTTTATTTTTTTACTTGTGTCTTCTCTGTGGAATAAAGTATATACTTATCTTATCTGAATCTGAGCTCTGCTAACAAAATTTCGTGAAGCAACATAATAAAACGGTTGTTTTATTTTAAAAAATGGGCTGCTACCTATCGTGTGTGGTATTTAAGAAAAGGGAGTTTTGAGCTGATTCTAAAAATATATCACATCATTACATATCAACACGGAATTCGATAGCTATATACTTATTACCTCTATGCATATTAGTCACATTAGAATTAAAATCATTTTTAAAACATCATAAGTTTGGGCTGCTCCAGATATGATACGCTTTATTATTATTTTTAAGTATCCCTAATGGCTATAATATTGCTGTAGTGATAAGTTGTCAGCCCATCGAACACCTAAATTATAATACACTAAAACTCTCGAATCCATTAGCTGGTGTTTATAGCATGGCCGGGAGGAAGATGCTTCCATGCTGGACTGGGAGCGAGAGAAAAACATGAAATCTGCCAGCTGCATTTCCTCCCGGGCATGCTGTAGAAACCAGCTAAGGTTTAAGAGGGTTTCAGTAAGAGAATTGTTCAAAGAGATAAATATTTTTACTGTACCATGTCAATTTATATATGATAATATTGTAAGGAAAAATATTCATAGTTTTACTAAAATTGGTGTCAGGCATAACTGGAACCTAAGAAGCAAAAATAAAATTTACCAACCCCAGTTCAGGTTAGTTAAAGTTAAAAAATCATTTTTAGGTCTAAGTATGCAATCATCATCATCATCATTTCAGCCTACATCTACCCACTGCTGAGTATAGGCCTCTTCTTTTGATCGTCATCTACACCGGCCCTGTGCCTCTTGCACCCACTGTTTCCCAGCAATCGCCACTATATCATCAGTCCATCTGGCTGGTGGTCTGCCTACTGGACGTTTTGATGATTACGGCAGCCAGTCCGTTACCACGTCCCCCACTTCAGTTTCGTGATTCGTTTCTCGACATCGACGACTCTAGTTCGGCGTCTTATCTCTTCATTCCGAACACGATCCTGAAGTTTGATGCCTGGCATGGCTCTTTGAGTGACCTTTACTTTGTGTACGCTATCCCTAGTGAGCGTCCATGTTTCGGCACCGTATGTGAGCGTGGGCAAGACACATTGGTTAAAAACTCTGGTCTTGTTTGTCTGCGGGATTTTGGACTTGAAGACGTCTTTACATACATACATACATAAAATCACGCCTTTATCCCTTACGGGGTAGGCAGAGCGTTAAAAGACTCGTAAAAGGCGCTTTCGCCACGTCTGACAAAAATTGAGGACAATTTTAGATTGAAAAGTGTATTGCTAGTGACAGGTTGTCAGCCCATCGCCTAAATTACAATACACTGTAACCCTCGTGTCCCTTTTGCTGACTTCTACAGCATGCCCGGGAGGAAGGGCAGCTGGAACATGCTATGTTTTTCTATCTCTCCCAGTCCAGCATGGAAGGTAGAAGGAAGACGTCTTTAAGTTTCCCAAAGGCGGCCCAACCCAACGATGAATACGCCTTTCGGCCTCTTTGACTTGTGCTTGTCGATCACAGGATAAACAATGACTAAGATATACGTAATTATCCACCGCCTCAATCGGACTGTTACCAACGATTATGTTTGGAACTGTTGAGTGACTCAACATAATTTTGGTCTTGGACAAGTTCATCACGTCACTATAGCGATACACATTTAAGTTAAGAGTTTTAGTAGTCATTATTGTATTGTTGCTAGCGTGCGTACGTAATACTAGTTCTTATCTACCCTCAAAGGAAGGAACTAACATCTAAGACACAGGCTCGGCCTAGTTTAGGTGTTAGTGTATTTTTTATTGTGTGCTCCTCTTAGTATTTACGATACCTCGCTTTTACATCAGTGTAAACCTACCTATGTATTATAAGGAGTTGCATGTTTTTTTTTTTTTTGTACAAATTAAAATTATTATTATTTCAATCTAAAATTGCCCTCAAACCTTGTCAGGCGTGGCGGAACGACCATTTTTTTTTGTTGTTAACGCTCTGCCTACTCCTTTCGGGATAAAGGCTTGATGACATGTATGTATGTTGACGTATATATAAATAAGAAGTATTATGTATGAGTATCAGGTGTCATTATTATCACGACAAGATAAGTTAGACAATTTAGTTATTATCAAGTTTTTATGATATTGAGCCCACCAAGTTGATCTTGTTACTGGCATCGATTACCTCCTAACTTATCTTGTCGTGATAATAATCAATGACACCTAATAAAGGATGGGGGCCCGCCACGGAGACAAGGAAACACCGTCGTACATACATATAATCACGCCTTTATCCCTACTGGGGTAGGCAGAGCGTAAACGACCTAAACAAAGGTCGTTCCGCCATGTCTGACAAAGTTTTTTAGGTATATTGCACATCACCTAAATTACGATATACTGAAACCCTCGGATCCCTTATCTGGTTTTTACAGAATGCTTGAGAGGAAATGCAGCTGGCACACTATGTTTTTCTTTCGCTCCCACGCCAGCATGGAAGATAGTTTGAACCTTGTGATAAACGATAATCCACCAACACATGATCCTGAGCAGGTGTCGACAACAGCGCCCCTGGTCTGTCGTGTGGTGGTGTGTCACCTAGCTCCTGAAGAAGACCATGGATTGTATATTGTCGAAACGTTGAGGCATAAGCCTTCTCTCAACCAAAACAAGTACGCCGCTACAAATATTCACTAGGGGTGTTATTACAGATTTGACGGCTGACAGACAGACCAAATAAATGGGATAAGGGCAATGGAACGTGAATCGCTTATTATGAAAGTTTGGGACGAGACGTGGTCGTTCATATTTTCTGATTATAATTTGAAGATCCTTCTAATGTCGCCACTTATACTTAGAACTTACTTACTTTTCTTCCATACTGGACTGGGAGAGATAGAAAAACATAGAATGTTCCAGTTGCCCTTCCTCCCGGGCATGCTGTAAAAGTCAGCAAAAGGGATTCGAGGGTTACAGTGTATTGTAATTTAGGCGATGGGCTGACAACCTGTCACTACAGCAATACACATTACAATCTAATATTGCACCTTTCAGGAAGCGTTTTACGCTCTGCCTTCCCCGTAAGGGATAAAGGCGTGATTTTATGTATGTATGTATACTTAGAAGCTATCAAAGTCAAAAAACAACAGATAAACCGGAATATTTGTGCATCTGTCACGTCGTCACTATAGTTGTCATTGCCATGTCATTACTACTATCGCTGTCAGTGTGGCCTAGCCAAATAGTTCCTAGTATCGCCACCTGAACAGTTATGGCGGTCGCACTATACTTTGAATTGGAATGCATTGTGATATTATTATGATCATAGTTGCTTTAATTTTCATTTTATTTTACGGGTTTGGGCATGCCAAGTTATGCTGCGCCACCACTGGTTGTTAGGAAGATAGACTATAGTCTGTCAACGTCGTGCTTACTGCGCCCTAGGGGTACAGACGTTGGCGGGGACGCGGTAGCACGCGGCGATTGCGAACATGAACACATTGCGTCGTGCTCGCTCACCCTCCTGCTTCACCGCCCGCACCCCCGTTACCGCGTCCCCGCGCACGTCTGTACCCCTAAGGCGCGGTAAGCACGACGTTGACAGACTATAATCTAGTCGTTTCTGATATCAACTTCAAAATCCTTATCAATCAGTCTGGAGTAGTAGGTAGTTACTAAATCTGGTTGTAAAACTGGATCGATCTGCCGATGACTGACTAAGCATACTAGTATCAAATTGTTACGACAGTATCGTTAAGGTTAGTATCAGAATACATACATACATATAATCACGCCTTTATCCCTAATGGGGTAGGCAGAGCCTAAACGACCTAAACAAAGGTCGTTCGCCAAGTCTGACAAAGTTTTGAGGGTCAATTAAGATAGACGTGTAGGTATATTGCTGTAGTGACAAGTTGTCAGTCCATCGCCTAAATTGCAATATACAGAAACCTTCCGATCCCTTAGCTGGTTTCTACAGCATGCCCGGGAGGAAATGCAGCTGGCACAGTCTATGTTGTTCTCTCGCTCCCAGGCTAGCATCTAAGAAAGTAGTATCAGAATGGCTGTACAAAGTTACTGATCTAAAACTAGCATTTATACCCCTGCCAGGAATTAAGAGTAACTGTCATACCATAAAGAAGGGCTTATGGGAAATGCATAATAAGTCCCTCTCTTATTCTGTCTCTGTTTTTCTCTATGACAGGTATTTTTAATTCCTGGCAGGGCTATAGTACCTATGCTGTAAAAATGTGTTAAGAACAGATATTTCGATTGTGTACCTGAATGATTTTAGTACAAACTATCGTTTTATTGTTCTGTCTTGAGTTTTTCCGTAGTATAACATATTTTATAAACGTATTAAACAAAAAAAACACTATGAAGATTTTGAAAGAAAAATGTTTATTTTCCAGTATCATTTCATTTACAATAGTTTGATCTTATAAAAAAAAATACTTAAACTATTCAGTGCTGTATGGCTCATTAAAAGTAATCTGTAAGATTGAGGAATATTACTTAGTTCTGCGAGTTTCTTTTACTTGCTTTGTTGAAAGAGATGTTTAGATTTCAGCTCACCACGCGCCCGTAGGAATGAGATCAACATTCAACCAATCTAGGGGTGTAAGGAACAACTGATAGGAGTTGTTTAGTCAACGGAATTGAACAACTATCATATCATATAGTATTTTTTTCAGGAAGTGAAAAAAAAGAAGAGATTTTCCATTCAAATTGCCTGATCAAAGTGGTCTTACAAAAGTAAGGGAAGTTCAATTGTTGTTCATCTCCTGTAAGAAATTCCTGGTGATAGTTGTTCAGTTTCGTTGACTGAGCAACCCCTATTAGTTTGCGGGACGCTGTCCATCACACCCGGTATATTGCAGTGCGTCAAGGCTTTGATTGAATGCGGGTGGGGCACTACCGGCTTTAGTCCGTGGCGTTTCTCAAGATGGCAGCAATAGTTGTTTTTTTTCGACACGTCCATTTAAAGCCTTGACGCACCTGTTGGTAATAAAGTGTAAATAAAATTAGCTGAACATATTTTAGGGTACGTGTACCCGTGCCGATTAACAAGCTTTTCACAGAACACAAGAACAAAACGACAAAATAGGAATAAAGTTTTGGACTTCCGATACAAATTGTTTTAACTACTTCAGTCTTTTAAAATATTTCGGCCTTTTGTTTCAAGAGGAAAGTTGTAAACAACTTTTAGATTTTGTTTCGTGGGTAAGTTTTTGACACATTACATTATAATATTGGCCCTTGGATGTCATGAATGAATTCTGCAGGTGAGCAGAACTCTGCACACTTTCATTGGTCATGTCTTCACAGGAGGACTTTAGGATATTTAGTCATCATTCACACCACAAGGGTGAATAATTGTTTAAATGTATGTATATCCGTTAAAACCGCACGGATGTAGACAGACCTCTTGATTTTAAGGCAACTAATGGTTGCGTTTTTGATTCTGTGAATATGTTCAAATTAGCTTAGCTTATAGCTATAAGTATATAAGGTATAAATTGTGGGACGTTAAAATATAACTAAATATAGTATTTTGGCAGTGAAAAAAAATCTCCTCGACCTCCCAGTCTTGTTGCCCGAATGCGGTCGGTACTTCCTATGACAGATGTTGCTTTTCTTTTTCTGTGGGGGGGCAAGCCCCCCTCAACCCCCTGGTCACAGTGTCTCAATGCGGTGGCTGTTTTCAAATCGTGCTGTCACTTTTCATTATCTGTGATTTGATTCTGTGAATATGTCTCCTCTCATTCCTTTTGTTGCTTATGTGTATCGAGCCGTTATAATCCAATATGTCCAAATGAATAATGGAGGGAAAATAATTCTGCTGCCTTGCCTTATGTACAGGGTGTAACAAAAACGGTGTATGCACCCGAAAGGATTTGAACCTGCCCATGAAACTGAACAACTTCCCCAAGGATCATAGGTAGAATTTCAGCGCTACAGAAGCCAAATTTTTAGAAGATGCTATACATAATTGCTGCTAAATGATGCAAAATTTTCAAAAATATTTATCTATTACTCAACGAGTTCCAGGTGGCTCCTCAATTCAGATGTTTAGATTTAGGAACCACTATGATATACATAACTAGTGATATATTTTGCTGCTAAATCCAGAATTCTTGCTGCAAAGTCAGCTACTTTGTTGCTAAATAATGTTGAGATCAGCTTTTAAAAATCTGATGTGGTTCCTCAATCCTTTACGGACATATTTTTTTTAGTTATTCGATCTATGTTCCTTGGGGAAAGTTGTTCAGTTTCATGGCCAGATTCACATCCTTTCGAGAGCAAATACCCTTTCTGTCACACCTGTATAGCATATGTGCAGCTGAGCCGATTCTACGCCTGAGTCATGCGATGAGTATACCGGGATATTTAACAACGAAAATGAAAAATTTTCACTAAAGAATATCGGAAAAAGAAAAAAAGAAGCTCACTTCCCCATTTAATTAATTTTGTTGTATGTGAAGGTAATTTAATTATTTACCGTTTTAAGAGTCTTTTCGTGAAAATTTATCAATTTTGCTGTCGGAACAAAAGTACCGCGTTCCTTTAAACCACGTTATACAATGCACTTGTAAGTGATATACATCCTATAACCACACATTAAAAAATATAAATAAAAAGATATGTTTTTTAAGTACGTGGTTACTTTTTTTACACTTGTATTATTAGAGCTGTTTTATCTTGAATCATACAATACACATTTTTTACAGTTTGCGGTTATTATAATTTAACACTCATAAATACAACTACATATATTATAAGTATAATATTGTGACAAATATTACATAAGATAATAAAATAAGAATAAAGCTTAATACACTTTTAAAATTATGAAACACTATTATAGGTACATAGTGGTAAGCGGTGGTTTAACCAAGATAAATAATACCCACAAAATTATTTATTATTTTTATAAATGTAGTGCAAAAGGGATTCGAGGGTTACAGTGTATTGTAATTTAGGCGATGGGCTGACAACCTGTCACTACAGCAATACACATTACAATCTTAAATTGCCCTCAATTTATGTCTGTATGTATGTATCAATGTAGTTATAATTTTAAATCATGTGCAAGGAATATAAAGACTTGTTCTGCTTACGAGTACACAATGTGTTACAGAAAGGGTATATGCATTTGCTAATGAAACTGAACAACTTCCCCTAAGACACATAGGTCTAAATACGAAAAGGAAATGACTTCCCATACTAAATGCCTTATCAGAAAGCATTGATGATGCATTTTGTATGGTAGAGCAAATTTTTTTTTCGTATTTCGACCTATGTTCCTTAGAGAAAGTTGTTCAGCTTTATGGGCAGATTCCTTTCGGATGCATATACCCTTTCTATTACACCCTGTATAAATGAATCATTTTCCCATTGAATCTAGGACAGAATAAAAAATAATACTTTTGGACTTATTCAGTCAATCATGGGCCCTTTTTCTACAATGACCAATATATTATTATAATACCGGGTGTAAGGGACATCGTACCAGAAACTGTCAGGGATTGCTCTGTGAACAACTTTTACCAGGAAATTCTTTCAGAAATGAAAAAAATGCTTTTCCATACAAATTGTCTGATCGAGGTGATTATTTTGTATGGGAAAGCCAATTAAATGTTTCGTTTCCGGAAATCAATTCCTGGTGATAGTTGTTCAGTTTCGTTGACTGAGCAACCGCAATCAGTTTGCGGGAAGCTTACCCTTACACCCCCGTATATCAAACCCCGAAGGGTGTTCTAGATTGGCCTGGTAAAACCTTATACTTGAGGAATTTAGGCAAACCCCAAAACAGATCTAGTTTCTTTCTTATCAATCAAACACCGAAAATAGATTTTATGAAATTCGGGTTTCACCAGTACAGTAGCCAATGTCCGAAATTAGAATATATTTCGGGGTTTACCTAAAGGCTTTGTGTTAATTTAGGTTCGACTAAGCAAACTTAGGTGTAACTGAACTTAGGTATACTGACATTCATAATACATATTTTCTAGCTTATAGTTATAATTTTTATATATTATTTTTATATCACTTATCTTCTGATGATTTCATTTTAATTTCGCCGATTAGTCTCAATTCGCCGTCCACTGTAAAAAAGAAAAAGTATTGTTTAAAATCATTCTATCCAGTAGTCTCTCTATAATAGTTAAGTGGCGCCCCCATCAGTAAAAAAACATAACTCACTAAAAACACATCATCATCTCATCTTCCTAGCCTTATCCCGTATCTCACGGGGTCGGCTACCTAATCCACGGGATTGAACGAGGGTACTGGTTTTTACACAGAGCGACTGCCATCTGACCTCCGCAACCCATTAGGGAAACCAGACCCAATCCTAGATTAGGTCAGAGTTTTTTTTTTAAGCCGTTAATGCTTAGCACAGGCCTCTGATATGGCTTAACGACTAATATCTACGGTATTAAACGATATTTAACCGGGACCAACGGCTTAACGTGCCTTCCGAAGCACATAAAAAGCGCCGAATAAACGTACATATGAAATTCGAAAACCGAAAAACACATTGGTACGTGGTGGGATTCGAACTTGGACGAATAATCCTCTGGACGCGTCACCAAACAAAAATGTATGAGAACTCGTTCAACCAAAACTAGGGGGGAGGGAGGTATGACAGATAATACCCGAACAGATTTAAAAACTACGCGCTTCCTAACATATTTGTTTATTTTTGTCACTTTTTAAATATTCGGGTTGTATGTCTTTTTGATCGTGTCATAGATAGTGTTGTACCCTAGTCGATAATCGATAAAGAATGAATGTTGAGTGAATGATGTTTCCTGAATCATAGAAATATGAACACGTGTTTTTATTAAATTATTTTTGAAATAAAAGTAAAGTAAAATTTTCAAATCGATCACTATTCATTGAATTTATACCATTATCGATCTATACACTAAGAAATCTCTAGAGGGGTCTTGTCTGTACTTTGAATATTTTCATGGAAACATTATCGCAATAGGCATTATAGCGATACCACCAACGCCTATATAATAAATTTTAAATATTTATCTGTCTATCTGTCTGTATCAACATGACGCCAAAACTACTGAATCGATTTCGATGGGAGTCTTTTTATTCAACTAAGTGACATTTGACTCAACAAAGGATACATATATCATACTGCCTTATTTAGGGGGTTGGCAGTTTATTGAATTTTGGTTGTATTTCAACCGATTTTGATGCATCTTTTTTTTTCATCTAAATATTTTGTAGACTCAAACATAGATTTCATCACGCTACACGTAGCTTAAGTTACGACTTGGGGAAATGAATAAATTGTATTTTGGGTTTTGACTTGGAACTAAATACACATATCTATTAAGCTACGTGGCTTCGATTTAAAAATGTACCTATTCATTTACATACTATAATAATTAGTCCTCCCACCGATTTTCGGTGATGGCGGCCAATCTCCCAGGGATCGGCCAACTGCACAAGATCCGTTTTTCAGTGCCTAAGTGTTTGCACTACACACAGGTGCACTCTCTGTTCCTTCAATCTCTTATTCTGATGGGACAGATTGACTGACACGACCAGAGATAAATCAGGCACAGGACCAACTATCTACATGCCCATCCGACAGCATGGATCATCTTACTTTTCGGACAATCAGGTGATCAGCAATGCAATATCATAACCAAACTAACAACAATGCAAAGTCATTGTCCCCCGCCGGAAATCGAACCCGGGACCTCTGGGTCGAGAGCCCATGGCTCAGACTGCTAGACCACAGAGGCAGGAGCTTTTTAAACAAAGAACAGCATAACCAACATTGTTAATGACTACCACGCGTACTAAGAAGTAGGCATAATTAGTTGTAAATGAAAATAAAAAGTCACGCAACCACAGATGAAGCTTATACCAGTCAACAGATCACAAAATATTAGCGTTGTCCGTTCAAATGTTTATGTTTTTCTTAGACCTACGACATGCCGGCGACGATACAGTAAATAATTCCTATCGATACCGTTCATCGATTGTGTCACGTCTCTAGATTAACAAAAATGAATGAACGAATGGAAAAAATACAATTATAATCCGACTCATTAGAGAATGACAACATACTGGTTTACATGCATTCAGAACCTTGGATGTTTTATTGGGTCGTATTATTCACTCCTGTCACCGAGCATTTTATTCATTTTAGAAGAAAATAACAAGAAATATTGATCTAAAATACAATTGCATATGAAAAAAAATATTGCTGATTCGATTACTATAAGTTTTGCCAAACAAAACAGCATATTTCACCATTTACAAAGGTATTTTTCCTCCTCGAAATTTGAAGTCACACTGACGTTGGTAGTTTGTTTACTGTGTCCAAATTTCACACTATCGGTCTAGAGGGGTAAAGAGTAAAATGCCATAATTGCACGTCCAGAGGTTGTTTCGTCCAAGGATTCGAACCACGACCTCCCCGCTCAGGAGGCAGCGGCCCTATCCACTACACCATCGGGCTCTCACTAAAAACACAATGAATCGAAAATTCGGTCCAACAGACTCAAGTAATAGTTACAAAGATAATTTAGAACCTTATAAATTAGCTTTTCTTAGTTCGCTGTAGTAACAGGTAGAAAAATTGCCGTTGGTGGCCGTTATTCGAAAATTTCGTCCTACAATGAACTATGAATCAAAATATTTTATAAAATAAAAAAAAAATGATTTATTTTATCCACAATAACAAAAACATCACATACGAGTACAGTAGTTTGGGCAATACTTACATGTTATATGTGGAGGCTGGCGCCTAAACTAGGATACCCTGTCATATAGGTCACCAGGTCTCCACCGCCGGATAATAAGATTATAAGGTTCTAAATTATCTTATATACTATTAGTTTGTTGGACCGGTTTTCCGATTCACTGCGTTTTGAGTTTTTTTTATTTTATGTGGGCGCCAGGCCCTGATTACCATACTAGATAGAGGAATATAATAAGACCAATTCGGCGCTGCAAATGAAATGAACTATCACGAGAGAACAGAAAATGGCAGCAATCATTTTAGTATTACATACATACATACATACATATAATCACGCCTTTATCCCTAATGGGGTAGGCAGAGCGTAAACGACCAAAACAAAGGTCGTTCCGCCACGTCTGACAAAGTTTTGAGGGTTATTTAAGATATATTCGTAGGTATATTGCTGTAGTGACAGGTTGTCAGCCCATCGCCTAAACTGCAATACACTGAATCCCTCGGATCCCTTAGCTGGTTTTTACAGCATACCCGGGAGGAAATGCAGCTGGCACATTCTATGTTTTTCTCTCGCTCCCAGGCCAGCATGGAAGTTCATTTTAGTATTAGTATTTAATAACTGCCTTTGTGATCTAGCGGTCTTGTTTCAGAGGTTCTGGGTTCATTTCCCGGCGGGGGACCACGACTTTATGTTGTTGTTTCTAGTTTGGTTAGGACATTGCTGCTGATCACCTGATTGTTCGAAAAGTATGATAATCCGTCGTGATGAGCTGTCGCATGGGCAAGTTTTTCTCTCTGGTCGTGTCAGTCAATCTGTCCCATCAGAATAAGAGATTGAAGGAATAGAGAGTGCACTTGTGTGTTGTGCAAACACTTGGGCACAAAAACAAGTCCCGCGCATATGGTTGATTTCTGTGAGATTGGCCGCCATTACCGAAAATGTAGTATTAAAAATAGATGCAGGTGTACAGATCTGTACCTACTGATTTTTATTTACTTATACTTATAACAAATCGTTATCTTAGCATAACAAGACGGATCTTAGAAAAAGCGGATATAATAAAAAGATTAAATCATTAAAAATATGATTTTTAATGAAGCTTACTTATGAAAACTCAGATATAATAAAGAGATAAAAAGATTTTATTTTACCTATAGTATCCCACGAAAACGTTTTAAGATAAAGAAACTAAATTATATGTAACATTTTTTTTTGCGCCATACATACATATACATATAATCACGCCTGTATCCCGAACGGGGTAGGCAGAGCGGAAACGACCCAAACATTGGTCGCTCCGCCACGTCTGACAAAGTTTTGAGTGTAATTTAAGGTAGATTAGTAGGTATATTGCTGTAGGGACAGGTTGTCAGCCCATCGCCTAAATTGCAATATACTGAAGCCCTCGGAACCCTTAGCTGGTTTTTACAGCATGCCAGGGAGGAAATGCAGCTGGCACATTCTATGCGCCGCAGCGGTTTTATACGTATACACGTGGAAATTATACACTTTCCAGAGATAAAACGTAGTCGTTACTCAGGGTGAAAGTAGCTTTCCAATGGTGCAAGGATTTTTGAAATCTGTCCAGTATTTTTCGGGTATATTCGTCACAATTACAAACAAACATAAATCAAACCTACACATCTTTTTTCTTTATAATATTGGTATAGAAGTATCTAGGACTTTAGCGTGGCGTCCGTCTCCGCTTATAAAGGTAGTACATCGACAGAAACAGACGGCCTGCAACTCTCGCCAGTGGCCCCAAGTAGCCAAATCCCGGTAAACCGCGTCGGCAGCAATCGTCGGCCAGAGTGACAAAGCAGGCCTATTTAGTGAAGCACTGCTTTCCCTGCTCAGGCGGGGAGGGGACTCCCAAAAATTGTTAACCCCGTCAACTAGGACGGTAGCAACCGCGGCTGCCTCCGCATCATCAAACTCACGGTCGACGTTACAAGAATAATAGTACATTAACATCTAACATAATATTTAGTGCGTGAAACGTGCGAACACTCCTTGATCGAGATATCAACGCCTGTCCAGAAAGGAAAACTGCCATTGTGTCTCGGGAACTTCTTCGCTGTAATGTTGATGTGGCTGCTCTCAGAGAAACACATCTTGCTGAAGAAAGAGAGTTGGTGGTGGTTACACATTCTTCTGGAAAGATCTCCCTGCTTCTTAACCTTGAAGGTGCGGGGTTGGTTTTGCGATCAAGACCCAGCTAGTAAAGCAATTACAAGAGAATATCCGGTCCGTATATCAGACCGTGTTTCCACACTGTGCCTTCGCCTGGAGAATGAAACCTTTCTGAATATCATCAGTGTCTACGCTCCTACGCTAGATACATCTCATGATATTCAAGACAAATATGAATATACGCCCCAGAGAAAACATCTTATTGTTGGGGGATTTTAATGCCAATGTAGGTCAAGACTATGAGGCATGGCCTAATGTCTTGGGGAGACACGGAGTAGGTAGCATGAATAGAAACGGTCAGCTGCTACTTAGTTTACTAGCTCAATTTTATCTTGCGATCACGAAAATCATGTTCAGGCTTTCCACCAAGTACACACGTGGATGCACCCCAGATCCAAACACTGGCATTTAATAGACTATGCTATCGACTTGTTGCGACTAAGCTGCGTCTCCGCCTTAGACGTTCTCATAGGTCCGCGAAATCTAAGCCTGTCTGTTTGATCTAGACAGTTAAAAAGCTCGCGAGACTAGGAAGAACTATGCTGACGTCTCCTCACTGCCTCCCACATATAAGGAGGCTGATGATATCGAAAGTAGCTGGGACACTCAAATTTTAAACATTGCAACAGTGACATTGGGCCGAAAAGTTCGTAAGAACGAGGACTGATTTAATGAGAATGATAGTGTTGTCAGAGGCACTGGAATAGCATCAGCGTCTCCTTCGACAGCAGACTGCGGTGACAAGGCACAGTGATCTGGTACTACGTAGACTATCTCGAGAAACTAAATGGCGGTAAGATAAAGCTCGTAAGATGCAGTAGTTAGCTGACACAAACCAGTTTCAGTAATTTTATCGTGAGGTACGAAATTTGATTGACTCGACGTCTGACAATGGGCAAAACCTTTTGAAAAACAAGAAGGACGTGCTCAAGCGATGGTCAGAATATTTTAATACTCTGCTCAATGTGAATCGTTTTGCAGATCTAGATCACATTCGTTCCATTCCTCAATACCACGCAGCTTTTGAGCTGGACGAGCCAATGGAACGTGATGAGGTTGTTCTTGGCATTAAACAACAGCAAAACAAGCGCGCGATAGGCATAGACTCCATACTGGGAAAACTGCTTAAATGCGGTGGTAAAGTGGTAAAGAATCGCATTCAGCTATATGGGAACTCTTTAATCTTATGTGGGAGAAAGCAACTCCCGTCTACTTTCAAAGTATCACACATTAGGGCCCTGTATAAGAATAAAAGTGAGCGTTCTGATTGCAATTCTTATCGCGGTATTTGATTACTATCAGTCCTAGGAAAAGTCTTTGTTAGAGTCTTACTAAACCGCTTAATGAATTCGGAAAAGATTTTATCAGAAACTCAGTTTGGCTTCCAACCTGACCGTGGTACATGTAAAGCTATATTTTTAATGCGTCAACAAAGAAAAGATAGAGAGCAAGCGCGCCTTATGTATCTCTGCTTCGTTGACTTCGAGAAGGCCTTTCATAGCGTGCCACGTGAAACTCTCTGGGTTACGCTCGAGAGGATTACTATTAAGACTCACAGACCACGATAACATGCAGTACTGCGTCGCCGTTGACAGTGACCAGTTAGACGTTTTTCCTGTTGCCTGTGAGGTAAAACTAGGCTGTGTCCTAGCGCCTTCTTGGCTTGCACTGCAATTTGCAGTTGTAGTCAGCAAAATCCTGCAAACGACTACAGAAGAGTTACGCATCCGCTCTCGCACTGACGGTAATTTATTTAATCTAGCCCGGTTCAAAGCTCGCACAAAGGTGTCTGACGCAATGGTCACAGAAATTATATATGCGGATGACTTGTGCTTTGTGGCAGAATCCTCAGAAGGCCTGCAGAAGCTAATGTCCGTATTTCACGAGTGTTTCTGTAAATATGGTTTGAAAGTTAGTGTCATAAAGACAAAGGTAATTTCCATGGACTTACCTTTTTTATCACTCTTAGTCCAGCTTGGAAGTTACTGCATTATACAATGTTATTCCAATTGTTAAACTCGTGAAAGTTAAGTCCTTTAATTGCGTATTTACGTGATGAATACCAGAATCTCAAAAAGAGGACACTCATCAAATACTTATAGTTAATTCCTTGAACAGACAGATTGCGCTAGATAAAAAAAGAACACGTTACAAAATGTACAAAATCGAAGTGTAGAACCTTATCATGCATCATTCAGTATTTTACATTTAATCACTGATAGATTAGCACGTGTTTTTTTTCATAGCAGGTGTCCAGACATTCATCAGCAGTTTTTATTTATATCAACTTGAATTGGGGATTATAAATACAATAGTGCTATCCATTCGTAGAGCGCACAACTTGAAAATGCGATATGGCCTTAGTGGCGCGCCCGTCAATAAAAAAAACATCATCATCATCAATCGCTTGCCTTTATCCCATTTACTTGGGGTCAGGATAAGAAATCATACTAAAAACGCAGTGAATTAAAAAATCGGTCCAACAGACTCAAGTAATTAAGATAATTTTAGAATCTTGAAAGTTATCGATTCATAGTTCGTTGTAGTAACAAGTAGAAAAAATGCAAACAACCGCCACCAACGGCATTTTTGCTTACTGTTACTACAACGAACTAAGAATCACTAATTTATAAGGTTCCAAATTATCTTTATAACTATTACTTGAGTCTGTTGGACCGGATCATATTTTCGATTCATTGTGTTTTTAGTGATAAATGTTTTTTTACTGATGGGGGCGCCACTAAGCTTCTAAAGCCATCCTTGACTAAAACGATTGCCGTCTCTTTCTGTTCCCTCTTGATAGAACCTCATGATATACCTGTCATTTTCTATCATGAGGGAATCACAACTTAGCTAATTATAATTACTTAAGTTGTGATTAATTATAATTAGTTAAGTTGTGACTAATGCAACTTCGAAGTGCTACCAATGTGTACTTATATTGTAAAGAGGTTTTTCTTTGCATTATCAAACGTTAATGCATTTAAAAATAAACTAGATGCACACATAAATGAAACTAAGAAAAAGAAAGGTGACTAAATCAACTGGATTCAGCCATTATCAGTTGTATATCGACTGCCTGCCTGCTCAAGAATAATAACAATTATTATTATTGTTTGTAATGACCACAGAGTAGTGTATTAAAGCTTTGTGGTAATGATAATAACTAATCAACTAATACTCGTAAACAATTGGACCAATTTGAGAAATGCGACCGCTAAAACCAAGGGCCAGTTATGGTATAGGACAAAAATAGTTTCCGTTCATTTCTGTTCTCTCATGATAGAAAATGATGGGTAACTTTTAAAGAAAAATATAAGGTTTCCTAAGTAGAGGGGTATCCAGGGCAAAAAGAGCCGTAACATGGTGGCACCATCTTTTTTAAATTAATTTTGCCTGAAATACAAACATTTTCAAGAATATTTTGCGTTTGGCGACAATCACAACTAATTTTTCATTTTATAATCCTTAATATCATAATTCATAATGAGTATTCAAGCCAATATTTCTTCCACGCTGGACTGGGAACAAGAGAAAAACATAGAATGTGCCAGCTGCATTTCCACCCGGGCATGCTGTAAAATCCAGCTAAGGGATCCGAGGGTTTCAGTATATTGTAATTTAGGCGATTAGCTGACAACCTGTCACTACAGCAATATACTTAAAAATCTATCTTAAATAACCCTCAAAACTTTGTCAGCCGAGTCGGAACGACCTTTGTTTACGTCGTTTACGCTCTGCCTACCCTATTAGGGATAAAAGCGTGATTATATGTATGTATAATGAGTGTTCAAGCCAAAAGTATCCACTTGTAGTACATTTATAATACAAAGCTTACATGTTTAGTTTGGCCATAAAATGGAGAATTGTATTTGGGTTATAAAAGTATTTGTTTTGTACTACTTTTTATTTATGTCCCGCGGAAGACCAGCGCTGTGAAGGTGTATTACTATAGTAGGCACCTCCTTAGCATTATGCTGAGCTGGGACCTTTTTGTCACCCTATTTACTATATTAATTCTATGCCCTAGATTCAGTTGTTTTTTTAATTATACATAATATTTTAGGTAAGTTTCTGTTGTTCTTGTTGTAATAATTGGTGACAAATAAACGTACATTCTATTCTAATTGCGATCCTTGCCAAAGGTAAAATATTCATGAAAATGGTTGTATTTTAGGCACAACTAATTTAAAACTGATGGCACCACGGTTGCGGTCCTTCATTATTATAACCCGTCCACCATTAGATGATTAGATTACTGACAGCTCATGTAATTTTTTGCATACAACTTGTAACTGACAAGTTATCATCTTATGGTGGACAGGGTATAATGAATGAATATGATATTATAATTAATGATCAAACAGAGATTAAGACCTAAGATTTTTTAGAAGCAATTAATTGAGGAGCATATAGTAACCGGCAGTTACTATCGAAACAATTGCTAAAAATGGCCATTTTGATGGGTATTTCGATAGTATCTCCAGGGTACTATTTGGTCCTCAATTCTATACTTTAAAAAAATCCTTAGGTCTTAATCTAAGGAAGTGACAGAGAAACAATTTAATTCAATATTTTGCGAGATATGATTTTTAAACGAATAAGGGCGCCACCGCTCGTGGTGAAGCCTCTTAATCATTTTACAAAATTAGATCGAAGGCTGATTACTGCAGATAATGCCGATATAGTCATAGTCAGTTGTTACCTTTAAAGTAGCTCCGCCATGTTTCTCCAACTCTGCCTCTCTTTTATCCATTTCTTCGGATTTCTGCTGCATCCTGATGACCTTAGCAGGATCCTTGACACCTCGTGAAGCTTCAGCATGCCGCCTGGCCTCTGCAGCTTGCACTAGCTGCTGTCTTCTAGTCTCCTGGTATCAACAATACAAAGGCTATTATAATGCTACTCTTCTTCTTAGCGAGTGGATTCTCGAGTCGAATGACCCAATGAGCCCTGGTGTTTCAGCTAATAATGCTACTGATTCAGTAAATAACTACCCAGTTACTGATAACTTTTAGGGTGTGGCCGGGTGACCTAACTAAAATTATAGAACCCGGTGGTGTAGTGGATAGGGGGTCGTGGTTCAAATCCCATCACGTACCAATGTGTTTTTCGGTTATTGAATTTCATATGTACGTTTATTCGGCGCTTTTTCCATGCTTCGGAAGGCACGTTAAACTGTTGATCCTGGTTAATATTGTTTAATACCGTTGATAGTAGTCGTTAAGCCATGTCAGAGGCGAGTGCTAGGCATTGGAGACTTGAAACCTCTGACCTAATCTAGGATTGGATCTGGTTTCCCTTCTGGGTTGCAGAGGTCAGATGGGATGAAAAATATTTTTTTTTTCATTTCCTGAAGAAAAATCCTGCTGATAGTTGACTGAGCGGCAACTATCAGTTTGTGGGACGCTGTCCCTTACACCCCGTGTAAGTCATCACTCATCAGTCCTGGTAGCAGTTGTTGATTGTGGTCATTATACAAACCCTGTCAGAGACTTATGTGATTGATAAGCTTAGAATATGGTTGTTCTCAAGAGGATAAATAACTTTCTTTAAAGAACATCTGTAACTTGCAATGTGTAACTACGCCATACGATTAATAGATAAAGAATATCTAAGTCAAAATACAGATGTAATTGAGGATTTGGTACAAATTAGCAAATCAGTTTGTTTATTAACAGCATGTTATAGTATATTCCTAGAGTAAAATCCTCGGTTTATTCAGTATATTTTCTATTAATACTGGTAGTCCGTAGCACTTAATATAGTAGATGTGCAGATTCTGCTTAATATTATTGCCAAAAAAGCTATAAATAAGTAATAGAACAAAAGCGAAAGTCAACAAAAAGCCCGGAATTGGTGTCGTTTATCTTATTTTCTAGCGCTTTTTAAATACTCACGGCATCAGGAGTCGTAACATCAGTAGAAGAAGGTCTGCAGCAGGACGTGAATATACCCATTTTTAAAGAAAATTACGAAAATATAGCCGCTTAAGCACAAATTATTCGTAGAAATCCGACACTTTCTTATCAGCAAAACACGTCAATAAATTATTTTGACAACTGACGGAAACAGCTGACAAAACGAGCATAATAAACGTTCAGAAAATATCGAAGAAAGAGAAGGGTGTTACTTAATTTATTAAAAAGACGTTTGTACAAAATTATTATAATATTTAGTATTTTGAATTATTCAAAGTGTTTTAATTTATATATATCAGTTTAGGTTCTGGAAAACAAATCGATCAAAATAATCGATTAAATTATCTATGGTAGATATCTACCGATCTATGGTACATCACTAACGCAAAGTGGATTTTCGGAGGACTGTCGAAAATTATAAAATAAATTGTAAATTCAATTAGAAATATGCTCTCACGCGTAGCTTTGCGTTCAGGTAAGTGTTTATTACTATATTCATACTTGGACCGTGATAAATAGTGCCGAAAAAGTTAACATAACCTTGGTGTCGCAGAGGTTTATGTAATCACCTTGACAAGGGTCTGGAAGGATTTGTACCGCATTTTCCGTGTGATTTTTATAGTATTACTCATCGTAATCCTGTTCAGGACACCTTAATTGTGCTTTGCACCGTGAACGGGCTAAATAGCAGCATTTTTTCCACTGACCCACCCCATAACCCTAGCAAAAATTGATAAGATCATGGGACACGATCTTATAGTAATGATGTAATTTCATGATTATCATTATTAGTAACCATCATTAGAATACGATATAGCCTGTTTTATACTGCATTTCATAATTTTACATCAAACCTGGCCCTATATGGGTCAGAGAGTCGAGGACAGAGGAGTTGCAGTATAGGCTTTGGGGTAGCGTTGCCAGGTCCTCATACCGAAAAGCCGGACAGAGCTGTGAGTTTGGCCTAACATTTGGGTCAAAAAGCCGGGCATCCTGCATTTTCAACAATTTTAAATATTCTTGTAAAATATCATTTTTTTTTTGGCCTAACATTTTGGTAAAAAAGCCGGACACTTTGCATTTTAGGGGATTTTTTGGTATTAATGTAGAAAATTATTGAAAACCAAGCTTTTTTGATAATTTACAATAAAACTAATGCCAAATTAGTAAAAGTACTTTATTATTAATCAGTCGAGTCGAATTCAGTCTCGATGCGCGCGAATTTTGAAATCTAAAAAGCCTAACAAAAGCCGGACAGGCCGGACGACGCTTATTTTGGCCGGACAGGCAATCAAAAAGCCTGACTATGTCCGGCTAAAGCCAGACGCCTGGCAACGCTACTTTGGGGCACTATGAAAAGCATAGAAAAAATCTAGTAATTTTTCCAGAGTGCCCCAAAGGCTACTCTTTAACCCCTTTATTCTTAAGTTATAAGTAATCTCAACTGTTCCTTTAGTAAATATTGAATGGATTCCTTTAAAAAAATATTCAGTCATAACATACAGCAGCAACAAAAAGAATAGTTCAGAGTCACAGACAGAAGTTCCATATGGATAGATGTTTTAATTATGCTGAGCGAAATTCATACACCATAATCCTAAGATTTCGTTACTCTAAGGTTATAGCGGTACCTTGTTAGCTTAAGAATAATTTGCAGCTTTTAAGCCTTTTAGGTGTAAAACCAGGTGTAACGGACAGCATCCTGTAAACTGATAGGGGTTGCTCAGTCAATGACAATGAACAATTATCAACAGGACTTTCTTTCATGAAGTGAAATAAAAATGGCTTTTCTATACAATTTGTCTGATTGAGGTGTTCATTTTGTATGGAAATGTACGACTCCATCTTTTTTTTCACTTCAGTAGGAGCAACCCCTATCAGTTTGCGGGATGCTGTCCCTTACACCTGGTACAGTAATAGTAGTACTCTTACTTACACAAAATTGCATTCAGCCTGAGTTTCCACTTTAAAAGGTACTACTTGTATAATGTCTCCATTGTACTGGAAAATTCTATAAAAAATCCTGTATAAAAATCAGTATAACTTGCCACACAAATCATAGTACACGCCACACAATTTTGACTTGGTCACATTCTCTTCACATATTGGCAAACTTAAACCGGGTGTAAGGGACAGCTTCCAGCAAACTGATAGGGTTTTCTCATTCAACCAAACTGAACAACTGTCACAAAGAAATTCTTTCATACATACATAAAGTCACGCCGTTATCCCTAATAATAAAGGGTAGGCAGAGCGTAAACAACCTAAACAAAAATCGTTTCGCCACGTGTGACAAAGCTGTGAGGGTTATTTAAGATAGATTTGTAGGTATATTGCTTAGTGACAGCAGTTGTCAGCCCATCTCCTAAATTACAAATTACAGAAAGCCTCAGATTCCTTAGCTGGTTTCTACAGCATGCCTGGGAGGAAATGCAGCTGGCACAATTTTATGTTTTTCTCTCGCCCCCAGGCCAGCATGGAAGTAAAAAATATATAAATTCTTTAGTAAATTCTTTCACTAAATGCATGGTCAAGTTGTTTTGTTCACCAATAATTAGTGAAAAAAAATGATGGCTTGTCTGATCAGTGATCTAGGTTGTACTAAGTATGAGGTATCTCAAACTATATTTTCATTTCCTGAGTGAATTTGTGGTGGTGGTCAGTTTTTTTTTCAGGCGGCCATCGCACTGTCTGATCAGTTGAAAAGGATTTCAATCAAAATGCGTGAAGATTCTTTGTTATTCCGAATGACTTCTATGATTCAATAAAATTTTGTTGCTTGCAGTTTGTTTACACACGTAAAATCGTATAATATTATGAATTTCTTATAATTAGGGTTCCGTCACAGCTCGGACACTCCTAACTATCATGTCATTTTGGTCACACATCGACAGACGGCATGTTGCACTTGGCCTGCGTTTGTGTGCGTGTTATAAGGGTTGACACAATTTGTTATACCGGTCATAATCATCACTTGATTAATCTGGTTCTTGATTAAACCAACGTTTTAAAGTAGTTTACTGTAACTGAATAGTTAGAATAGATTAGGTTGCATATTTTGTATGAATTTACTTACCGTCTCTCATCACTGTGAAATCTAAAAAAGTTCCTATTGGAGTCATATCTTGTGGTAGAATGACATCCGTACACGGAACAGTACCTAACCATCTTTGGAGCACAAAACTATTATTTCCGTTACACTGGGAAACATGCGCCCGCCATACCTGCTAAGCATACGCTCAATGTGGCCCACAATCCGGCGCGGAGTGTGACGTATTTCGGACTGGGGAAGGGAGGTGAATGTCCATTCTGTATGTAGTACTATTATATATTCTGTGGTTCCGTAGTCAAATCAAAACCCTTATCATTTCGCCATGTCTGTCTATCTGTCCGTCTGTATGCCGCGCCCCTGTTAAATTCTCAGTTTATCACCTATTTTCATGAAATTTGGTACAAAGATAGATCTTGATGACGCGAATTAGGAAAAGTAAAAAAACAATTGTACTAGTTAATTTTATTAGAAAATGTGAAAATATAATAACCGTTTAGATATATTTTAATGATAAATCAAATTTTAATTTTTATATCTCGATAAAGTCTAAGATTGTCGTAAAATATGAAAAAAAATACGATGACCTTCACTTGACCTTTGCGACGTCATTACAAAACAGCAAACTTTAAATTTTTGATCGCATTGCTTAATAATAATTTCTAAACGCACGGCTCACGCGTGTCCTGTCATTTGACGTTTGTTTAGGTAAACAAAGTACTACCCTGTTTTTATTCTGCTTTTATTAGTACTTTTAAGATAAATTACGACCTGTTATGTATTCCAACTTTAGCAATTTCCAAGAATAACTTACGACCATTTGATATACACAATAATATTGAAGATATTAAGAATTGTAGGATAATAACATAACATAACATAACATAAAAATACTTTATTGCACTTAATAATACAACATACAACACAAAAGATAACAAAAAACAAGTACAACATAGGCGGCCTTATTGCTAAGGTAGCAATTTCTTCCAGGCAACCTTTGGGTGAAAGAAAAAAGTGATGATGAAGTGAGTGAGTGAAGTGAAAGTGAAGTGAAAAAATTTACTTGCGTGAAATATTTCTGTTTTATACACTACTACGCTCACAAACAAGAACTTAAATTTGGATACATATTAATGCTACGCTACCCGATCTTAATCACAACGAATGCCCAAATATAAAAATATTAAATCAAATATATTTTTTTAATTCCCCCTAATAATATACGTAATTTTAATAGTGCATATAATCCGATGTCTAATGATCAGTTTTGTTGACTGAGCAATCCCTTTCCGTATATGTAATCTAAACTAAAATAATCTGGACTGGGAGTGATAGAAAAACATAGAATGTGCCAGCTGCAAAACCTCCCGCGCATGCTGTAAAAAATAGCTAATATATTCGAGGGTTGTATTCAGTATTGTAATTTAAGCGATGGGCTGACGACCTGTCACTATAGCAAATACAGATCTATCTGGAATTACCCTCAAAACTAGGGTTTGCAATCCGGATATCCGCCGTATTTTGGATCCGGATAATTTGTACCACAAAATCCGGATATCCGGATAATTTAAAATGTTGTATTAATCGCACAGAAACCACCAACGAGCATTAAAAATATCTCCTTTCTAATTATAAAATTGAAATAATGTTCTTTTGATAGGTTTTAATCTAAATACGAGTATGTCTTGACAATTCAGAGTGATAAAATATTTACAAATACAAATCCATGCCTGCAAATCAAACTCATAACTATTATTAGCGCCCACAACATCACCCGCATCTGCATTTCCTGTCACACAGAGTGAAACTATTACTGGACCTCCGAGCAAAAAAGTTAAGTTGACCGATTACTTCAAAGCCGAAGACAGCGCTGAAGCTTTGATTTCAAAGTTGGCTGCATTGGACGGACAATCCTTCAACTGTATTTGCGGATCAACCAGTATCAGAAAACTGTTCAATAAAAGTGGACTTCTATTACCGACTTCTCCTCACACTATCAGAAAAAATGTGGTCACTCGAAGCAACGAGTTAAAAAAAGAGGTCAGAAAAGAATTAGAAGAATTAAAATCTCGTGATTTAAAATTCACTGCAAGTACACACAACATACGTTACATGAATGTAAACATTCACTGTCAAGAATTGAAAGACAAAAATTTTAGAAACCTGGGGCTATCAAGAATTACTGGAAGTGCTAATGCCGATAACTGCCACCAAATTCTTGAAAATAAACTGGCTGAATACAAATTATCTTTAAAAGATGATATTTTTTGTCTTGCTTCGGATGGTGCCTCCGTTATAAAAGCCATGGGAAGGCAAAGGACCTCTTTCCATCAGCTCTATCTAGCTCACGGGATTCAGTGTGCAGTGATTGATGTGCTCTATAAAAAAAATACCAGCAAAATGTAGAGCCCAACACAGAAGAAAACGTGGAATCCAGCGTCGATGAGAGCTCTGATGACGAAGACGTCAATGAGGGCTTCATCATAACACCGGTACCCACGAATTCCTCACAAAATAATGTCCCAGAAATCACTGCATTATACAAAGATGTTAACTGCCTCCGTGGTCTAGTGGCTAGTGCCATGGCCTTTCGATCCGGAGGTCCTGGGTTCGATTCCCAGGGGGGAAACACAAAGTTGATATTTGAGAATTTATCACTTTGTGAATTTTTCCCCAGTTTGGTTAGGACATTGCAGGCTGAATCACCTGATTGACCGAAAAGAAAAAGATTTCGTGCTTCGGAGGGCACGTTAAGCCGTCGGTCCCGGTCGCTGTCTTGGTAGTGGTCGTTACTCAAACCATGTCAGAGGCCTGATAGCTGTGCTACTAGGCGGTTTAAAAACTCTGACACCAGGGTTCATCGGGTCGATAGACTCGATACCCACTCGACAGAAGAAGAAGAAGACAAAGATGTTATAGAGAAAGTCCGAAAAGTTGTAAATTTTTTCAAGTCTCCGCTCAGATTGGAGCATTTATATAAATATGACAAAGAAGGTGAACAGGCAAATATTAAATTAGCTTTGGATGTCAAAACGAGATGGAACAGCCTTGCTGTAATGATTCAGATTTTTTTTTTAATTGAAAAACAGTGTTCAGGAGGCTTTAATTGATTATGATAGTGAAATAAGTTTCACTGATGCATACGCTTGTAAATCTGTGATTTATAATTTGTGATGATCTCATTTAATTGATTATGTGTAATAAAACACTACAATAAATACGTATTTTCTTGTTTTATTATTTTTTCTAAATATCCGGATAATATCCGGATAGTAAAAGTAAACGGATAATGCAAACCCTACTCGAAACTTGTCTGACGTGGCGGAACGACCTTCGTTTAGATCGGTTTCGCTTTGCTCTGATTATATGTAATGTAATGTCATCATCTCCCTAGCCTTATCCCGTATCTCGCGGGGTCGGCTACCTAATCTAGGGAGTTGAATGAGGGTACTGGTTTTACACAGAGCGTCTGCCATCTTACCTCCGCAACGCAGAAGGGAAAACAGACCCAATCCTAGATAAGGTCAGAGTTTTCAAGCCGCCAATGCTTAGCATGGCTTAGCGACTAATATCTACGGTATTAAACGATATTAACCGTGACCAACGGCTTAACGTGCCTTCCGAAGCACGGAAAAAGCGCCGAATAAACGAAAACCGAAAAACACATTGGTACGTGGTGGGATTCGAACCAAGACCTATATGTAATGTGATGGTTATTATTGGTGTTTGCAGTCGCGGCCCGGCAGTCCGCGTGCACGGCCCTAGCGGCGCGCGGGTCCGCGTCCGACGTGTCGGGCGTGCGCGACGAGAAGAACTTCCCGCAGCCCGTGCGCGGCGAGCCCGGCAAGGTGCGCCTCGGCTTCTTGCCTGAGGAATGGTAAGAGCTACATTCTTCTTCTATCTGCGTGGTAGCAGTGTGTTGGCCCGACAGTCCGCGAGTCTGGTAAGGTGCGCCTCGGCTTCTTGCCTGAGGAATGGTAAGAGCTACATTCATCTTCAATCTGCGTGGTAGCAGTGTGTTGGCCCGACAGTCCGCGAGTCTGGTAAGGTTCGCCTCGGCTTCTTGCCTGAGGAATAGTAAGAGCTACTATTCATCTTCTTCTTCTTGAGTTTGCAGTATAATCCCGACAGTGGGCGCGCACGGTCCTAGGTCTGCCTCCGACGTGTCCGGCAAGAAACTTGCTGAAAGTAGTCCCAACTCGGGGCAGCATTTGGACCACCTTCCAAACTAGTTTGGTCATTACCGTTTGACGACGTGATAGATATCTATATGTATACCCAACGCAGCCTCATCAGACGTCACAAACTGTTTACACGTACAGAAACAAGACTTAATTGCTTTCAGGTTCCAGTTCTTCCACCAAAAGACCGGAGTGACTGGTCCGTACACCTTCGGAGTGGGTCTGGCCACATACCTGTTCAGCAAGGAGATCTACGTGATCGAGCATGAGTACTACACCGGCCTCTCCCTGTTTGTGATGGTCTACGTTGCCGCCACCAAGTTCGGTCCGGCTTTGGCCAAGTGGCTTGACAAGGAAGTCGATGTGAGTTAAAAAAAAAGTTTATTGTACAAACGTCTTGCCAAATTATATTATAGGTACAATTTAGATGGTTTAAAAAGGCCACAAGAAAAAGTAGTGAAACTCACTGCACTAGTTTGCACTGTATCGCAGTTCAGTATACACTGGTGAGGCATTCCAGGGAAACAGCAAACAATGTCCGACACAACACTCTATGATGGCACCAACTTAAGGAGCTCCCCTGGGCTAAGTGGCGCCCTCATCATTCAAAAAATCATAATTCACTGAAAACATACAATCAAAAACCCGATAGATCAGATTGAGGTTAAAGCAATGAATCTAGTCATTTAGAACCTCATAAAGATGCAACTTATAGTTCGTTGTAGGTACAAATAAAAAAAATGCGAAGAACGGCCACTTATAGCACTTTTGCTATCTGTAATAGCAGTGAACACTGAATTATTAATGTATAATGCTTAAACTAAACTTCAGTACCTAAACTTCAATCTGACCGGATTTTCGATTAATTGCGTTATCAGTGAGTAATGTTTCTTTTTTCCTGATGAGAGCTCTGGGTTAACAAAACCTTGACTTTCTCTTCTCTCATGATAGAAAATAGATGGTGAAGTGATGATGGGCCATCATCACTTCACCATCATTGATGGGGGTTCGTATGTTAGTGAAATCATCATCAGTCTTATTCTTGTTGTGTGGGCTTTGAGTTAATCAACCCGATGAACCTTGATATCAGAATTTTAAACCATCTAATTGCACAACCAATAGGCCTCTGATATAGTTTGTGTAAATACAGCTATCAAAAACCACGGAGAGCGTGAGCAGTGGCGCCCTCACTCGTTAAAAAATCATAATTAGCAAAATATTGTAATTTTCAAAACATTTCTGTGTCACTTTCTTAGATTTATACCTAAGGATTTTTAGAAGTAGTGAATTGGGGAGCAAATAGTACCTTGGAGTTACTAACTATCGAAATATCCGCCGAAAATTCCCATTTTTAGCTATAATTTCGATAGTAACTGCCCGGTACTATTTGCTCCTTAATTCATAACTTCAAAAAAAAAACCTACGAAACTAAGGCTCGTAATTATGAAGCAATATCAAAATTGACCAATATTAAGTATGGATTTGACGGGCCAGCGAACTCAATGTCGCTGTCACTCATAAGAGCCGATTTAAAATACGGCCCTATATCTAAGCAAGTCACTGGTTTTTTTTTTTCGAGTGAAGGCTCCACCGCGAGCGGTGAGGCGTCTTAATGTGCCAATCAAAGCACAGAATTATTTTTCTGACAAACTGGTGATTCAGCCTGCTTTGTCCTCACCATATTGGGGAAAATCTAACAAAGTGATAGATAAATTACCAGATATCAACTTTCTGGGAAATTTCAGTTATCATCAGTAACATATCTATAATGTTGTTATTAAAACACTTGTACTTAATAACAACATTATAAATATGGAGTTTTACAAAGTGCCGACAATCGCAAGTATAAATTGTAACATCTGTTGTTAGGAAGTCGAGTCCAGCTGGAACGAAGGTCGCCACCAGACCGTCCAAGACCTGCATACCGCCATCAAGGAGGAGAAGACAGCCCAATGGCGCGCCGAGGGTCAGGAGCTCCTCATCAACGCCAAGAAAGAGAACGTGCTTCTCCAGTTGGAGGCTGCCTACAGGGAACGGCTTATGAACGCTTACGTTGAGGTAAGTTTACTTTGTTACCACACGTTTTGTACTTTTATCCTGTTGTTCGTCTCATCCCTGTCGTCCCTCTCATCACGATCATGCCTCTCGTCCCTGTCATCCCTCTCAGCCCTGCCATCCCTCTCATCCCTGTCATTCCTCTCGCCCCTCTCATCCGTGTCATTTTTGTCGTCCCTGTCATCCCTCTCATCCCTGTCGTCCTTCTTGTCCCTGTCATCCCTATCGTCCCTATCGTCCCTGGCACCCCTCTCATCCCTGTCATTAATCTCGTCCCTGTCACCCCTCTCATCCCTGGCATTCCTCTCGTCCCTGTCATCCCTCTCCCACCTGCGATCTGTCGATAGACCATAAACAGGTATTTTATGTGCATTTTAACACTTAAAGGTGAACTAGTCCACTGATTAGGCCCCGTGTTTGAAATCCTTCATTAAGGTGACGATACTGGCCAAGTGGCGCCCTCCATAATTTGCTTAAAACGCAGTGAATCAAAACCCGGTCCAACAGACTCAAGTAATAGTAATTTCTATGAATTACCGATTTATAGTTCGTTGTAGTAACAGGATCCCTTTGCTGATTTTTACAGCATGACCGGGAGGAAATGCAACTGGCACATTCTATGTTGTTCTCTCGCTCCCAGGCCAGCATGGAAGAATACTATACATACACATACATAAATCACGCCTTTATCCCTCGTAAAAGGCGCTTTCGCCACGTCTGACAAGAATACTTTAGGTAGTATTTATTGTTCTGTGCTAATGTTTGATGTTTGCGTGGACAGGTCAAGCGTCGGCTGGACTACCAACTGCAGAAGACCAACGTGGAGCGCAGAGTGGCGCAGAAACATATGGTTGACTGGATCGTGACCAACGTCACCAAGGCCATCACGCCCGACCAGGTCAGTACAGGGTAGGCAGAGCTACAAGAGCCACGTGGAGCGCAGAGTGGCGCAGAAACATATGGTTGACTGGATCGTGACCAACGTCACCAAGGCCATCACGCCCGACCAGGTCAGTACAGGGTAGGCAGAGCTACAAGAGCCACGTGGAGCGCAGAGTGGCGCAGAAACATGTGGTCGACTGGATCGTGACCAACGTCACCAAGGCCATCACGCCCGACCAGGTCAGTACAGGGTAGGCAGAGCTACAAGAGCCACGTGGAGCGCAGAGTGGCGAAGAAACATGTGGTCGACTGGATCGTGACCAACGTCACCAAGGCCATCACGCCCGACCAGGTCAGTACAGGGTAGGCAGAGCTACAAGAGCCACGTGGAGCGCAGAGTGGCGCAGAAACATATGGTCGACTGGATCGTGACCAACGTCACCAAGGCCATCACGCCCGACCAGGTCAGTACAGGGTAGGCAGAGAAAATAAGACCAAAAATACGATTTTGTGTAAAAATTGACTAAAATTAAATTTGCTTTCTAATTTTGTACTTGGTTCTTCTTCTTCTGTCGAGTGGGTATCGAGTCTATCGACCCGATGCACCCTGGTGTCAGAGTTTTTAAACCGCCTAGTAGCACAACTATCAGGCCTCTGACATGGTTTGAGTAACGACCACTATCAAAGACAGCGACCGGGACCGACGGCTTAACGTGCCCTCCGAAGCACGAAATCTTTTTCTTTTTCTGACAATCAGGTGATTCAGCCTGCAATGTTCTAACCAAACTGGGAAAAAATCACAAAGTGATAAATTCTCAAATATCAACTTTGTGTTTCCCCCCTGGGAATCGAACCCAGGATCTCCGGATCAGGAGTCCATGGCACTAGCCACTAGACCACGGAGGCAGTTAATATTAAAAATACAATATATAATTGTATATTCGGTCTTTTGTTTATGCCTAATATTTTCAAACCAAACCTAATTAGAAGCATAGATATGATGCATTTGGTCATATGTACGGAGTTTGGTTAAATTTGGTTTTACTGTTTAGGAATAAAAGCGAAACTACATTTGTATGGGATTTCACTACTCCGGCACACATGACGGGTAAATCAAAATGTAGATTGTATAATGTACTAGCGACCCGCCCCGGCTTCGCACTATATTATATTATGCATGTATAATATATATAAAGCTTCA
Organism: Scrobipalpa costella; assembly: GCA_949820665.1. Classification (NCBI taxonomy): domain Eukaryota; kingdom Metazoa; phylum Arthropoda; class Insecta; order Lepidoptera; family Gelechiidae; genus Scrobipalpa; species Scrobipalpa costella. The sequence continues at coordinate 2,952,283 of OX463295.1, forward strand.
TCTTGAATCAATCTATCCATTAAAAGAAACCACATCAAAATCCGTTGCGTAGTTTTTAAGATTTATGCATACATAGGGATATAGGGACAGAGAAAGCTACTTTGTTTTATACTATGTAGTGATTATGTTTGTGTTGTGTTGACAGGAGAAGCAGACTTTGGACCGCTGCATTGCCGACCTCGCCGCGTTGGCCGCCAGAAAGTGAAGTTAGAAACATCTTGTAGTTATTATTATACCGTAAATTAAATCTGTATCTGTTAAATAAACTGAACCCGTACTAATCGAGCTGTTTTATTATTGTAGTCGTACATACATATAGTCACGCCTCCGTTTCTTAGGAGGTTGGCAGGGCGTTAAACGCACAACAGGAAGGCGTATATATAGTCACGCCTTCATTTCTTGCGAGGTAGTCAGGGCGTACAACGCTTAACTAATGGTAGATTTTACAAGTGCACAAAACAAGTCATTGCTTGCAAGTTTTATACCATAAAAAACAATAATTATATTTTAAAATAACAAATTCTATCTATGAACTTCTTATTGTGTTTGGCTTGTATGGCCTACTTTTCTTTGCCTTAGAAGGATGCATTTATGAGTAGATATGTTTTTGCCCTCGTGCACAAAATTCAATGTACACCCTGCACAAAATGGCGCTTTCCGAGCATAGAAGTGAAAAAGGCGTGTTCGTCACGTCTGACAATTGTTAAAAGCAATTTTATATCGAAATGTGTATCGCCAATTATTGACTGGTTGTCAGCCTATTGCCTAATGTACTGTAAACCCTTGAATGTCTTTTGCTGGCTTACTGGAAGAGGACAAAATATTCTCCTATCAAGGTCTAGAATAAAGAAAAACACACTCATAGTTAAGTTTTTTATTTCTAATAAATGATGACAGTGGTTGATTTAAATGGGCGTACCTCAGTATCTTAAAGCTTTCTTACATTGTTATTGCACCTTTCTTTGACAAATCAGTCTTTTCTATGATAATGTGGGTTTGATGACGTTGGCGACTGTAAATCATTCTATTTCCATCATTGGATAAAAGTCTGATAAAATATTTTAAAGTAACATTATTAATTTTAAATGATGGCATATTCTGATATTGCTGCTGATTTTGATTTATCACAAAATGTATTTTTAGAAATTTCTAAACGTTTCAGTAGCTGCCCACAATTTGAACTAAATCTATCAAAAAAGGGACATTAAGAGAAAGGGTCATTCGAGTAATGTTTGTTCAGTTCATAGCAAAGGAGAAAGCTGTAATAAGCCTCTCAAATATTTGCTCGTTGTTTATGGATGGTTGTGACAGGGGCAGTGTCATTTTTGTATGGAGACTGGCATACTCGGAACCCTTTCTAAATATATATATATATACGGCAAATTATGTTCCTTGCTGACTGTAGTACAAACGTCATCAAACCACAAATTATTCCCATCGAGCCCAAACCACTTACAGTAACTGCTACGTATAAGTTAAACATTTAGTTCTGAATCAAAATAAGACAAACTCCCTTAGTGGTTAGTGGGATCTATGATGTTGTCTTTTTCATTTAAAGTCATCTTATTTTGATCCATCCTTGCTTATGGGACTTTCAAAAAAATGTGTATTTCACAACGTAATTTTTAAAATACGGGATGTAATCCCACAAACCGATATGAGTTGCTCAGTCAATGACATTGGACAACTTTCACCGGGAATTATTGTCTTTTTCATACAAAATGTCCACCTCAAACAGACAATTTGTATGGAAATTCCAAAAACAGCACTCGCTGAAAAAAAGTCCTGGTTAAACCCCTATATAATTCTACTGACAAGCAGGTGTTCTATTTACCCATTATCCATGTGTGTTCAATCATAAATGAGATAATGATGATGATAACACAATACGAGGTGTGACTTGTAAGGGACAGCATCCCACATACTGATAGGGGTTGTTCAGTCAACGATACTGACTGAACAACTTTCACCAGGACTTTTTTCCAGGAAGTGTTTTTTACACCCTGTATCAAAAAACCAACTTGTGAAATTTAAATGTACCTAAGTCCCCAAGGACACAATATAGTTACTTACTAACAGAAAATATAACGACAATTTACTACTGGATTTGGGGTTTTAAGGGGTTTTTCGACATGTTTGCAACAATACTATTTTGTTCAACATTGATAGTGTGAAAATATACCAGTTTGTATACAGGACATTTAGGTCTAGTAGTACTCAGCCACGATGATAGTATATTCTAGTGACGTCTCTATGATCCTAAAACGATAAACCGACGATAGTTATCAGTTGAATTATAACTTTAAAAAGAAACTGGTATAAGTTAACACGTTAACATTTGAATGCAAACATTGGTATCAATTCGGTTTTCCAAGACACGATTCAACAGAAAGGGACTGCAATCATTTTAGTTGAGATTTTGAGTTATGGTGTTCATGCCGAATTGGTACCATTGTTTATCTTATCATTATCAATCACTTACCAAGCGCCGAGAGAAAAATGCATATATAAACTATTTTTATGTTAATCAATCGTTAGTAATTTTATGGAAGCAACAATTTATTTTAAATATTCAGTATTTTAATTGCACCAGAAATCGCCAAGACATTTTGATTTTGAATACTCCCGATAGAAGATAGTTAGTTTTTGGTACATATCTAGTTCTGTGCACTATTTCATTTTGAATCCAATTTGAACTATTTGCTCTCGACGTTTGTGACATTCAGTTATGCTACGATTAACATTAACATTTAACATTTATTATGAACTAGACAAATAGTTATTATAACATACAGTATACTGTTTTCGAATACGATTAGATTATAGGGCATCGGCTACATCACGCGTGATCTTACCTTACACTTACTGTATAACATTAATTTCAAAACATTATACCAAAGCATTCAGCCAACATGATTGTTAACAGCATCGTAGCCTATAACACCTAGTGGGATAGTAGTCTGTCCCACTTGGTCCTAGTGATATAGCAGAGTGCGCGCACTGTGAGACCTAAGGTGGGCCGTCTCATGAGCTAGTAACTTCACTGGCTTCCTTGCCCTTCAAACCGGAATACAGAAGTGCGAACACTTGTAAACTGGTTTGCTGGGAAAACATCTAATTTCCGAAGACGAATGGAACCGATCTTTATGAATGATTTTTACAGAACCATGTAAAAATCAAATAATAAATAAATAAAAATAACAGCACCAAATTAGGTGATTGAGAATGCTCTGGCATACATTACTTATCACTTCGCTGAATCACGCCTAAAGTAACCTACGCTCAAATATATGACATATATAATTATTATTATATTGTGCGTCACAGGTTAACGTGGGGTCTCAAGAGCCCGGTCCCGTTGACCCGGATTTATTAGTATTTTAATGGCAGCAAGTTACAATAACACTTAAGTTTCGATACCACTTTAGTGGCGTTTTCCCATCCAGCCCAAACGAGACAGTTGTCTCTATCTTATATCAGGATATAGAGCATAATTACAGTAAATATTTTTCGAATAGTAACAGCTGTTGGTTGCTGCTGAATATTGTCTCAGTATTCCGAAAAACAAACAGTGATATTTGGCAATCCCTTTTCTTTCTTCTTACGATGGAAAATTACAGGTGATCATTTTAGTTAAGATTTAGTAATTTTGTGCACAAACTTATTGCCACCAATGTATTGCATGCATAGTTGTAACAACTTATTGTTGAAAAAATCGTTTTAAACGTTCTTCAGTAGTACTTGCTTACGTACTTAGATAATAACTATGCTCAACTTTTTAAGCAGTGCTTTAGATGTTTTGATAAGTGTACCGGCCTTCTTAAAAGTGTTTACAATCTTGAAAAGTGTACCCATCTTCTTAAGAAGTGCTTACAATTTTGAAAAGTGTACCCACCTTCTTAAAAGTGTTTACAATTTTGAAAAGTGTACCCACCTTCTTGAAAGTGTTTACAATTTTGAAAAGTGTACCTACCTTCTTAAGAAGTGCCCACACTCTTAAAAAGTATGCTGTCTAGACAATACTTAAGATGTTTTCCTAAAATGTTCCACCTTTGTTTGTTAATATTTTTCGTAAACTCGAGTGCGTATCCTGATTAATTGATTATCATCACGTATCTATGTACGTATAAATTTAAGTCATTAGTTCGAATTTCGATAGTTACTTTAAAAAAAAATAAGTTAATTAGTAGAAGAATATTTCCTGCTAATACTGAATTATTATTTTTTTTAATGCAGATGTTCTTAAGTGTTAGGAGGTTACTTTCAAAAATAGCGAATTTTCAATAAAGGTTTTTTTTTGTGAATGAAAATAGTAGTTAGTATTTTTGCGTATCGTTTATAAGTTATTGTTTTCAGTACTTTCAATAATCCATTACCTACAGGAAATCTCCTCCGAAAAACGATACACATCGCTATTATGTAGCCTACTTGACGCGATGATGTTACATTAACTCTTAGGCTATGCTCTCACTTTTCCAAAGGCTCATTGCGAATGCAACGCTAAATTCTTATCAACACTCTCTTAGGCATTTTTACTTAGCAAAACATATGATAAATCAATAATTTATAAAAAATATAATATAGTATAAATCTTTCTAAAAACAATGTATAAAGATTTAAAAGTTTGGGATACATAACTGTGCCCGGAGATACCGACTCACGAAGTCTTAACTTGTTCTAGATTATTACCACAGCGCAGGCGCAGGACAGCGTCCTGCAAACTGATAGAGGTTGCTCAGTCAACGGCACTGAACAACTTCCACCCGGAAATTATTTCAGGAAGTGATAATGAAAAGAGATATCTCTCTTTTCATTGCAAGCGTCATTTTAAATGACTCAATAAGTCCGTAAAATAAAAATCCACTCAATATTTTTATTTTAAATAAACATTGGCACGATTTCGATATTCAGGTAGGTATAACTTTTTAAATCATATTTAAGCTTTAAACGTGGACCTAGGGCATATTTTGCACAATTGATGTATCCCTAATATTCAGTTTATAGAGGAAGATAGCGCTTAAATATATAAATATATTTGGCGCTTTTTATCACTAGTTTAATTGTTTTGAACACACGTTGTGTTATATTTACTTAAGTCGTTTTAACAAGTCCCTCAGTTTCAGTAAGACTTACTACCAATATAGATTGTAGAATACACGTGTTGGCAAAGTTAGTTAGTGAATTAACGCAGCTTTCTGCTTGATTAATATTATAATTGAGTAAAAGATTATACTTTACACCCAAACAACAGTTAAATTAGCCTATATTAAAATACGTATAGTATACGATTAATAACAAACCAAAAAAATACGGATATAATGAAACGTCGCAGGCAAATTGCGAACTCGTTCGATGTTGAGCTAATCTACGCCTAATATTGATGAACACATGAATTTTGAGCTCATTCGAAGTTATCGCTGTCTGAAGAAGAAAAGGTAATATAATGGGTGTTAATTTAACAATTTGCCGTTACCATACAAAATAACTACTTCGATCGGATAATTTGTATGAGGAGGTCATTCTTTTTAGAGTAAGTTTTTTTACATATTTTGATGTCATTCTTTGTCGATACTAAAATAACCCTTGACTCTATGGCATGTAATTAATTAACACCCTGTATAAATAATAATAAAGGTATGTTTACAACTAACGGAATAATTGATATTTTCGTACGACTAGTGGCAGTTTAAAGAATTGTGAGGTAGATCAAGATCAGTAATTCACCCTTACCATTTTACCCTTATTTCCGGTTTACCTTAATCTGTACTTACCTTTAAAAATGACAAAATTAAATACACGGTGTTTTTAAAAGAATATGTCACATCTACATCATTAAAACTGCACAAGTTTTCCCAAGGAATACAGGTTGAAAAACGAATATAAAACTTTGACTCGCATACAAAATGCACTTGAGACTATTGAATAAAGTGTTTCTTTAAAAGAATTCAAGTAAAATTGTGACCAGTTTTAAGAACACCGTATTATATTGAGCAGTGCGTTACTATTTTTATATACTAATTATTTCGACGATATTAGCAATTTGCCTGCGAAGTTGTTTACAATTAGTTTTTTGGTAAAATTCAATTAGTATAAAGATATATGACCGTTTTAGTTTAGTAGGGGGTAATGGTAGCTTTATTATCTTATCTGATACATAAATAGGGTAGTTATCAACTAGTCAAAATTTAATACTTCTAGAATTTTCTTATCATATTAAAGTAAATTCTCGTAAACTAGTCTTTATTTTTCATTAGAGTGCTCTTTTTAGCGGCTTTTATTAACTAGATAGGCTTCTACCCTATTCACCTACTTCTTCACTTTCGTTTTGCTTTTGAAAAATAAAGAAAATAATAAGGAACTTATATTATTTCCAAAAATAATTATTGAAAAGATTTTGAAAATATATTAACATTTTTCCGTTACACTTCTTTATGTTATTATGAATAGTATAACGCTTCATGGTTATTTTACGTTTTCCATCAAAATGACAATTGACATAATTTTGACATGTAATGTCAATATCAAGAATCAAGAATTATCATTTGACATTGCGGTCGTGTTAAAAAGTTAAAAGTAAAGCTCATCAAATGCATTTTTTTATTTCGGTTTCTAAATTTAATTATCTCTGAGATGAGAAATATTACGATTTTAGAGGTGTTAAAATTATGAAGATAGTTTTCAATTTAACCATTAGTATGGCACAAAAGTTCGGTAGACAGTTTAATAGTAAACATTTCTTTGACTATTGTAATATCCTAATTTGACAATGTTCAAAGTGCATTCATTGTCAATGATTAGAATGTCGTCAAATAGTTGGAAAAAATAATATTTTCATTATAATGATTAATGAATTAGAAAACTGATTTTAATGTCACTTAAAAATAAGTTACTTATAAAAAGTAACTCGATTTGAAGTTTAAATGTAATAATAATACAATATCTAACAACTTAAAATAACAGAAATAATAAAAACTAACGCCTTATTAAATAAGACAATATTACGTAATTAGCACAACTTGGTAAAAAATATATGTTTTCAAAATAGAGAAAGTAGTCGGAACTGGTCCGGCGGACATAGTTCCCAGCAGATTAACAAAACAGGAGTATGTCCACATTTGTCATATAAAATACAACCATAAACAAAATAAAAAAATATCAAAAACCATAAGAATAATATAACCTTAAATATACGACAGAAGAATAGGAGTCATGTTGAGTAACATTGCTCTTTTGAATAATAAAATGTGGAGCGTTAAAGATTAATTCTTAAGAAGATAATACACCGGGTGTAAGGGACAGCGTCCCGCCAACTGATAGGGTTTGCTCAGTCAACGAAACTTAATAACTATCACCAGGAAATTCTTTCAGGAGATGAAAATTTCGTTGACTGAGCAACCCCTTTTAGTTTGCGGGACGCTGTCCCTTACATCCTGTTACGCACAATCGCCGAAATCGCTCATTGGCCAGAAAAAGGGAAGGCAATTGGCCGTTTGAGGTTTGCCAGCCTGCGGAATGGTTGATTTACAACGCTCATTGAGCGAAATTAGAGGACATTCCGCGGATTGGCAGTATTGCCATGCACAATCCGCGGAATGACCCTTTTTTCCAGCCAATGAGTGATTTCGGGGATTGTGCGTAACATATATTATTCTTTATAACAAATTTGCTAAATAAGACTGCATAGGTTGTAATAGCAGTTGAGAAGTAAGTTGCTCAACACACTCCTTTACATGTCATATAGGAAATTAAAATATATTCTCACGTGAAAGAGAAATCCAACTTACTATAAAACAGACAATAAAATGGCAACATCGTATTTGAAAGGATAAAAGTAGTTTTTAACTTAAATAGTAGATTTTATGACAAGTGCACAAAAACAACTTGTTTACAATGTTTCAATAATCCTGCCACCCCTGTCTATCTGAAAGAAAGATTTGAACAACATAATGTGGAGAGGGCAAATGTGCGATCTAGTGGGGATCTCTCACTCAGGGTACCTACATGCTCTTCTCAATCGTACGCACAGTCTTTCACTGTTCATGGTGCCTGTTTATGGAATAAACTTCGTTTAGATATTCGGAAAAGTAAAAATATCACTTCCTTTAAGAGTGAAATTAAGAAACTCTGGGGTTTACGGTTAGAAAAATCGTACAATACGTACGATATTTATTAATAATTTTATGTTTCGGATATAAATGATAAAAATATATAAATAAAGGATAAAATGGTTTTATGCACGAGTTATAAACTCTACTTATAATTTAATATCTACTATTTTTTGACAGAACAGAAAGAAACTTAAAACAGTCGAGGTACTCACAGGTGGAAGTATGAAAAGTTTGATATCTTCAAATAATAAATAGATAATGGGCTCGGTACTAGATTTGCCGGCTAAAACTAAAATTAAAATCTATTTGTCACTTTCAGACTTAAAACAATGGAAAATGACAGGAGATCTATTCTCTCCAGTTTTTGATTTATAGTCGGTGGTTTTATGCGTTATCTGTCATTTTTATCCGCCGTCATATGATATGGCGTATAAAATTGACAGAAGTGCAAAAGCGCGTCAAAATCTAGCGGACTGTAAAACTATAGAGTATAAATCGTCTGTCTTTTTTCAATTTGATTGTTTTAAAAGTGCCAGATAGATATTAATTTCAGTTTTAGCCTGTGGTATCTAGAATCGAGCCCACTGGCTGGTAATATTGGTTATATCTCACGACGACTGTCGCTTTGCCATACTCGTGTGTATAAATGTATATGTGCCGTAGTAAATCTGTAGTCACGCACACAAGCGCGCGTGTCCGTACGCACAACTACAAGCATGGCCAACCGGCAGTCGTGTGATAAAAATAGTGTAAAGCCGAAACAAAACACGAAACATACCCTGCAGGGCAGAGAGGGGGAGATTTCCCTTCCCCTCTCTGCTCCGCGAGGGTATGTTGAGAGGCTTAAGAGAATACGATGTTGCCAAGGTTCAGCTTTGATTCGTTTAGTAAGTTATCGAGTCGCCGTACGGTTGTATGGATTTACAAGAGGACGCATCGCCTCTTCTTCCTACGCCCTCCGTCGGCCTTGTCGTTCAGCCTCTCAGCGTCTTGGAAGCGACGCACGAGGCGAACCTGCAAATGTAAACCGAGAGTACAGTTATTTTCTAGTCGTTTCTTCCATGCTGACCTGGGAGCGAGAAAACATAGAACGTGCTAGCTGCATTTCCTCCCGGGCATGCTGTAAAATTCAGCTAAGGGATACGAGGGTGTCAGTATATTGCAATTTAGGCGATGGGCTGATAACCTGTCACTACAGCAACATACCTACAAATCTATCATAAATAACCCTCAAAACTTTGTCAGACGTGGCGGAACGACCTTTGTTTAGGTAGTTTACGCTCTGCCTACCCCATTAGGGATAAAGGCGTGATTATATGTATGTATGTATGACTTTGACTTTGTCTACGTACCAGTTCGTGGAAGGCCTGGTCCACATTCATGCGCGCCTTTGCACTGCACTCAATATACGGTACCTTCAGCTGTCGGGACAAAGCCTGGGCTTGCTCTAGGGATACCTGCAAAGTTGAAATACATTTTTAGAAACGCTACACGTGGCAGGAGCGCAACAAAAACCGGCTGCTACACCTAAAAAAATATTTAAAAAATCCTTAGGTCTAAATCTAAGGAAATCAGAAAAGTTTTGTCAATGGCGGAACGACCTTTGTTTAGGTCGTTTAGGATTTGCCTACCCCATTAGGGATAAAGGTGTGATTATATGTATGTATGTAAAATCTAATAAGTTTAGTTGGACCATTGTGTAGAATAGGATCAGTCAGCCTAGACACGACACGTAGTTATGGTGACTAGCTGCTTCCAGAGTGCGCCGCGGGGAGGCTCCCCTCGTGCACCCCCACTTAACATTCTGTACCCTCTGGCAGGCATAGCTCCACCTGACGTACGCCGAGAAGTAGCTTGTGCAGTGGAGAAACAGAAACAAGAATCTGATACTCGGCACCCACTGCACAACTACTCCATGCCTCGAGTTCGTCTTAAAAGTCGGAGAAGCTTCTTGAGGTGTACTGATGCAACAGACAAAGATCCGCAACAGGCCAGAGAGCAACTGTGGCAAACTCGTTGGCCAACACCACCAGATTTCATATCACCATCAGAGTCTCTGCCAGAAGGACATAACCTTCAGTGGCCGACATGGAAATCGCTGAACCGACTACGTTCGCAGGTCGGCCGCTGTAGGGAAAGTATGGCAAAGTGGGGCTTTATTGACAACAACCAACGACACACACTGGTTCCATATTGAAAAATTTTGGACTTAGGGTCCAAGGTCAATGAACCGGTACGATTTTTTTTTTGGGAGCAGCTGACATCATTACAAACACATTATACTATGAACGATTTTCTATAAAATGTGTATTTTTGAAGATAAAAAATATTGTAGTTTTTTTTGTATGGAGAAATTTATACTTTGATCAATTACTTGCCCGATTCAACCGGATTTAGAATAGAAGTTGCTGTTTGTTGTTGAAGAAGTTACAACCAACATTACCTCATAGTCAGATGTTTGCAAATCGTTGCGATAAGAAAAGTTTCAGGCGCTTTTTTTTTTTTGTTCTGAAAGTATAATGTTTTTTTTTATTTATAGACAGGTGGCATAATAACAAACACTTGCCACTGAATTGATTTTTCAAGAACGTGCGTACTTCTACAGGAAAAAAATAATTGACATCCTGTTTAATGGAGAAAAATGAATTTTATTAAATTGCTGGCGCGATTCCACCGGATTTAGAATAGAAGTTGCTGTAAGTTGTTGAAGAAGTTACAACTGCCATTTCCTCATAGACAGATGTTTGCGAATCGTTGCGATAAGCAAAGCTTCAGGCGCTTTAATTTTTTTTGTTCTTCTGGGGGCATTATAACCTAACACTTATTACTTATATAAGTATTGTAAAACATAGTCCTTCTTAATAACAAAGATGATGTTGTTTAATATGTAGAAAAATGAATTTATAATGAAGTGTTTTAAACAGGATTGAGAATGAAACTTAAAATTAGTCATGAAGGAAGTCAAAGCAATCGTTTTTTTTCTATAAACATTTGCCTGTAATATTTGCGATGCATGGACTTACAGGTGCTTGAAAGTAAATACATTATGTTTAAGTGCTTAGATAACGAAGTTTATGTCACTATGATAAAAAATAAAGTATTAAATGTTTCAATTTACTGAATTGAACTCAAATACATTGTGCTTGCTTGCCCATTCTCTTTATTTCTCAATATTTCTATTATTCTAAGCAATAATAAAATTCCAGTGATGTGACGTCATCGCTTGTTTTTTGTTATTTGCTTTGCTTGACGCATGGTTTTTTTCAATAGACAGTACTAATTTTTATGGGATAATTTCTAAATTTCTATTCTTTTTTCAATTATTTACGTGTGAGAGCATTCAAAATAAAATTTTCTGTGGTTTGTTTTGGAAATTACAACTGACATCGTTGCTTTGTTTAGAGCTACAGGTGCTTCGGTAATAAATCACTTTTTTGTGGTTTATTTAATTACAAAATATTGTTTAACATAATTTAAATGTACGTTTGACTGAATTACATGTATTTCCCTATAATTTAGTCCAGATCTCCCCAATGTAGTTTATTTTGAATTATCATTTTTGATATAAAACAATATTTTTAATAACATATTAGCATAGACAGACAGACAGATACTTGGTTTCTCGCTTCTGTTGACAGTTTTACAACTACATATTTTTCAGATTATATAGTACTTTAAGTAATTTACTTTTAAGGTTACGGTTATCTCTTGCATTTATATATGTATACTAGTGGTTGCGTAGTGCGCGGGCTGCTAAAGCAGCCCGCGGTCGTTGTGCCTGCGGTTTTTTGTTATAATTTGATTCGGACCCGAAAACCCACAAACAACCCCAGATGTCAATTTTGAGTCCAATCACAGCAAGTCTTGTTTTTATTAGCCGCCATCTTGAAAATTCTCAAAATCCAACAAACAACAAAATCTATGATCCCTACCCCTAATACCTGTAAGTTATGATTTCTAGCCAAATCGGAGCAAGATTCGTTTTAGCCGCCATCTTGAATCCGCCATTTTGTTTTCTATTACATGTCAAAATTGCTGGTGAGGAAAGTGGTGCGCGGGCAGCTAAAGCAGCCCGCGGTCGTTGTGCCTGCGGTGTTTTTTTGGGCGGCGCAAATCTTTAGTTATATGTATTTGAATTCGCGCCCTTTCAATTTGATTTTGTATGGCGGCCATCTTGAAAATTTTTGAAATCTACAAAACAACCTAATATCTAAATTCAGTATTTCAAAAAACCCCAGATGTAAATTTTGAGTCAAATCTGAGCAAGTTTTGTTTTTATCAGCCGCCATCTTGAAAGTTCTCGAAATCCAAAAATCAACCAAAATCTATGATCAGCTACCACAAAAACCTCTTGTCTACGATTTCAAGCCAGATCGGAGCAAGATTAGTGTTAGCAGCCATTTTTATTTTTATAACATGTCAAATTGCTGGTGAGGTGCGAGGTGCGCGGGCAGCTAGCTGCCCGCGGTCGTTGTGCCTACGGTGTTTTGGTCGGCGGCGTAAGTTTTTTATTTAAAATAGTTCTGGCCTAAACAAATTTATTTTGTATGGCAGCCATCTTGAAAATACTTGAAAACTAAAAATCAACTTAATATTCGAGGTCACTATCCCAAAAAACCCTCAGATGTCAATTTTAAGTTTAATCTGATCAAGTAGTTTTTCTATCAGCCGCCATCATGAAAATTCTCGAAATCCAAAAATGAACCAAAATCTATGATCAGCTACCCCCAAAACCCCCTGTCTACGATTTCAAGCCAGATCGTAGGAAGATTAGTATTAGCCGCCATTTTGTTTTTCATGTCAAATTGCTGATGAGGTAAGTAGTGCCTGCGTGCCGGTGTGCAGGAAGGGCGCGGGGTGCGCGGGCAGCTAAAGCAGCCCGCGTTCCGGTGTCCAGGTAGGGCGCGGGGTGCGCGGGCAGCTAAAGCAGCCCGCATTCCGGTGTCCAGGTAGGGCGCGGGGTGCGCGGGCAGCTAAAGCAGCCCGCGTGCCGGTGTCCTGGTAGGGTGCGGGATGCGCGGGCAGCTAAAGCAGCCCGCGTTCCGGTGTCCAGGTAGGGCGCGGGGTGCGCCTGCAGCTAAAGCAGCCCGCGTTCCGGTGTCCAGGTAGGGCGCGGGGTGCGCGGGCAGCTAAAGCAGCCCGCATTCCGGTGTCCAGGTAGGGCGCGGGGTGCGCGGGCAGCTAAAGCAGCCCGCGTGCCGGATGTGACTTTTGTTTGGCGGCCATCTTTAAAATTCACGCAGTCACAAAAAAATAGTCATGTTTATAATCAGTAACCCTGATATCCCCCATATATCGATTTTGACCCGGATCAGAGCAACTTGACACCCGGCCGACATTTTTAAAATATTAAAAAAAAAATTGTCCAAATACATACCTACCATATTTCCAAAGAAACTACCAACCGACCTGCAATTAATCCCGCGATACAATAAAATACATGATTCACCTACAAAACTTTGAATGGCAGCCATCTTGATTAATGGCAGTCACAAAAAAAACATCGAAATTAAATCATTGACCCCAAAAACCCCCATATAGCGATTTTCAGCCGGATCAGAGCAACTTGACACCCGGCCGCCATCTAGGATCCGCCATATTGGATTTTCGATGAACAAAATTTTTTGTCCCAATACATACCTACCATATTTCCAAAGAAACTACCAACCTACCTGCAATCAATTCCGCGATAAAATCAAATACATAATTCACCTACAAAATTTTGTATGGCGGCCATCTTGAAAAATGGCCAAATCACAAAAAAAACCAAAAAAATAAAAACATTGACCCCGAAAACCCCCAGATATCGATTTTGAGCCGGATCGGAGCAAATTGACGCCATCTTGAATCCGCCATATTGGATTTTGACATATACCAAAACATGCCTACCCTGGAGAGGAACAATACAAAGTATGGCGACCCCCCACCACGGGGACTCCGTTCCCACGCCAGAGCCAAAAACAGCTCCCCATACAAAATACCCTTGTATGGCGGCCATCTTGAAAAATGAAAAATTCAAAAAACGAACCTAAAATATCAAATAAGCTCCCCAAGGACCACCCGCATGCAAAATTTCATCCCGATCAGTGCAACTTTTTTTTCGGCCGCCATTCTGGATCCGCCATCTTGGATTTTCGTGACCACCGGCACTTGACCCCCACCGCCCTCTATGACATTTGGTCAAACACCCCCCCTCTATCTCTAACCGTTTCCGAGATATTCAACTTTTTATTTTGTATGGCAGCCATCTTGTTTTCCGCCATTTTGGATTTTTTTCACCAAAATCTGAAATTGCCCAGGGTGTGCTCCAATATTAGTTTGAGATACACCCCCCTACCTCTTATAGTTTAGCCAGGCCGTAGGGTCACTCTATGATGAGGAGCAGTTTTTCAAGATTTCGGAATTTTCCCATACTAACCAAAACCACCTCCACACTTTTCCCATACACGACTTTCACCCCCCGAACCTCCTTCTGGGAGAACAATTCTGTCAGTGAGTCAGTGAGTCAGTGGGTCTGCAGCTTTATATATATAGACTAGTGGTTGCGTAGTGCGCGGGCTGCTAAAGCAGCCCGCGGTGTTTTGTTGGGCTGTTGTTTGTTTGCCGGCGCAAGTTTTTAATTTTATATTGTTCTGGCCTAATAGTGTTTATTTTGTATGGCAGCCATCTTGAAAATGATTGATATCTGAAAAAATACTTAATATTTGACATCAGTATCCCAAACAACCCTCAGATGTCAAATTTGAGTACAATCTAAGCAAAAACTTTTTCTATCAGCCGCCATCTTGAAAATTCTCGAAATCCAAAATTCAACCAAAATTTATGATCAGCTACCCCAAAAATCCCTTGTATACGATTTCAAGCCAGATCGGAGCAAGATTAGTGTTAGCCGCCATTTTGTTTTTTATAAATGTCAAATTGCTGGTGAGGTGTCCTGGTAGGGTGCGGCGTGCGCGGGCAGCTAAAGCAGCCCGCGTGCCGGTGTGCAGGTTTGGTACGTGGTGCGCGGGCAGCTAAAGCAGCCCGCGTGCCGATATTCCAGTGAAGTGCGGGGTGCGCGGGCAGCTAAAGCAGCCCGCGTGTCGGTGTCCAGGTAGGGCGCGGGGTGCGCGGGCAGCTAAAGCAGCCCGCGTGCCGGACGTTACTTTTGTATGGCGGCCATCTTGAAAATTCACGAAGTCACAAAAAAAACTTCAGATCTACAATCAGCGACCCCGACAACACCCAGATATCGATTTTCAGCCGGATCAGAGCAACTTGACACCCGGCCGCCATCTTGGATCCGCCATATTGGATTTTTGACAAACACAATTTTTTGATCTTATACATACCTACCATATTTTCAAAGAAACTACCAAACTACCTGCAACAAATACCGCGATACAATAAAATACATGATTCACCTGTAACATTTTGTATAGCGGCCATCTTGAAAAATTCCAAAATCACAAAACAAACTATAATAATAGAAATACTGACCCCGAAAACCCCCAGATATTGATTTTGAGCCCGATCAGAGCAACTTGACACCCAGCCGTCATCTTGGATCCGCCATATTGGATTTTTGAAAAACCTAATTTAATGTCCTATTACATACCTACCATATCTCCAAACAAACTACTAACCCACCTGCGATAAATTTCGCGATACAATGAAATACATAATTAACCTACAAAATTTTGTATGGCGGCCATCTTGAAAAATGGCCAAATCACAAAACAAACCAGGAAAATAAAAACACTGACCCCGAAAACCCTCAGATATCGATTTTGAGCCGGATCGGAGCAAATTGACTCCCGGCCGCCATCTTGAATCCGCCATATTGGATTTTGACATTTACCAAAACATGCCTACCCCGGAGAGGAACAATACAAAGTATGGCGGCCCCCCACCTCAGGGACACCGTTTTCGCGTCAGAGCCAAAAAAAGCTCCCCATACAAAATACCCTTGTATGGCGGCCATCTTTAAAAATGGCATAATCAAAAAACAAACCAAAAATATCAAATAAGCTCCCCGAGGACCACCCGCTTGCAAAATTTCATCCTGATCAGAGCAACTTTTGTTTCGGCCGCCATTTTGGATCCGCCATCTTGGATTTTCGTGACCACTGGCACTTGACCCCCACCGCCCTCTATGACATTTGGTCGAACACCACTCCTCTATCTCTAACCGTTTCCGAGATATTTAACTTTTTATTTTGTATGGCGGCCATCTTGTTTTCCGCCATTTTGGATTGTTTTCACCAAAATCTGAAACTGCCCAGGGTGTGCTCCAAAATTAGTTTGAGATCCACCCCCCTACCTCTTACAGTTTAGCCAGGCCGCAGGGTCACTCCATGATGAGGAGCAGTTTTTCAAGATTTCGGAATTTTCCCATACTAACCAAAACCACCTCCACACTTTTCCCATACACGACTTTCACCCCCCGAACCTCCTTCTGGGAGAACAATTCTGTCAGTGAGTCAGTGAGTCAGTGGGTCTGCAGCTTTATATATATAGACTAGTGGTTGCGTAGTGCGCGGGCTGCTAAAGCAGCCCGCGGTGTTTTGTTGGGCTGTTGTTTGTTTGCCGGCGCAAGTTTTTAATTTTATATTGTTCTGGCCTAATAGTGTTTATTTTGTATGGCAGCCATCTTGAAAATGATTGATATCTGAAAAAATACTTAATATTTGACATCAGTATCCCAAACAACCCTCAGATGTCAAATTTGAGTACAATCTAAGCAAAAACTTTTTCTATCAGCCGCCATCTTGAAAATTCTCGAAATCCAAAATTCAACCAAAATTTATGATCAGCTACCCCAAAAATCCCTTGTATACGATTTCAAGCCAGATCGGAGCAAGATTAGTGTTAGCCGCCATTTTGTTTTTTATAAATGTCAAATTGCTGGTGAGGTGTCCTGGTAGGGTGCGGCGTGCGCGGGCAGCTAAAGCAGCCCGCGTGCCGGTGTGCAGGTTTGGTACGTGGTGCGCGGGCAGCTAAAGCAGCCCGCGTGCCGATATTCCAGTGAAGTGCGGGGTGCGCGGGCAGCTAAAGCAGCCCGCGTGTCGGTGTCCAGGTAGGGCGCGGGGTGCGCGGGCAGCTAAAGCAGCCCGCGTGCCGGACGTTACTTTTGTATGGCGGCCATCTTGAAAATTCACGAAGTCACAAAAAAAACTTCAGATCTACAATCAGCGACCCCGACAACACCCAGATATCGATTTTCAGCCGGATCAGAGCAACTTGACACCCGGCCGCCATCTTGGATCCGCCATATTGGATTTTTGACAAACACAATTTTTTGATCTTATACATACCTACCATATTTTCAAAGAAACTACCAAACTACCTGCAACAAATACCGCGATACAATAAAATACATGATTCACCTGTAACATTTTGTATAGCGGCCATCTTGAAAAATTCCAAAATCACAAAACAAACTATAATAATAGAAATACTGACCCCGAAAACCCCCAGATATTGATTTTGAGCCCGATCAGAGCAACTTGACACCCAGCCGTCATCTTGGATCCGCCATATTGGATTTTTGAAAAACCTAATTTAATGTCCTATTACATACCTACCATATCTCCAAACAAACTACTAACCCACCTGCGATAAATTTCGCGATACAATGAAATACATAATTAACCTACAAAATTTTGTATGGCGGCCATCTTGAAAAATGGCCAAATCACAAAACAAACCAGGAAAATAAAAACACTGACCCCGAAAACCCTCAGATATCGATTTTGAGCCGGATCGGAGCAAATTGACTCCCGGCCGCCATCTTGAATCCGCCATATTGGATTTTGACATTTACCAAAACATGCCTACCCCGGAGAGGAACAATACAAAGTATGGCGGCCCCCCACCTCAGGGACACCGTTTTCGCGTCAGAGCCAAAAAAAGCTCCCCATACAAAATACCCTTGTATGGCGGCCATCTTTAAAAATGGCATAATCAAAAAACAAACCAAAAATATCAAATAAGCTCCCCGAGGACCACCCGCTTGCAAAATTTAATCCCGATCCGAGCAACTTTTTATTCGGCCGCCATTTTGGATCCGCCATCTTGGATTTTCGTGACCACTGGCACTTGACCCCCACCGCCCTCTATGACATTTGGTCGAACACCCCCCCTCTATCTCTAACCGTTTTCGAGATATTCAACTTTTTATTTTGTATGGCAGCCATCTTGTTTTCCGCCATTTTGGATTTTTTTCACCAAAATCTGAAATTGCCTAGGGTGTGCTCCAAAATTAGTTTGAGAACCACCCCCCTACCTCTTATAGTTTAGCCAGGCCGCAGGGTCACTCTATGATGAGGAGCACTTTTCCAAGATTTCGGAATTTTCCCATACTCACCAAAGCCACCTCCACACTTTTCCCATACACGACTTTTACCCCCCGACCCTCCTTCTGGGAGAACAATTATGTCAGTCAGTGAGTGAGTGAGTGAGTGAGTGGGTTTCCAGCTATATATATAGTAACTAGTGGTTGCGTAGTGCGCGGGCTGCTAAAGCAGCCCGCGGTCGTTGTGCCTGCGGTGTTTTGTTGGGCGGCGCAAGTTTTAAATTTTATATAGCTATGGCCTAAACATGTTCTAATATCATACAGACGGCCATCTTAAAAAATCATAAATTTTCAAAATCAATCTCGAACATGAAATCAGAAATCCAAGAAACACCCAGATGTCAATTTTAAGTCCAATCAGAGCATAACTTGTTTTTAACAGCCGCCATCTTGAATTTCTCGAATTCCAAAAAATAAACCAAAAATCTATGATCAGCCACCCCAAAAACCCATAAGCTACGGTTTTTAGCCAGATCGGAGCATGATTAGTTATAGCCGCCATCTTGAACCCACCATTTTGTTTTTTTTAGCAGCCCGCGAGCCGGTGTACGAGTGGGGTGCAGGGTGCGCGGGCAGCTAAAGCAGCCCACGTGCCGGTGGCCAGGTAGGGTGCAGGGTGCGCGGGCAGCTAAAGCAGCCCGCGTGCTGGATGTGACTTTTGTATGGCGGCCATCTTAAAAATGCTTGATGTCTGAAAAATTACTTAATATTTGACGTCAATATCCCAAAAATCCCTCAGATGTAAATTTTTAGTCAAATCTAAGCAAGTTCTTTTTCTATCAGCCGCCATCTTGAAATTTCTTGAAATCTAAAAATCAACCAAAATCTATGATCAGATACCCCAAAAACCCCTTGTCTACGATTTCAAGCCAGATCGGAGCAAGATTAGTGTTAGCCGCCATTTTGTTTTTTATAACATGTCAAATTGCTGGTAAGGTGTCCTGGTAAGGTGCGGGGTGCGCGGCCAGCTAAAGCAGCCCGCGTGCCGATATGCCAGTGAGGTGAGGTGCCGGATGTGACTTTTGTATGGCGGCCATCTTGAAAATTCACGAAGTCACAAAAAAAATCAGATCTACAATCAGCGACCCCGACAACACCCAGATATCGATTTTGATCCGGATCGGAGCAACTTGACACCCGGCTGCCATCTTGGATCCGCCATATTGTATTTTCAACGAACATAATTTTTTGAACTTATACATACCTGCCATATTTCCAAAGAAACTATCAACCTACCTGAAATCAATTCCGAGATAAAATCAAATACATAATTCACCAAAAAAAAATTGTATGGCGGCCATCTTGAAAAATGGCCAAATCACAAAACAAACCAGAAAAATAAAAACACTGACCCCGAAAACCCCAAGATATCGATTCTGAGCCGGATCAGAGCAACTTGACACCCAGCCGCCATCTTGGATCCGCCATATTGGATTTTTGACAAACACAATTTCTTGTCCTAATACATACCTACCATATTTCCAATGAAACTACCGACCTACCTGCAATAAATACCGCGATACAATGAAATACATGATTTACCTGTAATATTTTGTAGGGCGGCCATCTTTAAAAATGGCAGAGTTACAAAAAAACCATCAAAATAAAATCACTGACCCCGAAAACCCCCAGATATCGATTTTGAGCCGGATCGGAGCAAATTGCCTCCCGGCCGCCATTTTAATTCCGCCATTTTGAATTTTGACATTAACCAAAAGTTGCCTACCCCGGAGAAGAACAATACATAGTATGACGACCCCCCACCTCAAGGACACAGTTTCCACGCCAGAGCCAAAAATAGCTCCCCATACAAAATACCCTTGTATGGCGGCCATCTTGAAAAATGAAAAAAACAAAAAACAAACAATAAATATCAAATAAGCTCCCCGAGGACCACCCGCATGCAAAATTTCATCCCGATCAGAGCAATTTTTTTTTCGGCCGCCATTTTGGATCCGCCATCTTGGATTTTCATGACTACCAGCACTTGACCCCCACCGCCCTCTATGACATTTGGTCGAACACCCCCAATCTATCTCTAACCGTTTCCGAGATATTCAACTTTTTATTTTGTATGGCAGCCATCTTGTTTTTCGCCATTTTGGATTTTTTTTGCCAAAAACTGAAATTGCCCAGGGTGTGCTCCAATATTAGTTTGAGAACCACCCCCCTACCTCTTATAGTTTAGCCAGGCCGCAGGGTCACTCTATGATGAGGAGCAGTTTTCCAAGATTTCGGAATTTTCCCATACTCACCAAAATTACCTTCACACTTTTCCCATACACGACTTTCACCCCCCGAACCTCCTTCTGGGAGAACAATTATGTCAGTCAGTGAGTGAGTGAGTGAGTGAGTGGGTTTCCAGCTATATATATAGTAACTAGTGGTTGCGTAGTGCGCGGGCTGCTAAAGCAGCCCGCGGTCGTTGTGCCTGCGGTGTTTTGTTGGGCGGCGCAATTTTTTAATTTTATATTGTTCTGGCCTAAACATGTTTTTTTTGTATGGCGGCCATCTTGAGAATACTTGAAATCTAAAAATCAACTTAATAATCGAGGTCAGTATCCCAAATAACCCTAAGATGTCAATTTTGAGTCCAATCAGAGCAAGTTCTGTTTTTAAAAGCCGCCATCTTGAAAATTCCCAATATCCAAAAATCAGCAAAATCTTTGATCAGTAACCCACAAAACCCGTTAGTTACGATTTCTAGCCAGATCGCAGCAAGATTAGTTTTAGCCGCCATCTTGAATCCGCCATTTTGTTTTTTTATGACATATCAAAAAAGCTGGTGAGGTGTGTGGTGCGCGGGCAGCTAAAGCAGCCCGCGTGCCAGTTCCCAGGTAGGGTGCGGCGGGCGCGGGCAGCTAAAGCAGCCCGCGTGCCGGTGTGCAGGTAGGGTGCGGGGTGCGCGGGCAGCTAAAGCAGCCCGCGTGCCGGTACCCAGGTAGGGCACGGGGTGCGCGGGCAGCTAAAGCAGCCCGCGTTCCGGTGTCCAGGTAGGGCGCAGGGTGCGCGGGCAGCTAAAGCAGCCCGCGTGCCGGTGTCCTGGTAGGGTGCGGGGTGCGCGGGCAGCTAAAGCAGCCCGCGTGCCGGTGTCCAGGTAGGGTGTGGGGTGCGCGGGCATCTAAAGCAACCCGCGTGCCGGTGTCCAGGTAGGGCGCGGAGTGCGCGGGCAGCTAAAGCAGCCCGCGTGCCGGATGTGACTTTTGTTTGGCGGCCATCTTTAAAATTCACGCAGTCACAAAAAAATAATCATGTTTATAATCAGTAACCCTGATATCCCCCAGATATCGATTTTGACCCGGATCAGAGCAACTTGACACCCGGCCGCCATTTTTAAAATATAAAGAAAGAATTAGTCCAAATACATACCTACCATATTTCCAAAGAAACTACCAACCGACCTGCAATTAATCCCGCGATACAATGAAATACATGATTCACCTACAAAATTTTGTATGGCGGCCATCTTGAAAATTTACACAGTCACAAAAAATACTTCAGATCTATAATCAGCGACCCCGACAACTCCCAGATATCGATTTTCAGCCGTATCAGAGCAACTTGACTTCCGGCCGCCATCTTGGTTCCGCCATTTTAAATTTTTGACAAACACAATTTTTTGTCCTAATACAAACCTACCGTATTTCCAAAGAAACTACCAACCTACCTGCATTAAATTCCGCGATACAATGAAATACATGATTTACCTACAAAATTTTGTATGGCGGCCATCTTGAAAAATGGTAGATTCACAAAACAAACCACCAAAATAAAATCATTGACCCCGAAAACCCCCAGATATCGATTTTGAGCCGGATCGGAGCAAATTGACTCCCGGCCGCCATCTTGAATCCGCCATATTGGATTTTGACATTACCTAAAACATGCCTACCCCGGAGAGGAACAATACAAAGTATGGCGGCCCCCCACCTCAGGGACACCGTTTCCGCGTCAGAGCCAAAAAAAGCTCCCCATACAAAATACCCTTGTATGGCGGCCATCTTTAAAAATGGCATAATCAAAAAACAAACCAAAAATATCAAATAAGCTCCCAGAGGACCACCCGCTTGCAAAATTTCATCCCGATCCGAGCAACTTTTTTTTCGGCCGCCATTTTGGATCCGCCATCTTGCATTTTCGTGACCACCGGCACTTGACCCCCACCGTCCTCTATGACATTTGGTCGAACACCCCCCCTCTATCTCTAACCGTTTCCGAGATATTCAACTTTATATTTTGTATGGCGGCCATCTTGTTTTCCGCCATTTTGGATTTTTTTCACCAAAATCTGAAATTGCCCAGGGTGTGCTCCAAAATTAGTTTGAGATCCACCCCCCTACCTCTTATAGTTTAGCCAGGCCGCAGGGTCACTCCATGATGAGGAGCAGTTTTCCAAGATTTCGGAATTTTCCCATACTCACCAAAACCATCTCCACACTTTTTCCATACACGACTTTCACCCCCCGACCCTCCTTCTGGGAGAACAATTATGTCAGTCAGTGAGTGAGTGAGTGAGTGAGTGGGTTTCCAGCTATATATATAGTAACTAGTGGTTGCGTAGTGCGCGGGCTGCTAAAGCAGCCCGCGGTCGTTGTGCCTGCGGTGTTTTGTTGGGCGGCGCAAGTCTTTAATTATAATTTTATTTGCGCCCTTTTAATTTGATTTTGAATAGCAGCCATCTTGAAAAATCACAAATTATCAAAACCAATCTCAAAACTGCAATCAGAGACCCAAAAAACCCACATATGTCAATTTTGAGTCCAATCAGAGCAAGTTTTGTTTTTATTAGCCGCCATCTTGAAATTGAATATTGCCTCAAACAAATTTATCTAATGTAAACAATTATTTACTTTTAAGGTTATAGTTACTAGTTAGCACTTACATATTTGTAATATATGAAATTTTTAAATATTGTCTTATTAATATGAACGTATTATTATGTGAAGATTGTTTAAATCAACTTTATTTCCATAAAATTCCTATACAATATTATTATGTTATTCTATTTATGTTTTGTTAATGTACCTAATAAATTTAATTTAAGCTGCATAATTTAAAAATAATGATTTTTAATTTTATTTTCATACCCAACACACTTGAATTAAACCACACATTATATTATATAACATTATTTTATCAGTTGCTAAACAACGTCATATAAATTAAAACGTAAATTATTTATATGTCGTTGTTGTAGCTGTAACTGATAAAATAACGCAAAAATTTCAATTAAAATCCATTTTTCTACATAATTATAAAACAACATCATTTTTGCTATTTAGAAGGACTATGTTTTTTAATACTTAAATAAGTAGTAAGCGTTAGGTTATAATGCCTCCTGTCAACTTCAAACAAAAAACAGTATCAAAACGACAAAAAAATATTATGCGCCTGAAGCTTTGCTTATCGCAATAATTCGCAAACATTGGTCTATGAGCAAATGTCAGTTGTAACTTCTACAACATTTTACAGCAGTTTATATTCTAAATCCGGTTGAATCGCGCAAAAAATGTAATAAAATTATTTTTTCTCCATATAAAAAATAACAATTATTTTTTTCCTTAGAAGTACGCATGTTTCTGGAAAATTATTTGAGTGCTAAGTGTTTGCTATGATGCCACCTGTCCACACAAAAAAAAAACATTCTTCTTTCAGAACAAAAAAAATTAAAGCGCCTGAAGCTTTGCTTATCGCAACGATTCGCAAACATCTGTCTATGAGGAAATGGCAGTTGTAACTTCCTCAACAACTTACAGCAACTTCTATTCTAAATCCGGTGGAATCGCGCCAGCAATTTAATAAAATTCATTTTTCTCCATTAAACAGGATGTCAATTATTTTTTTCCTGTAGAAGTACGCACGTTCTTGAAAAATCAATTCAGTGGTAAGTGTTTGTTATTATGCCACCTGTCTATAAATAAAAAAAAACATTATACTTTCAGAACAAAAAAAAAAAAAAGCGCCTGAAACTTTTCTTATCGCAACGATTTGCAAACATCTGACTATGAGGTAATGTTGGTTGTAACTTCTTCAACAACAAACAGCAACTTCTATTCTAAATCCGGTTGAATCGGGCAAGTAATTGATCAAAGTATAAATTTCTCCATACAAAAAAAACTACAATATTTTTTATCTTCAAAAATACACATTTTATAGAAAATCGTTCATAGTATAATGTGTTTGTAATAATGTCAGCTGCTTCCAAAAAAAAAATCGTACTGGTTCATTGACCTTGGACCCTAAGTCCAAAATTTTTCAATTTGGAACCAGTGTGCGACACTGCGACTGTGGAGCTCCATCCCAATCGATGCCTCATTTGCTCTATTGCCGTCAGTTGCCCGTCACATGCAGTAGGGAGGATTTGAACCTGGCGACTGACAACGCAATAGCCGTTGCTAAATACTGGCAAAGGATGATTTAAGTTATGTATTATAATTATATTATACCATACATTTGGATTTATTGACTCGAAGAAGAAGAATAAGTTTATTATTATAGTTCGGCTTTTTTCTGCTTCTTTGCGAGGTCCAGAGGACAGTGCAGCGGCCTATTTTTGTTGCACTGTTGCCACGTGTAGGGTTTTTAATGCAGTTCCTACGGATGTGAAACAACATAGACATCTAACATCCTAGATATTTTCGAGTATTATTAGAACGGTAGCGGCGTCACTCGTTAAAAAATTATAACTCGCAAAATATAGACATGTTCAAAACTTTTCTCTGTCACTTATTTATTTAGACGTAAGGATTTTTTTGAAGTAATGAATTGGGGAGCAAATAGTACGCTGGAGTAAATATCGAATTTGCTGCCAAAAGTGGCCGTTTTCAGCATAAAAAAATGGCTTTTCCATACAAAATATTCACCTAGAACGGACAATTTGTATAAAACTGTTTTTTTTTTTTTCACTTCCTGAAAATAGTTCCCGGTGGAAGTTGTTCAGTGTCATTGACGGAGCAACCCCTATCAGTTTGCGGGACGCTGTTTCTTACACCCGGTATATAAAAAAAAAAACCGTCATGAGATAAAATGTTTATACCCATATAATATTTTATTAGAGCATGACCTGAAAGGGTGAACGAGACAAAAGGGATTTGTTACAGGGCTAAAAGCTTCCTATCAGGTTTCTGTTAATGTATTGAATAGGGTGATACTGATAACAAAGGGTCTAAGCAGGTTAAGCGAACAAAAGGTGCCTCCAACGATGGATTTGCTCATTCTTTGAGTAGGTGTACTGGCCGGATATAAAAACAGTCCATGGTTAATATCAGTCCTCAATCTTCTTTTGTTTTCGAGTTATTCAGGATATTGTAAAATAGTCAGTTTCATTGAAAGTGTTATGATGAGTAAAAATTTCAAGTTAGATTAACCAAACCAAATTATATTTGATAGTAATAAAATGGACTACAAAATGGCGCCCCCATTAGTAAAAAAAAACATAATTAACTAAAAATGCAGTGAATCGAAAAAAATGTCCAACTGAATCAAGCTATAGTAATTAAGATAATTCGCCTATAAATTAACGATTTATAGTACGTTGTAGTATCAGGAAGAAAAATTGCAAATAACGGCCACCAACAACAATTTTTATTTCAGTGAATTATATTTTTTTTTAATAACGGGTGCGCCATTGGGCTAGTATCGTCACCTTAAAATGAATAATTCTTTCTGGAATAGAAATGTCTTGTCTTTTTTAGCATGTTTTTTTTCTGCTTAAAGACTGAACTTTATAGCAACCGTCGAAAGTAAACTTAGTTTAGTTCTTTTACTCCTTTTATTTTTTAACTTGGTTAGAGTGGAAGACCGCGGAGGCATTTGCTCAGCAGTGGGATCTAACAGGCTAGCTATAATAATTATCATTATTATGTTGGTATACTTTTCAGTATCACGGGCCCACAGGGACCCGGTCCTTTGAGGCATACGTGGGGCCAAAGCCAACAGGAGTCTATGGACCCGATATTATGGGCATTATTATTATTAGCCCACTGTGTCCCACTGCTGGGCAAAGGCCTCCCCTTCTTTCTTCCCCATAATAATAATAATAATCCCCATAATATCGGGTCAATAGACTCGATACACACTCGACAGAAGAAGAATAATAATTTTAAAAAACTTACCACTCGTTGACACTCCAAGTCGGCCTTATTGCCAATGATAAGCATCGGGAACTCATCGCGGTCCTTCACGCGCAGGATCTGCTTGTGGAACTTGTAGAGCTCCTCGAAGCTGTTCTGGTCGGCCACGGAGAAGACGAGCAGGAACCCCTCGCCGGAGCGCATGTACTGCTCGCGCATCGCCGAGAACTCCTCCTGACCAGCCGTGTCCAGGACTGAGGGGAACGGGGAAATAACTACTCTTCAAATGATGGCCGAGGTTTACGTCGAATTGCCCAGATTGATGATTTGTTAGTTTCGGTTGGAATCGCTGTTAGTGCACAAGCTAAGCGTTTTCTGCTATGTAAATACTAGGTGTGAACAGGGCCGGATTAACCTTGTCCGTGGCCGTAGGTACCGCAATTTATGGGTCCCCTTTTCGATCGTCTCAATGTCATCAACAATTAACTAATGCAGAATCAATAAGATATGGAAGTAAAACGAGCGCGGTGTACCAAGGAAATTTAAATCAATACGTTATGCAAGCGAAGCGAGCGCGACTTTATACGAAATATGACACAATACGTTATGCGAAGCGAGCACGACATTTAACTTAAGCTGAATCAATACGTTACAAGAGCGAAGCGAGCGCGCCATTTTACGAAATTTGAATAAATTCGTTATGCGAGCAAAGGGAGTACGACAAATCCACGAAATAACTTTTCGTATTGATTCGGCTTAAGTTAAATAACTGCTCTACGCAAACGAAGCGAACTCGATATTTCGCAAAAAAAGAAAGACCGTATTATTCAAAAAATTATAGACACGGAATATTAGCTAGTCCATATCTGACTCGACTCTAAGCCAATGCGGGGCTCTAGGTATGCCACTCTACCTTGGGGTTAATTCGGCCCTGGGGGTAAGGGACAGTTTCATCCGGAAAAAATATAACTTTTGTATATATCACCGTAATGTTGCAAATAGAGTTTGATCATAATCCACAAAAAAAACCGCTTTAATCAATCAATTTGTATAGGTAAGGCAATTTTTCTTCATTTCCAGAAAGCATTTCCTGGTGAAATGAAAGTTGTTCAGTTTCGTTGACTGAGCGACCCCTATCATTACTTACGGGGAGGGAGCTGTCCTTTACACCCGGTATAGATTTGTTGAAAATTCAACTATTAACTATCATAAAACATGGAAATTCCTGATCGTGTTTAGCCCGATTTAGAGTACTTCCTTCATTGAAAGGAATTTTCTTGGAATCAGTTTCCATGGCTACTAGAAAAGAAAAATCTAATTGGATGGAAAAATACTCAAGTCGCTTGTTTTTATTTGTAAACAGTGGGGCTAAATCACTTGAGATAACAATATAATTAATTACCTTAAGATAACAACCGTTTATAATTTATTTTTAAATACAAATAAAGAACTTTTACAACGTTGATGTTTTTATTTATCTTTTTCGTAATATGACGGCTTTGTTGGATTGATGGCTTCAATCTTTAAGATAGCGACAGATAATACTAATGACGCCATTTTCAGTCCCTACTGAGTTGCATAGGGTGTAAAAAAGTACTGCGTTTCTTTAAACCACGTAATGAATTAGTGATACACAAAAAACACGCATTTTTTTTTTAGTATTTCATTCAAAAGTAACAAGTAAAAGCAACCCTATCTGTACCGCACGCACACTAAGACGCAGTGACACGGCGAGGCGAGCGCGGGGCGCGGCGGCGCACTGTGGAACGTAAATCGGGTTTCATAGACTTAGGGACTTGAATTTTTAAGTGCCACTTTTTTTGATGAAAATGGATACTGTTCATCATCATGATCCTCAAAAACATCATCTGACTTACTTTGACTTTGTATTTATTGAATAATAATTTTTTTACGAAAAATTTGTATGGAGCCCGGATGAAAAATCAAGATATCACCAGATCCGCAAAATTTCCCGTTATATCCTCGCACACTATTTTAGAACTAATTATTTATGATTTTTTGACATACTACATATAACGGTATCTTCTGCGGAACTTTTTTTAAAAATGCGAAAGTGATTTGTATGGAACCGGAACAAGAATAACTTTTTTTTACGGATCCGCTGGTCATACTACTATATCCTCGTACGTGTTTATAGAACTATTTTTTTATGATTTTTTGAAATACTTGATGTTACGGTCTGTGCGGAAAATACTTTAAAAATACGAAACCAAATTTGTATAGAGCTGGGAAGAAAAATACCTATTTCTTCCGAACCGCAGTTTATACCGTTATGTTCTCGCACATTGTTATAGTACTATTTTATTATGATTTTTTGACATACTTCATGTTACGGTATCTACTGCGGAAAATACTTTAAAAATACGATGAAACCAAATTTGCATAGAGCTGGGAAGAAAAATACCTATTTCTTCCGAACCGCAGTTTATACCGTTATGTTCTCGCACATTGTTATAGTACTATTTTATTATGATTTTTTGACATACTTCATGTTACGGTATCTATTGCGGAAACTATTTTAAAAATAAGAATTTATGCAGCTGGGAAGAAAAACACCTATTTCTTCCGAACCGCAGTTTATACCGTTATGTTCTCGCACATTATTATAGTACTATTTTATTATGATTTTTTGACATACTTCATGTTACGGTATCTATTGCGGAAACTATTCTATGTGTTTTCTTAACATAAAAAAAATAGTACATAACGGAACTGCGGTTCGGAAGAAGTAGGTATTTTTCTTCCCAGCTGCATACATTCGTATTTTAAAAGTAGTTTCCGCAATAGATACCGTAACATGAAGTATGTCAAAAAATCAAAATAAAATAGTACTATAACAATGTGCGAGAACATAACGGTATAAACTGCGGTTCGGAAGAAATAGGTGTTTTTCTTCCCAGCTGCATAAATTCTTATTTTTAAAATAGTTTCCGCAATAGATACCGTAACATGAAGTATGTCAAAAAATCATAATAAAATAGTACTATAACAATGTGCGAGAACATAACGGTATAAACTGCGGTTCGGAAGAAATAGGTATTTTTCTTCCCAGCTCTATGCAAATTTGGTTTCATCGTATTTTTAAAGTATTTTCCGCAGTAGATACCGTAACATGAAGTATGTCAAAAAATCATAATAAAATAGTACTATAACAATGTGCGAGAACATAACGGTATGAACTGCGGTTCGGAAGAAATAGGTATTTTTCTTCCCAGCTCTATACAAATTTGGTTTCGTATTTTTAAAGTATTTTCCGCACAGACCGTAACATCAAGTATGTCAAAAAATCATAAAAAAATAGTTCTATAAACAGGATATAGTAGTATGACCAGCGGATCCGTAAAAAAAAGTTATTCTTGTTCCGGTTCCATACAAATCACTTTCGCATTTTTAAAAAAAGTTCCGCAGAAGATACCGTTATATGTAGTATGTCAAAAAATCATAAATAATTAGTTCTAAAATAGTGTGCGAGGATATAACGGGAAATTTTGCGGATCTGGTGATATCTTGATTTTTCATCCGGGCTCCATACAAATTTTTCGTAAAAAAATTATTATTCAATAAATACAAAGTCAAAGTAAGTCAGATGATGTTTTTGAGGATCATGATGATGAACAGTATCCATTTTCATCAAAAAAAGTGGCACTTAAAAATTCAAGTCCCTAAGTCTATGAAACCCGATTTACGTTCCACAGTGCGGCGGTGGGTCGAAGTGTACGTACCTGTGACTAACGTCGTAGTGTGCGTGCGGTAGGGATGCCTAATGTCTTATGAATTTAATAACAAATAAATATTTTTTATAAATGTTATTGTGTATTTTGTGTCGTATATCACTAATACGTATGTAGTTTAAAAGAACGTAGTGTTTATTTTTCACCTGTATTATAGCAATACCTACTAGGGAGTACTAACTAAACTAATACCTATTATAATGAAAACGCAAAATCATTACGACAAATAAAAGTTAACCACCGGAGCAGAATTTCTAATATAACTATAACTGTCTCTTTCCATCCATTATTGTTCCAATACATAATAACGCGCATCCTTTTACAACAGGACAACTCTTTAATGCACCCAACCCAGCATACAAGCAGTAAAGCGATAGTACTTAGTTATAAACTTAATTATTGTTATTTAGTGCATGCACATATTAAAATAACGTGTTGCTCAGTCAACAAAACTAAATAACTTTCACTAGCATTTTTTTAGGAAATGAGATATAAAATTACTTCGAAATATGTACAAAATGACCGCCTCGGCCAGATAAATAAATAATGAAAGAATGTCTCAGTGAAAGTTGTTCAGTTTCGTTGATTGAGCAACCAAAATAAGTTTGCGAGAAGCTGCTCTACCTATTTTTTTTTATAGATGTCTGCCGTAGTTCATCAGTCAGAAACTCTAGAAGATTTTCTCGTAAACTCGTTTTATTATTATTGATTCCCGGGAATCAGGGATTTTCCGACTTCCGTTGATGTTGTTTATGAATCACGTACAAGTTCAATACAGTATTTTAGAGACTGCTTCACGCCAACTGATTAACAAATATAAAATATACCAGGTGTAAGGGACAGCGTCCCGCAAACTGATAGGGGTTGCTCAGTCAACGACACTGAACATCCACCGAGAAATTCTTTCAGGGAGTGAAAATAAAATTTCTCTTTTCCATACATAAAGTCCATACTCTGTTTCACTTCCTGAAAGAATTTCCTGGTGGATTTTGCTCAGTGTCGTTGACTGAGCAACCCCAATCAGTTTTCGTAACGCTGTCCCTTACACCTGGTATTGAGTATCCCCTGAAAACACCTTCGCTGGTACATGTTTCCTGGTTCACCCTGTCTAATCACAGCCGACGGGCTGATAACACGCATAAAACACCTCAGTAAGTTACTTGCTGGTTACTCAGGCCCGTATTTATAATCAGCTCTCAAGAGTGACAGCGCGTTTAAGTTCGTATCAGAAATAGAAATTACATTTCAGTACAAAACGGCGAGTCAAGTCCGTATTTTATATTGCTATCAATCTTGAGATCGCTTTATAAATACGTGTCTTAGTGGTCAAGCCCATGTCCTCTCGATACAGAGGTCGTGAGTAGGAATAAAAAACTGATGTTCCTCTCTTTTAGAGGTTTTTTTTAAAAATAATACAAAAAACATTCACGGGGCACGTTAAGCCTCGATTGCTGGGCGCTTCAAAAACTCTGACACCAGGGTTCACCGAGGCGTTCGTCCACTCGGAAGCCCGAGAATAATTGACTTACTATCAAGTTTCGCCGGGATGTCATCAATCACGCACTGCTTGGTGTAGCTATCTTCAATCGTTGGGTCGTAGTCAGTTACGAAGTAGCTCTGAAAAATAAACAATGCTCAATACGACGTATAGGCCACTCACGTTACGGGGTAGGCAGAGCGTTAAACGCCTCGTAAAATGTGCTTTCGCCACGTTTGACAAAAATATACGAGAGGTTTATTGATATACATATAATCACGCCTTTATCCCTAATGGAGTAGGCAGAGCGTAAACGACCTAAGCAAAGGTCGTTCCGCCATGTGTTACAAAGTTTTGAGGGTTATTTATTTATGATAGATTTGTAGGTATATTGCTATAGAGACAGGTTGTGAGCCCTTCGCCTAAATTACAATATACTGAAACCCTCAGATCCCTTAGCTGGTTTTTACAGCATGCCCGGGAGGAATTTCATCTGGCACATTCTATGTTTTTCTCTCGCTCCCAGTCCAGCATGGAAGAAAAGTCAAAGTCAAATGATTTATTACCAAATAGATTCCTAAGGACACTTTTAGAAAGTTACAAGTGAGTCTATTACAAAGAAAATTATATCTTTGTCATAAAATAAAATAAAACTATATCACAATGAAGAAGAAGCATTTGAAACTCGCACTTTGCGCCCTTCCCTTAGTTTTATCTTATTCTTACTTTTGTCCTTCCTATTGTTCAAAATAGGGTTTGTGACCGCAATGTGTGCCAATTTCTTAGGCTTCACTGAAATATGACAGAAAATATGATAGACAGTGCTTCTAGTCTAACTGCCTCCGTAGTCTAGTGGTTAGTTCCATGGACTCCTGATCCGGAGGTCCTGGGTTCGATTCCCAGGGGGGAAACACAAAGTTGATATTTGAGAATTTATCACTTTGTGAATTTTTCCCCAGTTTGGTTAGGACATTGCGGGCTGAATCACCTGATTGTCCGAAAAAGAAAAAGATTTAGTGCTTCGGAGGGCACGTTAAGCCGTCGGTCCCGGTCGCTGTCTTTGATAGTGGTCGTTACTCAAACCATGTCAGAGGCCTGATAGTTGTGCTACTAGGCTGTTCAAAAACTCTGACACCAGGGTTCATCGGGTCGATAGACTCGATACCCACTCGACGGAAGAAGGAAGTGCTTCTAGTCTCTTCTTCAACCTAAGAAGTATTTTTTCTCCATACAACAAGAAAAGAAAATTTCTCCCACTTTTGCACAACTCCGCCAGGGTGGGGCAACCAAGAGACGCATATTGGGCAATATGTGAAGCCATTAAAACAACAATACCTATTGTAGCAATTTTAAGAGAGTTCTTCCATGGTGGACTGGGAGCGAGAGAAAAACATACAATGTGCCAGCTGCATTTCCTCTCGGGCATACTGTCTTCTTCTTCTTCTGTCAAGTGGGTATCGACTCTATGGACTCGATGAACCCTGGTGTCAGAGTTTTGAAACCGCCTAGTAGCACAACTATCAGGCCTCTGACATGGTTTTGTGTAACGACCACTATCAAAGTCAGCGACCGGGACCGACGGCTTAACGTGCCCTCCGAAGCACGAAATCTTTTTCTTTTCGGACAATCAGGTGATTCAGCCTGCAATGTCCTACCAAAACTGGGGAAAATTTCACAAATTGATACATACATACATATAATCACGCCTTTATCCCTAATGGGGTAGGCAGAGCACAAACGACCCAAACAAAGGTCGTCCCGCCACGTCTGACAAAGTTTTGAGGGTTATTTAAGATAGAATTCTAGGTATATTGTTGTAGTGACAGGTTGTCAGCCCATCGCCTAAATTACAATATACTGAAACCCTCGGATCCCTTAGCTGGATTTTACAGCATGCCCGGGAGGAAATGCAGCTGGCACATTCTATGTTTTTCTCTCGCTCCCAGACCAGCATGGAAGTAAACAAATTGATAAATTCTCAAATATCAACTTTGTGTTTTCCCCCCTGGGAATCGAACCCAGGACCTCCGGATTGGGAGTCCATGGCACTAGCGACTAGACCGCGGAGGCAGAGGGCATACTGTAAAAACCAGATAAGGTATCTTGAGGGTTTCTGTATATTGCAGTTTAGGCGATGGACTGACAATATGTCACTACAGCAATAACGTACATATCTACGTATCTTAAATAAACTTTGTCAGACGTGGCGGATCTTTGTTTAGGTCGTTCACGCTCTGCCTACCCCATTAGGGATAACGGCGTGATTACACGTATGTTAAGGGAGACCGAGCGCTTTCGACTAGCCTAGTGACATCTTTATTCCTCACAGGGCAGGCAGAGCGTCAACGACCGTTTTTGCTACAAAAAACGAGAATAAATTATTTTAAAGTATCATTTTATTTTACGGTCTATTTATGGTCACGTATTATAGCTTCCCACGGGTGGTGTTTGCAAGCCGACTAAGGGGTGTACGGGGTGTAACGGACAGCGTCCCGCAAACTGATGGGGGTTGCTCAGTCAACGAAACTAAACAACTATCAGCATGCTTTTTTTTCAGGAAGTGAAAATAAAATTTTGCTTTTTCACAGAAATTGTCTGATCGAGGTGGTCATTTTGTATGTAAAGATCTTTTTTTATACATACATACATACATATAATCACGCCTTTATCCCTAATGGGGTAGGCAGAGCGTAAACGACCCAAATAAAGGTCGTTCCGCCACGTCTGACAAAGTTTTGACGGTTATTTAAGATAGATTTGTAAGTATATTGCTGTAGTGACAGGTTGTCAGCCCATCGCCTAAATAAGAATATACTGAAACCCTCGGATCCCTTAGCTGGTTTTTACAGCATACCCGGGAGGAAATGCAGCTGGCACATTCTATGTTTTTCTCTCGCTCCCAGGCCAGCATGGAAGAATTTCTCTCGCTCCCAGGCCAGCATGGAAGAAATCTTTTTTTATCGACCCCTGAAAGAATTTACTGGTGATGGTTGTTCAGTTTTGTTGACTGAGCAACCCCTATCAGTTTGCGGGACGCTGTCCCTTACACCCGGCGCGCTCGTTGGTCGAGCTACCCGCGCGCACTTGCACGGCGCATGCGCCTACTTCTCAGGCCATCAGATTACTCAATTCCATGATTACTAAGCAATCCTCTGATGACATTTTTAATGATATTTTTTCTTAATTATTAAATAATAGTATTAGTTTTCTAAGTTAATTTTGTGTTTGTCTTATTACCTGATTGTCAAAGAAGTATTATTTAATTTATGTTTAATCTTTGTTGTATTGTCTTTGTATATATTTAATTTACTACACGCATTGGTTTCACTGTAAGTGTAGTAAATAAGTTACTATCAATAAATAAATAAATCCAGGTAACGGGCAACGAACTTCCCTGTCTTCTTCTTCTGTCGAGTGGGTATCGAGTCTGTCGACCCGATGAACCCTGGTGTCAGAGTTTTGAAACCGCCTAGTAGCACAACTATCAGGCCTCTGACATGGTTTGAGTAACGACCACTATCAAAGACAGCGACCGGGACCGACGGCTTAACGTGCCCTCCGAAGCACGAAATCTTTTTCTTTTTCGGACAATCAGGTGATTCAGCCTGCAATGTCCTAACCAAACTGGGGAAAAAATCACAAAGTGATAAATTCTCAAATATCATCTTTGTGTTTCCCCCCTGGGAATCGAACCCAGTGACAGTTACCTGTGACTGCTGAGCACGATAACTGGGAAAACAAAGGTCCGCCACGGGAAACTGTCAGATAGCAGCAGTGACAGATGCAATTTGTATGGATTGAACACATTTTCTTTCGTATTCTGCTGCATTTCCTCCCGAGCATGCTGTAAAAACCAGCTAAGGGATCTGAGGGTTTCAGTATATTGTAATTTAGGCGATGGGCTGACAACCTGTCTCTACAGCAATATACGTACAAATCTTTCTTGAATGGCCCTCAAGACTTTGTAAGCCGTGGCGGAACGGCCTTTGTTTAGGTCGTTTACGCTCTGCCTACCCCATTAGGGATAAAGGCGTGATTATATGTATGTTCTTTCGTTTTCCTTCTGAATGGCATCTGTCGCAGATCCATGTTAAATGTTACAGAGTTATAAGCAAACTTCTCGCAATGCCTTTCGCCTTCAAGGTGCCTCCGTGGTCTAGTGGTCAGAGCCATGGGTTGATGCCCAGGGGGGAACACAAAGTTGATATTTGTAAATGTATCACTTTGTGAGGTTTTCCCCAGTTTGGTTAGGACATTGCAGGCTGAATCACCTGATTGTCCGGCAAGAAAAGAGGATTCTGTGCTTCGGAGGGCACGTTAAACCGTCGGTTCTGGTCGCTGTCTTTGATAGTGGTCGTTACTCAAACCACGTCAGAGGCCTAATAGCTGTGCTACTAGGCGGTTTGAAAACTCTGACACCAGGATTCCTCAGGTAGGTCGACTCGAGAATCCACTCGCTAAGAAGAAGGTGATGAATGTGATGATGGTTTTAGGGCGCTTTTGCACCGAATCCGTATATTTTCTGATCCGAATTGGCTTCCTAGTAAATGTATGACAGCTTGCACACCCATCCATATCCGATTTATATGGAAATTTCACGCACACAAACCGAATACGGAGCAGTGCAATAACGCCTTTAGGATTGTCTCTCGTATCTGAATCCTATTATGAAAATTCGCTTATTTTCAACTATGGATATCATTTCAATATTTTACATTTTAAATATACCAATCGCCAAGGCCATTTTCATAGTTCTCGCAACATGCAGCTTTCTTGCCCACGTGCAGTAAAAACCTTGACGTACTGTAGTTCTAGTTACTAACAAATGCGGCCATTTTCTTAAACTTTATTTACAAATGCCAACTTACACCGGTCCACGTAAAAGTTGCAAACGATGACCAATACACTTGAATTCACGCGCCATGTCACACAAGTATAGGCATGAGATCAAGTTAGCTGGTCAAAGTACCAACTGTATACGTTTGCCCAATGTAACTTGGCACCTATTTGCGCGAAGACCCACCCCCGCGCCACGCTTGCTAGACAAAACCTATAAAAATAACAACGGATTTGAAACCTATGGCGACCGTAGATAAAGTTCAAATCTACTTGGCAGCAATGTTCCCTCCTGTCTGGTAAAGGGGCATGGCGCCGCCGCTGTACGAGTGCAACAGGTTTTTTTCAGCCGCGCAAATTCAAACGGCTCTTACAATTTTACGCACAGTAATGAGAAAAGACAGAAATAAATGGGTAGGGAAATTAAGCAACATCAAAAACACGAGCAATCGCTAGGCAGCTCAAAACTCGCTTTGCAGCAGAAATATTATGACTATAATTACCATCACGCAGCGCCCAGATAATAAGCCCGCAAAAAAGCTGAAGCAAACGACGAAACACTTATAGACGTCATCCCTGGCGAACCACCTTAACATTCCCGCAACGTAATCCAACCAAGCTTGGATTATAAACGCCATAAGGTAAAACCAATCGCGAAGAGATCGCGTCAACCGACACAGAGGACAAACACTTCGGAGAGGCATCGCAGCCGAATGAATGCTAGCAAACTGACCCAATTGCAAAAAACGGGTCAGGTCATATTGATTGCTATCTAGTGCATGCGTATTTCAAATGTCGAACGTCAAGTTATTACAGGTGCATCCAGGTCATCCCGGGAAATCTGCTACGTCAATACAGCGGGGCAAGGACCGGCCCAGGACTCCCGGTCAGGACAAAGTTCAACGCACCGTGCTAGGGACATGTGCTAGATAAATCCAGGTCACAACATCAATAACCTAGCCATCAGGGGACTGGGAACCTTTAAACTACGTTCACAATTTTACTTACAACTTTATAAAATAAGTAAAATTTATTACACAAACTTTTCACATAATCCGATTTCATTCGCGTCTTAAGATTTTTGTCGTGGGAATAATAAATAATGATTTTTCCTCGATTAAATCAAATGTTGCGAATGTAGCTTTCTAATAGTAAAAGCACTGCCGAACTACCTCCGTAGTCTACTCTAGTAGTCTGGTGGATGGGATCCCGACACTTATACCGGTTCGATTCCCGGGGGGGAAACAAAGAAGATATTTTTCATTTGCCACACTCCCGGTTTTTCTTCATTAAAAAAATAATCAGTTGTGCTTTTGATATGCGACGCTAAGAAGAAGTCAAATGCCATCTATTCACGTTCAGATTTATCCAATCGACAAAGCTTGCGGGATAGTCAAGTGAAGCTATTGATCGATCCATAAATAGGAAACAGAACAACGTTACCTATACAGGACGGTGTTCTTCGCGACAATCTTTGTTTACACTAAATTATAATACAGAGAAAAACTTTGTATTTTATTTTTTACCACTTAACTCAAAAGCTTCAGAAAATAATTGTAACAATTCTTTCACCACCGGAAAACCTTGTTCACCATATAACATGAGCTACTTTTTATTAAGGGAAAAAATCTTATTCATTCCCAGCGGGAAACTACTTTAGCCGTGTGTGGAACCGCGGGGCTGAAAACTATTAATTCCTATTTGTCGTGTGTTTCAAAGTTTTAGCCGATGTAGGATTTGGCGCAAACTGATGACGAAAGAAACATTACGTCATTCACGATGCAATGTAACAAAAGTATAGTACCAGTACCAAAGAATTTTATGTATACGTGTGTGTAACGCATTTTTTTATGGACCTATTCACACCATACTACAGAGTGTATATAATGTGTCGCCGGACTAAAGGCAGGGAGTTGCTACACGCAATCTACATCCTTATATGCAAATGGCAACTGCCTAAGGGCGCCCACTAGGGCTCGAACCTCGGCTTATGGCGTTGCCTTGGGAATTCCTTATCGGAGAATCTACCCGGTACGTGCCGGTATCGCCTAAAGTGGGGAGCAAAGGAGGGACCCCCACGGGGTGCGCAGTTGCTGGTAGAGCTTGTGTTGAGTGTGACTCGACTTGCATTAAAGAGTAGAAGGGGGGGGGGGGTATATCTTACGCACAATCCCCGAAATCGCTTATAGGCCGGAAAAAGGGGACATTTCGCGGAGTGGCAGCCCCTATCAGTTTATCTAATTTGGCGTTTGCCAATCCTCGGAATGGTCGTTTTACAACGTCGAAATAGAAGGAAATTTCGGGAAATTTTCTTGAGAAGTACGAGAGATTTTACGTGCTTCTTACTGCGATTTAAAATATTTCATAGAGAAGCTGAAAATAACAGCGAAAGCTTAAAATACAATATGACCAAATAGGTACAAGTAGGTACTATTGATTTCTAATACTGCACAGCAATTTTTTATTTCAAATCATTATTAGGTCTCGTATATTAATTATGTTTCAAGCACAGAGCAGATTTAGTATGAGATAAAGTATGTATGTCTGCTTTGTGGTTTTAAACTACATAAAAATACTGTTTTAATTTAGCCCATATTGTTAAAAGTTACAATATATACCAGGTGTAAGGGACAGCATCCCGCAAGCTGATAGGGGGGATTGCTCAGACAACGAACACTGAACTATCAACAGGTTTTTATTTTTATTTTCAGGTAATGTAAAAAAATGGCTTTTTCATACAAGATGTTCACGTCCATCAGACAATTTGTATGGAAAAGCCAATAATATTTTTTACTTCCTGAAAAAAAATCCTGCTGATAGTTGTTCAGTGTCGTTGACTGAGCAATGATGTCCCTGACACCTGGTATATAACATACATAAAGTTCACGCCTTTATCCGTTATGGAGTAGGCAGAGCTTAAAACACCTAAAACACCTTTTTTCACCATGTCTGACATATGTTGACAGCAATTTTAGATTGTAATGTGTATTGCTGTAGTGACAGGTTGAAAGCCCATCACTTAAATTACAATACACTGAAACCCTCAAATCCCTTTCGCTGACTTCTGCTGCATGCCCATGAAAAAGTTGTTCAACATTTATTCTGCAATTGTGCTGTTTTTCATAGCAATCATAATTCATAACAGCACATAATTCTCAATCTTTTTTTTCAGATTCTCTGACTAGTGATGATAACTTAATTAAAAATGAGTAGGTAAGTAGCACACGGGTACTTGGATCATACATACATCATAAAATAAAAAAAACATTTCTATATTATAAATTCATATTGGCAGATGAGGGTGGGTGTACAGTTAGGTACAGTAAACCTGCATTGTTTAATTGAAAAAAAAAATTTTAATTGAAATAATGGGTTTTTTTTTTAAATCTTCATTATGAATCACTAGCAAACAGTAATCATTCATAGACATAAATAACTAACATAAACTATTTGCTCTTACAGCTAAAAGGCTTGCTGCTACGCCTGCTACTAGTAGGAAATGTGACCTAATTTTCTAGGAACCTGTGATGACCTGATTTCAGAGGCACCTGCAGAGAAGTTGCATGTCCTTTATTTAGGTCACTAGATTATGCGCACTTTCTAGATGCCTGGATGTAGTCATCTTTAAAAAAATGCATAATTTAACATATGGTGGTCATAAACCGTAGCTATCGGCCTATTTAGCGCCGACCTCGAGCAAATGCTAACAAATACGAAAGTAGGTATGTGGTTTCATTTCATGACCATCTGACGACCAGTGGGCGGCGTCGCGCCAAACCTTGACATCAAACATTATGTACACTATTTATAATGAACACCAGTGCAGCGTTCGGTCTCGCTTCCTCTACGTACCTGCTGCGAGGTGGCTCAGCCTCGTAGACAATGCAGGGAAACCAGGAATACACCAGCTGTACCTGTAGGCGTGTCGTTAACCAAATACGGAGGCATCTTACCTGTATAAACTGTATAGTGATAGCACTCTTGCCGACCCCTCCGCCGCCGACCACCACCAATTTGTAGGTATGAGCCTGATTCGGACGTTCAGCCCCTCGCGACATGTTCACTAGATACAATAACACTCCCGTTTAACACTGAATACAGGAAATTCTACGGATTTCGTCTAATTTCTATCCGCGGCTTCTAACACAGTCCGAACCAACGATACGTACGTCACCCGCCGACGCCGATCACCTATGAATATATGTTTTAACAATTCTTCCATTACGGAACGCAAAGCGCATGCGCCCATGCAGCCTAGTCTTAAGTATTTATTCTGGAGTTATTTTAACCTAATCTTAACCTGCACTAACCTAAAGGTTATTAGAATGAACTGATGATTTACATTACAAAGCTCAAAAGACTTTTATGCGATATCGATTCCGAATTATACGACAGCGCCTTCCTTTGCTTCTTACTCGAGCCATATTTGTTCCTCGTCAACAGATTATCATGTTAAATCCACCACATCAACATAATAAACACCGCAAGGATCTCATTTAGAAGAGCATGAAACAAAGAACGTCTAAAATTTCATATCATACATACATGATATGTTTAACGTGCGTATACCTTCCAAATTTTATGATTTAAACTGAAAAACCTCTAAGGATTTTGTATGATGACATTATTTTAAATAGTTTTCCAATGAATTTGTGTAACGATCTTTAGTTACGGTCACGTTACGATCTCAGAATAAAGGGAAAAATAACTGGGCCAATTCTCGAAAGCCAAAAAATATTATTAAATACTATATTTAAAATACTTCATGTTAATCTATTTTTATCCTTTTTACTGTATGTTTACCTGCACACTATACGGAGTGTAAGGGACAGCGTCCCGCAAACTGATAGGGGTTGCTCAGTCAACGGAACTGAACAACAATCAGCAGGTTTTTTTTTCAGGAAGTGAAAAAAAAATGTTTTTTTCTTTTTATACTAATTGTCTATTTAAAGTGGTCATTTTGTATGAGAAGTTCAATTCTTTTTTTCATCTACTGAAAGAAATTTCGAGTGATAATTGTTCAGTGTCGTTGACTAAGCAACCCCAGTTCGCGGGACGCTGTCCCTTACACCCGCCGGTACAAAGTCGGATCCGTCATTGCCATTTGAAAACTTGTGCTAGATTCACTCGCGAAATGACTTGATGTTATCTCGGCCGTTGTTTCGTCCAAGCTCGGCCGCCTTGGGGCTCTGGACCTCTGCAGATATTGCGGGCACTTAGTGCGTTACTTAAGAAAGCTTATAATTACAGTAAAAACAGTAATTAAGTAAGCTTTTATGCAGCTTTTAGCATATAAACATCATTCCGTAATCGCCATTTCCACAGCGTCATCACTATTTTGACCATTCTGCCGTGCTAAGCTAAAAGGTGGTTTTTTGACCTTTTGGCGAAATCGAGCAAATTTTCCACTTTTTCTATCTTGGACTTATTTCTAAATTTCCACTTATAACTGAGATACCAATATGCAAAAATATGTAAATGCGCTGATTTTCCCAGTGGTACTAGCTTAAAAAAACCGTAAGATACCATTAAATTATACCACTAAAATGCCGTAACTTATAAAAAATTCTTAGCTAAAAAACCGTATATCATCATCATCTCCCTAGCCTCATCCCGTATCTCACGGGGTTGGCTACCTAATCTAGGTGATTGAACGAGGGTACTGGTTTTGGCACAGAGCGACTGCCTTCTGACCTACACAACTCATCAGTGAAACCAGACCCAATCCTAGATTACTTCAGAGTTTTCAAGCCGCCAATGCTTAGCACTGGCCTCTGATATGGCTTAACGACTAATATCTACGCTTTCGTCCAAGTATCTACGGTATTAAACGATATTAACCGGGACCAACGGCTTAACGTGCCGAAAAAGCACCGAAGAAAGGTACATATGAAATTCGGAAACCGAAAAACACATTGGTACCTACGTGGTGGGATTCGAACCACGACCTCCCGCTCAGGATGCAGCGGCCCTATCCACTACACCATCGGGCTCTAAAAAACCGTATATGAAATGTATTAAGCTAACACAAACGGCTTTTTAAGTTCTGATGACCTTATGGAAATACATACATACGTATAATCACGCCTTTATCCCTAATGGGGTAGGCAGAGCGTAAACAACCTAAACAAAGGTCGTTCCGCCACGTCTGACAAAGTTTTGAGGGTTATTTAAGATATATTTGTAGGTATATTGCTGTAGTGACAGGTTGTCAGCCCATCGCCTAAATTACAATATACTGAAATCCTCGGATCCCTTAG
This sequence comes from Scrobipalpa costella, assembly GCA_949820665.1. Classification (NCBI taxonomy): domain Eukaryota; kingdom Metazoa; phylum Arthropoda; class Insecta; order Lepidoptera; family Gelechiidae; genus Scrobipalpa; species Scrobipalpa costella. The sequence continues at coordinate 2,995,124 of OX463295.1, forward strand.
CTGACTTTTACAGCATGCCCGGGAGGAAATGCAGCTGGCACGTTCTACGTTTTTCTCTCGCTCCCATTCCAGCATGGAAGAATACATACATACATACATATAATCACGCCTTTATCCCCAATAGGCAGTCAGAGCGTAAACAACCTAAACAAAGGTCGTTTCGCCACGTCTGACAAAGTTTAGAGGGTTATTTAAGATAGATTTGTAGGTACCTTTATTGCTGTAGTGACAGGTTGTCAGCCCATCGCCTAAATTACAATATACTGAAACCCTCGGATCCCTTAGCTGGTTTTTACAGCAGGCTCGGGAGGATATGCAGCTGGCACATTCTATGTTTTTCTCTCGCTCCCAGGCCAGCATGGAAGTGAAAACTTACTTATGGAAATACTTTGACATAATGACCTATAAAGCGGTAGCAACATTGCCAACTTCAAGAGATAAAATACTAGTAATAAGTTTGACACCACCATGACTGGAAGCCAGGAAAGCTGCTTCTTACCTTAAAGGTTAAGAAGCAAGGCTGGGTTGGGCTATAACTCCCGTTCTAGGCAATCTGTGAATAGTTCTCCTTTGTCACCATTCTTTTATTTGGAATGCTAATCAAGTAGGCGTTCGATCTTATAGCTCCAGGCTTCCTTTCGACCTGACGGCAGAGTTGGTGCACCAAATTCCTGTGGTCTGTTACCTCGTTAGCTGGTTTCTCCCATTACCGTAATTGGAAAGATTGATCTTGATCCACTATGTAATAGTGCTAAGTTCCCTCTTGAAGTTACGGCATCTTTCAAAGTTTTGCCACAGTCGAAGAAGTAGCCACTTTCTTGCGATGGGACCCTGGATCTATTTATGGAGAAGGTTTCTGCTCCCGCTAGCATGATCCGTCTAAGCAGCGGAAGCATAACGTGGTCATATCATACAAAAGGTGGTCGTCGTAGTTTCTTCGGAGTCTCCCGGTGATGATATAAATAGGATAAGTGGCTTCTTTGCTATTTAAAGATGTCTGCCTTTCCTGACCCTACTGTTTTTATTTGTTTTACAGACAGAAAGTACCATAACCTCTTTAACCTAAGGAGTATGGTGAAA